>OY728156.1:651016619-656016619 GCA_963277665.1 Viscum album
TCATGAGAAAGAATATGTACCACAATCAGATCTCTGAAACACCAAAATAAACCCCCATCACGTTTAATGCAATCAAATTTCTTCCCACCATTATGTTTTGAACTAACAACCAAACATTGGGCTTCAGAAATTTTGGCCTCTTTGATAATTTTTACTAAATCAGATACATGTTTAGCTGAATAGAAAACCACAACATCACCTCTGTTTTCACAGTCCTAATTCATGTCAGCTATAACCAAAATCAAATTTCATTTATATAATGCTTCTCTTTCAAATTGGGAATATGATTTTATACTCAATGCATCCACCAAATAGTTTCATTTCCCCTACGTGTACATCAAGTCAATGTCATATATTTAATGATACTCAATCCATATCTTTTTACTTAGATTCAAGTCACGCTGTGAGAACATGTGTTTCATGATTTTTTTAAACGTAATCTCAGAAAATTTCTCACCAAATAGATAATTCATCCATGTTTTAAAATCATTGATGAATGAAACAAACTAAAAATCATGTGTTCTGTAATTATATTCATGCACCCTAAATTTATTAGAACAATAAGAAACCACATTATCTTATAGCATGATAACAAAGCCGAAACAATGATCCTGAAGAACCATAATACACCATATACCCATGTCATGATTCTTGGAAGATTATGATTGGTGTAGATGTAAGCCGAACATTCAGTTCATGGAAAGACTTCTGAAAAACCTCCGTCCATTGGAATAGATCATTATACTTTTTCAGAGCATTCATCGGTAATTCTAGTCGTGAGAAATTGTGCACAAAGCGTCGGTAGTAAATATCAAGTCCCAGAAAACATAGTATCTCATAAAAATTCATCATTGGTTTATAATAGATAATAGATTCTATCCTTTTAGATCAATATAAGTTTAATTAATAGAAATTACATGGCCATAAAATCTTACTTCTTGTAGCCAAAAATAAAAAAAATAATTATGAATACAAATGATGATGTCTTAGGATTTGTAACAATATTTCCTGGTGCACCTCATTATATGCCCTTGTCTTTGAATATAAAAAATTTCATCCACAAACACCACAAAAAAATAATCCAAATATTGTTTAAATATCCAAATCATCAATTCCATGAAGACCATTGGTGAATTCATTTGACCAAAATGCATGAATATATATTCATAGTGGCCATATCTTATTTTGAAACCTATATTTGGAATATCCTCTTTCCAAACACCCAAATGGTGATATCCTAATGGCATGTCCATCCTGGAGAACCACTGAGTTCCCCATAATTGAACACAAAAATCATCAATGTGTGGAAGTGGATAACTATTCTTTATCGTAACTTGGTTATGCTTACGTTAATCATCAAACAACTAATGAGTTCCTTTTGGCTTCTTCGCAATCAAAATTGGTTCTACCATGGATATGTACATGGTATAATGAAACCCATTCTATCTAGCTCTCTATAACCACACATTCAATTCTATTAACTCTGTTGGTTCCATTATATAAGATAAAAGTGAAATAGGACTTTCCCCTTGAAGGAGATCAATTGTAAACTCCACCTCACATGGAGGTGTTATTCCAATTATTTTCTTGGGAAATACATCTGGAAATGGATCTACAACTGCTGAAAAAAAAAATTATGATCAATTCCTTTGATTCCAAATTCAACACTGCCAATTGTTAAGATATCGTTCCCACTATTGGTTCACACATGCTCTTGTCACCCTTATTTTCAATCCCCTCTCCTCTAAAGAGATGCTTGATGCCATCCTCAGTCATGAAACTAACTATTCTCCTATAATGGTAGATTTGAGCCTTGAATGTTGTCAGCCAATCCATACCCCAGATTACATCATAGACATCCATATCTGTCATCTAGAACTCCCATTTTCACTCGGCTTCATCAAATATTATTACACATGATCTACACACAATGGATTGACATTCTATTTCAGAGGGATGAGTTTGTAGTTTTTAGATTGAATGAATCATTTCCAATTTTATACATTGAAAGTCAACAGAATGAAAAGTATTGAAGGAATGTGATGCACTAGTATCTAACAACACATTACACAAATGATGAATTAAAAAGAATCATACCTCTCACTATAGATGGTCCATCGTGATAATTGAAAATCATATGTTCAGTTCTATACAATTGTTTATTCAATACATTGGTCTCCATGTTTCCCTAATGAGGTTTCACTAGTTGAGGAGAAATGGTATTTCTAGATTCACCATTTATTACTATGTTCTTCTAACAAGACTAATTCTTCTTTCCTTATCTAATTGAAGCATACAATGCATGGGACACTTGAGATGTTTCTCGAGAACCAGAAAATGGAGCACTTCAACAGTAACGCTCAATATGACCCATCTTGTATCAATTATAAAATGATACGTGTTTTTACATTCAATGTTGCAGTATATTTTCAAGAAATCAACATTGAAAAGAGCCTTATTTTCTCTAGGGTTGTGTATGAAGTTTTAATGATCCTGCCCAATTGTTAAAATTTCTACATGCACCTTGGAAATGGGTTTATCATTTCAACTTGTTCACTGTGTTTTAGTTCTCGGCATTCCATATAGGCATCATCATGCCTCCTCTAATAGATCTTGAGATATCATGTTTTTCCAGAGTTTCTATGTTCACCATCTATGTATAGTCTATAATACAATGTACTGCAATTTTGATCGAATCTCATATCATTGTCCTGATTTGAAGATGTGTTCCTTCAAAAAGGCATTTTCTATAACTTATAGTGCAAAGCGTACTATGTTCATGACCATAGAATCATACTCTATGATAGAAATAATCTCTTGATTAAGGATGAATAATCATATCATTTCTTCATCTTGAACGTGTGAGGATATAATTGTTTGTTAAACAATTCCTCAAAATCCTCCCATGAAAGCCCTTCATCCAAGTATCATGCACCACTACTTCCCACCATAAGAGTTCAATATCCGCTAGCATATATGTCAGTATTTTTAAACATAGATCAATCGGTGTGACGATGATGTTTAAGATATAATACATCTTATATAGCCACACCTCCACGTTCTCTGGTTCAGAATGACACAGAAAATTAGGTGGATTCTCCTTCTTGAAATTTATTATGTGATCCACATGTCGTGGTACATTCCATTGGTTCCATGTGTATTAAAAATGAAACTCTTGGAAAATAATCTAAACCAGCTCTTGGTTCACACGTCGTTCAGGTGAAACCACATTCTTTGCAGCTTCTTCTGGTTGTTTTCGATGATGCCCATGAGGTGCCATTTTCTAAACTAACAACAAACTCCATTAATCTCACTCTCCAAAAACAATTGTATTAAATTATAAAGTTATATCACATCAAATATCAATAAATTATTTTACATTACAATATTTTTTCCATGTTCAACAATTTTTAAAACACTTCACATGCTTTGGAAAATTAAATAATTTCAAAATACTATAAGCATTCTCTTTTTCAAAATCATTCATTTGAAACCAAATTCCATTATTTTTCAAAAATTAACAATTTTTTTACAACATGAATCATTCCTCAAAATGATGTATGCAATTCTAGTGGACATTCATTCCTATATAATACATTTCATGCACATATCATTGGCTAAACCCATGACAATGAAATTTAAAAATTCTAGAAGTGTCTCCAAATAATTATTTTCCCAACTACCTGGTAACATTATGTTCAACATAAAAGGGTTAACTAAGTCTTTTTAATGATTACAATTCATGTTCTAACAATCCTACAATGTTTTATGATTCCCACTCAAGGAATAGAATAGAAGTTATTTCACCTCCAAAACTAAGATCATCGACGACTACTTGTTATGAAGTGACTGAACAAGATGATACCATTTTTAATGACATGCCAATTCTCATTGTCTTAAGAGTACCACGAGTCATTATTAGGCCTTTAGAGATATCCCCGAGATGCCGATGGATGGAACTAAATGATAATGTGTTTCAAATTCCAGTAGGGGAAGATTTACCCTTTAAAAATAATCCAATAATCCTACCAACCATAAACAAGAATTCACTATATGATGCATGGACAAATGAAGAAAACTCAACAACTTCATACACCTCAAAATCACTTCAATGTATAAAACAAAATAAGAATTACCATGTATCAATGTACATAGTAGATATACTAAAAAAGATTCTCTAAAGACCCCATGAATCCATTATCCATAATTTCCAAGCTTCAAAATCTCAGAACAGACCAAACATCATGAGGTAGTGCTAAACAGCTATGAAACATTACCTTTCCCTTGTCCTGGAAGATAGAATCTACAAAAACACCAATGTTATAAACCAGGGTTGAGTTTAAAACACAGTAGGTTTCCCCCAATGACATCCCTACTCATTCAACACAGATAGAAGATTTAGAAACAATTATACAAAATAGGTAATATAATAAAATTTCTCAAAAATAGTATAAAACTAAATATAAACAAGTTTCCAATACCATACATTACCAAAATTATACAAGTGAAATTGAACCTAATTTTCCCAACATGATATATATTTTTTCAGAAAAAAAACTTAAAAATCCTTACAACCATATCCCAATAACCCTTTATCTGAAATTACCATATATTTATTAATCCCATGAAACCAATCATGCATGATACGTTATGAATGTTCCATACTCATGAGCTATTTCTCATTGATCTACCATGTCATCAGATGGTAATTATTTCACATGTGCCATTAACCCTTTGGCAATGAGGACTGGGTCATATTTCAACCAGGCCCAATGTTTCAAATGCCCATGTTCCATTAAACCTTTGGCACCTAGAAGAAGGTTATATATATACCAAACCCCATATATACAACATGAAAACACACCACATCTTCCCAACAATCATTAAAAAAAATTTCAATAAAAACAAGTATTTATTGAAAACCATTTCCATAAAAAAAATTCAATGTGAAACCATTACAATTGAAATCCAATTTTATTGAAAACACTTTCTATTAAAAATATATTTTTCACCAACCATGTAGCAATTATCGAAAATCCATAATTGAAAATCATCATTTTAAATTCCTAAAACAAAACCCCCATTGCACAACTATTCAACCAGATAAAGCATTTTACAAAAACCATAAATCATCGAAAATATTGAATTGTACATGATTTTCACTGTCAATAAATCTATTTGAATCAAATCTAATCAATTATATCCAGATGATATGAGAGTGAAGTCACCTACCTCAATGGTTTTGACAAAACATTGAAAAGAGATGAAGAATACACAAGAAAGCTGGTTGATTCTCCATGAACGTCCTTAGTTATCTTATCCTATAAATATCAGGACTCAACAATTAAATTTCTGGCATCCAAAATAGTATATATACTCACTATAGGTTCGTATCTGAGAAAGAATAGATCTTTGAGATGTTAATCTAAGATGATATAATAAAACATGACAAATGGGGAAATAATGGTGATATACCTCAAGAATCAGACACGAAATCGCCAAGGGAAAGCTATAGGTTGGCCTGAAATCATATATGGAGGGTTCTACACACATCAAGGGAGAGTAATATTTAAATAAGGGCGTTTTTATGAAAAAAAAATATATAGTTAAAAAATGTATAATCTACTAGAAAATAAGATCCAGATTTGACCTCTATGCATGGATTGACCACACTGTTTTGGACAACTATGTATGGATCACGTGCCCTTAATTTTTGTTCCAACGCACCTTATAAAACACAAAACTCTCCCATAATTCATGTTTAACCATTTTATAGAAACAAATTTTTTTATGGAATCTTCCCATATTATAGAAACAACACACTTTATGGAAACAACCAACATTTTAGAAGCACCCCACTTTATTGAAACAACCCACATAATGGAATGACCCCACATAATGGAAACAACCCACTAATGGAAACAACCAAAATTATAGAAACAACAAAATTATGGAATCACCCAATATTATGGAAACTCTCTATTTTATGGAAACTCTCTATTTTATGGAATCTCTATATTAAAGACACACAAATTAGAAAAAGATGAAGAAATGGGTTATGTACATGAAACTTGGGGTACCACACACGTGGTAATGATACAATTAAATTTCGAATATATAAAAGGATGATTTTATAAATTTGTTTTTTTTCTAGAAAATACATTTTATATTATTTTCTACTGTGAATTTTATACTGTTTTATAAATTTTCATCTATTGGGTCTAAATATAGTTACTATGATAGGGGTAAAAAATTAAATTTAAAAAGTGATTTTTTATTAATATAAAATATTTTATATTAAAAAAACTATATATAAATGAATAAAATAAATAATTTAATATGATATATAAAAACATAAATAAATATACTAACACTATTCTAAAAAAACTAGTAATGTAGAAATTTGGGATCTTAATTTTAATCCTGATTGGGGGGTTGACCACCCAACTACCTCCCATTGAAGGATTTGGGTGGAGAAAATATATTTCATATACAACATGCCTGGTGGCATGGGATCCCACTCAATGGAATGTTTTGGTGGTGTGGAGGTGTATAGGATTCCATGATGCTTAATTATTGGCCCATGAATCATTATATGAATCTCAATACTTCACCAATCTCATCTTATAGTAGTAGGGTGTTAGTTGGAATAACATCAACACTGAAAAAAAGTTGGATTGTAGTAGATAGAGGAGCACGATAATATTGATGTTGAAACCATATTAATCATTAGACAAAAATGGTTAGAGTTACAATGGTTTGGTAGATGAATTAACAAGTTATGGTGTTGAGGTGATGTATTAGTGATGGGAAATGTCACTAATGAATTGTGGGAGTAGGAATGTGTTGGGAGGGGGTATATGTGCAAGGGTTTGTGGGATATGTAAGAAAGGGTTAATGTATATAGTGGCAAATATCCCGGTAAGAGGTTCCTCTATACCCAAAAAAGAAAATAATTTTTCCTTTATTTTAATAAATAGGGGCATATAACAACATATTTTTATATGTTCAAACTCATTTAATTGGAAAATAATAATAAATAAGATTATTAATTCATAATGGTTAAAATGTAATTTTTCTAAAAATCTATTTTTTATACATTTTATATATTTTAAAGGAAATGATAATTGTAAAATTTCTAGAAATTTTTCTGGTTTATTCATATTTTGAATATTTTTCAATGACACCAAAATGTAATTATAAGTGATTATTATAAATTTAATAAAAAATAATGTATTTAGAAACATGTAACATATTTATGTGTACTGTTTTAAATTTATAAAAAATAATATAAAAATACATATATGTTGATTAATATTTTTTTAAAAAAAAGTTACATTCCATTATTAACCAAAATATACTACACACTAGAATATTTAAAATATTTATATCTTTTAACATTGGAAAATTGTCACTTAATTATTTTGATAGGAGGGGTGATTACAAAATATATCATTAAACACATATAAAAGGATACCAAAACCTTCTTTAAATGATAAAAATAACCATTCAATCCTTCCTTTAAAATACACAATTTTATTATCCCTATTAACCAATCTAAACAATAATCCACCTTGCAATCATTGTTAGCATTGTCCTATCAATTTCAAGGTAACATACATGGTCCTCATATATATTTATTATTAATACTACCCATAAAAATAACATAAAACCAAAATAATATTATAATAAATGAATCATAAGTATACTAATATGATTTTTTATTGGTGGTAAAAAATTTAGTTTTATTTTTTAGAAAATAATAATGAATAAAATAACATCATTACTATGTAGTTTGGACTATGATATCTTTGAATCATGGTCATTTTTCTTTCATTACCAACATCAATGGAAGATATAAATGGTAATATTTAAAAATAAATATGACATATTTAATATAATAATGATACATGAATTTATATATAATATCCTACCATACTCAATCATTCATTGAGAATCAGAAAATCTAATTATCTGTATGTAAGGAATGACCCCTTCCGGAAGAAGGGTTTTTCTTTTTTTCAGCTAAATTTACATAAGCTTTATATATATTACTTATTAGGATTAATCATCACAAAAAATTATCATATCATAATTATTATGTTATAATGATATTATGTTAAATGATACACCCCCATAGAAATGATCTAACATCATGTTAATATGTGTTCATGGTTTACTTTGTTTTAAAAACATCGTTAATAATGATCTTAAATTTTATTATGGATGAATACGGGAAAATAATATCTATTTTAATCATAATATTTTATGTAAATAATGATTATTATATGATTTTATTATAAAGATTATATGTATTTTACTTATTATTAATGAAATATTTTGAATTTATAAAATTACCAAAATAAGTCAATGGTGAATCTGTGTTCGAATATATTAACTTAAAAAAATATGTAATTAAATAAGATATTTTGATATAAATATAGGTTATAAATTATGAATTTTTAAATTATAAAATAATAATTAACATTGAATTAAATGTTGTATAGTGATATCAACTATATTAAATTTACCGAAATCATTTAATGTTATTAACACCAAATGATCAAAATTTATCAAACAAATACAATACATGATGGAAATTTTAATTTATGAAGCATATAATTAGTAATATATATTAATAATTCTATTTAAATGTTAATAAATATTTTTATCCTTATTATACATGAGTGTATATCCCTTATATTGATATAAAAGGTAATGATAAGATACATTGAATCCAAAACTCTATTTGTTGAGTTATAAAGTTTTTTAATACATTTTTTTCTATTAAATTAAATTTGAAATGTAATCTATTTTTACTGTAACATCCTAAGTAATTAATGAATAATAGATATTTTTATCTATGTCTATTAGTGAATTAGATAGTGTTTTAGAGGCTTAAAATGAGAATAAATCCAATCTTAAGCATGGAATAGACTAATATTTTTAAAAGATTGTTTTACTGCCTTTTGATGGAAAACCATATTTAAATATATATTTTGAAAATTTTACAAGCTATTTTTTAAAAAATAAACTTATTATTTATGATTGGGACATCAAAATTTTCTTTGTGTGAATTTTTGGGATTTTTCCGATAAAGTTCATTTTGAAATTAATAGTGAAAAATGTTGTATTTTAATTCAAAACCACTTTTTAATCTAATTTTTTTATATGATTAGATTATATTTTGAATTGGTTTTAAAGATCAATTAGAATATATTTTTACCATTTAATCCAATAGTGGTCGTTGGAATCAATTTCACTTTGAAATTGGACTTAAACTAGTGTCAATCTTTTGATACTTATTGTTTCATAAAAACATGCTATTTGTCCTGACAGCGGGAATTAATTATTAAATTAATTAATGTGACATATATGATTTGAATTTTGTAAAATAGACATCATTTTTAAATTCAGAATATCAAATAAACCTTAGGGTGACGTTTTGGTATTTTTCTGGAAAACATCAATTTTTGATGAATAGTGAAACCACTAAGTGGTAGTTAAAGAAACTGATTTTTTGTTTAAATTAAAATTTTTCACTTCTGTGATTTGATTTTCAAAAATCCGACATTCATGGTTGTCATTACGAAGTAAAATGTGGTTCAACGAGATTAAAATAATTTTTTGGTGAATAGTAATTTTAAGTTCTTAATCGCGATTAGTGGTAATTAGTGTAGTTTAAGGTAAAAATAATGTTTTAATAATATGAGATGATCTTGACACATGTTCTACCCTCATTGTATGTGTCATGGCCGACCATGAAAATCCATGGGTCAACATGGGGACCCCATAGAGCCAATTTGGTTGGGAAATGACATAAATAACTTTTTATTTAATGTTAAAGTAAAAATGACACAAACATGAGATGTTTTACTAAAATAATTTTTACATGCGGTTATACAAGTCAGATTTTTTATTATAAATAGTACTTGGAAATAAAAAAATATTTCCTACATCATTGTATTTTTTTTATAATTTTTAGACTTTATATAAATTAAATTATTTATGACATCATGATGATGCAGCGATTACCTCATTAATAAAGGATTTAAATAAAAGGAAATGATAATTTAAAATCAATGAACTACACATGTCCAAAACCTATTTGATGGGTTGATTTAGAACCCTTATCACCATACCCTCGAATTATATCAATGTGGGACCTTTTGAATCCGAAACTCATTTTAAAAAAAAAGTAACATTCCTTTACTTTCCAAGAGTGCACCTCCTCTCCTCTTATAAAAGGCCCCCACTTCTACCTCTTTACCCACACTTCCAAAGGCTTTGGCTCGGCCATCCCCTGCTCATTTTGTCTCTCCACTTCCCTCTCTTACTCATTGAATCCTAAAATTGGGCTGAATTATTCCCATGGAAGCCTTTGAACTCAAACCCAAGGGAGTTACCCGATTTTAAGGTAATGTCTTCACTTGAGTCCTTTTGGTTTATTTTTCATCCCCAACCCCTAAACTCTTTTTATTCATTTCTTTTGTAAAAACTCCAGTATCTTGAATATACTAGGATGTTGTTATAAGAAGGATTCGAGCTACACTTACACACACCTACATCTAATGGTTAAAGGACATACTGTTTCTGTGAATGGTAAATTTATGCCTCCCGAAATGATGATTGTTAAACATTCTTTTAACACCTTCAAAGGTGGAAATTAAGATGTCACTATATTTATATATGATATATAATGTGTTTATGTTTTCCTTAAGCTTCTGTATTTTTTATTTTGGTCATACCTTTATGGTTTCAATTATGGGTAAACACGATATCTTCATTTAAGGAAGTGCGGACTACCGCCCCCTCAAAGTGATTTGATTCGTTAAATAACATATGTGGGACATATAAAGGATGGAACTATGATATTATATAAGATATTATACTTTAATTATAATATACCTTTATATAATTATGATTCCATTCTATAAAATATGAAATATAAATGAAAGTAGCGTTCATGCGTACGTACGGCTTACCATCTCCATGAACGATGCATTTCATTTCTTACCTATAAATGACTATGTAATATTATAAATGCATGAATGTACTGGATATATATGACATATATGATATCTACATCATGAATACCATTCTGGATATACAATATACATGAACAACTTGTAATTATAACGTTCTTATTTTTGACTCAAGTACTAATGCTCTTTAAAATGACCGTTATTAACTTAAATAATTACATTGTTTTCATGTTATGGTAATAAGTGATATAGAAGGAATAATGAACTTGAAAAAGGTTCTTAAACAACTTTAAATTCACACAAGTTTATTATTAAGGAGATTAAAGAATGACCGAGTCAAGTCGAACCCGAGGTATGTGACTTTGTCTCAATCTCCTTTCATTGAGGCATATTTCGTTCTATATACAACATTATTTTATACGGTGTATAAACCCCTTTAACTTTTACGTTTATTCAAAAAGAATATTTTTTATACGAATCGTTTACTAAATGACAAAAGGGAATGTTTTTTTCGTACGTATGCGGCGACAATGACTTCTCCGCCGCCGTGACCATTATTTGAGTTTCGGCTTCCTATACAAGCCATAATTTTTTTTAAAAAGAAAAATAAATACCATTTTTTACTTTTATTTCATTTTTGTATTGAAAATGGTTTTTATAATGTTTTTATATCAATTTTTTGTATAGATATCTTGTGATTTAAAGGTGGAAATGTTATATTTCCTTTATGCATGTTTTATGTGATACGATTATGTTGATGTTCTTGGGCATTGTTATGAAAATGGGTGGTTATGTGATAAACTAAGGGTGGGTGAGCCTGATATAGCTCTCCAATTCATTGTGTAACCCGAAGGAGTGAAACGTTAAGGTTTATCCAAAAATATTTAGGGAATATACTTTGATGGGTATTCCAAACATAACCAAGAGGGTTACTCCCTATGTAAGAATGTTATGAATGCCTCAAGTTACCTTCATGTCTTATGATTTAAATGATTTATTCATGATTTGATGAGTATGTTAATGTGCTTATGTTTTATGGGTAAATTATGATTTCATTCTTATGTATATATGTACCCATGTTTCCTTTCCATATTTTTATATCCCTTACTGAGATTTTATGCTCATCCCATGTTTTTTGAAATGTTTTTCAAAGGTCAAGGGAAAGGTACATGATATGATGATAGTGTCAAGGAAGAGTCAAGAAAGAATCCATGTTTTATTTTAAATATGTTTCCATCGATGGGAAAGAAGATTACTATCTTTATGTAACCACTTTGTTTATATGTGGAATGTAATGCAAGTTTTATGATCTAATTCTCTAAAACTCTAAACCCGAAAAGATCCTCAATGTGTAATCATGTAATAACTCATGATTAAGTAAGGTTTAAGTCTGGGGCCTTATAGTTGGTATCAGAGGTTGGTTTAGATAACTTTATGAGTTATAATTCTATTAAATGATTATCCAAAAATATATTTTTTTAATTGATATAGCATTTGAAGATTACCATGTTGCTTCATCTAAGACATGTTTGTTCAGAATGGTTTTCTGTAGAGGAAATAGGTAAGCAGTGCTAGGAAGGCATACAGAAGGAAATAACCTTCTGAATCAGCATCCTGAGATGGTCGGAATTGAAACTGAATAGTTTGTTACATTAATAGAGCAGTTGACTCAAGTGATAAATTGTGGTGGTATCCATGCATGAGATCAGCCAGATCAACCGTAGAGGAACATGTCAGTGGTGGAACATTTCATGAGGCAACATCCCCCATCATTCAAAGGATCATCTGTCCCTGTGCGAGGTGAAGGTTGGATTAAAGAACTAGAGAAGATTTTCGATGTCATGGGGTGTTCAGACTATCAAAAGGCTAGTCTTTCTATTTACCGTTTGGAGGGTGAATCAGATCAGTGGTGGTCGATTGCTAAAAATATCAGGGACGCTGATGAGATTGATTCTCTCGACTGGGATGAATTCAAAGGTATGTTTCTTGAGAGGTATTTTCCTAATGTTTTTCAACATAGGATGGAAAAACAATTCTTATAATTGAGGAAAGAGGAAGAATCAGTGGCTACCTATGAAGAAAGGTTCACTCGATTGGCAAGGTATGCTCCAATTTTTATCTGAGTCCTTGATAGTAAAATCAATCGTTTTTACTCAGGAATAAAACCAAAATATCGAAGGGCATTAGCTTCTCGTGAGTTTAAAAGTTATGAAAATCTTGTTCGATGTGCTGAGAATATGGAAATGGAGTTTGCCGATGATCAAGTGTTCTATAACAACCAATAGAAGAAGAGACCGAGGTGGCAGGAGGAAGGTAAGAATTATTCAAAAAAGTATGATGGTAAGAAAACTAAGTTTCCAGTTTGTGATAAATGTGGAAAAAGGAATGCTGGGAAATGTCTTCTGAATTCTGGAAAGTGCTATCGATTTGGTAAGATGGGATATAAGGCTCGTGATTGAACTGAAAAAGATCAGGGTGATGGTAAGAACAAATTTGATTTATAGATAGTGAAATGTAATAAGTGAAATGAGATGGGTCACTATGCAAACGAGTGTCCGACAAAGAGCTTGAGTGATGGGATGCAGTTAGACTTCAAGCAGAAAGGTGTGGTGAAATCCTTTCGAACTACTTCAGCAGATGTCGGGCCATCAAATGAAGTTGAATCAGGTACTTTGTTTGTTTTTTCAGATTATGCCAGTGTGTTGTTTGATTCGGGGTCTACACATTCTTTCATTTCTGAAAACGTTTCTAGTAAAATGGGAATACCATCTCAAAAAATGACTCCTGAACTTTTGGTAAAAACACTTGGGGTAAATGTTGAGGCAAAAAGAATTTATAAGAATCTTCCTATACTTATATGTGGAAATAAACTACTTGCAAACCTTATTGTTATACCTCTAGTAGAGTTTTATTTTATCCTGGGTATGGATTGGCTCTCTATTTACCATGCAAAGATTGACTATAGAGCTAAAGAAGTTTCTTTTCAAAAATACTTTCAGTTTGTGTACAAGAATGAACCCTTAATGTTGATAACTTATCAAGAGGCCAAGAAACTTGTAAAAGATGGAAATGAATGTTACCTTGCACACATCGTTGAAAATAGAGGAACTGTTCAGATTAATGATGTGCCAGTGGTAAATGAGTATCCTGTTGTTTTTCCTGATGAGTTTCTTGGAATAATACCATATTGGGTAGTTGAGTTTATTGTTGACCTAGTTCCTGATGCTAAGACAATTTCAAAACCCCCTTATCGAATGGCTCAAATTGAACTTTTAGATTTGAAGGAGAAATTGCATGATTTATTAGAGAAAGGTTTCATTTGACCGAGCACATCACCATGGGTGCTCCTGTTTTATTTGTTAAAAATAAGGATGGTTCAATGAGACTTTTCATTGATTATAGAGCCTTGAATAACATCAATTTTATGAAAAAATATCCTTTGCCTCAAATCGATGATTTGTTTGATCAGCTCAAGGGAGCTCATTATTTTTCAAAGATTGACCTGAGATCGGGGTAACATCAGTTGAAGGTAAATGATGTAGATATTCCGAAGACCGCATTCCGTACAAGATATGGCCATTATAAATTTGTAGTAATGGATTTCGGGATAACCAATGCACCTGCTGTATTCATGGACATAATTAATAGAATTTTCCATGAGTTCTTGGATAAGTTTCTGGTGGGTTTCATTGATGACATTTTGGTGTTTTCTAAAAGTAAAGAGGAGCATGAAATAAATTTAAGGGTTATTTTTCAAACCATAAATTAAAATAAATTGTAAGGGAAATTTAGAAAGTTTGAGTTTTGGTTGCAACAAATTTCTTTCCTTGGTCACATTGTTTCTAAATATGGGATAAATATTGATCCTGCAAAAACATAAGTTGTGGATGACTGGCCAAGACCCACAAATGTAACTGAGATTCACAGCTTCCTTGGTTTGGCAGGCTATTACCGAAGGTTTGTTAGAAATTTTTCACGGTTATCTAGTCCAATGACTAAGCTATCTAGGAAGGGTGTTAAGTTTATCTGGACAAAAGAATGTAATGATTGTTTTCAGGAATTGAAAATAAGATTGGTGAATGCTCCAGTTTTGGCACTACCTTCTAGGAATGGTGAGTTTGTTATATACAGAGATTCTTCGTTGAAGGGACTTGGTTGTGTCCTTATGCAGAATGATCGAGTAATTTCTTATGCTTCACGATAAGTGAAAACTCATGAGGTAAATTACCATACACATGATTTGGAATTAGCTTCTGTAGTTTTTGCTTTAAAAATTTGGAGGCATCATTTGTAAGGAGTAAAGTGTGAAATATATACTGATCACAAAAGATTAAAGTATATATTCTCTCATAAAGAGTTAAACATGAGACAAAGGAGGTGACTGTAATTAATCAATGATTATGATTATACAATTTATTACCATCCGGGAAAAGAAAATAAAGTGGTTGAAGCTTTGAGTCAAAAAAGTAATACTTCATTAGAAATGTTGTGTTTGGAACATGATCCTTTGGTTAAGGATTTGATTAACTTTGTCATAGAAGTTTTTGGTGCAGGAAGTTATTCTGATTTTTGTAGGTATCAGTGAGATAATCTTTATCAGATAGAATCAAGAAAACACAGAAGCAAGACAGTGAGTTGCAGAAAAAGGTAGAGCTGGTTCAGAAAGATAAGTTGCCTGAATTCAAAATTGATAATGATTGTGTTTTGAGATTTGGGAATAGATTATGTGTTCCTTCTGATTCACAGTTGAAGAGAGAGTTGTTATGTTAAGCTCATAGTTCTCTGTTTTCAGTTTATCGTAGTAGTACTAAGATGTACAGAGATCTGTGGGAGTATTACTCGTGGGATGGAATGAAAAGAGATATTGCTGATTTTACTGTGAAGTGTTTGACTTGGAAACAGGTTAAAGCAGAACGATAGTTACCGAAAGGGATGCTTCAGCCTTTACCAGTGCCATAGTGGAAATGGGAGAATATATCTATGGACTTTGTTGTGGGATTACCAAAGACATCTCGAGGTAATAATTCAATCTGGGTTATTGTTGATTGCTTTACTAAATCTTCTCATTTCCTTACTATACGAGATACTTTTTACATAGATCAACTTTCCTGTTTGTATATTAAAGAGATAGTCAGGTTACATGGATTTCCCCTCTCCATTGTATCTGATCGTGACCCCAGGATCACTTCTAACTTTTGGAAAGTCCTTCAGAAGTTGTTGGGTGATGAATTAAATTTTAGTACAACATTTCATCCTCAATCAGATGGGCAGTCAGAACAAACAATTCAGTCCTTGGAGGATATGCTACGAGAATGTTCGATGGATTATTAGGGAAGTTGGGACCAATATCTTTCTTTGGTTGAATTTTCATATAATAATAGTTTTCATTCCAGTATACAGATGGCACCATTTCAGGCATTATTTGGGAAGCGGTGTCGAACTCCATCTTTCTGGGATGATGTGGGTGTAAGGAAGTTGATGGGACCAGAATTGGTAGAAGAGATGGCTGAAAAAGTTCAACTGATTCAGAAACAAATGAGAACAGCTCAGAGCAGGCAGAAGAGTTATGCGGACAACATGAGGAAGGATCTCTCTTTTGAGGTAGGTGATCATGTTTTTCTCAAAGTATCACCATGGAAAAGTGTGATGAGATTTGGTAAGAAAGGAAAGCTGAGTCCAAGGTTCATTGGACAATATGAAATTCTTGAGAGAGTTGGATCAATTGCATACAGAGTGGCTTTACCTCCGAGTTTATCTCAGGTACACAATTTTTTTGATGTTTCGATGCTGAGAAAGTACATGCCAGATCCATCTCATGTTTTGAGTCCAGAGGTAGTTCAGCTTGAAGAGAACCTATCTTATGAGGAACAACCGGTCCATATTCTTGACCACAAGGAGCAAGTCTTACGGAATAAGTCGATAAATCAGGTAAAGTTTTTTGTGGAAAAACCACATGATGGAAGAGGCAACATGGGAATCTGAAAATGCAATGAGGGATAAGTACCCATATTAATTCGATAAGTAAATAAATTGTGGGGATGAAATTTTCTAAATGGGGGAAGGATGTAACATCCCAAGTATGTAATTAATAATAGATATTTTTATCTATGTCTATTAGTGAATTAGAGAGTGTTTTAGAGGCTTAAAATGAAAATAAATCCAATCTTAGGCATAGAATACACTAATATTTTTAAAAGATTGTTTTAGTGCCTTTTGTTGGAAAACCATTTTTAAATATATCTTTTGACAATTTTATAATCTATGTTTATCAAAATACACTTATTCTTTATTATTGGGACATCAAAATTTACTTTTTGTGAATTTTTGGTATTTTTCCGATAAATTTCATTTTTTTAGTGAATAGTGAAAAATGTTGTATTTTAATTCAAAAACTCTTTTTAATCTAATTTATTTATATGATTAGATTATCTTTAGAATTGGTTTTAAAGTGAAGTTAGAATATATTTTTACCATTTAATCCACTAGTGGTCGTTGGAATCAATTTCACCTTGAAATTGGACTTAAACTAGTGTCAATCTTTTGATACTTATTGTTTCATAAAAACACACTATTTTTCATGACAGTGGGAATTAATTATTAAATTAATTAATGAGACTTATATGATTTGAATTTTGTAAAATAGACATCATTTTTGAATTCAGAATATCAAATATAACTTTGGGTGACGTTTTGGTATTTTTCTGAAATACTTCAATTTTTGATGAATAGTGAAATCACTAAGTTATAGTTAAAGAAACTGATTTTGCGTTTAAATGAAACATTATCACTTCTGTGATTTGATTTTCAAAAATCCAATATACATGGTTGTCATTAAGAAGTAAAATGTGGTTCAATGAGATTAAAATAATTTTTGGTGAATAGTACCTTTTAAGTTCTTAATCGCGATTAGTGGTAATTAGTGTAGTTTAAGGTAAAAATAATGTTTTAATAATATGAGATGAGCTTGAAAAATGTCCTAACCTCATTGGATGTGTCATGGCCGACCAAGAAAATCCATGGGTCAACTTGGGGACCCAATGGAGCCACTTTGGTTCGGAAATGACATAAATAACTTTTTATTTAATGTTAAAGTAAAAATGACACAAACATGAGATGTTTCACAAAAACAATATTTACATGCGGTTATACAGGTCATATTTTTGATTATAAATAGTCATTGGAAAGATAAAAAGATTTCCTACATCATAGTAGTTTTTTTATAATTTTTAGACTTTAAATAAATTACATTATTAATGACATCATGATGATGAAGCGATTACCTCATTAATAAAGGAATTAAATAAAATGAAATGATAATGTAAAATCTATGAACTACACATGTCCAAAACCTATTTGATGGGTGGATTTCGAACCCATATCACATTAACCTCTAATTATATCAATATAGGACCTTTTTAATCTGAAACGCATTTTAAAATAAAGTAACATTCCTTTACATTCCATGAGTGCCCCTCCTCTCCTCTTATAAAAAGCCCCCACCTCTACCTCCTTACCCACACTTCCAAAGCCTTTGGCTCGGCCAACACCTACACATTTTGTCTCTACACTTCCCTCTCTTACTCCTTGAATCCTCACTTTGGGCAGAAGTCTTCCCACAGATGCCTTTGAGCTCAAACCAAATGGAGTTACCCGATTATAAGGTAATGTCTTCACTTGAGTCCTTTTGTTCTATTTTTCTTCTCCAACCCCCTAAACTCTTTTTATTAACTTCTTTTGTAACAACTCCAGTATATTAAATATACTAGGATTTTGTTATAAGAAGGATTTGAGCTACACTTACACACACCTACATCTAATGGTTAAAGTACATATTGTTTCTGTGGATGGTGAATTTTTGCCTCCCAAAACGATGATTGTTCAACATTCTTTTAATACATTCAAAGGTGTCCATTAAGATGTCAATATATTTATATAAGATATATAATATGTTTATGTTTTCCTTATGCTTTTTTATTTTTCATTTTGGGCATACCTTTATGGTTTCCATTATGGGTAAACGCGATATCTTCATTTAAGGAAGTGCAACTACTGCCCCCTCAAAGTGATTTTATTCGTTAAATACCATATGTGGGACGTGTAAAGGATGGAACTATGATATTATATAAGATATTATATTGTAATTATAATATACCTTTATATAATTATGATTCTATTCTATAAAATATGAAATAGAAATGAAAGTAGCGTTCATGCGCACGTACGGCTTACAGTCTCCATGAACGGTGCATTTCATTTCTTACCTCTAAATGATTATGTAATAATATAAATGCATGTATGTACTGGATATATATGACATATATGATATCTAAATCATTAATACCATTCTGGATATAATGGATACATGATCAAATTGTAATTATAAAGGGCTTATTTTTTACTCAAGTACCAATGATAGTTAAAACGACCGTTATTAACTTAAATAATTACATACTGTTCATGACATGGTAATAAGTGATATAAAAGGAATAATGAACTCGAAAAAGGTTCTTAAACAAGTAGAAATTAAATCATGTTTATTATTCAGGAAATTAAAGAACGACCGAGTCAAGTCGAACCCGAGGTATGGGACTTCGTCTCAATCTCCTTTCATTGAGGCATATTTCATTTTATACACAATGTTCTTTTATACGATGTATAAAACCCTTTGACTTTTACGTTTATTCAAAAGAAATATTTTTTATACGAAGCATTTACTAAACGAAAAAAGGGAATGTTTTTGTCCTACGTATGCGGCGACAATGGCTTCTCCGCCGTCGTGACCCTTATTTGAGTTTCAGCATCCTCTACAAGCCATACTTTTTTAAAAAAAGAAAAATAAATACCATGTTTTAATTTTCATTTATTTTGGTATTGAAAATGGTTTTCATAATGTTTTTATATAAATGTGTTTTATTGATATCTTGTGATTGAAAGGTGGAAATTTTATATTTCCTTCATACATGTTTTATGTGATACGATTATGTTGAGGTTCTTGGGCATTGTTATGAAAACGGGTGGTTCCGTGATAAACTAAGGGCGGGTGAGCCCAATATAGCTCTCAAATGCATTGGGTAATGCGAAGGAGTGAAACGTTATGGTTTCTCCGAAGAGATTTAGGGAATATACTGTGATGGGGATTCCAAACGTAACCAAGAGGGTTACTCCCTACGTAAGAATGCTATGAGTTCCTCAAGTTACCATTATGTCTTATGATTTCTATGATGTATTCATGATTTGATGAGGTATGTTAAAGTTATTATGTTTTATGGGTAAAGTATGATTTCATTCTTATCTATATATGTACCCATGTTTCCTTTCCATATTTTTATATCCCTTACTGAGCTTTTTATGCTCATCCCAAGTTTTTTGAAATGTTTTTCACAGGTCAAGGGAAAGGTACATGATATGATGATAGTGTCAAGGAAGTGTCAAGAATGAATCCATGTTTTATTTTATATATGTTTGCATTGATGGGAATGAAGAATAATCTCTTTATGTAACCAGTTTGTTTATATGTGGAATTTAATGCAAGTTTTATAATCTAATTCTCTAGAACTCTAAACCTGAAAAGATCCTCAATGTGTAATCTTGTAATAACTCAAGATTAAGTAAGGTTTAAAGCTGAGGCCTTATATTTACTAACAAGGAAAAATTCTTTTTTATCCAATAAAATTTCTATGATTTATTTCCATTTAATTTTCCTACTGAAAAATGAATATTATAAAAAATTGTCACATGACCATGAATTATAGAATTTGAAATACAAAATTATTTTCAATGTACTTATATTTAAGACATTTTTTTACATTAGCTTCAAATTATATATCTATAAAATAGTTATGATATATACATCACCATATATTATTTTTTTATTAATTAAATATTTTTTTCAATAATGTTTATTGTATTACATGATTATTTGAATTTTTATTTAATAAAATTTTAAACCCCTTTTATATCATATGTTCTATATAAAAGTAGAATTATTTTCGCATATGATGTTCTATGAAACCAATTGTTTTCATTTTTTATTCTCCTTTAGAATTCTAAATACAATTAAACCAATTTTATTTTTATGGGTTTTTTATTATTTGATGGTTGGAATTTTTTGTGACATAAATAAGGATGTATTAAGTGATTAGTGTGACCTATATATCACTTAGATTCATTGTTCTAAGGATTAAATCATTTAAGATGAAAATTTTAATTATTTATCAATTTTTTATGATCAAATAAGTTGATATTCAAGGTTTTTTTCGCCATAAATAATTTTATGAGTGATCATGTGGTTTGGCATCAAGGTTTACAATGACACGAATTATTATGTTTATGAATAATCCATATTCATTCCTATGATAAATGATCATGTTATGGGTTTCTTGTTATAATTTCTCATGTAACTGAAAAAGATGTTATGATATTACATATTTTGTCTATTTTCAATGATTATGGTTATTTTCTATAATTGAATTATTTTAAATTACATATTTTTACATTAAATTATTTCAATATAAATATAATCTATATAATATTGATTTTTTTTATTTTAAACCCTAATAATAATTTGAGCCCTTGTATTCTATTATATTATCATTCCTATGATTTGGATAAGTTTATATCTCAATAAATATCTGTGAGTGAATTTAGATTATGTAAGAGTTTTCCCAAAATGTGAAATATGTTTCTATATTTTTGTAGTATCTGACACACAAATACATTATGTCATTGGTTTATGAGATTATTTTTCAATATTAAAATTATACCACATTACAAGTGTAGTATTATCTTCAATTTAAATTCAGTAAATTAATTTAGTATTGTATAAGGGTATTGTTATTTGTAAATTGGTATTAGAAACCATTTTCAGAAACCCAAAATTCATGTTTATGAAAATATCCCAATATATTGGTAATGTATGGATTATGTATTTTTCTAGAAATAAATTCATATATAGTTAATAATACTGTATTTTGTTTTAAAATAGTTCATATAGGCTAAATAACCCAACAAAATAGTTGTTTGGATACATCTCATGCATCATTCTATTGCATAGAGAAAGATACATTTCTTTATATGTAGTTTGACACTTCAAGGTGATATTCTTTATTCAATTATGTTTTTCATTACGTGACCTAATATAGGATTTGGTTATCATGTTAACTATTGTAATAAATAGAAATATATTATAGAAACTATCATATATTACAATGATAAAAACCTAAGGAGTTATTAACAATTAATATACTGATTGTTTTTTAGATATTTATTATGTGATCATTGTTTCTATATTTTCACATTTACTAAGATGCATATCATCAATATAAAGTTATTGTAAAGAGGATATGTATAAATCAATAATGAACAATAATAATGATAGATTTAACATATAATGATTTCATTTTTAGAATTTTATTGATATATGTGTTAAAAATCACTAGGAAATACCTACTCAATTATCTCACATTATGAAAAATAAGATGACTGTTTTGGATCTCCAAAATGCTTCTAGAATGTATTATATTTATATTAAATAATATATTAATCAATTTACACTCTCCATTAATGGTCCTCAAAACAAAATGATTTTTAATAAATGTGATAATGTCTTGGAAAAGATATTGTATATCCTTCAATGCTCAAATCATTTGATCATAGTTACAGATATCTTTAATCTAGATTGAGTGGCTGGAAAATGGTGGAATAATTTTTAGGTTAAAACAATAATTAATTAGATTCTATCATTTGGGTTGATTTCATGATTATATTATTACTTAAATATTTACCTTGAAGTTACATCAATATAACAATATGAGAAATATTTTAATTAAAACATGGAGATTAGTATCCTGGATATTACGAGGCAAACACCACGAGTCCTTAAAGGAACACCTCGTATTATATCTATAGACATGTAAAAATATTTAATGAATATTCCCTATCATTAAACAATTTGTCTGAATGAAATAATTTTAAAAAAATTTAACGATATTTTGAATTTAGTTTTCGAAAGCTTAGTGTTGAATTTGAATTAGAGAGCCACATTATTCTAGAGAATGAAAAGTAATGATGGTGTATTATATAATTCATAATGATAATTATCATCATGTGTATGAAACAATAACTATAAAAAATGTAACAGTTTTGGGAGTAAATGATTAGGTAATTTGTTTGATGGATTTGATATGTTTTACAAGTGTGGTAATTTATGACCACTAAGCCTCCGATTATAGAAGAAATGAAAAAATATAGAAAACAACAATTAAGGGAATAATATACTTACTTATTTTCCAATAAATATTCGTATATTTATATGGTAAGAGTATATAAATTAAATTTATCAACAACCAAACCCTCTGGTAAATTATTTGAATACAAATAAACAACTCCAAATCTATTGTATCATCCGAGTGTATATAAATTTTTAGTCATATAGGTGGAACATTTTAACAATTTCATTAAACATTCACTCATTAACAATTGTACAATAATGAATGTCTAAATTTATTTTATTTCATTGAATCCTTTTATGTATTATATGTTTTAGAATAATGTTGTATCAGCATCACAATTAATGAATATTGACCATTCCATTACAAATACTAATGGAACACTAAATTCAACACAGCTGTAAAAATATTATAACATTAATAATTATAAGATTTATAACTGGAAAATACGATATTTCTCCATATATATGAATTTGAATTTTTTGGGTTTGTATTGGTATTAAATATATAAATCTCACATCGATTTCTATTTAAATGAAATGTCCATGAATATCTATACTAATCAACATAATATGTATCAATGAATTTATGTTTGTTCACCCTTTTGAGTGGTAAATTATCAAATATGTGTCAAAATACAATGCACGGGGGGGGTTCATAGTCCATATTATCTTGGGGGAAGGAATAATTTATAAGAATATCTATATTCCAATAATATGATGACATTTTTTTTGATGAATTTCCTTATATTACCTTAGAAATTTAGGTTAAATCACATATTAAACACATCAAAAGATATTTTCTTATATAAATTTCACCCAAGAAATTTGAATCTTTTGAAATAGTGTTGTTATATATTCAGTTGTAAGAGAATCTAAAAATGGTTTCAAACAATCTAGTGCATCATTATTGGTTGAAAAATTCACTTTCAGATAATAAGGACAGATCCATGCATCCATGAATTGACTATCATTATCTAAAAAATCCCTTATTTGAATAAATTATACTCTACCATATAATATAAAAAAAAATCCAACCTAAAGGAGCTCAATTATTTTCAATGATTGAACATTGGTCTGTATTTCATCTAATAAGGGTAAAATGGAGGGATCCTCTAAAGAAGGAATTTTTGGAATGTAAATAACGACTATGAGTTTGTTTTGATGTTTTTCATGAATATACTAATTAACCTCATATATATATATGGATCAAATGAATATATTATTTTGATTTTGAATGGATATATTTTTTTAGTCTTTATTGATGAAATTATAATATATTCTTAAATAATGAATGAGCATAAAAATAACATATGGAATTTGTTAATGCCCTTATGGATTGAGAGACTATATGAAAAATTATAAAATTGTTATTCTTGATACAAATTTATAATTACTGGTCCATTCCATTATATGAAAAGGTATCTGTATAGTATCATCAATGAATGTGTTCATTTAGAAATGGAATTGTTGAAATATTTTGAATGAAGTCCATATATTCAATGGTTGTTTGTATATAATTAATTCATTTGGTGAAATTAATCAAGTATAAAAAAACAAATAAACATTGAAAACATGGAATGGAGTAATGATCCATTATAGAAAAGAATGTGGTGAATTCTTCATGAATCATAAGATATTTTTGTCACATCCAATATGCATAAAATAAACGATATTGGTGAAGGGGTTATAATATAAATTGATTAGTCATTCAAATGCTCGGCATGAATCCATATGAAGAATGAAATGGTAATTTCATATTCCTTGAAAAAATTAACGATTCATGAGATATACTACCAAACAAATGATTTGGAATTTTTCGGGGTGATATGTGTATTAAAAATGTAATGTCATTACATTTATGGTTGAAAGTATGAAATGTAAATTGATCCCATTGGATACTAATATATCATAATTGAAAATGAGTTATAATAATTAAAATAATTAAGGTTAGGTCTGTTCATGATTATAACTCCATGAAACATTAACATTGTGGAACATCTAGAAAGGTGGATGATGCTTTGGGTCGAAAAAAATAACACTACCATAAACATGATGAATAAAAAAATCAGAATTCTCATGTTCTTAAAAAGGATGAATCATGATGTCATATGGTTAAGATAGAAAAATTATATTCCACATGATTTTGTTCCACCCCTATTCAGGTAAAAACCTAATAACCCTATCAGGGTGATGTTTAGATAAAAAAATGTTGATAATATCATACAATTGATATGAGTAAAACATGTTCATGATAGACGTGTGAAGTAACATTAAATAGTGACTGAACTCATAAACACCACGTATAGTATACATGTACCACATTTATGATCATCCCTCTAAATAAGAACCCATAAACACCTTGTATAGTAGAGATATGGAGCACTAGAACAATATCAATGATATATTGATTATTTTACTGAATAATAATAATATCGATGAGGTTATTTGGGAACTCGAAGATGTAATCAAGGAAATAAACCACAAATTCTTTTATCCATGTAATGAATTATTGAGAATGAAATTATTTAAAGCTTTTAAAATTTATGAATCTGAGGTTTCCATTTATAAGTAAATATTCTTCTTGTTGTCTTCATCCACACATAACGAAAAAAAATAATTATATATAGGCCTAGAAATGGTATCTATAAAATTAGTTGGTATAATTAATATTAATAATTAAGGTAATATATTTAAATAATATAACAATTTAAATGTACATATATATTGTACCACAAAACAACATATATAATATTTACTTATTCATCAAATAAACTTCATAAAATGGATACATTCCTTTTGTGATCTATTTTGGATTAAATGTAATTTTTAACAAATATTTATCATATGAATATGTTATTTAATATATGAAATATATTTTTCACAATATATAATTATTTTTATTAATTATATATTTGTACAAATTGAGAAAATATTAGCTGGAGAGGTAGTATACAAGAAAAAATGAGTTTCATTGTTCCATGAAATAAATATTATAATTATATCCCTAGTAGGGGAATCGTTATTTAATGTGTCAATCTCATTAACCTTTCTATTTAGTGTACATTTAAATAGAATATCATAACATTTAACTTGACTTTTTTTGTTGTATGTTGCACATATTTGGAGATAGATTAAAATTAGAATGAAATTATTTTACAGTTTCTAAATATTATCATTCAATTAAAAATTATTATTTAATCATAATTAATTTCTCATAATGGATTTCCAAAAGGAAATAAACACTCTATTTCTGGTAGGAAAATGGACTGGAGCTCCTAAATTTCACAATCCAAAACCCTTTAAAAATTCACATATTACCATTAATTATTTAATTTCTATTCCACTATTGAAATTATTAAATGAATTTACGAAAATTGGATATGAATAAAACATTTCACCTATTGAGGTTTTGATTAGTTTATAGCCATTGATTAAATTATATCTGAAATACGCAACAGTTCTCTCAATGCAGTTCTTCACCATCTATCTTGTATTACGAGTAGATCTATTAATTTTACAAGGACTGGATACAACCATTGTTTTTTTACTCTGATTTGGAAATTTTCACATAATTTAAAGCCAATGGATCAATGAATATAAGGTTCGGTTGTTTCTATATGTTCTATTTTCTATCCATGTAACTAGTGTCAAGAAAATTCCAACCACCTATTTCTCAATTGTGATACTAATTTCACAATTTTTATTGTGATTTTTGATATATTTCAATTTTTTATGCTGACTATATTATCAATTTTCTCTTCAGTTTTGTGTGGTATGGTTTTTCTCTCCTCATATATTAGTCACCATACTAATTTTTCTATGAATTATGTGATTTATGAAACATGTCATGATTGAAATTCAATGATCCATTGTAATTTAATTTACATTTTTCATTCAAATATTTCTATATTAGAAAATTTAATTAGAGATTCCATCTTTCAAAAAAGTTGTTATGTGATAATAGTATATATGAATTCTTTTTTATTATAGGTTGCAAAATATGCATCTTAAAACAAATCGTTTGTACCTTTGAGGAAAATTATATGCCATTAATTTGAAATTTGATTGAAATTAATTCAAAATCTTCATCAAAAGGAGATTGATCACCTATTGATATGTTCATGTCCATAATGAAAATAGTGATAAAATACTTGGTTACCTTTTTAGTGCATGTGGCCCTGAAACATCTCTAGAAGTTGAAATATCGGGAATTAAACGTGATGTATCACTCACTAAATCTAATGGGTTTAATTATTTTTTTATTATATGAATATCAAAAAATAAATTTAATACTACTGTAAATAGAATTTTATATCTATATTGACGAATCACATGTTTGTGGATGGAATGCATGAGCTTTCTCTCTGTTATTAATTACATTGTCACAATTTTATATAGATTGGATAATTTTTTTCATATTGTTATTCAAATAAATGGATCATCATTAAATTCTCATTGATAAATACACTACCACGTAATTGTTTTCTTATTATGATATTTATTTTTATAGAACCACATATTTCCTAATAATTTTAGTTATTTACCTTTTTAAAATCATATTCTTTACCACATTTTCAATGGTACGTTTTAAAAAATATATTCGGTTTTTAATTTTAAAAAATAAGATGTTTTTTTTTGGATTTTCATATTATCATATGATTAATTTATTGATTTTTGAAAAATAATAAATTTTCAGTTGATTATAGAAAATACTTATTTTATCAATGCAATAAACTTTTTTATAGTAATATATTGAATGAATACAAAGAATTATTTTCATACAATTTCCTATGAAATTATAAATTCTAATACATGAAAAATAAATTTAATATACTATAATAAATTTATAAACTAATGATAAAAATATTTATAATATATAATTCAATTTAATGAAAATTTATTATCATCTATTATATGTAGTTAATTATAGATTAATGAAATGATTCTTCTTTATATAATTATAACCAAAATAATTTTAATATAATAAATATAATTTTTAACCCACTAGAGTGAATTCCAATTATATTTCATTATTAATCATAAATCTATATTAATAAAATAAATAAATAAAATGTGTTCTTTCATGTTACACGAGCTAACATTAAAAAAATTTCTATACTAATATATAGTAAGTATGGTAAACTGATACCTATATTATTTTTTAATAATTTTTAAACTATTTATGTAACATCCTAGGTAAATATAGATTATATCATTTTCATATTTAGTAATATTTCTTAATTTAATAAAAAAAATTACTTTAATGGTCATGTTGTGTTTGATGGCATACCTGACAAGAAACAACGAGTTTCTTTGAAATCTAATGTTGTACACAATGTTGATTCCTATTGAAAAAAATAATAAATATATAATATTATTATAAATTGTAGTTAACAACTAGCCATTTTATTGGTGGGAATCGTCAAAACTAACTATAATATGTTTTTCAATTGTCTTTACAGTTATCCAATATATTTTAATGGCATAAAATGAGAATGAATACAATTTTAAGCATAATAAAGTATAATAATTTTAAAAGTTCGTTCTGCTTCCTCTTGATGGTGAACCCTTATTAAAACTAATTTTTCCACTTTTATATATTTTTTCAAAATAATAAAATTATTCGTTACAAAAGGACATCAAAATTATCTTTGGGTAATTTTTAGGTTTTTTTTGATAATGTTCGTTTTATTAATGAATCGTGAAAACTAATGCATTTTAAATCAAAACTGTCATTTTATATAATTTGTCTATATGGTTATATATTAAAATTAATTTTTATAATTTTTAATTATATTATGGTTTTTATAATTTATTCAAATGTTGGATATTTGAAGAGATTTCAAAATTTAATTAGACATAAATAATGGTCATTCTTTTGGTAGTTTTTACTTCATTGAAGCATGCTTTTGATTTGAAAATGGGAATTATTTTAAAATGAAGTTCATAAATTTATGTGTTTTGAATTTGGAATGATGGATTCCATATTTTTAATCAATACTATCAAATTTTGTAAATATTTACCTTTTATTTTTAGATATTATCAATAGAAATATCTGTAAATATTTCATTTAAAATTGTTAATGTGTAAATCTAGTCAAGAAGGGTAAAATATAATATTATAATTATATTAGACCACAATAACATGTGTCCTAAGACTATTGGATGAAATATTTATGACCATGTTCATCCTTGGGTAAATTTTAGGACTCCATGAAGAAACTTCTATGTCAAAATGACATTCAATTACTTTTAATTAAATGTAAAGGAAAACAAAACATAAACATGTATATTTTACTAATACAACTTCTATATGGTGTTATAAAAGTGATAGGTTGGACTAAAAAATTAATATCATAATGCTAAATATTTTCCTATATAATGTTAGTTTATTTTTTAATTTTAGACATGATATAAATAACATTATTTATTACAAAATGATGATGCAATGATTTCCTTATTAAAGAATGTTTAAAATAAGTGAGATTATAAAAATTAAAAAACATTTATTTTGAAAATTATTATTCCCTAAATTAATTTTATTGATGATTATGACATGTTAAATTTAAATTAGTGAAATTTTAATAAATAATCTAGTTTTATTGGATTTATTAATAGTCATGATACAAATAGTTTGAAAATTTTCAAAACTGAGTTTTAAAAAAAAAATAATGTTTTATTTAATGGTATAATAGTTCTAAAAATTGTATATTAATATAAGTTACCTATATAAGGTTGAAAATTTCATTAATTAACAACTTGATTTTTTACTGTCATTTTATAGTAACTATATTAACCATGTTGCATGAATATACATGAAGACACTGTAAAAGTCAATTAAGTCAACAGAGGGTTAAAGATAAAAGATAAGTTAATGTTTGTAACCAAGTCATGTCTAAAACATATTTGTTGAAAGAATTTCTAAAAATACTCAATTTATATACTAATTAAATTTTTTGGGGGCCTTTTTATATCGAAATTCAGTTTATAATAAAATAATTCATCAAGACATTCCAAATGTACCCCTCTACCCCCTTATAAACGGGAATCACATATAACACCTTAATCACACCTCTGAAGCCCCTTGGATAATCCATCCTCTACACATATAATCTCTTCACTTTTCCCCTTCCTCATAGAGTCATTACCTTGGGCAGAAAGAAATTCCATAATTCTTTTTAGCTTAAATCAAAATGAATTTACCCGTTTTGAGGTAATGCCTTCTCTAAAGCTTCAATCATTTAATTTCCTTCTCTATCCCCGTAAAATCAATTTATTACATTATTATATAACAAAACAAGTATATTCACTATAATATTATATTCATATGATAAATATTCTAATTACACTTGCATACACATCTATCTAATAGATTTTGAACATACTGTTTCTGTGGACGACAAACTACTGCCTCATGGAATGATGATTGTTAAATTATATCCTACCACCTATCATGTTATCTGTAATAATAGAAGTTTATTTAAATGTGATATATTTTATATTAATATTTATTTTATTTATCTATATTTTTTATTTATGTCATAACGTTATGGTTTCCATAATGGTTAAATATTGTAATTTCATTTGAGGAAGTGCGGAATACCGCCCATCAAAGTGATATGACATGTTCATGCCATTCAGGGAATGTATAAAAGATGACATTAACTAAAATATATATGATATTATACTCAGATTATTTAGAGGTATGATCATAAATGAGGTACACGTCTACTGATATATAGTGAAAAAATGAATAAGCTACAAGAAAATTGGATCTATATTTGACCTCTGCGCATGGATTGACCACATGGTTTGAGGTAACTATGTACATATCGGGTGCCATTCATTTTTGTCCCAACACTCCTTCTAAAACACAAAACTCTCCCATAATTCATGTTTCACCATTTTATGGAAACTATTTTTTTATGGAATCCTTCCAATTTATAGAAAATCCACAATTTATAGAAACACCCAACTTTTTGGAAACACCCTACCTTATCGAAACAACCCACTTTATGGAAATAACCCACATAATGGAAACACCCCACTATTGGAAACAACCCAAATTAATGAAACAACAACATTATGGAAACACCCAACATTAGGAAAACATTATATTTTATGGAAACTCTCTATTTTATGGAAGCTCTCTATTAAATACACACCAATTAGAAAAATATGAATAAATGGGTTACGTACATGAAATTGGGGGTACCACACACGTGCTAATGATACAATTAAATTCCCAATATATAAAAGGATGATTTTATAAAAAAAATTATTATCTAGAAAATAATTTCGATATTATTTACTATAGTTAATTTCATATTGTTGTATTAATTTTAATCTATTATGATTAAATATAGTTATTATGATAGGGGTGAAAAAATTATTTTAAAATTATTTTTTTATTAATATAAAATATTTTATATTCAAAAAATTATATATAAATGGTTATAAAAAAGAATTCAATATGATATATTAAAACATAAATAAATATACTCACACTCTTCTAAAAAAATAGTTATGTACAAATTAGGGATCTTGATTTTCATCCGCATTGGGGGTTTGATCCAACGACTACCTCCCATTGAAGGATTTGTGTGGCCAAAATATATGTCATATACAACATTCCTAGTGAAGTTGGATCCCACCTGATAGAATTTTTTGGTGGTTTGGAGGTGGATAGGATGCCATGATGCTTAAGGATTGGCCTATGAATGATTATATGAATCTCATTATTTCAATATTCTCATCTTGGAGTAGTCGGGGTGTTAGTGGGAATAACATCATCTCATAAAAGCAGTTGTATTGTATTAGATGGAGGGGCATGATAATAATGAAGTTGAAACCATATTATTCAGTAGACAACAATGGGTAGAGTTACAATGGTTTCCTAGATGAATTCACAAGTTATGGTGGTGAGGTGATGTATTGGGGATGGGAAGTGTGGATAATGAATTGTGGGAGTAGGAAATTGTAGGGAGGGGGTATTTGTTCAAGGGTTTGTGGGATATTTATGAAAGGCTTAATGTCTATAGTGGCCATTATCGAGGTAACATGTTCCTCTATACCCAAAAAAAATTCTTTTATTTTAATAAATAGGTGCATATACCTACATATTTTTATATGTTAAAGGTTATTTAATTGGAAAATAATAATAATTCAGATTATGATATCATAATGGTGAAAATGTAATTTTTATAAAAAACTATTTTTTATAAATTTTATATATTTTAAATGAAATGTTAATTGTAATATTTCTAGATTTTTATTGATTATTCATATTTTAAATATTGTTCAATGACACAAAAATGCAATTATAATTGATTATTATAAGTTTAATAAAAAAATAATGTATTTAGAAACATGTTAAATAATTTGTGTGTAATATTTTATTTTTATAAAAAATATTTAAAAAATACAAATATGTTGATTAATATTTTTTAAATCAATGTTACATTCATTTATTAACCCAAATATACTATACAATCAAAAATTTAAACTATTTATATCTATTAACAGTAGAAAATTGTCACTTAATTGTTATGATAGAAGGGGGTGATTATGAAATATCTCATTAAACACATATAAAAGAATATCACAACCTTCCTTAAAAGATAAAAATAACCATTGAAATTATCCTTTATAATATACAATTTTATTATCCCTATTAACCAATCTATACAATAATCCCCCTTACACTCATTGTTAGCCCCATCCTATCAATATAAAGGTAACATACACGGTCCTGATATATATTTAATATTAATACTACCCATAGAAATAACATAAAACAATAATAATATGATATTAAATGAATCATAATTATAGTGATATGATTTTTTATTGGTGATAAAAATATAATTTTATTTTTTTGAAAATAAAAACGAACAAAATACCTTCATTACTATGTAGTTTGGATTATAAGATCATTGAGTCGTGGTCATTTTTCGTTCATTACCAACATCATTGAAAGCTATAAATTGTGGTATTTATTAATAAATGTGACATATTTAATATAATAATGCTACATGATTTTATATATAATATCCTACCATCCTCAATCATTTAATGAGAATCAAAAATTCAAATTATCTGTATGTAAGAACTCACCCTTTCTGGAAGAAGGGTTTTTCTTTTTTTTCGTCTATATTTACATAAATTTATATAAATTATTTATTTCGGTTAATAATCCCAAAAATTATTATATCATAATTATTATGTTATAATGATATTATGTAAATTGATACACCCCCTTATAAATAATCTCAAATCATGTTAACTTGTGTTTATGGTTTACTATGTTTTAAAAACATCATTTCTAATGATCTTAAATTTTTTTATGGATGAATAAAGGAAATTAATATCTATAATAATCATAATTTAATATGTAACTAATGATTATTATATGATTTTATTTAAATTATTATATGTATTTTACTTATTATTAATGAAATATTTTGAATTTATAAAATTACCAATATAAGTCAATGGTGAATCAATGTTCGAATATATTAACTTCAAAAAATATGTAATTAAATAATAAATTTTGATATAAATATTGGATATAAATTAGGAATTATTAAATTATAAAATAATAATTAACATTGAATTAAATTTTTTATAGTGATATCAACTCTATTAAACATACCAAAATAATTTATTGTTATTAACACACAATGATCAAAATATATCATAACAATATAATAAATGATGGAAATTGTAATTTATGAAGCTTAAAATTAGAAATATATATTAATAATTCTATTTAAATGTTAATTAATATGTTTATCCTTATTATACATGAGTATATATCCCTTATATTGATACAAAAGGTAATAATAAGAGACATCTAATCCAAAACTCCATTCGTTGTGTTATAAAATTTTTTAAAACAATTTTTTCTATTAAATTAAATTTTAAATGTATTCTATTTTTACTAATGAGGAAAAATTATTTTTTTACTAATAAAATTTCAATGATTTATTTAAATTTAATTTTCCATGTAAAAAATGAAAATTATAAAAAATAGAATTACAACCATGAATTTTAGAATTGAAAGTACATAATTATTTAAAATATACTTATATTTTAGACATTTTTTTCATTAACTTCAAATGATATATCTATAAAAGATTTAAGATATATACTTTACCATATATTATTGTTTTATTAATTTATTATTTTTTGTAATAATGTTTTTTGTATTACATGACTTTTTGAGTTTATTATTTCATAACTTTTTAAAACCCATTTTTTATCATATATTACATATAAAAGTAAAATTATTTTCACATATGATGTTGTACAAAACCAATTTTTTTCAATTTTTATTGTAGTCCAGAATTGGAAATACCATTAAACTTATTTTATTTCTATGGGTTTTTTATTATTTGATGGTTGTAATTTTATGTGACATAAATATATATGTATTAAGGGACTTTTGTGTCCTATATATCACATTGATTCGTTTTTCTTGGGATTAAATCACATATGATAATATTTTTTAATTATTTATCAATTTGATATGATCAAATAAGATGATATTAATTGTTTTTATCGCCAAAGAAAATTTATGAGCGATTAGGTGGTTTGGTATCAAGGTTTACAATGACACAAATTATTATGTTTATGAATAATCAATATTCATTCCTATGATAAATGATCATGTTATTTGTTTCTTGTTTTAATTTCTCATGTAACTGAAAAAAGTGTTATAATTTTACATATGTTGTCTATTTTCAATTAATATGGTTATTTTTTTTAATTTATTTTTTTTAATTACATATTTTTACATTAAATTATTTATATATAATTATAATCTATATAATATGGATTTTGTGTATTTTAATCCCAAATATGAATTTGAGATCTTGTATTCTTTTTTATTCCCTTTCCCGTTATTTGGATATATTTATATCTCAATGAATATATATGAGTGTATTTGGTTTATATAAGATTTTTCCCAAAATGTGAAATATGTTTCTATATTTTTGTAGTATCTAAGACACAAAACAATTATGTCATTTGTTTATGAGATTATTTTTCGATATTAAAATTATACCACATTACCAGTGTAGTATTATCTTCTTATTTAAATTTGGTAAATTTATTTAGTATCATAAAAGGGTATTGTTATTTTTAAATTGGTATTAGAAACCATTTGTCAAAACACAAAAGAGATGTTTATGAAAATATCCCAATATTTATGTAATGTATGGATTATGTGTTTTTCTGAGAAATAAATTCATATATGGTTAGTAATAATATTTTTGTTTTACAATCAATTCATATAGGCTAAATAACCCAAAACAATTAGTTGGTTGGATATATCACATGCATCATTCTAGTGCATAGAGACTGATGAATTTCTTTATACATTTTTTGACACATCAAGGTGAAATTCTTTATTCAATTCAATTTTTAATTATTAGACCTAATAATGGATTTGGTTATCAAGTTAACTAGTGTAATAAATGGAAATATATTATTGAAACAAACATATATTACAATGATCAAAACCTAGGGAGTTATTAAGGATTAATATACTAATTGTTTCTTAGATATGTTTTGTGTGATCATTGTATCTATATTTGCACATTTACTGAGATGTATATCCTCAATATAAATTTATTATAAATAAGATATGTATAATTCAATAATGAACAATAATAATGAGGGATTTATCATATAATTATTACATTTTTAAAATTATTTGTATATATGAGTTACAAATAACTAGGAAATACCTACACAATTATATCACATTATGAAAAATAAGATGACGGTTTTGGATCTCCAAAATGCTTCTAGAATGGATTATATTTATATTAAATAATATATTAATAAATTTAAACTCGCCTTTAGAGATCTTTAAAACAAAAATATTTTCACGAAATATAATAATGTATTGGAAATGATATTTCATATCCTCCAATGCTCAAATCATTTCAACATAGTCCGGGATGTCTATAATCTGGATTGTGTGGCTGGGAAATGCTGGAATATTTTTTAGGATAAAACAATAATTAATTATATTCTATCATGTAGGTTAATTTGGAGATATTATTATTCCTTAAATATTTACCATCAAGTTACCTCAATATAATGTTATGAGAAATATTTGAATTAAAACATAGAGATGAGTATACTGCATATTATGTGGTGAGCATCACGAGTAATTAAAGGTAGCCCTCATATTATATCTATAGATGTGTAAAAATATTTAATGAATATTCCCTATCATAAAACAATGTAGTCTGAATAAATTACATATAAAATTTTTTAAATATATTATGAATTTATTTTTTGAAATCATAGTGTTTAATTTTAATTGTAGAGCCACTTTATTCTATAGAATGAAATTTAATTATGGTGTATTATATAATTCATAATGAACATTCTCATAATGTGTATGAAACAATAACTATAAAAATGTAACACTTTTTGGAGTAAATGATATGGTAATTTATTTGATGGATTTTTTATGTGTTACAAGTGTGGTAATTTCTGACCACTAAGCCCTATATTATAGAAGAAATTAAAAAATATAGAAAAAACCAATTAATGGAATAATATACATACTCATTTTACAATAAATATTCATATATTCATATCGTAAGAGTATATGAATTATATTTCTCAACAACCTAACCGTATAGTTATTTATTTGAATACAAAGTAACAACTCCAAATCTATGGTTTTGTTGGAGTGTATATAAATTTTTTGTGACAGAGGTGGACCATTATAACAATGTCATTAAACATTCACTCATTAACCATTGTACAATAATGAATGTCTAATTTTTTTAGAATCCTTTTAGGTATTATATGTTTTAGAATAATGTTGTATCAACATCATAATCATTTAATATTGACATGCCCATTACAAATACTAATGGAACCCTAAATTCAACACAGATGTACAAATATTCTAACATCAATAATTATAAGAGTTATAACTGGAAAATAAGATTTTTCTTCATATATATTAATTGGAATATTTTTTGGGTTTGTATTGGTATTCCATATATAAATCTCAAATCAATTTCTATTAAAAGAAAATGTACATGCATATCTCTAGTAATCAACTTAATATGTATTAATTAATTGATGTTTCTTCACCCTGTTGAGTGGTAAATTATCATATATGGTTCATAATACCAAACACAAGGGGTTTCTTAGTCCATATTATCATGGGGGAAGGAATAATTTATAGAATATATATATTCCAATAATATGATGGCATTGTTCTTAATGAATTACCTTGTATAACTGTAGAAATTAAGGTTGAATCACATATTAACTACATCACAAGATGTATTATTTTATAAAACAAACCCAATAAAATGGAATATTTTGAAATAGAGTTGTTAAATATTCAATTTTAAGAGAATCTAAAAATGTTTTTTAGCAAACTAGTGCAACATCATTTCTTGGAAAATTCACTTTCAGATAATAAGGACAGATCCATGCATCCATGAATCAATTATCACGATCTAAAAATGTCCCTATTTGAATAAATTATACTCTTCCATATACTATATAATAAAATTCAACCTAAAAGGGCTCAATTTTTCTCAATTATTGACCATTGGTCTGCATTTCATCTAATAAGTGTAAAATGGATGGATCTTCCAAAGTGAGAATTTGTAGAAAGGAAATAACAACTATGAGTTATTTTGATGTTTTTCATGAACATACCAATTATCCTCATATATATATGGATCACATGAATACATTATTTTTAATTTTAATGGATATATTTCTGGTAGTCTTTAATGATGAAATTATAATATATTATTAAAGAAATAAAGTGAATGAAAATCACATATGGAATGTGTTAAGGAAATTATGGATGGAGAGAGTATATCAAAAATTAAAAAATTATTATTCTTGATATAAAAGTATAATTTTTGGTCTATTCCATTATATGACAAGTTATTTGTATAGTTTCTTCAATTAATGAGTTCATTTAGAAATGGCATAGTTGAAAAATTATGAATGAAGACTATATATTCAATGGTTATTTGTATATAATTGATTTATTTAGAGAAATTTATTATGTATAAAAAATAATCTAACTAGGATAACCTGGAAAGGAGTAATTATCCATTAGAAAAAATAATGTGTGAATTATTCGGGAATCATAAGAAATTTTTTGTCACATCCAATATTCATAAAAGAAACAATATTTCTAAAGGGGTTATAATTTATAGTTATGCCTCATTAAAAATCTCAGTATACATCCTTATGAAAAATGAAATGTAAATTTCATATTCCTCAGAAAAATTAACGAATCATTAGATATACTAATAGAAAATGATTTGGAATTTGTTGGGGTGATATGTTTATTTAAAATGTAATGTCCTTAGATTTATGGTTAAAAGTATGAAATGTAAATAGAACCCATGTAATTCTAATATATCATCATAGAAAATGAGTTATAATACTTCAAATGTTTATGGTTAGGTTTGTTCATGATTATAACTACATGAAACATTAACATTGTGAAACATTCAGAAAGGTGGGTGATGCTTTGGGTGGAAAAAATAATACTACCATAAACGTGATGAATAAAAAAAATTGGAATACTAATGTTCATAAAAAGGATGAATCATGATGTCATATGGTAAAGAGAGAGAAATTATATACCCCGTGATTTTGTTCCACCCCAATTCAGGTAATAATCTAATAACCGTATAAGGGTGATGTTGAGATAAAAAACAATGTAGATAATACCATGCAATTTATTTGAGTAAAACATGTTCATGATAAATGTGTGAATGAACATTAAATAGAGTTGATAATGAGGTCTTCAATACATGATCTTTGAAATTATGAATTGAATTTATAGAAATTTTATATGAGTAAAACATTTGACATATTGATGATGTGATTAGTTTACAACCATTGATAAAATTATATCGTAAAAACCCATCAGTTCTATGAATGTAGTTCCTCACCATCCATCTTGTATTATGAGTAGATCAAATAATTTAACAAGGACTGGATACAACCATTTTGTTTTACTAGTATTTGGAAACTTTCACTTAATTGAAACACAATGTATCTATGATAATAAGGTTTTGTTATTTCTATATGTTCTATTTTCCATCCTTGTAACTAGTGTCTGGATAATTCCAACCAACAGTTTCTCAATTGTGATACTACTTTCAGAATTTGTAATCTGATTTTAGATAAATTTCAATTTTTTATGCTGACTATATTATCAATTTTCTCCTTGATTTAGTGTTGTATGCTTTTTATCTCCTCATATATCAGTCACCATCATAATTTTTATTTTGAAGAGGTGATTTATTGAACATATCATGATTGAAATTCAATGATCCATTGTAATTTATTTTTCTTTTGCCAGTCAACAATATCTAGATAATAAACTTTAATTAGCAATTCCAGCTTTCACCAAAGTTGTTTTCTGATAATAGTATATATGATTTATTTTTTATTATATGATGAAAAATAAGAAGCTTAAAACAAATAGTTTTTACCTTTTAGGACCTCTATAATCCTACGTTTTAAAATTCGATTAAAATAAATTCTAATTTTTCATCGAAAGGTGATTGTTCACCTATTGTTAGGTTCAGGTTTATAATGAAAATAATGATAAAATCCTTGGTTACTTTTTTAGTGCATGTGGCCTAGTAACATCTCTTGAAGATGGTATATGAGGCTTTACAAGTGATGTCTTCTTCACTAAATCTAAAGATTAATTATTTTTTTATGAAATGAATATACAAAAATAAATTTAATATTACTAGATATATAATTTTATATCAATAGTGATGGATCACATGTTGGTGGATGGAATTCATGAGATTTATCTATATTCTTAATTACATCGTCACAATTTTATATCAATTGGATAGTTTGTTTTGAATATTGTCATTCAAATAAATGGATCATCAAGAATTTCTCATTGATAACTACTCTACCATATAATTGTTTACTCATTATGATATTTATTGTAATAGAACCACATATTTCATAATTTGACAGTTCCTTACATTTTTAAATACATATTCTTGACCACATTGTCAATGGTACCTTTTAAATAATATAGAAGGTTGTTAATATTAAAAAACTAACATGTTTTTCCGATTTTCATATTATCATATGATTATTTTTTGATTTTTGTTAAATAATAATTTTTCTGTTGATTATTGAAAATACTAATTTTCTCAATGCTATCAATTTTTTATAGCAATATATTTAATGAATACAAAGAATTAATTTCATTCAATTTCCTCTAAATTTATAAATTCTATCACATAAAAAATAAATTTAATATACTATCATCAATTTATAAACTAATGATCAATATTTTGTTAGTATATAATATAATTTAATGAAAATTGTTTATCATATATTTTATGTAGCTGATTATAGAATAATGAAATGATGTTTCTTTATATAATTATAAACAGAATAATTTTAATTTAATAAATATAATTTTAAATCCACTAGAGTCAATTTCATTTATATTTCATTATTAATCATAAAATTTAAATTATTATAATTTTTTTTAATAATATGTGTTCTTTCATGTTACACGAGCTAACATAAAAAATAATCTCTATACAAATATAAAGTAAATTTGATAAACTGGTGCATATATTTTTGTTAATAATGGTCAAAATATTTATGTAACAGCCTAGGAAAATATATAATATGGAATTTATTATATTTATTAATATTTTTTAATTTAATAAAAATTTAACTTTAATGGTGATGTTGTGTTCGATGGAATACCCGAAAGTAAACAATTAGTTTATTTGAAATATTATGTTGTAGAAAATGTTGAGTCATATTGAAAAAAAAAAATATTATTATAAATGTTAGATAAAAACTAGCCATATTAATTTCCAGAATCATCAGATCTATCTATAATAATTTTTTTAATTGTCTTTACGATTATCTTATAAATTTTAAAGGCATAAAATGAGAATGAATACAATTTTCCGCATGAAATAGTCTAATAATTTTAAAAGGTCGTATTACTTTCTCTTGATGGTGAACCCTTTTTTAAATTAAGTTTTTCACTTTTATATTTTTTTAAAATAATAAACATCTTCTTTTCAGAAGGACATCAAAATTATATTTGGGTAATTTTTAGGTTTTTTCTGATAATTTTCATTTTTTTAATGAATAGAGAAAACTACAACATTTTAAATAAATAATTTTCATTTCATATAATTTATCTATATGGTTATATATTTAAATTAATTTTTTTAATTAGTAATTATATTATGGTTTTTATAATTTATTAGTATGTTGGCCATTTTAAGAGATATTAAATTTTAATTGGACATAAACAAAGGTCATTCTTTTGGTAGTTTCTACTTCATTAAACATGCTTTGGGTTTGACAATGGGAATTATTTTGAAATAAAGTTCATAAATTTATTTTTTTTGAATTTGGAAAGATGGATTCCATATTTTTAATCAATATGATCAAATTGTGTAAATAGTTACCATTTAATTTTATAAAATATAAATAGAAAATTCGGTAAATATTTGATTTACCATGGTTAAGGGTTAAATCTATTAAAGAAGGGTAAAAATAAAATTATAATAATATTACACCACAATAAAAAAATTTCAAATACTATTGGATGAAATATTTCTGATCATGGTCATCCTTGTGTCAATTTTAGGACTCCATGAAGACACTTCTGTGTGAAAATGACATTTAATTACATTTAATTTAATGTTAATAAAAACAAAACATAAAAAAGTATATTTTACTAAAACAATTTCTATATGGGGTTATATAAGTGATAGATTGGACTAAAATTTTTTATTTATTATGCTAACATATTTTCCAATATCAAGTATTTTTTATTTTGTTTATTTTAGAAATCATATAAATAACATTATTTATGACAGAATTATAATGCAATGATTTCGTTATAAATTAATGTTTAAAATAAATGAGATTATATAAATTAAAATAAATTTATATTGAAAATTATTATTCCCTAATGTAATTTTATTGATTATTATGACTTGTTAAATTTAAATTAATTACATTTTATTCAATAATCATGTTTTATTGGATTTGTTAAAAGTCATGATATGAATAGATTGAAAATTGACAAAACTGAGTTTTTAATACAAATACTTTTTTATTAAATGGTATAATAGTTCTAAAAAATTTATATTCATCTAAATGACATATATAAGGTTGAAATTTTCTTTAATGTCCCACTTGATGTTTGATTGTAATTTTATAGTAACTATATTAACCATGTTGTATGAATATACATGAAGACATTGTAAAAGTCAATTAAGTCAACAAAGTGTTAAATGTAAATAATAAGATAAAATTTGTGACCAAGTCTTGTATAAAACATTTTTGTTGAATGAATTTCAAACAATACTCACTTTTTATACGAATTAAATTTTTTTTGAATTATTTATATCTAAATTCAGTTTATAATAAAATAATCCTTCAAGACATTCCTAATGTACCCCTACTCCCTCTTATAAATGGGAATCACCTATAACACCATAAGAGAACCTCTGAAACCCCTTGGATAATCCATCATATACTCATATATTTTCTTAACTTTTCCCCTTCCTCATAGAAGCATTACCTTGGGCAGAAGGAAATTATAGAATGCCTTTTAGCTTAAATCAAAATGAATTTACTCGTTTTTAGGTAATGCCTTCTCTAAATCTTCATTCATTTAATTTCCTTCTCCGACGCAGTAAAATAACTTTATTACATTATTATATAACTACACAAGTATATTCAATATAATAGTATATTTTTATTTTAAATATTTGAATTACACTTGTATAGACCTCCATCTAATGGATTTTGAACATACTGTTTCTGTGGACAAAGAACTACTACCTCACAAATTGATGATTGTTCTATTATATCCTAACACCTATCATTTTATGCATAATAATAGAAGTTTATTTAAATTTGATATATATTATATTGATATTTATTATTTTTGTCTATATTTTTTATTTATATCATAACTTTAGGGTTTCCATAATGGGTAAATATGGTAATTTCATTAGAGGAAGTGCGGACTACCGGCCATCAAAGTGATATGACTCGTTCATGAAGTTCATGGAATGTATAAAAGATGGAAGTAATGAACATATATATGATATTATACTCGAATAATTGTATAACTATGTATCAATTATTTATTCCTTCTATTAAATATAAAATATAAATGAAAGTAGCATTCATGGGTATGTATGGCATACCATCTTCGTGAATGGTGAATTTGATGTACTATTATAAGTAAATATATATACTAGATTTATATGATTTATAAATCCAGAATGTCATGATGATGATAATAGAAATTTGGAAACATCGAAAATTTGTAATTATAACATGTTAATTTTTTACTTAAGTATCGAATATTGAGAAAACACCCGATATTAACATATATAATTATGTGATGTTTATTACATGGTAATAAGTAACATATAAGGAATAATAAACATGGAAACGTTTCTTATGCAATTATAAATTTTCTTATGTTTATTATTTAGGAATAATAAGGATCATACGTGATGATTCATATTCAAGGTAAGGGTCTTCATTTCAATCTCCTTGCATTAATGAATAATTATATTTATAAATGAAATTATTTTTTATGGTGTTTAAATCCCTTTTAAATTTTACATCACTAAATGGGATTCTTTTTTCTATGTATATTTTTACTAATATATAAAGGTAATGTTTATTTTTAATGTATTTTGGGAAAATGACATTTCCACTGCCGCGATCATTATTTAATATTTTATATCATTAATAAGAAATAATTTTTTTAAAGGAAAATAAATACAATATAAAAATTTGTGTATTTTTGTATTTAAAATGGTTTTGATAATTTATTGATAATTTCAATATCTTAAACTGATATCATGTGATTTCAATGAAGAAATTTTATGTTTCTTTAATTCGTGTCCTTATGTTATGACTACATTATGGTTCTTGGAAATTGATCTCATTTATGGGTGGTTCCGTGAATAATCATGGGTGGGTGAGCCTGAGATTTCTCTCTGATGCGTTGTGTAACCGGACAGAGATAAACGTTAATGTTACCAATAATATATTTATAAAATATACAATTATGGGTATTCCTAACATAACTTCATATGATGCTGCAAAAGAAACAATGTAAGTATGTTATGGATTCCACAAATTACATTTTTTTTATGATTTTTATGTTTTATTCATAATTCATATGATTTCACAAGGTAATTTAATGAAATTACGTTTTATTAGTGATTATTATTATTTCATAGATTTTTATGTATTACTGGAATAATTTGTTCATTCCATTTTTTATTACACTTAATAATCTTTTTATGCTCATCCCATTTTTTGTAATGTTTTTCACATTTTATAAGGAAGGGTATGTGAACAGAATAATTCATGAATATTTATATCAAGAAATAAATTATGGTTTATTTAAGGAGAATTTTTTTATGAAAAAATTGGATCCAGAATAAGTGTATAAATAATAATTGTTGAAATGTAATTTAATAGTTATGGCCTAATTCTATAAAACACTACAAATGAAAAGGTCATCATTGTTGAATTATTGAAATAACTCATGATTATGTAATGTTTAATGTCGGGGATTTATAGTTGATTTCAGAGGCTAGTTTAAACATCATTATGTGTTAGGATGTTATTAAATAAATGTTAATAGTTTAATTTATTGTATGATTAAAATGGTATAGAATACGGAGATAACCATGTTTCATTGCCTAAGATATTTTTCTGTTCAAAATGGTTTCTCATAGATGAAAGAAGGAAATTGTGATGGGAAGACATCAAGTAGAAAACAACCTATGAAATCACCAACTGGATATTTTCAGAATTAGAATAGAACAGTTTTCTTTATGAATGGAACATACGACTCAAGATTTTAATGGTGGCGGTATCAATGCATGAGATCTACCATATTACCCACAGAGGAACATTGCAGTAGTGGATCATTTCATGAGGAAACATCCCCCATCATTCAGAGGATTATCTGAACCTGGACTAGCTGAAGGATTTATTAAAGCACTAAAAATTATTTTTGAAGTCATGAGGCAATCATAACATCAAAAGGTTTGTCTTTTTGATTACTATTGTGAAGATGAATTCTATTATTTGTGGTATATGGTTAAAAATATTTTGGATAGTGAGGAGATTACTGATTTTTATCGGGATGAATTAAAAATTATGATTCTTCAGAAATATTTTCCAAATATGGTTCGACCTATGTTGGAAATACAATCCACAAATATAGGTAAGAGGATGAACTAGTGGCTTCTTATGAAGAAAAATTCACTCAAATGTCATTTTACGATTTAAATTTCATATGAGAGCATGATAGGATAACTGATTGTTTTTACTCAGGATTAATGAAAATGTATTGATGACCTATAGCTTAACATGAGATTAAATGTTATGAAATAACATGTTAGATGTTTAGGGACTTTGGTAATAGAGTTTTTCAATGATCATAAGTTCAATGAAAAAATCACAGAATAAGAGGTTGTGGAAGTATATATAAGGGAGGAACTCTTCAAAAAATTATTTAGGTAATAAACATATGTTTACAATTTGTGAAAATAGTTGTAAAAAACACATAGTGGAATTCATTTTCAACTCTAGAAAGTGCTACTGATTATCTAAAATAGGGAATTATTATGGTAATTGCACTGAAAAAGATTAGGGTAATGGTAACTTGACATCTAATTTATAGACCGAAAATTGTTTTAAGGGCAATGAAATAGGAAATTATGAAAATCATTGTCCAAAAAATAACTAAAATTTTGGAAAGTAGTAGGACTACATGAAAAAAGGTTTGGTAAAATAATTTTTTAACTACATCAGTAGATGATGGGAAATAAAATTAATAAGTATCAGGTAAAATGTTTTTTAGATTATTCTAATGTGTTGTTTGATTAAGGTTCTACACATTTATTAATTTCAAAGTATGTTTCATGTAAATTGGGAATTCCAACTCAACATATGAATCTGGAACTTGTGATAAAAACACCTAGAACATATGATGAGACAAATAGAAATTATATGAAACATACTATGCATATGTGTAGAAATAATCTATCCATAATTATTATTGTTTTTACTCTAGTAGAGTTTGATGTTCTTTTGGATATGGATTGGATTTCCATTTATCATAGTTAGATTGACTACAGAGATAACGAGGTTTCTTTTCAAAAATAATTTTTGTTCTTGTACAATAATGAACCCCTACTTTGGATAACATATCAAGAAGATGATAATCTAGTAATAGATGGAAGTTAATGTTACCATGCATATATTTTTGAAAACAACGGAACTGTTTAGATATATGATGTGTCAGTGGTAAATTAGTATCATGGTTTTTTTTCCTGATGAGTTTCCCAGTATATTTCCAAATTTGGATGTTCAATTTACTTTTTATATAGTCCATGAGGCTAAGAGAATTTCAAAATCCCCTTATTGAATCTCCCATGATGAACATAAATAGTTAAATAAGCAATTCCAAGAGTTATTATATAAAGGTTTCATTAGAAATATCACATCACCATGGGGTTCTCATTTCATGTTTGTTAAAAATAAGAATGGTTCAATGGAAATTTACATTTATTATATAGCGTTTAATAATATCATTGTTAATAACCAGTATACTTTTCCTCTTATAGATGATTTTTTCAATGAGCACAGAGGAGCTCTATAATTTTGGAAATTGACATGAGTTCGGGACATAATCAATTGATAGTAAAGGAATCATAAAATAAAATGATCGTGTGTCACACAACATATGGCCAATATTAATTTCATGTTATTCCATTTGGGTTTACCAATATCCATGTGGTATTAATGGATCTTACGAATATAATTTTTTATGATTTTTTGGATAATATTTTGGTTGTGTAAGGGATGTCTAACAAACCTTAAAATAATATATAGGATATTCATAATGTGTGAGTTTTGGTTACAAAAAAATTACATTCCATGGTTACATTGTTTCAAATGATTGCAGAACTATTGATCATGCTATAACAAAATTTGTTAACGACTAGACATGTTTTACAAATATAACTGATATTTGTAGTTTTCATGTATTGGTAGGTTATAATCATATGTTTGTGGAAATATTTCATGGTTATATAGCTCAATGACTACGCTAAATCAAAGCGGTGTAATGTTCATCTTTAAAAAAGAATGTGATGAATGATTTCTAGAATTGATAATATTTTTTATGAATGCTCTAGTTTTGGTACTACCTTTGAAAAATGGTGAATTGGTTAACTATAGTGATGATTTTTTTAAATGAAATAGTTGTGTACTTATGTAGAATGATCATGTAATTTATTATATTCGACAAAAGATGAAACCTCATTAGTAAAATTACCATACACTTGATTTGGAATTATATGTTATTTTTTGCATTAAATATTTGGGGGCATCATTTGGAAGGTGTAAAGTGTGAAATACATATCCATCAAATTTTTTTGAAGAATATATTCCCCTAGAAAAAATTAAACATTAGACAGAGGAGATGTCTATAATTAATCATGTATTATGATTTCACGATCCATTACCATATAATAATGGAAAATAATGTGGCTTATTCTTTGTGTCAAATGAGTAATTATAAATTAAACATGATATGTTTCGATCGAGATCCTTTGGTTTTTGATTGGATGAATTTTGTATTTATAGTTATTTGTGTATGAAATTCCTCTATTTTGTTTCAGGTGTTTGTGAAATTATCTCTTGTAGAAAGAGTAATGGAATAAAATAATTAATACAATGAGTTGTAGAAAATTATATATTTGGATCAAAATGGTTAGTTATCATAATTTAAAATTAATAATGAGTTTTTTTTAGGTTTAGAAAGATATTATTTGTCTCTTGTGATTCCCATTTAAATAACTATAATTATGTCACTCTCATAGTTCTCTGTTATTATTTCATCCTATTAGTACTATGATGTATTTAGATACTTAGGATTATTACTGGTCAGATGGAATGAAAAAATATATTGGTGAATTTAGTGTAAAGTGTTAAATTTTCCAACAAGTTAAAACGCAATTGTTGTTACTTAAAGGGATGAATCATCCATTACCAATTCCAGAGTGGAAATGGTAAAAATTTTCCATAGATTTAATAGTGGTATTACCAAAGACATATCATGGTAACAATTAAATCTGGGATATTGTTGACCAATTAAGTAAATCTACTTATTTATTTCATATTTGGGATACTCTATCTTTATATCATCTTTTTTAGTTGAATATTAATGTGATTTTTGGGATACGTGGAGTTCCCCTCATTATTGTTTCTGATCATGATCCCATGTTCACTTAATGAAGTATGAGCCACCTTCCAATGTCAATAGATACTGAATTAAATTTTACTACAATATTTCATCTGTAATCAGATGGGAAGTCTAAACGAACAATTGTAACACCCCGAGATTTTATGGAAGTATTAATTTTAATTTATTTTATGTCTTTTGTTGTATGCTACACTAAAATTATCGTGCGCTATATGCAACACTGTAATAGCTTAAAGTATACGCAACATTATTATTGGATCGTGTTGAAAAAAAATTAAATTTCGTTTGATAGCTGTTATTCTACGCAACATTGAATGTATATATATATATATATTCAATGTATAAATGAAATATGGTTGGATTCTATTTTACCCAACAACAATGGAATCTTTCACTACATGCAACCCTGACTTGGCTTGCATTACACGCAATTGCGACCTTCCTCGATAACGTGTGTTGTATGCAATACCAGGTTCCACTAAACAACAATATGTTATATGAACTAGCCATTATGAATAGTAATACCCACTTTTTTAAATTTTATTTTTCACAATGGACTTCATTTTTTGATTCGGAATATCTAAATTATCCTAGGCTGAATTTTTGGTATTTTTCTGAAAACTTTAATTTTTTGATGAATAATGAAAACACAGAGTTACAATTTAAAAACCGACATTTTATATATATAATTATTTATTTTATTTAAATTTATTTTAGGTAAATATTTTTAAAAAATACATATATAAGTTCAATTTAATTCATTGGAGTCAATTTATAATAATTTTAGACATATAAAAATTTTATTGAACTTTTCACCGTCTTGTACCCACATCGTATGAGAGTTTGAAAATTTACATAAAACATAATTTTACCACTTCTATTAGTGGAATATCGAAACTCTGAGAGACACAGTTAATATCAAGGAGTAAAATGTGGTTCAATAAGGAAAAAATAATTTTTGGTGAATAGTAACTTTTTACTTTTTTTACACTAGTTAAAAGTAAATAGGGTAATTAAGGTTAGAAATGATATTATTATTACCCTAACACATGTCCTAATTATATTAGATAATGGTAATTAGACCAAAAACAACCTTAGGAATATAATATTACACTTTAGGTCCACTTTTATTAGATTAGGATATTTATTATTTTTTTATTTAATGAATAATTAAAATACTTAAAATCAAAGTTTAATAACTAAAACATTTTTAATATAAGGTTTTAGATAAGATAAATTCGACAATAAATATTAATTAGAAATCTATAAATATTTCCTACATAATTTTATTTTATTTATAATTTTTATATATTAAATAATTTAATTTATTTATGACACAATGATGATGCAGTAATAACCTTATTAATGAAATATTAACATAATGGATGGTATAAAAACCCAAAGAAATGTAATTTTAGACTTCTTATGAATTACTATAATTTTATAGCTTAATATTACATTTTATAATTAATTTAAATAACTTTTTTCGAACTAATCATGCTATTATGATTTTCACAAAAATCAAGTACCGAATAGTGTCAAAATAGACATAAAATAGTATTTAAAATAAATATTATATTATAATTTGTTATAATATTCCTAAAAATATAAGGTTCAAAAAAATGACTTATATAAGGATATATATGTTAATAATGAACCACATGGTGTTCGTTTGGCTTGTTATAGTAAGTTTATTAACCACATAGTGTAAGAAAATGAAAAGACACGGTAAAAGATAAATTATTTAACTTAGAGTTAAATCTAAATGATAAGGATAAAATAGTAACCTAAACTTGACTGAAACCTATTGGTTGGGAGGATTTCGACCCATACCCACTTTAACATCTATATAAATCAATTTGGATCTATTAAAAACCGATTAATACTTTATTATAAAATAATATTTTCTGTTTTCCTAACGTTCCCCTCTCATCCATTATAAAAAGGGCACCCCTTCCCTCTTCTCTTCACACCCTTTTGAGCCTGGAAGATTTTCCAACCCCTAACAATTACTCTTCTAAACCACTATAGTTACATCATATAGATTCTGGTCTTCTTAAAGGGCCCACTCTAGTGCCCTAAGAAGAAGTTTAAAGGAGGTGCGTCGAGGAAGAGGTAACCTCTTCTACCGACCCTTTCATGTTTCCTTCTTCTTCTACATCCTCTTATTTAGTTGTTTCTTTATAAATTAATAACATAATTATTACTTATAAACTGATATTTTATTATAATTATGAAACAACCATGTTTCACCTTCTATCCATCATACGGAAAATGAAGTCACTGTGCGTGCGTACGTACAGAATATCGTCTCCACGTCGTGGTGTAATCAGTTTTCCCACAACCACCTCACATGGATGGGTATAATGGTGTAAATAATAACTATATATAATTATTATAACATAATACTGATTCTATGATATTATATCATCCACTCCAATACTTTTCAATAAATACGGGAACAATATCATTGCTCGTGTGTACGTACATATTACCGTCTCCATGACGCGATGGGATTCATTTTACATGTTAACAATTCAAGAATGATTATAAAGTATATATAATGATTAATAATGAAATATATTACTTGATAATGCTACTCGATTTATTTATATATATGTGTGTGTATTTCATCTACTTAATTCCATTCAATTCAATAAGGAAATGAAAAACAACGTTCATGTGTACGTACGACCTATCATCTCCATGAACGGTGTATTTCATTCCATTTATCTATAAATTATATATATGTATATTCTGAATATATATTATATATAAATAATGTTTTATATTCTGGAATTAATTAATCATGATCTATGTAATCATATTAATAATTACATGTCAGAATACGAATGATAAATGAAACGATTTTACCCAAAATGCTGCTTTAATATGGAATTGACAAATGAACAGATAATATAAAGTAGTAATTGAATCATATATGATATCATAACAATTAATATGATTATGTAATAAGTCAATGACATTATTTAAATCATTATACATGAGGTTCAGATACATATGAAGCATATCATACATAAATTACGGGAAAATCTCACAATTTCATTTTTATCTGAGGTTGTTTATATTTCGGTAATTACTAGGGGAATATTTATCATCCACATCCATGTTTCGTAAATATGTAAAATTATTTATATCCTCCTAAATTTTTTTAAATCCAATTGTATCCATTGGTGAGTTTTTAGTAAATGATATGAATGTAATCGTTTGTCATATTTAGAATGAGGTACTTTTTGACTTTTCTGGCCAAAGTACGAGAAGAATGTTTTCTTTAACTTATACAGAAAGAATGGGTTTTTAGAATATTATTTCCATGAATCCTCCTTTACAAGTTTTCAAGTTTATTTTTAATCAATTTATTTTAGTTTAAAATTTTCTGACATGTTATGAAAGGAAAAATGTTTTTGAAGTAGAGAGGATATTTTTCTTAAGAATGAAGTTCAAGCAATTTATCAAAATTATTTTCCATCTAAGATAATATAGGGTTCTATTTCTATACCTATTTTTACATTGAATTGATTATGTTATGATGGAATTATTTTTTTGATGTACTTTTTTCTTACATGGATTATGTTATGATGGCATGAAGGTTACGAATCCCATTTTTATTACATGGGTTTTTCTATGATTTATGATTTTGTGGCACACATAAGAATGGTTTCATTATGAGATGGGTGGGACCTATATCCCTCTCAAATGAATTGGGTAATGATTTATATCTCATGAGATAGACATGGCTGGAATGGAAAGTTAATCAGGTTCAGTGATACAAGACCGGAATGAGGAGTGAACTCAATTCAGAAAGGGGCTTTGTCCACTAAAATGGTCTTGGAAGCAATGCATTGGCTACTATGGAAATCATATCATGTGCTTAATGGTTTTCCAAAATTACATGTTTTATTCACATTCTATTTTATCATGATTGATGTTCCTTTATGATATACTCCTTATGTACTTCCATGATTTATGTCTTTTCTCAAGATTATGATGTTTAGAATTTATGTTCATGTTTTCGCATTCAAATTTTTTTGGATTGTTTTATGTTCTCTGTGATTACCCTTACTGAGCATTTGAGCTCACCCTTTTTATGTTTTCTTTTCCCTAGGATATAAAGAATGATTTTCGTTAAGAAAACAAAAAGTGGATGTTCTTTATGGGAGTTGTTGAAGATATTTTACCATGATTATAATATTATGTTCTGAGTTTCCAATGACACTAAACTAATACTATCCTTTAGTGATGGTTTTTTATATGTATTAAGTATTACACAAAAGTACGTCAATGTCCATGAATGTCAAGATTTGGGTCTCTACAGTTTTTATCAGTGGAACGGTTTAGTAAACCATTGGAAACTAGGATGTGAGAACTTTAGTGAGATCCCTAGAGATATGTCTAAGGTTTGTCTAGGGATGTACCTAAGGTTAAGTATATGTATAGGTTATTGTACTAGAATTATGGTAACAATCCTAGAATTAAACCTAATATGTTATTCATTGAAGGTACTCTGACATTATTATGTTTTTTTTTCTAGCATGATTTTTTCCTCTCACGCTATTCATTTTGGGTTTTAGAAAATGGCTGGAAACTAGATGATTTATATTAATGGAGAATATGATGGACAATGGAATGATATTCATCATGATCAAAAAAATGAAATGGGATTTGGAAGGCGAAACATCGTTATTATTCCTAATCATAAATTTCATAATATGATCAATAATCTCAACTTTGGTAAGGTTCATGACTAAGCAAATAAGAGAAAGATGGACATTCATGATGATCATAGAGGAAATAAAGTTCAATTTCCCTCATGTAATTAACGTGGGAAGAGGCATCAAGGATAATGTTTCAAAGGAACTGGAAGATGATTTGGGTGTGGAAAAAAATTACAGAAATCCAATAAGTGCAAAGGAAAAGGTTCAATTAACACCATGGAGAATGATAATGGTATTTCTACGACATGAACAATGATCATATGTTTTTAATGTGGAATGTATGGGAATTATGCAAACCAATTCCCTAAGAGAAAATCTAATGAAGGGAATCAACATGGTTATATGTGTATTATTCATGTGGATGATGATAAGTAGAATTCAAATGATATATGAGATGAAAGAAGTGTTAAAGCTTGGACAATGGTTTAAGAAGGTAGTGGAATGATCGTATGTTTATCAAGAGTTATGTTGTATAGGTAATTTAATGGTACTATGGAATAAATAAACATCTAATGATTGTTACACTATTTTTTCCCTAATGTACTTGAATGTATATGTTGAATGGTACTGGTAACCATAAATAGTTATTCATATATTTTTGGAAAGAAGATGACATGCGCATAATGAAGGGATAACGAGAAAATAAAATTTTGATAGTATTCATGACCTCATGAATGATATAAGGACAAGATTATATCATGGTTTGAGTATATAGAATTTTTGGATTTTGGAAAAACTTAACATTTGACAGCATTCATGTTTTAACTAAGGTTTAATGGGTATTCATTTTTCAAGAGAATACATGATTCAGGTATTCACATGATTGGAATGTGACCAACAAGATATTTGAGGGATAAATGATGATATTCAAATGCTTGGTATGTGACCTTTTTAGTAATCATTCTCTTTATACTATGAGTTTGGAAAGAAGTATTTTGGATAATCCTACATATTGGAATGGATTATGTTGAACATAAGTTTTTAATTTTTAAGGCTAGAATTTTTTCGATATTATTGATAGAATGTTATAATAATGTAGTTTTAGAAAAAAGATAACCCATAGGACGAGCGACAACCCATCACGTCGGACAAGACTGTGGGAATCGAACCCACAACTAAACTACCACAGTACTTTATCGCATAACTCTGACCTGTAGAGTGTCCCTGGTTAGTAGAAACTAGTTTTATTATATTAAGAAGTATTATATATGAAGTATAAGTCCATTTTAGGAACCATATACGATTAATCTCACTAAATATTGACTTATGTATATAACTTTTTTCTAAACTTATGTTTTAGGTAGATGGAATGACATATAATTCTATCGCATGATCTGCTAACACTTCACGAATGACAAATTCAACTTCATTTCATTATGAGATGATGTGGAAATTGTCCAATGAACGACCAACGGTGAGATTGTACCAAAATCAAGAAAGTATTTCTTCTAATTCAAATTCTTCAACTTTAGGGAAATCATCATGAAAACAAAAAATGTTGTCCTACTTCCCTTATATCCAATGAATCATATGGTACCTTATATTATCACAAATTTATGGCATTGTGATTTTTGCGTTCTTCATAGCCATGTACTCTACAACTCTACATCAGAACATGATGGTTATATTTTTCTTCAAAATCCATATTTTCACCTATGTTCTCCTAAGTGGAAACCCAGTGATTAGTTAATTATGGTAACCGATACGTTTCATAATTTAGTTTTTAAATTCCATTTTTGGTATTCCTTTTATGATGTGGGTTTCTATGAAAGAAACTGTCAAGTAGTAAACGATTTATAACCCCGACGAATTTTGAGGGAGAAATTCATTTTTAGCGGGGTAAAATGTAACACCCCAAGATTTTATGAGAAGTATTATTTTTAATTTATTTAATGTCATTCGGTGTCTTCTACACTAAAATTATCATGCGTTATATGCAACACCGTATTAGTTTGAAGTATACGCAACACTATTCTTGGATCGTGTTACACAAAATTTCTATTTCGTTTGATAGAAGTTATTCTATGAAACATTGGGTGTATATATATATATATTCAATGTATAAATGAAATATGGTTGAATTATATTATAAATAACAACAAAGGAATATTTCACTACGCGGAACCCTAACTTGGCTTGCATTACATGCAATCGTTACCTTCCTCGATAGCGTGTGTTTTACGCAATATCGGGTTTCACAAAACAATGATATGTTATATATAATAGACCTTATGAATTGTAACACCCACTTTTTGAAATTTTATTTTTCAAAAAGGACATCATTCTTGGATTCATAATATCGCAATTATACTAGTGTGAATTTTTGGTATTTTTCTGAAAACCGTCAATTTTTTATGAATAGTGAAATCACTGGGTTACTATTTAAAAACTGACTTTTTATATAAATAATTATATATTTTATTTAAATTTAATTTAGGTATAAATTGATACATAATACCTATATATGTTCAATTTAATTTATTGGAGTCATTTAATAATAATTTTAGACATATGAAAATTTTAATGAACTTTTCACCATCTTTTACCCACCTCCGAGGAGAGTTTGAAAATTTAAATAAAACATTATTTCACCGCTTTTGTGAGTGTAATTTTGAAAATCCAAGAGACATGGTTAGTATCAAGAATTAAAATGTGGTTCAATAAGATAAAAATATTTTTTGGTGAGTAGTTACTTTTTACATTTTTACCACGGTTAAAAGTAAATAGGGTAATTAAGGGTAGAAATGATATTATTATTACCCTAACACATTTCATAATTATATTGGATAATGTTAATTAGACCAAAAAAACCATATGAATAAAATATTACACTTTAGGTCCACTTTTATTAGATTAGGACATTTATTATTAATTTATTTAAAGAAGAATTAAAATAGTTAAAATCGATGTTTAATAACTAAAAAAATTTTAATATAGGGTTATACATAAGATAAATTAGACTATAAATATTAATTATAAATATAAAAATATTTCATACATAATGGTATTTTATTTAAAATTTTTATACATTATATAATTTAATTTATTTATGACACAATGATGATGTAGTAATTACCTTATTAATGAAATATTAAAATTATTGATGTTATAAATACCCAAATAAATGTATTTTTAGACATTTTATGAATTCCACTAATTTTCTATGTTAATATGACATGTTATTATTGATTTAATTAACTTTATTAGAGCTAATAACGCTGTTATGTATTTCACAAAAATCAATTACCAAATAGTGTTGAAATTGGCATAAAATAGTATTAAAGACTTATATTATATTATTAATTGTTATTTTATTTCTAAAAATCTATGGTTCAACCAAATTACTTAGATAAGGATATCTATATTAATAAGGAACCACTTTGGGTTCGTTTTTCTTGTTAAAGTATGTTTATTAACCATATAGTGTATGAAAATAAAAAGACACGGTAAAAGATAAATTATTTAACTTAGAGTTAAATTTAATTAATAAGGATAAAATAGTAACCTAAACTTGTAGAAAACATATTAATTAAGTTTATTTCTACCCATACTCACCTTCTCTTCGAAATAAATCAATTTAGAGGTATTAAAAACCGAATATGACTTTATTATAAAATAATATTTTATGTTTTCCCAAGGTGCCCCTCTCCTCCCTTATAAAACGGGCAGCCCTTCCCTCTTCTCTTCAAACCCTTTTTATCCTTTAATGTCATAAAACCCTTGAAAATTACTCTTATAAACCTCCCTAGTTACATCATAGAGGTTCTGGTCTTCTCAAAAGGCCAACACTAGTGCACTAAGAAAAATTTTAAAGGAGGTGCGTCGAGGAAGAGGTAATCTCTTCTACCGACTCTTTCAAGTTTCCTTCTTCTTCTACTACCTCTTATTTAGTTGTTTCATTATAAAGTAATAACATAATTATTAATTATATAATGATATTTTATTATGAATATGGAACAACCTAATTTCACCTTCTATCCATCCTATGGAAAATGAACTCACCGCCTGTGCGTATGTGCTGAATATTGTCTCCACGCCGTGGTGTAATCAGTTGTTCAACCACCACCTTACATGGATGGGTATAATGGTGTAAATATTAACTATATAGAACTATTATAATGTCACAATGATTCTAGGATATTATATAATCCATTCCTATACTATTTAGTAAATTAGGGAACAATATCATCGCTCGTGCGTACGTACAGATTATTGTCTCCACAATGCGATGACATACATTTTCCATGTTAACAATTCAAAAATCATTATAAAGTATATATAATAAGTAAAAATGAAATATATTAAATGATAATTCTAGTAGATATATATATATATATGTGTGTCATCAACTTAATTCCATTCAATTCAATAAGGAAACGGAAAACAACATTCATGCATACGGACTGCCTATCGTCTCTATGAATGGTGTATTTATTTCAATTTATCGATCTAATATATATATATATTATATATATTTTAAATATATACTATATATAAATCATGTTTTATATTCTGGAATTAATTAATAATGATCTAAGTAGTCATATTAATAATTACAAGTCAAAACACGAACGATAAAAGTAAATATTTTACCCAAAACGTTACTTTAACATGGAATTGACAAATGAATGGATAATATAAAGGAGTGATTGAATCATATATTATATCATAACAATGTATATTATTCTTTAGTAAGTCAATGACATTATTTAAATCATTATATAGGTGTTTCGGATACATACGAAGCATATCAGACATAAGGTAAGGTAAAATCTCACAATCTCATTTTTATCCGAGGTTGTTTATACTTCGGTAATTACTAGGGAATATTTATCATCCACATCCCGGTTTCGTCAATATGTAATATTATTTATATCCTCCTACAATTTTTTAAATCTAATTTTCCCCATTGGTGAGTTTTTAGTAAATGATATGAAAGGAATCTTTTGTCGTTTTTAGAACGAGGTACTTTTTGACTTTTCCGTCCAAAGTATGAGAAGAATGTTTTTCATTAACATATAAAAAATGAATGGATTATTATAACATTATTTCCATAAATCCTCCTTTAAAAGTTTTCATGTTTACTTTTAATCAACTTATTTTTGTTTAAAAGTTTATGACATGTTAAGAAAGGAAAAATGTTTTTGATGTAGAAAGGATATTTTCCAGAAGAATAAGTTCTAGTGTATTATCAAAATTATTTTCCATCTATGATAATATAAGGATCTATTTATATCCCTATTTTTACATTGATTTGATAATTTTATGATGGAATTTTTTTTATGTTGTCCTTTTATCATTCATGGATTATGTTATGATGGCATGAAGTTTAAGAATTCCATTTTTATTACACGGGTTATGCTATGATTTATGATTTCATGGAACACATAAGAATGGCTTAATTATGAGATGGGTGGGACCTATATCTCACTTCAATTAATTGGGTAATGATTTATATCTCATGAGATAGACATGGTTGGAATGACATGTTAATCCGGTTCAGTGATACCATACTAGAATGAGGAGTGAACTCGATTTATATAGGGAATTTGTCCACTAAGATGGTGTTGGAAGCAATGCCTTGGCTAATATGGAAATCATATCATGTGCTTAATGGTTTTCCACAGTTACATGTTTTATTCCCATTCTATTTTATCATGATTGAAGTTACTATATTATATACACCTTATGTACTTCCAATATTTATGTCTTTCCTCAAAATTTTGATGTTAAGATTTTATGTTCATGTTTTTGCATTCAAATGTTTATAGATTGTTTTATGTTCTATATGTTTACCGTTACAGTGAATTTGAGCTCACCATTTTTATGTTTTCTTTTCCCCTGGATATAAAGAAAGGATTGAGGTAAGAAAACAAAATGGGGAAGATCTTAATGGTAGTTGTGGATGATCTTTCACCATGATTAGAAGGTTGTGTTCTTAGTTTCCAAAGTTACTAAACTATTAAAATCCTTGAGTTTTGGTTTTTGTTATGCATTAAGTATTCAAAAAAAGTAATGTAATGTCCATGTATGTAAAGATTTGGGTCTCTACAACCATCTTGACCAGTAATAATATGTTACATTCATGTTTAATGGATTACAAGGGAAGTTGAAACCAACATGATTCCTTGGTTGCGTATTCCTATAATAACAGATTTCATTTATATATACAAATGGTTCCTTTTGAGGAATTATATGGAATACGTTGTCGAAATCTAGATTTTTGGTATGATGTTGGTGAAAGGAAGTTGATGGGACAATAATTGGAAGAAGAGATATCTGTTAAAGTTCTGTTGATTTAAAGAACATAAGAATATCTCAGAGAAAGAAGAATAATTATGTGGAAAACCAATGGAAGGATCTTTCATTAAATATATGTGATCATGCCTTTCTAAAAATTTTACATAGAAAAGTTATATACATTTTGGTTAGAACTTAATGATTTTTATGAGGTTCATTATACAATATGAAATCCTTGAGAATGTTGGATCAGTTTCTTACAAAGTGGAATTACAACCATATTTATCTTGGATACATAATGTTTTTAATGTTTCATTTTTGAGAAAGTATTTTTCTGGATACTTAACTTGTTTCTTGTCCAGTGGTAGTAAATTTATTAGAGAATCATTCTTATGAGAAATAACCAGTCCAGATTCATGAATGAATAAAAAAGTTTTTGTGAAATAATGTTATCAATTATGTAAATATTTTTTTTGAAAAACCGCATAGTTGAAGAGGAAACATGAGAATCTGAAAAATCTATGAGGGATAAATATCAACAATTAGTTGATAAGTCAATAAAACTGTGAGGAAAAAATTTTCTGAAGGGGGGAAGGATGTAACACCCTGAGTAAATAATGAATATGACCTTTTTTAATTTATTGATATTTTTTATTAAATAATAATTTTACAATAAAAGGGTTGATGTTTTAGATGGTGTACATCACATGCAACAATGGATTTCTCTAAAATCTTATGATGCACACAATACTAAGTCATACTGAGAAAAAGTATAATATAATATTATTATTTAAAATGATATATAACCACTAGTTATTTTATTTGTTGGAATGGATAGGACTAACTACAATATGATTGTTAAATTTCTATATTTTTACACAATTAATTATAGTGGCATAAAAAGAGAATAAATCCAATTTTAAATGTGAAATACTATAATAATTTAAAAATGTTGGTTTACCTCCTTTTGATGGGGAAACATTTTTCAATATTTTTTTTCCAATATTATATATTCCATTTGAAAAAAACAATATTATTCATTAGAAATGTTACATCAAAATTTACTTTTGGTATATTTTGGGAATTTTTCTGATAATGTTCATATTTTATTGAATAGTGAAAACTAATGCATTTTATGTCAAAATTGACTTTTCATATAATTTGTTATTATGGTTAGATTATATTTTTACATAGTTTTAATGTGTAATTAGAATATAGTTTTTATCACATAATATAGTAATTGTACGTGATTTAATTTTTTTAATTGGACATTAACCCATGTCAATAATTTGGTAGATTTTACTTCATATAAACATGATATTGGTTTTGAAAAAGGAAATTAATTTAAAAGAAATTTATGAAATTTCAATTTATTCAATTTTTAAAAAATTGATTCCGTATTATTAATTAGGAGGTCCTAATAGTGTCAATATGTTAGTTTTATTTTTAGACATTATGAATAATAACATCAGTATAAATTTTATTTAAAAATGATAAAGGATAAATCTAGAAAACAAGGGTAAAAATTAATAATATAATAATATTAAAATACACTAAAACGTTTTCTAATACTATGGGATGAAATATTCTTGATCATGTTCAATAATAGGGTGATTTTGCGTCCCCATGGATCCACTTCTGTGTGAAAATGGCATTGAATTACATTTAATTTTATGTTAAGTAAAATATAACATAAACATATATCTTTTATTAAAAAAAATTATATGGGTCTATATATGTGGTATATTTGACTGTAAATACTAATTACATATCTAAAAATATTTCTTATATCATGGTATTTTATTTATAACTTTTTAAAATCGGATAAATAAATTTATTTATGACACAATGATTTTGTAGTGATTTTCTTATTAATGAATTTTTTTAAATAAATGATATTATAAAAATTAAAATTAATTTATTTGGAAAATTATTATGCCATCCACAAATTTTAGGGATGATAATGACTTTATATTTTTTTATTAAAGTATTTTCGAAATTATAATGTTTTTATGGATTTTTAAAAAGACATGATATTATAGTATGATAATTAACCTAAATGGATTTTTTTGAAAAAATATTATTTTCTAAAATTATATATTATATAGAAAATTATATTATTCTGAGAAAGAAATTATATAAGGTTTATAATTTCATTAATTATCCACTTGAGTTTCAATTGTAATTTTATAGTAACTATATTAACCATATAGTACGTATATACAATAATACATGGTAAGAGTCGAATAAGTTAACTAAGGGATAAAGCTGAAATATATCGTTGTATTTGTGACGTCAAATTGTTTAAAACCAATTTTTTTAAAATGATTTAAAAAAAATACTCTCCTTATCTTTGAATTAAATTAGTTGGGGGGCTTTTTGAAATCGATATTTAGTTTATAATAAAATAATATTTCAAGCATTCTTAAATCACCCAACCCTCTTATAAAAGGGAATCACCTATAACACCTTACTAACACCTCTCAATCCCCTTGGATCATCCATCTTCCACTCTAATGTTCTCCCAAAATCATACATTTCTCATAAAAGACTTAAATTTTGATAATGGAAATTCAATTAATCAATTTAAATTTAATCAAAAAGTAGTTACCCGATTTGAGGTAATGTCTTCTCTTAAGTTTCATTCATTTATTTTCATTATCCAACATTGTAAACACTATTTATTCTATTATTTTATAAAAACTTATTTATCTTCAATGTATTAGTATTTTTTTATGATAAGGACTCGAACTACACTTCCACAATCCTCAATATAATTGATTTAGAACCTATTGTTTTTGTGGATGGTTAACTACTACAACACAAAACGATGATTGTTCAATTATCATATATTTCCTTTCAGGGTGGCCATTAAGAAGGAACTATATTTATATGTGATAAATATTATATTTATATTGTCTTTATTATTATTTATTTCTCATTTATATAATAACATTATTGTTTCCATAATGGGTAAATATGATAATTTCATATGAGGAATTGTGGAGAATCGCCCCCTCAAAATGATACTACACATTCCTTCTACAAATGGAATATATAATGGATGAAATTAATGAACTTATATATGATATTATACTCTAAATATAATATACCTATTTATAATTTATTATTCATTCATTTGAATATGGAAAAAAATAAACTAGCGCTCATGCATAAGCACATCTTAACGTCTTCATGAATGGTACATTTCATATACTATTATAAATAAAAATTTTACTAGAAACATATGATATTTAAATCAGGAATATAAATCTATAGATAATAAATGCATTACCACATTAACAATTTTTAATTATAACAAGATAATTTTTTACTCAAGTACCCAATATTTAAAAAAAACAGATATTAACATGAATAATTATGTATTGGTTTTTATGTGGTAATAGTAGATAATAAAAATAATAATAAACATGAAACATGATCGTAAGAATGTAGAAATAAACATAAGATTATTATTCTGTATGAACAAGGAACATATATGATGACTATGATTCAAGGTAATGTGGATCATCTCAATCTCCTTTCATTGAGGCATATTTTTATGTATACACTACTTTGTTCCGTATAGTGAATAAACACCATTGAATTTAAATTTCATTCTAAGAGAATTTTTTTTCTATATAGCTTTAAACTAAATGAAAATGGTAAGGTTCTTTAAATATATATTGTGGAAACAACCATTCTACTGGAGTTAGAAATTATATGAATTTGGATTCTATAATAAGAAATAATGTTTTTAAAGGGATAATAAATACCAGATGCCCTTTATAGGTATATTGGTTTTGAAACTCTTTTGGATGATGGATTTATTTTTTCAATAACTAGAATAGATATATGGATATTGTAATGTGGAAATGTTTTCTTTCCTTTATTGAAATGGCCCGGACCTCTCCGTCCTTTCCTTTGTCAAAAAGAATATCATGAAGTGTTTTGGAGGGTAAAATGGACTTTTCCCACACTTTTCAGAATTTTGTTACTACATGCCGTGTAGTGTGATTTCATGCTGTGTAGCTCCTCTCCGGGTATACCCCATGTTAAATTTGTGTCCTTGCCGTGTGAAATAAATGATTACATGTCGTGTATCCCATACTACACGCTGTTTAGTGTCTCCCCGCGTATGCGTTACCGTCAAACTGTGTGTTGACCAGTCAAAGGTCATGTGTCATGTTGCAGCCATGTCCTTTCCGTGTGAAATAAATGAGTACACGCCGTGTAGCCCATACTACACGTTGTGTAGTGTCTCCCCATGTACATGTTATCCCCAAACATGGTTTTGGCCAGTCAAAGACTGTTTTCCGAATTGAAGGCCATGTTTGAAGCCACGTGGTGACCATGTGAAACGGCTGAGTACACAATGTGTACAAGGAAGTACACACCGTGTAATTATGTTTATCGCCTATAAATGGATGGGGCCTCTCATTCTTTTTAAATCATCCATCTCCTCCCCATTCCATCGATCAGAGCTCTCCCAAGAGACTCCAAATCTCTTTTCTTGTATAACATCTTCATCTGAGCTCCGATTTATGATCCGTCAGTGGCCACAAGATCATAACGACGATGCAGAACTCCTGGGCTTGGATCAGATGCTTCACATTGGCCTTTCCTTCCCAGCTTCAACCCGAGGCGGTTTTGTCGGGTTTTTCCAGAAGCGATGGAGGCCGACAAACATCTTCAAAAGTTGATCCAGGGGAGCATTGTGATCAGAACCTGTTGTGGTAGGGATTTAATCTTCGCCTCTATAATTTTTTCATCGTGCCTGATGGGTGTCCTCTTGCTTTCAAGTGACATAGTTGAACCAATTTAATGAAGATAATAACTAGCTTAATGAAGGGGGATGGGGAAGTTTTTATCTTTATCTATTTTATCCTATTGTTATTTTGTAAATTTAATAAGATTATGCCTATTGAAAATCAGGGTCGTTGGGGGACTTTTCTTGTGCAATTAAATGTTTCCCACACTTTCTAGACAGTTTATGGATGGAAAATTTGTGGAATGTAAAAATTGGTTAATCACGTAAAGTTTTCTGATTAAATGATAATCTGCAAACCTGGTTTGATCATCCCGGTTGAACAAGACTAAAATAATAAACATGTGACTGCTTGTTAGGGTTTATTTATGTGAAGGGGTGTTTTGTGGGTTGATGTGGATCGGGTGAGTAGCAGGGTTGTGGTTGGCTTGGTTGTGGGTTGGTGTGAATGCTATGTTGGTGATGGTCAATGGGGCTATGATAAATTGTATCAAGGGATGATGATGTACGGGTTTCGGTGTGTTTGTGCTAATGGTGGTTGGATGTAGGGTTGCAAGGATGGGTTCGAATGCGAACGAACCATTGGTTGTGAATAAAAAATAAAAGTGGAAGAGTTTATTAATGGTAGGGCATGGTAATGGAACGGGAATAATAATCAATGGGGTTGGTTGGTTAATAAGAAGAGACTTGTTAGTGTTTCTTTTGATTTAAGAACATGATTTGTTGATGGAAGGGATATGTTTTACAAATGATTGATATGGATGGTTGTGGATAATTGAACAGAATTTAAGGAACTAATAAACTAATTCTATTGAAACATGAAAACCTAAATGGGGTTGGGGTTGTTTGTTGTATGCATGCTTCGACATAGAAATGTCGAGGCATGTGATTAGTTTCTCTATTTAGAAGCCATTGGCTGAGTTGTGTGTTTTGTATACATATATATATCTGTATCTTTGTGTTTTGTCGCACCCCACCCATGTTGAGCACTTAGTTCTGATCACTCCCATTTCATGGGAGAGGGTTTTTTCCCCTTAGTTTTTAGCTCCTTCCTGCTCCTTCTTCCATAGGTTATGATGGCTTGAGGCAACCTTAAACATTAGACTCTTCGGGTAGGTTTTGATTGGGGTGGTTTTAGCCCAAGACTCTTTGGGCAGGTTTACTTTTTCCCAAGAATCTTCGTGATGAGGCCCAGGTGTGTGCGGGCATGATATGTGGTTGTGAGGCCCAAGTGTGTGTGGGAGGGATGTGTGGTTGTGAGGACCTGGTGTGTGCGAGTGGGATGTGTGGTTGTGAGGCCCAGGTGTGTATGGGCAGGATGTGTAGTTGTGAGGCCTAGTTGTGTCTGGGTAGGAAGAGTATGGTAGCGTCAGGACGTTCGTCGTTAGGGATAGCCTCTAACTAGTGCGGTAAAATGGTGTGGGGTACCGAATACTATTGTTTTTATATATTACAACATGTTGTTTTTTATTTTGATGATCGTGGCTTGTGTGGTTGGGAGGATAGAATTCCTTGATATTTTTTGGTTTCTTATGTTGTTCTCACGGGACATTAGGATGTCTCCCCACTTGTGCACGAGAGCTCTTGGTTTCCATACTGAGTATACTTGTATGCTCACCCTACGTTTACATTCAGGTTTCTAGGATGACTACCACAACCGTGCGGGACACTACTAGTTGGTACATTTGGAGTTGTTGTAGTTTTCTGTACTCTTGTTTCTTTTGGTATTTTACTTTTGATCTTTCTTGTACTTGTACTTTGTTTCAGAACAGTTAAAACATGCATGTGGGTTTTGTTTGGTTTTATTACTTTTTCCATTTTCTTCTGTTGGTTAACTCATCCTATTTCCCAATCATAAATTATACAAAGGTTAATGCCTCCCATATTTGTGAAAACTCATACACTTAGAGCTAGTCCCCACTCTAGGGCCTACAGGAGGCGGGACTTGGGGGGTCATTATCTCCCTTTCACCATTGCCAGCTCAGGAGGGGCATATTTGGTGGGAGGGGGTCATGACAGAATTGTATCATAGGTGATGGATGAGAGATAGGATGGAGTCTGGAGGTAGGAACAGTGAGGATTGCATGGGATGGTAGGGTAACAGTGTTGGGTGATCTTCGTACGTGACATAGGCCAGGGAAGACCGGCTGGGACACGAGATTTTAGGGCCCCCTATGATTTGATGCAAGAACTCTGAGCCTACCGAACAACCACTTGAGACTACATTGATTGTAGTGTAGAGACCCTAGGGAAGGAACAAGCTTTATCATGTTTGAATCTTACTTGATTTGGGTGTTTTGTGAAACGAATTAAAATATAAATGATAAAATAAATCCCTGAGAAAATTTCCTTACTACTTGGGCTTAGGTGATCTTTGATTACATTACAACTATGGGAACTGGACATCATCCCCTGGTGACTCAGAGAGCTGAGGCCCATCAGATTAAGGTGTTCGATCAATTGAGGATTGATCAAGAGGAGGAAGATGACCAGTGGCAGAAGACTCTTTGTTCTTTACAGCATCAAACCCTCAAGAAGTACAACGGTAGTACATCAGATATGGATACGGAGGGGTTGCTGGGGGAGCTAGGGATCGCTTTTACTTTGATAAGTGCTCTGAACGAGTACTAGGTTCCACTAGTAGTCAGTCAGATGAGAGGTGTGGCATGAAAGTGGTGGACGCTCTACCTCAGGGAGAGGTCAGAGGTAGTGGTTCTATGGGATGACTTTGAGAAGGAGTTTTGAGAGGAATTCCTTTCTTCCATGGTCATGGAAGAGAAGTGGCAGGAGTTTCTCCCCCTTTAGCAGGGGAGTATGTCAGCACGAGAATTAGGAATCAAGTTCAAGGATCTCCTACACTTTTCTCTGGATCTCTTTCCAGATGAGGAGTCTCGGGTAAGGCTTTTGGAGGATGCGCTTCTTCCTTCGCTACATTATGTTGTCACCCCCTTCACCATTCCGACATACATGGAAGTAAAGACGAAGGTAGAGGTTTTAGAGAGGATGCACTCCCAGGGAGGTACACCACAAGAGGGGATATAGTCGGGTTCGTAGAAGTGGAATGCAGTCAGCAGTTGGCCTCCTGCGACATGACCTTCCAGATTCAGGCTAGTAGGGAGCAGGCCCCAGCAGTTCCAGTTAAGATCATCAGGTCCTTGTCCCTTTTTAACGAGCCCATGACCGAAGTGTTTCTCCTGTGGAGGTTTCAGGAACGTTTAGATTCGGTGCCTACCCCGAGCTCAATACGATGGATGTGGCAGGTTCAGTGCCCGCCTCAGCAGCACTAGTTGTCGGTGAGGCCCTTCCAGCAGTAGTAGGACCATGCTCCTCCGAGATAAGACTTTGCAGGAGGAGGTCGACCTCAGGGTTCTCCTTAGGGACCTCGAATATGGCATGGTCGGTGAGGTGGTAGACATTAGATAGGCAGAGGAGCTGGTTGTGGACATTTGCACGGAGCAGAGTTGGCAGCTCCGGTAGGACCAGAGGTGGTGCGAGGTATGATTTCTTTGTTTAGCACTCTCGTTTCTACTTTGTCTGATTTGGGTGCTTCATACTCCTTTGTTTCACCCAGTCTAGCCCATGATTTGGGACTAGACGTTGAGATACTTTCCGTACCACTAATGCTAAGTACACTAGTTGGAGGCCAGAACATCATATCTTGTGTTTTCCGGGGATGTGGGCTGACGTTCGGACCACATAGATCTAGTGGGGATCTTCTTTTTCTACAGATGCAGCCCTATGATGTCATCTAATGAATCGACTGGTTTTTTTCTCCTAGTGTCATTATCGACTGCTTCTGAAGAAGGGTAGTGTTCTCCAACGTGGATGGGCACCCCATATCTTATGATGGAAAGAGGATCTATCAGGTGGTATGCCGGCATGTGAAGCCTCTCATTTCCTTGTTAGGGGGGTTATCAGTGTTTTCACCTGATACAAAGATGATGGATGTCCCAGATGTTATTGGGGAGTTCATTGATGTTTTCCCTGAGGAGGTTGTGACTCTACCCCCCCACCCCGATGTGACGTTGAGTTATGGATAGACTTATAGTCTGGTGCCCGTCCAATTTAAATGGACCCTTATCTGATGGAACCTTCAGAGTTGCAGGAGTTGCGATTTCAGATTGATGATCTGGTGGAGAAGGGTTTTGTTTGACCCAGCGTGTCACCATGGGGTGCTCCAGTTTTTTCATGAAGAAGGAAGATGGTGGTCTCTGGCTATGCATGAACTACCAAAAGTTGAATCAGGTAATAGTCAAGAACTGATACCCCCTTCCATGGATATATGATCTCTTTGAATAACTGAGTGGAGCAGGTCGGTTTTCTAAGATTGAACTATGATATGGATATGATCAGCTGAGGGTAAAGGACAGTGACATCTCGAACACATCTTTCAGGTGCAGGTATGGGCACTTCGAGTTTGTATTGATGTCGTTTGGAGTTAAGAATGCACATGTTTTGTTCCTGGGACTTATGAACATTATCTTCCGTGAGTTTCTGGACCGGTTTGTCGTTGTGTTTATCGATGACATCCTGATCTACCCATGATCATAGGAGGAGCTTGTTGAACATATTAGGGCAGTCTTGGACGTCCTTTGACACCACCAGCTTTATGGAAAATTATCGAAGTCTATGTTCTTGGCACAAGAAGTACACATCCTTGGGCACGTAGTGTCTTAGCATGAAGTGTTAATGGACCCGTCGAAGGTGGAGGCAGTGGTTTCTTGGGCGGCACCCAAGAGCATGGTAGAAGTTGGAAGTTTCCTGGGGTTGGAAGGTTATTATCGGAGGTTTGTTTCAAACTTATCTGAGGTAGCTGCTCCATTGACAGCTTTGACTAGGAAGAACCAGGTCTTCCTATGGAGCGAGCAGTTCCATAAAGATTTCAACTACCTAAAGGAGAATTTGGTCAGTTCCCCAGTACTCTGGTTTCTAGAGGAAGTGTTGTCGTATGAGGTGTTTCGTGATTCTTCTGGACATGGTTTGGTGTGTGTACTGATGCAGAAGAAGGGTGAGATCTGTTATGGGTCTTGGCAGTTTCACCCTCATGAGCGTAACTATTCCACCCATGACCTAGAGCTTGTAGTAGTAGTGTTCGCACTGAAATTGTGCCGAAATAACCTCTTTGGGGAGTTGCTTTGTGGTCTTCTCAAATCATAAGAGCTTATGTTATATCTTCTCCTATCATGAACTAAACTTATGGAAGTGGAGATGGGTCGAGTTTCTCCAAGACTATGACTTTGAGATATCTTACACTGAAGGTAAGGGAAACGTTGTGGCTGATGCCCTGAGCAGAAAGTCGCATAAGGAAGTGGTTCGGAAATCTGCTGATTCTTGGAGAGAGATGGGAGAGTTGGATTCCTTGCACATGGATGAAAGTGTAAAAGGTTTTAGAGGATTTTTGTTTCAGATGACGGTGCAGTCCTCCTTGAGGCAACATGTGGAAGAGTCGCAGTGGGGAGACTCCAAGGCAGAAGTAATGCAGGATCGTATCAATAAGGGAAATACTCTAGAAGGATGGTCAGAGGATAGCCGACATTAGATGCTTTTTCATGGAAGGATGTTTGTTCTAGAGGCGATGTGTGAGGGAGTTATTCATGAGTTCCATAGCTCATCCTTGGCGGTACATCCAGGACTTTTAAAAATATACTGAGGCCTGAGGGAATAGTTTTGGTGGCCCGGGTAGAATCATGGAGTGGCGGAGTTTGTGTCTAAATGCCTAGTGTGTCAGCAACTAAAGGATGAACATAGTGTTACCAGTGTTTTGTTTCATCCTTTTAGATGTACCCAAGTGGAAATGGGATGACATCTCCATGGACAGAGTCACAGGACTACCCAGAGATCAGGGTGGTTATGATGCTATCTGGGTAGTGGTGGATCGTCTAACGAAATCTGCTCACTTCTTAGAAATTAAGGAGTCGGGCCCAGTGAGTAACTTATTACATATGTATGTAGACGAGGTGGTGCGTTTGCATGGAGTTCCAAATACTATCATCTCATATCGGGATACTCGGTTTACCTCACGAGTCTGGAGGGGGTTACAACATGATTTTGGCAGTCAGCTATGCCTTATAACAGCTTTCCACCCCCAGACCGATGGGCACACAGAGCGGACTATCCAGACGATGGAGAACATGTTGCGGGCATGCGTTATAGATTTTGGAGGATCATGCGTGCGACATTTTCCTTTAGTAGAGTTTTCCTACAACAACAGCTTCCACTCTACTATTGTCATTGCATCGATTGAGGATTTTTATGGAAGACCATGTCGTTCATACCATTGTTGGGCAGAGGTTGGTGAGACAGGTGGTCTTGGGCCAGAGGTAGTACATAGCACCACAGAGAATGTTCAGCTTGTGCGTGAAAGGATGGAAGTGTATCAGTACCGACAAGAGTCTTATGTTGATCTTTGTAGGAGTCCCTTGGAGTTCAAGGTGGGATATCATGTGTTCGTGAAGTTTTCCCCTCGACAGGGGCAGTGGAGGTTTGGGAAAGGGAGTAAGCTCTCTGGTAGGTTCATTGGACCTTTCGAGGTGCTGAGGTGATTCGGTGAGGTGGCATATCAGCTAGCCCTGCCACCTCAGTTGGAGAAGGTTCATGAAGTCTCCGACATCTCCCAACATCGTCGGTACTTACACAACAACTCTCACATTATCGACTGGGGAGAGTTACACGACCTTTAAGGAACGACCAGTCAGAATCGAGGATTGTAAAGAGAAGGCGCTCTGTGGATGATACATCTCCTTGGTTCGTGTGTTGTGGAGGTATGGCGGCCTCGAGGAGATCCCTTGGGAGCGGGAGGCCCAGATGCATGCTCAGTACCTGGAGTTGTTTTGACATGTGTTATTCTTTGTTCTTATGAGCTTTGTTTTGATTTTATACTTTGTACCTTTGATATATGGAATGTATGGCTTTTGGTTGTGAGGAATTTTGTTTCCTTGTTCTCTTGAAGTGTGTAACATGTACGGATGTATGGGGAAAAGAAAAAACCCAATCCTTAATCAAGATGCATTAATACGGATGTGATGGAACCCGTGTGGGCGAGTTAGTGCCTCCAAAAGTAGATAATATCTTGACATCTGAGAAGGAATTCCCCAAGCCATGTGTTCGGGCACTGTGTTGGTTGTATAGTTTTGGGGGCAGTGTAAGTTTGAAAATCCTAATATATAGAACTGGGAAGACCCAATCCTTAATTGAGACCCATTAATGCAGATGTATTTTAACCCGTTAAGGTGAGTCAGTTCCACCTAAAGCGGATAATATCTCGACATATGAGAAGTAATCCCTAACACCTATGATTAACTTTGTTTGTTGGGTTCCTGTTATAATGAGATCCCTAAGAGGTATCCTGTTGGATTCCTCTAGGTTGATTCTATTGAATTCAAGGGGACGATAATGTTTTAAGAGGTATCTTATGTAATGGCTCGGACCTCTCCGGCCCATTCCTTTGTCGAAAAGAAGGACATGAAGTTATTTGGAGGGTAAAATGGACTTTTCCCACCATTTTTTAGAATATTGTAACTACACACCATGTAGTGTGAGTACACGTCATGTACAACCTCACCGGGTATACCCTGTGTTGAAGCTATGTCCCTACCGTGTGAAATAAATGAGTACATGCCATGTATCTCATACAACACGTCATGTAGTGTCTCCCCACATACATGTTACCGTCATACCGTGTGTTGACCAGTCAACAGTTGTGTGTCGTTTTGAAGCTGTGTCCTTGCCATGTGAAATAAATGAGTACACACCGTGTAGCACATACTACATGCCGTGTAGTGTCTCCCCGCGTACGTGTTACCCTCAAACCGTGTGTTGACCAGTCAACGACCATGTGCTGCGTTGGAGGTCGTGTTGGATGCCGCGTGGTGACCATGTGAAATGGCTGAGTACACGCCATGTTCTAGGAAATACACACCTTGTACTTTTTCTTTTCTCGACTATAAAAGGTGGGGGCCTCTCCTCCTTTTCAAATCATCCCTCTCCTCCCCATTCCTTCAAGAAGTGCTCTCCCGATAGACTCCAAATCTCTTTTCTTCTATAACTTCTTCGTCCGAGCTTTGATTTATGAACTGTAAGAGGCCACGATATTGTAACGGCGAGGAGGAACTTCTGATCATGGATCTGTTGCTTCACCTTGGCCTTTCCTTCCCATAACACACCCGAGAAGATTTTTTCACATTTTTTCAGAAGCGACGGAGGCCGACAGATGTCTTTTAAAGTTGATCTGGGGGAGTTTTGTGATCAGAACCTATTGAGGTAGGGGTTTTACCTTCGTCTCCCTAATTTGTGCATCATGCAGGATGGGTGTCCTCTTGCTTTCATGATACATAGTTCAAACAATTTAATGAAGATAATAACTGGATTAAAGAATGGGGATAGGTAACTTGTTGTGTTTATCGTTGTTTATCCTATTGTTATGTTGTGAATTGAATAGACTTATTCCTACATAAAATCACGGTCATTGGGGGCCTTTTCTTGCGCAATTAAATGTTTCCCTACCATTCTATACCGTTTATGGATGGACACTTTGTGGAATGTGTAAATTTGTTAATCATATAAATTTGGAAGATTAAATGAAAATATGGAACACTTGTGTGATCACCCTGGTTGAAAAAAACTGAAATAATAAACATTTCTGTGATGGTTAGGGTTTATTTATGTGAAGGGGGTGTTTTGTGGGTTGTTGTGGGTCGGGTGAGAAATAGGGTTTTGGATTTCTTGGTTGTGGGTTGGTGTGAATGCTATGTTGGTGATGGGCAGCGGGGCTATGATAAATGGTATCAAGGGATGATGATGTACGGGTTTTGGTGTGTTTGCGGTTATGGTGGTTGGAAGTAGGGCTATAGGGATGGGATTGAATGTGAACGAACTATGGGTTGTGAATAATAAATAAAAGTGGAAGAGTTAATGAATGGTGTGGCATGGTAATGGAACAGGAATAATAATCAATGGGGTTGGTTGGTTAACAAGAAGGGTTTTGTTGGTGTTTCTTGTGATTTCCTAACATGATTTGTGGATGGAAGCGATATTTTTTACGAACAATTGATAGGGTTGGTTTTGGATAATTTCCTAGTAGTTAAGGAAATAAAAAACTAATTCTATTGAAACCAGAAAACAAAAATGTGGTTGGGGTTTTTTGTTGTATGCATGCTTCGACAGAGCAGTGCCAAGGCACGTGCTCAATTTCTCTCATTAGAAGCCATTGGTTGGGTTGTGTGTTTGGTATACAAATATATATCTGTATCATTGTGTTTTGTCTAACCCCACCCATGTTGAGCACTTAGTATCTAACACTCCCATTTCATGGGAGAGGTTGTTTTCCCCTTAGTTACTAACTCCTTCCTTCTCCTTCTTCCATAGGCCATGATGGCTTGAGGCGACCATACACCTAAGACTCTTCAGGTAGGTTTTTATTAGGGTGGTTTTAGCCAAAAAATCTTCAGGTAGGATTAATTTTTTCCAAGAATATTCGAAATGAGGCCCAGGTGTGTGCGGGCGAGATATGTGGTTTTGAGGCCCAGGTGTGTGCGGGCGGGATCTGTGGTTGTGAGGCCCTGGTGTGTGCGCGTGGGATGTGTGGTTGTGGGGCCCAGGTGTGTGCGGGTGGGATGTGTGGTTGTGAGGCCCATGTGTGTACGGTCAGGAAGAGTGAGGTAGCATCAGGATGTTTTCTGTTAGGAAGAGGAGCTAACTAGTGGGGGGAAATGGTGCGGGGTACCAAATAATATTTTTCTTATATACTACTACCTATTGATTTGTGTTTTGGTGAGCGTGGTTGGTGAGGTTTTGTGGATATAATTCCTTGATAGGTTTTAGTTTCTTTTGTTGTTCTCACGGTACATTAGGATGTCTCCCCACTTGTGAACGAGAGATTTAGGTTTCCCTACTGAGTATAATTGTATGCTCACCCTACGTTTACTTTTACGTTTCTAGGAGGACTACTGGGGCTGTGCGGGACCCTACTAGTTGGGACAGTTTGAGTTGTTTCAGTTTGTTGTACTCTTGTTTCTTTTGGTATTGTACTTTTGATATTTCTTTTACTTGTACTTTATTTCAGAACTGTCTAAAAATGCATGTGGGATTGGTTTTGATTTATTACTTGTTCCTTTTACTTTTGGTGGTTGACTCAACCTATTTTGCAATCTTAAATAATGAAATGGGTAATGCCTCCAATATTTGTGAAAACTTATACCCTTGGTGTTAGTCGCCACTCTGGGGCCTACTGGAGGCGGGACTCGGGGGTCATTATCTCCCTTTCACCATTGCAATCTCAGGAGGGGAATCATTTGTGGGAGGGGGTCATGACATTTTTTATAATTCATGTTTTAGGAATATGTTATGGTTCATGGAATTTTTTTATTTACACAGATATTTCTATGTTAACCCTATGGTGGTGGACACCGAGATATCTCTCTAATTAATTGGGTAATGTGGTAGAGGTGACCTTTAATGTTTCTCTGACGTGATTTAGGGAATATAATTTAATGGCCATTATAAATGTAACTCCCAATATAGCTGTGAAATCTACAATGTAAGTATGTTATTGATGAAACAAGTTACCTTTTTTATGATATCTATGTGTTATTCATAAATATTATTAATTTGATAGGTATGTTAAAGAAAATATATTTTATAAGTGAAAATTATGATTTTAGTGATTGATATGTATTGTTAGACTTATGTTTTCTTTCCTTATATTACATCACATACTAAGATTTTTATGCTCATTCCATGTTTCTGAATAGTTTTTTACAGGGTATATGGAAGGGTAAGAGAAAATAAGAATTCAAGAAGATTTATAAAATGAACATAATTTATGTTTATTTAATGATTATAATGTGTTTTCAATGATCTTATATTATGTAAAATATATTTAATACTTCCAAAAGTTGAAAACTATTATGTTATGATATTTTATTCTTGGATTTCATGTAATCTCAAGACTAACATTTTTTATTTCATTATGTATCCCTTACAGATCTTTTTATGAACATCCCATATTTTGAAATAGTATTCACAGGAAATAAGAAAATATTGAGTCATGGATGGGATCAATGAAATGTTATGTTGTTAAAATATGAAATAATGTTATGATTCTTTTTAAATACTTATTGTTTTATAAAAAAATTATAGTTAGTAGATATATTTACATGTAATATTCAAGATATTATGTATAGATTATGAACAAATTCTATAATGCACTAAACCTAAAATGATTCTCGTTGTGAATTAATTTCAAATTATTGTCTTAACTCAACATTATATAATGATTATGTATGGGGGCTCAATATTATCAATATTTTATAAGATGGTTTATTTACATTTTTTTCTACAACATTTTACAATTATATTAAGAAATTAATTATTCATCTATGTCAATATCTTTATGTAATATTTTAATAAACTAGGTATATTATTGAAACATTATCTTATCTCATTCCCAATATATCTTTGGTAATATTTTTCATCAGTCTAGTCGGATTTTTAAGGAATAATTTATTGATTGATGTATAAATTATTTTATGTTTTATGTAATGACCTATAATATTAATAGGATATATTTTCCCGATAAATTATCTTTTATATTAAATTATTTAATACACCTAAAAAATATTGAGATATCAAAAATCCTAATCACATTAAGAAATATCATTTCATTAGGTAGGTTTGAATAAAAATTAATTTTCTAAACATTAAAACTAGAAACAAATATAATTTCGAATATGTAAAATGGGAAAAATAATTGATTTCCTTAATGTGTGAGAATCATCCCCCAATGACCAACTATAGTTAACTTAATTAAAATATTACAAAACAATTGAAAATATTATAAATTAAAAATATATCGACAGAATGAATTATAGTAAATTTTTAGTGAAAGAATGATATTTTATATATAAGGTATGAAGAGAAATATGACCATCGTTATTTGACTTTTATATGAATGTTTGTCAAATTGGACCTTTGGGTTATATAAGAATTTGAGAATTTGACAATGGGAAACTATACTTATGGGTGATAATTATAGAGTTATAATTAATGATTATATGTAATAATGATAATAATTGATGTGAAATGTAGAAAACACGACCTCAAATAGAATACTCATGACATCTGAAGCTGATTTTTGAAAACATGGGTGGGTGGTACTATCATAATGATGCTACCATTGATCAAGCCCAATCCAAGAAACAACAGGTGAATCCTTACTGAAATATTATATATTATAAGTTAAAGTTATTGAAGATTACCACTAGATCAAAGTTATCTAAACAACCACAACGTAATACCACTGTTTCACATCTAAACATTATAGTATATGTGTGTCTAATAAGGGTTTACTTGTTCAAACATTATATTTATAATGTTAAAATTATTTTGAATAAATAAAAAGTAAATTCCATAAATTTATTTTTAAGAATAAATTTTATTTATAAAAAATATGTCTAATTTGGTTGAATTTGATTATTTTATTTCTGGGCACAAATAAAACATAACATATTTAGAGAAATTATAAATTTTTTTAATTAAACAAGTTATTATCGTTTTTATTTTTTTTAATTAAACATTTTATTAAAAAAATTATATTTAAAAATAATTATAATATATTTTTTAAATGTTAGTGGAAATTTTTATATGTTTTTGATGTTTTTTTGTTCTGTAAATACCATCATTTTTCAATATATATGGATTTTTTAAATTAATAATAAAAATAAATTTTTTTTATTTTTTTAAAAAAATAAATATTATTTTATATATAATAATATCAAAATTATGTTAGGGTGAATTTATTATATATTTCAAAAAAATATTACATTTTATTGAATAATAATGATACAATTTTGTGTTGTCAATATGCTTTATGAATATATATTTTGCAATTGAAGATATTATTTTTAATTATTCCCAATTCATGTCCATAATATAATATCTTAATGATATTATTAATTTTTTTAGAATTTTTTGACTTTCAAAACCTATAAGTTACTTTTCAAAATCTAATATTTAAAATTTGTTTTTAAAAATATTATATTGTAGAAAATTCACATTTTCATTCAATAATTAGTATTAATAAATCAATTTAGGTTATATTGGTTTAAAATATCAAAAATTGTGTCTCAAATATTACAATACGTGGGTAATAACTTTTTTTCATTTTCAAAAACCTTGATTTATAAGTCAGGTATGTGGAAATTATTATATAACTAGATTAATTGTTTGTTAAAAACTACTCATTTAAACTTTACTCTTCACATTAAAAACATACCATTTGATATATTGTTTATTTTTCCTCCCGTGGAGTCTCCACAACGGTTTTTGTAATCCCACATTGTTATAAAATATATGGTTTTTGATTAACTCTTGAAATAAAGTAAAATGTAAAATTCTATTTCAATTCATTTTAACTTTTTAAGTGGTATGTCTTCTAATTTAAAAATAAATATTTTCTTTACACATGGATATACATATATGAAAAAAAAATTCTTTTCATTATTATCCATGGTTGTGTTTTACTAAAAAAAATAAAATATTATTAATTATATTGTTATTTAATATAATGACATATAAAATATCTATTCAATATTATGTTATGAATATGAATTACTTACTTATGAAACATTTTTCTTGAATTCAATGGTTATCAAATTATTATAAATAAATATTGAATGGAAATGATTATAAAGGGAATAATATTATAACAGACAATTTTTCTTTGGAAAATATATTTACCACTATAAATTAAATTAATTATTAATAATTTGTGACACTAAATAAATTAAAATATTGAAAACGAAATAAAATTTTAAAACATATTATTAAGGTGAATTTTATATTTTTGTAAGGTGAATTTACGATATATTTTTGGGATGTTTAATTATTAATATATAATGAAAAATAAAATATTTTGTTTGAAATTTCATTTTCATATAATTTTTTTATAAAGATAAATTATACTAATAATATGTTTTAAAATTTTATTATATCAACTTTTCATCAATTAATCATTTTTCTTTCATTTTATTAAATTTCACTTGTAAATTTGATATCAAAATGTAGGCATATTTTAAACATTTTAACTTTAAAATAAGCATTTTCATCCTTTCAATATAATTACTTTTGGAGTAATTTATTTCACTTTTGTGATTTTAATTTTGAAAAATTTATTCTATATTTTTATCCATTATATTTTTTAATTTATACAATGTTAGACTTTTTTTTTTGAAAAATGTTTTTATATAATGTTGTTTAAATTAATTACAATGATTATGAAGGAATATAACATATCAAGGGAATAAAACATAATATTAAAATCCAAAATCTCCTCGAAACCTGTGAAAAATCCATTATATTTGAATATATCAACCCTATAACACCCTTCATATAATGTTTTTTAGCCACATGAAATAATAAAATATTGAGTGTAATGCCCTTTTATAAAATATACACCCATTCCACTCCTCATCCACATTAAAAAGATAATCACCTGTACCACTCCCTAACACATATCATGAAACATTCTCCCATCCATGATATAAGAAAATATATGTCCTAAAAAACTCAAAAAACCCTTTAAGACTCATATGGGGTATAAATCGATCCACACAACCACTTTGGTACAAACAATAGTGAGTTAGCCGAAGAAGATGTTACATCCTTCATCAAGATTGTTTTATTTAAATTCTATACCGACTAAAATAATATCATTACAAGATAATATGATAAATATAGAATCAGAAAAATTATTATAATTTTAAATGAGAAGTTTTTTTCATACACTTACAAATAACTCTATATAATATGTAATAGAGTAACCCTTCATGTAGGGAAGACTCTTTCCTGATGAAATAATGATTTCTCATTTTTCGTTTACTATATTTCATGGTTAAGAATTATAATGGACATACTATATATATGTGATTTATATTATTTATTTAATTTCATTATAAATATGCAATTATATATATATAATATATTTTTATGATTTAGATTTTGTGGGAATATGATGACATTGTCTTTAGAAGTATGGACTACCACCTCGTCAAAGATATTTGATTCATCCACATGATACATGGAATGTATAAATGATTTTTTAATTAATAATGACTGAATTAAATTAAATCCATATGATATTCATGACATAAATAAATTTTTGGAAAAATAATATATCATATTCATTAATTCTCTTTTCACCTACTAAAATGTGATTTTGTCACTCATAAATATGTCGACTATTGCTTCGTCAACATGATGTGATTCCATTTACATTAAAATATTTATATATAAAATTTTATATTATTAAATAAACTTATTTTAATGTATAATTATAATTATAGATTAATATATTGTTACGTACTTTAGTTCCATAATGATAATTCGATAACAGTAATGTTACCCATGTGATCCTACGACATACCATCTCCCTCATTGTAAAATTAGATAATTATTCATATCCATAATTAATGATTTGTTTTAAAAGTATAATTTATATATAAATATAAAAATTTTCTAGTGATTATTAGTTTATATATGTTTATATAATGACCCATTTGACACTATTTTACAAACAAAAGTAATTTTTGACACATAAAACAACTATGGTAAAACACCTGATGAAGAAATAATTTTTTGAATACCTATATAAAACATTTTAATAATTAATTTAAAATTAATAAAAACATTATTATGATTTTTTGAGAAGTTATTAATTGTATTATAACCATTAAACTATAGTTTAATGGCCAATCAACAATTTTAAATGAAATATAATGGATATTAATCTAAGACATTACATATATTGGATAAATTCCATATTTCTTACATATTTATTAAGTGGTGTTTCTCACTCCTATGTTGATAAATTTTAAGATGAACACTTTTTTATTAATTTATTTCAAAACATTAATATAATTTTATTCCATCAAGGGGGTTATATTTTAAATGATTCAATGTGTATTGGGACACTTTGTAATGCTTAATGATTATATTTCACAAAAAAAATGTTTAGTTATTACCTTTGTACTATCACTTTCTTTTGTTATTGTTTACATTATATTGAGACATTAAAATTCTTAAAAAAAATTTATGGTAAATTTATTTTTTCATAAATAACTAAATGTTCATTTACTGGATATAATTAATCCTTAAACCATATAAAATTTTACATATGGTGTTTAAATTTAATGTTATTTTATTCATAATATAATTATTGATAAATTTGATTTTTTTATACGTAGATATTTTTTATGGAACATTGTTCATTAGTCAAATATTTTATTCAATATATATGTAATTCATTGGAGAGGTAGGGCACCTTGAGGGGAAAATTATTAATATCTCCTCGAAGAATCTGTAGTGTCATGAGATAAATAAATTAGAAAAATTAGTTTTATTTATCAACTATGTTTTAAACAATAAAATGAATAGTTTTTATGGTAATGGTACCATGTACCTGTGAAACCATGAATCCAATAATTGAACATTTCCATCATTTATAATAGATAATTATTTATCCATGAGATTTTGGCATTTACATATATATGCATTCTTTCAATTCCCATTTTATTGATTAAATGGTATGTGTTTCCGTTTATAATATTACCATATTGATATTTAAATATATATATAGTTATTTCAATGGGATGTGATATCAGTTATTTACCGTTATATTTAGATTATTATCATCAATTGATTATTTCATCCACATTACATATCCTTATTGAGCATTGAAGAATACTATTATTACGTTTCATTTTCACGTTTTATGAAGAATAAATCATTGAATATGTATTCAAAGACACTTTTCATATCAATTAATTATTTATCCTTTTTTAGTTTTCAATTTCTAATGTATGATTGGAATCATGTATTTGATATTATCTTCTAATACTACTTAATTTATTGGTCCTTTAGGATTTGATTCCATAGAGTTTTGATAATGTAATATTATAAGGCACCATCTCTAGGGTTCTATGTTCAGTCTATTATTGTTGTTATTAATAAATGTTTTTAAGAATCTTAAGGAACAAGATATAGAAAATTTTTATTAGGGAACATAACCCTATGAAATAATTTGAGGAAAATATAAAATAAAATATTATAGTTTTGTACTGAAAATATTACATGATCATTCTTTGAAATACATCCCTTACACACATACTTACCCAGGTGTAATATCGAGGAATATTTTTTTCATTCACAACTGTGTGTAATCTGGTACGTGAAAATTTTTAGTACTATACACATGGTTTGACACTCTCAGTGGATATTCAAATGTTGATTCTTATTTTCTTTAAAATTCAATATGAAGTATTGTAATTTAATGATTTCCACATTGATACCATGTTTCACTAGTTTCTGGATTATAAATTATATTACATACTATAATAATCTAATGAAATCTATTAAATTTTATATAAATGGATCCTAGAAAAGAAAAATGATATCAAAATTCATTTAAATGTATAGATTTCAATTTTCTAGAAAGCAATATAGTTGTTATTGGGACAAAGAATTTTATTGTAACATTTGGATAATTTAATATGGTTGTGACATATAAAATTTCTTGAATAGTGTAACTTATTCCACAATGAGATTATCTGATGTTGGATCACATTCTACAATAGAGGGAACAAACAGAATGTGCAACTACTAACCTAATGGAATCAATGAAATGTATTTTTTTATTTGGGGAAGATATTCCCAGAATATGGATATGGTTTAAAGTAATTACATACTCTTGAATAATATTTCATAAATGTTTATGTTGATCAATGGTTGTGTTTAATATAGAATTAAAGGGAGTAATAATAAATGGAATTCATAGAATGAAGATATTTAGGGAGACTTTTTCAAATAAATAATTCCATTATGATCAACAAATTTACATAAAGAGAATGTGATTTTGTTCAATGAAAAATAAGGTAAAATTTGTAGTGGAGTATGTATATAACATTACAATGATAAAAAGGTATGTAATTGATTTAATTTGAAACAAAGAAGAAAATATTGATCAATTATGTGATGTAACTATGAAAATTTATAATAGTCTCTGGTGTTTATATCCATTTATCCATTTGATGAAATATTTTTATGTGATATCAAGACAGAAACATAATTATTTGAGCTCTATGTGTCCCGTTAATTTTTTGTGGTATTAATTTTATTATATTAGAAATTGAATTTTTAATTTTTTTACCCATGTGTTTTTTGTGAATATAGGTATTTTAGGATTTACATTAGGTGGTTCATGGTTAAGGAATGTTGTGAACCCTCCTCTATGAAATCATGAAACCAGTTACCATTTTTAACATTAGAAGCGTCATGGTTTTTTAAACCATGCATGCATGTTATGGGTATTTTTTCCCAGGGATGGTGAGGGACAAATGACTAAAATATGTTTTGGAAAACCCTGATTTCTAACCATGTGACCTTCTCAAATATATAAAGAGTATGATTTTTTTCCTTTAATATTTTAACCTTGAATCACCTCCAACTTCTGTAAGATGGATTTTTTTCTATTAATTATTCCACTATGACTTATCAGATCTTCTAATCATCAACCTTTGGGTAGTTTTAACCTTGTAACACCAAGTAAACATCAATACAATCATTTCCCATGCACCCTCCATTATTATAGGATATCACCTCCCTTATTCTTGAGTTCTTATTTTATATCATATTGATAGAACTAAATAGGGTTTTATCTTTTGTTGTGTGGTGAAATATTGATGTCATTATTCATTTGATCCATGATATGTTTATTTGGTTATGTGGTTTTGATTTCAAACTGATATCCATAAGTATCCATGTATGTGGTGTGTGGTTACATGATTTTAAATACTTACATGTGCTTGGATTCTAGAAATGATAGTTTAAATGTGTTCAATGTATTTTTTTGATGAATGTTTATTAAAAATATTTAGATAATATTTTTAAGAATGTGGGTATTCTAAAGAATAGTGTTCATGTTTAATGTGTTCTCTGTAGTTTTGTTTCATGAATATTTATTATTCCATTTGTGAAAGGTTATAAATGTGTTTTCATTGATTTATAATGTTTTGAATATGAGGATAATTTATTTTGGCTACGATATGGTTTTTTATTCATTTTGGATTCATTTTGGTGAAATATAAATGTTTCATGAATTTAGAAATTGACATAAATCATGATATAAATATGTTTTCATAGGAGTATTAGGTTGAGAGGGGATATTTTGATGAATGTGTACGAATTCTATATGGTTTCTTTCTTTTTGTGCTTATAAATGGGCATTATAAAACATTCAGAGAGTCCTATATGTATTTCATGTGGTCCTGTGTGTTTTAAATAAAAAATATATTTTACGGAAAGTGGTGATTTCATATTGGGAGTGAAATTAATTTAATGTGTTTGTGAATTTGATTATTTATGAGATACATTAAATTTAATTGGATAGAAAAAGGTAATACCATTTATTCTATAGTGGTGATGTATAATTAGTATGTTTGTCCATTTATTAGTGGATATGGACAAGAATCATCTAGAATTATTGAAAATTAGAATAATATCTAAACATGTGAAATTATTATAGACCAATACAATTTTTTAATGTGGTCCACTATAGTGGCTACATCAAGAGAACATTTCTAGTTATGGATTACTATTGGATAGAACTATAAATTTGTTATGGGAACCCCTATAGTGTCCCATTCAAGGGAACTCTGTTGGAAGTTGATTTGGGGGATTTGGAACACTGAGGTATGAGGTTTCTTGGTTCATAGTAGTGATACATAACAATAGAGATTTACCCATAGTAATATATTATGACATGATTCTTATGTGAGGTGGTTATAACCATTTTTATATTGTAGACCTTGTTTAAATTTTTTATTCAATTATTTTTTTTGTCAAAATGGGTTTACGTTAAACGTGTTTTGTGGGAATGTTCTCCTTAAATTGATTTCATTGAAATGTACCAAATTTTAACATCGAAATGAGAAAATTGATTTGTATTCTAATGTTTTATAATGGAATAATTATTCATTGTGGAATCCTAATATTATTTTCCTCACACTCTATATTCAACATTGTATATATTTTGTCTTTGTTATGTATGCCCCAGGTAAATGAAAGATGTTTCATGTAGGTGATGGTGGATTCAATTTAATGTGTTACATTTTTTAATGGTTTCAATGTTGGTGGATTGAGGGTTATTACACTATTATTTCATCTATATTTCTAGAATTTTTTTTTGTTCCCATTTTTTAATAGTACATTTTGTTTTGCTTAGAGTTATAATAATTTAATATAAAATTATTTGTACAATGTTTGGTTATGGTGATTAGTTATGTAATGTATACTCGAGTTCATATTGGTGACTATATCAATGGGTAAACTCTTTCCCAATGTGAATTATAGATACCCATGCACTAGATTCTAGCACGTGGGGACGGAGAATTTCCTTTTGAAAATTCCATGAATTAGGCTAGGTTTCATGTTTGATGCAACACAAACATGGTTCATGAAAAAATGTTATTAGAGTAAAGTTAATATCATTTTTACATATAATTATTGATGAGAATTATTATACTGGTGATGGGTTTTTTGGTTATTTAGGCATTGGGTTTGAGTGGGAAGTATGGGAAACACAACTTGTGAAAAGACGTGAGTCTGTATGGAATTATTGAACTTGGTTTTACATGTACTGAAGGTGATATGTATATGATATATACAATAAATGAAATCTAGGTTGGGGAGGATTATTTTGGATTTTTTTGTTATGGGTTTTCTTATGTTTCGATTTATGGATTTTTTGTTGATTTTTTCTATTTTTGGGGATTCTTAAAATGAGGGTTGATGGTCATTTCATTTGGTTTTTTGGGGATGTAGTAAAATTCATCCATAGATAACTCTTATGAAACTATTGAAAGATTCCTGGGATAATTCTCCCTAACAAATTGATCATTTGTTAGTAGATTCTATTGTTTTATTTTACCATAATTTGGATGAAGTAGTTTTGTCTTGACTTTCCCATGTTAGATAACCTAACCCATGTCTTAGAAATAATAAAACAAATGAGTGCCTCAAGAACATGACTCTTTATTTATAGAGTATCATGAAACCGTAGGATATAAAGGATTATCTCGATATGATAGAGATAATTCTTGAATTTCAAGATACCCATGAGTTATTTTAATTGATGTGTAATTTTTTCATGTTAGACTCTCCCATTTAGAAGCGATGGGACACAATGGTGAAGATTTGGAATCATGAGGAGATGGGATAGAATGATTTTATAGTTGTATTTGATGAGAATTATTTTCCTAATATTTTTCCACCTCCATGTCCAATTTATTTTGGGATCTTATCTTGTGATACATGAAATATATTTTAATATTCAACTATAAATTAAAGAGAATTTTAACAAATGAAATAAATATTGGAAGAATTATTTGGGGGAATACATTCTTTGGACTGAAAATTTGTTCAAAATGTATAAGAGATGGGAATATAGATCGTAACTATATTTGTGAGGTGACCCCTCAACAGATAAACAATAATGAAAAATGAGATATGGTTCTTGAAAGTCCCAAATGTTAATTATTCAAGTGTACACATCTTGATAACATTTCAAATTAATGCCTAAATCATATGAAAATAGTGGAAAACACCATTATCCTTAGAATTGTACATGGGAAAATAGTTCAGTATTTACAATCAAAAAAACATATATAGATAATTAAAATGTTGTGGTTGTAGGTACAAACATTATTCTCTCAAATACAGATTGAACATTTTTTATAATAGTTCTTTATATTCCATTATTTCATCATTGTAGGTAAAAATTAATAAATAATCAATCTTTTAGAAATAGATTTTTTTTCAACATAACTATTGGTATTATCCAAACATTAATAGTGTATTGAATCACTAATTTTAATTTTGTAGTGTATTATATAACTAAAAAACTAATTTTAATTCCCATGGTGGAATACAGCACTGTTATAGCGATAGATTATATCTCAATGTATAAGGATATAACAAAAATAATATAAAATAAAATTCTAGGAATCCTGAATTTAAAGACTAAAATAATATAAAATTGTTATAAATCCAAACATGATATTTTTCTAGATGAACCCCTCACCACATTATTTATAGAGTTACTATGTGAAATGGTATAACGAAATGTCTTCATAATTATGGAGATTGGTCACCTCATTTAGGAATACATTTATCATTTTTTCTGAAGAGTAAAGTAGAAATACGCAATAAAAGGGTATAAAATTTTTCATTTAACTCAATCATTGATACAGTACTTTAAAATGGACCTATCCCCACGGTTTTCCCCCAATCCTTGGGGATAGTCCCCCCAATACCAACGGTTTCCCAAAACCGTGGGTATAGGGGTACCTATCCCGACATTTTTGGTGAAAACTTTGGGGATAGGTTTGGGATTAAATACATATACCCACGGTTATGAAAACTGTGGGTATATGTCTCTTTTGTGTTCGCGGGAAATTTTTTTTCCCGTGGGAATGAAATTTATTTTTGGATGGAACCCTATACCAACGGTTATTTCCTCTATACCCACGGTTTTTATATCTATATTTAACTATATATATATATAGGTGATGTTTGGGTAGTGGTTAGACACAGTGTTTGCAGCGAAGAGGTAGCGGGATCGAAACTCGGCGCATGCATTATTTTAGGACTTATACCAACGGTTATGAATCCATGGGTAAAAGCCATTGACACTGTGGAAATTAACTATGTTTCGGTGACACATTGGCGGGACATCTATACCCATGGTTTTGGAAAACCGTGGGTATTGGATGGGGACCTATACTGACGTCGTTCCATCCCATGGTTCCCAAAACCATGGGTATAGGCTATACCCTTGATTTTGGGGGCTATACTGACGGTTTTGAACCGTGGGTATAGGCTGTTTTTCCAGTAGTGATAAAAGATGATATCGAACAACCCATATAAAATAGAAAAAGTGGAGATAGAGGAATTAATTAATTGAAATCATGATCTTCTAGAGATAGGATTTATTGGATCATGTGTGTCTCCTTGCAGAAAACATGATATTTTTTAAGAACATTTGTAGATCGATGTGGAAATTCATTAATTATTGAGAAAATAACGAGATCACATTGAATAACAAGTACCCTCTCCAAAGGATTGAATATTTATATGCACTTTTTTTTGTCTTAAATCATCTCACATTGGGACATTGATATGGGTATTATCAATTAATGGAAATGAAAGAAGATATTACAAAGACAACATTCTGAATAATATTTGGGAAATATGTGTTTCTTGTTATGCCAATAGACATGACTAATTATCATGATATGTATATGTATTTGATTAATATAGTATTTATAAACATTGTTTAAGAAATTAGTGATAGTTTTTATTTCTTATATTCTAATATAATCTCAAATTTTAGTGATCTATGAGGACAATATAAGGGATATATTGAAATCCTATAGGAAGAATAATTAATATTGAAACTATATAATATGTGTTTTATGTTTAAAAAATGATTCATTCTTGGAGATTATTCTAACAAATAATGGAATCTCTATTGACCATTCTAGGAAAATGGATTCATAGGATTAGCCTCATTCTACAACTGCAACTATGATTCATAGTATCTTTGGTTTTGAATTATATTTTAAGAGGGTTATGAAATAAATTTAATAAAAATTATAATCAAATTGACTTGTTTACTAAAAAAGGATTAATGTTCATCATGAAAATGAGGGTAAAGAATATATCCAATAGCTGAAGAGGATATTAGTTACAACATCTATTGTAACACAATACCCTATTAAATATGTTTTTTAAATTACAATGATGTACATATAAAAGTTAATAAGTACATACTTATAAAGAATGAAAAAGTCATATTTTATGTATATTGACAGATAAAGCCTCGTTAATATAATTATCCTATGCATGACGTGGTAATAACTATAGTTTTATTACATTAAAATTATAGTGGAACTATCATTATGGTAAGAAATTTGATGTATACATAGACATCCAATGATTTATGTATATATTTACTTCAAATAAATTTAAAAATTTACAAAGGATACAGTTGGATCTTCTTATATAAAATTATTATTAAGTTTATAGTCACCCAATAAGAGAAAAAAAATGTAAATAACGCATTATGTAAGAAATAAACAGTTCGATCAGTATGATGATGACCCATAAGGAGCCATTGATCAAGGAAATATTAATTTCTGAAATTGGAATCATAATTTAAGGGACATAATTGAACACATCCCAAATTATTTCTCAACCATCATTAATAGTGAATATAAAAGAGATCTCATTGAGGATCCTTTGATACAAAAGATGACATAGGGTGTTAATAATGGAATGCTTCTTAAATTCAATATTGATTGAGAATGTGTACTAAATTTTTATAAAAGGCTATGAGTATCTTCTAACCTAGAGAAAAATAAGGAATTTATTGATGATTCCAAAAGCTCTACATTCCATATGTATCCTAGATGAACTGAAATTCATGGGGAACTTTATGGTTTGTATTTGTGGGATAGTAGAGAACGGTATATTACAACCACTGCACATACCAACATGAATGTGGGATAATAGAACTATGGAAATTTGTATTTTTATCCCAAGATAATCCATTACAAATAATGTTATACCTTTTATAGTGAAACCACTCACCGATACTTCCCATTTATTTGTAATTCTATATGATTTTTTTCATGAAAAATTTATAATATATATGTAAAGGAAGTGGTGATTAATCTTGGTGATCCACTTTTTTTAATTTCTCATCATGATCCACATTTCACATATATCTTTTAAATATGTCTTATATATAATCCAAATAATAAAATGAATTGTTCTATTGAATTTCATCCCCCAAGTGATGGATGATCATCGAGGACTATTAAGACACATTTGAACATGCTTAGAAAATATTAATGGAATTTAATAATAGATGCGATGAACACCATCAATTTTATGAGTTCATGTACAATAATAGATTCCAATTGAGTATTAAATTGTAACCATACAATGATTTATAGTGAAATATATATAAAACACCTACATGTTGGGATAATGATAGTGAGTGAAGGTTTCTTGTTCTTGATCGTGTGCATGAGATGACTGAAAATGTTCATAAGATACAAAAATATATAAATTATACTCATATTTGTAGAATTATTATACTAAATACCATATTATGGAATTGGAGGTTCATTTAGGAAACAAATTTTTCATTTTAATGTCACTATGGAAGGTATTCTTATAATTTTTAAATAATGATAATCTTAGACATAGGTATATTTGTCCCTTTGAAATATTTGATCTGATTGGATCAATGTCACGTAACATAAAAATACCACAAAATATTTTACAAGATACTGAAAAATTATAAATATACCACTTAAAGATTTTAATACTTTCTCAATCACATGTTTTTGAATCCAAAGGTTGTATAATGGAATGAAGACCTATATTATTTAGTGTAACTCGTGGTGATCATACACTGTATAAGAATATTTATATTCCACAATACAACTCAACTTGTAATTTTTTTTGACGAGGAATCACTAATATGATAATGTGATGTAGGAAATATAATATAAAATGAAATATCAGTACGCTAATAGTTTTTCATCCGAGAGCATGAGATGATATTTCTAGGATGAAATTTTATAAGGGGGAAGAATTCAATAACCAATAATTTTTAAATAATATTTGTTTCTTTGTTATATGTATCCTATATAATATTTTTAAATAAAAACATATATAGGTAACAAATAAATTACATTTGAAATAATGATCATTAAATTAATAAGATAAGAAAATAATTTAAATTACACAAATTACAACGTGATAATAAATATATAACAGAGTAGATAAATTGAAAAAAAATATGGACCACCCTAATCCATTTCTATCATCATATTCGTGTAAAACACTATTGAATTGATACATAATCGTATTAAACCAATAAATATGTATTTAATTTAATATAACCACTATAGGAAATTTATTTTATTTTGAGTAAATGAATAAAGTGATAATTGAGGGGTATAAAGGTAAATGAAAACATTGGGTTTCAAAAATTTTATCACCATTGGTTAAATATGACCATTATAAAATATTACCATTTTTCAATTTCACAATTAGAAACTATGTCAAGGGGGGATAATATTACAATTATAATTAGAAATTATAAGTTGTAATGAAAAAGAGTATAATTTATTCAAAAAGGTGGAATGATGGCCTCCACTAACAGAGTCAAGTTATATTAAGTCCATTTGTTATGACATGTGAGGGATTTAACAACACCTATGTTTAACCTTGACCAATACTCATCCATAATTTATAAAGTTTGCATTGAATGAAATCACCTATGGGAGGTGTTCAAGTTATTGGATACTAACACTTTGTAAAGGTTTGTAAATTTAAAATACGAAATTAACAACATCATATGCTTTATTATAATAGAATATGAGGTTGTTATAAGGGTTGTCATGTCCTGAAAATAATTACAGAAAGTGAAATTTCATTTATATAATTAAAATTTGTATTCCTTGAAATCATTTTATTAATATTTTTTCTTTACAAAATATATATTTATTTGAAAATAATTTGATAATTTAATTTTTGGACACAATGAAAACATATTTTTTATAGAAATATATAAATTATTTAAATCAATGATGTTTTTATGATGTTCTTATTTTTTAATCAAATATAAAATTAAAAATAATTTTATATTATCCTAATAAATATTTATAACTAAAAAAATTTGAATGTTTTATAAAAACATACAATTTTTAATAAATAACAGTTATTATATTTAAAAGATACAATTCCCATCAATAATGATTTATTTATAAAAATTAAATAATTTTTTCTAAGACATTCAAAATTATATTATGTTTAATTTAGGATAAGTTTCTAAAAGACATAATTTTTTAGTGAATATTAAAAATAATTTGTTGGGTTTTTGTTATGGCATATGGTTTAATATTTTTTTCATAATTATTTAACAATTAATTAACAACAATTTAAAAATAATATCATATTTTATTAATATTAATTGTTTTAATAAATTATAATCAATTTCCAATCCTATATGATTATTTCCTAAATCTAAAATTGAAAATCAGTATTAAAACATAACATTGTGGAAAAATTATTTTTAATGTCAAAATAAGTTTCAAATAAAGTTCATTTATAATGGTTTAAAATATGATAAATTTTCAGAAATATGATCAATCCCGGGATAAAAATTAATTTGTATGAAATTTTTTTTCATATTCCAGATCATATATGTCTAAAACTGATATTTTTATAGTATTAAATGATTGATTCTCTTTTTCTATAATACACACCCATTTGAACTTCCCCCCTTCACTCCAATGATTTACCCCATGATGGTGTAGTAATTGATTCACCCAAATAGTCCACCAAGGTTTCCTTAATAGCCCAATGTTCCAAACATCATTTTTTTAAAGTAACACTTCAAGATAGTGGTAATCACATCTTGAATTTCCCATCAAGTTCTCTTATTATGTGTTATATTTTCTTTTTTAAAAAATATATTCTGTAGTAACAATTATGTTATCCCATTATTGTAATAATTTTATTTTTTCAATGGGACACCTTCAATATCTCTAACATTATATTTTTGAAAGAATTGGTTTTATACTCATCATGCTATTGAATATAATCCCAAAAATTACACTCATTTACTTGAGGAATTGAAAATCATTTTCCTTTTTTGAATTCTAGAAACTAAAAATATTCCATAGTACTTCATATAGTTTTATAATTAATTTTTTAATCTAATATATAAATATATGAAACCAAAACATCATTTCAGGGGTGGAAATGGTGTAATTATCATGACTATAATCATTTTTTACACCATGATTTTGATAAGAAACATATTATTTTTCTCCATGGGTTATTAATGAAACTTATTTTTATGTTATATATAGGTCAAATTAATTAATACATATGAAGGGTGTGATTTGGAATCACTCGAATTGATTAGTTATAGAAATCTATATATCACATGTTTTTTGATACATTGGGGAATAACCATAGTAATTATCATTTACCATACTCTGGTGGTAATAAATGGTTATACATTTATAAATGGGTAATTTAAATGTATTAATCACATTTACCAGATATTTTTTATTTTATTTTTATTATGATATTATTTTTGTTAATTACCTTTTGTAATTTTTTAATTTTCTTATTCATATGTCTGAAGATCACAAGTCGAATCTCAATCTTGAACACACGTTTTTGGGCCTCCGTTCTCACTCATATGCTTCAATATATGTCCAGAAGATATTATATTCCAGAAAATTATCTTACTTTGAAACAATATATATTTAATTTAAATTGAATTATATGTATTTTTTAGGTTTTTATATATTATATCAAATCTATTCTGTATATAACTATAAAAGATCATTTAATTTATTTTATTTGTTGCATTTTTAATGTAATAAAAATCTATATTTAATATTATTATTGTCGATATATTTAAAAAATCATTATATGATATGGTATGGGTTTTTTAATTATTTATATTTATTTTTCTCATTAAATATCACCATGTATATTTAAATGGTTTTATATCTCATGAAAAAAATAAATCATAGGAAAGATTGTACATCATCAAATAATAATGTGTTGATATGTTTGGGTTGCTGAAAAAATAAGGGATGGATTGATTATATATCTTCAGAAACATAATTTGTGTATATTCTAGGAATTTATATTTAAAATGTGGTTATACAGGGATTTTGTAACATCATGCAGTGTAGACATGATTCGATTTTTTCACAAGAAAAAAGGGTTGGAATAATTTGGCTTCTTCACAACACATAAAGTGGGGATGATTTTATTTGATAAAAAATTATATGATGTAATAAACTATGTAATGATACCATTTATCATTTTTATTTTTATTAATAATAAATATATTTTATTATTAGTTGCAAAAATCATAAGTAAATTTTAATCGAAAATAATTATTTAAATTCAACACAGAATTTATATGGTTTTATTGAAGGAAAATACTTATGTAACTTGAATTTTAATTTTTCTAAAATAACTATAATTTTTATTTCATTAAAATAATGTTTAATTTTTAATAAATGATTTATTTTTTAAAAAAATATTCATTTTTAGAGAATCGTGAAATAATATAAATTTATTATGAGAAATGATTTATAATTAATAAATTAAATAATAAAAATGTCTCAATACATTTTTGATATATATTAAATTATCAAATTTATTATTTATTTATAATTTTCCCACATAATTACATTTTAATATTTTTTATATTGAATTTTATTATAATTTTTTTTTGAAAAAAAGTTTTTTCTAAAAATTAATTAAAGTCATATAATGTATCCCATTTTAATTTAAAAAAATAATAACTATGGAGGAATCCTTTAAATTAAATTTATATATTATATATAGTTAAATATGAAATTAATTTCATAATGTTATTATTTCCATTATAGAGTAAATATATTTTCATTGTTTTCTAAAATTATATTATTCATAAAAACTCATTGTCTCAACTGCATCTATAGGAATAATATTAAATTAACATTTTATTATTTAGTGTGTATAATTGGTAAACCAATATTCTATATTGTTATTCAGAATAATTTATATTTTTTAATAAGGTTTAACATAATTATTATTGAAAATTGATAAAAATAATCACAATAATTGAATTAGATTGATATTACATAGTGGTAAAAAATATAATATTAGGTGTATAAATGACCCAATGGTTTTAAAAACTCATTTAATCGATTTTTTTCAGATTTATAAATCCCAATATAGAAAATTGAACATTATTGGGGCCTATTGACTTGAATATAATGTTTGTGGAATTCAATCTTTAAAAAATATTACCCCACTCAACCAATATATAAAGGGCCACCCCACTTATTCTCCATTCACATCACTAAATCCGATTGTTCAAGAAAATAACAGACATATTATTATATAAAATTTATTTATTTCCTACAAAAATACATATCATGAGATTAAATCAAACAATTTATGGGTTTGGGTTCTAACAAAATTTAATTACAAAATGAACATGTAACATTTTCCAACATGTATTTCTATTTTTTTCATTATCCCCCAAATTAAATTATTATTAAAACATTATTATAAAATAAATTTTGTATATTACATTTACTGAGCAGTTATTATGTCATGGATTATAATGATGACGAAACATTTCTATAAAATGAATAAAAAATGAACATTTCTTTCATGATGTACCACCACCTCGTGAAATAATGTCATTCATTTTCCCATTAAAATTTCTCACAAATGATTATACAAAAACCATAATCAATATATAATATATTTTTGATATTATAATACCAATGGAGTCAATATAAATTATAATATATTTTCTTTTATATACATTAATGGATATCATAATGTCAATCATGTATATGATGGAATACCGACTCGTGAAGGGATATGATTCGTAACATCCCTAACCCAGGAGCCACTAAACTAGTTCCCAGAGTTGGTAAGCCACATAACCTCATGTGCACCTCCTCATACACAAGAGGTTATTGATTTGTAATGAGGGTCTAATATGATATATTGGGAGACTATACAATCATTAATAGAGTAACATAAAATATAAAACAATTTAAATAGAGGAAACACTAGGAAACAATCGATATTATGATTAAATAACACACTCTGAAACCGGGTAGAAACCATACCCAAGATTTAACAATTAATTCCCTGATTTAGTTCCATGTAAACAAAACTCAAAAAAAATAAAATAATGGAATCTCCAAAATGGTCATGGATCCTTTTTAGGGACTTCATCTATCAATATACCAAACACATTTCTATTCCCAAGCACGGGCCCCTTTCAATTTTCTTGACCTACTGCCATGAAATCTACTTGGTTAACTAACAGAGTCCTGAGTATAAGGATCCAAAATTAAAACAATACAAAATATTGTAGTAAATGAATAATTCACATTTAGTATCATTTCAGGATAAGAGTATGAGAGAATTAGGAAATAAATATTATATATAAATTTGAAAATTAAATGTAGACATGACTACTCTGTATCTAATTATTTCATAAATTTTAAACTCTTAAAAACAAATATGTATACTTCCATGTTTTAGACAGCCTGAATTTTCCGTGATCCTATCCTTGAACCTATCCATACTTTAGTCCATTATAAAACATTTAAAAAATATGGGATAATCATAAAAATCATAATAACTGTTATAAAAAAATGAAACAAAACATTATCCCATCAATAAATACAACTCAATGAATCCATACTTTTCAATTAAAAAACCTCATGAAATCATAAGATTTTTGAATAACACATAGAAATCATAAATCATAAAATGTAACTTGAGGCATCCATATAATACAAAAATTTTAGATATCACATCTACATCGATAGTTAAATTTGGAATACCCATCACATTATATTCCTTAAATCTCAAAGTAGAACTGTTAACCATTACTTGCTTCACGTTACCCAATGCATTAGAGAGCTATTTGGGGCTGAACTGCACTAGGTTTATCACAGAACCACGTGTATACATAAAGAATTCCCAATAACCATAACATAATCATAACACATAACACCACCATAATGTAAAGATAATATTTCCAAATTCCAATAAAAAATATATCAAATAATGATATTTAAATAAAAAATTATTTATGAAACAATTTTTAAAAACATTTAAAACATTTAATAATTTGATTTTCGAATAAAAGTGTCTTCTACCACGTTGATTCATTAAAATTGGTTATCATTAGAAAAAATTAAGGTAAATATAAATAAATCATAAGAACCATTTTGAAAAAATATATATTAATGAAAAATATATAGAAGAACAAATATTTATATCATTTGAAATGATATTTTAGTTAAAGAGTTTTTAACAAAACAAGAGAGACATGAATTAAATTAATTTAGGAATACCATTTAATTGTAACATTATAATATCATGACAATAACGAGATTCTGGATTTAATATTCCTAAGGATAGTATATACACCATATAATACTAAATAGCTGCATAACAATAATGATGACTCAGTTTAATGTAAATGGAGACGAAATGATTTAAAAAAGGTATCCATATATTAAAGATAAATAAATTACACAATAATGTGTTAAAAAAATAAACAAAGACATTATGATTGAGTATTCAGTGTAAATCAATCAGATTACATTCACACACATTATTTTTAATACAAAACCAATTACATGGTTGGTTAACTCAATGAATGGAAATTGAGTTGAAATTACACTTATCAAGTTCATATCGATGACTTGAGAATTTATCAATTGACTGATTATATGTATCAAAAGTATATATATAAAAAGGGCAGTGTAAATGACAACATAAATATATAAATTGTGATTCCAGACATATTATATCATGGCATAATTATGAATTTGAAGATTAAGCCATGGAATGGAAATTGGGATAAAATGTTCTCTTACCGATTTGGTAACATATGAAATGTACACCACATGAAATAATGATCATAAAATGAAGATGTTAATAACTATATTTTAAATTAAATTACACCAATAATATAGTCATGGTCAATACCTACACCACACAAAAGGAAATAGTGAAAAATATAACATGAATCTCATGGGAATAAAAATTGAGATGAAACCCCCTCACCTAATTGTAATCAATCGAGTCGTATGACCAAAAGATAATAACCACCAAATGAATCACAGTAAACCATGAATATAAAAAAATAATTATATTATATATGAAATGGAAGTATAAACTACACCACATGAGATAAATAAGTGATGAACAATGGAAATCCCATGAAATTAAAAGTGATATAAGAATCCCCTAACCTCGTGTCAAACATGACTCGATCATTATTAAATATTTTGAATAATTATCTAAAGTTAATTTATAATTAATTAAGAATATTTTTTAATTTTATTATGACTTTATATGATTTAACAATTAGTAAATTATTTGAGTTCATATCAGATAATTTTTTGATGATCGGAACTAGTGTTAAAAATGAACTTGTTAGAATTATACATTTTTTATGTGGTAAAAATTCTATTATCCCCAGAATTATATTCATGATATAGTTTCATATAAATTATATATATCTAGTATATATATTTATTTAATATATTACATATCATTTGGATACAAGTAATGATGGGAACTGTTCCTGGAGACGGTAAGCTGTGTGTACCCATGAACGCTGTATTCATTTCAATTTCATATTTAATGTAATTAAAATGTCATGAAAAATAGTTATATTAAAAGTCCAGTATAATATAATATATTATATAATTTTATCCATATTATATACATTCCACGTATTTCATGAATAATCCATATACCTTTGAGGAGGCAGTAGTCTCCACTTTCTCAAATTAAATTATTGCGTTTACCCATAATGGAAACAATAATGGTATGTTGTATATGGAAAATAAAGAACCATAGAAATAATATTAATATAATATATATCACATAATAATATAGTTCCATCATAAAATCCTCAATTTGAGGTGGTAAGTGAAATTTGAGTAGTCATCATTTTGTGAGGCAGTTGGTTGTCGTCCAAAGGTAGAGTGTATTCTTTACAAATTAGATAGAGGTGTGTGTAACTATAGTTCAGATATTTCTTATTAAAACAAACTAGTATTTTGAGGATACTAGTTTTTCTATATAATAAATTAATAAAATGATTTAGAGTGGTTGAATAAGTAAAATATACCAAAATAACTTAAGAGAAAATGTTACATTTAAATCGGGCATCTCCCTTTGGTTTGAACCAAAAGGTTTTCTTCAATTGATTTATACATAAGGAAATTATTTTTGAAATAGTATAATGATGTAGGGATATTAATTTGGTATATTTTGGATGATACAAGGGTATTTAGATGTGTGAGGAATGGGTATGCAGTGAGGGCAATGTATAGGGGGTCTCTTTTGGAATGTTTAGAAAATATTAATTTATTATATAATGATTTTTGGATTCTAATGTTCAAAAATTTATTAAAGACTAAGATAATATGACTCATGTTTGAAATAAAATTATCCAATAATAATTGGACATGTTTTGGATTTATTTTTAATCTTTATAATCTTATTTATTTAAAACATTCATTAATGTGGTAAACACAACATCATTATTTTGTCATAAATGTTTTTATTTATATGAAGTCTAAAAATTATCATTATTTAGGAAATATTATTATCATTAAAATAAATATATATTTTCATAGAGATATGTTATATAACCTTATGTAAGAATTTATTTACTAGAAGATATATTTTTAAGTCATTTTTGTAAAATGTTGAAATTAATTAATATAACGTGTCAATATCACTCTTATGTTTCTCCATGGGGCCCCAAAATCATCCAAAAGAATGCCAATGGATAGAAATTTATCAATAAATATGATTAAGACACATGTTAGTGTAATTTAATATTATTGTAATATTATTTTTAAACCATACTTACAAGATTTACTCTTAAACCATAGAAAATAAAAAATTTACAAAGATAAATATTTTAAATATATAAAAAAATTATCTATTTACACAATTTGGACCTCATAATTCCAAATATGGAATCAATTTTTAAAAATAGAAACACAGAAGAGGAAGAAATTAATTTAAAAATAATTTCTATTTTCAAAGGAAAATGCCAGTTTTTATGAAATAATAACTATCAAAATATTGACAGTTATTTATGTCCAATTCTGAACATAAATTTCATTCAATGACCAAAATTGGATTAAATTGTAAAATTATTATCTAATTATAATTTAAAACCATTTATAACTGTATTATAGACATATAAATAAATTATATTAAAGGCAGTTTTTAATTAAAATAATGTATTTATAAATATTCATAACAAATGAACTCTATCACAAAAATACCAAATTTTTATCCAAAGTAAATTATGATGTCCCGGTTCGAAAGGAAAAAATTATTTTTTCAAAAAGAACATATTAATCTGACAAAAAATAGAATTAAATAGGATTACCATCAAAAGGTTGTAAATCATCCTTTTAATGAATATTAGTATATTTTTACTTCAAATGTTATCTTTATTATTATAACCCTATGAAATTTGTTTGATAAATGTAAAAACAATTATTATTTTTAGTATGACTCATCATTGTGTGCAAGATTATATTACAATGAATTCATTTTTTTGTATCGGGTACACCATCAATCATAGAATTTTATTTAATGTAAAATTTATATTTAATTCACAAATTTTAATAAATATGAAAATGTTATATTCATTATTTATCTGGGATGTTACATCCTTCCCCATTTTGTGAATTTCATCCTCACAATTTTAATATTGGGCTTCGAAACGTCATTGTAATTTCTTCATCAGAAATGATTCAATAAAAATATCACGTTAAAAGAATAAAGAGAAATACAAAGGTCACTAGAGACAACAGAAACTAGGATTCCATGAAAGCATGGATATGGAATACAAATTAACTCTCATTGATTAATAGAGAGTGATTCATAATATGATCATATAACATTAAACACCATAATAATAAAAACCATTTTTTGGTTAAATGTATGATGATAGAAGAGAACATATAACATTTTTTCCTCAAGGCCATTTTCATAGAGTTGAAGAATTTTATTAATAACTTGTCTATGATTTTAGTGAAATATACTTGTTTATAAGGGATAATATCACCATTTAATAAATTTCATCCACAAACTCGCCTTTTCTATAAATGGTAAGTATTAAAGATGACATGGTCACTCCTGAATAACAATAATAAAATCTAGATATCATATAATCTAAAAAATATGAACTATATATTTCCCAAGTCTATATATATCTACCAAAACAAAAATTTGTTAGTACAAGATCAGATAATCCACAAAAGTACAATCCTTTATAAATAATAAATATTACTCTTAATATATAGTTTTCTATTAAACGAACACATAGATCAGGAAATACCCTTCAATATACTATTTCCCTTAAAATTATTGAAAATAATTTAAACTAATATTGGAACCCAAAACTCATAAGGATTTTATCACATAGTCTTACATAGTAAATCTTAACATTAATCTACAAAAAACATTGATTCCAGGTGTAGTGAAAGAACACTGGTGGGAGTTTTACCAACTTTAATTTCAACGTTATACAACGTTCAATCAGAGATATGTCACAATTTAAAAATCTGAATCATCGAAATAGAATGAAGAAAAAAAACATAACAGGGAATCTTGGAACCAAAGAGATACGATCATCATATGATGGTTATAATTATTTTAATTAATTAACAAGAATTACCTTTGTGGAATTATTTATTCGTTGATGTCTTCGGTCAGGATCATGTGATCTGTCATTGCGTCGTCGAATCCAAGTGTTGGATTCCTCTAGAGGTGATCCACATGTGTGAAACGTATCTTCGGACGTCTTTGAAGGGTTATATGTGTGCTAGCACAGAAGAACCTTTGTTTGTGATGTCCGCCTTCGATCGCCTTGGTCTCTCGGTCTTGAGAGCATTCTTAGAGGAAGGAGTTCTTTTGGACATGAAAGAATTATCCAGAATTTATGTGTATAATGATTCCCTCTGGTAAAGTGTTTGGGTTGTGAGGATATTTATAATTAGGTTTGAGGTTATATAGTTATTACAATAAATAAACGCATTATATGTTTTATTTATTTAATTAACTCATATTGAAAACACCCATGTCAAATTATAAATTCCTTGACATGCGCCCTTGCTGATTATAATATATATCATTTAATAATACTATATTATATCCTCAAAATCCCGACTGGAAAAACAACATGGCATGTGATCATTAATACATGGTGTGTACTCGTTTTCCATAAAACTACACGGTGTGTATATTTAATATACACAGTGTGTATTTTTATTATCCATTTATCTTTATTTCCTCCACCACATTTATTAGAGCTTGAGTAATGGTTATTTATTACTTAAATAAATGTAACTTCATTACTCGCTAATAAATATATTATTATGCCCATAATATATTCTCTCTAATAACTAGTTTCGAAATAAATGCGATCAGGCTTCCATAAATAATTATTAAACCATAGACGGTAATAATATTTATTTAACTTGTTAAATAAATAGTTAACTGACATACATGGACACACATAGTGTGTGGCCCTCTAGGCCCCTTTCTCAGTATAAATAGGTGGAGCCTGCCTAAAGTCCCTAGTTAGCGACTAGAAACATGCCTAGGCACCCATAGAGAAGGAATATAATTCTGAAATGATGTGTCACCTCCTACGAATGTTTACTGTGTAATATAATCCTTTTTTCACGATTTCTCTAATCATGTGGGTTGCATGCTAGTTCCATCAACTCAGGTGCTAGATTATTCTTTCTTTGACTTTTAGAATTGAACTCGCTTATACCTTACCATAGTCATTGATTTATTTAAGCTATATCAATTCCATCAAAGGGACTGAGATATCTACTTCCATTATGGAACAGAAGTGACAAATACTTTCTCGCATTATCTATTAATGCAATATTACTCGTGACGCACCCAACGTATCATACCTCTCTGTGAAAAGTGTGTTGTCAGAGTTTTCGTCAATACATTTAATTGCACGAGTTGTAATACCCATGAATAATAATCATAATTTCTAAGGACCAATACACATGTCTGCAGTTAAGAACATCGAATGACACTATGAAATATGGATTTCCAACTGCCAGGTCTCATTCTCATAATATAATCCTAGATATTACCAAGGGAGTACACCATGAAAAGGTGCCTCAAATTCTTATGAGTCCTCACCCCTAATGACCTGTATTATTTGTGTCCCTCAAATAACATCATATGTCCATAGAACATATATTCAAGAACAATGTTATGGCACATCCGGGTTCTCATCAAAGAAGGGATCCACTATGACCCTTTATTGCAACAACTATCATTGTGACATTATCACATGAATTGTCAAACAAAAGAACAATCAGGATGTGATAAAATGTTTATTTAATGAATAATGTTCTAAGTAGTTGGTTCTAGGTCACCAACTCCAACATGAACCTCAAGGATAAGGGAAGAAACCTTAATAACATTGAATGTAACCCTAAACAAATTGAATGAATAATGAATAAGACCAACATACTTGAGGGATCTGGTAAAAATTTCCCCAAATACACCAGTAGCTGAATTTTCAAATAGCCAAAAATGCAAAGGATTTTTTAAAACTGTAAATAAGACCTTGTAGGAATTTGAATGGGGTAAAATGAGTGATAAATGAAATAGTTTTGAAGAAAACAAATTACCTTTATAAATCTGCACGAATTGAGGACGACTAAAAAGATTCAACTAGTTCATCGAAGAAAAAGAGCTCCAATGAGGGGGAGAAGAGTTTGGGGTTCCTAAATTTAATGGGCTCAGGATAGAGGTGGAGTCACCGAAATATAGTTAAAATTTAATATGTTATTAAATAAACAAAATGTTTTTTTAACTCGAAAAGGGCTTTAAGGGTGGCCCAACTACTTAAATAAAAACCAAAATCCCAATGAATATGTATTTGTAAAGGCTCTAAATTATAAATGGTCGTTTTAATATGTCAGGGGAGTCCAAGTAAGAATTGGAATGGACAAAAATGCTAAATAATGAAGGAGTTATAAAGGAATCAACATTTATTTTTAAATCTGGAATTGAGCTCATGGTTAGGCCCAATTCATGAAAACTCACCCATTCCTCCTTAAAAGCTTAGGAAACCCCCAAAACAATGCATGAATGAAAATTCGGTGAAATTTAACTTTTAAATAAGTCATGTAAGTGACACAAACAATCGGTTACCATAACACCATAGTCGGGATATCCTCCACGAATAACATGGGGAAGAATATCATTCATTTGGTTATTTAGGAACTCAATATAGTAGAGTTTTTCAGTGGAACCCAGATCACCTCAATATGAGAACAATATATAAACCTTACAATAAAAAAAATAATTATAAACGATGTGATATATCTTTTAGAACACCTACGTTTAATATTCTATGGAAGACACTCATAATGGATGTAATAGATCCCGAAACAACCACCCTATTATGCCTCATCCTATATCTCATCGGTAAAGAATTGTTTTGAGAATCAGATAGAGATAAAGAAGAGATGAAACTCTAATAAAAAAGTGAAGAAAGAGTGGGATTAGACATAACTATAGCTTTAATCCTCAACCAAAGCCACTCCAAACATCCCTAACATGAGATAGATTGATCTATGGTATATCTTGAATATTTTGGGGGAATCATTAAAGATCAAGGGAGAAAAAAGCTATAAAGGAAAATTTGATATATGAAATCCCAAAATGAATTTTTTGTAATTTTCTCAAATATATTCAGCCACACAGTTACCCATATGGTTCTCAAATGCATACAGAAATTTTATGGATTCAGCTATCTGAATACATCCCCCATGCACAGTTACATGGGATTTCTACAAATCCTTCACTAACAGTGCACAAACTACACAACATGTCCAGAAACAACCATTTTTCCTCTATGGTGTCAAAAACTGACTAGAAACCCATGATTCATCACATAATATTTGAGAATACACTTATTTATCCAAAATTAAAGAACATAAATTGTATCATAAATAGAAATATACCTTAAGGTAGATCTGTGGTCATATATGATTCATTTTTTACTAACTTGTAATGTGGAATGTAATAATGGTGACAGAAAAAAATATTTGTCACATTAATGATATATATGTGCTATTAATTAAAATGTTTATTATTATTTAAATATAAAATATAATATTTATATTAACTTTTCACAAACTAAGAAAATTATAATGTATATAGTGGATAAAATAATGTTTTATTTATGATATCATAATAATTTAGGAATATAAAATATTACATACCTTATTTCAATACTGATAATTGAAAAATGTTAACATTATTCATGCATACATATAATATATTATCTTCATTATCTTAATTTTAGTTCATATTTTATAAACCTCTATCATAATCCATTTTAAATGAATTATTTATACATAAATATTTTATTTATGTTTGGATTATTATTCTAGAGTTGGTAAAATATGGACCTGTTTGAACGTAGTTGACCATCCAAATAAATTTTTCTATATATTCCAAATATGGTAAAATAATTTATGATAATCATAATTGATTATATTACTATATATATATTTTACAAAGTGAAATAATATAAATAATAAACATTAAAAATATTCTCAATACCATTAACAAACAATATAACATTATCATTCAATAATTCAATGACATAGATAATGCCATACTCAATGAAAGACACATTATCTAAATTAACTTTAATTAAAGAATATCATGATTGAATACACGTATATAATTTAATCAGTTGTACATACAACCCTATTTACATTTCATGTGAAGAATTTTTTTTTATTATAGTTATATTTAATGTTTTTAAATTTATTATAAAAAAATTCCTAGGTGGAATAGTACATCTCATTGAAAATAGAATTATTTAATGGTTTTCCTTACAACTCTATTTATCATTCATATCAAAATTTTAAAAAAAGTAAGGGATAATTTCTAAAATAAATAAAACATTTATAAATTAAATTTTATACAACTCTCTAAATTATTTTCAATGGATAAAAATAGTATATATTTACATGTTTTATATGGAATATTTTTCAAATTTGAGAAACAAATTACTATTAATAACATATATGGTGACAATGAGTTTTTCACTATTGTCCTAATAATTTTATTTATGTATTCAATTTCATGATATTTTTTTTGTTTAATATATACCACACATCACATAATTTTTGTTTTTTGGAGTTTGAATATGGATTTTGAAAAGGAAAATTTTTTTTTAAAAAAAATGTTTTAAAATAATATGATATTTTTATAACAAAAAAAATTATTCCTTCAAGTTTAAATGTGGGTTCAAAACAATTAATTTTGGAAAACTAAGATAATAAAAAAATTATTAATGATGTTATACTTTAAAAATATAAATTAATAATTGGTGAACATATTTAATTACATTTGAGCATGTCATAACTTATATAATTGGGTGTCCTAGATAGCACTAGGTGAGCCAATTAACGATGGTACAATGGGGTTTCATAAGTAGCACAGGGATAAAAAATTCTAGATTATACATTGGGTTTACTCAGATAGTGTTGCAGTGTATTGGGTATTGATCATATTTTATGTCAACTATATGGTTAAACAAACTAAAATAGTCTTGAATGTGTTTTATGAATATCATTATCTATATCCCCCAAAAGGGGTTTTTATTCTTGATAGGGGATTTAATTATTATCATTAAAAAGGTTTATTTTATTTTATATGAATTAATTTTATTTCATATTATTGAATAAATTCAAAGATAAATGAAATAAAATTTATGATTTTTCAGGTTATTAGATGACTAATTGAATTACATTATATTTCCCTGACTGATCTTTTTTAACACATAAGATAATTTTAAATTTTTTTCATGGTATTTATGGATAAAAGATAAAAATGAATATGTAATTATTAAAGAAATTATTATTTTCTATGAAATGTACTAATGAATTAATTTATAATTTTTAAAATATGGGAAAAATGGATATTGTTTGTAGGTAACCACATTGTATTATATGGTTGTGTAAAATATGAGTTGTGGACTAAATCTCTAAAACATTAATCCTAAAATAATCCTTAAAGTGAAATAATGTAAATTCATTTCCATAACTAACAATAATGTAATTTCTTATGTAGATTCCTTATAATAATATTAGATTTCGGTTTAGATAAAAATGTTGATTTCTATAATGTAAATATATTTCCATTGAAATATTTTACATTATGGTAATGTTAACATGATATAGAATTTTAATATTACCATGTTGAATCACTCAAACTATCTATATTAAAAAAAAATCTAAATTGAAATAGGGTATTTGTTGTGGGATTTAATCTATATGAAAATATTCATCCAAATTAATATGTGGATATAGTTGGAATAGGAACAAAATAATTTGATACAGTCTTGGATTATTTGACACATGTTATAAATAATGTTTTTATCCATGATATAAATGAAAATGATCCAACACAATGGAATATTACTTTTTATGATAATTTAATGTGTAAAAATAACTTAAAATTTAATGTATAATTTGACAAAGTGTAATTATATGAACGGATCAATGCTTTAGAAAATAGAAATGATGTCATAGGATGATATTAATGTCAAAAGGTAGTAGTTTTCATTTATCATTTTGTTGTATATGTTGATCGAAGGGGGAATTTTTTATGATTAGTAGAGATAATGATGATATTGATATATTGGAATCAGAAATATATAATGAATTTTTATTTTAGAATAATTTTTAAAATGTTTTTTGAAAATAGTTTGAAAAAAAATCCTACAATTGTAGAAAATTTTATGATTATGTGGCTTCATATAAATAGAATTTTACATGATTAGATATGTATATGTCAGACTCATCTCATATTTGGATCATGGTAATGGTTAAGATGGAAGAGAATATCTCTTATATGAAACATGCATATTAGATACTTGACCATAGAGATCATATGTTATGGATTAAGGTGACTTAATAGGTTAATGTTTTATGGAAAATCAAATGGTTGAAGACGTAACATGTGAATCTGAAAATGCAATGAGGGAAAGATATCCACACTTTTATATTGTTGAATAAAATTGAATGGATGGAATTTTTAAAATCATGGAATAAGGTAATAACCCATGTAATTATATAATATGTAATTTTCATATTTATTAACATTAATTAAATAGTTATATTAGTTAAAAAACATTATTTAAATTTTTATCCACATAAAAATGATAAATATTATTAATAAAATATGTAATTTTAAAAAATAATTTATAAATTTTAAAATAATATTTTCATAAAAATAATATCATTTTTATTATAATGAAATAAAAGATTTTTTTTTCAAATTATATTATTTATCCGAAATTATTTTTTTACGAGTTAATATTGAAGAACAGTTTTTTTTGGAAAAAATAAAGTATTTTAAAAATATTTTGAAATTTAAAATCATAAATATATATGGAATTTTTTAAGTATATTATTTTTTATTTTGTTATATTTAATGCACAAAAATAATTTTTATTCAAATATATTTTGTATTTTAGTATATATTTTTTTATTCAAAAATGTGTATCTCTTAAAATGGTGTTTAAAAGAATAATATTTAATCATTATAATAAATAAATATAATCCATAAAAAATATTATTTTAATTGAATAGTACAGATAAAATTTAATTAAATTATAAATGAGTTTTAGTCAAAGATAATTATTATTCATAGTGTTAGTATAGAATTATTTTTTTAATAAAACAGATTTTATTAAAAATTGTTGTCTCACAGTGATTGGGGAATTAATATTAAATTAAACTATTTTATATGATTAATTGAATATGGGACAAAAGATTCAATATTTCTATCATTAATAATTATTATAATATAAAATATTCACCTTAATATTTTACCAAAATTATTAGTGAAAATCGTTAAAAATAATCAATGTGGTTAATGTGAAAATATGATTAAATCATTTTTAATAATATAATATATATTTTAAAAATGATTTATCACATATATAAATACATTTTATAGAAAAATATACACTTTAATCCTTATATAATCAATAATGGCCATTATTGTGGGTTATTGAAATGAATGAAAGGTGGTTGTAATTACATTTTTCAAAATAATTACATGTGTGGCACTCACCACAGTTAAAAATGGACACAAAATCTACTTCAATATTAAAACCATAAAAACTGATTTATTTTCTCCTAACTATAATAAAAATTCTACACCTATATCATATAATTCTACGATCAGTAATTTAGGATCAAATCCATCCACAGAAGTCGATTTGTGAAAAACAAATGTATTTACATGAAAATAGATAACCTTATCTAATGATCGATTCTAGATAATTTATTCTTAATCTCAATTTAATTCATCATAAAATAACATTCATATAATATCATATATATAGTAAATATTCATATACGTTTTTATTTTACATTTACGACTTACAACCACAGACCCTTACATCAAATGTGTTGTGAAATCATCATTCTTGTGTAAAATGGATACTACCTTCTAAAATGATGTCATTAATTTTTCAATTACCAGCTTTCGGGTTTAAGAATGATGATATAATATATATATATATATATATATGATAATTATTAAATAATAATAATTTATGAGCCATTATATCTTTTATACCCTTTTACATTCAATTACGTAAGGGATAAAAAATGTTCTCTTGTAAGTATGGCATACGATAACCTCTTGAAGTGATGTGATTTATTTTTCATAAACATGTTAATTAGATGTTAAAATGGTTAATGATAGAAAATAAATGTTATATACATGAAAAATTAAATATATTCATCAAAAATTTATTATTCCTCAAATATATTATATCATTATTTACCTTTTCCTTCATATATAAAATGACATTGTCGTTCTTGGACATGTGGACTACCACCTGTTAGAGGTAATGTGATTCCTTTTTTACCACAACATAATAGATATGATAAATGAATGTATATATAATAAAATAATTATATATATATTATATAATTATCATTATGGTATTGTAAAATATTAAATACATTCTATAAATAATGTCCACTGAAAAGTTTAATCATTATTAATCATTATATACAACTAACCATCTCTATAGTCCTAATGTATTTTTTTATAATAATTAATAATTATTTGATATAAAAGTATAAATGATATATAAAATTTATAATTAATTAAATATTATTGTTTTGGATAAGTTTATATTATTACCAATTTGACAATTAATGACTGATCAAATAAAATTTTGACACAGAAGTCGAATATGGTCAAAACATACATCATAACACTAATTGACTATGTAATTGTATATAAATTATTAATAAGTGAAGAAAAATTAACAATAATCTTTTAATATTCTATCATGTAAGAAAATAATTATCATACATTTTTTCCGGAATATAATTACACATGTGACAATATAGACTTAGGGTAAGGGACTTCTTCTCAATTTACATTCATTGAGGAATATATTCTATATGTAAACCTATATTTTTGTAAGAGGTTTATATATAGAACCACATAAATTTTATATCATAAATTTACTTATTATCTTTTTATTTATTTTATTAAATATTATGATTCAATATTTTCATGGTTATATGGGACATTTACATAAAAAATACATGTTTTATGTTTTTCCTAAAAAAATATTTCTTATCCATATATATGTTGTTTTAAAATGATTTTATGAAAATATTAATTATTATAAAAGATAAGTATAATGTGCATTTTGATGACTCTCTTTTCATGATTTACAAAAAAAATAAGAGGAATATTTTTCCTTTTTTTATAATTAAGTGTTTGAGGAATGACTAAAATGAATTTTATATTCTTAATAAACATGGATACCATAATTATTCCTCTTAAATGAATATTTTTTATTTCTGGATAATATTCTATGATTTCATTTATTTTTATAATTGAATGAAAATTTTCCATTTATTTGGGTATTTTGGTATTGAAAATGTTGTTTAAAATGACAAATTTTATTTTATATAGAAAACTAGGTTTTAAAAGGAATCTGTATTTTGATATCCAAAATAGATTTTTTATGAATTTAATGGTAATTTCCAATTTTTTTTAATATAATAATGAATTAATTTAAAAAAATATTCATGATATAGTACTTGAGAATTATACATGAGAAATTTGTGATTTTAGATAGTACTGTGAGAGTGCATTAAAACGTATATGATGGGGTGGATGAAATAACATCAGGTGTCTCTGTTAGGACTTATAAAATTAGGAGGCCCATATATCCCTTGGTCATTCTATTATATATTATATTATATCTGAGCCTATACTTCACTCAAATTTATTTGGTAATTATCATATTTTAATTCTAATGTATATTTATTCCAATTATATGTGTATTCTAAATAGGATGCCCTTTTTCACCAAAAACGTGTTCTATATTATTACTATGCGTTGAAATGATTTCTTTCATAAAAAAGATATATGTTTTTTATGTGATAATTATTTCTCTCATATACTCAAATTCAAATTATGATAAAGGTAATCATTTAATTAGTTTTCATGTTTTCACATGACAAGTGTCATTCCTTCATTCGGTATCACTTACTGAACATTTTATGATCATCCCATGTCCATAAATAGTTCATAATTGATTAAAAATTGTTAAGGGATTCTATAATGTGATGTTTAATGTCATAAATATTTTCCTTGAAATGAAAACTTACATTATTTTAAATTTTTTACACTGTGGAAAAAGAATACTATTATAAAGTGTCCACTTTGTGATATATTGATTTGTAATATATGATTTCTGACATATTTTATTACACAATAAATTTTAAAATATCTTCATTGTGAAATAATATAAGATAAGGACTAAAACTCAGTATTATGTAATTTATATGTCCATATCCTTATATTTCGTATCAATGGTCGATTTATATAACATTATATATTTGGATATGGTTGATAACATGACATTGAATGATTTTACCATATGGTAATGTTTAAATGATAAAAATTAAATGACTAGAACATTTATTTATCTAACATATTTATGTTCATAATGGATTTACATAGAGAAAATATTTAATCTATAGTTGGAAGGATATAAGAGGAAAATATTATTCCAAATCTATCATATTAAAAACAATTTAGTTGGAAAAAATAACATTTTACAATTATCTATAGGTTTAAACATTAGATAAATTGTGGGGGTATCCTTTCTAGATAGTAATTCAATGTACAAAAAAGAACATTTATATTATAGATAACTTGATTTGTAAAGATCCCCCAATATTCAAGGGATCATCTGGTCCTATTGTAGCTGAAGTATGGTTCATCGTTTTGGATAAGATCTTTGATGTCATGGGATGTCTCTAACTATTAGAACTGATACACACCTATAATTAATGAACAAAATGATATTCAATACATTTCTGTATAATTTCTAAATTCATAGGATTTGACTTTCCTTATCATGGAGCCTGAATATTTTTACCTTTATGAAGATATGATCGTTTGTTGTCTGGCTGGGAAAATGTTTTGCAGAGATCATTTGTGGAGCTCATGTTCAAAGAGCATTAGATCACGAAGAACCATACACATCATCAATGAAGGATGATTGAAATATTTGTGGGTTTGACACCCTCTATAACTAGGGAATGGATAATGATGTTTCTAAAGTGACTCAAACACCATCCATAACCACACAAACAGCTTTGGGAAATTACATTGTGAGCATGACAGAGCATCGACTCATCATGGAAATCCATTGTTGTCTAGTTTACACCTATAGTCATATCACTAGACTGCCATGCATATATATACACTCACATAATTTCTTCATTCGTATAGGATACTCCATCGATTTTTTACCTCATTCATCTGATTAATGGAGATCATGAGTTCCATGACACCATCTTCTATTGAGCACCTAGATATTTTGACTCCTCCTTTATTATGTTATTAAGATCCACTACCCCATGTGGAGATTCCCTTCATGATGGAATAAAACCTCCATAGTGAATTAATACACACTATGCTACTTGAGGATTCATGAATCATTTAGCCTTTGTGAAGCACTCACCCCATGAATAATGACTTTATTACAAGTAAAGAGAACCTTACATTCAAAAGACCCATTCTGAGTCCCAACAATCTACAAGGCTCTCTAATTCTTGAAGCCCTATCTTTGGTGAATGTCATTCATCCATTACTAATATTCCATACCGAAGGGGTTGTTCCCATGAACCCCAACTTGAGATCAGTGTTGTTCTATAGTCACATCCGTTCTCACTAGTAACATAGCATCTGTCATTGACTACCATAAAAATGGAATGCATTACCACCAAATATTTAGGTCGAGTCGATGAAATTTACACATGCACCTTTTGCCGCCCCAATATCAAATCCTATAATATAATTCTTCAAGATAATATGCCACACTCCCTAAAATTATATGATCTGAACCATTCCCCTTGGTCCCATCACCATGAAACTGTTTTAGATTCTCATCATGGATTCCCTAAGAATTTTGACAAGAAAATTTCTTCAAGAATATCTTGAATCATCATTATTTGGATCCAATGCGAGGATGAACAAGAAAGGTACCACTCTTAGATAAGTTATACGACAAATATTTGAAGGAATATTCTGTATATTAGTCCACACTAAATGGAATTAAAATGAGCATACAGTATTATTAAATAGCAAGAGGCCTCCTATATCAAACATTATATTCTTAATGTTCTATACACATGACACCTTATATCTGGATAGTGATATTTCCACTCGAAAACAACAATTTTCTCCATCTTAAAAGTAATATAAAATCATTTTCCACGCCCACCATTGAGTTGGGATTCCCCTATGTCCAAAAATTGGGAATCATGAGTGGAATAATTCAATGAAAAATCCACATTCATATCATCTATTCACATTATGTTAATAAAAATTCATACCTCATGGAATGCACATGGAATTGCCTCATTGTCAAACATGAGGAAGACATTTTTGGAGCCTCATATTTGTAAGCCCTATATACACTATATCAACTCCATATAAGAACAAGTTAAACATCCATTTATTATCCATAACCACATATGTACATCTTGTAATAGTTCATATATAGCTTCCATGGATATCCCTATGGTCATCCTACTTCAACACCTCTCATGAAAAAACAATAATGTATACTGCTGCATATTGTATCTCATACCGATCATAAATAACGTGGACATAGAGGATACTGTAAACCTTGTAACCTATCCATACTTCTAGATTATTCTTATAGGAAAACCTCAACCATATCTATCATGATCCACTCTAATGTGTATTCCCTATAATTTCCAATTGTCGGTCATCCTGTCGTAAGTCCCATCATGACTGTATCATCTGGGAAGCCTATATGTGTATGACCTAACCACGTTCCTTATTTCGACATGGCTTTTGTTTATGATTGAAACCCAATTACCTAATATAGAACTATGAATAAATTTATTACCAATTAATTGGGATATGTAGGAATCCTCCTATACATTCATGCTCATCACCATCATCATTAATTCTGTTTACACCCATCTTCACCTCATGATGTTAAACTGCATGTTACCTCAAAAATATATTGACATTGATTCCCTTCTAAATCTTATGCATAAAAATTATACAAGATGATTATGTCCAAAAACAATTAAAAATACATCAACTCAACTATATCAAAATTTTCCATATCCAATCATAATTTTTACACAGGTTTCGACATCCTAGTGGAATTAGGTCATTCATCTTGATTATTTCTATACATATTCCATGCATGCATCATCACTAATATTAGTATCTTCTGATTATGAAAAATTGTGAAACCCTGTATCATTGATCATCAAACCATGAATAATTCTCTTTTGAAGAGACAAAACCTATGTGTAATACCTACACCACTCCCAATGAATCTATATGTGTTTTCATTATTGTCTTCTAAACAGTGTGTATAGATTGCATCATTCAGGTTCATTCCATACCATTGGGAATCCTTGGTGTCCCCCTCATTGGGGAACACCATTTGAAATCAACCTCTAGTGGTGTCCAGGTCTGCCTTCACGGTGTGAAATCTTCCCTTTATGGGACACGCCATCGTAGGTCAAATCTCATTATTTGTTCCAATACATCCATCATGTATAACATAAAATGATGACGTCAAAGGGAGTTAAGTCTTTGATATTCAATCAAGAGAAATTATGAAAAGTTCCAATACATCTATGAGTGACATTAATCTCACATCCTATCCCATGTTAAACACGAGATTCCAATTGGAAAATATGGAATACATGAATCTCACATTAGATACCAAAGATTTAAATGGAATTCCTTATTGTTTTTACCGCTTGATAATCCCTCTCTTGAGTTAGAATATATGTAACCAATGTTCTTGTGTTGATACATTCTAGTGATACCCAACGTGACTACTACAATGAAGAAAAGTTTCTTCCCGATCAGGAACCCTTGGAATTTCTAGAACAAAGTTCTGTAATTAACCAATGTTCACAATGAGAAGGATCTAAGAATGAGTTTGATGAATATGTATTAATATATGCAGGAACAATGAAATATTGGAAAACTCCAAATATGAATCCATTAGTAGAGGAACTGAAATCACATCTTCCCATTTCGATTGTGGATAATACATCACTGAGAATTTGATGAATTTTCCCACCATTAGAATGTGAGAATATTTGATAAGTGAATCTTTCTCAACATACGGAAATGCACAAGGGGGATGTTCCCCAGTAGAATGTCTCGTAAACAAGAACGTCAATGATTTTACTCATTTCAGTTATCATTTAAGGTGACACAAATCAATAGTGGTCTTTAGATAAGAATACAGTAGAGAAATATGACCATGCTCCCATGTAATGAGGAAACACTCTTTATATTTCATGTAATAATTATTTCCCAAGAATTTTTTGACTTGGGATGGAAAAACAATTCTTATATTTTTGGAAAAAACATTATGGTTATATGCTATATGTGATGAAATATTTTACTATATTTTCTAGGTTTATGAAACATTAGTTTCATGTATTGAAAATTTATATAGTTTAGATGTTAGATATTCATTATTATTAGTAGAATCTAGTTAACATTCTTGAATCTATAGATTATAATTTATGTAATAATTTGGCTACACATGTTATTTATTTGTGAAAAACCCATATGTTTAAAGTGGAAAAATGGGAGTCATAAAATTATATGAGGGAATGATGTCCCCACTTGTTTAATAGGTACATAAAATTATTTGGACACAATTCATAAAATTTGAGAAGAGTACAACAACCTATGTTATTATGGAATACATTATTATAATTTTTATAAATATAAAATCTATAGTTATTATATTTATTTAAATATAAAAACAATTAATAAAAAATGGAAATTGTTTTAATTAAAAAAAATTATAACAATGATTCATTTAAAAGATTAATATAAAATTATTTTAATGTAATTTTAATTAAAATGAATTTTATTTCGAAATGGTCAAATCAACATTTTCATTCGTCTAAATGTATAGAGAATGTATTGATTAAATTTTTTCATTATATTATTTTTCATTTTAATGCTCACAAACAACCATATTTATGTTATTAATAATTTTTAATTTAGGTACATTTTGGAAAATAAACTATTATAGAATATTTATTCTTCAAGAATAAATAATTTTTTAATAACTGGGAAAATAATTTTTAAATATTTTAGATTTCACTAAAATTATTACAAAAATAGTCTTCATACCCTATGTTTATGATAATTATTTAATTTTTTCATACCCTAAATTTGGAAGAAGGCTTATAAATCATATACAATACACTTTTTTAATCATGGTTCAAATATCAAATTTTTGTAAAAAATATATTTTTGGAATAGACATATGGTTCATCAACCATGAATTCATGAATAAAAATACATTTTCAAACAGACATCTGGCATTTCTAATCATGTGAGGGAACCCAAATTTTTACTATTCAATGATAGATAACTAAATTATAGAATCTATCTATGTTTTATGGAATGGTCTTGGTAAAAGATAATATTAGTTTAAATCTATTTTAATAATTATTTTTTTGATCATTCAAAAAAGTTAAAATAAATCTTATCTAAATTTAATTCTACAACTATTTTTAATGATTTGAAATAAAATATTTGTGATTTATTAAGTTGTAATTTCTGGATCTCGTTTTCACCTGAAATATTTATAACTTCATTATAAATATTTTTATGGTTTTCTTGAGAAATATATATATATTAAATATATGAATTGAAAATAAATATTTTTGTTTTTTAAATAAATGTATTTATTTTCCTTCAAATTTTCACATTGGAGACATGCATTTTATCATATATTTTCACGACTAAATTCATTTTATATCACCAGTTTTGTGTATTTTTATTAAATATTAATCATTGAGTCCGAAAAATCATTATTTCAAATCAATATTTCAATACATACATGTTTCTTCGTCAATATGGTTTTATCACTTTTATATTATGAAAAATAAATGTGACAATATGTAATAATTTTTTAGTTGTGTGAAATTAATGATAAAACATATATGATAGTTGCATTATTCATCTATTAAAAACCTGTTTTTTAACAATAAAATATATCTCTATTAATTTATTGGTATTAAAGAAACATGGAATCATTCATGGGGTGATGGAGTATTAGCTTCAAGGAATCATTTGTCGATTTTAGAGTTCCTTCTATATGAACCAAAAGACCATATAAAATACATTTTTAAAGGTTTCAACATCATGTACACAATTTTTATGTTCCACTAAGAGTACATTTCAAGTGTTAATTACCTTGTTCTCTCTGAGTTCACTGGTTTGGTGTACTAGGAGATCATTGTTCCTTTAACCATTATACAACAATATATTATTTCCTATATTTTCATCACTACTCAATCATTTTATGTGAAAAGGAAAATAATCACTACATATCTAGATAGATACATTGAATCAACTGAATTTAATAAATTAATATAATTCACCACTATCTTATATCCATCATAATGATTATCAAAAAAATTATTAAATGAAGGTCTATACTTTTATTTTTCTCTTATTAGAAGTCATGGAATATTTTTTTTCTATTTTGATATAAAATAGGTATCAATTTATTTTTTATATTTTCAAATTAGATTAATGGGATCTATCATTAAATCATATATCATACATTGAATAAAAGGACCGAAATGGACTAAAAGAATATTATATAAGTTTTTTGGACTCCTGTGTAATTTGAAATACTTATTTTGGCTCCTAGATGTGCAATTTAATGATTTTGGCAAAGTAAAATCATAGAATTACTGATCATAGAGAAGGCATGTCAATTATCCTTGTTCTTTAAAATATGTGTTATTATTATGATTTCTTGAAATTTCTCATGATTATATATTTAAAAAATATTTCAGTTTAATTTTATATAAATCTATTCTAGGATTATAATGTAATTAAGGAAGATATGAAAAAATGGGATTGGGAATGAGAAAAATAGTTTGATCTCAATTCAAAATAAATGAATTTTATTTTATATGGATTTTGAATACATGAGTTTAATATTGTATATCATTATATTACTGGGTATGAATTACTAAAAACATTTATTGATTCATATTAATGAACTGACAATGAAAAGTAATTAACGTACATGAATCCCATGTAAAAATTTATTAATTTTATAATGAATAATGGTGAATGAAGAAGTTATATGAATGAATACTGGATGAAATATAAAAAATAAATTCTCAGACCAGAGATTCAAATAAGGAATACATTCGGAGAAAATAATGAATGTTTTTTACATACAAAGATGAAATGGGTATATATGCAGTTATAGAAAATTATACATTATCAACAACTAATAATTGGATAACTGATTTTTACAATGCTTATGTATAAATATGAGATGAAAGATGAATCTTCATATCAAATTTCATTGAAAAATGGTAATTATATATTATAACTAATATGGTTGAGTCATTTTATTCAAGAAATACATATTCAAAAAAATTAATTTCATATCAGAGTAAAATATTTGAGTAATAGTACAACATAAGTGATAAGGGATTAAAAATGTAGACGTTATGAATTTAATGAAAAAAAGACACAAAAAAACTAAACGTTCTATTATAAAATATCAATGTGTTGGTAATTATTAATTTAATTGAATGAAGGTTTTTAGGACCATCTCTAATGCTACATGTTTTTCAAATGATGAAACTATTATAGACATATAGGCTAAGAATAAAAATCAATATATAAATCTACGACTTATTGATCATGCTGATGAGGTGCACTCTTTATTCTTTAAAAAATATGACTGATAAAAACATTCAAACAATGAATTTAATGAATATTCCTTGATTCAAAAAAATTACTATGAATCCAATACAGTCGAGCATAATGATTTCATGAAATCTTATATTACTATTCCTATTGGTAAAGATAATTTATCATTTTCACCTAAGAATTTAAGACTTCATACCTAAAATTTTTCTTCTAATCTAAATGAAGATTAAATAAACTAATTGTTATCTGAGATAAATTCATTAAAATAAACATCATGGATCTTTTGAAAGTATTAATTTATTTAAACAATATTTATATAAAAAATTAACCTCAACGAAGAATACATGGGATTATTAGAAATATATAAGGACTAAAATAAAATAATATTTATTTTTTTCGAGTTCAAATAAAAAATGCATGTCCAATTTTAATTTATTATACTATGGTAATAATCATTATTATGAAATTAAATGTTTCATTTTAAAACCCAGGTTTTTTATTAAGGATTTATATTGTTCAAAATCATTATTTTACATTTCTACTAGAATCACTACATATAATAAACAAATTTGGTAACCTAAAATATGTTTTGGTATCTCTACTTGACTTGATAGAGTATGAGTACCAAATGTTACATATATTTGAAATTATGAAGGAATAAACATCATTAATGCGTCATTAAAATATTAAATTGGTTGTTTATGTGATATATGGAATGTATTTTGGATCCCAAAAGTATTTACTTATCACCAATTCCTTGAACTCGAATAAATGGTACATGTTGTATTTCATTATTTTTTTCATATATAAATGTTTTTTACATGATGTATATTATAAATATAGAGATAGATATTTTATGATTTTTTAATAACTCCTTCTTATAAATAGAAATCACATTATTAAAACATAGACTATGAGTGTGTAAAATTTATTTAAAATATTTCAATTAAAAAAATAATAATAAATATTTATTGATTATATAGAGAAATATTTATTTAAACTAGTTATTTGAAAAAATATACCAATTGTATATTAATTTATACCTATTTTTATATGTATATTTCACGTTCATTTTAATATTTGTTTATTACATATCGTTTTAAATAATAAATTCCTTCATAAAAGGACATGTCCTTTCAAAATTGAAAATATGTATTGATTATTCACTGATTTTTACTCATGTATTTGATGTATTATCTAAATATTGTCAAAAAACAAAATATCATTTTCCCTGTAAACACCTTGAGTATTCTTATAAAAACCATTTAAATTATTTATATATTTTCCTTAAAATATCATGTATAATGTCATCTCAAATCAGTCAGTTAAAATTGTAGCTATAAAGAATAAAATCTTTCATTTGAAAGTATTTATCAAAAGAAAACGATTTGTAATATTTCTTATTATTTTTTATGATAATTTTTTTTGTATATTAAGGATTTATTTTAAATATATTCCACAAAATATATGAAACTTCATGAGAAACTGAATGTTTATTCATCTTGAATTTATAGTGGTAATGTGTTATGATGATTTTTAATTATAGGATAGAAGATTTAATGTAAAAAAATTAATGCTACAAGATGGTCATAATGGATCAAGATATTATTATGATGATATTCAAGATAAACATAAGAGTAAAATATATACACTATAAATTGAGTATCATAGTGTGAAAACATGTTTATTTAAATAGGATAGTTTGAAGAGTTTAAAGAATAATAGTTAATTTGGGTTGACTTACACCTAAATAGATTTTTAAATTATATATTCCTTGATGGAATGAATGATATTTTTGGTTCAATAGTATTAATTTTCCACTATATATTAAATATATTTTTCTTTTCAATGAATAATTTAGAAAATATCAATAGTTTTGGATGAATTAAGTGAAGATTATTGATGTTATTAATGTTATGATAAACCGTTTAATCCATCATAAAACCACATAATCCATTTATTCACTAGTTTATTTAATATTGAATATTTCTTTAAAAATAATATGGTTAGTAAAATTTTATGTTAAATGATTTTTTGAACGTTTATTTTATGTTTTACAGTCCTAAAATTTTATGTAAAAAATAATCATTCAAAATAAAACATATTATGTTTGATTATTTCATTACTACAAGTAATTAATTCTACTACAATGAGTAAAAAATATTTTTTATTTATATATTAAAATGATTAAAATATTTATTATATCTATAAAATGTAGATTATTATTTTCATCTTTTTAAATACCATTGATGTATTCTCAAAATAATTTCTTTCTTAGGGGAAGTTAATATAAAAACTATTACATGAGAAACATGTCTTGTAATATTTTAAAAAAATAATTATTATTCAACAATTAATATCATACATAATTTCATGGATTCTTAATTATATAATTTTTTAAAAGGAATCATGAATAGGGGTGGACTTTTAATTAGTTCATCTACTAGGAAAATATTATTCCAAAAAATTTATTATGATGCAAAAAAAAGGAAGTTTAATTTATATTGGATATGTTAATGAGATGTTAATATATATTTTATAATGAAAAAGGAAAAATTATTTTAATATAATGATTTATATTTGTGTAATATTATTCATCTAAGATGAAATATTTTTATAATTTTTATTTTATTTTTTTTATGTGTTTGTGATCATCATAAAGAAATATATTACTAATCATATGTTGATTCAAGTATTTTTCGAATATTTTTTGTTCTCACAAAACCCGGCATTTATGATACATATATGTTTTCAATAATGTAAATTTTATGAATATGATAATCATTGGAAAATGTTCAATAAAAACAAATATTCTTTAATGAAAGGTTGAACTTTTATCTATAAATTCATGAATTGTTTAAAAGTATTATAAATATATTTTTTATACCCCAAGTCTATAATTATGGGATATCATTTATAAACCATAAGTTTGGATAAAAATTAATAGTTCATATACAATATGTTGTTCAAAAAATATAGACTTATAATCAAATATATTTTTTTTCAAAACTAAATATTTGAGGAATAACCATACGGTTCATGAACCTGTCTTCTATGAAGAAAAAATTGTTTTAAACCCTTCTTTTCTTATATTTCTTAATGGAAAAGATCCATACTAATATTGAATACATGTTAAATATTTAAACTAATGAAATTATCTATGATTCCAAATATATAATCCTGATAATTTTTTATATATTAATTCTATTTTAAAAATAATTCAAAGTATGGCACATAATGTATTAATTCTAACTAATTCTTTTAGGATGATACAAATATCCTGATGTATTTGAATTCAAATATTGTAAATTTATTATGAATTATATTTTGGTGGAGTTTTTACCTTGATATCTTTAAACTAAAATATAAATATTGATATCATTATCATTAGAGATATGAAATGGAATGAAATTTACAGAAAAGAATGATTTATGATCCTGTAAATAATATTGATCCATGATCATCAGAGCAAAAAACTATAGATATACATACATTGATCTATTTGATAGGATCTATGTTTTTGTTGTTACTATTTTATTTTATTATTACATATTCTTGTATATGTTAAACAAATATTTATTAATAGTTACACATTATATTTATACATGTTTATTCATATGTCTCATGTTTTATATAATGTTGTTTGACGAAATAATTTTATAGTATTTTAGAATATGTTTTTGATTCTATACAAAATTGAAGGCCAAAAATATCGTTTAGTTTAATTATAACAATTTGAACAAAACTATATATTATCAATAAAAAAATATATTTTTTGATTTATTAGTATTCTTCCTTCTCAATATCAGTCATGGTGTGAATGATTATTAGCTCCTTGGACTTACGTATGTAGTATTCAGTTCTTCATAAATTAACAATAGGATTTGTAAAAGTGCTTTTTTTAATGAATCTACTACATGTACTATTTAATTAAGGTCTTGTGATAAAAACAAATGACCAATAAAAAAATAAATCTCAATCAGATTACATTGGCGCATGTGGGGTGGTCAATGAGGGTTGGTGTGATCACCGTGGATAGTGATCGACCATGATAGAATTGTGGGGTTTATCCAATTTCATCATGGAATCTAGAGGTATCCTTGGTGTATATACTCTCTATTAGTGATAGAGGGTGTCATATAAAAGGTGATGTAGAAAATTGATGATATATTCAACATTAGAAGTCTTCGTGACGAATGGTGTATCATCAGCGCAATGACCATTGATTGTGGATAAAAAGAATCAGTCAGGAAGGGATATAGATTTATGATGTATATTATAGAAATTAGATGGTCATGTGTTACAATTTAAGCACAATGGTAAGAAACACATGGAATTGGTCCAGGTGTTCGATCCCCTGTAGTGGTTTATGATTGTTATTTGGATAACACCTGGGGTTTTTATGTTGTTGTTTTTGTTGAGTAATTCATATCTAATATGTCTAGTGAACATGTAATTGGAATCCTATACCCAAAAAACAATTATAGGAGATGTTAGTTCAATAAAAAAGGGGTTCTCCAGACAACATATAAAAAATTATACAATGAAATTTATAACATTATATAGAGAGGGTGCATTAAATATTTCAAAGTTATTAATTAATTTCACATCACCCATTGTTTAGCATCATCATAATCAAAAAAACCCAACAAAATTATTCAATTTTTCAAATAATATATTATTTTTCTATGAATAGTGAATCAATAATAAATTTTGTATAAATTCATTAATAATTATTATATTAATTAATTTAATTACCTAAATATGTTTTGAATATGTTTTTAATATAACCAAAATATTTTTAGTATTTAATATATTTATGTACTTTTTAATAAAATTTATATTTCTTTTATTATGTGTTTACTTTTTTGGGATTTAAAAATGTTTTGATAAATACTCTTTCAAATACCACAATGGTCCAGATTTTGAATTAATTAATATAATAAATAAGGGGGTCTTTTATATAAAATTTATAGATTATATGTTTCTAGAAATTTATTTAATTTTATTTTTTATATATTAAATATATAATCACTTTTTTATAAAAAAATAATCTTATAAAAATATCATTGTCTCACTATGTATGTGAGATTAATATTAAAATAATATTTTATAATTAAATGAGTTTAATTTCAAATAAAGGATATTATTTATTTTTTTACGATTTTTTGTTATCATATTTGTGAAAATATATTTTAAACTAAATATTTATTTTAAAAATATAAAAATAAAAAACGTTAGTGAAAAATGATTTTCTTTAGTTATTATACTTAGAAGATAATTTATAGAAAGGCATAAAATGTATACCACCAACATTGGATGTGAATATTTCATATTTATCTCATATATTTTTTATAATAGATCATTACTAGTTCATGGTTACTGGGAAACCTTTTTTCTTAATTCTCTCATTAAAATAATAATATATGTGTCGATCACCCCAGATATAAAAGGCCACCATTATCCTCCTATATTTAGATCTTCCAAAAATTGGATTTGACATGCTCTAACAAAATAACATCTTTTATTCTCATATATTCTTATTTAAGACTTTAATTGGGATTTAATCTTTCCATGGAAGGCCTAACTACAACCCATAAGGAGTTATTAGAAGAAATGGTTACTTTTTTGATGGACCATTTCAATTTTATTTTGAAATCGACAATAATAAATTATTATTGAATCCTGATTATATAAAAACCATAGTACCATCCATAAGATTATATTATATTATTTTATTATTTTTACCTACATACACACAAACATTACTTAGTTGGTTTATGAAATAATTAATTATGTGTACGGTAGACTACCACCTCACAAAACAATGTCATTCATTTGTCTCTTTCCACCTCTCATTGTATTGTATGGTGTTGGATATGAAGTTCATATATGGTATGTATTAAAAAATTATACAATAGGAGTCCAAAATTTTTAAATACTCTCATATATTTTTTTCTATAATGGATATGATAACGTCACTCATGAACACAACAGTCTACCCCCATGTGAAACGATGTGTGCATTTTTTTTACTAATATGTTATATGGATGATAATATAAGTAATGAATAAAATTTTATGTGATATACATGAAATATTTATCATTATATAAATATAATATATCATTTAATATTTACGTCTAAAATAAGTTAATAAAATTATATAATTAATCATGGACATGTTGACTACTAACTCATCGTTGTGATGTGATTCAATTTTTAACTACCACTTCGCATTAATGATAAATATATGCATATAAAATTCAATACTATTTTATATAAGTGTAGATTATAATTATGGGAATTTAAATCACTAAATAGGTTTTTCCTATAATGATCCTTAAAAATGTAATCATTACTCATGCATATGTAGGGTCTTCAATAACCAAGATTATAATGTTAGTTAATTTTTCATAACCATAAAAAATTAATGATTTTATATAATTAATTTATATTTAGAAATGATAATAATAAAATTGTTGTTATTCATTATATATTTATATAATAACCTAACAGAACATAGTCTATGGAAAAAAACCAATTTTGACATAAATGTGGAATATGGTTAAAGGATCTAACATACATTTTATTGATTATGTATTTTTTATTAATTATAATAATTACAGTAAAAATAATAATATAGTTTAGATTTATTTGTTGGATCGAAATATGAATGCATATGCTTAATATAAAAGAGGTGGTAAATTGTATCCTTTAAAAATTCCTATAGAACCTTTAAAGATGATATAAAGCAATCTATGTAAAAAATATTAAAAATGGTGAATTCCCATGACATATAGGTTGTACAATTTTTCTAGGATCTAGAAATATTGTTATGGAAATGAATCATACGAAATGATTAAAAGAAAATGATTCTATCATAATGCATATAGAATCTTACTAATCATATTATACAAGAATAAGAAATTATACGACAGTTATACCTTCCATATTAATCAAAATAAAGGTCAAAATAAACATGAAACAATTCAAGTAATATGGATGAAATATTTTATCCCATTGTTTAGGGTATCCAAAAACCTTGAATAAAGGTCCCTTAATTTAAAATTTCACGAAATTATGTATTTCCCAATCCCGAGTAAGCCCTCAATAAGAATATAGGATTATGTCTTGCTATCCCTGAAATCTCTATAACATCAAGGTACTTGGATCCTTTGTATTTATCATCAAGGAAGTCCTCAAACATTAAGATAGTTGGCCCCTATGTCTTCCTATCCCTGGAAGCTCTAGATTATACCTAGTAACAATTGGAGTGATAGTAAGCCAGTTGAACAAGATGTTCATTATGTCCAAATCTTGAGAGTTTGTCTCTCCAGAAATCACCTCAACCGCATGTAATATCTAGATTTATAGATCTATATCGAGCTTGAACAACTAGGATTATATTTATAGGCACTTCTCCTATAAGGACTTAGCCTTAAACATTACATAATCTTGAGTTATTACAAGAATTCACATTGATGATATTTTCACGTTTAGAGTTTTAGAGAATTAGATCATAAATCATTCATTACAATAAACATTTAAACAAGGTGGTTACGAAAAAACAATATTCACTTTTCCCATCAAAGAAAACATAATTAAAATAAAACATGGATTCTTTCTTGACACATCCTCGACATTATCCTCACATCATGTACCTTTCCCTTGACCTGAGAAAAACATTTCAAAAACATGGGATGAGCATAAAAAGCTCAATAAGGGATATATAAAATTAAGAATGGAAACCTTAGTCCATGTATACATAAGAATCATTGAAAACATACATTACTCATAAACATAAGCACTTTAACATACCTCAATAAATTATAAGATTCATGAATAACTCATAGATATCATAAGACATAAAGGTTACATGAGGCATTCATAACAGTCTTGCGTAGGGAGTAACCCTCATGGTTAAATTTGGAATACCCATCACAATATATTACCTAAATAACTTTAGAGAAACATTAGCCTTTAACCCTTAACGTTACCCAATGCATTGGAGAGCTATCATGGGATCACTCACCCTTAGTTTATCACGGAACCACCCGTATTCATAATCAATGCCCAAGAACCATAACATAATCGTATCACATAAAAAATGCATAAAGGAAATGTAACATTTCCACATTTCAATCACGAGATATCAAAAACACATTGATATAATGAAAAAATTATCAAATCCATTTTCAATAACAAAATAATAGTAATGTAAAACATGGTATTTATTTTTAATTTTAAAAATGTTTTGGCTTTAAGAGGAAGCAGAAACTCAAATAATGGTCATGGTGGTGAAGAAGTCATTGTCGCCGCATACGTAAGACCATAAATTCCCTTTTTTAGTAAAAAAATTAATATAAAAAGATTCCATTTGAATAAAAGTAAAATTCAAATGGGTTTATACAACGTATAAGAGAAATTTGTGTATAAAACATAAAATGCTTCAATGAAAGGATATTGAGACGAAGTTCCTCACCTCATGTCCGACTTGACTCGATCATTATTTAATTTCCTGAATAAGAAACTATAGTTAATTTATTATTTTTTAATAAAATTTTTCATGTTCATTATTCCTTTTATATAACTTATTATCATGTTATGAACATTATGTAATTATTTATGTTAATAACAGTGGTTTTGTTGATCTTTGGTACTTGAGTCAAAAATATACTTCTTATAATTACAAGTTGTTCATATAGTACAATATCCATTATATCCATAATTACATTCATGATTTAGATATCATATGTATCATATATATATCTAGTATATATATACATTTATAATATTACCTAATATTTAGAGGTATGAAATGAAATGAACCATTCATGGAGACGGTAATCCGTACGTACACATGAACACTAATTTCATATATATTTATTATTTAATGGAAATAAATCACAATTATATAAAGTTATATTATAATTATAGTATAATATCAATTATATAATATCATTAACTCCATCTTTTATGCGTGTCACATATGGCATTAACGATTCAACTCACATTGAGGGGGCGATAGTCCACACTTCCTAAAATGAAGATATCACGTTTAACCATAATGGAAACCATTAAGGTATGACATAAATAAAAAATAATGAAGCATAAAGAAAAAATAAACATAATATATATAACATATATAAATATATTGACATATTAATGGCCACCATGAAAGGTGATAAAAGATTATTGAACAATCATCATTTCGTGAGGCAGTAATTCGCCACTAACAGAAACAGTATGTTCTTTAACCATTAGACGGAATTGTGTGTAAGTGTAAATCAAATCCTTCTCATAATAAATTCCTATTATATTTATGATACTGGTTTTGTTACAAATTAATGTAATAAAAAGAGTTTAAGTGTTTGTAGAACTAAAATAAAACATAAGGACATAAGAGAAGACTTTACATTTAAATCGTGTAACTCCCCATTGTTTAAACCAAAAGAGTTTTTTGAAGAGCTTTATGCCTATGGTAAGGATTCTAGGATTAATATATGTATGTGAGGAGATAAAATTAGCAGAGTTTTTCCGATCCAAAGGCTTGAGAGGTGGGGGTAAGGTGGTAGAGGTGGGGGCGTTTTATAAGATGGAGGAGGGGCACTCTTGGAAAATAATGAAATGTTACATTATTATAAAATTAGTTTTGGATTTTAAAGGTCCCAAAATGATATATTTCAAGGATAAGGTGGTAAGTGTTCAATATCCACCTATCCAATAAGTTTTTAGAAACTATAAGTCTTAGATTTAACATTATCTTTTCATTTTATTTAAATCATTCATTAATGAGGTAATCACTGCATAATCATGGTGTCATAAATAAATTTATTTATTTAATATCTCAAAATTATATACAAATACCGTGATGTATTAAATATTATTAGATTTCCAATGACTATTTATATTCCAAGATATCATTTATGTAGACAATATTTAAATTGTTTACTTAGGTGTTACATTCTTTTTTATATTTAACATTCTTTAAAAATAAAAAATAAAATGTCACTATCACACAAAAGTGATTCCATGGGGTCCCAAAGTTGGAACAAGGCATCACATGTTCGAACATGAAACAAAAATTAGAATTAAGACACATTTTGGGGTCATTTTATATTATCATGATATTATTTTATTACCCTTAACTACCCGATTACTAATTAATCACAATAATTAAAGATAATTAGCTTCGATAGTATTCATAATGTCCGAAAACAAAATAGACTTAATTACATAATTTGGACCTTCTGATTACAAATATGGAATCCATTTTACCAAATTTCAAAAAAATAAATTTTAGTAATTAATAAAAAAATAATTCTCCTTGTCAAAACAAATAGCATGTTTTTTTAGAAACAATATCTATCAAGAGTTTGACACTTGTTCATGCACAATTCCAATGTTAAATTAATTACAATGACCAAAGTTGGATTAAATTGTAAAAATAATTTATAATTATACTTTAAAACCAATTAAAAGGATAATCTATCCATATAATTAAATTAGATGAAAAAGCAGTTTTGAAGTAAAATGCTGTATTTTTCAATATTCATTAAAAAATGAACATTGACAGAAAAATACCAAAAAGTTATCCAAAGTAAATTTCAATCCCCCGATTCTAAAAAATAAGTCTATTTAGACAAATAAGTCTTATAAAAATTATCAAAAGATAGATTTAAAAATGGGTTACCATCAAAAGGCTGTAAAACTATCTTTTAAAAATATTAGAGAATTCTATGATTAAGATTGGATTTATTCTCATTTTAAGCCTCCAAAACACTATATAATTCATAAATAGACATAGATATGAAAATCCATAATTCTTTACTTACATGGAAAGTTAAATACTTCCCCCTTTAGAAAATTGCATCCCCACAATTTATTTACTTATCGAATAAGTGTGGTTCTTTATCCCTCATTGCATTTTCAGATTCTCATGTTGCCTCTTCAATCATGTGGTTTTTCGACAATACCATTAATTGATTAATAACCTTATTCCACTATACATGATCCCTGTGTTCTGAAATCTGGACCCTTTGTTCCTCATAATATTGGTTCTCTTCCAGCTAAACTACCTCTGGACTCAAAACATGAGTTGAATATGGCACATACTTCCTTAACATTGAAACAAGAAAAACATTGTGTACCTGAGATAAAATCGAAGGTAAAGACACTCGGTATGCAACTGATCCAAATATCTCCAAGAATTTCATATGGCCCAATGAAACTTTGACTCATCTTTCCTTTCTTACCAAATAGCATCACACTTTTCTATGGTGAAACATTGAGAAATACATGATCACATACCTCAAAAGATAGATCCTTCCTCTTATTGTCTGCATAACTTTTCTACCTCCTCTGAGCTGTTATCGTCTGTTTCTGCATCAGCTAAACTTTTTCTACCAACACTTCTACCATATTTGGTCCCTTCAACTTCCATTCAACCACTTCATCCCAAAAATAAGGATTTCAACACCCCTTCCCATATAATTCCTCAAATGGTGCCATCTGTATACTGAAATGAAAACTGTTATTATATGAAAACTCATCCAAATAAATATGTCGGTCCCAATTTCACTGATAATCCATCGAACAAGAATGTATTATGTCCTCTAAAGTATAAATTTTTCATTCTGAAGTCCCATATGATTGAGGATGAAAAGTTGTACTAAAATATAATTCAGTACCCAATGACATCTGAGGCCTTTCTAAATTTTATAAGTAAACATAAGATCACGATCAAATAAAATGGATAGCGGAACTCCATGTAACCTGACTACCTCTTTAAGATACAAACGAGAATACTTTTCATGGGAAAAATTATCTCGTATATCATGTAAATGAGCATATTTAGTCATGTGATCAACAATAACCCAAATCGCATTATTACCCCGAGGTGTCATTGGCAACCCCACAATAAATTCCATGGATATATTCTCCCATTTCCACTCTGGCACTGGTAAAGGTTGAAGCATCCCATTCGATAAATTCTACTCTTCTTTAACCGGTTGACAAGTCATACACTTCACAGTAAAATCAGAAATATCTCTTTTCATTCTATCCCACCAGTAATACTACTGATGATCTCTATACATCTTAGTACTTCCATGATGAACTGAAAATGGAGAACTATGAGCTTCACATTACAACTCCCTCTTCAACTGTGAATCACAAGGCACACAAAATCTCTTCCCAAATCTCAAAATGAAACCATTGTCAATGTTGAATTTAGGAAACATACCCTTCTGAAAGCTATACATTTTTCTGCAACTCAGTGTCTTGATTTTGTTCTTGCTTAGTTCATTCTGATAAAGAAGATTTTATTCATAACTTAAACAAAACGGATGAACATCCTACACCAAAAAATTCTATGCAAAAGTACATAAAATCTATAACCAAAGGATCATGTTCCAAACATAACATGGTTAATGAAGAATTACTTTTTTGACTCAAAGAATCAGCCACTTTATTTTCTTTTCCCAGATGGTCATGAATTATACAATCATAATCCTTGATTAATTCTATCCATCTCCTTTGTCTCATGCCCAATTATTTCAGAGTGAATATATATTTTAAAATTTTTTGATTAATATATATGTCACACTTTACACCATACAAATGATGCCTCCAAATTTTTAAATAAAAAAACACCGCAACTAATTCCAAATCATGTGTCGGTTAATTTAACTCATGAGTTTTCAACTGACATGAAGTATAAGAAATTACATGATCATTCGGCATTAGGTTGAAATGAAGTCCTTTCAATGAAGCATCGCTATAGATTACAAACTCAACATTCCTGGAAGGTAGTTCCAAAACTGGAGCCTTCACCAATCATTTTTCATATCCTGAAAAAAATCATCACATTCTTTTTTTCGAGAGAAACATAAAACCCTTCCGAGTTAGCTTACTCATTGGAATAGATCACCGTGAAATTTTTTAAGAAAGCTTCGATAATAGCCTGCTAAACCAAGAAAACTACAAATCGTGGTTACATTTGTGGGTCTTGGACATTCTTCAACAACCTTTGTTTTTGCAGGATCAACAGTTATTTTATATTTAGAAATAATATGACCAAGGAAAGAAATTTATTGCAACCAAAACTCACACATTCTTAATTTCCCATAAAATTTCTTTTCATTTATGGTTTTCAAAATAACTCTTAAATTACTTTTATACTCCTCATTACTTTTAGAAAACACCAAAATATCATCAATAAAAACAACCAAAAACATATCCATGAACTAATGGAAAATTCTATACATAAGGTCCATGAATATAGTAAGTGTATTGGTTATCTCAAAAGGCATTACCACAAATTCATAATGGCCATATCTTGTACGAAATGAAGTCTTCAGACTATCTTTTTTCCTTTGCCTTCAACTGATGGTACCCCGATCATAGGTTAATCATTGAAAAATACTGAGCTCCCTGGAGCTAATCAAAGAAATCATAAATATGAGGCAAAGGATATTTTTTCTTAACACTGATGTTATTTAAGGCTCTATAATCAATGCAAATTCTCATTGATCCATATTTCTTTTTAATAAATAAGACAGGGGCACCACATGGTGATGTGCTAGGTCGAATGAAACCTTTTTCTAATAAATCTTGCAATTTCTCCTTCAACCCAAAAATTTCAATTTGAGACATTCGATAAGGGGGTTTTGAAATTGTCTTAGCATTAGGAATTAAGTCAACAATAAATTCAACTTTTCGATCTAGTATTATTCTAGGAAACTCATCAGGAAAACATCAGGATACTCATTTACCATGGGCACATCATTAATCTAAACGGTTCCTTTGTTTTCAACAATATGTACAAGGTAACATTCGTTTCCATCTATTACATGTTTCTCAGCCTCTTGATATGTTATCAACAGAAAGGGTTCATTCTTCTGCACAAACTGAAATTCTTTCTAAAAATAAACTAATTTTCCTATACAATTGATCTTAGCATTATAAATAGGGAGTCAATCCATATCCTTGATAACATCAAACTATACTAGAGGTAAAACAATATGGTTTGAAAGTAGGTTCTTTCCACGGATAAGAATAGGAAGATTCTTATAAATTATTTTAACCTAATAATTTCCCTTGGGTGTTTTTACCACATGTTCAGGAGCCATTTCTTGAGATGGAATTCCCAATTTACTAGAATATTTTTTTGAAATGAATGGATGTGTAGACCCCGAATCAAACAACACATTGGCATAATCTGAAAAAAAAAATCATTATACCTGATACCACTTCATTTGATGGCCCAACATCTGTTGAAGTAGTTGAAAAGTATTTCACCACACCTCTCTGCTTGTAGTCTGACTTCTTCCCATCATTTGAGATTTTTTCGGACACTAATTTTCATAATGAACCATCTAATTGCACTTGAAACATTTCACTAACTATAAATCAAATTTGGTCTTACCATGACCCTGATCATTTTCAGTGACATCATGAGCCTTATGTCCCATCTAACCACATCAGTAGACCTTTTCAAAATTCAAAGGGCATTCCCCACCATGCTTTTTACCACATTTATCACAAATTGAATACATAGTTTTCTTACTATATGACCTTTTTTGAAGGATTATTATCTTTATCCTACCACCTCGGTCTCTTCTTCTGTTGGATGTTATAGAACACTTTATCATCAGTAAACTCCAGTTTCACCTTCTCAACACATCGAACAAGATTTTCATATCTATTGAACTCGCGAGAAGCTAAATCCCTTCGATATTTTGGCTTTAATAATGAGTAAAAATGTTTGATTTTACTATCATGGCCTTAGATAAAATTTGGAGAATAACTTGACAATCAAGTGAACTTTTCTTCATAAGCATCCACTAAGTCGTCCTCTTGCCTCAATTCCAAGAATTGTTTTTCCATCCTAAGTCGAACTACCTTAGGAAAATATTTCTCAAGAAACATACCATTAAATTCATCTAAGTGAAGAGAATCAATCTCATTACTGTCCTTGATATTTTTAACCAACGACCACCACTGATATGCTTCGCCCTCCAAATGGTAAACAACAAGACTGGAATTTTGATTATCTGAACACCCCAAGACATCGAATATCTTCTCATGTGCTTTCATCCACTGTTCAGCTATAACAGGTTCAGTTGATCCTCTGGATTATGGGGGTTGTTTCCACATGAAATTTTCCACCACTGAAATGTTCATCTGCGGTTGATCTGGCTTATGTCATACATGGATACCACCATTATTTATCGCTTGAGTCAACTTCTCCATTACTGCAGAAAACTGTTTAGTTCCAATTCTGACCATCTCAAGATGCTGATTCGGAAGGTCATTTCCTTCTGCATGCCTTCCTAACACTGCTTCCCTGTTTCCTCTACAAAAAACCATTCTGAACAAACATGTCTTTGATAAATAAACATGGTAATCTTAAAATTCAATATCATCTCAATTTGACCATAAAAAATAAATTTTGGATATTATTTTAATAGATTTATAACTCCTAAAGTTATCTAAACTAGAATCTGATACCCACTATAAGGCCCCAAACTTAAACATTACTTAATCATGAGTTATTACAAGAATGAACATTGAGGATCTTTTCAGGTTTATAGTTTTAGAGAATTAGATCATAAATCATTCATTACATTCCACAATTAGACAAATTTGGTTACATAAAAGACAATATTCACTTTTCCCATCAAAGGAAACATATTTAAAATAAGAAATGGATTATTTCTTTACACTTCCTCGGCATTACCATCAAATCATGTACCTTTCCCTTGTCCTATGAAAAAAATTTAAAAAACTTGGGATTAGCATAATAAGCTCAGTAAGGGATATAAAAAATATTGAAAGAAAACCTTAGTCCATGTATACATAAAAATCACTAAAAACATAATTTACTAATAAAACATAAGCACCTTAACATACCTCATGAAATCATAAGACTGATGAATAACTCATTAAAATCATAAGACATAAAGGTAACTTGAGGCATTCATATCAATATTATGTAGGGAGTAATTATCATGGTTACGTTTGGAATACCCATCACAGAATATTCCCTAAATCTCTTCGGAGAAACCTTAGAGTTTAACCCCTTCACATTACCTAATTCATTGTAGATATAACACGGGATCACCCTCTCTGAGTTTATCATGGAACCACCCGTCTTCATAAATAATTCCCAATAACCATAACATAATCGTACCACATAAAACATGAATAAAAGAAACATAACCTTTCCACATTTCAATCACAAGATATCAAAAACAAATTAATATAGTCAAAACATTATCAAAACGATTTTCAATACCAAAATAAAAGAAAATTAAAACATGGTATTTATTTTTCATTTAAAAAATGATGTGGCTTTTATAGGAAGCTGAAACTCAAATAATGGTCATGGCGGCGGAGAAGTCGTTGTCGCCGCATATGTAAAACAAAACGTTCCATTTTTTCATTTAGTAAAAATCTTCATATAAAAATATCCCTTTTGAATAAAAGTAAAATTCAAAGGGGTTTATACACCTTATGAATGATATTTGTGCATAAAACAAAATATTCCTTAATGAAATGAGATTGAGACAATGTTCCTTACTCGTGTCAGACTTGACTCGATCGTTCTTTAATATCCTAAATATGAAACAAGAGTTAATTTCAACTTTATTAAGAAACTTTTCAAGTTAATTATTCCTTTTATATCACTTATTACCATGTTATGAACATTATTTAATTATTTAATTTAATCACGGTTGTTTTTTCAATCATTGGTATTTGAGTCAAAAATAAACATCTTATAATTACAAGTTGTTCTGGTGGTAAAATATCCATTATTTCCATAATTACATTCATGATGTAGATATAATATATATCATAAATATATAGTATATATATGCATTTATAATATTACATAACATTTAGAGGTAAAAAATGAAATGCATCATTTATGGAGACGATAAATCGTACGTATGCATGAATGCTAGTTTCATTTCTATTTCATATTAAATGGAGTGAAATCATACTGACATAAATGTATATTATAATTCCAGCATAATATCATATTTAATATCAGTAACTCCATCCTTTATACGTCCCACATATGGCATTAACTATTAAATCAATTTGAGGGGGCGGTAGTCCGCACTTCCTAAAATGAAGATATCACGTTTACCCATATTGGAAACCATAATGTTATTCCATAAATGAAAAATAAATAAGAATAAGGAAAAAAATAAACATAATATATATCATATATAAATATAGTTACATCTTAATGTCCACCATGAAAGGTGTTAAAAGAATATTGAACCATCATCGTTTCATGAGGCAGTAATTCACCACTCACAGAAACAGTGTGTTCTTTGACCATTAGACGGATGTGTGTGTAAGTGTAAATAAAATAATTCTCATAAAAACATCCTAGTATATTGAATATATTGTTTTTGTTACAATATAAATGAATAAAAAGAGATTATGGGGTTGGAGAAGCAAAATAAAATATAAGTACATAAGAGAAGACATTACCATTAAATCGGGTAACTTCCCTTAGTTTGTACCAAAAGTGTTTCTTGAATAGATTTATGAATAAGGTAAGGCTTCGGGGATGAATAGAGGAATGTGGAGAGATAAAATGAGAAGTGTTTTGTCAAGTCAAAGGCTTGAGAGGTGTGGGTAAGGTGATAAATGTGGGGACTTCTTATAAGAGAGTGGAGGGGCACTCTTGGAAATTCATGAAATGTTACTTTATTATAAAATGAGTTTCAGATTTTAAAAGTCAAAAAATGATATATTTCTAGGATAAGGTGATAAGGGTTTGATATAAAGTCATAAAATAGGTTTTTGACATCTTTAAGTCTTATATTTTACATTATATTTTCATTTTATTTAAATTGTTCATTAATGAGGTAATTGATGCATCATCATGGTGTCATAAATAAATTTGTTTATTTAATGTCTAAAAATTATAAAAAAATACCATGATGTAGGAAATATTTTTATATTTACAATGACAATTTATAGTCTAATATATCATTTATGTAGACAATATTAAAATTGTTTTACATTGGTGTTACATACATTAGTTATATTTAATTGTCATTAAAAATAAAACAAATAAACTGTCACTATCATACAAAAGTGATTCTATGGGGTCCCAATGTTGGAAACATGCATCCCATGGTCGGCCATGACACAACCAGTATCATTAAGAAACATTTTGGGGTCATTTTATATTATTATGATATTATTTTATTACCCATAACTACCCGATTACTAATTAATCACGATAATTAAGATAATTACCGTTGTTACTATTAATAATGTCCAAAAACAAGATTCTTAATTAAAAAATTTGGTCCTTATGATTCCAAATGTGGAATAAATTTTACCAAATTCTATACACAACAATTTTTGTAATTAATTTAAAAATAATTCTTGTTGTCAAAACAAAATGCGGGATTTTTTAGAAACAATATCTATCAAAAGTTTGACACTTTTTTTGGGAAATTCCGAAGATAAATTAATTAAAATGACCTACATTGGATTAAATGGTAAAACTATTTTCTATTGAAACATTAAAACCAATTAAAAGGACAATTTATCCATATAATTATATTAAATTAAAAAGTATTTTTGAAGTAAAATGTAGTATTTTTCACTATTCATTAAAAAATGAACATTGTCATAAAAATACCAAAAAATTTTCCAAAGAAAATTTTAATGCCCCGATTCTATAGAATAAGTTTATTTTGAAAAATATAGCTTATAAAATTGTCACAAGTTTGATTCAAAAATGGTTCACTATCAATAGGCAGTAAAATAATATTTTAAAAATATTAGAGAATTCTATAGTTAATATTGGATTTATTCTCATTTTAAGCCTCTAAAACACTATCTAATTCATAAATAGACATAGTTATGAAAATACATACTTATTTACTTACTTGGGATGGTACATCTCTAATGGTCGGCTCCCTCTTCCAATGGTCATATTTTTCCTTTAATCATGAAGGGACCTATACCCGTGTCACTCAAACAATAGTTAGTTAGAAACAAAATGAAAAACCTCATTACATAACTATATAAAGGGTATGTAAAATATTGTTTTTTAGAAAAAATTATTTTTTGGAGTCTATGATAAAATAAATATCAGAATCAAATGAAATAAAAATTTAGATTCTATATTACATGGGTATTTAGATTCTGTTTTTCGTGGAATTCAGTATTAGAATCTTATAGTTTTCGGAGTTTGAATTCTAGGAAATTTGGAACCTGAATTCTGTGGAACTTAGATTCTGAATTATAAAGAATTTAGAATCAGAATTTAGAAGTATTCAGAGTCTGAATTCAGATAATTCTGAATATGAATTTGAAAAAATTCAGAATCTGAATTTTGAGAATTTGGATTCTCAAATTTGAGTATTCAGAACATGAATTCAGAGAATTTGGAATCTGAATTTAGAGAATTTAGAATCAGAATTTAGAAAATTAAGAATCCGAATTCAGATAATTCTGAATCTGAAGTCAGATAATTTGGAGTGTAAATTAAAATAATTTAAAATATGAATTTTAGAGAATTCAGAATCCAAATTCAGAGAATTCGGAATTCGAATTCCGAGAATGCATAATATGAAATCAATGAAGTTGGAGTATGAATTCATAAAATTCGGATTCTGAATTATAAAGAATTCGTAATTTAATTTCAGAAAATTTAGAACTTGAATTGAATACATGAAAGAATTATACTCTATATCGATGTATTTATATGATTACGAGGTTTTAGATTTCAAACCTAATTTTACATTTAGAAATAAAATGAATTAGATTTATATAAAATTAATATTAAACAATGAAAAAAAGGAAGGGAGAAAATTTTACTTCGGATGGAATATTTTCATTAGTAATATAAATATAATGGAAATAATATTTTCTTTGAGATAGAGTGTTTGTGATTTTCAAATCATACAGGAATGGAAAGGTCAAAATGAACCCTTATTGACTCAATTATCACCACTTTTTTGGAATGCACAAAAATTCTTATTAATGAGAATATAAGGACATTAGAAAATATATGGGATTGAATATGAGAACATATCTCCCTTTACATATGGATCATAGTGAATATGATTAACTCTCCACTAGGTATTAGAATCACTGTGAATCGTAATCATGATTTCTGGAATGAGATTTTTAATTTTCTTGCATTCGGACAACATCTTTGAAGAAAACATTCTTCTAGACGAACTCCCCATTATGAAAATCACTTCTTCACCGTTGTTTTATTTTATCATTCCTTTATCCCCTTTGTGATTTTCAAATAAGAATAAAATGGGATGGAAAAAAAATTTACATGAATCATTAGTGTTAAAAACCAAATATATAAAGAACAACAACAATTTCATTAAGATTGAAATAATTAAAACAATGAGGAAAATAAAACAAACGATCAGAATGAAATTAAATTATCCTTCTTTATATTTTAGCATCAGCATCTTCTAAATTTATCATAGATTCTTCAGCTCATTTTGTACTTCTTCTACATTCATAAGAATGTAATCCTGATATTCACTCTTCTTCTCAAAGAATGAATTTTTTCATTTTGATAATTAATAATGACTCCCTGAGAATTCATCATGTATTCTTGGTCAACATGATTTTATTCAATCTCAATTCAGTGATCCATTTCCCTCTTCTAATACATGGAAACATAATTTAGTGTTCCATTCTGATCATTAACCTCCTGCATCCAAGTAGTCTTTTCTAGTATAATATTCCCTCAAAACTATTTGTAAGATCCTTGATCTTCCCATTTTTGGTATCAAATTCTTCCTTAACATTATCATGAAATTCATCAATGATTCCCATTTATTCTATTGAATTCATTTTCCAGCATTTCATCTTCTTTCAAGATCTTTTATTAGCCTCATAACCATTCAAGACGGACTTAAAATCTACAACTAGTGCTGCAAATTTGTCCATCACCATGGACACTGAATCTGACTACTGATATATCGTATGTTGAAGCATCTAACATCTTGAATATATGAATGGAAATAAATAAATAGTACCAAATAGATTTTTCAATGAATAAACAATAAAATCATGTCTGAGGGAATATGATTCTACATGTGAGTGTTTTGTTTGTGAGGATTCATCTTCTACATCTTTATCATTCCACTTTGATAAAGTTCCAAAAAAAATCTTCTTTACCACAGATTTACAAGGTGTATCTATTACAACATACATTCCATTTTCACTCTCAAAATGATGTCTTATTCTTTGAGAGATTATTTTTTAATTTTAGATAACTAAACAATTTTATCTTTCTTAACATCATCTTTCCATGCATCAACAAATAGATTTTCTAGATTAATGAAAACCTGATTACTACATTAATCATATTTTTGCTTTTTCACTTCTTCTTTACCCTTCTCATTTTCTCCTAGGGTTGCAATGATTGAGGATTCATTTTGGAAAATATGGATCAATAATTTTACTGAGGGGGTTTCTTTATCATGATAATCTTCAATTTGTATTATGATTTCATCATTTATATTCTGTTTCTCTTCCACCTCTTCTTCTTATTATTTTTAATATTCCACTTATTCTTCATCAACAATTTCTTAATCATTATGTTATTACAATATCAAATATTTCTTTCCCAGAGTCTCTATTAATGGTTATAATAACATTGAATCTTGTACCAGATTTTGCTGAGCGGGTTTTTCAGTATGCCTGAGAAGATATTGATCGATTTTAGCTTCTGAAAATTTTTTCTATGCTTCTTTTCTTTTTCATCATTTTTATGATTCTTAGTAGCTTTTTCCTTTAGTGATTTTGTCTCAGCAAGGTCCAAACCAAATTTAAGATCCCATTAATTAATATTCTTCTTATATTCCCTCTACATAGCCACTACTTCATCTACATACACTTTTTGCTTCATTGGTTTTGGAGGTGCTGACTGAGAATCCATTCTCACATGAGTTTGTCTTTTCACTTCTGATTTCGTAGATTTTATCTTCCTTCCACATTTCATAGAAGTTTTAGAGTCTTCTGGATTCATTGAAAAAGATTCTACTTCTTCAAAAATATCATAAATTGCTCCAGATTCACTAGAAAAACCAATTATAATTCTTGTTACTATGTCATCACTCAGCAACATCACTTTGTAATTTCTCAGCATAGAACATCATGAAATTTTGAATGATTGATGTCATAGAACAATAAATTATTACATCAGAGATTTAATTATTGAATACATTAGGAGATAAATATTAATGTTTTTTTACATAAAAAGAGGAAATGGGTATACATAAAATTACCAAAATCCACATATGTTCAAAATCTAAAAATTAAAGAAATTATTTTTACAATGATGATGTATATATATGACATGAATGATGAAGCTACATATCAAATTTATATGAAAAATGGTGTGAATATATTATTAATAATTTGGTTGAGTCATTTGATTCCAGAAATACATACTGAAACAATTTTTTAGTATACCATGATAAAAAAAATTTGTAATAGTACAATATAAGGTAAAAGGGATTAAACATGTAGATGATAAAATTTAAAGAAAAAAAGGCACAAAAATCTAAATTTACTGTTATAAAATATGAAAGGAAAGATAATTATTAATGTAATTGAATAAATGTTTTAACGACATTTTGAATGATACTTCCTGTCTGAATGATGAAACTATTATAGATTTAGTGGATATGAATAAAAATCAATATATAAATCTATGTCTTATAGCTCATGCTGATGAGGTGAACTCTTTACTCTCAAAAAAAATTTATTGATAAATACATGCATACAAGGAATTTAATAAATATTCCTTAATTTGAAATGATTATTATGATTCCAATATAGTTGATCAAAAAAATTCCATGAAATATTATATTATTATTTCAATAAATAAGGATAATTTATCAATTCCACCTAAAAATTTACGACTTAATTCCTAATTTTTTTTCTAATAATCTAAATTAAGATAAAATTAACTATTTGTTAAGTGAGTTTGACTCCTTAAAATATTCATCATGGATTCTTTTCAAAGGTTGAAATTATTTAAACCAAATTTTGGTTAATAATTTACCTCAAAGATTAATGCATGGAATTATTAGTAATAGATAATGACTAAAATTAAATAGTATTTATTTTTTCCCAGTTCAAACTTAAAATGCATGTCTAATTTTAATTGATTTAATTGTTGTAATAATCATCAATATGGAAATGAATGTTTAATTTTAAAACCCCAAATTTTTTATTATGAATTTTTGTTATTCGAAAGAATAATTTTACATATCTAGTAGAATCTCTACAAATAATAAAAAAAATTTAACCCCAAATATGATTGGTATCTCTACTTAACCTAAAATAATATGAGTACCAAATATTACATGTACATTACATTATGAAAGAATACACCACATTAATGCATCATTAAATTATTAAATTGGTTGTTTAAGTGATATATGGAATAGATTTTGGATCTCTAATGTAGTTACATATCAAAAATTACTTGAAATTGAATCAATTGTAATTGTTGTATTTCAATAATTTTTGTTCATATATAAGTGTGTTTTCTGCATGATGTATATTATAAATTGGGAGATAGATCTTTTATTTTTTATTAATAACTTTTTCCTAGAAATCTAAATAACTTTATTAAGAAATAGAATATGAAATACTTAATTTATTTAAAATATTTCAATTAAAATAACAATAATAAATCATTATTGATAATATATAGAAATATTTTAATTAAAATTTGTTTTTGACAAAATATTACAATTGTTTAATAATTTATACCTGTATTAATATTTATATTTCATGTTAATTGAAATATTAGTTTATTAATATAGTTTAAAATAGAAAATTCTTTCATACAAGGACATGTCCATCCAAAATTGAAAATATGTATTGATTATTCATATATTTTTACTTAAGAATGTGATGTTTTATCTAAAGATTGTCAAAACAAAAAATTTTATTTTCCTTGTAAACTACTAGAGCCTTCTTCTATAAAACATTTATATTTTTTATATATTTTCATTAAAATATTACATTTAATTTCAACTCAAATTATTTTGTTAAAATTGTATCTATAAAGAATACAATTATTCACGTGAAAGTATTTCTCAAAAGAAAATGAATTGTAATAGTTCTTATTATTTTTTATGATAAATTTTTTTTGTATGTTAAAGATTCATTTGAAAAATATTCAATAAAAGATATGAAATTTCATGAGGAACTAAATGTTTATTTCTCTCGAATTTCAAAAGGGGCAATCTCTTATGAAGAGTTTTAATTAAAGGATAGAAGAATTAATGTAAAAAAATTAAAGCTACAAGATGGTATTAATGTATCATGATATTATTATGATTATATACCAGTGAACATAGTAATAAAATTTATACACTATAAATTTAGTATCATAGTGTCAGAAGATGTTTATTTCAATAGAATAGTTTGAAGAGTTTGAATAATAATAGTTAATTTGGGTTGAATTACACCTAAATGACGTTTTTACATATTTATTCCTTGATGTTCTGAATGATAATTTTTGTTAAATAGTATTCATTTTTACTATATATTAAAAATATGTTGATTTTCAAAGAACAATATAGTAACTATCAATAGTTTTGGAAGAGTTTAGTGAAAATTATTGATGTTTGTAATGTACTGATGAACCATTTAATCTATAATAACACCACATAATCCATTTAATTACAATTATATTTAATATTGTATATTTAATTTAAGATAATATGGTTACTAATAGTTTATGTTAAAAAATATTTTGACCATTTATTTTATGTTTTAGACTCATAAAATTTTATGTCAAAAATAATCATACAAATTAAAACATATTATGTTTGATTATATCTTTACACCATGTAATTTATTTTACTACAATGTGTAAACAATAATTATTTTAATAAATTTAAAAGCTTAAAATAATTATGATATCTAAAAAAATATAGTTTATTTTTTTATCTTTTTAAATACCTTAGATGTATTTTCAAAATAAGTTCTTTCTTAGGGGAAGTTAATACAAAAACTACTACATGAGAAACATGTCTTGGAATAATTTTTAAAAACCATAATTATTTATCAATTAATATCATACATACTTTCATGTCTCCTTAATTATACCATTTTTTAAAAAAGAATCATGAATAAAGGTGGTGTTTTAATTAGTGCATGTACTAAGAAAATATTATTCCAAAAAACATTATTATGATGTCACAAAAAGAATATTTAATTTATATTGGATAAGTTTCTGGGATGTTTATATAGAATTTATAATGAAAAATGGGAAAAAGTTATTATAATACAATGATTTATAGTTGTGGAATATTATTCATCTAAAAAGAATTATAATTTTAATTTTTTATTATTTTTATTATGTTTTTGGGATCATCAAAAAGAAATATATTACTAAGCATGTGTTGATTCAACTATTTCGTGATTTTTTTTCTCACAAACACCAGTATTTTTGATATAGATACGTTTTCAATTAGTAAAACTTTAGGAAAATGATAATCATTGTAATATTTATTCAATAAAAATAAAAATTTCAATAATGGAAGGGAAAATATTTATCTATCAATTCTCAAAGAGTTTTAAAGTATTATGGAAACATTTTTTATACCCCAAGTCTATAATTGTGAAGTATCATTTGAAAACCATAGGTTTGGATGAAAATGTATATTTCATATACACTATGTTGTTGAAAAAATATAGACTAATAACAATATATTTTTTTTCAAAACTATAAAATTTAGGAATAAATATGTGGTTCATGAACCCATATACTATGAAAAATAAAATGTTTTAAACCCATCTTTCCTAGTATTTCTTCCTGGAAATTATCTATATTATTTTTCAATCCATGATAAATATTTAAATTAATAAAATTATATTTGCTTCTAGATATATAATCCCCATAATTTATAATTTCATTAATTCTATTTTAAAAACAATTTGAAAGCTCACACATAATGTATTAATTCATTAAAATTATTATAGGATGTTACAAATCTCCTGATGTATTTGAATTCAAATGTTGTTGATTTATTAGGTGGTATATTTTGGTTGAGTTTTTACCATGATCTCATTGAACTACAATATAATTATTGATATCATAAACATTGGAGATATGAAATGGAATGGAATTTAAAGAAAATACTGATTTATGTTCCTATAAATAATATTGTTTCATGATCATAAGGGAAAAAATTGGACATAAATGCTTTAGTCCATTTGATAGGCTCGATGTTGTTGTTGTTGTTGTTATGAATGTATATTATTAATACATCTTCTTCTATATGTTCAAGAAATAATTATTAATAGTTACACATTGGAATTATATATTTTTATTCATATGTCTCATGTTTTATCTACTGTTGTTTGATGAAATATTTTTATAGTATTTTATAATATGTTTTTGATTCTATACAATATTGAAGGCCAAAAACATCATTTAGTTTCATTATAAAACTTTTATAAAAACTAAATATTATCAATAAAATAAATATTTTATGATTTATTATTATTCCACCTACACAATCTTAGTTACTATGTGAATGATTATCAGTGCCTTGGACTAATGTATGTACAATACGGTTCATCATAAATTAACAAAAGGATTTGTAAATGTGTTTTTTTTAATGCATAAACAAAATGTACTCTTTAATTTTGGTCTTGTGATAAGAATAAATTACCAATAAAAAATAAATCTCACTCAGCTAGTGTTGGCATGTGAGGGATGGTCAATGAGGGTTGGTGTGATCATCAAGGATAATGATAGGACATTAGAGAATTGTGGGGTTGATCTAGTGTCTTCATGGAAACTGGTGGGATCGTTGGTGTTGAGAGTATTTATTTGGGATGGAGGGTGCCATCCAAGAGGCGATTCAGATGTTTGATGATGGATTAAACAACTTATATCTTCGTGATGAATGGTGGATCATCGGTGAATAGACCCTTGATTTTGGATAAAAGGAATCGGTCAGTCAGTGATGTAGATTTCTGATGTCTATTACATCAAGGGTATGGTCATGTGTTACAATTTAAGCATAATGGTAAAAAACACATGGTATTCGTCCAAGAGTAGGATCTACTTTAGTGGTTTATAATTGATATTTTTCTAACACCTAGGTTTTTTACATTGGTGTTATTGTTGTGTAATTCATATCAAATTGGTCTAGTGAACTTGAAATGGGGAACCTCTACCTAAAAAAATAATTATAGGAGATAATGGGTTAATAAAAAATATGTGCTTCACCCAACCTATAAATAAAATATACATTGAAATGTATAACATTATATTGAGAGGGTACATTAAATTTTTTGAAAGTATTAATGAATTTCAATTCACCCATTGTTTATCATCATCATAATATTTTAAACAAAACAAAATTATTCACTTTTTCATAAAAATATATTATTTTTTACATGAATAGTGAAGCAATGATGAATTTTTTAAAATTCATTAATTATTAATACATTAACTAATTTAATAGTTTAAATATGAATTGAATATTTTTTAATATAACAGAAATATATTTTATATTTAATAAATTTATGTACTTTGTAATAAAATTTATATTTCCTTTATTCTGTGTTTCTTTTTTTGGATTAAAAAATGTTTTCATAAATACTCTTTAAAAGTCCAAAATGATCCCAATTATGAATTAATTAACATAATACATAAGGGGGTGTTTTAAATGAAATTTATAGATTATAGTTTTTGGAAAATTTATTTAATTTCATATAATGGTTATTATTATTCATATATTAAAAATATAATATTGTTTTTTCTATAAAAATAATATCTTAAAAAACACAATGTCCCATGATCGTACCACGATTCACTGTTTTATTCCTCCCTTAAACCGCAGTTTTAAAGTAGTTTTGTAATGAATATTCTAAATATAAAAATAAATTTCACATTATTTTTGAATAAATAAATTAATTTTCATCAAGATTATAATGGTCAATGTTACTTGTTTTTATTTTTTCAATGTAGGTGGAGGTGATTTGGATGGCCTTTGATGAAGTGGAAGAAAAATGGGACCAAATTGCATGGATCCATGGACATCTGTCCAATGTTTTGAATAGAACACGAAATACGTGAATCCAAATGGGCATAAATTTTTCTTTTCTGTCCAAAATTTAATAGGCTACATTTCAGATTAAGGAACCCAATCCTGATTCAGCTTCTATTTGGCACATTAGAACTGATCTGTCCAAGAAACTGAATATAGACCAAGTCAAATTCTGGGTTCTGTATTTTATCAATATCTTGAGCTTTTTTTTCCAAAGGGTGAAAAATATTTGGTGGAGACACTGAAGAGGTAGGGATACAACTTTTCTATTTTTTCCAAAATCGAGATAAGTCTCTCTGAAGTCCAAAACACATGGTACATGTGGATTGATGAAATCTATGTGCCTAAAACCACCTTCCAATTTTCCTATAAAAAGACACCTTGGGCTCCCCATTTTGAAGTTCGTCCAAGGAGTTATGTGCTACTAATTTGGAGTCCTAGAGGAGTCTCTTAATCACCTTGGAGGTCTGGAAGACCCTATCCTCATAGGGGAATCAAGGATGACGAAGGAGTTCCACCCGAGCATCCTCCTCCTCCCGTTGTCGAGCTAAAAGTTGGGTGTTCGTTGTGAGGGAGATACACACATGTGAAGGGAGTTCCGGTGAATAAACTAGCTACTGGTTTGGAGTAATTTGGGTGTTTAAACATTTCATTCCATGTATCTTATTTTATTTCCTATTTTAATGCCTGATTTGATGAATGTGAGTGTTATTCTCTTAATTTCAAACCGATCGGTGTGAGCTTTTGAGTGCGTGACTTGTGTTTTTTCGATTGGACATCACAACAATCCTTTTCATACCCACCTTATTGAGATTTCAATCTTCCATGGAATCTTATATTTCATTCATAAGTACTGGACCTTGACAATACGATTGTTACGTCAAGGTTTGGTCCTTAAAGCATTGAAATAAAAGCTTAGGAATTAATCGGGATTCCAATTAACTCCAACCAAAGAATTACTCTAAACATAAGATGAATCTCTATGAACAATGAACTTGATATGTGTGTAGTGAACTCAAATCAAACCTTTTATCTCATATTTTTCAAAATACACATGGTCACTCAACTTTAAGCTATTTCAACTAAGTCATTGTTTTAAACTCTTTTCAAAACCACCCCCTCCCTTAGTCATTTTTATTAAATATACACACTCTAAACCTAACAATTCTCATTGAGAGATGACCTAGGGTCTACACTAGACTATAAATCTACCTTAAAAGCCTTTTCAATTTGACATGTCACGACAATGTGGTCAAATTTTGGCTCCTTTGCCGGGGAGCGCTTTGGTTTTTTGTGCGTGTTTTTGATAAATTTTTTGTAATTTTTGTGAATATTTGGTTGTTTTATCTTATACCTTTTCATTTATTATTGTGATCCAATATATTTATTTTGTAGGTTCTGTTTATGTCATTTTATACTCAGTGAGACCTACAAAAATTCTAACCCGAACCAGAGAGGATCCTACATAAATGAAACCGAGACACATAAGACAACACTTTGAAGGAGTAGACATCACATCTTAAAATTCATCTTGATCCTTATTCTTATTATCAAACCAAAGTTACAACTGAACATAACATGTATAACATGGCTGAAAATAATAGAACACTAAAATAACTAACCTCACCTGGTGTTGATATCTGACCCACTTATATTCAATTACAAGGCGATGCACACAATTTTGAACTAAAATCTGGTTTAATTCACTTATTACCAAGATTTCAGGGACTGCCTAGTGGAGATCCACATAATCATTTAAAATAATTTCATACTATGTGTTCAACATTAAAACCTACTAATGTGGGTGAAGAAAAAGTAAAACATAGGGAATTTCCATTTTCATTAGAAGAAATGGCTAAATATTGGTTGTATTATGTTAATTCACCTATTAAAGGATGGGCGGACATGAAACGACTTTTTCTTGAAAAATACTTCCCAGCCTATCAAACTGAAATAATAAGGAAAAACATATGTGGGATAAGACAATCTAAAGAAGAAACCCTACATGAATAATTGTAATGATTTATAAGATTATGTTCAAATTGTCCACACCACCAAATAAGCGATAAAATTTTAATACAATATTTTTATAAAGGATTAATTCTAATAGATCGTAACATGATTGATGTTCCTGCAGGTGGTGCACTAGTGGATAAAACCCCAATTTCTACGAGGACCCTAATTGAGACCATGGAACAGAACACTCAACAATTTAGTTCATGGTCCAGTATACCCATTCGAGGTGTCCATGAGGTGCAAAGTGCTGAATTCAAGAGGAAGGTGGATAGAATGTTTTAAGATGTGTGTACCCTTCTATGAAAACATTATCTTTCCATAAGGAAATTCCAATCTCCTCCTCCCATACATTGTGGTATATGCTCTTCTGATACCAACTATTCTGACCAATTCCCCCAATTGAGAGAAACTTCTTAGAGTTGTGACGAAATATTCCCAGGACACCCCTATAACCAACCCATTAGGCAAGAACCTTGAAATCCATCCAAACTTGGGTGGAAAGATAACCAAACCTATAGTTAATGTGGATATTCAATCCAGCCTCATCAACCATGGAACCAAATAGGGAAAATTATTCATCAACCACCACCACCCAGAAATTTTCAACCACCCCAAAGGCCTTTCCAACAACCCCTACCATAAACTGAACCTAGCCTAGAAGATATGATGAAATAAATGGCTGCAAATAATCTCAAATTCCAAAAAACCACTCTGGAAGCCATTCAAGACCTCAAAACCCAATTAGGCCAACTAGCTTAATCAGTGGGTGAAATCCAAATCCATGGGTCTAGTAAACTACCATCTCAACCACTTGTCAACCCTAGGGATAAGGGAAATGTTAGTTCCATCACCCTTAGGAGTAGAACTCAACTTAAAATCCAAATGAACCATCCATTAGAGTCATCCTATCCAAAAGAAACCACCATACCAACCACTGAAAAAGGTTCAAATGAGGTTGAACCATGTCTTGAGAGAATTCCTACAAAAGGAATGAGTGTGTCTATTGATGAGTTACCAAGCCCAATCATTCCTCCTTCATTTCCCCAAAGAGACACCCAACCAATGAATCAAAAGTTAATTGACCATGATAAAGAAATCATGGAGACTTTCAAAAAAGTGATGGTTAACATTCCATTGATTGATGCCATCAAGATAATTCTGAGATATTCCATGTTTTTGAAGGAGATGTGTACCCACCGAAGGCGAATTATAGTTGATGAGAAACTGAGCCATGGAGGAACTTCTCATCATTTATACACCCATTGCTTCCCACCAAGTGCAATGATCCTAACACATTCTCGATTTCGTGCACCATAGGGGAGTATTGTTTCTCCAATACTATGCTTGATTTGGGTTCCTCTATTAATGTGATGCCTCACTCTATTTACTCTTCTTTGCAGGTCGGCAAACTAAAGCCCACAGGAATAGTTGTTCAACTAGAAAATCGGAGTACGACACACCCTCCTTGTGTGTTAGAGGATGTTCTTTTGAGGGTTCAAAATTTAATATTTCATGCTGATTTTTATGTGATAAAAATGGAAGATGATATTATGAATGGACATGACCCAATTATATTAGAGAGACCATTCTTGAAAATCTCCAAAGCCATAATTAATTTTCATAATGGTATAATATCTATAGAATTTGGTGGTGACATAGTCCATTTAAACATCCTTGATGACCTGAAGCACCCCTCAGAAGAACATTCCTCTATCTCCGTAAATTCAATTGATGTACCCCCTTCCTCTAAAATCACATCATTTGTTTCCCCTGATACCCTTTATGAATTTTCCACTTTGATTGAAATTCTTGGTAATGAATCTTGTGTTGATTATTTTAGTGGTCTAGAAAAGTGTCATGCATGTTTATTAATTAATAATTTCTTGAACACAGAGGATCACAAGACCATCGATGATACCGCTACACTTGGAAAAGCTAATTCCACATATATGGATGATACCATTGAGTAGTTAGATGAGATTAGTGACCTATCAAATTCACACACACTCCCATAAATCCAAAACCCACCTGAATTGAAACTAAAGAAACTACTTCACAGTTTAAAATACTCATATCTTGAGAATGGAAATATGTTTCCCGTCATTATTTCTAGTTAACTCCCTCTTGAGTATGATTTGTGTCTTCTTAAACATTTGAGGGAGTATAAACAAGCATCGGGATGGACACATGTGGACATTCCTCGTATTATCCCATCAAATTGTACAAATCATATTTTATTAACTCATGAGGCTAAACCAGTGAGGTAGGCACAATGTCAACAAAACCGAAACCTCTTAGAAGTAGTTGAAAAGGAATTAACAAGGTTATTGTCTGTCGAGATCATTTACCACATCTCTGACAGCAAATGGGTCAGTCCCGTTCAAGTAGTTCCTAAAACAACTGGCCTAATAGTAATTAATAATGAAAACAATGAATTGGTCCCAACTCATGTGTAGAATAGTCGGTGTGTCTATATAGACTTTTTCCAACTAAACCAACACACGAGGAAGGACCATTTCCCTTTTCTATTCATTGAACAGATGCTAGAGAGGCTAGTGGGTATGTCCTGCTATTGTTTCATTAATGGGTATTCTGGATACTTTCAGATCAATATTTTCCCCCGAGGATCAGGAAAAGAGAACCTTCAATGCCCCTTTGGCACATTTTCCTATAGAAGGATGTCATTTGGTCTGTGAAATGCCCTGGGTACTTTCCAACGATGCATGGTTAGTATTTTTTCGGATTACCTAGAGAATTGCATGGAAGTATTCATGGATGATTTCACTGTTTATGGATCTTCTTTTGATGAATGTTTGAGTAGTCTTGGTTCAGTTCTACGCTGCTGTATTGAAAATAATTTGTATTAAATTATTAGAAATGCCATTTCATGGTGCGACAAGGTATAGTTTTGGTAAATGTCATTTCTGGGGATGGTATCCAAGTAGATAAATCGAATGTGGATGTCATTTCTTCCCTACCATTCCCTAAAAATGTACATGATGTGTAGTCTTTCCTAGGTCATGATGGATTTTACCGACGTTTCATTCATGGCTTTAGTAAAATTTCACTCCCACGCTCCCGCATACTCCAAAAAGAAAAAGAATATTCTTTTGATAAGGAATCTGAAGAAGCTTTTAATAAGATAAAATGGAGTCTCACATAACCCCAGGTAATCCAGCCACCTCGGTGGGATTTACTATTTGAGCTGATGTTGGACACGTCTAACTATGCAATTAGGGCAGTCTTGTCACAAGGGGTCGATCGAGCTCCACATGTCATTGCCTATGCCTCACGTACTTTGGACCAAGACCAAGAAAACTACACCACCACTGAAAAATAATTTCTTTCCATTTTGTTTTCTTTGGATTAATTTTGGTCATATCTTTGAGGGTCCAAATTAATCATTTTCTCAAACCATGGAGCCCTCCAGTATCGCTTAATGAAACTGGAAGCCAAACCATGTCTCATTCGTTGGTTGCTCCTCCTTCAGGAATTCAATCTAGAAATTAGAGAAAAAAAAGGAGCAGAGAATGTGGTGGAAGACCATATCAGTAGGATCCTCCCATCCTCAGACATTGTCTCATCCCCCTGTATTCCCATTAATGAATTGTTTCCTGATGAGCAATTATAAAAAGTGAATGATGTTATTCCCTGGTATGTTGAAATTGTAAATTATTTGGTAGAATCTTTCATTCCTACTGATTTCAAAAAAAACCAAGTCAGTCGTCTAAAACATTTGTCTCGTTGGTACATTTGGGATGACCCCTACCTTTGGAGCACATGTAGTGATAAGGTCCTTAGGTGTTGTGTTCCCGATACCGAGTTTCAATCTATCCTTAGATTCTGACACACTTTTTCTTATGGGGGTCACTTTGGTCCCCAACGGACTGCTCACAATATTCATGATTCTGGTCTCTTTTGGCCAACACTTTTTTAGGATACCCGTGAATTTTGTAAATATTGTCCTTATTGTCAACGAATGGGTAATGTCTTTAAAAGGAATGAAATTCCTCAACAACCATTGCTCTATCATGAAATTTTTTATGTTTGGGGCATTGAATTTATGGGGCCATTTCCAAATTCTTTTGACAACATGTACATTCTTTTCGTCATTGATTATCTATCAAAATGGGTAGAGTCACGGGCCACAAGGACATATGATTCCAAAACAACTTTAGAATTTTTGAGAACTCAGATCTTTTGTAGGTTTGGATTACCTAGGTTCATCATCTGAGACCAGGGTTCTCATTTCTGCAACCGAACAATGCAATCTCTTTTGCGTTGGTATGGGGTCAGTCATCGAGTATCTACTGCGTATCACCCACTGAAAAATGGTCAAGGCAAGGTGTCAAATAGAGAAGTAAAAAATTCTTGAAAAAATGGTCCAACGCAATAGGAAGGATTGGAGTCTTAGACTCGATGATTCATTATGGGCTTACTGTACTTCTTTTAAAACTCCCATTGGAATTTCACCTTATAGGCTTGTTTTTGGAATGATTTGTCACCTCCCTGTTGAGATTGAGCACCGGGCCTGCTGGGCCATCAAACAATGCAATTCTAATCATTCGGGTGCAGGTGCTCAAAAGAAGTTGCAGATTCAGGAGCTAGAGGAAATGAGGAGAGATGCATATGAAAACTATAGGATTTATTAGGAGTGAACCAAGGCTTCCCATGACCGTCTTATCCTTCATTGTCAGTTCCATATTGGGAAGAAGGTCCTCCTCTACAATGAAAGGCTGACAATGCATCCCGGTAAGCTTCTTTCCCGCTGGTTTGGACCATACATTGTTAATAATGTCTCTCCATTTGGTGTTTTTCAGGTTCAAAATGATGAAACCAAGCAAACATTCACTGTCAATGGGCAGCGACTGAATCACTTCCATGAATACATTCTGGAGTCTTCGATGGAGGTACTCCAAGTTCAAGAAGCAAACTATGAATGAGATACACCGGGTTTTATCCTTACTTCCCACATTGTCTTTTACTATAGTGAGGACACTATATACTCTAGGTGTGTGGGGGTGGATACATTCCTGGGATAGTTATAAATTTTCCTCGTTTTCTCCTTTTGTTTTCTCTTTTTGTCCTTCATTATGGTATTTTCATTTATCCCCATCAACAATTTCGAAGTTCCATGATGTGGAGACTATAAAGTGGGGAAAGTAAAAATACCACAAAGAAGGCTAAAATGATTTTTTGTATGAATTTCACATCAGGGGGTGATTTTTAATGAATTGGTTTTTTGTAAATGATATAAATAGTCATATCTATGTGAAACCTTTGAGATGATTGATTCCCTTTGTGTGAGTAGATTTTTGGAAAATTGTGTCACTAATATCTCCACAAATATTTGCACCAAAACACAAGGTGTGATTATTTCTTACATAATATAAGGTAAATATATGTTGGGTTTATATTTTTCATCTTTAAATGATATTTCCATACGTTCGTTCCTTATCCAATCTATTTCATTACTGTACGAGATTGACATATGTGTGTGTTCCTAATGTACGAATATTGTGTGCCCTCAAAAAAAAACTATTATGTCTTAGGCAGGTCATAAACCACTCCTCCTCAACCTTTTATCTTGTTATAACTATTTCAATTAGTGTCGTGAGGAGATCAAACAAGGGTTGAGAGATGAGTGTGAGATTTGTTCCAATTGCAACTTCAAAAAAAATATAATAAATCAGGGGAGTGATGAAATGTGCAACATATGGGGATATCTAGGTCGGGAGATTATGATTTGACTTATGGGAATTCTTAAATGAGTGGGTCTTGAAATATGATTTCAAAGTATGTAGGACAGGTTCGGTGACAAAATCATTTAAGCTAAAAAATGTTAAAATAACATATATTTATTGTATAGCAAGTGGAAAGAATAGCATGGAATGGTTTTAAAACACACACGTGAGAGTTAGTGTCCTGGTTTACTTCTGATTTCCTTTATCAATTGGGTATCATGAATATTTTTGAATATCTCTATGATATGACTTATGAGACCTCTTTTTCTATTTTCACTATGAAGAACTCCTTGGTGTGGTTCGTGCATTGATCACTTTACATTAAATAAAATTTACTCAAATTGTAAATCATCAAAATGTTATATATATATATATGCATCATTGTATTTGTATATGTGACTTTACCCAGGAGTGAAAATGATTAAGTGTGGGGGTGTGATCGTACCACGATTCACTGTTTTATTCCACCCTTACTCCACAGTTGTCAACTAGATTTATAATCAATATTACAAATATAATAATAAATTGAACTTTATGTTTTAATAAATCAATTAATTTTAACCAAGATTAGAATGGGAAATGTTACTTGTTTTTTTTTCTATATAGGTGGATGTGATTTGGAGGGCCTTTGATGAAGCGGAAGAAAAATGGGCCCAAATTGCATGGAACCATGGACATCTGTCCACTTTTTTGCATAGTACAAGAAATTTGTGAATCAAAATTGTCTGTAATTTTGTGGTACTATCCAGACATTAATAGGATACATTTCATTTTATGGAACCCAATCCGGATTCGGCTTCTATTGGGAACATTAGAACTAATCTGTCCAAGCACCCGAATATGGACCAAGTCAAATTCGGGGTTCTATATTTTTTCAATATCTTGAGCTTTTGTTGTCCAAAGGGTGCCAAACATTCGGTGGAGATATTCAAGAGGTAGGGATACAACTTTTCTATTTTCTTCAAAGCGGTATAATACTGTATGAACGCAAAAAAATGTGGTACAAGTGGATGGATGAAATCTGTGTGCCTAAAACCACCTTCCAATTTTCCGATAAAAAGACACCTTGGGCTCCCCATTTGGAAGTTCGTCCAAGGAGTGAAGTACTACCAATTTGGAGTCCTAGAGAAGTCACCTAATCACCTTGGAGGTTATGGAGGACCCATCCTCATAGGGGAATCAAGGATGTAGAAGGACTTCCACATGAGCTTCTTCCTCCTCCCGATGTCGAGCTAAAAGTTGGGTGTTCGTTCTGAGGGAGCTAAACACATGTAAAGGGAGTTTTTATGAATACACTAGAAACTTTTTTGGTGTAATTTAGTTGTTTAAACATTTCATTCCATGTATCTTATTTTATTTCAGATTCTAATTCTTGATTTGATGCATGTTAATGTTATGCTCTTAATTTCTAACCGATCTGTGTGAGGTTTTGAGTGTGTGACTTGTTTTGTTCCGATTGGACATCACAATAATCCTTTTCATAACAATCTTATTGAGATTTCAATCTGATTGGGAAGCTCCTATTCCATGCATAAGTACTAGACCTTGACAATACGATTGTTACATCAAGGTTTGGTCCTTAATGCATTGAAATAAAATCATAGGAATTAATCGGGATTCCAATTAACTTTAACCAATGAATTATGCTAAAACTAAGATGAATCTCTATGAACAATGAAATTCATCTGTGTTTAGAGAAATCACATCAAAAACATTTTCTCATATTTTTCAAAATCCACTTGGTAACTCAACTTTTAAGCTATCTCAACTAAGTCATTGTTTTAAACACTTTTCAAAACCACCCCCTCTCTTAGTCATTTTTATTAAAAATACACACTCTAAACCTACCAATGCTCCTTGAGAGATGACCTAGGGTCTAACCTAGACTATAAATCAACCTAAAAAACATAATCTATTTGATGTTTCATGACAACAGGGTCATCTCACCATGTCTGCATGATTAATATTAAATTAAAATCTTCTAATTAAATGAAATTAGATTCAAAAAATAAATTACTTATTTTTAATACGATTTTTTTGATATCTTTTTTATTAAAATTTATTTTTAATCTACAATGAATTTAAAAAATATAAAAATTACATAAATTAATGAAATAAGAGTTTACTTAGTGGTTATAAATTGAATATAGTTTATAAAAAGACATAAAATGTATTCTACAATACATGGATGGGAATATTTCATATTTATCTATTCTTTTTTTATAATGGATCAATATTGGGTCATGGTTACTAGGAAAACGTTTTTTTATTTATCCCTTTATACTAATAATATATGTTTTTCTCAATCCATATATAAAAGGCAATCACTATCCTCCTCTATCCATACCTTCCAAAAAATAGATTGGACATGCTCTATAAAAATAAATTTTTATCTTCTTGTATATTCATATTTATTAAATTAATTGGGAATTAATATTTCCATGGAATTCCTAGCTACAATCCACAATGAGTTATAATAAGAAACGGTTACTTTTTTGATATATCATTTATATTTTATTTCGAAATCGACAATAATAAATAATTATTAAAACCTGATTATATAAAAACCACAGTGTCTTTCATAAAATTATATACTATTATGTTATTATTTTCACGCACATACACACAAAAATTCGTCAGTTGGTTGGTGAAATAATTATTTGTGTGGTTGGCAGCCTACCACCTCACAAAACGATGTCATTTATTTTTCTGTTACCACATATCATAGTTTTGTATGGTGTTGGATATGAAGTTCATATATTGTATGTATACAATAATTTTCCCATAAAAGTCCAAATTTTTTAAATATTTCCCTTTATGTTTTTTCAGTAATGGATAAGATAATGTCACTCGTGATCACAACGGTCTACCCCCATGTGAATCGATGTCACTCCTTTTTCACTAATGTTCTATATGGAAGATTATATTTGTAATGATTAAAATTTTTTGTGATATACATGAAATATTTATCAATATATAAATAAAATATATAATTAATTTTTAATTCTTCAATTACATAATAAAATTATAACATTATTCATGGACATATTGACTACTCACTCATCATTGTGATGTGATTTAATTTTTAACCACCACATCACATTAATGATAAATATATGCATATAAAATTACATACAATTTTATTTATGATAAAATTTTAATAATGGGAATTTAAGATACTAAATATATTCTTTCCATAATGATCATTAAAAATAAAGGCATTAATCTTTCATATGTAGGGCCTTCTATCTCTAAGATTGTAAGGTTAGATCAACTTTCATATCCATAAATGATGAATGATATTAAAATTTTAATTTATATATAGAAATGATCATAATATCATTATTATTATTCTATATCTATTTAAATAATAACCTAACTGAACATAGTATATGAACAAAAACAAATTTGGACATAATTTTAGAATATGGTTAAAGGATCTACCATACATATAATTGATTAAGTATTTTTTAATTAATTATTAATAATTGGGGTAAAAATAATTATATAGTTTAGAAGTATTTGTGTGATCAAAATATGAATGTAAATGCTCAATAAACAAGAGGGGTTATATTTTGTCCTTTAGAAATTCCTATGGAACCTTTAAAGTTGATATAACCCTATCTATGATAAAAAATATTAAAAAAAGATAATTACCTAGACCTCTTAGTTCTTCAAAATTGTGTGGTTCAAGAAATATTGTTCTGTAAAATATTCTAACCAATATTTTACAAGGAACGTTATTCTACCTTAAAGCGTAGAGAATCTTACTAATCATATTATACAAGAATAAGGAAGTATATGATAGTTATACATTCCATACTAATCACGATGAAGCAAAAAATAAACATGAAACAGTAAAAGTAAGAAGTATGAAATCATTTAACCCAAAGAGTAAGGTATCCAACTACCTTTTATATAGGTCCCATGATTTATACTTTCACGAATGTATGTATTTCCCTCAGCCGATTAATCCCTCAATAGAAATATCAGACTCTATCTTGTTATCCCCGCAAGCCCTCAAACATCAAGGCAGTCTGCACCTCTGCCTTTATTAACAAGGAAGTCCTCGAACATTATGGTAGTCAGAACCAATGTCATCCTATATTCCAAAGCCTTATATTAGACATAGAAACAATCAGAGTCACATAGATCAAGCTGAAAAAGATGTTCAATATGCACAAATCATGAGAGTCTCTCTCTTGAAATAATTTTAACAGCATGTAATCTCTATATTTCTAGATCATTATTGATCTTGTTCAACTAAGAATCTATTTATAGGAACTTCTCCAATGTTCGGATCCCTCCTCAAACAGTCATATATTACCTTGAATCTCAGAGGGACCTACACATGTGTCACACAAAAAACAGTTAGTTAGAAAAAAAATGCACCACATTATTTAATAACAACAACAAGGATATGTAAAATATGGTTTCTCAAAAAAATATTATTTGGAGTCTATGGTAAAACAATGATCAGTACGTAATGATATTATAATTCAGAGTCTATATGACATGGATATTCAGATACTGTTTATCATGGAATTGATAATTATAATCCTATAGTCTTTGGATTCTGAATTATATCTAATTTGGAACCTGAATTCTAAGGAATTCAGAGTCTGAAATACAGAGAATTTCGAATCTAAAGTCATAAGAGTTCAGAGTCTGAATTCAGAGAATTTCGAACATCAATTTCAAAGAATTAAAATTTTGAATTCTGAGATTTTGGAATCTGAAATCAGAGTATTCAGAATATGAATTTAGAAAATTATGAATTTGAATCCAGAGAATTAAGAATCCAAATTCAAAGAGTTCAGAATTTGAAATCTGATAATTTGGATTCTAAATTCAGAATATTTAGAATATAAATTTTATAGAATTCAGAATATGAATATAGAGAATTCAGAATCCAAATTCATAGAATACAGAAAATGAAACCAGAGAATTGGGAGCCAAAATTTAGAGAATTCAGATTATGAATTTCCGAGAATTCATAATCTGAATTCATAGAATCTGTAACATAAATTAATTATGTGAAAAAATAATACTCTATATCTAAGTATTTATAAGATTCTGAGGATTTATATTTGAAACCTAATTTTACATTTTGAAATAAAATTACTATGATTTAGTGAAACTAAATCATGAACAATGAAAACAAAGGAAGGGAGAAAATATTACATGGGATGGAAAATATTCTTTAATGAGATAAATCTTATGGGGAAATAAAATTTTCCTCAAGATAGAGTGTTTGTGATTTTCAAAACATAAATGAATGGAAAATTTATAAAGATCTCTTATTGACTCAACAATCGCCCCTTTTTTGAAATGCACAAAAATCCTTATTAAAGATAATCAAATGAAATTATAAATTATATGGACATGAAAATGAGAAGATATATCCCATTACTTATAGATCATAGTGAATTTTACTAACTCCCCATTAGTCATTGAAATCACTATAAATCGTATTCTTGATTTCCGGAATGCGAATTTTCATTTTATTACATTCAGAAAACATATTTCAAATGATGATTCCTCTAGATGAACTCTCCCAAACTTAGGGAAATATCTTCTTCTCTTTTTATTCATTTAATCATTCCTTTATCCACTTTTTTATTTTCAAAATGAAATAAAAGTGAATGGAATAAAAAATTGTACATGAATCATTAGTTCTAAACAACCGAATATATATAGACCATCAACAATTTAATTAATATTGAAAGAATTTGAACAATGTGGAAAATATAACAAAAGATCGGAATGAAACAAAATTATCCTTATTTTTCCTTCAGCATCCACTTATTCACAATTTATTTTAGCTTCTTGGGATGCATGTGATCTTCATATGAAATCATAATAAACTAATCCAGATCTTCAATCTTCTACTATAAGAATTAATTTTTTCTTTCTGATAATTAATTATTTCTCCATGATCTTTCATCACTTATTCATGCATGACAAGATTTTCATAAATATCAATTCCGAGATCCACTTCCCTCTTCCAATTCATGGACATAGAATTTAACTTTTCATTCTAATCCTTAACCTCCTACTTTCATGTATTCTATTCTCGGCTTAACATTTCCTCAAAACTATTTGTAAGATCCTTGATCTTCTGATCTTTCATATCAAATCTATCCTTGACATTATCATGGAATTCATCAAAGATTCCCATTTCATCGATATACTTATTTGACAAGAATTTCATATTTTTTTAAGATCTTTTATGAGCCTCATAACCATTAATGAAGGTCTTGAAATATGCCACTAGTGTTACACATTTTCCCATCATCATGGACACTGAATCTGACTACTGATTTTTTATATGTTGAGGCATCTGAAATCATGAATATATGCATGAAAATAAATGAATAGTACTGACTAGATTTTTGAATGACTAAACAAAAAAATCATGTTAAATGGAATATTATTCTGAATCTAAGTGTTTGCATTGTATGGATTATTTTTCTACGTCTTCAGATTTCCTATTTGATGAAGATCAAAAAACATTATTCTTCACCATAGATTTACTAGGTGTATCTACTACCACACACTTTTCTTTGTCTGCACAATGAATGATGTCTTATTTTTTTGGATATTATTTTCCACTCTCAAATAACTAAACAATTTTATCTTCCTACACTTCATCTTTAGCTACATCAGCCACTAGATTTTCGAGATGAATGAAAACTTGATTACTACATTAATCATCTATTGGATTTGCCACTTCTTCTTCAACATTATCATTTTTTCATTATGTAAATATTTTTTAGGATTCAGCTAGAAATGTGTAGATCGATAATTTTGTAGAGGGGTTTTCTTTATCATGGAAATATTCTACTTTATTTATGATATAATCAGTTTTATTCCATTGTACTTCTACCTCTTCTTCTTCTTCTGTTTATAATTACACTTTTTCTCCTTTAACAATTTCTTCTTCTTGATGTGGTTCTAGAATCACAAAATTCCTTCCTAGAGTCTCTGTTAATAGTTCTAATAAAATTTATTCTGGTACCAAAATTTTCTCTGAGGGTTTTTTAGCAACCTTGATAAGAGATTGACCGATTTCAACTTTTGAAAATTTCATTCTATGATTTTTTTATTTTTCTTTCTTTTCACGATTCTCAGCAGCTTTTTCCTTTAATGACTTTTCCTCATCAAGGTCCAAACAAACTTTAAGCTCTTATTCATTCATGTTCTTCATATGTTCTCTCCAATTAGCCACTACTTCATCTAGATAAACTATTTTCTTAATTGGTTTTGGAGGAGCTGACTGAGTTTCCTTGGCCACATGAGTTTTTCTTTTCTCTTCCAATTGCATAGCTTTTCTCTTCCTTCCAGATTTCGTAGAGGTTTCATCCACGTATAGCTTCATTGAAAAAGATTCTAATTTTTCGTCAGTAATATCATATAATTATCTAGATTCACTGGAAAAATCAATTTTCATTATTTTTAGAGTTTCATCACTAAGAAACATCACTTTGTAATTTCTCAGCATGGAACCACATGAAATTTTGAATGACTAAAGGAAAAATTCTATAATATTTTGTAGGATTGTTGGATACATGAAAATATGAGACTTCAGATATTCATTCTTGATATTTTCAATCGTAACCATGATATTATTAACCAATTTAATCATCCTAAGGTTCTCCAAGAAATCTAGTATATATATGTCCCTCTTTTTCAAAGTATCCATATCTCGTTTCCTTGGAATAATTAATCCTTGAACTTACAATTCATGAATCTATAATTTTTTTATGAGATGAATGATCATTGGAGTCTTAAGTCTTTTCAAGTACTGACACTCTATTTCCATTTCCTTATCAAAATATCTTGATTTATCATGTAATTTGCAACTAAAAAACGCTTCTTCTTCATCATAAAGAATTCCAATAAGACTTGGAACATTGCTGTTTGAAAGAGAGTAGGTCTTTCCATAACACATAAAAGAAAAATTGTCTCTTACATCTTCCCTGAAGAAACATATTGTCTTATAGAACTCAGTCAACATATCTGGATAGACTGGATCTTATGCTCTTGGTATTGATACACATACATCTCCCAACCTTTCACCTTGACATACTTAGATATGATAGAGTAATATTTATCATAAAACATCTGATCAACCAACCTTTCTCTATATATCTACCACTCGAAGATTTATTTGACTATGAATATTTTTTCTGAGGAGAGGCTTCTTTAGACATCTGGAACCGAGGAAACATTAAAGATTCAGAATGGCCTACAAATAAATAGGAATAACGTCAACATGCAAGATCATAAAAAATGATTTAGGAAATCCATCAGGATTGCTTTATATAATCGATTGAAGTGACGATTCAACTTCTATTATTTATCCAATAGTTGAAAAAATTATGATCAATTCTTACAATTTAGATGAAAACCGATTATGGATTTTAGTAGGATCTGAAATTTTAGGGATTTCAAGTTAAACAATCTTATTTACAAAAAATTGAATCTAAAAGAGATTCTTAGACAAAATAAAAATTCCAACCATTAAAAATATGATTATGAAAATAGATAAAATAAAACATACCTTCTGGATTGCTAGAAAAATTATTCCTAATGAGGAATAAACTCCTTGGCTATGAAAAAGTTTGGCTATGAAAAAAATTCTGAAAACGAAATATTATGATTACAACAAAAATTAAAAATTTAAAATATTGATCACAAAAAAAATTTATTAAGAAAATATTAATTACAAAAACTTTTCATTATGAAATTTTTTTTTATTAATAAAATTTACTTCCCCAATAAAATGGAGTTTTATACAGTAAGGAGATATGTTTCAACAAGAGGTTAATATGGATGATTACCGTATATTTATCATTTCAAACATCTGTTTAACATATTCTAATCTATCATAGGGTATTTATTTTGTAAAAATATCAGCATGTTGATCTTTTGTTCCGATAAAATGAAAAATGATATCCTTTTTTAGGTGTGATCCCTAGGAATGTAATGCCTAATATCTGTGTGTTCTTCATGAGAGTGATGTGTAGGAATTTTACCTAAGGATATGGCATAAGTATTATCACACAATATTTGTGTTTTGGTAAAACTCATACCATATTCTATGAGAATGTGTTGAATCCACAACACTTGAGCTCAATATCTTCCATCAGCTACATATTCTACTTCAACTATAGAAAGTGCTAATGAGTGCTTTTTCTGCATGAAAAAGATACTGTTGAATCACTTAATAAATCAAAAGTCATGAATGTAATTTCTATATCCATTCTACACCATCAATGTCATCATACCAAAAAAACATAAAACATAATCATTTCTATAAGTATATTAGTTCCCTGCATCCATGGATCCCTTTATGTAGCAAAAAATATTTTTCACTGTCTTTAAATGACATTCCTTAGGATTGGACTGATATCTTGCACATAATTATTCTGAAAACATTTTTTATGGATGACTAGATATCATATAATGTAGACATCCTATCAAACCTCTAAAAGTTGTTTGATCTACTAGTTTCCCAGCATCATCAATATCATGTTAATATGAGGTACCAATTGGAGTATGTATAGTCTTAGTGTTTTCATATCCATAATTTTCAGTATGATCATTAATATACTAATTTTTTGATTTATAAATTCCTTCTGGTTTTTGAGAAATTTGATAAGAAAGGGAAAATATTAGCTCACCCATAATACTCATTTCAAACTCATATTTCATTAGATCCCCAAAGGAATTAGTTAATTATTGTTGTGTTGAACCAAATATAATTTCAACAACATAAATTTGAACAATCAAAACATTTTTCGTATATTTCATTTTTAAATAAGTGGGATCTTCATTTCCAATAATGTAACTGTTGTGAAAAAAATACCATGTATGTCTATCATAACAAGATCTAGGTGCTTGTTTAAGTCCATATAAAGCATTTTTATGTTTGAAAAAAAATTAGGATGTTTTGAATCATTAAAACCAGGAGGATGTTGAACAAAAACATCCTCTGGAACCCAACCTTTAAGGAAAGAACATTTATAATCAATTTGAAAATATTTAAAATTGAAGAATAATATAGAGGAATATATAATACGAATAGATTCATGTCTAGATTCTAGATCATAGGTTTCTTCATAGTCTATTACTTATTGTTTATTATAGCCTTCAACAACCAATCTAGATTTATTTTATACTATAATTCCATTTTCATCATACATATTTCTGAAAACCCAATTTACTCTAATAATAGATGTTTCCTTATGTATTTCATCCAAGGTCCAGACATTTTTCCTTTAGAATTCATTTATCTCATCATGCATACATTTTATCCAATAATTATCACCTAAAGCATTATCAATGATTTTTTTTCATTTTCTGAATATAATGCTATATGTTATACTTTATTTATTCAGTTTCACCTAGTCCATACAGAATGATTTGCATCCCTAATGATGCTCTCATTGGGATTATTCTTACGAAACATCAGAATTTTGTTTTTTAATACTTTTAAATAAATATATGGTATTAAATCATCTGGGTTTAGTGCATCATAAATAGTTTCTTGAAAACTTTACTTATCAAAATGATCTTATATCAAGGGTTGATAATTGGTTTTTTAAAACACATCATATGATGTATTTTAGATATGTTTAAAAACAAATGGATTAGATTAATCAAAGATAATATGTATTTTATTATAGTAGTGCAACTAATTTTATTGAAACCCCTATAAGCTTTAGATGTTGTGTTGTAGATGAAGAAAATTACTATATCAGATTTTGGTGAAAATTTGTATAGATTATAAATAGTACTTAGAATTAACACTTTTCATCCAAACACCATGAATTTTCAATGTCTAGGTTATCTACCATTCCATAAATTCTAAGGTTTTTTATTAAGAAAAGGTATAATCAAAAGAAATTATAGTATTACAAGCAGTACTAAAAGATTTATCCCAAAAATGTTTAGATACCAAATACTCACTCAAAATGTTTCTTGTTAAATCATGATGAATTTAGTTTCTTTATTCAACAACACCATTTTGTTCAGTAGTTCTTGGTGATATAAAGTTATAAGTATTTCCAAATCTACTACAAACTTTTTGAAAAATATAATTTCGAAATCCTCCTCCATGATCACTTTGAATAGTTATCAGTGTAAGGTTTTTATCATTTATAAAATGCGAATTAAATGTTTTGAAATAAGAAAAAGCTTCAGATTTCATCTCTATAAAATATTCCAATGTAAATCTAGTGTAATCATCAAGTAAGACAAATACATAATATTTGCCTGCAATCCCTTTAGTTTGTGTTGGACCAAAATGATCCATATGAGCCAACTGTAATGCTTCATTAGTTGAGACTTCACTGACTGATTTAAAACTTGATTTATGTTTCCTGATATATTATCAAGGATCAAAAACTTTTGATGAATCAAATATATGATTAGGTAGATCGTTAACTAGACTTTTCATCGAGAGTTTTTATAGGTTTGTAAGGTTACAGTGTCCTAACCTTTTATGCCAATACATAGAATGATCTTCCATTGCACTAAGACAAGGTAGATCTTGCATCCTATGATGTTATATGTTTAGTGTATGAAAATTATCTTACCTATGGATAGATAGATTAAAATATTCAATGGAATTGTGTACAAATAACATTTCATCCCAAAAATTCACAAGGTAACCTTCATCACATAATTGACAAATAATAATAAGGTTGTGCATAAGAATCACTAAAAATATAAAATTTTAATTAAATGTTTATCTATAGAGAACAATGATAGCTATACAAATAATTTTTCCATGAGAATTATCTCTGAAAGATACATTTCCTCCTTCCATCTTGATAATCATTTTAAAGAAGTTTTTGTTACCATTCATGTACCAATAACATCTGCTATCCATGTATAAATAATTGTTGTCTGAAATATATTTACATTATTGGAAATAATAGTGTTAGACTTTTGGAACCCATACATTCATTGATCTAGAAACCTTAGAATGAATTTTTTATTGTATTCATAATTTTTTTTGGAAAAAAAGTTTTATCAAAACATTATAACTGATTTATGTTTAAGGATCAATGATTTTTCCAATTCCCACCACACTAACACGGAGTGCATAATAGATCACTTTGAGGATCAAAACTAATTTTTACTAAAAAATGGTTTTTAATGTGTATAACCAAATATATAATTACTCCTTAGTGGTTGTATATGACAATATATCTTATCAAAGTTATCATTACCTAAGGTAAATTTTGACAAACACTTTCTCATGGAAAAAATTTCTAACATTAGTCAAGTAACTATTTTTTTATCTTAAAAGCATTATTTTAGCACCAGTGTCAGTCTCTAAAACATTTTTCTTAGAAATTAATTTTCTATATCCTTAGAGTGTTTATCCTTTTCGAAATTAACTTCCTTATGGGTTTTTTAAAATTAATCAAAATCATGATTTTTCATGTCATGATGTTTAAAAGGATATGATACTTCATTAATAAGAATACATATTCTAGAATTATCCTAATCATGTTTTTTATTAACCTTATAATTTTCATTCTTAATTAGATTATCAACCTAGAACCATCATCATACGTAGGTAAAGTATTGTCTTCATCAGAAGAATATTCTTTATCTGAAGATTCCTAATATTTATTATAACTATAATTAGTAATGAAGGATGAATTAGTTATAGATTAAAATTTTTGAAACATGTCCATTAAACAATTATTTTAAATGGGTAACATGGAAAGTAAACGATGATTCTTCTGACCAGAAGATTCATACTCAGAGGTTGCATCAGAAGAGTATCCACCATCTGAACTCATGGTGTCACTAGATTTCAAAAAAAAATCATAGTTTTATCTTTGTATTAATTTTTTCTATTCTTCTTAGAATGCATTTCCATTAAATCCTTTCTCTTACGCATAGGAAAATCTGTCTTTGTATTCCCTTATCTTTTTAATTCATAAAATATAACTTCTGATTCTTTCTTTTCCATTCATTCATTCATCTTAAATCTATATTGAATTTCTTTCCTCACAACTATCTCATTCATCCATCGAGAAATATTTTCTAGATCACACATAGAATGTTAAAATTCACATGATTCATAAAAAATAGTTACTTTCTACAACTTGGATCTTGTAACCCATTCAAGAGTCTTTTCTTTAGTAGTGTTAAAGGATACACTTCCAATTCCACCATATTCTTATTAAAATATGAAATTCTATTCATTACTATCTCATGTTGAAGATTTTTTCCAAAAACCTCATCATGAGTAGTCTGAAATACTTAAATATTCTCATCAATAGCTGTTCTCAAAGATTCCCACTCATTAGTAATGATATCTATAACATTTTCCACAAGTGCCTCATCATATAAACCTTTCTCACCCATGGATTGTAAACCGTTAACAACAGTCTTAAAATATTGTTGTACCTTCCACACTGGTTCTCTATAAAAAATTATAAATCCCTGATATTCTACTCTAAGCATGGTTGTTCTAGTTTCTATAACATTAGATGTACAAATATGAGTAACCCCCAAATACATCCAAATACAAACCTGACTTTGTATTTTCATGGTCAAGGTACCCAACAATATATTACCTACCTTGTAGTTTAGTTGATATTATGAATTTTCATGATTTTTAAATGTTCTGACATCATTATCAAGAATCCTCTAATCTCTAGTAACCATCACAATGTTTACCACTCCAATATTAATAACAAAAGTATTATTATGATCTATCCTATATTCATAATCATTCCAATCAAATACAAGGGGTCTAGTATGATTAATATTGTCAATAAAACCACCATTAATTCCTCCAATATAAATGAAAATAACATTCCACTAAGAATTTTTAATAGTAAAAAAAAATTATAACACAGAAAAAAATCAAAAGCAAGGAAAATATAGAACAATGGAAACTTCAGAAAAAAACCTATATGTGAAACAAGAATTTCATAGACCTACACTGATAACAATTGTATGATTGAAATATGAATGTATATGCTCAATATAAAAAAGGGGAGGTGAATTGTATCAATTAAAAATTCTTTTCAACATTTAATGTTGATATAAAACATTCTATGTTTAACAAAGATAAACAAGGTTAATTCACAGGACCACGATGTTCTACAAACATGAATGGTTCTAGAAATATGGTTCCAGAAATGAATCTTTAGAAATAATTACACGGAAAATGAATCTACATTAAAGCATATAGAATCTAACAAATCAGAGTATATAAGAACAATAAAGTATAATATTTTTATACATTCCTTATTAATCAAAATGCAGTGAAAATAAAAATGAAACAATACTAGTAACAAGTATAAAATATTTTAACCCAATGAGTAGGGTATCCAACTATCATTGATAATAGTCTAATGATTTATAAATTCAAGAATTTTTTTCTTTCCCACACGAGGGTAAGCCCTCCATAAGAATATCGGAGTCTGTATTGATATCTCTGTAAGCTCTTGAACTTTATGGTAGTCGGAACCTTTGTATTTCTTATCATGGAAATCCTCAAACATTGGGGTTTTTAGCACCTCTTTATTCATGTCCATAGATTCCATTGATTATACACAGTAACAATTGGATTCATACGACGCATGTTGAAAAAGATGTTTTTGATGAACAATGCATGAATGTTTCTATCTAGATATAAAATCAAAATAATTTAACAATTATATTTATTGATCAGTATTGAGCTCGTTCAAAATAGATCATATTTATAGGAACTTATTATATGTTAACCTCCATCCTCCAAGAGTATTATTTTTCCATGAACCATGGAGAGAACTGTACACATGTCACTCAAACAACGATTAGTTAGAAAAAGAATGCATATCCTTATTTCAAAACAATAACAGTTGTATGTAAAATATGGTTTCTCAAGCAAATCTAATTTTAAGAGGCTAAGGAAAAAATAGTTCAGAGTCTAATGAAAATAGACATTTGGATCCTATATTACATGGATATTTAGATTCTATTTTTCATGGAATTTGTCATAATAATTAAAAGAATTAAGAGTCAAAATTATAAGGAATTCAGAACCTAAATTCTGAGGAATTCGATGTCTGAAATACAAAGAATTAAGAATCTAAATTCAGATTATTTAGAATATGAATTTCAGAGATTTCAGAATTTGAAATTCAGAGAATTCAAAATCTGAATTCAAGGAATTTGGAATCATAATTAAGAGAATTCGAAATCATAATTTAGAGAATTTAGAATCTAAATTCAGATAATTCGGAATCCGATTTTAAGGAATTCAGAATATAAATTCAGAGAATTCATAATTTGAAAATCGAAAATTTAGAAATAGAAATCAGAGAATTTGGAATAATAATTTTAGAGAATTGAGAATTTGAATTTAGAGAATTCAAAATCCAAATTCAGAGAATTGGGAATATGAATTCAAGGAATTCTGAATCTTATGTTACAAAATTGGGAGTTTGAATTAAAGGAATTTGGAATCTACATTTCAGAGAATTCAGAATCGTAATTCCAAGAATTCAGAATCGGAATTCCGAGAATTCGGAACCTGAATTTAGAACGTGATAACAAAAAACTATATTCAAAGTATTTATAGGATTCCATGTTTTTTTATTAGATAATTAATATTCCTTTAGAAATAAAATGGGTAATATTTAGAGAAACTAAATTAGGAAGAAAGAAATCAAAGTGATAAAATGATTCATGGAGAAAAAAATTTTGCATAATAAGAATAATCTTATGGGTAATAAAATATTCCTTGACATAGAATGTTTGTTACATTCAAAACATATTGGAATCGAAAAATGATAAGGAATTCTTATTGGCTCAACAATAATTTCATGAAAGTGAATAATTATCATAAATTTACAACATAATAATATCAAGTCACAAAAAAAAATTTATATTCCATGCAAGGGATATTATCTCAATTTCCTTTTTCCAAGGAAAACATTTATTTTATACAACTATAGTATTTTACAATGGGAATATACAACCAATTATACATTTTATATTCTAAATTTCACTATTATAAAGGTATTTAATTTTAACAACATATGAAACAAATTATTCAATGGTGATAAGGGATATTTCCTTTTAAAACCCTTATTTTATTTTTTCCCCAAAAATCCCTTTTTCATTCATGTCATGGAATTTTTTCAATGTTTTTATCGAAATTTTGATATGGAATTAATATATTAACAAAATTAGTATTTAGGTTTTTTATTTTTATTTTTTATGTCATTTTTTGGAATCAATTTATATGTTTTACAAAAAATGTTTTCACAAATGTCAAAAGTAATGTCCTCTTTTACACATATAGAGAGACAATAAATCATCACTAAAGTGAAAGAAAATTATTTAAATAATTTTTATCATTTTTTATTGTTTTTATTCAAATAAAAAACTTTTTTCAATTTATTTGGGTATATTTATATTGAATATGGAAGTTTATAATAAAAGATACATTTTTTCAAATGTAAATTTTTGTGTTTGAATGAGAATTTTAAAAAAAATTAATGGAAAATTTAATGAATAGGAATATTTTATTCATTATAAAGTACATGGGAATTATAAATCGGAAACAGTTGTGTCCAGACAGAGCCGAGTGTTCTCATTAAATTATATACATTAGGGAGGCCCAGATAGCTCAATGTGAGCCTATTCTAGCTTATACGATGGGGTATAACATATAGGACTAGGTGACCCTGTTATATATCATATGACGATTGCACCAAAATAGTGCTCCAATGAAATGGTTAATGATTATATTTTATTTAATCTATATATTGAATCCAATTAATATGTATTTTAAATGATTTTATGAAAAGAATTATATAAGTCATAAAATATGTTTCAATTACTTTATATGGTTTTAATGATTTATATAACATAAAATGACTATCTGGATTACATGTAAAGATATTTTATTTTTTAATTTTGAAACAAAATTGAATATAATGTAACATATTTATGAGATTACATTTTTTTTGAAACAATGATATTATTTCTTTTGATTCCCTTTCTAAATTTTTTAACCTCAACTGATATTTATAAATGTTTTTTCAGTATACTTACATATGAATAAAGGGATGGAAGAATCCATGTTGATAGTTTTCAATATTTTCCAATAAATGAAAGCATTCCTTAATAAAAATTTTATATTATGTCAAATTGGATACAATTCAAAAGTGTCCACGTTTTATTTTTTAGTTTTGTAATCTCTGAGTTTTGACCTAATTTTTTTAATGACTAAACCAGAAATGATCGAAAATGTGATGTAATGTTAAATCGTTAATAATAATAAATATTATTTAATTTCTGTAAAGATTTATTTATAGTTTCCATACATGGATTTAATCATATATTATTGGGTGACATGCATGGATATTTTCCAAATAAACAGCGTTGACATAAATGGATTTTTTATAAATTAGAAGGGATAACATGAATGGGTATTATCACAGTATAATTTTTTTATTTACTTATGTCATTTTCCATTATTATAATTCAAGGATCTTGATTTTTATATTATAATTTTTCAATCGTGATCCACATTATTGCATATTTAATTTAATTTTTATGGACTTATATCACACCATATAAGAAAATATTACTGTAAAATGTATTTTAATAAGATCATTATCCTGATCTAATGTTTTTACATATTTCTAGGATAAAAAACATTTTGATAATTTTATCTTTTTACCTTACTGATTATTTAAGATAATTTTTTTAATATGTTTTAATTCCCCTATTCAAAAATTTTGACTTTATATGTTGAATTGTATGAAACGGTTCATGTATGGTAAGATTAAATAAATTTTTTTCTTGTATCAAAAAATAATATTCCTATTTATCTAGTGTACAATGACACTAAATTATCAAAAATCATTCAATTGAGTAAATAGTTGTTATATTTATATTTTATGTTATATAAATGATGGTTAATATATATATTTATAGAACATATTGATCAAGTTAGTATTATTGAAATTAATAGTTATTTTTTAATACTTATTTTGTTATTTTTTGGGATTTGGAAAATATAGCTTCTTTGATATATCTACAGATAAGGGTATTTATTAGATAAAATATTGAATTATTTGTATATAAATGAGTATTTTTTGTCATTAACATTGATTTGATTTATTTATATATCAATGTGGATGTTATTTTAGAAAAAATGATCATAGTAGTAGTTATTCTAAAAATGGATTGCTGATTGTCAACTCAATCATCACATGATGCATATGTACATGTCTTATTAATGCAACAAGTTTAGACATTGATTTGAAGGATACTGAGGATAATATAATTATCCTTACAAGATATGATGATTTATTTTTAATTCTACTCTACTATGATATGAATTATATCATAATCTGTCCTAAGAAACCTATATTGTACTAAGATTTATTTAGATTGAACTACAAGATAATATAATAAAATTAATGATTCAAAAAATTTATGGTTGGATTTTCCAGGTAATTATATTATGATAATTCATTTCTGGTGTCAGTTTTTCACCACTCTTGTTAACTATATTTTGTTTTACTAATTGATGAAGTCCAAAAGAATCAATTTAATAATTGATGACGTGGATAATGTGGAAACACTCCCAATGAGAAGCCTAATGGTATTGGAGTTGGTATTAGATATATTATGATTATGATAGACCAATTATAAGTAATAATTATTAACAATGTTATCTTATTTGTGTAATTTTATGCACTAACATGGATATGTATACAATGATATGGTATTTTTAGAGATAAAGATGATCATGTAAAGAATATTTTATTTCCTCGATGTCCAAAATGAGGAAAGAGGAACACAAATTATTTTAATATATTAATAGAAATAAATTTTATCTATTATAATGTTACAAGTAGGGAAATAAGATTCCAATGGAATGTGAAAAAGGACAGTTAATATTTTTAGGAGATAGTGTTCTTAAAAAGCATCAAACTTTAATATGATGTTATCAATTTTTTGAATTTTTCCCAATATGAAATCTAGTTCACCAATAAAAGTTATTAAGATTAAAATCAACATAAAAAACCTTCAATAACATTATAGGAAGGAAAATAATATGAAAATACTAAAATTTGTAATATCTCGAACACATATACCACCCAACAATGCTCTATGCTCGGTTGTCCCATTGCCTAAATCCCATCTCCCCAAATTGTAGAGGTTGTAGAATACCAATGAGGTAATACATGTGATAGTGGTGTCACTTTTACCTATTTATAAGAGTGTAACATAGATTAATAGAGCAAAAATACAACAGAAAAAAAGTATATCCATATAATATAAGTAAATAATCAAAGATCAATAGTATAATTTAACCTGAATCATATGATACAACAGATAATGCTACGTGTTACATGTAATAGGATAAAAACCCAAAATATATTACACAATATTCATATATAATACATGTTTCAAACCTAAAAAAGACCAAAAATACTCTCATAAGAATAAAAATTCTCATCTTGGTCTCATGATCTCCTACTCCTAAGAATATTTTCAAGTATCTATAGGATATCACTTTACATTATTGGATAATTCAATAATAAAATCATTTTGGCCCAATCCATAACCCAAATATGGTGTGAGTCTAAATCCTCATAGTCAACCACCCAAGGTTTGGGAAAATTTTCATGTTAATATATATCTAATAGGGAGTGTGAAATAAATTTATTACTGAGCTAGTGGGTAATAAAAATTAATCATACTATAAGAACTAATTTCCATTTGAATTTTATTTAATTATTAATTTAATGATTCAATTTCATTGAAATTATATGTATCATTATCCTTCGTAATCCCAACATCCCTAGTGTAACTATTAGCACTGTAGTTTACCAAAAAGTCCATCTAAACCTATATGAGTGAAGACTGAAGCCAATATTGTGCTTTTTGTTGAAGGTTTCATCACAAATCATTCCATTTGAATATTCAATTATATCATAATCTCATCCCTAACATTCCAAAGTTGTTCATAAAGTATATCTCAATGTACAAGTCCACCAACAGCCTACAAGTCCATCTTAGGGAACCTCTTAGGATCCCATCATCAATCTATGTGTGGTATAAGTTTAGCTCACAGAGCCTATCCTTAGCAAAACTATAATGAAGATCCAATTATCAATCATGAGAAATAATCAAATGCAACTTGATCCGTTCAATGTCATACCTCATTAACTCTAATATTCTGTCAATATATATGTAAAACCGCAATGAACCCGTCCATATCTTCCATGATTCTCTTGTAGATATTTCCTAATGAATTCATTGTGCCCATCCTTGGAGTACTATCCAAATTCCATGATCCCTAAAGGAATAATGCATTGTTTCTTGTGGTCCTATACCTGGAATTCTAATCTTAATACATGATTTCACCCATTCTAATTAGTATTTCATTACTTAATTTTGATTAAGAATTTTATTAGGAACACTATACTAAAAACAAAAATTAATGTAATATAACTCTCCAACAATGGGTTTCTCAATAATGGAACAATGTCATAAGGCATGGCCTTTGTAACACCCCGAGATTTTATGAAAAATATTATTTTAATTTCATTAATGTCTTGTGTTGTATGCTACATCATGATTACCTTGTGCAATAGGCAACACTGTATTAGCTTGCAGTATACTCAACTCTATTCTTGGATCGTGTTACACAAAATTTTGATAATAGTTATTCTACGCAACATTGAGTATATATATATATATATATATATATTCAATGTATAAATGAAATATGGTTGGATTCTGTTATACAAAACAACGAATGATTCTTGCACAACACACAACCTTGACTTGGCTTGCATTACACGCAATCGTGACCTTCTTCGATAGCATGTGTTGTACACAATATTGGGTTTTACTAAACAATGATATATTATTATAATATTATTATGAAATAGCCGTTATGAAAAGTATTAACTAAATTTTTAATTTTATTACATTATTATTCATCTTACACATTTTCTAGAACATGGTATAAGAACAAAATAAATTTTTTGGGTAAAATAAGTATTTTTCAAAAAATGCAGTTTTTCCGCCTTTTGATGGGGCAACCATTTTAAATCTAGATTTTGAAATATTTATAAGTTAAATATGAAAAAATAATATTCTTCTTTGGAATCAAGAAATAAAAATTTACTTTGGAAAAAATTTTTATAATATTCTGGTAACTTTCATATTTTGATGAATAGTAAAAACACGCTATATTTTAATTAAAAACAACTTTTTTCATCGCAATAATTTATATGATTAAATTATTATATTGAATGGTTATAAAGTATAAATAGAATATATTTTTTCAATTTAATATAATGTATGTCATTATCATTTATTTTAAATTTAAATTGTAGGTTAAATCAATTCAATCTTTTGCAATGTTTTAAAGAAAAACCCGTTTTCTTTCTACAACAGGATTAATTTTAATTTAATTTCTGGAACTTTTGTATATTGAATTTGGAAAAATGTATTCCATATTTGGAATCAGTAGGTAAAAATTATGATAATAAGCTACTTTTTATTTTTGGGAATTATGAATAGTAAATACAGTAAATTTTATTTACCATAGTTAAAGGTTAATCGGGTAATTAAGGGTAAAATATAATATTATAAAATTACCCTAACACATGAAATAATTCTATTGGATGGATAAAAGTAGACCCATATAACATAAGGGTCAGATTAGATTCATATTACGGACTTTTTACCATGAAAATAATTTAATTATTATTAAAACCAAAGAAAGTGACAACATTTCACTCTCTTAAATCTTATAAGTATAATAATTTTAATTTAGTGACAAACATCATAAAACATTAAACATTAATAGTATCCTGAAATATAATAAACTTATCCACATCATGATAATTTATTTATAATTTTTAGGGATTAAATAATTTTCATTAATGGTGATACATTAATGATACAAAAAATATTTATTAAGTGGAAAATAAGTAATATAGTTTTCATTGAAATAGTAATACCCATTAAATGGCCCAAAAACCTGAAACAATCTTATTGGTAGTGTATATCTAGACATTAATCATCCAATGACCTAATATACGAACGTTTGGAGCGTTAAAAAAGTGATTATGACACTTATATTATTTTATTTTAAATGATTCCAATCTTGTCACCTTCATAATTTAATAAATATAACAACGTAAATATTATGATTTTAAGATGATAAATTCGAGTAAAAGTATTCTTGTGAAAGGAAATATATTTATATTCATCATAGGATTTAATTTTTAATTTTTATGCAACAAATCAATATATTAAATAATCATACAAAAATGTTGTAGTAATTATTTTATTAAGAGATAAACGAAATAAATATTTTTAAAAATAACAAAATAAATATTATATGAAATATTTTATGTTATCCACTAATTTTATAGATACATATGACCTTTTATGAATCTATTAATGCTTTTAGTTCGAAAATTTCTTATTTATATATTTTATTTAAATTCAAATAAATGAATAGTGTCAAAATTGACACTATTGTTATATTATAAAAATAACATATTATAAAATTGTTTAAAAATCACAATAATATTTAAATATTATAAATTTACATTTATATGGTATATAATGTTATAAAGTAAACAATTATGGAAAATTCCCATAATATAAGTAATTATTTGTTATAATTTAAAATTTAGAATTTTATTACCACAAATAATCTTAAATAGATTAAATAAGGATATATTCAAATAATAAGGTATAAAATAAGATCCAAACATGTCTAAATTTTATTGGTTGATGATATTACAACCATATATCATCTAATATTCGAATATGAGTCTTTTTTTGAGGTTTTTTAGTTGGGTTAGATTTTTTATAAATTAATATGTTTAAGAATTCCAAAGGTGCCCCTCTCCTCCCTTATAAAAGGGCACATCCTCCCTCTCTTCCACACTCCACTTTGAGCCATCAATCTCGGCCAAACCCTGCCCAATTATCTTATCCACTTCCCTAGAAACATTCTAGTTGTCCTGGTCATCTTCAAAGACCAATTTTAGTTCCCTAAGAGGAGGTATCAAAGAGGCGCTTCAATGAAGAGGTAATTTCTGTTACCGATTCTTCCACCATTATTTCTTCATCCACTTCATCTTAATAGGTTTATTCATTATGCATTAATAACATCAGTATCAATCATATACTAATATGTTATTATAAGTATTAAACAACCCTATTTCACCATCTATCCATCCCACGGAAAACGAAATCACCGCGCGTGCGTACGTACGGAATGCTGTCTCCACGCTGTGGTGTAATCTATTTTCCGCCACCACCTTACTTGGATGGGTATAATGGTTTAAATAATAACTATATATGATTATTCTAAAGTTATATTGATTCTTTAATAGTATACATACACTCCAATAAAATTCCACGATCATGGGAACGATGTCATCGCTCGTGCGTACGTACGGAATACCGTCTCCACGATGCAATGAGATTCATTTTCAATGATTAACCATTCATAAATGATTATAAATTATATATAATAAGTGATCATTAAATATTTTACATAATAATGATACTGGATTTATGTATATATATATATATGTATGTCATCCAATTAATTCCATTCAATTCAATGAGGAAACGAAAACAACGTTCATGCGTACGTACAACCTACTGTTTCCATGAATGGTGTATTTATTTCTATTTATAAATATATTATATATATGTATATTATGAATATATATTATATATAAATCATTTTTTAAATTAATTATGTAAGTAATCATGAAATAAGTAATCATATGAATAATTACAAGTCAAAACACGGACGACAAATGAAACGGTTTTACCCAAAATGCTCTTTAACATGGAATTTACAAAAGAATGTGTAATATAAATTCATAATTGAACCATATATGATATCATAAAAATTAATATGATTATGTAATAAGTCAATAACATTATTTAAATCATTACACAGGTAGTTCTGATACGTATGAAGCATATCGGACCTAAGGTAAGGGATAATTTATCAATCTCATTTTTATCCAAGATTGTTTATTCGTAAGTATTTACTGGGGTTATGTTTATCATCCAAGCCCATGTTTTCTAAAAATGTTTTCATGTATGTTTAAAGTCCTTTTTACCCATTTTTGACATTTACTATATCGTATTTAAGTAATCATTTTTTTACCATACGAGGTACTTTTTTACATTTCTGACATAAGTACGAGAAGAATGTTATTTTTAACTTAAACAGCGTGAACGGATTTTTACGGTTTCATAACACCTCATTTAAATGAAGCTTACTATACAATATTTTATTACTATTTTCATAAAAATACATTTATTTTAAAAGTGCATGAAATTTTGTGAAAAGAAAATGATTTTGAAGAAGAAATGATATTTTCCTCAAGAATTCATTTCAAATGTTTTATCAAAACCATTTTCCATCTAAGATGACATTATTTCATATGTGTATGTTTCAAGTTTAATGTATCTATGATTTAAATGGTTTCAATTTTCTTATTATGAAATGATATCCATTTCTTTTATATGGATTATGTGATGATGGGATGAGGTTTATGAAACCCATTTTATTTATTGGGTTATTATGAATGAAGTATGTTTATTTGGTGGCATAAGTAATAATGATTTCATTATGAGATGGGTGGGACCTATATCTCCCACCAATGCATTGGGTAAAGATTTATATCTCAAGAGATTGACATGGCTGGACGACAAGTTAAACGGGTTCAGTAAAACAGGACTGGAACGAGGAGTGAACTCGATTCAGAAAGGGACTTTGTCCAATCAGATGGTCTTGGAAGCAATGCCTTGGCTACTATGGAAATAATATAATGTGATTAATGGTTTCCACAATTAAATGTTTTATTCCCATGCTATTTTATCATTCTTAATGTTTCTTTATGATCTATGCCTTACTTACTTCCATGTTTTATGTCATTTCTCAATATTTTGATGTTTAAACATTATGTTCATGCTATTAAGATCAAATCTGTATGGTATGTTTTATTTTATCCATGATTACCCTTAATGAGAATTTGAGCTCAACCTTTTTATGTTTTCTTTTCCCCAGGATATAAAGAAAGGTTTTAGGTAAGAAAAAAAGGGGAAGATCTTTATGGGAGATGTTGAAGATCTTTCACCACAATTAGAAGAATATGTTCCACGTTTCCAAAGATAGTAAACTATTACTGTCCTTGTGTGTATGTTGTTGTTATGTATTAATTATTCTACAAATGTAATGTAATTTCCATGTACGTGAAGCTTTGGGTATCTACAGTTGGTATTAGAGGAAAGGTTTAGTCAACCTCTGGAAACTAGGATGCGAAAACTTTAGTGAGATCCCTAGAGATATTTCTAAGGTATGTCTAGGGATTTCCCTAAGGATAAGTATACATATACAGTCCTAGAACTACGTTAACGATCATAGAATGTAACCAAAGATGTTAGATATTGAGGATACTCCCCCTTTACTATTTTGTTTTCCCTATCATGATTTTTGCCTCTCACACTATTCGTTTTGGGTTTTAGAAAATGGCTGGAAACAGGAAGATTCACGATAATGGAGGATATGATAGAAAATGGAATGATTTTCATCATGAGAAACCAAATGAAACGGGATTTGGAAGTCCAAACATCGTTATTATTCCTAATTAGAAATCTCATAATATGATCAATAATCTCAACTTTGGTATGTTTCCCGACTCAGATAATAAGAGAATGATGGATTTTCATGATGATCAAAGAGGAAAGAATGTTCAATTTCACTCATGTAAATCAAGCGTGAAGAGGCATTAGGGAGATTGTTTCAAAAGAACTGGAAGATTTTTTGGGAGTGGAAAAGAAGGACACAAATCTAGTAAGTGAAAAGGAAAAGGTTCAGTTAACACCATGGACAAGGATAATGGTATTGCTACGACATCAACAATGATTAGATGTTTTTAATGTGGATTGTACGTGCATTATGCAAACCAATGCCCTAATGGAAAATCTCATGAAGAGAATGAGAATAGTCATATAGGTAGTATTTATGTGGATGATGATGAGGAGACTAAAAATGATATATGAGCTGAAAGAACTGTTGAAGCTCAGTCGGTTGTTTTAGAAGGTAGTGGAATGATTGTATGTTTATCGAGAGTTATGCTGTATAGTTAATGGTACTATGGAATAAAGAATCATCTAAGTATTGTTAAACAATTGTTTTTTACTAAAAGTATTTGAAATTATATGTTGAATAGTACCAATAACCATGGAAGGTTATTCAGATATTTTTGTAAAGTAGATGATATTCGCATAATGAAGGAATAAGAAGATAATGAGATTTTTGATTGTATTCATGAGCTCATGATTGGTGTAAGGACTAAGTGATATCATGGTTTGATTATATACAATTTTGAGGATTTTGGTATGTGGAAAGTGTTAACTTTTAACTGCATTCATGTTTTCACTATGTTTCAATAGGTATTCATTTTTCAAGAGAATACATGATTAAGGCCTTTAAATGTTTGGAATGTGACCAACAAAACATATCTTATGATATATGGGGATCAACGATGGTATTAAATCTTTGGTAATCGTTTTCACTATATTATGATAGTGGACTGCAGTATTATGGATAAGCCTAATTATTGGAATGGATTATGTTGGACATAAGTTAGTATTGTTTAAGGATAGAAGTTTTTTCTATATTATTGATGGGATGTTATAGTAATATAGTTTTATGAAAAAGGACAACTTGCAGGACGGGCGACAACCCATCGTGTCGGACAAGGCTGTGGGAATCGAACCCACAACCGAAGTGTGACTGGCCTTTATCGCCTACCACTGGCCTACAAGAAGTCCCTGGTTAGTAGAAAATAGTTTTATTTTATTAAGCGGTATGATATATGCAGTATAAGTTCATTTTTGGAACCATATACGATTAATCTAACCATAAGATGGACTTATAACTTTTTCTAACATTTTGTTTGAAAGAGATGGAATGACCCATCATTCTATCACATGATCTGCTAACACATCACGAATAAAAATTCAACTTCATTTTTTAAGGGATCAAGTGTAAATTGTTCGAATTACGAACAACAGTGAGATTGTACCAAAATTATGCAAGTATTTATTTTAATTCATAAACTTTAGGGAAATGATCTTGAAATCCAAAAATGTTGTCATAGTTCCCTTATATCCGATGAATCATATGGTACCTTAGATTATCACAAATCAATAACTTTGTGATTGTTGGATTTTTCATAGCCATGTTCTCTACCACTCTACACCAGAACATGATGGTTAGATTTTTCTTCCATATCCATATTTTCACCTATGTTCTCCTATATAGAAACCCAGTGATGAGTTAATTTGGGTAACTGTTACATGTCATACTTTAGTTTTTAAAGCCATGTTTTGGTATTCCTTTTTACGATGTGGGTTTCTATTAAACAATCATTCGAGTAGTAAACAATTTATTACCCTAATGAATTTCGATGGAGAAATTCATTTTAAGGGGGGTAGAATGTAACACCCAGAGATTTTATGCAAAATATTCTTTTAATTTCATTAATGTCTTGTGTTTTATGCTACACCAAGATTACCTTGCGCTATACGCAACACCGGATTAGCTTGCAGTATACACAACACTATTCTTGGATCGTGTTACACACAATTTTTATAATTGTTATTCTACGCAACATTTAGTATATATATATATATATTCAATGTATAAATGAAATATGGTTGTATTATGTAATACTAAACAACGAAAGATTCTTTCAAAACACGCAACCTTGACTTGGCTTGCATTACACGCAATCACGACCTTCCTCGATAGCGTGTGTTGTACGCAAGAACGGGTTTTACTAAACAACGATATATTATTATAATATTACTATGAACTAGCTTTTATGAATAGTATTAACTAAATTTTGAATTTTATAGCATTATTATTCATCTTACACGTTTTCTATAACATGGTATAAGAAAAAAATAAATTTTTTGTGTAAAATAAGTATTTTTAAAAAAATGCAGTGTTGCCGCCATTTGATGGCGCACCCACATTAAATCAAGTTTATGAAATGTTTATAAGTTCAATTTTACAAAATAAAATTCTTCATTGGAATCCAGAAATAAATATTTACTTTGGATAAAATTTTCATTTTTTTCTGGTAACTTTCATATTTTGATGAATTGTAAAAACACGATATAATTTAATTAAAAACAACTTTTTTCATCGCAATAATTTATATGGTTAAATTATAATATTGAATTGTTTTAAAGTATAAATAGAATATATTTTTACCATTTAATATAATTTATGTCATTAGCATTGATTTTACATTAAATTCGTAGGTTAAATCAATTCAATCTTTTGCAATGTTTTAAAGAAAAAACCTGTTTTCTTTCGACAACAGGATTAATTGTAATTTAATTTATGCAACTTTTGTGTATTGAATTTGGAAAAATGGATTCCATATTTGGAATAAGTGGGTCAAAATTATTTTAATAAGCTACTTTTTATTTTTGGGAATTATGAATAGTAAATACGGTAAATTATATTTATCATAGTTAAAGGTAAATTGGGTAATTTAGGGTAAATATAATATTGTAAAATTACCCTAACACATGCCAAAATTCAATTGGATGGCTAAAAGTAGACCCATATAACCTAAGGGTCGGATTAGATTCATTTTATGTACTTTTGACCCTGAAAATAATTTAATTATAATTAAAACCAAAGAAAGTGACAACATGTCACTATTAAATCTTATAAGTATAATAATTTTAATTTAGTGATAAACATCATAAAACATTTAACTTTAATAGTCTACAGAAATATAATAAACTTATCCACATCATGTTAATTTATTTAGAATTTTTAGGGATTAAATAATTGTCATTAATGTTGATACATTAATGGTACAGAAATAATTTATTAAGTGGAAAATAAGTAATATAGTTTTTATTGAAATAATAATACACATTAAAAGGCCCAAAAACCTGACCAAAACTTATTGGTAGTGTATATATATAGTTTAATCATCCAATGACCTAATATATGACTGTTTGGATCCTTAAAAAAGTGATTATGACACTTATATTATTTTATTTTAAATGATTCCAAAGTTGTCAACTTCATAATTTAATAAATATAAAAACTTAAATATTGTGATTTTAAGATGATAAATTAGACTAAAAGTATTATTGTGAAAGGAAATAAATTTATCTTCGTCATAGGATTTAATTTTTAATTTTTATGGAACAAATTAGTATATTAAATAAATATACAAAAATGTTGTAGTAATTATTTTATTAAGAGATAAACCAAATAATTGGTTTTAAAAATAATAAAATAAATATTATATGAACTATTTAATGGGATCCACTAATTTTATAGATACATATGACCTTTTATGAATCTATTAATTCTTTTTGTTCGAACATATCTTCTGTATATATTTTATTTAAATTAAAATAAATGAATAGTGTCAAAATTGACACTATTGTTATTTTATAAAAATAACATATTATCAAATTTTTTAAAAATCACAATAATATTTAAAAATTATAAATTTAAATTTATATGGCCTATAATGTTATAAAGCAAACAATTATGGAAAAGTACCATCAAATAAGTAATTTTTTGTTATATTTTAAAATTTAGAATTTTATTACCACAAATAAACTTAAATAGATTAAATAAGGATAAATCCAAATGATAAGGTTTAAAAAAAGATTCAAACATGTCTAAATTTAATTGGTTGGTGAGATTACAACCCTATATCATCTAATCTTCGAATATGATTCATTTTAGGAGGTTTTTAAGTGTGGATAGATTTATTATAAATTAATATTTTTAAGAATTCCAATGGTGACCCTCTCCTCCCTTATAAAAGGGAACCTCCTCCCTCTCTTCCACACACCACTTTGAGCCTTCAATCTCGGCCAACCCCTGCCCAATTCTCGTATCCACTTCCCTAGAAACATCCTAGAGGTCCTGGTAATCTTAAAAGTCCAATTTTAGTGCCCTAAGAAGAGGTCTCAAAGAGGTGCTTCAAAGATGAGTAATTTCCATTACCGATTTTTTCACCATTATTTCTTCTTCCACTTCTTCTTCATAGGTTGTTTAATTATGAAGTAATAACATCTGTATCACTAATATACTGATATGTTATTATAAGTATGAAACAACCCTATTTCACCAACTATCCATCCTACGGAAAACGAAATCACCGCGCGTGCGTACGTACGGAATACCATCTCCACGCTGTGGTGTAATCGATTTTCCACCACCACCTTACTTGGATGGGTATAATGGTGTAAATAATAACTATATATGATTAGTTTAAAGTGATATTGATTATGTAATAGTATACTTACACGCCAATAAAATTCCACGATCATGGGAACGTTATCATCGCTCGTGCGTACGTACGGAATACCGTCTCCACGACGCGATGAGATTCCTTCTCGATGATTAACCATTCATAAATGATTATATATTATATATAATAAGTAATCATTAAATATATTACATAATAATGATACTATATTTATGTATATATATATGTATGTCATCCAATTAATTCCATTCAATTCAATGAGGAAACGAAAACAACGTTCATGCGTACGTACGGCCTACTGTCTCCATGAACAGTGTATTTATTTCCATTTATCGATCTATTATATATATGTATATTCTGAATATATATTATATATATATCATTTTTTACATTCTGGATGTAAGTAAACTTTATCTAAGTAATCATATGAATAATTACAAGTCAAAACACGGACGACAAATGAAACGGTTTTACCCAAAACGCACTTTAACATGGAATTTACATAAGAACGTGTAATATAAAGTCATAAGTGAACCATATATGATATAATAACAATTAATATGATTCTGTAATAATTCAATAACATTATTTAAATCATTATAAAGGTAGTTCGGATACGTACGAAGCATATCGGACCTAAGGTAAGGGATAATTTATCAATCTCATTTTTCTCCAAGATTGTTTATTCGTAAGTATTTACTGGGGTTATCTTTATAATCCAAGACCATGTTTTATAAAAATTTTATCATATATGTTTAAAGTCCTTTTTAAACATTTTTGACATTTACTGAATGGTATGTAAGGAATCTTTTTTTTACCATACGAGGTACTTTTTGACTTTTCTGACAAAAGTACGAGAAGAATGTTATTTTTTACTTATACAACGTGAATAGATTTTTACAGTTTCATAACACCTCATTGACATGAAGATTACTCTAAAATATTTTATTAATATTTTAAACAATATACATTTATTTTAAAAGTTCATGACATTTTGTGAAAAGAAAATGATTTTGAAGAAGAAATGATATTTTCCTCAAGAATTCATTTCAAATGTTTTATCAAAACCATTTTCCATCTAAGATGACATTATTTCATATGTGAATGTTTCAAGTTTAATGTCTCTATAATTTACATGGTTTCAATTTTATTATTATGAAATGATATCCATTTCTATTATATGCATTATTTGATGATGGGTTGATGTTTATGAAACCAATTTTATTTATTGGGTTTTTATGAATGAAGTATGTTTATTTGGTGGCACAAGTAATAATGATTTCATTATGAGATGGTTGGGACCTATATGTCCCTCCAATGCATTGGGTAAGGATTTATATCTCATTAGATAGACATGGATGGAATGGCACGTTAAACTGGTTCAGTAATACAGGACTGAAATGAGGAGTGAACACGATTCAAAAAGGGACTTTGTCTACTAAGATGGTCTTGGCAGCAATGCCTTTGCTACTATGGAAATCATATAATGTGATTAATGGTTTCCACAATTACATGTTTTATTCCCATTCTATTTTATCATCCTTAAAGTTTCTTTATGATCTATGCCTTACGTACTTCCATGTTTTATGTCATTTCTCAATATTTTGGTGTTTAAACATTATGTTCATGTTTTTAAGATCAAATGTGTATGGTATGTTTTATTTTATACATGATTACCCTTAATGAGCACTTTATCTAACCATTTTTATGTTTCCTTTTCCCCAGGATATAAATAAATGTTTTAGATAAGAAAAAAAGGGGAAGATCTTTATGGGAGATGTTGAAGATCTTTCACCACGATTAGAAGATTACGTTCCAAGTTTCCAAAGACACTAAACTATTACGGTCCTTGTGTGTTTGTTTTTTTATGTATTAAGTATTCCACTAATGTAATGTAATGTCCATGTACGTCATGCTTTGGGTCCCTATTGTTGGTATCAGAGGAAAGGTTTAGTAAACCTTTAGAAACTAGGATGCGAAAACGTTAGTGAGATCCCTAGAGATATTTATATGGTATGTCTAGAGATTTCCCTAAGGATAAGTATACGTATACGATACAGTCCTAGAACTACGGTAACGATCATAGAATTAAACCATAGATGTTAGATATTGAAGATACTCCCCCTTTACTATGTTTTTTTTCCTAGCATGATTTTTGCCTCTCACACTTTTCTTTTTGGGTTTTAGAAAATCGCTGGAAACAGGAAGATTCAGGATAATGGAGGATATGATAGGAAATGGAATGATTTTCTTCATGAGAAACCTAATGAAACGGGATCTAGAAGTCCAAACATCGTTATTTTGCCTAATCAGCAATCTCATAATATGATCAATAATCTCAACTTTGGTATGTTTCCCGACTCATATAATAAGAGAATGATGGAGTTTCATGATGATCAAATAGGAAAGAATATTCAATTTCCCTCATGTAAATCATGCGCGAAGAGGCATTAGGGAGATTGTTTCAAAAGAAATGGAAGATGCTTTGGGAGTGGAAAAGAAAGACACCAAGCCAGTAAGTGCAAAGGAAAAGGTTCAGTTAACACCATGGACAAGGATAATGGTATTGCTAGGAAATCAACAATGATTATATGTTTTTAATGTGGAATGTACATGCATTTTGCAAACCAATGCCCTAATGGAAAATCTCATGAAGAGAATGAGCATGGTAATATGGGTAGTATTTATGTGGATGATGATGAGGAGACTAAAAATGATATGTGAGCTGAAAGAAGTGTTGAAGCTCCGTCGGTTGTTTTAGAAGGTAGTGGAATGATTGTATGTTTATCGAGAGTTATGTTTTATAGTTAAGGGTACTATGGAATAAAGAATCATCTAAGGATTTTTACACTATTGTTTTTTACTAAAAGTATTTGAAATTATATGATGAATGGTACCAGTAACCATGGATGGTTATTCAGATATTTTTGTAAAGTAGATGATAAACGCATAATGAAGGAATAAGAAGATAATGAGATGTTTGATTGTAATCATGAGCTCATGATTGATATAAGGACTAAGTGATATCAGGTTTGAGTATATTCAATTTTGAGGATTTTGGTATGTGGAAATGTTAACTTTTATCTGCATTCATGTTTTTACTATGGTTCAATGGGTATTCATTTTTCAAGAGAATACATGATTAAGGCCTTCTAATGTTTGGAATGTGACCAACAAGACATATATTATGATATATGGAGATCAACAATGGTATTAAATCTCTTGTAATCGTTTTCACTATATTATGAGAGTGGAATACAGTATTATAGATAAGCCTAATCATTTTAATGGATTATGTTGGACATAAGTTTGTATTGTTTAAGGATAGAAGTTTTTTCGATATTATTTATGGGATATTATAGTAATACAGTTTTAGAAAAAGGACAACCTGCAGGATGGGCGACAACCCATCGCGTCGAACAAGGCTGTGGGAATCAAACCCACAACCGAAGTGCGACTGGCCTTTATCGTCTACCACTGGCCTACAGGAAGTCCTTGGTTAATAGAAAATAGTTTTATTTTATTAAGCAGTATGATATATGAAGTATAAGTTCATTTTTGGAACCATATACGATTAATCTAACCATAAGATGGACTTTAAACTTTTGCTAACCTTTTTTTTGAAAGAGATGGAATGACCCAACATTCTATCACATGATATTCTAACACATCATCAATAACAAAATCAACTTCATTTTTTAAGTGATCAAGTGGAAATTGTTCAATTCACGAACAACAGTGAGATTGTACCAAAATCATGCAAGTATTTCTTTTAATTAATCAACTTTAGGGAAATGATCTTGAAAACCAAAAATGTTGTCATAGTTCCCTTATATTCGATGAATCAAATGGTACCTTAGATCATCACTAATCAATAGCTTTGTGACTGTTGGATTTTTCATAGCCATGTTCTCTACCACTCTCCATCAGAACTTCATGGTTAGATTTTTCTTCCATATCCATATTTTCACCTATGTTACCCTATATGTAAACCCAGTGATGAGTTAATTTGGGTAACTGTTACATGTCATACTTTAGTTTTTAAAGCCATGTTTTGGTATTCCTTTTTACGATGTGGGTTTCTATTAAACAATCATTCGAGAAGTAAACCATTTATATCCCTGACGAATTTTGAGGGCGAAATTAATTTTAAGGGGGGTAGAATGCAACACCTCAAGATTTTATGAAAAATATTATTTTAATTTCATTAATGTCTTATGTTTTATGCTACACCAAGATTACCTTGCGCTATACGCAACACCGGATTAGCTTTCAGTATACGCAACACTATTCTTGGATCGTGTTACACACAATTTTGATTATAGTTATTTTACACATCATTGAGTATATATATATATATATTCAATGTATAAATGAAATATGGTTGTATTCTATTATACGAAAAAATGAAGGATTATTCCACAACACACAACCTTGACTTGGCTTTCATTACACGCAATCATGACCTTCCTCGATAGCGTGTGTTGTACGCAATACCGGGTTTTACTAAACAACGATATATTATTATAATATTATTATGAACTATCCGTTATGAATAGTATTAACTATATATTGAATTTTATAACATTATTATTCATCTTAAACATTTTTTAGAACATGGTATAAGAACAAAATAAATTTTTTGGGTAAAATAAGTATTTTTAAAAAAATGCCGTATTGTCGCCTTTTGAAGGCGCACCCACTTTAAATCTAGTTTTTGACATGTTTATAATTTAAATTTGTCAAAATAAAATTCTTCTTTGGAATCCAGAAATAAATATTTACTTCGGATAAAAATTTCATATTATTCTAGTAACTTTCATATTTTGATGAATAGTAAAAACACGCTATATTTTAATTAAAAACAACTTTTTTCATAGCAATAATTTATATGGTTAAATTATAATATTGAATGGTTTTAAAGTATAAATAGAATATATTTTTACCATTTAATATAATTTATTTCATTAACATTTATTTTATGTTAAATTCGTAGGTCAAATCAATTCAATCTTTTGCAATGTTTTAATGAAAAACATGTTTTCTTTCGACAATGAGATTAATTTTAATTTAATTTCAGCAACTTTTTTGTATTGAATTTGGAAAAATGGATTCCATATTTGAAATCAGTGGGTCCAAATTATGTAAATAAGCTACTTTTTATTTTTGGGAATTATGAATAGTAACTGCGGTAAATTTTATTTACCATAGTTAAAGGTAAATCGGGTAATTAAGGGTAAACATAATATTATAAATTTACCATAACAAATGAAAAAATTATATTGGATGGCTAAAAGTATACCCATATAAACTAATGGTCAAATTATATTCATTTTATGTACTTTTTACCATGAATATAATTTAATTATTATTAAAACCAAAGAAAGTGACAACATGTCACTCTCTTAAATCTTATAAGTATAATAATTTCAATTTAGTGATAAACATCATAAAACATCGAACATGAATAGTCTATAGAAATCTAATAAACTTATCTACATCTTGATAATTTATTTAGAATTTTTTGGGATTAAATAAATTTCATTAATACTGATACATTAATGATACATAAATTATTTATTAAGAGGAAAATAAGTAATATAGTTTTTATTGAAATAATAATACCCAATAAAAGGACCAAAAACCTGAAAAAACATATTTGTAGTGTATATCTACACCTTAATCATCTTATTAACTAATATATGACCGTTTGGATCCTTATAAAAGTGATTATGACACTTATATTATTTTATTTTAAATAATGCCAAAGTTGTCACCTTTATAATTTAATAAATATAAAAATTTAAATATTGTTATTTTAAGATGATAAATTCTAGTAAGAGTATTATTCTGAAAGGAAATAGATTTATCTTCATCATAGGATTTTATTTTTAATTTTTATGCAACAAATCTGTTTATTAAATAATTATACAAAAATGTTGGCGTAATTATTTTATTAAGAGATAAACCAAATAAATGGTTTTAAAAATAATAAAATAAAAAATATATGAACTATTTAATGTGATCCACTAATTTTATAGATACATATGACATTTTATGAATCTATTAAATCTAGTAGTTCAAACATATCTTCTGTATATATTTTATTTAAATTCAAATAAATGAATACTGTCAAAATTGATACTATTGTTATTTTATAAAAATAACATATTATAAAATTGTTTAAAAATCACAAAAATATTTAAAAATTATAAATTTAACTTTATATGGTATATAATGTTATAAAGTAAAAAATTATGGAAAATTTCCAACAAATAAGTAATTATTTGTTATAATTTATAATTTAGAATTTTATTACCGCAAATAAACTTAATAGATTAAATAAGGATAAATCTAAATGATAAGGTTTAAAATAAGATCCAAACATGTCTAAATTTGATTGGTTGATGTGATTAGAACCCTACCTCATATAATCTTCGAATATGAGTCATTTTTGATGGTTTTTAAGTGGGGTAAGATTTATTATAAATTAATATGTATAAGAATTCCAAAGGTTACCCTCTCCTCCCTTATAAAAGGGCACCTCCTCCCTCTCATTCAGACACCACGTTGAGCCTTCAAGATCGGCCAAACCATGCCCAATTCTCTTCTACACTTCCCTAGAAACATCCTAGAGGTCCTGGTCTTCTTCAAAGACCAACTTTAGTGCCCTAAGGGGAGGTCTCATAGAGGCGCTTCAAAGAAGAGGTAATTTCTGTTACCGATTCTTTCACCATTATTTCTTCTTCCACTTCTTCTTCGTAGTTTGGTCCATTATGAAGTAATAACATCAGTATCACTCATATACTGATATTTAATTATAGGTATGAAACAACCCTATTTCACCATCTATCCATCCTATGGAAAACAAAATCATCGCGCGTGCGTACGTACGGAATACCGTCTCCACGCCGTGGTGTAATCTATTTTCCACCACTGCCTTACATGGATGGGTATAATGGTGTAAATAATAACTATATATGATTATTGTAAGGTGATATTGATTCTGTAATAGTATACATACACTCCAATAAAATTTCATGATCATGGGAATGATATCATCGCTCGTGCGTACGTACGGAATACCGTCTCCACGACGCGATGAGATTCATTCTCAATGATTAACCATTCATAAATGATTATAAAGTATATATAATAATTAATAATGAAATATATTACATAATAATTATACTATATTTATGTATATATATATTTATGTCATCCAATTAATTTCATTCAATTCAATGAGGAAACGAAAACAACGTTCATGTGTACGTACGACCAACCGTCTCCATGAACGGTGTATTTATTTCCATTTATTGATCCATTATATATATGTATATTATGAATATATATTATATATAAATCATGTTTTACATTATGGGTGTATGTAATCATGATCTTCGTAATCATATGAATAATTAGAAGTCAAAACACGGACGACAAATGAAACAATTTTACCCAAAACGCTCTTTAACATAGAATTTACAAAAGAATGGGTAATATAAAGTCATATGTGAACCATATATGATTTCATAACAATTAATATGATTCTGTAATAAGTAAATAACATTATTTAAATCATTATAGAGGAGGTTCAGATACGTATGAAGCATATATGACCTAAGGTAAGGGATAATTTATCAATCTCATTTTTATCCGAGATTGTTTATTCGTAAGTATTTACTGGGGTTATCATTATTATCCAAGCCCATGTTATCTAAAAATGTTTTCATGTTTGTTTAAATTCCTTTTTACCCATTTTTTAATTTTACTACATAGTATGTAAGAAATATTTTTTTTACCATACGAGGTACTTTTTGACTTTTCTGACAAAAGAAAGGGAATAATGTTATTTTTAACTTATGCGGTGTGAACGGATTTTTACGGTTTCATAACACCTCATTGAAATGAAGCTTACTCTACAATATTTTATGACTATTTTCAACAAAATACTTTTATTTTAAAATGGCATGGCATTTTTTTAAAAGAAAATGATTTTGAAGAAGAAATGATATTTTCCTCAAGAATTCATTTCAAATGTTTTATCAAAACCATTTTCCAAATAAGATGACATTATTTCATATGTTTATGTTTCAAGTTTAATGTCTCTATGATTTAAATGGTTTCAATTTTCTTATTATGAAATGATATCCATTTATTTTATATGGATTATGTGATGATGTGATGATGTTTATGAAATCCATTTTATTTATTGGGTTATTATGAATGATGTATGTTTATTTGGTGTCACAAGTAATAATGATTTCATTATGAGATGGGTGGGACCTATATCTCCATCCAATGCATTGGGTAAAGATTTATATCACATGAGATAGACATGGCTGGAATGGCAAGTTAAACTGGTTCAGTAATATAGGACTGGAACGAGGAGTGAACTCGATTCAGATAGGGACATTGTCCACTAAGATGGTCGTAGCAGCAATGCCTTGGCTACTATTTAAATCATATCAAGTGATTAATGGTTTCCACAATAACATGTTTTATTCCCATGCTATTTTATCATTCTTAATGTTTCTTTATGATCTATTCCTTATGTACTTCCATGTTTCATGTCATTTCTCAAGATTTTGATGTTTAAACATTATGTTCATGTTTTTAAGATCAAATGTGTATGGTATGTTTTATTTTATCCATGATTACCCTTAATGAGCATTTTAGCTCAAACTTTTTATGTTTTCGTTTCCCAAGGATATAAAGAATGGTTTTAGGTAAGAACGAAAGGGGATGATATTTATGGGAGATGTTGAAGATCTTTCACCATGATTAGAAGATTACGTTCAAAGTTTCCAAAAACACTAAACTATTACGGTCCTTGTTTGTCTGTTTTTGTTATGTATTAAGTATTCCTCTAAAGTAATGTAATGTCTATGTACGTCAAGCTTTTGGTCACTACAGTTGGTATTAGAGAAAGGTTTAGTCATCCATTGAAAACAAGGATGCTAGAACTTTAGTGATATCCCTAGAGATATTTCTAAGGTATGTCTAGGGATGTCCCTAAGAATAAGTATATGTATACGATATAGTCCTAGAACTAAGGTAACGATCATAGAATTTAACCTAAGATGTTATATATTGAGGATACTCCCCCTTTACTATTTTTTTCCCTAGCATGATTTTTTCCTCTCACACTATTCTTTTTGGGTTTTAGAAAATGGATGGAAACATGAAGATTCACGATAATGGAGGATATGATAGAAAATGGAATGATTTTCTTCATGAGAAACTAAATGAAACGGTATTTGGATTTCCAAACATCGTTATTATTCCTAATCAGTAACCTCATAATATGATCAATAATCTCAACTTTGGTATGTTTCCCAACTCAGATAACAAGAGAAAGATGGAGTTTCATGATGATCAAAGAGGAAAGAAAGTTCAATTTCCCTCATTTAAATCATGTGGGAAGAGGCATCAGGGAGATTGTTTCAAAGGAACTGGAAGATGATTTGGTTGTGGAAAAGAAGGACACAATGCCAGTAATTACAAAGGAAAAGGTTTAGTTAACACCATGGACAAGGATAATGGTATTACTACGACATCAACAATGATTAGCTATTTTAAATGTGGAATGTACGGACATTATGCAAACCAATGCCCTAATAGAAAATCTCATGAAGAGAATGAGCATGGTCATATGGGTAGTATTTATGTGGATGATAATTAGGAGACTATAAATGATATATGAGCTGAAATAAGCCTTGAAGCTTAGTCGGTTGTTTTAGAAGGCAGTGGAATGATTGTATGTTTATTGGGAGTTTTGTTGTATAGTTAATGGTACTATGGAATAAAGAATAATCTAAGGATTGTTACACTATTTTTTTTCCTAAAAGTATTTGAATGAATATTTTTAATGGTACTAGTAACCATGGAAGGTTATTCAGATATTTTTGTAAAGTAGATGATATGCGCATAATGAAAGAATAAGAAGATAATGAGATGTTTGATTGTATTCATTAGCTCATGATTGATATAAAAACTAAGTGATATAATGGTTTGAGTATATAGAATTTTTAGGATTTTGGTATGTGGAAATTGTTAACTTTTAACCGCATTCATGTTTTCACTAAGGTTCAATGGGTAGTCATTTTTCAAGAGAATACATGATTAAGACCTTCGAATGTTTGGAATGTGAACAACAAGACATATCTTATGATATATGGGGATAAACGATGGTATTAAATCTCTGGTAACCATTTTCACTATATTATGAGAGTGGACTGCAGTATTATGGATAAGCCTAAAGATTGGAATGGATTATGTTAGAAATAATTTATTATTGTTTAAGGAGAAAAGTTTTTTCGATATTATTGATTAGATGTTATAGTAATATAGTTTTAGAAAAAGGAAAACCTACAGGACAGGCGACAACCCATATCGTCGGACAAGGATGTGGTAATCGCACCCACAACCAAAGTGCGACTGGCCTTTATCGCCTACCACTGGCCTACAGGAAGTCCCTGGTTTGTAGAAAATAGTTTTATTTTATGAATCGGTATGATATATGAAGTATAAGTTCATTTTTGGAACCATATACGATTAATCTCAGCATAAGATGGACTTATAACTTTTGCAAACCTTTTTTTTTTAAAGAAAGGGAATGACCCATCATTCTATGACATGATCTTATAACACATCACAAATAACAAATTCAACTTCATTTTTTAAGGGATCAAGTGGAAATTGTTCAATTCACGAACAACAGTGAAATTGTACCAAAATAATTCAAGTATTTCTTTTAATTCATCAACATTAGGGAAATGATCTTGAAAACCAAAAATGTTGTCCTAGTTCCCTTATATCTGATGAATCATATGGTACCTTAGATCATCACAAATCAACAGCTTTGTGATTGTTGGATTTTTCATAGCCATGTTCTCTACCACTCTCCATCAGAACATGATGGTTAGATTTTTCTTCCATATCCATATTTTCACCTTTGTTCTCCTACGTGAAAACCCAGTGATGAGTTAATTTGGGTAACCATTCAATTTAATACATTAGTTTTTAATGCCATGTTTTGGTATTCCTTTTTACTATGTGGGTTTCTATTAAACAAACTTTCAAGTGGTAAACCATTTATAACTCCGACGAATTTTGAGGGCGAAATTAATTTTAAGGGGGGTAGAATGTAACACCCCGAGATTTTATGAAAAATATTCTTTTAATTTCATTAAAGGCTTGTGTTGTATTCTTCACCAATATTACCTTGCGCTATACTCAACACCGTATTAGCTTGTAGTATACACAGCACTATTCTTGGATCGTGTTACACACAATTTTGATAATAGTTATTCTATGCACATTGAGTATATATATATATATATATATATAATGTATAAATGAAAAATGGTTGGATTCTGTTATACAAAACAACGAAGGATTCTTTCACAACACGCAACCTTGACTTGGCTTGCATTACAAGTAATCGCGACCTTCCTCGAGAGCGTGTGTTGTACGCAATACCAGATTTTACAAAACAACAATATATTATTATAATATTATTATGAAGTAGCCTTTATGATTATTATTAACTAAATTTTTAATTTTACAACATTATTATTCATCTTACACATTTTCTAGAACATGGTATAAGACCAAAATAAATTTTTTGGGTAAAATAAGTATTTTTCAAAAAATGCAGTTTTGCCGCATTTTGATGGCGCACCCACATTAAATATAGTTTTTGACTTGTTTATAAGTTCAATTTTAAAAAATAAATTCATATTTGTAATAATTAAATAAAAATATACTTTCTATTAAAATTTCATATTATTCTGGTAACTTTCATATTTTTACGAATAGTAAAAACACGATATATTTTAATTAAAAACAACTTGTTTCATCGCAATAATTTATATGGTGAAATTATAATATTGAATGGTTTTAAAGTATAAATAGAAAATATTTTTACCATTTAATATTATGTATGTCATTATCATTGAGTTGACATTAAATTCGTAGGTTAAATCAATTCAATCTTTTGCAATGTTTTAAATAAAACCCATTTTCTTTCGACAACGGGATTAATTTTAATTTAATTTCTGAAACTTTTGTTTATTAAATATGGAAAAATGGATTCCATATTTTTAATAAGTGTGTCCAAATTATGTTAATAAGATACTTTTTATTTTTGGAAATTATGAATAGTAACTACGGAATATTTTATTTACCATAGTTAAAGGTAAATCGGTTAATTAAGGGTAAATATAATATTATAAAATTACCCTAACCCATGCCAAAATTCTATTGGATAGCTAAAAGTAGACCCATATAACCTAAGGGTCGGATTAGATTCATTTTATGGACTTTTGGCCCTGAAAATAATTTAATTATTATTAAAACCAAAGAAAGTGACAACATGTCACTCTCTTAAATCTTATAAGTATAATAATTTTAATTTAGTGATAAACATCATAAAACATAGAACATGAATAGTATCCAATAATATAATAAACTTATCTACATCATGATAATTTATTTAGAATTTTTAGGGATTAAATAATTGTCATTAATGGTGATACATTAATGATACAGAAATTATTTATTAAGTGAAAAATAAGTAATATAGTTTTTATTGAATTAATAAAACCCATTATAAGGCCCACAAACCTGACCAAAACATATTGGTAGTGTATATCCACACCTTAATAATCCAATGACCTTATATATGACCGTTTGGATCCTTATAAAAGTGATTATGACACTTATATTATTTTATTTTAAATGATGCCAAAGTTGTCACCTTCATAATTTAATAAATATAACAATTTAAATATTGTGATTTTAAGAATATAAATTAGAGTAGAAGTATAATTGTGAAAGGAAATAGATTTATATTAATCATAGGATTTTATTTTTAAATTTTATGCAACAAATCAGTATATTAAATAATTATAAAAAGATGTTGTAGTAATTATTTTATTAAGAGATAAACCAAATAAATGGTTTTAAAAATAATAAAATAAATATTATATGAACTATTTAATGTAATACACTAATTTTATAGATACATATGACCGTTTATGAATCTATTAATGATTTTAGTTCGAACATATCTTCTGAATATATTTTGATTAAATTAAAATAAATGAATAGTGTAAAAATTGACACTATTGTTATTTTTTAAAAATAACATATTATAAATTTGTTTAAAATTCAAAAAATATTTAAAAATAAAAAATTTAAATTTAAATGGTCTATAATGTTATAAAGTAAATAATTATTGAAAATTCCCAACAAATAAGTAATTATTTGTTATAATTTAAAATTTAGAATTTTATTACCACAAATAAACTTAAATAGATTAAATAAGGATAAATAAAAATGATAAGGTTTAAAATAATATCCAAACATGTATAAATTTTATCGGTTGATGAGATTAAAACCCTATCTCATCTCATATTCGAATATGAGTCATTTTTGGAGGTCTTATTGTGGGGTTAGATTTATTATAAATTAATATGTTTAAGAGTTCCAAAGGTGCCCCTCTCCTCCCTTATAAAAGGGCATCTCATCCCTATCATCCAAACACCACTTTGAGACTTCAAGCTCGGACAAAACCTGCATAATTCCCTTCTACACTTCCCTAGAAACATCCTAGAGGACGTGTACTTCTTCAATGACAAATGTTAGTGCCCTAAGAGGAGGTCTCAAAGAGGCACTTCAAAGAAGAGGTAATTTTTGTTACCGATTCATTCACCATTATTTATTCTTCCACTTCTTCTTCTTCATAGGTTGTTTCAGTATGATGTAATAACATCAGTATCACTCATATACTGATATATTATTATAATTATTAAACAACCCTATTTCACCATCTATCCATCCTACGAAAAAGGAAATCATCGCGCGTGCGTATGTACAGAATACCGTCTCCACGCCGTGGTGTAATCTATTTCCACCAACACCTTACTTTTATGGGTACAATAGTGTAAATAATAACTATATATGATTATTGTAAAGTGATATTGATTCTGTAATAGTATACATACACTCCAATAAAATTCCACGATCATGGGAACGATATCATCGCTCGTGCGTACGTACGGAATACCGTCTCCAAGACGCGATGAGATTCATTCTCAATGATTAACCATTCATAAATGATTATTAAGTATATATAATAAGTAATCATGAAATATATGACATAATAATTATACTGGATTTATGTATATATTTATTTATTTCATCCAATTAATTCCATTCAATTCAATGAGGAAACGAAAACAACGTTAATGCGTACGTACGACCTACCGTCTCCATGAACGATGTATTTATTTCCATTTATCGATCTATTATATATATGTATATTCTGAATATATATTATATATAAATCATGTTATACATTATGGATGTATGTAATCATGATCTAAGTAATCATATGAATAATTACAAATCAAAACACGGACAACAAATGAAACGATTTTACCCAAAACGCTCTTTAACATGGAATTTACAAAAGAACGGGTAATATAAAGTCATAAGTGAACCATATATGATATCATAACAATTAATATGATTCATTAATAAGTTAATAACATTATTTAAATCATTATACATGATTTTTGGATACGTATGAAGCATATCGGACCTAAGGTAAGGGATAATTTATCAATCTCATTTTTATCCGAGATTGTTTATTCGTAAGTATTTATTGGGGTTATCTTTATCATCCATGCCCATGTTTTCTAAAAATGTTTTCATGTATGTTTAAAGTCCTTTTTACCCATTTTTTTTCTTTTACAACATGGTATGTAAGGAATCATTTTTTTACCTTTATGAGGTACTTTTTGACATTTCTGACAAAAGTAAGAGAATAATGTTATTTTTAACTTATACGACATGAACAGATTTTTACGGTTTCATAACACCTCATTGACTTGAAGCTTACTCTACAATATTTTATTACTATTTTCATCAAAATACTTTTATTTTAAAAGTTCATGGCATTTTGTGAAAAGAAAATGATTTTGAAGAAGAAATGATATTTTCCTCATGAATTCAATTCAAATGTTTTATCAAAACCATTTTCTATCTAAGATGACATTATTTCATATGTGTATGTTTGAAGTTTAATGTCTCTATGATTTACATGGTTTTAATTTTCTTATTATGAAATGATATCCATTTATTTTATATGGATTATGTGATGATGGGATGATGTTTATGAAACCCATTTTATCTGTTGGGTTATTATGAATGATGTATGTTTATTTGGTGGCACATGTAATAAGGATTTCATTATGAGATGGGTGGGACCTATATCTCCCTCCAATGCATTGGTTAAAGATTTATATCTCATGAAATAGACATGGCTGGAACGGAAAGTTAAACTGGTTCAGTAATACAGGACTTGACCGAGGAGTGACCTCGATTCAGAAAGGGACTTTGTCCACTAAGATGGTCTTGACAGCAATGCCTTGGCTACTATGGAAATCATATCAAGTGATTAATGGTTGCCAGAATTACATGTTTTATTCCCATGCTATTTTATCATTCTTAATGTTTCTTTGTGATCTATGCCTTACGTACGTCCATGTTTTATGTCATTTCTAAAGATTTTGATTTTTAAACATTATGTTCATGTTTTTAAGTTCAAATGTGTATGTTATGTTTTATTTTATCGATTATAACCCTTAATGAGCATTTGAGCTCACCCTTTTTATGTTTTCTTTTCCCCAGGATATGAAGAAAGGTTTTACGTAAGAAAAAAAAGGGGAAGATATTTATGGGAGATATTGAAGATCTTTCACCATGATTAGAATATTATGTACCATGTTTCAAAAGAAAATAAACTATTACGGTCCTTGTGTGTCTGTTTTTGTTATGTAATAAGTATTCCGCTAATGTAATGTAAGGTCCATGTACGTCATGCTTTGGGTCTCTACAGCCTTCTCTTTACTCCCATGGGAAAATTTCTCATAATTAGAATCACGAGAAAATACAAAAATTACATGGATTTAGCATTACGCAACTCACGTATCCATGTCAATAGATTTTGTAATTCAAACCAAAATTTCTGAAACAATCATTACAATAAAATAGTTGTAACACCCCGAGATTTTATGGAAAATATTATTTTTAATTTCATTAATGTCTTGTGTTGTATGCTACACCAAAAGGATCTTGCACAACACGCATCCTTGACTTGCCTTACATTACATGCAATCGCGACCTTCCTCGATAGCGTGTGTAGTACACAATACTGAGTTTCAGTAAACAACGATATGCTATTAAAATATTATTAAAACTAGCCGTTATGAATAGTAATAACCACTTTTTAAATTTTTTAAATTTTATTTTTCAAAATGGACTTCATTTTTGGATTCGGAATATCAAAATTAGCTTAGGGTGAAATTTTGGTAATTTTCAGATAACTTTCATATTTTGATGAATAGTGAAAATTACTAAATTTTAATTAAAAACAACTTTTTCAATCAAAATAATTAATAGTGATAAATTATTAATTAGAGTGGTTTTAAATTATATTTAGAATATATTTCTACAATTTAATACAATTTTGGTCATTGGATATAATTTCAAATTTAAACCAGTTATAAACAAGTGTCAATCTTTTGATAGTTATTATCTCTTAAAAACACGCCATTTGTTTTGACGACGGGAATTAATTTTTAAATTAGTTAATGTAACTGATATGTTTTAAATTTGGTAAAATAGACATCATTTTTCAGTTCATAATATCAAATATAGCTTAGGCCTAATTTTTGATATTTTTCAAGAAACATTCATTTTTTGATAAATAGTGAAACCACTAAGTGGTAGTAAAAAAATAAATTTTTCATAAAACGTAATTTTACCACTTCTGTGATTGGAATTTCAAAAATCCTAGAGACAAAGTTGATGTCATTAAGTAAAATGTGGTTCAATGAGATGAAAATAATTTTTGTTGAATAGTAACTTTTTACTTATTTTTACCACGGTTAAAAGTAAATAGAGTAATTAAGGGTAAAAATGATATTATTATTAACCTAACAGATATCCTATTCTATTGGATAAGTTTAATTCTACCAAAAACAATTTTAGGAATAAAATATGACCATTTAGGCCCACTTGGATTAGATTAGGACATTTATTATTATTTAATTGAAAGAAGAGTTAAAAGAGTTAAAATAAATGTTTATTTACTAAAACATTTATAATATAGGGTTATACATAAGATAAATTCGATTTTAAATATTAATTAAGAATATAATAAGATTTCCTACATAATGATATTTTATTTATAATTTTTATACATTAAATAATTTAATTCATTTATGACAAAATGATGATGCAGTAATTACCATAATAGTGAACAATTAGAATAATTGATATTATAAATACCCAAATAAATGTAATTTGAGACTTTTTATGAATTCCACTAATTTTGTAGGTTAATATGACATGTTATAATAGATTTAATTAACGTTTTTTGAACTAATCATTCTGTTATGATATTAACAAAAATCAATTACTAAATAGTGACAAAATTGACATTAAATAGTTTTTTAAAAAAATATTATATTATTAATTGTTATTTTATTCCTAAAAATCTATGTTTCGGCCAAATTACTTAGATAAGGTTATATATATTAATAATAAACAACTTGGGGTTTTTATGGCTTGATATTGTAAGTTTATTAATCTTATAGTGTAAGAAAACAAGAAGACACAGTAAAAGTAAAATTATCTAACTTAAAGTTAAATATAAATGATAAGGTTAGAATAGAAATCTAAACTTATCTAAATTCTATTGTATGAGAGGATTTCGACCCATACCCACCTTATCTTCGAAATAAATCAATTTGGAGCTATTTAAAACCGAACTTGAGTTTATAATAAAATAATATTTTTAGTTTTCCCAGAGGTGCCCCTCTCCTCCCTTATAAAAGGGCACCTCCTCCCCCTCTTCCTCACACTACATTAAGCCTTCAATCTTGGCCAAGCCCTGAAAATTTCTCCTCTACACTTCCCTAGAAACATACTAGAGGTTCTGTTCCTCCTCAAATACCTATTTTAGTGCCCTAGGAGGAGGTCTCAAAGAGGCGCTTCAAAGAAGAGGTAATTTCCGTTACCGATCCTTTCATCTTTATTTCTTCTTCCACTTCTTCTTCTTTAGTTGTTTCATTATGAAGTAATAACATCAGTATCAATCATATACTGATATGTTATTATTAGTATGAAACAACCCTATTTCACCATCTATCCATCCTACGGAAAAAGAAATCGCCGCGCGTGCGTACGTACGGAATACCGTCTCCACGCCGTGGTGTAATCTATTTTACACCGCCACCTTACATGGATGGGTATAATGGTGTAAATAATTAATATATATGACTAATATAAAGTTATAATTATTCTGAAATAGTATAAATACACTCAAATACAATTCAACGATCATAGGAACGATATCATCACTCGTGCGTACGTACATAATACTGTCTCCACGATGTGATGTGACTTGTTCTACCTGATCTTCATTTCATAATGATTATATAAATGAATTGAATGAATTAATATGATATATATATTACACTAATACCATTCTGGAAATGAGGTATCTATAACCTGATGATAAGAATAAGAATTTATTTGACAATACATGCATAAGAACAAAAAGTTATAAACACCCGAATAACAAGTAGCAATGAAATATTACTACTAAGAAGCTAAGAATATGACCATGTATGATATCATAAAAATAAGTATGATTCTGGAATAAGTCAATAATGTTATTTAAATCATTATACAGGATTTTTGGACACTTACGAAGAAAAACGGGCGTAAGGTAAGGGGAAATATCACAATCTCATTTTTATCCGAGATTGTTTATACTTTGGTATTTACTGGGGTGTATTTTATCATCCACATCCATGTTTCCTCAATATGTAATATTTATATCCTTATACAATATTTTATATCCAATTTTACCCTTCGGTGAGTTTTTAGTAAATGATATGAAAGGAATCTTTTGTCATTTTTCATACGAGGTACTTTTTGACTTTTCCGACAAAAGTACGAGAAGACTATTTTTTTAACGTATACAGCATGAAAGGATTTTTACGGTTTTATAAAGCCTTATTTTCATGAATCTTCCTCCACAATATTTCATAAATATTTTAAACAAAATCCTATTCTTTTAAAATTGCATGGCATTTTCTGAAAAGAAAATTATTTTGAAGAAGAAAGGATATTTTCCTCAAGAATTCATTTCAAGTGTTTTTTCAAAAACCATTTTTCATCTAAGATAACATTATTTCATATGTGTATGTTTCAAGTATAATGTCTCTATGATTTAAATGGTTTCACTTTTCTTATTATTAAATGATATCCATTTTTTGATATGGATTATTTGATGATGGGATGATGTTTATGAAACCCATTTTCTTTATTGGGTTTTTATGAATGATGTATGTTTATTTTGTGGCACAAGTAAGAATGATTTCATTATGAGATGGGTGGGACCTATATCTCCCTCCAATTCATTGGGTAAAGATTTTATATCTCATGAGATAGAAATGGATGGAACAGTAGGTTATACCGGTTCAGTGAAACAGGACTGAAACGAGGGTGACTCGATTCAGAAATGTACTTTGTCCACTAAGATAGTCTTGGCAATGTGTCTTGACTAATAAGATATGATTCTCTATGATTATGTGTGTATGCCACAAAGCTTCATGTTTTAAGTTATGATTATTGTGATTACATTTCACTGGTATGATTTACCCCATGTTATGAAATTATGCTATCTTTTGCAGGTTAAGATTTCCAAAATGTTACGTTCTTATGAATATGATGTGATTGATATTTCTTTTTTTTACCCTTACTGAGCATTTGAGCTTTCCCTTTTATGTTTTATTTTCCCCAGGATATAAAGAAAGGTTTTAGGTAAAAAAAGAATGATATTTATGGGAGATGTTGAAGATCTTTCACTATGATTAGAAGATTATATTCTGAGTTTCCAAAGACACTAAACTATTACGATCCTTGTGTGTGTGTTTTTGTTATGTACTAAGTATTCCGCAAAAGTAATATAATGTCCATGTACGTCAAGCTTCGGGTCTCTACAGTTGGTATTATAGGAAAGTATTAGTCATCCTTTAGAAACTAGGATGTGAAAACGTTAGTGAGATCCCTAGAGATATTTCTATGATATGTCTAGGGATGTCTATAAGGTTAAGTATACGTATAGGTTATAGTCCTAGAATTGCGCTAACGATCTTAGAATTTAACCTAAGATGTTAGATATTGAGGGTACTTCCCATTTACTATGTTTTTTTTATCAAGAATGATTTTGGCCTCTTGCAAGATTCTTTTGGTGTTTTATTTAATGGAGGGAACCAGAAAGAGTTCGGTTAACATTGAATCCAATGGACAAATTGGTGATTATGAGCAACAAAATTGTGTAATTCCTAGAGAGAAAGATATTGAGATTATGCCGAATCAGTCATCGTGATATATGATTAACAAGGTGAAATTTAGTGGTATGCCTAATTCATCAAAGAAGAGGAAGATAAACTATTATGCATGTTCACATGTTGAGGAGCATAAAGAAAGGAAGATTGATATTTATAAATAAGGGAAGAAGAACTTTGAGGAATACCTCAAATGGGGGGACCGATGTTATCTCTGTGGAGAAAAGGGTCATAGAGTGACAGACTGTTATGGAGTTCAATGTCTTATTTGTGGAGAACATGGGCATTACCCAACTCAATTACCTAACCTAAAAAGTTACTTCTAAATCAAGGATGGACTTATTCCAGGACAATCATTGAAGTGGATGGACTGAAGTGTTTATGTATTGGTATTCAATAATAATGTTGTTGAGGTACTTTTATGGTGTATTGAAATATTTATGTATTGGTCTATTGTGGTTTTCAATAATTTTAAGGTACCGGTAACCATGAAAAGTGATTCAAATATTTTTGAAAGTAGATGATATGAGCATAATTAAGGGATAAGGAGAAAATGAAATGTTTGACAGTATTCATGATCTCATTATTGATATATGGACTAAGTGATATCATGGTTTGAGTATATAGAAATTTGATGATTTTGGTATGTGGAAAGTGTTAACTTTTAACTGAATTCATGTTTTCACTAAGGTTCAATGGGTATTCAAGAGAATACATGATTAAGGCCTTTGAATTTTTGGAATCTGACCAACAAGAAATATCTTATGATATATGGGGATCAACGATGGTATTAAATCTCTGGTAGTCGTTTTCACTATATTATGAGTGTGGACTGCAGTATTATGGATAAGCCTAAAGATTGGAATGGATTTTTTTGGACATAAGTTAGTATTTTTTAAGGATAGAAGTTTTTTCGATATTATTTATGGGATGTTATAGTAATATAGTTTTAGAAAAAGGATAACCTGCAGGACGGGCGACATCCCATCGCGTCAGACAAGGCTGTGGGAATCGAACCCACAACCGAAGTGCGACTGGCCTTTATCACCTACCAATGGCCTACAAGAAGTCACTGTTTAGTATAAACTAGTTTTATTATATTAATAAGTATGATATATGAAGTATAAGTCCATTTTAGGAACCATATATCATTAATATCACTATAGATGGACTTAAGTTTTTTTTGATATCTTTTCTAACCTTTTGTTTGAGACAGATGGAATGACCCATCATTCTATCACATTATTTACTAAAACATCACGAATGACAAATTCAACTTCATTTATTTATGAGTTGAATTGGAAATTTTCCAAAGAACGACCAACGGTGAGACTATACTGAAATCACGAAAGTATTTCTTCTAATTCCATCAACTCTAGGGAAACGATCTTGAAAACCAAAAATGTTGTCCTGGTGCCCTTATATCCGATGAATTAGATGGTACCTTATATCATCAAAAATCTATGGATTTGTGATTGCTGGCTTTTCCATAGCCATGTTCTCTACCACTCTCCATTAGAACATGATGGTTAGATTTCTCTTCCATATCCATATTTTCACTAATGTGGAAACCCAGTGATTAGTTTATTTGGGTAACCGTTAAATTTCATAATTTTGTTTTTAAATATTGGTTTTGTTATTACTTTTTACAATGTGGGTTTCTATTAAAGAAACTTTCGAGTAGTAAACCATTTATAACCCCGACGAGTTTCGAGGGCGAAATTCATTTTAAGGGGGGTAGAATGTAACACCCCGAGATTTTATGGAAAATATTATTTTTAATTTCATTAATGTCTTGTGTTGTATGCTACACCAAAAGGATCTTGCACAACACGCATCCTTGACTTGCCTTACATTACACGCAATCACGACCTTCCTCGATAGCGTGTGTAGTACGCAATACTGAGTTTCATTAAACAACGATATGCTATTAAAATATTATTAAAACTAGCCGTTATGAATAGTAATAACCACTTTTTAAATTATTTAAATTTCATTTTTCCAAATGGACTTCATTTTTGGATTAGTAATATCGATATTATCTTAGGGTGAAATTTTGGTAATTTTCGGATAACTTTCATATTTTGATGAATAGTGAAAATTACTAAATTTTAATTAAAAACAACGTTTTCAATCGAAAAAATTAATAGTGGTAAATTATTAATTTGAGTGGTTTTAAAGTATATTTAGAATATATTCTTACAATTTAATACAATGTTGGTCATTGGATATAATTTCACATTTAAACCAGTTATAAACTAGGGTCAATCTTTTGATAGTTATTATCTCTTAAAAATACGCCATTTGTTTTGACGACAAGAATTGATTTTTAAATTAGTTAATGTAACTGATATGTTTTGAATTTGGTAAAATAGACATCATTTTTGAGTTCATAATATCAAATATAGCTTAGGCCTAATTTTTGGTATTTTTCTGGAAACTTTCATTTTTTGATGAATAGCGAAACCACTAAGTGGTTCTAAAAAAAATGAATTTTTCATAAAACATAATTTTACCACTTCTGTGAGTGGAATTTCAAAAATCCGAGATTCACAGTTGATGTTAGTAAGTAAAATGTGGTTCAATGAGATGAAAATAATTTTTGGTGAATAGTAACTTTTTTAATTTTTTTTACCACGGTTAAAAGTAAATAGGGTAATTAAGGGTAAAAATGATATTATTATTACCCTAACAGATGTCATAATTCTATTGGATAAGATTAATTCGACAAAAAACAACCTTAGGAATAAAATATGACCATTTAGGTCCACTTGGATTAGATTAGGACATTTATTATTATTTAATTCAAAGAAGAGTTAAAAGAGTTAAAATCAATGTTTATTTACTAAAACATTTATAATATAAGGTTATACATAAGATAAATTCGATTTTAAATATTAATTAGAAATCTAATAAGATTTCCTACATAATTATATTTTATTTATAATTTTTGGACATTAAATAATTTAATTTATTTATGACACAATGATGATGCAGTAATTACAATAATATTGAACAATTAGAATAATTGATATTATAAATACCCAAATAAATGTAATTTGAGACTTTTTACGAATTCCACTAATTTTATAAGTTAATATGAAATGTTAGTATATATTTAATTAACTTTTTTCGAACTAATCATTCTGTTATTATTTTCACAAAAATCAATTACTAAATGGTGTCAAAATTGACATAAAATAGTTTTTAAAACAAATATTATATTATTAATTGTTATTTTATTCATAAAAATCTAAGGATTGTCCAAATGACATAGATAAGGTTATATATATTAATAATAAACAACTTGGGGTTATTTTGGCTTGATATAGTAAGTTTATTAACCTTATAGTTTAAGAAAAAAAGAAGACATGGTAAAAGTAAAATTATCTATCTTAAAGATAAATATAAATGATAAGGTTAAAATAGGAACCTAAAATTGTATAAATTCTATTGGATGAGAGTCTTTCGACCCATCCCCACCTTATCTTCTAAATAAATCAATTTTGAGCTATTTAAAACCGAACATGACTTTATAATAAAATAATATTTTTAGTTTTCCCAAAGGTTCCCCTCTCCTCCCTTACAAAAGGGAACCTCCTCTCCCTCTTCCTCACACCACGTTGAGCCTTCAATATCGTCCAAACCCTAAATATTTCTCCTCTACACTTCCCAAGAAACATCCTAGAGGTTCTGGTCTTCCTCAAAGTCCAATTTTAGTGCCCTAGGAGGAGGTCTCAAAGAGGCGCTTCAAAGAAGAGGTAATTTCTGTTACCGATTCTTTCATCTTTATTTCTTCTTCCACTTATTCTTCTTTAGTTGTTTTATTATGAAGTAATAACATCAGTATCACTAATATACTGATATGAAATTATAATTATGAAACAACCCTATTTAACAATCTATCCATCCTACGGAAAAAGAAATCAATGTGCGTGCGTACGTACAGAATACCGTCTCCACGCTGTGGTGTAATCTATTTTCCACCACCACCTTACATGGATGGGTATAATTGTGTAAATAATGAATATATATGACTATTATAAAGTGATACTGATTCTGAAATATTATACATACACCCCAATACAATTCCACGATCATAGGAACGATATCATCACTCGTGCGTACGTACGGAATACCATCTCCACGATGTGATGCGACTCGTTCTACATGATCTTCATTTCATAATGATTATATAAATGAATTGAATGAATATGATATATATTACACTAATAACATTCTGGAAATGAGGTATCTATAACCTAATGATAAGAATAAGAATAAGAATTTATTCGACAAAACATGCATACGAACAAAATGTTATAAACACCCGAATAACAAGTAGCAAACAAATATTACTACTAAGAAGCTAAGAATATGACAATATGTGATATCTTAAAAATAAGTCTTATTATGTAATAAGTCAATAACATTATTTAAATCATTATACAGGATGTTCGGACACTTACGAAGCAAAAAGGACCTAAGGTAAGGGAAAATATCACAATCTCCTTTTTATCCGAGATTGTTTATACATTGGTATTTACTGTGGTGTATTTTATCATCAACATCAATGATTCCTCAATATGTAATATTTATATACTTATACAATAGTTTATATCCAATTTTACCCTTCGGCGAGTTTTTTGTAAAAGATATGATAGGAATCTTTTGTCATTTTTCATACGAGGTACTTTTTGACTTTTCCGACAAAAGTACTAGAAGAATGTTTTTTTAACGTATACGGCTTGAAAGGATTTTTACGGTTTTATAAAGCCTTATTTTCATAAATATTCCTCCAAAATATTTTATAAATATTTTAAACAAAATCCAATACTTTTAAAATTGCTTGCCATTTTGTGAAAAGAAAATGATTTTGAAGAAGAAATGATATTTTCCTCAAGAATTCATTTAATGTGTTTTATCAAAAACCATTTTTCATTTAAGATAACATTATTTCATATGTGCATGTTTCAATTATAATGTCTCTATGATTTAAATGGTTTCACTTTTCTTATTATGAAATGATATCCATTTTTTATATGGATTATGTGATGATGGGATGATGTTTATTAAACCCATTTTATTTATTGGGTTTTTATGAATAATGTATGTTTATTTTGTGTCACAAGTAATAATGATTTCATTATGAGATGGGTGGGACCTATATCTCCCTCCAATTCATTGGGTAAATATTTTATATCTCATGAGATAGACATGGCTGGAACGGTAAGTTATACCGGTTTAGTGAAACAGGACTGAAATGAGGGTGACTAGGTTAAAAAATGGACTTTGTCCACTAAGATAGTCTTGGAAATGAGTCTTGACTAATAAGATATCATTCTCTATGATTATTTGTGTATGCCACAAAGCATCATGTTTTATGTTATGATTATTGTTATTAAATTTCACTGCTATGATTTACCCCATGTTATAAAATTATGCTATCTTTTGCAGGTTAAGATTTCCAATATGTTATGTTCTTATGAATATGATGTGATTGATATTTCTTTTGTTTACCCTTAATGAGCATTCGAGCTCACCCTTTTATGTTTTATTTTGGCCAGTATATAAAGAAAGGATTTAGGTAAAAAAAGGAAGATCTTTATGGGATATGTTGAAGATCTTTTACCACGATTAGAAGATTATATTCCGAGTTTCCAAAGACACTAAACTATTACGATCCTTGTGTGTATATTTTTGTTATGTACTAAGTATTCCGCAAAAGTAATGTAATGTCCATGTACGTCAAGCTTCGGGTCTCTACAATAGTCATGGGTAAATTCGGCCATACCACACCCATATTCATATAAATTATAATTATCAACCATGTTATACCATTAATAATATCAAAATATTTTAAATAACCCGTTAATGGGAAACAAAGGAATCCATCGTAGGCATCCATGGTCAAATAGAAATAAAAGGTCATCCTTGGAAACTCACACATGGGGTGGCCCATAATCTAGATATTGAACATAATACAAGCTTGAAATACCTATTCAATTATATTAAACAAAATATGAAACAAAATGGTTCGATTGTAAATCATAGTGACGCCCAAAAAAAGTGTTTGCGGAATTACTGCTTATATAAACAACTCAATAATTTACAAAAATCATTAGACCACCAACCATAGGATCATACTAGATATCCATTTTTATTTAATTAAATGATTCATCCTTATTTATAATGAAAATTAAAGAACAAATGTAGAACTAGATATTAGTTAATATGATACTAAATCCAATTAGTGGAATTGTTATACGTACGATTCAAGAATGACTATAAAAGAATTGAGGTCATACTGTTTGCGATCCACAGATACGAATGACACATGATTAAGTGGTAGGATGATGAAATGAAACTTAGTTCCTATATTAGTATTCAACGAGGATCTACCAATGTGAGGATGTTATCCAATGTGAGAGGGGACACAGTGATTTTTGTTTAAAAACAGTCCAATGAAAAAATGGCCAATTTTTCCTAATTTACTAGGCCTCAAGGATTAACAATGAAGTTTATCAAACCATGTATAAATTGTTAAATGATTGTTATAAGCCTAGGGAATGGAAATTTTTTATCCTACATAGTTTGTAAAACCATTTTCAAAATGTGTTGAGCCCTCTATAAAAGTCATCTAAAAGTGAAAACATGTCACATGGATGTGCAACCCATCCCGTACAATTTTCACTTACTATGTGTCCTCCTCATTTCACACAAAAATATAGTTCCTAGCATAAAAACATCCATAGAGTCCCTATAGCCCTCCATGAACCAATTTTTTTTTTAAAAAACCCCCTTATTTAACAATTAACCTTTGAATTTCCAGAAAGAATATATGATCATCATAGAAGTACCTGGATCATAGAAACATCTCTTTTAAAGTAATTCATCCTTGAATTGGCCTTATAACGGTTATGATTAAATAACTGATAAAATCTCTATCCACTAGGATCACACATTATCCTCTCTCTCCTCGGTCTCATCTTTCACCTAGTTGTGCTTCCATAGCACATATACAATGGAATGAACAAGTTGCAGATAGCCTTCATGCTAAAATACACAATTCATATAGTATTCTCTTGAAAATAACAATATATCGGTATCTCATTCACCTAATGTTGAAAACCATGAGACAATTATGAATAGTAACATCATAATTGAGAAATGTGAAAGTTGTTAATCATAGCCCGATACCTATAAGTTATCTGCTACCGATAGGCTACCGGCTCGACTCTTTACATAATCATTAAGGTCCCAACATACCTCTCTAAATTATAACTCTGTATCATGATCCAATTATTCTTTTACCATGTTGAAACACATACTAATACATGATTCCCATCCTCAAAATCTAGAGGATTTATGTGGCGAGTAATGTATGGTTTTTTATGAGACTGCGTTATATCCATTTTCATCTAATTCCACTAAAAATTTTCTATGAACTTCTAGAAAATATGAGTTCCCAACATAGAACCTCTCGTGCATCATTCCTAAAAGGGGGTGATCAACATGGTCTACCATGTAAAGTCTCATAGGGAACCAAATGAATAGTACTTAGAAATCTATTATTATTGGATAACTCAACAAGTGTTATTATCCTATCCCATGAACCACCAAATTCTAGGATGCAAGTCACTATCATGTTATCATAAACATTATTCATACACTCTAAATGTAAATCTATCTTGGTGTGGTAATATTTTAATTGCAGAACTTGTTTACCCAAATTCATTTTTGTCACATTATGAAAATAAGAATTAAAATAGATACCTCTATCTTAAATGATATAATGAGGAATCTCATGATTTTTTACAATCTCATAGATGTACATCCTACCAAGATAGTAATCACTAATTGTTTCCTTCCTCAGTAGTAAATATGATGTCTTTGTTAGTCTGTCATCAACAACCCAAGCATTATCATTAAATCAATGTCCCCTTGGTAAACCCTTCACGAAATCCACTAATTCATTTGTCCATTTCCACTCAATAATGGGTTGCTAATAAAAAATCCATTCTAGGATTTATTTTTATGTCTTCACCTACTAACAGGTGGAACACATCATGACAAATCCATCCACAACTTGTTCCATAACCGCCCACTAATACTAACAATTTATGTATGGATACATCATGGTAGAACTAGGATGCACTTCCCATATAGAGGAATTAATTTCCAACATCATCTCCCAAATCACGTGTACCAAATCCCATACACGACCATGTAATCACATTCCTTCATCCTTTATAATTGTTCATACTTGAGGATGATCTTCGCCTTCCACACTATCACATACAACTAGTCAATTGGAATCTGATAGTTTTATCATTCTCGCTCTATCTAGTAGCTTATATGTAATAGACATGGATGATATAATTATTTTTCCATAACATTGGTGAAACTATATGTGAATCTCAATGAAAAACAACATAACATTCCACTCAATACTAGCATGCTACACAAATTGTATCTATGTCCTCCTATATAGTGCATCATCCACTGTATTTCCATTACAATTCATGTAATGAATCTTGAAGCCCAATGACTAAAATGATTCCACCGAACATCACTACCTCAAATTCTAATCATATTGTGTAAATATGTAATTGAGTGTTTTTAGGATAGTGAACACCACAAAATTATCTCCAATTAAGTACTTTATCAAAAAATGCAATCTGTTAAGAACTGTAGCAAACTCAAGATAGATTTCCAGGTAATTCCTCTCATGTGGTATCAACTACCATGACTTGTATGCAACCACTTAAAATTCCTACACAATAACATCTATGAGATATATAAAATATGTTTTGTAGAAAACAATGTAACTCTTATATGGCTCAAATGAAACACTTTTACTCTAAATCCTTTATCTACCTCCTGAGCTCCTTCCATAAACTCATAGCCATCCTATATAGATGAGTGAAAATTAATTCATCTCATTGATGTGGATTGAAATTTCGATCTACTTATATCTCCAGAGATAAACCTAAAAAATATGTGTGATAAGACATATTTGAAATGATCAACCACTTAATGGAATTCCATTTGGATGTGTTCCATGATCATCCAGACAAAAACATGCAATATATGTTGTCATCACAACTATCCAATGATTCTCATTTTATGTTTGGGTCACCAAGACATCCCATTCACCTTTGTGTATGAAAATTCCTTCTTATGGTGATATAAAACTCGCCATTAAGTGATAGAAATCAAAACAGGTCTGAAAGGAAACCAATCATTCCATCCCATGGAAGAAATCAAATGTTATTTTCATGAAAATGTAATGTTACCTTACTAAGTGACACCTACAAATCTCAATGGTAATCCATTGAAATACACACAACTTATGTTCTTATCCCTAACATAATTTCTAGAGTCATAATTTCATCATAAGAAAAAACACAGATCACAAAACTCTCCATAATGGGCTCTAAAATGGAACTATATGAATATCCTATTCCAAAAAGGGTACAAGATAAAATGGAGGATACAAAAATAACACCTATTACAATAGATGATTTGGGATCATACTCTTACTAGGATTGTGGAAAAAAATGAATGGCTAAGACTGTGGCCCTGTGACACTACATAGCAGCCCTGAGATGATCTACCTTATTATCAATATGAATCTAGGGTATGGCTATCACGATCATGACCACCACTTTGGATAGAATGTAATGATGTACTACATCCCCCTTTCTAGTGATAAGTGGTAAACCCCTCTCCTAAACATGGAGTCAGTGTAGACCTTATGTCAGTTGTAGCTACTAGAAACATCTTATAGAACTGTCCAAGATGGATCATCATGCCACAATATCGGCACTCGACTTGGTCTAGAGGACATTGTGGAATTGTGTGCACCAAACTATAACATTGGTAACACCTCACTTTTCCACTTGGTGATATTTAATGTAATCTAGTATCAGTTTGAGAAAGCAATACAAGACACTTCCTACTATTGGTCGATATTGTACCAGATCTAGGTGATGATCATCCCTTGCTCGGACCTCCAGATTCCCTCTTGTTACACTATGTGAATTCTGTTTGATACACTAATGAATATACATTAGTCAACCATAAGACATTTACTTATGATCATAAGTCATATTTGAGACCATCCCCCAATTTCCTATATTTTGAAACATCTTCACATATCAAAATAGGAGTGAAGCAATGGAGCTCATTAAAATTGTACTAATAGTCCAAAATGGATTCAAAGTCCCACTCCATATCAATAAACTCATGACATCTATCGGAAATCAGTTTTACAAGATAGTAGTAATCATATAAGACTTTTTTAAAATCTCCCCATTACTTTTCCCCATGATGCACTTCTTGACTGATTATATCCCACCAACTCTTGGCGGATGCATGCATCATGTACGTAGAAATCTCTATCCACAGCATAGAATGAATCTCTAAATGATATATTATTGTAATCATGACCTTTTACATGACTTTTCTATATATGGTCTTACACCCCCCAAAAACATGGTCAGTATCCCTTTTTAGAACAAATGTGTTATCAATGACATAGATCTGGAAGGTTTTGGTTCTCTTTAAAAGGTTATCATGGTCCTCGTGAAGCCTCCACAAAACTATGTATCATATCCTATATCCATTATAACTGATTTTTATGAATATGGAATTATAGTAGGATTCATCGGTATCCCCTTGTCTACCACCTCCAGGATATGATCCTCAACACCCTACTAGCGTAAATCCATATATTTTCATGGTGGAATGACTATACAAGTCCAAACACCTTCCGTGGTTCAATATATTTATCAAATTTAGAAACTAAAAAATAGATACAATATTGGATAGGTATAATCATTCATCAATGAACACCCCCATATTCATACCCCATGGGTCTTGTCTGGGTGGGAAACAAATGAGAGAGTACCAAAATACAACAACTAAGGTTGGGTTTGGTCTATGTATCAACCTAATTTCATTTCAGTTTACATGAGTTCATATAAATTGGATATTTTGATATCCTCTTTTTTCATAGGTAAGCCCAAATGTACACTGAATTCTTATATATGGGTGCCCATACTCCCCTAGAATAAAATCATACAAACAATTTATAACAAATCCTAAAAAATCAATTTAAGGCCACGACATTATAATAATTTCTGAATCACGAGGGTTCATAAGTCTCAAGGACCATATCTAGGAATCCATTCAATCAGTGCCACAATATTTACGAATATACATATCACAATAGTTGGAATATCTATCACAACATATATTACTGCAACCTGTAGTCAATAATGGATTATAAAGAGCATGGAAATAATGCATGGCATGTGATTTTTAACATGTTTATATATGATTCATGAGATGGAAAAACATCATCTCAGAAGATTGAAAAATAATAAAACTCACAATATATCGAAAATAACAGTTTAATTTAAGTATGTCACCTAATGGTTAAATCAAATATATTGTAAAAGAACAAATCCATAAATCATAATTCAATTTCTGGAATTTTTGCTTTTCCCTATTCACAGGGTAGCAACTCCCAGGCATAACATATTTCCCAATCCAATTTCATTCATCTCTATGTCTATTGACTAAAAATATTTAATCATACCTAAAAACATATTCCTTTTATACTACATAGTGATGTCTCGAACCCGGTTTCCAGCCAATAGTGCAGTAATCTCGGTTCACCACCTAGCATCAAGCATATCTCCCCAAATAACATATGGTTCTCTCTAGTAGTGTGGGAATGGGTTTCATAGTGGAGAGACAATAAAATCATTTGAAGAGTTTAACATAGTGAAATATAATAAAAATTAAATATCAAAAATTATAATACCATGAAATTTAAGTACATAAGAGATGAAAAATAATATATTTTAACTAAAATAATATCATAGAATAGTTGAAGTAGTATGTTACATGTTCTAGGAAAATAGTTAAAAATAGGTTACACTGAAGTCATATAATATTGAATTTTCAAAGGTACAAAATACAAAAAAGAATCACCGAATAATTTCAAGGATCAACACGGTCCCATTCCCTCCTTATCCTAAGCAGCATATCAAGTACCTGAATGTGGGTGATTTCCTTTATCTTCACATGAGATTATATAATCTATTTGGGTCCAAAACATGACCCGAATAGTGTATGAGGCTAAATCCTAGTAGGCAATCAGCCATGGTCAATTTTATTTTTTCATTAAATATATATAACATGTTGTGTTCTGTAATGAATGTCAAAATCTAGTAAATAATCGATTGTAAATTTCCAAAAAGCAATTGTTTCCATTTAAATTTAATTTTACTGTCCATTTAACGATTAAATTACATTGAATTTACAAGAATTGATATCTTTATCATGAAAAACATCCTGAACGTAAATATAAACATAAAATATGCATTAAATGGTCATATAAGAAAGTACAAGGAAATATTGAATCAAAGAGTATTATTTAGATTCACAGACATGTCATAAATCATTTCATTTCAATATAAAATTATTATCCGAGCCCATCCTTGAAATTCATAAGATGGAATTAATGTAAAAAAATCTAGTTGAATATCCACCAACACCATAGGATTCCATCATGTCGAACATCTTAATAACACAATATTACTCTAACTGTGACATAATTTCGAATCACTATGCCCGTTATAGGATATCCTTCAAGGATTCACCATGTAACAATCATGAGATATATTCAAATTCCTCTGGATCCCATCCATGGAAACCATCATTAGACCATTGATTCAATAAGAATATATATACAAACTCTATGATACCATCCAATGAATTCATGATTCACTCACTAATTATGAATAATGAAACATTTTACCACGTCCTTGGAATTCTAACTAAATACGAGGTTCACAAATGGAAAAGGTCACATTAGTCTATGGAACCATCCTTGGAATTATAAAATTAATCCATGATTCACCAAATCCTTATTACAATATAATTATTTAAAATTCATTTAACATTTTTTTATTCATGCTAAGGTTAAAATACCCAAAGAATCGAATATAAATCTCCAAAATTGGGTGTCTCAACAATGAACTATCTTTATAAGGATTGGCCATCTGGTTACTCACATGATAAAATTTTCCATAACATGATTCACATTATTATTAATCTCCTAAATGTCATTATAATTATCCAAATCACGCGGGAAAGTCTACAGATTAATCATATTGATCCAAAAATTCATAAACATACATTTGCATACAAGGTTCTAGTGGAATGTCGACTATCCCACACCCTTATTAAAATCAAATACAATAAAAAAACATTAGAATATCATTAATAATAGAAATTATTTTTTAATCAACAATGAATTTGAAAAAAAGGATTACCTCATATAAATTTTATGCCAAAATGAGATAAATGGTTATCATATGGAACCCTTCCATGATGTTGTCCTTAATCACGTAAAAGAACATAATACATGATTGAAACACCTATTAAATTACATGAACAAACATACAAATCAAATAAATTTGATTGTAAATAATGGTGACACCCAATAAATGGGTGGGAGACAATCTGATAAATATAAACAGTTCCAAAATTAAGGAATAGAATGAGACCATCTACTTTAGGCTCATGATAGATAGATCATATAATATCAACCTCAAATTCCTCATTGTTTGGAAGAAATATAAAGAAAATAAATAGAAAATCATATTCGGGAATATTATCTTAAATACAAATAGATGAATTGTTATATAGATGAACAAATAATGTCTAAAAAGGAATCGAGAACCTTCCATTGTGTATCCAAATAGCCGAATGGAACTTGATTCATATGGCAAAAATAGAACATAGTTGAAAACCGAAATTAGGATTTCATGATGAGCTCCCAACATGTTGCTAATGTCCAATGTTATAGAGCATAAAATAATTTAATTTCTAAAACACACCAATGAAAAAATGGTTATTTAACTCTACCTGGCTCAGACACACCGTTTATGCACATAGTTTGTCAAATTGGGTGGAAAGTGTTCAAGGATTCTTGTAAGTATGGGTCATAACACATAGTTAAAAATAAAGGGAATTATTTTGAGACCATGCTCAGAGACGGCATGCAGTTCTGAGGCATGGTGAGCCCGGAACAAATTATTGAATTTAATTTAATAATTAAATTAGGTGCGCATGCGGTTTTCCTGAAAAAGTGGAATAACTCTTGAACGGGTTCTCAGATCAAAAATATGATGGGACTGTTGCGTTCAGAGTAGCGGTTTTACCCTATATGGGACCTAACATCGACTGGCACCGGACGGTGGAGAAATCTAGGTTTTGGACGTAACTGTAATAAAATATTTAATTTAAAATATTTTACTAAATCCTTGTTGTTGCAAAATATTTTTATTCCTTTTAAAAAGATATTTCCCAAGGAATCATGGTTACTTTTCCCATAACCCTGAATCTCCCTGAAGAGCTCTAGAGAAAACCTCCCAACATGGAAACAATGCTTTTGACGAGCGTCACCGGCGACGATGACGCGACCACTGTATCTTCACCAAAAAATGTCGTGAATCTAGGTAGAGTGTTTGTTTTTTATTTACCTTTCCTTGTTCATGATTCCTGCGATGAACACTGAATAATCTACGATCTTATTATCCCGCGGATCGATCATTTTGCAGGAGGGTGTAATTTTGGGTTTTATCAGGAAATAAAATACTAGATAATTAAAACCTGTTTATTATTGTGGTTTTGATCTAATGGAGACAACTCAGATCATCAAGAACAACGACCGAGGTTCGTCCCTCTTGTTCAATTCATTGTATTTTTCTCCCGCATGTTCTTCATTTCATTCCACATGTTCATGGAATAAATCGATCGTTGCACATTTTTTTGTTGGCGCAACAATCTAAGATAGTAGATCCAACCCCAGAGCGATGTCACAGAGGTGCGACGATGGTTTCGGCAGTTGATTCAGAGCGGATCAAAAGTTATGAGTTTTTCGGCATTTTTCTTCGGATGGATCATTCAAGGATTGTGATCCTATTTAAGGACTAAAAACACTCGTTATGGTGTTCATATGATGAAACAAACCCACCCCTGGAGTATCGGGATGAACGGATGAGAGATCGTGGATCCGAAAGATCGACCGAAGAGCGAGGAAGAAGACAGTGTTCTGGAAAAATCCTGACTACACAGCGTGTAGTATGGGCTACACAACATGTTTTCGTCAGTGGATTTACCTAGTGTGTACTAAGGGGGTACACAAACACGGGTTGGGTACATGGCCAAGGACACACCATGCATACCCCTCCCCAACCAAACCCGTCCAGATACACAGTGTACTGGTACACTGGCAGGTGTCAAGGACATAGATCGTGCACGGGCACACGGCCAGCGTAGACTGAGCGAGCCCCAGGTTCTCGGACACGACGTCTGATTATTCTAAATGATGGGTGGTTACATTCTATCTGACAAGTCGAATGACACGGGCCGTTTACACGGGCAGTACCCAGAGTCAAGGAACGCAGCGTGTGATTCTTCTACACATCATGTAGTTGGGCCTTACATAGATTAGTCGGATGACATGGTCCGTTTACATGGGAAGCACACGAAGTCACAAAACATGGTGTGGGATTCTTCTACACACCATGTAGTTGAGTTTTACACTGGTTGGATGGATGACACGGGCCATTTACACGGCCAGCACTAGGAGTCAAGGAACACGGCGTGTGATTCTTCTATACGCCGTGTTGTTATGTTTTACACAGCCTGGATGAATGACACGTGCTTTTACACGGGCAGTACCTGGGGTCAAGGAACACGATGTGTAACCATACTACACATAGTGTATCAAATCTTACATTTGTTGAGCCAGTTCCCTTTTGTGACATGAACTAGTTTTCTTAAGGTTCGTCCCCTTGGCCATCCTCTTGAAGGTTCCCGGTATCATTTCCAACATATAGGAGTATTATCCCTTTAGAAGGACTTCCTGAATTGAGTTGTTGGAATCCCCTCTGTGTGACTTAGAGTCGGATCCACTATTCATTCTTCGACCCCTAGTTTGAGTTCTTGGTATCGATGTGACCAACATTACCTGGGAACTGATCCTCTGCTTAGGGGATTAGTACAGACTGGGTTGTTGGAATCCCCCTATGGCTATTGGTTGTGATCCTCATATGAGTATCATGCTCTCAAAGTAATTTTGGTTTGTGTTCTCTCAGAATGAGTTCTTCGTATCTCTCTCTTCGGACCTAGGAGTGTGTTCTCCCGGTTACGTGCTTAGTGGAATCATCAAATTGGATCTTGGTGGTGGTTTCGCGATAGTCGATCGCATATGAGTATATCTGAAAATTCTTGTTATATATTCTATAGACATATACTGTGTGGAGCTGACTGTATCTTTCCTTTGTGGTATTTTCCCTTTTTGTGTTTTCTTTGTGGTTTCAGGGTATCCTACTGGGTATTGTTATACTCACCCCGGCATGGCCTTTGCCCGCACGTGTCGTGTCTTGTGTAGAAGAGTGAGCCTTTCACAAGATTCTAGGAAGACCAGTACCAGATGGTACTCAGTGAGATCAGACAGGCCGATGTGTGTTCCTACGGCTAGAGACTGTGGTACAAACACCTTTCTTTACAGTGTTGTCTTTGTTACAGACTCTATTTTGGTGGGCTTGTACTTTTGGCCCAGGGTTTTACACATTTTGTACATTACATTCCTGTCATACTTCGTTGGTGGTGATTTTTAGTGTATTCATGCATTTCCATTTTTAATAGTTTTTACTTTTAAACTTTGAGGGCTTGGATATGTGTGTGCGTGTGTACATGTTTATAGGAAATTCCTTCCATGTTAGTAGCATGCCTACATGGTGCTAGTCACCGGCCTCTGCCCTATTGGAGGAGGGCTTGGGGAGTTGCAGCTTGGGAACCACTAGGATGGGTCGTGACAGAGTAGTATCAGAGGTGGTCAGTTCTACCTTAGGACCGAGAGTCCTTGAGTTGGTTTGGGGAAACATGGTTATGTGTTTCGGGTTTGGATTTTAGTTCAGGGACCACAGTGTTGGTGCGGGCAGCCAACGTATCTATACCCCTGGACTCTGATAATTTTATTGTCGACTCAGAAAGTGAGAACACAAGTTGGAGGTGAAAATAATCCTACATGAATCATATAGAAATTGGTTGTGGCATCCATGTCCTTCTCGAGTCAACTCTCTAGATATACTCATTGACTGATATACATCTTGATTCCTTACATGATTCCTCCGCGATGTGCACATGCTAGGATCCAACACCTAGATCATGAGGATGACCCCCTCAGTGATGAAGCTTTGATTCAGGGACCGGATCCACCATGTTTACCATCAGGTGGTGTGCTAGTTATCCCGTCATCTATGGAGCAGTGTTTAGTGCCTGCTGTACTAGTGGAGGAGGAGCGCAGGATGAGTGCACTCCACGAGTTTCATAGACAGAGACCCCTCATGTTTTGAGGTGAGCCTGACCCTTAAGCAACAGTGGACTGGCTTGAGGCAGTGACTAGAGTCTTTAGTTTAGTCAGGACACCAGCAAACTAGATGGTGATCCTATAAGCTATCCTTCTACAGGGCTCGGCTGTACGATGGTGGAGTTTGGTTATCCAGACTCACGACGAGGCGACTCTTGCATGGTCAGAGTTTGAGCATCTCTACAGAGAAGAGTTTTCACTGGTTTCCCTGAGTGCAGTACGTATCTAGGAGCTTCTTCATATTCAATAGGGAACCGTGACAATGGTTGTCTATTCGTCGAGGATTACCGACCTTTCACGGTACTCAATGGATATGGTCATATATTAGTACATTAGTGCTCGGAATTTCAAGCAGGGCTTCCGCGGAGATATCTGAGCTAGGATCATCCCTATGACCATTCCCACTTATGCTGAGGTGTTCGAGCGGGCTTTGGTGGTCAAGAGATTCTTGGTAGAGTAGAGACAGCTATCATTTGGAAATAGCGAGTGGGCTCGAGCAGAGACCTTGGAAGCAGGGAGCCGACGTTAAGGACCCAGGTGTGGGAGATGTTTTCAGAGGAGATCCCAGGACATGGGATCATCCGTACAGGGTTCTCAGGATGCATCCATCCATCCTCGAGAGAGGTGATTCTACTCATGTGATGGCAGGTGACATATATTTGGAGATTTTCTGACCCTCCGTACTACTGACATGAGAGCAGTGGATGGACCATCGAGGCAGAGGCTATGTGTGGAGCAGAAAGATCTACGGGGCAGAAGATGTGGAAGGGGAGGTGGGAGAGCAGCTGGAGGTGGTCGGCGTTTTGACCTTTTACCACCACCACCCCCAGGAGGTCCACCCCAGGTTCAGGGAGCTGGTGGACAGAGGCAAGGACTGCTTGAGGTGGCAGAGTATTATGACCCAGGTACTTCCAAAATTATTAGAGGTACAATCTGTGTCTTTTCTACTTTGGTTTTCGTACTTATTGACACATGTACTAGTCATTCATTTCTGGATGATTATCATGTTTGAGACCTTGAGATTCAAATTGAGCCATTGAATCAACCCTTATTCTTAGAAACACCAATAAGAGATGATTCAGAGATCAAACACCTCTGTAGAGAGTGTTACCTGACCCTTGGAGGCGATAGTTTCGATTGCACCACTTTTTGGAAGCATAGAGGCCTTACAATGTCATTCATGGTATGGATTGGATACCCACAGTTCATGCCCTGATCGAATGTTTTAGGGGAATGGTGCGGTGTGTTTGCAGTGATGGAACAAGGTACTTTTTTATCGGTGAAAGAGAGACCCAGGCAGTGCAGGATGGTCTCTTACGTAGGAAGGTGTAACTGATATCCTATCAATTGGCTGGCCTATCCCATGGCGCTGCCGATGTTATGAGATTCTAGTTTCCAGCAGTAGTGGCTGAGTATGAGGATGTCTTTCCAGAATATGTCCTCGGACTACCTCCCCATCGGGAGACCGATTTCTTCATTGAGTTGCAACCCGAGATGACACTAATATCATCATCAACATATCGGATGGCTCCAATAGAGCTTATTGAGATGAGGGTGCAGCAGGAAGACTTATAGAAGAAGGGATTTGTGAGACCCACCGTTTCACCCTAGGTGGCCCCAGTGTTATTTTCCAAGAAGGTAGACGTGAGCTTGAGGCTATGTGTGGATTAGCGGTGCCCGAATCAGGTGACTGTAAAGAACCGGTATCCATTATTGAGGATCAATGACCTCTTAGACCAGTTGAGAGGGGCACGATGGTTCTCAAAGGATGATCAATGATCATGCTATCACCAGTTACGAGTACGAGATGAGGATGTACCAAAGACGGATTTCAGATGTCTCTACGGTCACTAGGAGTACTTGGTGATGCCCTTCGTCATGACGAACACACCGGAAGTGTTCACAGGACTCATGAATAGGATCTTTCATCCCTATCTAGATCGGTTCAAAGTAGACTGCATCGATTATATCCTTTTGTACTCTGCATCCAAGGAGGAGCACACGAGGCACCTAAGGATGGTTCTGGACACACTCCGAGAGCACCAGTTTTATGAGAAACTCTTGAAGTGTCAGTTCTGGACATACGAGGTCCACTTTATGGGACATGTTATCTCAAAAGATGGTCTAGTAATGGACCATGCCATGGTGGAGGCCGTTCAATCATGGGAGCCAACCCAGAGCATGATGGAGGTGCGGAGTTTCCTTGGGTTGTCAGGCTACTATCAGAGATTTATTATTGATTTCTCTAGGATTTCAGCACCCATGATAGCTTTGACCCAAAAGGGGAAGCCTTTCGTGTGGATCGAGAGATACCAGCAGGCTTTTCAGCAATTGATACAGAGCCTGACAAGAGCTCTGATCTTGAGATTACCAGAGGAGGGTGTCGAATATGTAGTGTTATGTAATGCATCAGTAACCGGGATTGGTTGTGTTTTGATGTCAATCCACACGGTGATTGCTTATGGCTCACGTCAGTTGAGGCCACACGAGCAGAACTACATGACCAATGAACGTGAGTTGGAAGTTGTAGTCTTCACGTAGAAGATGTGGCGTCACTACCTGATGGTTGAGTGGTTTATCATCTACTCTGATCACAACAGCCTCTGAAATATCCTTTCTGAGAATGATATGAATTTGATATAGAGGCAGTGGCTTGAGTTCCTCAAGTTTTACAACATTGAGATCATTTATACTCCTGTGAAGGGGAACGTAGTGGAAGATGCTCTCAGTAGGAAATATAGTTCACAGTTGTTGGATGAGGAGACGAGGTAGTCGACCTCCTTATAGTTATCCTTCGTGGATGGAGATGAGGGAGCCTACCTTTAGTCGATTGTTGTTACCCCTCCACTCTTACAGAGAGTCAGGGAAGCACCGTGCAAGGATGCTAGCTATGAGATTCTATGTGCTCAGATATCCACAGGTGTTGTGGATGATGGATATTTAGAAGGTGGGGAGCACATTGATCTTTTCAGAGTGCGTACATTAGTACCAGTGACGTTGCGGGATGATGTTCTAAGGGTGTTCCATACATCCCATTTGGAGGAGCATCCAGGAATGGGAAAGATATATCAGGACCTCTGACGTCAGTTCTGGTGGCCAGGAATGAAGAACTGTGTGGCAGATTTTGTTTCTCATTTCCTTACTTGTCAGCAAGTAAAGATTGAGCACCAGGTGCCAACATGTTTGACTCAGCCCCTTGAGGTGCCAGAGTGGAAGTGTGATGGGATAACCATGTACTTCATGACAGGTTAACAATGTACGTCCAGGGGACACGATGACATCTGGGTGATCGTTGATCGACTCACCATGTCGGCCCACTTCTGAGCCATACGGGAGCAGAGTTCAGTAGATAGCTTGGGACGCCTCTATGTGCAGGAGATAGTTCGACTTCATAGAGTTACATCCATGATCGTCTTATATCGTGATGCTCGTTTCACATCCCGGTTGTGGAGGGGATTTCAGGAATCTTTTGGGACTCAATTACGCTTGAGTACAACGATCCATCCTCAGAATGATGGTCAGATAGAGCGGACCATCCAGGATTTGGAGGATATGCATCGAGCATGCATACATTACTTCGATCGTAGCTGGGAGGATCACCTACCACTGGTGGAATTTTCTTATAACAACAGTTATCATTCAACTATTGGTATGGCACCATTCGAGGCCTTATACATGCGAAGTTATAGGTCACCACTTTGCTGGACTGACCCAGGAGAGTCGGTACTCATGGGACCATAGATGGTGAGAGCTACTACAGAGAAGGTTCAAGTCATCCAGGAGTGGATGAAGACTGCACAGAGTCGGAAAAAGTCTTATTCTGAAAGGAGGCGGAGGCCCTTGGTGTTCGAGGAGGGAGACCATGTGTTCCTTTTGGTCTCACCTTGATGGGGATTGCAGAGATTTTTCCGAGGCTACAAGCTATCTCCGAGGTTTATCAGCCCTTTTAAGATTCTTACTAGAGTTGGAGAGGTGGCATATTTCTTGGATCTACCTCTACAGATTGACCGGGTACAGAACATATTCCATGTGTAATATCTACAGAGGTACGTGCATGATCCATCGCACATCATCGACTGGGGCGAGCTGGACATCGATGATGGAGCGACATTTACTAAATATCAAGTGGATATCGAGGATCTACCGGAGAAGATCCTTTGGGGGTGATCTATTCCATTGGTGCATGTCTGGTGGTAGCACGGAAATCTCCAGGAGAGCATGTCAGAGTGGGAGGCTCAAATTTGTGTGCAGTACCACATCTTTTTTAGTATCTTTTGTTTTGGATTTTCGAGGACGTAAAATCCCTAAGGTGGGTGTTATGTAATGTCATTTATTTTACATAATTTTTTCATAAAAATAAATTGAATTATTTATACACTAGGATCTGAGACGGCGTGCTGTTCTGTGGCACGGGGAGCCCGGGATGAATGTTTCAATTTAATTTAATAATTAAATTACGCACGTGTGCGGTTTTCCTGAAAAAGTGGAATAACACCCAAACAGGTGATCAGATCAAAAATATGATTGCACCATTGTGTTTAGAGTAGTGGGTTTACCCTAGAAGGTACATAACATCGATTTGCGCTGGCCGGTGGCGAAATATGGGTTTTGGACGTAACTGTAATAAAATATTTATTTTAAAATATTTTATTAAATCCTTGTTGCAATGAAATATTTTTCTTATTTTTAAAAAGAGATTTCACAAGGGATCAGGATTACTTTTCTCATAACCCTGAATCTCTCTAGAGAGATATGGAATAAAGCATACCAACGCGGCGATGGTGTTCTTGACGAGCTTCACCGACGACGACGACACGGTGACCGGATCTTCACCAGCAAATGTTGTGAATCTAGGTATGATGTTGGTTTTTTATTTACCTTTCCACATTCATGATTCCTATGAAGAACGTGGACTAATCTATTAACTGATTTGCCCTCGGATCGATCGTTTTGCAGGCAGGTGTGATTTGGGGTTTTATCAAGATATAAAATACTAGAGAACTAAAACTTGTTGATTATTTTGGTTTTTTTCTAATGGCGACGAACTTGGATCATCATGAACAACGATCAAGGTTCATCCCTCTTGTTCGATTCATTGTATTTTTCTCCTGCACGTTCATTATTGTGTTCCATTCATTCTTAGAGGAAATAAATTTCTTCTCATTCGTTTGTTGGCGCAACGATCCGAGATGGAAGATCCAACCCCGAAGCGATGTCACGGAGGTGCGACCACGGTTTTAGAGGATGAATCAGTGTGGATTGAGAGTTATGAGTTTTTGGGTGTTTTTCTTCAGATGGATCGTTCATATGAGAGATCGCAGATCTAGAAGATCGGCTGAAGCACGAGGATGAAGACGACATTCTGGAAGAATCCCGACTATATGGCGTGTGTTCATCAGCATATTTACTTAGTGTGTACTCTGGGAGTACACAGACACTGGTTGGGTATACAGCCAAGGACACTCCGTGTATACCCCTCCCCAGCCAGACACGGCTAGATACATGGGATTCCCCATGTACTCGAACACAGGCAGGCGACACGGACAAAGACAATGTACGGGCACATGACCAGCGTACACAGAGCGATCCCTAGGTGCTCAGACACAACGTGTGATTCTTCTATACGCCATGTAGTTACTTTATATCTGACAAGATGAATGACACGGGCCATTTACATGAACCGTACCCGGAGTCAAGGAACATGGTGTGTGATTCTTCTACACACCATGTAGTTGAGTTTTACATAGTTTGGACGGATGACACGGGACATTTTCAGGGGTAGCACCCGGAGTCAAGTAACATGGTGTGGGATTCTTCTACACGTCGTGTAGTTGAGATTTACATAACATGGATGGATGACATGAGACATTTGCACGGGCAGCACCCGGAGTCAAGGGACACGACATGTGATTCTTCCACACGATGTGTAGTTGAGTTTTAAACAGCCTGGACGAATGACACGGGCCGTTACAGAATCAGTACCCGAGGTCAAGGAACATGGAGGGTAACCATACTACACACCATGTAGTAAATCTTACATGGATTGATCCAGTTTCCTTCTCTGACTTGGACTGGTTTTCTTAGGGTTCATCCCCTTGGTCTTTCTCTTGAATGTTCCCGGTATCATTTCCTACATATATGGGTATGATCGCTTCAGCAGGACATTCTGAATAGAGTTGTTGGAAACCACTATGTGATACTTAGAGCTAGATCCTCTATTAATTCATGGAACCCTAGGTAGAGTTCTTGGTACTGACATGGCCAGCTTTACCCAGGCACCGACCCTCTGTTTAGAGGATTAGTTCAGACTGAGTTGTTGGATTCACCCCATGGCTATTGGTTGTTATCCTTATCTGAGCATCATGTTCTTAATGTACTTGTTGAGTGTGTTCTCCCGGAACGAGTACATTGTATATATATCTTTAGACCTAGGAGTGTGTTCTTCAAGTTATGTGCTTAGTGGAATAATCAAGATGGATATTAGTGGTGGTTTCGCGATAGTTGATCGTATATTAGTATATCTAGACATCCTTGTTATAAGTTCTGTCGATATATACTGTGTGGAGATGACTGTATCTTTCATTTGTGTTATTTTCACTTGTTTTTTTTCTTTGTTGTTTTGAGGTCTCCTAATGGGTATTGATATACTCACCCCTGCACGGGCATTGCATGCATGTGTCGTGTCTTGTGCAGACGAGCGAGCCTTTGACATGATTCTAGGCGAACCAGGACCGGAAGGTACTCATTGAGATCAGACATGCCGAGGTGTGTTCCTAGAGCTATAGACAGCAGTCCCAACACCTTTCTGTACAGGTTGGACATTGTTACGAACTCTTTTTTGGTGGGCCTTTACTTTTGGCCGAGGGTTTTTATTTTTTGTACTTTAATTTCCTATTGTACTCTGTTGGTTGAGATTTTTAGTGTATGCATGAATTTCCATTTTTACTAGTTTTTAATTTTCACCGTTGTGGGATTGGAGATGTTTGTGTGTGTGTGTGTGTGTGTGTATAGGTTTATAAGAAATTCCTCCCATGTTAGTAGCATGCTTAATCGGTGCTAGTCACCAGTCCCTGGCCTATTGGAGGCGGGCTTGGGGAGTTGCTGCTCGGGCACCACTGGGACGGGTCATGACAGATAGCACACAGGTACCATGGATGATTTGTCAAACTGTGTGAAACTCGTGTTGACCCCTCTTTCTAATTATTTTAAAATTTCAGAGCTACCACATGGTGGTGAAACCCAACCAACATTGTTTTCATTTACCGTGTGACCTGTTCTTTCCACCCAAAACATGGGTTCTGAGCTCTAGACCAGCCCTGAACACCCCAAGGACCTCCATGACCCCTATATGATTTTATAAAAGGCCATATTTAAGAAATTTAACTGGGAATTGATGGAGTTATAAAATATCTATACCTAAATGATGAACTAGGATATTACACCATTGGTGTAGATACTGATAATTATGTTGTTGCATGTACATTTATCCATCACTGTATATTTGTGGATGTCTTAAGTTATTTGTGAATTCAATAACTATTACATGTTGAAAAAAATAGAGGGGTATCATTATGATATAATTGGTATATGAATATTCATCATGTATTGAGAAACTAGGATATAAAAATACTAAATATCATTCTTTAAAATAAATTTAATGTAATTTGTGAAATTGAATTGTGCATTATAGTTAGAATGATTGTTATTTTTTTGAATACGATAAATAGGATTGAAAAAATCTATGATTAACTATTAGTTAATATATGGAAATGATCACTTATAAAAATAATATTTTACTATTAGAGTTAAAAGAAATGATCATTGTGGATATTTAGCTCAAATTATTGGAAAACAATTAAATATTTGGAATGACCCACTATGTGGAAAAATTATATGACTCAAATGAATCTAATGTTGATATCTCTCTCAAAATAATTGATGTATATGTTTCGTAAATTCATAGGTTTCCTTTTTTACATACTAATAAATAGAAATTATGAGGTTCAACTTTAATAAAGGCGGATTTTATAACAATATAAGAGTTTTTAAAATATTTTATCAATATTTAAAATTATTTATGATATATTTATTAAAAAAAACACAAAATTGAAATGATCCTTACCACATAAAATTTATTTTTTTAATATATACTAACAGAAATAAAAATTTGATTTTCAATAATTATAAATTTATAAAAATAGGATTAAGAACCCAAAATATTTTAATTGATAATTTTATAATAAAATTAGTTTTCATAATATATTCCAATTTATCTTAAAAAATATATTTATAATTTTAAAATTGTGAATTTTGAAAAATTAAATAAGTTTTTTATTCATAACGTAGAAATTTTCTTAGGGTGAGTTTTTTTATTCATATAAAATAATGTATTGTTAATTTAAGATTAAATAACATAGTCTTTTAAATTATTGTATATTTTATGGATTTATCATTATATAAGCAATAAATAATAAAATTATTTGAAATTTTAATTCCCCAAATATTTATTTTAGCTTTAAAATTATTCATTATAAATATTATTTTATATTTGAAAATCTAATTTTTAATTTTTTTAACTTAGGTAATTTTTCATCCAATTTAAACATATGTATCATAATTTTCTTTTAATTAAAAAATTTTAACGTAAAATAAGATTTCATTAATGATTGAAACCCACAATAAATATCTTTTTTGATAATCAATACATTTATGTTTTTATATTTTAAAACACTGTTAATTATAACAAACATATAAATTTTAATGATATAATGACATGATTTATAAAAAATGTCTTAACTCGTCATTTTTATTAATTATTAAATTAAATATTATAAAAATATATATTTTATTTCATAAAATATGATTTCTTTTTTAAAATCAGTGTGTTATAATTTTGAAATGTGTCCTTTTATAATTGCATCCATTTAAATTAATTGTATAAATTTAAATAATATTTAATGAAGAAAAAGTTAAAAGGGTAAAAATACATTTCGTATTTTTATACGGAATAAAATATTTGAAATACATTCCTCTATGATTGTTGTTGCTATGTTATTAGGATAATCCTTCAATACTATTTTTTTTTTAAAATTTTGGATCTAATAACCTATGAATAATGATAAAAAAAATATTTTAATTAAACAGGTACTTCATAAATCACCCTTCGCTTCACTTATAAAAGGGTTCAGTTCCACCAATTCATGCTACAACTATCACATGAAATATAATAATCAATCTCAAACATTTTACTCTTCAAATAATTCTATCTAATGTTCATAATATATTTTTTATTATATAATTCTAATGCACCCATTAATGATGAGATTTCCAAGTGAAATACCAAGTGCTGAATGAGGATAGAAACATGTTCGACTAAATGAGATTTTTTGAATATTTTTCATTATCTTAAATTTAATTTCATGTTCCATATATCATATTATACAACATAATAATATTGGTATAGTTAAACTACTGAATAATTGTTTTAAATTTCTCAATTCTTGTATTTCATGGGGATTTGAGTGATATATAATGTTATTTCATTGTATATATTTTCATTAAAAGGATATTATTAATGAATGTGTTTTTAAATATCAATTATTAAACATTGATATATGCTTCATATTCTCACATTTTTCTTTTTTTGTTTTCTATATTTTAATGTGAAATATTTTTCCATAATTTTAATTCAATTAAGGGATATACAATCTATTTTGAATTTTTTTTCTAGGTCTTTTGATGAAAATTATACCAATGTTTTTAGGATATTTTTCAACAGGAAACCCTTTATTGAGTTATAATTTTTCATGTTGAAAATATTAATTCAATTGTGGGTTGTTTATTCCATTTAAATTTTAATCATGGTATATTACCTCCCACTATAAAAAGAATGACTTTTTAACTCCATGATTTTACCATGATGTATTCGTTCTTGATTAATGATATCATAGGGATGAATAATTCTTTTCAAATTTAATGAGGGTTTCTACTAAAAAATATATTTTTTTAATTCACTAAATGATATTAATTATATTTCAAAATTATATTTTGTTATATCTCATGTGATCCTTACATTTCAATTTATTTTTTAAATATATTTTTCATATTTCATTCATATGGTTTTCATATTAAACAAGGATTTGTTCAATTAATAAAAATTTTATATCATTGATGCTAATATATAATATTATCTAAAATTTGTTTCTTATAAAACAAATATATATATATATAACAACCATTATAGAATATATTTTTGAAATGTATATTTTCTCAAAAAAAATTACTACACATAATTGAAATTCTTTTTTGAATGTGACCTAAAACAATTTCATTTATGAGAATTAAAAAAACATTTTCTAAATAAAATTATTTTACCAATTATCTCATGAAATTATAATTATATATTATAAATATTCTATTAATTGTTTTAAAATATTTTATATCATTATTATAACCATTTAATATTTTTAAAAATAAGAATAAATATACTTAAATTTTCGGAATGTACATGTATTATTTCGATAGGGAATTCCTGAAAATATAATAAATTTAAAAGGATTTGTTTTTAACAAATATTTATTTATTGTTTTTAAAGTCATCATATTTTTTTGAAATTTCTATTCTATAATCCATAATGTACATTAATGGATTATATTTTAATTTTTTTCTTTATCAAAGTAGTTATTTTAATAGGTGTCTTGAAAAAAAAATAATGATTTTATAAATGGGTTATTTCTTTATATTTTACATATTATTTATTTGATGGTTGTATGATGGAATTATTAATTTATTTTATTAACCAATATGGCCATTATATAAACCCTGGAATGTTTATATGCCACTATCCACCATCATTATCTAATGTCCTCATGTTATTTTCTAGTAATATTATTTAGGAAACCAATATTTGTTCCTGAGGAAAATAAGTGGTTCTTAATGTATAAATTTTTTAATTTTATAAATTTTTATATAAATTTAATTTATTATTATGAGATATATTGGGTATAATTAATCCCAAAGATGGTTTGGGTGTACTAAATCCCTAAAAAATAAGATTTATGGTTTTATATTGATTTATATAATGATGTGTGGATATGTATGGATTTGGTCACAGTATAATGAATAGAAAATATTTGGTTTAAAAAAATAAAAGGTGGATATGAATTGATTTGTTCAGTCACATAAAAGGTGAAATTTCATGGAATTTATCAAAAACCTAAAAGGTGGAACGATTTGTATTTTTTTCAAAATGTATTGAGTGGACCATTTTGGTTTTGTTCATGAGCATAAATAGTAGGAATACATAGGTATGTTCAAAAACTAAATGGTGGACATATATTGATTTTTCCTAAATCATAAAGGGTGGACATGAAGATAATTGTCATAAAAAATTGGGTGAAAATGAAAATATGTTTTTCAAAAATGTGATTCATTTAAATAAGATTATTTATTCATTACTATAACATGGATCCATAATATTTATTCTCACGATATTAAGTTTTTATATTATTTTTTTGTGTTAATTTGTTGTTTTTTCATGGGTCTTAATTACTGACAATTAATTTTTCACTCTTATTTCTTATTATATGTTTGTTTATTTGAATTTATAGGGCATTATATAAATCCTTGATAAAATTAATGTTTTCCCATTTTCTTTTTGATAAAATATATCTTCAATTATCTTGTTTTCCCATAAACCTATGATGTAAACATTGATGGTTTACTAGTATGTCATCCCAAATTTATACATTGATCACAAATATTTCTCATAATTCCATTGAACAATTTAAATAGTTGACTATATCTTATTAGAATTATGGGATGGGGTCTGGTGTTTTTATTATGGAATAATTTTCATGCAAATCACGAAATATGTTACAAATTTAAATAATCTTTAAAAAAATTACCTTTCATTCTTATGATTGTGTAATTATATGTATCATTCTATATTTATGATTTCAAAATTATGTGTAATAAAAATACGTTTAGTACGATTTTCATTTTATTTTACTTTGACGACCTACATAAATATAATGAACAAGTAGAATCTTATAGTTCATTAGTTTGTTGACAAAATAATGATAAGAGAAGAATCATTAGAATCCTAAAACAATAAATAAATTTAAAAAACTACTTGAAATAGTGTTTATTCATTTTCTGTAACATCATACAAGATTAAAACAATCATTTGACATCCAAACTAAATATATACCATCATGATTAAACATGGATGAAACTCATAATCCTGGGATAACCATTAATATAATAAAAATATCATAGAATGTTGAAAAGAAATGAATCATTTAATTCATCCAAACCATAAAAATTTAACATCTACTATCATATATATTATTCCCATATAAATAATATATTCAACAAAATTACAAGAATCCCAAAATATAATGGTTGTGACTCCAAATGGGATAAAAGATAATCCTATCATGTAAAATAATTCTATGTATGAACATACACCATAATGAATATATATTAAATGCAATCCACCTAAAATTCTATTGTTATAGTTCTAAATTAATTTTTTCTATTATTGAATAAATAATAAATACATTTATTATATTTACAAAAATTACCCAAATTACCCCGTTTGAATGATGACATAAAAAATCACCTCACCAGCAATAATTTAGCATTCTTGAATTTAATTAATCAAATGATTTCCCAAAAATCACAACCACCTTGTCATGATTATTGGAATAAATATTCAAACTATTTAATCATAAATCATCGTCCAACCATGGAAATTTATTAACCCATATATGCCTGTTATTTACCATTCAAAACCACCTTCATTAAAAACAATCCAAAGGTTACATATCAAAAGTAGGTCGAGATGTGCGTGTTGATCATTATGATTATTATTCGTGACGTGAAAATGTAAATTGAAAACTTTTTTCACAGATTCAATGTTATTAATGTTGAAAAACAATTCCCAATGATGAAATTATTCAAAGAGATTATCTCACATGTACTTAAAACCACAATTTCATAAAATCAAACTTGACTGTAATATTTCATAAAAACTTTTACATCATTAAAAATTAGTTGACACGCTATGTAGTAAGATCTTTTAATTTAGGTACCTATAAAATCCCCCTCTAGGAAATATTTCACCCAAAGTGTATACAAAACCACCAAAAAAATTAAATAAATATATGTGTGTAATAGTTCCTAGTTTATAATACATTTTTTCCTTAATATCCCCCTCATAAGTCTAAATTATTTATATAAAATGTTACAAATAATACATGAACTATATACTAAGCTGGTCAAATCTATCAATAAACCCCAAAATTCACATTACATAATGTATAACATATATCTCTACATGGTTATATACATTTATAAGATAAAATTTTTTTCTTCATAATATTATAAAAAATAAAATAATTATAATTAAAATGATTCATATAGTCATTTAAATTAAAAATATTTTTTCAATTTTTTAATCCTAGATGGAAACAAGTTGTCAATCTAGGATAATTCAATGAAAAAGAAACAAATGGTCACCCGGTTGATTCCAATGTTAATATATTGTTATGGGAGTAATATATAACAATCATCCTAAATTTATTACGGTACCTATTTTTATTATATTTATGAAAAAGATATGTTTAATTAAAATATTTAGTAAAATTAAATGATTATAAAATTTTAATGTGACACATTTAACTTACCCTTTTACAATACGCCATAATTTTATAAAAAATAATGCACCCATGCCCCTGGGAATAAAGGGATTTATTTAAATATTTAGAGATGATGTAATCATAAAATTCCATATGTAATATAATCTTATATAAATTTTTTATCTCTACTAGGACATTCTATTATTGAAATTAGTGATAAATAAATAAAATCAAATGACGGGAAGATGAAAAATGATATTAAATGTATCTAATTTTGTGATGTTTCATCAATGAATCGACATATTAGAAATAAATTGTTTTTTAATTTTTTTATAACATTTTTATAATAGTTTAATTAGAATCATCTATTTTATAAACACATGATTTGATTATTAAACTTTTTCATATTCCTGAATTAATTTGTTGATACATCGTATTTATAAAATTCAATAATATTTAGTATAGATTTTTATTTTATGAAATAAAATAAAAATTGGGAAATTAATTTTATAGAATGAATGGTTTATATTATCATATAGTATATTCCATTTAATTTATTTGTCCACCCATTAGTGGAAATAGTTTTTATAATAATTTTTTGAATGTCTTAAAAGAATCAAAATAGTTTTTATTTCATTGTAAATCATTTATTTTGGTATATATATTATTTTTTAAATAAATATATATATTTTAAATTTTAAATAACAAAAAACATTACATTTCATGTCTCTTGGAGTTATGATATTGTCTTTTCATTTTTATTAGATTAGTGTCCCTTTGTTTTGGGTGAATTTAAATAGTTATTATCAGGAGGAACTAATATCATTAATTAATTCTCAATTGGATATTTTTTAATGTTAAAATTTCTTACTATTTTTAGAGTATTTGGTTGTTCAATTACGTTAACAAAAAAATTATTGTTTATTAATTTTCTATACATATTTCCTTATATAATGATTAGGAAAATATATGATCATGGATATTTTTTTACTATATGTGTCCAACCGATAAATATGATAATTGTTTCATGAAATTAATTCACAAAAACCACTTGTATGTGTGTTTTACACATTAATGACATATGAAAAATCAATGATGCACTTTTCATAAAATTTAAAGGAAACAAACTAAAATATTTTGAGGAAGCACATGAGTATATCAAAAAGCATGTTCAATCTAATATTTCAAAATATATATTCCATTTATTTATCATATAATTTATAGAAAATGATAAAATATTCATATCATTAAATGATATTATTCTTTAGATGTATTTTATATAAGTAGTTATGCATCAACTACTAGATTAATTCTTGAATGGAGAGACCACATAAGGTTATTAATATAGCTCTATATATCTTATAGAATATATTAATAATTGATATTACTCAAATTGAATGTGATATAATTAAAAAATAACCATTAAATTTTATATTGAAAATAAAATATAATGTTTATACATATAGATCCATGATGGCCTAGATACCAACCTACAAAAAATGTCTTAATTATATAAAATTTAATAGATTTAACTGTAATCATGATATTGATATCGATAAATGGATTTCCATCCTTGTGAATTTGTTAAATAAACTATCTTGATTTATCAATTTATGATTGTTTTATAGAAACATATGAAATGGCGAATGACTGGACTGTGGAGAGCTTCTTCTCAGCCGACATTCAAGACAAAACTCCAATGGTCATCGCATAGGGACCTCCCCCTTATTGGGGATAGATCCCCATCACATCTCTAAGACATTCAACTTTCACTATTCTATCACTTAAGAAACCATAAATATATTCCCTCTTACCTAAGAATCTCTCATAGCCCAATGGTTTTGGAATGGGTTGGCAACATCCGACAATTTTTTATCTCATCATTGTAATTCACTGATGTTTCTTCTTAGTTTAATATGGTATTGATTTCACAATTACTCAAACAACGTCCTTTTTTAGACTCATTTAATCACCATATATCTGAATTATGGGATTTTCTTGATTGTTCTACCTTAGGGATTCCTGATTCCAGGAAGTTCATGATATGTTTTGCTTGAAAATGGTTTCGGTTAAAGCTATCTTTAATGTTCATAACATCTTAAAAGAATCCTATGATTCCTATTAAAATGGGCGTCTGATTTCCCCATGAAGCATGACACGCCGACAGGGTAGATTTGGGTAAGACTCCCTGAAGATATGATCCTATTTCAAAATCCCACAGTTCATCATATGATAGGGAATCCTTCAAGTAATAACCTATGTTAAGAAATTAGGAATCAATATATGTGTCATGTGATATCATAAATAATTTCTATTGATGTGGTTGTGTTTAAACTGTTGGTTAATTATTTCTTTATTGATGTTTGAAATGATTTTTGTGATATCAAATTGGTAATATTTGATTCTTGTTGTTTTTATTCCCGACATGCATAAATTTGGAACACACATCGATGTCTTTTATGTGTGTTAAGATGTAGTCGAATGAGCCTATTCCTAGTTACATTCTGATGACCCCGGTTTCATTTGTGACATACCTCAATCTAGGCTATTGTTTGGATGTTGACTGCATTAGATCATATATTGGGTTCGACGTTTTCGTTATTATGGAACAATGTGAATCTGGCAAGGTGATTCAGAAGAAACAATAGGTTTCACCTCTTATTAAATTATAATATTTATGGTAGACTGAATCATGATGTGGTTTGTGATTTTCCTACAAGGACTATTGTTATGAGTAATATCAAGACGTTGTGTGTTGTTGTTGATTATTATATAAGTTAAATCTATAAATCATAAAACGAGGATACATAGGGTTCTTCTATCATTAAGGAAAATGGGATGGCTCCTGATGGTTGTGTTAGTCAAGAGGGTGCATGTCTCACTAAATGCATATCTACAGATGTTGTAGGGTTTAATAAATCAATGTAATTATGTTACAGTGAATGAGGATACTATGGTTGATCAAGCGATTGGGGCAGATCCTCATTCGGTCTTGGAGGAAAAAAATACATAGCATTAGTTAATGTGATGAAGATTTATGAAAATGAGGGATCCTAACGAATGGAATGTTCCAATATATGGTAATTATAATTCAGGTGAACAAGCCATTAATTTTCATGAGGATATTTAGAAAATTCAGAGTTCATCATGAATATATGATAGGTGGATGGATTTTTTTATTGATGACATAGAAACTAACAGTAAATCATGTTAATTTTTGAGTTATGGTATATGATTATAAATATATATCAACACAGTATGCAACAACAATGTTTCTGTTAATAAATAGTTCACATATGCTCCCCTGAAGAGAATCTTTGGGAATGACTAGTCCGGTATTCCATAAACAATCTCTATGAGATCATCCTCTATGGTTGAAATAAGGATTGATGATGATATTATTATGATATTTAATGAAGGTAACATTCAATATGAATGAGAAAAAATTGATGATTATGGTTATGTTAATGATATGTCTTAGTATGATATATAGTCTTGTTTATGTAAGATTTGGGGAACCTATTAGCTGCATCATCTTTTCATGTGTACTTATAAATTATTTTTTATAAATGGTTTGAATATCTTGCATATAAATGGAGTTGTTTTGTATAGAAACATAATTCTATTTCAAGATTTACCATAAAAAATTGGAATTTTATTTTTATAAGACACTAATTAAGGTTTGATATGTCTTAACAAATTCACCACAAATTTTTAAACATCTTCATTGCGTTGTAACTATTGGAATATATATAAGATCCCAAAAAAATCTTCTATTTATTCAATATTTTTTTTATTTTCTTTTTATAACATATTCATTAAATAATTATAATTTTATAAACATCCTCTTGATAGACAAAAAAGGACACACATTTTATATGGAATGTGAGGAATTTTTTTGATAGGAATAAATAAATAATATATGTGGGTGTCACTTATATACAATACGATATATAAACTACATCTGAAATAAAAACATTTATGATTAACATTACATATTTAATATAACTACATTTCATATTCTTAGTGTATTTAGTAATAATAATATATATATTATTATAAATTCTATATATTTTATTCCACTAATTCAAACATGTATTTATGTGAATGTTGATGTTGTGGAATCTATTAAACATTCTCTTTTGGGATATGGAGGTTTATTTCAAAAACACAATGTATTTTTAGTGGATTATTATATCACTACATTATAAATTCGTTTCAAACAAAGGATGAGATATTAGAATATATTAAAGGAAAAAAATTATTACTTATTTTGGTGTGAAATTAAATTGGGATGGTTCTGCTTTATTAAATTTATTTTAATCTATTAGTGGTATATAATTTATTTATCCATTAATATTACATCTTTAATGTATTTTTCTCGTAAAAAAATTCTTTTTATATACAGTTTCATATGAAAAATACATATAAAGAGGTTAAAAAGGTTGGGAATAAACTCTAAAGAATAATATTGAAATGTTTTTTTGATTTATATATATTTTTGGATGAATGGTAATAACCCCTTGAGGAACCATATTTTTAATGAGTTATTCATTCCCTATAATGTAATCACACTTGTAACAACATCTCCCTATATTTTTTTCAATATATTTTTTTACTGTGCATGAATAGTATTAATTTATTTCTGATTATTAATATATAATAATATTATACATAAAATATGGTTCGTATTTTATTTAATTATTTTATTTCTTATTCCATTTTTATTGGTGTAAAATAAATAGATATAAACTATATTGATTATAATTCTTATTTATATATTCTAATCATGAATAAAAAATACCCAATTTTTCAAATTTCAAATCAAATTAAAAATTATTTCATATTTTTCACAAATGTGAACTCACATGTCGATGAAATGACTATGAAAAGCCATTTACACAAAAAAAAACACTACACACACGCACAAAAATGAATCATACATTTATATTTTGATTTATTTATATTAATCATTAATTTTGATGGTAATGATAATAATAATAATTTTTCATTCTCCCACATAAACAATAAATAAATTATTAAAAACTTTAATCCATTGGATAATATATTAATGTTCTTACTCTTACATATTTTAATTATATATTTTTGGGATTCATGTATTTTTTGGAAATTTATGAAAATAAATTTTTATGTGATAATATGATATTTTTTATGTCTACTTCATTGTTCAAAAAATATATTATATATTTACTATAATTAGGGTTTGAATTCTTATGTTATTGAATATTTTATTTAGTACATATATGAAAGATATTTTTCTAATTGAATCGAATCATGGAAATTATTAATTTAATATAATGAAAACTACAATATATTTAATATTAATTAAAAATATATATTTACGCATTTTAATAGATATTCTGTATTGTTATGAATTCTCTAATTACACTCATAATTTTGTAAATTAGTGTAAATAATTGATATTTATTGATAAATTTGATAAGCCACAATTGAATAGATTTAATGGTCCTGGATTTCATTTGTAAAATATTGTTAAATATTATATATATATATATATATTAATATAATCGATGACAATTAGATTCATGTGAATAAATTCATTCAAATTTTTTAATGGATAATAATAATTTTATTAAATATTATTTCATGATATAATATATTTAAAATATTATATTACATAAATATATTGGATAATTTTCCATATTTTAATTGATATTTTTTTAAAATTTTATATTTAACAACTCACATTTCATGGGAATACATAAGATACATTTTTTATAGTAAAGTCAATTTTAATATATGGAATTATTTATCATTTATGTGTAAATATAATTTTTTGATAGGTTTTTAAATTTATGAACAAACCCATATGATGAAAATTATATAATGATCCATATGAAAAGTAATTTGTATTTAATAGTAATTAATTATTCTTATTTAGTTTATTTCTAATATTTTTTTCAATTTTTATCCTACTAATCCAGAAATGGGTCATATAAAAATATTCATATTTCCTTTTTGGGTGACTGTATTACATTAATAATAAATATATCCTCTAATTACCTTATTTTTTAATTTTGGTTAACAATATGTTGTATTTTTGTTTTAAAAATTGTTTTTCTAATAACCTATATATACTAATTTTTTGTAGAATCATGACATTATAATTTTATAATATTATGATATTGAGACCCTTTATATTATAATGATATATAATTGTATAATTTATGTGTTTATCAAAATATTATATCTATTTTTGATTTTATCAAATATATATAATTCAAATGTCATAATACAAAAAATTTATTTCATACTAGGGAAAAAATATTATTATATTTATTATATTTTATATTATTTATTATTTTATTATTTTTATTAAATAACCATTGGTATGAAATTTATAATGTCATAAAATTAATAAATCATATTTTTATTATAATTTTTTATGACATTGGATCTTCATAAGGATAATGACTTATTATTTATATATTTTAATTTATTTAAACATAATTTATTAATACAATATTTTATTAGAGGTGATAAATGATTTATATATCATCACATTATAATTTTATGTTTTTTTAGCCTTTTGGAGGATCCGAAATAAATAAAAATTTTTAAAATTATATATTACATAATGAATAATAAACTTTTATTTTGATGGAAATAAAATTTATACATATTAAATGAATAAAATGATTATTAATGTGAAAACAATATTAAATTGTGGAGACCCCATGTCCAAATTATCCCATTATACGCGGGGGTAAAATAATAGTTTACATTAATGGGTACGTTTTTTAAATGAAATCTTGCCTTCGTATAACTCTCGAACCTCTAGATAATATCTCATAGGATCACATAATATGCAAAAAAATAAGATAATGAACATCAAATAGTATTTACAAGGTTTTCAATATATACCTACTACTATAAATTTTGTTTCTACTCCCCAGGGTTTATGCTCTATAATCATCTCTGCATAGACAATGGTAAATGGAGAAAATGGTTATACTACATGGTAATCAGTTATATAGTTGATATTTGTTAAATAGTCTGAAAAAATATTCTTCATTACTTACATTTTGACACCAATCACATTATCTTAACTTACTTTTCGACTCGTTATACATATTAATCTCCAGATTCATCACCAACTAGTTTGAATCACAATTCAAAAACGCCTTCATCTAACTTTCTTGTTTGATCCAAAAATAGAAATCATTCTTTGACATTAGATTGACTTCTTCCATTAGTATATATTTTTAGTAATTATAATGTACACATAAAAATCTATAATATCATATTGTAACATGTTTATTGGTCCTTAAAATCTATTAAACCAGATCACGAAAAATTTTCTTCTTATAATCTTTTTGAATACATATACATTAATTTTTGTTTCTTTAAGTTCCTTTTATCTTTTGTATCAAATTTCAATGAATATAAAAACATATTCAATCAGTGGAGAATCATATCCTCAATTCATGGAGTGAAATAGGTACACACAATTTCATCAATATTATATTATGAAAGAATAATATTCTTTAATCTCAAATAATAATCTTGTCGAATAAACTAAATAACTTTTCTATGTACTCTTCATAAAATAGGAATGTTTTATATTATTTGATGAAACTGTAGAGAATATTATAGTTTTAATTATAATTATTTTTCATGTTCCTATATTTTTTATTCTATACGACCTATATCTTTTATAAAATATATTTTTTAATATTTTGGCCGCATTCTTAGTGTATTTTTAAGAAATTAATTCATAAAACATGCTAGAATGAAAAATAAATAAATAATAATCACTTTAATTCTAGTATATAATGGAATCTGTTTTTATATTTGAATAATTTATGAGTATTTAATCATTATCATGTCCTTACAATTGTGATATTTCCTAATTATATCAAAAGTGTTATAGGTTAAAAATCAATAATTATTTTGTTGATGTAGGACATGAAATTTGTTTTTATTCATTTAAGGATATAATATTATGAGAAATGAGATTTATTTCGTGAAAAATATTGTGTAGAAACATTAATCATTCCATTATCTTGAATAATGATTCTTACTATATCTTCATCCATTAATATAAGTTGATGCTGAAATAGTCAATATTTTTATTTAACAATGAGAGATCTAAAAAGTAATTGAATATCCACTCTAAAAACTATATAACTTACAAATTTTTCATTGTTCCGCCAAATTTAATAAATTATTTTACCATTTGGAAACTTCCATATTGTAGCTCATTGGTGAATATTTTTATAACTCATGAAGATGATTGTTTACTTGTATTATTCAAATATTGGTCTCCATATTATTCTTTTCCCTAAATGACATTGATGATTATTAGATCAATGATATTAATTATTTCCTTCATCCATTGGGATGAAGACTCATATATATATCAAAATAATTGCGTGCTGTATCATTTTTGAGAATTTTTAACTCAGAACAAATTTAGTAGCATGAATTGCCTCTTATAACATTATATATCATTTGGTAGTATCACATTTATTGAAAAGATTCATGAATTCTATATGTATATAATTTTAATATAGGCTCATAAATTCATTAATGACTCATTTACAATTTTATATCACTATATTAACATGATCGTGAAATTTTTTAGACAACACAGGTTATGATTTTGTGAACATATGTAATGTTAAGGAAGATGTCGTGGAATGTTCCCAATCATTGGATAATTATTTATTCATTTTACATTTTAGGGTGATGTTTACCTAAAACATTCATGTTACACTATTATCGTAAACAATTCTGGGCTCCACTTTAATATGGTTTGCATTTCTATAGACCTTCCAGTATAAGTAATGTGTTTTTCTCCCAACTTCTTTTGGCACTAAACAATGTTATTAGAAGTTCGTCAAAATTTTACCCCACATGTTGGTGCCACCTTCTCCAACTCATGATGTGCGAATGTTATTCCTTTTTATCCATATCTCTATTATCCCTAAACATACCCATGAATGTTTTGGCACTGTTTTATTTGAGTTTTCACCCAAATTCATTTGAGATTGATCTCTTTCAGTGCCTTTTTTCCTAAAAATTTATTAATAATGGTTTAAATAAAATAAATATAATATTCATAAGTATAATATATAATACCAAGTCATTCTCAAATAAAATTCAATAATTCTCCCATTCCTCATAAATTACTCAGTAATAATATCATTATTCTTGATCTTCAAAACATTTCCACAACCAATTTATACTTCTTCATGCATATAAGTCTTTTGTGACCATTAATGACTCCTCACACAATAATATAACATTTTTTTCTCAAAAATATTTTACTAACAATTTATGGGATAATATCATATTTTTAAAATATTCACATGATTAAAACATTTTTAAAATTCCAAAAACAATTTACAATGTGACTTTTGTATTAATATAATTTATATTATCTTTAAATTATCCTTATTTCTACAATGTAATGAAATTATCAACAAGAATAATTGTGTCTATCAGCCTCAAATTCCATTTCCTTATATTGAATATGAACCTCAATCAATAGCTATAAATACCCGGATGTTTTTTTAACCAATTCTTTTATTTGCACTCTAAGAATCACATTATCTTTACTTAATATATCCTTATATAATTATGATATTGTACACTAAAAAATATAACATTCATTTTCCAAATATTCACTTTCTCTCATCAATGTACCCCTTTAATTTTTTATTGATACTAATTCACTTTGAAATGTTATGATTTTTCTTCTTCTTATTGAAAACAATTGAAAATTTGTAATGTATTATTTTTCATCTAAAAAATCATATTCTATTATATTAATGACATCTTGTTATCATATCTTAATTTAATGACATGAATTTATCCACTTGTGGGAGATGTATTAAATATCATCTTTATTCAATGAAAATATCCAATATCTAGAATCAAAATATGTCATTGTGGGAAATTACATTGTCAAAGAAAATCACTATAAACCCAAGGTTTTCAATATTGTCCATATATTATGAATTATGTGATATTAAGAAATAATAACTCCCCTAATTATGTTTTAGTGTTTATTAATTAATCCTATAATGAAAATATATTGAATCCTTATTATATCACAAAAAATGTAATGATTAAAAGGCATATATATCCCTATGGAATTCCCAATATCAAATATCCATTAATAATAATGATATATTGTGTCCAAGTAATTATATCATATTGAATGTAATAACTCATCATCCAATTTTATAATGTTATTCATTAGTTAAAAACTATCTTTGTATATATGATTTAACAACATTAAATCATCAATGATCCCCCCTCAATGGATACATTCATAAAAATTAATTACATACATATTAGTTTAAATCCACACACTAACACACACATAGATATATATATATATATATATATATATCTGTGGGTAACATGGGACATGTTTTCCCCTCAGAAACAACATTTAGTCTTAAATATTCGTGACAACATGGACAATTATCTTCATAACATCTTATAATGGAAAATTTGTCATTAAAATATTTACTCTAATTTGAGTGTCCTTGGTTTCATTATCTGGATTTATTGGAATAATATTTAATGTTTGTGGAATTGTTTTCCCATGTCAATCATTGGGAATTGTAGTTTCTAGTTTTTACAGACATATCATTAATATTATCATTATATAATGAAATGTTTTTCTCTCATTTTCAATTAACTATTTTTTAGCTTCCTCATAATGTTTATCAAATTTAAATTGATTTTACTAGATAAATAAGAACTATATCCAAACACTCTAAATTGTATCATAATATTCACTTGACATTGTGGCATTTTTATATATACAAAACACCCCTTACAGAACATAGTTAATCTCTTGTTCTAACAATATCTATAATTTATCATCTATATTTAATTTTAATATTGATCATCTACATACTCATTTTATGTATTCATACCTTTTTTTATTTGTACTTTCTGTATATATACATTAAAACATTATTATTTTATAATCTATTCTCATATGTTCACCTCAACTCCCCTTCAAATTATACATATTTATAGTAAAAAAAATTATACCATCAACTGTAGGGATTGTGTACATACATTTTATTTCACTAGAATATTTTTTTCTTATATGTTTGAACATGATATATATTCTCTTCTGAATTTTGTTTTTTTATAATTATTTAATCCTCAAAAATCATTTCTGCGGGGAAATTTATTTTAGTGGCATATTTCTATCTCCTTTTGTTTTAGGAAATGCCCAAAAATTTTATTCTAGATTGATGATGGATAATATTTTTTTATCACCTATATTATTTTAATTTCAATTTCAATTATAAATTTAGTGAACTTGTTTTCTTCGTTCTCTAACATCGATCAACCTTTATGGTGGAATAATATTATTTTAATGTGTTGTGATATTATGCCGACATTATTATTCAATTTTCCATAAATTCTTACAAAACTATAAATAGTATATAATCCTTACATTCTATAATAGTATAGCCTATATATGCATACCTATGTGTTAACCTTGTATTTTTTGACCATACTAACAACTCTTATAGAAAAATATTAATTATAAAATATTAAGATATATTCTATATTACCCCCTTGATGTGGTTAGATTTTATATATTTTCAATCATCTATAAATTCATTATGTTTGGTTTGGAACATATATCATCAAAAGAAACACTAATAGTATATATAATAATATTGATGACATGTGAAACATATTTCTAGAAATATATTCACATTTAATTAAAGGATAATCTCAAACTCCTTAGGGAGTAATGGATCTAATGAGAGAATTCCTGGATGTGACTATTTTTCAATTAATATTGGACCTTTTAGGTTATGGTGATTCATGATTCTTTTATCTCAGATACAACTAAAAACAGTTCATATTGATAGATTTATTGTCATCATCAAATAATCATGGAACATCATCCCAATAAAACATCATCTCTTCTAATTTAACCTCTAATTTGGAGTCTTTCTAATTCATAGGCAATTTATGAATTTTTTAGTGCAAATGTAATGCTTTATAAAAAATCAGTCTGATTGAAGTATTTCTCAAAAAAATTGTATTAAAATTAATTAACATTATCACAATTGTTTTCATTTAAAATATGGATTTTTTAAACCTTTAAATTTAATTTTATTGTAATTGTGTATCAAGTTATATAATTTTTTTAAATTAATTCTTATCTTTATTCATCATCTTTTATCTAGGATGTTTTTCTTCATGAGTATCTTAATAATTCTATAAATTAAATCTACATTTCAATAGAAAAACGTAACATTTTTATTTATTTTAAAATTATATTTATAATTGACACATCATTATCAAATATTTAATATAATTATTTTTATGAATAACAATCAAAATAAACATATATTCTTATGCCACTCTAATTACCATTAATTTTTAATTTCTCTTACATTACACTAAGATTTGTATTAATCTATTGGTTCTATATTATCATTTTAATTTTCATAGAATGGGTAGGAATTTATATATTTAATTTTATGGGATTAATATATTCTTTATCCATTTTATATTGTTTACAAACTTTCTATAATATTCATCTCATAAAATATGGTGTGAATATTTAGAGAGAACCATGAATCTAATACTAATTATAGAATCCGTAATCATATTGACCAATGAGAAGGTTGAATCATTAGATTTCAATTATGAATTATTTTATTTTAAATCATCCTATTAAATATCTAAATATTATTGATTATATAGATAATATATTATAGGATCACATCGAATGTTGAATTAATAAAATAGGTCACAATAGTCAATATTAATGTTTATGTGTATAATGACCTACTCATTTAAATGTGTGATAGACTAACAGAAAATTATCCATCAATATAAAATTTTTAATAATTAAAATGTATTAGGGAATAACTTCTTATGAACCCGAATAATATATCTAGTAAATTATACTAGTTATACATCCCAAAAACCATAACATAAACCAAATTTTTATGGACATGAAATCCATGTGTCAATTAAATTATTCTATCATTTTTTTACACCACAATCTAAAGAATATTTATCATTTAATCTAACGTCCTAGTAAAATAATCTATATTCCATGTGTTATTGATCAAAATATATATCTTCCCTATCTTTTTCATTATTATCTCCATCTATGATAAGGTATTATATGTTTTTCTCATATAAAGCTACAATATCTTAATAAGCATGTTGGAATAATCATATGTTTCATCATACTACTATTCACTAAATAATAAATTATGTGTTTATTCAAAGCATAATGAATAATAAAATATTTATTTTTTCCTCGGAATAAAACTTCTACATCATGTGTTAAATTATATGAATTATATATCTTCTTTGATCAAAAGTAAATTCATACATCAATTGAATGTTTATATGAAAAAATTATATTTTATCACATAAAAATTCATCACTTATTACATATAGTTATAAATAATACAATCCAATAAGATTTTAAGGCATAGTGTCATTATAAAATTATGTATATAGAAAAATAACATTAATCATGTGAATGGCAACATTATTTAAAAACAGGTCAAGCCTTTAAAATTCTATTTCTCTTCTTAAACTACATGGGATAACATTGGGATGTACATAAGAAAAGTATGAGATATAATGTTATATAAGGGAATAATAAATTATTATAATAGGATAATATTTTATAAGTTAGAAGAGAGGCATATCAAGGTAACATAAGAGGGGAATGAATAATAAATAAGAATATCATAGCATGATGAGAGTCGATAACATGTTGTAAATATGTGAATTATAAAAGGATATGAAACATAAAAAAATAAACACAAGCAAAGGATAACCACATAGTTATAATATCATATTTTACTTTTTTCATAACTACCTTAATATATACATGTTATACCCTGAGATGAAACATAGAATTCATTTGGAGCTATATAATTATGGTTCCACTATTCATATACTTAATTTGTACATGAATAAGTCTGCCAAATACATAATACAACATAATGATGTATTTCATAAAAATAATCCTATGATTATGGATTTTGGTTTAAAAATGAGAAATTATGATATAATTTATGTTTAGATATATATAGGTGAATACCTCTGATCCGAAATGGAGATTGGTTTTTATTACACAAATGATTGGAGTTGAAAATCATAGCATAATTTCACCATCATAACTCAAATACATAAAATTTCATTGAAGGGTTAATTTAGAGTAAAAGGGGTCACTCATCACATTGAAATCATATGTATTGTATAATTTTTGTTTAAAAATATATTCACACATAAAGAGTTGGAAACTAGAAAACATAAATATATTATGGTCCCTGAATAATTAAGATAATGGGAGGATATGTTACAATGAGAGGGAACATCTAAAATATTTTGTATAGATTATTAAATCATGGGAACACTTATTGTAGGATCTAGATAGGGAATGGAGTATTAATTTTATGATAACATTTTTCATGTTGAAGAAGAATGGGAGGATGCGTAGGTTTTTACATCAACAGAGTGATAAAATTATTATTAATAAAATAATGAAAATAAAAAATATTAATCATTATTTTTATAATAGTTTTATAAATGTTGTTTTTATTTATTGGATGTATATTTAAAATTAAATCAAAAATATAATATAGTTGTTAATGTAGCTGACTATCATGTTCGTAAAGAATAAATTTAAAACCATTAGAATATAATATATGATTTTGATGATTTGTTAAGTGTTAATATAATTAATAAATTTTCGTAAAAACACATTATTTAAAAGTGGAATAATAATGTTGGTCATGTATAGTAATTAGGTCACATTTGGGATTTTATATCATCAAAATACATAATATATATTTCAATAATGTTTTATTTTTACCCAAAAAAAATTTCTAATTCATAAAATTATTAATAATTCATCTTTTTAAAATTTTGATTTATTGTTTTAGAAATTACTATTTATTTTTCCCATATAATTCTATAAAAATTATAAGATACATATTTAAATCAAAATTACCAATTTTAAAAAATATACAGGATTATATGATGATAATTTTTTTAACACATTTTAATATTTCAATTGACATCATAAAATTATATTAATATTTACATTTAAATAATTATAATAAAATAATTCAACATAATTAATATAATATGTTTAAAAACATATTTAATTTATCAAAATTCTGTTTTTAAACAAATTATTAATTTCACAAACAATAAAATTTTTGTTTAATCATTTAAAAAGACATTTTTTTCGAAAAAATTATTCAAAAAATTATAAATAAGTAAAAAGATTGATAAATAAGAATAATGTTTTTAACAATAAGAAGTTAAAAAATTATTTCAAGGGACTATATACATAATAACATATGATACCATAGTTTATAAAAATGGTTATGTGTGTGATGATGACAATTTCATGTGGTATTCCAACGAACATGTGTGATTGTGACACATTCTTTTGGAGGTTCAGTGAAAAATATTTGGTTTGGGATTTTGATAATGTTGAAATTATATATTAAAAGGAATACCTAATTATTTAGTTATTTAATCTCATATTGGGTTCACTCGAAAGAATATCCCAGGGATAACAACTCATTAATATGATAAATGGGATTCAAAGGGTGTGATCCTTAAGGTCAAGTCACCTCATGTATAATATTTATCAATTGGATTGTATTCTGACAAATAATATATACTAATAATAATGTTTTATATTAAAAAATGATGTTTATTGTTATAATATATAAGAATTTAATTTTCTATAAAATAATATATTGTATAACAGTCCAAATTGTCCAAACTAGTCAATATGTTTTCTAGAAATACATAAAATTATATAGAATATATTCATTTGAAAAAATAATTATATTTATAATACTTACTTACATTACATTCTATGCACCATCAATAATTTAACAATTTCAATTTCAATTCATACAATATAATAGATGATGTTACATCTATTTCATCTCCTCTCATTATCCCCTAATTGAAAATTCATAAATGTGGTTATACAATAGAAGTGTTACCATTGTTTTTTATTGTTTCATACGTCATTATCTTTATTATTTATGATAGTAACCAATTACTACATGTTTTTAATATCATAATCCAATGTTACCACATCTAGATTAAGTACATGAGAGTGGAATAATATGTATTTACATTACAGTGTTATGTTAAGTACATCATGTACATGTGATATGGTAAATGAGAGATATATATAATATTATATGGCTCTAATGTTATCAAATATCTCAAAGGATCTAATGAATATTGTACTGATATATCCCATCTTCTCAAAACTCATGAATTTATATATGAATATATATGATGAAATAATTTATCTTAGAAATAAAACTATTGGTTTCATAGAAAATTGGTTTCAAAAAATCTCGATTAATTTTTTTATTTTTAAATGACATTTAATGTTTTGGTTTTTATCTATCTCCTCCAGTACATAATCATTCCCCATTAGCATCCACTCTCCAAAATCATTATAGAATGTTGATTTAATACAATTTGTACAAAACAATACCTCAGGATTTTTTATGTAAACACATGAATGGAAACTATTTTTATATGATAACTCCATTAGGATAAAAGGTTCATAAAAAAATATTTTGAAATATGTTGAACATGATCTACTTATATCCTATAGATTACAAATGGTCCATTTAGACTGACAATCCATATGAGGGTAAAACATTTGTACTCAAACATAGCTCTGTATGAAACACTTTCTGATGGCTTCAGTATAACCATGAGTTAAAATTTATATCTTTGTCATACTTAAGATATAGTGTCACTCCATGATGTCTTACTAATTCACATAGGTATATATTTGTGACTTTTTCGAGTAATAAATCTTCCTTGATTATAATGTAATTGATAACATTTTAAGATGATTGAAAACCACCAAGATGAAATTATTAAATTTAAATGAGATGGAGAGTAATGTGATGAAATCAATTTTTTTATTTTCCCATTTACATACCATGATATGTTATAGATGAATCATATACATAAACATCTATCATTCATCCATGATTTTTTGGAATAGAAAGAACCATGTTATAACAAATGAAATATCCATCTTCATGTTATCCAAAATGTTTTTTTATTTATATAATTATAAATCATAGTATTTGTTAGATGAATATAAATGGAAAATTGATGTGAATAATAAAAATGTTCTCTATCAAAATATTAATTTTATGTGGCATATATCATTTTTTGAAATATTATAACCCCATCATTATAAATGATACCCTCGGGAATATCTGTAACATTATTTCATAGAAACATAAAATAATTTTTGGGCCTCCAAAATTGTACAATGATTCGTATAAATGACTTGTTATTTAAGATGTTATGATTCATAACCTTTTATTATTCTAATGTCAAACATCATTATATCAAATTATATTATATCCCCTTCAATCATCATCATCTATATGGTCAAAAGATATTTCTTACTTATATAATCCTTGACATTGTTAACCTTTTCTAGATGGTACTAGATTGAATAATCACAACCTCTGATTAGCTCTAACCAATTTCATTGGTTACTATTGATCTGTTCTTGTGAAAATATATACATTAGTCTTTAATTATTCAAACAAATATTCACACATATCCTTATTTATATAATGTTATGAAACCATCAATGTGAATATCATTGTAGAAAACTCACGATCATGTTATTGGTAGATTTGAGATGGATATTTAATTGGGATAAATAATAGTCTATCAACATTCCATCATTCATGAGTAAAATACCTAAGTATTTTTTTGGATGTGTTTATTTAGATCCAAAATGCTTCCACAAATTTTAGTACTATGAGATATTTTGAACCTATTTTCCACGTCATTAGCTCTTCAATTAAACCCAATCAATCATATATCAACATGAAACATGACTCCATTATGATAAATCTTGGATAGTGGGATTGATAACCATGATATGTTTAACATAAATCGATAAATGTTTATAGAAAAATTGATGAATCCATGTATTTCCATCACATATTTTGATGTGGGACATCTTTAAACTGATATTATTTTTTGATGTATCTATAGATATTCTATTTATGGTGACAAAATTATATATATGTGTTATATAATCTATAAAAAGACATATTTAATGTACAATTCACATTTGTTTTCTTTCTTAATGGAAATAATTATAAAATTTGAAATATCATCATGTCACTCCTTGATATTAGAGTTTATAAGAACATCGTCTATAAAATCGATAGAAATTTTATCAAGGTAATACATAAATGAGATAATTACATGGTCTATAATGATATTAGTATCATTAATGAGTCAAAATAGAATCACTATGAACTAGTAGTTCCCACACATTGAACGAAAAAATATGTTTTGTTATATTCTACATATCCTCTTTTACCTGATAATATTATAACCAATGATCCACAATTAAGATATATTGGCCTCCATATTGATGATGAAATATGTCCTAAATTTATAGTAGAAGATAATTTTTCATTATCATGATCTTTTTTATCATGGTATAATCAATACATTGGGAAATTTTCCAATCATTGTTATTCAAAAAATGGATGGATTCACGCCATTGGGAAACACATTGGAATATGATACCTTTGATATGATTATCCAGTTGACGGTTTTACGGATTCAAACATTAAAAAATGGTCATTCTATATATAATCATGAGCATTTTAAATTATAATGGTATATATTCATCCATGAACTCAGCATCTCATTTATTAGGTTTACTAATCAATTATATATGAATCACATTAGTGAATTCCCACTCATTAGCCATGTTATCTATTATGATCTATTCTTAAATCCAAATCAACTGATCTATAAATACATTCAAATAAGGTAAAAATTTGTATTATTCAGATAGTGATATCAATATAGATTCTTCCCCCTCGTTAAACATTTGTATAATCAAAGAGTCATTTGTGAAATGGAGTGTGATTTCATTCTCTCAAAAATTTATGTATTCTCAAAATAAAGATTGAAAATACATGCTAATAAAATAATAAATTAATAATAAATAGTTTATCAAATGTTTTCCCAAAAACATTAACCCATAATTTATATCATGAGATGATAAATATTCTTAGTTTTCCCAAATAAGACCATATTCTTTCAACATCAATAATATTACATCAATGATTTTATGTGGTGTTTATAATGTTCAACTAAAATTTTGTGATATAAATGAACGTGTAACAGCAAAATCAAATTTAATTTTTTCTATAATTGAATGAAAAACAAGAATAACTACCACTTATTGAATATTTTAATTCTCTTTCGGGTGAGGGACGATATAATCTCACACTTTATATGTAGACCTTTGTAGTTTTTTCACTTAATAGCACTTTTAAGTTCATTAATTAACACAGAATCATTTTACATTATAGATAAAAATTAAAAAATAGGATGAGGGTATATAAGATAATTTCATTAACCATCATATTGGTTCATTTCCCCATTCAAAAATAATTTTATATGTTCCTCCTTCTCAAACCTAAATCATTTTTATCCCCGTGAGTAAATTTACGTTTTATTTCATCCCACATTGTTGAATATTTGTGTTTGGAGCTTATTTCAACAAAAAAAAATTATCCTAAGAATAAATAGAGTTAAAATCCATACCATACTCAATATCATCAAATCCATTAAGGATAAGGGTATCCCTGGTATCCATTTCTATATTGAGGGAACAAGATAAAATTGATTCATATGTTTTAAAGACTCAAATAATAAAAACATACATTAAACTCAACTTTATCCCACCATTGGAGAAGTCGCCTCTTATTTCAGTGTTAATGTTAATGTCATATGTGTATTTTTCCTATATTTTGATGTTTTTCTAAGACACCAAGATGGATTATTCCTAATATTTCACGAGGCCAAGGAAATACCTATACATTTTAGTGTAGTGACTCAGAGGAAAATATTTATTGGAAATAATTTTATGGAGTTCCTTCTACTCCATCTCTTATGTATCTATGTTGGGGTTATAATTTTTGAACAATATACATTATTATTCATTATTTCCCTCACCATGATATATATTATACATCACCTTCCAACATTTAGATAATTAAAGGCTGGATAAGATCATTCAAACGGAGTTGACCCATTACTTTGTGATTAAGGGATTGATTGATCCACCTAAATTTCCTGGAATTTTCCCTATAAAGGTATGAATAGATAAATTATCGTTTTATGGGTGATTATATTTCCATCATTATTCATGATTCTATTAAAAAATTGTTTAATTGAGAAAATGTTTTCGTAAAGATACTGACTAATACATTCATCGGTTTGAGAATCTTATTAGGAAATGCAATAAGTTTTCCCTCACATTGGTTGTTGACATGGTTCCTCATATTTACAGATATTGACAAAAATAAAGGGGATATTTTATAGGAATTATTAAAATATAAAAATCATAATTAGGATACCATGAACATTAATTTCTTAAATGATAATGATGTATATTCGAATCCCTATATATTTATTGGTTTCAATCTATGTAATCCATGACCTATTTCATAAAATAAAATCTCTTGTTCATTTTTTCCATCAACTATGGTTATTGAGGATATTTAGAATTTAAAAAATAATGACCCATGGAAGTTCCAAACTAGGTCTGTATAAATATATATTTTCTATATACACAGATATGATTGAGTGAAATCATATTGTTCCCATTTCTATAATATTATTTCATAGTAGAAATGTGTTAGAGAAACTACAAATTTTACTATATTGATATGGATATATATTCATTCAAACTACTTACTCAACAACTTAATGAATTGATATATTATCTTCCCTCAGCTGTGTATCACCCATAAGTCATTTACAAATGATTTCTAATAATAATCATAAAATATAACTACACAATTATTTCATAATAACAATCACATACCATGTTTAAATACGACCTAATAAGTGGTTTATTGTTTAAATAATCACACACAAAAATCCCATTGGAACATGAGGTATATTTTTTTGGGAACATAATAATATAGCCAAATAACATGAATCTTAGGAACAGAAATATTATTTGAAATCGAAGTAACATTCCATTAAAATTATTTTTTTCTACTAAAAAAACATGGGATAACCCAATGACGTGCATGATAATGGCGTGAAATATAAAAAACATTATAAAAATAATCAAAGAATTTCAAAAATAAATTTTTTAATTGAAATTGAATAGACATTTCAGTGTTAAAAAATAGTTTTTAGAATGACATGCTCAAAACCAAAATCTTGATATGTTATGTCAACATAATGGAAACCAGTGAAGGTGAAAATAATGTAAAGCATGATATCATTAACATAATCCAGTTCTAAAACAATATACATAAAAATATAATTTTATTAGCTTTACCTCATGTCAAAAAAACACGGTATTTCATGAGACAATAATGTAATGTAATTCATTAAAAGGATATATTAATCTTACCAATTCATTCACATTCATATTATGTGCATCCATAAGTTTTTTTCAATGATCATACAAAATAATTATGCCTTTCTTCCATTTTTATCTCACAATTATGGTGTTTGGGTTAAATACAAATAATACCCTAGTAAATTTGTTATAATATTTTCTAGGTGAATATATTTATGTTGGTAATATATATTATATTTACTACACATATTTTTTGATTCAAAAATAACATAATAATTTTTTTAGCAAACTGGGGGAATATAAATATTCATGAACATGTTTAATGAGAGTAAAATGGGACTATAATAAATATTTAACTATAATGACATTAGTATGTTTGTGTAAAAAATATTATAAAAAGTAAATAAAAGAGTGTCATATAAATACAATTCATTACTAAAGAAGATACTACAAGGATATATAACATTGGATCTATGATTCTATAAGAATTGGATTATCATAATAAGTCATAGTGTACACCATTTGAGGACCCTAATGATAGTATAGAATAATAAATCATGATCAAATAGTAATGAGAAAAGATAAATGAGGCATTGGGTTTTCATTTAAATAACAGGGATTCATGATCATTATTATATTTATAAATCATATGTTTTAGGTTGTATAAGATATCATAATAAAAACCATACATTTTAACATGTCTTGTTCAACTGGTTTTTTCCAAATATTAGAGGATTTCGATTTTTAGACAAATAACTGATCACAAAAATATAATTACATTAGTGATGTTTGGGAGATTCATGTTCATAAATAAATAATTTTAACACCATAAAATATCATATATGTATTGGATTAATTTTTAATTGTTTATAAAATTAATAATATAACAAGATAAACAAATTATTTTAATGAGTAAATGTAATTTTTCTCAAGAAAATTAAGTATAGTATTCTCTAAATGAGTCTTTTCCTTTCATGATATCATTATATAACAAATATATTTCAATAAAATAAAATTTTAAACCCAAAATTGGTACATCATAGAAAATGAGGAAATATTATCCATTGATTTATTTTGATGTAAATATTTAAAAAATAATATTTATTATATGAAATTATTACCCTAAATATTATAATTTAATGTTTCAAATATGAAATAATAATTTAGTAAAAACATTATCAGCATTTATGATGATAATATTTTACTAAAACATGAAAAAATTAGTTATGACATCATAAAATTTTATAATCAGTAATATGTAAATAAATAATATTTACTAGGAAGGCATTTTTAAAAAAATTATTCAAAAAATTCTTGAATTCAACAAATTTTTTTCTCGATTGAAACTATATATTCCATATTTAAAATTTCATTTTCAACATTTAAAAATATATTTTGTTATCAAATTTGTTATTATATCATTTATATTGTGTTTATAAAAATGGGAAAATATAATAATTTCATTTGTAGGTATAAAACGTAAAAAATACTTAGATGAGTGTCTTTATGCCTAAGCCCTTTTTACAATAGTTTATGAATCAAGGGTGTGGTCTGAGATAGTGAAACATTATTGGGTTGGTATGGCTTACATAGTGCTGGTATTAATCTGGAATATCTTCAACAACTCTCATAAATGGTCTCACTCATGCTTTAATTTTTAATTACTTTCTTATGATTTGTAAATGTTAATTCCCAAGGATGTTATCTCCCTTAGAAGCTTTTATAAATGTATATTATAGGTCATGATCAAACAATTTTTAGGACATCACATAATTTTTTTCTGTCAATTTGATTTTATCAGAACACTGAATATATAATAAAAATAATTGTCATTTTACAATGGATATATTTTAAATTATTATAATGTGTATCAGTCTTATAAATCCAACATGATATAACATAAATCATCAAAACTAAATAAAACAATGTTTCTATTTTCTATAACTACATTTTTGGGAATTGAAATTATTTATAGAATAATTCATTTTCCATAATAATAATAATGGTCATTATAGTGTCATATTTATGGAATAAATATTAAATGTTACTTTACACGTGATTAATCATCCATTATATCCAATCATTATTTTCATAACTGAAAATAAAAAACATACCTAAGAACACTCCCAAAAATTTTCATGTTGTATATTATTTTGTGATAGTATAAAACATATTATCAATTTTTTTATATATTATTTATTCACTAAATCAATTATATCTTCCATGAATATTTTAGAAATTGTTTTTCTCATGTGGCTCGAGTTCTAAATTCATATGCATGCTTTTTCTTCCTCACATGAACAATAATCAGTATTTTATATATATGATTCTCATACACACATTTATAACACTAAATCCCAATACTTCACCACATAAATGCTTAGGTGAAGTCCATTATCAGGAATATACTAGTTTGAGATGTCACCTGACCGATGGAAGTGTTAAAAATACATGATATATATTCATTCGTTAAATTATTTCATGTGAGTTCATATTAATTATATATGAATAGTTAATTTAGGAATACAATTTATTCACTGTGTAATTGGTTATACTGAAATATGGCCCCTGTTATAATCCAACAAAGAATCCTTTAAATATTTTCAACACTTAAGATAAGTTGAAGCATAAAAATTTAATGTTTTTTATGAAAATATTTTCTCTCAAAATTCAATTAAAGTACATATATCATTATTAAATGATCTACTTTAATAGGTGAGATCACCCAAAATTCATATATTATTATACCGAATAAAAGTTATATTAAATAAGTCAATTAATTAGAATTTAAAAATATTCTATTGGTCATTTTATTTTTGTATTGATTGAATAGGGATTAACATATTCTTATTTCACCCACATATTGAATTATATTATGGTGTCTCAGATTTATAATTTTTCATTATTACTTTATCATGATACTATTTCTAAATATGAAAATAATAATTTTCATCATTAATATTTAGAAATTTGAAATGATGACATATTCTGATGCATTAATTCATGCATGAAACTTTATATTTGTTATTTGAAATAATCACATTATATGAAAATAAGTAAGCATAAAAGATTTAGATTTCAAATATGGTAATTAATTTAGATAATAATTCATTTTTTCATTTTTTTCATCATTTCTGCAAGATCATGTTACAAGACAATATAATTTTTAATCTTGCATGACAATACAATGCTGAAGCAGATATTGTAGTGTATTACAATTTTCTTGTGTGTTATGTATATATTTTTTATTGCTGAGGGAGTAGTAATCTAGAATATACCATCCCTTATTTATCTTTAACAAGGGTGGGAACTTATATATATGTGATTCTCTTTCCATCACAATTCTGCTTCATGTAATTGTATCTACTATATGCTTTTACAAGAACTGAACAATGACCACACCCTCCTCCATTGTCCCATCCTATATAGTGGTTTCAATAGCTCATATGTGGACTGTGCACGCAATATGCATGTCTACCCATTATCCTTATACATATATTAATTTTTATACATGTTTTAATCCTTCAAGGTTTATATTTATCATGCATGTGTCTGAGATCAATTTCATTATGTGGGTTTAATTGTCACTTTTCATTAATAAAGGTTCACCGAAAAAATTCATATAATAATTTAAAATATATATTATAATACAAATAAATTAAAAAATATAGTTATCAAATTACCCAACACATGAACAATTTTTCAAGAATAATATAATATTAACTTATCATCATAATTATTCCACAACTAATGTATTTTTATTGATGAAAATAAATATTTTCATAGTTTTCAAAAATTAACTAATGAAATAATATGTTATTGAGAGTCCAAAAAAATAATATTACACCTAATTATTAGATGGTTGTTCATTTTTAGTTCTTCACATATTGAAATTTTATTGAAAAATCCAAAATATAACTTGTGTTAGGCATTTTGTAAAGTTATATAGTTGTGAAAAATTATATTACCATAATATCGTGAATATATAATCATAAAATCATAATTATATTATAATCAGTTTATATTCACATAACTATTTAATAATCAAAAATCACCATTTGGATATACATTGATTCATTATCAAGAATTGAATCTATTGCCCCTCTAATCATCACCATCTTGTCATTTATTAAATCATTATATATTTCAAATTTATGAAACATTAAAAAATGAATGAAATTATGTGTCAATGTTTATTTTTCCCTTCTCACATAAGTCAATTTAAATTTAAAATGGGGTTCATTTTCTTGGGTTATAAATAATTTGTTGACATTGATTTATATTTATAGAGATTTATTTATATTTTTACATTTATTCAAGACTATGGATTAGTTTTATGCATTGTATGTTAATCACATATGTATGGAAAATAATAATGTTTATCATTTTGAGGAGGGAAAATTAATAAATTATTTGATATAAAACGCATTTTGGATATTTATGTTTTGGATTTTTATAAATCTAAATTCAAAAATTTATTTCATATAGAAAAATATTAATGATTTTAAACGATATATTTAAAATATTCTAATGTGTTTTCATGTTTAATGTATGTTCTTTATTAACCCATAATGTATATTTATTAAATGGTATAAATAATATAAAAATACTTAATATACTTCCACTACATGTAGTTTAATTTATGTTCATATTTCAATTTACCCTTATATAGTAGTTATTTTTAATGTTTTACAGCTATATATGTGTAATCCCAGAAACAATTTCATAAACATAAGTTGAAAGTGAATCCCAGAATTTGTAGGGATGTAAATATTATATGTTTGAATATATAAATTAAGATCAATATATAGTATTTTTTATATTTTTTTAAACATATAATTCATTGTTTATTTATAAGACAAAATAATTTTTAATATTTTTTTATAATGGTAGGAACTATTTAAATGAATTGTATCATATTAGACATTATAGTATCATATCTCATGAATTAAGACTATTCTACTTTTTATGCAAACATGCTTCTTTAAAATTATATGAATGATAATTAGTATTTATTGATACAATATTCCTTCTATTAAAATATCTAAAAAAATGTGATTTTTGTTCGATGTTTGTTGATATAGAATTTATGTTTTTATATTGAAAGTTTTAGAGTCATTTACAAAAATTTTAAAATTCTTTACTGATTATATTATCCAACCCACTAACTAAATACATATGCCTTTGGGATTATTATATCCATGTTATCCTAATTGTTTTGGTTATGACTATTGGTAATTTGTGTTGGTAGGAGTTTATTATCATTAAAAATAAATTATAAATTTTACATCTATTTTGTAATCATTTCATTCTTACCATTATATTAGTTATAATGTTTTCTAATATTTGTTTTTATATTGGAATTAAATTTCTAATATAATTTAAAACTGTAATTATTAATCTACTTTCAATATACATGTGTTAACATATGTCAGAATAATTCCCCAATCAATTGTTATTTCTTTTTTTATTATTTTATATATTGGATTTCATATTTCAATATTTTTATTGATACATTTGATTATATTAATTAATTATTGCAATTCATGACGAATTTGTCTAAAAATTAAATCTGGATTAGCATTAATTAAATTATTCTATGTTATTAATTTAATATAACAAGTAAATGAACTAATTTTACAAAGTAATAAAATCATGTTTTCAAATTCATATATATTTGAAATAATTTATTTATGATTCATATTATGAACATTAATTGTTATTAAATTCATAATTATGGAATAATAAATTACTGATGGATTTTATTAATTATTTTAGTCCACGATGTATTGAAATTATCATATCATAATTATTATTTAAAAAATTTCGTCATCAAACAGGTTATAAAATATTTTGTTCCACTTTTTAAATTGATTTCTATAAATATATTATTTCTATTTAATTTATATTACATTGTAAATGTTTTATAATATTTTCTAAAGAATGAGGTAGAGAAAATTGGACAAAATTTACAATGATGTTACTAGTATTATTTATTATTATTATTTCAATATAACAATTTTATAAGTTGATCTAGTTTATATATGAATTTACATATATATTTTTATTTTAATGTGGTTATCTGAGTTTCATTATAATCAAAAATCCACTTTCAACGATTATATTTTCAATAGTGGGTGGCAATAACATTAAAGAAATTATTATTATTTTATTCACTATTATATATCTAGATATCCTTATCTCTTTTTCATCATAATGTTTCCTCATAGTCCAATATAAATTAATACATGAGATCTTATTTCTCCTGACCTAATTTTAGATCACATTACACACGCATATGTTATACTATCATTATTCTCTTGATTCCATTTCAACTTATGTTTTATATTTTCCACTATTTCCAAATTCCAGTTAAATATATATCTTCTTCTATCACCAATATATTACAAAATTATATCTATATTATATAACGATAAATTCCTCCACTAGTACCATAAATCATGTTTATTGAAAACCTCTCAATTTATTAAAAATCTCCCTAATGTAGTGTAACCAATAATGAATCATTGAATACTCTTTGAGACGTGGAATAGATCTAGTTAACAATATGAGTTAAAAATTGTTAAATAATGTATCCCATAACATGTATATAGGATCATATATCAAATAAAGTATACGTACTTTTAGAAATAATCAAATAAACTATTGACTCATTACAAACCATTGACCCATGTAATGTTAGAGAACAAAGAACTAATTTCACCAAGATAAAATGCATTAGTTCTCCAAAAAACTCTATTATATAACCCCACAAAACACACTTCATCAAATAAAACATATCAGTATTAACCATAGGTTCATTAAAACCCCTGTCAAAATAAAAAAAACATATATAAAACATCATTTTAATCATATATAATCTCAGTGATTGGGATCTAAAATGATAATTAGGATGACTATAAAGGGAAATAAACATCCAAAATCCACAATAAAAAAATATATCATAAAAAACATTGATATAATATTATAATAATGACTTATTTGAAATATGGAAAACGTCCGTCCACATAAATATCAACAATAATGGTATGGGAAAGAACATATACTCAAAACAATACCATAGAAAAACCATTAAATTTCCAAACTAATGATTAATCAGTCTATATTTCATTGAAATGACAATGTCATGAACTTAACTACAATGGAAATTGAGGACGTAATGTATCGTTAAATGTTATCCAATCCATAATAACCCCATTAGCATGATATATATATATATATATATTGGGAAATATATAGAGGGTTTAATCAGGATGCATTATTAGAAACCATCCTCTAGTTCCAGGGTATAAACTCTTCTAATTATCTCCATTTATATTATAATAAATGGTAAAAAGTATTGGATCATTCCATAATAATTTATAAATATAGAACATAAAATTTCAAACAGGTAAATAAAATACCTCTTATTATTCTAGAAAATACACCATGTTGACAAAGTCAAACGAAATTCCCACATTTCCCTTTTTAATTTGTTCAATAGAAAAATTATGTAACTCACCATTCATATGATTGAATTAATTTATTATAACCCGTTATAATTCTAGTAATATCCACCAAAATGTATTTAACAATATGTAGAGGATATATTTCCATCAGTAAATTTTAGTGACCATCGATAAATACCTCATCCAAATTGACACAATGTGAATTATCATTTATTTCCACCTAATCATAGAAATCCATCTAATCATATATATTAATCAACCCTTTCTATGAGATTAAATATAAATAATTCATCCCTAAAAACAATTAAATATACTATATACCCAAAAATCATCATGTTATACCAACCATGATACATGAATATATTGTAATCAAATAATGATAGTAGCTACCATGACTAAAATTTGAAGAAGTATTCTCTAAAGAATCTTTTTTGAACCCCATATAGAAATGTATAACCTTCCACGTGTTTAAGAAAAATAATATAGTCACATTAATATTAAATGTTCACATATTTATATCTTATTTACTTGATTAATTTCAATACCTAAAAAATGATTATCTTTCATAACCTCCACCACCATGGTCAAAGAGAGAAAAAAAACTCAAATGGTCTATCCATGGATAAATCAATATATGGTATTATTTCTAATTTAGGACCGACATCATTATAATATTCCTTGAAATTAAATATAGATGAAACCCATGAACATTAACTCTAAACAATAGAGAGAATAAATTAATTTATTTCACTATGCATTGTGAAATATATTGTTTTAAAAATAAATTCCATCCCAAAATTAAAAATGTAACTCTATCTATAATATAATGTTTCATATGTTTAATTAAAAAATCAATTAAATATTTAATAGATTGGGAACATGTTAATTATATTATCTTGGTTATTGATAAATAATCACTCTCCTAATCCACAAATTATTTTCACATATAGAATTTTAATTCCTCTCCAACAAGATATAATATAGATTTATGGATTTGAAATAAATTTAATCAATCTAATATATTTGATTAAACAATGAAGAGTATCTTCGTATCCTTATGTTATAGTAATTTTTGAAGTTTCTTATTTCAAATAATATTATAAAATTCTACACATAAAGAATAACTTTTAGCCATGACATCCCTAAAATATTTCTAAATATTCCAAATATGAGTCAAATAATCAATAAACATAAAATCTTTGAGTAACCCAATGGTATTTTGGGATTTGTGTACCATACATTCAGACAAGATATCTCAATAGCACAATCAGTCCCCACCACCTCGCATGGTACTCTATCTATGCATCTACAATGTTTTATATTCTCTAGAAAAAAACCAATTATAAAATAAATATCAATGTTATCTTCCTCTAAATTTATTTTTCTATAAAAATATTTGTTCCATACCTTAATATTATTGTCATTAATAGTTATAATTATCAACATATAGTCATTTGATATCTATTGAATAAGGTTATTTCTTTGTAATCTACTGTACACTGTTGAAATTTAATTCATAAGTAATGGTTCCTCCACACATGAAAGAGTCATAGTCATTAAATGAAATTACTATATCAATTTAAAAAATTGGATAACCAAATAAACATAGAAAATAAATGGTGAAATAAATAAACAAATAGAAATCAAAATAAAACAATATCCAAATAAGAAAAGGCTAAAATAAATTCCCAGCATTCAGGAAATGAATAAAAAATTTAAACATCATATTATCCACGAAACCATAACAGTACAGAACTATTGTATGATATGAATAAATACTTATCTCATATTAACATATTTTCAAAATAATATTGATGCTTAAACGTAGATATTCATGTGGTTTAGATCCATGGGACTTGAAAACCATAAGATGTGAAAGATTACATTGATATATGTATAGCATACTTTAGATGGGAAAATTTCATTGTATATGGGTATTTGTGGTGTGTAACTATTAAAAGAAAAAGTCGACTTATTATAAATATAAAAATAAAAATTTGTTAGTATATAAACTATCGTAAATAGTGGAAAAATTATTAAATTAGGACTTCCATTCAATGATATTATATAATAAAAAATTATATTTTCATTTGACATAGATCAATCTCATGGTGGGGATAGTCTAATCAAAGAAGGTATGATGAGTTTTGGGTTTGTTTAATATGTTTTGTAACCCCAATAATACCTATTATAATTTATTATTATTATATTTTTTTACTGTTACATTGTTTTATCAATTATATGATATATTAATATTAATAGTATAATTTTTATAATTCGTTATGGATTATAAAATATGTTGGGGTTAGTGAACCCTACACAAAATATATACCTTCAATTTCATTTTTTGTATTAAAAATAATATAAATTTTATGTCATTGTGATGATGTTTTATGTATGACATTTTCATTATTATATATATTAGGTGTTAAAATATTTTTTCTACATTAGATAAAATAATAAATATCAATCGAAAAATATAATTTTTATTTTATTATAATGCACTACCCTTTCTCATTTTTTTAGGGCTGATAAATTTACAACATTATCAGTGTTTGTTTTGAAATGATTAAGGTATAATTTTTTTCTACAATCGCACATGCATTATTGTGAAACTTTTTTACAAATTAAAACCCAAAGCATCATCCTCAAAATTTTAGGATAGAAATAATAATGTAGATACTCAATATACAAGAGGGGGTAAATTGTATAATTTAAAAATTTCCTTAAAAAAGGAAGGATTTATGTTTAATAGAGTTAAACGAAGAAAATTCACAACACCTCTAACACCAATTAAAATATTAGTACAAAGTATGAAGTTACAAACTTCTATTTCTATACACTTGCTTAAAACTGGAAAGTGATTCCGAAAAACAGGTTCTAGAAATATAGATCTAGAAAATGAAACTCAACCAAAATTTACAATATGAGATTCTACATTAAAGAGTATATAATCTAACTAATCCAGAGTACATGTCTATGGAAATATAAGAAGGTTATACTTTACTTATAATACAAAACGCAGTGAAAAAACATGTTACAAAAACATGTAAAAAAATATAAATATTTTAACCCAAAGAAAAGGGTATCTAATAACCTTGGATAAAGGTCCCATGATTTATACTTTCAAGTAATTTTGTCTTACCCACACTAGTGTAATCAATCGATACGATGATCGGACTCTCTGTCTTGCTATCCCCGCAATCCCTCAACATCATGGTAGTTGGAACCTCTATATTCACCAGCAAGGAAGCCCTCAACTTCAAGGTAGTTGGTACCTCTATCTTCCTATCCCCGGAAGCCCTCGATTGTAATCAATAACAATCAGAGTCACATGAAGCAATTCTGCACAAGGCAATGTTTGAAAAAGACATTTAAAAATTCTGCACAAAGATTTTAGAGTTGATAAGTGCCTCTCTCTCTCTAGAAATCACTTCAACAGCTTGTAAGAACATGTTTTTTTAATTTTGATGCTTCTTTTCAAATGAACTCTTATATAGAGGAGAATCTCCAATGGTCGGATCCCTCCTCCAATGGTTATATTTTCCTTAAATTTCGGAGGGACATGTACACGTGTCACTTAACCAACAGTTAGTTAGAAACAGAATGGATGATATCATTTGATAACAAAATATGTGTAACTGAAAGCACGACATCATTTTCTAGTGAAACAAGTATAAGTATAAGAAAAACTGTTGTTTATAATGTAACAAATAAAAGATCGGAGTCTAACCAAAATGGAATTAGGAGTCTATAATAAAGAGATATTCGGATTCTGTTTTATAGGAATTCAGAACCTGAATTCTGTGGAAATCTGGACTCTGAATTTATTAGGAAATTCAGATTCTAGTTTCACTAAAATTCAGAATCTTAACTTACAATGTTCGGAGTCAACTGATAGAAGTTTGGAGTCGAACTAGTAAAAGTTCAGAGTCAAACTAGAAAGAGATCGGAGTCTAACTTGTTAGAGTTAAGAGTCAAGAATTCGGAGTGGAATTATATGAGAGTTCTTATCTAGAATTTGGAATGGAACTTAATTAGGGTTCATATCCAGAATTTGTAATGGAACATCATTAGAGTTAGTATCCAGAATTTAGAATGGAAGTTCATTAGTGTACATATCCAGAATTTGGAGTGGAACTTCATTAGAGTTCGTATCTAGAATTCGGAGTGGAACTTCAATAGAGTTCATATCTAGAATTCAGAGTGGAACTTCATTATAGTTCATATCAAGAATTTGGATCCTAAAACAGAATGCTTCATTTCTAAGTATTATATTATTCCATGGTTTTAGGTATGAATCCAATTTTTATACATAATAAATATATTGATATGTATAAGGAAATCTATGTTATGGTAAATTTCCATATGGATGGAAATTTTCCTTAGAGAAGTAAAATATCAGTTTGCTTTTGTATAGGGTGTTTTTGATTTTCAAAACAAGAAGTAATGGAAAATTCATAAGGAAAACCTTATTGACTCAACAATATCCCAATTTTTAGAATGCACAAACAACCATACGAAAAAAAATATAAGGACATTTAATATTTTCATTAGACTTTGAAATTAAAAATTATCTCCATTTGTTCATAGATGGTAGTGAATACAACAGACTCCCCCTTAGGCATAGGAACTCTAAGGATTGTATTCTGAATTTCTAGAATGGAATTTTCATTAGAATAAAGGAATCTTAATGAGAACTCCCCCTTACTTAAGGATAGATCTTCTTAGAAATTTTCCCTTCTCCCCTTTGGGTATTTCTTTCTCCTTCTCACCCATTGTTATTTTAAAAAAGACGTGAAGGGAATTGAAAAAAAAATAAAGTACTTGAAACATTAGTACATAACAAGACAAGATACAACCAAGAAAATATTTGTTATAGCTGAAAAAAAATTTAAAAGGAAAATCAAATGCAACAAAAGAATAGATTTATCTATTTTCCATCCCTTTCCTCTGGAATAAGCTTTTTCAAGAGAGTTTTCAGCTTCTTCAAATCTTTATGACCCTCCTCAGCTTGCTTCACCAAAGCTGTGATCCTTTCTTGTTGTGCTTTTAGCACCACTGCCTATTCCTTCATGGCCTCTTCTGGAAACTTCACTAACTCATATTGCATTACAAGATTTCCTTCGAGCTAAATTAGTAGATTTCTATCCCTTTTGAAATTTTGAGCAAGAGAGATAACCTTGTCATTCAAATCCTTTGGTTATTGATTCTGAGAAATTTTCTCAATTATTAGCTCATTTGACGATTTTTTATCATGAAGTATTTGGTGTCAAAGGCATATTTAACATCATTCTGAAAACGATCAAACTCAGCCATGTCTTCTTCAAATTTCTTAAACCACAATTTGATTTTGGTGCATGATTTATTGTGGAATCACAATTGATATGTAAACTTCTATGATCTAGTTCAATCTTCACACACTTATCCATCACCATAGATAAGGATTCTAACTTTTGATTCAGACTATGATTCATCATCTGGCATCTAGAGTCTATGGTTGGAAAGATTGGAATGGTGTCCATCATATTTTTCAAAGACTCGACAACAAATTCAAGACCATGTGCTGATGATTCCGAATCAGACACATTTCTTGGGGATTGTTATTCTTCAATATGCACAAGCTTCTTTTTAGTAGAACCACCAACTTCTTTCTTCATGATGATATATTTTGTTGGTGTATCCATGAGCACTTTCTTACATTTATCAGTTTTTAGAATGGGTTTATCATCTATTGATTCTTCCACACACTCTTATAGTTGAACAATCATGTACTCATCTATTTTTTCCTTTTCTGCTCCTTCCTCAAGAAAATTCTTCTCATAGGATTCTTCTTCAAACAATTCATAATTTTTCACTTCCTCTTCTTTATCATCATCATTCTTACCTTCTTTCTCAACTTCCTTTCCCGGAGTTACAAGTTTTTCAGATTCATTTTTTTGCTGATAATCATCAACATGTTTAATTAGGACATCTAGATCAGCACGTCCTTCGTCTACTTCATCTTATTTCTCTACTACTTCTTCTTATCTTTTAACAACTGCTTTCTCTTTATTCTTTTCCTGAGTGATGTATTTCTTCCTAGGGGTCTCTGGTAAAGGTTCAATAATAAATGTTTCCAGAACCGTAATTTTCTCCGAATCCATATCATTTGTTTTCATAAGAGATTGAACAATAACTTATTCTGACATCTTCTTCTTCAATTTAGTTTCTTTTGATTGTCTATTCAACTAATCAATAGATTTCTCTTTTATGTCCTCAGCCTCAATAGGATCTAATCCGAATTGAGGGTCCACTTCTTTTTTCTTCTCCTTGTCTTCCCTCCACATAGAAACCACTACATCAAGGTAGGATTTTTGTTTCTTTGGATTGGGTGGTGAAAAATGAGTTTCCTTTGACTTCTAGGACTTGTCTTCAGCCGCCACGCCTTTCAACTTTCACTTCTTCCCATACCTTTTAGATGGTTCTAGAGTTTGTTGATCTTTCTGAGATGCCCCACCCTCTTCCTCTGGTAAAGGGTAGAAATATCCAGATTCAACAAAAAAACCAATCTTCATCCTCTTTAAAGTATCATCACTAACCAGCATTACTTTTCAATTTCTTTTATTGGAAGTGCAAGAAACTTTAAACGAATCATGACACCATAAAATAAGCTTAGAAAGCAAGGAAAGATACATTCTGATATAATATTTCAGATTCCCTTCTTTAATATTCTTAACTGTAATCAAAACATGCCTCATCAAATTCAACTTCATTAGATTTACCAAAAAATATAATATGTATATATCATTATTATTGTGATTATCCTTATCACCCCTTCTATATATGAAAAAAACTTGTACCAACAGATGTAGAATCCGATTATTTGGCGAGAGATTAGAAATATTTGTAGTCTTGGCATCATTAAGTCCAAGGAATTTCTTTGCCTTCACATTGTTGATTAATATTTTCTCATCAGGAAGCTTATGTGAACAAAACTCAGCATCACCTTCATAATATAGACCCACTAAGCTTGCAGCCTTGGTGTAAGAAAGCATATAAGTCTTCCCATAATATTTTATCAAAAACTCCCCTCTGCCATATTCATTATGGAATGAAACATACTCGTAAAACTCAACAAGAAAATATGTATAAACCGATTCCTGACTCGCTGGATTTGATAAACAATCATCCACCCAACCATTCAATATGATATTATTAGTAATAATATAATCATACTTGTATAAACTTGGATGCACTAACCTCTCCCTGTAAACTAACCATTTTGATATTGGCTTCATATTTAACATTTCCTGAGAAGTGGCTTCTGCAGAAATTCGGAATGAAGTTCTCTAGAAGATTCAGAACGGGCTTTATGAAGGGATGTAGAACTTCAACACGTGAGAGCTTGAAGATCGATGAGGGACACAAAATAGGGGACCCCTTCATCAATGCGATGGAACTAACCTTTGAACTTCCAAAAACAATCTAACGGTTGAAAATTTCTATGATCTGATCTGACGGCTGAAAACATATCTACAAGGAAAACTTGAATATGATCTTTTGAAGTTTTTAAGAAAAACAATCGGTTTTAAGAAAAACAAAATCCGATGAATTTTAAAAGAAAATGAAACTACCAGCAACCTAAAAATGACTACGAAATACATAAGTAAAAAAAACATACCTTTCGGATTGGATTATAAGTTTATTCGTAATATGTAATATTCTTCTTGAAGAAAAATTTGACTACAAAAAACTAACTACGAATAACATAATGTTGAAAAAACATTGACTACAAAAACTCCATTACGAAAAGTATGAGTACGAAAATACCAGTACGAAAAGTTAGAGTAAAAAAAATTACAGTACGAAATGTTTGAGTACGAGTAATTTCAGTATGAAAATTCCGAGTACGAAAAATTTCAGTACGAAAGTTCCAATTCTGAAATTTTCCGTTTCAAAAATTTCAGTTCCGAAAACATTTTTTCGAAAATTTTAGTTACAAAATTTTTGAAAAACTAACTACGAAATTTTTGATTACAAAAGATTTTTAAAAAAAATGACTATGAAAATTTTGATTACAGAAGAAAAAAACTGAATACAAAAATTTTGATTACAAAAGAAAAAAACTGACTATGAAAATTTTGATTACAAAAGATAAAAACTAACTACGAAAATTTTGATTACAAAATCTATAAAAATGACTACGAAAATTTTAATTACAAAACCAAAATACTGACTATGAAAATTTTGATTAGAAAAGAAAACAACTGACTAAGAAAATTTTGATTACAAAAGAAAAAAAAATTGACTACGAAAATTTTGATTACAAAAGAAAAAAAACTGACTATGAAAATTTTGTTTACAAAATCAAAAAAACTGACTACTAAAATTTTGATTAAAAAATCAAAAAACTGATTATGACAATTTTGATTACAAAAGAAAAAAACTAACTACGAATATTTTGATTACAAAAGAAATAAAACTGACTATGAAAATATTGATTATAAAATCAAAAAACTAACTAAGAAAATATTGATTACAAAAGAAAAAAATTGACTAAAAAATTTTTGATTACAAAAGAAAAAAAACTGACTACGAAAATTTTGATTACAAAAGCAAAAAAATAACTATGAAAATTTTGATTTTGCTAACAAGAAAATGTACTCCCCATATGAAAAGGAGTCTATTAATGTAAGGATAATGGTTGAACCAGAAGTTAATGAAGGAAGATTACCTTATGGTTATCATTCCTAACTTCTTTTTAATGTATTCAAATCTATCGGAGGGTAATGATTTTGTAAAAATATTAGCAAGTTGATCTTGCGTTCCGATATATTGAAGAATAATATCTCGTTTTAGTTTTATCAAGAAGAAAAATATTACCTATACAAACAATTTCTCCTTGAGCATTATCTTTGAATGTTACTTTTCCTTCATTTGTCTTGATAATATTTTCGAAATAGTTTTTGTTACCAGTTATATGCCAGGAACATCCATTATCCATGTAACATGTATTGTTGTTGGTACTCCCTTTATCTTCCTGAAAATAAGAATATAATTAGACTTTCACAATCCAAACATGTTTGGATCAATGATTTCAGATAACAATATTTTGGGTACAAACTTCTTCTTAGAAAAATAAGCCTTATGAAAACCTAAATATTGGGTTTTGTTTAAAGAACAATTCTTTGTCCAGTGATCACCACATTTATTGTTGGTACAAAATGGGGCACTTTGATGAACAACGTGATTGTTAATAAAAGTTGTTTTTACATGGGTATAACCAAATCTAGATTTTTTTCTTAAAGGTCATATTTATAAATACATATTATCAATATTTTCTTTACCTAAGGTAATGTTCGACAAACGCTTATTTAATGAAAATATTTCGGACTTGAGTTTTATAAACAAGTTTTTATCTTCAAAATAATTATAATTGGAAGTAGATCTAGTCTCAAAAACATGTTTCTTAGAAATTACTTTTTCTAGTTCCTTAGAATGTTTATTCTTCTCAGAATATACTTTGTCAAGAGTTTTTGAAATACATTCAAAATCATCATTTTTCGTATCATGATCTTTAAAAAGATCTTATATTTCATTAGTAAGAATAATATTCCTAGAGTTTTCCTTATCAAGTTTTTTATTGAGTTTTAAAATCTGAATCTCAAGAAATTCAGCAAACCTAGAAACTTCTTCATAGGTAGGTAATGTATTTTCTTCATCAGAAGAAGATTCTTCATCTGAAGAGTTATAATATTTACTATCATTATAATTAACAGAAACATTGGTCAATGATTCAGCATTATGTACCTTAGACATAAAAGAAATTATTTTTAATATGTATCCTGGATATAAGACTAAGATTCTTCTGTCTAGAAGATTCATAATCTGAAGATTCATCTGAATAGTCACCACCACTGGCACTCCAAGGGTCATTAGCTTTCAGAACATTCTTAACACTGGACTTGTCATTCTTCTTCATGTTCCATTCCGAATGCCTCTCTTTTCGTTCATTCTTCTTGGGCATAGGGAAATCAGGTCTTATATGTCCACTTCTCTTTCATTCATAGCATGTGACCTCTCCAAATTTCTTGTCTTCCCTTTCCTTCTTCTTATACTTGGATTGGAAAGTTCTTTGTCCATCTATCATGTTCATCCTTCAAGAAATATTTTCTAACTCATTCTCTGAGACTTCAAACTCACTACATTCTGATTGGATAATAACATTCTTAGACATGGATATAGTAACCCTCTTAGGAGTCATAGCATTCATTTGATTTGATTTAGTAGTAAAAGAAATAGTACCATTACCATTCTTCTTCTTTATATTGTCACCATCTCTCTTCATCCTTGTTTCATGTTGAAGAAGAGTTCGAAACAGCTCATCTAAAGAAATTTTATTAAGCTTCCTATTATCAACAATATCTTTTCTCTTTGATTCCCACTCATTGGGAAAAATATCAATGATCTTGTCAATAAGAGCTTCGGCATCTAGACCTTTCTCTCCGATAGATTGTAAGCTATTCACGATATTCATAAACCTTTATTGCACCTTAAAAATGGGTTCTCCATTAGGAATATTAAAACTATGATACTCATCTCTAAGCATAGATCTTATAGTCTCAATCACATTAGATGTACCAAAATGAGTAACTTCAAGTTTCTTCTATATACAGTAAGCTATTTCACAAGGAGAAATTTGGTTATATACATTCCTTGTTATTGAACATAGTAATGTATTTCATACCTTATAGTTGAGTTTATAATCATGCTTCTCTTGGTTTGTGAAAGTATTATCTTCCTTATCAATAATTTGATAACCTCCACTAAGCATTACACACATTTCTACTCCATTATTGAAAATGAAAGTCTTCATTCGATCTTTTCAATACTCATAATCATTACCATCAAATTTGGTAGTCTTGTAGGATTTAGGTTGTCGATGGAACCAACATTGATTCCTTCCATCTTAAAATATTTCTACATAAGAACTTATTAATAACAAAATTTTGGATTCAAGGAAAATATTCCTAAGCAAGGAAAATAAATAACAATGAAAACGTGAGCAATGAAAATCTTATATGTGAGTATATGTATTTCAGAGACCCGCTCTGATACCAATTGTAGGATTGGTATAGAGTATGATGTTTCCAACCTTTGAGACCAATTGTATGATTGAAATAACAATGTAGATGCTCAATATACAAGAAGGGGGGGTTAATTGTATACTTTAAAAATTTCCTTAAACAAGGAAAGATCTAAGTTTAACAGAGTTAAACTAAGAAAATTCACAACACGTCTAACACCAATTAAAATATTGGGACAAAGTATGATGTTACAAACTTCTATTTTTATACAATTGCTTTAAATTGGAATGTGATTCCGAAAAATAGGTTCTGGAAATATGGATCCGAAAAATGAAAGTCAACCAAAGATTACAATTTGAGATTCTACATTAAAGAGTATAGAATCTATCTATGTCAGAGTACAAGTTTATGGAAATATAATAAGGTTATGCATTCCTTACAATACAAAATTTAGCGGAATAACTTGTAACTAAAACAAGTAACAAGATATAAATCTTTTAACCCAAAGAAAAGGGTATCCAACATCCTTGGATAAAGGTTCCTTGATTTATACTTTCATGAAAGTCTGTCTTACCCACACCAGGGTAAGCACTTGATACAAAGATCAGAGTCTCTATCTTGCTATCCCTGGAAGCCCTCAACTTCAAGGTAGTTGGAACCTCTGCCTTCCTCAGCAAGGAAGCCCTCAACTTCAAGGTTGTTGGTACCTCTGTCTTCCGATCCCCAGAAGCCCTCGATTGTAATCACCGAAAATTGGAGTTGCACGAAGCAAGTCTGCACAAGGAAAAGTTTGAAAAATCCATTAAAACATTCTGCACGAAGCATTGAGAGTTGATAAGAGCCTCTCTCTCTAGAAATCACTTCAATATCTTGTAAGCACAAGTTGTGTTGATTTTGTTGCTTCTTTTCAAATGAACTCCTATTTATAGCCGATGTTCCAACAGTCCGCTCCCTCCACCAATGGTCATATTTTCCATAAATTTCGGAGGGACCGGTACATGTGTCACATAACCAACAGTTAGTTAGAAACAGAATGGACAAAATCATTTTAAAACAAAATATGTGTAAAAAAAAGAACGACATTTTTTTGTAATTAAACAAGTATATGTATAAGAAAAACTAAAGTTCGGAATGTAAGTAAATAAAATCTCAGAGTCTAACAAAAATGGAATTCGAAGTCTATAGTAAAGAGATATTCGGATTCTGTTTTATAGGAATTCGGAACCTGAATTCTGCGGAAATCCAGAGTCTGAATTTATAAGGAAATTCGGATTCTCATTTCACTAGAATTTAGAATCTTAACTTACAATGTTTGGAGTCGAACTGATAGATGTTCGGAGTCGAACTAGTAAAAGTTAGGAGTCGAACTAGTAATAGTTAAGAGTTGAACTTGATAGAGTTCAGAGTCCAGATGTCAGAGTTGAACTATATGAGAGTTTGTATCCTGAATTTGGAATGGAACTTCATTAGAGTTCATATCTAGAATTTGGAATAGATCTTCATTAGAGTTCGTATCTAGAATTCAAAATGGAAATTCATTAGAGTTCGTATCCAGAATTCGGAGTGGAACTTCATTAGAGTTCGTATCAAGAATTCGGAGTGGAACTTCATTAGAGTTTGTATCTCGAATTAGTAGTGGAACTTCATTACAGTTCATATCTGGAATTCGGATCCTAAAACATAATGCTTCATATCTAAGTATTATATGATTTCAAGGTTTTAGGTATGAATCTGATTTTTATAATTAATAAAAATATTGATATGTTTACGGAAATCTAGGTTAGGGTAAATTTCTTTAAGGAAGGAAATTTTCCTTAGAGAAGTAAAATATCGATTTGCTTAAGTATAAGGAGTTTTTGATTTTCGAAACAAGAAGTAATAGAAAAGTCATAAGGAAACCCTTGTTGACTCAACACAAGTATTCTCTCAATTACATTTGTCATGGTTCGACATCCGGTAATAAATCATTAACAATCGCAGCTTATTCACCTCTCAAAACATCAATTTCATCCATGATTCATTTTTAAAAACATTGAATTTAAATATCATTCACTATTATAATTTCATTAAAAAATATATCTTATACAAATCCCCCTAAAAATTTCTAGGGGACATCAATCACACCATCAATTATTGTAGATGTCATTGAATAACTCTGAGGGTCTTGGTTCTTATAATGGAGAATCTATTAACTCAATTTAAATCAATATATAAAATTTAAAAAAAATATAACATTAATTACCGAAAAATAATATTACCATATAATATATAGTTAACAAAAAAATAAAGCTAAAATCACATTAAATTCATTAAAATATATATAATATAAATCAATTTCCAATCATGGACAAAAAAATCCAAAAAAATAACTATAACACAATTTTGGCGTTCAACTCTGTCTAAAACTAAAACTGATTATTTCATTCACTACATATGCACTACACATACATCTAACCATGAAATAGTCAAAGTATTGTAGTCCATTATCGTGTCAAGAGACTTAAATTAAACAAGCATTCTAATGAAACTATGTATGGTGTGGGTGTCTACATGTTTGCCACCATAAATACGGTCCCTAGTTAGTAGACACATGTATATGTGTGTATAAAAAGAGAAATTTATAGTAAGTTATATTGTAAACATATATAACTAATGTTTTTTATCATTAATTCATGTTTTACTTGAATTTATGATTCTAATAGTGCTACAGTAGAATGATTAACCCATTGTGTATATATACTAAATTTATCACAAATCCATCCAACTAATACTTCTCGAAAAATACATTCCATTGGAAATTACTATATGGATCTTTTAGATAACCCATAGACCATTATCGAATTCTCATTAATATATAATTTGACTTAATATAATCCACACATATTATACAAATATAACCTCAATAGGTGAACACTATCACACATAATATTATATCCAAATAAGACTTATCCCTCATATAGCATGATAGTCAAAACAATTGACCTAATAAAGACATCAATAGAAGATTACACATAACTCTATGTGTTCACCACAACACATTAGGACCATCTATGGATATTTGACCCCAAGGACATCAAATCAAATTTCGAAAAAAATCACAACCATATTTTGACCATAATTCAATTAATTTTTTACAGCACCATTAATTAATGTTATATTGAAATAATATGATTTAAATGAATTATGTATCTCAATATCCAAATGGTTTAAATCACAATGTTCATAATGTGTCATATTAATAAATCTATCCCTACTACCATCAATAAATAAAATATGGAAAATTTCATAACAATCCATAAAAAAAATAACCTCTATAAAATATATCTATAATGAATTCCAAATCATATATCTAATGAAATGACATGTATACATATTACACAATATATGAAATATGTATGTGCTTCCATTCTTGGTCACTATTACAACACAATTGATTCCCTCAAATCAATCACTGATAAAAACTCATAAAAAATTGAAATAATTTAGAATGACATTCTAGATTGCAGTAGGATTTTAGATATTGAATTACATTACTATATTTTATACAACTATGATGATGTGGTTAATAATTATAAAAAAATATAAAATACATATTTTCTGTAGAAATCTGTTATAATAATGAAAAAACTAGGAACTGGCAATAGTGTATTATGATCCTTACCAAACAAAACTCTCACCAACAGATGGATTAATGAATTGATGAAAAATAAATTATTAAACAATTTATAATATTTATTAGTTCATAATAGTGATTAATTTATCCATACTAAAGTATCAAAAAATGAGGGTTTACACTCATTTAAATTAGTGAAATTTAATTAATTTAATTAAATTTTAAAACATACCCAAAGAAAAAAGCATGTACTTATTCATGTATTTCTAGGTATCTATATAATGTTCACTAAGTAGATGAAATTCCTTAGAGACTGCCCACACAATAATTGTTCTAAATTGTACTATTTAGTAATCTTCCCATTACCATGTTGTTTCAATATTCAAAATTGAATTCATGACATCATGTGAAAATTTTTTCCTCTCAAGTGTCTTTTAGTAAATCTATAAGAATATATTTTACTATAAAATCACATGTCAATGAATTTTTTTTTTGATGAAACCCATAATATAATGTTTGAAATGTGGAAGATAATTTCACCCTATACACGACATCCGAAAAATGGGCATTCAAGCCTTGTATTCTGGCCACTTGGCCTTGGGAATTTAGGCTATGTAATGGGTCTCCCTTAACATAGTGAAATATAGGACTTTGTATTATTAATATAATGATTCTTTAACCCCAACCATTAAAAATATACATTCATTATTATGATATCATTAAAAAAATGGTTCCCTTAAGCTTAATATTGTTCATTATTGAATTAAACATTAAATATACAATCAAGAGTGTCTCCCTCAATAAATCAAAAATGTACATCCTATTATAATGTTATTTAAGATGATTTTCCACCAATTATACCCAATCATTCCATGATTCCATCAAACTCACTTACAATGCATCGATTATTTACAGTGAAGCAATAAGATAATTATTTTAAATCCAACTCACTTTAATTTTTTCCATATTAAAAAACTGAACAAAATATCTCATCCATGGTTTTTAATATTTTCAAATATTTGACTTTATAAATACATAAAAAACTCATAATTTTGGTTGTTAAGTGAGAATATTCTTTAAAACATAAAATACTAGATAATCTAATTAACATCCTCCCATTTCTTCTTTTGAGGTTTGTATTTGTATTTAGAGTTACAATAATAACTTATGTAATATACCATCAAGTACACAATGTGATTTTTACCTCATATTGTTTACTTATATAAAGCATTCATCATCAACTATCCCCCATATCTCATTCATGTTGAATTTTTATTAACATTATTATATACTATAATTCATTGGTTGGGAACTGAATTTTCATTTATTATCCCAAATCACTTAATAACCCCATATATTCAATCTTATTATATTAGGTAGACTATGTAAAAACATTGGTACCCATAGATCATTATCCACAAAATCTAAATTACCACAACATGGTCCTTCATCTCAAAAGATCTAAAAAACTCAAACGTAAATTCATAATTTTTTCACTTAATGGAAATTCAGTAATTAATTCATCATCATGGATATATAGAAAAAAAATATCATATTTTTTTTGGTAATAGATACGGTCTAGATTAATCAAGATAATCATTAAATACATCATTCTGTGATTGAAAATTATATTTAAAAAACGTCAGTATTTATATTGTCATTAAATAATATATTATATGATAAACACAAGTGCCCATTTCCATATATCCTTGATTCCAATGTGATAATACATGATAATTTATTCATCTACATTCCCATGTAGAAATAGTCTATTACCATCCAAAAATTTTAACTAAGCACATTCCTATGAAACAAAAGTAAACAATATCTAGATATTCATGTTTATAAAACGAAGTGAAAATATTATTAATAATCCACATATATAATTCATTGAAATATCTTAAGAACTAACCATTATTTTTTCCTCATTCCACCATATTCATCTTTATTCACCATAAAACCCCCATTCTTTTTAATAAAACATTAATCATGAGGGACTCAATGTCAACCACCATGTTTAAGAAAAACTGTAAATCTAGTTCACATATCATGATGAACTACCATTATTAATAATATATTATAATTATTCCATATTTTTGGATCTTATTATATCTTCCATTTATTAGAATTATGAATTGAAAATAATTACCATAATTTGTTTACTAGGAATATATCTATTCCAGTTCTCCATAAATTTCATTATGGATGACCTCATTACATAACTAAAAATATTATTTTATAAACCTATAGCATTTTAGAATAATTATTCAATATTCTTTTTGGTGAAACTGTATTTTAAAGCATGATCAGAATATATTCTATATACTATAGTATATCTACTAGATGGTTTTCATTGTATGATCGTAATGCACTATTTTTTTTCTGATCATCAATAACTTCTAGTAATAAATATATTGTATAAAAAACATCAAATGATAGTTTATTCTTATTAGAGTTTTATAAATGGTTTCAATCCATCAATAAAATCTCTCTGTTTATGATCAATATTAAACATATAATGAATTTATGATAGTCATTATCCAATAGACTCAATATAATCTCTTCATATCCATGGGTAACAAAGGTCAACAATTAAGACTTATATTCATGATTACATCATTATGTAGAATCTATGAGTAAGTTTGTGTGTATTTTGAAAATATTGAGATTCATTAATTCAATATTTTGTTTTCATAAACATATATCTATATTTTGTTTAAAATTGGGGACGATGGACCAAACTATTAAATATATGGTAAAATTTACATCATTTTCCATAACATCTTAAAGAATCTAATGTGAATTCGCATAATGATTACCATCACGAAAATAATTTTTTTATCCTATGTACATATTTTTTGTACATGTGTCTCTGGAATGGTCCCCATAAAATAAATCCCCTAATTACAATATATTCATCTGAAAAAAATTCTTCCATACACTCCATCATTGTCTTGTTTTATGCACATTAGATTGAAAACTTTATATTTCTAAATAATATTAATCAACATATAAAATGAAACAAATAACACATTCTTTTGATAATGTACACCCCCCAGAATTTTCTTCATTAATTTTTATTGTATTTAACATAAAATATACACTCCTAGGAGAATTCATATGTTCTAGTCCCCAAACAACAATGTGCATCTACCCCAGCATATGATGCTTATATGTTTTTACATTATTTTACAAAGACACCATCCACAAAATTCAACTAATTTAATGAAAATATGTTCCATAATTTTTTCATGATACCATCAATAATCATTTAGAAGAAGGAATTTACATCCCCCTTTCCCAAAGCGTCCAAGATTTTCATGCAAAATCATATCAAAATTTCTCTCTATTGTATGAATCACTCCTTTGATCACTTTATGTGGTATAGAATATTATCTTCCACTATATTAAATTTTAAAATATATCTACCATAAATATATTATAAACCATTATGTACATTATATGGAAACAAATTATAATCCATATTCTCATTTGAAAATTGGATTTTTTGGATGTTTGGAGTATATTTTATTACCTACAACATCTACATTTTTTCATTCCATATCATTATTAGAATATACATTTTACTCACTATCATCATTGTGTTTCTATTTGTTGGATGTTCTTTTTTATACCAACAGGAAATATATTTATTTATTCATCATCTCATTTGTGTACCATGGAATGATGCTACAATGCATATAACACATGACACCAATGTACGTGCAATACATTGAAGAAATATTCATGTACCTCTAATTTCACTAATTTATTATCCCCTAAAAGTGTAATTTTTAGGAAATATCTATTTATATAATAATATATTTTTAAGGTGGACATTATTACCCTAATTCAAGCATATTGTGGAAACATTTTCCCCACTGATCCAAATCAAGTTACTAATTCCTTTTTAATTTATAATAATTTTTCATCTAGTGGTATATCAACTTCTATTCATGTTATTTAAATATCCAATTATGTGTGAATATCATTCAAATCATTCTTCTCATTTACATTCAGTTCATACGCATTAATGTACTTCATGTAATCCATTATTCTATAACTACTCATATAAGTCATTATAATTTCACATGTCTTTGTGAGGAAAAAGTTTTCCAATGTCACTTGAAGAAGGTCTTTGAAGATTACTTTTAATGAGTCTCACTAATATCAAATATAATTTATCTTTATTGTTTGATAATTGAAATATATACCTTTTAACATTGTCAAAACGACATAACATGAAAGCATTTTTAATTATCATCCATTTGTCATATATATGAACTAATTGATTCCTATGTTTTGATTCATTCATTAGTTACCATATGATTACTGAAAAATTCTGAGAAAGTAAATTAAAAATTATACTAAATTATATCTTTTCAACACACTCTCATTCATACAAATTCATTATTTTTATCTTGTATAATGTAAATGGAATAGAATGGTCCTTATATAGAAGTAAATAATTCATATGTATCATCCAAAACCCAAAATACAATAAATTGAGTTCTAAAACATACACCAAACGCTCATCAGATACCATTCATCTTGATCATATGATTAACCACTACATCTAGTGACTGTAACATGGGAGGTTTGAAAATGAAATCAATTATTCCCATATACGGTGAAGGGATGAATAATGTTACATATTTATGTACTAAAAAACTATAACTTGGACAAGATCTATTATAATTACACTATAAGTGATCATTAATACACCTTTTTTTTGTTCATTCATACCATCTGATTAACCCGAAAAAGTATAGTCCTCTACAAAACCATGAAGATACGATAAAAATAAAGTGTTTACCAAATGGAATTAAATCATGAATGTGCTAGATGCCTCTATAAAAAACAATACACTAAAACTAAATTAACAAGATGAGGAAAATAAAGAAAAAATATAATGATTGAATTGGAAGATATTCACATAAATAAAAATGACTAGGACCCTATGAAAATCCCTAGGGTAATACTACATTGTTATATTCATGGAAAAAATATGGTTACAATTATTAGGTATCTTACTAAAATTATTTTTATTTGCGATTGGTTCATAATTTAATTACACACAAAAGAAATATTATGATCCATCCCATGATACCCATCTCCACGATAATGCAATCTCTCTATATATTTTTACACTTTACATGATACTTCATGTTGTTAATTTTACAATCATTAACCCAACTACAGTATCACACTATGTCATTGAACTATTCCCCATATGATGATATCCTATGTTATGAAGTCTACCTAATCTATCCGTGTTCATTTTTTTATGTGTAATTTCACAATAAATTTTTCTTATATATAAACATCCATTGTACTAATGTCAGATGTTTTCACTATATTGTCAATATGGTCATGAAAAATTACTCCACATTATATTCACCATCTATAGGTTTTATTTTCCAATAATAGAAAATAAATCATACACTATTAATAACTAAATCACAAAACAGACCCTAGATACTTCACTGATCCATCTGAATGGTCAAACATTCCAAATTATACATGGTTTCATTGAAAAAAAAATTATTAACCTCATATGAATACTGAAGTCATAATAATATTCCAAAATAGAATATGTCATCACTTTCCATTCAATAACCATGACACCATCCAACTAAAATGAATCCCTATATTCATATTCAGCATATTGGTCAAATAAAATGATGTTTTCATACATATTTTCTCAATAGATAAAAATGTGTTACATATAAATAAAAACAGATTCCCATAATTTTTACTCCCCACCATATATATCACCTAACCGATTACTCGAAAATTTATCTACATATTACTATTTTAGTACTACATCTAACCATCATCCCATATCTTTAATTAACAATCATTAAACACAATGTTATCACAAAAAATATCCAATTCATATACCATACCCACACATGGTATATTCTCTCGTGATATCAATAATATTTTTCTCCACCACCCATCATAATAACCGATAATCAACATAATTCCAACATACTTATAATGGTTAATATTACTCTAACCATCTCAAAATTAGGCCATCACAACTACATTATACTACCCCAATCCATGACATCTAGATTTCTATTTTCCCTATATATTAAAAATAAATTCTACGCATTTATCCCATTGATAATATTTTTATCTTATTCCATTACATGGGAGTAAATATAAAAATTTTCACAACCTTCTAACCCTACTCTATGTTCCACATGAGATTCTGAAATTTGAAAAGATATATAAATAATAAAATGCTATAAAATCATATAGAAGAACCGTTCTATTCATCACATCTTACCCCATATTCCACACTCCATTAGTAGAAAATAACAATATTTTTGAATATCTTCTATCATCTAATAGTGTCATCATTTCAATGATTTTTCCCGTTTTTGTAGAAACGATGGTCGAATTCATTGAACACTGCATTAGGTATCCCCAAAGACCAATATTCTATAAGTTTTGTCATTTATACTATTTTAATAGATTGCAAAACCACGATCATTAATGAATACCCTCCACTCTCGTGGAATTTTTACAAAACTCAGTAAATTGTGTAATAAAATATAATATTCACTTGTACCCTAATGAAATATCTATGTCTTTACTCAAATAGATACACATTATTCATCTTGTATCTTTTTATCATTGGATAAAATCATTAAAAATCTCCAATATATGAATCATAATCCTAGACAGAAATCTCACCCTATTCTGTTTCTATAAAATCATAGACTCCCTCAACCCTCAATTTTATGGGAAATAAAATCTCAATGAAACATTCCTCAATGTCATTATAAGACATCCAGTCATATATATAAACATAAACATATACACCACTGTAGTGTTTTATTCTCTAATGTATATACCCTATTGGAAATATGAATATATTGATGGTAATGTTAACAAACATTATCAAGTAATTGAATGTGTAGGGTTTTCCTTCTTCCTAATATAATGGAAGAAGTATAGACTAAAACTCCATGGTATAATATTCCATGAATGTATGATCCTCATGGTTCCCAAATCAATATTATGAATGAACTAGTTCACAATTTCTATTATATGGGCATCAAATAGATTCCTTATCTCAGAATATAAATTCCTAAAATAATGAATCCTCCATAAGTGTCTCATGATCAACACATCCCTTAGGAATCATAATAGGATCACACAATGAATATACCACATATCCTATATATAAATTATTCATAATTTTATCATAGTGACATGTCATTTTAATCCAAATATCATTATAAATTAGTATGTAACACAACAATATTAAAAATATAGATATATTTGATAAAAAATACTACCTCCTAGACTATAAACCACCTAGCCAAATACATATCTCTCAAACCATTATTCTAGAATCCCTACCACCCTCATAAATGTTGGGAGACACACTACCAACATATACATCCTCATATATGATATACATACTGATAAATATAAACAGGAACCTAAATTACATGTTTATAATTCAACAAAAAATCTGGAAAACTAAACACTATATAACATGGTTTTAGATCATTAAATAACAAAACACACATTTTTAAACTAGAATATAAAATAAAATCATTAACATACATAACACATGAGTTATCCATGTTTATTATGATTCATTATTTCCACAGTATTCCTCTATAGACAATAGTCAAAAAGAATAAATCAATATCAACAAAAATTGTCTGTATCTATATCAAATAAAATTATTGTAATGTTCAAAGCATGAAAAATAATACAATATTACATATAAATTTAGAATTTATATGTATGTGTGGTCAACATGAATGAATATGAAATATATCCCAAGTACTGACACCTCACTAAATGTCAATCTAACACAAACCCAAAATATAAAAAATAAAATACCATACATGATTAAGAGTGTATATTTTCCCAACAATGAACTCCAAAACAAAACATTAGTTTGATAAAATTCATACATTATGTGAAGATATATTTCTTCTCGATCCTATGAATATTAGTTAAATTCTTGGAGGTGATAATAGGTAAATTATAACCTTACAATATAAATCCATTTTAGTTAGAGAAACAATTGAAACAGAAAATTTAGAACATATAATATAATCCTAACAAACTAGAAGAGTTAAAAAATAGTACCTTGAATAATATATATTCCTTAAATTACATACAAAATTTTCCAAAGGATGATCATATACTGAAATTCATAAATAAAAAGACCACAATACAACAAAAAAATTTATTATAATGATAAAAAATCCTTCAATTATCCCTTGATTCTTCTGTTACACATGATGCAATTTAAAATATTGATAGGTGTATACCCTTTACATGATTCATTAGTATAAAGTAACAAACAAATACCATAGGGAACATGTTGTGTGTGAGAATAAATTCAATATGAACCCATAAGAATATACCTATATTAAATGCACAAATATATAGAAATTTAAAATGTAAAATATATGAAAAATATATACCAATATTTTCCTAATTTTTCCACGTGATTACGAGAACACCTTTGAACACTCTTCCTACAATATATATTTCTAAACTGGAATAATTAATCAGTGATTATAAAAACATAGAGGAAAAAAATCACTCAAATCTATTTAAATTAATCCAGGAAAACCTAATGGAAACAACCATATGAATCATACCAATGTGACCATTTTCCCTTCTAAATAACCAAATCAATATCACCGATGGAATATGTATATGAGGTGAGAGATACATTTCCACATAAATTAAATAAATCAATCATTAATCCAATGGAAACCTATAGAATAAAAATCTATATACTCAATGGTAACTATAATTACCTTAAGACACATATTTATTAATTGTAGAAAAACAATTTTTGGTTAATTCCCTCCATGGGTCCAATTTCATACACATGAACTCAACAGACTCAGAACTAATAAAAAGGGAAATGAAATACTTCATTTTACAATAATCTAACAATACATTGTTGATGAAAATTACAAATTAATATATCACCATCATACTATATTGGTAAAGTATATATCCCCAAATCCTAAAGGGGGAAATATATAATATTACAATAGAACCACATCAACCTATCATATAATGATCCATCTATTTAAACCCCATGGACAAATTATGAAGCATATATTAAAACCATAAACCCATGAATAATTAATATTATTCAAAACCCTTGTTAAACACCATATCAAACAACCCATAAATATAATTCTCCAATCACAAATTACATAATTTGTTCAGGTAATGGTCACACATATAACTGTACTCTTACACACTAATATAATAATAATAAAACACATATAAAAAATGAAAATATCTATACACCGCCTAACTGAAAAAATGAGATTCATGAACACTAAATTTTACAACTTTATTCAATAATAAGAGAATAATATTTAAAATGTGGAGAAAAATACATGATGTAGATATTATAGTAAAAAACAATGAAAATAGTAAAAATACAGGAAAAATATATTAATTTATGTAATTTTTTAACTAAAAATACACTCTATGATAAATCCATCAATAAATGAAATTAAATTTAGTGATTTCTATCTTGGGAGGACTAATGAATAAAGAGAGAGGATGGATATAAAGAACAATACATATAGAACAAAAATTCATGTTTTAACGTTATCAATAATAAAAATAATTATATGATATTAAATTTACAACATCTCAATTAACCAAATGTACTTGGTACACACAACGTACCAATCCCATGTCCATCTGGTAACTAATAGAACTAACATACAATGCATATAACCTTTGGGATCATTTGTTTCCTAGTACTAATCCATTGGTTACCAGGTGGATTTTGTGGTCAAAAGATAATCCTTGACACCAAGACCATCAAAATGAAGCAATCGCCCGATCATGTATAGACTCCTATAAGAACTCAAACATAACCAATTATATATTCTCTATGTAATGATTGATATAATTTACATTTCCAAAAATTGAGCGTATTTATAGTTTTATATCCAAATTTTTCATTTATTATTAGATTAATTTTTCCCATAGATTTCATGTATTTTGTTCGATATATTACATGATAAATAGATTTTATATAGAATCATAAAGGTACACACACACAAATGAAATCGTAAAAACACTATGTGTGTGTGTGTCCATATTTTTCTCTGTCTATATTCTTGTGTATATGTATATTGATTGGGATTTATATATAAATACTCAAACACAAACACACTCACACACTTATATATATATATATATTATCTAAATATATTTATACACACAAACACAAAAAACAGACAAATATTCATATGTGTATGTATATATTATAAATATTATATTTTTACAATTATATAAAAATAAATGCTCTATTTTGAATATGAAATTTAAATTAATGAGAACCGAATGTGTAAAAAGGCAATAAAATGTATACATTTAAATATACATTTTTACATAAAAAATATAATTAATTTATGATAATATTTTTCAACTTAATGTTTTAAATATTTATTTTTATAATCTAATGAATCATTAGAATAATGTAATATTATCAAAATATTTTTATTCATATTTAATTTAAAATATTTAATATATATTTCCACAAAATTATATATAACAGAAATATAATATACCTTTAATATCACAAATTTGTTATTCTAAATAAATACCAATTATTCCATTATAAAATTTAAAATTAATACAAATTATGGATAATTTTCTTATATTTAATCTTATATTAATAAAAAATTTACAAAAAATTTATAAATAAATAATTAAGTAATATATTTAAAATATATTTAAATAATATCAATATTTATTTGACGACTTATTATGAAATTACAATTATATATCATTTAATATATATATATATATATTCATTAAATAATATATGTAAATCAATTGAATAATTCTTAAAAGGAAATATATTTTTTAAATTATTTGCAATAAAAACTATTAATCTATGAAAAAATAAATGTCTATTTAAATGTTTCAATTGATCTCTAAACACTCATTATTTAAATTTATCCTTTTTTATATACTATAATTCCATTAACATTGAATTAATATTTAATTTTAATTATTTATTGTTACATTAATTTACTATATATTTTTTCTCATATATATGTGTTTCTTCAAAGATATATTCATTTTATATATTATCTGTGTTTGTGTAATAATATGTATATATATTTTCATGTTTGTGTATTTATTGTGTTTTCCTATAATGCTTATTTTTATATGTATTTAATTCTATGAATATGGTTAAGCGTTTGTCTATACCTAATATATATATATATGTATTTGTATATATATATTTATGTATATAATTTATTACGTGTCATTATATATAGAAAATCCTTGCAGTTTTCTCATATATATTTATTTTTTGTTTACTAAAATATATTTCATATGATTAAAAATAGTAAATGAAAATCCTTTGAATAAACAGTTTGAAAAATGTGCCAAAGAGATCATTAAATAATAAATTAATAATGTGAATTACCATTATCAAATAATTTTTCCATTTGTTTCATTTTTTGAATAAAAGTGACATGTTATCACTGGATTGGAAGAATATAATAGCTTTTATGAAAATGATAGAATTTAAAAAAATTGGAAATTTATGATGATAAATTATATGAATTTAGAAAGTGGAATAAAAACAAATTTTATGAATTACTGGATATTTTTTCAATTGTATATAATGATATATATCATATTGAGTAATTAAAAATGGTGGTTGATGAAGTATAAAAATGAAGATTAAATGAATTCAAAAATTAAATGAATTGTGTAGAGATACAATTTTTGAATGGTTGTAAAAAAACATAACACTAATATAAATGTAAAATCTATATAACTAGTACATGTGAAAATTGAAATAATTATATGAAATTCACTATGATTCATTTATTATTAATGGATATACTTTAAAATAAGTACATTCATCACTATTAAACACAAAAATATTGACGAATGTTATATTAAATTAGTATAGTCTATTAAAAAGACACATGAATTAAATAATAACAATATATCATTTATAAAAGTTTATTAATTGAATTATAAATGTCTTAATCATGGTACATCCCAACATAAGAAGAAAACACAATGTCTATCATCATTTTTATTGGCATTTTTAATCATTGCACGATTTTGAAAATTGTATAAAAAATTGATAATACATGGTAGTTTATATAAATATAAAATATAGTTATTCATGATATTTTATTTTATAATACATAATATTCTTGTAAAAATTTATGATTTATGAAATTAATATCTTCAAAGAAATTTAATTTCTCCAATATTATATCATGAACATTACCCCGAGTCTAGATGAACTGTAATATAGTTTATCATTATAACCATGATTTTAAATTAGATGAGTGAATTGGAATTACCAAATTTGTAAAAATTATGTTTAATAGTTTTATAAATTTTATTTATATTTATAAAAAAGTATATAATTTTTAGTCAAGTGTTCATATGTTTCAAAATTAATTTTTCCCCAAAATTGGTTTTAAATGATTTTCTATGAATTTTTTTTAATTTTTTTAATATTAAATAATTTATTTCAATACATAATTTTCTTTTTTTTCGAAATAATAGAAAAACTATATTATTTTTAATATTATGAATTTTCATAAAATGATTAATTTTTTAATAAATAGTGAAAATAATCATTTTTATTGAATATTTTATTTTCTTTCCAAAAATACAAAAATATTTTTTATAAAATTATTTCAATAATGTTTTTTTGATTTATAATATTAATTATTCAATTATTTTCAATGGAATCATTTTTACGTTTTATTTTTTTATATAAACTATTTATCCATATGTTTCTCGTCATTGGAATCAATAATTTGTTGTAATTTATTATATAAATTTTTTATACAAAAGAAAAAAATTTCTATAAAAAAACCTGGTATTATAATTTTTTTTATTTTATAATTAAACGTAAACAAATATGAATTTAATATGATATAATTTATTCCATATTTTAATAATGAATTTTTTTTGGAAAAATATTAAACACAATTTTTTGTCATATGTAATATTAAAAAGGATAGTGTTAGTTGCCACAATTATAGTTAATATGAGTATATCAGTTGTTATACCAACTGATAAGGGTATTTTATCCAATAAGAAAAACCTAAAATAAATTTTTATATATATAATTAATCCCTTTTAAATCCCAACTAGTAGTATTCATTCCTTTAGAATAATTTTTCTAGGAAATTACATTATTACATTATAATATTTTAAGAAATTTCAAGTGTGTCATCTCTACCTCTTTTATAATTATGTAACTTTTATAATATTAAAAAACATTGAGACATATCATATTACCAAACAAAAAAAATTATATTCTCATCCATCCAAAAAAAAATTACAGGATTTTATCATCTTCAAAGACCACTCTATATGACATAAAAAATGGGTCTAAAAGAGTGCTATCGAAGAACATGTAACAATACTAAATGAAAAATTTTATCATATAAATTATTATATATAAACAATATATATTTTATTCTAAAAAAAATAAAAAATTATTGATTTTTAGTATAAATAAATTTTATTATTTTTAGGGGGTGAGATTCAGAGTGTCTGCCCTTTGTAATGTTCTAACGACATTGGTGGTGAATGAATTTTGGGGGATGGTCAAGAGGTTTTTGGCCGATAAATTATATGGGTTGTGATAAATAACGTCTTTTAAAACATACAAATCATTAATGTGCAGTTCAAAACTTGTGTGACTCAAGTACACGATGTTATTAATGACATAAATTAAATTAGGGATAAATAGATTGAGGTGATGTTTTCTTCATTATAACATAAAATATGATAAATTCACAATGAGAAAGGGGTTCCTGCAATGATTATTCACTGTGATAAACTCTAATATAAGAGAAATTATCTCATGTTTTTTAAATCCATATATCATTAATATGAATCCCAAGTCATATATGAATTTTCTCTACAATAATATTGGAATCCCTTAAATAATGGATTATAAATGGATTCTCGTCCACAATCTGTTGTAATTTGATGTATGTTTAACCACTTATCTCATGGATCACCTATTTGGATACTACATCCTCTTCATTCCAGGTCATTGATATTTTTCTTTGTCATTCTATTAAATATTTCATTGGTATTTGATGTAATTGTGGCATTACAGCAATGGAGAAATACCTCTCTTGTAGAAGGGGTTATTAGGATCTATGTTTTTTAGTCTTCTATTTTGGGATGAAAATTGATTCCTTTGATGCAAGGGATTTATTTATGATTCCATTTCACTGTATAAAATAAAATATAATTCACGATATATCCCTTTTATGAAAATATAAATAACCAAAATTTTATTGAACCATATTGGCAGTAAATTTGTGGTTGTATGTTGCTTCTTTATACAATAATAACAGTCGTCCTGTTGGTTTTCTACATCTTATATGATAAATTATATGATTATGTATCATGATGTTAGGTTCATTTTAGTAATTTATTCTTGATATAAAATGGGAAATACTTTAAAATTTTAATTTATTGATAATTAATTCAATAGAGCCTAATGAGGTGTGTGGTAATGAATCTTTTTATTCTTATAATTTCATGAAAATATAATTGATTTAATTAATATTTTTAACTAAACCTATTATACCATTATAATGGAATTGATTAATATTATATAGCAAGATAATTATTTTTGAGAATGTTGATAATTATGAAATGGTGTGCTATTCTGAAAGACTCACCATTATGTTTGATGAAATTAGTTTTACTAGTAACAAAATTATGATATTCATTTATTTTTATAACTAGATAAATTAGTTCACATTTAGTTGGAACCAATGAATAATTAATTGGTATTTCAACATTGAATAAGAAATGGTAGATTAATCATGATAATTGATTTGCCTTTAGATTTGAGTTTTTTGGTAAGGATGAGCTCATTGTGTTGTGATATGTGAGATCCCATTTATGTAAATAGGATGGATGCCTTATTTTAGTATCTATAGTTAAATGTTTGTTCAAATTTTTTTATTCTAATTTATTTATAGTTATTATCATGTTATTGGAAATCCATGTTATGTTAATATTATTCATTTTAAAAATCCCAAATCATGTGGATATTGTTGGAACCTAAAATTTTGAGATGCATCACGGTATGCATGTTGGTGTTCTGAATGGAATAATTTTTACTAGAAGAGGTTGATGATAATATTACCTATTAATGATATAATGTCACATGATTTCATAAAAATAAACTCTATGGAGTTAATCGTCTATGATCTCTGGATGAGTACGCAAAGGTCATAGAGACGCTAGGGTTCACCCCACACCGCATTCCTATTCTCCGTCACGGAACGGATGCGGATCACTATTTGGGGCTCCTACTCGGTGTGTTAGTTGTGTGAATCACCCTCCAGTGGTGGTGTCCTGTATGATCATCATTTCAGCAGCCTCCACCGCTTGCTTTGTTCCATGGCGGTGCGGTTTTGGTTTGAAGATTGAGCTCTAGATGCTGTGGCCTGAGGTATCTGTTGCGTTTTGTGTCAGGTGTGGGGGTGCTAGGTGGTTCTTCTCTCCCTGCGCGAGATTGACGGTGGCGGTAGGATTTGTGATTCTATTCCTCTATGAGGTCTTCTTCCAGTGAGGTTCATAAGATCCTCTTTTTTTTTGCTCTTAATATTCACTTGATCCTGGCGGTGGCTTTGCCGGTCCAGGTTGGTGTACCTTCTGTTTGATTTGTGAAGGGCTATTGATGGAGGAGGTCTGGTTTTCAGACTTGATGAGGTTGATGTTTTTGGAAGATGTTATGCATTTTTCGTTTCGAATCGAATGTGAAATCTTGTTACATCATTGGCGATTTTTTATGGTTTGTGGTTGATAATGGAAATGATTCCTTTCTGAGGGCTTCCGAGTTCCGGTGATGTGATTATGTCGAGGAGTGGACCTCCAACAGCATGCCTTGTGGATTCATGGACCGAGGCGTTGCCGTGTCTGATGGTTGGATTCTGTTTTTTTTTAATTTGATTTCGGAATTTGTGTTTGATGTTTTGGGGTTGATTTTGGAGCTTGTGATATTTGATTCTTGGTATCATGCTATTTGAAATTTGGCCTAATGTGAGGTTCCCACTCTCCCTTAAAGTGGATTACTCAGAAAATGAAAAAAATATTTGGGGAGGAGGAATCTGTTTAATGTATGATGGTTTGGTTTCATTCTTTTAAATTCATCTCAATCCCCACATCTTGAGGAATATGGGTGTGCTTGGATTCATGTTTAACCTTGTTATATCATTGGATTGTTATTATAAATTTTCTGGTTTAAGGAAGTATGGTAATAATTAATCAAAAATTCTTATCCCATGGATTCAGTGTTTTTGGATTGAAAATGATTAAAAAATGCCAATATTTAGATACATTGGAATCATTTCAGATTACTTTGGGAGGGCTTTGGATTTACTCTATTGATTAATTTAATGTAATATGGAACAATTTTAATTCATGAATTAATTAATAATTTATTAAATATAAAATAAAAATAATAAAAATTAACAAAGAAATTTTTTTATCTCTTTCAGCTTTATGTGTGCTTGTAGGTTATTTGGAAATAAGATCAGCATCATGTATTCTAAGATACGTTAGAGGTTTTTGAGTTTAAGAATATTTTATGTATATGTTTTGGATGTGAGATATAAATATCCTCTATATTATTGTAATTCATATGAAACCCCTAGACATTTAATTTATGTATACAAACATAGTGTGAGCTCGAGGCGAGTGTTTTTCCCAACATCCTGATTATAGGGTAGATAGATGGCGACCCTCAACTGTCCAATTCTATTTTCATTGTAGTTAAATGTGTTGGTTTATAGGGTGTTATGTTTCCACATATAATGGTCTTTATTACTATGATGGCTTATATATATTCACAAACATTTTTTCGAGATAGTGTATGCAATTGTAAATTATATCTATGATGAGTACAAGATGTGAAGGATTGAGATACATTCTTGGTGTGTGGGATTTTATTGCATTGGAGCATATTACCATATCTATTATACACGACAAAAAAAATTATATCCTAGAAAATACCAGATTTCTATTTATGGGTTTGTGATGGGGAATTATATTATTCCTATGAATTATTTTGTGATTTTTTTCCTAGGTGTCTTTAGGGTAGACTATTTTGAAGGGAGATGACTCAAGGAGTGTGATATTTGAGAAGATAAGAAAAACAGTTTAGTGGTGGGAGTTAGAAACACATGATGTTTAATAATTATATTATATTCTCACTTCTATGTGATAATTGGTAAATTTGGGGAATGGTGAGTCATAGAACATAGTCTTAATATTTATGATATGAGTTATTTTCTATTATTCTTACTGTTATTTTTCATGATTTATTTATCTTTTACATTAGAAGATATAGGGATGATCCTACTAATTATTCAATTTTTCTCACCAAACATATACATATTTAAAAATTATACCAGTCAGAGAAATTTTGGAGATTGGGATGGATTTTAAAACCTTGTGGTTTTGTAGGATACTATTTGGATTTATGGTTGTTTTCATCTTTCCCTTTTGGTATTTTTTGTTCCTCTTTCAATTTTATCTTGTAATGTATGATTTTCATGTCTATAGTTGGGGATTATTTTAACATATTATTGGTTTTGTGTTTATGTATATATCATCATATATAACTCTTTATCTTTCATAATAGTTGATAATGCATTCCATTATTTGATTAATATACCCACAGTGCTAGTCGATAAACAACATACAACTTAAAGGGGGACTCATACCATATCTCTCTCCCTTCACTCATTACCATCCTATAAGGGGTACACATTAGAGGGATGGGTTCATGGTGGAGTGGTATCATAGGTTCATTTTTTTCTAATACATTGAAGTTTGGAGTTAGACTTAGGTGATATTTAATGGGTTGGTAGTGTAAAAATGAATTTTATGTTTATTAAGAAATGAAATCATAGGATGCCTGGTAAGATATGAATTTATAGGCCCTATTTTATCTAATTCATGAGGATTTAATATTAATGAACCTATTAATGTTGTTATACTGGTTTTATGGTAGAAACATAGGAAATGAGCACACATTATTCATCATAGTTTTATGATTTAAATGAAAATTCATTTTGATAAGTTAAAACCTTAACTATATTAAAAATAATTAATTAATTAATGTTAAATATTACATATTCAAGGATTATGCGATATAAAACATTGATTCTATTTGAAAATAGATCTAGGTCAACATCTACATTAGTTTCATAATAGGGATATTAAATAAGATGCTCCCCCAATATCAAAATATAGTAGTGGTCAATGAAGATTATACATAATGGAGGATACTATGAGTGATTCAACCCCTGGGCCTAAAAATGTATGAGGGAAATTCTTTGGATTTAGTCATGGAATATCTAGTTAGATGAAGAATATATAGCTTTTATTTCAATATTTTCATAGAATTATAAATTGGAATCATTCGAATAGAATATTATTTTTTGATTGGCATGGAAATGATGATTTTTATTCCTTGGTAATCAATAGGACTAGGCATTTTCATGAGAAAAGTTAAGAGATAATATTGTTGGGGAGTTTAGTTATTTTATGGAATAGGTGGAATGATTCGTGGAAAGGTTTCCCCTTAAATATTGTATTTCAAACATTTTTTTTGCTTGGGATCCAATTTAGGATCATTTTTTATATATGTTATACATATTTACAGATGATGGTGCTAAGGTACTGAATTTTGAGTTTTATTATCATCCAATGATCCATATATAATTACCTTATTTATAATGAATATATGTGTTTTGGTGGTTAGAAGATAATAAGAATTTTAGTAGATGTTATACAAAAACATATCATCATGATAGGGGAGTCATTAGGATCACACAAGAAGAATAAATTTTACCAAGGGTTGCTATTTTCCATGAAAAAAATAGATTCTGTTGAGAAGGGGTAATATATTATCCCTCCTCATCTCTTTTATCCTTGGTATTAGTCTCTCAATCCTATCCCAATGGATCCAAAAATTTCTTTTCCCATGGAGGATGAGGTTATCAATGGACATAGTTCTCAAACATTTTATTATGTTATAATGTGCTATGTTTTCCTCTTCTTGTTTCTTTACTAATAAAGTAGTAGTAGGGTTCTTTAATTTGGGATCAGCATAATTTACGTGGCGAATGATAATTACAACACTAAGAAAATCATCATACATAAAGAGACATTTTATTCCACTATGGTGTCAACATTAGAATCAAAGAGGTCGTGTGGATGTTCATTATTACAATCTTGATATTGATTTTTTATTTATAGGAGATCCTTTATTTTTTGAAGTACCAATTTATTATTGTATACAAGGCATAGTTCACTAAATTATTATTGAGTGACACAATAATTTATATCAAATGACCTCCACTATACACAGGGGCATGAGTTAGTGAGTATTACACTACCATTGAGGATGACTAAAATATTTATATGTTCGGATGAATTCTATGATGTTTGTAGATACTATATGTAAATAATATGGTTTTATCAAACTTTTGATGAATTTATGTGTCAATTTATAAAATAATATGACATCATCCTCACAATAGATTGGTTGTATTTGGAATACTATATCATGTATTAATTCAAGAGTCATGTTTTGTTCATTGATGTAGATGGAGAGCCAATGGTGTTGTTAGGAGATTGATCCTCTTATAAGGGTCCTTTGAATGTTGTGTACCCATTATCCCTAATGGATATGGTCATTGTTGAATTCATTGATTGTTTAGAATTTACTGTTTCCCAGTGTTATAAATGAGTTCCATTTTCTCATTACATATGATTTTTTAGTGATAATCCCTTAATTTGATATTGAACATTATGTTGTTCTTTGTGAAGGTGTATCTAATATCATGATGTCTTGATATATGAAAATTCTTCTTAAGATGGGAGATAATTGACTATAGTTTGAGGATATATTGATGTGAGGCTTTGTTCATCTATGCGTGTATTATTGTGGTGCAATAATTCTGTATGAAAATAAGGTCATTATTGGGTTGTAGTTCTGATTCAATTATCGAAAATTGTTCCATGTGATTGTAATCAACCATTATCAGATTCAACAGATTGATGATTTATTCGATCAACTAAAGTGATAATTTTTTTCAAAAACATCTATTTTTTATAATAATATCATCATATTCTTGTAAGGTATGAGGTTATCATTAAGACTTAATTATATTTTCTTCTTTGTAATTATCATTTTATTTTGATTTCATTCTATGTGATGAGTTCTTTAATAGTTTACTTGGGTTTGATGATCATATTTTTCAGAGAGTTCATGGATATGTTCATGGTGTTTTTCATTAATGAAATATTTTAAAACCACATATGAGTTGGATCTTTACACATATCTCTTTTCATTGTTGGGTGTTTTTCATTTTGAAAATATTTTTTGGATGTTTTTAAAGTGTATGTTATGGGATCATGAAGCCCTTTTATTGATTCATTTATTCCTATGAGTATGTATTTGTGGATAGTACACTAATATAAGTGGTAATTTCTTAAGGATCCCCCAAGATTGTGATACAGGTGAGGATTTTTAGTATTCAGGAAACTCAATATAAGAGGTTCTTATCATATCTCTCTTTGGTTTTGAATCATATTATAGACTTAACTTGAGAGGATCATACATTATTTTGGACTATAAATTTTCAATAAGATTTTTTGTACATGATATATAAGATAGTCAATTTTATAGTCCTTATTTTTCTATAAAAGAATGATTAGTTTGTGGTTATCTATGCGTCATCCCACCATGGGTTTATATTTTTTCTGATATAGTAATGGTTGCCTATATCTTATGGTGCATAGTAATTATATCTCAATGAGTATAATTTGAAAAAGTATTATATTGAGTTGTTAGAAGTTCTGTTTTCTTTGAATATTTATTGGAATTTCCAAATATGAGTGAATTTTGTGTTTTTTAAAGACCTTATGAGACCTATGAATTTCTACATCTTGTGTTACATTAATATAAATCTAAAATAATTCAAGGTATTATTTCAGCAATTCAACTTTGATATTTTTTCTATTCCATGAAATAGAAATGTTTTTGTTACAGTTTTTGGAAGGAAGTCAAATAGTGATGTTGTCCATTGATCTAGATATTCATGGATATTGATGGAAATCCTCTCAATGTTGCATCTAGATATGATAGATATTGGATAAAGTGATTTCATTTTATATATTATGGTGCTGTAATATATTGCGCAATAATGAACGGTTTCCCATCAAGAGGATTATATGGGGGATACATGGAGAGACCATGTTTATTCTAGAAATTCCCATGATTTAAACTCTATAGATGGACACTGCACAGAGTTATTCTAGTGAAGAACTTTCAATCATTTATATTTGTGATAGATGTATATATATGAGTTTTCTATCTATCCCTTGGTGGTGAATCATGGTGTAAAAAATATGCACTATGGTTTGAGGGGTTAGTTTTGTTGTCCTTGTATGATGGTTTATGTTTCTATGTTTATATATTATATTTATGATTATTTTATCCTTGTTTATTAATTATATAAATCACACATTGATAATTTCTATTTTTCTAAATTGGATTGATTCATTTTAGGTTGTGTATACTATGACCTCATAAAGGGATGGTATTCATCCACTGTATACCTATAATATATTAAATATTAATTTAGAGCAACTATATTTTATATATTAAACAATAGTAATACATGAATTATATTATATATATATATGCCATTTACTTGCATTATTTCTGTATTATAATATAACAAAAATATAGCTCATGTGTACGTACGACCCACTATCTCCATGAACAGTGTATTCCATTTCATTTTTATGAATATATTATTTAATTATAAATAAATTTATTCATAATATATATGATATTTATATCATGATTTAAAAAATTTAAATAATTAAATCATTATTAATAAAATTGGATCAATAATAACAAGTCATAACATGTTCGAAAAACAAATGGATATTATTTCCAATGTAACATTATCGTGGAGTTGTTAAAAAATGGGTAATATAATGTTATAAATATATAATTTATGGTTATATATATATAAGGTTCAATATTATATTTAAAAAATATTATATATCCAATATGTGATACTTGTAGAAATATTATGAGAATCAAGACACATGTTTACTGTTTTTTCATATCACATTTATTATTATGAGTTTTAGGCATAATACACCACAAAATTGTATCTTTTGTTTATATTATACAAATGAATATATTATATTATTTTTATTTTTATTGATATGGGTATTTACATTTCCATATGATTATATCACTTTCATTGGGTTTACTCTTCATATGTTATAAATCGGTCAATTAATTGTGTCTCAATTTTCCATCATTGTGACCCAAGTTTTATGTTGTACCTATATTGATTTGTGAGATGTATATAATTCCATTTGAAATGTTATATCATGAATATATTTATTTTCATTATATTTTAATCTTATTAATTTTTTATTTTCTTACATGCATATTATGAATCAAAGCTACAAAATGGTAAGAGTTTATTGTAATAATCATAGAATTTATTCATATTGTTCATGATTATGAATCCATTGATGAAATATTATGACACAAATTAAAATAAATACACTGAATTTTCTCATCATATTTTTATTCCTGATGTATTCACATATTAATACATTATTCCACTCCTTCTTCGTACAACAATTCTGAAATGTTTATTTGAAAAGCTGCACATGTTTCACTTTTTTGTTAGAAAGCAATTTACAGAACCACAATATTATCAATTATGTGTTAAAACATATATTCAATTGTTTTTTAAGATCATTTTCAAGGATAAAATATTGTAAAAATTTATATTCTTCAAGATTTCATTATATTCTTTTAAATATATATATTTTCAAAATGTTATCTATGAATCTGTTATTTGGTTGCAAATGTATTTTAAATTTTTTTTCTAAAATGTTATTAAATTTAAAATAATTCAAATAAGAAATTATATTTTCATTATGAAATGTATTTATAGGAATTTTCAATATAATTTTCTATCAAATATGGAATTTTTTGATGTTACTCATTCATTAATGGGAATATAATATAAATGTTCCATTAAAAATATTTATCTGGATGGATTATGTTTGGATGGAATGATGTTTATGAATAGTGTTTCTCTTTCACGTGTTATAATTTATGAATAATATTTCTATTTTTTTTGTATTTATGTTTATGTAAGACAATTCACTTTCATTTTTTATATTCATATCAAAGCCACATATATTGATGTGTTATGCTTTGATGAAATGATTATTAATCATGTATTTTATCCATATGTTATGATATGATTATATTTTTATGATACAAAATTAATTTTTTGCGTAAATGTAAGATCATTTTTTATCTTGTGGAAAACATTTGTATGATTTTAATATGATAATTTTGGGAACCATATATCTCTTTAATTCCTTTGGTAATGCAATATATCACATGATAAAGGCATGGTTTAAATGTGGAGTGAACCCGATTCTTCCAATGACATTATATACTAACATGGATTTGGGGGGTGAACCTTTATAAATAAGTTGGTAGAGAGATTAAACCAGAACTACAAATATTATATGGGGTGTTTACCCATACTACTAAGATATGATTAACCTCAATTCCTTGACTATGATGGAAATCATTTTATATTCTTCTATGTCTATAACAAATTTAATATCCTATTTATATGTAATAATATCATGTATTAATTTATTTATTCTTTTATAGATCATTTATTGTAAACATCCAATATATATTACATTATGCATGTTTAAGATCATTGTAATGTAGGGTATGATCTTGTATTTTCATGATCATGTAATTGTACCATTTTTCTCATGTTTATATATTTTGATCTCTTTTTTATGCTTTCTATAAATCTTAATCATACCCCATATTATGTTTCTTTTCCATATTTATGAAGTTATGTATTTTTTGATGTCTCTAAGAAAGGTGATAATTGTGATAATCCTTGTTAGAGATAATGAAGGTGGATCATGTACATGCTATTATGTTTCCATGATAATAATAATACTATACTAATATGGTTTGGTGGAATTTTTTTGTTAATACATTATAAATTAATAAAAAAGTTTTTCTAGTGTTAATTTATTAAAATATACAGTCCCAATTATTTTGGTGAAATATTGATTCTTTTTACAGATGACCATGTTATTGTATATTATTATGGACTGGGGTAATATAAAAATAAATTCAAACGCATGAACGTGAATAGAATTTGACAGAGATAGATATGGAATATCATGAGACGTTGAAGGGAAACAATTATTGTCTCATTTCATATGCCAATTATAGTAGTAGACATCTATGATCCGATTTAGGAAATCATGTGTGCCATATCGTGACTCCAAATTTCTAGAAGTGACGGTTTTTTTTGGAGTATGATTTCTCCATGATTTTATTCATTTTACATGGTGTTCTCTCTTATTGTATTATTGGAATATGATATTTAACATTCTTAATAAATGAATAGAATTCAGAATTTTTTTCATGTATCACATCATGAAAATTACATTCATGATGACTATCATTTCATAGATTGGGGATTGATGGATGGTAAATATGAGGAGAACATTAAGGAGTTCCATGTTGATACCAGGGACAACTAGGAGATGGTGTTTCCTGTATTTTATATCCCACTTCTTCCTAAATTCTGGATGAATGGTGGAATGTTGGAGAGTACCCATGAATGTGAGGCACAAATGTGAACTCAGTATATTGAGTAGTTTAATGATTATATATCCTATTGCTAAATTTTTCATTTTATGGTTTCCAAAAAAATTATAATGATATTATTCCCTATTGTTTCATGTTTAAAATCTTTCTAAATTTAAGAGGTATATCCAATGGGAGAGTGTGTAGGAACTGTTTGGTGGTGTTCTGTGGTTTCACACTATTCAAAACTCATTCTAAATTCTCTTTGATTTTGGATTTGGATTTTGAGGACGAGAATGTTTTTTAATGGTATATAATATAAGGGTATGAATCCATATTATCTAACCCTTTACATGTTTATGAAAATTATGTTTCTCATATGTGTCCAAGAGAAGGTTTAGAGGTGTTTGATAGCTAAAATATAGACTCAATGAAAATTCATGATGTTCTACCTTTTCATATATTGAATTTTTAATTCACGGTTCAGTGAATTGGGTTTACATTCTTCTTTACAACATGAAGTAAATAGTGGTTATATTTTTTGAGGCCTCATATTTCTTTCAAATATAAAATATAATGAATAAATTACATGTTATGGTTTCAAGACATGAAAATCGATTATGGCAAGAAATTTTATATGTTGTATCACCATGGGTTTTCTCAAACCCAAAAACATTTCCCTTCTACCAAAGGGTAACATCGCTCTCTCCCTAAAATTTATACATCCAAAAATATAATCATTTATAAACATCTCATCTTTAATACATGGTGATAGAGGGTACATTAAACTTCTTATCTCCTGGTATATATATCCAGATCCTTCTACATCTTCCTTCTATACAATGAATGATTCTATTAGTAATTCAAATATATTTTTGTTTGATGTTGTTTTTTTGTGGTCATGGAATGGATTCATTAGAGGGATTAATGTAAAGACCCGTAAAATTCAAGGGAAATTTTTTCTTAATTTTCTTTAGAATTTTACAAGAGCGCGGTTTCAGACGGAACCTGATTCCGAGGCCCGGAGTGCCCGGAATTATTTTCCGAAGTTTGGCTCGGGTACGTTCAGTGAACGAACGAGCGGAAATTCCTAACTTTTGATCCGGTGCTCGGAATTGAAATCTGAGGGCACCGATGAACTCGCAGCGCCGATATTCGCTTAAAGAGACCTTTTCGGGAGTTGCGTTTGTTGCGGGTTGAAAGTTATGTTTTGGGGTTATTTTAGTTTGAGTTAAATAAAATTGTGAAGAACAATTTTATTATAACTAGTTAAAACCTATCAAAGGTGGTTGGAAGTGGGACCCACACCCACTTAACCTCCCTTGGAAGGATTAAGTGTGGTGGGGCCCACACGAACCCCTAATCTTTTCAAATTCTCTCAACATACATAACCCCTAATTAATTGACTTAAGTTACTTAATTAATTTTGGGAGTTAAGCCTTTTTGAATTTCAACTTTTGAAATTCTTGTGTGTTTTGTAATAATAAAATAAGATGTTATCTTATTTTATTATGGGTTGTTTGTTTGTCTCCTGGAGAGCTTTTGGAGAGCTTCTTCTTCATCTTCAAGCTCTGACGAAGAACGAAGAACTCCCAAACTCCGACGAAGAACGACACCTCTCTTCTTCGTCCTCGGTGTCAACAAGAGGGAATGCCGCACCCTCCTCGGACCTTCTTCGTCGGCATACGAAGATTCGCCAACGACGTATCTCTTCGGGCATAACTCTTCGTCAACGGATTTGACGAACGACGACCGCGACGCCCGACCTCCGCGACGTCGTCTTCCGCGGAACGTTCTCAATCTTCGAACCCTATATCAAGGTAGGGGTTGTTGTTTAATTCTTTAATTATTCCATTTCTTTCTCGTGGATCGCATGTCTACGTGAGGCTTTGAAATAATTTATTTAAGTGTTATAGTTAACGCGAGGGGGGCCGGACCGCACGAACACGGCCGAACCCCCCTCCATCGTTCTTGTTTAATTCTTGCGGTGGAAGCAAAGTGGCGTGGTGCCGTCGCACCACGCGGATTACCGTACGTTTATTTTTTACGCGGCGCCGCAGTGCCACGCCGGGGTAGAAACTTCAAGAACGTGACGTCGTCGCGCCGCGTTGAAAAGAATCAAAGCACGGCGAAGGGGTGCGGTGCCGTCGCACCGCGCCGGATGACGAACGTCGCGGCTGGTTCCGGGCCGCGGCGGGACGAGGAGACCGCGGCCGGTTCCGGGCCGCGGCGGAAGAGAAGACCGGCGGCCGGGCCGCCGGCGTCGGAAGCCGAAGGGGGGACCGGAATTTCCGGTCCCGTTTGAGAAAACCGGCCGGCCAGCTGGCCGGCCGGAAGGCTTTAAAACCGGGGGAAATTAATCCCCCGGCCACCTAATAAAAACCCCCCTCTTTAAGAGGGGTCGGTTTTTTTTTGAAGGAGGGGGGGGGGGGCAGCCGGCCCCCCGGTTCCGTTCCAGCAAGCCCCCCCACGTGGCGGGGGGCGTTTTTTTTAAAAAACGGCGCGGCTATGCCGCGCCGCCAGTTGAAAAGCAGGGGCTTAGCCCCCCGCGTGCACAGCCTCCTCGCGGCGCCAGGCCGCCGCGGCTCCCCGCGCCGCCGCGCCGCCGCGCCGCCCCAGGGGGGGGGGGGGGGGTCGGGCCGGGTCGGCCCGGACCCGGACCCCCCCGTTTCGAACCAGATTTGGTTTTTGGCCCTTAACTTGAGCCTCGGACATCCGATCGACGAACCGTCAGCGGCAACGCGATCCTTGGATCGAGGCGGTCGTTTCGGTATATCGCACTCAAGGTTTCGGTTTACCTTGAGTTCGGCCGGGTTGGTTCGTTCGCGAAACCAACCGGGCCTTCGGAGCGGAAACGCTCATATCTTGAGCTACGGACGTCCGATTGACGTGCCGTTAGCTGTGTTGTGTTCCTCTTAGTGAGACGGGTCTTTTGGTATACTCCGCCCGAGGTTTGGACGTAGGTGGAGTACGGTCGGGTTGGTTTTTCCTTAAAAACCAACAGGGCCCCGGAGACGAAAATGTCAATAACTCTCAGACCGGGCGTCCGATCGACGCGCCGTCTGTTGCGTTGAGTTCCTGTTAACGAAACGGAACTTTTGGATACATCAAATCTGGTCTTCGTGACAGTTGATGTATCAGCCTCTCGGCTCGTGGAGCGGACCCTCCGAACGAGCTTGCTATGTGCGGGAACCCTCGTGCTGGCTGCGACAGTTCTACTGCTACGACTGCTACTGTGACTGTGACGACGACAGTACAGAGATCCTGTGTGGATTCGATGACGACAGTACAGAGATCCTGTGTGGATTCGACGACGACGACTACAGCACTCAGCGATCCTACGTGGATCAGTGCTACAGGTCCTGTGTGGGCCCGATCCTGTGTGGGTCCTTGCGCTCAGCGGTTCTGTGTGAGCCAGCGCCTACAGGTTCTGTGTGAGCCCGATCCTGTGTGGGTCTTCTGCGGGGGTTAGTTACCTATCGATCCTTCGTGGGTCCGACGACTTAGATGGATCAGTGATCATCTTTATCGTCCTTGAAGAAGTATACCTGTGTGAGCTGAATCCTATTGCTTTCCTGTGAGGATTGTGTTGTGCAATCCTGCGTGGATTATGTTTTGCTTTCCTATGTGGAATACGTATACTTTCCTGCGTGGGCTGAGTTGTACTTGGGCTCGGAGGTTGGAGCGTATTTTAATTGATGACTTAGGTATATGTATGGGCATATACCTAAGCAGTGTCGGTTGTTACTTCGTGTTTGTACTTTTCTTCGTGGTTTATCCTTTGTGGATTTGAGAGACCTTCAGGGGTCTCGGGGTCCCTACTGAGTAGCTTATACTCACCCCTGCACGGGCTTCGCCCGCACTACGTTGTGTTGGTTGCAGATGACAGACAGCGTTGACTTAGCTGAGGCTTGTAGAGCGGGACGGTACCCGAAGGTGGACCACTGGGCGGGACGTGCACGGAGCGGACGGCGGGACCCGTGGAGCAGAGGAGCTATCTGTACCCACCCTTCAGGTGGGATTTCCGGTGGACAGCTCGGAGTAGCGGCTTTTACTTTACAGTTGCTGTTTTTCCCTTTTCGAGTTGTACTTTACTTTCAGTTTGGGTTTGTATTCTGGTCCATTTACCTTTCCGCACTTTCAGTCGTACTCTGCTTGCTTAGTGTTTACTTTCCGCTTGTTTACTCTGTGGTGTGTGTTTACTTATCAAAGGCAATGACTTCCCTTTTTACCGGGATTTACGCCTTGGTGCTAGTCGCCAGCCCCTGGCCTATGGAAGGCGGGCTTGGGGTAGTCACGGCACGGACCCCGAGGGCGGGTCGTGACAAATTGGTATCAGAGGAGTTCGGTTCTACCGCGAACTCTGATATTTTCTATGTGAAGCAATAATGTTTAGCGTATTGAGTGTGGATATCAGTCCAGGGAGTCCAGTGTTGGTGCGGCGGCCGACGTATCCGTACACCAGGACCCTGACTTCTGATTTCCGACTTAATGCACGAAAACATTGATTGCGTGTGTGTTTCAAAGTTTTCTTTGTGATTACTTATATCAGCTCACCAGGTATACTGTTCTGACCGTGGCGCACCTGTTTCCTTTTCAGGATGGCCCCACGACGGCAGCCAGCTAGGGTTCCGAGAGTCGAGCGAGACGACAGCCCACCGAGCGACGAGGCCTCGGTGCATGGCCCTTTTCCAGTAGTGGCACCAGCGGTAGCTTTACCCGCCGATTCCCCGATGCTTCCAGCAGCAGCCGATGACGATGCACGTCGCCTCAGCGCACTGCATGAGTTTCAGCGACAGCGACCGCCCAGGTTTCGCGGGGAAACGGATCCCCAGGCAGCAGAGGACTGGCTGGAGGCAGTGGTTCGAGTGTTTAGGCTAGTGAGGACACCAGCAGACCTCATGGTGATCCTCGCTGCGAGCCTACTACACGCAGCAGCAGGACGATGGTGGAGCCTGATGCTCCAGGTGCACGATGAGGCATCTCTTCTTTGGACGGACTTTGAGAGCCTCTTCCGCTCGGAGTTTGTCCCAGCCACCCTTCGTGCGGTGCGTATCCAGGAGCTTCTACTGCTGCGGCAGGGCAGCATGACGGTCGCTCAGTACTCGGCGAGATTTACCGATCTCTCGCGCTACTCGACCGACATGGTACGGGACCCATTCTTCCGGGCCCGGACCTTCAAGCAGGGTTTGAGACACGAGATCAGGGCATCGCTGATCTCCCTCAGCATACGGACTCAGACAGGAGTACTGGAGCGGGCCCTTCTGATCGAGAGCTTCCTTGATGAGTCTACACCAGCACAGAGACCCACCGCAGGGCGACACATGGCAGAGTCATCCGCAGCAGGCAGTCGACGGATGACTCAGGGGTCTAGACAGACCAGACCTTCGGGCAGACGACCTCAGGGCACTAGCTCAGCAGTGCAGGGCACACAGCGCGGAGCCAGTCTTCCGAGAGGCAGACAGTGCTACTCGTGCGGCGGGCAGGGCCACATGGCTCGTGACTGCCCGACCCGCCGTGCCGAGGAGCAGCAGACGGTTGAGGGACCACCGAGGCAGAGGCAGAGGGTCGACCGTGGCGGTCCGCAGGGAGGAGGCGGACGAGGCAGAGGAGCTGGACGAGCAGCTGGTGGTGGCCGACGTTTTGAGGCTCTACCACCACCCCCACCAGGAGGTCCACCCCGACCACAGGGAGCTGGCGGGCAGCGACAGGCACAGATCCAGGCAGCAGAGGCCTACGACCACGGCGCACCCGAGATGATTCGAGGTACTATCTGTGTCTATTCCACCCTTGCTGCAGTTCTCATAGACACAGGAGCGAGTAATTCTTTCATAGCCGCTGCCCTTGTTCGGAGCTCGGAGATTCCGACAGAGCCGTTGGCTCGATCCTTACGGCTAGAGACTCCTACGGGAGCAGACTCGACGATTACGCACTGGTGCCGGCAGTGTGAGCTTACTCTAGGAGGTGAGAGCTTCGGCTGGGATCTTCTTCTAGTAGCGTCGAGGCCTTACGACGTCATCTTGGGCATGGATTGGCTATCTACGGTCCATGCACAGATTGACTGTTTTAGGCGCAAGGTGCGATGTGTTCGCACCGACGGGAGCAGGTTCACCTTCACCGGCGAGAAGGGAGCCTTAGCAGCACAGGATGGACTTCCGCGGAGGAGAGGATATCCCATCACTCATCCGTTGGCTAGCCTTATCCTTGGAGCAGTTGACGTGCGGAGTCCTGGTTTTCCTGCAGTGGTGGATCAGTTTGCGGACGTTTTTCCCGACGGCGTTCCAGGGCTACCTCCTCGCAGAGAGGTAGACTTTTATATTGACTTGTACCCCGAGACAGCCCCGATATCCACTCCAGCATATCGGATGGCCCCCGCCGAGCTTCGAGAGCTACGGGTACAGTTGGAGGACTTGCAGGGCAAGGGGTTCATCCGACCCAGTGTTACACCCTGGGCTTCCCCGATATTGTTCGCCAAAAAGGCGGACGGGATCTTGCGACTTTCTGTTGACTATCGTCGCCTGAACCAGGTGACAGTGAGGAACAAGTATCCGCTACCGAGGATTGATGACCTCTTTGATCAGCTCAAGGGAGCACGGTGGTTCTCGAAGATAGACCTCAGGTCAGGCTATCATCAGCTCAGAGTCAGAGACGAGGATGTGCAGAAGACGGCCTTCAGATGTCGTTATGGCCACTATGAGTTCTTGGTTATGCCTTTCGGTGTAACCAATGCTCCAGCAGTGTTCATGGATCTCATGAACAGGATCTTTCAGACATACCTCGATCGGTTTGTCGTGGTCTTCATCGACGACATTCTGATTTACTCTCCGACAGAGGAGGAGCACGCCTATCACTTGCGAGTTGTTCTTGACACACTCCGAGAGCACCAACATTATGGTAAGCTCTCGAAGTGCCAGTTCTGGATACGTGAGGTCCACTTTTTGGGACACGTTATCTCTGAGGTGGGAGTTGCAGTAGATCCCGTGGAGATTGAGGCTATGTTAGCATGGGAGCCACCCAGGAGCGTGACTGAGGTTCAGAGTTTCTTGGGACTAGCTGGATACTATCGGAGATTTGTGCCAAACTTCTCCAGAGTTGCGGCATCACTCACAGCTTTGACGAAGAAGGGGAAACCCTTCTTGTGGTCAGACAGTTGTCAGCATAGCTTCCAGGAGCTGAGACAGAGATTGACTAGCGCACCTATCTTGAGGTTGCCTGAGGAGGGAGTAGGGTACGTAGTCTACTGCGATGCATCAGGGACCGGACTCGGATGTGTTCTGATGCAGGAGGGGGCAGTGATCGCCTATGGATCACGACAGTTGAGGCCGCATGAGCAGAACTACGCTACCCATGACCTGGAGTTAGCAGCAGTGGTCTTCGCTCTGAAGACATGGCGACACTATCTGATGGGCGAGCGCTTTACAGTCTTTTCCGATCATCAGAGTCTCAGGTATATCTTCTCGCAGAAGGACCTGAACCTGAGACAGAGACGATGGCTCGAGTTCCTCCAGGACTATGACTTTGAGATAGTCTATACTCCTGGGAAGGGGAACGTAGTAGCTGATGCCCTCAGCAGGAGGAAGGGCATTCAGCTACTCGAGGAGGCGACGGAGCAGCTAGCCTCTTTGCAGATATCCTTCGTGGATAGAGATGGAGCAGCCTTTCTTCAGTCTCTCACAGTCACTCCTCCACTACTGCAGCGAGTCAGGGAGGCACAGCACGGGGACGCTGACTGTGAGACACGGCGTGCACAGATATCCTCGGGACAGGCACCTGATGGTTTCTCCCTTGGAGCAGAGCACGACATTCTTTTTAGAGGACGTACCTTGGTACCAGTCGCTTTGCGAGAGGAAGTGCTGAGAGAGTTTCACACTTCTCCTTTAGCGGTACATCCTGGAGTGGCGAAGATGTACCAGGACCTCAGACGACAACACTGGTGGCCGGGCATGAAGAAGGCTGTAGCAGAGTTTGTTTCTCGATGCCTCACCTGTCAGCAGGTGAAGGCAGAGCATCAGGTACCAGCAGGCTTGGTACAACCCTTGGAGGTTCCGGAGTGGAAGTGGGACGACATATCTATGGACTTTGTGACTGGACTTCCACGCACTTCCAGAGGTCACGACTCCATCTGGGTGATTGTTGACCGACTCACCAAGTCGGCACACTTCTTACCCATCAGAGAGCAGGGCTCAGTGGAGAGCATGGGACGTCTCTACGTTCAGGAGATTGTGCGGCTCCACGGCGTGCCATCATCTATCGTTTCCGATCGAGATGCCCGCTTTACTTCCCGGCTTTGGAAGGGGTTACAGGAGGCGTTCGGTACGCAGCTACGTCTTAGCACAACTTTTCACCCTCAGACGGATGGTCAGACGGAGAGGACCATTCAGACTCTCGAGGACATGCTCCGCGCATGTGTCCTCGACTTTGGTCGTAGCTGGGAGGACCACCTACCCTTGGTGGAGTTCGCGTACAACAACAGCTACCACTCCACCATCGGGATGGCACCGTACGAGGCATTGTACGGCCGACCTTGTAGATCTCTTTTGTGCTGGACAGACCCCGGAGAGTCAGCACTGGTGGGACCGGAGATGGTCCAGGCCACAACAGAGAAGGTCCAGGTCATCCAGGAGCGGATGAGGACAGCTCAGAGCCGGCAGAAGTCATACGCTGACAGGAGGCGGAGGCCACTGGAGTTCGAGGATGGCGACCACGTCTTCTTGCGGGTCTCACCTCGACGTGGTATTCGGAGATTTGGCCGAGGCGGCAAGTTATCTCCGCGCTTCATCGGACCTTTCCAGATTCTCAGCAGGATTGGCGAGGTGGCTTATCGCCTGGCTCTACCACCTCAGTTGCACCGGGTGCACGACGTCTTCCACGTATCCCAGCTGAGGAGATACGTGCACGACCCGACGCACATCATTGATCATGGGGAGCATGACGTTGACGATGGGGCGACCTTTACGGAGGTCCCGGTGGAGATAGAGGATCGACAGGAGCGGGTCCTGCGTGGGCGATCGATTCCTCTTGTGCGCATCAGATGGCAGCACGGGAATCTCCAGGAGAGAACATGGGAGCGGGAGGCTCAGATGCGTGCTCAATACCCTCATTTGTTTCCCTAGTTTTTGATGTATCTTTATGGGGACGTAAAGCCCTGAGGTGGGAGTAATGTAATGACCCGTAAAATTCAAGGGAAATTTTTTCTTAATTTTCTTTAGAATTTTACAAAAGCGCGGTTTCAGACGGCACCTGATTCCGAGGCCCGGAGTGCCCGGAATTATTTTCCGAAGTTTGGCTCGGGTACGTTCAGTGAACGAACGAGCGGAAATTCCTAACTTTTGATCCGGTGCTCGGAATTGAAATCCGAGGGCACCGATGAACTCGCAGCGCCGATATTCGCTTAAAGAGATCTTTTCGGGAGTTGCGTTTTTTGGGGGTTGAAAGTTAAGTTTTGGGGTTTTTTTAGTTTGAGTTAAATAAAATTGTGAAGAATAATTTTATTATAACTAGTTAAAACCTATCAAAGGTGGTTGGAAGTGGGACCCACACCCAATTAACCTCCCTTGGAAGGATTAAGTGTGGTGGGGCCCACACGAACCCCTAATCTTTTCAAATTCTCTCAACATACTTAACCCCTAATTAATTGACTTAAGTTACTTAATTAATTTTGGGAGTTAAGCCTTTTTGAATTTCAACTTTTGAAATTCTTGTGTGTTTTGTAATAATAAAATAAGATGTTATCTTATTTTATTATGGGTTGTTTGTTTGTCTCCTGGAGAGCTTTTGGAGAGCTTCTTCTTCATCTTCAAGCTCTGACGAAGAACGAAGAACGCCCAAACTCCGACGAAGAACGACACCTCTCTTCTTCGTCCTCGGTGTCAACAAGAGGGAACGCCGCACCCTCCTCGGACCTTCTTCGTCGGCATACGAAGATTCGCCAACGACGTATCTCTTCGGGCATAACTCTTCGTCAACGGATTTGAAGGAGGGGGGGCAGCCGGCGTGCGCAGCCTCCTCGCGGCGCCAGGCCGCCGCGGCTCCCCGCGCCGCCGCGCCGCCACGCTGCCGCCCGCCGCCATCGCGCCGCCCCGGGGGGGGGGGGGGGGGGGGGGTCGGGCCGGGTCGGCCCGGACCCGGGCCCGGGCCCCCCCGTTTCGAACCAGATTTGGTTTTTGGCCCTTAACTTGAGCCTCGGACCTCCGATCGACGAACCGTCAGCGGCAACGCGATCCTTGGATCGAGACGGTCGTTTCGGTATATCGCACTCAAGGTTTCGGTTTACCTTGAGTTCGGCCGGGTTGGTTCGTTCGCGAAACCAACCGGGCCTTCAGAGCAGAAACACTCATATCTTGAGCTACAGACGTCCGATTGACGTGCCGTCAGCTGTGTTGTGTTCCTCTTAGTGAGACGGATCTTTTGGTATACTCTGCCCGAGGTTTGGATGCAGGTGGAGTACGGTCGGGTTGGTTTTGCCTTAAAAACCAACCGGGCCCCGGAGACGAAAATGTCAATAACTCTCAGACCGGGCGTCCGATCGACGCGCCGTCTGTGGCGTTGAGTTCCTGTTAACGAAACGGAACTTTTGGATACATCAACTCTGGTCTTTGTGACAGTTGATGTATCAGCCTCTCGGCTCGTGGAGCGGACCCTCCGAACGAGCTTGCTATGTGCGGGAACCCTAGTGCTGGCTGCGACTGTTCTACTGCTACGACTGCTACTGTGACTGCGACGACGACAGTACAGAGATCCTGTGTGGATTCGACGACGACAGTACAGATATCCTGTGTGGATTCGACGACGACGACTACAGCACTCAGCGATCCTACGTGGATCAGTGCTACAGGTCCTGTGTGGGCCCGATCCTGTGTGGGTCCTTGCGCTCAGCGGTTCTGTGTGAGCCAGCGCCTACAGGTTCTGTGTGAGCCCGATCCTGTGTGGGTCTTCTGCGGGGGTTAGTTACCTATCGATCCTTCGTGGGTCCGACGACTTAGATGGATCAGTGATCATCTTTATCGTCCTTGAAGAAGTATACATGTGTGAGCTGAATCCTATTGCTTTCCTATGAGGATTGTGTTGTGCAATCCTACGTGGATTATGTTTTGCTTTCCTATGTGGAATACGTATACTTTCCTGCGTGGACTGAGTTGTACTTGGGCTCGGAGGTTGGAGCGTATTTTAATTGATGACTTAGGTATATGTATGGGCATATACCTAAGCAGTGTCGGTTGTTACTTCGTGTTTGTACTTTTTTTCGTGGTTTATCCTTTGTGGATTTGAGAGACCTTCAGGGGTCTCGGGGTCCCTACTGAGTAGCTTATACTCACCCCTGCACGGGCTTCGCCCGCACTACGTTGTGTTGGTTGCAGACGACGGACAGCGTTGACTTAGCTGAGGCTTGTAGAGCGGGACGGTACCCGGAGGTGGACCACTGGGCGGGACGTGCACGGAGCAGACGGCGGGACCCGTGGAGCAGAGGAGCTATCTGTACCCACCCTTCAGGTGGGATTTCCGGTGGACAGCTCGGAGTAGCGGCTTTTACTTTACAGTTGCTGTTTTTCCCTTTTCGAGTTGTACTTTACTTTCAGTTTGGGTTTGTATTCTGGCCCATTTACCTTTCCGCACTTTCAGTCGTACTCTGCTTGCTTAGTGTTTACTTTCCGCTTGTTTACTCTGTGGTGTGTGTTTACTTATCAAAGGCAATGCGTTCCCTTTTTACCGGGATTTACGCCTTGGTGCTAGTCGCCAGCCCCTGGCCTATGGAAGGCGGGCTTGGGGTAGTCACGGCACGGACCCCGAGGGCGGGTCGTGACAATTAATCAATTAACGTAGTTGTTATTGAGATCTATAACATTATTATGTTCCCATTAGAAAAATGATGATGCCTTTGAGGTCGGTGATTCATTGATTCTTATTTTTATTAACATGGATTCATTAATATATAATGGTTTACCACATAGGATTTAAATTAAATTAAAATATTAATCATTTAACTAGATTGATAAATTATTTAATTGATATCATATTTTCATGCCTTTTACTATAATAACGGGTTGCCTCTTGATTTTATAGATACTTGGAAATTTTTTTACTCATATCTATAATGTTGTTATCATTTATATCATTATATTGATGATAAAAAATGATAAGAAATATGAACTCATAACTAATTGACAATTTATTTATTTTAGAGGAAATTTCCATTATTTAATGATTCTAATTTTTTTATTAATTTGATGATAATGAAATTTATGGAATACATATGATTAATAAAATCTGTTTTACCATGATAATGGAATTGATATAGATTTTCATGAATAATAATTCTTCTTGAGAATGTTGATAATTGTATTTAGAATGTTAATTATAATGTTCTTAATTTATGTTTTTCAAAATTATTATAATTCTTTGATCATGTTTACTTTAATAAAAGTATTTATTTCTTGATGTCATAGGATTACCATAGCGAAATTTTATAAATACTTCATATGTTAATTCAAGATAAATAAGAACTGAGTTTTTTGGAAATAATAGTAGAGAGAGAATAAGATTCCCATTTTCTTGAAAATGCCAATTTCTTTGTGTATATATCCATGAGAGATCAGTTATTATGAAGTCAAAATACAATGTTTTGGGGATTATATTTCCCTTTTTGGTTGTTCTAGATTGTTTCCAACTACCGTTGTGAAATGTGACATTGATTGTCGATGTGATATGGAATAAGAGGCCTAGATTCTATTCTAGAATTTGATTTTTTAATGGTACGATATATTAGGGTAATTATTTGGTAGTTTAGGGTGGAACTAAAAATTATGGAATGATTTAATCATATAATTATGTGTTGACGTCATTAGGCTAGATTGATGATTCCAATTATTCTATTTAAGGGTTGTCATAAAGGATTATTGATTTTATCATCATTTCCTTGACCAATTATTGAGTTAGAGCGTGTTATTGGTTACATTCTTCATCTTGGTGATAGAATAAGATGGTTTTCCTATAGTACCTAGTTTATTTTATGAAAATAATAATATATAAATAATTATTAACCGATTGGTCGATTTTTTTAATATAATTTTTGAATGTTTAACAATCTGGAGAAAATGTGGACTAGGATTGGATTATTCCTCGAGATCGTGTACTTTTCTTTTATGATTAACCTAATGAATTATAGAATTGATTTATTTTTGATTTAATTTATTTTTAATTTAGTAATGAATGTAAAATCGTAAATATGAAATAAGTATTTAATGTAACTCTATTTAATTATTGTGTTCTTATAGGATACCCGGAATCACCAATGGATAATGGGAGTCAGGGTAACGTTAGGTATATTGGATTCTACGACAATGTTATGCATTTAATGTAGGTGTGTGATATATTATGTCCATTATACTATATTTTTTATATGATTCCCAACACATGTTTTGTATGTTTACTGACACCTAGTGATCTATGGGATAATGCTTTCCCCAATGTCACTATGGAAGGATGGATGACCATCTATACACTATATAACCATCATCCACTCCAGGTTGTTACCTATTATAGTTTGCATGTTTTTTTTGTTTCCCCATATATGTGTGTACGGGGTTGTAGTGTGTAGTGTTTATTCACAAACATGTATCAACATGTGCGGTATAAAATAGATTATTATGGGTAGGAAGCGTATAGGTTGTGATGGTGTGAGTTGCAAACATGTGTATCAGCCATGATGGATTAAGGTGTAATACATGATGTGTAATACACATCATAAGTTCTATGTTGGGTCCTATAAAATACATGGTTACAATAGTTGGTGATGTGATATCAGGTGATGTGATTTACATTGTTTATATAGTAAATCATTTCCCATGATTCATCATGGTTGTTTATTTTATAGAGAGATGATGTAGGATGTGCTATGTTCGGTAACAGTAGAAAATAACATTAAAATTGGAATGGGGTACCATATATTTTACATTATTATATTATATAATCAGTTTTATTTCATTGATTTTTATATTTAGACATATTGAGTCTAGAACATAGTATTCTTATTTGGGTGATGAGTTAGATTCCCTATATAATATTTTTCATTACCATGATTTTTTTTTATTCACAAGATTGTATGAAAATAATCCTCATGACAAAACTATAATTCTCATACTATATAAATATAAACACTTTTCAAACTCATTCATAATAAGTTAGATATCTATATAGATATTACCAGCTTGTGGTTTTTCAGGAGTTTTTTGGGAATCAAGGTCACTGCAATATTTTACTATGTTTAGTCATGTATATATTTTTAGATGTTATATAATTTTGTTATATTTCATGATTTCACATTTTATTTCATTATATATTGGAAAATTAATGTTGTTATTTTTTGTATCCATATTATCTCTATATTTTATATGTTTTCATAAAAGATTATTCCCTATATATTATGATTATTATCACATTGGTGCTAATCACCAAAATGAGGCCTACGAGACAAATGAATCGAGCAGTCACCATCTCCAATCACATATCAGAAGAACATATGGAGTAAAAATTGTAGTAATGTTTTCATGACATTATGATATTTGTGGAACCTTCTTTTATCCACTTTTATATCAAATCACATGTAAATGTATTGATCCTAGGTATTAGTGGAGTACCACCTCCACATACCAATATAATAAATTTCCATTCACTGTCATTCGTATATTTGTACTATGACATTTATGAATATTATAAATTCTATTTATGTAATAATCATCAATTTTGAATTTATAACATTATTTTACCACTTTACCTTAAAATCTATTGGAAAAATGTATCATCACTCATGTGTAACAGTGTAATACCTCCTCCAAGATGCGATGTGAATATATTTTCATTATTCATTTCCAATATATGAAAATAATGAAATATTTAATTCATAAATTTTATAAGTATGAAATAATAATGGTATTATAAATTTTAATTGTTATTTTCCTTTATTTTATTCAATATATATATAAGTGAAATCGTGGTTCTTTCTTACAAGTGAAAAAATGTCTTCTTCAATGGTGAAATTATTTTTTAACACTACCAATGATGGATGTCATTTAGTTTATATATAATTAATATATATGATATATATACATCATGAATAATATTTTGGATATTATTGAACCAAAATCAATTAAAAAGGAAATGAACTGGTGAAATTAAACTCTTATGAAAAACAATATTATTAACACCAATAAACAACAATTTCAAAAAAAATGATTTTTTAAATAATTATTTTTTAAATGTATAAATTGAGTTATATAATATATTTTATGTATTTAAATTATTATTTTTTAATAAATTAAAATTTATTATATAAAATTTTAGGAAAATTATTAACAAAGTACAACATAATGTAAGTGTTTCTCATATCACTTTTGACTCTGTGAGACTTATACCATATTAAAAACATATTTCATTCGTGGGATATATATAATGCCTTTTTGATATCTTATATGATGAACCCCTTTATATTAGTATTATTTACAGTTTAATTTATTTAATTTCATTCCTGAGGATTATGATTCAAGGACACTAATTTGGTAAGGGATTTACGTTGTAATATCATTTTATGGGTCATTGAGGATTATTTTTAAAAATGATGGTATTTTAAAATATACCACTCAATAAACTAATTGATATTGTAAGAAAATTTATATTTATTGATATTAAATATTTTATTACATTTTAATGACTTTTTTGTTGAGGATTCTAAATGATTATTTTTATGAAAACTAATATTATTTATCTCTTTGGTGAAAAATAATTATCATTGCAACTCTCTGTTTCATTATAACATTTGAAAATTTATTTTTCTATATTCTTATATTATTTTTTATTTTTTTAACCCATGTTTTAATCAAAAATAAATTAAATTCGAATATATTTTTTAATTTTTTATTGAGGTACTTTTGATTTTTATTAAAAATGGTACATGAGTATCTGTTTTACTGTTCAAAATATGAAAACAATTCCCCTGATCATTACTACTCACTCATATAAATACTCCCTTACAAATTTTCATAGTTTGTTAATATAATATGTTTTCTGAATGTTTTGAAAATTTCAATAATTTAATATTATGATTCTAAATTTAAAAGCATATTTTCTAAAATAGTATTCAATGTGATATTTTAAAAGAATTTTAATTAATTATAACATCATTTGATGTCAAATATGAAATAATGGGGATATAATTAAACGATAACAATCATGATAGTTTTTATATGGACTATGATTAATAAGATGAGATATTTATGAATCTCATTTAATCTACGTAGTTTTTTCTATATTGAATTATCAAATTGTGTATTAAATCAATTTACATTCCCTTTTTGTAGTAAGAGGATTAATGATTCATGGTCATGTAGAAATCATATGAATTAATTATAAATTTATGATTTGTGGGGATTACATTATATAACTCTCTATATTATTGATTAATGATTTATACGTCATGAGATAATAATGATTGTAATAGTGGTAATCACAATATAGTTAGGCAAAAAAAATTCATGGTAGTCATGGGTGTGAACCTTGAATAAGAGTATGATGGAATATGTGTTAAACGAAATCAAAAAAGTTATACTTTCTAGTAATACTTAAAATTTAAATTATTTTATATGCTAATTATTATGACATATACTTATCTTATATACAATTTTTATTCTCCAATATCTTATTTTTTTATACCATTATGATACATGTTTTATAATATACATTGATATATACAATGGTTCATGATTATGATCTATGATATAATGAGTATGGTTTAAAAACATCAACACCATATTATCATTGAATTATACTCATGTAATGTTTATTCGACCATTGATGTCTCAATTTATAACCATTATATATAATTTTTTATCACCTGTTCTTATATTTTCATTCAATGGGTTATAGTAATTGTTTTTTGTATGACATGTATAAGAATGGTTCTTCTATTGAATCATATGTTTTGGTATAATTTTGATATCTTATGCTGTTGTTTATTATGTATATAAATTTTCAAATACACATAGACTATATGATTTATGTATGGATCATAATGTTATATAATATATATTTATCTTAAAAATGTTGTATTGGGGTATAAGAAGAATGTGTAAAAATAATTGGTATTAGAGCCTAGTATAGTTACCTTTGAAATGTCGGATGAGAAAACATTAATTTTTATAAAGGCAGGGGTCAAAGCCTCATTAATTATTAAAGAAAAGAAAAGATGACTTTAAAGGGTTAGAGGGAGATCCATTATATTAGAAGAAGTACCGATGGGAATTTATCCAATTACATGGCCCAGTAGCCAATTTGTTTGGCCCAAGGCCAATTCAATAGTAGTACTTCTAAAGTAAACCATAGAATATTCATTTATATAAGAGTATATCATAAGAAATATTAAATATGGAAGTGTTTTCTTCCTCAAAAACATCCATGAATAAATTCTTCAATTGGATTTGGTTTTATTATTCAGAAATCTATGTTTAGTAATCCAAATTTATTTTTTTTAGTATGTCCCAAGAATTATTCTAGTGTATCTTCAGTGAACTATTACAACACACCTATATTGGTAGTATCAAAGAATATTCATGGGATAATTAACATTTTCATTATGAAATATTCTGAATGGTTTGAATATATGATAATTATGTATGACATAGAATGTGAAGAAGGTTCATAGATTGATAAATGTGAGTTCTCATATACTCATCCAATTTTTTCATAGTTATGTAGTTTCCAAATATTATTATTTTTTCTCAGACTATTTTTTTCATTTGGTTAATTACATGGACCTGAAGAAACCATGTCACAACTTAATATAACAGATAATGTAATGAATTTACTCCTGATTAACAAAATTAAATGGGATATACAATGAAAAATTATGTTTCTATTATAATTCAGCATTCTCATGGTTAGAAAAATAAGGATCATATTAGTTACTAGAGGAGGGAATAATGTTCTATTGAGCCCTTCATTAGGACACATCATATATTTATAGGTTTTTTTTTCAATAGTTTCTATCAAATAGATTAGTATTACCTAAAATATATTTTCCATTATTCTCATGTTTAGAAAAAGAAAAAAATTTGCTTTGATCATTTTGAAGGACGATTAGTTTAATTGTGGAGACTTATAAAGAATATGATCCAACGGGAGGAAATAATCTCCATATAGTGAGATGATTTTACGTTATGTTTTTTAAATAAGTGTTTTATCATATTCTTTATTATAAAATTGATAAAGAAATATATAAGATAATGAAAATAGTTTTTGAATCTATTATTTCCATTACGATAAAATTTACCTGAAAATTGATGTATAATCATAGATTTATCATCCAAATTGAATAAATTATTGTTCAATTATTTAGAGGTTTAAATCCAATCCTTACAAAGATTATATTCGTAAAACAAATCATTACATATGAATAAATCATTTTATGTCTTGTTAATGTTTTGATAGTGATTGAAGTTAACCATAAATAAATTTTTTTTATAATAACATAAATATGGAAGTAAAAGGAAATTATAAAAATAAAAATAATTGATATAGGATTATGTGCGTTATATTATTCCCAATATGACTATGAAAACATTGACACATGTTTATTAATCTAATTGTTAAGTATTTTACGTGTGAGATAGACGATAATAGTGAATTACAATATTGATGTGATGTGATGGATAATTTAGGAAATTATGGAGAAAATTCACAAAAAAATTAACCACCCACACAATAGTGTCAACATATTAAGTCTTATAAGAATTTTATTCAAATGTTATCATATTATGAAGGTTAATAATGATGATCAATGATAGATGCCTCATAAGTCTAAATTAATAAAAAAATTACAGATGATCAGATTTATTTATTTGAGAAATGTTAATTAATTTGGTTAAAGGTACACATACAATCCCATTATTTCACCTCTACAACATGTTTTTGTAATCATAGGCATATATCGGCATCCTTACATAAAAAACCAATCAATTCTAAGGATGTTCGCTCATGAATGATATTTTCAACCAATATATAATCATTTATTAGTGTGATGATAAATATAAACTACCAAAAAATATAAAATCCATCATATGGGTCATGATTCCCATTCAATGGGGTTTTATCATCGATGGTGGTGAGAAACTCAATATCATTCATATTCCTATTCTATGGGATTATTTTAAAATCTTCATGGATGATTAATCAATCCTACACCAAATAATTATTTTTTCATTTAAATATAATAAACAACCAGTGATACACATGTTTAAACAGCTCCATATATCATTGACCTAATTGAATTTTATTAATCGGTGAAGAAAATATTGGAGAATCATGATAATGGAATCATTTATCTATGTTTTTCTAAAAGGGAAAAACATATTATTATTTATCACAAAAAATGGTTATATGTCAAAAAAATATCATAAACATAGAAATATCACATTGAAAATAAATATAATACTCCCGATATTGATTATTTTTCGATCAATTTTAGAAGCTCAATATTTTCCCATGATTTATAATGGATCTACATGCTATCAGTTAAGGATAATAAGTGATGAAATGTGAATGATTACCTTCTGTATGAGTTATATAAAATATGAATATATAGTGATGACTTTTTCCTTAATATTCCCCCAATTATCATTAGATATTTATTTATATTGTCGTAAGTGATTACCATGATAATTTTATTTTATTTTTTATTGTCTATATACATATATACAATCAATAAAAAATTATTTTATTTTATATACATTTAAAATAAATAAAAATTCCCTGAGGAAAAAATAATTTATATAAAAAATATCATGTGTGAATTTTTTATACAATTTTATTCATTTTGGGTTATATAATATCATGTGATATTATATAAGTGGATCCACTAATGATATAATTTATAGTATGTTATCACGAACAACCACTATGGAAGAAATATATATATATAATGGTTTAGTTGGTTATAGTTTTTTTAAATTATAATGTTAATATAACAAGAACAAATTTAAATCATAATAGAGTAAGGGTCCTTTGAATAGAGGAATATGTGAAAATATCATATAACTGAATAAAAGGTTTTTCATCACACCATTACGTACACTACACTATAGGTGTGAAGAATTTTTTGATATATAGTGTTTCATCAAATAAAGGATTGGAATACATCCCCATACATAATTATATAGTGATGTATTTTTCATCATGACAATTGGATGTTCATCACAAAAATTTCATAAAAAATTATTTTGTCATGAAAAGGGTAATTTTTTCAATAATTATATAGACCAATATTATTATTGAAGATGGAATCACATTTATGACGATCATAAAATAGATAACTACATATTAACAAAAACAAGTGTTGAATATGAGGTATGGAATATCGTTGTAGTGGATTGATCATTATGAAGGCTAAATACATTATCACAATAGGATGTTGAAAAACCTAGAAGATGATTTGATTCGAAAAAATTATTATAGCATATCCATGATATGGATCAAAAAAATTTAATACTTTATAAATATATGTACACAATATAAATATTCTCTATGAAACAATTTTGAACATCAATCTTTAATGTCACTTCATTATCCAACAAACATCAATGATGAAATTAATAAATAATTTTTCATAATGGGTTTGTCGGATGACCATAATCAATTTTAATGAAATAAATTTCACAAACATGATGATAGACCCAAAGAAACCATGATTATCGACATAAAATTAGTGTATAGAACATGTTTTATGAATATAGATACAAATAAATTTGTTGCACAATGGAGTAGTTTAGAAGAGGGTATATACAATGAACAATCATTTTCACCTACAGCCAAACCTATATCCATTATAATATTACTAACATATGCATCAAATCTAGAATTCAAACAATATAAGATGGATTTTAGAATTTCATAGATGGAATTGGTATATAAATGATGATGTTTTGGTTGAACAACTCCACAGATATAAAATACATCATTTCTTAATAATATGTTTAAATTAGAAAAATATTCATATTGTTTAAAACAAGAACTTAAAGGGTGGAATTATAGGTTAATATTTTTTATTAATTAAAATGGATTTCATATGGGATAACTGATCATAAACATTTTATATAAATACTTTTAAATGATGTAATTGTTTTTCAAATGTATATACATGATATTATTCTTCGATGTTCTAAAACTTCATTATGTACTGAATTCTAAAAGATTATGAAAAATGTATTTGAAATGAGTTTATTGGGTGAACTAAAATTCATTATATGTTGGTAGATTCTATAGTATAATAGAGTTATTATTTTCTACCAATTTAAATATACTAAAAAACTTTTATAATTTTCGGTTTTGAATACTCTGAGAGTAGTGACACTCCAACCAATAAAACATGTAATCTGGATCTCGATGATCATAAGAAATCATTAGATCAAAATAGTTATAAAGGGATGATTGGATGTGTACTCTTATTAACTACAAGATAAACTAAAATTATGTTTTGTTTGTGTATAATGCTAAATTTTAATGAAAACCCAATATAATCACACATATATTCTGTAATATTAATTTTAGATTCCTCATGTATACAACCAATTTAAGGTTGTTTTACCCTAAAAAAATTATATGACCTAATTAATTATTGATATTATGATTTTAGTTGTATATTTTTTTGATATAAAAGGATCTACCATAGAATTTCATTTTTTGGAAAGTCACTAGTTTCCTGGTGTGCTAATGAAAAAAATAACATTAATCTACCTACTATTAATGATGAATATATAGTTTTAGGTAGTTTTTTGACAAATTTATTATATTAATTAATTATTACTAAACTATGGATAACAATTTCTAAATTTCAGTATATATTATTTCAACATATGTTGTATAAAGATTTCTTATAACTCAATATACCATTATAAACCAAAAATCAATGATGTAAAAAATCACTTTTTGAGATAAATTTTTCAAATGGGTGATTCACTCTTTAATAAATTATTATATAACAAAATTTTTCTAATATTATTAATATGATACAGAATTCTAAGAGAAGGATGCACATACATCCGAAATTTGGAATGATTAATTTGGTTTAGGTGATATATTCAATGACCAACCATTGGAGTTTACTCATAGGTTGAGTATAACCACTATTGGTGCTTACCCACAATTAGTATTTTATTTACCATTGATGATTTACCCATAGTTTTTTATGACCTATAATTAGAGATTTACCCAACATTGGGGTTTTCCCTCTGGTTATAGTTTTAGAAACCATTGTATTTTTACAAACTATTAATAAATCTACAATTAGTTTTAAATACACTGTTACTAATTATTATTTATGGGATATTTATTTATTTAATTTATATATGATTCATATATATATATATATATATATATCATTTTTTTATTTAAAATTATATCAAACCCTAATAGATATAATTTAGTCACTTTCCAATTTTTTTAAGCATTCTCTATTGTGTCATATCGATTGAAACTCATAGAAACACTTTATCTCTAAAATTTTAGCCTTCCCTCTACCTAATCAAAAAAAATATTTTACATTAGAAATGGATACAATGATGTGAGGTAAAGATACATCAATCTACTTATTTAAGCCTATAATGAATCATAATAGGTAATCGAGAATACCGACTATCGATATAGCGAACACATATCAGACAAATATGATAGTTGTACCTGAAATGAGTGTTCATACAGAGTTGTTTCTAATGATATATTCAATGGTAAGTAAATTTATGAAAGATTTGGAATAGTATAGTGGTTCTTTATTATGGATATTCCCTTCAGTCCTTGTTAATGGCACAAGTTCTATAAGTATGTTGAGCTCATCTTTAAGAAATATGAATCCATTGTTTGAGGTTGAATAATCCATCACCAATATTTTTTCTTGTCAGAAAAATTGAAAAAAATTTCTGATATTACATCATGAAGGACATTAAAATTACTATCATGGCTCAATTCGTTGTGATATTGATAACGTTTTTGTAAGGATGATTTAGTTTATCTAACATGTGATGGAATTATCAGAAGACCATATGTAGCTCGACATTGTAGAAAACATTGTTTTCTTTACAAATTTATTTATCATATTTTGTGTCCATGGAAAATATATTATAAGACAATGAGATGTCAATATTTATATCTATCACAGCCATTTTTTCTAAATTAATTTTTATTTTATTAATCATTCTCTTTGGGTCCCAGTGCCATGGTCCGTTCAGGGTTGCACATTATGTTTTTTTTTCGTTTTGTATGTCTACTGGGTTTCAGACATCAGGGTTCTCATTGTGCAGTTTGTGGTAGGTGTGCGGCCGACCCAGGGGTCGGGCTTTTCACAATTATATTAATTATTATTTTTCATTATTAATATCATCATTATTTATATTTATATAATTAATATATTTATTGTAAATAAATATTATTAATATTTTCATTGTTATTGTTAATTTTATGATTATTATTTATTGTATTATTGTTTTTATTATTTTTATTCTGGTAGTATTGTTATTGTTTTTGTTATTATTAATATTACTATTACAAATTTTATTATTATTAATTGTAATATTAATATTATTATTATTACTATTATTATAATAATAATTATTATTATATCATTATTTTTTATGTTTTTTATATTTATATTTTTATAATTATTTAAAATATTATTATTATTATTTGTTTTATTATTATAACTAATGTAAATTTTTTAAAATGTAAAAAATTCTAAACCATATTCTACCCATTTGTCCCCCACCCTTCCTGGATTTATTATTGCGGCTCCCCCCTTTCCCTTATTCCCTTCGACCCTCCACAACAAGCGACCACTGGCCTTCCCCCTATTTTATGTTATCCTACCCTTTGAGTACATCTACCGTCTCTACTCCGTATTCCCTTTTCGCTCCTAGCAACTATATCCACCATCACCGCTCTTTCGTCTGGCCCACTGCTCTATCATCCCTACCTCAGCACCGCTGCCCCAGCCTCCCACTCGTGCTCAGCTTAGTAGTCCCGGCCACCGCACCTTACTGGCCTCCACCTTTCCTTGAACCTCTTGTTGTCCCAACAGCTCCCCACCACCTTCCCTACTCTAGCTCTATCCTCACATGTCCCAGCCACTCTATCAATCCACCCCCCCCCCACTTCACACCCTATTTTTGGGAGAACCAAACCACCCTACTCACGTGGTTTCTGGAGACCCGACCCCCCTGCTTGCGTGGTTTATGGTGAACCGAAACCCTATAATCTAGCATGCCTATGAAGATCCTGACGTCATCCTTTTGTCTAATTTTTTCTAACTTCATCTCTTCGTCACACGATAAGATGGGGTCAGTCCCCGTTCTGGTGCAAACATCTCTTTGGAAACATATCCTCCGGTCGCAGCTCCCTACTCCCATGATGTCTCACGTGACTGGCATGATGTCTCTCTTGGGCAGCATATCCTCTGGTCGCAGACCATTAATATAAGGTTTTATTGTGGTTATTTATCTTATTTTTTTAGGGTTTACAGATCTACATGGGATGTTCTAAATCCTTCGCTGAAGCTGCATCACTTTCACATGTGTTCAACGTATGTGAATACACATATTTTATTTCTGATTGAGTTCAATTATTTGGTGTCTGTTTTTAACTTTTTTTTATTAGATTCGCTCCCTCACAATATATTTGGTTAACCTACAATTATGTATTCATGTTAATTGTGTTAAAAAAATATAGTTCTCGAAGTATTCTACAATGGGTATGTCTTTATGTTGTTATATAAACTATGTTATTTGAAATTCAAATGTTGTTATGATAACATTTTAAACAATAAGAGAAACTTCGATATACTTGTCAATAGGTTGTGATATTGTTTCTGGTTTGAATAAAATGTTTATAAATTATATTGTTTATTTGTTGAATTGTTTACAGCTTGTTTTGTCTAGTTATAAATATTATTAAAAATTGTTGAGATTGTTATATAACTATTTATAATTTTCTTTGGGTATGATTTTTAAATTGTTCATATACTGATTCATTTTCTTATAAAATTTTTAATAAACTATTTGATGTTAAAATGGAAACAATGGTTTTTGTGTGATATTTTGTGTAATGTTTGTGTCTATGTATATTTAAAAGTGTGATTGGAAACACTTGTGTTTTTTATGAAATTATATGACTCTTTATGTAATTTGATGGCCCATTTGGCACCTTAAAATCCAATTATGATGTTTTAGGAACATTTAGAAAATATTGGGTTAAAATGTTTTTTACATGCTTGAAAACCTTATTTGTTGTGTTAAATTGTTTCAGAAAGGTTCTCTGATTATGAGGCAATTGTTTTTTTGTTTTAAATTAATGTGTTGTGCTTCCTATACAATGTTTTCTTTATTCCATGGGTTTTTACCTTTGAAATGTTGTTTGAGATGATTTTGAAAATGGTAAAGGCTCGTTTTGGAGGAGTAAAATTATTTGGTGTTTTTTTTGAACCTAAGGGAAAGTTAGACATTTTAATTAAAAAAGTGGTGTTTATAGTAGATTTAGAAATGCTTTTGCAATGTTTTCATAAAAGAAATTGATTATGTAAAAATTAGAGGCATGATTTATAACATACTATGTTTAATAATGTGGTTTTGATAATCGAATGATGTGACGACCGGATTCGAACATTGTGTGTTCGACATGTATGAATATATATAAGAATATGGGGTGCTCTTGTCAAGGGTAACACTTTATGTGTGAATGCATAAGAAGCATTAGTATTAAGGGTGGGAAAGTGCGGTGAGATGAGTCATGCATGTGAGGTCTTCCTACTCCCCTAGTATTACTATAAACACCATGTGTTCGTAGGCTTCTATTAGAATACCAAGTGATTGTTACTAATTATCACTAATTAGATATTTTGGTACACTTGGATTTGTTGTTCGGTGAAGTGGGTTTGCCATTGGATTTGTCAGTTATGGTGGCCTATTGGCTATAGACATAGGAGCTTCACTATACACCGGTAGGTAGTTCTAAAACCTAGTACATCCAAGGGTCTTATAGGGATGTTTAGGATCACCCATTGTTACTCTTTTTCCTATATTACATGTTTTCATTTTGTCATACTAGTTTGATTCAACTCCGCCTTATTTACAAGTATTATTTTAGCCTCGCCTTGGTATCTTTTCATTCTAGTTTTGTTAATAAAATGAAAATAATGTTTTATGGAAATAACATGTAGTTTTTTCTAGATTTATGAATTGTAAAAATCATGTTTCTTATTTTACATCTTGATGAAACTTCATTTATAATTTAATTTCAAACTTCTGGTATTGGATTAATTTGAGAAAGGAGACGTTGGATTCTTTTATTTATTTTGGAATCCCTACTGAGCATCTTTATGATCACTCCTATTCTATCTTTTCAATTACATATTCCCTTTTCTCAGGTTCTCTTGGCATGATTGCTAATTATTAGATAATGATTGGTCTTTGGTTGGGTGGTGACCTGAAAGGTCACGTGTAGGTATGTTTGGTTTAACTTTTTTTCCGCTACTAGTTTTTTTATCGTCCATTTTATTTATATTTCTGTCATTTTTTCGTGTTCTAAATCGTTTCCCATGAATAAATTTTGATGCCTAGCAGTAGTTTTCAGCCCGTGTAGATCAGGAACACCCTTAGAGCCATGTCGCGGACCATCTCAGATGACCGATTCAGGGTCGACCCGAGATGTATAATGGAAAATTGGTTTCAGAGGTGGCCCTTGTTATTTTAGTTGTCCAGTAGGTGGATATTAGGACATTTAGGACTCAACGGTTAGGTACAAGAAGGACATAATAAACCCTTTCCTATTTCGAAACTTGAGTCGCCTGGGGTAGTCTGGTAATTTAGTTCATGTCTCGTTCTAATGGTTTTTGGATAGAGTGATACAAAAGGAGGCTAACCAAATTTACATCCTGATTTAATAAGGATTACATACCCATGTGGACTCCATGTACATGGTTTAAGTTACTCCTAATCGTTGATGTTTACTTGGGTCATGGCCCACTACTACGTCGCATGGTTAAGCAAGACAACTGGTCCCACCCTTCGGTTATTTGATTCTTGTTGTGTGTCTTCTTGGTTCTGATTAGTGTATGTGCAGTCATGAAAATTAAAAATTGTTTTTTAAATGATGTCCATTTCATTTAAATGGCATTACATTTTTCAATGGTATTTTTCAAACTAAATGCTCTTGGTCCAAAAATATGGTGTTTGCTTGTAACTGGTATAGATATGGTTATGGTTCAACCTCGTGTAATCATTATAAATGTATGATCATATGTGGTAATGCATGGGAAGTAAGTTTTGTTGGATTAGATGAAAGAGGATGAACATATGTGCAGCAGTTCATGGTATTACCGGGGTGTGCGTGTGGAATTAAAGGCTTGACCTTTTTGTCTAATGTAAATTCAAAAGTGGAATATGATTTTTTTAGAAAATTGTATTGGGTTTGAAAAGTGGGTTTTGGTATTTGGAATGTGGCCTTGAAAGAAGGTGGTTTTGAAATCTAAAATGAAAAAGTGAATTTTTTAGTTGAGTTTTTATTTGATTGTTTCTTTTGAGCTGGTGGTTTTGGATGAAGGTTCTTTCTTTGATGATTCGTTAGAATAATATCAGTTTTTGCTCTATGTTTTATATGTAGTTCAGAAAATGCTTCCGAGAATGGTCTCCAAGGTTTCTCTAAAATCATGCATAGTTTTTTTCCTTCTCAAACATTTCTAATCCTTCACGATTATCAGGGTCTGTTAGAAGCAGTAGAAAGGATTGTGGGGTTCGAGTTTGTCTTTAGGGATTTGGGAACTCCCGAAGGTGTCTGAGTGTGTGATTTTTTGGGTATGTTTGATGGTCCAGCTTTGGACGAATGGGAGTTGTTCGCTCTTCCATCACTACATGTTTTGATGATGTGGGATTTCATTAAATTAGTCTTTCTCATATGGTTTATAAATTAATAGGATAAGATGAAGAAAATGGAAGAGCTCATGTGTATTCAACATGGCTAACAGACGGTGAAGGTATATTTTTACCATTTTAAGGAGCATGTTTCATTTTCTCCAGAGGTAGTGTCACAAGATTTGATGAAGACTATTCTCTTAATCAAGGGGTCTTCATCCAGAGAACAAGGATTAGGTGATCCTCTCTAAAGACCATTGTTTTAAGAAGCTGTTGCATGAGTCGTTCATATCAGAGTTGGTATCTAGAGCGCATGTGCTTGGAAATCCAGTGAATCTAGTGGCCCATGAAGGTTCCATATCTGGTGAGGAGTTTGTGCCAGAGGGACCTGTTTATTAAAAGTTTCATGTAGTGGTTCTCGCTTCTAGTTCATCAGACCGTTCAGTGGTGTTCCACCTGTGTGACCGGTTCGGGCAGGTGAAACCCTCATGTGGCATCCCTCTGAAGACATGCAGTCATTTTGTGTGTTTGGGTAATCTAAAAGTGTTTTCCAGAAATGGTATTCTATTGAAGATGATGTGACTAATGGATTCCAATTCATATCTGCAAGGAACGAGATGTTTCAGCCATAAGAACCCCAGAAAATGTTCTCGGGGTGAAGCTCACACATAGTCAGGAGTCACCGGGTGTGTGATGTTTTTGATCGGGTTTTGAATTTGTGTCATCAGTGGATCTTTTAAATTCATTTTAGTTCTTTTATTTTACTGTTAAATTTTGGACACCGTTGTATGTTCATTGTATTATTTTGGAGTTATCACGGACACGTTGTATTGTAATCCAAAGTGTTTTGACTGTCTGATCAAGGTTTTCTGAACCGTGTTCTTTCCTTAAAACTGTGTTTGGCCTCAGTATGGGTTGATCGGGATGTATTTGTTTTCTTTTGAAGGCATCAGTTCTTGTGAAAGGGTCAATGATTGAAGTTATGATCGGGTGTAAGAATGATAATAAAATCTTCGTGGATGTGTTTTCTTCTCGTGCTAATGTTTAGTTTGGATTGGTCAATGTTCCTAAATCCCCCCCTTCCTGTGGTGGTATGTTTGGATGTTTGATTTTTCACTAGTAGAGTTCTTATGGTGGGGAGAACCGTCGCATGTTCTCCCAATCTCTTGTGCGGTGGTTTCCTTTGGTTTCAATCATACATAGATTTTTATTTTATATATTCTTCAACTTGGTGACATTTTGGGGAAAGAAAGTGTCTATTGTGGGGAGAAGTGTGAGACCCGTTTTTTCAAATAAATTTTTATTTTTTTAATCCTTTGTTTCTAGTGCTCGTTCTAAGTTCAAGGCAGGGTCGCAGATAAATTTTTTTTGTTGTCGTTTAGTATGCATACTAGGTTTCAGACTTCTGCGAGGTCAGTGAACGGTTTGTGGGTGGCGCGCAGCTGACCCAGGGGTCAGGCTTTTGCTAATTATTATTATTATTATTATCCTCAAAATTATTATTATTATTTTTGTTGTTTTTTGTTGTTTTTTTGATTCTGTTGTTTTAATTATTATCATTATCATTATTTTTATTTTTATAATTATAATATTTATTTTCAATAAATTTTATTATTATTACCTTTCTTATTGTTAATTTAATTATTATTATTTTTGGTTTTATTAATGTTATTTTTGTTAGTCTGGTATTATTATTATTGTAGTTATTATTATTAATAACAATATTACTATTATTATTATTATTTTTATTATTAATCTTATAATTGTTATTATTATTATAATTATTATTTCAATATTGTTAATGTTATTGATATTATTATTATTTATTTTATTATTACTATTAATAGTTTTATTATTATAACTATTGTTTTTTTATTAAAATGAAAAAATTTATGAAACTAATTCTACCCATATGTCTCCCACCCAACGGATTTTATTTAACGTTTTTTAAAAAAATAATTCCAGAAAACGATTAGTGCAATAGTATTTTTAAAAATGCACCTCAAAGGCGGCATCCTGGATGTCGCCTTTCCATTTCGGGGGAAAGGAGGCATCTGTGATGTCACCTTTGTGCTGCGGATGAAAGGCGGCATCCGCGATGCCTCCTTTCTCATAAAAAAATCAATTTTTTTTATTTGTATTTGGTTTTTGTTTTTTTTTGTTTATATATATATATATAAACAAAACATAAAAATTCAGCAGAATTTCACTGCTATTAAAGATCTTGCGCTACATCCATTTCAACAGTCTGGATTCTGACAGAAACTCTTACCCATGCCTCCCTTTTATAAGAGGGATTGCCCTGAAAATCATTCTGCATTTTCGATGTGAGATTCAGGTTCTACCATTATTGCGCATTACATTCTGCATTTATGATGTGGCATTCTGTTTCAAGTACGTGAATTTTGAAATACAATAAAATATAAACTATAAGGCCAATATAAATGAAATTTTAAACATTGATTAATCATATAATAAATATTTGAAACCAATGAAATTCCTAAAAAATGATGATGAAAAATAATCTATAACCTTTCAAAACTGCCTACTTGAAACGTAAAAATGTTTCAAGTACATGAATTTGAAAGACTGTAAAATATAAACTATAAAATGAATATAATTGAAACAATAAAAATTGATTAAACATATAATAAATAGTTGAAAACAAAAGAAATTTCCAAAAAAATGATGATGAAAAGTAATTTATAAGCTTCCAAAACTGCCTACATGAAACTTAAAATTTTTCAAGTGTGTGAATTGGAAAGACCCTAAAACATAAAATATAAGACCAATATAAATGAAACGTTAATAATTGGTTAAAAGTATAAGAAATAGTTGAAAACAAAAGCAATTTCCAAAAATATGTTAATGAAAAATAATTTATAATCTTTCAAAACTGCCTACTTAAAACTTAAAAATATTTCAAGTACGTGACTTTGAAAGATTATAATTATATTACTAATTAACTAATTAATTATTATATAATTATTAGTTTTATTAATAATTAACTAATTAATTATAATATAAGTAATAATTAATGAGTAATAATTAAAGAGTAATAATTAATAATTAATAATTTAATGAATAGTTATAATTAATATTTATATTGCTAATTAACTAATTAATAATTACTTATTACTTTTTAATAATTATTAATTATAATGAATATTTATAATAAATATTTATATTACTAATTAAATAATTAATATTAAATAATTAATAATTACTAAATAATTAGTTATAATTATTAATTGTATTTATATTTAACTAAATATTTATTATATAAGTATTAGTAATATTACTAAATAATTGTTATATAGTAAATGTAATATTACTAATTAACTAATTAATTATGACATATTTAATTATTAATAATTACTAATTAAAATTTTAATAATTATATTTAATAATAATATTATTAATTAACTAATAAACTATTATATAATTAATAATTATATTACTAATTAACTAATTAAATATTATATAATTAATAGTTATATTAATAATTAACTAAATAATTAATGTATAAGTAATAATTAATAATTAATAAGTAATATTTATAATTAATATTTATAATTCATATTTATATTACTGATTAATAATTAATAATTACTAATTAATTGTTATATAATTAATAATTATATAACTAATGATCTAATTAACTCTTATATAATTAATTATTAATTATTAATAATTAATAATTATAATGACTAATTATAGTTAATATTTATATTACTAATTAAATAATTAATAATTAATAATTACTAATTACTATTTACTATTTACTAATTAATAATTAATAATTATAATGAATAAATGTAATTAAAAATTATATTACTATTTTAGAAATTTATTATTATATAATTAATAATAATATTACAAATTAACTAACTAATTTTTATATAATTAGTTATTATTAATTACTAATTAATAATTATAATGAATAATTATAATTAAAAATCATATTACAAATTTACTAATTAATTATTATAATGGTTAATTATAATTAAAAATCATATTACAAATTTAATAATTAATAATTATATAATTAATAATAATATTACTAATTAACTAATTAATTTTTACATTATTATTTATTAATAATTACTGATTAATAATTATAATTAATTATTATAATTAATTATCATATTTATAATTAACTAATTAATTATTATATAATTAATAATGATATTACTAATTAAATAATTATTTATTATATAGTTAATAATTATATAATTAATCTTTATATTACTAAATACGTATTATATAAATAATACTTAATAATTAATAGTTATACTGAATAATTATAATGAATAATTATATTACTAATTAACTACTTATTTATTATATAATAATTTTTATTTATTACTAATGAATAATTATAATGAATAATTATATTACTAATTAACTATTATATAATTAATTATTAATAATATTATTTTAATAATTAAATAAATTATTATATGTTTAATCCATGTTTTAAATTAAAATTATATCGGTCTTATAGTTTATAGTTTTAGACATTCAAAACTGCATACTTTAATCATTTTATGATTCATATAGGTGGTTTTGAAAGCTTATAAATTTTTTTTCATGAACATTTTTTAAGAAATTCTTTTTATTTTCGACTATTTGTTATATGTTTAATCCGTGTTTTATGTTTCATTTATATCGGTTTTATAGTTTATATTTTATAGGCTTTCAAAGTCACGTGCTTGAAACATTTTTAAGTTTCATGTTGGTCGTTTTGAAAGTTTATAAATTATACTTCATCAATATTTTTTAAGAAATTATTTTTATTTTCAAATATTTGTTTTAGGTTTAATTCGTGTATTAAGTTTCATTTATATTGGTCATATAATTTATATTTTATAAGCATTCAAAATTACATACTTGAAACTTATTATGTTTCAAGTAAGTGGTTTTGAATGCTTTTAAATTATTTTTTATCATCATTTTTTATTATTTTGTTTCAACTATTTTTTATATGTTTAATCCATGTTATAAGTTTCATTTATATTGGCCTTATATTTTATATTTCATAGTCTTTCAAAATCACGTAATTGAAACAGAATCCCACATCGGAAATGCAGAATGTTCTGTGCAGGAAATGGAGAACCAGAATTCCACATCGGAAATGCAGAATGATTTCCAGGGTATGCTCTCTTATAAAAAGGAGTCCTGGGTGAGAGCTTCTGTCAGAATGCAGATTGTTGTAATGACAGTATTACTGGATTTTAAATAGCGGATAAATTCTGCTGAAAATTTAATTTTTTTGTTTTGTTTATATATATATATATAAACAAAATATAATAAAATTCTAGAAAAAATATTTTTTTTCTGTTTTAGGGGAAAGGCGGCATATAGGATGCCCCCTTTCACCCGAGCCCAAAGGCGGCAGCCACGATGCTGCCTTTGTGGCATATTTTTGAATTTTTTTTAACTTAGGATGTTTTTTAAAAAAAAATATTAAAAAAATTATTTAAAAAAAACTCCCCACCCAACCCCGATTTTTCCTTGCGGTGCCCTGCTTTTGCCTCTTCCCTTCATCCCTCCGCCGCTAACGACCAATGGCCTTCCCCAATGTTTTTTTCTATCCTCCCCTTCGAGAAGACCTATCACCCCTCTATATTCCCTTCATGCGCCTACCACCTGCATTATCCTTCACATCTACACCGTCTCATCCTCGGCTCCACTGTCATAGCCTCTGCACACTTACCCAAGCCTCCCGCTCATGCCCGGCTCTGCTATCCCGGCCTCCTAACCCCGACAGGCCTCCATATCTCCTTGCGCCTCCAGCCATCCCCACAGGTCCCTGCCACCTTCCCCCCTTGAGCTATGGCCCCATGTCCCAACCACTCTCGCCAACCCCCCTTCGTATCCTATTTTCTAGAGACTCGAACCCCCTGGTCGAGTGGTTTCCAGAGACCCAAACCCCCTACTTGCTTGGTATCTGGTGAACACGAACCCCATTATCCAGAGGTCCTATGTCAGAACTGACGTCCTCGTTTTGGCCAAAGATGTCTGACGGGCTTCTCTTTGGCACACGATAAGCTGGCGACAATCCCCGTTTCGGCCCAAATATCTCACTGGTAGCATCTCCTCCAGCTACTGCTCCCTACTCGCATGACGTCTCAGGATATTTTGGTGATAAGGGTTTTTTAATGGGTTAATGGTTCAATAATTTAGGAAAATGGGGTTATTGAGTACCACATGAGGTGGCGCTCAATGAAATAGGAGGTCGAGCGCAACTTGATTTGGCGCTCGGCCATTTCAGCGGAGGAAGTCTTCAGCGCCAATTGAAGTGGCACTGAAGGAATAAAAAAAACATGCAGCGCCACTTCAAGTGGCGCTGTCCTTTTACTCCTTCTATATTCAGCGCCACATGTAGTGGCACCGAAAGATTCCGACTACCTAAAAAGAGGCCGCTCGCCCACCCCATTTATCATCTCCTCACTTTCCCTCCTCTCTCTCTCAAAACTATCTCTCTAAAAATCTCTGCTTGCTCTCCACCATGTCTCTCCGGTTGCTCTATGCCTTGCCTCTCCGGTTGCTCTGCCTGCGTAGCTACGTCTCCACAAATTAGAGGTAATTATTTATTTATATTTATTTAATATTTTGATTTAATAATTTAGTTGTATAATTTATAGAATTAGTTTATAATATTTGTATTATATAAATAGTATAGTTTTTTAAATACAATTAGGTAATGAAATGATTATAGTTATTTAGTTAATTAAGTAATTATAATTAGGTAATTATAATTAGGTAATTAGTTAATTATAATTCGGTAACTAATTAATTATAATTAGGAAACTAATTAATTCTAATTAGGTAATTAATTAATTCAAATTAGGTTAATAGTTAATTCTAAATAGGTTAATAAATAATTCTAATTACATTAATAATTAATTCTAATTAGGTAATTAATTAATTCTAATTAGGTAATTAATTAATCATAATTAGGTTATTAATTAATCATAATTAGGTTATTAATTAATCATAATTAGGTTATTAATTAATCATAATTACATAATTAATTAATCATAATTAGGTAATTAATTAATTATTATGAGGTTATTAATTAATTTTAATTAGGTAATTAATTAATTTTAATTAGGTTAATAATTAATTGTAATTAGGTTATTAATTAATTATAATTAGGTTATTAATCAGTTATTATTAGGTTATCAATTAATTATAATTATGTAATTAATTAATTATTATGAGGTTTTAAAATAATCATTATGATGTTATTAAATAATAATAAATAGGTAATTAAATAATCATAATTAGGTTATTAATTAATCAGAATTTGGTTATTAAAAAATTGTAATTAGGTTATTAATTAATTTTATTTAGGTTATTAATTAATTGTAATTAGGTTATTAATTAATTGTAATTAGGTTATTAATGGATTGTAATTAAGTTATTAATTAATTGTAATTAGGTAATTAATTAATTGTAATTAGGTTATTAATTAATTGTAATTAGGTTATAAATTAATCATTATGAGGTTATTAAATAATCATAATTAGGTAATTAATTAAGTGTAATTAGGTTATTAATTAATTATAATCAGATTATTAATTAATAGTAATTAGGTTATTAATTAATTGTAATTAGGTTATTAATTAATTGTAATTAGGTTATTAATTAATTGTAATTAGGTTATTAATTAATTGTAATTAGGTTATTAATTAATTGTAATTAGGTTATTACTTAATTGTAATTAGGTTATTAATTAATTATTATTAGGTTGTTAATTAATTGTAATTAGGTTATTAATTAATTGTAATTTGGTGATTAATTAATTGTAATTAGGTTATTAACTAATTATAATTTTGTAATCAATTAATCATAATGAGGTTATTAAATAACCATAATTAGGTAATTAAATAATCATAATTAGGTAATTAATTAATTGTAATTAGGTTATTAATTAATTATAATTAGGTTATTAATTAATTGTAATTAGGTTTTTAATTAATTATAATTAGGTTATTTATTAATTTTAATTAGGTTATTAATTAATTGTAATTAGGTTATTAATTAATTGTAATTAGATTATTAATTAACTGTAATTAGGTTATTAATTAATTGTAATTAGGTGATTAATTAATTGTAATTAGGTTATTAATTAATTGTAATTAGGTAATTAAGTAATCATTATGAGATTATCAAATAATAATAATTAGAGAATTAATTAATCAAAATTAGGCAATTCAGTAATTGTAATATGGTTATTAATTAATTATAATTAGTTTATTAATTAATTGTAATTAGGTTATTAATTAATTGTAATTAGGTTATTAATTAATTGTAATTAGGTTATTAATTAATTTTAATTAGGTTATTAATTAGTTATTATTAGGTTATTAATTAATTATAATTAGGTAATTAATTAATTGTAATTAGGTTAGTAATTAATTGTAATTTGGTTATTAATTAAAAGTAATTAGGTTATTAATTAATTGTAATTAGGTTATTAATTAGTTATTATTAGGTTATTAATTATTTATAATTAGGTAATTAATTAATTATTATGGGGTTTTTAAATAATCATTATGATGTTATTAAATAATCATAATTAGTTAATTAAATAATCATAATTAGGTTATTAATTAATCATAATTATGTTATTAATTAATTGTAATTAGGTTATTAATTAATTGTAATTAAGTTATTAATTAATTGTAATTAGGTTATTAATTAATTGTAATAAGGTTATTAATTAATTGTAATTAGGTTATTAATTAATTGTATTTAGGTAATTAATTAATTGTAAATATGTTTTTAATTAATTGTAATTAGGTTATTAATTAATCATTATGAGGTTATAAAATAATCATATTTAGGTAATTAATTAATTGTAATTAGGTTATTAATTAATTATAATTAGGTTATTAATTAATTTTAATTAGGTTATTAATTAATTGTAATTAGGTTATTAATTAATTGTAATTAGGTTATTAATTTATTGTAATGAGGTTATTAATTAATTATATTTAGGTTATTAATTAATTATTATTATGTTGTTAATTAATTATTATGAGGTTATTAATTAATTTTAATTAGGTTATTATTTAATTGTAATTAGGTGATTATTTAATTATAATTAGGTTATAAATTAATTATAATTATGTAATTAATTAATCATTATGAGGTTATTAAATAATCAAAATTAGGTAATTAATTAATCATAATTAAGTAATTAATTAATTGCAATTAGGTGATTAATTAATTATAATTAGGTTATTAATTAATTGTAATTAGGGTATTAATTAATTGTAATTAGGTTATTAATTAATTTTAAATAGGTTATTAAATAATTTTAAATAGGTTATTAATTAATTATAATTAGATTATTAATTAATTGTAATTAGGTTATTAAATAATTGTAATTAGGGTATTAATTAATTGTAATTAGGTTATTAATAAATTGTAATTAGGTAATTAAGTAATCATTATGAGGTTATTAAATAATCATAATTAGGTAATTAATTAATCATAATTAGGTAATTAATTAATTGTAATTAGGTTATTAAATAATTATAATTATTTTATTAATTAATTGTAATTAGTTTATTAATTAATTGTAATTAGGTTATTAATTAATTGTAATTAGGTTATTAATTAATTGTAATTAGGTTATTAAGTAATTATTATTAGGTTATTAATTAATCATTATGAGGTAATTAAATCATCATTATCAGGTAATTAAATAATCATAATTAGAATATTAAATAATCATAATTAGGTAATTACACTAGGTTATTAATTAATTGTAATTAGGTTATTAATTAATTGTAATTAGGTTATTAATTAATTATTATTAAGTTATTAATTATTTATTATTAGGTTGTTAATTAATTATAACTAGGTAATTAATTAATTATTATGAGGTTATTAAATAATCATTTTGAGGTTATTAAATAATCCTAATTAGGTAATTAATTAATTGTAATTAGGTTATTAATTAATTGTAAATAGGTTATTAATTAATTATAATTAGGTTATTAATTAATTAATATAATGTTATTAATTAATTATTATGAGGTTATTAATTAATAATTATGAGGTTATTAATTAATTATTATGAGGTTATTAGAGAAGTAGATATATTAATTAGCGAAGTAGTTATATTATTTAGCGAAGTAGTTATATTAATCAGCGAAGGAGTTATATTAATCAGTTATGTATTTATATTAATTATTGAATTAATAGTAAATTGCTTCTGGAATATACCTTTGCATTACATTCTATGTATGATAATGAATTTAGTTTCCAATCTACCTTGACCTCAGTTTGTAATTGATGTTATGAATATGAATTTAGTAGTTAAATATATTTTTTGCATATTAAGTGTTAGAGTTATCATGAAATGATTGCACTCTTGAGTAATGTATCCCCCGGTAGAGGGGCTTTGGGTCAGACCACATAATTTCCTGGAGGCTTTCCTTGTTTAGGAAAGTGAATGGGGTTGGCTATCTGTCACTCTTGGGTTACTCATGTGGAGATTTTCAGTTTCATATAATTCTATACTTTTACATGACGTGTCCGTGTACCACATGCATATAATGCATGTGGATATGTATAAATATGTTTTAATTATAATTTTGGGTACGTAAAACAAACTTGTGTGTTGTGTAAATAGTTACACATCATTATGGTTTGAACATATTGATTTGGTGGAGGGATTATGATTCCAACCTAAATTACCAGAAACATGCATACATAAATTTATTCTTTATTCATATTTTATTAATAACTATGGTTTCTTTTTGATAAAAAAGTTGGTCACCGCCTATATTTATTGCAACGGTCAAATAATTGAGACAGAACAAGGATGTAGTTATAATATACATCCAGAAGCTGTTGTGATGCTTGGAGGATGTACTACTTTGGATGCTGTGAAAATGAAAATTCATCAGAAGTTAAAACTGGTGAGGAATCAAGTGATAGAGTCCATCACATTCAGACATCTCCAATTTATAGATAGGTTTTGGCATGTGCCCTATCTGGTAAATGATGATGATGATTGTGAATATATACATTCATTTGTTAAGTATATACTTGAGAATCAAATGATGGAGTTGTATGTCACTATAGCTACAATGGTGGTTCCATCGACATTGGGAGTTGACCCATCTCAAATTCATGAGACTATGTCATATGGTCTTTCACATCAAGATGTTCCTTCGACATCGGTAGTTGTTCCATCATTTCCATCGGCCATAGTTTCAATGGATAGTCCTCCACATACATTAGATGCATTGGTTGATGAATTTATGGATGATGACAATTTCGAAGAAGAAGATGAAGAGGAAGTTGAAGAAGAAGAAGAGCATGCAGATGATCATTCTATACTAACTCATGTGAGGTTCAACCAACCATTGAACCATCCTCCACTATTGGGTTCATGGTCGACTAAAGGCATGAATCTATTTCCAGAATTTGATTATTCAGTTATTACTCACAGTTTAGAATATCCAGGAATCATTGGTTGCACAAATCGAGTGTCAGATAATGGTGTTCTGTATATTGGAAGAGAGTTTCGGAGCAAAAAAGCAGTGAAAAATGTGATAAAACAATATCACATTGAAATACATTACTCATATGTTGTAGAAGAGTCAAAGAGATCTTACTAGTTGATCTGTTGTGACAAATATGAATCAAAATGTCAAATGCGTCTGTGAGCTACTATTGATAACACTTTTCACAACTGGCGCATCACTGGATTTACTCCATACACTTGTGTGAACCCAATATTGGAACGGAAACACTCTTCATTAGATGTTGAGTTTGTTTCAACTATTATTGTTGTAATGATTAGATCATGTCAAGACATCCCTGTGGTTCTGGTCATTGAGTGAGTCAAACCGCTTTTTGGGTATCCAATCTTTTACTGGAAGGTATTGGTAGCATGACAAAAGGCTATTGTGAAAGTGTATGGTTATTGGGATGACTCTTATCGAATTTTACCACAACTATTGGAGCTTCTACACCACAATAATAAAATATTCTATCAGTTACATACTGTTGAATATGTTAACCAAAAGAACCAACTTGACTGCTCAATGGTTGTGTTTGATAGATAATCATGGAAATTTTTACCATTTGTGGTGGCTTTTAGACATTTCAAGAAGTTCATACAGATTGATGGAACATTTCGGAATGGAAAGTATACAAGAACATTATTGATTTCCACCACAGAATATGGAAATCGAGCCCCTCTACCTATAGCATTTTCAATTGTGGAGAAATATAACTTCTCATCATGGAGCTGATTTCTGGCATGTCTCTGAGATTTGTTTACAAATGCACAAGGGATTTGTCTTATTTCTGATCGCCACCATGCAATCAAGGAGGCGATACAGTCTGAGGGTTGCTCATGGAGACCACCCTATTCCCATCATCGATATTGTATTCGACACATTTCAAGTAATTTGCGAAAGATGTTCAAGAATGAGTCGATGAAAAGGCATTCTTAAAAATTGTTATGAACACCCTTTTTCTGTTTAAAATGTTTTTGTCATAGTTATTTTCATAACTGTTCAGATGACTGCTTTTGTGATAGCATATAAGCCTCAACAAAAATGGATGGAGGAGATTCCTCAAGATATTCTCAGAGTGAATCCGGAAGTGTATGATTTCATGATGCAAATTCCAAAGCAGAAATGGTCGCTGGCTTATGATGATGGGAAGAGATATGGTCATATGACGACAAACATTGTAGAATGTATAAATGGAATTTTCAAGGGAGTTCGAAAACTACCTATCACAGGTCAATACGAATATTTGAATATATGTTACTCAGAAGAGCTACTATTATAATATAATATTTGTATAATGTCATAAATATAAATTTCAGGGTTTTTACAAGAGACCTTCCATCGTAGTGTAAAGTAATTTCTGGAATGATGAAAGCAAGCTGAAGAGGGCTTGAACAGAGGGATGCTCTATGGACACCATTTCCAATGCGAGCAAGATATAGTTCTTCAGGAGGTCGTAACTTACCATGTAACTGCATTTAATCGTCCATAGCAACGATTTGAGGTCGTTGAGCCCGGTGATGATGTGGCATGTAGTAATGGTCGTGTGTGAGTTGTTTCATTGGAGAAGCATTACTGTGATTGTGGCAACTTTCGGGAACTGAGATATATCTGCGGCCATGTGATTGCTGCATGTGCTTACATACACGTATCTTGGGAGTAGTTCGTTGATCCGACTTATTGACTCAAGAGCATCAACTCCTGCTACAGTACTCAGTGGATGCCAATCAGAGAATATCAGAATTTTTGACTGCCTGATGGCGGACCCACGCTTCTACCGAACAACAATAGACTTCGACCTAAAGGGAGACCAAAGTCGACTCATATTCGGATTGAGATGGACTGGCCTAGTGAACATCCAGCTGGACGGCGGTGCAACATATGCCTCCAAGAAGGTCATACGATGAAATGTTTCCCTCGACACATAGGGAAATCATCTAATGGTTAAAATGAATCATGTACTCTATCAGTTACTGTAAAACATTGTACATGTAATTATTTTTATCATTATCTTCATTTTTAATCATATTTGTCTTAAATGTATATAGGGTAACTTTTGGAAAATGTACCACGATTTGACGTGATATTTTTTTGGAACGGTCAACATTACATGAGTAGCTTTAAACAGACAACACTGACTCAAAAAATGGAATGTACTTGTATAAGAAAACAAAACCATTTGAACTATTTAATTAATAGGAAATCAGTTTTATATAATGAAATATGAACTTACAATAATCACAAATCAAAAACGAGGAAACTTCGAACGTCTTCACCCCAACACCCCAACACGGGAGACAACAAATAAACCAATGTGTTTATGCGTCTTTAAATATTAAATGATAAATTTCATATCTTACATGATAAATGTCATATCTTAGATGAAATTAATTTTTTACTGTTTTCTCTTTCAGATGGAGTAGCCACTTTTATCTGGCCAGGAGACGCACGTGTTGCACTATGTGATGGCATGATGACCTGTTAGAAATATTCATGTTCAGAGAACGCATCGTTTCCATCGTGAGGTACCGTCGGTGGATATTTGTCCATACCTTAGATGTGCAGGATTTTACGGAGTTTCTATGTATGACTTCAAGACCATTGACCATCCTTTGATAGGTGCATTGGTTGAGAGATGGAAGCCAGAGACACACACATTTCATCTTCTAGAGGGGGAAATGTCTATTACATTAGAGAACGTTACCTACATGCTGGGGTTACCTATCCATGGAGATGCAGTTACGGGTGCTAGTACTAGCGATTGGGCTGCAGTCATACAGAGGCTTCTAGGCACTGATATCATCAGTGCACAGGGTTTCCTACAGGGTTTGCGTTTTCACATGATGTGGCTTGATCAGTATTTCGACGTCATTCCAGATGATAAAAACGAGGAGACGCTTCTTCAACACACACATGCATACATTTTGCGTCTTCTCGGAGGCATGTTGTGCATCGACTACTCCACCTCTTTGGTACACATGATGTACCTCCCATTACTTGAGGATCTGGATCAGACGGCTACATATAGTTGTGGGTCCGCTGTATTAGCAAATCTGTATGGATCCCTATGAACTAGTTGTCAGGACGATTCACATCAGATTGCAGGTTTCATGGTGTTAGTACAAATGTGGGCCTGTGAGCATTTTCCATGCATCGCTCCTCGAGTTGTTGCACCTCTTGCACCAGAGCTACTTCAGAACTGTCCTCGGGGACGATGGTTTGTCTACGTCATTACTTTTCGGTTATTTAGTACTTTTGTTATTGTTTTTTATAATCATACCATTGATTACTCTTTTTTCACCAGTTGGAGTCAGTCTCAGAAGTTTTCACATACTCGGATACATAGTGTGAACTACTTCAGACAAATATTCGACGCTATAGTGCTAGTTGATGTAAGATAAACAATAATTTTTTGTAGGAAAAATTGTTTTGTTATAACTATTTTAAGTTATTTCAATATAATCTCAGTAACAATGTCATGCTACTATATGGCTTATTTTTTGAGTTTACATTTTAGGTTTCATGAACTCCTTATACAGATTATGTCTACACATCACTTCCACTATACGGCACAGCTATGGCTGGAGATCGTGCTGCAGTGGTACCACTCATTCACTTCCACATCATTGAGTGGAACAAGCCAGACTGGGTCATGCGCCAGTTCGATTTTATACAGCATATCCCCTTGGCACCACGACAGTCTACCGGGTTACATTCGATTGTGCTTATAGGTAGACATACGACAGACTCGCGGCGACATCATGCATATTATACCAAGCATTGGGACATGCATGCCCGATTCAGTATCTTTCCAAATGGATATACCATATCACACTCTCATTTATCTGATCAGGGGGTTTATGCACACTGGTATCGACGTCACACCATTATGCACCTTACACTTCAGGGGATTGACATTCATCGATTGGTATGTTTACTAAGATTTATTAATTTTGTTTAACTCATTTACATTTATGAAATTAATTTGATTGTTATTTCATTTGCAGGGAGACGCAATCGGTCAGATTGCATATTCTACACAGCCTCAGGAGCATGCATATATTCTGCGAGTGGTAGTTCATTGGGATGTGGTGGCTCTATTGGATCATCTACGGTTGATACATGACATTTTTTTTGATGAGGATCCACAAATATATCCTAATCCATATCTTCAGGCAGAAGCACCTGAGGATGATGATGTCCCTGTTATGTCTGCTGAGGAGGATGCACTTCCACCACCAGCTGGACGATAGCGACGAGAACATCCGGAGGGGAGAGGCGACGACATCGACATCCGAGAGCAGCTCTTACAGATTTCGTTGCACCACAGAGAGACGATCCGGCCAAGTTGACTGATAATTTTTCACAGTAGGGAGACTCTTATATACCACATATGGTATCTCCATAGACCACTATGGACTTTGATATGGGTGTAGTGACACAGCTTATGGCAGCTCCCTCTCCTCCCAACGAGGCCTACTTCAGTACCCCATTTCTACCATTTATAGGAGCTTCAGAGACATATGGCACCCCATATGATTTTTGGGGCTTCCTTCTCACATGGTTTTGGTCAGTCCTCTACACAGCACCATGGGGAGGCACTAGAAGCACCAGAAGAGGGGGAACCTGCCGAGAGGACACCAGAGCGACACCGACGTCGAACGCGGCAAGGACGTGAGATTCAGACGCCACGTTGTGGTACCGAGGGGCATCGCCATTTATGTTTTTGGATGTAATGTTGTATATATTAAAAAACTTATTCACTATGATATGTAATTGTTGTTTAAGTAAAATAAAAATACAATAAAAATTATAATAAATACAAACTGATTTAAATTAACTATTAAATTATAAAGTACAAGAAAAATATAAACAAAATTTGTCACACCAACTAAAAATCTGATAATTTCTTGAAAAATGAAATGAAAAACATACATATAGTAAAAAAAAGATATTTTACATGACTACTTAAAAATTTAAAAACATTAAATTTATAATTTTATAATAATAAATATATTTATAAATGTAAATTACTAATTTGTAATTAATTAATTAATAATTAACCATTAATAATTAATAATAATAATTACGAATAATAATTAATAATTATATGAAAAACTAATTAATTATTATATATTAAATAATAATATTTTATAGAATTTCAAAGTCACATACTTGAAACATTTTCATGTTTCAAGTAGTTGGTTTTGAAAGAATACAAAATATTTTTTGTCGACATTTTTTACTTAATTTTGTCATTTTCATATATTTAATAAATGTTTATCCATGTTTTATGTTTCATTCATATTGGTCATATAGATTATATTTTATAGGTTTTCGAAGTCACATACTTGAAAAAATTATAAGTTACAACTAGGTGGTTTTGAAAGCCAATAAAATATTTTCTATCGACATTTTTTATGTAATATTTTTATTTTCATCTATTAAGTATATGTTTAATCCATGTTTTAAGTTTCATTCATATTGTTCATATATATTTTATTTTATAGGCGCTCAAAGTCACATAGTTAAAACATTTTTAAGTATCAACTAGGTGGTTTTGAAATCCTATAAAATAATTTTTATCGACATTTTTTACGTAATTTTTTTTATTTTTATCTATTTAGTATATTTTTAATCCATGTTTTATGTTTCATTCATATTGGTCATATAGATTATATTTTATAGGCATTCAAATTCACATACATGAAACATTTTTAAGTTATAACTAGGTGGTTTTGAAATCTTATAAAATATTTTCTATCGACATTTTTTACATAATTTTTTTATTTTCATCTATTTAGTATATTTTTAATACATGTTTTTAGTTTCATTCATATTGGTCATAGAGATTAAATTTCATAGGCTTTCAAAGTCACATACTTGAAACATTTTTATGTTTCAAGTAGGATGTATTGAAAGACTATATGTTTAATAATATTTGAATTTTTTTATAAATAATTACCTATAACTATGTAAACATAGAATAGTAATTATAGATTTAAAATTATATATATATGTACAAATATGTAATTATAAATATATTAGTATAAATACAATTATAATATAATTCTTAATATAATTCTATATATATATATATATATGAATATTAAATATATTTATGAATAAATTTTAAATATATATGTAACAATATTTACATATTTATATATTTATAAATATATTCGTATTTATATAATTAAAACTATTTATTTATAAAGATTAGATTATAATTATATAATTACAAATATATTTTTTATTTAAATAATATATATAAATAGATTTATATTTATAAATATATTTTTTTAATTATATATATACATAATTATATTTATACACACATATATATATATATTAATAATTATAATATTTATAATAATTATATGTAAATATATAAATAAAACCCACAAAATGGAAAAAACCCCTTATATTTTATATAATATAACTATATAAATATTAATATCCCATATATTTTTAATTTAATAAATAATTTTTATTTACAAAATTATATATATATTTATAAATTTATATAAATAATTATATATAAGGTTTATTACATTATTTAATTAAATAATTAAATAAGGTTTATAAATATATAAATATAATTTTATAATTTTATAATTATAAATATATTTATATATAATAATAATTATTAATTTGACATTATTTAATACATATTTATAATTTTTTTTGAAAAAATAAATTTATTTATTTTAAAATAATTTATTATAAAGGGATGTGGTGAAAAAAAAACAAAAAATAAAAATAAATGGGAAGGGTGAAAAACAAAAAAAACCAGAAAACAAAAAAAAATAAAAAAACCAGAAAACAAAAAACAAGAAAAAAAGACCAAAATAAACGAGAAAACAAAAACAAGAAAAAAAATCCAAAAAATAAGGGTGGCAAACCACCACTTCAAGTGGCGCTAGCTACCCGTGGTGTTGAGGGCCACTTCATGTGGCACTCAACAAACCCAATTTCCTAATTATATTTACCCTAAACCCAAAAAACTAAAAAAAACCCTTCTCCTAAAATACCCGACGTCTCACGTGACCTGCTCTCAATCTTGTAAGGACTCTTTTTTCCAATGTTTTTCACGTGTAGGGTTCCACGTTCGACCAGAGCATTAATCTAAGGTAGTTTTTTGGATCATTTTCTTAGGGTTTTAGGGTATGCTGATTTTAATGGGGTGTTTTTAATGCCTTGTTGATGATGCGTCACATTTTCATGAGTTCGAGGTAGGGGAATCCACATTTAAATTTTTGATTGAGTTCATTTAATGCATGAGTAGTCTTAAAGATTTTTTTTATTTTATTCGCACCCTCATAATATTTTTGGTTAACCAGATATTACGTTTTAAAGTTAATTTTGTTAATAAAATATAGTTCTTTATGTATTCTCCCCTGGGAATGTTATTATGTGGTTATATAGACTGTGTTATTTTATTGTCAAATGTGGTTTTGATAACATTATTAGCATGACGTGCACCTTCGATAAACTTGTTAATAGTTTGTGATGGTGTACCCAGTTTGAAGAAATTGTTTATAAATTATTCAGTCTATTAATTGATTTTTTTATAATTTTTATTTAGTGGTTATAATTATTTTTAATAAATTGTTGGGTTCATTATAAAATTATTTATACATTTATTTTGGTATTCTTATTAAATTGTTCATAAACTATTTCATTTGATTATAAAATTTTTAATAAACTGTTTGATGTGAAAAATTTAACAATTATTTTTGTGTGATATTTTAGGAATGACATTCGACTATGTAATGTTAAAGGTATGATTGGATACACTTTTGTTTTCAAAGATATGATTTGTTTTTTTTAAGTAATGTGATGGCCCTTTTGGTACCTTCAACTCAAATTATAATGATTGTATGAACATTTCGAAAAGATTATGTTAGTATGTTTTTTACATTCTTAATAACAATATTGTTTGAGTTAAATTGTTTTGGAATGGTTATGTGATTATGAAGAAATGGTTTTGGGGTTTTAAATTAATTTTATGTGCTTCGTAAACAATGTTGTCATTAAAGCATTGTCGTTTTCTGTTGAGTTGTGTTTTAACCCAATATTGAAAATGGTAGCGGCACCATTGGGAGTGGTAAAATGATTTGGTGTGAATTTTGGAACCTAATGGACCTTTTAGATTTTTAAATTAAAAAGTGGTGTTTAGAGTTATTTTTGAATTGTTTTTGCAATGTTTTCATAATGGAATTTGATTATGTAAAAACTTGAGGCCCGATTTATAACTCCATGTGTTTCATAAAGTTGTTTTGATATTCGAATGATATGACAACCCCATTGACACTTTGTGTGTTTGACATGTATGCATATATATAAGTATATGGGCACTCCTGTCTAGTGTAACCCTTTATGGATGAACTCATATAAAGCATCCTTGTTTAGGGTAGGAAAGTGTGGTGATATGATTCACGGTTGTGAGGGCCTTTTTACTCACCCACTATTACTATTACCACCATGGGTTCCTTGACATCTTTTAAATAATTGAGTGACAGTTGTTGATAATCCCCAAATAAATGGGTTAGTACCCCTTGGATTTGTTGATAGGCTAGGTGGTATTTTCCACAGAATTGGTATGTTAGGTCATCCAGTTGGTTATAAACATAGGAGCTTCACCATACCCCAGAAGTTGGTTCTGAAACCGAGTATGACCTGGGGTCTTCTTTGGATTTTAAGTATTACCCATGGTTTTTATTTTACCTAAATTGCTTTTTCACTTTCTGTCACACTAGTTTGTTTCATGTATTCCATATTTACCTATATTGTTTTAGCCCAGTCCTAGTCTCCTTTGTTTCAGTTATTTTTATAAAATTAAAATAATGTTTTATAGAACATGCATGTTGCTTTAGCTGGATTTATTAATGGGGAAATTAATATTTCTTATTTTAAAATGTGAAAACCCTACTTCTATAATTGTATTTCAAACTTGTTTTAAGGGATTGTTTTGGTAAAGGAGACATAGTACTCTGGGGTTTATTTTGGCATTCCTGCTGAGCGTCTTTATGCTTATGCCTATTCTATCTTTTCAGTTACAGGTTCCCCTTTTTCAGGTTCTCATTGATGGATTTCTCAATATTAGAGCATGATAATTATTTTTGTTTGGTGGTGACATGGATGGTCATGTGGATGTATGTTAGGTTTTATAATTATTTCATTGCTATTTTTTATTATCATCGCTTTTATTTACCTATTTATCTTATGTTCGTGGGCCGAATCATTACCAATGATTAAATTTTTATGAAAATCACTAGTTGTGAGCCCTTGGGAATCATGAATGCCCTTCGACCAATGTTGCGGAGTGGCTCAGGTGATTGATTCATGGTCCACCTATGATGGATCATGAAAATATCTCATTTGAATCATAAATAGACGAGGAAAAATTAACATTGTAGATAACTAATGATTTTGTTGATTAAGATGTAAAAAACATATTACAAATCAAACTATCTTAACATCCCTAAGTTCATTTCTTCTTTGATGGAGGCCAAGGTTTTGGTTGATGGGGATGAAAAATCCTTGGAAAAATTTAGTGAATGTTTCCTTACATGAATAATTTCTAATATAATTAATATAATATGGAACCCCAAGAATTGTAAGTACATTTATGATTATGAAAAACATTATGAGTATTTTAATCATGTTAATCACCCTCCTAGACTGATGAATCTTATAGATACTAGATTGTGACATATTATGTTTTAGAGTATCCTGATGAAAAACAAGAATAATAATTTGAGGATTCATCATCATGAGATGAGGTGATGTGTTTTTCATTAACGATGTTAGTGTACCATATGTTCACAAGGGACCTCCTACTATCTAATTTAGATCACTCAATCCTCCTAGATCTCTCTCTTTTAAGAGAATAATTTATTTTAAAGATATGGAGATCGTGAAATTTTGGAATATAGATATGAATTCTTTAAAATCAATGCTTCATCATCAAAGTAAAATGGTAAGGAAAATGGATGTGATGATTAGAATGGTGAGAATGTTGACGAAGAAATAGGAGGAGAATATGAAGAATAAAAAAGAGGATATAATGGATTATGGTGAAGATGATGATGGATTAGATAAATATTAGTTTGATCAACATGAGATGCATCTAGAAGTTGTCTCTTATCTCGGTGTATATGGTTCATCATTTTAGGATGAAAGTACATTCTTAGTGATAGATATTTACAGAGGTGATTGTGATTTTATGGTGTCATATGTTGTGGGGGAGGAATATACATGACGTTGTAGTCACCCTGGTGAACCTTTGTAGAGACACATTTTTGTGCATGTTGAGGGTCAATATATCAAACATATAGCTGTTGATTATGGATTTGTTGACCCAATTATATATAACAAAAATGAGGATGATCATATAGTTGTTTCTTCAACAAGGTTGGATGTCACGTACATTATGGAATAATATAAGTACCCTAGTTATGTCAGAATTGGTATAAAATGAACTAATTCGGAGTACGATAATGTTAGAAAAAATTATGGTGAACCCATTACTCTTATAGTGGTGGATCCTAATGGATCAATAGTTGATTAGATAGAGGCTTTAGAGTAATTACATATATTTTCATTTAATATTAATACCAATTTAATATTATGTAGGCTACTACCATGGATAGAATTTATGTACCCTTTCCAATATCTTCCATTACAATTATTCCATTGGATAGCATATCAGGAGATGTATTAGACTTTTTTAGAGATAGGATTCACTCTGATTTTGGTATATAATAGAAAAACCTAGAACCAAATTTTAGTATCCTTGATGAATAACATACAAAATACTTGTTTTAGTTGGTGATACATCACATCCATCCCAAAACGATGAGTAATATTCAATAAGGTGAGAGAAATAATAGGATGTTAAAAATTATATAGAGATAATGAGGTATTAAGTGGATGAGATTAGATCAAATTTTCTTATATTTTATGGGTTCATTTTTGTAGAAGGTGAATAAAATATCTAAAATGGAATATACTTAGAGAGATTCACCTACTTCAATTGATGATTAATAAATCAAGTTAGATGTCATATAAGATATTCTTATTTTTTCATGTTATATTAATGATAACTCTCATGAGTTTATAAGATATATAAAACATAATTTTGATTGTGTGCATATGTTGAATATAGAATGTATGAAGCATAAATGGAATTATTTAATGACCATATCAAATTAAAAATGTTATTACATGTCTCTTATTTATATTTATAATTAGATTAACTCTTATCATTTGTTCCTTATAGGGAAAATAGGGATGAAAATGGTTAATCAAGAGTTCAAAGAATATCTCAATCAACTCAAAGTGATCATCTATGCTCTCAAGTTATTTAATGAATAAAAAAATATTTTAGTACCATTGAAAGATGATTTAATATCATCATATAATTCATATATTTTAGTTATTAGTTTCATCATGTTTTTGGTAGTGTATAATTTGCAAACAATTCTATTCTAATCACCACTCCTGTCACTCATCCTGCTTCAAATCCATGTTTTTTCAGACCATGTATTGCTTGATAACCCGATAACCCCTTACCTTGTCAGTTTCATACTATTATCCTAACTCCCACTAATTATTTCCAACATATCAGGCCTAATATTATTATAGAACCACATCATTTACATATTTTTCTTACATCTTCAACTAATGTTGCCTCACCTCCGACCCATGTGACCTCTTCCCCTTTCTAGGTCTAGTGAAAGGCACATGTTTTCCCTTTTACTCATCATAGTATAAATTGATATTAGATATTATGTGTTTGGATGGTATTTTTCTACCAATATCTGTTTCACCGCTTTATAGATGTCCATAAATTACTTTTTAAATGACAATTATTTTATTATTTTTCATTTGTCTTTATTGTACACTATCACTATAAATTCCTGTAAATTTCAAAGAATTTTTTTTCTTAAATTCTTAGGGATTTTATAAGTACGCAGCTTTAGATGGTGATTGATTCCGAGGCCCGGTGTGCCCGGAATCATTTTCAGAAATTTAGCTCAGGTACATTCAGTGAACGAACGAGATGATTTTTCTAACATTTGAACTGGTGCTCGGAATCAAAATCTGAGGGCACCGATGCAACTGCAGCACTAGTAATTTATTATGAATACCTTTTCTGGAGTTGAGTTTTATCTATAAGAGTTGTTAAAAAATGTGGATTAAGTGTAAGGTGAAATACAATTATTTTACAATTTTATTTCACATCTAAGTAGTTTAATCCCATGTGTGGGAGTTGGAGTGGAACCCACTTGATCCTAAAATCCTCTTGATAGGATATTAGTGAGGTGGTTCCCACATGAGCCCCACCCCATCAAATTATCTAACTCCTCTAAATCTCCCTTGTTTTAAATTTTTTGGATACCCCTCTTCCAAATTAATGATTCCAACTTAACACTCCATTAATTTTGACAACTCAACATTAATTAAGTGAATTTATGTTTTTAATGTTTTGAATTGTTGGAATAAGTAAATAAAATAATTCCAAGACTTATTTTGCTTCTGTTTTTTGTTTTTTTTTGTGCGAAGAAAAGGAGAGGGCTCTTGTGTTGGTCTTTTGAAGAACTTCAACCTCCCGTGAAGAACAACACTCTTCGTCGAAGAACTCTGTCACCAAAAGAAGAGATCAACGTTCATTTCCTTCTCCTCTCCATTGTCGTTGTGTGACGCCATCCCCTCCTTGGGCGAACGCCAACGCGGTCCTCGAAACCACCCTCGCGATGCTAGATTCGGCAATTTTTTTGAGGTAGGTGTGTGTTTTGATTTGAGAAATATTGGTTTTACTTCCATGTTGATGTTTCTCTCTAAACCTTTTGCTATAGAACTAATGTGGAAGGAACCAGACCAAACTAACATGGTCAGATTCCTCCGTCATTCTTGTTGTATGGTGTTCTGCAACCATTCTTTAGGTGAGAATCAAGGCAAGATTTTAGAGCCGATCAGAGGACTGAAAACATTGAAAATGGCCTCAGAACATCAGAAAGACCTAGGAATGGGAGTTTTGTATCAAACGAGTCATCATAACAAAGGACAGACTCCACGGGAGGTGTTCTGGCTAGAGACGTCGTTTCTGGAAAATTCCAGAATACACAACGTGTCCTTCCAAAGCACATGTCGTGTAGTATAGTCGTTCAGTGACAGAGGTAATGAACATCAGAAGAAGTGACACACGGTGTGTGACACCGGTCACATGGCGTGTAATGTCCACACAGTTTGACATATGGGACTTTGAAGGACATGTCGTGTATTCAATGGAAATACATGGACACTGACAGAAATACATGGCCACGAGGCACGACCTGTATTATCTTCTTTGAAAGACAGAAGCAGCTTCGTGAGGATCGGCGTGTAATCCAGAAGATAAAAGGACATAGGCGGAACCACACGACCATGAGGCATAGTGTGTATTACCACCACCATGGAATAAGTGGCTTCACAAGGCTTGGTGTGTAATCTGGGTGATATACGGAGACAGGCAGAACCAAACGGCCAAAATGAACGACGTGTGTTCTAAAAATACATGGGAATGGGGTGGAGTCCACGAGCATGTAATCCACCACACGACTACACTTGTCCAGTGCACATGGAACCGACCCTAGAGGTTTGGACACAGCGTGTAACCATATTACACACCGTGTATTTACATTTTTACATGAACAACCCTTCGAAACGGGCTGTGTTACACAGACAATAACTGTGTACTGAATACATGGAGTGTAACCATACCACACGCTGTGTACTTACTTTTTAAACGACCATCCCCCTGACACGGGCCATATCACACGGGCAGTACTCGGTGTCTGATGACCCGACGCGTATTAATTACCCACATGCTGTGTACTTTAGAAAAATGGCTTGGTTGTCTAGTTCTCCGTGACTTGGGCACGCTTTGCTTGTTTTCCCCTATGTCATGGGACTGAACGTTGTGATACATCATCTCTGGTCTTCATGACAGTTGATGTATCCACCCCTTTGACTCAAGGAGCGGACCCTCCCGGAATCGAGTGTGCTATGTGCGAGAACCCTAGAGCTGGATGTGACTGCGATGACTACCGTGCTGGGATATTCCGTTTGTTCGATGATGATGATGACTGTACACGTATCCTACGTGGGTTCAGTAGTGAGGATGATTGTACTTGGATCCTACGTGGGTTCGGAAATGATGAAAACTGTACTTGGATCCTACGTGGGTTTGGTAGCGATGGATACTGTACTTGGATCCAACGTGGGTTCGGCAGGGATGACTTCTGTACTTGGATCCTTCATGGGTTCGTTAGGGGAGATGATTCATAGGCTACGTCTATCATCTCCCCCAGTCTTCGTGATTATTATACATGTGTGAGCTGAGTCTTGATTTTCTATCATTATATTCGATATGATTGACCTTCGATCTTGTGTGGATTGGGTTGTGCATTCCTGTGTGGATTGGGTTGTACATTCCTATGTGGACTGGATTGAATTTGGGCTCGTGAGTTGGAGCGGAACTAGATATGACGACTTAGGTATATGTATGGGAATATACATAAGAAGATTTGGTTGATACATCGTGATTGTATCTTTTCTTTGTGGTTTATCCTTTATAGAATCTGGGAGACCATTGGTGGTCTTGGGGTCCCTACTGAGTATTGTATACTCACCCCTGCAAGGGCCATGCCTGCAAAATGTTGTGTTGGATGCAGACAATAGACATTGCTGATCGAGGTGGAGGCTCGTGGAGCTGGACAGTACTTGGTGGAGGATCACTGGACGGAACGTACACGGAACGGATGGCGGGACCCGAGGAGCTGAGGAGACTATCTATACCCACCCTTCAGGTGGGATTTCCAGAGGACGACTCAGTGTTACTGCTTTACTTTTCAGCTGCTGTACATTCTTTCAGTTGTACTTTACTTCCAGTTGGGTTTTTTTTTCTGGCTCATTTATTTTCCAACACATACTTTTGTACTCAGTTTAATTAGTGTTTACTTCAGCTTGCGTACTATGTGAGGTTTGTTTACTTTATAAAGTCAATGTCTTCCCTTTTATCAGTATTTACGCCTTTGGTGCTAGTCGCCAGCCCCTGGCCTATGGATAGCAGGCATGGGGTAGTCACGGCACCGGACCCGAGGACGGGTCGTAACAAATTGGTATCAGAGGAGTTGGTTCTACCGCAGAACTTAGGACTCTGATAATTTCTTCTGTGTGAAGCAATAGTCTTAGGGGTATTGGGTGTGGTTATCAGTATAGGGAGTCCAATGTTGGTGTGGCGGCCGACATATCCATACACCAGGACCATGACTACTAATTTCTGACTCAGTGTACAAAAACATTTATTACATGTGTGTTTCAAAAGTATTATTTATGATTAATTTGTGTCATCTCACTAGGTATACTGTATTAACCACGACACATCTGTTTCATTTCAAAATGGCCCCATGACGACAGCCAGCTAGGGTTCCGAGCTTTGTGCGAGACAGCAGCCCACAGAGTGATGAGGCCTTGGTGCGGGGCCCTATTATAGCGAAGGCACCGGCGATACCTCTACACGCCGAGACACCAATGCCACCATCCCCAACAGCTGAGGGTTCACGTCGCCTATGTGAACTGCATGAGTTTCAGCATCAGAGACCGCCCAGGTTCCACGGGGAGACGGACCCTCCGGAAGCTGAGGATTGGTGGGAGACTGTTGTTCGAGTATTAAGATTAGTGGGGAAACCAGTTGACCGCATGAAGATCCTTATGGCGAGTCTCCTGCACGCGGTAGCAGGTAGATGGTGGAGCCTGATTCTCCAGATGTACGATGAGGTATCTCTCCTTTGGTCTGACTTTGAGAGCATTTTCTTCTTTGAGTTCTTTCCAGACACCCTCCGTGCGGTGCGCATTCAAGAGTTACTAAAGCTGTGGCAGGACAACATGATAGTATCCCAGTACTCGGTGAGATTTGCTGATCTCTCGCGCTACTCCACAGACATGGTTCGAGACCCATTCTTTTGGGCCTGAACCTTCGACCAGGGACTGAGGCATGAGATCAGGTCATCAATGATTTCTGTTAGTATTCTGACGTAGGCAGGAGTACTGGAACAAGACCTTCTTGTAGAGACCTTTCTTGGTGGCCCTACACCAGCAGCGAGACCTACCACAGGGCGGCACGTAGCAGAGTCTTCTGTAGCTGGCAGTCGGCGGATGTCACAAGGGGTTCAAGAAGACCTGACCATTAGGTGGGTGACCTCAGGATACTGGCTCGGAGGTGCGGGGCACAGGCAGCAGAGCCAGTCATACGAGAGGTAGGCTCAGCTTCATGCTGCAGAGGCCTATGACCATGACTCACCTTAGATGATTTTAGGTACTATCTGTGTCTACTCCACCCATGCTGCAGTTCATATTGATATAGGAGTGAGTCATTCTTTCATTGTTGTTGCCCTTGTTCAGAGCTCGGAGATTCCGACGGAGTCGTTGGCTTGATCCTTACAGCTAGAGACTTCTACGGGGGTAGACTCAATGATTACGCACTGATTCCGGCAGTGTGAGCTTACTCTAGGAGGCGAGAGCGTCAGCTAGGATCTTCTTGTAGTGGCATCGAGGCCTTACGACGTCATCTTGGGCATGGATTGGTTATCTATGGTCCATGCTCAGATCGACTGTATTAGGCGCATGGTGAGTTGTATTCGCACCAATGGGACCAGGTTCACATTCACCAGCGAGAAGGGAGCCTCTGAAGGGAAGGATAGACTCACAAAGATGAGAGGAAAACCGAACACTCATCAGTTGGCTAGTCTTATCCTTGAAGCAGTTGACGTGCGGAGTCCGAGTTTTCTTGTTTTGTTGGATTAGTATGCGGGCGTTTTTCTTGACGACGTTCCCAAACTACCTCCTCGGATAGAGGTAGACTTCTTTATAGACCCATACCACATGAAAACCTCGATATCTACTCCATCATATCATATGGCTCACTCTGAGCTGGGAGAGATACCGGTATATCTAGAGGACTTGCAGGGCAAGGGATTAATCTGACCTAGTGTTTCACACTGGGATTCCCCGATACTATTATCCAAGGAGGCGGACAGGAGCTTGCGAATTTCTGTCGATTAGCGTCACCTAAATCAGGTGACCGTGAAGAACAAGTATCCACTTTCGAGGATCGACGACCTCTTCGATCAGCTCAAGGGAGCACGGTGGTTCTCAATGATTGACCTCAGGTTAGGCTAGCATCAGCTCATAGTTCGAGAGGCGGAAGTGCAGAAGACGGCCTTCAGGTATTGGTATGGCCACTATGAGTTCATGGTTATTCCTTTTGGCATAAACAACGCTACAACAGTGTTCATGAGTCTCATGAACAGGATCCTCCAACCTTACCTCAATCGATTTGTTGTAGTCTTCATCAACGACATATTGATTTACTCGACTACTGAGGAGGAGCATAGCTTCCACTTGAGGATTGTACTAGATACACTCCGAGATCACCAGCTTTATGGTAAACTCTCGAAGTGTCAATTATGGATTCGTGAGGTCCACTTCTTGGGACACGTCATCTCTAAGGAAGGAGTTGCGGTGGATCCTGCGAAGATCAAGGCAGTGCTAGCTTGGGAGCCACCTAGGAGCATGACGAAGGTGTGGAGTTTCCTAGGTCTGGCAGGGTACTATCAGAGGTTTTTTCCAGACTTCTCCAGAGTTGCAGCACCACTTTAATCTATGAAAAAGAAGGGGAAACCCTTCGTGTGGTCATATTGATTTCAGCAGAGCTTCCAGGATCTGAGGCAGAGTTTGACCAATGCACCCGTCTTGAGGATACCAGAGGAGGGATTAGGGTACACAGTCAACTATGATGCATCAGGGACCGGAATCGGGTGTGTCCATATGCAGGAGAAGACAGTGATCACCTATGGATCACGACATTTGAGGCAGAATGAGAATAACTACGCTACCCATGACCTGGAGTTAGCAGTAGTGGTCTTCACCCTGAAGATGGGGCAGCACTATCTAATGGGCGAGCGCTTTACAGTCTATTCTGACTACCTGAATCTCAGGTATATCTTCTCGCAAAAGGACCTGAACCCGAGACAGCGGTGATGACTCTAGTTTTTCTAGGACTATGACTTTGATATAGTCTATACTCCGGGGAAGGGGAACGTAGTAGCTGATGCTCTCAGCAGGAGGTCAAAAACCCAACTACTTGGAGAGGAGTTGGAGCAGCTAGCCGCATTGCAGATATCCTTCGTGGATAAGGATGGGGAAGCCTTTTTACAGTTGCTCACAATCACTCCTCCACATCATCAGCAGGTCAGAGAGGCACAACGTGGGGACGTTGACTATGACACGTAGGAGCACAAATTTCCACAGGACTGGAACCTGATGGATTTTTTGTAGGAGAAGAGCACGTCATCCTTTTTAGAGAACGTACAATGGTATCAGCTGCATTACAGGAGGAGGTGCTGAGAGAGTTTCACACTTCCCCTTTGGCAGTACATCCAAGGGTAGCAAAGATGTACCAGGATCTCAGATGATAGCACTGGTGGCCGGGTATAAAGAAGGCTATAATAGATTTCATTTCATGATGCCTCACCTGTCAGTAGGTGAAGGCGGATCACCAGGTACCAGTAGTCTTCGTACAACACTTGGAGGTCCCAGAGTGGAAGTTTGAAAGGATATATATGGATTTTGTGACAAGACATCCACATACATCTAGTGGACACGACTCCATTTGGGTGATCGTCGACTGACTTACCAAGTTGGCCCACTTCTTACCCATTAGAGAGTAGGGCTCAGCGAATAGCATGGGATGCCTCTAAGTTCATGAGATCGTACAGCTTCATGGTGTACCATCGTCTATCGTCTCTGATCGGGATGCTTTCTTTACTTCCAGGCATTGGAAGGGGTTGCAGGAGGTATTTGGGATGCAGCTGCGCCTGAGCACCACCTTTCACCCCCAGATGGATGGCCAGATAGAGAGGACTATTTAGAATCTCGAGGACATGCTCCGTGCATGTGTCCTCGACTTTGGTCGCAGTTGGGAAGATCACCTACCCTTCGTGGAGTTTTCGTACAATAATAGCTACCACTCCACCATCGGGATGGCACCATACGAGGCATTGTACGACTGACCTTGTAGATCACCTTTGTGCTGGACATATCCTGGGGAGTCAGCACTAGTAGGACCAGATATGGTCCAGGCCATGACAGAGAAGTTTTAGGTCATCTAGGAGAGGATGAGGACAGCTCAGTGCCAACAGAAGTCTTATGATGACAGAAGGCAGAGACCACTAGAGTTCGAGGATGGTGTCCCCGTTTTCTTACGGGTCTCACCTCCACGTGGATTATGAAGACTTGTCTAGGGTGACAAGTTATCTCTGCGCTTCATCAGACCATTCCATGTTCTCATCGTGATAGGTGAGTTGGATTATCTCTTGGATCATCCACCTCATTTGCACCGGGTGCACGACGTCTTCCACGTATCTCAGCTGAGGAGATACGTGCACTACCCGACGCATATCATCGACCATGGGGAGATGGACTTCGATGAAAAGGCAACTTTTGCGGAGGTCCCAGTGGAGATTGAGGATCGATAGGAGAGGGTCCTACGTGGGCAATCGATTCCTCTAGTGCACATCAAGTGGCAGCATGGGAACCTCCAGGAGATCACTTGGGAGCAGGAGGCTCAGATGTGTGCACAATACCCTGATTTGTTTCCATAATTTGTGATATATCTTTATGGGGACGTAAATACCTGAGGTGGGAGTAATTTAAAGACCAATAAATATCAAGGAATTTTTTATCATAAATTCATAGGGATTTTACGAGTACACAGTTTCTGATGGTGCCTGATTCCGAGGCCTGGTGTGCCCAGAGTCAATTTATAATGTTTAGCTCGGGTACTTTCAGTGAACGAACGAGTGAGTTTTTTCTAACTTTTGAACCGGTGCGTGGAATCGAAATACGAGGGCACCAATGAAACCATAGCGTCAGTAATTGCTTAAGAAGACCTTTTCTGGAGTTGCGTTTGCTCGAGAAGAGTTGTCAAAAAATGTGGAATAAGTGTAAGTTGATATATAATCGTGTTACAATTGTTTGTTCACATCTAAGTAGTTTAATACCATGTGTGGGAGTTTGAGTGGAACCCACATGATCCTAAACTCCTCTTGATAGGATATTGGTGAGGTGGGGCCCACACGAGCCCCACCACTTCAAATTCCCTAATTTATCTAAATCTCCCTTGTTTTAAATGTTGTGGCTACCCCTCTTCCACATTAATATTGCAAACGTAACACTCCATTAATTTTGACAACATAATATTAATTAAGTGAGTTTATGTTTTTAAAGTTTTGAATTGTTGGAATAAGTAAAGAAAATAAGGAAAATCCTTATTTTGTTTTTGGGTTTTGGTTTTTGCTGTGCGAAGAAAAGGAGAGAGCTCTTGTGTTGATATTTTGAAGAGCTTCAACCTCCCTTGAAGAAAAACACTCTTCGTCGAAGAATGTCGTCACCGTAAGAAGAGATGAACGTGCCGTTCCTTCTCCTCTACGCTTCTAGTGTGTGACGTCATCCCCTCCTTGGGCGCGCGCCAATTCCATCATCAAAACCACCCTTGCGATGTTGTCTTCCGTGATTTTGTTGATGTAGGGGTGTGTTTTGATTTGAGAAATATTGGTTTTCCTTCCATGTTGATGTTTCTCTCTAAACCTTTTGCTATCGAACTAATGCAGAAGGAACCAGACCAAACTAACACGGTCTGATTCCTCCACCGTTCTTGTTGTATGGTGTTCTCCAACCATTCATGAGCAGAGAATGAAGGCACATTTTCAGAGTCGATCTGAGGCCCGAAAACATCGTAAACGGCCTCAGAACATCGGGACGACATAGGAACGTGAGTTTTCTGGAAAATGGGTCATCGAAACAAAGTAAGGATGCCTCAGGAGGCGTGCTGGCTAGAGGCATCGTTTCTGGAAAATTCCAGAATACATGGCATGTACTTCCAAAGAACACGTCGGGTAGTACAATCATTCAGTGGCAGAGGTAACAGACATCAGAAGAAGTGATACACAGCGTGTGGCACCGGTCACACGGCGTGTACTATCCCCACCGTTTGATAGAGGGGACTTCGAAGGACATGGAGTGTATTCAAGGGAAATACACAGACATGGACAGAAATACCATGTGATGAGGCACAACGTGTATTATCTTCATTGAAAGGAAGACGCGGCTTCTTGAGGCTCTGCGTGTAATCCGAAAGATACACAGACACTGGCGTAACCCCACAACCATGAGGCACGGCGTGTATTACCACCACCATGGCAGAAGCGGCTTCGTGAGGATCAGCATGTATTCTGGGTGATTCACGGACACAGGAAGAACCAAACGTCCAAGAGGCATGGCGTGTATTCCAGAAATACACGGACACGGGGTGGAGTCCACAGGAATGTACTCCACCACATGGCCAGACTTGAACAACACACATGGAACTGGCCCTAGAAGTTTGGACATGGCATGTAACCATAGCACACACCATGTATTTACTTATTACATGAAGAGCCCTTTGACACGGGCTGTGGTACACAGACACTACCCGTGGAATGAAGACATGACATGTAACCATACCACATTAAATATACTTAGTTTTTACAAGACCAGCCCCATGGAACATGCCATATCACCTGGGCAGTACACGGTGTCTGATGAGACGGCGTGTATTAATTACCTACACACCGTGTACTTTAGAAAAATGGCTTGGTTGTCTTGTTCTCTGTGACTCGGGCACGTTTTTCTTGGTTTTCCCCAATGTCGTGGGATTGCAAGTTGGTATACATAATCTCCGGTCTTCGTGATAGTTGATGTATCCACCCCTTTGACTCAAGGAGCGGACCCTCCCCGAACCGAGTGTGCTATGTGCGTGAACCCTAGAGATAGCTGCCACAACGACGACTACGGTGCTGGGATCCTCCGTGGGTTAGAAAACGACGATGATTGTACATGGATCCAACGTGGGTTTAGTAGCGAGGACGACTGTACTTGAATCCTCTATGGGTTCTTCAGCAATGATGGTTGTACTTGGATCCTACGTGGGTTCGGCAGCGATGGTTACTGTATTTGGATCCTACATGGGTTCGGTAGCAATGTCTTCTATACATGGATCCTTTGTGGGTTCGGATGGGGAGATGATTCAGAGGCTACGTCTATCATCTCTACCCCTCTTCATGAGTAGTATACCTGTGTGAGCTGAGTCGTGATTTTCAATCATTATATTTGATATGATTGACTTGATATCTTGTGTGGATTGGGTTGAGCTTTCCTATGTGGATTATGTTGTACTTTCCTGTGTGGACTGGATTGAACTTGGGCTTGTGAGTTGGAGCATAACTGGAAATGACGACATAGGTATATGTATGGGAATATACCTAGGTAGAGTTGGTTGATACATCGTGATTGTATCTTTACTTTGTGGATTCTGGGAGACATTCTGGGGTCTTGGGGTCCCTATTGAGTATCGTATAATCACCCCTGCACGGGCCATGCCCTCACTACGTTGTGTTGGATGCAGACAACAGAATGCACTGATTGAGGTGGAGGCTCATGGAGCTGGACGGTACCTGGAGGAGGATCACTAGATGGAATGTATGCGAAACGGACGATTAGGCCCGAGGAGCTGAGAAGACAATCTGTACCCACCATTCAGGTGGGATTTCCAGAGTACAGCTCGATGTTTCTGATTTACTTTTTTGCTGTTGTACATTTTTTCAGTTTTATTTTACATCCTGTTGGGTTTGTATTCTGGCCCATTTACTTTCCAGCACATACTTTTGTACTCAGTTTACTTAGTGTGTACTTCAGCCTATGTACTCTATCATGTTTTTTTACTGTATAAAGGCAATGCCTTCCCTTTTATCAGGATTTACACCTTTGGTGATAGTCGTCAGCCCCTAGCCTATGGAAGGCGGGCTTGGGTTAGTCACAGCACGTGCCCCGAGGACGGGTCGTGACAATCACTGCTTTTTGTTAATAAAAAATGTTGGTGAATGAATATGTAATTTAGTTGACATATTTACAGTGGTATTATCCATTAAATATCATTAATATCCTTTGATACCATTATTCATGTGGTTTATTGATACAATAACATTGATACAATATGTTTATAGATTATAAATTTGATATCATCTTTATTAACACCCATAGATAATGTTTGATTATTTATATATTTGATATCATAAGCATTTACATTTTCCCTTTAAATACATTAATTTTTTATTTAATACATTTGATAACATTTTAATTATATCATCATCCATTTTTAAAATATTAGTTTTTATGTTTTATTCCAATATATTTTAAACCAACACTTATTCTATATCATTTACAAAAGTCCATGATTCATGATCAATATAAAACATAGTGATTGTTGGAAATGTTCTTTTAATGATCACATTATCATGTTTATTATGTTATTAATCAGTTTTATGTTTTTTGGATGCAAGTTGTACTGTAATGAATTTTGGGGAAATCTTGGCTCAGTATAGAAATAACTAACCATTGAAGATGACTCACCACTATGAAAGACCCACTATCTAAATGGAATTTTGGAAAACTATTTGATGATTCTATATTTTGAGTTAAGACACCAAGAGGATTGAATTTTGAAAAATTATTGGAATTACCCATCCTCAAAAATAAGTCACCATAAGAATGAATTTTAGAAAAAGTACTATAAATACCTACCATCATAGACGAGTCATCATTAGGATGAAAATTTGGATAAGTATAGAAGGAACTATCACTACAATAAACTCAAGACCTAACGATCCATCTTTATATATAATATATGGACATGAAATATGGAAAGGTAATGAAATATCATACAGGTGATATGATTAACCATTGGGGATAAACTTCTTCTATATGACCTAATATTAGTTTAATTCTTTGTTTGGATTACTCACATCCATAAATGACTCCACACTAGACCTCACACAATGCTAGAGTCATCTATCCACTTGAAGATTAACCATCACTATATTTTGATATTTAAAATAATTTGTTCTAACAATTATATTATAAAATTATATTGTAATTATTATGTTAATTGTTAATATTAAACTATTATAGGGATTAATATACAGAATATAGGAGTTTTGTGTTAGTATTAGAATATATAAATGATGATTCTTAAAATATATAATCATGCATGATACATTGAAAAAATAAAAATAAAAATAAATTATTAATACAAAAGTGAAGTGTGCTAGAATTGTAATGAATAAACTAAAATAATGATACAAAGTGAGATATTTTATGGAGATCTTATAAGATATATTCTTACCTACACATGAAATTGCGAAATTGGATAGTAAAAAACATACATATCCATCCATTCAAATAAAACAATATAGATTATATGAATATGTTTTGCTTTATTTTTCTGAGAAATGAACCATGAATATATTCAAGATACATATTAGTAGTCTGAAATATCATATCATAACTTAATAAGAATAACCACCCTATATTTATCTTTATACTTTCCATTTCTATTTGTTTCTTTCACATAAATAGTAGTGTATCGTTTACCCTATCTCTTAAACACGCACTAGATCACACTCATTAACTTTAGTATACATGATATCTTCCCATCTAAATTTATGTTTTTTTATCAATGGTGTTGTGAATGATGTATTTTTATGGAATATGTTTGTTTTATTTCCAATGCCTATTGTGTAATATATCCTCGCATGGGATGTATATTTGATTAGCTATTGTGTATAATTAATATAATTTGGGGTTCAATATTATTTTATTTACTAATCTTGGTAGTAGGTGATTTTCAAATGGAGGGTGTTTTGTCTCATCTTGAGACAGAACCTTTGTAACATCTAAGTTTCTTTTAACGGTGACATTATGATTGATATCATAAATGATATGTCACATTTATTATAAGAGTATATCTTCATATTTATTTTCAATATGATATTTAACATTTAGATATTTGAGTTATGGGAATAAAAAGTTTTAACAATATTATAAAAATATAGTTTTCATATGATTTCATAATTATTAATTTGTTACAAAATTAATTAAGAAATTATATAAAGTCCAATTTAATATAAAGTATTTTTTTGGAAAAATTTATATTTTTAAATGAAAATAATTAAGTTTATAATAAAATTAATCATGATGGATTTTTTTAGTAAAATAAATATTTAATATATTCAATGTAATTTTTAAAATTAATCTTATAGGATTTCTAGATATGATATAAGAACAAATTTATTTTTTATAAAATATGAAATTTTTAAAAAATGATGTTTTTCACCTTTTGATGGACACCATATTTTAAAAATATTATTGACACATTAATTTGATATATTTTAATAAAAATAATTCTATGTATGAGGTATATAAAAATCTTTGATTGATATTGTTTTTGTGTGAAACAATTTATATATTAATTAATAGGTATAAATACTATATTTTAATTAAAAGGTTATTTTCTTTTAATTTATACATATTATTATATTATATTATTAATTAGTTTCATTATATAATTAGACAATGTTTTTATAATTATATCCATTTTTTCATTTTATGTAATATCACATTGAAATTATATAAAAATGCATGTCAAACATTTAATGGTTTTTACTTTTAAAAAATATATTTTCTGATTTTGAAAATAGTTTTTACTTTAATATTAAATATTTTGAATTTTGGGGTATGAATTTTGAAAAATTTATTCCATATTTATAATTTTTGGATCTATATTTTTCAAATAGGTTACAATATTTACTTTTTATTTTTGGAATTATAACATTGGTAAATATTATTTAAAGCAGTTAAATGTAAATCAAGTAAATTATGGTATGAAATAACATGATAAGGATAATAAAATTACCCTAAAACCTAAAAAATTAATATTGGTTAAACAATTATCAACCCATTACATATATGGATCTTAATTAACTCATTTAATTCACTTTTGTCTATGAATGTGATATAAAAGTTATTAAAACAATAGAAAGTGAGAACATGTCACCCTCTTAATTATGATAAGGATACTTTTTTTAATAAGTAGATAAACATAGTAAACATCAATAATAAATATTATCCAAAAATATAATAAATATATATGTATATATATCGGGGAAATTTATTTAAAATTTTAGGAAATTATATAAATAACATAAATACTACACAAAACAGGGACCCAATAATTATTTTATTAATAGAAATGAAATTTAAATGATATGAAAACATTAAAATAATTATAATAACATTTAATTTGGGTACTTCATTAATTTTTTATATGTTACTATGAAATATTATTAGTCTATTAAATGTATTTCTTATATTTTATATTTCTTTTAAAATGTATATAAATTCAATGAATAAAATAGTGTCGACATTGACATTATTGAAATTTTATTAAATTAAAATATTATTAAATCATAAAAATATTTTAAATATAAAAATTGTATATGATAAAATATATATGTTCACAAATTACACATTTGAGGGTAGTTATTCCCATATAAGTAAAAGTTATAGCATGTTACTATTTAAAATTCTATTACCAACAAATAGAATAATTAAGGGTAATCATAAATGACAAGGTTTAAATTAAAATAAATACCAGTATAATGATTATTTTATTAGATATTTTAGATATATCCTCATATAATAATCATAAAATTTCATTTCTAAGTCATTTGGATTCAAAAATTAAATTATTTATTTAATTGTTTATGAGTATCCAACGGTGCCATTCTCCACTCATATAAAAAGGTAACCACTCTTATCTGATACTCACACTTATAAAACCATTTGGTAAGGACATTATCGTTCCAAAAACCTTCCTAAAACATCTCACCATATTCTTGAGTCCATATTTTAGGCATAACACCCTTTATAGAGGTGTTAATGTTTTTTTCATAGGTTATCAACCGAATAAGATGTATCATTTCTTTAAGTACTTCTTTATTTCATCTTTATATTTTTTCAAATATTCCTCCCCCAAGATGAAATATTAAATCTATTATACACAATATATTGATATTTAATTATTTTATTATCATTACCTTGATTAATCTTTACTTACGTTAAATTTAAAATGAATTATTTATTCTTACGTATGGGTCAACTATCACCTTCCTGAACAGATCTGAATCATTTTCTATATCCATCTGTCATGACTTGTTATAATAATGTAATTATTATTTTTATATTATGTTCTTGACATATTTTTCATTATATAAGAATAAAATATCAATTATTATATTATATTCACATGACATAAAAATTATAATGACGTTTGTACATTTGTGTGAACTATCACATTCACGAAGTGATGGGAATAATTTTTACACACCACATCAATTGTAAGAAATATATAAATATATTTAAATGATTAATATAATATTAATTATATTATGATAATTATGGATTGGTAAGATAATAAATATCTTGTTTTCTTAATGATTTATGAAAAATGTTAAATGTTACTCAAGTGTTTGTTCGGTCTCATGTTTCCAGGATTATAACATTTTACATAGTTCATAACAACAAATCATAGTTTGATTTTAATGTATTATATTTTTTTATAAAAAATATAATAATTTAATGATAATTATTATCGAAATTATGAACTTATGACCACATAGAAAATTGATATCAATCCAAGTTCATTTTCGACTCAAGTTCCAAATATCCAAAAAAACATCATACGTGAACATAAATAATTATGTAATTGTTATAACATGGTAATATGTGATATAATTGTAATAATAACCAAAAAAACGTTCAAAAGCATCCATAAATTATCCGTTGTTTATTAATGATGAAAATAATTAATGTATAAGATAATTCAGACACAAGCTAATGGATAACATCTAAATCTCGTTTCGTATATGCATATTTTAATGTTATACATCACATTTTTTTATAATGTGTATAGTAAACCCCTTGTAGATTTTCATAATTACAAGGTTTATAAAAGTAATATTTTTATTCAAAGAATATTTATTTCTTCCTGAAACGACAAAAATAATGTTTTTTAACATATGTAACAATGATGACTTCTCCACTACAATTTATGTTATTTTATATTTGGATTCTTCTATATCCTTATTATTTTAAAATGTTAAATAAATACCTTATTACATTTGTGGAGTATTGTTATTAAAAATAATATCGAAAGTGGATTTATTATTTCAATATATTGAAATAATTTTATGTAATTTATAATGAAATATTATGAGTTAAAAACTTGTAATCAAAATATTTTTTGTTTTGTGATTATATAATGGTACATTGACATTTGACCAGTGGTTACATGATAATCCAAATATGGATGGTTATGTGAAAAACCAATAAAGGGGTTCTCTATAATAAAAAATAATGAGTAGTTATGTTATAAACTCTATTTCATTTGTTATAGAAGTCTTCCATATATCTATTTCAATTAGTGGTATATGTGGAAGTAAAAAGTATATTTTTTTCATTTTTGTGTGTCTATGTATCAATTTAAATTTATATTTTATATGTGATTTTAACGGACTCTATGACATTTTTATACAATTTTTTTTGAATTGAACATATATTCAGTGCAGTGTATTTACTACTTCATAAAGGTAAAAATTATTACATTATGATTGAATATTCATAGTTTACATGTTTCCTCTAGATTATCATTTTTTAATTTCATTGTGAATACTTTATTAGGATTTTTATACTCATCTCATTTTTTAAATATTTATCATATTCTATATTGACGAATTGTGTCAAGGATGGGATCAAGGAAATGATATAATGTTTATACATGAAACAACACCGTGTTTCTTTTAAAAAATATTTGTTTTATGAATAAAATACATACTGAGTAGAGGTTGTTGGTCGGAGTGGACACTCAAGATGGGGGTGAATTGAGTTCGAATTAAAATTTATGTTTTAAAAACATTCAATAAAATCCCCCAATTTAAAATTATAATTGAATTGTAGTGAATTTGAAATAAAGAAAACATTCAGTTAGGTTCTCAAGGGATTGATTAATTCCCAGTTAATCTAATCAGAAGATCAGATTAGATTTTGAAACTAACCTAATGATTTAAAAATAATGAAAACACTGGCTAATTCAATTATCAAAGTAACTTTGAAAAACATTTTATGTTTTAAAGCACATAGCAGCGGAATAAAATGGTTTTAGATAAAACTAAAAAAAGAATAGTAGATATGACCAAGAGGTTCAGTCTCAAGTCATGAATTAGTCCTCTCAAATTTATATAAATTTGATCCACACCCTGGATCAGGGTTTACAATAGTTTATAACTGTCCAGGTCAAACACCTCTACAACATTTCTTCATGGGAAACAATAACTACAGCAAAATACAGCTTTCTAGGTCACACAAGACCTCTACCACTATCCAAAGTGGGAAATAAATGATGTAAGGAGTTTTAATGAGGATTTACGGATCCTCTAGTTAATGTTCAGGAGGCAGTGTGTGTGTAAATTAAAACTGATGACACACACTGCTCGTAATGTAAATAATAAATCACTGAGAAAGATATAGAATCTATAATGGCTTTAGTGGTTGTAGTGTAGCTCTGGAATCCTTTAGATTGATCAGAAATGGTTCTGAGTCCTCTTCTGGTTTTTTTCTGGAAAACAGAGTGTCGTATGCTTGACATCCAGGTTCAGAGACAGTGAAGAAGTAGTCAATGAAGTTCTTCAAAATCATCATGAATGTACACAACTCTTCTTGAGTAAGCGTGAGTCTGTATGAGCTTCTGTGTCTTCTTGGTCGTGCATGTATATCTGTATGAGATCTTCTTGAGTATATCCCTTGCATCAATTCTGTATGTCTCTTGTATATTTCTCGTATCTATTGTATATATCCTCTCCTTTTGCAGCTACATGGACATCATATATTTATGGCATGAGCTCCGGCAAAAGAAATGATTTCTTTTTGCAGGTACGAGGTACGGTTCCCTGACATCCAACAACCTTCATTAAATAAAAGACAGAGCATTAAAATATACCTAATATGACGATTGGATAGATTAAATAAAGATAAATAAATTTAGGCAGCGTTGGATTCTCTGTAATGGTAGCTTTGGATATCGGTAGCCTTGTGTAACGGTAGGTCTTTGTATCAGTAACATCTTGTATCAGTAACCTCTTGTGTAAGGGTAGCCTTTCTATCGGTAGACTTCATGTTTGTAGGTAGACTTGATCGGTAGCAGTAGACTTAATGTACCTGTGACCTTTCGTGTAACGGTAGCCTTCATGTACCGGTATTCTTGCATAACGGTGACTTTTCTGTATCGTTAACCTTCACGTATCAATAGACATGTTGTACCGGTGGACTTGATTTATCGGTGAACTTAACGTAATATTAGACTAGATGTACCGGTGGCCTGTATCGGTAGGCTTGTTCTGTAACGGTGACTTTTCTGCATCGGTGACCTTCACGGAACGGTATACTCGTTGTAACAGTGGCCTGTATCGGTAGGCTTGTTATGTAATGGTGACCACTTGTCTTTTTAAGCATTCTATTGGAAGAATGGGTTAAGTTAGAATATATATCCTTCCAGTAACCGAGTTCTATAAATATTTTAATATATGAATATGTGCATGGTGTACAGAAATACTGAAATAAGTAACTAACCATTAATCAATATAGGGATTATCAAACCATAATTGTGAATAATTGGGATTATTTAAATATGAATTCAACTAATTCTCCCAGAGGGTTCAATAATCTCCCCCTTTTTTATAATCACAACTTATTCCAAAGTATTAAGAAAATTAAAATAATCTTAGAGGAATAATTTCCTAAGAAAAAAATTTAAAACAAAGTTCTCAATTTTTTCTCCCCCTTGCATTGTCCCTCTTCCTATTCTCCCACTTGCAATTGCACTCCCAGTTCCATTAGTTTAATTTTCTCCCCCTTTGTGATTAACAAAAAGAAGGGTAGGAGAAGAGAAATGTAGAGACTACAAGAGAACAGATTACACAGAAACATAGGAATGTAGAGAATGTAAGAGTAAATTTCCATTAAATCACAAAAGATAAAAACTGATAAAGTCAGTATTACAAAAGAAAATACAAGTGAATCCAATAAAAAACATCTAGAATCACTGAATTATCCTTGTGAACAAAAGTCTTTCTCGTAGGATCAGAAGAGGGTGTAGGGTCAAATTGAGTAGATGGCTTGGGAATAGCTGAAAAAACATCTGGAAGTTCATCCACTGAAACTGTCCCGGATCTAAAATCTACGGTCTTATGTGGGTCATAGGTTTAATGCTCTGAATAGCCTGAACTGGAGTCAACTTAGGTGTACTCCCAGAGGTAGAGGAATGAAGGGCAGGAGGTACAATCATAGGTCTGGCATCCACATGCATGAATGGTAGAAAATGGTTCCTGAAATCCATAATAATATTGTCTCCTCTCTCCATTGCTGACACAAAATCATATCGATTATCAATGAATTTATCCAAGGCAGGAGTAAGCTCCCTGAGATTACTAACATGTTCGCAGAAAGCTTGAGTTACATGAGGCAACTTCATATTCTCCATTAAGAGCTTGAAATGATTGGTCATTTGATGCTTGGTATAGAATTTATAAATGTAAGCATCAACCATATTCTTAATTTCCTCTTGAGAAGCAGTAGATGCCCGTAGGTGATCACGAACAAAACTACTAACTTCCCTAGTGGAAGCAAGGATCTTAGTATCTGAGGTACCACTGGTACTGGCTTTAGCCAACTCTTCCTGGATAATAGTTTTGATCTGATCAAGGTTCACAGTGGTGCTAGATGAAGGAAGGTGTTTAACTAAGAAAGCTAATGTCTCCTTGAAAGATTGTATTAGATTACTAACAACCTTATGAACAAGTTCATCCTGACTGTTCAAATGTTCTTTGACTGATTTCTTAAAAGCCTAAATAACATTCACAAACTAATTGACTACTTCTTTGATATATCTGATATCAGTATTCACTTGGGTTTGAGAGCTGTTCATGGCAGTCAATGAAGCAATAGATTGTCTTAGAGAAACCACAGCTCTTGTCCAACTCTCAATCTGAATATGGCATACTTTAACTTCATCCATCATTTCCTTCATTGGACTACACATAGAACATCCCAGAGATAGCTCCGGGGATTGCTCCACACTCCTCATTTCATCAACCAGGCTTTGCTTCAAATCTGCCACTGATTCTAACAGTACTTCTTTCATTTCAGCCTTTAAAGACTCAAGGTCCTCCGTGGTTTCCAAATTTGCAGCCACAGTAGGTAGGATGACTGACTTCCTTTGAGGCTGGTATTCCTCATCAGAATATCCAAAATTAATTCCAAAAACCATATATCATGGATTTGATGTCCGACCTCAAATGTCATACAACACTGATACTGAACCAAGATGCTCCGCCTCACCTAGAGCATTCACCTGCGGAATCTCCTTCAACTATTCTGCTCGATTTAATTCTATAACTCCCTATACAAATTCATTATATTCAACAACCATTTTCTCTGATAGTTCAATGGTGGGGTGAGTCCAATCCTTTTCTGAGTCATCAATGACTCCCTCAGTAATGGCAGTAGGTTCCACTTCTGCTTCCTGATCAGGAAAAACATGACTGTACTCTCCATTAGAGGGATCAAACTGAGAACTTCTTATTCATTTTCCTCATCATCTGATTCATTAGAAACCACTTTTTCTTTATTAACAAAATGATCAGATTTTGGTTGCCTCATCCTCTTCGGATGTGTCTTTGACAAAAATCTGATATGTTTCTTCTTCTTCTTTTGTGGTCTCAGTATTATTGTCCTTCAAAACAGATTCTCTCCTTGGCAGTTATTTGGGGGGATAACTGCTCCATAGAAAATGTTTTGGGGGCATAGGACTAGGAGGTAAATCAGGGTCTCCTCCTTCCTCAACTGATGTCTCTTCCACATATGCTTCAGCTTCATTATCACTGTAGACCGTTTCTGGCTCATCTGGTCCAAGACTAGGATCCCTCACATACTTTGGTCTAGAAGTATGATCAACATGAGTGTACTTTTCATATATTTTTTCATAATCATTAACCCATTATTTCTTCCAAAGGTTCCAGCTGACTTTCATAAACATACAAACAGTCCTAGTGATGCAAAAATTATCCTTCACTACAATAGTTTCATCTTGAGGTCCATCTACCTCATTTTCCTTAAACATAATGGAAATCAATTTAGAAAATAATAGTGCATTGGACTTAGACTTTGGTCTTGTAATATCCCCAATCTGAATCATTAGAAATTTGAATAAGTTTACCTTTACACCATGCTTTAACAGATACTACAAATAATTATCCTGAAATCTGAGGGTATCAAAATCTCCTCTCCTTGGACTAATCACATGCTTAATGAACATAAAAAGTAGATTATCCTCATTTTCCACCCCTGCAGCAATGACCTTTCTAGAAGTTCCATTTCCTGTCAATTCCAACAAGGCATCCTCATATTTTAAAAAGTCAGTAGCAGTAGGTAAGGATTTTGAATAAAATCCATAATCACCACTATGAGGAACTCTAAGGTTCTCAGCCCATTCAACTGATGAGAATGAAAACTTTTGACCATTAACACAGGAAATCATCCTATTCTCCTCTTTAGAAGTCTCAAAAATGACAACCACATAAAACTCCTTTACTAGTGCTGGATAATACGGTCCATTATTGTTCATGAATCATTCGAGCCATCCTTGTTCTTGTAATACCATTAGAATCAAGGACTTGATTTCCAGCAGCCATTCCACACATAACTCCTTTTCCACTACAATATATCGCTTCAATAAATGGGGATTCATAGGATTACTTCAAACATCATCTCTACTTCTTCCAATGTCACTAGCATTGGTTACTTTCTGCTTCTTAGCTTGCGGCACATCACTCCCTTCATCCACTGAGGGTCGCTCCACATGGGCCATTTCAGATTCTGAGGCTTAGAGTTTTGTGAGCTTGAGAGGTTTATGTAAGAGGGATTCAAACATATGGGTTCTCTATGATTGAGTGATGTCTAGAGTCGGGTTTAATATCATTTAAGATTCACATATAAAATAAATCATATATTAAAAATAAATTCAAAGTCTCGGCCTTAATACGAAAATTTAAAATAGCACGAGAGATGTACCGGTGAGGTGTCCTAATGGTGAGGTTTATCCAAACAGTGAGGTTCATCCTAACAGTGAGGTTTATCTAACAGTGTGGTTTATCTAACGGTGAGGCTTATCTAACGGTGAGTTTTATCTAACAGTGAGGTTTATCTAACGTTGGGGTTTATCTAATGGTGAGGTTTATCTAATGGTGAGGTTTATCTAATGGTGAGGTTTATCTAACGGTTTTAAGAGTATGTTATCATTCCTAATTCGTGTCTAATGAATCATAATCTTTCTGAACATATGTATTAGTGAAAATATCATCTAATTGGAGTTCAGTTCCTATAAATTCAAGAGTTATATCTCCTCTTTGATAATGATCTCTTAGAAAGTCGTGTCTAACATCAATGTGTTTGGTTCTAGAGTGAGACACAGGGTTCATAGAGATGTTGATCGCACTATTGTTATCACAGTTAATTGAAACATGTTTAAAATCGAATCCACAGTCCAATAAAGTGTGTTTCATCTACAAAATTTCTGCACAGCAACTACCAATAGCTATATACTCTACTTCTGTAGTGGATAATGCAACTGAGTTCTATTTCTTACTACACCATGATACTATGGACTTTCCAAGTAAATGACATGTTCTAGATGTTCTCTTTCTGTCTAACTTGCATTCAGAAAAGTCAGCATCTGAATAACTTATTAAATCAAATGATTGTCTATTTGGGTAAAACAGTCCCAAATTAATAGTATATTTAAGATATTTGAAAATCCTTTTAACAGAAAGTATGTGTGACTCTTTAGGGTTATCTTGAAATCTAGCACACATTCATGCACTCAACATAATATCAGGTTGAATAGCAGTAAAATAAATTAAACTCCCAATCATACCACTGTAATTAGTTTGATCCACTGGTTTCCTAGTTTCATCAATATCCAATTTACAGGTGGTACTAATAGGTGTATCACTTCCCTTAATACTATCACAACCAAAATGTTTTAATAAATCCTTAGTATATTTACTCTAATTCAAAATAATATCATCTTTAGTATGAAAGATTTCAAATCCAAGAAAGTACTTAAGCTCTCCCATTAAACTCATTTCAAACTCATTTTTCATAACCTTTCGAAAAATCAGTACATAAAGAATTTTTAGAAGATCCAAAAATAATATCATCAACATAGATTTGTACTATTAGAAAATAATTGTAAATTATTTTTATAAAAAGAGTCGGATCAACAATTCCTTTTGTAAATCCTTTTGAAATAATAAAATTCGTAAGTCTTTCATACCATGCTCTTGGAGCTTGTTTTAAACCATATAAAGCTTTAGAATGTTTAAAAACATGATTTTGATGGTGAGGATTTGAAAAACCAGGTGGTTGTTCTACAAAAACATCTTCAACAATAGAACCATTTAGAAAAGACCTTTTTCACATCCATTTGGTATAACATGAAATTCTGATGTGATGCAAAGTCAAGTAAGATCCTAATTTCCTGTAATCTAGCTACAGGTGCAAAGGTCTCCTCATAGTCAATTCCTTCTTCTTGATTGTAAACTTGTGAAACAAGTCTAACATTGTTTCTAATAATGTTTCCAGATTCATCAACTTTGTTTCTAATCACCCACTTTTTGCCTATGGTTAAAGTGTCCATAGGTCTTTCTACTAATTACCAGACTTTATTTTTTTCAAATTGATTATGTTCTTCTTGAATAGACATTACCCAAAATTCATCATTGATAGCAACATTGATATTTTTAGGTTCTAACTGTGAACGAAATGCTTGATGTTCAACCTGATTTCTTAGATAAGCTCTTGTCCATGTTACTCTATCTAGATTACCTACAACAACATCTAGGTGATTGTTCTTTAGAATCCTAGTTAGTCTTGAAAAGGTAGTGCTAGAGATTTCAGGTTCGTCAACAGGTTGGGAGTCAACAGAATTAGGTTCTGGAAGATTTCCAGAACTGGATGTTTTAACTATAGGTCCAATGTCTATATCATTAAGGTTCAAAACAGAGAGATCATCTTCACAATTTTCAAGAGAGGTCTTAGATTCATGTGGATTAGTTTCATCAAATTTGATGTGGATAGATTCCTCCACGCATTTTCTTCACTTATTGAAAACTCCATAGGCTTTACTAGACATAGAGTAACCAAGGAAAATTTCTTCAACACTCTTGGATGCAAAATTGTCAAGATTATCTTTGGTATTAAGAATAAAGACTTTGCAACCAAAAACTCTAAAGAAGTTGACCTTAGGATTCCTATGGTTCCACAACCCATAAGGAGTCCTCTTGAGAATAGGTTTGATCATGACTCTATTGATAATATAACAAGCTGTATTGACAGATTCAACCCAAAAAATAAACAGGTAGGTCATACCCATTTAGCATGGTTCTGGAAATTTCCTGAAGGGTTCTATTCCTCCTTTTTACTAAACCATTTTGTTGAGGTGTCCTAGGGGCAGAAAAATTGTGACTATATCCATTGTGTGAGTAGTAGGATTCAAAATCATGATTTTAAAACTCACGGCCATGATCACTTATCAATGTTTTAATCTTAAGTCCACTATGGTTCTCTACAGACTTGTAATATTTAACAATGTGAGAATAAGGTTCACTTTTGTGAGCTAGAAAATATACCCAAATATACCTAGAAAACTCATCTACTAGAACATATACATAGTGCTTCCCATTTAATCTAGAAACTCTAGAAGGTCCAAACATATCTGTGTGAACCAACTTGAGAGGTTGAGAAGTTGACACATCTTTCTTTGATTTGAAATAAACTTTATGTTGCTTTCCCTTTTGACAGGGATTACATACGTTATCTGCTGGGAATTCATGTTTTGTTTGGTCTCTAATTATGTTCTTCCTAGTAAGTTTTCTAAGTGAATGTACATTGCAATGTCCCAATATTCTATTCCAAAGCCAAAAATCATTATGAAAAAGCATTTAAACAAGTAATATTTTTCATAGATAAAGAATTTAAATCAACAACATAGACATTTTCATTTCGCAAAGCAGAAAATACTAAAGCATTTTTTGAATTAAAAACATTGCAAGTATCATTTTCAAATTTAACATTAAAACCATCATCACATAACTGAGAAATATTTAGTAAATTATACTTAAGCCCATCAAAAAATAGAATATTAGAAATTAATATTGAGTCAATGTTACTAATATGGCCTACGCCGATGATTTTCCATTTAGAATTATCACCAAAGGTGAAAAAACCTCCATCAATTCTGTCTAAGATTTTAAATAAAGAGAAGTCTCCTGACATATTTCTTGAACATCCACTATACAAGTACCAAGTATTTCTACTAGATCTCTTCAAACAGGTTCCCTACAATACATGTTTACATAGGAAATGATTTTGGTACCCAGATTTTCTTGGGTCCAGAGAGGTTAGCCAATAAAACTTTAGGTACCCAAATTTGTCTTATGGATCTCATAAAATTTTTAGAATCAACATATTTTGAATGATTAACCTTGTTAGATCCATAACTATTAATATAAATAGTTGAATCATGTGAACTTCCAGAACTATAACTATCTACATTCTGTCCAGATTTAGGAATAAATCTAGTTTCGGTAATATTTCATTGACCAGGTTGGTATCCTATACCAGTAGTATATCTAGGTGCAATATTTTTACCTAGAATTTGAGTAAGATTATCTTTTCCATTTGTGAATTTTTCTAAATCCTTCCTAAGTTTCTCATTTGACAATTTCAGTTCAGTGTTTTCTTTAAGTAACTAAGAATTCTTTTCCATTTCTATGTCAAGATCAGATTTATGTTTAACAGTTAATGAATACTATTTATTTAAACCTTTGTATCTGTCTTTTAGCTCATTACAGGTTTCATCCAACATATCACAGTATTCAAAAAGTTCATATTTTGACATATTTTCAGAATCAGAATCATCTCCATAAAAATAAGAATTTACAGTAGGAGTTTCAGATGTTACCTCAGAAGTGTTTTTCATAAAACACATGTTTTCTTTATTTCTGTTTTCATTCTCAGAAGCATTAGATTCACTAAAGCTATCCTCAGAAGCACTCCATAGAGCCTTCATGGCTTTCTTATACTTATTGTACTTATACTCATACTTCTTCATGTATTTCAGCTTTGGATAGTCTACTTTTATATTTCATTTTCTTCTGTATTCATAGCAGAAAACTTCCTCAGATTTGTCAGATTTCTTCCAGTACTTTTTCCAGTGTCCCTTATTGTCATACTTACCTTTGTAATTATATTTTCTGAAAATCATTATTTTCCTATAAAACTTATTAAATCTTCTTGCTATATGATCTATTTATGCATCACTGTCAGATAGACATTCATCACATCTTGATCTATCACTCATGGTCTGAATATTCTCTTTATCCTTATTCTTTGAAGTTGATATCTTGAAGGAAACTGACTTACTTTGTAGTTCATCTTCTTCTTCTATGTTTACCTTAAATTCTTCTTCATACATCATCAACTTACCAATAGGTTCCTTGACTAGCAATTTACCAATATCACAAGATTCTCTGATAGAAACAGAAGTTCCCCTCCATCTTTCAAGTAGGCATCTCAAAATTCTCATGATCTGCTCCTTTGATGAAATGTCCTTTCCTAGTGAGATCATTGTATTGACAATTTTTTTAAACCTGAGATATATATCAGAAATGGGTTCATCATGCTTCATCATAAAATTATTATATTTAATAGTATAGGTATTCAATCTCATTTCCCTAACATTAGTTGTTCTTTCATGAGAAATAGTTAAAGTATCCCAAATTTCATATGCATTCCTACAACAAGATATTATATTAAATTCATCATATCCTAAAACACAATACATATAATTCATAGCTTTCCAATTATTATTATGAGCTGTCTTAGTAGCTTCATTCCAAGTAGATCTAGCAGTAGTGGGAATTTTATGTTCTGATTTTATGGAAGTTCAATTATCAAAACCCATGCTTTCTAAGTGAATTTTCATCTTAATCTTCCACTGAGCATAGTTTGTACCATTTAAAAATTGTGGTCTATTTGTATCAACACATTCAAGTCTGTTATCCATGATAACTAGGTTGAGACAAAAATTTTAAAGAGATAAAAATTTAGAAAAAAAATTAAGAACATTAAAATACAACTAAAGTCACACCTGACAAACATAGTACATTAGAAAATATTTTAACCCTTTGATACCAAATTTTGGTCAGAGTGGACACTCAAGAGAGGGGTGAATTGAGTTCCAATTAAAATTTATGTTTAAAAAAATCCCTAAAATCCCCTAATTTAAAATACTAGTTGAATTGTAGTGAATTTGAACTAATGCAAACTTTCAGTTAGGTTCTCAGGGGATTGATTAATTCCCAGTTAATCTAATCAGAAGATCAGATTAGATTTTGAAACTAACCTAATTATTTACAAATAATTAAAACACATGCTAATTCAATTATCAGAGTAACTTTGAAAAACCATTTAAGTTTTAAAGAACTTGGCAATGAAATAAAAAGGTGTTAGATAAAACTAAACAAAACATAGCAGATATGACCAAGATGTTCAGTCTCAAGCTGAGAATTAGTCCTCTCAAATTTATATAAATTTGATCCACACCGTGGATCGAGGTTTACAACAGTTTACAACTGTCTAAGTCAGAGACCTCTACCACATTTCATCGTGGGAAACAAAAAAAACATCAAAATACAGCTGTCCAGGTCACACATGACCTCTACCACTATCCAAAGTGGGAAATAAAATATGTAAGGAGATTGAATGAAGATTTACAGATCCTCCAGTTAATGTTCAAGAGACAGTGTGTGTGTGTAAATTAAAATGGATGACACACATTTCTCGTAATGTAAACAATAATCCATTGTGCAAGATATAGAGTTTAGAATGGCTCTAGTGATTGCAGTGTAGCTCTGGACTCCTTCATATTTATCAGAAACTGTTCTGAGTCCTCTTCTTCTTTTTTCCAGAAAACCGAGTGTCGTATTCTTGATATCCAGGTTCACAGACAGTGAAGAAGTAGTCGATGAAGATCTTCAAAATCTTTGTGAATGTACACATCTCTTCTTGAATAAGCGGGAGTGTGTATGAGCTTCTGTGTCTTCATGATCGTGCATGTATATCTGTACGATCTCTTCTTGTGTATGTAACTTGTATCACTTTTGTATGTCCCTTTTATATTTCTCATATCTATTGTATATCTCATTTCCTTTTTGCAGCAATAGGGACTTCTTATATTTATGGCATGAGCTCCGACAAAAGAAATGATTTCTTTTTCCAGGTATGAGGTACGGTTCCCTGACATCCAACAACCTTCATTATATAAAAGACAAAGCATTAAATTATATCTAATATGATCGTTGGTTAGATTAAATAAAGATAAAGAAATTAAGGCAGTGTCGGATTCTCTGGAATGGTAGCTTTGGATATCGGTACCCTTGTGTAACGGTAGTTTATTGTATCAATAACCTCTTGTATCAGTAATCCCTTGTGTAACAGTATCCTTTCTATCGGTAAACATCATGTTTGTCGGTATAATTGATCGGTAGCAGTAGACTTAATGTATCAGTGACCTTTCGGGTAATGGTAGCATTCATGTACATGCAGTCTTGCATAACTGTGACTTGTCTATATTGGTCACCTTCACTTATCAGAAGACTTGTTGTACCAGTGGACTTGATGTATCAGTGATGTTCACATAATGGTAGAATTGATGTACTGGGGACTGTATCGTTAGGCTTGTTCTGTAACAGTGACTTATCTGTATCGATGACCTTCACGTAATGGTAGTCTTTTTGTATCAGTGGCCTGTATCGGTAGGCTTGTTCTGTAACGGTGACCACTTATCTTTTTAAGAGTTCTATTGGCAGAATGGGTTAAGTTAGAATATATATCCATCCAGTAACCGAATTCTATAAATATGGTAATATATGAATATGTGCATGGTGTAAAGAAATACTGAAATAAGTAATTAACCATTAATCAATTTTCGGATTATCAAACCATAATTAAGCATAATTGGGATTCTTAAAATATGAATTCAACTAATTTTCCCAGAGGATTCAACAGAGGTGTATAAGTTTTAATATTTATGTTGTTATGTATTAGTTATGGATTAATTTTATAATGCTCCAAACCTAAAAATATCTTCAGTGTGAGATACAATCAAATTATTGACTTAACTCAAGATTATGAAATGTGTAATCTTGTGTTTTTATAATTGGTATTGGAGAAATGTTTTAAAAACATTAGATATTTGGGTGTTTTATAAATAGTGAGGGATATCATCACGAGTTAGTAATTTTATTTTTTATTAGATGTTAAATATCATATAAATACATTATGAATGTTTATGTTCCAAACTGTTAAGGACATCCATTGTCTTCTTTAGGGAAATTTATTTTTTAGTTAATTTTGGGATACTACATTTTCGAATGTAAAATTTAAGGCATGAGATAAACCTTGATGTTAAAATATGTAATAGTTAGTTTGAGGATTTTATTCGCATTTTATGAATGTTAAAATAATTATATAATTTTTTAAGAACAAAATCACATATTATGGTTAAAACCCCATCGTGTTAGTCAAGGATGAATAAATTGAACCAATAATCGAAGGGCGACAAAGGTGCATCAGCTACCACTAACCTATGCGATGTCTCTATTTAGTATGAAATTTATTTAGTTCGATTATATGGAAGAATAATAATAATAATATTTTGGGAATTTATTATTTATAAAATAAATATCCTTGGTATTAGAAAATAATTTTTAAATTATGTGACAAATAATATTTTGAAAGACGTTCAATAATTGGGGATCATTATAGGATTAAAGAAAAAAATATTTTGTGGTATTTTAAATGAGGATTTGTATTTCAAGAGAAACTATGATTTGATTTGTGGACTTAATTGGAATTATGTTATTTATGTAAATAATTATCCAATCTTGGAGAATATGTTCTTAGTTAAATTAATTATTTTGTATGAGAAATTAATAGTGATTTATGTAATTTGGAAAAAATATTAAAATTTATTAGGGATGTCTATGTGATCAAATCCATCTGAATTTTGGGATTCATTCTTAGTTTGGATTATTTAGAATGAATTTAAGGGTAAATATGGACTTAATGGACTATTATGAATTATGGAAAATGCCATTGAATTTTAGATATAAAAAGTAGTATATAATCATATAATGGAAAATAATTTTTGATAATTTTAATATATTATCATTACCATATTGGTTTTTGTTAATGAATTAAGATATTAGAAATGTAGAGTTAGTATTTTTTGAATTACGTGAATCTATATATGTTGATATACATTCAATAATAATCATTTTGAGAAACAGATTATTTTGTGGTGAAAATTTATAAATGGATGAATATATAATTGTCATGTAAGTACTTTTCCTAATTTTATTATTCAAACATGTAAAATAATTCCTTAAATTAATGTAAATTATCTTAAAATAATTTTTTTTCTATTTATGTTTCCTACTATGATGTCAAAGACCGTTTAACCGAACAGAAATTTTAGCTTTGTGATTATTAAATTTTTTCCATGATAATGTTTTATTTAACCCTCCACCATAACATGATCATTAATTTTTATTGAATATCCAATTTTTCATAAATTTAATCCAATTATGTTTTATCTCTAGTATCCTTCAGAATATATTTTATTTCCTCTAATGTGGTTCTTTTATTAATAATTTTTCTAATGTGGGAATGAAATAAATGTATTTTGAATAGTTGAATCTTAGTTTCCAAACCCAAATTAAAATTTTGAGGAAGAAAATTACAAATGTTGTAGATTGTATCATCCAATGTTTTTAAAAGGAAACTCTATGTTCAATATCATAAATGATATTACAAATTTGGCATTAATTTACAAAAAATATAATTACTTAATATGATAGTTTTCACATAGACATTAAAATGATGGGAATGAAAATGATTAACTAAATTATGAAAATATGGTTTAAGAATGGTTGTATAATTATTATTTTGTTGCCATATTAATTTAAAAATAATATAAAATCGAATTTAATATAAAGGATCTAATTTTATGAAAAAAATTATTGTAAATTGTTGACTTAATAATAAAATTATAGTTGATGGATTTTTTAATGAAATATATAATTAAAATATTCATTATAATTTTTAAAATTTATCTTATATGTTTTCTATACATAATATAATAATGAATTCGATTTTTCGGATAAAAGTTGTTTTTTTAATGAAATGTAGTTTCACTACATTTTCATGGAGATCCGATTTTAAATCTAGTTTATTATACATTTATATAATCTACTTGAAAAAAATTATTCTATGTATTCTGGACATAAAATTTTAGTTTGGATAATGGTTTGTTATTTCACTGATAAAATTCTCATTTTAAAGAATAGGGAAATATAAATCATTTTAATTGAAATCATTTTTTTCGTCTAATTTATTTATATTTTTGGATTATATTTATTATCAGTTTTATATTAAAACTACATTTAGTTTTATCATGAATTAAAATTTTTTCAATGGAATTAATTTATAAATAGAATTATATATAAATATATGTCAATATTTTGATGGGTTTTCTTTTAGAAAACCCATTTTTTTCTTTTTAAAAATGGTAATTAATTTTATATTAATTAATAAAAATTATATATTTTAAAATATGAAAAATAGATACAATATTTTTAATCAGTGGGTCAAGTTTATTTAAATATTTTTCATTTATTTTATTTATTTCAAGAATAATGACTTTGGGAAATTTTATTTACTACAATTAATCGGAAATCCTAAAAATTAAGGTAATAAATAATTTGATAATGATAATAAAATTACCCCATCACCTAAAAATAATATTGGGTAAAAAATATATGACCATTAACACATAAGTAATATAAGTTATTCCTTTAATGGACATTTTTCTCTTAGTGTGGTATAAATATTTTTACAACTATAGAAAGTGACAATATGTAACCCTTTTATTTCTTATAAGTATAATAATTTTGATAAATTAATTAACATGATAAACCATCATTAATAAGAAGTATCCATAAATATAATGAAATTATTTACATAATGGGAATTTATTTATAATATTTGGATATTAAATAATTACCATTAATATTGGCACAACATTGACACAATCACTATTTTATTATGAGAAATATCAAATAAATGATATGAAAAATACTAAAATAAATATAATTATAATAAATATGTCTTAATAATAAATTTTATATGATAATATGACATATAATATGTTTATTCAGTTTTTTTTAAAATAAATATAACTTTTTGGATTTTATTTAAATTCAATGATATTAATAGTTTCGAACATGACACATGATATTTGATAAAAATGACATATTATTAATATATTTAAAATATATAAAAATATTTTAAAATTACAATGTTTCTATGAAAAGGTCCAAAATATTACTAATTTTATAAATATATTTTTTACCCCATAAAAGTAAAATTTATATCATTTTAATATTTAATATGCAGCTACCATAATTAAAATTACAATAGAATAATAAATGATAAACTAAAAATATAATGTTTAAATTAAAATAAATAAATGTCTTAAATTTATTGGATGAATATGCTTCATACAATACTCATCATCACTTTGAAATAACTCATGTTCGATAAATTTTCCTTTAAAATTTAATATATTTTAATTTAATATTTTCTGAGTTTCAAAGGGTGCCCCTCCACTATCATATGATAAGGCACCAACTATTCTAAAAAAATTACACCTATAAAACATTTTAAATCATAAAATTTAATCCCAAAACCCTTCATAAAATCCCTACCAACATTTTTTAGTTTCTATGTTAGGTAAAACACCATTCTTATAGTTGTTAAGGTGTTCTTAGTAGGTGATTAAATAAAGAAGAAGAATCATTTTATTTTGTGTTTCTATTTTATTTATTCTTCCACTTCCTTTAAATATTGTTATTCCAAGTTGAAATAATAACTAATGTTCCCACAATATCATGAAAAGTTATTATTTCAATATCATCACCTAAATCAATATACACATCTATTAAATGTTAGTTGAATTAGCCGTTCTTCTATACTTGTAAACTATAACCTCCACAAACAAATCTAATTATCATTCCATTGCCAACTCTAATTACATGAATAAAATTGTAATTAATTATTTTATATGATTTATATACATATTAATAATTATAAGAGAATAATATATCAATTTTTTTAATATATTCCATGCACATAAAAATAGAAATATTGTTCAAGTGTATGTGATAATTTCACCTCGACAATGCTATGTGAATCTATTTCATTCACCACATCACTGTTATGATATATGTATATATAAGCAAATTTAAATTATAATTATTATTTAAATTATATTATTATCATTGTATAATGATAAAATAATAATTCTATTATTTACATAATGATTAATGAATAATGGAAGATGTCACTCTTGTCTACGTATTGCCTACCATATCTATTTTCAAACATTGTACATTTTTCATAAAAATACATAATGGTTTGATTTTAAAGTACAATTTAAGTATAAAAATGATAATAATGTCATGAAAATCATTCTAGAGATGATGGAAATATAACCACATGGACTATGGACATCAATCAAATTTCATGTCCGACAAAAGTATCGAATATCAACATAACATCCAATGGGAAGTTAAATAATTATGTATTTGTTATAAAATTGTAATAAGAGATTTAAATGGAATAGTACAAGAAAAATGTTCTCTATAATGTATAAATTAACATTTGATTATTATTCAGGATGAAAAATAATGTCTAAGAATATTTAAACTCAATGTATGGAACATTATCCTAATCTAAATTAATTGATTCATATTTTGTTGTTATAAAACACTTTATTTACAATGTTTTATAATCAAACCCATTTAATTTTAACTGAATCCATTTTTTTCAAAACTATTATTTTTATAAGAAGTGTTTTACTATCATTACAATATGGAAGACGGAATGTTTTTTAACATATACAGCGAAAATGACTACTCTTTTATCATAACCATTATTTGATATTTTTCTTCCTATATACGACATACTTTTTTTAAAAGTAAATAATATCCTCTAGTCCCTTTTGGGGTATTTTTTATTTAAAATGTGTTTTATTTTTTATTGATTATTTTAATATATTGAAATCATTTCATTTGATTTAAAATGAAATATTATGAGTGAAATGTTGATAATTACAATCTTTTAGGTGTTATATTTATATAATTGTACTTATACATTTTACGGGTGGTTACGTGATGAACAAAAAATGGGTGGTTATGTGATAAACCATATATGGGCAGTTCTATGATTTAACATGTACCATTGGTTATGTTATAACCTCTAATTCATTGGGTATGGATATCGACAATATGGTTATTCTATTTAGTTATATGTGTGGAAGTCAACTATTAGTTTGTTACATTTATGTATGATTATTACCCAAGTTACTTTTATACGTTATATGTGATTTATATGGGGTCTCTGGTAATATATTTATTAAAAAAGGGTTTCTAAAGATCTTATATTCAGGAATGTGTATTTACAATTTCTTAAAGGTGAATAGTTTTACATAATGATAAACTATTCATGGTTCACTTGTTTTTCATAGTCTCTCATTTATCCCTCTTTGTGTATCCCTTACCGGGTTTTTAATCTCATCCCATGTTTTGAATTGTTTTTCAATGTATTTAATGAATTGATGACTCATGGATTGGAACAAGGAAAAGTTATGATGTTCAAACATGAAACGATACTTTATTTCCTTTTAAATGTTTTTTATTTTATCAAAAAATGGATAGTGATTTGATGTATCTTTATTTAAATATTTTGGTTGTTATGTATAAGTTATGAAATAATTACCTAGAGATATAAACATGAGATGATACTCAATGTGAAAAAATGTCAAATTATGGACATAACTCAAGATTATATAATGATTATGGAATTGGACTTATGACCTATTATTTTACTTCTTTTATGTGTCTAGTTTTGTTTCATTTTAAATAATAAAACCACTTTTTTCATAAATTGTTAAAAAAAATACATTGATGATTGATATTAATTATTGTAAATATAATAATTTTATTTTGTAATATGATTTTAGATGTTAAAATATGTTTCATATTATTTGAGCTGATATGTAATTACTATTTGAAAAAAAATTTAGTAGATTAGAACTTATTTCGATGATTTATTTTCATTAACTAGGTTATATTAAATTATTTGTGGTATTTTAATTTTTAAAGTCTCAAATCTAGATTCAACTAAATGGTTCCCCATACACAGTTAGAAACACATCCTCAAGATAATTTCCCCAAATGTCAGAGGCTATCAACTAGCAGTGGTGGACTATGGTTTGATAGTTGGGAAACATTTCCCTCATTTGTAGAGTGTATCACAATGGAATAAATAAAAAAAATTGGAATAAATAAAAAACATTCAACTGATGTAAACAATTTAATATAGAAATATATTGATAATCAGAAATCATATAATTTTAAAACGATGCATCATGTCACATGTTTTAAAAAACAACCAAAATAGGATACACTACAATCAAATACAACACAATTCCAATGTACAGTAAATCATAATGAAACTCAGAAGAATCAAAAGGATTTTCTTGGTCCCTTTCTCTCCTAATCCTAAGTAGGAAAAATTTAATATATAAGTATTCATGCCCATATAGACCATTATAGTAATATAGTCTATTTGGTCCAAAAAAAGACCCATATAGGGTTTGAGAAATAAATCTCATTATGAAACCACAGAGGGATTGTTCCAATCTGTCAGTGAATATATGCAACAACAGCGTACAACAGTGAAAATGTTGTAAACTAATAAGTACTAAACAGTAACCAATCCTACACGTACTTTCATTCATTTACATTCACGTAATGTTCTTTAGTCAATTCATATACATTACATTATATATGTATTTGGGTCTGACCTAAGGTCGTCAATCCCATGTATGAGCTAAACACAACAGATACATCAAAATTAAATCTAAATAGTATAAGTGAAGGCCAAATCATTGTTTGTGTTTTGGCTTGGCAGACACTTTGTAAGTCATTCCATGACATTTTGTCTTGGGGGCATGTCCGGTGAATACACATTTTATTATATTCAAATGAGGGACAAGCCTAGTGTATTATCATTGATGCATACTAAATTGAGGGACAAATCCAGTGTATCAGCATTTCAGTATATTCACTTCAGGAAAAAGTTTGGTATATCATCATTTCAGTATGTTCTAGGGCCATTCCATTTGCATCGTCATTTCAATATAGATAAGAACATATGTACATTTAAGTATTACATAGATTAAAATATAACATCACACATGGTAAATATTTATAAAACAAGACTAATATGTGAATTAAACTATCTCTATGATTTAATAATCATATTCACATGTAAACCATTTGATTAATTAATTTCATATTAAACAATCCTTCAAGTGGGAAATAAATTCATGCCCATAGACATTGTAGGACAACAAACCAAACAATGTTCATCTGAATGAATGTGCACCAATGGGGTGTCCCTTAATCAATCCAAATAAGCATAATCATGCTTCAAAGAATTTACTCAATCACCTCAAACTCATTATTTATTAAAACAAGTAAAATACTCAATCATGAGACACCCTAAAAATAGCGATGTGGAAAAACATCACATATAAACTACATAAAATTAAATAGTTATCAGGAGACCACACATCACATCATAGTATGACTCTCCCCATCTAGCCTAGACCTCTAATTAATTCATTAATAGTATATATCTGGAAAACAATGATAATTAATCATCCAAAAATAACATTTTAATGAACTAAAATCAACATGAATAACTCATGATTAATCCGGAGACTAAGTATTTGGTTCAAACGGGATTTAGAATGATTCATTCTGAGTTCAGATGATCAAAAGCGAAGTGGTTGAAATTATGTTGCTCCTCTTTATTTCCCAAGGTGAGCCTTCTGTGCAAATTATAGACTAATGAGTCTAATTCCAATATTAAGTGAAAAACAAAAAGTACATGGAGGGTAAGCCCATATACATGGTTTTTATATCATTTTAATTTTAATTTTGATGGTAACATTTACCGACATACTTTCAGTAACTAGCCGACATGACTATATAATAAGTACTATAATTTACATGAAATATAGTTGGATCTTCCACTTTTATTTACCGATATTCCAACACTCCATGTATTCCCATCATACAAAGACATACTACATGTCATGTTCATGGGAATACATAGCTTGACTCCCAGGATTATAGTACCATTCCTAAATTTTCAATGTCTTCCTGAAAATACACAAATGAAAAATAAAATAAGATACCACACCTCAATAGAAAACAAGGTTCTTACAAAATTCCCCCTTAAAGCAACTCATCCTAGAAAATTCATTCCATGGGTAGTGAAGGAATAACTGTGAATCACTCCAGTGACTAAGCACATACGTTTGGTTCCCTCTCCCAAGTCTCATAATGTACTCATCCATGTTTCCATAGCACCCATAAATGATGAACTTATCATCCATAGAGAACCTTAATCTCATTTCAACTATTAAAAACATATTCATCTCATAGGATACAACCACCAAAATCTCAACCTCTTGGGGAAGAAAAAATATGACATGGGTCTGAGTGATATCATTGTATCTGAGATACATGGAATTAATTTTTCATTGCTAGGTACCTCTATGATAACTGTAACCGAGATAAAATTGACCTAAGATTCTCTATAATCTAAAATTATCTAAAATATATTTGTGAATTTTTACCCTATCTTGTGATCTTGTAGTGTCCCAACATCGATGTGGGAAATATGAAAACTCAATCCCTAAACTCAATCTCACATGGTCATCCATGGTGATCAACATTTTATTTATGATGAGACTGTATAGAATCCATCATATTTGTAATCATGAGGACCTACTTATTAGTCACCATGACATGGTGAGGTCCCTTCATAGATGCCTCTCCTACCTCCCATCAACACAGTGGTGATCGGTATGGCCTATTGTACAAACCTCATATGGATCAATCTAAATACAATCCTAGAAGCAATTATTATGGGCCAACTCAAGTAGGGGAATCTTCTTCTTCAAATATCCCCAAAATTAATATACACATGAAAAATAAATGTCCTCTACCTCCTATATTATACACTCTGACTAGCCATCTGTCTATGGATTGTATAACGTGCTTAATATCACCTATGTACCTAGAACCCTCAGATTACTCTTCCCGAAATGAGATGAAAATTGGGAGTCTCTATCTGAAATGATAGAATGAGGGCCCTCATGAAGTCTTAACACCCCTTAAATATATATAATTCTATTCTCATGAACACATAAGGTCTCCATGATCAGCAAAGAATGAGATACCTTTGTAAGCCTATCGACGACAACCCACACTGCATCATTGCCTCTAGATAACATCATTTACACTATCACGAAATCTATCACGGCATCATCCCACCTCTTCTAAAGAATGGGTAGATGCTGTAAAATCCCATCCGACTACTAATGTTCATCCTTAATCTATTGAAATGTGGTTCACCTCGTAACCAAACCATATACTTCTCACTTCTTTCCCGACCACCAGTACTGATGGAGTTTGTCACCATAATTCTTTGGGACTTAGGGATTCACTACACAATCTAAAGAATGAAACACCCACATTATATCTTAGTGTATATCCCATGTAACCTACACACATACATGGGTATTCATAACATCATCCCCACCTATCGGCCATCCAGGAGGTGGTTCCTCAACTACCACATTCCCCTGTAGAATTGGTCCTTAAATATCTAATAGTTTCCTCTTCCTCAATATGTCTAATAGAGTAGAGGTAACTACCAATGTTGAACGTTATGTTATTCAATTGAAATTTTGAACGTCTAGAGACATCTCAGAGAACAAATACAGCTGCATAAATTCACCAGTTTCCACCTGCACCACATGAATCTGAGTCCCCATGCTCAATGTGTCATCCTATACATTTCTTTTCTAGGATTATAGGAATGCTCAAAATCGAATGACTGACGCCATTCCATGCACCTTCACTATCTACGATTCAACCCAGGATGAGTAAAGATTTTTTTCTGAAATTCGTGGTCTATGTACACCACAAAATTCTCTCCCCATAAATAATGTCTACAACATCACAGTGCATGGAGAACTACAAAAAACTCGAGATCATGCATCAGGTAATTCCTATCATGTGGCCTTAACATCTGATACTCATACAAAAGAACTCAATCCCCCTAAATAAGCAGTACTCCCAGCATAATACTAGATACATTACAATACATAGTGTAAATCATTCATGGATCTGGAAATATAAATATCGAAGATGAAGTAAATCATCCATCAACCCCTAAAAAGATACATAACAATAATCTGACCACTCAAACTGACTGAAAATATTTTCTTTTATTTCTTGAAATATGTTTTGGTTATGTGATAACCCAACACAGAAATCACTTTGAGGCTAACTGAGAACCAAACTCAAATCCTCCATGATCATAAATGATATCATTAGATATTCCAAAACCATCCCAATTTTCCAAAGAAACCATAAAACCAACTCAAAGTGGGAGCATGCGTGAAGGGAAAGTCCAAAAGGGCAGTGGAGAATCATCAAATGGAGTTATCAGGCCCTGAACACAAATATATAACCCCAAAAAGGAAAACAACGAAAGAAGGGACAAAAGGTGAGGAAATTACTCTAGCATCGAGTGTTCCTGAGGTCGCCCTCTACAACCTTGTATTGACCCGGAAGAATACATTGACCATTCCTGCATCTGCCATACGCATATGTGCACTATCTCTAGAAAACAAAAAATCCCCCAACCTCAAAGACACCAGAATCCGCGCAAGAAGGGAAATAATCACAATAAAATCATGAATCATAAACCTCTACAATAGTAGTAATAATCACAAACTGATCTCAGGTCAAACCTCCACCGGCTGTGTACACGCCTTCTAATGATCCTCACTACAGCTTCCCAAAAACACACTGGGCAACGACCCAATGATTAGAGGATGCTGACTAAATGATGAAATGGTAAGAAAAGAGACAAAAACACAAAGGTGACTAGATCTGGATAGAAGCACACTAAACTAGGAAGGGTTGTCCATGTGAGGGAGGATCTAGGAGTGGCATCATCGTCATCGCAGACAGTGCAACACGAGGAGGACCAAGAACTGCAACAAGATCCTTGATGCGTCGGGAACACTGAGTCCGTCGGAGGGCCACTCTCTAGAAGGAGAGCTCTGTGCCGGTGGGAACCAGATCTGCTGCATTGCACGGGGAAGAGCCGAGCACAAACTAAGGAAGGGAAAGCTGAAAATAGTAAGCGGTATCCAAGACATTGAGATGCGGGTCATTTGAATTTGCATGAGGGGGAAGTCGGAGAAGTGAGGAGGACGGTATTTACATCATGTGAATGTATGACAGGATGAGAAGTTGGAGGAGGCACTAGGGTAAGGGAGGTACAAACCCTAGGCCAGTGGGAATCTGACCACTCAAACATCACACCATTCTTAGTCAACCAATCATCGGTGCGACAAAGAATGTGAAGTAGTATATAAAATCCAATTAGTAAAAAACTATCCCAAAAAAATATGCACCTCAATTTTTTTTTGTGATAATCCAAGGTCAGTAGAGCCCTAACCTACTCTGGGTGCACCGATACACCCATAAATGAGAAAATGTGACCAAGGAAGTGAATCAAATTCATCTAGAAGTGTAATTTATCAATCATATCCTATAACAGATGATCTCTCATTTTATTCAAAATGAGGTCATGGTTCTTGAAATAGTCTTCTAAATTATTAAAATACACCAATATATCATCAACATAAACCACTACAAAATAATCTACATAAAGGTGGAAAAATGGTTCATCAGCACCATGAAAACCATTGGCGCATTCATGAGACAAAATAGAATAACCAATTACAGATATTGGGAATACCTTCTATGAATTGTAATATGCGGTGTCTCTATAGGTCGGAAATGTATCTATTGATATCCTGACCAAAAGTCAATTGTCAAGAACACTCGATCTCCACTAAGTTGAACAAAACAGCTCATATAAACATGGAAAGGGATAGAATTTTTTAGTCTCCAACTAGTTCAATTTCAGATTGTCCACACGTATCGTAAAACTACCTTTTTTAAAAATTGGTCGGTGAACCACAAGGTTAATTTCACGGTTAGATAAAACACTTAAATTATATATCTTAAGACTACATCTTGAGCACAATAAACACTTTCCTGGTTATACATTTATGGGGAATGGATACTGGTTAAACTCCTAGCACTATCTCAATAGTGAACTCCACCTCTCTGACCGAAGGTAAGCATGAAATGACATCTGGTAAAGCATACCTAAAACGATAAACCATTGGAAGGAAATAATCCAGACATTATTCTCAATCATAAAGATATAAAATCCCAATATGGGTTGTCATTCTTCCGATCCAATGATGATTGTTCTAGCTCTTCTCCCTTAAACATCTCATTCAACCGAATATTGAAACTCTATACACTCATGTGATGTGAAACAAACCCTACGGTACTAAAAATCAACAATCACTTGAAAATAAGAGAACTAGACCATTATGAGTATGACATTAAAGCATGTAATCTCTAATAAATAAGGTATCCAACTAATGTGACACCCACCAATATCACGGGCCTCTCTTAAAAATGATGAATAGATTCCATTAAAATTTTTAACTGAGTGTCAAGCTACATAACATAAAAGGTAGTATAAACACAGAGCCCAAGTATTTCTACAATAGCTACTGAACTTAAACTATGTGTAGCATTAGTACCAAAAAGTGTGTAATATAAAACAGAGGCGACTTGAATATTACTTCTAAAAGTAGAAGGTTTGGGATCTTTATCCAATTAGGTTTGATTCATTGCATATGTCTGACATGTATCGGGGAAATGTGACACTACATGGATAAACTGAGGTGACCCACCGTACTGTCATAGAGATCCTAGGGCCTGGATACCATGGTTATGACCACCCCCTCTGCTTGAAATAGCAGACATATTTGAGTTCCCTGACAGGTGTGAAGAAACAAGCCCCATTCCTAAATGTGTAGTTGGGGAAAACCACCTCTCACTAGATTTTGGTGGAAACATTATAAAACACCATTGTATATGGACCATCTTCCCACTATCTTGACATTCTACTAGTTTATTTGGGAAATTCTTTTTATTCTTCCCATTCCTTTCATACTGGCAACGCATCACCTGGATACTGTAACCACAGTTATGATTACACGTATCCCTATGAGGAATCTCCAAATGACATTTCTTAATTCTAATAGAGAAATTACTACATCTCAGTGCTGAAATTCCCAAGACTGCACCCCCATATTCCTAAAGGTTTGGCTCTGAAATCAGCGCCAAATTTCTAATAGTAGAAATCGAAGGATTCCTGAAGACATTCACCTATGATAGAATATCAATCCTAAAACTATCCAATAATTGTCAATCATTGGATATTTCAACAGCCATTATAACATTTGAGAATCACTGAAGCTTAGTAAACCAGGAAGAATTGTCCACAACTGACAGTGTACTTGTTCTAGGTCCATGAACTCTAAAGATATATCAGGAATCAACATATCAAGAAGATAATAATAATATAAGTCCACCTATAATTCATCCCATGTAATACCACAATGATACCATGCTATATTGATAACATCCCACCATCTCATTGAACAATCTCATTGCATATATATTGTGATATTGACACATCTCTCAAGAGGAATCTCCAAAAGCTCGAAGATAGTCATCTCTTATTCTAGTAGTGATTATATAGCCAATGGTCCTCCATCCCCTAAAAAATTGGAATGATATTGCTGCTAGAATGTACGCGTCAACTAATCTATATATGTGGAATCCTACGATGATCCCAAAATGGTATGCATGATCCTTATAAATCATTCACAGAACTATAAATTAGAACATATCCTTGGTATATCAACTCAGGCGGCAGTTGGAACAAATATAGTTTCTATCAGTAGCCCATGGACTACCATCTCGAAATTTTGATCATCACTGCACTCTTGGTGTACCACTTGTCTTCATCAAGACGAGATGGATCTACAAGATCAAGAACCTTCCATAGTTCATATTAAACTTTAAGATTTTTCGTTCATAAATTCTAACACAAAATATGAAAAGACCCATAATATTCTGAAAAAAACCTAATACATGGTGTGTAGAATGAATACGTTGTCTGTACCCATAAGTAGTCACATGGTCGTGTTCTACCAAAGACCTAGTTGTGTATTAACCTCAGCTACATGGCGTGTTCCACAAGGACATGGATTGTATGATGGCCTGTCCTCCCAGCCATGTATTTCCACATGGCCAGGTCTATACAGGTTAGGTCTAGATAGATAACTTTGTGTGTATGAAATGTACACGGTGTGTTCTGATCAAAACTCAATAGCTCGTGTTTCCTCTCACAAATCATGGTACACTCTAAGTTAGTACATGAAATTTATATGTGGTATATGACATGTAAATCTAAATACATAGAACAACATCATCCCCAAATAATAATAACACATGATGTCTTAGGCTAAACTACACGTCGTGTATACTTGGGTTTTCATGATAAAAACATCATATTATCTAGAAAACTCATGTTCATTAAAAAAACTAACAAGTGGGATGTCATATTTGGATTCATAATGGCCCATACTCCTATCAAATAAATTTTTGGAATCCACGAATTAACATATAAAATAAAACATTCTATATAAAGGGTCAAATCACGATCCACCAAATAATGATCCAAGAGGGCCCATACACCTCAGAGATAAATGTTCTTCCTCCATCCATTTTGACCCATATCATGTTCCGAAACACCTATAAAATTAGTTGGCATATCTATCATTGTATAATCACAACTACATGCATTTCTAAAATGATATATATCACAGAAACATGCCATTTCTAATTCATCCTAGGTGGCATGGTATAATTCATGGAATGTGATTCTAACAAGTGTTTATATGATTCATGGAATGGAATACCCTCATCTCATCGAGTTGAAACAAAACAAATAAACAATAATATCAATAAGAAAAACCCAAAACTAGTGAATCACCGAATGGTGAATTCAAATCAACTATAATAGCTCAAAATCCAAAAGCACATTTTAGTTCGAGAAAATTTGGATTTTCACTGTACATAGTATAGCTACTCCATGGAACAACTAATTAAAAATTTTCATATCTTTTATATCATTTACCAAAAGTAATGAATTGAAATAAATAAATATTTTGATACCACTTTGTAACTTCCTGGATCTATATGCAAATAAAAGGTACCTGGTACTCAGTTAGACTCAAGGCCTCAAACACATCTCTCCAACTTCCAGAGGATACCAACTAGTAGAAAGGGCATATTTAGTGATACTGGGGAAATTATGCCCTCATTAGAAGATTGAAACACAATGGAATAAATAATAAAAACATTCAAAGAAATAAAAATCATGAAACTAAAGTAATCAAATGATTACTGAAAGATAATGATAATTAGAATGCATATAATATCAAAATTGAATAGCATGTCACATGTTTTAAAAAAATATGTAAAACATGATACAATGTAATAAAGTACAACATTATACCAATGTACGATAAAATAATGTGAAATTCAGTAGCATCTCAAGTTTGGCTTGCTCACATGCTCTTGTTCTACTAAGAAATAATCATGTAGTTGTATAAAAATCTTTTCCTCTATCAAAACATGTAGTTATATAGTCTATTTGTTTCCCAAATACATGACCCAAAATCGATGTGAGAAACAAATACAAGTAGGTAACCAACAATGGTCTGTTCCAATTTTTTACTAAGTATATGAATAAGTATTATAAAATATTGACAATGTAGTAAAATAACAGGTACTCAAATGTAACCAATATTAAAATTAAATCAATTAATTTACATTAATTTAGTGTTTTTTAATAAATTAAAATTCAATTCATTATATATGTCTTTAGGTCCGACATATTCCCGTCAATCCCATGTATGAAGTAATCAAAATATATACTTCAAAAGTCTATCTATTCAAAATATGTGAAAACTGAATCCATACTAGTTTCTTGGTTTGGCATACATGTCATAAGTCATTCCATTTCAATATGTCTCATGGGAAATCCAGATTTATCAGAATATCAACATATTAAAATCAGGAACGAGCCCAATGTATAATAATTTTCGAAATACTAATGTGAGGGACAACCATGGTGTATCAGCATTTCATCATATTCAAATCAGGGGAAAGATTAGTGTATCAACATTTCTTCATGTTTCAGGGCCATGCTCGGGGTATAATCATTTTAGTATAGTAAACAACATATGTAAATTTCACTCTTACATGGTTAACAAAATAATATCTCATATGGAAAAAATTTACATAAAAAGACTAACATGTGAATTAAATTATCACAAATCATTAACAATCATATTCACATAGAAAACATATAATTAACCAATTTAATTTTAAACAACCCTTAAAATGGAAAACAAGGTCATGCCCATCGATAGCGTAGGCCAAATGGCTAATCTATTCTCATATGAGGGAGGGCACACCAATGAGGTGGCCCTTAATAAAATCCATATTATCTTAATCATGCTTCAATTAATTTTCTCAATCACTGAAAAGTCATTAGATATTAATAAAGGTCAAATTTTTAGTCTAGAGACACAATAAACTTGAGCACCTAGAACAGTGGAACACATAAACTACATAATATGAAAAAGACCAAGAATAGATCAACAATAGTAGAGAGATTATCAATTGGGTTCAAACTAGACCAACGAAGATCAATTCAGAGTTCAGATGATCATATAGGGAAAGGTTAATGTTTCGGTGCTCCTATTGAGTTCCCAAGGCAATCCTTTTATCCAAATGAATGAAGAACGATGCTACAACCCATTAAAATAAAAAAATTACACATCAATTATGTCCATATACAAGACCTGTATATAATTATATTGTTCATTCAGTGGCTGAATTCCTTCGATATACTTTCCCAAACCTGCTGGCATGACTATACAAAATATACTATAAACTACATGGAATGTAGTTGGTTTTTCCTCATTTCCATGCTAACATGCACAAACACCATTTATTTCAATCATACATGGACAAACTACATGGCGTGTATTTGGTAAAACACAGTGTGTATCCCCTGATTCTTGTAATTTGCCCAAATTTCCATTTTTTATCAAAAACAGCTCTATGGAAAATAAAAAATTACATAACATACATAAAAGAAGAAATAGTTTCTTACAAACATCACCCTTGAAGAAATTTGTTCTCGAATTTCCCTTCTAGGGGTGGTGAAGGAATATATGTGTATAACAGTGGACACTAATCATATATGTTAGCCTCCCTCTCGAAATTTCCATCATGTACATGGTCATGCTTTTATAGTACCTAGAAGAGAAGGACTGATCGGCCTCTGAGAACCTTCATGATTATTTCAAATATACGAATCAGATGCTCCTGAAAGGTTGTATCAAACTAAAGCTCAACCTAATCATGATAAAAAATGTGAGAGGGGTTTGATTGATAGCAGTGTAGCTGAGGTACATGGTAGACGTCCTGCGCGACTCGGTACCTCTGAGATAATTGTAACCGATAGGGAAACAACTTGACATACTCCAGAATCTCAAATGGTCTAACAAATCTCTGTGAAATTTAACACTATCTTCTGATCCTCTTATGTCCCAACTTCAGTGAGACACATAAAAAAAATTGATCCCTAAGCTCAAGCTCTATTGGATTTATATGACAATCAGTGTAATATTTCAAACAATACTATGCAGTATCTATCCACATCTGAATCAAGTGGACCCTCTCATTAGTCTCTTTTACATGACAAGATCCTAGAAAAGTTGTTTCTCCTTCCACTAGCCAACACATGGGTGATCAGAATGTCCTATCACACAATGCCTAATATAGAACCATCTGAATAGTACACTACAAGAAATTATTATATTGGAAAATATCAAGGGGTATATTATTCTCCCATTATCCCCTAAAGTCTTTGATGCATGCTTGATACATTTCCTCTAGCACCAGTATCTTACGTTCTGAATGGCCATTTGTCTGATGGAGGTATGTTGTGATCAGAAGCACTAGTGTACACAGTTCCCCATGATTACTCCACAAAAAAAATGAGAAGTAAATATTGAATCACTATCTGAAATGATATAATGTGGTACCCCATGATTTCTTACCACCTATTAGATATACATCATTACATTCTCATAGGAAATCAAGGTACCCTTGATCATCAACAAATGAGTTTCCTTTTTAAGAATGTATACCACATTCCACACAACATTATTGCTAGTATGAGGCCTCGGTAACCCCATCACGAAATCTATTATAACATCATCCCACTACCACTGAAGAATGGTTAGCTACTATAAAAACCCATTCAGATATAAATAGTCCACATTCACTAGCTGATAGGTAGAACACCTTGTGACCAATCTATCTACTTCTCGCTTCAGGTTTGGTAACCATCAAAAAAAGTGCTAGTCATGGTACATCTTGTTGACTCTTGGATGCACTTCCCATGAACAATAATGAAGCCTTTGAATCATCAACTATTTTATATACACTAGAACCCATACACGTCCATGGATATGAAAAAAATTCATCCTTTACTATCATACATCTAGGAGGATGTTCTTCCCCTGCCACACTCTGCTATATAACTAAGCCTTTAGAATATGATATCTGCCTCATCCTCAAAATGTCTAGTAGAATAGAGGTAAAGGATAATGATGAATGATAAATTTTTACATGAAGGATTTTCACCTATAAATGCATCTTTTAAAACAAATCAATAATCTTACATTCACCCATGGCCTTTTACACCACCTGTATCTGATTCATCATGCTTAGTGTGTCAGCCACGAAAATGCATTTTCCATGCATAAAGGAAATATAAATATTAAATGATTGAATGTATTCTTCCCACCTTCATTGTATCATATTTAAATCATTCTATTTAATTACTTAAATGATACTTTTTTTGGTCGTTGTACTCCAAAAAAAATTCTCCCCATAAATAATGTATCTACCAATGCAAAGCATGAACAACTGTTGCCAAAAAAAATAGCATGTTTCGACTAATTATTATAATATGTACTCAAATAATGATAACCATATGAAACAAATTGATCAATATACATAAGAACGACTCCTAGACCAATATGTGATGCATCACATTACATAGTGTAACACTTGACCTGCTCTGAAAATGTTAATATCGATACTGTTGTCAAATTTCCCTTTAAATACTGATAGGTTACATCAAAATAATATGACCACTCAAACATCACACCTTTCTTAGTCAGGCCCATCATTGGAGATTCTATGCATGATATGTACATTATTAATGTTATGTATTATCCATATATCCCCATGAAACTCTGAACCTCCAAAATGTTCTTGGGATTCTCATAGGTAACTAATTCCCGTATCATTTTGGGTCCACCAATACTCTATAACCTGAGATGAAATTTCACATGAAGGGAATCTGATCAATCCCAATGTGTAATTTTGGGATCATAACATATAATTGATGAAATCTCAGTTTATTAAAAACTATATCAAGGTATTTTTCATGGTCATGTTGATTGTAAGAATACACCATGATGTCATCCAAAAAACTGCAACAAAAAAATCTAGAAAAGGATATAACACTTAGTTCATCGACACCATGAAAACTGCCAGCGCATTCATTATAACTAACGGAATGACCAAGTACTAATATCGAACATAACTTCTGCCAATGGTTTTATAGTGTATGTCTATAGGTCGAACACATACCTTATGATATGATGACATCAAGGCAATCATCATGGACACCTATTCTCCTCAAAGTTGATCAAGCATGTCAACTATCATTGGCTAGGGATATCATTTTTTAACCGAAATCTAGTTCTGTTTCTTATAGTCTACACAGAGCCTAAGGGCATCATTCTCCATTTTCACAGAATGGATTGGTGAACACCAAGTGGTTGTACAGGGTCAGATAAAACCCTAAAATTCCAAATCATCCAACTTCCTCTTGAGTTCATGAAACTCCAATTAGTTCAACCTATAATGAGGAATGTATACTGGTGTAGCTTGAGGCACTAGCACAATACTGAAATCCACAACTCAGACAATGGTTATGCCTGAGAAGTCATCTGGGAAAAATCACTAATTTGATCCACCACTAGAGGGAAATCATACAGACATGCTCCTAGATCATAAAGATATAAACACTCAATCTAGGCTTCTATTAATCCCAACCCACAAGGCATTGGTCCCACACTACTCATCTGGAAATCCAATTCAAACTAAAGTAGAAAATATCTACCCTTTGGTGAAGTGAAACTCACCATATGACTATAAAAATCAATAAATAATTGAAAATGATCCAACCAATTCATTCCGATAAAAAAATAAAAGCCTCTCTTCTCTATGACATAGAGGATCCATTGAATGTGACACCCACTAATATCAAGGGGGAAATACTTACACTAATGAACACCAGCTTTTCTAATCAATCAGAGTTTCTAGAATTATAACATTAGAAGTTGTATAAAAATCGAGACTAATATTTACAAAATGGATAAAGATATAAAAAAATGTGTAACACCATTATCAAAATGTACCAAAAATAAAATAGAGGTAACCAGTATAGTACCACTAATAATAGAAGGTATGAGACCATGCTTCTGTTGGGTCAATTGCACTTCATAATTATAAATTGTACCATGGCCCTTTGACACTACTTGGCTACCCTGAGCTGACCTTCCCTACTATCATTGAGTTCCTAGTGTCTGGCTACCATGGACATTACCACCCCATTCGCTGGAATGATAAGACGTATTTCAGTTCCCTGACTGTTGAGAAATTATTGACCCCAATCCAAAACATGGAGTTGGTGTAGGCCCTATCTAACTAGATGCTTGTAGAAACATCTTGTAAAACTGTTGTAATAGGCACATCACACCATAAGATCTACATTCTAAACAATCCATCCATCACTAAGGTATGGTATTCCAAATCCTTCTACACTGTTAGTACCACACCTAGATACCGAAAGTAAGGATCAGAATGATCGTATCCCAATGAGAATTTCCATAGGACATATATTTCTTCCCTTCAAGATAGTACTCGATCGTGGTGTTGAACCACCTTGGCTCGCACCCCCCATATTCCCGTAGGATGCACTTAGTAATCATCACCTTATTCACAATTGAAGTGATAGAAAGATACATGAATACATTCACCTGTGATAAGATATAAAAACCGAGACCATCCTAAAATAGTTTAGAATTTGATGTGTCATTGCTGATCAGAATTGGTGGGAATAATTGAAGCATAGTAAACCATGATTAATATTCCATAACTGAAAGTGTTTCATGCACCAAGTGCATTATCCCTTGGGATTGTTCGTCCCTTAGTGTCTTGGGAAAATAATAATCATAGACGTATGTCAAAATTTATTCCTATGTAATATCTTGATGACTCCCTACCTAAGTGATAACATACCACTATCTCTTGGCAGAATAATACAACATATATGTCGCTAGCTTGAACCTCCACTCGATATGCATCATCAAATTCTCTAATATAGTCATCACTAATTCAAATGATGATTCTATAGAATGTGTTCCTCCATCTATTGAATAATTTTGCAGATACTACAACTCGAATATATACATCATCTCTATCATAGAGGTTAAATCCTACGGTGCTCCCTGAAATGTCTGTATAAACCTCAAAAAACATTCACATAACTGTGCATCTGCACTGAAGTTCGGTATAATAGCTGGTTCCTCAACTTGAAAAACTAGAGGTTCCATCGGTTTTCCTTGGGCTACCTTCTATAGAGTATGATCATAACCTTTCCCCTAGAATAAATCTCTTGGTCACTGTGACAGCATGACTCTAGAAGGTCACGATCCTGCATTAGTTAAAATAAACCTTCATTTTTCACTGTTCCTTAGTCCCAATACAGAATAGGAAAACACAAACAATGTTTGGATAAAATATTTTACTCAGTGTATAGAAAGAGTTCACGACGTGTACAATTATGCAGTCACATGGTCATGCATGACTGCCAGCATGGGCGTGTATCAACCCTAGGTACATGGGGTGTTCCAACCGCACCTGGTGTGTACATATGGCCATCCTCCTAATCATTTACTTCAACACATCTAGGACAACTCGTGTTCTACCTGGGTAGACTACACAGTGTGTACGGAGAGAACATGGCGTGTTATGATCAAAAACAAATAAACTGTGTTTCCTCTCACATGTACTATTACACTGTCAGTTACTGCATTATTTGTATGTGCGACACATGACATATACATATAAGAACATAGAACACCTTATTCTCCAAATAGGAAGAACACACAACATGTTTTGCTAAACTACAAACTATGTATAGTGGGTTTTTCAGGGTAGAAACAAAATAATTACATGAAAACCCATGTTTAATAGAAAAACTAACTAGTTGGATGTCAAAATCCAATCCATGATGGCCAATACTCCACGCGAATAATTTTTTATCATCCATGAATAACATATCAACAAAACAAATTCTATATAAAGGACTGAATCATGATCTACCCAATTCGGATCCAAGAGAGCCCATACACCTCAGAGATCAATGTTTGGTATATATCTAGATCAAACCATATCATTTACCAATACACTTATCACAATATATGTCATATCTATCAAGTTACTATCATTACAACATGCATTTCTAGCATGACATCGATAATAAAAACATTAAATATATAATGCATCCAATGTTTCATGTCATAATTCAGGGAATGTGTTTCTTAAAAGAATCAATATGATGAATTAGATAGCATACCCTCATCTAATCAGTTTCCTACAAAAAAGAACCACATTAATATAAATAATAATGACACAAAACTTGCATGTCACCCATTGGTGAAATAAAATCAATTGTAACTGCTCCAAATCCAAAAGCACAATTTAATTCGAGGAAATCTAGATTTTCCCTAAACATGGGGTTGCTATTCCCGAGAACATATAAGAAAATTCATATCTTGTATATCTTCTCCAAATAGAATATAATATTAGAAAATAAATCCCTTGATACCACTATGTAATGTCCCAGATCTGGATGCCACTAAAAGGTTCCTAGTACCCGATTAGCCACACGACCACAAGCACATTTCCACAAATGCTAGTGGATACTGAATATAAGTGATGTCCAAGGGTGTAATAGTTTAGAGACTATTCCCTCGTTGGTAGAGTGTAAAACATTAGAATAACTAAGAAAAATAGAAGATGTTGTTAACAACATGAAACTAAAGTAAATAATTGTAGACTGAAAGATATATATATCCATAAGGAATATAATTTCAAAATGATTTAGCATGTCACATGTTCTATGAAAACATTGAAAAAGGATACATGACAATTATGCACTATAGAATACCATTGTACAGTAAAACAAAATGAAACATGATATCATAACAATCCTTGGCCATTTCCCATTCTCTCCTTCTCCAAAGCCTCAATCAAATACCTATATAGGGATACTTTCCCCTATCAACACCTGAAGCAATATAGTTTGTTTGGGACCAAAAAAATGACCCCAAAAGGAATGAAAAATATATCACATTTGGAAACCTCCAATGGTCTATGTCAATATGTTAGTGAGTATATTCAACAGAAGTGTACAATAGTGAAAATATAGTAAACTAATTGGAACCAAATATAACCAATACTACATGTAATGGGATTCATTAACATCTTTTTAATGTTTTTTACCAATTCAAATTCATTATGATATATAAGTATTAGGATTTGGACTATGAATTTTAATTACCCATATGATGTAAACACAATAAATTCCACAAAAACTATCTAAAAAAGGAAGTGATGATGGAAACCAATATTGTGTTTCAGATTTGCAGATGCATCATATGTCAATAAATTTCAATATGTTTCAGGGCCAACCTATAGGTATCAACATATCAATATATATTCACTTTATGGAAAATCCTCGTGTATTAGTATATCAGCATACTAATGTCTGGGAAAATCCCTATGTATCATCCTTTTAGTATAATAAAATCACGGACAATCCTGGTGTATTAGAATTTCAGCATGTTTCATCTCCATGACATGTGTATCAACATTTAATCCTATTAAACAACAAATGAAAATTTCAACCATACCTGGTAAATTAAATAACATCAACTGTGGGAAAGAATTATTTTAAAAGTCTAACATGTCAATCAAACTATCACAAATAATTAACAATCATATTCAAATTTAAAACAATTAATTAACCAATTTTATATTAAAAAACCCTTCAAAGGGGATACAATGACTTTCCCATCAGCATCCTAGGACAAAAATCTAAAATATTTTCATTCACAGGAATACGCACCCACATGGTGTCCTTTAATGAAACCAAATTTTCTTAATCATGCTTCAATTTAATTATGCTATCACATAATTTTCATTCGGTATTAACATCTGTCAAATTATTAATCTTGTGACACCAGAAACATCTATGTATGAAACAACAACAAATATAAAAAAATTGACATTAAAAAATTAGTACAATACCACCTACCTCATCGTAGTATGTGTCTCCTAATCTTGCCTCGACTACCAATTCAATGTAGAATGGTATTGATGTACAAAACAATGATAATAACTCAACCATAAATAACATATCCATGAATTGAAATCACCAAGAGTGTATCATGTATAATAGTGTGCTTACCGATTAGGATCAAATGAAAATGATGGTGATTGATTCAATGTTTAGATGAGAAACTGATAAAAGGATAATGTTCTGACTATCCTTTTTGTGTTTATGAGTCAATAATTATATCCAAATGATATAGAAATAAAGAAAATACATGTTTTATATAAAAAACACAAATCAAATGCCATGTAATTCCATATACATGACATCTATATCATTTTAATTTTCATTTGGTGGAGACTTTTTTTTGACATGCTTTCCAGAACCACCCGACATTACTACATTACATGTTCTATAATGTACACGGCTGGTAGTTAGTTTTTCCTCTTTTTTGTAGAAAAATTCCCACACACCATTTATTCCATTAATGCATGGACATGCTACACAACTTGTTCTTGGGAATACATGGCATGTATCACATGATTCCAGTAATTTTCCCAAATTTACCTTGTTTTCTAGAAATCACCTTAAAGGAAACAAAATAGAAGAAACTATACCTAAAAAGATGAACCGAGTAGCTACATATTAAAAAAAGTTTTCATATAAATTATTATTTGGTGCTCAATCCACCCCCTCTTTATATACTCAGACTATATAACAAACATCACCTATATTTTCATCAACCTCAGAAATTTATAAGGTTTCAAAAATATAATTTTCTTTATCACCATCATGTGGGATGTGAATGACATCATGATAATATATTATTATCTATTTGATTATGATTAATTAATAATCTCATAATGTGATAGTTTTTTTCAATAGTATATTATGTAAATTGTACCATAACAATATCTTGAAATGTGACATAAATAAAATATACTAAATTATGGGTATATTTGGATGATTGTAAGAGAATAAATTTAGATACTTAAAATTTATTATTATCTTTTAATTAATGATAATATTGATTGAAGATATTGTGATTCTCTATATGATATATTTTTGAATCATTCACATTTTGAATTATTCAATGATGGTGTACATAAAATTAATAGATTCTATTATTTCAAAAATATATTGCTATGTTGTAATAATATTCCATGATTCCATGACAACAAGTATTTATATAAATTTAGTTGATGTTATTGAAGGGTTTTCATATATTAATATCACATGAATATAATATCTCTGAGTCTTCATATTTTCTTCAGATGATTCACAAAATCAGAATGTAAATATGTTTTAAATTTTTACAACTATAATTTATATGATTAATGTTCATTTAATAATCATATTAAGATATTTTTTTTCAAAATAATATAACATATTAATATTTGGGAAAAAAATAATTTGTAAGTGGGGAAATTGAGTTCCCTTTAGAAAAAATATTAATGAAATCATATGTTTTAAAGAATGAATTTTTAGAAGACTTTTTTTTGTGTAACATATAAAATGATAAATAATAGAAGAGGGGGAATATAAAAAGTGGAATGTGAGTTAATTTTTTTTAAAACAATGAATATATATCAATATTAAACAAATAATGAGGATAAAATATAGATAAATAGTTTAGAATATTTATTTTTTTATAATTTTATATATTATGAAAATATACAATTTGATGAAGAATTGATTATGATTATTAAAAAATGTTGATTTATGTGATTCAACATAACCAATTAGAATTATATTTTTCATAAATTATTTTGGAAATAGACATTTGATTTTATGAGGTAGAGGATACCATTAAATTCAATTCATTTTTACCTAGATAATGAACGGATAACTTATATAGTGAGGATGAAAACATAATGAACTAATCATTCCAACATAAACAACATCCATTGAAAGAAACTGTTCGATATATCCCAAACAGACTTGGGTGATACAATCCCAATAATAGCCATAAATCCAACCTCTATGAATGAGTATTTATATCCTTTGTATTATACTTTCTTCTTGTACACTGACTAACCATACCCAATTATTAAAATTCAAAACATAAAAAATAAAATGAAATAGTTGTATTTCTTACATTCTCAAGAAACATAAATATTTCAATTTTCAGTGGATTATGGAAACCTCATACATAAAAAATATCTATGAATTAAATTATTATTTCACCCACATGAAAATTTTTCTCAAAATTCATAATTATTATTCAATATTACCCATATAAAACCCTTCAAAAAATAATTCATTCAATATCCTAATTTATAACTAGGGGAAAAGAAAACATAAGAAGTTAGACACCAAATGATCTGTAAGTTTAATCATAATCATTTACAATTAAATAACAGAAGTTTGAAAAATCATAGTATAACGGTGTAATATAATAATTAAAGTGAATGAGAAAATCATTAGATTATTTATATCCTTCAATATCAAGAACAAAAAACAAGAAAACAATGAATAAGGATTTGAAAAATGAAATAGTCAACATAAAAAATATACAATCTGTTTGTGATATTGATGTCTATTATAAAAAGTGTTATATACTAATAGAAGACATAAATAAATATTTTTTTATATTTTAACATTATCATAGTAACCTTAAAATTAGAAATACGATATGGTTGGAATTAAATATAATTCTATAGAGAACATAAAAAATAAAATCACCAGTGTACTTATTTTTAGGTTCACCCATTTTACAAGCTATATCATGATCACCTTTCACTGATAGGGTGTTCTGATATAATAAGTTATGAAAAAAATAAATTAATTATATTAATCTTGAATTTCATAATAAAACTCATAGAACCCATAATTATTAATTTTATATCATGATTTTATCTTTGATATGAAATGGGTTTTATTTCAAATTTATGTAGACAATATTTATCATTGGAAGTGAATTGAATTCTATAAAAATATTTTTTTAACATGATTGAGCATAGGAGATGAACCAGTTTGTAGGCCAATCTGTATGAAAAATTATTAACACATTGAAATGAAAATGGTTAAATAAAAATAAATAAGAAACCATAATAATCCATCCATATAAATAATGATAATGGTATCACTATAAAATATCCTAATTGGATTACAGTAAACAACATTGCTTTTTGACAATAATGAATTGATATACCATTAAATTACAAATATATTTTTAGAAAATTTACCATTTTGCATTAAATTTTATTAATGATACAACATTTTCTATATGCTTGTATTTTAAAATTAAATCTAAAACAAAAAAAAGCAATCATCACATAAAATAATAGACAAAATTGAGTTAACGTCCATGAAGGAATTTTTTTTCAAATATCACAATAATATTTCTTTCCCATTATTTAATAAAAATTTAAAACTTATTATAAATTATTTTTGTAAATCAATTGAATAATTATAAATACATTGATTAAAAACATTACAAAGAATGGTTTTAGAATAATTTTTTTTGGCCAAAGGGGGAAATTATGAGGAATTTTCATTAAATTATTCTTTTGATCTCTTACATATATAATGAGAGTAAAATAAAGGGAAAACATGAATTATGATGATGTAACCATATTTGAATAAAATTAATGAGTTAATTGAGATATGGATCATAATATTTCATCATATGAAATGAAAAACATAAAAAATGAAAATAAATGGAGATATTGTATCATAAAATATATACGACATTGGTAACACTATAATTTAATGTCCCTAGAAAAAGCCACAGAAAAATGATTCTTTTATGAACATAATGAAATACATGAAAAAATATTTTAATTGGTGAATAAAAAGACCTCCTAATGAATATAGATGAAAATCGTAATCTAGTATCCCCATGCATTGAATATGGGATGATTATCTAATACAAATATAATAAGATTTAATTGAGAGTTAATAAATGCTGTGATTTTTTTAAAAAAATTTGTAAATAAATAAAAAAATGATGAAGATATTGTATTTAAATATATAAATACTTATTAAAGCATAATCATATCCTAATATAGTCAATATAAATGTTTTGTAACATAATCAATGTGAATTGAGTTATGAGAATCTTTAACTCATGGTAATTTTCAAGTCAGTACCCATGAATAAATTAATTCTATTTGATACAATGATTGACCCTTTTTATAGGATCAATTATATTACATGTAAAATGTATAATATTCCCAATACACAATAACAACAAGGGGTAAATATAGAATATGTCTCAGAAAATTAATAGCGAGAAAAGAAACTATTTACTCTTTACTAATCCTATGAATCAAAATTCTTAAAGAATAACAACGTCAAGTGAAATTTAAAATTCAATAAAAAATATATTCATTATATAAAATGTAAAATTAGAATTATATAAATTACACAAAATAAACTATTGAAATTTTTTATAACTCTCTCAAAAAATTAATGGGAGACTAGAAACCCCTTATCTCACTTCCAACAACTCCATAAAGGTCCTTTAACTATTATTTAATAACCTAAAATAAATTATTTTTTTATTATAAAATAATTATGTGTTTTTAAAAAAATAATTTCACTGTTTATTTTATATCATTATAATTAAATATTCAAATAACTAATCAGTTTTCACTATGTCAGGTGTTTTTTGGACATTCAATTGATTATTTCAATAGGACATCAGTGGGATCAACATCATCATATAAGACCTAGTTTTTACATCACGATAATAATTATCATATTTTATCATGAATTATATTTTCAAAATCAATCGTGAAATATTGTTATAAAATATGCACTATGAAACAATCATAGGGATGATAGGTCGTATGTACACATGATTATGGTTTCCATTTCTCAACAATCATAATAGAAAGGTGGTATGTAAAATTATATTGTTCCTAATTATAATAATAGAAAATATACTATATTTTTTATTTAATATTTTTATATGTAACATCAGTGTGTTCTGTTGATTAAAAGAGATGCACATCAACTGATGAAGGTAATAGTCCCCATATTCAAGAATATCATTATCATTTTTAAGCTAGTGAAAAAGAAAAAAATGATACATTACAATTTTATATTTATAAATATGTCTTTAATATAAAAATAATTGTATTTTTAACATAATATCTACATATCTTCCCTTAACACCTTCCATTTAATGTCATAGTGAAAACAAATAATATCACTTCGTGAGGTTGTAGACCCCAGAAGACATAATTGAAGTTATCGTATCCCCTACATAATTTAATGAAAAATGGATTATATTATATAATTTCATTAATGGTTTAATTGTGTTTTAAATTTAATTATTATACATTATATTCATCATTATACCTATAGGATGAAATTTTTTACAAAGATAATAAAACCCCCTTATCGATAAATTATATGATTCTTATTTATAAAATTTATTTATCGATGAAAATAACATAATAAAAATGTTAATGGATTATTATAAGGGTAAAATCCCGGTAAGTATTTTGGAATACTCGATCTAATTTTTTCTATGTAAAATAAATAATTAATGAACGATAATAAGGCACCTAAAGGCTCAGAAAAGATAGAATAATGATATTAAATATATTATATTATGCCAGCATATTTTTTTCAAAATAATTTAATAAATAAATTTTTTTTTCTTCAGATGATAAATACTAGAAAAAAATACGTTTCATGAAATGATGTCTATAGTTGGTGTGGTATAACATCAATATCTATTAGAAATGATGATAGAATGATCATGATAGTAAAATATATAATAATTATTATTATATTAATTTTTAAAATAAGATAATGCATTCCAAAAGGTTCTTCACATAAGAAATATGATATCACCATTATGTTAGGTATGTGTTATTTTACCAAGGTGAGGAATAACATTTTTATGTTTTAGATTTTTTTATCACTCACTCGTGAGAATAAATTATTAATTGTCTTTTATTATATTATTTTTTAAAATAATTTGATATCATATAAATGGTTCATCTTAAGAGAATTATGACACAACCATTAGGTCTAGAATGTATTGTTTATCCTAATAGGAGAATGCATTTTATTGAAAATGGTTGTTTTGTATCATTAAAATTTTTTGTTCTAAATTATTTATTTCTTGTTTTAATTTAAAATTGGAATAACAATTCATCTTCTACCCTAATACACGTATGAAATTTTCCATAGAGGATTGTTTGTTATTTAAAAACCCAAAATGCAATTATATGTTACCATTTAATGATTTAAATACTATCATAGGGTGAATTTATTGAATCTCTATTGAATAGTTTGTTGAATAATGGAGTAAAAATAAGGTATTAATTTTATTTAATGATGAACATGAGTTTGGTGTATTTTGTTCATCTGAACCACACTATTCATCCATATATCTTCGAGGTATTTTCAAATCCCCATAAACATAAGAAGACTATCCTTGATCAATTTACATAATCATGGACTAAGAATGTGATTCGAGCCCACTGCCTTGGCGCACTGTGAATAATATGTTATTCCTCTTCATTTTTATTTTTTTCATAAATTTTTTTATTATTCATGGATTTCATAAAATATAATTTTTTAATATAAAAACTGAATGATATTATCTTTAAATAAAACTATATACTAAAAAACAATATAATTATAAATTTTCTAGATTATCACAAGATTTTTTTCAAAAATTAACTAATGATATATATATATATATATATTGATAATCACATTGTATGATTATAGGTAATTTATTAAATATTATCATAATTATATTATTTGAATTATGAAAGGCATATTTGAAAATAAATTATCAATTTTAAATTTCATGAATTATTGAATGAAAATTATAATGTAGAAATATAAAATCATCAAATGATAATTTTTAATAAATTATTATAAGATAATTACCACGAGACAATTTACAGAATTTTCAATGTGTAATTTCATGGATTTTAAATGGATAATTACAAAGTAAAAATTCAAAATTATCATATGATTATTAATATGATACTATTATAAGATAATTATCCGAGGATAATTTATTATCAAAGATAATTATCACACATAATTATAAAATGATAATTTTGGATAAAATTATCAAATATAATTATAGAAGGTTATTTTTTAATAAAATTATAAAAGTACACATATAAATTATACATTATAAATATTTTATGATATCTAATTATAAATCATAATTTAGTGAAAAAATTTCAGATATAGTTATAAAGGACAATTGTTAACAACATTATAAAATAAAATTATAAAAATGATAATTTGTAACAAAATTATCAAAACATAATATTAATGTATAATTTATAATAAATTATTATAAGATAATTATAAAAGAAAATTTTAATTAAAATTATCAAATATAATTAAAAATGATGATTTAGAATAAATTATCAATATATTATTATAAATAATTGTTATAAATAAGAAATTATAATAAATTATCACAAGATAATCTTTCGTTAGGAGAATCTTAAGAGACAATTTTTCAATATAAAAAAAAATTGTATATGATAATGGAGGGAGAAAATATAATGCGCTGTGATATTTTATTTCTTATTGAAATAAAAAAGACGGTTTTTGTTTTAAATTAAAATAAAAACCCCATATATTTTACATGTAAATGTGATTCATAAAAATACAGCAAAGAGGTTACCTGACTAGTTCATTCCATCAATTTTACATCGAAACTATTTTGAGGTACAAAGACACTTACCTTTATATGACCATTTAGACCTGATATCAATTAATATGATAATACATAGAAATACTTTAAATGGAGATGATTAATTATTATTTCATGTTGGTGTTTGTGTATCCCTCAAACCCTTATGTTACAGTTTATTCCATTAGTACATGTCACTTTTTAGTCATGTTTTATTTTGGTCACTAGTATTGTGTGTTCTACATTACTAATGATGTCATTTTATTATTTATCATGTATCGTACAATTCAATATATGCTTTTTGTTATTGATCATAGATCCCAAGATAGTGGGAACATCATTATATGTTATCCATTGGAGGCGGAGTGTGTATTGATAGTCGCCATAAAGATTAGGTACCTATGCACAAGTTAATGATATAATGATGCATTAGGGATTTTATGTCATGAGTTTTTTGACTAATGGATGTGTATTATCTCTAAATACCTAATACTCAATGAATATGGGATGTCGAGTTGCTCTGGATCCCTTGTACATTCTACGAACACAAACATCTTGATAAGAATTGATGATGTGTTGCATGACAACATAATGTTGAGTAGAATGATTCATTATCCTCATGGATAATCCTTGATTCTTGTGACCCCTTCATTATCCCTTAGGCATATAGCCAAAGTAGCCACATTTTGTCTGTTTTGTAACATTGGTAAGTGAAAAAATGTTCTGTTTTGGAATGTCTATTACAATGATTGTTATGCTTTTATTTAATTATGGAATAAAAATGTATACATGATCACATCAGTTGGTGGATTCTGCGAAGGCGTCTATAAACACCTGAAAATTTCAAGGATTTTTTTAAATACTTTGGAATTTTACGAGTGTGTGGATTTTGGAGGCACTTGATTCCAAGGCCCGGTGTTCCCGAAATCAATTTCTAATGTTTAGCTCAGGTTCGTTTTGTGAATGAACGAGCAAGTTATCCTAACTTTTGAAACAGTGCTTACAATTAAAATCAGAAGGCACCGATGAACTCGCAACGCTGATAATTGCTTAAGGGGATACATACCGTAGTTGCATTCTCCAAGGAGGAGAAGATAATTTTGGGGGTTTATTTAAGAAGTAAATAAAAAAATTTCGGAACAGTTTTTATTTTATAAGGTTGTTATTCTCTCCCATGGGAAGTTAAGGGTGGGACCCACAACCACTTAACTACCCAAGTGTGGATATTAGGGAGGTGGGGGCCCACATGAGCCCCACCATTTAATTTTCTCTAATATAATTAAGAACCCCTCATTAATTTGCCAACCCCCCCCCCCCCACATTTATCTTCCAACGCGTAAATTGAAAAGAGACCTTCCCTCTCCTTTCTTAATTAAATTGTCAACACATTTTATTAAATATGGTGATTTAATTCTAGGAGTTTCATTGCGTTTTTTATTAAATAATATGAGGAACCTAATATTTAACATGTGGAAAATCATTCATTGTTTGGGAGATATCGGGAGAGCTTTGGTGCTTTTAGAAGAACGCCAGTCTCCGATGAAGAACGATGAAGAACGCCGGCCTCCAACGAAGAATGATGAAGAATGCCGGTTCCTACGAGATCGACGACGCACCACCCTTATTCTTCTCCGTGGTAATAGAGGAGACACTGCTTCCTCATCGGCGTGCTCTGACATCGCTACAAACCCTTTCCCCACAACGCCGTCTACCGCGACACCGACGCTCGACATCAATTGTTGAGTTAGGGGAATTTGTATAAATTTCATTATTTGATTTTATACCCTCAGCTTGGAGTGGAAATTGTTTGGTGACGTTTAGACCAACTAACACAGTTGGTGAGGACTAACGAACAAGTCCTTACCCACCGCTACTTTTGTTCTTGATGTGCAGAATAATTGGTGATGATGAAGCAGGACCAAAATGGCGATTGGAGGCCTTTGTAGTTATGTACGGGTCCCGAGACGACTGCTGGCGCAGAAAGGAGCAAAATCGGACCACGAGAATGAATCTGGTGGCCCATGGAAGCCCCTATTGGCACCAGCTACAGGAGGGGAAGACCCGGACCTGAGTCGGGTCGACCCGTTTCGGGGCGACCCAGGGGGGAGGGGGGTGGGGGTTGGGCTGGGTTGGACCGGGCCCAGACCCCCCACATCGGACTATTTTCGGTCTTTTTCCCATAACATAATCTACATACCATCGATCGACGCACTGTCAGTTGTGTAGGAATCCTTGGATTGAGGCGATCATTTCAGTATATTAAACTTGGGGTTTTGACAATGTTTTGATATGGGCATATTGGTTCGAACCCAAAACCAACCTGGCCCTTGGAGCAGAAATGCTTATATCTTAAGGACCGAACATCCGATTGACGTGCTGTCAATTTCATTGGAATGATTTTGTTGAGACGGTTCTTTTAGATTGCTCCACATTATGTTTGGACATAGTTGGAATGTGGTTGGGTTGGTTTATCTTGAAAACCAACATGGCCCCTAGAACAGAAAAGCCAATAACTCTCAGACCGACTGTCTGATTGACGCAACGTCTATCACGTTGTGTTTCATTTGACGAGACAGAACTATGGGATACATCAACTCATGAATTTATGATAATTGATTATCAAATATTTTTTTCGAGAAGCGGACCCTCCCAGAATCGAACCTGCTATATGTGGGAACCATAGAGCTGGCTGCAACTACATCAACTACTGTACTGAAATCCTCCATGGTTTCGACAGCGATAACTACCATACTGGGATCCTCCATGGGATCAATGGAGATGACTACTATACTTGTATCTTGTGTGGGTCTGGCAGTATCGACCACTGTATTTGTATCGTGTGTGGGTCCAACAGAGTAGCTGGTCTGGCATCCTGTGTGGGTCCGACAGCTTAGATAGAATTGTATCATATGTGGGTCCGAAAACATAAATGAATCAGTGGCTACATCTGATCATATCTATCTCTATTCAATAGATGTATACCTGTGTGAGATGAGTCTTGACTTTCAATCATTATCATCGATGTGATTGACTTGAATTCCCGTGTGGAATGGGATGTTCTTTCTGGTGGGGAATGGGTTGCGTTTTCTTGTGTGGACTGGGTTGTACTTGGGATCGTGAGTTGGAGACGAACTGAAAGTGGTGACTTAGTTTTATGTATGGGCATATACCTATGTAGAGTTGGTTGATACTTCATGTTGTATCATTCCTTTGTGGTTTATCCATTGTGGATTCTAGGTGACCTTCGCGGGTCTCGGGGTCTCTATTGAGTATCATATACTCACCCATGTATGGGCTATGCCCGCTCTATGTTGTGTTGGATGCAGATGACGAACATCACTTATCGAGGTGGAGGATTGTTCAGCTGGACGGTACCCGGCGATGGACCACTTGGCGGGACGTACACGGAGCGGATGGCCGGACCCGAGGAGCCGAGGATAATATATGTACCCACCCTTCAGGTGGGATTTCTGGAGAACGACTCAGTGTTGTTATTTTTAATTACTGCTGTTTTACGTTCCTTTCAATTGTACTGTACTTTCAGTGGAGTTTGTATGCTGGCCCATTTACTTTACAACACTTACTTTGGTACTCTGTTTACTTAGTGTTTATTTCTGCTTGCATACTCTATTGTTTTTTTATTGTATAAAGGCAATTCCTTCCCTTTTTTGTGACTTATGCCTTTGGTGTTAGTCTCCATCCCTTGAACTATGGAAGGAAGGTTTGTGGTAGACACGGTAAGGGCCCCGAAGACAGGTTGTGAAAAATTGCTATAAGAGGAGTCGGTTCTACTGCAGAACGCAGGACTCTGATCCTTCCTTTCTGTGAAGAAATACTGTTAAGAGTATTGAGTGTGGTATTCAATCCAGGGTGTCCAGTGTTGGTGCAGCGGCCAATGTATCCATACACCAGGACCCTTACTTCTGATTTGCGACTTAGTGCATGAAAACACTATTTGCGTTTGTGTCTCCTTTCAAACGTTTTCTTTGTGATTACTTTTTGTCACCTCAACAGGTATACTGTTTAACTGTGGAGCACATGTTTCTTTTCAGGATGGCCCCACGAAGGTAACCAGCCAGGGTTCCTAGTTACATGCGGGATGGAAGCCCACCGAGCAACGTGGCCTTGGTGCAGGGCCCCATTACAGCAGAGGCACCAGCGGTACCACTACCCGCTGAGCCACCGATAATAGCAGCCCCAGCGGCAGAGAGTGCACGCTGCCCGTGTGCGTTGCATGAATTTCAGAGAGAGAGTCCAACAAAGTTCTACACAGAGACCGATCCTCAAGCAGTCGAGGATTGGCTGCAGGCCATCATCAGAGTCTTCAGACTGGTAGGTACACCAACAGATCTTATGGTGATCCTTGTCGTGAGTCTCCTGCACACATCAGCAGGTGGATGGTGGATCCTGATGCTCCAGGTTCATGATGAGGCATCTCTACATTGGACAGACGTAGAGAGCCTCTTCCGCTCGGAGTTTTTTACAGCCACCCTCCATGCGGTGAGCATCTAGGAGTTACCACCGTTGTGGAAGGGCAGCATGTCAGTAGCCCAGTACCTGGTGAGATTTACCTACCTCTCGCGCTACTCCACAGACATTGTACGAGACCCATTATTCCGGGCCCGAAACATTTAGCAGGGACTGACGCATGAGATCAGTGCTTCGATGATTCCCCTCAGCATCCCGACGCAGGCGGGGGTGCTAGAGTGAGCCCTGTTAGTAGAGAGATTTCTCACCGAGCAACCATCAGCAAAGAGACCCACCTCTAGACGAAACTGAGAAGAGTCTTCGGCAGTCGGCAGTCAACAAATGTTGTAGGGGTCCACGCAGACCAGCCCATCAGGTGGGCGGACTCAAGATACAGGTTCAGCTGTGCGGGGCACACGGGATAGTGCCAGCCTCACGAGGAGCAGATAGTGCTATGCCTGCGGCGCGCCGGGCCACATGGCTCGTGACTTCCCGACCCACCATGCAGACGAGTAGCAGACAATGGAGGGACCTCCCAGGAATAGGCAGAGGTTCAACTGTGGCAGTCTACAGGGAGGAGGCAGATGAGGCAGAGGAGTTGGCCGAGCAGCGGGTGGTGGGCGACACTTCGAGGCTCTACCACCACCACCCCTAGGAGTTCCACCCCGACCACAAGGAGCTGGAAGATAAAGGCAGGCTCAGCTCCAGGAAGCAGAGGATTATGACCACGTCACATCAGAGATGATTCGAGGTAACATCATTGTCTACTCCACCCTTGTTGCAGTTCTTATTGACACAGGTGCGAGTCATTCTATTATTGTTGTTGCCCTTATTCGGAGCTCGGTGATTCCAACAGAGCTATTGGCTAAATACTTTCAGCTAGAGACTCCTACGGGTGAAGACTCGATGATTACGCACTGGTGCCTACAGTGTGAGATTACTCTAGGAGGCGAGAGATTCGGCTGAGATCTTCTTGTAGTGGCGTCGAGGCCTTACGACATCATCTTGGGTATGGACTGGTTATCTATAGTCCATGCTCAGATCGACTGTATTAATTGCAAGGTGCGTTGTGTCCACACGGATGGGACTAGGTTCACTTTCACCAGCGAGAAGGTAACCTTCTCTGCACAGGATGGACTCACGCAGAGGAGAGGGAAGATGATCACACATCATTTGGCTAGTCTTATCCTTAGAGTAGTTGACCTGCAGAGTCCGATTTTTCTTATAGTGGTGGATCAGTATGTGGACGTTTTTCCGAAAAATGATCCAGAACTACCTCCTCACTTAGAGGGGGATTTCTACTAAGATCTTTTCTACAAGACATCACCAATATCTACTCCGGCATATCGGATAGCTCTCGATGAGCTTCGTGAGCTTCGGGTACAGCTGGAGGACTTATAGGGGAACGGTTTCATCTGACCCAGTGTTTCACCCTACTTTTCTCCGATTCTGTTTGCCAAGAAGGCGGAAGGGAGCTTGCAAATGTGTGTTAACTACCGTCGTTGGAACCAGGTGACTGTGAGGAAAACGTATCTGCTTATGAGGATTTACGACCTCTTTGATTAGCTCAAGGGAGCACATTGGTTCTCGACGATAGACCTCAGTTCAGGAAATCATCAGCTCCGAGTTCTGGATGAGGATGTGTAGAAAATGGTATTCAGTTGTCGGTATGGCCACTATGAGTTCTTGGTCATGCCCTTTGGTGTGACCAATTCTCCGGCAGTGTTCATGAGTCTCATGAACCGGATCTTCCAGCCCAACCTCGATTGGTTTTTCATAGTCTTCATTGACGACACACTAATATACCCAACCAACGAGGAGGAGCATGCCTACCACTTATGGGTTGTACTTGATACACTCCCAGAGCACCACATTTATGGTAAGCTCTAGAAGTTCCAGTTCTTTCTCTGAGATTTTCACTTCATGGGGGATGACATCTCTGAGGCAGGAGTTGCGTTGGATCCCACAAAGGTCGAGGCGATACATGCTTTGGAGCCACCCAGGAGCTTGACGGAGGTGCATAGTTTCCTAGGTCGGGCTGGGTACTATCAATGATTTGTGCAAGACTTCTCCATAGTTGTAGCACCACTTACAACATTGATGAAGAAGGTGAAACCCTTTATGTGGTCAGACCGATGCCATCAGAGCTTCTAGGAGCTCTGGCGGAGTTTGACTAGTGCACCCATCTTGAGGCTACCGAAGGAGGGCGTATGGTACGTAGTTTACTGTGATGCATTAGGGACCATAATCGGGTGTGTCCTAATCCCGTAACGAGTAGTGATCACATATGGTTCACAACAGTTGAGGCAGCATGAGAAAAACTACGTTACCGATGACCTAGAGTTAGCAACAGTGGTCTTCGCCCTGAAGATGTGGAGGAACTATCTGATAGGCGAGCACTTTACAGTCTACTATGACCACCATAGTCTCAGGTACATTTTATTTTAGAAGGAACTATCCCTGAGACAGTGTAAATGGATCATATTCTTCCAATATTATGACTTTGTGATTGTCTGTACTCCTGGGAAGGGGAACGTTGTGGTCGATGATCTTAGTAGGAGATCAAACATTCAGCTACATGGGGAGACGATAGAGTAGTCAGCCGCTTTGCAGATATCCTTTGTGGATAGAGATGGGGCATCCCATCTACAATCCCTCATAGTCACTCCTCTACTACTTCAGTGGGTTAGAGAGGCACATTGTGGGGATGTTGATTGTGAGGCGCGATGTGCTCAGATATCCTCAGGGCTGGAACCCGATGAATTTTTTGAATGCGGGGAGCACGTCATCCTCTACAGGGGATGTACCATGGTACCAGTTTCACTACAAGAGGAGGTGTTGAGGGAGTTCCACACTTCCCCTCTAGCAGATCATCCTGGAGTAGAGAAGATGTACCATGACCTCAAATGACTGTACTGGTGGTCGGGTATAAAAAAGGTTGTGGCATAGTTCGTTTCTCATTGCCTCACTTTTTTGAAAGTGAAGGCAGAGCACCAGGTTCCAGTAGGCTTGGTAAAACTCTTAGAGTTCCCAGAGTGGACATGACACCATCTGGATGATCATCAAACAACTCACCAAGTCGGCCCACTTCCTACCGATAAGATAGAAGGGATCAGTAGAGAGCTTGGGACGCCTCAACATTCACGAGATCGTACGGCTTCACGGTGTGCCATCGTCTATCATCACCGATCGAGATTCCCGCTTTACTTCGCAGCTTTGGAAGGGGTTGCAGGAGGCCTTTGGGACGCAGCTACGCCTAAGCACTGCCTTTCACCCTCATACGGATGGCCAGACAAAGAGGACTATTCAGACACTCAAAGACATGCTTCATGCATGTTTCCATGACTTTTGTCACAATTGCGAGGATCACCTACCCTTGGTGGAGTTTTCCTACAACAAAAGCTACAACACCACCATCGAGATGGAACCATACGAGGCACTGTACGAAAGACCTTACAGATCACCTCAATGCTTGAATGGCCCTGGGGAGTTAGCACTCGTAAGACCAGAGATGGTTCAGGCTATGACGGAGAATGTGCAGATCATCCAGGAGTGCATGAGGATTGCACAAAGTAGACATAATTCTTATACTGATAACAGGCGGAGACCACTGGAGTTCGAGGATGGAGACCACGTTTTCTTATGGTTCTCTCCTTGGCATGGGTTACAAGGATTTTTCTGGGGCAGAAAGTTATCTTCGTGCTTCATCGGACCTTTTCATGTCCTCAACAGAGTAGGTGAAGTGGCTTACCATCTGGCCCTTCCACCTCAGCTGCACTGTGTGCAAGACGTCTTCCATGTATCTCAGCTGAGGAGATATGTGCATGAACCGACACATATCATCAACCATGGGGATATAGAGATCAATTATGGGGTGACTTTCGTAGAGGTCCCAGTGGAGATAGATGATTGATAGGATCGGGTCCTACGTGCGTGGTCGATTCCTCCTATGCACGTTCGTTGGTGGCACGAGAACCTCTAAAAGCGCACATGGGAGTGGGATGCTCAGATTCATGCTCAGTACCCTAATTTGTTTCCCAAGTTTATGTTGTAGCTTTACGGGGATATAAATCCCTGAGGTGGGAGTGATGTAAAGACCCATAAGTTTCAAGGAATGTTTTTTAGAATAATTTAAAATTTTACATGTCTGTGGCTGCTAACGGAACTTGATTCTGAGGCCCAGTGTGCCCAGAATCAATTTCTGAAGATTATCTCGGGTATGTTCAGTGAACGAATGAGCGGGTTTTCCTAACTTTTGAACCAGTGCACAAAATTAAAATATAAAGGCATCAATGAACTTGCAGGGCCAGTAATTTCTTAAGGGGACACTTATCATGGTTGCGTTCGCCAAGGAGGAGTAGATAATTTTGGGGGTTTATTTAAGAAGTAAATAAAAAATTTTCAGAACAATTATTATTTTATAAGGTGGTTATTCCCTCCCATGGGTAGTTAACGGTGGGTCCCACTGCCACTTAACTACCCAATTGTGGATGTTAGAGAGGTGGGGGCCCACATGAGCCCCACCATTTAATTTCCTCTAATATCATTAAGAACCCCTCATTAATATGGAATCCCGCCCATTTATTTTCCAATGCATAAATTGTACAGGGACCATCCCTCTAATTTCTTAATTAAATTGACAACACGTTTTATGAAATTTGATGATTTAATTATGGGAGTTTCTTTTCATGTGTAATTAAAAAATATGAGGAAACTATTATTTATTTTGGGGAAAAGCATTTATTGTGTGGGAGAGATAGGGAGAGATTTGGAGCTTTTAGAATAATGTCGGTCTTCGACGAAGAACAACGAAGAACGCTGACCTCTGATGAAGAACGATGAAGAATTCAGGTTCGTCGAAGATCGACGACGCGCCACCCTTACTCTTCTCCATGGAAAGAGAGGAGAGGCCGCTTCCTCCTGAGCGCACTCCAACATCGCCTATGATCCCTTTCCCCGCGACGTCATCTACCACGACACCGAAATGCGACATCAATTGTTGAGGTAGTGGAATATGTATAAATTTCTCTATGTGATTTTATACCCTTGGCTTTGTGTGAAAATTGTTTAGTGATGTTTAGAACCACAAACGCGGTGGCTGCGGACTAACGAGCAAGTCTGAACCCACTGCTACTTTTGTTCGTGGTTTGCGGAATAATTGGCGATGACGAAGTGGGACAAAATTGGAAATTGGAGGCCTTTGCAGTGACATACGGGTCCCGAGATGACTGCTAGCGCATACAAGACCAAAATCGGACCACCGGAATGACTCCCCACATTGGACTGTTTTCGGTCATTTGCCTATAACATGAGATACATACCTCTGATTGATGAACCATAAGTTGAATAGGAATAATTGGATCGAGAAGGTTGTTTAGGTATATTATACTTGAGGTTTTGACAATTTTTTGGTACGGACGGGTTTGTTTGAACAAGAAACCAACTGGGCCCTTGGAGCGGAAACACTTATATCTTAAGGACCAAACATCCGATTGATGTGTCGTCAATTGCATTGGAAACATTTTGTTGAGACAGTTCTTTTATCTTAATCCACATGAGGTTTGGATGCAGTTGGATTATGGTCGGGTTGGTTTAGCAGAAAATCCAACCAGTCCCCTAGAACAGAAAAGATAATAACTCTCAGACCGTACGTCCGATTGACGCACCGTCCGTCACATTGGGTTTCTTTTGACGAGATAGAACATTGGGATACATCATCTTTGGACATCATGATAGTCGACGTATCGACTCTTTTTCTCGATGAGCAGACCCTAATGGAATCAAGAATGCTATGTGTGAGAACTCTAGAGCGGGCTGCGACTGCATCGACTACTGTACTGGAATCCTCTGTGGGTTCAACAGCAATGACTACCATACTGGGATCCTCCGTGGGTTCGACGTCGATTACTACTATACATGTATCCTATGTGGGTCTGGAATTATTGACATCTGTACTTTTATCATGTGTGGGTCCGACAGGGTAGCTGGTCTTGTATCCTGTGTGGGTCCGACAGCTTAGCTGGACTTGTATAATGTGTGGGTCCGGTAGCTTAGATGAATCAGTGGCTACATCTGATCATCTCTATCTCTGTACAAAATATGTAGACCTGTGTGAGCTGAGTCTTGACTTTAAATCATTATCATCGATTTGATTAACTTGCTTTCCTGTGTGGACTGAGTTGTGCTTTCCTGTGTGTATTGTGTTATGCTTTCCTGTGTGGACTGGGTTGTACATGGGCTCGTGAGTTGGAGCCGAACTAGAATTGATGACTTAGTTATATGTATCTACATATACTTAAGTTGAGTTGTTTGATACATCATGTTGTATATATGATTTGTGGTTTATCTTTTTGGATTCTGGGAGACCTTCGGGGGTCTTGGGGGTCACTTCTTAGTATCGTATACTCACCCTTGCACTGTCTATGCCTACACTACGTCGTGTTGGATGCAGACGACGGATAACACTGATTGAGGTGGAGGATTGTGGAGATAGACGGTACCCGTAGGTGGACCACTTGGTGGGACATACACGGAGCGGACGACCGGACCCGAGGAGCCCAGGAGACTATCTGTACCCACCCTTCAAGTGGTATTTCTGGAGAATGACTCGGTGTTTCTATTTTTACTTACTACTATTGTACATTCCTTTCAGTTGTACTGTACTTTCCATTGGGTTTGTATACTAGCCCCTTAACTTTCCAGCACATACTTTTATACTCAGTTTACTTAGTGTTTACTTTAGCTTGCGTACTCTGTGGTGATTGTTTACTTATATAAAGGCAATGCCTTCCCTTTTTTGGGACTTGCGCCTTTGTTTCTAGTTGTCAGCCCCTGGCCTATGGAAGGCGGGCTTAGGGTAGTCATGGAAGGGGCCCCGAAGATGGGGCGTGATAGCGTCCTCTTGAGTCTTTTACTCACACCCTACTTAGGACGTTCAAGGAACCAATAGATATCATGAGAGATACATTAAATTAAAAGGGACCTATGATAGAAGGATGAGTTGTGGATCCCAGAGCTAGTAGCGGGTCAAGAATGTCTTCAAAGGGACTCTTATTTTTCTTGCATTGTTCCACTACGTGTTACACTAGTATAATATCTATATTGGGAGCTGTTTTATTTTATGACAATTATTCCATCACATCCTTTCATCATATTTACTCTGATTTTGTATATTAATGTTTACTATTGATTATTGATTTTATGACAAGACAGTGAGGGTATAGTCTCTCCATGGATCCACTTAAGATTCACTGTACTAGTAAAAAACCACATTCGTATGGGATGGCATGTAAGCGTACATGTATCATTTTTTATAAACCTTGTAGTTTGTGAATGGTTACTAGAAAATGGTACTTGAGGATCTAAAATCAATAAATTTTCTTCCTCTTATCAATCATTGGTACATGTTATACAATAGAGTTGGCATTGTCACTCATGAGGGGGAACTATGTTTGTCCCTGGAAAACAATACGTAGTGGACATCGAGTTTCCATATGAGAGGGATATTTTTTCAGCTATTACTAATGAATAAATTCAACAATTTTGATTCCGATGATGATATATTTTATTTATAATATTTATAATACGTTTTTGACACATTAATAGTCTTGTAGGTTCACATTCCACATATGTAATATTTTTTTTCTTCATATTGGATCATAAATTAAATTCTTTAATTTTTTATGTAAATGATAATTAGTTTTCTATCACATATATGTTATTAAATGGAATGTGATATATAATTATTGGAATTAATTAGTTTAATAGATAATGTTATTGGTATTATATATATATATTATCAAAGAGAAAGTCTTCAAGGGATTGAGACATCGGTTAGATCTATGAGGGTTATAACATTATAAGTTTCTAGAATTATAGGAAAATCATTTGGTGATACAATATACTAGTTATTGTCTATTTACCATCCAAATGTTTCTTCTATTATACATGATGATTCATCAGAAAATACTGGTGGCACCACCAGCTGTGGCAACCCATGATGATCCTGTTCCCCAATAGGGGTACGAAGAGTTATACTCTAACACACTAATGAATCATCAAATGAAATTTAAACTAATGATCCAATTCAAGAGAAAAACTTTCAATAATGCCTATCTTTGGAGGACCAGCACAAGAGTCCATGTTTGAACATTCTTAGTATTTCAAACTCGAGCACCCTCTGGTGTTCTGGGGTAGTGATGGTCTGTAAGATGCTAAGGACATGGATGAACATTGTTGAAAACATATTTGAGATTGTCCCAACTACTAGAAATGGAATGTGATTATGGAAAACATCGTGTATTTGGTATCCTCAATACGGTGATGGTCTGCAATGAAACAATACAAATGATGAGAGTGTATTTCTTGGAAGACCATCAATGTTTTATTTCGAGCATTATTTTTTTGAGACGATGAGACTTAACCATTCCAAATATTTCATGGAATTATGAAATTTTTTCATTCCTATATCATCATATTCTTTTATATTTATATTATTTTTTTAATTTCGAACATTGTTCACTATGAATGAGGTGAGAAATTCTTGGTATTTTGAGATATCACTATGAATAAGGTGAAACATTATTGGTAGTTTGAGATATTCGATTGACTGTATATCAAAAATCAGGTAAAATTCATTAACATGATGAAATATACAGATTTGTTTCACAAGGACCAGACCATTGAGATGAGAATGGAGGAGGACCAAATATTAAGTTTACTCCTTTCCTATGGGGAGATAGTGAATGAGTTTTATCTCACTGCTATTGGATTTTCATCCGGTAGTATTCAAAGGAATGTCGAAGTTGTGAAAAGGTGTATTGTTGTGTAGGTGGATCACAAAGAGTTATTGAGTTTCTCCTTTGGAAGGAGATTCACAGTAAAACAACAATTCAAATCCTAGAAACATATTTAGGTTTTTTACTACAACTAATACGATGAGTCAGAATTTTGGAAAGAAGGAGAATCTTCGATATTTGGTCTTCCGAAAGGTGAGTCTATAGTCTTACAAAGCTAAATGTCATACAGATGGATTACCTTACGGTACTCCGTAACAGACTAATACTAGTCATGAAACATATGGATAGGTAAGAGAAGATTATTTATGTTCTTGTACGACGTGTTACAGACCCTATATGATTGTGGGAAAGTAAAGTCCACTATTAAACTTATGTTCATGATCACTTAACCTTAATACACTTACTTATACCATGATGGTGCTTCCAATTCGTTCATATCTGCACAATAAGTTGTCCAACATGAATTACCATCCATGTTATCAAATGAGTTAGTCTTCCTTGATACACCATTTTGTACTATAGCATACCATCATCAACAATTCAATGTGTGTCCACTATTCATCACCAGCTATGGAAATCTATCGTAATTGATTATTCTAGAGATGAAAACTTTTGATGTGATTCTTGGTATGGATTTGATGACTATCTTTTAGGATTATATTTATTGCTATCACATATGGTAATCTTTTATGTCACTAAAGGGAATAATTTTTTATTTATGGAGAATGGGAAATTAGTGAACAACGGGTTGTAATGGAACATGATCCATCTCATTAAAATAACAACAATAATAGAAGGCTTGGATCTTTTAGAAGCATATTAGTAAACCCATGAAATTAATCCACCAATTTTGGATGTCTATCACGAAATAAACCAAGAATAATTAATAATACATGTTCATGATATAGTTTTTTAATTTGAGTTAGAGATCATAGTAGGTGAAACCAATAATTATATATCAAAGTATCATATTGATCCAACCAATATAAAGGATCTCAACGTTCAATAATATTACATAGAGATGAAAGGATTTATCAGAACCTATACATCATCATGGGGTGCAGTTGTTTTGTTCTAAAAAAGTCAGAAATTGTTATTTGACTAGACATTGAGTATAGGAATTGAAACCTAATGAAATTAATAACAAATATATATATATTTCCCAAAATAAATCAATTTTTTTTATTACCTACAAAGAGCATAGTGTTTCTACATCATTGATTATAGATCAGGTAACTACATGATGTGAGTTATGGAGGAATAAAATATGAAGTTGACGTTTCAATGAATATATAAAAAATAATAGTACATTGGGATTATTTTTTGGGTGACAAATTCATTATAAATTTTCATGGATATCATGAAAAATATACTTAATCTATATATTTTCTAATTCAAAATGATTTCTATTATTGATATCATAATTTACTCACTGACCCAAGAAAATAATGATAGAGTCCCTGATATAGTTCTGAGTACAATATTAGAACCAAGAAATTATGTTATGTCATCAAAATGTGACTTCTGGATTAAATATGTTATTTTCCAAGTACATGTGTTGTATGATATTGGTATATCAGTATAACGAGATAAGGTTTCCCATGTCATGCCTTTGAAATTTCCCCAAAATGTGTTTAAAATTAAGAGATTTCTGATTTTATTACTACATGAATAAGGTTCTATCTTGGAAATATCCAAACTATTATCACCCATGGAAGCAGATACTGATATGGGAATGATGATCTTATGGTTAGACTAATGTGAAGTGGTTTTTCATTTACTAAGGAAAATGATGATGATATCTCTAGTACTAACAGTTATGAATCCTAGGATTGGTTAGGAAGTGTATTGTGTTCCATCATGAAATACTCCATGAGTAGTGATGATGAAAATTGAGAAGGTGGTATAATATAGGCCTCTTCATCTATGGCCCCATGAGAAGAAATATCATACACATGACTTGACCCTAGTGATAGTGTTCCACCTTATAGAATATTTTAGACAATATCTCTTCTGTGATAGATTTTTTTATTACATGGACCTAATGAGATTTCTCAATTAATTCACATAGAGGAACAAGAATATGAGTTAGAGGAATGAATATTAATATCATCAAATGTTCAATTTTGATAGGGGATACGCACCATGGAATGAAAATTTGGTAGTGGATTCCATTTTCCACATGACATGGTCAAACAAGGAAATTAGCAAGGGATTCTAATAGTATAAGTGAATCTTAAGGAGTTTATAGGCTAGAAAAATTATTAATACCTCAATGTACTATGGTTTTATGACATTTCACTATTGATAGTCACATTCTAACATGTGTACAAGGTAAAATCAGAACATATGTTGGAATCAGAGTGTTCATTGATAAGGCAACCAATAGTTTCGGATATATAAAAACATATATGGTTGATGGAAAATAATTACATGATCCTGGTACGTAGAAAATTTGTAACACCCCAAGCTTCCACGGTACGTTTCCCTTCGAATAATGCGATAGCGTGTGTTGTACGCAACCTCGAGTTCTAACACACACCACAACTAATTAAACTAGCCGTTGTGAATAGTAATACCAACTTTTTGAAATCATATATATTTTATATTTCAAAATTGACTTCATTTTTGGATTTGGAATATCAAATTTAGCCTAAGGTGAAATTTTGGTACATTTCGGATAACTTTAATATTTTGATGAATAGTGAAAATTACTAAATTTTAATTAAAAACAACTTTTTTAATCAAAATAATTAATAGTGATAAATTGTGAATTTGAGTGGTTTTAAAGTATATTTAGAATATATTTTTACCATTTAATATAATGTTGGTCATTGGACATAATTTTACAATTAAACCGAACATAAACAAGTGTCAATCTTTTGATAGTTATTACCTCTTAAAAACACGCTTTTTGTTTTGACAGCGGGAATTAATATTAAATTAATTTCTGCCACTTCTGTGTTTTGAATTTAGGAAAATGGATTCCATATTTGGAATCAGGATGTTCAAATTGTGTAAATAGGTAACTTTTATTTTTAGACATTTTGAATAGTTACTGTGGTAAATATTTTATTTACCATGGTTAAAGGGTAAATCCGGTAAATATGGGTTAAAAAATAATATTATAATAATACCAAATTACCCTAAAACGTGTCCTAACCTTATTGGTGGACACATACCCGACCATGGGCATCCTTGGGTCAGTTTGGGGACCCCTTGGAGCCACTTGTATGTGGTAGGGACACATTATATTATTAAAGTTAAAATAAAAATAAAAATTGCATAAGCTTACATCTTTTAGAAGAACAATTTTTACATAGGGTTATACATGTTGGATTTTCGATTATAAATATTCATTATAAAGATAAAACGATTTCCTACATAATGATATTTTATTTATAATTTTTATATATCAAATAATTTAAATTATTAACGACACAATAATGATGCAATGTTTACCTCATTAATAAATCATTTAAATAAATAAGATTATAATGATTAAAATATTATCTAAAACCTGTCCAATTCTTATTGGTTGATGTTATTTAGAATATTAGTCATCTTATCTTCGACCTAAATGATTTTTGGACCATTATAAACCGAATATAATTATATTATAAAGTAATATTTTAACTCTTTCCTAAAGAGCCCCTCTTCTCCCTTATAAAAGGAGACCACTTCTACTCATTCCTCACACCTCTCAAGCCACTTGGCTCATCCAAACTCTGCCCAACTAAGCTCCCCACATCCCTATCCTCCTCCTTGAAGCTTCCCCTTAGGCAGAAATCATTTCAAGAAGTCATTTGGTTCCAACCAAAGTGAGTTACCTAAATTAAAGGTAACAATTTCTCTTAAATTATTTTCCTTTATTTTGCTTCTCCAACCCCCAAACTCTTTTTATTTCCTTTATTTTGTAACAACACCAGTATCCTCAATATACTAGGATGTTGTTATAAGAAGGATTCAAACTACACATACACACAACTCCATCTAATGGATGATGAACATAATGTTTCTGTGGATGGCAAACTAACGCCTCACGAAACGATGATTGTTCAAATACATCTTACCGCCTCTCATGGTGGCCATTATGATGGAACTGTAATTAAATATGATATTAATGGTATATATTTTATATATAAGCTTCTGTAATTCCATTTTATTTCATACCATTATTCGTTTCATGTTGTATATACATACGATAATTTCATTTGAGGAAGTGCGGACTACCGCCCCCTTAAAATGATATGACTCGTTCATACCACACATGGGACGTATAAAGGATGGTGTTAATGAACTTAATTAACATATATAAAATATTATATTATACTGGAATAGTAATATACCTATGTATCATTTGGATTCAATTATTTTAAAATAAAAATTAAATGGAAGTAGCGTTCGTGCGTACGTACGGACTACCGTCTCCACGAACGCGATGAGATTCATTCTCCATCGTATCCATTCAAGTATAATTATCATTTAATGATTTAAAAATGATGTTTAAGGACTTGATATCATTCTGGATATGAATAAGATACAACAAACATGACTTATGTAACAAAACATATAAAGAAAATGAGTAAGTTAACACCCGAAACGGCGATAATACTAAGATATTATTATCAAATCAATATTAAAAGATCATACATGATATCATATTAATGTATATGATTCTTGTATAATTTATTAACAATTATTTCACTATTATACAGGAGGTTAACCTACCCCAACCAAGGAAAAGTACAAGGTAAGGGTTATTTCACAATCTCTTCATTATCCGAGGTTGTTTATACGTAATAATCTACTGGGATATCTTTATCATCCACATCCATGTTTCTTAAAAATGTATTTCAAAACATTTTTACTATTTACAAGAATATGGGTTAAATTCATTTATACCCTTGTTTGACTTTTTATAAGAGGTTTATAAAGGAATCTTTCCGTCGTTTTCGAAACAAGGTCCTTTTTAACATTTTCGACAGAATTGAGGTAAGAATGTTATTTTTTTTAACTTATACGGCGGGTGCGGTTTTTTTACGCCATTATAAAAACTTCAAAGCTTTCCTTACAAGCTTATAAGAATATTTTCAAAGAAAATGTTTTATTTTATATGGATCTTAAATTATTTCAAAATAAAAGGAGATATTTCTTTAAAAAGAATTTTGATTTCATCTACGTCAACATCCTTTGATGGATTTTAAGATTATTTTAAGTTGATTTATTATGATACAAAACTTCTATATTGTATTGAAGGTTTTGTGATATGTTTGACTATGGATGTGCTATTTTTATACCATTCATAGTTTATGGTGAAATTATTGACATTTTGTATGCTAGATTTAATACGAATGTTTATGTTATGTTTAAACCTTTTCATATGGGAATGCATTGGACTTAATAAGTGACGGGTGGAGCCCGCTATAGCTCCTCGATGCATCGGTAGGTCTCATGAGACAAACTAGTGTCTTGGCACAAGGCCTTGACAAAATCTTATTTGTAGTCTTGGCACAAGGCCTTGGCTATGTGGTTATGATAGTCTGGCATTATGCATTCCAACATTATGAAAGTGGTTATTGATTATTGCATGTGATTATTCGATTAGTAGAATATCCATGTGAATAAGTAAATGGAATTATTTCATTTTATTTATGCCATACCATGTTGAAAGTTCATGTTTAAAAGGCTTTTGTTTTAGTTATACATTGCCTTAAATGTTTATTCTTATTGATGAAAGTTTCCGCTATATTGTTATCTTTACTGGGCATTTGAGCTCACCCCTTTTCTATGTTTTATTTTTCCCAGGAAGTGAAGATGTATGTTATGAATGACCTGCAGGGATATTATGAGGGGATTATAGTGTGGACTGTGGAAACATTATGTTGTTGTAGTAGTTTTTCATTTTATGATGTAATGTAAAACTTATGAATATATCTAGTGTTTCCAAGGCTACTAAACCAATCGGTCTTTCGAGATTTGATCTTTCTTGTGATCATGCCAATGTTATGTAATAATGCACCGACTCTAGGAAACTAGGGTCGGGGCGTTACAGTTGGTATCAGAGGAAGTTTAGTACATACCTTGGAAGCTAGATTTAGATAAACTCTGATTAGAGCACGTAGACCTAAGATGAACTTTGAGGATTAGTATAGAAGAACTTCCTAGAATTTTGGTATTGTAGAGATTTTGTGAGTTTTCCGAGAAATTCATCCCTGTCTGGATACGAGCAGGTAGAGGCGGCTCTGGCACAGATGTACCTAGGGGTAAAACCCTAAAACACCGCTTTGAGTTAGACTCGAACGGGAACTGGTGCACGACAACGGGCCTTGCTGCACTCTTGGTTACGACACTCCTGGGGGATATGCTTAGGATAACTCTCATTTTCTTTGCAAATCATTTTGAAGGGATTATGAGTATATACATCCTCAAAGAAAACATTCTTATGATTATGGATTATATCCATAAATAGTTCAATTTATGTTAATTGTTTTATAAGTACGGGATTATGTATTCTGATTCATAAACTGATCTAGTTTATGACATTGTTTAGAAATGGCGCCTAGTGGAAGAAATGGAAACCGTATCAATGCACGCACTCCATGTAGGGATTTCCCTCCTGCTCAAGATAATTATAGTGGGGCTGGTGATGCAACTGGTGCTGATCAGCTAATCACCATACTGGGACAACTTACTCAGGTTATGAATAATAACCTTACCCGTATGGAGCAACCTGATCCGCAGCGTGGAGGATCAATGTTAGATCGATTCATGAGGCAACAAACACCAACGTTCAATGAGAATACAAATCCCTTAGTAGCTGAGCAATGGATATTTTCCCTAGAGAAAATATTTCAGGCTTTGGGGAGTAGTGAAAGGGAAAAAGTTATCATGGTAGTTTACCGCCTCACTGGAGATGTTGATCAATGGTGGTCATTGATTCAAAATACGAAGGAAGATGATGAAGTATCAAATATGGAATGGAGGGAGTTCAAAGATCTGTTTTTAGAAAAATACTTCCCTCGCGACCATCGAGCAGATATGGAAAGGCAATTTCTGAGTCTGAGACAAAAGGGGGATGAGAATGTCACAAAGTATGAGGCTAACTTTACAAGGATAGCGAGGTACGCTGGTGATTATATTCGTAACCCAAGAAGTAAGATTGATCGTTTCTTTGATGGGTTAAAACCATTTCTCCGTCGAGCGTTAGTCTCACAATCCTTTTCATCGTACGAAGACATTGTCTCATGTGCTATCAAGACCGAAAAGGAATTCTCTATGTCTTATGACTTTAAAGCAAAGCAAGAGAAGAAGAGACCTGCTGATCAATCTGGGAATGGAAATAAGGGGAAGAAGGGAAAGGTTGAATATCCATCTTGTGGTAAATGCGGGAAGAAACATCCTGGTACTTGCTTAAAGGGAATGGGAGTCTGTTACAAGTGTGGTGAAAAAGGCCACCAAGATCATGATTGCAAGGGGAAGAAGGAAGCTACAAACATTCAGTGCTACAATTGCAGGGAGATGGGGCATTATGAAAATGCATGTCCTAAGCGTCAGGAGAACTTAACTCAGAAAAGGCCAAGGGATCAAGGCCAGGCTTATGCTATCACTATTGCTGAGGTAGAAGCTCCGAAAGACGTGGTGGCAGGTAATTTAATGGTTTCCTCAAGTTTAGCAAATGCATTATTTGATTCTGGATCATCGCATTGTTTCATATCTTCCCAGTTTGCTAAGAAAATTAGATATTTCCAATTTGATTTAATAAGGGAGTTGTCAGTTAAAACTCCTAAGGGAAGTATCGTTGCAACAAAGTTTTGTGAATCAGTCCCCATTAGAGTACATAAATTTTCTTTATCTGCTGATCTCATCGTCTTACCTATGATTGAGTTTGATATAATCCTCGGTATGGACTGGCTTTCGGACTATGATGCGAAGATTTATTGTAAGAAGAAAGAGGTTACGATTCTTGATGATAATGATAAGGAACACCTTATTTTTAGAGCCGAATCGTCACCACCTAATTCTTATTTAGACCCACACCCAGTAGCTCAACTAAATTCAATTATTGGGGAGGAAGAGAATGAAGTAACTATCGGTGAGGAAAGGAATGTTCAAATAGAGGATGTACCTGTTGTGAAAGAATTTGTAGATGTATTTCCGGAAGATTTACCTGGACATCCTCCAGAACGAGAAGTTGAGTTTTCCATTGATTTGATTCCTGGATCAAGGCCTATATCGAAGAACCGTTATAGAATGGCCACTGTAGAGTTAGTTGAACTAAAGAAACAACTAGAGGAATTGAGTAATAAGGGATTTATTCGCCCTAGTGTTTCTCCATGGGGAGCCCCTGTTCATTTTGTTAAAAAGAAAGATGGATCTATGAGGTTATGTATCTACTACAGGGAGATCAATGCTATAACGATAAAGAACAAGTATCCCCTACCTCGTATTGATGATTTATTTGACCAACTGCATGGAGCTCAATACTTTTCAAAGATTGACCTTCGATCTGGATACCATCAGTTGTGTGTGAAGAAGGAAGACATTCCGAAGACAGCATTTCGAACCAGGTACGGGCATTACGAGTTTACTGTAATGCCGTTTGGATTGACTAATGCACCCTCTGTATTCATGGATCTAATGAATAGAGTTTTCAAGGAGTATCTCGATTAATTTGTGGTGGTATTTATTGATGATATCTTGGTATACTCCGAAACCTACGAAGATCATGAAAATCACTTGCGCATTATCTTGAAGACTCTGAGGAGGCATGAATTATATGGGAAGTTTAGCAAGTATGAATTCTGGCTTCAGAAGATTTCTTTTCTTGGCCATATTATCTCAAAAGATGGAATCTCTGTTGATCCGTCTAAGACCAAGGCAATCCAAGAATGGCCAGCACCTACGAGTATAACTGAGGTACGCAGTTTTATTGGTCTGGCAGGTTATTATCGATGTTTCGTCCAGAATTTTTCCCGATTGGATAACCTATTAACGAAGCTCACACGTAAAGGGGTTAAATTTGTTTGGACAAAAGAGTGTGAAGAATGTTTCGAAGAACTGAAGAGAAGATTATTCAATGCTCCTATATTGACTCTACCATCGGGGAATTATGGGTTCGTTATTTATAGTGATGCATCGAAGAAAGGACTTGGTTGTGTCCTTATGCAGAATGATAGAGTTATTGCCTATGCATCACGACAGTTGAAAATTCATGAACAAAACTATCCTACTCATGATCTTGAGTTAGCAGCTGTGATCTTTGCTTTGAAGATATGGAGGCACTACCTCTATGGTGAAAAATGTGATATTTATACTGATCACAAGAGTTTGAAGTATATTTTCTCACAAAAAGAACTCAACATGAGGCAAAGGAGATGGCTTGAATTACTCAAGGATTATGATTGTACGATACACTACCACCCAGGGAAGGCAAACAAGGTGGAAGATGCTTTGAGTAGAAAAGACCATGGAGTTTTGAACAATATGAGAATTGAAAGGGATCCAATTTTTATGGATCTAGTGAAGATGGACATGGGAATAACCAGGGAAGGTGAAACATCAATTCTTTTTCAAATGGTTGCCAAACCATCTTTACTAGAAAGGATTAAGAGTTCTCAGACCGATGATGAAGAATTCCAAAAGAAGATTAAAGCTGTGAATGATGGGAGATTGAGAGACTTTGTGTATGAAGATGGAATTTTGAAATTCGGGAAGAGACTTTGTGTTCCCAATATACCTGATCTAAAAAGGGAATTGCTGGATGATGCTCATAGTTCCAATTTCTCTATACACCTTGGGAGCACCAAAATGTATAGAGATTTGAAGGAACATTTTTGGTGGGACAACATGAAGAGGGAGATTGCTGATTTTGTGTCAAGATGTATGGTTTGTCAACAAGTGAAAGCTGGAAGGCAACAGCCTGGAGGAGTCATGCAACCTCTTCCCATACCGGAGTGGAAATGGGACAATGTTACGATGGACTTTGTCATGGGGCTACCGAAGACTCCTAGAAGGAACGGTGCAATATGGGTTATTGTTGATCGTCTTACCAAGTCAGCACATTTTCTTTCTATAAGAGAAGATCTACCCCTGGAACGTCTAGCAAGACTATACATTAATGAAGTTGTGAGACTTCATGGAGTACCCCTATCGATTGTTTCTGATTGTGATCCCCGTTTTACTTCAAGATTTTGGAAAAGTCTTCAGAAATCCCTGGATACTGAACTTCATTTGAGCACTGCTTACCACCCTCAGACAGATGGACAATCAGAACGGACTATTCAAACCTTAGAAGACATGTTGAGATCTTGCTCACTTGACTTTCAGGGTATGTGGGATCAATATTTACCTCTGGTAGAATTTTCCTATAACAATAGCTTCCATTCAAGTATTCAGATGGCACCATATGAAGCGTTATACGGAAAGAGATGTCGTACACCAACATGTTGGGATGACGTTGGTGAAAGAAAACTTGTAGGCCCAGAACTGGTGGAGGAAACGGTGGAAAAGGTGAAGGTAATCCAAAATCACATCAAAGCAGCTCAAAGTAGGCAGAAGAGCTATGCCGATAATCGAAGGAAGGATTTGGAATTTCAGGTCGGTGATCATGTTTTCCTAAATGTATCTCCATGGAAGGGAGTCATACGTTTTGGTAAGAAAGGTAAATTGAGTCCCAGGTACATCGGACCTTTCGAAATTCTAGAACGAATTGGGGCTGTAGCTTACCGATTGGCAATGCCGCCAAGTCTCTCCAAAGTTCACGATGTGTTCCACGTATCTCTATTGAGGAAATGCATGCCTGATCCGACGCATGTACTCACCTATGAGGAATTAGAACTGGAACCCGATCTGTCTTATTGCGAAGAGCCTGTCATGATTCTTGATACGAGAGAACAAGTGCTGAGAAACCGGACGACGCGTCTGGTAAAAGTTTTGTGGAGAAATCATAAGATGGAAGAGGCAACGTGGGAACCCGAGGAACTTATGATGAAGAACCACCTGAGTCTTTTTATGCAGTAATACCCTAGAAATTGCGAGGACGCAATTATTTGAAGGAGGGGAGAATGTAACACCCCAAGCTTCCACGGTACGTTTCCCTTCGAATAATGCGATAGCGTGTGTTGTACGCAACCTCGAGTTCTAACACACACCACAACTAATTAAACTAGCCGTTGTGAATAGTAATACCTACTTTTTGAAATCATATATTTTTTATATTTCAAAATAGACTTCATTTTTGGATTCGGAATATCGAATTTAGCCTAAGGTAAAATTTTGGTACATTTCGGATAACTTTAATATTTTGATGAATAGTGAAAATTACTAAATTTTATTTAAAAACAACTTTTTTAATCAAAATAATTAATAGTGATAAATTGTGAATTTGAGTGGTTTTAAAGTATATTTAGAATATATTTTTACCATTTAATATAATGTTGGTCATTGGACATAATTTTACAATTAAACCGAACATAAACAAGTGTCAATCTTTTGATAGTTATTACCTCTTAAAAACACGCTTTTTGTTTTGACAGCGGGAATTAATTTTAAATTAATTTCTGCCACTTCTGTGTTTTGAATTTAGGAAAATGGATTTTATATTTGGAATCAGGATGTTCAAATTGTGTAAATAGGTAACTTTTATTTTTAGACATTTTGAATAGTTACTGTGGTAAATATTTTATTTACCATGGTTAAAGGGTAAATCCGGTAAATAAGGGTTAAAAAATAATATTATAATAATAAAAAATTACTCTAAAACGTGTCCTAACCTTATTGGTGGACACATACCCGACCATGGTCATCCTTGGGTCAATTTGGGGACCCCTTGGAGCCACTTGTATGTGGTAGTGACACATTATATTAATAAAGTTAAAATAAAAATAAAAATGGCATAAGCTTACATCTTTTAGAAGAACAATTTTTACATAGGGTTATACATGTTGGATTTTCGATTATAAATATTCATTAGAAAGATAAAAAGATTTCCTACATAATGATATTTTATTTATAATTTTTAGACATCAAATAATTTAAATTATTAATGACACAATAATGATGCAATGTTTACCTCATTAATAAATCATTTAAATAAATAAGATTATAATGATTAAAATATTATCTAAAACCTGTCCAATTCTTATTGGATGATGTTATTTAGAATATTAGTCATCTTATCTTCGACCTCAATGATTTTTGGACCATTATAAACCGAATATAATTATATTATAAAGTAATACTTTCACTCTTTCCTAAAGAGCCCCTCTTCTCCCTTATAAAAGGAGACCACTTCTACTCATTCCTCACACCTCTCAAGCCACTTGGCTCGTCCAAACTCTGCCCAACTAAGCTCCCCACATCCCTCTCCTCCTCCTTGAAGCTTCCCCTTAGGCAGAAATAATTTCAAGAAGTCCTTTGGTTCCAACAAAAGTGAGTTACCTAAATTAAAGGTAACGATTTCTATTAAATTATTTTCCTTTATTTTGCTTCTCCAACCCCCAAACTATTTTTATTTCCTTTATTTTGTAACAACACCAGTATCCTCAATATACTAGGATGTTGTTATAAGAAGGATTCAAACTACACATACACACAACTCCATCTAATGGATGATGAACATAATGTTTCTGTGGATGGCAAACTAACGCCTCACGAAACGATGATTGTTCAAATACATCTTACCGCCTCTCATGGTGTCCATTATGATGGAACTCTAATTAAATATGATATTAATGATATATATTTTATATATAAGCTTCTGTAATTCCATTTTATTTCATACCATTATTCGTTTCATGTTGTATATACATACGATAATTTCATTTGAGGAAGTGCGGACTACCACCCCCTTAAAATGATATGACTCGTTCATACCACACATGGGACGTATAAAGGATGGTGTTAATGAACTTAAGTAACATATATAAAATATTATATTATACTGGAATAGTAATATACCTATGTATCATTTGGATTCAATTCTTTTAAAATAAAAATTAAATGGAAGTAGCGTTCGTGCGTACGTACGGACTGTCGTCTCCACGAACGCGATGAGATTCATTCTCCATCGTATCCATTCAAGTATAATTATCATTTAATGATTTAAAAATGATGTTTAAGGACTTGATATCATTCTGGATATGAATAAGATACAACAAACATGACTTATGTAACAAAACATATAAAGAAAATGAGTAAGTTAACACCCGAAACGGCGATAATACTAAGATATTATTATCAAATCAATATTAAAAGATCATATATGATATCATATTAATGTATATGATTCTTGTATAATTTAGTAACAATTATTTCACTATTATACAGGAGGTTAACCTATCCCAACCAAGGAAAAGTACAAGGTAAGGGTTATTTCACAATCTCTTCATTATCCGAGGTTGTTTATACGTAATAATCTACTGGGATATCTTTATCATCCACATCCATGTTTCTTAAAAATGTATTTCAAAACATTTTTACTATTTACAAGAATATGGGTTAATGTCATTTATACCCTTGTTTGACTTTTTATAAGAGGTTTATAAAGGAATCTTTCCGTTGTTTTCGAAACAAGGTCCTTTTTAACCTTTTCGACAGAATTGAGGTAAGAATGTTTTTTTAACTTATACGGCGGGTGCGGTTATTTTACGCCGTTATAAAAACTTCAAAGCTTTCCTTACAAGCTTATAAGAATATTTTCAAAGAAAATGATTTATTTTATATGGATCTTAAATGATTTCAAAATAAAAGGAGATATTTCTTTAAAAATAATTTTGATTTCATCTACGTCAACATCCTTTGATGGATTTTAAGATTATTTGAAGTTGATTTATTATGATACAAAACTTCTATATTGTATTGAAGGTTTTGTGATATGTTTGACTATGGATGTGCTATTTTTATACCATTCATAGTTTATAGTGAAATTATTGACATTTCGTATGCTAGATTTAATACGAATGTTTATGTTATGTTTAAACCTTTTCATATGGGAATGCATTGGACTTAATAAGTGACGGGTGGAGCCCGCTATAGCTCCTCGATGCATCGGTAGGTCTCATGAGACAAACTAGTGTCTTGGCACAAGGCCTTGACAAAATCTTATTTGTAGTCTTGGCACGAGGCCTTGGCTATGTGGTTATGATAGTCTGGCATTATGCATTCCAACATTATGAAAGTGGTTTTTGATTTTTGCATGTGATTATTCGATTAGTATAATATCCATGTGAATAAGTAAATGGCATTATTTCATTTTATTTATTCCATACCATGTTGAAAGTTCATGTTTAAAAGGCTTTTGTTTTAGTTATACATTGCCTTAAATGTTTATTCTTATTGATGAAAGTTTCCGCTATATTGTTATCCTTACTGGGCATTTGAGCTCACCCCTTTTCTATGTTTTATTTTTCCCAGGAAGTGAAGATGTAAGTTATGAATGACCTGCAGGGATATTATGAGGGGATTATAGTGTGGACTGTGGAAACATTATGTTGTTGTAGTAGTTTTTTAATTTTATGATGTAATGTAAAACTTATGAATATATCTAGTGTTTCCAAGGCTACTAAACCAATCGGTCTTTCGAGATTTGATCTTTCTTGTGATCATGCCAATGTTATGTAATAATGCACCGACTCTAGGCAACTAGGGTCAGGGCGTTACAAAAGTAGTAGTTTCTACATCATCAGATAATTGATGATGAGGGATTAAAATATATCTAGTTGTATATGAAATCATTTCATGTACCTGATGTATCATGAATTCATGGGAATGTTCATTTGTTTAATGATGAAGAAATAAATTGAAGGGTTTGACCCCAAATACCTCTCCTTATAGAGGGTGAATACTGAACAAAAATATCTTGGTGATTTGTTACATCTACTCCAGAAAAATATATAAATTCTAATGGATATCATTTTGGTATTTTTTGGGAGATACCAAGTCCCCATGGAGTCATGAAACATAAAAGGTGATTTTAGGCCCTCTAACGATGTTTTCTCACTTCTTACTAATCATATAAACTCAGTTCATTTTAGATCGGTGAAGGATCTCTGCTTGAGAGATAATTCCACTTCATGGAGTCCCATGGATTATTATTTTACCTAGAGAGTCATGTTTTACATATCTCTATATGATGAAATTCCTAATATCCATTGGAATGTAACAGAGGTTGAGAATGACATAACATCTATATACTGGAAGATATTAAGAGAGGACAATAATCATATTGGAGGTTAGGCATCAATTTTGTGAGTTATAACTTAGAAGATAATGGGATAATCATCTACACATGAATGAGTTCACATAAAATAACTGTTATCAGGATTAAATTTTGAATGAACCTTAAGCTTCTCATTAAGGGATATCATGTCTCTCGCCATTGTGTTTTCATGATGTAGGTGAGGCATCATTTTTTGACCTAGTATGTCATAAGTGTCATCTAAAAGAGTTTAATTGGAATGAATAAATTTATAAACACTTTTAATATATAGATTTCATATGACACACATATGAGGATACCCAGGGAGTTTGTTGTGGTAGATCATTTTTCAGTGACTAATTGGTTTGGAAATATATTTCTAGGGATGTACAGAATGCTATGATCTGGTTTCGTTGGACCCTATCTGATCATCAAGAAGATATGGGTAGTGGCATATTATCTGGACAAAATTTATTTCTATCGAGGTATGCAAGACATGTTCCATGTATCACAGACATATATGTACATACCCAACCAAAAATATATTTTTTATTGGGATAAAATTGATATAAAGACTGATTCATCATATGTGTAGTGTCATGATATGATAATTGATTGAAGTGAGAATATTTTTCAAGGAAGGATTGTTCCACTATTTTGGATTTAGTTGCAATGTAGATAGATCCCAAAAGGGATTTGAGAATGTATGATTGGTTATCTATTTTAGGGGAATGAGTTATCCAAGAAGGATCACAAGAGATAATTCTAAAAAAATGGTGCGTTGTATAAGAAATATAGGAACACTCCTTGTTTTTTGATGTGGTGTTTGTACTTGGTGTAGTATCCCATTTCCAACCATCAGACATTTGGAATCCTCAATATTAAGAGGAAATTATAAAATATTTTTTACTCTATTATTTTTTTAAATGATTAATGATCTTCTAATATTTTCATCTTATAAGAAACTGGAGACCACTATTAAGAGGATAATATTTTTAGAGTCTAGATTGGCCATGTTCATATGATCCTTTCATATTCGATACTTTGGTTCCCCTATGCCTCTCTACTTCCTTCTGACCATGACATTTCACTTAATCATGTATAAACTATTAGATAATATCATCGACAAGAAAAATAGTTTACATTAATTTAGATGGAATAAAATTGATAATATTTATTCATTCCACCATCACTGTGAGTATCGTATATAATCATAGGATTTCAAAATAGGTGATTTACAATATTGAGAAAAATTTGATGGATTTCCTTTGGGAAAGTCATTTCGATGGAAAGTGTCATTGATATTATTTGTTAAAACATTAAAATCCTATTAAGGATGGTGGGATAAACATTAAAATTAATTCTAGAAATATGTAAAGTATTCATGCCAAACTGGCACGGGCGGTCATATAGGGGAAAACTCTAATACTGGCGATATATGAAAAAAAACCTTTGGAAATGGGGGGATTCTATCTATTATAAATCAATCAATTATTCAGAAAATGATTCTATCATTTTCACATCATCATCCATATTATAGATAGTTAGTTTGTAAGGTGATCCTTAACTGTTGGATCCACAATTGGTTGGGGAATATTATAGGATTTCCTCACTTCTCTTCACCTAGTATCATATTTAGGGAAGATGGAGACCATCTCATTCTCTTTCAGACTACTTTTTATGTAAACTAGAGAAGAATATTTGCCAAAATTTTCTTGAAAAATGATAATGACTGATGTTTTTTTACTATTTCACCATATGGTGTCATTAAAATCATTGATTTTCACATCTTCCAAGAAGTAACTACTCTATTATACCCTTGGGGATAGATTCATTGATATAGTGAAACTCCCCTAAAATTATCATTTCTATTTTGATGATTTTGGAACAATTTTTAACATATATACGATAACATATAAAAGAAAGTAGTCATCTTATCTATTTAATTCTTCTACTACATGGACCCAATCATTGATTCTTTACTGCACCAGTTATTCACTAGTGATTGGGAACAAGTAGTATTGGTATCCTTCATCTGGCCCATAGGTGAATCAGAGAAGGTAGATTTTTTGTAGACATTCATCTGACGTTGGTTCTGTGGTGTATCTAGTACTTTCCCTATGTATAATTCTAGAAAACTGATTCATATAACATGGTGTTGGGTCTCCTAATTATCTAAAAATTATGCACATAATATGTCTTCATCGTGGACCGTTACTGGCTTTCGTTTCTATACCAGAATTTGTGCCATGGATCCTTGTAGGTTGTGTAAGGATGCATCAGAGGGTCCATCCACTAAGGTTTTGTGTACCTCCTTTCCCTCGAATTAGTATGTTGATTTTATTCTGGGTAATTAGGTTAATTGGTTCTATCATATCTCATGGAATAAACTGAACATGGATGGCTTGTGATTCTTGGGATACATGAGCAGTTTTAGAGAGATCAGATTACCTATTAGTTATGTCCTGGCAGCTTTCTGAGCCTTCTGTGAGAATGGCCACTCCATTCATCAAGAGGCTCATTCCCTCCTCACAGGCCTCCTTCTTCGCAATCATAGAATCATTTTTTCAAGGAGTTTGAGATTATTTCACATACTATGTAAATAAGATTAAAGGTAAGGTGCATACCCCTTGCAGGAATTGAAAAAGCAACTCCAAGAGAATCTTGATAAAGGATTCATATGCCCTATTGCGTCACCTTGGGGAGCACCAGTTCTATTTATTAAGAAGAATGATGGATCAATGAGACTCTACATTGATTATCGTGAACTTAACAAGATCACTATCAAGAAAAAATATCATCTCCCGTGCATTGATGACTTATTTGACCAACTACGCGGAGCTCAATACTTTTCCAAGATTGATCTTCATCCAGGGTATCATCAATTAAGGGTCAAAAGGGAGGATATACCAAAGACAACCTTCTGTACAAGGTATAGACAATATGAATTTATAGTGATGCCATTTGGTCTTACTAATACCCCTGTTATCTTCATGGATCTGATGAATAGAGTCTTTAGAGACTATCTTGATCAGTTTGTGGTAGTATTTATAGACGATATTCTTGTCTATTCAAAGAGCAAGGATGAACATGACGATCACTTGATAATTATATTGAAGACCCTGAGAAAGGAGATTCTTTATGACAAATTTATCAAGTGTGAATTTTGGCTTCAAAAAGTTTCATTTTTGGGTCACATAATCTCAAAAGTGGGGATATCTGTGGATCCAAAAAAAACAGAGGTTATCGAAAGATTGTCGAGACCAACAACAGTAATCGAGATCCGAATGTTTCTTGGTTTGGATGGATATTATCACCATTTTGTGAATTATTTTTCAAGATTATCTAATCCACTCACCAGGTTGACTTGAAACAGAGTTAAGTTCGTGTGGATGGAGGAATGTGACGAGAATTTCAAGGAGTTGAAAAGAAGGTTATCCAGTGCACCTATTCTCACAATTCCTTGTAGTGGAGAACGGTTTGTGATCTACAATGATGCATCCAAGAAGGGATTGGGGTGTGTTCGCATGAAAAACGATATGGTGATAGATTATGCCTCACAACAGTTGAATATCCATGAGAAAAATTACCCAACTCATGATTTGGAGTTAGTTGCGGTAATCTTTTCATTAAAGAATTAGAGGAATTATCTTTAGGGAAAAAGGTGTGACATTTATACTGATCATAAAAGTTTAAAGTATATTTTCACAAAAAAGGATCTCAATATGCGCCAAAGAAAATGGTTGGAGCTGATTATGGATTACAACTGCTCAATTCATTACCACCTAGGGAAAGAAAACAAGTTGGCAGATGCATTAAGTCGACAAGACCATGCTAGCTTATCCAAGATGAGGATCACAAAAGATCCAATATTTATGGATTTACAAAAGATAGATCATGGAATTATAATGAAAGGGGGAAATCTTATCCTTCTCAAATGAATTTTCAACGATATATACATGTGAAGATTAAAGAGGCATAGAAAGAAGATGTAGAATTACAAAAGAAGGTGAGAAATGTTCCTGAATTCAACCCGGATTGTGATGGGATAATTAAGTTCAGGAATCTAGTTTGTGTTCCTCCAACCCCTGAATTAAAAAAGGATCTGCTGGATGAGGCTCATAGTTCTTCATTCTCTATTCATCCAGGAATCACGAAGATGTATATGGACCTGAAAGAGTACTTCTGGTTGGATGGCATGAAAAGAGATGTTGATGAATATGTCTCTCGATGGTTGGTTTGTCAGCAAGTTAAAACTGAGAAACAGAAGTCTAAGGGGATGTTACAACCATTACCCATACCAGAATGGAAATTGGAAAACATCACTAAGGACATTGTCAATGGACATCCTAAAACATCCAAAGGCAAAAATGCTATCTGGGTCATAGTTGATCGTCTTACGAAGTCTGCACACTTTATTGCTATTAGAGAGGATTTATCTCTAGATCAACTTGCCTGGTTATATGTAAAGGAAGTGGTAAGATTGCATGGAGTACCACTTTTTATTATATCTGATCGGGATCCTAGGATTACCTCAAAGTTCCGGAGATGTCTTCAGTATTCTCTGGATACATCGTTGAGTTTCTGCACTGCGTATCATCCTCAGACAGACGGGTAGTCTGAGAGGACAATTCAAACTCTAGAAGATATGTTTAGAGATTTCTCTATGGATTTAAAAGGTGGTTTGGATAAACACCTACCTTTGGTGGAAGTTTCTTATAATAATAGCTTTAACTCCAGTATTCAGATAGCTCCTTATGAAGCTCTCTATGGAAAGAAATGCAGAACTCCAACTTGCTGGGATGAAGTTGGGGAAAGAAAGCTATTATGACCTGATCTTGTTGATGAGATGGAAGAGAAGGTCAAATTTATTCAACAAAACATTAGTGCTGCTCAGAGTCGACAAAAAAGTTATGCCAACAAATGAAGAAAAGACCTAGAGTTTGAAGTGGGTGATAAAGTGTTCTTACGAAAATCTCCTTGGAAGAGAGTAATGAGATTTGGAAAAAAGGGAAAGGTGAGCCCCAGGTATATCGGTCCTTTTTAAATTCTAGATCATGTTGGGAAGGTAGAGTACCGATTGGCGCTTCCACCGAATCTCTCTCAAGTTCATGATGTGTTCCATGTATCTCTCCTGAGAAAGTACATACCTGATCCTTCACATGTACTTGGCTAAGATGTTGTACCGCTGGAGAAAGATCTTTCTTATGAAGAACAACTGATAGAGATTCTGGATCGTAGCGAAAAAGTCCTATGGAACAAGACCACTCGCTTGATGAATGTTTTATGGAGGAACCACCATTTAGAAGAAGTTACTTGGGATCTTGAGTATATGATGAGGGAGAGGTATCCTCATCTGTTTGTAATGAAGTGACGAATTTCGACGGTGAAATTCATTTTAAGGGGGGTACAATGTAACACCTGAGACTTTTTTGAGAAATCATTTGTTTTTATGTTATATAAATCATTAAAGGGATATTTCACTACACACAACACTATGTTGGCTTGCTTTACACGCAATCATGACCTTCCTCGATAGCTTCCGTCGTATGCAATACCGAGTTTCACTAAACAACGATATGCTATTAAAATGTTATTGAAACTAGCCGTTATGAATAGTAATAACAACTTTTTGAACTTTTTTAAATTTCATCTTTCAAAATGGACTTTATTTTTGGATTCGGAATATCGAAATCAGCCTAGGGTGAAATTTTGGAATATTTCTGAAAACTTTTAATTTTTGATGAATAGTGAAAACATTGGGTTACTATTTAAAAACCGACTTTTTATTTAAATAATGATTTTTTTTATTTAAATTTATTTTAGGTCAAAATTGATACATAATACCTATATAAGTTAAATTCAATTCATTGGATTCATTTTATAATAATTTTAGATATATAAAAATTTTATTGAACTTTTCACCGTCTTTTACCCACCTCCTAGGAGAATTTAAAAATTTACATAAAATTTAAGTTTACTGCTTTTGTGAATGGAATTTCAAAAATCTGACACACACGGTTGATGTCATTAAGTAATCTGTGGTTAAATGATGTGAATTTTTTTTGGTGAATAGTAACTTTTTACTTTTACTTACCACGGTTAAAAGTAAATAGGTTAATTAAGGGTAAAAATGATATTATTATTAACATAAAACATGTCCTAATTCTATTGGATAATTGAAATTCAACCAAACAAAACCTTATGAAAAAAATATGGCCATCTAGGCGCACTTGGATTAGATTAGGACATTTAATATTATTTAATTTAAAGAAGGGTTAAATTAGTTAAAATCAAAGTTTAATTACTAAATCATTTTTAATATAAGGTTATACATAAGATAAATACAACTATAAATATTAATTAGAAAGATAAAAATATTTCCTACATAATGATATTTTACTTGTAATTTTTAGACATTATATAATTTAATTTATTTATGACACAATGATGATGAAATAATTATCCTATTAATGAAATATTGACATAATTGATGTTATAAATAGCCAAATAAATGTAATTTGAGACTTCATGTGAATTAAAATAATTTTATATTTTAATATGACATGTTAGTATTGATTTAATTAACTTTTTTCGAACTAATCTTTCTGTTATGCGTTTCACAAAAATCAATTACCAAATAGTATCAAAATTGACATAAAATTGTTTTTAAAACAAATATTACATTCTTAATTGTTATTTTTTTCCTAAAAAACTAAGTTTCAGAAAAATGACTTAAATAAGGTTGTGTATTTTAATAATAAAAAACTTGGTCTTCTTTTGGCTTGTTATGGTAAGTTTATTAACCTTATAGTGTAAGAAAACAAAAAGACACAGTAAAAGTAAAATTATTTAACTTAAAATTAAATCTAAATGATAAGGTTAACATAGAACCCTAAACTTTTCTAATTCTATTGTATGAGAGGATTTCGACTCATCCCCACCTTATATTCGAAATAAATCAATTTGTAGCTATTAAAAACCGAATATGACTTTATAATAAAATAATATTTTCAGTTTTTTCAAAGGTGCCCCTCTCCTTCCTTATAAAAGGGAACCTCCTCTCTATCTTCCTCACACCACTTTGAGCCTTCATTCTCGGCCAACCCCTGAATAATTCTCTTCTCCACTTCCATAGAAACATCCTAGTGGTCCTAGTCTTCTTCAAAGATCAATTTTAGTGCCCTAAATGGTGGTCTCAAAGAGGCGCTTCAAAGAAAAGGTAATCACTGTTACCGATTCTTTCAACTTTATATCTTCTTCCACTTATTCTTCATTAGTTTTTTCATTATGAAGTAATAACATCAGTATCACTCATATATTTATATGTTATTATAAGTATGAAACAACCCTATTTCATCATCTATCCATCCTACGGAAAACGAAATCACCGCACGTGCGTACGTATGGAATACCATCTTCACGCCATGGTGTAATCTATTTTCCACAACCACCTAACTTGGATGGGTATAATGGTGAAAATAAATAACTATATATGATTATTGTAAATTGGTATTTATTCATAAATAGTATACATACACTCCAATACAATTCCACGATCATGGGAACGATATCATTGCTCTTGCGTACGTACGGAATACCGTCTCCACGATGTGACCTGACTCGTTCTTCATGATCTTCATTGAATAATGATTATATAAATGAATTTAATGAATGAATATGGTATATTATACACTAATACCATTCTGGAAATGATGTATCTATAACCTAAAAAGAATAAGAATAATTTATTTTACAAAACACGCCTAAGAACAAAAAAAAATAAACACCCAAATAACAAGTAACAATGAAATATTACTAATAAGAAGCTAAGAATATTCCCATATATGATATCATAAAAATAAGTATGATTCTGGAAAAAGTCAATAACATTATTTAAATTATTATACAGGAGGTTCAGACAGTTATGAAGAAAATCGGACCTAAGGTAAGAAAAAATCTCACAATCTCATTTTTATCCGAGATTTTTTATACTTCAAAATTTACTGGGGAATATTTATTATCCACATCCATGTTTCCTCAATATGTAATATTATTTCCATACACCTAAAAATTTATAAATCCAATTTTACCCTTCGATGAGTTTTTAGTGAATGATATGAAAGGAATCTTTTGCCGTTATTTGTACGAGGTGCTTTTTGACTTTTCTGAAAAAAGTACGAGATGAATGTTTTCTAACTTATATGACATGAATGGATTTTTTAGAACATTATTTCCATGAAGCTTCCTTTACACGTTTTCATGTTTATTTTTAATCAACTTCTTTTATTTCAAAATTATATTACATGTTAAGAAAGGAAAACATTTTTGAAGTAAAAAGGATATTTTCCTCAAGAATGGAGTTCAAGTGTTTTATCAAAATTATTTTCCATCTATGATAATATGGGGTTCTGTTTCTATCCCTATATTTACATTGATTTGATTATGTTATGATGGAATTATTTTTATTATGTCCTTTTATCTTAAATGGATTATGTTATGATTGCATGATGTTTATGTTTCCTATTTTTATTACATGTGTTATGCAATGATGTATGATGTATGATTTTGTTCCACACATAATAATGTTATAATTCTGAGATGGGTGGGACATATATATCCCTCCAATGCATTGGTTAATGATTTATATCTCATGAGATAGACATGGATGTAAAGGAAATTTAAACCGTTTCAGTGAAACATGACTGAAACGAGGAGTGAACTCGGCTCGGAAATGGACTTTGTCCACTAAGATAATCATGGATATGAGTCTTGACTACTATGAAATGATTCTCCATGATTATGTGTGTATTACACAAAGTTTAATGTTTTATGTTATGATTATTTGGGATTACATTTCACCACTATAATTAATCCCATGTTATGAAATTATGATCTCTTTTGCAGGTTAAGATTTCCAAAATGTTATGTTATTATGAATATGATGTGATTGATATTTCTTTTGTTTACCCTTACTGAGGATATGAGCAAACCCTTTTGTATGTTTTCTTTTCCCAGGTCAGGAAGAAGGTTATTATGTAGGATATGACAAAAGGTACACTAGATATGATGAAATAAATGGGAGACAATGTAGATGCTTTATGAACCAATTGTCTATGTTTCCCAGTTTCTAAAGACGCTATACCTATATATTCCTTTCATGGTTTTATTATATGTTTTAAAAAGTGTACTTCAATTTTTATGTAATAACCATGTATGTAAAGTATGGGTCATTATACATCTCACCCACTACTTCCTTAATAGGAACAACTAAGCATCCAATTAATGGACTCAGACATAAGCTACAAAATCAGAGGCTTCAGATTCATTCTCTATTTCTTATTCATTCTCAGTAGCTGGCTGGTCTTTCTCAACAACAGGTGTTTCCACTTCTAATAAATTTTCCTTTCCTGATGATATAATTTCAGCAACAGGACTTGGGGGGAAAGCCCGGATCCCTTCCATCAGCCATAGAAGTATCCTCTTCATCAAACTCATCATTGTACTCAGGTTCTTCCTCATTAGGTCATAGACAAGATTCCCTAACATCCTAAGGCGTTGAAGGATGATCCACATGATTGAACTTATCATATAGCTTCTTTTCATCATATACCCACTATATTCCCAATGTATTTCGGTTTATTTTCATGTATTTGAAAAAATTGCTTGTGATACAAAAATTATTCCTTACCATAACTGTATCATCCTGGGACTCAGCTACCCCATTCACTTTGATCATCACTGAGATCATCTTGGCAAAGAATAAGGAATTTGTTTTTGACTTTGGTCTAATAATATCCTCCATTTGAATCATTGTCAGCCTGCACAGATTCACATTCACACCATTTCTCAAAATATGTAACAAATAGATATCTTGATATCTTAAATTCACAAAGTCTCCACTCCTTGGAATTAAAACATGTTGAACAAACTTGAAAAACAATTTGTTCTCTCCATCAGTTTTAACAGCCACCACCAATCTATGTTTGCCACTACCAGTGAGCTCCTCTAAAGCAGTCTCATAATCAAATATTTCACTTATAGGTGGTACTGATCTCGAGAAATATCCAGGAACACGTTTGGGTGGAACCTTCCGGCATTTGGCCCACTCAACGGATGAAAAAGATATCTCCTTTATATTCACAAAGGAAATCATTCAGTTCTCATATTCGGATTTCTCAAAGGTTACTAACTCATAGAACTATTTCAACAGCTTCAGATAGTAGGGTCCATTATGGTTCAAAAATCAATCTAACCACTTCTGATCATCTATCACCTCGAGAACTAGAGATTTACTAGACACCAGCCATTCCACGCACTGCTCTTTTTCGATCAAAATAACTCTATTCTATAAGTGCGGGTTCACTGGTCAACTTCCTGACCTTGTTCTACTGACACTGCTACTTTCTTCTTGATTTGTCTTCTGATTCATCACATTCACCTCGTCAACATCATCTATGACATAGGGCATTTTTTTTCCATTTCTGGTTCGAGAAACATAGGGTTTTTGAGAGATTAGGGAGATAAGGCTTGAGGGTAAAGGAACGATTCTGTTTATTGAGAAGTAAATAGGACATAGTTTTATCGTTTAGGAATCTTAAAATAAATAATTAAAATATCATAAGTATAAATGATTCATATTCTAGAAGCAGATAGAAGTTTAAAACAACACACATCAGAAGGGTATATCGGTGAGAGTTCCTAGCAGTTAGGTTTATCTATTAGTGAGGTCCATCTGTGAGGTATCACTTCGGTGAGGTTTATCAGTGAGGTATCACATCGATGAGGTATCACATCGGTGAGGTATCACATCGGTGAGGTATTACATCAGTGAGGTATATCGGTGAGGCTTATAAGTGAGTTTTATCAGTGAGGTTTATTAGTGTGTTTTATCACTCCTAAGTCATGTCTAATGTAACATAACCAATCCAAACATAAAGGTTTTGTGAAAATGTCTTCTAATTGATGTTCAGTACCTATAAATTCAAGAGTAATATCACCTTTTTGGTAGTGATATCTTAAGAAATGGTGCCACAAATCATTGTGTTTGGTCCTATAGTGAGACACATGGTTATTTGAAATGTTAATTGCACTTGTGTTATCATAGTTAATAGAAACATGTTTAAAATCATATCCATAGTCCAAAAGAGTGTCTTTAATCCCTAGAATTTGTGCACAACAACTACCAGAAGCTATATACTCTGCTTTGGCAGTGGACAAAGCTAGATAATTATATTTCATACTACACCATGATACTAATGATTTTCCCAATAAATTACATGTTCCAGATGTGATTTTTCTATCTAACTCACAACCAACAAAGTTAGCATCTGAATAACTCATTAATTCAAAAAAATTCATTTTGGATAAAACAAACCCACATATTTAGTATGATTAAGATATATAAAAATTCTTTTAACAGCAAGAAAATGAGATTCTTTTGGATTAACTTGAAATCTTGCACACATGAACAAACTAAACATAATATCTGGTCGACTAGCAGTAAGGTAAAGTAAGATTCCAATCATAACTCTGTAATTGGTTTGATCCACTCATTTCCCAGTTTCATCTGCATCCAATTTACAGACAACACTCATAGGTGTATCACTTTCCTTAATACTATCAAAACACAAACATTTTAAAAGATCCATTGTATATTAATTTTTATTCAAAAAAATACCATTTTCATTTTGAAAAACATGAAATCCTAGAAAAAATTTGAGTTCTCCCATTAAACTCGTTTCAATTTCATTTTGCATACTTTTTGAAAAATTTGTACCTAAAAAATGTTTAGAAGATCCAAAAATAATATCATCAACATAGATTTGTACTATAAAAACATCTTTATAAATTCATTTAATAAAAAAACTTGGATCAGTAATCGCTTTAGTAAAACCTTTTGAAATAAGAAAATTACTAATTCTATCATACTAAGATCTTCGAGCTTGTTTCAACCCATATAAAGCTTTGGATAACTTGAATTCTCAATTTTTGAAATATGGATTAGTAAATCTAGGTGGTTGTTCAACAAAAACATCTTCAATTATAAGACAATTTAGAAAAGAACTTTTGACACCCATTTGATATAAATTGAAATTCAGATGAGCAGCATAGGAAAGTAGAATCCTAATAGCCTCTAATCTAGATACTGGGGAAAAGGTTTATTCATAGTCTATACCTTCCACTTGAATATATCCTTGTGAAAGTAGAATAGATTTGTTTTTAACTATATTTCCAGACTCATCAACTTTGTTTCAAAAAACCCATTTAGTGCGTATCATTAAAGTGTCCTTAGGTATGTCAACTAAAACCCAAACTTTGTTTCTTTCAAAATGATTAAGTTATTCTTGCATAGAAATTTCAAAAAATTCATCATTTATTGCATCATTGACATTTTTAGGTTCTAGATGTGAATGAAAGGCTTGATGTTTAACCTGGTTTCTTAGAAAATATCTATTCTTTATCCCTCTATCAAGATTACCAGAAACATCGTCTAAAGGATGAATCATTAGAATCCTAGTTGATCTAGTAAAGGTAGGAATAAAAATTTCAGGCACTTCTCTATGTTCATGTTCTATAGAAGGATATTCTAGAATATGTCCAGAACTGGATGTTTTTACAGAAGGTTCATTGGTTTTATCATTAAGGTCCAGAATAGTCAAATCTTCTTCAAGATTTTCAAGAGAAGACTTAGGTTCATGTGGATTAGTTTCATCAAATTTGATATGAACATATTATTCCACACATTTTGTTCTTTTATTATGGACTATATAGGATTTTTTTGTAATAGAGTATCCTAAAATGATTCCTTCATCACTGTTTGAGTCAAACTTGTCTAGATTATTCTTGGTATTCAGAATGAAGACCTTGAAACCAAAAACTCTGAAGTAACTATCATTAGGTTTTCTATTGTTCCACAGTTCATAAGGGGTCTTCTTAAAAACAAGTCTAATCAAGACTCTATTGATAATATAACAATATTTATTCATATCTTTAGCCCAAAAATAAATATGCAGGTCATACTCATTAAACATAGTTCATGAAATTTCTTGAAGGGTTATATTTCATCTTTCTACTACACCATTCTGCTGAGGTGTTCTAAGGGCAGAGAAATTGTGACTATAGCCATTGTGTGAGCAATAAGATTCAAACTCATGATTATCAAACTCACGACCATGATCAATTATTAGCATCTTAATATTAAGTCCACTAAGGTTCTCTATAGACTTGGAGTATTAAATAATGTATGAACAGGCTTCATATTTGTGATCTACGATGTATACCAAAGTATATCTAGATAAGTCATCTACTAAGACATAGACATAGTGCATCCCATTTGAACTAGAAACAATTGAAGGTCTAAAAAAGTCCATGTGAACAAACTTTAGAGGTTGAGAAGTTGAAACTTATTTCTTTGATTTAAAAGAAATGTTATGTTGCTTTCCCTTTTGACAGGGACTACAAACCTTTTCTGATGGGAATTCACGATTGGGTAGATATCTACCTAAGTTCTTCCTAGTCAATTTTCTATGTGAATGAATGTTGCAGTGTCATAATCTTCTCTTCCATAGACAATATTCTTTATGAAAAGGATTTAAACAAGTAACATTTTGTTTATCTAATGATGTTAAGTCAACTGCATAAACATTTTTATTTCTCAAGGAATAAAATACTAAAACATTATTAGAGTTAAAAACATTACAAGAATCATTTTCAAATTAAACAATAAATCCTTCATCACATAATTGAGAAATACATAGATGATTATATTTAAGTCCATCATCAAATAAAACATGGGAAATTAAAAATGAATCAGTGTTACCAATCTGGCCTAGGCCGATGATCTTTCCTTTAGAATTATCACCAAAGGTGACATGGACTCAAACAAATTTGATTAAACTATTAAAGCACATGTATTCTCAGACATGTTCCTTGAACATACACTATGCAAGTACCACATCTTCTTATGATAACTCTTTAATCAGGTTTCCTACAAAATAGGTTTAGATCGAAAACAAATTTGGTACCCAGATCATCTTTGGTCTGGAAAGGTTAGAAACCAATGCTTTAGGTACCCAAATTTATCTTATGGGTTTCATATAATTTAGAAAATCAATAAATTTTGAAAGATAAACTTTATTTTGTATATAATCATATGAATAACTTGTTGAAGCACACAAAGTTCCAAAATTAGAACTTGCAACATTCTCTCCAGATTTGGAAATGAATCTAGTTTTAGTAAATTGTCTCTATCCAGGCTGATATCCTATTCTAGTAGTAAACTTTGGTGCCACTTGTTTTCCTAGAATTTTAGTAAGATTTTCTTTTCCATTTGTGATTTTTTCTATTTCCTTCTTTAATTACTCATTAGACAATTTTAGTTCAATATGTTTCTTCAGCAATTGAGCATTCTTTTCCTTTTCAACATCAAGTGTAGATTTTAGAGAACTGGTTATAGCATTTTTTTTCTTCAAGGTCTTATACATGTCCTTAAATTCATTACATGTCTCTTCCAGCATATTACATTATTCAAACAATTATTCAGTAGACGTATTTTCATATTCACAATCAGAATCGGAATCAACTCCATAATACTATGAATTTAGAGTAGGAGGGTCCAATGATACCTCAGATGTGTTTGTCATAAAACACATGTTAGCATGATTCCTTTCAGAGTAAAAAACTTCAGATTCACTTGTGCTATCTTGTGAATGACTCCATGTTGCATTCATAACATTCATGTAATTATATTTCTTGTAATCATATTTCTTTTTGAACTTCAATTTTGGACATTCAGATTTAATGTGAACTTTTCTCTTGCATTCATACTAGATAACTTCATCACTCTTATCAGACTTCTTAAAATCCTATTTCCAATGAACTTTTTTGTCATATTTCCATTTGTAGTTTGATTTTCCGATGAATTTATTCTTCCTTTAGAACTTATTAAATCATCTGGCTATTTGAGCCATCTCAGCATCACTATCAGATTCTGAACATTCACTTGTTGAGATTTCAGTTTTTATGTGTACTTTCTCCTTATCCTTGCTCTTTGTATCAGTATATTTAAAAGGCACTAACTTCCTTTTTGGTTCATCATTCTCTTCCTTATTCACCTTTAGTTCTTCATCATACATCATAATCTTAACAATTAATTATTTAATAGGTAGTGTGACGATGTCGCATGATTATCTAATGGTAAGAGATGTGCCTCTCCATATTTCTGGAAGACATTATAATATTCTCATGATCTGTTCTTTTACAGGAACAACTTTACAAAGAGTGCTCATGGTGTTGAGAATTTTATTGAACCAGAGATACATGTCAGAAATGAGTTTATCAGGCTTAATTATAATGATTTCGTATTTAATCATATAGGTGTTCAAACTCATTTCTCAAAACATTAGTTGTTCCCTCATGAGAAATAGCCATAGTATCCCAAATTTCATAAACGGGTTTACAAGCAGATATTCTATTAAATTACTCATCACCTAGAGAAAAATACAGGGCATTCATAGATTTACAATTATTATTGTAAGCTATCTTAGTAGGTTCATCCCATGTATATCTAAAAGTCTCTGGAATCTTATATTGAGTTTCTATGGCAGTCCATATATCAAATTCCTTACTTTCTAAATGAATTTTAATTTTAAGCTTCCACTGAGCATAATTTGTGCCATTAAATAATGGTGGTATGTTGGTAGAAACACCTTCTAATAAATTATCCATAATTATATTTAAAAAATATATATTTACAGAGATAAAATTTAGAACTAACAGAAATTTAAGATCTTTAGGATATAACTAAAATCACATTTAAAAAACAAAGTGTTTTGAAATCTTATATTAATAAAAACCTACCACTAATACCAATTGTTGGTCGGAGTGGATACTAAAGAGGGGGTGAATTGAGTTCCAATTAAAAATTTTGTTAATAATATTTCTCTAAAAAATCCCACAATTTAAAAAATAAGTTAAACTGTAGTGAATTTATACATATTTTAAATGTTCAATTAGTTTCTCAATTATTTATTAGGTCTTCTTTAATTTAATCAAGAGATTAAATTAACTTTTGAAACTAACTTACTAGTTAACAATAAGTATAAACAGTTTCTAATTTAACTATAAATGTATCTTTAAAACAAATTGTATTTCAATGTAATTAGCAGTGGAATATAAAATATATAGTATACTTTAGACTTAATCTCAAATGTACTGTAGATGTTACCAAGAGGTTTAGTCTCATGTTGAGACATAGTCCTCTAAAACAATTTATATAAACTTTGATCCACACCCTGGATCGGGGTAAAAAAACAGTACAAAATTTGATCTACACCCTGGAGGATGGTGTTTGGTTCTACATTCATTTAAAATTAATTAAACACATTATAGTAACTTCTCTATATCACCACATAGTGTACGTTTAAGAGGATAAAAACATTCTTATGAATCATTAATTATATAAAAATACATAATAAGTGGTGATATATTACATTAACATTCAAATCACATTCTCTCCCACAAAATATATTCCATCAATTTGAGTCACATTTTTTAGTTTATATATATTTAAATATATTAAAAGGTAATGCCTTGGTCAAAGGCTAAGAGACAATTTATTAATAATCAAATAAGGGAACTACAAAAGTCTGAAAGAAGGGATTTTATTACAGTCTCATTAATAATGGGGATGAAGGTCAACCAGAATATTATCAACACAAGTAACGCTCTAGTTGATACCTTGGTTAGCAAAAGCATGATCCACCATGTTCGATTCTTGGTAGGAATGTGTGGCAATATATATAATCTCACGAAGAGATTCCACGCATCTCATCTATAGATATGTAAGGTTGCAGGAAAGGGGGACCGGGCCATTCGAAATTTCTTGGAAGATCAAGGTAGAGTCGCTTTCAATCCAAATTCCATTCCAACCCTTTATTTTCTCAATATTAACAGCCTGGATCACCGCCAACATCTCAACTTCTAAGGATGTGGGGTTGGTGTAATCTCTAAAGAAACACCCATGACAGTGGCCCAGATAATTTTATGAACTGAACAGTAATATTAGTAAAAAAATTCCACAAAAAACAATTAAATATATATTGAACCTAGATAAGTTATAAGCAAATTTCGTAACATGTTTCATAGAATGAATGAATATTTTATTGAACATAATTTATCTAAATTAACTTATTTATATTACATATTCAAACTGATATGATTTTTAGATTTACATGTTTATTGAATGGTGTTCATATTATCTATTAAAGTTCCTTAAAATGAGTAGATTTACAACCACAAAATGGGATACATAACCACACCAAGTTTAATATACATTAACTACCTATACAAATAATTTCACTAATAAATAAGTTTCTAAATATGGGGGAAGCTATATGGAATAAAAATTTTATATATAAAAACACCTTCTCTGTTTTGGTAGAGATTTAAGTTGAAAAAAAACCTACCCTCACCATTCATATGAATAATGTCATTAAATTGTTTATTTTACCATGTATAAGTATTGATATACCAATTACAACTATAATATGTATCTAGTGGAAAACTTAACAATATTTCCACCTCTTATTTCATAAAAATAGAAAATAAGGATTCAATAATTCTCAATAATTCAACATAGTAACTAAAAAATGTGGTATACATTATTAAATGATTTTCAACACTATATTTTTTGATTAAATAGAATCCTAAAATATCTTTTGATATTTATAGTTTTGATCATATATTATGATACCAGATATTCCACGTCACATAGGAAATATATTTCTTTCACTATCTATATAATTATTTTGACAATTGTCCTCATTTTCAAGGATCCAGAAGCATTGATTCAATGTTCTAGATGTCATACCTAAAATAAAACAAACCTTGGAAATAGATTTCCTTGTATTTTAATCATACAGTGACCATATCTAGGTGACACTAAATTGAGTAAACAATCACCCTCTATAAAATATTGAGTTCTTTGACATATATCAACATAAAAATTTAATCTATAGTTAGTTGTTTCTATAAAATTATGAATCAACTAGACCTGGATTAATGTCTCCTTCTTGAGACTTGCACCCAACATCTCTTATACCTTCCTCCATCCATCATAGAGGTTATCTTCATTTCCTATAATAAATAGAAAAATATGGTTCTATCTGAATATTTTATTTTTATTTTTTATAGGAAAATTCCATAAAATCTAGTTGCATCTCCATAGACTGACCCCAATTTAGGACTCATGCTCATTTAATTTCTTCATGTTCCTACATAGTATATTATAATTTCCCATTTTTTTATCCGTGGAATGTTGTATAATGTAAAACCTATGTATTAATCAGAATATACATGACCTTATAAATTTTTAATGAAAAATAAAAATTCATTTTACTAAAAAAAACTCTACAGAACTCTAAACCGGATGAATTTCATCTAAATACACATCTCTCCCAAATAATACACATGTAATGTATCACTTATTGTCCTGACCTATTATAACATTTTCAATCAATCCACAATAACCAAATTAATTTCATTCTTATATAGAATCCTTAGAAAAACCAATATAAAATTTAGGGTTATTTCATCCCACATCCACTCCAAAATACGACCTTACTGTAGTAACCCACTAGTTTAAAAATGCCTAGCCTTTACCTTTTAAATGGTGTAGCATCATTACCCGAATTTGATTATCCCCTTTTAATGGTTGGCCAAAAAAAAAATCACCATAGAACCTGGTACATTTTTTTCAATCTTGGATGAAAATTCCACTTCAACACATGTAATCTATGAATTATCTCATCCCATATGATCATAAGAAGAACAACTTGATTCCTGACATATAAGTCATCATCCTCATATATACTCCAATCGAAATATGACTTCTCACATTCACATCATCCCCATAAGTCCAAAAATTATATATCCTCATACTACAAATCCATTATCTGTCTAAAATGTGTACATTCAACTGAATATAATTTTGATAGTCATCTTCCCTAGTTATCTGGAATGACAACAAAAATTTCATCTAGTAAATTCATCATATTACACTCACAAGACTCATGGATTTTATATATAATTTTTTCCTACATAAATCCTAGAAAACAATGTTTCCCTTCTATGGAATATATTATACATCAAAACACAAGGACTACATATAATAATCCGACCTCCATTTATGGAGATTCAAATATCATTGGGAGAAGATTTAATGTAAACACTCGCTATCTGTATACATATTAATCTCCCCATCAATTAGTTAGTTTCACCAACACATTAAATAATAATATATATAAGCTAACTCATGGTCTTGAAAAGTATTGCTCTGTTCATTTTCCTAAACATCATTGACATGTATGACACACCATGAGCTCTATAAATTTATACTTATCCAAGAAAAATCCCAAAGGAGTCACTAAATAATTTATACTCCTTATAAGACACATGTACAATCATGATTTGTGACATTTTAACATTTTTATTCAAATTTGGAATGCATTCTCACATGCAATAAAACATTCCAATTTTACTACCATATTTTCCAAACTTGAAAGAAGTGATCCCATTAAGTATAATTTTTGGATGAAACTATGATAATATTCAACCAACCCAAAAATATAATTATATAAAAAACATTATTTGGAATCTCCCAATAAATAAAATTCATAAACATTCCATACATACACCAACACACCATCTTCTATGATAATGTGACCCCTAAAAATAATTAATAAATATATAATTGAATCATATATATCTTGGAATATAATCGAATCACACTTAGTGTACTAATTACAGTGATAATATATTAGGCATAATCATCATGAGATATGGTGTACTCCAAAATATCGACCTATAGCACACCCATAAACAAGTCCATGTACATATGGATGATTAAGTTTGTTAATCCCATAAAAAACATATGTTCCTTCATCATCCAAAACAACATTATAAAGAACTCATATTGGTCAAGCCTAAATATTGAAGAAATCCTAATAATATTATATGGTTTAAGTCTCAGTTGACGATACCCTAATGTCATGTCAATCATGGAAAAGACACAGGCTCCCCAAAACTAGTAAAATTGATCATTGATATGGAAATGATGGAATTATTTCTTTACATTCATCCAGTTAAACATTCCTTAATGAACACACAATCATATAATTTGACCATCCTTCTTTAAAAACTAAACTAGAGAACCCAAGAAAATTTAATCAGGGATAAATGAATTATTAATAAACTCATCTATTTGATTAATAAAATCATAAATCATTATTGGTTCTATTTTATATGGTATAATAGAAGCTAACTAATATCGATGCATGAAATTAATTATAAATTCCATATCTCACAGGGGTGGTAACCTTGAAAATCCTTCATTAAAAAATACTAAATCCTTACCTCTAATAATGGAAATACATCATGTTTCACACACTAATGATAAATAAAACATATAGACATATAGGCTGTGTGAACCTTGATTTTTTGATGAACATTCTATTCCTGTCCCACCATCAAATCCCACCCTCCATGGTGAATATAATTATTACACTTAAGACAAAGTAATTTCACTATTTAATGGTAGCAATATAGTTGGGATTAATATTACACTAACTAGACCATATAAATAATTATTTTCATTCATAACATGTAGAGGATGTAAAATTACCATATAAAATGATACTCCTAAGCTTCATGGGAACCATCCTTGTATAATAAGATATATCTATAACTTACTCCAACGGTGTATCTATCTTTATAACTCTGCTAACAAACTCCATCATCGGTTTTAACACATTCACATGTTGTGAAAATTTAAATTAATAAGAGGAACAATTATCATATAAAGAAGTACCTAGCATATGAGATACATGAATAGTACCTCACTACTATAAAATGTCCAACCTCTCTATCTACTAGTGTAGGCTGACATTAATTATAATATCATTCTAGACGTCCATATAATGAAATCAGATTTCAATTAGCTACACCAATCTACTGATATAGGCACATTATCCATAATGTATCAAATCCACTACCTCTACATACACAACAAGGAAAACTACAATAACCAAACTAGTACATTTTAGAATATCCCCTTCCAATACTCTGGTTATACCAAGCAGTTATATCAACACCCATCTATCATTTGATCCTATAGAACAAATAATGATGACTCTTCCTTCAACTATCTCTACACTCTATATGTTGGTGGGGGAACTATCTATAGATGTCGCTCATACTACCACACTTATGATATATAATTCAGGTATGGTGATGTGTGGATAATTGTTCCCCCTAACTAATCTTATTATTATAACCTTGATAGCATTATCATAATGAAATTTACTTTAATTACATGAATTTTATACATCATAAATTTCTAGTATAAACTCAATTTACTCCATTGGAGGAATTCATTGGGTTCCCCTCTGATCTGAGAACCTGATTTAAAACATTTTTAAATATATTCAACGTGAATATTTTAACATGGGAAATAATATCACAATTAATTACATCCTGAAATCATTTTACTAAAGCATTATTATATCCCACCATTGATAGAGAAAGGTTCTCTTAATCAAAAAAGTGATCAAAACAGTCTATTATATAAATACACGATTAAGTCAACATCAAATACTCAGATACTCTCTTCTACCTAAGCACCGTTTAAAAAATATCTCCAATAAAAAATCCTTAAATTCCATGGTCAGCATTGTGTCCCTTTCAGTACCCTAAACCAACCTACATCTATGTCATGGTTAACATAGTTTACCCCATTCTAATTATTTAAATTTATTATTTGAAACCACATTATACAAATTTTTCTTCATTACAAAATATTTAATTCACATTAATATCATTTTGAGTAAATTAAAACTTAAAATGATAATAATATTCATTTAAATGATACCCCAAAAAACATATCATGTGTGCACCTAAAAAATTGAATGAGATAATAATATTCCTAACTTCGTAGAATGATTCATGCATATTCTATCCACGTTTGACTTTTTTCAATAATTCAATTAACAAAAAAATTGATAAATAATAATGATTTCACACAACAAGTGAATCAGTCAAAGTGAAATAGAAACAATGGTAACAACACACATCAATAACAAAAATTCAGCATTTGTTACAAGTATTTTTCCCTTGTGTGTGGGTTGGCTAGTCCCATACACTAGATTCTATAAATGTCAAAACTCATCAAATTTAAATATCTAACATCTCCAAATATTAATTTAAATGAAAAGAAAAGGACCCTATTTTGATACAACATTTTAATGACCCTACCCGGATTCCACACAATAGTTCCCTAGCATGTTCAGTTACATGACCACATGCATGAATCCTCATAATCTAGAGGCTTCCAAATAGAAGAAAGGGTATAAAATCAATCATGTAATGACTATAACCTCATTATCAATGTTACAATATGTCAAAATTAAAAAATAATGACAATATGATATAAAAAATAACCAAACCAAACTAGTATCGCATGATTAAAAAATCAACAATACAATATTTAGAACTAAATATAATATATGTCATTCAGAATATTATATAAGTGTCATTATGGAATACCGAAAAAAAATTTAATAGACTAAAAAAATTAGAGAGGGTTTGAATCACATCTGGTTCCTATATCCATGCTCCACCCCAACTCAGTCATCTAACACTGGTCCAATTACATTATCTTCTTTAGAAAACATGAATTCAATTTTTGTACCGATCAATTATATCCAATACGTTGTTATTAAAAATCATTAAGACACAACTAATAGTTTCTAAATCAATATATAATCCATAAAATTTTATATATTTTCATAATGAATGAGAAAAATTAATAATAAGTAGTTATCACATTTTCAATTATTCATTAATTCATAACTTAAAAAAATATTCTTAGCAACACTTGAGCCAATAAATAACATCTCTTACCTATTATGTGTTCTGAAACAATACATAAATTTGATTATACAATATTTATAAATTAGGGCATTTCATTATCAATTTCACTTCAAGTCATTATCATGACCAATTTGAAACATTGTCCAATGCCATAATTTTATGGAATTGATTTCCTTGCCTATGACCTAATGGGTATTTGTGGAAGAAATTTGTGAACCAAACCACATTTATCAATAATTCAAAAAAGTGTTATTTTTATGCAGCATCCCATATACTGCACTTAGTTATCACTATGAGGTTTAATTAAATTGACCATGTCCACACACATATATCAAAAAATCACACATGTTGGTTTTCGATGTACCATAACTTACCCCTAACTCATTTATCACATGTATCATGATATCATCTATTTTAAAATGTCACACATATTAAAAAATAAAAGAGATTCAATGTTAACCCTCTAATCAAACTATCTGAATAATGTGCACTATTTTTATCAATTAAACAATAATGTTCAACGCATTTATTCAAATCGAATAATATGGAAAATGAAAATTAACCAATTTAGCCTTATTTAATTATAAGAAACATTGAAATGTAATTTTTCTTGTCAAACATCTCATAAGTTTTATTATAAATTATTTTAAATTTAAATTAATTTTCCAACTATGTATAATCAAAATAACTAATCAAATAAAAATTATATTATTCAATAAACACCCCTTTCATAACTATATATTAATTAATTTAAAATATAATAATATCCAATTCCACAATCCCAATATTAAAATGATCAATTCCACAATTAATTAGTCCAATTTCATAATCCTAATATCTCATTTTTTAATTCAAATATTAATAAATCAATTTCCATAATCTGAAATTCCCTTTAATTAAATCTAAAAATCAATAATCCAATTCAAAATTTCTAATCAGAAACAAATTTGATTAATTAATTCATTATGTATATAATAAAAAATAATAAATTCAAGATACTATATTTTCTGTAATTTATCCCAATTCATCTTCACATGGAATGTAATTTAGAACAATTCCATGTCTCCAAAAATTAATTAACCAATTACTTTATTAAATTCAGGATTTAGTTGCCAATTGGAAAAATAAAATAAATGATTTATAAATTAAAATTGATTCATATAATAAAAAAAAGTTATTTATATATCCTACCTCATCATCATTGTCAAATGCTCACCAACTAAAATCTCCAATTAGGCAGAATGATCAAGAACATGACGATGAATGATATCTAGAATCATTACCTAAATCAGAAATCAGAATAATCAAGATCCAATAAAAAAATATATAAAACATTTCCAATATAACATAAGAAATCCCTCTTTTATCCAAAATTAGGAGAGGAAAATAGAGATATATAAAGAGATCTAATCAGGTAGAAACCACATTCCTAGAGAGGTACAGATCCATAAATCGATCACTAATTCACCTAAAAAAGTTTGTAAATAAGTATAATTCATCTAATAACCTCAAGATATAATATAAATTTAATATGGTCGATATGGAGGACTTATAGTAATAATATTGTGGTTCATAAAATTATTAAACTAATTTTAATATTAATTAAAATCGGGTGCACATTTTCCTGGGTCAGACATAATTTTTTCCAAACATTGAACCATAACCATTTTCCACTTATAAAGGGTGGGTGGGAAATTAATCATAATAGGGATCAATGTTTCAAAAACACATTTTATTTCTCTTTGAATCCCCTCTATTTGGGTTTTCACATATTTCTAGTTTAGGAGTATAATTTTACAAATTTGTGCTCCAACCAGGCACCACACCTCATCATCCCAATTTTATCCAATTTCACCCAAAAAAAACCCAAGGTAATACAAAAACTAGATTTAAACAATAAAAATAAAAATAGAAACTACAAATATGATTGGGAAATATCTAGAAAATTTCATTATAATATATTATTTCAAAATATATTAAAATAAGACTATATCTTTATGATGAATAAAGGAAAATTGATGATAATTTTATTTTCTTATGTGCTGATATAATTTCTAAAATCAAATATTTTTTTATTTAGTTTTGTAGGATATAATAATTAACAATGGAACAATAATTTATTACAAGAACATATAATACCATATAAAAAGGTATGAAGATTACCACATGACATCAATTTCATACCATCCAAACAGAAATAGGAATATTTAATTAGATAATTGAGAGATTTGGAATATATATAGAATAAAATAAACATACATTGATGGAAAAGATTATGAAATAACATGCAAAGTTGAGGGAATATAAAACAACCAATAATAAAACTATTCATGTATAGACTAATAGAATGGTTTTTGGAAAAAATTATAACTTGTTGGATAAGATACATAAAAATAATAATGGGTTGTGGATAGAGTCAAAATGTATATTTTTAATATTAGAGTGTTCAGTAGGGCATAAATGGTGTTAGCATAGTATATCAAAAAAGAAGAATATGATAACCCAATTTTTATAATGATAATGATGGATCATTCCATGAATTATTCATATATAGATGATGCATTAATGTAGGATATAATGTTATTCATTCTCTTATTGATAGGTTGAAATGTCTAATAATCTTCCCTCCATGTAGATATAACAACATGTTTTAAATAAAAAAATTGGAATAGAGTATATAATGGGAGATGAATCCAATAACCCTTTATATATGAATCTTCCAAAATTTATTCATTACTATGTAGACCCTTAAAATGATCCAATGGATAATTCTGAACATTGACATACAAATATAAATTTTTGGAATTCCATATCTTCTTTTTACCTCATACTTGTATAGATATTGATCATTTATAATGACTTTACATGAAAATTGAATTCTAAAATTAACTAGAAATGCTTCTAGGATATGAGTGGTGAATTATAAATTTTATCATTAGATTTAAATACATTTTTTATATTTCGTTGAATTAAAATAAAATAAACCAATGAACTATCAAATCATAAAGGGATTCTAATATTAATGTTGGATTCTCTTGTTTTCATAATTTTGGAGTATCTATGGTTAGGAAACATTATATTAATATTATATTTCTAGCGATATATAAAAATATACCATGTATAGAGTTCATTTTGTATATATTTTGAGTGTAAGATGATTTTTGTGTTATTTTATATCTATTTCAGGGATGTTTCTTATATTTGATCCATCAAAAGATTTGAAAATATAAAGGTAAGTTAGATAAACCAAAGTCATATAATGAGGGAGAATATACTTATGTATCCTTTCCATTATGATTTAATATAAACTGCACGAGACAATTTATATAAAATTTTTATTACTCATATGATTTGAGTAAATTGAGAATATAATAACTCATCTATCAATCTACTAAATAAATAAATGAACATGTTTTTATATTTTTATCATAAAATTAGTGTTATGGAAACAGAAGAGATGGTTTTTTGAGAGATTCATGAAATTCATTGATTATTATAATATGCCTCAAGGGAGACCATAATTGATGGGATGGTTTAGTAGTTGATTTAGCTTAACACATATAATATGTTCTCCAATAATTTATATAGAAGAAACATTTAATAATATATCATTTAAATATTGATGAAATTGTTTTGGGAACTCATAAAATTCTTGAGATATGAATACACTATAAATCGAAATTTAATTTTATAATTATCATTGAAGTATTAAAATGATAACATTTAATGAAATATATTGGGAATAGAATTTAGGATAATGTAAAAGATTATTAAATGATGAATCCTAATGGAAATATTATATTTACAACATAAATATAGAACACTTTCATGAATTCATGTAATGTAGTGATTAAAATTAATAATAGATTCTTGAAAATTAAAAATATGACTTACATAATTTGTTTTATAATTCTTTTATTTCTGTAATTATATCATGGTAAGACATATATGTTAAAATAAAAATTATTCATTATCTTTCCAGAGAGTGGAATATTATATGTGTCTGGGTGTGATGAAAAATGAAAATTCAGAGCATATTTTTTATAATTTAATGATAAAATTTTCACGAGCATGTCTAAAATCATGATATAAACATGTTTTAATAATTTATTTAAATAAGTAATTTCCATAATAAATGCATTTAATCTTATTCATTAAATTTTTAATTAATATATATTATTAATTTCATACAACACATTAATCACTTAATTTATTAATGTAATTTATATTAGGATATTTCCATATATTTTTAACATTTTGTGTTTTATAGGGATATAATTTTTACATAGAATATAAATCATATTATGATTAAAATAATTTTTTTACAATTATGTGAGGACTATCTTCTATGTGATGGTTCCCTTATGATCAATCTTGTCAAGCAAGGGTGTTTTATTTAGGAAGTTATGTCATTTTTATACCATTATCCAGATATTATACGTAAAGGTAATACTATTCTAAAGCTTATTATGCAAATGAAAAGGACCATAGTTTTGTTTCATAATAGAAAATGTGTTTCTGAAACACTAAAATGATGAAATATTTCCTAATTCATAATGGTCCTACGCATTCCCCATAACATGTTATAGAGTTTTTCATCCAAATTTATTTTTTGGGGTTTTCATTAATAACTCCATGTAAACAAGTGTATCAATTAACTAAAATAGATTATGTATGGGTAATCTAATATTCCCATGAAGATACACTATCCGTAAAACCGTCAACACACCTTAAGAGTTACTACTTATGTATCTCTATGCCACGATACCATCTCTACACCTTAACTAAAAAAATTATCTTGATAACAATGGAAGCTTCAAGAAAACATGTTCAACAAAACTCATTATACAATATAATAAACAATCTAAATAAATATTGATTTATTTTTAATCAACATTAAACAAATATTGAGAACCTACTATAAGAGGTTCAATGATTCTATTGTGTGAAACATCCTTAAGTTCACAACTAGACATTATGTATTATAAATGATTACATTTCATTCTCTGATTGGCCATGATTAACTCAAACTACTGCAAATATAATTTTTCATTGTCCTAGAACTCGATTGACAGAAAAAAATGTACTATGTTGTTATATTTCATGTGGATAATTAATACCCTATATCAACATGGGATGAAACGTACATCTTATGTATCCAAAATCTAAACCCTATATTAATCCAAAAATAATAGAGATATAATATGGGTTTCCAATGAATGTATGAGGTTGATGAAGGCATTTGATACTGGTCTAATAGAAGTATTTAAAGCTCAATTTAATTTATTTTTCCATTGTTGATTCATTTTACCTATAATGGACTAAAATTGTGGGGCTTCACATAACAATAATTCCCCAATAGTGAGCCCAAAAATTGATACATATAATGTGATTGATAAAATTCTATAAATAAAAACCCTGATCGTTATGTTTTTGTTGATCAGTACTAAAATTCATCCATTTTCATGTTCATAGATGAACTATGATTTACTATATGATACAGAACAATCTATATTTTATATAATGTATCATTGAAAAAAATTTATAAATGATACATATATAATTCAAAGGATACGTAAATGTAACTAGTCTAATAGAAGTTATAAAATGATAAAGGAAAAATTATGCATTATACAGAAATATAATTTCATTATTTATTACTATAAATGAAAATAAATTGATGTAATGTGTGGATAAACCACATATTTATAAGTAAAATTTAATATTCATTGTTTAAAATAAAAATAAAAAAAATATTAACTTTACCTTCCAAATCGTTGTTATCTCATGAAAAATTATATATGTAGTTATCATATAAAATAAAAATAAGTAATAGATTGTGGAAATAATATTGTGAAAGAATACTATTTTATTGAATCTTGTTAGAATAAATTTACACCCACAATATATAGACAAGGAGGAAATCAAAGAATAAATAATTGGGAACATAATTCGAAGAACATGACAATGTTTATAGATGGGATTATACATAACTAATATATAATATGACAATATTTTATGAATGTTACATTGAAATTGTATATGTAGTGAATTTTTCACATGATATAGATGTTTATAACCCTATTTATTTGATAAAATAGAACAACATCATTTTCTAGTTCCCATTTCTAATTTATTTAACACTCTAATGAATGAATAAATGACCATTTGTTATTTAGCCATGTATATTTCCATTACACTATTTTATTCAAATAAGTTCATTAATTCGTAAATTTTTCTATTTATTTATCCATAATTTTTTAATTTTTTAATTATTATGTGGTATGTTATATCCTTTTATATTAATTTTATCTTCTATAACTCTCTAAATTATACTCCTATGCCACATGGATTTACTCCACTACATGCGATTTTGAGCAATGGGATATTCTGGGGGTTATTGGATATATCATATCATTATGATAGGAAATATTATGAGTTATTCAGGATAAAGAAACCTTTCTATGGTAATCAATGAGATTTTTTTTGTATAAAAATATTTGGGAAACAAGTGGAATAATAAATCAATAAGAAAATGAAAGATATATCTAGGGAAAGAGAACTATTTCTTATATAGAAGTTAAATTAAATGAAACTGAATCTCTATTTTCATACAAGATAAACCAATAAAATAGGTTATGAACACACAAAAAACACACAACACTATAATTAAAACCTTGAGACCTAATAACAATAAATTAATTAGCTTTAAAAATATTGGTTTCTAAAGATCCCATGACGTGAAACTCATTATATATAAATAAATATTCAAAAAAACCGAACTGAATAGAAATAAATAGACATTATCATATTTAAAAAATAAATATTATTCACATCAGAAATAAGAGAATAAAATATAAAATAATATACATCAATTTTTCAATATATATAATGGACATGGGTAATATAATATGTATATATATATATATATATCTATTAAAATATAAAATGAAACCAGAATAACCTCTACCTTAATTTTTATGGGATCCCTAGACACACAACACATTCAAACGAAAAATAGCATGAACAAAATAGACACCCGATGTACAAAATAAAAAAAATTATGGGAAATTAAAATAATCCATAATTTCTAAATACATGAAAAGGTTTATAAATGGTGAGAAATTTTTAATGCCCATTAGGTAATCCCCAAAGGTTTTTTATATTACATATAATTGAAAATTCATTAGATATATGTTTGGAATATAATTCATAATATTTTATTATAAATTATATGGAAACTCCCACACCATATAGATTATAATTTATAATAATTTATAATAATTTTCTTATTAAAAGAATACAATCCCCAAAAAACAAATTCTTATGCCTCAACAACTGTTTAATAAAAAAACACAAGAAAATTCATATTGTAAAGTCATTTTATAAATACAAAATTTAAAATTTCCATAGGAACATTTAAAATAAGAAAAAAAATTACAAAATTATTAAGCTAAAACTATGTGGAAGAATTACATAAGGAAAAAGGGATAACAATGATAATATAGGTAGTAAATGATGCAATTAAAATATGACAAATAAATGATATTAGTAACCAAAATATAATCATCATTTTATTAAGGGATCTTCCATAACATATTTTTATGTGACCCTTATTTTATATTGTATTTGACCACCAATAAACAAATTGATGCATTCCTAAAAATATAATCATACAATTAATCATACCTACTACCACTAGAAGAAATATACTCTTGCCTTTCCATACCGTAGATGATTTACTCTGTCTAGTATAAAAATGGTTTTAAAAATATATTATTTCTCATCATGACGCTTAGGATACCATTGTATTCATATGAACATGAGGTGATTAATTACAATTATAAATGAATCAATATAAATAAATATCATCTCACTTTTTAAACTATCTACTAAAAAAACCATTTCAAATTTTAGTTGAAAAAAATGTAAGCATACAACATGGGCTATAATCTATGTGATGAACATTAAATATAGATATGAAAAAAACATTAATATATAAAAATTTCAATTTGAAATAATTTAAATAATAAAAATTTATTTTTAAAATGGTTCAGATATGACAACCCTTTTACTGTTGGTTTAAATCCAATTTTAATGAATTTATTAATACCATTACAATAAAATAAATTAACAAAAAATTCATCCAAAACAATCCAAAACAATCCATTTATAATATAATTGATGTACCAACACACTTTTCACTAAAAATTTCAGTTACTAAAGGTTCCACTTTCCTAAATGAAATTTGACCCAAATGGTGTTAAAACACTATAGACACCCAATTACCTTTAAAATTAAATAATGATGTAACTATAAAAGAAATTAGATTTATAAACCTAGTTCAGAAATAAAATCCTATGTATGCAACCCAATATTCTATTTGAAAAAAATTTAAACCATTACAAAATTAATCATTAGATATACATGTATGGATAAATTGATAAGGAAATTATTTATTGATAAATGAAAATACATTTTTTACATATGAAAATTCAAAAAAAACTCCATCATCATATTCCTAGTAGTTTCGATAGATTTAATCATATAAGATGGTCGATGGTCCATCAACCCAGGAGAGATCTTACAGCAAATGTATACATCAAACCCCCTATGAATTTGAAATATTTAACCCTAAATCATTAATAGGTATCTCAGGTGTTATTATAACCTATGAATTTAGGGTACAAGTAAATAATAATAGAGAATATGATAAATAGTAGTATGTATGGATTACCTTGTGAAATGAATTAAAATTTGAATGAAAATGGGTTAGATCAAGAAAATGTGGTAGGAGGATGTATCATGTAATATTTTTGGGTTTAATGAATGAAAGAAGTGGTAAAATAGGATTATAAATAACCTAAATAAAACAAGTGCAATTTTGGATGAAATGAAATTGAAAATCTAAAAAATTGGATTGTTATGAATCCATATTTGTAAAATTTTCCATCACTCTTACAGATTTAATTGGATTGATAAGTCATATTTTCATGGATTGGTGGTAATTTTAACAAAACTGTGGTCCATCCATGATGAACCACAAAAATTTTTTTTCAAACTTCTTTTTCACACATACCACATTGATCTCCAAATCATGTAAAACTTGTATTCAAAGTATTTTTTTAATATTTAAAACCTCATACCAAATCACGGTGTCCGAGATAGAGTTATAAAAAAACTTCATGCATGCATCCCGATACACAATTGATTAAGATATAACATTAAGGGTAAAAGTAATAACACTATGAGTGTAATGTCATGGACCTACCCAGTCTAGATAAATTTCAATATACAACTTTGGGGTTGTTTTGGGAGGTAATGGTAGCACATATCATGAGTTATAAAAAATTACAGTTATTCAATTTCTATGATGTGTCATCGAGTCAACATTAGTAGGATGAGGTATTGATTGGTTGAGGTGTGAATAGGCCTAGGTGATAGTAGGTGGTGAATTTGAGAGGTCAGGGCATCAGTTGGATGATTCATCATTAGGTTAGATGATGGTAGGTCTAAGAATTGGTTGGTTGAGGCATCATTAGGTTGGGCATTGGTGAGTTTGTAATTAATGAGTCATGTCAGTGAGTCGCTGATGTTGAGTCTCATAAGTGGATAAACATTGGTGGCTCATCCATCAGTGATTCAGGTGTCAGTGACTCACTATATGATGATCATTTTTGTAACTAACACATCAGTGACTCATCTCTATGTTTTCCATGTATTTCATGTTTCCCCTATAACATTGTATTTGACATTAATCAAGTTTAAAGCCTTTTATTATCATTTCTAATGGAATTTGAAAGAATATTTATTATTTAAAAAATATCTTAATTATCCCAGGGATTTGAAATAGTCATACCACTTGTTCTAGACAAATTTATGAAATTAATGTCCCCTGAAACCATTTACCTTACATCAATTTTGGATTTGGATTATATATATATGAGATCCCCAATTCCATGAAACCATTCGTCATCTCTTGGTGAACCTAGAACCTTTTTTCTTATGATGAATCATGTACCTATTCTGTAGTAGAAATTTTTATTTTCCCCTGAATTCTTTCAGGATCCTCATGCGAACCCTTATTTTGAAACATGTCCAAAAACATTTGGTTTGTTGTTGTTACAATTTGGGATTCCATCATCACTCTTTATTTTGTGCCTCATGTGTGATAGTTGTAGTCATATTTCATTGGGAATATAGTTCAACCCTAATTAAATGAATATAATAATATATTATAAATGAGATTCAGGGAATATGTTGTTGATGGTGTCTTTGTTCTATATGTTATCCTTTATCTTTGTTGTGTTTTGTAATGATTGTATGCCTTCTGATAATAATGATCGTTGGTGGCCTTCATTTGTGCACCTGTATAACTAGTGGATATATTTTCTTGATCCTCTATATTTTTGTAACTGGGAGTGGTTTTATTACACCATGGGGTTTCTAGGTTTTATTGTTATTAGGTGTGTATGTGTGTTTTTTTGTTGAGTGCATGGTAGGGGTAACATTGCAAAGAAAAATGATGGTGGTAGGGGTTGGGCGTGTCTTCATGAAATGAGGGTGTGTAGTGGGACTACAATCTAGTTGACTATTTTTGTTTGCAAGATGTTGTTTTTTTCATCTAGTAGGGCTTCCAATATTTCTTTATGAGGGATAATTTTGAATATTCATAGTTTTACCTTTCTTGGGACGTTATCATGGATTTCCCATTGACATTTGAGATTTATGTGTGGGTTATGATGTTACTTGGGTTGTTCTATGTTATCCAGTTTCCCGAGTTGGTATGGAAAAACTTGTAGATTTATAATATAATCAAAATGATTAAATGTTTGATTGTTTGATTTTAACATTAAGGACGTGACTGTCGATTTTGGTGATATGTTCACGTACAGTTGGAATCAAGGGTTGTTTTGTGTTTGATGGTTGTTTCCTTTGAAAACCCAAAAGTTGAGTTGAGTGTTTGGTACAGATATATACACATTTAGATCCATGTGTTTTATATGTGCACCCCACCCTTGTGGAGCACTATGTGTAGAAAACACCCATTTACATGGTGGTGGTGTCTTCACAACATAGCAGTGGGAGGATGGATTTCTTGTTAGTATCTCTTATATTATCCCAATTCTATTTATTGGTGTCCCAAAAACTTTTGGAATGTTGTGGTGCAGTTGTGAGGCCCTAGTGTGAGCAGGCGTGGTATGCATTCCATGTGTCTTCGGGGTGAGATATGATGTACTTTCTAAGGTTTCATCAAAATGATTTTTTGCTATTGTGGGATAGTTTTCTAGGGGCAGGGTGTGGTATGGTTGAGGGTCAGGTGTCTGTGGGCGAGATGTGGTATGAGGCCTATGTTTGCATAAGCAGGTTGTGATAGTGGGGATTGTTGTAAAACGTCGTAGCATCCCGGTGTTCACTCTTACGAATGAGATGTTAAATTTTGGTAAGTGGTACGAGTCATCCATATATCATTGTTCATATTATATAAATATACATGACTTGTGTTATTTGGTGAGCATTCCTTATTGTGGTTGGGGTGAATAGTATAACTTATTAGTTGCTTTTTGGTATCTTCTATTTTCCTCAAGGGTTTTTTGTATTTTTTTTAATTATATTAATTTGAAATAAGGTTTTTTTATTTGGGGGTATGTGACGATAGGATTACACAATTAAATGTGAAAAATACTAGAATGTATGTAAAAACAAAAAAAAAATTAAAAAGTTGAATATTACTATAATGTAATATGAATCCGTCATTTGGAAATAGTATATTATATAATATCAATGTTTAATTTAAATATAATCAACTCAGTTGAAGCATTATTTCAACATGTTTATCCCTTAACCTCTTTATTACTCATTTTTCCATTTTTCAACATAGTTTCATGTTTTTAAAAAGAAAATATATCATTTATGTCCAAATAAAGTACTTATAATATAATTAAGACAAATGGAAAAAAATATAATTTAACTATCTTTGATTAAATTATATAAATTGAATATAAATAATTTTATGTGTGTACATTTAAAATTTATTTAAACAACATTTTTAAAAATTAAAACTCAAATTATAAAAATTAAAACCTGGGATTATAAATTAATAAATAAAATAGAAATTTAATTTCACTAATAAAATAAATACATAATGTTATATTTATAATTCATTATGATCCATATAAATACATATAATATTTTCTAAAATATGGACTTGCAAGTGAATTATTAATAAAATAAATCAGTAAATTATTTAAAACATAGTTTTAATAAAAATATTTCCCTTAATGTTATTTGGGATTTTCAAATATTATATTTATTATAGAGACCTCATACTTTTAATGATAATAATATATAATTTTAATAAATTAATATATTTTAAAAATCCCATGGATCATGAGTTCTAGTTTTGATTTAATATTAGGTTCATTATATATAGAAAAGAGTCTATAATAAAAATTATTTATTTTACTTCTCTATAATGTTCTCCTAAATCCATTAGAGCTATTAAATGGTATGGGATAACATGGGGAATACATAGAAAAATAGTGTTGAGAAAAAATCCATGTATAGTAAATTACAAGATATGTAAATATAACATGTGAGTCATAAGTAAAAAAATATCATTAAACGAAAATCTCTTGAATAATACAATGTTAAATAAAATAAGCAAAAATGTATTAAAAGATAATAGAATCATTGTAATAGTTGTATAAGCATAACCTATTCCAATTACAAATTTTAATTATTACATCCAAGACAATATCACAGGGTGGATTTGGTCCCATAATTTATTATGTTCACCACTAATAGAATACAAGAAATAATCTAAGACTACACCATTATCCAATGAATTAACAGAATATATTTTTTAGGGACTAACAATAAAATTCAATTAATTTACATGAATATGTGTTCCATATGAGGAATTAAATCATATGTGTTATACATAATAATTACTCTTGAAAATTAATTGGGATACATATAATTATTGAATATCATAATCCATAGATATTCCTTAAGGATAGAATTTGAGAAATGATCATTTGGATTAAATTACACACTAATATAATGTGAGTAGGGGATAGGTAAGTACATAAGAGACATATCTTTCAAATTTATATTAATTTCATAACATTAAATGATGTTGAATTTGATTTATATGTGTACTATAAAGAATAAAACATAATCCAAAGGAAGATAACATTTACACATTGAACTTAAATTTTGTAATAATAAAAATTTAAAAACTATTGTAAAAATAATTTTCCTTCAAAATATATTTTGAATCAAATAAATTAATATTTATTAAATATATTGTTAATGACTTTAGTAAATATTTTATATATGATTCATAATTTATAAATTTAATCTTTACAAACTATAATAAAATTTCACAAATAACCTCATTCAAAAAAAAAGAAAATTATTTTTAAACAATTTTATAAAAAACTAGGAAATCATATCAAAAAAATATTAATAATATTATATATATAATAAAAATAATTTTTATTAATTTTTATAGAAAATATATTCCTGGAAGGGGAGGGTATTCAGACCAAAGAGATAAATCCATATTATTTTCCTTAAAAAAATTTACTAAATAATTTTAATTAACAATGATAGGATAATTGTACTATTAAATTAATAATTCAATAATAAATAAATAGAATAAATAGAAGATTTTTATGTACTATTACTATATAATTTATTTCAAAGGAAATAATATCATAAATATTCCTTATTTAAATGAGGTTAAATCATAAAACAATACTGACATAGTATCCTTTGAATCATAAAACCCATGAATGATGTGTTTTCATTGAATCATAAAATAAAATTATCTGTGAAGAATCCATGATGTATCATTAAACTAGGATGTATATACATAGTTTAATAAAATTGGTTTATAAGAGAACATGTGTCTCAAGGAAGGATGTTTTGATTCTGGAACCCTTATCACGTGTCATGTATTGTCATGTACATCATCTGTATCCTATAAAATTAACATAAATTAGTTTATATTATTATTTGAAATATTTAAATTTTTAATCCATTTAAATCAATGTGTTTAGTTCATTATTTTATATTAACATAATTAATAACAAAATTTTATATGTACATGTCTACTATTTTGATGATGTTCAGTTCATAGACACTAAATAACATCGGTTGGTTAACCATATTAAAAATGGTCATCATTCCCTCATATATATAATAATTATAATCAGATAATTATTATTTTTAGATCATAAATTATAAATTTAAAACCAACCATATCACACGGTAATTAAAAATGATCTATGAAACAATCATATTGATCCCAGGTCACACATATGTATGAGTAATGTTTTAATTTTTCCATTATAATTACTTAAATACTATAAGTGTTATTTAATAATTCTATAATTAATATAATATCATAAATTTAACATTATTTCTTTAAAAAAACATACAATCCAAATTATGTTGTAATAAATAAAACGAGTTGTATCGCTTTGTATGGTAGTAGTGCAATATACACACGAATGATGCTATTAATTACCAATGTATGGTAATGTTAGAAGGTATGTGATTTATTAATTTTCATTAATTATTAAAATTTCATGACTATAATGAATAGAAATTGAATCAAAAATCAATAAAATATGTATATGGTTATCATAAAAAATGAATTGGGTCGTTTTTTAGGCAATTGGATTCCATACAATGGATGGTCCTTTCATTTAACATTTGATGAAGGGAATACATATGAATATCATTCCATTAACATTATAACATATTAGTATATAAGATATTCATTTTTTTTATTATTTTGGAATTGTAAATATATAAATGAATCTGATTAAGTTTTATGTAAAATTACAGATCTTGATGAAAATTATTTACATTGTTTGACGAACCTCCTTTAGATATGTCATTAAATACACTAACTAATTGATCCACCTAATATTGATAAATATTGTAGTTGAGGGGAGTTATTAATCATAGAAATCTATAAATTCACAAATAATCATGTTTTAAATTTTTTATTTAATTAACCTATTTTTTTAACCTACCTTCCCCCAGTAAACTATTCTTAACATTAACCTTGATAACAAATATATATTATTTATTAATATTCATTATGATATAAAAAATATATTGAAATTTTTTATAAAATCAATTTTTCTTTCTTTAAATATATAATATAATTTATGAAATTTAATTTAATTAAATTTCGTTAATTAATATTAAATTATACCGACTAATGTGTGAAACAAAACTAGTTTTTATGAAATTAATTTTCCAAAAATAAACTTATTTCAAATTAAATATATGATAAGTAAGCCTAATTAAATTAATTTAAATTCATATATATATATATTATAATATATTTTTAAATAATTCAAAATTCTTTTCTATTTTAATTTCATAAAATTTAGAAACATTATGTACATTAAAATTGGTTTAAAAATATATATTTGTTTATAAGACACAAAATAATTATATACTAACATCTAATATACATATGAATGAAATGAAATGAATATAATTTAATATATCTAAATAATTATTTTGTTACATTGAAATAAAATTTAAAAAATAATGAGACATTTAAATTTCATAATTTATTTATAGAGATGAATGTTTCTCCCAAAATTAATATTTTTCAATTTCCACTGAAAATTTGATTTTTTCAGAAAAATCCTAACATGTTAAAAATTTTTAATACTGATAATATTATGTAAATTATTATTTTCAATTGGTAAAATATAATTTATATTGTTTAAAAAAAATAATTGGAATATTTTCTCATAAAATAATTAAAAATATTTTTTGAATAATAACTTATTTTTTAAGAATAAAATTACATTATAGAAATATTTGTGATAGTTTATTAAAAATTAATCATTACATGTAGATTTTAAAAAAATGATTATAAATAATTTTATAAATATCTCAACTCATAATCATACTGGTAATTTTAATGGCTTTGTTATAATGGTATTATTTAAAAAATGATATTTTAAAAATATATCTCAGTTCATTTAATTATAGTTCTTTGTGTAGTATATGATATCAAAAATGGTGTTCTTATAGAATTTCTGGGAGTTAAATTATTCCCCCCTTAAAATGATTTCACATTTTTAATTGGACTTGTTCACAGTTTGAAATTATAATGTTTTTATGTGGAACAAACACATCCTAAAAATGGTTCATAAAAAATCCTCATAAAATATCAAAAGGTGTATAAAAAGATCATTTATTATATCAACATCATAGGTATCCATATAAGATTACATTTTAATTTGTAAAAATATGGACATTGAAGAATTGTTTAATGATTTATATAGAGTGATAAAGACTTTTTATCTAAAGAAGTCTAACGATCATGATAATGTTAACAACCAAAAATCCATAAATTTGTGATAGTTAAAAGACAATTGATTCATTAGATATGACGGTGACATGATATCTTTTTTTCATGATCATTTAACTTGATAACATGAATTGTTTTACTGTCAACATTAAGGACATAGAAAAATATACATACTTGATATATTATTATTTCAAAATAATAACTTCATAGTCAATTAGTGTTTTGATCACCTTCCACAGAACCCCCAAATTTATGAAATATATATTATATAAGATTTTATTGTTCCTGAAGTACTACATTTATCTGTTAGGAGATATTAGGATCCATAATGGTTTAATAAAATATTACTGCTATCACTATGAAATATAAAATGGCTATCATAATTTGTGGTAATGCCCAAAATTAATATCAATATAACAATCCATAAAATATTACAATAAAACTAATGGATTGAGATATACATTTCTTCAAATAAAGAAACAAATTTTTTAAATTATGTGAATGATGTCAATATTAAATATGGTTCAATCCATAAAGTTTCTCTCAAAACCTTCCATTAATATCTTGAGAAAATAATTTAATTGATTCTAAATAATCCATTATATTAAAAATAACGGTATATATATCTCAAATAAAAAACATCCCAAAATAAACATATCAATTATAGAGTATATAATTTGAGAAAAAATATACACACTGTGAAATATTATAAGCAATTGGTTGTCATTGTTCCCTCGTCACCATTTAGTTCTGGGTTTATTCCCCATAGCCTTGTGAGAGGTGATATGTTGTCCCTGGCTTGCATGTTTCCCATTTAAATTTTTGATGTGAATAAAATTTAAAACTAATATTCACAATTATACATGATCCTATGAAATATTAAATAATATCATGAACACAAAAAAAAATTATTATTTATAATATCACCTTTTTTAATAAATGGGTATTTAAATCAATATTATTCTTTTCATCAAAAAATAATAATTTGAATAGTTTATAATTACCTCAATAACTATTCCATATTTAATAATATATATTCCTCAATAATTTTTTTATATAAAATATCACCATACCATTAAATAATAATTATATCCCATTTGTACCATTAAAAATAATTTTTCAAATACTTAAATATAATAATTCTAAAGGACTATCCTTAAATGATTAATGACGATTATAACCAGAATATAATTTAAAAAAATACCTCAAAAATATGATTCTAATGACTAAATATCAAAAAAAATAATTCATTAAAATAAATTATTTTCATTACTAATGAACATAAAAATAAATCAGTATATTATGGTTTTTATATGGATAATGACCTTATTCTCCATTTCTATGATATTTAACTATTAAAGACTCCATTGAATTAAATTTATTTTCCCAAGTATTTTTAACCCTACTTGTCATTTTCCATTACAAATTATCAATTTTGTGGCCAAATTATACATGTATAATTATTTTCACTGATGAAATTTATATTTTTCTATGGATCGTCTTCATAAATTATTAACATAAAATAAATTTGATATTTTTTCTTTTTGATATTTTACACTTGAATGTAAATTGGATTTCATCCTTATTTTCATTTTTTTGTTTGTAAGATCATATATATTCTATTTTCTAATCATAATTTGAGGATTCAAATATCCAATGATTATACGATGTTAGGATTTTATTTATAATTTTTTAGTTATCTCATTCCAGAAATAATTACCTTTCCCACTACATTTTTCTTTTCGCACACATTCTCCAATTTCAATTATTTATCAAAAAATATTAATATAATAATGTTGAAAATTCATTTAAATATCTTTCAGGAAACATATAATACTATAACGAATATGTTATAAATGATAATTTTATCCAAAATTATGAGTTTTTTGGATTCATTATTCGTTCCCTATAGTAATATTACTTATTTCGGAATCTAACCTAACAATTTTAACATTTCTATTACATTGTTTTGTAAATATATGGTTACATTCCAAAATATATCCCATGGTATTGAAAAACTATGTGAACATCATGAATATTATCATTTACTATGTGATGATTAATTCCATATAAATAAAAAAATTATGGCTTATTAAACCTTTTATTTATGTTCTAGATCCACATAAACATATAGTATTGAGACTCATATGTATTTTCATTGTATCAACTAAATTAATAACATAATGTTTTTGATGTTTGTCTATATTTAGTCTTATCTCTAATACATTTAATATAGTATTGTAATCCGAAATACAAATTGTAACTATACCAATCATTGATACCAACTATATTTAACTAATCCATTTGAAAATATTAATACATAATTTTTAGAATAAATATTCATTAGTAAAATCACAAATGATCGTGGTGTTTAGTGTATTCAGATGATTATTCTCATACTACATAGAAGTGAGGTTGTAATAAAAACAACCTTATTTTTATGTCCATAAAATCTCTTAAATCCTTTTATGTTTCTAAAACTATAGGTAATAACCTATGGAGTACCTAAAGAATAATGTGTGAGGAAAAAATCATATTCAGTTAGTAATGAGGATAAGGAAGCATAACATGTGATTCAAATATATACTATGGTATCGTAAAAGTGAAATATCACATGTAGACACATGGTAGAATAACAAAAGGAACATGGTATGATATTATCATAGAATCATAGGAAAAGTGTTTAAAACAAACATATTATACAAAAATATGTCAGGTTTTACCTCTATGACACTATCACATAGTGGAAAGTGTCCAATAGTGTATTTTTTTGAATCCCTAATGCAATAAATGATTTATCATTAGAATAAAAAATTTCCTCATATATTTTATGTCTATATAATATAGTCTCACCCATTACTTTCATAATATTTCTACATAATTAAATCAATAATTATGGATAAACAATGTAATTACCCAGGGAAAAAATGTTTTTCATTATTCCTTATTATAACATATTCAAAATAAGTTTCATAATGTATTAATTTAAAAATGATAATAATGGTTGAATTTTTTCATTAATGGATTGTGGATTTACCCTAGAATATATATATGAATAATATATATATAATTTAGATACATTTCATAAAAATAAATGTGTTTTCTTTTATGAATATATATACAATTGAACTGATTAAAAAATCATGAAAAAAATATTGATTTCCAGCATGAATATATAAATATTAAAACTAAGTATTTAAAAAAAATATTCAGGAAATAAATTTTATTAAAAATAACCATAGGAAAATATAAATAACACTTAAATTAAAATAATTTTCTTGATTATGCATATTATCAATCATTCTATTTATGTTTCTAAGAATTTTGTTCATAATAATGTTAATATTAAAAAATTAATTCGTTTGGGCAATAAAAAGAAGATTAGATTAAACAATATTGTAAATAATATTTAACCTGAGTTAAAAAAATTATGCAAACATATATCCATTTAAAACATTAATTAAAAAAATATTAAGAACATAGACATCTATGGGAATAGTTTTTCATTCAGAAGGATAAATAATGTCGATTTTACTTTACAACATTCAGTCAATAATTTTATATAATAGTCTGAAGACACTGGTAATTCCATTATAACTGTTTATAAAGAAAATTGTGAGATAAAAATTAAATTGGATTATTATATACTTATAAAATAATTTAATTAAAAGGAAATTAAAAAATCAATAATACCCATTAAAATGAGATTTATGGATCACCCATTCTTGCCATGGTAACATTTGAATCATAAAACACATGAATGATGTATGATAATATTGAATTAAAATTCCATAAAATATTATGTTCACACACACACACATTAAATTATATAACCATTCATTTATTTATTTTAACTACATAATGTGTTTTAGTGATGTTTTGAATGGTTTTGAAGATTTATTCAATGTTTTATGAATTTTTTAATGGTTCACATTTGCATAACACTTATTAGAAAAAGTAAAACTCAAACATGAAACCCTAAACAATGAGGAATAGGATAAGTTAATGGTGGATGAGAAGAGACATAGTTTATCCAAACCATGTGGCCACCTATGACAAACTGTTCAGTGTGTGGAAGACATATTTTCCACCGTTGGATCATAGTTTTCTATCCACATGATACAAACATGTGGGGTTCATCCTTGAGGCAGTAGGTGGTGCATGATTTGTTAAACCAATAGACCAATTGTGAATTTTTTTAACCAGTATCTACGAAATTTGTATCTACGCCCAGATTAATAATTAACCCCAGATTTTTCCCACATATTAACAATCAGGGTTATTTCATCTGAATGGAAGTAGAGGATTCTCTTGTTAATTGGAATGAAATATGAAGGATTGTATTCCTTCTATGAAGCCATATTCTCAATTAATGTTTTCATTTGGGTTATATTGATTATTTTTTCAAATAAATACAACCCTCTAACTGAAATATTCATATAAATATGTGTTTTCTGGATTAAACTAAAGTATTCAATGAAAATGATTATTATATGTTTCATTTTTGGTAAAAAGTGATGATATATATGGAAGGGTTCTAAGAGACTTAAACTAATTTTGTTGGAATTCTACAAATGTTATTTACATTTACCATTAATATCAAGATCCATGGATTGAATCTCTAAACCTGTTTTTAAACATGTAGGATTTATTTTTCAATGGTTTTTGTGTGAAATTGATTATGATATCCTAGTATAATTATTGTTGGAAAGCATCTTTGGGGACATATTAGTGTGCTGTAAATATGTTGGTGTTTTGGAAAAAGTTTAATTTCATAGTATAATTATAAAATGATTATTTTAAAATGGAGATTTCGTTTTATAGCATGGAAATTGGTTTTTAGTAAAAAATTGAAATTGATTGTTGGAAATAGTATTAAAAAAATGTTGTTTTTATTGAATTCTGTTATTGTTATGGTTTTCATTAAATGTATGGATTTATTGTAATCATTAAATTGAGATGGAAATGGTTTTATTCTCATCTCATAAGGATTAAATGGACTAAATTGTGTGAAAATGATTGATATTGATATTGAATTATCACGATTAAAGGGTATATGATACAGACATGAAGTTCGACTAGAATGGTAACACCAATATTATGTGTGGGTGTGTATGAGTTAGTGAATAAATGTTATTTGAAATGGATATTTATAAATAAATTCATGAAATTATTATAATGAAATATTAGTTTTCATTCCATCTAAAATTTTCTATTTGGGAAAACTGATTTTTATCTAATTTTTGGTCTTGTGATAAATTTTTCATTTATTTAAAATTATATATATATATATATATTATATAAATATATATATAATATATAAATGCGATAACTTTTTATATAAAATGGAGTGAGTATAGAAGTCATTTGGTGAAAGAATACAGAGTTATATTACACCCACATACATTTTTAGTATTGTTATTTTTCAGATATTTTTTTCTATGGTACATGGAATTGTAATGTGTCACATTTTTTAGTGGTGTATAGTTATACATGGGTTATTTTATATAGTGTAGCATTTCTCATTCTAGGTATTGAAGTTTTTTTGTCATTGAGTTTTTATTGTATTCTCCTATGTATATTAGTTTTGTTGTCTTTCGTTGTGGGAAACTTTTTTAGTTTGTTTTGATATAAATTTTAACAAATCATTTTTTTACATTTGATAAAATGTATCATTTAATAAATATTTTATATGGAATAATTTGATTATTATTTTTATTTCAAAGGAAAATAATCCCCTAGTTGTTCATGAATCCATTGGAATTTGTTAAAAACATTTGGATTCATGGGAATGTCTTCTATAGTCTAATAATATCAATCCACCTTCTCAATACAATGTGAAATGGGGAGATGTTACATGTGATATCCATCTTGGTCCTTTAAAAAACATTATGTTACAAGTGGTATCATAATGTTAGATCCGTTCCTATCATGTGGTCTTCAATTCCCTCGACCTCAAATTTGAAATTCATTTTGGTCTGTTCCTTATGTAGGGTTGGTAGAAAAGATTTTTATAATCCTGATATGAAATTTAAAACTCAAAAAGATTTTTTTTGATGTTTTAATGATGGACATCATGTTTCCAAGGAGTTTGTTAAATTAATTTTTTGAGATATGAATCTAGGATTTGATATCTCATTGTCACATGTTTAGCTAATGGGACGATCATGATATGCATTATTTATATGACTCCCCACAAGGAGTACGTATATAATTTTGAGTAATGATATATGATTTGGTACCAAAATATTGATTTTTAAAATTGTTAATGTTTTTTTCAAAAGTGACATTTTTAAAATGCATGAAAAGGATAATTTGAAAATGGTATGATTTTCAAAAGAAAGATAATAATTTTAAAAAACGATTGAACAAACAAAATGTGGAGTTTTGGAATGAGGTGATATAATAAGTATATGTGGTATAATATGAAATTATTAAGAATTTAGTTGATAGAGACTGAAATGAACATTTTTTTTGTTTTACAAACTATAACCTGGTAGGATTCATTAGATCCAACCAAAATAAGATGTTGATATTGAAGATTCACTTAAGATGAAGGTGACACAGAAAGTTTTTTTACAATATTGTTCAATCATTTAAGTCTATTTTATTATTTTTTAGCAAGTTGACATGAACTGTACTCCAGTCTATGACAAATAAATTTATTAAATCAAACAGATAAAAATTATTCCTAAGGTGAAAATTTCTTACACCATCACAAAGTTATAGAAATATCTAGTTAAAAAATAAAAAACTGAAGAGACCAGTATATAAATCTAGGCCTGCATATATCCTCAGGTGAAGAAACCTCCATTCCAATAAAGACAACGAAGACACCATGATCACCATTATGGATTTGTGCATTCCAAAATACCAAGGACAGCCCAAAGCAGGCTATACATGATTCATAGAGAGAAAATAATCAACCTTCCAATTTAAAATCAGTAAAATATCAAAATAAAATGTGACAGGGTAGAAAACATTCCAAAAAATCAGAGCACAAGGTATGAACAAGTGTAGTGTGAATATCCTCTGCAATCCTTCCATAAGTTTAGAAGATGTTTAAAAAATTAATTGAAACCAAATAAGGATGCATGGAAACTGAGATTCAATAAAAACGCAGGAAGAAAATTTCAAACTGGGAGTTATCCACACTGGAAATATGAAAAGGACCTATCAACTAAAACTGCTCAGCATCAATACACACTAAGCCTGCTCATCTTTCCAAAATGAAACAAAAATCTAGTCAGCCAGAGAATCATGATCCAGGAAGTGTAAAGTTAAAAAAATAGATTTAACAATAGAATCCTTGTCCTTTCAAATCATTCAGATCTGTCATGAAAACTATAGTTCATGCCATCAAAGGAGAAGCTAGCAGGGACCGAGCATAAATTCAGATAAAACACAGGTCTGGTTCAGTGCATGCTCAAGAAGATCAAAAATAAACAAGAAGAAAAAGAGAACATACTTCAACTGAATCAGAAGAAGAATAAAACAAGGGAGAACATAGGGTCTAGCTGGTTAAAAAATAAGAGATCACCCCCAAGAAGCCCTTCATAAGACAAATAGCAGGACTATCAAAATAATTCATTATAGATAGCTATGTCAGAAGAAAACATATCACAAGAGAATCTGTAGAGACAAAAAAGAAGGATTCGTAAACTACAAAATCACAGGTGAGATCATTAACATGGAATCTCTTTGAAGTTAAAACTTGGGACCATCTTGAATTCCTCAACCACAATGATAAACATTGTTTTATGGAGTTCAAGATAAGTTCCAGCACTCATGTCACCATTTTTATACTTTCTAAAGGAGACTGTGTCATGAGGGATAAACATAGAAAATTGGATAATTCAGTTCAATTCATGATGAATAATGCACCTATCTTTTGAGGTGATTTGGAACTAGAGAAGGTAGTTGGGTGTCTTAATAGAATGAATCATATCATTAATATCATTAGCACACCATCTGACCTAAGTTTCACTATTGTGACACATATGTTTCATGATCATCCATGCTAGTGGTGGGATTTTGTTATTTAGGCTAAATTATACTAAGACTATGTGAATGACGATATTGAAAAAATATTCATCAAAATATTATTTCCTAGCATGATCGGAATTAAAATGATGAAAGAAATAATCATCATGACGTATTAAAATAATTTTTCATGGATTATCTAGATTAATTAAATAATTTAGTTCTCTTTTATAATAAAGCATAATCTACTATATCCTTGAATCCATGCATCATTGAATCATGGATGACACAAGTCATTTTAAAGAACACTTCCATGCTCTATAAAACTAATTATACATAAATGGTTAATAGATAATTCAGGGATGAATAAGTCATATTATGAACTACAAGAGGAGTGATTATGTCGATACCTGTAGGAAGTCGTGGAAACTGGAATGGTGGAAGGAAGAAAAGAGGGATTATTATTTCAAATGTCGGAGCATGACTCAGAATTAGATGGTTAGATCAGAAAATCATTCTCTATGACCCATGAAATATATGATATGTTTCCAATGTGATTACCTTAGTTTAATGAAGTGATGTTTTAGGACTCAACGAATAGAATTTCACAATTGGAATCAGATAAGGAAACTTCACCACTATTTTTACCATGCTATTAGTATGGGTGTTCGAACACTTCTCAGATATAGCATGAATTGTATGCATTAGCGAGATGAGAGGAGATGAAATCCTCTATTAATAAGAACATAGCTAGCCAAGGTGGTTCAAGAAATAATGTGTCTCCTAATCATGGGAATTCTCGGTTGGGAAAGAAGAAACAAGGTGACTCAGGAAAGATATTATATATAGTTATGTGGTTGATTGTGGGTAATCAATATGGACCCCACCACACAAATATCCACACATGGATAGTTAGGTGGTTGTTGGTCACACCCCTAACTCCCCCATGTAGGATATAACCTCCATAGATATAAAAGTATTCTATACAATTTTATTTAACTTTTTATCTAATCCCCAAATATTAACATTCAACCCGCATAAAATGAAACTGCAGTAAAGGTCCCCTTAATCTATTACCGGCACTGCGAGTTCATCGGTGCCCTCGAATGTCAATTCTGAGCACCGGTTCAAAAGATCAAAAAACCCAACTTGTTTGTTCACTTAATGTACCCAAACAAAACTTTGGAAAATGATTTTGGGCACACCGGGCCTTACAATCAGGTTCTGTCAGAAACCACAAACTCGTAAAATTCCATGGTTTTAAAAAAATAGCTTGGAAATTTCTAGGTCTTTACAATATTAATTTTTTTAGCTTCTCAATTTTTTAAATGTAGATGTATTATAGTTTTTTAATGTGGTAATTATATTCTACTAAGGTTGATAATATATCTTATACCACTATATATTGAATCATCTCTCAAATGAGAATACAATGTTTTTACTGGTCAGTGTTTATAAATAATAACTTTTTATGTAGAGGTAGTTATTTATTTCTAATTTTATTTGTAACACTAATTTCTCATTTATTATTTCTATTATACAATAACAGTTTTTTTATATGATTTAATTAGACAAGAAAAGTGGATGGTCAATTAGAAATCACTTTTCTATTTTTATTTAAAAAATCATTCAAGAGTCAGATATTTATTAATGATTTATGGGTTTTCTCCTTAGCAGTTGATAATAATTTTATTAAAATCATTTTATAAGAGTTAAATTTATTATATGTGGAATCCAAACACTCAAATAATCACATTTCCCATCATCAATCATCAAAAAATTATGTTTCATCTCATTACATTATTTTTAAAAACATTAAAAAAATCAACATTTATATAATGAATCTATAAAGAAAAATTGATTTTTTTCACTCTTATATAACAACATTTGCAACACAGACTCCACAAAGAACACGAGCCAGATCAAACTGGAAACCAGTGCATCAGACCTGTGATACTCTATATCTCACAAGAGGACTCGATTCTCACATCCGCTTCATCATGGATTTATAGAGATGTATAGAATAACAAATAGAGCACTTCTAACCTTATCTCAAATTTTTTGATGTGTATTGTTTTTAGTATTTTATCAGTGAGTGTGTTTTTATAAAAACCCATATCATATCCTGCATGAAACTATGGGATACACAATATCCTTCCTCTTATAAATTTTTACACTTTTTTATTCCAACAAATAGGAGTGGGAGAGGTCCTTTTGTGACCTGATTGTTCCCTCCCATGACGAACTGTGGAGTAGGTCATGTGACATGAACAATCCTGTGTAATTTTGTTTACCCTGATCCAGGGTGTGGATCATGATTATTTCTATAACCTTCTTAGTGGAAGGTGATCACCAAGTGGAGTCTATTATGTCTCGTCATGATACTAAACGACCTTTTTATATCCACTGTGTGGTTTAAGTTACATTTCTCAATTTTATGGTATAATTCAATAATCCCTAATTTTAAATTGATAGTTAATATTAGAATGATGTTATAATTATTTTTACTTAACAGAATAGCATGAAAAGTAATATTAATAACAGATATTATAAATACTGGGAATTAATCAATCTTCTGAGAAGTTATTTAAATAGTCAAACATTCATAATCTTATTACATTGATTAACTAGGCTGTATTGAAATTTATTGGGTAACCATTTAAGAATATTTTTCAAACAGAACATTTTATAGATACTCAACCCCCCTCTTGAGTACTATACTCCAAAAAACATTTGGTATCAAAGGTTGTTTTTAATTACTATTAGGATTCTATTTTAACTGTGTCGAATTGTGGTTATTAGTGATCTTTAATGATAAATAAAATTCAGTTAATTATAAATTTGTATCTCTTTGAAAGTAGTTCATTTTATGGATAATATATTGGATGGTGATGCAAAAAACAAACCCCGATTCATTAACGGAATCAATTACGCCCAATGGAAAATTATGATGAAAATTAATTTAAAAATTCTGGGTTTCGAAAGGTTGTATCAAATTATAGATGAGTATAATATTCCCTCTAATGATTGAATCACTTGGGATGATCCAAACAAGATTACCTACAATATCAACTGAAAAACCAAGATTGATTTATATTTATCATTAGGAGATGAAGAATTTAACTGAATTTATTCTTGTAAAACTGCCCATGAAATTTGGGATTCATAATCTGTTTCATATGAAGGAACATCGAGTGTGAAGTAGTTGAGAAGTTATATATATATATACTCTAAAATTCAATTACATTAATATGAAATGTGAGGATCATATTTATTGCATGTACATTAGGTTCAAAGAAATTCTAAACACAATGGTTTTTCGTGGAAGTGAAGTTACTACTAAAGAATAAATTATGGGGATTCTCATATGCCTACCTAACATATTGAGAGAAAACATGGTCTCTATTATATAATCTGGTGACATCATCATGTTACATATAAAATAACTCATTTCCTAAATGATTATGTATGATGAGGGGTTTAATTTCAATATGGAAGAAGAGGATAAACCCAAAAGAAAATATGTTTCATTCAAAAACTCCACTACTAAACTCAAAGGTAAAGGGAAATTGGATGCATATTTAGAATGTTCTAGTAATGAAAAATCATCACTTGATAGTTATGAGGAGATGGATCCATTATCTAGAAGGTTTAATATATTTTACAAGAAAAAGATATTATATTGAAAGCCTAAAATCAATGGAAGATATGATCAAAAGGGAAGTTGGATGAAAAATTGGAAATGAAGTGACAATTCTGATGAGATAGTCCTCTATGAGTGTAAACAAATACGACATATGAATGATTAATATCTTAATATCATGTTACAAAAGAAATATAAGGAAAATGATAGAAAGTAAGAAATGGAAATGAAAGCAACATGGAGTTATTCATAGGACAGTTCAAGTGTCATAGAATATTCACATAATGAACCGGATAAGAAATCCAATATGTGTTTTATTATAAACACATATGAGGTAACTATGGAATCTCTTTTACACAATTCGTATTATTCTTAAGATGAGAGTGACTATGAATATATGTCTAAAGATGAATTTTTTGAATAGTTTAATATGATTAAAGATAAATGTAATTAACTAAATCAGAAATACAAAACAGTAAAGAAACAACATGCTCTTACCTCAACTGTTACATCTAAATATACTACAGAAAGTGGGAAATGATCAACTACATAATGAAAACAATTAAATAAAACTATTTAATGAGAAAATTAAAAAGGACCTGTAATGGTCTAGTAATGGTAAATATACATTGGACAAATTCTTGGTAACCATATTTCTACTAAATATACTACCTGCATTGGCTATAATCCTGGTAAACGAAATTTTGGACGAACTAATTTTTTTCTATTTCTAGGACACAAAACTTTACTCTTACTTCTGGAAAACATTAATGTAGTTCATGTAATGATAAAATCACCTATCTTTCATTCTTTTTTTGTACCAAATAGAGTTTATTTTTCTAACAAATAACATAATTCGTATAGGAATCCTATAGGGCAGATGTGGTATCCTAAATCACTAGTCACTAATATTACTGGACCCGAACAAATATGGGTACCAAAATATATTTTTATTTGACTATTTTGTATGGATTCTACTTAAAGAACTCATGTAAAAGACTATAGTACTTGGATAGTGGGTATTCAAGACACATGACACATGACTATTCATGATTAACTAATTTAATTAAAATTGATGGTGGACATATCACCTTGGGTGACAATTCAAAAGGAAATACCATTGGCCTTTTTCCAAATCAGTAACTCTAACATAATTTTAATTTATAAATTATTGTTTCTTTAATGGATTTAAATATAATCTACATAGTTTTTCACAACTATGTTATGATGTCTTTCATGATAAATTTGAAAATGATTCTTTCAATGCTTTCAATTATAAAAATAAAGTAGTATTTTCTGCATGATGAAATGGAAATGTTTATTATGTGAACATTGATTATGTTTCTCTTAAATTTCTTCATGATTAATTGTATTTCACAAAGAGAGTTTTATTTGGAATTGGATACTATGACATTGTAATATTTACTCTCTAATAATGATATCTAGAAGTCATTTAGTCAAAGAAAAACAAATTCTTCTGATTCCAAATAATAGTGTGTATAATCTTTGTCAAAAGGGAATGCAACATGAGATTTCATTCAAACCAAAGAAATAAGAATAAAAATCTCAACCCCTTGAATGTTTTAACATGGATTTGGTTGGACGATCTATAGTTTCTAGTTTAAAATGGTATTCAATAGGTGTATGTCATTTTATATGACTTTTTTAAATGTACATGGACTTCCTTTTTGGCTCACACAAGTGATGACTACTCTAATTTTACCAAATATTCCTAAACTGTAGAAAATCATTTAGTATATAGAATTAAATCCGTAAGAAGTGATCATGGAAGGGAGTTTTAAATTCAAGTGTTTGAATCCTTTTCCTCACAAATTGGTGATTGTCATAATTTCTATACACATACAACACATCAAAAAAATAGAGTGGAATAAAGATATAACATAACCTTGCTAGATATTTTTAGAACAATTATTAGTGTATATGACATACCTATTTATTTTGAGGCTAAATCTATAAATATAGACTACAATATAATTAATAGAGTGCTGATTAGACAAATTCATAAAAAAACTCCATAAGAGTTAAAGAATAATAGTAAACCCAAAATAATTTACTACAATGTTTTTGGATGCAATGTATATATCAATAATACTAAGGACAATCATGAAACATTTGCATCCAAGTTTTATGAAAGAATATTTTTAGGATTTTCCATAACTTGTAAAGAGTATAGAGTGTTTATCAAAAGAACTATATATTTAAAGGAATATATCCATATCAAATTTTTTGAAATAGATGCACCTGATTCTAAAACAACTCTAGAAAACATAGAGGATGATTTATCAAATCTAGACAAAAATAGAAGTTACTCTAAAAAACTTGTGAAGGAATCAATGAAAACATCCAGTTCTAGAAATTCTTGACATTCAAGACACAATGAACCTGAACAGGGTGAAGAATAAGAAATCAAATGTCATTCCTTTTCTAGAGCTGTTAGAACTCTTAAGAACCATCATCTAGATGATGTTGTGGGAGACATAGATAAAGAAACTCAAATAAGATATTCTCTTAGAAATCAAGTTGAACATCAAGTCTTCTTCTTACAACATAAACGAAAAACTATTAATGATGCTATCAATGTTAAATTATGATTGATGGATATGCATTAAGAGAATGATCAGTTTTAAAGGAAAAATGTTTGCAAACTTGTGGATAGACATAATGAAACATTTATCATATACAATAAATCGGTGTTTAGAAATAAGGTATATGATGGTGGTAATATAGTAAGAAACAAGGCTGGGATGGATGCTCAAGGCTATATTCATGAAGAATTAATTGACTATAAATTGTCCTTTCACCGGTATCTAGTATTGAAGCCATTAGAAATCTTCTTTCATGTGTTGCACATTAAAATTTCAAACTATATCAAATGGATGTTAATTGTGAATTTATAAATGTTTATATAGCTCAAGATGTCATTGTTGAGAAGGAACCTTGTTTTACAAATCATCATTTTCAAAATAAAGATTTAAATTTTTAAAATCATTATATGGTTTTATCCAAGATCTAAGATCATGGCATGATAGAAAAAGAAAAATTATTATTTCATAGGTTTTTTCAAAAAGAATTGATTATTAACCCCTTTCTATAAATCCAATTTCCAATGAAGCTTTATTATTCAAAATTAATGTAAATGGAATTATCATTGGAGCTTCAAAAAATTACTTATGTATTGAATTTTCTAAAAGTATTCCTAACAAATTTTAAATGAGTTTAATGGGTGAACTAAATTTTATTCATGGTTTTAAAATCTTTTCAAAATAATGTTGGAATTATTTTAAATCAAATATAATATAATTGAGATATTTTAAAATGTATTGTATTTTATAACAACAAAATAAGTGAAACTCCTTGTAATAGGACATGTGTGTGGGATATTGATTAACCTAGAATATCTATTGATCAATCCACTTACCGAGGGATAATTGGAAGCTAATTCTACATAATTGATAGCCAAACAGACATTATGTCTATTATATGTATGTGTGGCCATTTTCATGAAAAAAATAATTATTATCATTTAAATGTGGTTATGAAATTATCTAATACCCCAATCATATGACAAATCTAGGATTGTTTAATCATTGAGTCCAATCAATGGATAATGTTATTTATTTTTATGGTGACTCTGGTGGAAATACGTTATATTGAAAATCCACCTTTGGAAAATGTCACTTATTAGAAATGTCACAAGTATCATGGGGTAGTATGAAACCCAATTTTTTGCATTATCTACTACAGAAGAAGAATTCATATATTCTTGTATTTGTTGTGAAATTTTTTGTGGATGAAGCACACAATACTAGATAATGGATTTCAATGAAGGCATGAAACTATAAATTGTGATAATAAAAGTGCTATTAACATCTCAAAAAATCTTTTTTCACAATCTATGAAATAACATATCGATGTAAGTCATCTATTTTTGAGATATCATTATAAAAAAATTTAATTTTTCTACACTCAAGTATCAGGATGTATTCTTCATACATCTCATAAAAAATGGAAATCCGATTATCCTATGCAAATATGAAAAACACCATATGTGTGTGTTGATAAATAAAAACATAATTTCAACCTCCAAATTATACTAATGATTAATCTGATATATGCTTTAAGATAATGGTTTGGTTATACTCAGTGAATAATTCTTTATGGACTCTGAATTTCTTCATTTAAATGTCACAGTAAATTGAATAAAACTCTGTTGGGATCCAAAGAGAAAACCACAAGTGGAGGATAAAGATAGGCTTTATGAAATGTACAATATGGTGGAGCAATATTCATGACCTAATGACCTTTATGGTCCTAGTTTTTAACTAGATGAAATTGGTGAGTATTCTAATGAGTAAGAATATGATGAGGTGGTTTTACCTATAAGGAAATTGTTTTGGATGAGAAAGGTAGTGTACCTATTATCTAAGACAAAACTAATAAGGAAATGCATGTTTGTAAAGAAGTTGATTATATTTAAGAACAAAATTCCGTTAATGATGAATATTTGGATATGATTAGTGAAAAGGATGTTGTAGATGAGTATATAGAATAAGATCTTTATCTTGTGCAAGAAGCTACTTATGAGAAATATGTGGAGAAACTAGTTGTTCCTGAATTTATCCCACATGTGAAGAGAGAATGGAGAAATACGTTATCATGGATAGAAAAAAAAATGTGTAAATTTTTTGGGGATGAAACTTTGAAAGAGATCTAGGATCTAAATATCTCAGTCCATAAGAATATGTACATGTTGAGGAGGATCATCCCTCCGTTTTGGAAAGTGGTAATGTGCCTAATACAGTTTTTCTAAGATCAGTGGATACATGGTATATATTCCATTGTTATATTAATGAGAATTAATCCTTGTAAGTCTTAGTTAATGTTATAGATGTTTCAACAATGTTTGAATTGAAAATAGAACCTTCTCGTGAAATTTTCTCTTAAAAGGATCTTAATCCTGTCTTAGCTTCTAGTCATGAACCTTAACATGAACCATTTACTTTTGTATGTAAGGATGATTTGAAAACATTTGGAGCATACAAAATTTCTGGAGTTGAAAATATAATGAATAACCAACCTGTTCCTATAACTAATTTGAGTGAAAAAAATTATTTCAGGTTTTTGGAGAAGATAATATTGAATATTTAACCAAATATGCTTCAAGAAATTAAATAGACAATAATTGAGAACAAAAATTTATGTGATGAATTTAAGTCTCTCAATGTTATGGTAGAAGATATGTATAGAGAGCTGAAATCAAGTAAAGAAAATGTTTCTCATCATTTTGAGGATATTTTTATTAAAATTTCTTAGGATGTATCCTCCATAATTCAACCTAATCTATCCTCCTTGGATAACAAGGTAGATGGAATAAACATTAAAATTGTTCTTGAGATGCGTGAAAATGTTATTGGTCTTATATAGTTGACTGATAAGTACATGTTATATCTCCCAAAAAATTTATTCAACTAAATTCCAGTACATCGGCAATTACAACTTCAAATAATTCTATATAATAATCTCAAACATATTTGGATAGTGATATTCTTGGAAAAGTTGTTAAAGATGTATTCCAATCTGTGCATTGTGGATTTGACATTGATTTTCTATCTTAGGTTGTCAAGAACATTGACTGATTTCTTGATTTGGTGAGAATTCATTCCAAAATAGCAAATGACGCGCAAGAAGATATTACAAAGAAGGTGTACTTATACTTTAATTTGATATTCTTGAAGCATGGCATGACCATAAATTTCATATACCAAGTCGATAATCTTAGAATCCCTCCTACCACTCAGGATTTCAATACTCATGTTAAAAATATTAACGATTTCAATCCCTTGTGGGACATGTTCATGGAGAACAAGGATGAATTTGAGAATGTGATCCAGTATGATGGTGAGACCATTTCTGACTTCATTATTCATTGGAGGCCTTATTTTAATTTACAGAGATAAAAAATTATAGATCATCCAGCTAACCCATTGAGACTTGGTTTTCTTACATTCTCATCCACTACCCCTGCCTCTACCTCTATGTCTATCTCTCCGACTCTGAGTCAGATCAAAACTGATATCCTTGACTAGAGGTTTTCACATTCTTCCACAAAACCTACTTTGGACACTTCTATTTTTGAAGGACTCCCTCTCCCTTCTCTGTTAGTTTCATCATTTTTTATTCCACTTCTACCTTTGATCCTAGGTATTCTAGTGATTTTCTTGCCAAGTTTAAATAGAATATTACTGGTGACGATGAAAAATGAACAGTATCTTTTGATAGGGATGATTTCTGTATTTTTTTATTACTATTTGTAATGAAGCATTTTATTTATCTAATACATTATGATATATTCTTATTTAATATTTTATTTACCTTTGTATGATCTTTTATAAACCCAATAGGATGAAAGATATGAACACTGAGAGACATGAACAATAAGGAAAATGATGTGACACATTAACATCGAATAGATCTGTCACTGACTAGATTTTTTATCATCAAAAGGGGGTGAATGATAGACACCTCATGTGTAAATAAGGTTTTAATGATCTCAAATCATATACATTATATAAAACTTGTTAATCATATGTAATTTTTTTCAATCATGGTAACAAACGATTAGATTCTTTATGACTTAAATAATCATTAAAAAATATATTTAGTTTGTGTTATAATCAATTTCCATGATAATTTATTATGTCAAATACATTTTATGAATATCATTGTGTGTGTTTGTATACTAATATTTTCAAAAATATAAAAACCCATTAGTCTGCCACTAGTTCTGTTTCTATGGGAAAGGAACCACATATCATGACCAGGAACCATGACCAGATACCGTGACCCAGACACCATGACAAGACACAGTGACCCTAACACTGTTATAGGACATCGTGATAGTCCAGACACCATGACAAGACGCCATGATCAAAAACTACATTTGTGCTACTGATTATTGATCTCTATACAAATATTCCAGTATAGATATCTCATTTATCAAAGTCAAAGAAGGAGAAAATTTTCCAAGGAGACATCATTTCAAAGAGACAGTGTTTCATGGAGACACTGTTTCCAGAAATACTATGACACATTTTTTTGTTATTTAATTTAATCTCTAATAGTCATATTTAAAGATTTAAAATGTACTAAAATAATTATTTTTTCTTTTTGGACATTTCACCTAACAATAGAGGTATGAGGTGAAAAATATATGCACAATGTCACCTCCAACATATGCATGAATGAATAAAAATTACATTGTGGACATAAATGAAATAGAGTGGTCAGAGAAAAAAGAGCATGATAAAGAAGAAGAATGGGCATTATTGATAAAAACTGAAACATGAAAAACAATACATCTGGAGAAACCACGAAGAATTCATGAATCTGAAATTTGAGATACCATTTATCAGATTTTAGAACATCATCGCAATACATACTCCATGAAAAAAACGAGCTAGATATCACAAGAAACCAGAGCATCAGACCAACAAGTAGTTTCAAAATGATCTAGATCTTACGTATGATTCATTCTACAGGTCCGGGGTTTCATAGAATATCACTCATAGCACATCTAAACTTATCTCATCATTTTTTCTCTGTTGTGGATTTGTTTTTACCATTCGAGTTGTTTATATGTGTTCGTCAAAAACACAGATTATCTACATCATTAAACTAATGGATACAATATATGCTTCCTCTCACATCTTTTTACTCTTGTTTATTACCACATATAACTATGTAAGAGGTCCCTGTGTGACCTTATTTTTCATACCCATGAAGAATTGTGGAAGTGGTCATGTGACATGGAATGTCTTGTGTACTACTATTTACCCCGGTCCATGGTGTGGATCATGTTTATTTATATAAACTACATTGGGCTAGGTTATCACCATGTGGTGTGGATAATGTCTTGTCTTGAGACAGAATGACTTGTTTTATATCTTATATGTGGTTTAAATTAGATTTCTATATATTACTATATAATTCATAAATCAATAACTTTATATTGATAGTTAATCATAGTAGGAAATTATAATTGTTTTTCCTTATTAGAATATCTTCGAATGTAATATTTACAACTAATTTTAATATTACTAAGAATAATCAATCTTTTGAGAAGTTATTTAAACAGTACAACTTTTATAACAATATTACTTTGATTTATTGGGATGTATTTAAATTTATAAGGAAACCTTTTAAGAATACATCTCAAACGTAATTTTTTAGATACACAATTACACCCCACCCCTTATTACTCTACTTTAAAAAACAATACTAATGACTCTGTCAGAGAATAGTTGAACCTCAAATCACCTAACAATGTGTACTAACGAGCCTAGGCTCACATTGACACACTAACAAAATAATGAATGTAATTAATTTTGTTGTATAAAAACATCAACATTTGGGTACCCCACACCACATTACCACTAGATAGATACTCATTAGTAATAGATATTGTTTTGATGCTACCAATCTTCGAAAATGTAGCCCCCCTATGTCCACCTGCCCACACACACCTAATCCTCTACCCATCCAAAAATGTTACCCACAGACACTTGGTATAAAACCACACCACACATCCTTCCTGCATATAATCGGGCCACATCAACCATGCCTCTCTCCCTAAGACACACGTTCCACATCATGAAAATAATTGGGGGAAATTTTTATCCCACAAACATGTGGTCCCTCATCCACAAAAAACCCTTCATGATGTATCTTGGACTATGGTAAACCTCATTCCATTACATCCTGTCCAGATACACTTGAGTAGTAAGAACCTTGAATAGGGTTCGGGGATTAATGTCGGTATGTTGTTATACATCCTCCAATCATGATGGTGGGATAGATAGCCTCCACCATGAAATGGGGGTGTTCGACACATTTTTCTAAATAAGGGTGGCATGCGTATATAAATCACAAGGAACATCAATTTATAAATATATATAAGATTACATGTATCCCAACCTATGGAATTTTAGAAAATAACAATCCCACCTAGAAGAACATTTCATTATACCTCAGTATGCACAACCACACAAACAACCAATATAAAATCCAATCCTAACCCCTATTAATTTTACAACATGCCATTTATTTTATAAGGGTTGAACAATAATTCATTCAAACACTACCCGAGGAAGCTACCATCCCCATCCATAACCTACACAAAAAGACAAACCCTACTGCAATTACACTAAACAAATAGCTCATAACCACATCAGAGTCCCACTTCACAAATTTTTTAATGATAAAAAATCAAAGGGATCCACACATACCACAATTTAATCTACTCAAAAATAAATCAATATCCCAACCTAATATTCCATTAAATCTCTTAATCGACACCATAAAAAAATCCAATAGAAAAACACCACCATATAATAACCCTACTGTGCAAATAAACCATCCCCCAAATACATAGTCATTCCCTTTGTCAATCCACCGAGCCATAACAAGGTTACCAACAATGTCTTCTCACAACCTCTCTGAAGTACAAAACCAAACCAAAAACATCACAAAAACAATATAATTAATCAAATAATATTCATATTTAGCAATAGTGGTTATTTATTTCCACATTAAATAAATGGGAAGATCGAAGAACATGTTTTTTCATGGTGTATCCCTTTTTTACCAGGTATATGTGATTAAAAAAATTTCATGTTATATCTATTTATCAAGGAATCACAAAAAATTAAATAACATCACCAGTTTGTAAGAAAAAACCACCAACGGCCATGATTTAACGATGGACTTATATCTTATACAATTCAAAACATATTAATGGAAAACAATTAAAAAATGTAGATAACATTGTCATATACCTTCCATTATTTCATTAACCCATGTAATCTTTTGATCATCATATTACCTTCCCATCATTTATTATTTCTTATGGAAAATTATAGTTCTTATCTTCATGAAGAACAATTACTAAACCCACCCAACATGATAAAAAAAATAAAAAGGAGTATATGGATACTTAATTGAAATAGATGGCATCTAATTCTCCACTTTGAGCCATAAAAGAGGGGTCACACGAGCTATAGGAAGTAATCCAATGGAATTCGATTGAATTATATTGAACAAAACATCACTCCATATAAGGGGATATCTGAATTAAAACCATTTGGAAAGAGAGGAGAGGATATATTCTTTAGAAAAATGGAATATCATATAAAAAATGAATAGAAAGGGTTTCTAAAGTGATTAATGTGGGATCTTGGCCAAGATAAGGTGTTTGGAATATATAAAAGTCCATACAGTATTAATATATTAAACAAGCATGTAATATCCTTTAATACTCCAAAACAATGCTTTAATCTCTAGTTAGGACAAATATAATGTACGAGTGAGGAAACCTGAAAAATGTGGAGAAACTGGGGAAAACACTAAATTTGGAAAGGGTGTGGAAACGATTCTGGTTCCACCAATTCAGTGTTCCATAGTCATGAATACATTTTTTAGTGTGAAACTATTTCATTATGCCATAGTTTTAGTTTTCCCCTATTTCGGTGAGCCACTGTTTTAGTATACTACCATTTTAGTGTCCCACCATTACAGCGTGCCACCATTATGGGGCCAATGTTTCGGTGTGCCTCCATTACGATGTCATCATTTTGTTGTGCCACCATTATGGTTCCACGGATTGAATGTTCCATCATCACGGTGAAACCATTTTATGGATACCATTCACTGAAACTAGATTCATTGAAATCTATAGAAATAAACAATACTGCGTGGAATAACCCCACAGGTACTATATTTTCACAAAGGAATGGACTAGGGAACTCTAGTTCATTATATTATATACCTCTCAAATTATTATAATCCATAATAATGTTAAAAAAACTAAAAGAAATATGGGCCTGAAAAACCACCATGTCTGATACCTCTCAAAGAAAAACCACCATACATTCTTTGAAAACATGAGCAAAATCCTCAACATCCATGAACACCTTACCGACCACTATTGCCCCGAAAAACAACACAAACATCAAAATTCACACATTCTATAAACATGGATTAGGGAGCTCCTTCTTCCATGTCATGATACTATCTGTTTGGGGGGGGAACTACTCACTAACATGGGTTTAATAACATCCACAATAATGCGTCTTGATTGTGGATTTGGTCTTCCCATCCACAAAATTATGAATCATTACACACATTCAGTTAATATATATAAAAATCATCTAAATTAAAATGAGTTCAATCATTACATCATAAGAAATGAAAAATAAAAACACAAGAGAAAATCTCAGAACATCTCAGGGTACTGGGTACATATTTGTGCAACTCACTCCCATGTACCATCCTCGAGGCCACCATGCATCAATAACACACAACCAATGTAATGTTACATCAATAAAACACTATTTTAAAACAATCCTTGATTTATATTGGTCTCTCATTGAACATTGTGTCATATTTGATATCCAACTCCTTCTAGTCAATGATGCTGGAGCGATCGTGTAGATACCAAAGGAGCTGAAATTCAAGGAAGATGTCATGTGTCCACTCCAACCATTGTGGAAAAATCATAAGATAATCCACCTCTCCAACTTGTCCCAAAACTTCAAAATGTCTTATGAAGATAAGGGAATGATGTATCACTCTTTCATTCCTATGATTCCCACGTAGATGGAAGAATTTCAAGAATATATGGTCCTAAATATCTAACTATAAAGGCATACTCCTATGATAAACTTCTGACTTCTGTCGGTTATGTGATTCCTTTAACCTCTCATAGAAAAGCTACACATTATCTATTGTACTCTGCATCATTGATGGACCATTAATAGTTGCCTCCCCAATATCAATCCATCACATGGGTGAATGACACGACCTCTCATATAGGGATTAGAATGGAGCTATAGTAATAGAAGAGATATAGATATTATTTTAAGAAAACATTATCATGAGAAAATGTATCACCCAAGACCCACTAATGCCAAGAACGATTTCCCGTGAAATTTCCTCTAACATTTGGATAATCCTATCTATTTTCCCATCCATCTGATGGTTGAAATCAGTACTGAGGCATAACTGATTACCAGAGGCATGCTGAAATCCCCTATAGACTAATGATGTAAAACTTGTATCCCAATATGATAAATGGATCATGGAATTATATGAAACCAAACCACCTCATCCAAATTCATTTTTTGTTAAGTCATCCACTGCGCTTCACCCCTTGATGGATATGAAGTGAGCCAATTTTGTAAATCGATCCCCTAATCACAAATATCATCACATCCTCTCTGAATCCTAGGTAATCTAGTGGTGAAATATATTGAAATTTCACATCACTTATACATTATAATGTATAAGGGATGCAACAATCTACCAGGAATATAGTGCTCAGCCTTCACCTGATTACGCACAAGGCACATTTCAAAAAAACTATACCGCTACCTGTATCAACCAAGGCCACTAAAACTATTACCTAAAGTCTTGTTACAATTTTGAGACTTCTAAATTCAAAGCCAATGGTGAGATATAGAACTCACATAGAACTCCCTTATTTATTTCCACTGGGACAAACAAATTCTCATAGAACAATATCTTATTCTGACAGTCCATTGATCGTCCCTCAAGACTATCTCCCTGGGTAGTGGGATCATGCATCACCTCAGTATCTGAGTCTCCCTACATAGACTCCTCCATCTTCATCACCAAAGAATATTGAACTATTATCTAAAATAGACAACCTCTATCTCTATCCACTATCACATCCTAAATCAAAGGGTCCAACTTGTCAATTGCTATCTAAGAATCTATGGATTCCCAAACTACATCCATTTTCAACTTCCTACAAAAGGAATCAGTCACCACTTTGTCTTTTCCTTTGGTTTAAGAGATCTCAAATTTGTATTCTTGGAGTTATTCTATCAACATTCTTCGTCACATTTTCATGTCTCCCTAGGGAATATATACCTCATTCTATTCTAATCCAGGTAGTCTGAAATGATCAACACAAATTAGTAAAGTCCCCAAATTGTTATTGTGAATATGGATTTTTAATTCTCTAGATCATGGGTGGAATAGTATGTTCTTATAGAAGTAACATTCTAGCCCCATATATGATAACTACCTTCTGCGGCATTTGTACACATCCCATTCCCTTACTAGAAGTATCAAAAAACACCATGAGCATCACCCCATCTCCTTAAAGCATAAGAACCAGATCACTGACAAATTTCATTCTTTGGTAGCTGAAAGATGACTGACACCAATAACTCTACATGAAGGAATGGCCTTTTCTATACAAATATATTATTAAACCCACAACATCAGAGAAGTCGGGAATGAATATCTAGTAATATTCTAGTAAACACAATAGTTTTCTAACTATTTCCATGTTCTTTGGTACTTTACAAGAAGCATCCACCTCATCCATTGATGGATCCACTTTTATCCCTTAATGAAATAACACAATTCCAAATATGATCACCTCATGTTCCCATAACATGCACATGGACATCTTCCCATAGATCTGGTGGTGTCGGAGGAACTCTACGACATCTATGAGGTGCTCAGCATGATCCTCCATGAAATTTGAGTAAATTACAATATTAATGATGAAAATGAAGATGGAATGGTCTAGTAAATTATAGCTCATAGAGTTAGTGATCCCTATGAACAATGATGGATCATTCATAACACCGAAAGACATGACCAATTACTCAAAGTGCTCATACCTGCACCTAAAATCAATATTCGGTATTTCAGCCTCCTTCACCATCAGGTGGAGATATCCATGTTATAGATCGATCATGGAGAACAAACTTGCACATCTCAAATGGTGAAAAATATCATATATTCTATGAGAGGTTAATATTTCATGACCGTTACCTTCTTCTGTCGCCGATATTATTTGTAGATCCTCTGTTCATCATCATCCTTATTCATGAAAAATACTAGATAACTACACAATGACACAATCATCTGAATAAAAAACAATTTCATCAGGTCGTCAACCTGAATCTAAAACTATCACAACTCAGAAAGAACCATCTGATATTTATCCATCAAAATCAGATAAGGACGGGGTTTCAATACTATTCCAAACTCAACATCATGATGAAGAGGTAGAGTGACAAACTATTCTAGAAAAACATCCCAGAACTCCTAGAAAACTCCAATAAACTACACCATCAAATCCCACGTCAAACCCTCTAATTTCCTAGATAACACAAAAAGAAGAGGCTTCAGACACCATCTTCCCTCAGAATGATTTTCCTTACCAAAAAAACTATATGTTGGCCCTTTATATCCGAAAACACAAATTTACTACAAAATCAGTCTATAATGTGATGCATATGGAACAACCAATCGACATATTGGATGACATTATATTGTATTGTATGTAACCTAAGTTGATCAATACTATATTGGTGTGAACCCATCATTATCTTATTTACCTAGAAAATATAAAATTGACTGGTGTATCCTTTAATCGGGGTGCTCAACACCAGGGGCACAGAAGTTCTCTCTACAGATTATCCCATGGAATGGGCTAGAATGGGTATCACAAAAGAGTGAAAATATCCTAAATCAAACAAATCACATGAATGTGTACTAAATAGACTAATTGTACCTAAAACTACATTCGTACTTACTGGAACTGTAGCCTATGTGGCATGAAACTTCCTATTCCAAGCTCTTCTACCCCTATATTTTTGACTGAAATCCTGACCACATACTAATCACGTTCCTTTAAGAGAACCCTCAGTATATCCTCCCCCATCTTTTTCAACCCTTAGTTGTCCAAGAGTCTACTTATCCTAATGCTAGAATGGTCTGAGTGACATCTACTGCTGTCGAGGATGGTGCACCCCATCGTACTGAGCTCGAACTAGTAATTTACTCCTATGATTTCTATGTCCTCCATAGACAATGAAACTCAGTCCTAGGACTATAGTGTAATAGAGAGCATGAGGAGACAAAATTGTAACTTCTAAGATGAAATATCTTCCAGTCGAATCCCAGATCACCCTGATGCTGCAGACCTACTAATTACTGCATTCCACTTTGACGAACTCAATTGGATCCCCTCTCATGGTACACATCCCTATGAGTGCAAAATCACCACTAATAAAACCTTATTATGATCTTCTATATAGATCAGTAGTTTAAAAGGTGTGATAATATACTAATGATATGTTCAAAGTTCCTTATCCAAGCATCTCGCCTGCGACTCCTAATCCAAATGATATTTTGAAGCAAATTGAATAAGATCCTTGAACATAATCTTTTATTCTATTATCAACATACTCTACTCCAATCGTGGTGGGTATTAATGATAATATTTATGAATAAATAAGATATAAATAACATAAATATGATTAAGAAATTTAGAATTATAAAATTACTTAATTATCTCCCATTGTTTGAGAAATGGAAACAATAATCATGCATATGTATGGTTTATCACCACCCTGAATAATGATTTTTATTTTTCATCACCGCAAAAAATAGAAGGATATTAAAATTTATTTAATTTAGAAAAATATTAATTTATTTAAAATATTGATATTCTAGATTTTATAAATCAATTTTATTATACATTTTACCATGGCCAAGAAGAATAAAGAATTACATAGGAATTAACATAACAACCATACGTAACGTACTAATGAGGAATTTTTAATAAAAATAAATAAAACAATTTAATTAATTGAATATAAAAAATTTGATATAGGATAATAATTTTCCATCAAAATTATATTATATACTTAATTTTATTATTTAATATGTTAAGAATATTACAATAATGAATGAAGTATCGAGTAAGGATTTTCACTAATTCAATTTACAAAACTCAACCTAAACCTTTAAGCAAGAATAATTTCCCTTGAGATTTATCCTTCGTTTAACATGGAATTCTATATTTATATCCCTATAAATCGAATTCTGTTAAAGAAATTCATTATTTATGATATTAATTACTTCTTAAAAATAAATCAATTTCATGAGTATTGATCATCCTTAACAATAATGGTTTATTATGCATGTCCAGTCATTCATATTTTGACAAATGAAATAAATTTAAATCTTTGATAAGAATGTTTTATTTATTTCTAATGCCATTAATAAATCAAAATAACTAAATTTATAATGTATCTTTATTATTTTATCCATGATATGGGTATTCAATTATTAAATAAAAAGGGGTGTTCTTACACTTCATTATAAAATGATTTTAATCTGCTATAAAATTCATCAAAAATAACCAGTTTCTCTCATTAAATTCTCTATTATATATTTTAATTTGTAGAAAAATAATTTCAAATTTATATACTTTTTCTTCTAAAAAATTACTTATGAAAATGACATAAACATCACAGTTTTACAAAATTTTGTATGCTTATATCAAAATAACATCGTCATATTTTTTTAATCAATTTTTGGTTTTTATAATCCAATAATTTTACCATAAATGGATATATGATTCTTGATTTACCATTTGATTCCAAGGAACTATTTTTTTATGAATTACCCTTATGGAATAAAATAAGATCAATTATTAATTTTTTAAAATGGTACCGTTTGGTGAATTAATTTGGAAAGTGTATTTTCCTATATATGATTACATATTTATATTTATATTTTATTAACTAGTTATATGTTATTTTGAAAAAAATTAATGATGTTGTTTTGAATGTTGTATATTAAAGATTTGGGGAAATAAGTAAATAACTTCTTTTCACGGTTAATTATTTATAAAAAATTTCTACTTTTTTACATGTGGTACACCTATCAATGCATCTAATATTATTTGAATGGTGATTCTAGAAGTGGATATACCTCCAATTAATCATGTAATGATTTTATCTCATGAGATATTATTTATAGGATATTTGGGTAAACCTAATCAACCATGAATTTTTTTCCACTATGGGAATAAGTCCTTGTATTCGAACCATGACTTAAGTTAATGACGTAATGAAATAATTTTTGTTCAGAATCACAATACTCCATGATCATTTTTCATTAAATTCATAATTATAAATAATCAAGCTAAATTTTTTACCTCTTCGTACAGTAGTTATTGAGTATTCATTTTATATTTTAGGTTCATTATTCTTCCTTATATGCTCATACAAATTTTTTTATCTTATAATCACTTATGATATTTGATTATTATCACATAGGCATTCCATTACTCTTAATTTGAGCTCATAACTTGTTGTCTTTCATTTAAACCATGTAACAAAGGAATGTAATTAATAGTTTTCCAGGAAGATTATTTTTTCACAAAAAACATTTTAGAGATTTTTAAGACTTGTAATTGATTAATGAATCAATTATATTGTGGAAAAAATGAGTATCAGTTGAATATGTAATATGTTTGTTTAGTTAATATGTTCATCCAAATTATTGAAAAAACTAAACATAAACGGAATTTTTTATATTTTGTAAAGATATTTTTTCTTTAATTCCTCTAACATTATGGTCACAACATTGGGGCCTAATAGTTGGTATCATTGTAGTGTTTAAATAACTTCCCAGTTTTTGATGTTTAATATGATAATTTAATTCTAATATTCCAAAATTTATCATAATCTAAAAGGTATATATATATGAATTTAGGTAAATTATGGTAATATTGATTATATTTGGTATTAGTATGTGAGAAAAAATGAGATATTGTTTGTGAAAAATCTAAATATATGATAATATGATAAAATAACATATTTTTTTGATTGTTTTTTCCCAAGAAATAAAATCCATATATGGCAACCATATATGGATAATGGTTGTTTTACATATGATCATAGCTGTAATCACCACAAAATGGGTAATTTGGTTTTTAACATTATCATCACTTGTTTCATAAAAAAGAAGTATAAATTCACATATATTTTGAATATTCCAACATGGTATGCTTTTTTCAACCATATTCACTATAAATACTACTATGATAGACTAATTAAAATGTTATTTGGAGGAATTATGTAAATAATTATGGGAAATGTCATAATAATGTAATACATGTTGAATAATGAATAATATAGGTCGAACTAAAAGAGATATTGATTGGACAAAGATAAATGTACCTTATTGTGTTAATATCATAAAATAATACATATTTTGTAATATTTTACCATGGATAGTTGTCATAATAATATTATAATGTGTATTTCTCTTAACTAATGTTAGACCCATTTAGATTTAGTAATTGTTGAAATAAGAAGTAATCATGGGTGCGAGGGAAAATGTTGATGATACATAAATGAAAAACACAATAGATTATTAATTGGAGTAAGAATACATATTATTATAAATATTAATCAATCGTGAAATATTATTAACAACATTAATAAAATAAATAAATCAAACAAACTATAGAATAAAGAGATGGAATCTCATTGAATTTCATTTTACAAGGATAATAAAAGAATTAATATTAAATTCATTACTTATCATAATTTGCGGAAATAAAATTTGTTGAAATGCCTTTAATGGCGTGGAGGTATTATAAAATTATAGAGATAAAGGACATACAACATAAAAGTTTGAGGGTATAAGTAAATAATCTATTTAAACAATTTCAATGAAATTTTTAATTATGTAAAAAAGTCCTCAATTAAAGAGATAAGGAAGAAAATTTTAATATACTACTTCTTAGACCCTATTAAAAAGTAAAATAAAATGAAAAATAATTATTTAAGTTAATATTTACTTTTCACTTTTTATTTCAAATTCACTTTTATTAGTTTTCACATATTATATATTATATTATAAATAATTTTTTTATAATTATTTAAAATTTTTATTAATATTCATAAATAATTCTGGATGGTACTTATTATTAATTAATATTTTAATCATTTATTAATGATTTATTAAGGCTAGATTAAATATCTATAAATAGACGTCTTATAAATTTTCTAAAAAGCTAACATCACATAATAACAAAATCCTTCTTATGTTGCAAAACTAGTTTATGGATAATTATGAAATCAAAATTGTAATTACTCCAATTGTATGAGTTTTAATCATTTATTGAGAAATATATTTTACTACTAGGATGTACTAACTAATGATTATAGTATTTAATTTTATTCAATAATCTAATTGATTTTTTATAACAGGTTTCATGATTACCCTCAATCAAAAATGGGGCCTAATTTTATTATAAATTCTAATAATAAAAATATATGAATAAATAATGAATAAGTAATTAGTAAAATATTATTCAAATTAAATTTCATAAATTTAGATTCTAAATATTACATGTGATTTAATTTTTATTTCATAAATAATTTTTAATAGTTTTAATGTCAAACTAAAAATATAAATTAACATATTTTAAATGACTGTGTTTAATAATTCATTTTTTTTAACTAATACAAAATCATTAAAAAAATTAAATGAGAAGAAAAAAATCTATGTGCAGAAAATGAATAAAAAGTACATTTTCCACAAAAGTTGAATATCATTATATATTATCTTTTTATTTATAATATACATCTATAATTTTTTGAATAATAAGTAGATACATTAAATATAATTGTTTAATTATTATCATAAAAAATAGAATATAACTAAAATTATTATTTTCCTACGAGAAATGATAATTAGTTGAAAAGTAAAAAATATTAATTTTTAACAAAACATTTACTTTTATTATGTTGTTATATGATTAACAAGAATAAAAAACTTAACAAAATTAATTAATAAATAATTTATACAATGAAAAAAATATTGATTTTAAAATATTAAAAGGGACACAAAAAATTCATTCTTTATAATTTGTATTATAAGTTATTTTTTCCTTAATAAATATTTTTTTTTCTAATTACACATTATTTATGGAAAATACGATTTATCATTAATTGTAAATACATAAAAAAATTCCTTTATAATACTCCAATTTATATCTTCAAACCATAAATGATTACTAATATTACAATACATATAATTTTATGCATAAAAACTCACTTTTTATAAAAATTGTTCGAGGCATTATCTGTTTTTATTAGAAAATGAAAATTTATGATCATTAAAAAAACTTATCCTAAAATGGTACTAAATTATTAAAAAATATTTTTAAAATTATATAAATAATTTAATTTTAGTTATTTTCCATAATAATTATTACTATGGATGAACATTAATTACCCTAAAAAATTAAAAACTGTTAAAAAATTATATACTTATATGAAAATATCAAAAAATGTTAATAAAATGCTTCCAAAATGATTGGTAATGTGATTGAAAATAGAAAATATAACATCATTCCTATTCTTCCCTATTATATACTACAACCCTTGAATATTAACATAATGATATCAAATATATAAAGGGTGGATCAAATTTTTTTATCCTCTTTACATTTAAATAATGATCTTTATATCACTCAATGTTATAGATTTAACATTAAATTTCTTGCTAAAAATATAAAATATTTCAAATATTTTCATCTATTATTAATCTATTTACTCAAATATATAAATAAAAATATAAAAAAATCAGTATAATATTATTATTTATGTAATTATATGAATTTATAAACCTTTTATTATATTCTATATACATCTATAAAAACCAAAGAGTCCTTAGTGAGGTGGACGAACTACCACATACATGAATCACAGTTTCTGATTTTTCTAACACCTCTAATCATGGGTTATAAAAATGTATCTTGATGAATAAATATGATATCAAAGATATATATATTACATCAATATTTCAAGTTATCATATAACATTATTAAATCTCTTTCGTTGTTAAATTGAAAGGTTAGTCGTGCGTATTTTCATAGTACAATTTCCAGGACTAATAAATACAACTTCTCATCACCACCCAAAATAGAAGTATTTATTAATTTATATTATATTGAAAAAATTTTATTTTTATTTAATATTCAGTATTTTATTGATGATTATTCTATTTCACAATAGTTTATATTCTGTTTTACATTCTTAAGAAATTATAGATTATTTAAACAAATATCCCCATGTAACAAACATATGTAAAAAAAGATAAAAATAAAAAATGATTATAAATGTACAATTGGAAAAATAATATTTAAAAATGAGGTTATGATATGTTATAAAATTTAAATATTTTGATTTTTTATGAGGATAATTGAATGGGAAAATAGATTCACGAACTATGTTGAGGGTTTTTTCTAACACATTTTTCTTCATTAAGGTACAATATTTCATCCATAGCTATTTTATTCCAAGATTTATTTTACCTAGTGAATAATTGTTATTTAATTATCTCATTCTATTTTGGTTTTTTACAATCCGTTCTGTTGAATTCCTTACCAATTGAATCTTACATAAATGATTATGTTATATGTATGGGTTTCTTTTATTCATTTTATTCCCCATAAAACATATGTATTATTATACACCATTTTTACAAGGGAATTGTATATCTAATACAATTTTTTTGGAATAATAATAATAATTTTCTAAAAACATTAAATTTTTCATTATCTTTATTTATATCATGGGTTACTGAGAAATGAAATTAATCCTCATTAGGGTTTTCTTTCTTAATAAGCCTTTATGATGTCATATTTTGACATTATTCACCAATATCTTACTTTTTTGTGTTACTAATGCCCTATGGCTTCTAAAATATTAAATTATATTTGATCATGGAATATTTACCTACATTAATGATATTTTTTCAATGTACTATTAATGATATCTTATCAATAATATACGGGGATACTCATAACTCAATATAATTTGTATATTAATATTATTTCCCAATTATATTATTCATTTAATTCATATATTATTATAAACATATCTATATATAAATAAAATCTAGTTCGAAATAATTAATATTCTTCAATATTTAATCTTTTTGAAAAATTTTCTATTGAAGAAATTTTTTTCATAATCATAAATGACTGTTTATCATCCCTCTAAATTTTTTCCACTACCATCCATTGTTTTCACATTATATTTACAATGTAAAGACTATTTTATTTCTTATTTCATTAATATTTCATCCTAAGCTATTTAGATATTTTTTATATTTCTTTCCCAAAGGGGTTCATCAATAAAGGTATAAAATTGGGTTTTAATTCCACACCATAATCAATGGTTTTTCTTCCACTCCAAATATCCCCCCAAAATGTTTTCACATCACCTTAAATTATATATTATATATTTTTAAAAAAAATATGATTTTAACGGATTTATCTTAATTTTTTTGAAAATTTCCCATAACATCACCTCAAATGATAAAATTAAATGAGTTTTTTATAAAAACAAATTTACATTTTTATGTCAATATTACCTTTTTATTTTAATATTGAACAATAATCATGGTAATAGTTTGTGTAACGACCCGTCCCCCAGGGCCCATGCCCTGACTACCCCATGCCCGCCTTCCATAGGCCAGGGGTGGGTGACTAGCATTGAAAAGCGTATTTCCTAAAACTCGGAAGGAATTTATTTTATTACATGTATACACCCAAACATCCAAGAAAACATCATCATACAATAAAATGTAAACTGTATAGTAAAAAGAGTGTTTAAAGAACGGAAAAAGTGGAATGAATACAAGCCCAACTGGAAAGTACAAGAATATATAATAGTGCCTGTAAACTGAAATAGCTCCTTTGAACACCTGCCAAGGATCCTCAGTGAATGGTAGGTATACCTCTAGAATTTTCATCCCTATGGTACTCCTCATATAAGGTCCACCTCCAGTCTACCTCCAGTCTTGGTACCCACATCCTCCATCATCTTTGTCTATTGTCTGCACCAAATACAACAAGGTGCGGTCATAGCCCGTGTAGGGGTGATTATAATGATACTCACTAGGGACATCGAGACCCCTGAAGGTCTCTCAAAACAAACAATGTAAAACCAAAAAGTATGAAAAATATGAAAATACTAATTTAGTATAATCCCATACATATATCTAATTTATCATGTAATCTAATCTCATCCATGAGTAAAACACAAGGCCCAACTCATTAGCACAAAGCTCAACTGTTACATGAAGGAAAGAATACCACGAAGGTATCACTAAAAAGCTATGTACCACAATGGTAAAACCACATAGAATATTACAACAAAGATATCACCACAATAGAAGGTACCACACATGTTCACTACATTGAAGAATATCACCAAGGTATCACCATGATGGAAAGTACCACCCAGGTATGCCATACAGTAGAATACCAAAATGGTATCACCATGAAGGAAAGTACTACACAGGTATGACACACAGAAGAATACAACAAATATATCACCACAAAGGTGAGTAACACACATGTACACCACAAATAATAATACCACAAGGGTATCACCATGATGAAAAGTAACCTATAAGTACGCCACAAAGAAGAATACCACAATTGTATCACCACGAAGGAATGTACCACACAGGTACGCCACAAAGAAGAATACCGTGAAGTTATTACCGTGAAGGTAAGGACTTATCTCACACCAGGTATAACAAAGGTAAAATAATAGAGATGATTAGATGTATCTTCTGAATCATCTTACTTTATTAATTGGTAGACCCGCTTAGGATCCTAAACAATCATACCCACGTAGGATCGAAAATTATCACACCCACATAGGATCTGAAATCATCAGACCCACATAGAAATCTAGTACTTCATCAGTCCCAAATAGGATCCTAGTATATCAGACCCACATATGATTATAGAGTAGTACCACATGGATTCCTAGAGTGGACCCAAGTGATAATCTCAACCACAAACCCACGAAAGATCCCAAATCATAGACCCACATAGGTTCTCTTCTCATGACACTGCCATCTACATGGTTCTCTCACTAAGATTTCTTGATTCTAGGATGGTCCAATTTTCAAAACAATGGTCAATACTCCAACTACCTTGAATTCCAGTGAATAATTCTTCCCATGGTTTTCCACGTAAAAGGGGTCCCAAAGAAATAAACGGTGCATCAATCAGATCTCGGATGTATATGTTATTGGCCCTTTAGTCACAAGGTTCCGGTTGGATTCATGTTCGATCCAACCCAGACAAACCCCATATTTATCCAAAACCTATGTGGGGTATACCAAGAGGACCATCTTGATCCATGGATCTAGTTCCATAGATGGTTTGTCACACAAACACCCATAGCTCATGATATGGCTGAAAGAACGAAAATGGTCGATGTAGGTCTGGGTCTGGTCCGACTCGGTTGGGCCGACCCGACCTTGTATGACTCGACCCAGTCCACCCTGGGTCTGGACCAGGGTCCGACCAAGCCCGATGTTTCTGGCTCAACCCACTTGGTCCGGTGCAGCTCGGCCCACAGTGAGGCGGCCTACAGTTCTCGCGGTGCACCGGCCCGCCGCGACGGGCTGGACAACCGGCCTTATGACAACCCGTCTTAGTGGGGCCTGCATTGTGACTCCCAAAGCCCGCTCTAAATAGAAAAGGGGCTGCTGACTATCACCTTATATGTATATTAACAACATTGGAGGCATTGCCTATGTACATATACACACAAACATCTCCCAACCACGAATTCTAAAACGTAAAAACCTACTAATGAAAAAAAATATTTGAATATAACTAAACTCAAACAACATAGTATGATGGAGGGTAATGTACTGAATGTAACATGAGAAAAAATAAAATCCCACCAAAAACAAGATTATGAAAACTAAAATATTCAACATGTAAACACAACGAGGTACTCGGAGTGCAGCTTGTAGCTGAAAGAATGCCCCGGCCTATAGGGAACTAAAAAAGCTCGGTCCTGTCATGGTCCACCCGGGACTCTATCAAAAGGCTGCTCGTCTGCACAAGATATGACACGTGTAAGCAAAGCCTGTGTAGGGGTGAGTATAACAATACTCAGTTTAGGACCCCAAAAAACACATATTAAGTACACAATGAAAACACACAGTCATATCTACACAGTATATGTCTACTGAACATATAATAGGAGAAAATAATCCAGATATACATGAAATAAAGACCCGCAGTGTAGAGGTAAGTCACAGAACTGCATACCTCCTCTGGGTATTTAGTTAGATGATTCCATAATGTAGTCATTCCAGGAGAACACACTCGACGAGTCTCGTAGCTCTGATGAAGTCCGTCCGAGATGCAATATTCATTGGGAAACACCACGATAGGTATATAAACTCATTATAGGAGACACACTCTTGAGTGGATAAATCACAAAAGACAGACATAATCATTATAGGAGACATGCTTCTGAGTGATTGATAGATACACTCATTGCAGGAGACTCACTCTTGAGTTGGAAAGTACATTATACTCAAATAATGATCACTACCAGGGCCATGGAAGATACCATGAATCATATGGATTCTCCAGCTAGGTGATTCAATACCTAGGTAGAGGATCAACTCCTGGTAGAGTGGGTCATGTCGATGGCTGACACTACCTAGGGTCATGAATGGATAGAGGATATCACTTCGGTCCTCTTGGAGGGATGCCGACCATATCAAAAAATTTCCATCTTATGGGATCATACTCTTGTAGAAGGAAATGATGTCTGATCTTTAGGGGAACGAGAAGATGAGGCACTAACCCAAAAGAAAGATGTCCAAGATAGAGTAAACAAGAAGACCATGCCATTTTTCAAAAAGTACACGGCGTGTACATAAGTTTCACACCGTGTTGTACGAACCCCGGTACTTCCCGTGCACAAAGGACCATTTCATAAGGCTGGTCGTGTAGAAAATTTAGTACATGGCGTGTAGTATGAGGTACACTCCATGTCTGAGTGATTAGGGTTGGCTCTGTGTACACGGGCCATGTGCCCATACACGCTTATCAACCCATGTACTGCAACACGTGTAACTGGTACACTAGTTGACCTGTGTTACTAGTCACGACTAGCTTTGTGATGGAGTAAATGGTCATGTACTCTCTTCCATGTCCATGAATCCCCAGGATAAATGCTGAGTCCTGCGTAGCCTCTTCTGTCATGCCGCATAGAGAGTAGACGCTGTTTCGTCTAAAGCTGGGTAGTCTATCCCGTGTCCATGTAATTTCAAAAATACATGCCGAGCATCAAAGAAATTCGAACACACCATGTGACCAGGGTCACCAGATGTGTGATTATTCACTAACCCTCGAAACCCTATCCGCCACCGCCAGTACTACATGACATGTTCTTTGGAAGTACACACTGTGTGTTCTAGAAATTTCCAGAAACGATGGTCTTCGTCGGTGTGCCTCCTGTAAGGTTTTGATCTTCATTCTGATGGCCTGATCACCACAACTATCCAGAATCAAGGTTTCCCTGACATCCCGAAGTCGCCTATGTTGTTTTCGGGCCTCCGATCATCTCCAAAAATGCATTTTCATCCACCCACACAAAGAATGATTGAAGTTCAAAAATTCCCAAACCACATCGATTCGTCTGATGATGTCATTGTAAAGCCTATACTAGGTCTTCGCGAAGTCAGATATCCAATTTTTCATCGTTGCCTTGAAAAACATACATGCAACAATATATTGTTCTTCTCCCCACAAAGAACGTGAAGAAAGCGCGAGATAAAAAAGGGGGAGGAAATCCAATGAACAAATTGTGGAACAAAACTTCTCCGTCATTCATCACGGAATTGATCTTCTCACGTTAGTAGGATTAATCAAAGAAGAACCAGACAAAAACAAATCCACATGGATCGATTCTCCAAATCATCCCACCAAAACCCTCCCAAATGAATGCATGAATCTGCAGATCAACTTGTTCATTTTTTATCAGTGTTCATTGTTTAATATTAAAATAGTGGGAAAATAATTTAAGTAAAAAACTCCTACATCAACTTGGATCGATCACTGATGAAGGTATTGTGCTGCCACCATAATCTAGGTCCTTCAACTTTTTTGGCGGAGTGATTAGTAGCTTCGATCTGTCATTGTTCGTCAACGAGTGTTTTCCTCAAAGTTTCCTTTCAATCTTCCACCAACGATCGACATTTGATTATCCCAACAAAAAGGGAAACATATTTTGGATTTCAAAAATATGTTTCGGTATTAATGAGTATAGCATTTAATTCATGATACATTAGGACATGGAATTTATTAAAGAAACAGTTACCCCATCACCGCGTTGCAGGGGATGCTTCCATATAATATAAACATTGATAATTTATTTTATTTTATTTTACTGAAAATGTCAAAAAATTTCAATTTTTACCTTGACTCGCATTAGTTGAGGTTAGACCCATTATTAGATAATGTTTTCATCATAGACTCCACAGTGCCCTCATATTTTTAATCCGGGAAACCATTTGGAAACTACCACAACAATGAACACGTGCCAACTCACATAACTTAAAAAAAGTTTGAACCACCATTCTGCGATCACTGGGCCTTAGAATGTTTGGATGTCATTGTGCCATGTCTCATAATAATTCCATATTATATTTAAAAAATAATACACGGAAAAAGTTGAGACACTACATTCCCCCCACCTTGGGGCTTTGCATCCCCAAAAAGCTAAAACAAGAATACCCAAAGAAATTTGGGTTCTGGGTATGGATTTGAGCCTCCCACTCCCAAGTTCTCTTCTATAGATTTACATGCTACCAATGAACATGAAACATGGGAATCGATCACCCATTAATAATCCTCTCCTACTGATCCATGATCTCCACCGCGTACTCAACAAAGGTCACTCAATTGTTGATGTCCAGCTCGCCCCAGTCGAGGATGTTTGATGGGTCATTCATGTACCTCGTTAGCTATGACACATGGAAGACATCATGTACCCGATGTACCTATGTCTATAGAGCTCGATAATACACCACCTCACTAACTCTGCACAATGTCTGGAAAGGTACAATAAACCATGGAGATATCTTTCTTCCCTAGACAAATATATGTTACCCTCATTGAGGTGAGACCTGAAGAAATACATGGTCTCTCTCCTCGAATTCTAGAGGTCTTCGTCGTCTGTCAACATAAATATTTTTCCAGCTCTTTGCAGTCTTCATCTACTCCTGGATGATCTACACCTTCTTGGGGGTGGCTCGCACCAACTCTGGACACTTGAGTGATGTATCTAATGGGTCGGTCTAGCTAAGTGTTTACCGACAGGGTCTCTCATAGAGAGCCTAAAAAGGTTCCACACCAATGGTAGAGTGGTAGCTGTTATGATATGCAAACTCAACCAGAGGTAGGTGGTCCTCCCAATTATGACCAAATTATATGGTACTGGCTCATAACATATCCTCCAGAACCTGAATGGTCTTCTCCATTTATCCATCAGCCTATGGGTGGAACATCTTGCTCAAGCGCAGCTGTGTCCCAAAGGCCTCCTGCAATCCCCTCCACAACCAGGATGTAAAGAGGGAATCTCTGTTTGAGACTGTCATCAAAGGGATTCCATGAAGCCGAAATATCTCATGCACGTTGAGGCATCCAATTATCTCTATATAACTCTACTCCCTGATAGATAAGAAATGGGAAAACATAGTGAGTCGGTCTATGATCAACCAGATGGAATCATGCCCCTTGTGCGTCTGTGGTAAGCTTGTCATGAATTCCATCGATATTCCATCCCACATCCACTCTGGATATTCTAGTGGTGAGCTAATCCCACTAGAACCTGGTGCTCAGCCTTCACCAATTTTCATGTGAGTCATCGCGAAATGAACTCTATTACCACTTTATTCATGCCTGACCACCAGAACTGTTGAATAGGATCATGAAACATCTTATCTACTCGAGGGTGTACTGACAAGGGGGGTGATAGAAACTCTCTCAGGACCTCCTCCTGTAATTCTTCTGGTATAATAGTGTGTCATTTGAAAAGATGTATGTGCTCCTAACCTTGTGAATATCCATCAGGAGAATGTCCCATGAATAACTGAGCACGTAAAGACACACATTTGACATCTCCTAGCTGCGCCTCCATAACCCTCTATAAGAGTAGAGGGGTGACAATGATCGACTATAGGTAATCTCTATCCTCTTTGTCCACAAAGGACAACTTCAACTCGGCTAACTGCTATGTCGCATCCCTTAACAACTATGAGCTAGACCTTGAACTAAGGGAATCCACAACACTTTTCCCTTCTTAATAGTATAAATGATATCAAATTAATATTCCTGGACAAACTATATCCAATTCCTCTACCTCAGATTCATATACATCTATGATAAGATGTATTTGAGGATCTTGTGTTCAGTGTAGATGATAAATCTCTAACCCAAATGGTAGTGTCTCCAAATATTTAATGTGACGACTACCCCAGCCAGCTTGAGATCATAGGTTGCATAGTTCTGTTTATGTGGCCTATGCCAGAGTGAACCATAAGAAATCACTCTCTATCCCTCCATCAAGACGTATCCAAGCCATGTCCCTGATGCATCCCATAAAATATATGTACTCGACTCCCTCCTCAACTAATCTCAATATTGGGGCCCTCGTAAATCTCTGTCTCAACTAATCGAAGGCCATCCGACACTTCTCCATCCACATGATGGCGTTCAACTTCCTGGTCTAGTCAATCATCGGTGATGATATTTTGGAGAAATCAGGAATGAACCTCTGGTATTATCCCGCCAACCTGAGGAAGGTACGCACCACAGTCATGCTCCAAGATGGATGCCATGCTAACACTGCCTCCACCATGGATGGGTCCATAGTTACAAAATATAATGAGATGACATGTCCTAGAATGTTGACTTCCTGAATCCAAAACTAGCACTTTGAGAGCTTCCCATTAACTTGGTGCTCCTGAAGTACATCTAGAACCATACATAGGTATCTCGCATGCTCTTACTCTGACACTGAGTACACAAGGATGTCGCCGATGAAAACCACTAAAAACCGGTCCATGTACGGCTGGAAGATCTGGTTCAGAAGTCCCATGAACACTACGGGGGCATTCGTCATACTGAAAGACATAACCAAGTACACATAGTGACCGTAGTGGCATCTGAAAGCCATATTTGGTATATCCTTGTCGTGTACTCGTAACAGGTGATAACCTGACTGAAGGACACACTTTGAGATCCTTCGAGCCCCTCTCAGTTGATTGATGAGGTCATCGATTCTTTGAAGTGGATACTTATTATTCACCATCCCCTGATTCAGGCGCCAATAATCCATGCACAACCAGAACTCTTATCTGCCTTCCCGGTAAACAAGACCGAGGCTTCCCAGGGTGAAACACTAGGTCTCGTGAAACCCTTGCTCTGAAAATCCTCTAACTGCACCCTCTTCTTGTGAAGCTGTACGGGAGCTATCTGATATGCTAATCAGGAAATCGGTGCCGTTTGATGGTGTAAGTGGATGCAGAAGTCGATTTCATGGTGGGGAGGTAATCAAGGAACATCTTCATGAAATACGTTCTCACACTCCACCAATACTACTGGGAACTGAGAGCTCACAACATCTACTACTCCTAGGGCAAGGCTTCCTATATCATGAGTGATCTGCTGCACACTTCTATGAATGAACCCATTCTATGCTAGCTAGGTCTCCTTTTCTCCAACAATGGAAAACATCATTCCATCCCCAGAGAACACAACACAGTTCGCCTAAAAAAGTCAATCTGGGCATGGATCTAAGATAACCAATCCATACCAAGAATGAAGTCGTAAGGACTTGATGCTACTAGAAAGAGGTTCCAACTAAAACTCTCACCACCATGGGTAATATCACAATGTGTTCAACGGTGTGTGATCATCGAGACTCCTTCTGCAGGTGTCCCCAAACGTAAGGATCGAGTCAACAGTTCTACCTGAATCTCAAGGTTTCGCACAAAAGATTTGTCTATAAAGGAATTAATGGAACATGTGTCTATAAGTACGACAAATAAGGTATATATGACATAGATCATACCTTGGATCATCCTTGGAGCCTCTGGGTCATATGCCTTGGTAGCATGAAGCTCTCCTCGCCCTTTTCCCCCAGCTCCCTAAGCCTAGTGCAGTCCTCCTCGGGGTGGTGGTGGAAATTAGTCGAAGCGTCTGCCACCACCTGCAGATATCCCTACTCCTATGCCATGTCTGCCACCTGGAGGGTCTGTCTGCACCACACTCTACCTCTACCTTGGTGGTCCATCCACCACTTCCATGATAGTAGTTGAAAAGGATGGTCAATCTCTAGCGAGATGTCCCCTACCATCGCATGTACATCCCCACTTCTCTCTAGGTGGATTGGATACATCCTAAGAGCCGTGTACTGTCGATCCTCAGTCATGGGTCCCTCTATGAAGTATCTCACATCCTGATCCTTATGTATGACATCAGCTCCCTACTGCCGAGGTATCCAAACATGCCTGTCAGCTGTTGAGTGTCTTCAGCTATCATTGCTCCTCTAGGAAGCTCTCGATCACCAAGGCCCGCTCATGAACTCCATTATAAATAGAAATGCATAGAGGCACAACACTATATTGGATGTATCATTGTAGTCCTTTCTCGATGGTCTGAGCCCTGAAGAAGGCTCACCCCTCATATCATCATCTTATCTCCTGGTGTCCTCACTAGATAGAAAACTCTGGTCACTGCCTCAAGACAGTCCTCAGCCACCTGAGGTTCGGGCTAGCTCAGAACCTGGGGGGTCTCTATCTCTAGAACTCATAGAGAGTGCTCATCCTATGCTCCTCATATGTTGGTACTATGGGTACCACAGACTGCTTCACTAGTGTTTTTATAGAAGGTGCACCACCTGGTTGAAACACCTGGGGAATTGTTCTATGAATCAAAGCCTCATCACTGAGGGGGTTATCCTCGTGATCGTGCTGCTGAATCCTATCTGTATGCGTCATATAGGCATCCTATAAAGAAAATTAGATGTAACATGAGTATATCTGGATAGCTAAATCAAAGGACATGTAAAACACAACCCATTACTGCATGATGCATGTACCTTTAATTTATTTCCCCACAACTAGTGTTTTTGGGTACCGAGTCAAAAAGTAGGTTATCAAAGTCTTGGTGTACAGATACGTTGGTTGTCGCACCAAGACTAGAGTCTCTGGACTGAAAGCCGAACTCAAAACACTTAACACTATTTCTCCAAACCTATTTCACCGTCTCTTGGTCCTAAATGTGAATCTACCTCCTCTGACACCACTCTACCACGACCCTTCCTATTGGTTCCCGCACCTCAACTCCCTAAGATCTCCTCCAATAGGCCAGGGGCTAGTGTCAAGCACAGTGTAGGCATATTACTAACATGGGAGGCATTTTTTATGTACCTCTACACACAGACACATCTCCATGCCACGAATTATGAAAGGTAAAAACCATTTAAGGATAAAAAATTAATGCATAAAAAGAAACCCAACCAATAGAGTATGACGGAAGGCGATGTACTGAATGTAAACTGGGCTAGAATACAATCCCATGAAAAAAAGAGTCTGAAAAGTGAAAAGTCCAACTTGTAAATACAACGAGGTACTGGGATTGCAACTCGTAGCTGAAGGAATGCCTCACCCTGTAGGGGACTCAAAAATCTAGGTCCTATCCTGGTCCACACTGGACTCTATCAAAAGGCTTCTCGTTTGCAAAAGACATGACACGTATGGGCAAAGCCCGTGCAGGGGTGATTATAAAAATACTAAAAAGATGACCCCAAAAACAAAAATCTAGTAAACCTAGAAAAGGCATAGTCAATTCTACAAAATATATTTCTACAAAACATATAATATTAGAAAATAATCCATATATATTCGAAATTAAGAAATGTGTTCTAGAGGCATGTCACACAACTTCATACCTCTGCAAGGGATTCAGTTATAGATTCGATGAAGTTGTCATTATGGGTGGACACACTCCATGTTTCTAGTAGCATTGATTACATCTGTCAGAGAAGCACTGTTCTTCGGGAAATTCCACCAGAGGTAGATACACTCATTACGGGAGAGATACTCCAGATTGCGTAGATTACGATCGAATGATACACTCATTATAGGAGACACAGTATTGAGTGATGGATAGATACACTCATTAAGAGTGATATACTCTTTAGTGGGAAAGATCATGATATATAGACGAGGATCACTACTAGTGCCATGTAGGATAGCGTGACTCATCCTGATTCACTAGAAATGTGATTCAACAGCATGGTAGAAGATCAATTCATGTCAGAGTGGGTCACATCGATGCCCGACTCTACCTAGGGTCAAAAATGGATATAATGTCTCACTCCGGGCCTCGTAGAGGGATGCCCACTCTATCACAGAAAGTCTTGATGAAGGGATCATACTCTTGTAGAAAGAAATGATGTATGACCTTTTGGGGAACGAGAAGAAGGGTTACTAACCCAAACAAAATATATCCAAGATAAGGTAAACAGGAGGAACATTCCATTTTCCTAAATGTACACGGTGCGTAGATAAGTTACAAACCGTGTTGTATGTCCCAGAGTAGTACCCTTGTACAATGGCCCGTGTCATAAGGATGGTCGGGTAGAAAATTAGTGCACGACATGTATTACAGTGTACACACCATTTCCGATTGAATTGGGTTGGCTCTGTGTACGATGGCCATGTGCCCATAAACAGTTATCAACCCATGTACTCCAACCTGTGTAACTAGTACATGGGGTGACCTACGTTAATAGCCTCACCTGGCCATGTGATAGAGTACATGGTTGTGTACTACATTTTGTGTCTACGTACACCCTGGATTCATGTCTAGTCCCGCATAGCCACTTCTGTCATGCCACGTAGAGAGTACACATCGTGTCGTCTAAAGAAGTGTAGTCTATCCCGTGTTCGTGTAATTCCCAAAATACATGTTGAGAATCAGGGAAAGTCCAAAACTCTATGTGGCTAGGGTCACACGCTGTGTGATTCCTCTCTGACCCCCAAAACCCTAGCTACCATTGCGAGTACTACACGACGTGTTGTTCATAAGTACACGTCGTGTATTCTAAAAGATTCCAGAAACAATGCTCTTCATCAATGTGCCTCTAATTATTCTTCAAACTTTGTTATGATAGTCCAGTCCCCACGAAACTCTTGAATCTAGGTCTTCCCAATGTTCTGAAGTCATATCTTCTTTTTTCGGGCCTCTGAACGGCCTCGAAAACACGTTTTTATCCACCTACAAGAAGAACGGGGAAAGAACGAAAATTCCCAAACTGTGTCGATTTGTCTACCACTATCACTGTGGCACCACTTCTAAGATGTTGCAATGTCAAATATCCAATTTGGTATCATTGTGTCAGAAACGGAACATGCAATGATCTATTGTTCATCGCCCTATTAAGAACACGATGGACACATGGGATAAGAAAGGGGTAGGAAATATAATGAACATATCAAGGAATGAACCTCCTATATCGTTGGTCACAACATTGTTCATCTATTGTTAGTAGGGTTAAATAAAGAAAAATCAAACAACAACAAATCAACATGAATTGATTCCCAGAATCATCCCAACAAAACACTCTTACAAGAACGTATGAATCCGCAGATCAACTTTTTTGTGGTTGATCTGTGTTCATCATTTAAAGTAAAGAACAACAGAAAATAATTTAAATAAAAGACGCCTAATTCAACAGGGATTGATCACTGAAAAGGGTTTTATGTTGTCACCGTTATCGAGGTCCTTCGACATTGTGGGAGTAGCGATTCACAGCTTTGATCCTTCATCGTTCATCATAGGGAGTTTTACCCATTGTTTCCTCTCAATCATCCTCCAATGGTCATCGATAGATTATCTAATTAAAAAAGAAATACATGTTTTAGCATTAAAAAATATGATGCGGTATTACTATGTCCATATTTCCATTCTGGAGTCATTATGATGTTGCATACAATAGATGTTTACATATAAAATAAACATTGTGAATTTATTTAAATTTTTTTACTTAAAACGTCCAAAAATTATCTTTTTCCCTCGACACATGACGACCATGGTTAGACCTGTTAATTGGTAAATTCATCATTCTGGATGCAATGGTGCCCTTAGATTTGTAATCCGGGCCTCCATTTGGGAACTGGCACAACCACACACAAGTTACGACTCACTTAACATAAAAAAAATTGAACCACCATTTCAGGATCAACGCGCCTCATAATGATGTTTCATATATGTTCCTGGTCTCATTATAATTCCATATAATATTTTAAAAAATAATACATTAAAAAATTAGAGACATTGTTGGTCCCCTCTTCCACATGGCACAGCTGCCCACCGCGCCTTTGCCGATGGCCAACAACATGCCAGCAACCCTACTCTTTTAGTCACAACACATTCACATCAGTCGATGCGGACACAGGCCACCATCCACTTCATGCGGCTGGCCGTAGTGTGAGCTGCTGTCATTGCACTACCACGACAGATAGGCCACGACTCTTCTCCGGCGGTGCGGTTGCGCTGTCGCTATCTTTGTGGCCTGCCCTGGTGCATGCCATCACTCCTTAGTCCCACAAGTGACAATCGCCGGAACTAGTCACCATCTTCCCCCATCACGAAAAACACATCAAAAAACAAAATGGATTGCATAGAGGTCAGGCCATGTTTATTTTGCGTGCACCCTCTGCGTTTGGGCGGTAGTAAGAGAATCAATAATTCTTGATTCATGTAGAATGTAAAGAATTGGTAAGGGGGTATTCAAAACACCAAACATTGCCTTAGATGGTTACATAAGAAGAGGTGTGAGGAATAAGACAAGGCCGTTGTAGAGCGTCCACATTTGTCGCTCCCGCTAGGAACTTATGATCTAGGCATGGGGTCAATTCCACATTCTAGATTGGAGCATGTTCTTCATCAAAGAAGTGTTCTTCATTGGAGACGATGAGTTCCTCTAAATAATACATGGTTTTTCCAACCCTCTCCAATGATTGTCACCAACCCAATAAAAATATTAGTTAAATTATTAAATTAATGTTTTCCTATAATTTTGTTGAGGACGACATAACTAATTTAGAGGAAACCAAAAGTCACCTTTATCATTAAAGATGGAGCTCAAGGGGGTTGGCTGGTATCCACCTTTAAGAATTCAATTTCGGGGGTTTTCGAGCTCGGGTAGTCCCCACCACTGGTCATAATAAATGATATGTTTTAAAAATAAACTAAAATTTGATATTTATTTTATTTTTATTCTTTTACCTCTCCCACCAAATACATGAAAAATAACTTTCACCCTTGACCTACTACATTCAATGTGAATGTATTTTTAACTGAATAACAGTGCTATGAGTTAAACTGTGCCCTCATATTTAAATTCTGAGAACTATTTCAAAAAGTTATATAATGCCGCTTGCGTTTTTACTGAACATACATGAAAAGAAGTCTTGATAAATTATAACAGTCACCCTTGACCCATGCCGGTCATGTTCAGGCTTTCCCAAAGTGAAACATGCCCCAAAATACCCAACAAAACTCTTCGATTTTCAAACTGAGTTGCCATTTATAATTTATGAATTTTACAATAAGATAATAGTCTCATAATTATTTTATTTACGGCCAAAAACAAATTTTCAATGGAGGCCCGCAACCACAAATGATAATATCTACCTAATGAGAGTATACAGTAACATGTGTTTTGGTGGTGTTGTATTTTCCAATTTGATTTATCATTTGTGAGTTATAAGAATTTGGAAGAAAAAAAATAATTTATTTATTTATTTTATTTATGATTATTCCATTTTGGGTTTTCACACTAGAAGCCCACACCGACTAAACTTATGTCGCGGCTAGGATAAACATTCCATCCTGATAGAAAATGGTGCCCTTGGATTTATCTTCTAATTTACCATCTAAGAGTTATTCCACTTTTTCATGAAAACATCTTAAGGTTACTAATGAAAACATAGTAAACTTCGACTTGTCATTTCGGTTTCTCCGGGCCTAAGAATCGTGCACCGTCAGATTTCACGGTCTCAAAATAATTCCATGTAAGTAAAAAAATTATACAGAATTTTTGGGACATTACATTCTCCATAACCTAGTTCTTTATGTACCCAAAATCCATAAAAAAGTCAAAACAACCAATAGAGGGTACTGAGACCGAATCTGAGCCTCTCGCCCCCTTGTGCTCTTCTGGAGGTTCCCATGCTTCCAGTGTACGCAAAGAAAAGGTATAGACTGCCAGTGAAGGACCCACTCCTACCGATCCAAAATCTCAACTATAGCCTCTAAATACGTCACCCCATCCTCGATGTACAGCTCGCTATGGTCTATGACATGAGATTGGTCATTCACATTTCTCCTCAATTGGAATATATAGAATACTTCATTCACCTGTGCAACTAAGGTGGAAGAGATAAGCGGTAGGCCACCTCTACATCTCTGGTGAGGACTTGAAAGGGTCAAATGAACCTCGAATATAAATTTCCACCCTGGCCAAATATCTGCAAACCACAATGAGTTTATACCCATAGAATGACGATGTCACCATCCATGAACTCTAGAGGTCTCCATATCTTATCAGCATAAGACTTATTCCTGCTCTGTAAATTCAGCATCCACTCCTAGATGATCATCACCCTCTCTATTGTATAATGTACCATCGTTGATCCCATGAGTGCTAACTACATTGGGACAGTCCAACATAAAGGCGGTCTACAAGGTTGGATATACAAAGAATCTAATAGTGCCATCTCTATAGTGGAGTGATAGCTGTTGTTGTATGAAAGCACAAAAAAGGGTAAGTGATCCTCCCAGCTGTGACAGAACATGAGGATGCATGCACACATCATGTCCTTGAGGGTATGAATGGTCCGCTCAGTTTGGCCATCCTTCTGAGGATGAAAGGTGGTGCCCAAACAAAAATACGTCCTGAAATCCTTCTGAATCCTCTTCCATTGATGGGAAGCGAAACATGCATCATGATTGGAGAAAAACACTGAGGGAAATCCATATATCCACACAATATCCTTCACATTGAGGCGTCCCAATGTCTCTACTGAACCCTACTCTATGATCAGTAGGAAGTTGGACAACTTGGAAAGTCGGTAGATGATCACCCATATAGAATATTGACCGCTGGATATATGTTGATGTTGTGTTACAAGTTCCATGGATATCCCATCCCACATCCAATCCAAGAAATATAATTTCTGAACAATGCCAGTTAGAACCTGGTGAACTTTCTTCACTTGATGACAAGTGAGGAATTGTGAGACAAACTCTACAACTTCCTTCTTCATTCCTCGACATCAGTGCTGATGCCAGAGGTACTAGTACATTATAGGCACTCTTGGATATACCGCCAGAGGGGACTTATGGAACTCCCTCAAAACATCCTCGTGTTTCACCATAGGTACCATTATACATCCTATGAAAAGGATGATGTGCTCCCAAACATTAAAAAATCCATCACGTGCATGTCCTATGGATATCTGACTACGTAGATCCTCGCAGTCAGTGTACCCACTCTACACATCCCTAAATCGCTGAAGAAGTGGTGGAGTGACTTTAAGAGACTAATGATAAGCTGCTCAATCTCAATCCCCGTAGGATATGCATAATATGGGTGGCTGCTCTGTCCCCTCACTCATTATCTGCATGACATACATCCTGATTAGTTCATCTGCTACCACGTTCCACTACCCAAGAGTATAGACTATCTCAAAGTGATAGTCTTGGCGGATCTCAAACCACTCACGTTGGGAATTGAATAACACCAAACTTCAAATGCCATGAGGTAAAGGCTGGCTGACTCTAGATTGTTCGGATGAACCCCCTATGCATGAGTTTATAATGTTCTACCTAGGATTCCTTTTTCATCAAACATGGGAAACCTCATCCCAACATTGTAGTTAAACCACAAACTTTTTCCAAATAATGTCAATCTGAGTATGAATTGTGGATTCCCAGTCATACCCAAACTAGCGCCTTAAGGCCTCGACACTGCTACAAGGATGTTCCAATAGAAACTATCACCTCAAGGGTCAGATCACACCGTCTTCATAAGTGTGATTATCGAGTCTCCTCCCAAATGTATCTCCACACGTGAGGGTCAATTCAATGTTTTTATGGGAACACTAGTACTTGTACATGATTCATGAATGGAAGGAATTAATGGTACATATTTCTATTGATATGGCAGCTAGTATTACACACAAACCATACCTTGAATCATTCTTAGAGCCCTTGGGTCACACTCCTTGACCACATGCTTAAACATACTTATGCTATCCTCCATCTACCTGAGCCTGACGAGAACCACAATGTGGGTGGTTGTAACATGTTGAAATCTACACCACCTCATGTTGCTCCCCTTCCTCTACTTCATCATCTAAAACTGTTTAGATTAATCGGTCCCAAACACTTCTTCTTCTTGATACATTCTTACATGCCCAAGTCACTGAGATTGGTGCTAGTTTTTTGTTTTCCCACTGTAAACATTCACGGGCTATATCTAATCAGCCAAAGAACATTCAACCACAAAGGTACTATCTAGAAAAACGACATTAGTAGGAATGCATAGAGATATAATGTTTTTTAGACATACTTAAACACACTGTGCTTGAATTTCCATGCCCCAAAGCACTAATTGAATGGTATTAATCAAGTATGAAAAATTATTGGTATACCTCGATTAATACTCAGCTAGCAAAATGTCGTCCTTTCGATGATTTAAAGTCACTAAAGAACTCTCACACACCTCATCAAGCCAATCCTCACTAACCTGTGAGTCAGGATCACTAGGAACCTGAGGGGTATCTGATGATTATCACGTGTAAGGCAGTAAGCCTATATGTGTCTTCTACCAGTACCACCAATTGTAATTACTGTCCAACGGGTAATGACATAGCTGACAGACTACATGAAGGTACTATCTTGGGTAATGGTCCATGTATCGATGTCTCACACTTTGTTGACCATCTTCATGGACAGTCACTGAAAAATACTAGTAGATATGATCATTATCTTCTCTACTGGTGTCTCAACTAGGTAGAGAACTCTAGAAACTGCCTCTAGCCAACCCTTTCATGCTTGGGAAACTGCCTTTCCTAGAAACCTCGGAGGCCTCTGCTAATGGAACTCGTGAAATGGGCTCAGTTAGTGTGCACCATATACTAGTGGGACTGGTGGTACCTGCTTCCCAATGGGTGATGGTGTTACAAGTACACCGCCCGAAGGTGCCATCATAGTAGAAGAGCCTTGCGCAAGAGCCTCCTCTATTGGTGGGCCTTCATCGTGTACTCTTTCGGGAATCCAAACTATCTGTATACGCAACGACATCCTGATAAAGAAATAGTTCCACTATAGTCATTATGTTATATCTTATGAGATGACTCAAAGAAATAGAAAATAAAACTTTTCAAAACATAGGCAATTAGTGTTTTCACGCACTGAGTAGGAATTTAAAATTCACGGTCCTGGTGTATGGATACGTCGGCTGCCGCATGAACACTGGATACCCTAAACTGATAACCACACTCACAACATTAAATACTATTGACATTAAAATGATCATAGTCAAATCATATTCGATAGAACCAACTCCTCTGATACAAATTTGTATTGACCCATACCCCGGGGCCCATGCCGTGACTACCCCAACCCGACTTTCATAGGCCAGGGGCAGGCGACTAACACACAAATTTGTATTCACTAAAACTGGGACATAATTGCCTTCATAACCTATACACACACACACAACCAAGAACAATGCAAGATATGATCACAAGTGAATATTATATTGAAATGAGTGTGTACAGAATGGAAAAAATGGGCCAGAATACAATCCTAACTAGAAAGTACAAGAATTCTGAAATATTCAAGTAAACTGATACAACTTGTGTGAACTCCTGCTAAGGATCCTACTTGAAGGGTAGGTATAGCTCTCAAATAGTCATCTATTCCATATGACTCGTCTATGGTGCACCTCTGAGCTCCCTCCAGTCTTAATACAATCATCCTCCATCAGTGATGTCCATCATCTGCATCAAACACAATAAGGTGTGGGCATAGCCTGTGCAGGGGTGAGTATATCGATACACTGTAGGGACCCGGAGACCCTCGAAGGACTCACAAAACTCACAAAGGATATACCACATAGCACGAAATCATATTACGAACCAACATAGGTATATGAACATACATATTCCTATGTTATCAAGTCAACCCATCTCATCCATGTGGAAAACTCAAGGCTCAAGTCATTTGCTCAAAGATCAACTATTCCACGAAGGAATGAATACCACAAAGGTAACACCAAAAAGGTTTGTACCACAAAGGTAATTCCACAGAGAAGAAAACCTAAAAGTTATCACCGAGAAGGAAATTACCAAAATGGTTTTCCACATAGAAGAATACCACCAAGGTATCACCATGAAGGAATTTACCACACAGGTACACCACACAGTACAATTCTACAAAGGTATCACCACGAAAGAAAGTAATACACATGTAATCAACAGTGAAGAATACCACAAAGGTCTCACCACGAAGGTAAGTAACACACATCAATGAAACACAAAAGAATACCACAAAGGTATCACCATGACGGAATGTACCACATAGGTACACTACATAAAAGAATACCAAAAAGGTATCACCATGAATGAAAGAACCACACATGTATGCCACACAAAAGAATAACACAAAGGTTTTACCATGAAGGTAAGGACTCATCTCACACTAGGTATAACTTAAGTACAATAATATATATGATTATATGTATCTATAGAATCATCTTACTTGGTAAAGAGGAAGACCCACGTAGGATCCTAAATCATCGTACCCACTTAGGATTATAAATCATCAGTCCCACATAGGATCCTAAATCATCAGACACACATATGATCCTAGTACATCATCAGACACATAGAGGATTATAGTACAGTAGGACCACGTTCAATACTAGAGTAGTCCCACATGGATTCCAAGTGTGGACCCAAGTGATACACTGAAACATAGACCTTCAAAATATCCCAAAGAACACAGTCACATAGGATCCCATTATTATGTTACTGCTACCTATAGGGTTCCCACACTAAGATTGAACGATTCCAGGAGGGTCCACTCCTCATGCCATAGGTCAATAATCCAACATTCATGAATTCAAAAAAATATGTATCACAATGGACTGCCTCGTAATAGGAGTCTCAACACAACATACAGTTTGTCAATCGGATGACCAATCTGTAATTTAAAGGCATTTTAGTCCTGAGGGCCCGATTGTATTTGTGTTCGACCCAACCCAGCTATAACATAACATTATCCAAAATACATGTGGTTTATAAATTATGGACCATATGTATCCAAGGATTTTGTAAATATAGATGGTTCGTCAAACGGATGCTCGTAGCTCAGGATATGGTCAAAAGAACAAAAAAGGTTGAAGTTGGTTTGGGTCTGGTCTGACCTGGCCCGACCCAGGACTGGCCTCTGTTCCGACTCAGCCTATTGGGTCGGGTCCATCCTACTAGTGTGGGATGGCCCATGGTGTGGAGGCCCACCATGGCTGGGCCGATGGTGATCCCCCTCTGCATGGTGCAGTTGCGCGGTGCGACTTCACCGACGGTCGACAGCGAGCCTAACGACCTCTTCTTACTGCCGCGGCCCATGGCTGTGTCTCTTTCATGATGTCCTGCATGGAAATGGGCCTTCATCCACTTCGTGTGGATGAACAAAGTGTCGGTTCCTACCCTTGATATGTCATGCCCGACATGCCATAGCTTCTCTCGGTCTGTGCGGTTGTGTCGCCACCGTCTTCATGGACGATCATGGTTCTGGCCGCCACTCCCGAGTCCCACAGGTGCAAATTTCCATAACTGTTCTCGGTCCTCCCACATCATTAAGAACACATCCAAAACCTTAAATGATTGTGGTTTGTTTGGTTCATGTTCATTTGGTTCGATCCCTCCGCATTAGGGTGGTAGTAAGTAGCTAAATAATTCACGAATCATGATCAATGTCAAAATAAGGTAATGGGGTATTCAAAACCTCAAACACTACCATAAAGGATCCATAAAGAGAGGTGCGTGAAAGAAGACGAAGTTGATGAAGAGAGTTGATGATCATCGCTCCTACAAGGTGCTTCTGATCTGGGCTCATGGTCGGTTCATCAATCTATATTGGAGAAAGTTCTTTATCGGAGAAGCATTCGTCATTTTAGAAGAAAATTTCCACTAATTTCTCCAAGTCTCATCCAACCATCTCCAATGATTTTCCCCATCCAAATAAAAATAATATCCAAATAATTAAACTAATGTTTTAAATTAATTAAGATGAGGTCCACATAATTAATTTAGAGGAAACCAATAGTCACCTCCATCATTAAGTGGGAGTTCAAGGGGGTCAGGTGTTCCCCACTATTAAGAATTCAATTGGAAGGGATTCCTAAATCGTGTGGTCCCCACTACTACATATTTAAATTCGGTCGAATTAAAAATAATATAAAGGGTTTTCATTATTTTATCTTTATTATTTTAACACTCCCATAAAATTCATGAAAACTAACAATCTCCTATGACCTACAGTGGTCAATTTAATGGTCTATTTAAGAAAATATCGGTGATCCAAGTTCAATGGTTCCCTCATATTTCAATTCTACGAACCAGTCCAAAAAGTTATGTAATGGCGCTCGAGCATTTATTGAACATACATGAAAAAACATCATAAATATTAGAAAAATCACCCCAGAGCCACGCCGGTAGAGGTTTGGATTTGACATAGTGAAACACACCCCCATTTAAACCCAACAGTACACTTGAATTTTCAATTTTTTTATCGTTTATATGTTATGAATTTTACTATGAAATAATTGTCACTTAATTATTTTATTTACGGACAAAAACTAACCGTTACTTGTCGCCCCACGCTGACCAACATTATTATTAGCCTAATGAGGGTATACCCTCACGAGTTCAGCAGTGGTCATGGATTTTCAATAAGAGTTACCATTTGTGAGTTATAATAAATTGAAAAAAAAATAAATTATTTAATTATTTTCTTTTAGATTATTTCACTTTTGGGTTTCTCTCAGGAGGCCTGCAACAACTAATCATAAGTCGCACCTAGGGTAAACATGACATCCTGAATGTAATGGTGCCCTCAGATTACTGATCCTAACTACCATTTAATAATTATTCCACTTTTTCTTGAAAACATCTTACACATGCTAATTAAGACAAAACCAAACATTGAAAGATCATTCCGAACACTCAAGGCCTCATAATCATGCGCCGTCAGATTTCACGATCTCGAAATAATTTCATTTAATTAAAAACAAATTATAAAAAAATACTAGGACTTTTTAGTTTGTCAGTATTTACAATATGATTCCTTGAATTGTTTTTCTTTATTTAGGTATTAATATCATTTAATAAAATGAACTCAATTCATAATATCTTTTGTTGAACTATTTGAAACATTAAATTTTTTTCATAGTGTTCTTCCATCCACACACAAATCCTTATATATTTTTTATATATGGATAATTTATTTTCCAAAACCCAAATTATATAGCTTAATAATTTACGGTAATATTTTGAGGAAATAATCAGTAAAACCATTTTTTTGAATTTAATATATCTTTGATGATTTTATGAATTTTTAATATGTGGATATATAATTCATAAAGGAAATATAATGTAATGTATGGTGAATTTGTTAGATAACTCTTAAATAAATTGGGTATATAAATATATCTAACGAGGAGTTTTGTATAGGATAAGGGTGTGAAAATAATTGAATATGAGAATATTTTCACTATTTGATGATGATATTAGTTGTAAAAGAGTATATTATTTATTTATTTGTTACATTATATTTTTCATTAAATATGAATATTCCAAAATCCATTTATATTTTATTCTTTATTCTAAATCATCACACTATAATTCTGGGAATATTATTAACATTCTATATGTTATGAAATAAATATTTTACCTTTATTTAAATTTCCCACATTATCATATCTATATTGTTGTTATAAAATCACTTCAGGGCAATGATATCATTTACCTATAAGTTGTTTTATTTTATATAGTGGATATGATTCTATTGGATGCTAGGATATTTCTAATGATTGATGTTCTCATGGGTCAAATTATTAGATGAAAATGAATTATGTGATACCAAATGTTCCCTCATCCTATGATTGTTGAACCATAGTAACACACACCAATCATTGGTTGTGTAATGAATAATCTATATACAATTTTAAATGTATTTATTGTGGTAAAATAATGTTTCATCCAACAATAAATTTCACATAAAGGATATGTCAATTACTAGATAATTAAAAAATGGGGTATTTTTTATTGTTTATGATTCTTGAAAAAAATTTAACAAAATAAAAGTAAAATAAGGGATTCAAGAGGGTATGAAAATTTATTGGGGCAGGGATGGGATTCCACTTATTGAAATATATAACAAATTAAAAAATATTTAGTTATATTATATTAAATTTATAAATAAAAGATTTATCAATTGATTCATCGGTTTCCAATGGTTGAATGATATTGTAGATATTTGTTATCAATGATTAATATTATGTTATGCACTATTATTTTTACTATAAAATCAATAAATCATAACTATCCTATCATGTTAACACCAAATCAACAATTAGGGTTCCTTATAAATTTATATATTACTCACTGACTATATTTTTAGCATGTAATGAGAATACACTCACCACATAACACAACATGATACATTAACCCATGATATATTATATGGTGGGTCAAGATAGATTTTCAACATTGGTATTATATATGGACCTTTTAAAAAAATTAAATACAATTTTATTTAATGAAACAATCAACAATTGAAAAATAATTTGAAATATGAAAATAGATCTTTTATTCAGTAAACCACAATGAATTATTAACTCGATGGGGTAACACTACCATTACCCAACCACTAAAAATATTAAATCCATATTAAATGCATAGAATAATTTAATTTGGAATAATAATGTCTATGTAAAACTATTGAAATATCAATATAAAATAACATATCATGAACTTATTCTCTAGAAAATAGTGTAAAAATTAATCTCACCCAATTCGGTGCCTCCAATTCCATTTCTATATCTTCAATTTTTATTTTCTTTGTACTGGTAAATAATATAATAACCTATTTAATTTGAAATCATTACCTTTTCATATAAAAAATGAAAATCATTCTTCTTCATTATCTTATAGTCTATATAGAATATGCATCATTAGCCTTTTTTCATAATCAAAATTTTTTTCATATCTTAACCCACATTATAAAAATAGAATGGATCTTTGAAACCAGATATGGAAGCCCAAAATAATTCTCCGAGAAAAAATTAGTTTTTCAAAATATTATTGGGATCTTCCAATGTATGAATTATATTAGTTAAATTGAAATATTTTATGGATGAATTTAATATATTATCTTCAATGAGGTAAATTTATTTACATTATATGAAATTCATTTAATAGTAGAGGCATTCCATTTTGAAATACCAAAATACATCAATTCATATTAATATTTATTATTAATTATCATTAAGTAAATTAATATATATGAAATATCTTCTTGAGGGGGTTTCATAAGATAAATTATTTTAAAAACAGTAAAATCATTTTCTATTCAAATATTTCACTCCCATATAGATTAATTTTATTATGTATAATCAATAATTATGACGCACATATTGTCCATAGTTTGTTTTCATTTATAATAATTCTAATTCAGAACTACGATCGATAATAATCTTCAAATTTATCTCAAATATAATTAAATAAATTTATGAATATAAAATCATCTTTGCTCATCCTATGAATAGACAAAAACCACTGAGGATTATGTGTATACATTATTATAAAAAATCCAAATATTAATTGATCAATAAGAAATATTTTTTTCATAATTATCAAATTTAATTACAGTATTTTTATAATCTAATAAATATAATAAATATGCATGAATTGATCAAAATTGAAATGACTATCAATGTAAATATATTAATGTTATATTAAAATAAGGTATCTTTTAATTCCATTTCCCTCAATCCTTGGAGTTTGTAGAAAATAAAAATTAATAATATTATCGATGAAAAATAAAAATATTAACCAATGTGGGTCCCATTTTTGAACATAATGTTTCTCATGTTAACATGAATTTCTAATATCATTTATTACATTATATTCATTAATTAATATTAATTAATTTCCACTTATTTTATCCTCTCTTATATCTCTATGGTTATATTTTTTTGAGTCATTAAACTCAATATATAGACTATAATTTCTTGAATAGTTTTACATATACCATGTTAATGAAATTTTCCACAAATAATATAAGAATTTATTCAAATATAAATAAAAATTTATTTATATATACCGATCACGGGGTATATTTTATGTTTTTTACTGATTTTGTATGAAAGTTCTTATTGTGTAAAAATGTGAGGTAGATTTTCGAGTAGTTTCTATACGATGAATCAAATTGAATTTTTATAGTTACATTGAAGGATAAATTTCATCATCATATCTACCAATGATTTATCCCTGTTCCATGATGATTAAATAATATAGATTATATCCTTGTTCATTGAAATAGAAAACACCCCTTTTAATTATTTCTCTATGCAATATAATATTTTTGTTGAATAGTTTAAGGATGGTAGGGTATAAATATATTCTTCTTATGAGTTTGATTTATAACTGGAACTAAATTAAGAATTGTTTTCATTCACTTTTTATATTATATGAAATTTATTCTATTGTTTTAACACTTATCCCCATCCTTCTATTAGATGTATAAAATGTACAATGTTGTTAAATGCAACTTGTCTATAATTATCATCATTATGTCATCTGTTGACTTACTAAAAATGGTCTATTTAGTTAGAAATGTGGGATCATGGAACTCTAAACAAAAAAATTTTACTAATGAAATCATACATCATATGGTCACCATTCGTTTGGATCTCTTTGGAATTGTCCAATTTTGAGAAATAATCCAATTTTTTTAGATATTATAAATTTCAGAATAAATAATTAAAGGATTCAGAAAATTTATTCCACTAATTTCAAATATTTGAAAAACTATAATTCTTTCAGGTAATCTTTGTTAATTTTGATAATTTTCATGAAAGTTGATATTTTTTGGACCTTTTAAAATGTTCATGTGTAACATTGAATATGGTTGGAAAATATGACTTTATTTTCATATGTTTTCTTATTACCATTTATTTTCAAACGCATCCATAATAGGATAGTGTGTGAAACTTTTTAAAACCATATTATGTTTTAAATGCATGTAATAATATTTGAAACACTTTATCAATATAAAGATTCCACTGGTATGCATATTAAAAAACATAATTTTTTTATGACTAAGCTTTGAAATTTATTTCTTTTCAAGTTAGATGAAATATGGGGAGTTACTATATAACAAACCATTTCACAATATACAAATATGTTTCCTTCAATGATATAATGAATCTATCTATATATGTGATGATTTGGAAAATTATTTTTCTAAATTTTAATTTCTATTAGTGTGGGGTACCCTACCCAATTGATCATCCACTTAGTTCTATACACATTAAGTTTCCTTACATTCTCATTTGAATTCCTCAAAAAGTGTCATCCACTTATCCCACTTTTTGTTTTCATTTCACTCTTCATCATATGTCATTATACTACATTATTAGAAAATATAGTAACATTATTTATTTATAAATATAATATGAAAGTATCTATATAAAAAATCTATCCATTGAAATCATTTTCAATTTTTATATAGTTCAATTTTTTATCATCAATGTTTTTGAGGTATAGGAATTATCATCAGTTTATCCCTCAATTATTTGGGATAGAAAATATAATATAGTATATATGAATGAATCATAACATAACTCAAAGGGTATCTCATAGTTTTGTTGCTGGATATCTATGGGGATAACTTATTTGTGCTTCAATTAAGAAACATTTGATCAAAAGTAATTATTAAAATAAAAATCATTATGAAATAAAAATAATCATGAGGGTGGATGATAAATCATACTGATATCCAACATAGGTGTTATATTAATTTCATAACATCTTAGGAATCATCTGAAATACATTACACCTATGTGGTATATTCATGAATGTATCAAATCATTTTTTTATTTGAACACCTAAATTTATTATTGATGAATTGTAATAAATATTAAAATTATTATTTTTCTATGAAATGAACCATTTCAACATTCCACCCCAAGTGAATAAATTAAAAATTCTATATAATGATCTAAAAAATTAACACTCATTTTGTGATCACAATAAAATAAATGATTAAAATTTAAAATTAAATTATATAAAAAATAAATCAACATACAAAATTAAATTTATTATTTATCCATATCAATCTAATTTTTTTAAATGTTTCAAAATATAAATATAATTTTCAACAAATTATCAAATTATTACCAAAGATAGTTAAATAATATATAAATATTTATAGGGAGTTGTCATTGTCATTTTACAATATCATTACCATGCGCAATGGAAATATACATGGAATTTTACATAATCCGAATGGAAATACAAAATATGATAATGTTCATAATGGACATATAAATATTTTATTCTCAAATTATTCAATAAAAAAGGGCATATGAAAATTTCATGAAAGTCCATATAGAAAAATAATGATATTTTTTATGCTATCCATTCTAAAATATAGTTAATGAAATGATTTGAGAATGATCAATCATAATGACCTGATTCAGATTACTGTGATCCATAAACAATTAATTTTTTTTGAAACACTAATAAGAATTAAATAAATTATCTATTTCCTTAAAATTTTATTTCTAATTTTCATTGTAAATATAAGAATAAATCCATCCCATAGTGTGTCTAAAATAAGAATGGTTAAAATAACCTCAAAATTTATCTCATAAAATATCATAAATTCGACCATCATGTTTTGATTGAGGGTTCTTATATTTTGTTTCCAAATAAGAATACAATTTTCTTCTATTAATATTCCATAAATTAATAAAGTTTTATTATTTCCATATATCAAAAATGAATTCCACATGTTAACCTTTTCGTTTTAACTAAATTTCCCAGTAAATTTATCTTCTTTTTTATGAGAATGTATTTGGAAATAATAACTGCTTGTTTTATTCCTTCCAAAAAGTATACATTTATATACACTATGTATACTTGTTTCTTTTTTGGATTTGGGGGTTATTTCAGATATGAAATCAGATTGGTGTTAATCACTTCAATAGCTTTTAATGACTACACATATGTTGACTTGAAATCTTACTTATTTTTTAAAACAATAATATCTATTAAAGAGTTTTGAATTAGAAACATCCTCTAAATAGAGAATAGATTATTGATAATAGTGTAATTCTTCATCATAGATAATTTTTTAAATAATTATGTTTCTTTATAATTATAAATAATCATTCAACATTACCATATTTTTCAATACATTTAGGATCCTTATAGTGTGAAAGTGTAAGGATTTTATTATTATCCAATGGGCTTATTATAAATTCAAGAATGTTGAAATAGATAGTGATATATAAAAATATTAGTAATATTTTATCTTAATTCAAATTTATTACTATAATGACTACTATCAAGAACGTTATTCATAATATGATGGGTGAAACATGTACTGAACAATAATAGAAAACTCTTCAAGGGATGTAGTTGGAATAATAGAAATGTTTTAACAACTTTCACACCCATACATGTGGGATTCATGTTCCCATAAAAAATATAAATATTTAATTTGGAATAATTATTATATATTTACATAACTCAAAGATTATATTTAAAAAATATAAATAAAATAATGTATGGAATAGAATGTGTCTCTAGATCGTGGATTTTTTTAAAAAATTTCTTGTTTTATGAGAAGATACACTCCTCTAAAAATTAAACTATAAATTCATTCAATGACACGTATTTTTTTATATAATATCCTCTAAAAAATTATTATATTATTATTATATTATTGAGAACATAAATATCAGTAATATTTATCAAAATACTATAAAAATGTCATAAAAATATCCATATGGAAGTGAAGTTACTAAGTTTACTTATATTGTATCATCCTAGATGAAAATTGATGTGGGATATACTTTTTCTCCATTTTTGTAGAGACCCGAAGCTTATCGTACATGGACATTACATTACTTTTGCGGAATACTTAGTACATAACAAAAACACACACACAAGGATCGTAATAGTTTAATGTCTTTGGAAACTCGGAACGTAATCTTCTAATCGTGGTGAAAGATCTTCAATATCTCCCATAAAGATCCTCCCCTTTTTTTTACCTAAAACCTTTCTTTATATCCTGCGGAAAAGAAAACATAAAAGGGTGAGCTCAAATGCTCAGTAAGGGTAAACAAAAGAAAATCAATCACATCATATTCATAAGAACATAACTTATGGAAATCTTAACCTGCAAAAGAGAGCATAATTTCATAACATGGGATAAATCATAGTAGTGAAATGTAATCCCAGTAATCATAACTTAAAACATGAAACTTTGTGGCATACACACATAATCATAGAGAATCATTTCTTGTTAGTCAAGACTAATTGCCAAGACTATCTTAGTGGACAAAGTCCCTTTCTGAATCGAGTAACCCTCGTTTCAGTCCTGTTTCACTGAACCGGTATAACCTAACATTCCAGCCATGTCTATCTCATGAGATATAAAATCTTTACCCAATGCATTGGAGGGAGATATAGGTCCCACCCATCTTATAATGAATCATTTCTTATGTGTGCCACATAATCATAAATCATACATCATTGCATAACCCATGTAATACTAATTGGAATCTTAAACATCCTGACATCATAAAACAATTCATACAAGATAAAGGAATTCATAAAAATAATTCAATCACAACATGATCAAATCAATGTAATAATAGGGATAAAAACAGAACCATTTATTATCTTAGATGGAAAATAATTTTGATAAAACACTTGAACTCCATTCTTGAGGAAAATATCCTTTCTTCTTCAAAAAACAGTTTTCCTTTCATAACATGTCATACGACTTTAAAATAAAAGAAGTGGATTAAAAATAATCTTGAATAATTGTAAAGGAAGCTTCTTGGAAATAATTTTTTTAGAAATCCATTCATGCCGTATAAGTTTAAAAAAACATTCTTCGTACTTTTGTCGGAAAAGTCAAAAAGTACCTCGTACGAAAAACGACAAAAGATTCCTTTCATATATTTTACTAAAAACTCGCCGAAGGGTAAAATTGGATTTAAACAATTGTATGTGGATGGAAATAGTATTACATATTGAGGAAACATGGATGTGGATGATAAAATACACCCCAGTAAATATCAAAGTATAAACAATCTCGGATAAAAATGAGATTGTGATATTTCCCTTACCTCAGGTCCAATTTGCTTCGTATGTGTCCGAACCTCATGTATAATGATTTAAATAATGTCATTGACTTATTACAGAATCATATTCACTGTTATAATATCATATATGGTTCAATTATGACTTTATATTACCCTTTCTTTTGTAAATTCCATGTTAAGGAAGCGTTTTGGGTAAAATCGTTTCATTTATCATAGGTGTTTTGACTTGTTGTTCTTGACATTATTAATACATATATCATGATTTAATTACTTCCAGAATATAAAATATGATTTATATATCATATATATTCAGTATATATATATATATAATAGATAGATAAATGAAATGAAAAACACCGTTCATGGAGACGGTAGTCCGTACGTACGCATGAACGCTGTTTTCCTTTCCTTATTGTCTTGAATGGAAGTAAATAGATGACATACATATATATATACATGAATCCAGTAGCTTTATAATGTCATATATTTCATTATTATTTCTTATATATACTTTATAATCATTCTTAAATGGTTAACATGGAGAATGAATCTCATTGCGTCGTGGAGACGGTAGTCCGTATGTACGCACGAGCGATGATATCGTTCCCATGGTCGTGGAATTGTGTTGAAGTGTATGTATACTATTTCAGTATCAATATAACTTTATAATAATAATAATATTTAGTTACTCATTACACCATTATACCCATCCAATTAATGTGGTGGAGGAAAATAGATTACACCACGGCGTGGAGACGGTATTTCGTACGTACGCACGCGCGGTGATTTCATTTTTCCGTAGGATGGATAGAAGGTGAATTAGGGTTGTTTCATATTTATAATAACATATCAGTATGTAAGTAATACTGATGTTTTTACTTTGTCATGAAACAAATAAATAAGAAGAAGTTGAAGAATAAAGAAATTGAAAAGATCGGTAATGGTTATTACCTCTTCTTTGAAACGCCTCTTTGAATCCTCCACTTAGGAAACTAAGATTGGTCTGTGAAGAAGACAAGGACCTCTAGGATTATTATAGGGAAGTGGAGAAGGTATTTTGGCAGGGGTTGTGCGAGCTTGAGTGCTCAAATTGGTGTGAGGAGGAGGGGGAGGAGGTCTCCTTTTATAAGGGAGGAGAGGGGCACCTTAGGAATATCTCATAATATTAGTTTATATTAAAGTCAAAATCGGTTTATAATGGTTCCAAAGGGTCTTATTTCTAAGATAAAGTGGGGATGGGTCTAAATCCTATCAACCAATAGGATTTATACAAGTTTAGGTTATTATTTTAACCTTATCAATTATATTTAACTCTAAGTTAAATAATTTAACTTTTACCGTGTCTTTTCGTTTTCTTACACTATATGGTTATTAAACTTACTATAACATTCCAAACGAACCCCAAATTGTTTATTATTAATATATATATCCTTATATAAGTCATTTGGCCCAGCCTTAGATTTTTAGGAATAAAATAACAATTAATAATATAATATTTGATTTAAAAACTATTTTGTGTCAATTTTGACACTATTTTATATATTATTTTTGTGAAAGTCATAACAGAATTATATGTTCGAACCAAGTTGATTAAATCAACAATACTATATCATAGTAACCTATAAAATTAGTGGAATTCATAAAAAGTCTTAAATTACATTTATTTTTGTATTTATAATATCAATTATGTCAATATTTCATTAATAATATTATTACTGCATCATCTTTGTGTCATAAATAAATTAACTTATTTGATGTCTAAAAATTACAAATAAAATAAAATCATGTAGGAACTCTTTTTATCTTTCTAATGAATATTTACAATCGAATTTAGCTTATGTATAACTCTATATTAAATTTTTTTTAGTAAATAAACTTTGATTTTAACTCTTTTAACTCTTCTTTGAATTAAATAATAATAAATGTCTTAATCTAATCCAAGTGGGCCTAAATGATAATATTTTACACTTAAGGTTGTTTTTGCTCGAGATACACTTTTCCAATAGCATTAGGACATGTGTTTGGGTAATATTAATATCATTTTTACACTTAATTACCCTATTTACTTTTAACCGTGGTAAATAAAAGTAAAAAAGTTACTATTCACCAAAAAATATTTTCTTCTCATTGAAACACATTTTATTTACTGACATCAACCATGTCTCTCGGATTTTTGAAATTTCATTCACAGAAGCGGTAAAATTAAGTTTTATGAAAAAATCAGTTTTTTAACTACCACTTAGTAGTTTCACTATTCATCAAAAATTGATGTTTTTCATAACAATGTCAAAATTTCATCCTAAGCTACATTTCATATTCCGAATTTCAAAAATGAAGTCTATTTTACCGAATTCATAACATAGAAGTTGCATTAATTAAATTTATAATTAAATACCGCTGTTAAAACAAATAGCGTGTTTTTAAGAAGCAATATCTATTAAAAGATTGACACTTGATTATGCCTGGTTTAAATGTGAAATTACATCCTATGACCAACATTGTATTGAATTGTAAAAATATATTCTAAATATACTTTAAAACCACTCAAATTAATAATTTATCACTATTAATTATTTCGATTAAAAAAGTTGTTTTTAATTAAAATTTAGTAATTTTCACTATTCATCAAAAAATAAAAGTTATCCGAAAAGTACCAAAATTTCACCTTAGGGTAAATTCGATACTCCGAATCCAAAAATAAATTCCATTTTAAAAAATACGATTTATAGTATTTCAAAAAGTGGTTATTACTATTCATAACTGCTAGTTTTTATAATATTTTAATAGCACATCGTTGTTTAGTGAAACTCGGTATTTGCGTATTACACACGCTATCGAGGAAGATCGCGATTGTGTGTAATGCAAGGAAAGTCAAGGATGTGTGTTTTGAAAGCTCCTTTTGGTGTAGCGTACAACAAAAGACATTAATAAAATTAAAAAGTATAGTTTTCATAAAATCTCGGGCTGTTACATTCTACCCCCCTTAAAATGAATTTCGCCCTCGAAATTCGTCAGGGTTATAAATAGTTTACTATTCGAAAGTTTCTTTAATAGAAACTCACATCGTAAAAATGAATACCAAAACTTGTCTTTAAAAAATAATGTATGAAATGTAACTATTACCCAAATAAACTAATCACTGGGTTTCCACATTGGTGAAAATATGGATATGGAAGAGAAATCTGACCATCATGTTCTGATAGAGAGTGGTAGAGAACATGGCTATGAAATAGCCAACAATCACAAAGCCATAGATTGGTGACGATCTAAGGTACCATCTGATTCATCAGATATACGAGCACTAGGACAACATTTTTGGTTTTCAAGATCGTTTCCCTAAAGTTAAAGAATTTGAATTAGAATAAATACTTACTTTATTTTGGTACAATCTCACTGTTGTTCGTTCCTTTAACAATTTCCACTTCATCTCTTAATTAAATGAAGTTGAATTTTTTATTCGTGAAGTGTTAGCAGATCATGTGATAGAAGGACGGGTCATTCCATCTGTCTCAAACAAAAGGTTAGCAAAAATTATATACATAAGTCGATCTATAGTGAGATTAATCATATATGGTTCCTAAAATGGACTTATACATCATATGTCATATAGATATAATAAAACTAGTTTCTACTAAACATGGACTTCCTGTAGGCCAATGGTAGGCGATAAAGGCCAGTCGCACTTCGGTTGTGGGTTCGATTCCCACATCCTTGTCCGACGCGATGGGCTGTCGCCCGTCCTGCGGGTTGTCCTTTTTCTAAAACTATATCATCCAATAATATTGAGAAAACTTCTATCCTTAAACAATACTAACTTATGTCCAACAAAATCAATTCAAATCTTTAGGCTTATCCATAATACTGCAGTCCGCTCCCATATATCATAAGATATGTTTTGTTGGTCACATTCCAAACATTCAAAGTCCTTAATCATGTATTCTCTTGAATACCCATTGAACCTTAGTGAAAACTTGAATGCAGTTAAAAGATAACACTTTCCACATACCAAAATCCTCAAAATTCTATATACTCAAACCATGATATCACTTAGTCCTTATATCAATCATGAGCTCATGAATACTGTTAAACATTTCGTTTTCTCGTTTTCCCTTTATTATGCGCATATCATCTTATTTCCAAAAATATCTCAATCACATTGAATACCACATTAGACCAATACATAAATACTTTACGATACAACATTATTTTGGAATCCCATTACATAAACACTTAATCATTCCACCACATCGTTATCATATTCAACATCGCTAATGGTGATCGCATGTGACTTCCCTTTGTCCTTTGCCTTAAGCGGTTGCTCATGTAGATCATCACTAACCCTTGGATTAGGGCATTTATTAGCATAATGCCCCATTTCCTTGAACTTGAAGCATTGAAGTGTCGGTGGTGCGTTCTCTGCAGTGTTTGCATTATTCACATCATTAGAATCCCTTTTTCCATTACTTCGACACTCAGCTACTCGATGACCTTCTTTTCCACACTTAAAACATTATCTAGTCCCTTTAAGACAATCTCCACCATGCTTCTTTCCACACATTGTGCATAAAGAAACATTCATCTTCTTTTCACCATTATTCTGAGATTTCTCCTTGAACTCCATCTTTTGATTCTTGTCAAAACCATGAGATGGATATGTAACACCAACTTCCTTTTCTACCTTGATAGCACAACACACAATTTCTTCATAACTACTAAAGTCTCTTATAGCTAATGCCCTTCGAAGACTTGGTTTTAAGCCACTGAAAAATCGATCAACATTACTTTCAGGTTGGATGATAATACCAGAAGCGTACCTTGCAAGTCTTGTAAAATTTTCTTCATAGGTACCAACAGATTCATCATCCCTTTGCTTCAGTTCAAGAAACTCTTTCTCTATCTTTGTTTGAAGAATACGAGGGAAGTACTTACTGAAAAACAAGTTCTTGAACTCGTCCCATTCCATGGACTCAATTTCATCTCTTGGCCTCGTATTCTTGATAAGATTCCACCATTGATCAGCTTCACCTTCCAAAAGATATACTGCTAAGATGACTTTATCATGTTCAGAACATTGAAGAACTGAAAATAACTTTTCAGTAGTACTGATCCATTGTTCAGCCACAAGTGGATCAGAAGACCCACTGAAAGAAGGTGGACGTTGCCTCATGAAGGACTCAATAGAATATTGTTCCCTTCTCTGCTCATTTGGAAGACCAGAATGATTCATAGCTTGTGTAAGTATAGCAATAAAATTTTGCACTCCATCTCCCATAACATTTGTTTGTTCAGGAGGACAATCATTGCATTGTCCATGGCATTGATCAACACGGTTCCTTCGGGTTCCATCCATCATCTAAAACCCAAAAAGAATAGTGTGAGAGTCAAAAATCATTCTAGGGAAAACAACATAATAAAGGGGGAGTACCTTCAATATATAACATCTTAGGATTAATTCTATGATCGTTAGAGTAATTCTAGTAATATAACCTTTACGTATACTTAACCTTAGGGACATCCCTAGACATTCCTTAGAAATATCTCTAGGGATATCACTAACGTTTTCGCATCCTAGTTTCCAAAGTTTGACTAAACCTTTCCTCTGATACCAACTATAGAGACCCGAAGCTTATCGTACATGGACATTACATTACATTTGCGGAATACTTAGTACATAACAAAAACACACACACAGGGATCGTAATAGTTTAGTGTCTTTGGAAACTCGGAACGTAATCTTCTAATCGTGGTGAAAGATCTTCAATATCTCCCATAAAGATCTTCCCCTTTTTTTTACCTAAAACCTTTCTTTATATCCTGGGGAAAATAAAACATAAAAGGGTGAGCTCAAATTCTCAGTAAGGGTAAACAAAAGAAAATCAATCACATCATATTCATAAGAACATAACTTTTGGAAATCTTAACCTACAAAAGAGAGCATAATTTCATAACATGGGATAAATCATAGTAGTGAAATGTAATCCCAGTAATCATAACATAAAACATGAAACTTTGTGGCATACACACATAATCATAGAGAATCATTTATTGTTAGTCAAGACTAATTGCCAAGACTATCTTAGTGTACAAAGTCCCTTTCTGAATCGAGTAACCCTTGTTTCAGTCCTGTTTCACTGAACCGGTATCACCTACCATTCCAGCCATGTCTATCTCATGAGATATAAAATTTTTACCCAATGCATTGGAGGGAGATATAGGTCCCACCCATCTTATAATGAATCCTTTCTTATGTGTGCCACATAATCATAAATCATACATCATTGCATAACCCATGTAATACAAATTGGAATCTTAAACATCATGACATCATAAAACAATTCATACAAGATAAAGAAATTCATAAAAATAATTCAATCACAACATGATCAAATCAATGTAATAATAGGGATAAAAATAGAACCCTTTATTATCTTAGATGGAAAATAATTTTGATAAAACACTTGATCTCCATTCTTGAGGAAAATATCCTTTCTTCTTCAAAAAACATTTTTCCTTTCAAAACATGTCATACGAATTTAAAATAAAAGAAGTTGATTAAAAATAAACTTGAATACTTGTATAGGAAGCTTCTTGGAAATAATTTTTTTAGAAATCCATTCATGCCGTACAAGTTTAAAAAAAACATTCTTCGTACTTTTGTCGGAAAAGTCAAAAAGTACCTCGTACGAAAAACGACAAAAGATTCCTTTCATATCTTTTACTAAAAACTCACCGAAGGGTAAAATTTGATTTAAAAAATTTTAGGTGGATGGAAATAATATTACATATTGAGGAAACATGGATGTGGATGATAAAATACACCCCAGTAAATACCAAAGTATAAACAATCTCGGAGAAAAATGAGATTGTGATATTTCCCTTACCTTAGGTCCGATTTGCTTCGTATGTGTCCGAACCTCCTGTATAATGATTTAAATAATGTCATTGACTTATTACAGAATCATATTCACTATTATGATATCATATATGGTTCACTTATGACTTTATATTACCCGTTCTTTTGTAAATTCAATGTTAAAGAAGCATTCTGGGTAAAATCGTTTCATTTATCGTAGGTGTTTTGACTTGTTGTTCCTGAAATTATTAATACATATATCATGATTTACTTACTTCCAGAATATAAAATATGATTTATATATCATAAATATTCACTATATATATATATATATATAATAGATAGATAAATGAAATGAAAAACACCGTTCATGGAGACGGTAGTCCGTACGTACGCATGAACGCTGTTTTCCTTTCCTTATTGTCTTGAATGGAAGTAAGTAGATGACATACATATATATATATATACATGAATCCAGTATCTTTATAATGTCATATATTTAATTATTATTTCTTATATATACTTTATAAGCATTCTTAAATGGTTAACATGGAGAATGAATCTCATCGCGTCGTGGAGACGGTAGTCCGTACGTACGCACGAGCGATGATATCGTTCCCCTGGTCGTGGAATTGTGTTGAAGTGTATGTATACTATTTCAGTATAAATATAACTTTATAATAATGATATATAGTTATGCATTACACCATTATACCCATCCAATTAATGTGGTGGAGGAAAATAGATTACACCACGGCGTGGAGACGGTATTCCGTACGTACGCACGCGCGATGATTTCATTTTTCCGTAGGATGGATAGAAGGTGAATTAGGGTTGTTTCTAATTTATAATAACATATCAGTATGTAAGTAATACTGATGTTATTACTTTTTCATGAAACAAATAAAGAAGAAGAAGTTGAAGAAGAAAGAAATTGAAAAGATCGGTAATGGTTATTACATCTTCTTTGAAACGCCTCTTTGAATCCTCCACTTAGGAAACTAAGATTGGTCTTTGAAGAAGACAAAGACCTATAAGATTATTCTAGGGAAGTGGAGAAGGGATTTGGGCAGGGGTTGGACGAGCTTGAGTGCTCAAATTGGTGTGAGGAGGAGGGGGAGGAGGTCTCCTTTTATAAGGGAGGAGAGGGGCACCTTAGGAATATCTCAAAATATTATTTTATATTAAAGTAAAAATCGGTTTATAATGGTTCCAAAGGGTCTTATTTCAAAGCTAAAGTGGGGATGGGTCGAAATAATATCAACCGATAGGATTTAGACAAGTTTAGGTTATTATTTTAACCTTATCAATTAGATTTAACTCTAAGTTAAATAATTTAACTTTTACCGTGTCTTTTTGTTTTCTTACACTATATGGTTAATAAACATACTATAACATTGCAAACGAACCCCAAATTGTTTATTATTAATATATATATCCTTATCTAAGTCATTTGGCTGAGCCTTAGACTTTTATTAATAAAATAACCATTAATAATATAATATTTTATTTAAAAACTATTTTGTGTCAATTTTGACACTATTTGATATATGATTTTTGTGAAAGTCATAACAGAATTATATGTTCGAACCAAGTTGATTAAATCAACAATAATATATCATAGTAACCTAAAAAATTAGTGGAATTCATAAAAAGTCTTAAATTACATTTATTTTGGTATTTATAATATCAATTATGTCAATATTTCATTAATAAAATTATTACTGCATCATCTTTGTGTCATAAATAAATTAAGTTATTTTATGTCTAAAAATTACAAATAAAATACAATCATGTAGGAAATATTTTTAGCTTTCTAATGAATATTTAAAATCTAATTTATCTTATGTATAACTCTATATTAAAAATGTTTTAGTAAATAAACTTTGATTTTAACTCTTTTAACTCTTCTTTGAATTAAATAATAACAAATGTTCTAATCTAATCCAAGTGGGCCTAAATGATAATATTTTTCACTTAAGGTTGTTTTTGGTCGAGATACACCTGTCCAATAGGATTAGAACATGTGTTAGGGTAATATTAATATCATTTTTACACTTAATTACTTTATTTACTTTTAACCGTGGTAAATAAAAGTAAAAAGTTACTATTCACCAAAAATTATTTTCATCTCATTGAACCACATTTAACTTCCTGACATCAATTGTGTCTCTCGGATTTTTGAAATTCCATTCACAGAAGCGGTAAAATTATGTTTTATGAAAAAAATCAGTTTTTTAACTACCACTTAGTAGTTTCACTATTCATCAAAAATTGATGTTTTTCAGAATAATGTCAAAATTTCATCCTAAGCTATATTTCATATTATGAATTCAAAAATGAAGTCTATTTTACCGAATTCATAACATAGAAGTTGCATTAATTAATTTTATAATTAAATCCCGCTGTTAAAACAAAGAGCGTGTTTTTAAGAAACAATATCTATCAAAAGATTGACACTTGATTATGCCTGGTTTAAATGTGAAATTACATCATATGACCAACATTGTATTGAATTGTAAAAATATATTCTAAATATAATTTAAAACCACTCAAATTAATAATTTATCACTATTAATTATTTCGATTAAAAAAGTTGTTTTTAATTAAAATTTAGTAATTTCCACTATTCATCAGAAAATAAAAGTTATCCGAAAAGTACGAAAATCTCACCTTAGGCTAAATTCGATACTCCGAATCCAAAAATAAAGTCCATTTTAAAAATAAGATTTACAGAATTTCAAAAAGTGGTTTTTACTATTCATAATAGCTAGATTTTATAATATTTGAATAGCATATCGTTGTTTAGTGAAACTCGATATTTGTGTATTACACACGCTATCGAGGAAGGTCGCGATTGTGTGTAATGCAAGGAAAGTCAAGGATGTGTGTTGTGCAAGCTACTTTTGGTGTAGCTTACAACACAAGACATTAATAAAATTAAAAAGAATAGTTTTCATAAAATCTCGGGCTGTTACAATTTTCATCCATTTCCATCGAACAAATTTATTTTCATCCTCATTGGAATATATTATTTATACCACTATATATTATTATTTCCCGATGATATGGTCTCCAAAATAATACTCATAATTTTATGATTACTTCTTTTTGTCTCTTTATACTCTTTATTGATGGATTTTACTTGTTTAGTTCTGTTATTGTATCTCCTTCATTATCACTGTTACGATGATTCATTACCATGTGAATATGTTCACATTGGATTATGGTCCTCATTGTTGTGGACAGTTTTCATTATCATGTTCAATTTGATTTAGAATTTGACAGGGCTATCAAATTATGTGGATTCATTGATAAAATATATTATGTAGTATTATGATAATTTCATATCTCTACCTCATCATTCATATATTTCATTATATTATGAAATTTTAACTGATATATTTTGTCTTCTATAAAGGATTATTCTATTAAAACAATCTTTTTTGATGTAATAGAAATGAATATTGGTAAATAGGTTTCATATAATGTATTTTACTTTTCTTAAAAATGTTGTTGGGTGTTGGAATTTTTATCCTTTTCTAATGGATTGTGGGTTAATATGGGTATTGTAATTAATAGGTTAGTTATAAAATGATTTACTTTTACCAAAAACACAATAGAAATTATTTGGATATAGACAATCATTAATTATTTGAATTTATTTTGCTGAAATAATTTCATGAGACACTCTATTTGTTGTACAACAGCCCATTGATCAATAATGTAATAAGTTAAGGAACATAAAACACATAGAATGAATATAATTTTTCTCAATTTTTTATTTCAATGTTCTATATCTCACAATAAATTTTATCTTTTATTTATTCACTTTTAATAATATAAATTATTTTTCCTTTATAAACAGGTATATTTCACTTTAGCTAGTACATTTTGTGACAATTTATTGCTTGTTCAATGATATCTTCTCAATCAATCTCATGGAATCTACTGGGGAATTTTCAATCAATGATATTTAATATAACGACTCTCTTATATTTATATCATTTTATTTATTCCTTGGAATGTAAGGAAATTACTTTTTCTCATATAGTTATTTTTTTGGTACGACTCACAATTATCATAAGGAGTCTCGTCATATGCATGTTTGATTTCTTGTATCTTCATATGATTGTTTTTTCTTCTATAAGTACTATATATAATTTAAAATATATTATATTTAGGATATCCCAAACTTCAAATTCACCTACTTTTATAATTTATAACAATTATTTGGTATAATTATAAAGTGTGAAGGGGAATTCCATGTAATGACTTGTTCCTTATCCACAACATAGTGATTTAATTTTAGTGTACACATGTATGAAATAATATATACATTCATTTAGGTATTCATATATAGTACCATTGAATATTAGATATAGTTGAATAAATAACATTTATATTTAAACATAATTTTAGTTACACATTATCAAATAATCATTTTTTGGAAGAATAATTTGTGGACAATATAAATCACTCAATAAATGATTATTATTTTATGAACAACAGCCGTGATCGAGGTCATCATATTTACTTTCACCTAGTTATTTATTAGTTATATCTTTATATTTTTGATATAAATTGTTTTTTTCAATTAGTATTTTGAAATTTATTATCAATTTGGGACTCTAAATATTATTTTTGGGTATTTCATGAATACATCAAATTTTTTTAATGAAAACATAATATATAACAGGATTTTATATTTCACACAGAATTCCCTTAAATGAAATTTGTAATTTTCATACACCTATTATTTGGAGTATTAAAATAAATTTTTCAATGAAGATAAATGTATTTATAGGAATAAACAATTGTTTACACCTATATAAGAGTGAAAAAAATCAGTTTTTCATTATAGATTCATTATATAAATGTTGATTTTTTTTAATGTTTTTTAAAATAATATAATGATATGAAAATTAATTTTTTGACTATTGATGATGGGAAATGTGATTATTTGAGTGTCTGGATTCCACATATAATAAATTTAACTCTTATAAAATTATTTTAATTAAATTATTATCAACTTCTAAGGAGAAAACCCATAAATGATTAATAAATATCTGACTCTTGAATGATTTTTTAAATAAAAATAAAAAACTGATTTCTAATTGACCATCATCTTTTCCTATCTAATTAAATCATTTAAAAAAACTGTTATCATATAATAGAAATAATAAATGAGAAATTAGTGTTACAAATAAAATTATAAATAAATAACTACCTCTACATAAAAAAGTTATTATTTATAAACATTGACCAATAAAAACATTGTATTCTCATTTGAGACATGATTCAATATATAGTGTTATAAGATAGATTATCAACCTCATTAGAATATAATTACCACATTAAAAACTATAATATAACTACATTTAAAAAATTGAGAATCTACAAAAATTAATATTGTAAAGACCTAGAAATTTCCAAGAAGTTTTTTTTTCATAAATACCTTGGAATTTTACAAGTGTGTGGTTTTTGACGGCACCTGATTCTGAGGCCCGATGTGCCCAAAATCATTTTCCGATGTTTTTTTCGGGTACATTCAGTGAACAAACAAGTTGGGTTTTTCGATCTTTTGAACCGGTGATCAGAATTGAAATTTGAAGGCACCGATGAGCACGCAGCGCCGGTAATAGATTAAGGGGACCTTTACTGCAGTTTCATTTTATGCGGGTTGAATGTTAAAATTTGGGGATTAGGTAAAAAGATAAATAAAATTGTATAGAATACTTTTATATCTATGGCGGTTATATCCTACATGGGGGAGTTAGGGGTGGGACCCACAACCACCTAACTATCCATGTGTGGATATTTGTGAGGTGGGGAACATACGAGCCCCAACATTTCAATTTCCCCAAACACCCTTAAACCCCCTTCTTAAATTTGTAAACTCCTCTTAAATGTGGACACTTCTTCTTTCTCACTACCCCTCTTTAATTCATGATAACACATTATAATTAAATAATTCACCATCTTCAATTAATTAATGGAGTGGTTTGAATTTGAAATTATAATTTCTTTTGTTAATAAAATAATAGTGAACCCTATTATTTTATTTTGGCATACATTAGGTTGGGGAAGATTTGAGAGAACTCTTGTTTGAAGAAGAAGTGAAATCCTATCTCGACGAAGAACGAAGCCTCTTCAACATAGAATGCAGGTTCCACAAAGATCGACAACACAATTCTTTTTCTTCCTCCGCATGAAGGGAGGAAATATAATTGCAGGGAACTCACCAATGAAGATGGTTCTTCTCCGACGTTGACAGAGAAACAATGCTTTCCACTTGTATGACGAATGAACCATATTCGAGGTAGGGGTTATGTCCAATTTTAATGGATTAAAATTGTGCTTCAGTTCGTTGTTGTATAATCTTGATTTTCCAACCGTTTTCTATCGCTTAACGCGGAGTGCGTGAGCCGATCAAACACGGCCCGAAGACCCTCCGTTTGATCCTGTTTATTGATGGAATTGGAGATCGGAGGACGAACATGGAAGAGGCCGACGACGCAAGGGCCGCAGTCGCACATGCTATGAAAAGCCGCATCCAATCAAGCCGTGGTGTAGGAAGCACAACGCCGTCACGTCGTGTCATGGATGCGGAACTGCGCCCAGCGTAGGCTGCGGTAGAGGATGCCGGCACTGTCGGGCTGGCTGTGCAGTGGGAACTGCGGCCTGCTTTGGGGGCAGATTCGACGGAAGGACCGGTCGGCCCGTCAGCCAGCTGGGCGAAGGGGAGCTGTTGCACCAGGAGGGAGCCGCGCTGGAATACCTGCTAGCCTGTCTACCGGCTGGGTGGAGAAGATCTGTGACGCCATGAGGGAACCACGCCGGAAGAGTCATGGCTGGCTGTGTGGGTCGCTTACGCCAGAAGGCAGGCCAGCCTAGCCGGCTGGTTTGGGAGGGTGGTTCCATAAGGTGCTGCCGGTTCATAATGCCGATGGGTCGCGCCGCCCAGCCGGCTGGCTGAGCCAGCCAGGCCAGGTCTTGCCCCTTCGGGCCGGGCCACTCCACTTCGGGTCAGGCCGTGCCCCTTGGTCCAGGCCTCACAACTCACCAAGCTGGTCCGACCCCTTTTCCGGGTTAGACCCTCCATAACTGAGTCAACCCGACCCTTTAGCCCATTAGGTCTAACGAACCGGGCCTGTTTTCAGTTAAAAGTGAATAACACGAAGATCGTCTGTCCAGTCGATGCTCCGTCTACGGCACTGGGACCCTCGCGATGAGGCTGTCCATTTTCTATACTCTAAGTGAGTTTTGGACAACTATGGAAAACAGCCGGGTTTGCAACGAGTGTAATTCCAACCAGGACCTCGGAGCGGAAATGATTATAACTTAAGGACCAGATTTTTGATTGACGTGAATTCAACAATGTTGCATTCCTATTGATGAGACAATTCTTTTGACATACTTCACCTGAGGTTTGGATGCAGTTGGACTATGGATGGGGTGGATTGTACCCGAAATCCAACCGGGCCCCAAGAACGAAAATGCTAATAACTCACAGACCGGGTGTCCGATTGACATGTCGTATATTGAGTTGAGACCCCTATGAAGAGGTGATCTCTTAAGATACTCTTTCATGGAACTTTATTACACCTAGAGTGTTGAAAAATAGCACATGGAGAGAATCCTATCGGAGACGAGCATACGAAGTATGATGACCATGTTGCTGGCTGAGACCTATTGACTACCTATCTGATTTGTATCAGAGTGAATTGACTATCCCAGTGTGGAGAAATACTATGTTGGGGTGTCATACCCATGGCGGAGGAGCACTACTGTGTTGGGGAGGCAGACCCATGGTACACGACAGGAGGAGTACCTCTGCATGCTAGTAGGGGAAGAGCTATTGTGTTGGGGCGGCAAACCCGTGGTAGGGAGCACTACTGTGTTGGGGTGGCAGACCCGCCGTACTCGAAAGTGGAGGAGTACCTCATAAGTCTATGTTTAGTAAGTATCACCTTGGAGTTGAGACAATACTAATACGCTCGATAGAGGAGGAGTTCTCCAACAACCGTGTTTTCTTCATCGCGAATAAATAACCTGGTTTGAGCTGAGTCATTAACCAATGTGTTTTCCTCATGATTGAGATGGGTTACTTGATAACATAGTTATATGTATGGGAATATAACTATGTAAAGGTTATCTGTTGAGATATTTTTTTTGTGGTCTATCTTTGTTGGATTTTGTGAGACCATGGGGGTCTCAGGGTCCCTACTGAGTATCATTATACTCACCCATGCACGAGTTATAACCGCACCTCATTGTGTTGGATGCAGACAATGAACAACGATAAATGAGGCAGAGTGTATGAGGGCTGGACGGTACCAGGAGGTGGACACTCAGCTTGATGGCACACGGAGCGGACTGATAGACGAGGAGTTCTAGGGAGGACATCTGTACTTTCCCTTCAGGTAGGAAACTAGAGGATGATCCAGGAGCTACTTCACCATTCGGCTGTTTTTATTTTCAGTTCTACTTTCTTTCAGTTGTAGATGTACCTTTCTGTTGGGCTTGTATTTCCAGCCCCTTTGTAATTTCATAATAGTTGTTATACTATTATACATTGTGTTTGCTTCCGCTTGTTCTCTGGTTGTGTGTGTGTGTTTACTTTTTATAAAGGCAATACATTCCTAGTACTAGGGAATTACTTATTTGGTGCTAGTCGCCATCCCATTGCCTATGGAAGGTGGGCTTGGGGTAGTCACGATGCGGGCCCTGGCGGATGGGTCCAAACAAATTGGTGGTGTGGAAGACCCATGGAAGAGGATTTAATTGACTAGCCCATTGGGGAGCACTACTGTGTTGGGGTGGCAGACCCATGGCAGAGGAGAACTACTGTGGTGGGGTGGCAGACCCACCGTACTCAATAGGAGGAGTACCTCTATAGGCTAGTATGTGGAGCACTACTGTTTTGGGGCGGCAGTCCCATGGCTGGGAGCACTACTGTGTTCTAGTGGCATACCTGCGGTACTCAAAAGAGGAGAAGTACCTCAGCAGTCTAAGGTTAGTGAGTAGCACCTCAGAGTCGAGACCTTACTATTGCACTCGACAGAGGAGGAGTTCTCCAGTAGCTGTGTTTTCATCATCTTTAATATAAATCATTGTTTGAGATGAGTCATTAACCTTTTTGTTTTCCTCATGATTGAGATGGGTTAATTGATAACTTACCTATATGTATGGGAATATACCTAAGTAAAGGTTTTATGTTGAGTTCATTCTTTGTGGTTTATCATTTTTTGATTTTTTTTACCATGTGTGTCTCAGGGTCCCTAGTGAGTATTGTTATACTAACCCCTGCACGGGTTATGCCCGCACCTCATTGTGTTGGATGCAGACGACAGACAACGCTAGCCGAGGTAGAGTGTTTGAGGATTGAACGGTACCAGGAGATGCACACTCGACGAGACAACATACGGAGCAAACCGATAGATGTAGAGCACTGAGGAGGACGTCTGTACCTTCCCTTCAGGTAGAAACCTGGAGGAAGATCTAGGAGCTGTTTCACCGTTCATCTGTTTGTCTTTTCAGTTGTACATTCATTTTGTTGTAGCTGTACTTTTTTGTTGGGATTTTATTTCTGGCCCCTTTTACATTCAACACACCTGTTATACTACTATACTTTTTGTTTACTTTCACTTGTTCTCTGGTTGTGTGTGCGTGTTTACTTTTTATAAAGGAAATGCCTTCCCAGTTCTAGGGAATTATGCCTTTGGTGATAGTCTTCATCCCCTGGCCTATGGAATGCGGGCTTCGGGTAGTCACGATGTGGGTCCCGTGGGATAGGTTGTGACAAATATCAACAATTTTTTTTTGTTTTCTAAATAACGAGGAAAAACTATTCATACAGGAGTTCCTTCACTTCTATAAAATTTTCATTGCATTAACCCTCTATCTGAAGTTTAGAAGATAATACTTTTGGAGAATTTTTTAAAAAACACTCAAAACATTTCAATAAAATGATATATAACAAAAATATATTATATGAATTCATTCATATATTGAACTCTCAATATCTAAACCCACATATTGAAATTTTTGATACATGATTATAATTTATTTCTCCATAATCAAACAACTAGGAGAAAAATACTTTTGATATAGGTATCTTTTTTTTCTCCCATAGTACTACCTGTTCTTTAATGTCTTTAAATATTCATGAAATCAATACCCTCATGTATGTTCTTAATGAAAATACTACTCATATTATAATACAACAATAATCATCTTAATGGAAACATGAAATATATTTTGGATACAAAAACACAAAAATAAGTCCACATATGTTCACCAAAATTGTCTAAAAATTTATTTTATAAAATTTAATCAAAGGGAAATAACATACTTGGATGCATAATAAGATAAATTATTGTAAATTTAGAAAATTATTTTATGCACCTATAAATTTCATTATGTGTATTGAAATGTCTTTTACAATTTCTGAATACTATATAATTTTCTTAAACATGATAAATAATTCACTTTGGTATATTTCATAGATATATTATCATATGAAGATTCTATTCTATGATCAAGTAACTTATTTCTTGAAAAATGTATCTTCAATTAAAAATTATTCACTCCACTGTACATGAATTCTTTAATCAACACTAAACAATTGTAACATGTGTATGTGTAATGTGATATTTTACTTTTATCTTCTTAATATAACTATTCAATGAACTCATAACTTATTCAAATGTGTCAAGTCCATCAAGAAATAATGTCTATATTCATAGAATAATCTGTTATCATCATATGATAATTTCATAAAACCCATGATTAAGTGTACAATTTATACTAAATATTACAATGAAAAAAATAATCAATTAAAATTGACGTTTAAGAATTTTTATCATTTAAATTATATATTATTATTTAAAATACTCTATATGATATTAAACAAATATTTTATCAAAATTGTGGAAAATACATAAATACGAATGTGTGATATATGAAAAAATTGGATTTGTTAATCATATCTTTTTTAAATTATATAAATATTGTTATATTACTCCATCATGTTTGATTCATAATAAATCCATTCTATATATATCATTTCCACCATTATTTTGCACCACATGGATAGATTGATAGAGGACATTTTTTCTACTTAATTAATGTAGTCTAATTTAACAGTCAACCCATTTATGTATATTAAATACTATACAAAAAATGAATATCCATGACGTGGATTCAAAATATATAAATTTATAATTTTCATATATTGTTACTAAGTATAAATAAAATATAGATAAATAGGATTATATATCTATATATCATTTATAAAATAAATTATTTGATGTAATATTATCATATATAATCTGTGTTGAAAATATATAAGCATTCCAAATTCCAGAATGAAATCTCATTTATCTAGTAATAATTATATATTTGAATCTAGGACATTATTATTAATATATTTTATAATGTAACAGAACATGATTATAGAATTTTAGTCCAAAATAATAAATATTCTATGTATTATAGCTAATAGTATTTTCTAAAAAATCACATGTTAACCAATGTAAATAATTCATATTAAATGATGATAAATCATTAGATATAATATTATTTTAAGAATAACCATACTAAACCTAAATAAAATGTAATAATTTAAAAAAAGTATTAATTATTTGATATCAGATGATGTAAAAAGATCCCAAGTTATGTATGATCTGATTTTCCTTCTTATTTGTATCTAGGGATATTATTATTTTTCTACTATTTTGTATCTAAAATTTTATAAAATACATCTTCCCATATCATTATATATCTACTAATGTTCTTATCAAACTATAATATTCAATTTAGTCACCATTAATGACATCAATATTTTGTTTTAAATCAAAAAATTATAATAAGGTGGGATGAAGAAGATTGGACATTTATACCATGATTTTATAAAATACTAAAACCCCCTTCTTTAATTTGTTAACTCCTCTAAAATGTGGACTCTTCCTCTCCCACACTCCCCCTCATTAATTCATTCCAACATATGATAATTACAAAATTCTCCCTCCTCAATTAATTAATGTAGTGGTTTGTATTTAAAATTATAATTTCTTGTGTAAATAAAATACTAGTGGAGCCTATTATTTTATTTTGTCACATGTTGGTTTGGGGAAGAATCGAGAGAACTCTTGTGTGAAGAAGAAAATAACTCCTCTCTCGACGAAGAACGACAACTCTTCAATGAAGAACGCCAGTTCCACGGAGATGGACGACGTGCTTGCTTTTCTTCCTCCGTATCAAGGGAGGAAATATAATCACGAGAACTAACCAACGATGACATTTCTTTTCCTATGTTGACAGAGCGAAAATGCTTTCCACTTCTACGTCAAACGAACCATATTCGAGGTAGGGGTTATGTTCAATTTTAATGGATTAAAATTGTACCTCGGTTCATTGTTGTATAATGTTTCTTGTCCAACCTTTTTTTATCACTAAACGCAGAGGGAGCGGACCGAAAAAACACGGCCCGAAGAACCTCCGTTTGATCATGTTTGTTGATGGAATTGGCGATCAGAGGTGGAACAAGGAAGAGGTTGGCGGTGCAACGACCGCCGTCCCACACGCTGAGAAATGCCTCGACCAAGAAATTCGTGGAGGAGGAAGCACAATGTCGTCATGCCATGTCGAGGATGCGGAACCCCGACCAGTGTAGGCCGCAGCGGAGGAAGCCAGCACTGTCGCACCGGCTGTGCAACAGGAGCCATGGACTACTTCGGCGGAAAGACCGGCCGGGTGAAGGGGAGCCACGGCGCCATAAGGCCACCCCACTGGAAAACCGGCCTGCTCGTCGGCAGGCCAGGCGAAGCGGATCCGCGGCACAAGGAGCGTGCCGCACCAGAAGAGTCGCGGCCCACAGTGCGGGCCGCTTGCACTAGAAGGTCGGCCGGCCTAGCCGGCTGGTTTGGGAGTGCGGTGCCATAAGTCCCCGCCAGTTTGGATAGACGAGTGGCCGCGCAAATCACCGGCCCGGTCCGACCCCTTTGCCGGGTCGAACCCACCAAAACTGAGTCAACTCGACCCGTCTTCCCATTGGGTCTAACGGACTGGGCCCGTTTTTACTTAAAAGTGAATAACATGAAGACCACACGTTAGATCGATGCACCATCTTCGTCACTGGGACCCTCGCAATTAAGCAGTCCTTTTGTGATACTCTAAATGTGTTTTGGATGACTTTGGAAAATAGTTAGGTTTGGAATGACTGTAATTCCAACCGGGACCTCGGAGAGGAAACAATTATAACTTAAGGACTGGACATCTGATTGACGTGTCGTACACTATGTTGGATTCCTATTGATGAAACAGTTGTTTTGGCATACTTCACCTGATGTTTGGACACAGTTTGAGTATGGCCGGGTTTGATTGTACCTGAAATCCATCCTGGCCCCTAGAACAGAAATGCTAATAACTCACAGACCGGGCTTCCGATTGACTTGTTGTCTGCTGCGTTGGGACCCCTATGATGAGGCAGTCCTTTTAGATACTATTTTGTGGAACTTAATGAAACCTGGAGTGTCAACCAATACCTTGGGGAGCGGATCCATCCGGAGACGATCATACAGAGTACGGTGACCTTGTAGCTGACTAAGACCTAATGACTGCTTGTCCGATTTGTATCGGAGTGACTTGACTAGCCCAGTGGGGAGCACTACTGTGTTGGGGTGGCAGACCCAGGGTAGAGGAGCACTACTGTGGTGGGGTGGAAGACCCACCGTACTTGACAGGAGGAGTACCTCTGTAGGCTAGTATGGGGAGCACTACTATTTTGGGGCGGCAGTCCCATGGCTGGGAGCACTCTGTGTTGTGATGGCAAAACCCGTGGTACTCGATAGAGGAGGAGTACCTCAGTAGTCTAAGGTTAGTGAGTACCACCTTAGAGTTGATACATTACTACTGCGCTCGACAGAGGAGGAGTTCTCCAGTAGCCGTGTTTTCATCATCTTTAATATAAATCATTGTTTGAGCTGAGTCATTAACCTTTGTGTTTTCCTCATGATTGAGATGGGTTACATGATAATTTAAGTATATGTATGGGCATCTACATAAGTAAAGGTTATCTGCTGAGATCATTCTGTTTGGTTTATCCTTTTTGGATTTTGTGTGACCATGGGGGTCTCAGGGTCTTTACTGAGTATCATTATACTAACCCCTGCACGGGTTATGCCCGCACCTCATTGTGTTGGATGTGGACGACATATAGCGCTGACTGAGGTAGAGAGTTTAAGGACTGAATGATACCCAGAGAAGGACACTCGGGGGGATGACATATGGAGCCGACCGATAGACGCAGAGTGCTGAGGAGGACATCTGTACCTACCCTTCAGGTAGAAACCTGGAGGACGATCCAGGAGTCGTTTCACCGTTCAACTGTTTGTCTTTTCAGTTGTACTTTCTGTAAGTTGTGGCTGTAGTTTTATGTTGGGATTTTATTTCCGGACCCTTTGTACATTCAACACACTTGTTACACTACTAAACTTTTTTTTACTTTCACTTTTTCTCTAGTTGTGTGTGTGTGTTTAATTTTTATAAAGGCAATGACTTCCCAGTTCTAGGGAATTACTCCTTTGGTGATAGTCTCGAGCCCCTGGCCTATGGGAGGCAGGCTTCAGGTAGTCACGATGCGAGCCCCGGTGGATGGGTCGTGACAAATATCAACAAAAAAACTAATTTTTCATTATTTTATAAATAATGAGGAAAAACTATTCATACAGGAGATCCTTCACTTCTAAAATTTTTTCAAAAGATTTCCCTTCTATCTGATTTGTAGAAGATAATACTTTTGAAGAAAACGTTTTTATAATACACTCAAAACATTACAATAAAATGAAATATAATGGAATATTATATTTAAATTCATTCATATATTGATCTCTAAATATATAAACCCACAGATTTCAATTTATGAATCTTGATTTTAATTGATTTCTCCACAATCAAACAACTAGAAGAATAATTATATTGATATAGGTATCTTTTTTTTTCTCCCATAGTATTACCTCTTCTTCATAGTCTTTAAATATTCATGAAAACAATAACCTCTTGTATGTTCTTAATGAAAATACTATTCATATTATAATTCAGCAGTCATCATCTTAATGGAAACATGAAATATATTTTGGATTCCAAAATAGAACAAGAAGTCCACATATGTTCACCAAATTTGTCTAAAAAATTCGTTTATAATATTTAATCAAAGGGAAATAACATACATGGATGCATAATAAGATAAATTACTGTAAAATTAGTAAATTATTTTATGCACTTATAAATTCATATATGTATAAAGAAATGTATTTTCTTATTTTTGAATACCATATAATTTTAAAAAACATGATAAATAATTCACTTTGGTATATTGCATTGATATATTATCATATCAATATTCTATTCTATGATAAAGTAACTTATTTCTAGAAAAATGTATCTTAAATAAAACAATGTTTTACTCTGATGTACGTGAATTCTAAAATCAACACTCAACAATTATAACAAGTGTATGTGTAATGTGATATTTATCTTTTCTTTTCATAATATATCTATTCAATGAACTCATACCTTATTCAAATTTGTCATGACCATCAGGAAATAATGTCTATATTCTTAAAATACTCTGTTGTCATCATATGATAATATCAATAAACCCATGATTAAGTATACAATTTATACTAAATATTACAATGAAAAAATAATCAAATAAAAATTGACTTCAAATGACATTATCATTTATATTATATATTATTATTTAAAATACTCTATATGATATTAAAAAAATATTTGATCAAAATTGTAGAAAATGAATAGATATGAATGTGTGATATATGAAAATATTGGATTTTTTAATCATAATTGCTTTAGATTATATAAATATTGTTATATTATTATATCATGTTTTATTCATAATAAATTCACTCCATATATCTCCTTTCCACCATTATTTTGTACCACATGGATCGATTTATAGAGAACATTTTTTCTACTTAATTAATGTAGTCTAATTTAACAATCAACCAATTTTATGTATATTTAATAGCATACAAAAAATGAATATCCATGATCTGGATTCAAAATATATCAATTTATAATTTCCATATATTGTTACTATATATAAATCCAATATAGATAAATAGGATTATATAACTATATCTCATCTATAAAATGAATTATTTGATGTCCGATTATCATATATAATCTGTGATGAAAATACATAAGCATTAAAAAATCTAGAATCAAACCATCATTATCTAGTATTATTTATCTATTTGAATCTATGAAAATATTATTAATAAATTTCAACATGTAAAACAACATGATTTTTGAATTTTAGTCCAAAATAATCAATATTATATGTAGTATAGCTGATAGTATTTTCTACAACATTACATGTCAACAAATAGAAATAATTTCTATTAAAATTTGATAAATCATTTGAAATAATACTTTTGTAATAATAACCATAATGAACATAAATACAATGTAAAAATTTAAAAAAGTATTAATGATTCAATATCAGATAATGTAAAATGATCCCATGTTATGTATGATCTGCTTTTCCTCCTTATTTGTAGCTAGGGATATTATTATATTTCAATTATTTTATATCTAATAATTTATAAAATACATCTTTCCCCTTTCATTTTATATCTACTAATGTTCTTATCAAACTATAATATTCAATTTAGTCACCATTAATGACATCAATATTATGTTTTTGACTCAAAAAATTATAATAAGGTGGGTTGAATAAGATGTGCCATTTAAACCATTATTTTATGAAATAGATAAATTTGGTGTTTTCATGGTTGTAAAATAAAAATTTTCACCTTATTATAATATTCAATGCCTGATAACGTGTTGGGTGGAAAATCATACTTCATTAAAACATAAAATACCATGTTTATCATTGATAAGTGTTCTCTATTTTTAAAACATTTTTATGCCTCAGGTATTCTATATTTATCACATTATATAATTAATTATTTTATGTCTAGTAATTTATAGATGGTAAAAAATACTATCAAAAAACACTATATATTCTAAAATGTATAAAATTCATGTATAGTAAGCATTATCAATTCAATGATAATAAAATTAGTTGTTTTTATAAATATAACATTTACCTCATTCCTCCTATAATAATTTAAAATGATGAATAAATGTTGAATATTACACATAAATATAGATTTCATTATTTTTATTAAATAAATCAACAATATCATAATAAATTATTTCTACTATATATATATATATATTGGATATATAAATAACTACCAACATAATTGGCCATGAACAATAGTGGCTACTCAGACTCTAATATAAATTCATTCCATATATGCATGGTCCTAACTTTTGATTTAAATCAATATATCCATATTATTGAAATTAGTTTCATAATATAGTTGATTTTCTATGTATCATTGGTTTAAATTTAATATTTACTCTCATTCATGTTGTCTAATCAACTTTTTTTGTTTTATACATTAAATTATATTCTTCAAAGAGTTAATTATAGGGAGATAGAATATTTTCTTATTATGATTTTAATAACACAATTAATTATTGAATTAATTTTATTTCATGTTATAATTATTCATCTACAACATGGTTATATTAATTATAAAAATATTAAATAAATTCTAAATTACAATGAAAATATTTATATTAAAATAGTTTATAAAAAGGTTTTATTTGAATGATTATATTTCATATAAAAGAATTTATATTTGGAAAAATTAATTTCATATTTCTATTTAACATTTAAAAATTATATTCATATTAATTATTGAGAATTATTAGAATTGTACAATTTTAATGGAATTGCGAAAATATCAATATTTGTATATTCTAAGAGTAATTTTATTACATTTATAATTTACCATTGTCACATGGATATTTTCATAGTCTTTCGTATGTATTGTTTATATTTATATAAACTATTTAATTTGAATTTAAATTATATATATACAATATTTTTAGGAATGTACTTTTTTGGGAACAATAATAATCTTTTCAAGAGAATGATTTTTCATTATGTTTTTTAGGATTAATTTAAAACTAAATTATTTCCATTCAGTGTTTGGATTTTTAAAATGGGATTAAAAAATTATAATTAGTAATTATATATTTATTAAATATCTTCCTTTTAATTTTAGTGACTTTTAATAGTAAATATAGAAATGCGTGTTACCTTGATTAGAGATAAATTATGTAATTAATGGTTTAAAAGGATGATGAATAGAAAATTACCTTAAAACACTCCCAAAAATCATTGGATGGTTAATTTTCTTTTGTAATCAATAATGATTTGGTTATATGAAAAATTTATTCATTTTGGATATGATTATCACAATTATAATAATTTATTTGAAGAATGGTCAGAGAAAAAATACTCAGGTTTTTAATAAAAATATTATTATTAATATATTGTTATTTAAAATAAATATTTAAATATAAATATTTTTTTAAATATAAAAAATCTATCTTTATCCTGGTAATTTATTTTTAGTTTTTAGTTAATATATAATTATGTTGAATTTTTACACAATGCAGACATTTTAAAAATTAATTTAATTAATATAATAAAACAAATAATTCTTTAAAAATTTAAATAAATATAATTTGAGGTATTTAATTAAACATACACATTTTATATATTACCAATAATTCTTTTGGATGTATCAAAAAAAATTATACAAATTCTATTGTTTAGCTTCATATTACTACAATTAATGTAATGACCTGTTCTAAAAATTTACATAAATTATTTATAATAATATATAATAATCTATTAAATAGTATTAAATTATTAAATGTTTTATATTAATAAAATTGTGTACGTAATAGATCAAAATATTAACAATTGTGAATTTATTAGATTTTATCCATATTTAGTACTATTATTTTCCCTCAAAGATTTAAATTTTGTTTACTCATGGTAAGACTATTATGGGATCAATTAATTTTAAAAAACAAAGAATATGGTACATAAAAAGTCATAACAAATAACATTTTTATTGGAGAAGTGATTTAAACCATTTCTTAAATTATTAATGAAATTATTAATTCTGGAAGGATTAGTAATTAAATATTAATTTATATGAAATTAATATTTTGATGAATTCCTTGAGTTACAACACCCTCAATTATGAAAGGGAACCTATTCATCTTAATGATTCATGATTCATAACCCATTTGAATCATCCAATCATAGCAAAAATACCTTAATAGAATCCCTCAAAACAATATATATGTATTAATTTTAGTTTTACACCTTCAATGGAGGACATAAGGTATTTAGGTATAGATTTTTCGAAAAGATGAGGTTTACATTTCAACTTTACGTTTCAATTTTTTGTTTCATATTACTCATATATAATTTAATATTCAATAATTATTATAAAATAATTATAGTATCCTTTCATTACTAAAATTTTATTATTTTTAATCCATATCATCTATTTATCTCCACATCCATAAAATGGGAAATTGAGATATCATTCATGTGTACAGAAAACTACACCCTCACCAACAGATGTCATTCATTTTCCTTCACAATATCTAATAGATAGATATAATTATATAATTAATGCTAAAATATCATAATAATTAATTTTTTTCTATTATAAAATATAAAAATATAATTTTTATTTTTACCATTCAATTAATTATAAAATTATAAAATCATTTGTTCATACGTGTGAACTATCACCTCCATGAATAGATGTGATTTGTTTTTTATAATCACATCACATGATGGAAATATGTACGTATATTTAATGATGTAATATAATATTAATTATATTATAATAATTATGTTATTTTAAAATAATACCTACCATTATTTTGATAATGATCATTAAAAATGGAAAATATACTCAGGCATATATATGACCTACCATCTCCATGATTGTACCATAGATAATTTTTCATAAAAATATTTCATGATTGGGTATTGATGAATAATTTGTATATAAGTTTTATAATTATGTAATTATTATTATTCTAGAGAGGATTATATAAAAAATATTTAACCTTCATCAACCTACAGTGTCATTTTGGGTGTATGTATCTAATATTGTCCAAACATTCAAAGTGAATTTAATTAACAATGTGAATATGAATAACAATGTAATAAGAGAAAGAAAATTTAATATAAAATTGATAAAATTAATAAAGAAATTAAATAATTAACATACGAATATTATTTTGTAATTTAAATGATGTACGTGGTGAGTCAGACTGATGTATAAGGACTCTTTCTTAAAAATTATATTTTTATTATTTCCATTAAAATAAATTATTCATAAATTTATATTTTTTTAAAAAAAATCTTTTCAATTTGATTATTATTAGCATTTGAATCATTCAAGTATTTTACCATGGTTTTTATTTCCTGAATAAATAGTTTTAAATGATTTTTTTTCATTCTCCCAAATGATGTAGTCTATGTGTTTTCATAAAAAAATATAGAAGGAATGTTTTTTTAACACATACAAAATAAGCGGTTGTTCCTAAATTCATGAAACTATAATGTTTTTATGAATCCATATAAATGTTACATGGTTGTTATCAAATAATAGTTTTTCTTTTTTATGTTCACAATAGTATTTTAAAATACTTTTTTTTTTCTTTAAGGAATAGATTTAGGTTGAATAAATTCATACTAGATAATTATTTTATCGTTAGTTTGAATTTTATACAATGATGTTTTTTCTATTGTAATGAAAATATTTGTTGGCCTTTGATATATCTCTGTTTCATAGGGAATGTAATATGAAATTATGGATTTTTAATTGAACATAGTGAAACATGGAATTCTACTGGATGTCTATTTCATTAATGAGAGTGACATATAAAATAATTTGTAAGATAAATATATCCATTATAAATCCTTACTATGTGTTTTAAAATATTTATGGGATAATATAGTTGGGTTTTTTCATATGAATTTGATTCATTCAATAATACCCCATATTAAAATGATAATGATACAAATATTATGAATCATCCAATTTTTCACTTAACTAACATTTTCTTTTCTTTGATTTGTCACATACTATACAATTTATTTTTATCCAAAAATATAAAATGTTTTCCAATTCTTTTTAATGATGATAATAGTTACATAATATTTCAATATTAAAATAATTTAAATTTCCCATTAAAATAAATTATATTTTTTAATGATTCGGATTATTAATACAATTATAATGACTTAAATTGTATAGATTGTAATTTATGAGTTATCATTTATGATTTCTTCAAAATTAACTAAAAAAATGAGCCAAAACGATAATCACTACTAGATAAAAATAATAACTACTCTATATTGAATAGAATATTTAATGATTTTTGTTTGGTCCTTATAGTTGGTATTAAAGAAAATGATCGGATAACGTCAAATTGAATTCTAATATTAAATGATTTTCCATCAATGAGTTTTATTTATGGTCAGCATTAAATGATATATAATATTAATTATACATTGTTCTATCAACTAATTTATATCATTTCATAAATTTTTCCCACATAGGGAATAGGAAAGATGTAGTATGAAGTCACCGAGAGGAAAATATTATTCAGAATCTATAGTAAGATATGTTTGGAACTAGATTTGTGATGTGTATTTTATTGATGTATTTGTTGACAAAGACTATAAATTGTTGCTGTGTTTCTAAAATAGAGAAACCATCTCCATCAAATATGAGGAAATATACTTCAATTATAAAAAAATCATATAACCATACCATGGGTGATCAATAGATAAAATCCCTAGAAATAGAATTTTATGTAAGGGGTTATTTAGATTAGCAAATGGTGACACTTTTTATTTATCGTTTTTTTGATTAATTTGACTATTGGTATTAAATTTTCTAGAATATAACATTAATTGAAGTGATTTATGACATGATAATGGATGAATTTTTGAATATATTCCTTGAGAAATATTTTTTAAGGGAATATTGAAAAGGTGAAGGAAATATAAATTTATCGTAATTGATAAAATAGTGGAAGATTTAATAGCTATAGTTGAAGATAAATTTACCCAATCGGGAAATTATTTTAAAAAATTTATATGGAATCATGATAGTAATATTTGTTTTTGTAACCTTGGATTTAATCAAATATATTAAAATGCATTCAAATCTATTGGATTTAAAATCTATGAGAATTTTTTTTGATGAATTTAAAAGATCTAAATGTATTTTTTTGATGACTATGTATTCATGGTACATGTTTAGATTAATATGTTCAATTATTATGAAATTTGTAAAAATTCATCAAAGATATTTGGTGATAAGAAAACAATGTAACCATTAATTAAGATTTGAGGTCAAAATAATCATGGATAATGTATTATGATGTATAGAATGTTCTTTCAATGTTGTAAGATTTTTAATATAGTTCATGACTAAATGAAAAATTGTCAGAAAAGTAATTTAAATCTAATTGTAAACTATTTTTTAATTTATATGAGTACGGTAATTATGAAAATTATTCTCTAATATATGTTTCATAGTGTTTAAATAAAAATATTTAAAGATAATGTTTTTGGAAAATTGATTTCCTACTACTATAGTGGATGTTATTCCATTAAATTAATTAAAGAAATGTATGTTACTAGTTAATTCAAATTATTTGAATACCCTATTTTTCATTGTATCATTACAATGTTCCATATTTTACAAAATTTCATGTAAATTGGGAATATAATCTCTTGAATGTAAGATTGTAATTTTGATATACAACAAATGTGTATATATTATCAGATCAGTGATTTATTTGAGTCATTCAAAATTCATAAGTGGGATTTTATTTCAAGTAAATTTTGTTTAATTAAACATATTGGATATATCAATCAATTTCTATGTAATGGAAGTAAATTTACAGTGATAAAATGGATTTCAGAGATAATAATGTTTAATTCAATGATTTAGTGTATTTTATAATAAACCATGAAGTTGAAAAATTTATTATAGGTGGTAATTAATGTCACTAAACTCATGTTGTTAAAAATAAATAAATATGTCATATTTGTGATGTCCTAGTAGTTAATGTGTTTATATATTTTCTACATAATTGTCTTCATACATTTATTCCTAATTAATAGGTTGTTATTAGTATATTTTTTTGAATGATTCTAAGCCTTTTTCCAAAAGCACTTGCTGACTAGATCATGATGAACCTATGGAATTAAAAAATTTGTTGAAATAATTAATATATAAATTATTTATTCTATATATAATTACACAATGGGGTGCACTAGTTTTATTTTTGAAAATTAAATATCATCTCATTAGACTATTCATTTACTACATGTCATTTATAAAGACACTATTATGAACACATATTAGATTCCTTATATCAGTGACTTGTTTGATCAGCTAAAAAGATATCATAATTAATTTTATATTGATCTATATTCTGGGTACCATTAATTGATGTAGAATTCTGAGGTCACTATGAAGTTAGTTTTTTAGATAATATATATAGGCAGTGTAATTTATTATTTCTTCCATATTGGTTATCTAATTCAGTAGATTTATTTATAGATCTTATGAACAATTTCTTCCATGTATTAATTCAAGTGTTATTGGATGTGTTTATAGATGATATTTAATATATTTTAAAATTCTGGATGAATATGAATTGAACATATGGGTCCTTTAAATGCCTATAAAAGAAAAATAAATTATATCTATAATTTAGTATGTATATATATTTGTTGAAAAAAGATTCATTAAATATTCTTATTGTTTCAAAATATGGAATCACGACTGTCCTTGGTAAAACTAAATTTGATGGTAAATGTCTATGAACTTCTAGTTTTAAAAAAAAATCATGTATATTATTTATTACACTAATGGTTTTTTGAAATATAATCTCAGTTTTCTAGCACCCTAACAATATTAATATTAAATAGTGTTAAATTCATTTGGATATAAGAATGTGTTATTTTATTTTAATATAAGGATAAAATATTTTAGAATGCTATATTTTTGGCCCCATATTATCTTATATGTGTCTTTTACAACATTACTGATTCATCATTTAATGCAATTGGTTTTTACTAATTAATAATGATCAGTAAGTTACTTAGGTATAATGTTAGGTTAAAAATCACGAGTTAAATAACCTCACACATTATCTTGAGTTAATAATTTTTCATTCTTATTTGATACTTTGGAGGAATTATACTTATGTTTTATAGTGTAAAATATATATTTATAACAAGATTCATGTGTATATTAATCCCAAAATACTTAAAAATCAGATTGAGAGTGTGGATTAATCTAATAATGGTTTATGATTTCTTAATTGATTTAAATACATGAAAGTAAACTCATGTATTTGATGATGTGATTTTAAAAATAATGAAAATTAACTATGTTATGTCTAGATCATGACCCTTTGGTAAATTATTTGATGAATATTGGTTTAGATTTTGTGTATGTAGGAACCTCATCTATTTGGTTTCACTTGTTAGTGCAACCATTTTTATTAGAAAGAATAAATTATGCTCATAATTTTATGAATGGTCTATAGAAATAAAATGAATCCATTTTTAACGGGAGATAAAATTATTTTAATATTGAGGTAGAAGGTCTATTAATATTTGAAAAAATAATATGTGTTCCTTTTATTTCAGAGTTGAAGATAGTGTAGACTATTGAAGATCAACGTTCTTTATTTACTCCTCATCCTTGAAATAATAAGGAACACAACGTCCTTTTGAAGTATTAATTTTTGTATTGAATGAAAATAGATATCTTTGAATTTATAATTAGATGTTTTAATGGTCATCAAGTTAACACATAATGAAAATTTACCAAATGGAATTCATTATTATTTCCCAATAATTGAGAGGGTATGAGAAATTTTTTCACTAGTTTTCATAGTGGATTTATCAATTATTTCTCCATAAAACAATGTGATTTTTGTTATTATCGATAAATTTAAAAAATCTACACATTTACCCCAATTAAGATACAATTATATTATATAAATATTCTTGAATGTAACATAATTTTATACCATGTTATATCGTCTTCGTCGCTCTATTTTAATAGACCGCAATTCAAAGATCACTTCTATTATTTTTAAATGCCTTTAATATACATTTTCCACAAATTAATAATTAGTACATATTTTCACCCTTAATTGGATAGAATTATGTAATGAAAAATATATACATTAGAAGACATGATTCATTCTTTTTTCAATGGATTTTCCCAGAAGATGGAATCAACATATATTTTTTTGATATTTTTTTAATAAAACATTTCATTCCAATATATGAATTGAACATTTTGATAAATTATACGGAATTTGGCGATGATTTCCATTTTTTGGATGAAGAATGATAAAGGATTTTGTTATGATTATAGATGGTGTGAGAAATGGTTTTTAATGTCAATATAATTCATCAAAACACAATGGAAACTCAATATTTAAACAATATATATGTGGATAATAGGAGGAATGATCATTTTTTATGATGAAAGAATTTTTTTAATAATGATGTGATAGGAAATGCGTTATAAATTATGGTAAAAATAGAAAAATAATATATCGGATGTTGTAAAATTCGAATTCTTATGTAATGTAGGATAAATTTACAACATTGTGGTTTCACCTCCAATTTTTTTCAGGTACATAATATTTATTTTTCAATTTTATGTATGTATGTGTCGAATTAAACTAATAGGTTATGAACTCAGGTAGTTTAGTATGAATAGAAAATTTCTTATAAGTAATAACATATTCATATTATTTCCCATAGAGAATATGTATTTGAAATCTAGTTAATTCCTAGGTAATGGTTTTATGGAAGAATCAAATTGAAGATGAAGCATCAAGAGTGTCCAAAAATGAAAACTCCAATTTTGACATGAATTTTACCATAATGTATGTTAATTATCATTTATTTTGAGATAACGAAATAATTTTCATTTGAAACATATTTAATCCTTATTTTGGTATAATTGTGTCTATCATAAAGACACACATTTTGAGAAAATTATTATATGTTATGTTGTTCACATTTAATATTATATTAAAATATTTAACAACTATGTTGTGAATATTAAAAAATGGATTCTTTAGTTTTGAATTTTGGGGTTATAATTTAGTAAATTGTAAACTTTTAAATTTAGACATTATAAATAGTAAATTTAGTAATTTTTTGTTTCCGCTGTAATTTTATATACATGTAATTAATGGTAATGAAAAATTACAAATAATATATAATTACCCTAAATCATTTCCAAAGATTTATTATGATAATTTTTAATTTCATTTTAATTTAGGATTATTTATTTTACAGTTTAATAGTATATGGATATGATTATAATAAAAAAAATCTAAATATTCAATACATTTTTTTAATAAATGTAATATTTCATATATAGTGATATTGAGTTGAAGGGTTAGATAGTATAAAATATTTTCAAAGTTAAAGGATTTATATTCATCATGGTAATAATTTTATGGTATATTGAAAAATAATTACATTAAATTCTTACACAATGTTGAAGCATTAACTATTAAAGTATTGGAAAATATATAATAAAAGATATTAAAAATTTTATAATAAATATAATTATAGAAATTTAATGAAATACAGAAATTTATATGATTCATATACCTGATAGGAATGTGCTAAATTATTTTCTATATTTATTGGATTTATTTTGATATTATAAAATTTTATGTAATAATTAGTTCTTAAAATATATATTAACTATATATTATGATAACTAATAATTTACTAAATGATTTAAATTTTTAAAATATATTATATTCATCCATTTGATTAGTATATAAGTCATACTATCATATGTGATTACGTTATAGGATTTTTTTCAATTATTAAAATTATAATAGCCATCAATTTTTAAAAAGAAATTTTGTCATGGTAATAGTAAAATGGATAAATAAGGCATAAAACTAAAATATTATGGTAGGAATATAGTCAAAACATATATTTTTTTATGATAGTAAAATTTCTCATAACCATAATAAATTCTAAATTAACATGATTTTATCCATTATTAATTTTAAATTAATTTATATTACCGTAGTATTTTTATACATTCCTTGTGGTCCCATCCATATAATTATAAATTGGTACATAATTTTTCACGCAACGTCACACATAAAAACACATTTGTTTCATAATAGATATTACCAAATAAATTAATGGAATACCTCCCATCATTATATATGTATTTTGTTATTCATTAAACCAGTATTTGAGGTCATAATGTGTTATGAAAAATAGGTTATCCAAAAAAGATGTATTCTTTTCAACAACATGTTTAGTATTGTTTCATTATTATCATACATAATGTATAATTATAGACTTATAAAATAATAACAAACATATCCAAAATGAAATTATATTTTATAATTTATAATTCATAACCTATAGACATCTCCACATCCATCATATTATAAATAATGATGTCATTCATTTGTATGTCAGACTACTGCCTCACGAATTTATGTATTCATTTTTCAATGTCCATTACTACTAAATAATTATAACAATGATAATAATTTAAAATATAAATTTTATAAAATACTTATAATTATCAATATATTATATAACATTTAAATTTTTTATTATTCAATTCAATTTAAAATGATATCATTGTTGATCCATATGTGTTCACTATCCCCTCATCAAAGTGATGTGAATCCTTTTTTATCAACACATTAGATTCATGATATAGATGTGTGTGTTTTAGGATTTCATGTTATGATTATGAATTTATAAAAAATAAATCATGTTAAAATAATTCTTATGTTATTTCTATAATCATCTCTAAAGAATAGAAAATTTACACATGCGTATATACGACCTACTAACTTCATGATTTTAAGATTGTTTGTTTTTCATAGCCACTATTTAGGATTGGTATTATATTTATACTTTATATATAATCACAATCATTGAGTTATCATTATGACATATTATATGATGAAAAAAATAATTTTTTGACCTTCGTCAACCTACTATGATATTTTAGGCATCTGTACCAAATATCAAGAGTTTTTTTTAAGTGAACATAATTAGTTAATTAAAATCATATTACATGGTAATAAGAGAAATAATATTAATTATTAACTTTAAAATGGTATTCAATTAGATAAATAATTAACATAAGTTTACTATTAATGATGATGAAGATATAGAATGTCGTGTCAGGCACAAGGTAAAGGATATTCTTCTTGTAATGGCCTTTTAATGTTTCCACTAAAATACTATCTTAATCCACGTCTATGTTTTCATTAAAAAAATTTATAAATTATTCTAGTGTTCGCTTATTATTTTTCAATTTCAATTATTTTTTAATTTTTTTTTATAAAACAAATCAAAAATATTGTTTTTTTCAAAATGAGGGTCTTTAAGACTTTTCTGAAAATACATATTGAACTAATGTTTTCTTAATATATATAGAATTAGTAGATTATACCACCTTCATGAAAATATTATATAATGAATATTCAATTACATCCTTACATAGTTATTATCAATGAAATTTTTTTTCTTTGTGTGTCGAAAGTATTCATTTAAAATATGTTATTTTCTATTATGAATGATTTTATGATTCAAGGTTACATGGTTTATGAATTTTATTTTGTTAATGGGAATTATTTATGATGTTATATGGTACATTTATAAACAAAATATGGGTGGTTCAATGATATACCTCTCACTCATTAGGATAGGACGTCATTTATATAGTTATTATGTTAATAAGACTTACAACCCTGAATGTCAACTGGATGGTTATTCTATTTATCAGAGTGACATGTATTATAAATTACCATGATTCTTATAGTATTTATCTCTAAATAACAAGGGATTTAAAGGATTTGTTTATGAACATTTTTTATGTTCTTCATATGAAAATAATTCTTTCCACTTGATTAACTAATAATTTGATAAAGCCATGTTTATTATGGATTTTCCAGATTTCAATGGGACTAACAGTTTATTTTAGTTTTATATCCCTTAATATATTTTTGTTCTAATAAAAAAATTTAAACAGTTTTTCACAGAATCATTGATTCTGAAAGGAGAAGATTTTTTTTTTGAGGATATCTCATTAAAATAAATAGTGTTTTATTTTGAAAAAAAAATTATTGTGAAAAAATGAATAAATATAAAATGTGTAAAAATTGTAATACATGACTTATCGTGTAAGAGTTATTCCAAATAATCAAAAAATATAAACCAAATTTATCATTAAAAATATAAAAAAATGAATCCTTGTCCAATGATATTAGAAAATAATGATGTCTGGGACATTATAAAGAAGTTTGGTACTTTACAAAATATAAAAAAATGATTCATCTATAAATTTTGAATCATAATGTCCATAATTTTTTCCATTTTGAAATACATTTTCGTACTTTAATAAATTCAAAGAGTGATTGTGGAAAACATTAATCATATTATACACCAATATAGTTTGATATATTATTCTTTTTCATCATAAATTGATTATTGATGTTCTTCAATTTCTCAAATTATCAGCTTAATAATTTCATCAAATTAAGTAACATAATTGTCTATGGAACTATTTTTAGGAATTTATTAACCAATATATACAGTGTGGATAATAGTAAAAACTAATTCAAAACTGATAAGAACATTGTTCATCATTTCAACCCCATTATTCAGTCATAATTATTCTTTTAAATATATTCATTTCATGTATAATGATTTATATCTTTAATATGATCTAGTATCTCATATGAAGAAACAATTTCATTTATATATATTAAATTAATTGTTACATAAAAATAGAAAAACAAATAACGAACACTAAAATTAAAACTATAAAAAATAAAATATCATAAATTTTTTATTCCTAAATTGTTTAATATTCAAATGCTTAACACATGAAAATCATATAATATCCTTATTTTAGTAATTAAATTTTGTAAATATTAAAAATTCATTATCCTATTTATAATATTCATCAATTATTATACATGAATTTATCTATTTATGATACATTAAATAACTAAAATTGAATGCAAAAATTAAAGATACAATTAGAATATATTAACAACAGTCATATATTTGGTTATATAATTTTTATATATAATACAATATTTCTACATTAAATTTTAATAACAATTTATAAAACAAACACCAACGATAATATATATACATGAATGATATATATATTTTTATATAATTATATACTATGCATATGTGTGTGTTTCTTATAAATTAAAACTATAATATTAATTCATAAAAACAATATTATTACATTATATAAATGTTTTATAATAATTTATAACACATTTAAATGATATCATACAAAATATATTTATTTATATAATTTTATAGGATTAATATATAGAATGTTTAAATTTTATAAAAAATTAATCATATATAAAACATATATATATATATATATAAAGATATATATATATATATATATATCCAAATATAATCATTTATAAATATTTCATTAAATATAAATAAAAATTGAAACATATATATAAATACACACACATACTGATTGTTGGAAATATGTGTGTGTGTGTGTGTTTTATTATTTATTTACATGTTTATATTTTATGTAAAATTTTGATGTCAATATTTATAAAAAGTATAAAATAATTATAAATTCAACTAACCCAATATTTAATTTAATTATAAATGTTTTAAAAAAATAATCAAAAGCCCCAAATATTTAGTCAAATTCAGGTATATAAATGACTGAAATATTCATTTTGACTAAAAATAAACAGTTAAAAAAATAAATATTTGATAAACCAATTATTAATGTTAAAATTGATCTATAATAGGAATAAATAATTTTTGAATTATTTTTTGTTTAATTAGTTATTTTATTGAATTTAAATATAGTTTTAAATAAATTAATGTTTTTATTTGTTCGATTACATGTGGTTTTTCGTTTATAAACATTTATATGTTTTCATGATTTCATAAACTACATTTTATGGATTTTAATGATTCTTATCATGTTTTTCATATTATATATTTACATAGATTTCACTTGTGTATGAGAAAGTATGATAATTCATTTTTATATTTTAAAAAATTCAATGAATTTGTTGTTGTAGTTTTAGAAACTGTATGGTTTTCAGTATTGAAAAACTTATGCATTTATTTTTCTGAAAATTTTATAGATTTTTTATTTTCCTGAAACATGATTTTATATAACTCCAACATGTTTATTTTTATTGAATTATTTTACATAGAAGTCAAAAAATTCCATTTAATGATGATTAAATTGTTTGATGTACTACTTTTATTTTTCAGAGTTACTGTTTTCCAATATGTTTTTTGTTATGTTTTTCAATGATAATTGGAAAAGAAGATTTCATATTTATTAGAATCATGATTATGTGGAAAAATAATATATTATTTCTACAAATAAGTATTTTTTTACCAATGTCTTAATATATTTTTTAGAGCCCTTAAAAATTTGTTGAAAATTTTTAATGTATGTTTTCATGTTTTTCATAAATAATGGGCAACCCCACATTGTTTATAGTTCAAAGTATGTTTCATCAAAACTATACTACTGTTAAACAATCCTATGCTACTTTACTGTTAATACCATATGATATATTAATTTTTATTAATAGTTAAAATTATGGTGTACTATTCATCATCCCAACGCTATGTTGTTGTTCATAGAATTCGCTACTGTAACGACCTGGACATTTGATAACAAATTCACATTTTTTTAATTTGTAATGAATATTGAAAACACATGATTATTTATTGTATATAATTACCATTAATTATAATTTCCTTTTATAATATTTTTGTTTAATAGTGATCACACAACTAATAAAAATATATGGTTTTAAAAAAGTAATTTGAACACAGACAGAAGAGAGGATGAACTCAACTTGTAAACTCGGTTTGTACAAAGCTCATTTGTATGATCTTGGGACAGATGTAGAATCATTGGGGTTCACATTAGACCAATTCCAAGATGAGCTTAAATATGTTAATATTTAATGGAATGACATTTTGGATAAGTTCCTGTAAATATAGATTTCCACCAGGGTGATGTAATCCGAGATGCCCCAAGAGATTTTCACCATCGCAGACCTTAACCATAGTTGTTATGCTGGCATTATATGGGGTTATGTAATAAGGTATTAGTTAAAAATTTTGTAATCAAATTTTATTAATAAATGTATTGTTCCATAAATTAATTTATAATATAGACTTTATCAAAAGAATTATAAGTTTGATCAATTGAGTTTTCAGTTAAAAATAGATATTTTAAGAAATATATAGCTTATTACATTAAAATATCATTTATTTAATAACATAAAAAATTATTATAAATGATGAATATATAATTTTTTATCCAAAAATGAATAGGTAATCAGTTTGATTAGAGTTATATTTTTTATATGATAAAACAAAAAGTGTACTTTTTTAACGAATTTATTTTAAGATTTTTTTGAATTATTTATATAATTATTATTTATATAAAATATTATCATCAAATAACTTTTATGAATAATATATTATTATAATATTTTTATAAAGTAAAATTTAATTTTTATAAAGGTTTATGTTTATTTATTTTCAAATCCCTTGAATTATCAATAAATATCGATTTTCATTTTGAAAATAAAAATCCACATATTTAGAAATTATTTAGTTAAAATTAATATTTTTTTTGTAATTAGAATCTATATATTATAAAAAATTGAATTTTTCATATTTTTATGAGCAAATAGAATTTTTTGTTAAAATTTAAATAATATATTTATATATATTTTAAGTTTTATGACATCATAATGACCCCAAGATAATGAAGTATATACTATAGTTTGTATTCTATTCCTAAAATATGTTTTCTTGTTAAAATAATTTGATTTTATATTTGTATTACTTATTTTATAAAGCCTTAGTGTATCCTCCAAAACATATAATATATTTTTTGATTTTAAATTCATTTCATTAATAATGTAACTCATCAGGAAATAAACAAGGCTAGTATTTTATTATGTTTATCCATTGACCTTATAATATAATGTTTTCCAATTATCCTGGGAAAAAACTATCGGATAACCCCATTTAATGGTTGTTGGTTTTTATTATTTTATTATATAGGTTCCAAAACCTATGTTTGTGAGTTATTAAAGAATTCACCTTTCATTTCCAGTATAAATACACATAATATCCCACATCCCATCACTATAAATCCTTTTATCATGTCCCGAATCTATCCTCCCCTCTCTAGAATCCCCCAATGTTCCCCAAGCTCTCAAGAATCCACTCTTCATGCTTTTGAAGTCACACATCCATGTGATGGATTCCTTCTTTTCTCATTTTTTTCATTGTTTCATTATGTTTTTACACCCTTATATTTTCAATTAAAAATTTTGGAGTATTATTACTCACCTCCTCCATACATCACTCCTTATTTTTGAATTATGATACACCTTTTTCTCTCTCATGTTTTCATCCCATTTACACCTATTACCATGCCAAAATTTCATAAGTGTTATTCCATTTCCCCACTCTTTTGTTTCTTTATAATGTTCTGCATTCTATTTCCAAATTATGTGTGTTATAACATGTATATATATGACCCCCTTATGTTACATATCATGTAAATATGATTAAATTCCCCTTTATCTATCATCAACCGTATTAATGAATTTTTATGTCACGACATTAGGCTCCCGAGGAAGCATCAAAATTTTCTGTGGCAAAATCGTCATTTAGTTAATAAAAAGTCCATCACTATATCAAGGATATTAACCATTATTAACATATAAATATTTATTATAAAATATAATTTATGTATTTTACAATCTTTTATCATTTAATAAGTGATTATTTTGAATGAATCTATGATATATGAACTACGTGGCACACTTAAGCATGGGATTTCAATGGTTATAAAGGGTGTGCCCTGATTGAACTCTAATGAAATAGGTAATATTTAGGATCATGATATGTAATTTTGGGATAGGTGTTTACCTGATTCCTTTAAATAAGATTGTCCACCATGTAATGACAAGGTTTTAGCTTTTCATTTATATTAATTAAGAAATGTTTATAATTGTTTCCATATTCCCATGGGATGATAATCATGATATATCATGCCTTTATGATCATATTTCTCTTGAACTCCATTATTATTACTATTTACTAAATTGTATTGTATTTTTGATTTTATGCCTTTTTTACTTCCTTTAAGGGCTTTGTAGCTCACCCTTTTCTACTGTGTGTTCTTAGATTAACCTAGGAAATGATATATACAAAGAAAGGCTGTGGTCATGTATAAGAAGTATTCAATAAATATGTTGTATTTTATATCTTAGGTTCTCATGTAGTGTTCCTAATCACCAATGAAACTACATTACTCAACATTATGGGTTCCATTAAGATCTAATTTATCTAAATAATCATGTTTAAATGTGTAATAAAAAGAAGGGTTATTATAGTTTGTATTGAAGGATGGGTTTGGTTATTTTAGGGATTAGGGTCATAAATGTCTAAAAAAATACATTGGGATAAGCCTGATTATAAGAAAAAAATATCTAATTTTTTGTGAGTATAGATTATGAGGTTTATCAATAAAATATTTCATTTTCTTAATGTTTACAAGTAGAGGTGGCTTTGAACATATGTATCTATGGAAAAAACTGAAAACACTATATTAAGATTGAGTCGAACGTGAACCAGTGCCTAAATATTGGGCTTGATTCACAATTGGTTTGACACTCTCAAGGGATTTGAATTTTTAAATTTCTAATCATTGTTAGACTCATTATTAAGGGTGATAAAATTCCAAAATAATATACATTATGAAATAGATCATGGAAATATTAGATTGAAGCCTAAAAATTCATAAGTTAAGAAGATAAATGTCATTTATATGTTATCCATTTTTATCATTGTATTAACCATTATGTAGTTAATAAAATAAAATACTTACCTATAATTTTCCTTTAATTCTAGATAATGGATTGTAATATAATTACACGAGATAACAACTGATACGAATATCAATGTGATGTCTATTCTATTGAGATTCCCAATCCTCTAGGAGAATGAATCACATAATTTTTCATGATACTATATCAGTTAAACCATGTTTTGAATAGAACCATTGGTCATGTGGAATGTCAAAATGTCCAACCCTATGGAAGAACTAGTTGCAATTTACTGCTTCATAAGATACGGTCTTCCTAATTTCAATGAATCATATGATCCCCCAATAGTCAAAAAATGGATCAAATCTCATGAGATGATCTTCTCTATCATTTAATGAACCAAACAGGAAAAGGGTTTTCTAGCTGCTTATCATATGGCGGTTTGAGTTGATCAATGGTGGAAAATGACACAAAATACGAAGCATGATGAACAGATCAAGGCATTGGAATGGAAATATTTATGAAAAATGATTTTTTGATAAATATGTTCTTTAGAACCTTTGATTTATGATGGAAAAGATATTTTATTTCAGTCATAAGAATGGATGAAAATTTTGTTGGGCATATGAGGAAAACGTTTCTAGACTTGCACAATAAAACTCCGGTTTTTTCATTAGCACTGAATGCCTGGTTGACCGCCACATTGGTGGGCTAAAACCTAACCTATGAAAATCCATGGCTATCAGCGACATTGAAATCAATGTAGATAGGTTTTTGAGGTGACATCAAAGACTATATAGATATAGGTGAATGTCAAGGGTATCATAGGGAAATGTAGTGGAATGTGGACATTAATTCTGGGGTTCTATTTGAAAAAATAAATTGTGCTATGAAATTCCAACATCCCACGTGCCAAAGGTGAGGGAAAAGGCTCCCTAGAAATTTAAAAAATGGGACGATGAAATGATTTAGGTGAAGAAGATAAGTGAACATGGATAACGATGGCCGATTGGAGAAACCCACTAGTGTGTAAGGGGAAAGAAATTCTCTAGTGGACCCATATCTCATAGTTAATTGAAACAACATCAAGCAACTGTATCAATTTGAAATCTAGTTTGATAATACAAGGGTAATTTTAGGCAAACTAAAAACACCATGGAAGAAAGGGAGTGCTTTTTACATTACAACAAATGAGATGAATCCAGAAAACAATGTGGTGATAGGTATGCTAGTTATTCTTTCATGAATTGTGAACATTATTGTTTATTATTGTTCTAGGTAGTCATTTATATCTTAAATGATTAGTAGAAAAATCCAAACACCACCGTAAGTCATGTAATTAGATATATCACATGGAACGAAAAATGGGTAAATTATTGCATACCAAGAATATAACTCCCCCTATCAGAATTTTTATATTGAACCTCTCGATTAAACTCATCATACATCCTCTGGTGGAATTTGATGAAATTCATGGCATGGATTTGATTTACAAATATAGATCCGACATAAATCTCCACGAGAGTTAAATCACTCTCCATATGTTGAATCTAATCCTGATTTTATAGAAGTGCAAGAAGGAGGAGGAATCCTATTTAGAACTATCATCTGAAGCATGGAAATTACTTCCGTATGAAAAAATATATATTTCTCAGATTATTGATTCCATGGAATGATCCATCCCTGATGGTATTCCAAATATAAGGGGATTTGTTGATGTGTTTCCTAATGAATTTCATGGAATTTATTCTATAAGAGATGTTGAATTCTTGATTGATGCTATACTAGGTGACTTGAAAATATCCATGAATCCATATTGAATTGATGTTGTGGAGATTGATTAGAAAAATAAACAACTATTGGAGAATCAGGATAAAGGGTTTATATTACATTGTGTTTGACCATTTTGTTCACCAGTACTCTTCATTGTGAAGAAGGAAGATTCAATGAACCTTTTCATTTTATATTTTGTGATCATAAAAATTCATGATAAATAAAAAGTTTATTTTCCACGAGTTGATGACATGTTCGATCAACTACATAAAGCAATAAACATCTACAAGGTGATTTTTTTGTCAGGAAATTACCAAGAAAGGGTGTGGAGGGAGGATATCACCAAATCTGATTTTAATACAATGTACATGCACTGTGAAGTCATAGTAATGCCTTTATACCTCAATAACGATCCAATGATATTAATTTTCATGATAAATAGAGTCTTTAGAGATTATTTCAACAAATTTTGGATATTCATTATTCATGATATTTTAACATACTACACAAATAATGAGGATCATAATGAACATCTAAGAATAGTACAAGAGACCATGCTAAAGTAGAAGCTCTATGGAATATACAAAAAGTGTGAGTTCTTGCCGAATGAAGTATTAATCTAGTGGGATATCATATAACTAGTTAGGAAATCTATGGATCCTTCAATAAAAATGAAATTTAGGGATGGTAGAGGCCAAAATATGTGATAGATAAGGGCGAATTTCTAGGGATAGCTAGATATTGTCATTGATTTGTACGAAACTTTTCACGATTGTCAAACCCATTTATAATGCAAACTCAAAATGGATTAATATTTTATGGGAATAATTAATGTGAAGAATAACTCATGGATTTGAAGAAGTTATTCTCACCGCCCATGTTTTCACACTACACACATGTGGGGTGATTTTTGGAATCTTTATTGATGCTTCAAATAAGGGCCTTAGCCGTGTGGTTGAAATAGAATGACAATGTCAATGCCTATGCCTCATGGAAGTTGAAAATTTTTTATCAACATTATACCACACATTATGTGGAGTTGGTAGCAATGATTTTTTGTTTAAAGTATAGCGGAATTATGTATCTGGGGAAATTTTAAAAGTATATTAGAATCACAAACATATAAAATGTATGTTAAAAAAATGAGATGAACATGTTCTGATAAAGATAGTTAGATCTCATCATCTTTTTTGACTATTGAAATCATTACAACCTTGGAAAATAAAAATGTTGGATCATTTTATTAGTATAAATTACCTAAAAATTTTATCATTGATGATAATTAAAAAGGATCCCATCTTCTTAGATTAAATGAAGATGGTCATGGGAATCATACATAATGTAACATCCTCAATCCTTTCACAAATTATTGATCAAATATCTCTTTTGGAAGAGTTAAATGATGCTAAAAAGGATTATGTGGGAATTTATAAGAAAATGGAATATATTAGAAAATGGAAATCCACTGAGTTAAATATCATTGATGATGGAGTTGTGATATTTTGGTGAGGTCTATGTGTTTTAAAAAATCATGAGTTAAATACAAAACATTTGGATGATTCACATAGTTTAAATTTTTTTTTTCATCCTAAAACCCCAATAATGGATCGAGATCTATCGAGAGTATTATTGGTTGTATAACATGAATAATTAGATCACGAAATATACGTCAATGTTCCTGGTATGTCAGTATGTGAAGGCAGAGAGGCAGAAGTATATACCGATTGTGCAATAATTACCCATAACCACATGGAAACAAGAGAACATTATTGTGTTCTAGGTCATTGGACTTATGAAGACATACAACGGAAGCAATGCTATCAGGGCTGTTTTGGATAATCTTAAAAAAGAAACACACTTCATTTCAATTCATGTGAATTTATCATTGGAACCACTTGAATTGATATAAATCATATAAGTTTATAGTATTCATGGTATAACATAATTGATTATATCCTATCAAAATACATGAATCACTACAATGTTAGGGAAGAATCTCTAATACACTCTGAATACTATGTGGAACATCAGTATGAATTATCATCCTAAAATTCATGTCCAATCAAAGAAGACTTTCCAAACACTTGAGGACATGTGTAGAGGATACCCAATAGAGTTCAAATTGGTATGGGATCAACATGTTCCACATGTTTAGTTCTCTTATTATAAAACATCCCACTAAATCATCCCAATGAATCCTTATGAATCCCTTTATGGGAAGAGGTGTAGAACATTGACATGTTTAGATGATGTTGGGAATGAAAACTTCTAGGTCCACAAATCATTGAACAAATGGTGGAGAGGGATATGACCATCTAGTATCAAATCCAAGCTACTTATTGTCAACAAAAGAGAAATGATGACAAAAATATATAAGAACTAGAGTTTTATGTTGAAGATATGGCTTTCCTCTGCATATCTCAATGGAAGAGAGTGAGGATATTTGAAAAGAAGGGGAAGCTTAGTCCATGGCACAAGACCAGTTTTTAGATCCTTGATCACATCAGAGTAGTGGCCTATCAACTAGTACTCTAACCGATCCAATATCATGTACATGATGTATTACATGTTTCTCATTTTAGGATGTATATAATTGAACAATCACATATACTCAATCTGGTGGTGGTACCATTGGGGAAATACATTTCCTATAAAGAGAAGATGGTGAAAATATTAGATCATATAGAAAATATTCTAAAAGATAAAACAATTCACTACGTCAAACTGTTCTATATATTCCACATGTTATAATTGGAAGCATGTGAATTTTAGGTTGTGACGATGCATAGATTCCCTCATCTGTTTATGTGAGGGAAAATTAAATTTAGATGGTAAAATTTCTGGAGGTGGAATTTTGTAACGACCCGAACAATTTTGAATAAAATTCCAATTTTTTATTGACTTATGAAAATAGAAAACACATGCACTCAATTTATAATTTTTTTGACTAAATTATTATTATGTATCATTACCATAGATAATATAGACATTTAAATGTAATCAGAAAACTGATATAAATATAATGTTTAAAAATAATACTTTCAACATAAGAAAATGAGAGGATGGCCCCATCTAGACGTCTCGGACCATACAAATATTAATTTTCAGCGCTTGGAAAGGAGGTATGATTATAAGTTTTCTCTTTTTACCAAGAATAATTCATGATTCAACTTGTTAAGCATTAAATAATAGCTTTTCTGATAAGATCTGTTAATCGATATTACAACATTGGTGATGTTATCCCTTAAGCCCCAAGAGTCTACCACCATTTCACACCTTACTCTTAGGTATAATGTGGTTGTTATAAGGGGTTATATAATATGTTATTATTTACATATAATGAAAACCCTTTTTTAAATAATAATATTATTCCATAAATATCTTTTATGAAAATATTCTTTTGTAAAAGAAGAATAAATTTGAAAAATTGTGTTTTTTCATAAAAATCGTAAATTTGATAAATATAATCATTATTTTATTAAAATAATGTTTTTATTAATAAAATAAATTGATTAATTTCTACATATAATGATTATATAACTATATTATCTATAAATGAGTTTGTAATCAGTTAGGTAAGAGTTATATTTTTATGCAATAAAACAAATGGTGTATTTTTAAATAATTTGTAATTTAGAATTAATGATTTTTTAAAATAATTAATATTTTAGGAAAATATTATCAAAAAAATACTTACAGTAATGATAAATTAATATATAATTTTTATTAATTAAAATTTAATTTCTATTATGTTGTATTTTTTTTTCAAAACCCATGAGTTTTAAATAAATGTCAGATTGCATTATAAAAGTAAAAATTCACATATACAGAAAAAAAGTTATATAAAATGTTTAATAATATTTGGAAGCAAGAAATTGAAAATATCCAATGGTGAATTTTTCATAATTTTCTGAACCAGTCAATTTTTTGGGTAAAAATTCAAAAATATATAATAATATAGTATGTTTTATTACATCAAAATAACCCCAAAGTGATTTAATAAATACTAAAATGGGTATAATCCACCAAATAATTATTCCCCATTAATATCATGAGATTTTATATTTGTTTTAATTATTGTATAAGTCAATAGTGAATCATCCAAAATGTGTAATATATTTTATGAATTTAAATGCATTTCTTTAATAGTGTGACTCACTTCCAAATAAGAACTGATAAAATTTTAATATGTTCGGACTTTTGACTTATAAAATAATGTTTACCAGTTATGTTTGGAAGAAAACCATTGTAAAAAACCATGATAAGGTTGGTTGTTATGCGTATTTAATTATATATGATCTCAACCCTATGTTAGTAAAATATTAAATAATTACCCTATCATTTCCAATATAATCAAACCCAATCTCCCTATTCTATATACTAAAAATATTTTTAGAACAACAATACTCTATCCTCTCTTTTCTAGAATCCCCCCTTGGCACCCCAATATGAAAAGAGTCCCCTCAGTATGCTTTTTAAGTCCCATGTCTAAGAAAGGGATTCCTTCCGTTCTCATTTTTTTCCAAATATCTTTGTGTTTTATATCATTTTATTTTGTATTTAAAATTCTTGGGTATGCTATTTATCCTCCCCCATACTTCCATACTTTATTTTGTAAGAATGAGATACTTATTGTTCTTTTATTTACCGCTTCCATGTATACTGGTTTCAATGCTGAAATTTTGGAAGAGTTATTCCATTTCTATTCTGTCATCATGTTTTATTATTATGTTACACCTTCGATTTCCAAATTACATATGTTAAGAAATGTATATATAAGACCCAATTAAATTTCTTTTCATTTTAATGTGACGATAAACCCATTCCTCTCTAATTGACATTGTTTATAAATTATTATGTCACGTCATTAGGCTGTTGATGTTGCATCGTGATTTTCCATGCCAAAATAATCATGTACTGAATACCATGCCCATTTATCTACCAAGGGTATTCACCATTATGAACATATACTAACTAATTACATAATCTCATTATTTATTCCACATTATTTATCATGTAATAAATTATTATGTTTTATTAATCCATGTTATATGATCTATGTGGCAAACATAAGCACGATATTTGAATGATTATGAAGGGTACACATTGATAACCCTCTAATGTATTAGGTATTGTTTAGAATAATAATACGTCATGTCGGGATATGATTTTACCTGATTTATTTTAGGAAATTATTCCTCCATATGGGGATAGGTGTCTGCCTAATTCTTTTACATTTATAATGAAATGTTTTAATATGTTTCCACATATTCATGTTATGATAATCAGGTTATATCATGCCATTAGGTTCATGTTTCTCTTTTGATCCATTGTTACGACTATTGACTAACATGTATTGTATTATTCATGTTATGCCTTGTTTAATACCATATGGGGCTTTAAAAATCACCCTTTTCATGTGTATGTCTTTAGGTTATCCCATGAAATATGAATTATAAATGAATTTTGTGGTCATTTAAAATAAATTTTCAATAAAAATGTTGTATATTATGTCTTATTTTGTCATGTAATGTTCCTAAGAGCTATAGACACTAGACCTATCGATTATCTATGAGGTATTAAGGGCATGTTTATGTAATAAATCATATTTATATGAGAAATAAAGAGCCAAGTTGTTATAAAAATGAAATTGTTCATGAATAGTGAAATATATGGTTCTTCCACCCTATGTTATTGTTCATTCTGCAATGTATGGTTCATAACCTACTTTACTGTTCATTCAGATAAATTTGGTTTATACACTACATTTCTATTACTTCCATGAATAATGGTTCATCAACCTTAAATTAATATTCATTTCAAATAATATGTTTCATACCATAGGTTATGGTTAATCATCCTGATATTATGTTACTATTCATCTTCTTTATGTTACGTTATTATTCATTTCCAATGTTTCCATTCATTCGGTGCTTTTTTCATAAAAATTGATTTCATGCATATATATAGATTATATTAAATCGTTTTTCTGCAGGATGATTTCACAATAAATTTATGAATTTTTTTCAAATATTTTTTTAATTTTTTTATCCTATATTTAGAGTGATGAATTAACAAATTATTTCAACATCTTTTTCCAATTTTATCGATGGTTGCAAGATTATTTAAATTCAAATTTATTTAGTTTACATTCAGTTTTTCCTATAACATTCCATGAACTATTTTGACTAAATTTAAATTATTTTAAATGGATTAAAATGAGATATTTAAATAATTAAACCCTACTATTACTCTGGAGATATTTTTGGAATATTTATTAGTATAAATTCGTTTTTAAGGTTTATTCTATATAAATAAAAAGTCAATGGCGATTTCAATTGAATAGAGGTATTTAAAAAGCATCATGGATCACTTTGAGGGGCTTCTTTAACTGGTGAATCTATAATCTATTTTTAATTCTCATTTTCCTGTCACAATAAAATACCAAGTAATAGTTTATATGATATATGTTAATATTTTTACGAATATGTATATTCAATGAGAATGTGATATGGATATTGAATCTGTTGTGCATTTGTAACAACATAGGACACTCTGTTTTCATCAACTACATGATATCTCTAGAAATTAATTACTTCTACATTTTCTATAATTTAGTTTACTAGATGATCTGATATAAACTTTAATAAATAGTAAATGTTCTCTAATTTTTTTATCTTATTTTATCCAGTTTTCATTCGGTGAAATTTTTTTCGATCACTCGCACAAACTCTGTTCATTCTAATAATATTTATTCACACAAGAAAATAATTTATTATTATATTTCTTAGGTTATGACTCCCAGATTCTATTTTTAGGATATATGGGTTTTGAATCCCTATTTATAATATCTAGACTATTTCAGTTGTGACTTTGAGTGTCTAAACTCATGTTGTAAAGGGGTATACTCCCCATACCAAAATCAGGGTCATGGTTATCCCTCCACTAGAAAAGGATTTGAAATTGTCTTATTATTCAATCATACTAAACATTTTTAGTTCACATGTATCATTTGTAGAGTCGAGGTTTACAATTGTATTAGTAGGTCCTCTTTGGACCAAAATACTATTAAAGAAAATCTTTATATTATTTTTATTTTCCACTGCTAACTAACATTAATTATTAAATCTGATAACTATTTAATTATTTAATTTATTTGTTTAATTTCTACCATTATCTATTCACTCCCTCTGCCCACTAGACCATCTATCATTACCTTATCAGACCTATCAATATTTTTCAATGGGAAATAGTTTTTAGAATTTATCTTCTCTAATAATCTCTTTCTGATACCTTTCAATTGTCATTAAAATATTTTTCGTTTTTGAATAATAAAATCCCTCTCTAGATACTTCATTGCTTTTAATGACTATATCATTTTCCTAAACATCACAGTCTATGGAAAATATCATATAAGATAAAAGAATTGATATTCAATGATGCTTATATTATTGAAATCCACCAAATATTGATAGTAATAATTATGGTTACTGGATATCCCAAATAAATGATTTCCTTAAACATTTGAGCATTGTGCACTAGTCCATAATGTTAAAATAGAACCCACTTCCAGATGAAATCCCAGATACTCTTACCAGAATTGATATTACTTGATATGTTTTAAATTATACGAATTTTAATATTAAATATTGTTCTCTTAAAATAATTTTATCTAGTAATGTGTCTTATTGTATAAAAACTCATGAAATATTGAAGATTATATATGTAACTATAATTGGCTATGACAAACTAAACATTACTTAACATGAAATTTTTTGTACAGAGTACCAATACATCAAGATTATTGAAGATGAAAAATTAATCCAAATGATCCATAGAATCACAAGAATTGTGAATGCATTCAATTCACTTAGAGAAGATAAGGAAATCCCAGTACTAGTAGAATGAGTCATGCGAGATTGACCTAGGAAATGGAATTGTAAGATGGTTTTCATTAATGAAATCCATAACTTCAAAGAATATAGACTTTATGATTTGAATGGAGTAATCCTTCCATGTGAATTGGAACTGAATAAATTAGCTTATGATTCTATAACAAAACAAATATGTGTTACTTTTAATTAAATGAATGTTTTTTTATTGATTATTCCTATTCAGATATATAGGATTGTGAAAAAGAATATGTGGCTTAGATTTAGAATAGAGTATATAAAATAATGAAAAAGAAAGGATTCAAGAATAATTTTAGAAGATACCACAAAATATAAAAATATATAAGAGATATGAAATGATCTATAAATTTAAATGCTTCATATGTAAATTTTTAAGAGTGTAAGAAGAAAGGAAATATCAATCCTGATTGTGTTATACTAAATAATAATGAAAAAATAAAAAAATTAAAACAAAAATTAATTGACCACACGATTGATTTGTAAAGTAGTATCTAATTCAAGTGAACAATCTAGAGTTGAAAACTAAATTTCTAACATGTATTTATTGAACCACTGGATAAGGTTAGTAATTATTGTTTGTATTCTAAATATTATGATTCTGAATGTGATTTTGAAAACCTGAATTTTTTTAAATTATATAATGAAACTGAAAGAATAAGAAAAGATATTTTCAATAATGAAGATTTATATAATAGGACTAATGAAAACAATGAAATTGTTTTTCTGAAAAAAAAAATAATATGGCAGGAAAATGAAAAAATTAAGTATAAGAACTTCTTCTTCTCATTCAAATGAGTTCGAAAGTATAAAATCACCTAATTATTAAAATGTAATTTCAAAAAATGATGTTTAGTGTATTTAATAAATTTTCTCTGATTTTATTCAATAACATGAAAAATATCATGATATGATGTATGTGACTAAAATCAATAAAAATAAGGATGGTTTTTGGTATGATGGTAGAATTTCCTAAATGAATAAAACTCATTTTGTAAAAAAAATGCTTGTGCTACAACTGTTAATTCTTTTAAATTTTTCATGAAAGATCACTATGGGAATGATTGTTATCATAGATTAAAATTTTAATTGGAATTTTCAAAAACACAGACGACTAATGTTTTTTTTCTTGAGAAACTTACAATAAATGTTTAAATTTGATATAGGTACCTAAAAATTGTATAACTAATCATATTGGACCCATTGTAGCTTGGGTCTCCAAATTTTCAGTAAACTTATGTAGGAAAAAATTATTCTTTGTGTAAAGAACATTATATCATAAATTTAAATTGGATGTTTTATGAATATAATAGGAGACCCATCAAATTTACCACTTACTACAAATTTCATGGTGGCACTGTAACTCTTGGACACAATTCCAAAGGTAATTTAAATGGTTTTGATAACCTTGGTATTTCAAATTCTATATTTATTTCTATTGTTTTATATTTTTAAGGCTTAAAACATAATTTAATTTCTATATTATCAATACATGATGACAGAAAGAATTTTATATTTCAAAAATATAAATGTTTATATTTTAAAGTTCATTCTTTATTATTTTTCACAAATTGAAAAGATAAAATTTATATTATTAACTCATCGAACTCATTGAACTCAATGTTCAACATGTAATGTGTTTGAATTATGAAAATAAAAAATATCCTTTTATATTCAAAATTAGGTCATATTAATTTCATAATGTTGCATAAGACCTTTATACATGAAAATGTGTTACAACTTCCTTCCTTGAGGAGCGAAAATCTTCATGTTTGTGATGATTTCATGAAAATAAATATGCAAAAAATTATTAGAGACCCATCAATAAGATAAGTAAAAATATATTTTAATAGTTATTGATTCATTGTATATTCAAGTCAACTAAAATTTCCAGACATGGTTGTAAGAAATATACATTATTTACTTTTTAATATTATATTATATTTACTTTGTTATACATTCTTCCTCGTAAAAATAGAATGTTTTTTAGATTTACAATTTTTTTAAATATTTTAAAAATAAAAATTATTGTATGATTATTTATATTTATAGTGATAAATGTTTTTAATTTCATAACATATAATTTAAATATTTTTTTTTGAACATATTGGTTATTCTCACAAATCTTTTTCACCTAGAGCACCGAAAAAAATTTGTACAACAGAATACTAGAACTCTTATTGAAATGGCTCAAACTATATTGCTTGAAAATAATTTATATATATATTATTGGGATGAGGATATTTTTTTCTTATAATGTTACAAATAAAATTTATATTTAATATTTTTCAAATATAAATCCTTCTGAATTATTCAAAAATTAAAATTCAAAAGATATATTCTTCAGAGTTTTGGGTTGTAATGTTTTTTATAAATTCATTGAAAAAAATTAGATAAATACATTACTATGTGGGATGAATGTATTTTTCTTTCATGTTCTAATAATAGTAATGCATATAGTGATTATAATAAAATAAATATGATTTTTGAATAATCTATTTATTTGTGATTCAAGAAAAAAATGTTAAACTGAATTATGATTCAGATCATTATGTTGTAGATTATAAATAATTTAATTTCAGTGAATATGATCCTCAAGATAACAATGAATAAATTGACAGCGAAGTATACCTCATCCCAATATGATAAAATATTTTTAAGCATACACAAAAATAATCCGGTTGAAAATGTATTTGTTAGTTCTATTTAGAGTTTTAAAACTATAAATTATATTTTTGTTTTTCGCCAATTCATATATATTTTGTATGTTTTTTCATTTAATATAAATGATTCATTAAAAGAGAAAAACTAGAATTTTCATATGAAATAATAATTAAATTATTTTGTTAGGATTTTTTTTATATTTTAGTATTATTTCTTGATGATATGTAGTTAATCAAAAATAAGTATGTAATTTGAAATATGTTTATTGAATCTGGAATGATTTTCAAAAATAATGCTAGGATTATTGGTCAAGGATACTCACACTATAAATTTATATAAATTGAAGATTCTTTTTTACCTGTTTTATGGTTATATTCAATTTTAATTTTGTTTGATTTTTCATATTTTCTTTTTTTAATTATATCAAATGGTTGTAATGAAATAGATTTAATAAATTTTTTTTAACTAAAGATGTTTATATTTCTCAACCACCAATTTTTGGATGTGAAAAAAATAATTAACAATTTTTTAAAATTATCTAAGGCATTTTTGGTTCTCAATCAAGCACCTCGTGCTTGGTATGAAAGTATTTCCTTATTTTTTTGTTAAATTATTATTTCATTAAATGAGAGGATGATCCAAATAATATTTTAAAATGAAAATATGATGATATTTTAGTTATTCTAATTTATAATGATGATATTTTTTTGGATCATCTATTGAAATAATTTTTAATAAATTTCATTCATTGAAATATTCTGAATTTGAAATGAGATTACGTATAGAATTTGAATTATTTATTGATCTTCTAAATTATTAAAGAAAAGATGGAATTTTTCTTAATCTGTATATGTATGCTAGAGAGTTAATTAAAATACATGGTCTTGATTCAACTAAATCTATGAATACTCAAATGGGTAAGAATTTTAATTTATATATTGATTATTATAGTAAATATATATATTGTAATGATTATAGTGGAATGATATTTATATTTCTATATTTTTCAACATCTAGAAACACCATCTGTTTAAGTTTTTTTTGTGATAGATGTTATGAATAACCTAAAAAAGTCAAATTAAATCCTTACAAAGAATAATTAGATTGGCTAAAATAATGTCGAATTTGGTATATTTTATCCAAAATATAACAATTTTTTATTAACATTATATTTTGATTCTTATTTTCATAGAATTATAATTGATAGAAAAATAACATTAGGTAAGTGTCATTTTCATGGAAAAAAACTTACATCCTATCATTATAAGAAACAACTATTGGTTTCATTATCTACTATAGAAGCTGAGTATATCTATGATTCTAGTAGTTATACCCAAATATTGTGTATTAAGAAAATATTATATGAAATTGGTTTTTATCTTGATAAACTAACTATTTATTGTGACAATACTTATACAATTCATATTTTTCAAAAACACCATATTGAATTCTCAAATGAAACATACTGACTCTTCTAAATTTTAGAAAAATAAATTTGAACTTGGTACCTAGAATTTTAATTAATTTCACTAAATTTATTTAGGGGTTGTTTTTTTACATTTTGTTTAATTACAAAAATGGGGATATATATTTTTGGGATAGATATTTTGGGAGAAAATGGGGATAAATCAATGGGGATTAATAAATTGGTTATAAATGTTTTTAAAATGGTTTCAATTGTACAAACGGTTTATTTTTGTAAGAAAATAAAAAATTGGTGATTTTTGGTGCATTCTCTTTCTTTGATGGATAATTTTATTACATTGGGACATTTTTTTTACAATTTTTTTGTTTTTTTTATTTCATGTTATTTTTTTTTAAAAACCATTATGTATATTGATGGTTTCATAATCTACAGTGTATTTAATTTTGTGACTCTTCACACATTGGATAGATAAAAGATTAATCTATATTTTATATATTTTTGAGAATGTCTGAAAATTAATTTTTTACTCTAAACATTCTGAGAATTTGTTGTTGATGTTTTAGAAACTGTAATTTATTTAATTTTAAAAACTTTTTGACTTTATTTTATGAAAAAACCTATAGATTTTATATTTATATGATTTATTTATAGAAATCCAACATGTTTATCCTGATTTAAATTTTTATAATGAAGACTAAAAAGGTCATTTTATTGGTGATAAAATTATTTAATGTCCTATTTTGATTCATCAAAATTTTTTCTTCCAAAATGTTGTTGGTTCTATTTTTCAATTATATATGGAGATGTTGATGTTGGATTTTTTTTATTATTGATTCATTTGAAAGATAATATGTTTTTCTAAAAATAAATATGCATTACAAATATCTTAATCTATTGTTTAGATCCCTTAAATATTTGTTGAAGTTTGTAATTTATGTTGTCTAGTTTTTTCCAATGTATGGGAATACCAAAAATATATATAGTGAATAGCATAGTTCATCAACCCTATGTTATTATTCATAATACCTGTTATACATTTTTTTTCATTCCAAATGCTAGATTACTATTTATGAATAGGGGAAAACATGGTTTACAATTTATCATCGTTACACTATGTTATTGTTCATAACATACGCTACATTAATGTTAATGAATAGTGAAAAGTATTGTTCATACCTTATGTTACTATTCATAAACTCTATGTTACATTACTATCATTTCTGATGTTTTTGTTCATTCTGTGATATTTTTTTGAAAATTTATTTTCTTCAAAGATATATGCATTATTTTTGAATTTTTTTTCATGACCCGTCCCCCGGGGCCCGGGCCATGACTACCCCAAGCCCGCCATCCATAGACCTGGGGCTGGAAACTAGCACCAAAGGTGTAATTACCTAAAACTGGTAAGGAATTTCCTTTATTACCTGTAAACACACACAACAAAGTATGATCTAGAAGTAAAACACTATATAAAACTGTATACATAGAGTGCTGAAAAGTATATGGGCCGGAATACAAGCCCAACAGGAAAGTATAAGAACAGCAGAAAAACAAGTAAAAATGATTAATGGTACAAAAATGATGGATCATCCTCCAGGAATTCCTACCTTATGTGTAGGTACAAATGTCCTCAAGAACACTCCACATCAATCCATCTCCATCGTGTACTGTCCTGTCCTGGTAGACCTATCTTTCGTCAACACTGTCCATCATCTGCATCCAACACAATGGGGTGTGGTCATAGCCCGTGTATGGGTGAGTATAACGATACTCAGTAGGGATCCTGAGAACCTCAAGGTCTCAGAAAACTAACAATGATAAACCACGATGTATGAAATAATGAAATAACCCCACTTAGGTATATGCCCATACATATACATATGTTATCAAGTAATCCATCTCAATCATGAGGTAAACACAAATGTTACTAAATCAGCTAAAACCAGGATTTTTATTCTAGGGGTAGTAACAAGGAACATCTCTAGTCACATTATCGAAACCATGGCTGTTAGAGAACTCCTCCTATATGAAGTAAATTGGGCTTGCCGCATCACACAGATGTGATTCCCACTAACCTTGGACTGCTGAAGTACTCCTCCTGTTGAGTACCGTGGGTCTGCCTGGCTCACATAAAGGTGCTCCCCACTGTGGTTCTATCATGCTCACACAGAGGTGTTACACCTCATAACCTGATAATGTAATACTCCTGTCGAGTATCATGGGTCTGTCATTCTAACACAAAGGCACACCTCACCGTGGTCCATCAGCGATACCAAGGTGCTCCCCACTATGCTAGTCGAATCACTTCATGTCGAATCGGTTAGTAGTCGGCAGGTCTCATCCAGTTACTAGGACCATGTTCTATTCTCTCTTTTCTATTGTAGGATCCACTATACATGATACTGGGAGATGTTCCAAATATCATGATGTCCCACGTATAAGTATCTCAATGGTCTACGACGTCATAGGGGACTCAACACAATAGATGACACATCAATTGAACGCACGATCAGTGAGTTATTGTTGTTCTAGTACCAAGGGCCCGGTTAGATTCATGTACGATCTAACCTGAACGTATCTCAAAATTACCCTGAACTCCACTGGTGTATTCTCAAAGTGACTGTTGAGCTACAAGAATACCAGCATCGCTGACGGTTCATCCAACGGTCGCCCGGTGCCAAATATATGGCCAAAGGAAGTAAGGGGGTCGGTAGTGGGCCCAGGTTCGGTCTGATCTGGTCAGACCGAGTCAGACCAACCCCATCTCGGCCGACTCGGTCTAGGTCAACCCGATCAGACCTATTTGGTCTAGCCCTACCCATTGGGTGGGCCAGCCTTGTAGGTTGATCACGACCCACTACCCCCAACCTAGCAGGCCACATGGGAGGTTCGAACCGGGCTCAAGGCGGGTTCATACAGGGGTCAGGGCTAGCTCGGCCTGGAGCGTTGTGACGGAGTGGACCGGCGTGACGTGACCCCAAGGGTGTCACTGGTCTTGTTTATCCTAGGCACCGTGAGGGGGACCACGGGCCGGCTCGAGAGGCCAGGCAGTGGGGATGTGGTCAGGAAGGGCGCAGCCCGGGGGAACATGGTCGGGCAGGGCGTGGCCAGGTGGGCACGCGGACGGGCAGGGCGCCAGGCTGGTAGGCAGGTGCTGGGAAACGCGTGGTTCTGGTCAGTGTAGTTCTGCGTGGCTCAGGCTAGCGGTGTTCTGGCCGGGGTGCGCGGGAGGGGGGCGGCCGAGCAACTGGGTGTGCGGGAGGCCAGCAGTGGGTCACCATGTGGAGCCTCCTTGGTAGGGGCACTAGAACTCCACAGGGGCAGCACGGTTCATGGAGGTAGTGGTAATTGAAACCTTTTCTTGTGCCTTATTCACCTTCAATACCGCTTCATCGCCATTCCGAGAAACAACACAAACAAGAACATTAGAGGGTTCAGACCCTGTTTGTTTGGTATGCACCCTCTACATTTAGATTGGTAACAGTTATATCATCAATGATTATGAAATATGAACAAACATTGTTTTACAACCACACAAAAATCCCTTAAAAACCATTAAATAAGATTCAATGGAAACATCATCATGTAAAAAACCCTTACCTTTGATCATCGGTCGTTGACGTTGAAGTCACGGGAAGAAGACAAAGGTTTTCATCATTCGTCACATCTTCCACGCACTCTTAATCTCGAGATACGTCAGATCGATGATAACAATGCAGAGGGTAGGTCGGTTGGAGATGACGCATGTTTGTAGGATACAAGGGAGGAAGTAAAATAAGGTCGGTGTTCTTCATCGGTGGAGCGTTGTTCATTGGATGAACTTTTCTCCAAAGCTCTTCTCTTTTCATGTTCCACCAAATGTGAAATGCTATCTAAAAATAGTATATTGTCTATTATTTTATATTTTGGAACAAAATTCATATTGGTGAATTAAATTTAATTAGCCCCACCTAATTAATGAAAGAGTGTTGGATGAAATTAATTAGTGGATTTGGCACCAATTAATGAAAGGGGAGGTCAAGAGGATCTCCATTATTAATGAGGTAGAGATGAGAGGATTTACTCTTCTCCTTCAATAATGTGGGTTTTTTCCATGTGGTTCAACATCGTAACCTCTCGAGCGAGGTTAGAATCGGGTGGGGCCACACCATAACCTCTCATGGGAGGTTAAATTGTTGTGGTCCCACCTCCAACATTCATTAGGATGTTTTAACCACCAACACCCACATGGAAGCTCAAATAGAAATAATGTAAAGATCACTTTATTTTATTATTTTCCACAAAAACCTAAAAACTATCTTTTAAAATCAACTCACTGTCGTCGATTTGGAATTATCCTTAAATGAATACTGGCGTTGTGAGTTCAATGGAGTCCTCGAATTTCAATTCTGAGCACCAGTTCAAATGTTATGAAAACCTGCTCGTATATCTACTGAACTTATTAGAAAAAACTTCAGAAATTTATTCCAGGAACACCGGGCCTTGGAATCATGCACCGTTAATTTTTACAGACTCATAAAAACCCATGTATTTAAGGAAAAAAATTATATGGACATTCCTATTTTTTACATTCTCCCCACCTCATAGATTTACATCCTTGTAAGATACAACTGGAACTAAACCATCATGTGGTTGTACTTAGTATGCATCTGAGCCTCATGCTCTCATGTGCTCTCCTAGAGGTTCCCATGCTGCCAGAAATATCACACCAGAGGTATCGACAATTCACATAGGTCCCTCTCTTGTCAATCCTCAATCGCCACTAGAACCTCTGTTAAATTTTCCCCATCACCGACGTCTAGCTCTCCATGGTCGGTGACGTGTGAAGGGTCGTGCATGTATCTCCTCAACTAGGATACATGGAAGAAGTCGTGCACCCAGTGCAACTGAGGTGAAATATCTAAGCCGTAAGACTCCTCACCATCTCTGCTGAGATCCTAGAAAGGTTCGATGAATATTAGTGATAACATGACACCTCAGCCAAATCTTCGTAGACCTCATCATAGTGATACTTGTAGAAAGACATGGCTACCATCCACAAACTCTATAGGTCTCCATCTCATGTCAGCATACAACTTCTACCTGCTCTGTGAAGTCTTCATCTAGTCCTGGATGATCTGCACAATCTCCATGGTAGCTCGTACCAGATATGGTCCCACTATTACTGACTCCACAGGGTCAGTCCATATCAAATGCGATATTCAAGGTTGCTCATATAACATCTCAAAAGGTGCCTTTCGTATGGGGGAGTGATAGATGTTGTTGTATTAAATATCCACTAAAGGCAAGGGATCTTCCCAGCTGCGATCGAAGGGGAGGAAATAAGAACGCAACATGTCCTCAAGGGTCTGAATGGTCCGCTCAGTTTAACCATCAGTCTGAGAATGTATGGTGGTGCTCATATGGAGCTAGTTCACAAAAGCCTCTTGCAACCCCCTCCACGGAAAACAATTAAACCATATATCATGATAGGAGATAATAGAAGAACATAAACCATGTAGATTCATAATCTCTTGCACATAGAGGCATCCCATGCTCTCTGTTGAACCCTACTCTCTGATCTTTAGGAAGTGGGCTAACATGGTGAGTCAGTCAACGATCACCCAAATCTAGTCGTGACCACTAGATGTACGTGGAAGACCTATCACTAAGTCCATGGATATCCCATCTCACTTCCACTCTAGGAAAAATAAATGTTGCACCAAGCCTATTGGTATCTGGTGTTTTTCCTTCACTTACTGACAAATGAGGCACCGAGACACAAACTCTGCTACTACCTTCTTCAAACCTGGCCATCAGTGTTTTCGACAAAGGTCCTAGTATATCTTCGCCACTCATGGATGTACTGCTAGAGGGTATGTGTGGAACTACCTAAATACTTATATTTAAGTGACAATGGTACCGTAGTGCACCCTCTGAAGAGGATGACATGCTCCCCACCTTTATAAAATCCATGAGGTGCCTGCCATGTGGATATTTTAGAATGTCGTGCCTCGGAGTCTGCGTCCCCATGTTGTGCATCCCTGTCTCGCTGAAGAATTGGGGGAGTGACTGTAATGGACTGATGGAAAATTTCTCCATCTATATCCACAAAGGATATATGTAAAGAAGCCAGTTGCACTGTCACTTTGCCTAGCAGCTGTATACCAGACCTCCTACTGACTGCATCTGCAACAACATTACAGTTTCTAGATGTATAGAGTATCTTGAAGTCATTATCATGGTGGAACTCAATCAAACGTCATTGTCTTAGGTTCATGTCCTTGTGAGAGAATATATAACTAAGAAACTTATGATCATAGTAAACTGTAAAACGTTAGCTCAACAGATAGTGTCGCCACATCTTCAGGGCGAAGAACACTGCTGCTAACTCTAGGTCATTGGTAGTATAGTTTTGCTAATGCTTTCCCAGTTTCTGATAACCATAAGTGATCACTGGTCACTCCTGAATCAAGACACACCCGAGTCTAGTCCCTGATGTGTCACAGTATACTACGTACCACAAGCCTTCCTCCGGATGTCATGAGATGGGGGCAGTAGTGAGCCTCTACCTGAGCTCCTTAAAGCTATGTTAGCCTCTCTCTGACCACATGAAGTGTTTCCCCTTCTTCATCAAGTCTTAAAGTGGTTCTGCAACTCTGGAGAAGTCTGAAACTAATTTTCTGTAGTATCCATCCAATCCCAAGAAACTCCATACCTTCGTCACACTCCTGGGTGGCTCCCAAGAAAGTACATCATCATTCATCACTAGATCGACTGCATCTCATGCCACTGAGATAATGTGTCCCAAAAAGTGAAATTCTTAGATCCAAAAATAGCACTTAGAGAGCATTGAATAAATTTGGTTTTCTCAAAGTGTGTATGATACTACCTATAAATGGTTGGCATGCTCCTCCTCACTAGTCGAGTAGATCATAATGTTGTTCATTAAGACTATTAAAAAGTGATATAAGTATGGATAGAAAATCTTGTTCATGATTCCCATGAACTCTGATGGTTCATTGGTTATGCAGAATGGCATAACCATGAAATTATAGTGGTTGTACCAACACTTTAAGGTCATCTTATGCACATCGCCATCTTGAACTCTGAGATAGTGATAGCCTGATCTGAGGTCTATCTTCGAAAACCACCATGCTCCCTTCAAATGATCAAAGATGTATTTAATCATTGTGAGTGGGTATCTGTTCTTCATGGTCTCCTAATTAAGGAGATGATAGTTGAAACAAAGACTCATGCTCCCATACTCATTCTAGGCGAATAGGATTGAGGTGCCCAGGGAGAAACACTGGGCTGGATGAATCCCTTCTCTTGAAGGTCCTTTTACTATACCCATAGCTCACGAATCTCCGCATGTGCTATATGATATGATGGTGTAGAAATCAGTGCCATACTAGGGTACATGTCAATGATTAATTCCATATATCTGCGAGGTGGTAGTCTTGGAACGTCGTCAAGGAAAACATCCACGTACTGGTCCACAACTACAGGATAACTCAGACTCTCCAAATCAACTACTCTGAGGGTAAGGCTGGCTGACTGATGAGTGATTGGATGCACCCTCCTATGTGTAAGTCTGTCATGTGTTGTAAAGGATCTCTTCTCCTTGGTGAAGATAAACCTAGTCCCATCTGTGCGAACACACCGCACATTGCACCAAATATAGTCGATCTGAGCATGGTTTTCAGATAAACAGTCCATACCCAATATGACATCGTATGGACTCGACACCACTTTGAGTAGATCCCAACAGAAGCTATCATTTCCTAAAGTAATCTCACACTATCATCACCAGTGGGTAATCATCGTGTTTGATCCCATAGGAGTCTTTAGCCGTAAGGATCGAGCTAATGGCTCTGTTGGAATACCTGAGCTCCGATTGAGGGAAGTGGCAATGAAAGCGTGACAAGAACCTGTATCTATAAGAACTGTTCCTATGGTGGAATAGACACATATCAAAACTCGAATCATTTCCAGAGCACCATGATCATAAGCCTCAACTTCCTGGGGATGAGCCCTCCCATATCCACCTACTCCCTACATTCGGCGGTGGACCTCCTAGTGTTGGTGGCTGTAACAGCAGGACACATCGTCCACTTCTAATTGCACGAACCACTCCTCTTCCACGTTCTCATGTGTCCTACGGACCGCCTCGATCGATTCTCTATCAATGCCTGAGTGGTTTTTTGACCTTCTGATTATCATAAGGATGGTAGGTTAGAGAGTCCCGATCCATGTCACCATGTCCTCCGTATGATTAACACTGCCCACTCATGGCATGTTTGTCTCTTCCCCGGGTGCCCCATAAAACCGATCATGAGTCATTCAGTCATCCACCCAAGTGTATAGTTCTCTTGGACCTCATCAATATTTGTCTATTTCCAGATGCATAAGACACCGCTGCATGTCGACTAGTGGTGGGTCACACTGCCCGAGACTGCTCGGCATGGAAACTCTACACTAAGAGGGCTTGCTCAAACACCATTGCCTTTGTCGAGATGATTAGGTAGATCATTTTATCCCGGATCAGTCACCTGAGCCCTTTCTTGAAGGGCTGGGACATGAAAAATGGTCCCCAAACCATATTTGTGGGGTAAGGTGCGAGGTCGGTGAACCTTACTGAGTACTATGCCACCGTCATGTTGCCCTAGTACATGTGATGTAGCTCTTGTATCTGCACCGCACGTAGGGTGGCTGGGACAAACTCCCCCCAAAACAAGCTCTCGAACACAACAAGAGTAGTGTTTCATCATCATGAACCTAGATAATCATGCTCCACCATCTTCCTGTTGTTTCCTATATAAGGCTGGTAGTAAGAATCACTATGAAGTCGGCAGGTGTTCTTACTAGTCAGAAAACTATTACAACAGCCTCTATCCAATCTTTAGCTACCTGTGGGTCCATCTCTTTCCTGAACATGGGTGGCCTCTGGAACTAGAACTCATGCAACGTGCTCAAGAGGGGTGAATCATCTGATACTGTGGCTGGTGTCATCGGTGGCCCAATAGGAAGTGGTGCCACAAGTACCTCCACTGGTAAAGGGTCCTTCACCGAGGCCTCATCGAACGGGGGGATATCTATGCGTACAACTCCCAGGACTCTCACTGGTTGTTCATGAGGAGGCATCCTGAATTGATCAGATGTGACACGTTCAAGAGAGTATACCTTGTGAGCTGACCCAGTTGAGCTGACTTAAAGAAAACTTCTGAAAAAAAACAGGCAATCATTTTTTTCATGTACTGAGTTTGAAATAAGATGTTAGGGTCCTAGTGTATGGATATGTCAGCTGTCGCACCAACAATAGACTCCCTGAACTGAAAAACACAATCAGTACCCTTAACACTATAGCTTCATATAAAAGATCAGAGTCATATGTTCTACGGTAGAACTAACTCATCTGATAAGAATTTTTCATGACCCGTACCCCGAGGCCCCGTGTCTTGACTACCTCAAACCCTCCATCCTTAGGCCAAGGGCATGAGACTAGCACCAAAGGCTTAATTATCTAAAATTGGTATGGAATTGCCTTTATAACATGTAAATGCACACAATAGAGTATGAGATGGAAGAAAAAAACTATGTAAAACTGTAATCATAGAGTGCTAAAAAGTAAAGGGACCGGAATAGAAGCCCAATAGGAATGTACAAGAACTACTAAAAAACTTGTACAAATGAAGAAAGATAAGCAGTTATTGGGTCATCCACCGGGAAGTCCTACCTGAAGGGTAGGTAAAGATTTCCTCCACAAGACTCCACATCCGTATGCCTTCTCTATGTACCGTCACGCCGCATGGTCCACCTCCACGTAATGCCGAGTCCTGGTACACCTAGCTTCAGTCAATGTTGTCTGTCATATTTATCCAAGTAAATGAGTTTCAGGCATAACCCATGTAGGGTTGAGTATAACGATTCTCAGTAGTGTCCCCGAGACCCTCAAGGTCTCACAAATCCAACAGGGATATTCCACAATGTATGAAATAAAAATATAACCCCACATAGGTATATTCCCATAAATATACCTAATTTATCAAGTAATCCATCTCAATCATGAGGTAACAAAAAATTTACTGACATAGCTCAAACCAGGATTATTATTTTAGGGGTAGATTCAAGTAATCTCCCGAGTCACATTCTCTAAACCTAGGATGCTGGAGAACTCCTCCTCTATCAAGTATAGTGGGCCTGACGCATCTCAATGAGGCACTTTGCATTAACCTTGGACTTCTGAACTACTCCTCCTATTGAGTATCGTGGGTCTTCCATGCTCACCTAGAGGCTCTCCCCAATGTGGGTCTGTAGCGCTAACATATAGGTTCTCGCCCTCAAAGCCTACTGAGGTACTCTTCTGTCAAGTATCATGGGTCTATTATGTTCACACATAAGTGGTCCCCACCATGGGTATCCTGCAACACTAGGGTACTCCCCACTGGGCTACTCGAAACACTCTAAGTCGAATCGGCCAACTGTCGTCAGGTCTTAGCCAGCTACTAGGTCTTTGAGCTATGCTCGCTGGTCTCCGAGAGGATCCGCTCCACATCCTACTATTCGACTCTCCAACTATCTTGAAGTCCCATGTAGAAGTATCTCAATGGTCTTCCATGTCATATGGGTCTTAATGCAACAGACGGTGTGTCAATCGGACACACAGTCTGTCAGTTATTGGCATTATAGATCGAGGGGCCCGGTTGGATTCGTGTACGATCCAACCTGATCGTATCTCAACTTTTCCCCGAACAGTAGTGGGGTATACCCAAAGGCACTGTAGTGCTCCATGAATTCCAATTCCACAGGCGGTTTTTCATATGATCGCCTGATGTCAATGATATGGACAAATAATGTAAGGGGTCGGTAGTGGGCACAAGTCTAGTCTGACCTGGTCGGACCAACTCGACCCAACACGGTCTAGCCTGACACAGTCTTGGTCGACGCGGTCCTACCTGTTGGATATGGAATGACCCATTGAGAGGTCTAGACATCAAGGTACATATCGGACCACTGGGCCCAGCCTAAAAGGTCGTGTGGGTAGTTCAGCCCGTGCTCAGGGGTTCTGGCCCTGACGGTCCCGACGGCTTCACTCAGCCCTAAGGTAACAGCTGAGCCGATTTGGCCCAAGCGCTGTGAGGGGGAACACATAACAAATTTGGATGTCGAGAATCCGTGAGGTAGAGGGGAAGGGAACGGCTAGGCGGGAAAGCTGCTGGGTAGGGTGCGACCAATTGGTCACGCGGTTGGACATGGCACCATGCGGGCCGACATGCGATTGGGCAGGGCACTCAGCGGGCCGGCGGGTAACCGGGAAGGGAATCAGGAGGGCCAGCAGGTGATCGGGCCGGGCGCGGCCAAGACTGGAGGCACCCAGGTAGGACGTAACTAGGACGGTAGTAGGAAGAGAGGAAAAGAGGTCGGGCCAGCGAGGTTCGAGCCAGCGTGGTTCGACACGGCTCGGGCCAGCGGGGATCAGCGGTGGTGCGTGGGAGGTCGGCAACGGTGTGACCGGGTGCATGACAGGCCAGCGGTGGTTTGGCCCACTGAGTCGGCATGGTCAGGGCACCGGAATTCCATGGGGGCTGCGTGGTTTGCGGTGGATGCGGGAAGCACAACCTTTGCATGTGCCTTTTTCGCCTTCAACACCTCTTCATCACTATGCTGAGAAGCAACACAAACGTGAATGGTGGAGGGGTCGAGCCATGTTTTTTTCCCTCACCCTCAATGTTTATGGTGGTAACACTTGGATCATCAAACAGTATGAAAGATGAACAATTATTGTTTTAAAACCATGCAATGATTCCTTACAAACCGTTGAAGAGGGTTCACCGGAAGCATAAAAAAGTAAAACCCCCCAACATTTGATTGTCGGTCATCGGCGTTGATGTCGTGGGAAGAAGATGAAGGTGTTCTTCATTCAACACGTCTTCCATGTACTCCCAATCCCGAATTGCGTCGGATCGTTGACGATGATGCGGAGGTTAGGTCGGTTGTAGACGCCCCATGTCTGTAGGATTCGGGGGACGAAGTTGAAGAATGTCATTGTTCTTCATCAGTGGAGTGTTCTTCATTGGATGAACTTTTCTCCAAATCTCTTTTTGTCCCAAGAAATACTAAATAAGAAATTCCAACTAAAAATAATATATTTTATATTATTTTAGTTTTTGGTATAGAGTTCATTTTGGTTAATTAAATTTAATTGGCCCCACCTAATTATTGCTTTAGTGTTGGAAAAAATTAATTATAGGAGTTGGTACCAATTAATTAAAGGGGAGTTATAGAGGCTCTCCCTCATTAATGAGGGAGAGTTGAGAGGTTTTACTCCCCTCCATCAATTGGGGGTTTTACCCTGTGTGGTACCCATGTCGTAACCTCTCACAGGAGGTTATATTTGGGTGGGCCCCACCACTATAAACTCTCATGAGAGGATAAGTTGGGTTGGTCCCACCTCTAACTTCCATGAGGAGATTTTAAACATCAAACACCCACATGGAGGCTCAAATAAAAATAATGTGAAGTTCACATTATTTTATTCTTTTCCATAAAATCCCAAAAAATATATTTAAAACACGACCCACATTCGTCGAAGTGAAATTCTCCTTAAGCGATACCAGCATTATTAATTCAACAGAGTCCTCAGATTTCAATTCTGAGCACCTGGTCAAATGTTATAAAAACTCGCTAGTATGTTTATTGAGAACACCCAATCAAATTATCCGAAATTGATTCCGGCCACACCGGGCCTCAGAATCCTGTGCCATTAATTTTCACGGACTCGTAAGATTCCCATGTATTAAACAAAAAAAATTCCATGGAATTTCTGGGTGATTACAGTTTTTCTAGAAGTTAAATTTTTATTAAATCTAAGGATTATTATCAAAGATATTTTATTGGTTTTGGTGCTATATTTAGAGAGAAAAAATATATTATTTCAATTCCCTTTTTCAATTAATTATGGTGTTTCAATTTTAATTATGTTCAAATTTTTGAATGTTATTTTAGTTTTTGCTGCTACATTCAAATTACTATTTTGAAAAAAAAATTTAAAATAATTGAAATCGATTTAAATAACTGTTTTAAATAATAAAATTTTCCATTTATTTTGGAAATATTTTTTTGAAGAGTTATTCTAGTAAATTATTTTATTTATGATTTATTCAAAAAAAGTTGTATTGGTGATGTGACTTTTATTGAGATATTTACTAATTATCATAAGTCAACTAGAGATGCTTTTGTAACTTTTTAATATCTACTATATATATATCACTATCTATTGTAGGATACAATACAACCACATGATTCAAATTTTAAGACACGCGTTAACATTTTTTAGAATCAATTTATATAAAGAGAATGTGTAGTGAACTGTGTATATGTTGTTCATTTGCAACATCTCTTGTCACTCTAAATTTATCACCTACTTGATCACTCAATTGATGAATTACTTATTCATCGACCAAAATTTCCTTCAACAGAGGATATAATGAAAAACATCAACAACCATTACTTTTTCTCTCTTTGATTATATTCATTCATCTTGTTTGGAGTTTGTACCACATTTTCACATATCTCACACTAACTTCATAGTTTTTTTTATTCTTTTGAACACAAAATCATTTTCTTGTTTTTCTTCAAGATGTTACTCCCAGATTCCAAATTATTTATATAAGGTTTAGGACTCCATATAACTAAATTATGGATTATCACTGTTATGACTCATAGTGTCTAAATTCAGGTTTGATGTGTTGATACTGATCATTAATAAATCAATGTCATAGTTCTCCGTACACTATAAAATCAATTTTTAATTGGGTTGTGATTCCCCTATAAAAGTCATTTTTAGTATACATGTATCACGAGCCATGATTAGATATATTAGATAATAAGTGTTCCCACATTAGATCGAACTACTATAATAAAAATCATTTTCTTATTTACTATTTTTTCATCTAATTAACCTTAATAAATAACTATGAATAATAATTAATTAATTAATTTATTTGATTATGTTTTTCAATTTTTTCTATTCAACCCCCTCTACAACATCTCCTCTTACCCTATCCGGACAAACAATAAATATATTATCAATATAATTAAAAAATAAGGAGGGAATTTTGAAATTTTTAATAGGGAAATATTGGTTGTGGAAATATAAATAATTTGTGGTGGGGTGTTGAAGATTTGAAGGAGGAGATCTCATCTATTGGTAGAAAGGTGGAGGAATGAAAATTGATTTTTCAAATACGTGTTTGTGGTACATTTCAAATCACTCTGATTAAATATACAAAATATAGAATAATAAAATATGGATATCTAGTAGATACTGGTGACATTTCATTTTTTGAAAAGTTTTTTAGCAATAGTTTTTTAATCTAGCATTACAATCAAATATTTTACAATGAATTTGTTATAATGAATGAAAAATGTCACATCATTATGTAATTCTTATTTAGTAATATAATAAATGTTATAATTTTTTTCATTTTCATTAATAATATATTTATAGTTCAAATACCATATTATATTTTATTATCATTATACTAACATGTAAAAATTTTTATTGTTATTTTTCATCATATATATTTTTTATTTAAAATATATATTATTATCCTTTTATATAATTTATCTCAATGTCCATTTTTCATAAAAAAGAGGTAAAATTTTAATTCCATCATACATTATGATTCATGATGAAAATAAATTTTTATAAATTTTTCATGAAGAAAGAAATAAATTCAACGATAAATTGGTTTATTAGGCCTCTCCCCCTCACGCCCCATTTTTTTGGGATTTTATAAATATAATAAAATTTCATTTTGAAATTTCATTTTAATGAATATTGTACAACTATTATTATAGTGAATGAAGTAGTTTAATTAAATTTTTTTATTGTGACCATGAAATATCATTTATAATGTATTATTCAATTAAAATAATGTCTAAGCATGAAAGTGAACATATAATATTATATATAATGAATTTTAAATTAATTTTAATTGTAGATAAAGAATAATATAAGAATTTAGGGATTGATAAATAAGATTCTTATATTCAAGAGATAAGGGTGAAATTTATTAATTTCATTGTATTTAGTATTTTAATTGATTAATTTATGACCAGGAAAGGGTCTAAAAATTATATAAGATAAAAATAATATTTAACAATATTTAAAATGGATGATGAAAAATTATATTTAATTAATATAATTATTTTTATAAATGAGTTCTTTGTTTAATCATGGTAGAGAAATGAATCTTCAACTAAGCTTGACTGTATGATGGAATCATTTTATAGGAAATAATACTACACAATCACAACTAAGACATAATTTTTATTTCATGAAAATTTATTACATTTGATAATTATAGTATCTGTTATCTATGAAATACTGAAATAAAAGATATAGGGTTATCATGAAACTTTATTCATAAATTTATTTTATTTATATATATAATTATCAATTTATAAATATATTAGAATTTATCACACTTTATAGAAAATTTAAAAACAATGATTATAAGGACATTACATCAACTATATTATTATTTATTTCTTATTTTTATATATTCATGTTAATATTTTATAAAGAAGAAATTTTTTTAAATAATTAAATGATATGATAATACATTAATATATTAATGTTGTGATTTATTTCTTATAAATAATGAACTTTATCATAAATATATAATGTTTTATTTAAATAATTAAGCTATTATATATTTTATTACACTGTTGTCTATCCCAAAAAACACCAACTATAAATATTTATCAGAGTCAATTGAGGTTGTTGAGGGAACAATTAAAATCATACGTAGTCATTAATACCAAGTTCATAATGATGAATATAATGTTTTTAGTTTTTTTAAAATTTCTTATTATATATAGTATACTACTACAATTATAGATTAATTATTAATGGTTTTGTATCCTAGTGAGAATTGTCCAAGATGTTAAGGGTCTGTTGGGAGGTGTTGGTCTAGAGGATATATTTATCTATTAATGTTATATACATGTCGAGTTGAATAATATATCATTATTTATTATTATTTTACTTTTGATAAGATTTGATAAATAAATTCATATTATATTAACAATTTTATGTCATATTATAGTTCAATAATGGATAATTAGATTTAGTAGAAATACATGTGATGTTTTTGTATTATTAATTTATAAATATGTCTTACATATAAATTTTATAAAGAAATTTAATTCCATTCATTATGAAAAATAATTACATTCATTGAATTTTCTCAATAATTTTCATGGTCTCTCAATCTCCACCAGTATTTACTCTTTAAAAAAGTGGGTGAATTTATGTTCATTGTAATTACCATATCAAATATTTGTAATATAATATTGATTTATTACAAATAAAATCTAAGTGAGTGTATATTAATGTATTTAAGTAATCAGAGGAAGAGAAATGTTTTCATTTCAGGGAATAAAAAGTGAATACTATTTATCCAATATTTTAACTATGGAAATAAATGTTATCATTGGAGTGCAATTAAAGGGTGTAATCATATTTCATTATGTTTGATGATGAATTTTAAATCTTTTATGCCATATAGACCAATAATAAATGTTGATTCATAATCATAAATAGTCAATAAAGTTATTAATTGATTATACATTATTTATTGGATCAAAATTTCACATGGATTGTTATTGGTGGAATCATATAGTTTTGTTCGTATTGTAAGGAAATTTATAATATATATTTAAATTCTAGAGAAATGAATTTCATGATGGTTTAAATAAATTTTAGTATTCATATAATTAACATTCCATTAAATTGAAAATTCCTTTTGAAATTTGTAGAGATACTGAATCATTATTTATAATTGTTGAATCAATTTTAAAAAAATTTTGCATGACTATTTTTGTAAATAATCCTTGGAAAAACAAATTGATTGGGGGATTTAGTATCATTGGAAGTCATCAAATATAATATTTCATCGTGAAACTAAATAATTAATTATTTGATTCTCAATAATGATTTAATAAACTATATAGGATATCCTGTTGAATATATAGACAAATGGGATGAGCTAAAATTCCTAGTAATAGAATAAAAAATATAAAAAAGCATTTTATGAGAATAAAATGACATAATACTATATCATAAAAGAGTTTGATTTTTAATAATCACATATGGGAATAACATATGAATCTGATATCATAAGAAAATGAAAATAGTATACAATATAAGAAACATAAAACATAGCATAAGAATAAGTAAAGGATAACTTCCAAGACAACATAAAATTGTTGAAATATTCCTATCATTAATTATGCTTACCCATAATCTTAAAAATACCATATCGAGATACAAATTCATTACACAATTCATTTATGTTCCATGTGTGCACACACATCATATCCTATACATTAATTAGTGTGCCACAAATGGCAGTCAATTAAAAGGAATAAATGATATAAGTTTCCAAGCAATGAAATGTGTTACAAAAACACACCCCATATCATAATAAATCTATATTTATTAATGATTCCCATGAAATTAAGGAATTAAACACTTTCAATTTTAATACCTTATTGTATATGTATATGACCAAATTATGGTGATATATTTTAAAAACATTCTTGAGGAAAGGTATTGAATTGGATAATTAAATTAAGATTTAAAAAAGTATTTCTTGTAATCATTTAAAAACATTTAGAAAAACAATACGTATGATATTTTATATTCTAACGAAAGGTAAAAAAACGGATACCCATAAAATACACCATTATTTAATAAAATCATGTATTAAAATAATAAATTTTAATTATCTCTATATAATAGGATTAATTTATAGAAAATGTCTCTTTAATAAAGATTAATTTATATGATGGAATATTATAAATTATTTTCATTTATATATAAACCAAAGAATGTAAGGTAAAAAAATATATTTAAATATACAATATATAAATATATATATTTTTTAAAATCATTACATAAGATTAATGATATATTAAATTTTAGTTACATATAGAAAGTTCATATCCCAAAGAAAAAAGGTGGATGAGTGAGATCCCATAGTGGATGTTTAATGTATATTTTCACCAGAACATAATATAAAAAATAATAATATTAAATTAGATATTTTCTTAATTTGTAAACTTTTACTTCTATATTAAATTTATTATAAATACATGATTACTATATATAACATTACCATTGAGTATTCTGGACTAATTTTATAGTTTTGAGGGTGTTCATTTCATGATTCTAAAGACAAATCACTTGTGGGTAATTATTGATGTTCTTGTAAATTGTGTCTAAATGTACAAAAGTGTTATTATATGGTACCAATGTACATATAAGTATTTATATTCTCCCAAATACGAATATGTTCTATGGAATGAGGATAATTATTATATAAAAAATGTTAACATTGTTTGTTTAATTCTTTTATGGTCTTTTAACTACCCTTACAAACATGATTTGTTTTAATTTATAAGAATAATATTAAAACATTAAATAACATGTAAATACATTAAAATATAATTTTTTATTCATATTTAACCATACTATTGTTTTACAAAAAATCCTTGAATGGAGTGGAATATAATGATGTCATTCATTAATGGATATGGATGACCAAGCGTATTGCGAACAACACATTCTTCTAAGAATAAACATATGTGGTGGAAAATTATGGGTATTGAACCATAATAATTAAATAGTATTTTATTTTGGACACTTATATTAATATTTTTAGGTGTCTTGGGAACATATGAGGGAATGTATAAAAAAATAACATCAATAGCAGATTCTCGATAATTTTACCATATCCTTTTGTCACCACCATTTATGCTACAAATTCTGGCCCAATGAAATGGGTGCTTGTTCATACCAACAAAAACAAGGCCTTTGGGTGAGGATTTTAAGGATACAAAAGAAACAATTGGGAAATATACATGGCATGTATTTTGTGAGGAGAAGCAATTGAGTGTGGTTGTACTTATAAGTGTAATAGATTAATGTATTGAATATTATTGTCCTTATATTATTATTTTAAAATCATGAATAACAATCAGGATAAGTATTATGAAAATAAATGTTAAATTGCAAATTTATATTCAAATTAAATGGTTCATACATCCTCAATGAGTAAAAAATTCTTGTATTTATCTTGTAATTGCAAATATCATATTTTTCCATATTTTAAAATTCACCGAAAATTCATCAATTATATTAAAATAAAAAAAATAACCATTATCATTTTTAATTTTTTATGTTCCAATAATTTAATATATGTTCTGAAAATTATTTTATTGTAAATATGAAATATATTATTATTATAATCATCATTTCATTAAATATTATGAATTTGAATTTTATAATCAATTTTTTGACACATTAAAAAATTAATTATGTTATAAAAATTATATATTATGTATACAATATAACAAAATAAATAAATTATAATCCAATTTTATGAAATTAAACATTCATGGAAATTATTTTTTTATAATAATAAAAATAGTACACTAATGTTTAACAATAATATAATCATTTAATTTAAATTTTAAAACATTTCTCTAAATTTATCATGATATAAATATGTCATATTATCATTTTATATGTCCCAAAATATTTTCTCTATATTTCCATCTGGGTGGTTACTATTCTAGTTGAAATGTTACTATTCATAATTGTCAGATTTCTTTCCCATTGGTAATATTACAATTCCAATAGTTAGATATGTAATGGCCACATGGGATTTAGAAATTCTATAATTAACACATATTTTATTCAATCCATATTAAATTATGTTTTATAATTATGTTATATATATATATATATTTTAATGATAATATTATGTAACTAACTATTACCTTTATTTTTATACTGTTGTTCATGAGATGAATTATATTAAAGGATTGATCTGATCAAAACTTTATTTCTATTGTTGTATTATTTTAAATTTTTTCCCTATTTATTACACAGTCAAATAATTTTTACATACATAAATTATAAATGTAGAGAAAAAATTAATATTAAAATGTTCATTAGTTTTTTTGATGGGGATTTTTTACACTATATAATATATATTACATAATAAAATGGTTTCATATCCGAAATTTACATTCCACTAACAAGATTTTTTTATGAAACATTTTCTCCAATAATCATTCATGAATTATTTATTTTACATAAAAAGGTAAAAATAGGTGACGATAAATTAGATTAATTAATTATTTCGGCTCACATGTCACCTATTGAAAATTTATGTTATAAAAAAATTCAACTACTGGGAGATTGATCATGTTTCATAGAACATTATCTCTAAGTACCATAAAATTCCCAAGATAATCCATTTAAGAGATATCACATTCAATTAATTATATTTTATGCAATAGTTATGTACTTCCCCAATAAGAATATATTTAATATTGCATGTACATGATAATGGATGGAGGGACTGATAGTCGATAGTCTCTAGATTAGATGTGATTGATAATCTATGAAGAGATGATATACTTCATCAATAGAATTCCCATATTCCCAAATATCATGAATATCTCCAATGGAGATATATAAAAGAAAAATTTGTATCTATCCTGAAAAAATATGTCACTTTATGAATTCTTATGTAACACTTATATCGACTTTGAGAAGACTGGATGTGTTACAAAATGGTTATTAACTTTTATACCATTTCCATAACCATTTTCGCACATAGATTTTTGGGGTTTCATCCTTATTCAAGAGTGTAAGACCTTTAAATATCTACATTTAATTTGATTAATATGGGAGTATTGGTATTCATTAGTTGAAACAGTTATTATATGAGAACTTTTTTAGTGGAAAAAAGTTGATCCCCTCGACCTTTAAAGTCCATGAAGTATTCTCTTGATACGTCTTAATGTGTTTAGATCGACTGGTCATATTGAATTTCAGTTTGGGGTTGATAAGATTTTGTGATGTTTAATTCAGTTTTTTGATCACATTTAATAATTTGCAAGAAAATATATGTAAAACCCATATACCAGTAAGATATAATAAATAGTGATATCGATGAAAACTCAACACTTCTATGACTTATATACATAAAAATTGATAAATTGATAAATACACATAAATTAAAATGAAATGAGTTTTATTTTTAAGATAATACCTTAAACACCCAAATAAAATGAAGTTATTTTAATTTAGTTAGATGAAAAGTGATTAATTATATAGATACGTTTTCTTATTTCGATGTAGGTATTAGTTGTAGTTGCATCATCTCCGAATAAATTTTTCAATCATCCTTTACATGATAGCATAAAATATACATTAATGAATAATCTAGGATACACATTTTCACATTATCCCACAGTAGTTATCATTCTGATCTTCATATATCTTCATTTTCCCTGGTTGTAGGGAAAAGGTTGTGTTATGTGCATCATTGATCAAAAAAAAAATTCTTATGATTTTATCATACACATAGTTTTGACCTGAATCAAATGAGTTCTTGTTTATCAAATTTTTACCTCAATGGTTTTCATATTCATATAGCTTATACATCATTTTAAATTTCAACGACATCTTTTTGATAATAATTTATATTCACACGATTGGATGGATGTGAAAGAATTTAATAAATTAATGACGATGTTCCTTTTATTATGATTCCAACATTCATCCACTATATGTATACATTAATAGTATACCTCCCAATTTTCATCATTGACAATTCGTTCATATCCTTTCTACAAATAAAATCATCCACTACATTTTCATTCCGAATATTATATTATATCTAAAAATTATTTACCTTCACAAGATATAATAATATTTTAATGTTAATATTAATAGGATTCTATGTTAATATATATTTGATGTTCTATTATTCATTTTTCTTTTATACTTATTCCCACAGAGTTGTTACCTCAAAATAATTAATGTAATATTCATGAAATAAAACTCAATATCATGAATTTGGTAGTTCTTATAATAAAATTCCCATTAAGATATGGTGTATATATCACCTTATCACTATTTATTATAACACAACCCTAGACAATCATTGACACATCACTATATACCATGAGGTGTTCCCCAATCGTGGAAAGCCTGAATACTTTTTCAACGGTATGCTTCATTTTCAATTTTTTTAATTTATATTCACATCTATAAGTGAATGAAAACACTTATCCAGTTAGAGTAATCTAGGCCATTTGGATTGATATTCATGATAAATTTCACACAAATTATCAGTAATACCCGGCTATTCTGTGGACTATATAGATCATGTAATAATGTTTATGGGATACTGTTTTACCTTGATACATGAGAAATATCTAACCTGGCACAAAGGGAAATATTTATCCCCACATAATTGAGATAAGCTCCGGTTATCATTCACGAATTATGTGGGGATAATTTTTCTAGAATAAAGTGAAATATAAAAGATAAAAGTCATTTTTCTCAACACACTAAAAGGTTAATGCACAAAATTCAAATTGGTAAAATAGTACTCAACCTATATATTATCAAAATACACAACATCCAAAATAATGATCATATATAAACCCATGTAACAAGTGTATCACATCTCTAGTAGTCTCTTCTATAACTTTGGGTAACAAATATCACGAAAATCTTCCACCTCCAGGTTATGATTTTCCATTTCAAGGAGCTATAATAAGATAGTCAAAAAATTAATGAAGGAATATGTAGGGTTTGAACACTAAATAATAGTTGTTTATCAAAAGGTGTTCCATAATTATTTCTATAACAATAAATCAAAATAATCATTCAATGTAAATAAAATATGGATTTTCTGGATATTTACATATTTTAAACTAATCATGACTTAATTATCCAATGTTATTAAAAATATTAATAATAGATTAAATGATAATGTTATATAAAACATTTATATTATGAAGTTGTAATGAAATTAATGGTTATATAAATAAATATCATGTAATGAAAAAATATGTATATCCCAGAAAAATCTATCAAACCCTATGGTACATTATTTTCTGGTAGTAGGTTCCTCACTCTACTAATTTAGTGATATTAGATCAATTTGTTAATAGATCCCATGACATATATTTTTGCGACTCAACTCACAATCAAGGAAAAATAATGTTTCAAAATATTTATGATAGTGTATTTACCATCAAACCATTTATAGCGGTATAATATAATGTTTTTATCCTAATTAGCCACTTAATCCCCATTTTCACAAGCATTTCACTTAATCAATCCATCATGGTAAAATAAAAAATTTCAAAAAAATTCCAAATTAAATTTCCCCCATATAGTTTTCTATATGACATTCTTATTTAATAAATTCGTTGTTTTTTAACAATTCATATTTTTTTATTTAATATTTTAGTCTAATCCATCTATCTAAAAAAAAATATTTCATGAAATGCATTTTTCTAAAACCATATAATATAATTTTTTTTGTTATTGTGGGGAATTTCACAATATCAATTAATTTATCCAAATCATATATCAGTTATCTAAATTATAGAATTTGAAATTATTTTACAAACATACTTCAAATAAATCATGAAATTGATTTTTGAAATTATAGTTGAAACCCAATTAAAAAATATACCATTCAATCAATAGAAAATTAAACACATGAAATGAAATAATGACAATGAATAACAATGGGGTTGGTGAAAATTATGGAAATACTATATCAGAAACTTCAAGATCAAAATCTAATTTAGTTTGAAAACATTATATCATACTACTAAAAAAGGGGATGCTGAGAGGAAGAAAAAACTGTTGTTTGAGAACTAAATACAGAAAAAATTCCAAATTGATACATATGGATGGAATGAAACAATTGATTACAAAACCAAGGAAAAATATAATTTATAATAGGATATTCTTTATAATTTCTAATGAAATCATCCATGCAACACAAATTAAACAATTGGTCGTGATCAATTTACAAAATAAATTAATGGTCTATTCTACAAATGGATTAATTTTCACATAGACTAAAAAATCGATCGCCTAATGTTAATGACACAGTAACCAATGAATTTATAATTTGAGATCAAGTTTTATGGTTTAAATCAGTTTCTATTGTAATTTATTATCACGAATTATGTTTAAAATTTAATTTATTTCTTGAATCAATGATTTACTTCATATATTATTTATTCTACATGTACTTACAACCAGAAGCTTATAGGGACAACTAAAAACATTCAACTATATCCAGAACAATGTTGGGAACCATGTAAAAATATTGACTAATTTATATATGAACACAATTATTTAAACAAACATTCACCACAAACTATAAATGTATTTTCACTTACATATACTCACCATCCTCAAAATTCATAACCTATAAAATGAAAAAAAATATGATTCAAAATGTATATAAAATAAGGTATCATGATTTTACAACCTCCCCACCATAAATACATTATGTTTCTAGAATTAATATCTAGATGTTTCTTTATTTAACAGATGAGTCCATTGATATCTCATATATTATCCACATTACCTTATCTAATATGAATCAAATATATAATACCAATATATATAACCCAAAATTATATTATTATAATTGAATTTTTTTAGAATATAAAAAAATCATTGGATGGTTAGTAACATATAAAGTCGACTGAACATCATAACCATCTTAGCGTAGGTCATGATAAGTTTTAGAATAATATTTTTGAACATAGGATACATTTAAAATATAATGGTTAAATTCAACAATTATATAAGTTATAAATGGAATACTATTTTCCCATCTAAAAAATTTTCATAAGTACCCATAACCGGTGGTATAATCTTCTCCTGTTTTCAAAGGCATTGGTGAACCAACTGAGGTGAAACTATTATAATAATCGGGTCAGCATCTATAATCTAAAGTGGCAAACATCATTGATTAGAATATGATTTTTTCTTACTTGTTCGAAAAAAAAATCATCTAATGACTCGATTTAATAATTATAATATTATCATTTAGTGAGGTCAATAAAACCTAAGATAATTCATATATACATGACCAAAACAATAACTATTTAAACATTTTTCTATAAAATAAATCAAATGGATTAATTATAATATAATAGTAGTAATTTTCTTATCGGAATTATCAACCCATATGAAATGGTAATCCATGATTTTCAAATATAAATTACTCAAGAATGTAGATTTTCCTCAATAGTATGTATTGAACACTAGGTGTAGAAATCTTTCTATGGATGATATTCTTGTCCCAAATGTATCAGGGATCTCATGGACTACAACATAACTCTCCAAATGATATAAGTAAAATATCTATACCTATAAAAGTGATCAGTATAATGAGAACCATAGAATATAACAATCTCTTAAACATAGATACATATCATTTCCCCTTGTTTGTATACTTCTACAATTGGTTTAAAGTGAGCTTATTTGTTTAGTATATTGACCACTACCCTATAAATATCTTCCATCTAGAGGTGTTTGGTATTTCAATCATTAATATACATAAATATCATATCGCATCCATTTTTCCACTGGATGTGTATGATGCAGACGCAATGGTATAACATGTGTGACATTGAACTCATGTAATACATAGAAATGAGAGAAAATGAAATGATTTCTACTACCATATCTCTAAAATACAATTGACACCACATATCATTGAACATATTATTATTTCATTTAATAATATCCCATTTATAATTATGGAAATCCCACTTCATGTAACATATCATATTAATAGTTACAGAAGTATTTTTATAGAAACATTGGATATCCTATTAATAGAACAACCACTAACCAGTGATATCCCCACAATAAATACAATCCCTCATTATAAAGAATTCATCATAAAGCTACTAATTTAGATGAATCATCTCATAAAGATGGTTATTCAACTTCTCACATTCCAAAGTGACCACATACTCATTATCAAAGACACCCAAATACCACTAAGTCAATACACTAAGGAAAGTACATAATTATGATGATTCCTTAATGGAATAGGTGAGGTAAAACTTGTAAAAACTACAAGTAATGACATTCACCCTTACTAGGTGTTTAGTCAGTGTTAAAATAAAAATATTATTTTTAATAAATTAAATAAAATTTAATTATCTTTAAATGTATTTTATAAAATATATTACTTAGAAATATTTTTTCAATAAAAATGGTAAAACATTCCCCAGAAATTTAATTCTTTCAACGCATCATAGAATTAATAATATATATGATTCTGAGATCATGGAATAGATAATTCATCTCATTTGTCTTATGAAATCTGGAACAATAGTCTACCACATGATCAACCTTTATAATACACATCTAAAACATTAATAAACAGATTCAAATTTGACCACACAACCCTTATTAGACTCAGGACGAGTTAACAATAGTAAATAAGTAAAAAAATTGGTCACCAACTGAAATATGATATTTTCCATCATAAATATACTTTTCTACATTTTCTGTGAGAGGATTTATAAAAAAAATCAAACATTGAGAAATAACTTATGAGTCAACACAAATAACCTTCCAATCCTAATAAGTCCCATATCTCAAAAAACAGTCAATGGAATATCAAATTTCATAATAGATCTCATAATAACATGATCACATATAATACCATATTCTGAAACCACATGTCTTAATATCATCACATCAAATACATATAAATTAAATTTAGAAATATTCACAAAATATAGTATAATTATCAGGGTTTTAATAATTTATATTAAATAATGTACATGGAACTCTGTTGTTTAAGAGTAATATTGGTTGAAATCCACAAATAAAACAACAAATTAGTCATGTTAATCAAGAAATATCTTGTTCATCAAATCCATAAAAAATCATGGATAACTAATTACACACAATTTCTTAAAGAGATACTCACAATAAACATATATATTCATGAATCTTATCTTATGAATGTTTTTCTATTTTATACACAACTGGTAAATACATGATTGATGTTTAATCTTTAATAACCAGTTTTATCCATTCAACTAGAATGTATATCTAAAATCCATGAGATTATATAATTATACTCTATAAGGGTCAAATTGAATTATTTATAATCACTATGATGGTTATGTGTTCTAGAATATTTTTGTTTGTAACGAGAATATGTGTCCCCAAAGGTGATTATATTAGATGTATACATAATTTATATAGTATATCATCTAATTAATTCTTAATCAACTTCTAAACTACTGGTTATAAGTGGAAAGAATGAATAGACACTGGATGAGTACCCATAACTAAATAAATAGTAAATATCACATCAATTACTAGTGGAAACCATGAAAAATTAGAGGGGGTAAAATAGATAAACTAGATGAAAAGATTCCAGAGATTATTAGTCAATTATTACAACTATATATAGAAAAAACAACCAGTATTACACTAAAAATATGGAAAAACATGCTCATGTCCACTCAAAAATGGGTTCCATTCTCCATAAAATACATATCACATCCCATCAGGCTCATTAAATAATATAAATTGAATGTAATAGTAAATATGGTCCTTTTGAGAAATTAGAGATTCCATTTAGGAAATTATACTATTTGGTTTAATATAATGAAACCCATGTTCAATATATAATCTCAGCAAAAAATAATAAAAATAAACAGGACAATGAATACACTTCGATCTATTAAATATGAGTATATTTTTAATCGTAATCACATAAGACAAATTATTTTTATGTATTTTTGGGATGATTTTTTGGGGTTGTTCTTTCCATGTCGCGTTTGGGACGCTTCAGATAGATGGGTAATGCTGTTTCCCGAAATTAATTCTTTTTAAAGGAAAGTGGAATTCATCAACTCTTTTAGGTACATTTTATCCTTGAACGAAACAATTGTATGGGATGTTGGTTTATTCTACTATGGATTCCTCCTCAGAACTCGTACCCTTGTCCAGGACTCCCTTAATTATTAATATGGTGTTCATGAAACACTTACTAGTGCCTTGTCATTGTGGATTCCACCTAATTAGGCAACTTCTGTTAGGAAATTCCAAATCGTCCAAGTTTGGGATGAATCCTTTTTCAAGGGAGTAGTTACATTGGGCATAAATTGAATGTATGGATGTTGAAACATTGGTACAATTGGATTTCCCTTACTAGTGGGATTATCATGGGTACGGAAGCCCAGAGAATCCCTATCGAATGCATGGAATTGTATGCTAGAGGCATGTCTCTGACGTTTTCCATAGTTTTCCTTGTTTAATGCATGGTATACCAAAAGTTTAATTTCTCACATAGATGGACTGGAGTAATCACAACGCTTATGGGAGTGTATAAGATATGAAAGATCATATGGGGAGAAATAGGTTGTTTTAAGGGTTGGTTTGATCAAAACCCCAAGTGAGAATGGATTTGGGATTGTGTGTCCATTAATAGGGATTATTTTTCACCATGAAGAATAATTTGGATAGCACAAACGGAGGATCAGACATGAGGATTGTTCTACACTAAGAAGACAGGAATGTTAACCTTTGGATGGGATTGAACATTGAACAGACATTTTATGTACCCTATTTAGAAGGAAGGAATTAAAAATATAAGTAGTTTGAATGGGTGATTCATGAAATATCGTTGTACACAATGCACAATGACATGGAGATATTATGGGGCTTATACATAGCTAGCTAACCTAGTGCTACCTAGAGTAATAACATGAATAGTTCATTACACATGGTAAGATACCTAGACTAATGGAATACTTTTACTAGGATGTGGAAGCTCAGGTAAAATTAATATGGATATGGATAAAGTGTCTAAGTGGGGAAATTATTTGGATGGAACCAAAAAACAGTGTGATGGTGATTATATTATTCATGAACCTCAAATTGGATTCCTATGTATCCCCGTGGTAGGGAATCAAAGTCTATGTAGTTATGAAATTTCTAGATGGGCTTGAATTCCATGGAGGCTTCCGATAAACCTTTCTCAAAATGGGAAACAATCAAAGCCCTTGTATTTCACTTATGGGGCCTATAATCGATCTATTCACAAAAGAATTCTAGTTGACGACAAGTTGGTACTTACACATGGTTAGCTACCCATCACAAGAGGGGAACTCTTGGTTGGCGTATAATGGATTGAGTGATGGGTCTTACACATGGATAGCTTCCCAGGGGAATGGGATATGTATTCAGGGTATAAAAAAAGGAAAAAACCCTAATGAGTCAATTCAAAACCTCAGGGAGTGGATCCGGGTGATATGTCCCATATAGGGAAGTAGTCACATCAAAAGGGTACAACCATAGGAGGGAGACAAAGATTTATTCATTTGTTGGGATTGAGCCTCAAAGAGACTTTTTATGTTCACTAAATGGTTAAACCCCCACGTAGATAATGATGGGGTATACAGTTTAACATCATGTGGGATGATGAGTGAACCCATACGAACTAATCTTGACAAAGGGATAAAGGACATAGACCCCAGATAGGCTTCTTACAAACCATGTTTAGAAGGATGAGATGAAATCCCACACATTTTAGTGTAGTTGGTAATAGGGATTACAAATTTTTAGCAACCAAAATAGGATTTAATGGTCGATGCTTTCTCTAATCCACCGTGACTCATGCTTGGTGTGAGAAACAAGAATTTGAAACATGTCAGACAATCATATAGTAATAAATGAAACTCGGGGTATGGTTCAAGTAATAAACATAGTTAGAGGCTCTAGGAGAGGATTGTTGGGACATAATACTTGAGGGTGTCCCCATGTGATAAGAGGGATTCCAATTTAATGAGGAGTGCATGGTCATCGTATAAGGATCACCCTATTATGTGGTTTTGGGACTTACACATAGGTCTCCTGCAATGCACGTCATGTTTAAACAAATATTGGATGGAGATTGTGATAGGTCACTAGATCTAATCCATTTTTGACACATACTAGGCCATCCATACAAATACTGATCACATTTTTATGTAATATTTTGAGTAATTAGATTCTAGATATTTTAACATTTTATAACTCAGATGAGCAGTAGTTTACCCTCAAGCCAAAGACTTACATAACTTGTGTACTTTTAACCTTGGTGAAGGAAAGGCACCAGAAATTCAATAGATTAACGACATTTTTATTAATATATTAATGGTTCCATGTTATTGTGGGTACGTGTTGATGAAAATTTCATTATCATGCATGTGAAAAGAATCATGAAGCATGGAAACACAACATGAAGCACCACTTAGTAAAATCACTACAGAATTTCATGGAGGGATGCACATAAAAGGGGTTCGCGAAGCAGAAGGCCTCAAAAAATAGGTTCTTCGCAATGCACAGGTGCTACACGAAGTGAAAGGGATTCATGATGGAGGGTTTATTTTAATGTATATTAACCCAACCTAGGAATGTGGTCTACATTTTCATTAACGGTTCTTCATGAAGAATGAGTGATTCAAGATATTTTAAGTACCCAAAGGGACCCCCTTGAATCATGAATGCCAAAAGGCTTCGTGAAGGGGATCCAAACGTGAAGTAAAAGAAAAATAGTGGAGAGGAAAATTGGTTTCTCAATTCTCAAATACCACATATGGTTTATTTTCTCAATAGATCATAGGTTAATGGGTCTCTTACAAATTAATTTCCCAGAAGGAGAAAGGTCAGGGTGTCGATCTTGTGGTGGGGAAGGGGGCTTAGTATTTTTATGCTCTGGTAATAATAATGCATTTAGGATTTTCTATGGAGAAAACAATCACACATTACAATTGAATGAAGACCCTTCAATTTTCACTAACTCAGGGAGGCATCTATCCACGATATTGCGGCGGTGGCAGAGGCTTTATTAAATTTCCATACAATTGTAATGGCTTCGTCATTGACTTTTTGGAAGTCAAGGGGGCTTCGGTCATGTTCCTCAAATTCATGATGACTTCCGTTATAACATTTATGGCAGTCGTAGAGAACCTTGTTGGTAGCGTTGTGGTGGTCACGATGCAGGAGGACTTTATTATGGCACATTATGATGCATAGCCATATAAACTTATTTTTTTGAACTTTCTCAATTTTTAAATGGAATTGAATTTTGGATCCAAAATCCCCCCCACCCACATAATGGAATATGCTGAGAAATTTTGGGTTTCATTCTAAGGGTATGTTATGAAAATTGAGGTAGATCCTAAAGCTAGTTTGTGAGTGTTGTAGGAAGAATACAAGGCCATAACTCCCTAAATCTACCAATATCCATGTGTAATAAGAATCCTAAGAGGTCATCACCTATATACAGTATTTTAGGTCCGTTATATTTTTTTAATCCATCCTGTAAATCCTATGCTTTAGTTCTGGAATTGTGACACTCAAAACAATATGAATCTTATTTTCGATCCAGGCTTTATGGATTGGTCCTCCATGAGCGCTTATTAGGGAACTCAGCACCATGATCCTGTGTTTCTCTTTTCCACAATTAATGTCTTTAGGCTATATGAAAGACTTCTCTACAAATTCTATTTATGATCGAGGTCTATGATAGAGCTCTATAATCGAGCTCTAGGATCGAGCACATCTAATTGAAAATAAAAAAAGACAATGTCCCAAAATGAAATTTCCCACATTAAATCTGCTCAAGAGGTCCTTATTTATTCCACTTGATGAAATGATATGGTGGGATATTTTTGGATCACAAACATATTTTTAAAGCCACCCAAATCATGAGTCCATGATGGAGCTATTGACAGACTGGAAAAATAAGTACCCATTCTGCTAAATTATTTCATTGCACTTATTTTCTCAGAGGGATTATCATTTCAACATGAGGGAAATTTGGGTAGAATTGACTTACATGTTCAAGAACAGATCACGTCAGCTATAATGGTTCAGGATTAATAAAAACTATACATGTTAATACCACATACCTTTCATCACCAACTGTATACATAATAACATCAATATTTTCGAAGAGAATGTGTTGAAGCCATAGGTATCTCACCCATTGTACCATAAAATTCATAATGTAGGCTTAGGGAACCTGAAGAAGCGGTGGGATGATTATTGAGACCTATGTTAGGGTGGAAACATCACGGATTAATGGTCCTAGGATTACTACATATGTGCATCGTATATCAAATTTGGGGTAGAGATGAAGTGGGTAGTTGTGTATGATGATGTGTGGTCATTCCAAGTCAGTATCTATTAGTCGAAACATATGATGCATGATTTTCTATAAAGGTAGTCATTGAGGACCGAGGCACTCCATCTCCATCATTAGGAGTTCAACAACATGCTATGGTAACTCCTTCTGATATCAATAATTCCCATCATGGGGGTGATGTACGGTGATTTCCATCCTAAAAAGAACACATAGGAGGATTCAGATAAGATGTAAAAGTTTGAAAATGTGTTTATGGACTTGGTTTTAGATGATGGAAAACACTCAGTGAGGGATATCCATTTCATGTTTTGGTTTAGGTGTTCCCTAAAAATCCCGCTAGGGCATGTCATTGAAGGGAAATAGCTGCCTAAGAAACTACAAGTATGGCCTCTAAACTATTTCAATGGATCCCCACACATCAATGAAATGATTGACAGAAAATTCCTTATGAAAATAAAATTGAATCTATAATATTAGAGTGTCAAAATTGAGTAACATATAGTGGTTAGGTTGGATGGATTTACCACTTCTTGTATTTTTTTTGGATCATTCTAGAAAGATATATAATCATGGGTCTATGACCAAGAACATGCATTATGCTATGCATGATAGCGGTGGGGATACTGATCAATTATTGGAAAATGGTGAAGAGGAATGTGCAAAAAGTGTTGGTGCACAACAACAAGGGGAAGAAACAAGTTTATCAATGTGGACCACTCCACATTCTGTATGTTGGGATTGTTGCAAGCATGAATATCTATAAATGTACAAACCCTATTTCTCCTCCAAAGTGTGACGTTTGATCCACAATCCTCAATGTAGTGGGGAACATTCTCCATAAGCTGACTTCACCGTATAAAGTGAACATGGAGTAAAAGGTGGATGAATTACACGTCAATCCACTTCGGATACCAAAAGTACTATTCATTAATGATGTCCTGAAAACTAAGGAACATTGTACCTATCTCCATGACTTATGTGTTTTAGTTTTTCTAGAGTGGGTCGACCGTGGGCCCATATGTGATCCATATACCACTCAACTTTTTGGGAGGCAGTTCTTGTTTATTAAATGATTGAACTATAATGTTTACATTGGGGTATTCCATGTTTATTATACATACATGATGATGAAGATGTTGTGTATGTTTAATCACGAGGATAAAAAATGCGTTGTGATCTTCCTCCACCTACTATAATTTATAAGATGGTTTAAGAGTATGCAATGAGCATAGAATAAACCAAATCAGGGGAGATGATGAAGCAAATACCCTCTGTGTTGACGATATGGTTCCCTCTCGACCTTTATTCCATGGTAAAAAATGGATAGAACATCTCGTGGTGGCTGGGTTGAAACAATAACAAGGTAAATAATTCTTGGGTCTGGATGAGGCAAATGACGTGTAGTAGTAGAAGACCCGATGATCCCAGACGACCAGTTCTAGAAGAAAGGGAAGCCACCAATGGGGTCTAAAAGATATCCACTCATTCCCTTAGTATGTGGCTGCACATCATATACATAAATGATGATGATGTTTTTTCCAAGTCATGGGATACATTTATATTAAGTAAGAAATTTCTCAGTATCCTCGAAATGCGGGAATAGATTAACCATATCTGGATGGATCTTTTAGAGATCATCCATTATAATGGTGGTTTTCTTGTTGTTATATGTTGAATGGGAACAATATTGGGAAATTTTTTAATTATTTTTGCAACCTCATGGAACATCTCTTATAATGAAAGATCGAGTGAATGTGTTTCTTGTTCGAATATCCCTACCACAACTATATGCTTCTAAGAAAAGGGAATGATTCCTTTTATCAAAATAATCATAAGAGTCCTCTTAGGAGGAAGAGGATATAAGGTAGATCCCATTAGAGGATAGTGATGTTGTGACATCAGAGCTGGATGAGTTTTCCAAGGCCATTGATTTAAAAACAAAACCATTCTGTAATTGCACATATTCAGCCAATCCAATTTTTTTCAACTACCATTTGTCATATATTGGATAACCACATAGGAAAAACCTAATCTCGTATGATAGTTGATGTAGATTCGGGATCTCTACACGAGAAGATGATGACTATAGATTCTAGCTGGGCTTTGATAACTGGGGTGACTGTTCCAAAATATTTAAAGCTTCTAACCAAAAATGGGGGACCACGACCTGGGGTTCCAATAGAAGTGAATCGAGGGTGAGACCAATTATTTGATCTCGATAATTCTTCCCCCACACATAATACAATAAAAATTTTCCATCTAACCTGGAAAACAATCATTTGTGTATTTTTATTTGAAAATATCTTCAAATGGTGTGGGCCATCCTATAGAGGATGGTTGGGGATTATAGTACTCCTATATTAATGGGAATATCGATAATCATGGAAATGGATGCCCAATGTATACAAATAATTGCAGCTATAACTACAAGTAGAGTGACTAGGGTGATGGAAGTAGAAATCATCGAGGTTGGATCCTGTGATGAAAACCAACCACATGATATGGATCACAGGCTATCAGACAAGACACTAGAAACAGATCCTGTTACAGATCTTTTGGATGTATTATTTGAATATGACCTTGATGAACCAATAGAGAAAGATGATATAACTTATGGTGAAGTGGATAGAATGTTTTCCACCACTAGTCATGGAATCTATTTATGTGTTTCATCAAAGACACTCCAAAAGCATAGTGGGTAAAACAGATGGGGAATCAGCATTCCGGACTACGCAAACAATGCACTGGAGGAGTCGATTCTAGATTCCCACATATTCCCATTGAAGATTAGCCTGTGGAGAATGTGTGGAAGTATTGTAGTGGTCTCAGTGTGAGATTGTAGAGGAGGATGGAAGTCAATATCCATTACATTCATGAGGACTATGAAGAAGTCCAGCATTTGGGAACATGGGTGAATGAGCACTCTACTTTAATAGATGCACAATCGGATGTCATATTGTAATTGAAGGAACAGTCGAGAGAGGAACTGGAAAACATGTGCCAACCATCCCATGTGATGCTTAACATCTGAGCTAATGAGGATCAGACATGGATCATGACTGATGAATTGCACCGTGTGGCCAATTAAAAAGTGATGGAGCTTAGTAGGCATCACTTTTTCTTAGAGCTCACAATCAAGAGAGTGGAGGAGCTGAGATGCTCCATTGAATATGGGAAACCATATACCATACGGGACCATCCATAAGAGCCATTATTTTCACAAACTAAGGAAAAAACATTCAATAAATGGTTTCATTCTTGAATCTCATCATTTTTATTTGATTATAGATTCTCATATGTATCTATGAAATAATAAGTGATCAATCCCAAATCTAAATTTGGTCATTCCCATTGCGAGAAACAAGGGATGACCCTATAATTTTTCACCTTGTATATAACAGAAACATCCAACATCTGGACATTTGGGGTCCTAATGAACTCACATAGTATGTTGGAGTAAATAGGGGGTTGTGGTTAGAGAATAGTTGTCTCAAACCATCCAAACTACCCTTTCCCAACTTTCTCTATTGCACGAGTGAGATAACACTAGGGGAATTGAAATTATTTAAAATAATGGGGAATTAATATAGTGAATCATGATACAAAAAAATCAGAAAGCTTTATAGATGGAATGATAATGGAGGAAAATTGCTGACCATATTCGAAACACATCATCCACATCGTTATTAGCCAAAAATGGAGACAAACAAATGTTATCCAACTAGTAGGACAAATTCAAAACATAGGTCTAAAACACGATGTGTTATCTTTTATCCAATAGAATGTTATCCCATAACAATAGGTGATTCATGAGGTCGAGCATCCATACAACTTGGGGGTTCCATAGAATGTATAAGTGGATAAGGATCCAAAATTAAGTGTATGAAATACCATATAATGTGGGTAAGGGGTGTTCTAATGTAGTAAAACACTTTCGAAATGAAACCACCATGAAAAATGCGGATTGGGTGAGTGTTTTAGCATGAATCAAGGTCAAACCTATTTGTAGAAAGAACCACTCTAGATAGGACTAAGAATACCATTCAGTTTTTATCGTGAAAATGAAGATGATAGACAAGAAGGTTTAATGGCCTAAAATAAGGAAGATGGCTGATATAGTTTAGCATCATATAGTCAGTATGATAAAAGGGGTTTATTTTCATATTTCATGGTCCCATGTAAAATTTTTTAAAGTCGTGTTAAATAAAATAAGGTCTCTTAATTTAGGTACATAGAGTTTGGTCACAAATTAATGATCAAGAGATGAATGGTGAATAAAACTGAGGCTCATAACAAGGAAATGTTCTAGGGAATTCTAATATATCCTAAGAGGAGCGGAATCAATTTTAATATAGTTCATGAATCAAAACATTGTAAGAAACCAACACTGGTGGGGTTGATCCTCTTTCGTAATGAATCTAAAGTGTCACATAAGTGTCATAGGGCATCCTGAATTTATCCACGGTGGTGCGGCAGTTTATCATCATGTGTTAAACGACATGAGCACCCCAAAAGATAGATATGTAGTTTAATACATAACCCTGATGTGAATTAAGAGTAAATAAGTCCATAAAAACACACATTCTTGTAAGGGGCATAGGGACTAGAGGATTGAAAGATGAAATGAGTAGCAAATTAACCATAGATGAAGAGTCTAAGCATCACAACATATCTAATGTGAATTGTAATCTAGCCACCTTTAGTTCATTATGACTATATGGTAGACATCCAATTCCCAAAAAATATATTCTCTAGCGAAGAAAATTGTCGTTATTGCATAGTTTAATTCCATGTGAAGAAGGACACTGGAAGTCACATATTAAATTCCATAGTGTTCAAACCGCATTGGGAGGAGAGATGCAATATATCATCATGAGGATATAAAATATTAATGAGAAAAAAATAACTCCACATCATAATACACATTTCCGTAGCAGAAAACCAATAATGAATAGTAGTGGAAAATGACATGACTCTGCAGCTGGGCCTAGGGATAAAGTACTCAGTCTCACTGTGTATATATCACTGGTGAGAATCAAGCCTCACATAGTTATGGAATGTGACATGGATGTGGACCGAGGACAAATGGGAAATATATTCCGAAATTAATACAACATAAAACATGGTATTTTATCAATATACCACTCTGATGTAATGTTAATAGATTAACGAGAAGTGATAAGGATGTGGGAGGTCCAAGATTATGAACATAGAACTCATACCAAGGGGAAGTGTGATTCATTAATCCTAGCACAAAACATACAAATATCCCTAATCCTATCTAATCCAATCAAGATGTGGGGAAAATGGTAGATAATATCTTACAAAACATGGTTGAACATTGTAGGGAACAAATGTGATGAGTCAATAATGACACCCTGGTGCCTTTTCTCCCACTAAATTTGAAATGGAGGATGGATGAATAACATCGAGGGCCTCATAATTCATTTGAAATATATGAAAAAAAATTTATGTTAATCATGACATCAATATTTATGGAATAATGGTGATGTTGTAATGATGGCGGAGAACATTTGACCATTTTTGAAGCACAATATCCATATCATGTGTCTTGGGATTGGAATACACAAGTGAAGGTCAACTGCTGACCATAATTGTGATGCTGGAACTATCTCGAATATATATTGAAATCATTCAGGACATTGGCCGCAAATTATAGGCAATCCATACAGATGAGCTTCCATACCCTTGGGGGTCCTTTCGGATGTGAGAGATGATGGAGACCCAATAAAAGGTTTGCATGAAGAATGGATATGGAATGATAGAATGTACATTAATAATCAAATACTCTAGTAAGTAGAAAAAAACACATCTAAGAATGCTGATGAGGCATGGTATAGTTATGAGGGCTCAATTATGGGAATAAAACTCGATTAGAAGTTAAAAAAGAAATGGGTAAATGGGATATTAAATTCAGGGTTCGACCCGAGATGAAATTCGTAGATGTTTCTATATATCATGTGGTCGTAGAAATCAAGACATATATTTTTCGTGAAATGTCATGAATTTTAATATCACGTGCTATAGAAGAATATGATATGGTAAATATCATAGGGGGATTATATAGTATATCTATTATTGACCTGAGGTGAATGGGAAAAAATAATTTCATATGCCACACCACATAATCCCCTAATATCAATTGAAGAGGTTCCAAATGAAATAGATAATGTGTGGAGCTTGGGTTGGACCCAGGTAAAAAACACAGGGGAAATACAAAATATCCTTTGAGGGAATGAATCAAGAAACACTATGTTCTAGAATGCTCTGTAGTTTAACTTCATATATGATGATGTAGTGGTAAGGGAGATATTTCTATGTGAGGCACATTTTGGGGTTGTTGTAAACCCAACGTCAATAGGGAATAATGTCCAAACACAAAAAAAATTTAGAAAATGAATCTTAGGTCGTACGACTGGAAATAGAAATCCCAGGGTTGGACCCAAAGACAAAACATACGGGTCTTACTACATATACCATAAATATGGGAATCGAGAAATACTTATTTCACGAATTCCTTGTAGTTTAACTTCATATAGAAAGAATGAATGTAGACAGATGAGGTTTTAAATAGAATGTGCATTGCATAATAAAGCAGAAACGATGAGAATGTGGTTAGGATATGTCCACCCCACACCATAAACAATCCCAATGTGAAACCTCATGCCAATAGGGATGAATAGAGAGAATCACCTATGATAGATCCGTAGGAAAAATGTTTGGGTGTTCTTACATTTCTTTTAAGGGTGAGAATCATGCCACAAGTTGTTATGGAAATTCCTTGCAGTTTTACATCATGCTGTATAGAATAAATGTAAAAGGGTATGATATGGAGGGAGGGTAACATGGTGCAGTTGTTACAAATTTTACATTAATGATGAAAAATAAATACCACATAACACCATATTAATCCATCTAATAGAACTAAACCAAGAGGTAGAAACAAAGAATACAAATATATTTGTTGGGTTGGACCCGAAGAAAAAATGTCTGGTCATTCATATGTATCCTGCAAGGGCTGGTATCAAGCCACACATAGTTCATAAGATGTAGTGTAGTTTTACATCAGGGGGTACGAACAAAGAGGGGATATCCATAAAGGGTGACACATGCCACGATAGTATAAAACCCCGATGTTAATTGGGTTAAAATCCATATTGCACTTCATCCCCTGAGGATATATATGCCATGATTCTAGATGGATGGAATAATTTTGGTACATAGGGCTATAGTAAAATACTTAATGTCCAAGAGTTAATACATATCCAATAATGATTGGAATCATGAAACACATTGTTAATGATTAGTTTTTTATTTTAGTGTCATGTAGAAAAGATGATGTAGGTATTAGTGTATGTTCATGTAGCTTGAACTGTAAAGACCTGGTTTAATGTCATGTTCATTAGACAATGTGTAGTTTAATACATTGGGTATGGACTGGTTATCTATAGTCCATGCTCAGATCAACTGTATTAGGTGCAAAGTGCGGTGTCCCCACACGGATGGGAGAAGGTTCACCTTCACCAGCGAGAAGGGAGCCTTTGCAGCGCATGATGAACATGCGCAGAGGAGAGGGCAGCCAATCACACATAAGATGGCTAGTCTCATCCTTGGAGAAGTTGATGTGTAGAGTCTGAGTTTTCCAGTTGTGGTGGATCAATATTCGGATGTTTTTCCAGACGATGTTCCAGCACTACCTCGTAACAAATAGGGATACCTATACATTGACCATTACCCCGGGAAAACACCAATATCTACTCCAACACATTGGATCGCTCCCAATGAGCATTGTGAGCCGCAGGTATATCCTGAGGACTTGTAGGAAAAGGGATTCATCCGACCCAGTATATCACACTGGGCTTCTCTGATTTTGTTTGCCAAGAAGGCGGATGGGAGCTTGTGACTGTATGTCGACTACCGACCACTGAATCGAGTGACCATAAAGGAAAAGTACCCACTTATGAGGATTGAAGACCTCTTTCATCAGCTGAAGGGAGCATGTTGGTTCTCGAAGAAGAACATCCAGTCACGCTATCACCAGCTCAGAGTTTAAAATGTGGGTGTGCAGAAGGCGGCCTTCAGGTGTCAGTATGGCTAGTAAGAGTTCTTGGTTATTCCCTTCAGCATAACCAATTCTTTAGTAGTGTTCATGAGTATCATTAACATTACCTTCTAGCCTTACCTAGATCGATTTTTCATAGTTTTCATCGATGACATATTTATTTACTCCATTATTGAGGAGGAGCACGCCTACCACTTGAGGGTTGTACTACACACACTCCAAGAACACAACCTTTATGGTAAGTACTCGAAGTTCCAGTTCTGGATTCGAGAGGTTAAATTTATGGGAAATGTCATCTAGGAGGCAAGAGTAACATTGGATCCAATGAAGATCGAGGAAGTAATTTCTTGGGTGCCACCCAGGAGTATGACGGTGGTGCAGATTTTTCTGGGTCAGGATTGTTACCATCTGAGATTTATTCCAGACTTCTCCATAGTTTTATCTCTGCTTTCATCCTTGACGAAGAAGGGGAAACCCACCATGTGCTCAGATAGATGTCAGCAGATCATTCAATAGATGAGACAGAGGATGACTAGTGCACCTATCTTGACGCTACCAGAGGAGGGCGTTGGGTACGTAGTGTACTGCGACACATCAGGGACTGGACTCGGGTGTGTCCTGATGTAGGAGAAAGTAGTAAACACTTATGGTTTGAAACAACTAAGACCGCATTATAAGAACTACGCTACCCATGACCTGGAGTTAGTAGTAGTGGTCTTCACCTTGATGATGTGGCAGCACTATCTGATGGGTGAGCGATTTACAGTCTACTCCGACCACCAATGTCTCAGGTACATATTCTTGCAAAAGGACCTGAACCTGAGACAATGGTGATGGCTTGAGTTCCTCCAAAACTATGAATTTTAGATAGTTTATACTCCTGGGTAGGGGAACGTTGTAGCTGATGTTCTCAGAAGGTGATCATGCATTCAACTATTAGGAGAGGCGACGGAGCAACTAGCTGCATTTCAAATATCATTTGTGGATATAGATGGAGTAGCCTTTATACAGCCACTCACAGTCACTCCTTCACTCCATCAGTGATTCAGAGAGGCACAATGTGGGGACATTGACTATGAGATGTGACGTTCTCGGATATACAAAGGGCAGGTGCCTGATGGATTTTCTGAAGGAGGGAAGCACGTCATCCTCTTTAGGGGACCTACTATGGTACCAGTTGCACTACAGGAGGAGGTGCTGAGGATTTTCCACATCTCCCTTCTATAGGTACATAAAAGAGTGGTAATGATGTATCAGAACCTCAAACGACAACACTAGTGGCCAGGTATGAAGAAGGTTGTAGTAGAGTTCGTTTCACGATGCCTCACTTGTCAGCAAGTGAAGGTGGAGCACCAGGTACCACCAGGCTTGGTACAACCCTTAGAGGTCCCAGAGTAGAAGTGGGATGGGATATCAGTGGATTTCGTGATGGGGCTTCCACGTACATCCAAAGGGCACGACTCATCTGGGTGATCGTCGGCCGACTCACCAAGTCAGCCCACTTCCTATCGATCATAGAGCAGGGCTCGGTAGAGAGCTTGTAACGCCTATACATTCAAGAGATCTTGAAGATTCATTGTGTTCCATCATCTATCGTTTCGGATCGAGATTCTTGATACACTTCCCGACAATGGAAGGGATTACATGAGGCTTTTGGGATGCAGTTATGTCCCAGCACCACCTTACATCCTTAGAAGAATGGCCAGACAGAGTGGACCATTCAGACTCTCAAGGACAAGCTCTGTGCACGTGTCCCTGACATTGGTCGCAGCTGGGAGGATCACTTACACTTGGTGAATTTTGCATACAACAACATCTACCACTCCCCCATCGGGATGGCACCTTATGAGGCACAATACGAAAGACCTTCTAGATCACCTATGTGTTGTACTGACCCAGGGGATTCAGTACTTGTAGGACCAGAGATGGTTCAAGATATGATGGAGAAGATACAGATCATCCAAGAGCAGATGAAGAATGCATAGAAAAGACAAAATTCCTATGCTGATAGGAGACAGATACCACTTTAGTTCGGGGATGGTGACCACATTTTCCTACAGGTCTCTCCTCGATGAGGTCTATAGAGATTTCGTAGGGGTGGAATGTTATCTCGACGTTTTATTGGAACTTTCCACATCCTCATTAGAGTAGGTGAGGTGGCTACCACATGGCCCTTCTACCTATGTTGCACCAGGTGCATGACGTCTTCCCCAAATCTCACCTGAGGAGAAACGTGCATAACCCATCAAACATCATCGATCATTGAGTGATGGACATCGATGATGGTACGACATTTTCAGAGGTCCTGGTGGAGATCTAGGATCGACAGGATCAGGTCCTAAATGGATAGTCGATTCATCTGGTGCGCATTCACTGGAAGCACGAGAACCTCCATGAGATCACTTTGGAGCAGAAGGCTTAGATGCGTTTACAATACCCCCATTTGTTTCCCTATTGTGTGTTGTAGCTTTACGAGGAAGTAAATCCTTGAAGTGGGAGTAATGTAAAGTCCTAGAAATTTGAGGAAATTTTTTTGCTAAATACTTTGGAATTTTACGAGTCTGTGGTTTTTAACGGCACATGATTCCAAGACCAGTGTGTCCAGAATAAATTTCTGATGTTTTTTTCAGGTACGTTTAGTAAACATACGTGCGTGTTTTTCTATCTTTTGAACCGACCCATAGAATCGAAATACAAGGGCACCGATAAACTTGCAGCACAAGTATTTTCTTAAGGAGACCTTTACCGCTGTTGCGTTTTATGCGAGTAGAGAATTAATTTTATGGGGACTTTGAAAAAAATAAATAAAATTATAGCACAAAATATTATTTAATGATGTTAGTTATTTCCTCCCAAGGGGAGTTACAGGTGGGGACCACACCCACATAACCTCCCATGAGAGGATATGTGTGAGGTGGGGCCCATACGAGCCCTAATATATTAAATAATATTTTTATGAGTGAAATTTTGTCGATTAAATATATATGTATAGGAAAATGCGAATAAATAAATAATTATTAATATAATTCAATCACATTTAAAAAACATAATTACAAATACATAAATAAGATTAATTTTATAACCTAAAATTGTAAATTACATTTATACATGATCTATTTTTGTAAAAAATATTTTACACATAAAAATTTTTATAAAAAAATGAAAAGAATAATTTATTGTAATATAGATTAAATATTTTGAAATAAATATGAAAATTATAAAAAATCAACAATTCATAATTTTGAATATTTATGTTAGTATATTTTATTATAAAATTACATAAAAGACTGAATGTAAATTAAATTTTTATAAATTGTAGGAAATGATTCATTATGATTAAAATCCTTAATATTTATAATTATTAATTGAAACAAATTTGTATTTTATAAAAAACCTAAGAAATTTTATGTAATACTATTTGTATAATTATTTTTACAAATAAATAATTCAACTATATTCAAAATTTTTATAAATATTGATAAATAAAAGAATTAATTGAGTTTTTTTATATGAGGGATTTTATAGTGTCTGATTTTTACATATTAATTGGATTATTATGAGGGTTTGAAGTCGAGACGATCCAATGGCCTAGATGGGTTCTTCCTCGGGAGAACCAATATGATCAGGATCTAAATTTCCATCATCGAAACCTAGATCATCCAAATGAGATATAAAGTATAAAGGCCATCACCATGCAAGATGGACGTTAATCATTTAGCATGAATTTAGGTAATATCATTTTCTCATGGGCATCATAGTACATATCAAAACACAAAAGGGTATTGTAACTCATTGAGGGCGTTTTGAAAGTGTATTGTGGGAATCATACCTAGATATTCCATCATTATACCCCTTCCAATAAATTTGATGATCAATTTATGGAAGGAGCGTATTTATTTTTGGGTGTCCAGATTTTATTGGAATTCAAGGATCTCTTCCAATGTCGAGATTTAAATTTTTAAATGCCACTATTAGATTGATATATTATGTCAACAATTTCAGTTTGATATTTTAAGGATTAATTCAAATCATTAACCCATTTGTGTCGAACTATAAACAGCTTCTACCACCAATATCTGTATTAATTGAAACTTCATTTGGAATACTAAAGAGTGAATTAAATTGAAATATGTTTTGATGTTTATTGTTAATTAAGATTAATCAAAACATCTTCAATATAAAATACATAAATATGCATCACCTTCTTCATCCACTTATAATATCAATAAATCGATGAATATATTTTCAAGCATAAATCTAATTGATTAGAGACACAATTATATGTAGCTATACTTCTAAGAATGGATCAATAATTATCAATTTATCTACATAAAATATTTTTGTGTGTGGATATATATGTTTTTAGTCTGGTGGGGATTTTGGTGGTATCTAGTAAAAAGAGACATGATTCGTTATTTATCTATGTTTACCTATTTATTTTTTCTAAATGGATTTTGAGACATGGTTAATGGAAATAATATTCCTAGAATTAATATAATTTTTTGGTGTGTTAAATGATAAAAATATTCCTTTTTATCCATCATATTGCTCAAAACACCATCATACTGCTACTTTCATCTTTCTTATCACTAAGAGTAGATTTATTTAGATTAATCTTATTGTAAAAAATTAATTATTTTATATCTTAAATTATTATATGTTATATTCTTTTCAATGGAATTTTTTCAAAATGTTAATCAAATTAAGTTTTAGTATTTCAATAAAATTAGAGAGGGGAAAGTTTAATTTTAGTTATTTATTTCAATAAAAATTTACTATCATATGAGAAACGTTTATCGCTCAAATATTTATTTAACAAAAATTATAATTTGTACGGGAAAGTCAGATTACATTATAATTTAACCAATTTCAAAATTATACATGTTCGATATTATAAAAATGTATATTTTTAAGGGAATGGTCTATAATAATTGTTTTCTACGACAATTATTTATGTATTTTTTTACAACAGATAATAATTTTTTTGCGAAAACATTTTACAATACAATATTTATATATTTTTATTGAAAATTATTTATTTCAAAATCCCTAATATGTAAGGTATGTTATTAGTTAATTTATACAAATCATTTAGTTTGTTCATAGTATAATTATATTAAAATCATATATTATAAGAAATGAAGTTGAATTTATTAAAGTATAATTATATAGTTTTAAATTTCATAATATTTCATTAAAAAAATAGATATGTCTTTAATCCGTAACTATTAACATTACATGAAGTATGAATACATGGTGTTTTTTAATTTTAATGTTTTCCTTCATTTATTTTAAATGTAAATAAATATTTAACAGTATGTATTTCTCTAAAATATTTATAGAATTATACAAAAACTACCATTTTTAAATGAATAATTATTATTATTTTTCAAAATAATTCACTTTTTTTAAATGATTTTAATTGTGTTGTAATTGATAAATGTAGATCATCAGTAAAAATTATTTCTTAAAATTAAATTCGGCACATGGGTATCTAATTAGTTGATAAGGAACTGAGTGTGAAACAATGGCCACCTGTGTATATTTTATACTAGTGTTGTTTCATGTGGCCAAATAGTTTTCATAGGATCATCAAAATGTCAATATAATCCATAAATTAAATTTTATATTCAAATCAAATTTTTTCGGTAAATCCCAAAAATAATCAAGAAATATATTTGAAAAGAATATTTAAGATGAAAGTATTTTTCAATGATATCTTTTCAAAAAATATCTTCAAAATGGAAATTATTTTTGAAAATATTATTATATATTAGATATTTATATTATTTCAAATTTTATATAATGTTTTTTTAAATGAGTTTTTATAAAATTAATTTTCAATTTTTTACCCCAACACTAGGAAATTTTATTCTCATCCCATTTTTAAAAAAAATATCATTGGTGTTTTTAAATTTTAAATCACATTGATTTCTTAATAAATTTGCACAAAAAAAGAGAATTAGATACTTTATTTTATTTTTATAATGATCTGATTAATTATATATATTTCTCTAATACTATATATCCAAGAACAGAAAAGGCCCTCATCTATATAATGCACTATTAATTTTGTAGTTATCTGCTACAAAATAATACACATCATGTTTTTAGAACTGAATACATAAGTGAAGTTTTAGTTATTCATATTTTGTTTATGTGGAATGGTCTACAAAACTATGGTGATTATGAATTTTCATTTGAGGGAAAAATCAATGCAATAAAACCTTTTTTGAACTTCTAGGTATTTTATTAGCCTTACAAATATTTAATCCCAATCTTACTACAATAACATTATTATGATGATTGATATTCATAATTTTTTTAATTCCGAAAAATGAATTGCGATGATACAATCCATTTATCTGAGGATAATGCAACAATTAAAAAATTATAAGCTCATTTTTTTAAAATTATTTTACTTTATGTAATAATTTATAGTTGATACATGTTAATAATATTTGATTTAATAACTTTGAAGTAATTTAAATTGAAAATAAAAAATATTGAATATAAATTAAGTAAAATGATATCCAATTATACATTTCTTCACATAATATTTGATATAAAAATTAAGATAACAATAATAATTTTTATATGAACTAAATAAATAAATGATTAACACTTTAATATGATAATTTATTATATAAGATTTTTATTAGTAAAATTTTATCAAATAATTATATATATACATGTTTATCCATATTATTTTATCATTTATAAAATAATTTAAATTATAAATTTTTTTATATTTATAAATTTTTAAAAAAATTTATTTATAATGTAACTATTTCAATTATTTTTATACAATTTTTATTACGGAAAATATATTTTCATAATTATAACATTTAAAATAATTACGAAAAGATAAATTCAATCTAATATACCATTAATATATGAAATAACTAAAATCATGAAAATATTAATGAATCAAATTATATTATTCATAATTGTGAATATTTATGTCAGTAAATTTGATTCTCAAATTATTTCAATAATGAATATTAATAAGATTTCATTAAAAATATGAATAAATCTTAATCGTTAAAATCATTAATTTTTATATTTAATAATTAATAGTTATATATATTATAATTAATTTTATGAAATAATATGCTATAATATGTGTAATATTATTTAAATAAATATCTATAATAATCATACATGAGTATTGAGTAAAAATGGATAAATAAAAAAGGAATAATTGATATTTTTTGAATAAAATGGATTTATGGTGGTTCAATCTTTGAGTTGGTCTTGACCTATTATGAGGGGATAATGTATATGGGTTCAAGAGGAAAAATGGGTTCATCCTTTGTAGATTTGTGTCGAAAAATAGTTCTATTTCATCCGGATAAGTCTAGCGTGGATAAATGATTGATCGAGTACAAAGACCATCACTAAATGAGATAGACACAAATCACTAAACACATATCGTGTTGGGGTCACACATCAGCGGAAATCAATGTCCATAAATGATCACAAAAAGGGCTTTGAACTCATAAAAGGGGATTTTTATGAGTATAGGAATAAATTTTATTTGAGGATTAAATTTTGATTCTCATTAAGAGGGATTTAATGATCAATCAGAGGATACATTTTAAAAATTATGGTTTATGAGTATAGTTGGCGTTTAGGGTTTACTTTTATTCCATTTGTGATGGATATTAAATGATGGTATTAAATCAATAGTTTTATTAAAAAAATTCAGTTTTTGATCTTAATTGTTAATTAAAAAAATTATTAATTTTATCTATCATTATCCACTACTATTGAGGCATATATCTCGATTTAATGATACGTCAAGAAGAATATTAATCACTAAATTAAATTGAATGTATTTATTATTCTTAATTCAAATTCATCAGTCCTGGTGTGAAATAACAAATATAAATCACCTTTTGTAATATGAATTTAATTTCAATAAATCAATGGTGATTTTTTGTTGAATTAATGTATTCGATCAAAGACTCATTTATAATTTCATTGACTTCTATTGTTGTCTAAATAATAATTAATCAGTTTGTATCAATTATTATTTTTATTATGTATATAGATGTGTCTGAGTATGTTGAGGAGTCAAGAGTTAGTCTATAATGTCTGGTGGTGTTGCCATTCATTCAATTTTTCTCAGTGTTTTCCCATTATCATATTATGAAATATAGTCAATGAAAATCGTTTACCACCAATTCATCTCTTTATTAGTTTTTGCGAGGTCAGGCAAACCCCATATTCTTTCATCTAGTTTGTCTAAATGATAGTTGAGGGCTTCCTATGTCATGATAATATATGGATGTATGATGATAATATTTCATATTAGGGCAATGGATTACACATTTTAAATCACAAGTGATTAAATATTTTATGATAGATTTTTTTTTAAAAATTAATCATATTATATTTTTTAATATAATTAGTTATGGGGAATTTAAATTTTTATATTTATTTACTTAAAATTTTATTATATTATGTGAAATGATGATTTTTAAAATGTTTTTTATTTAAATTATATTATTTTAGGGGAAAAATTCTTATATTATCAATTGCACAATTTCAATATAGTACGTGTTATATATATTAACTATGTTGATTTTTAAGGTATTTTTTTCATATATATTTATTAATTTTAAGAAAATTATATTATAAAAAGTATTATTTAATAATAAATTTTTATATTTACAGGGAATTTATTTTATTATTCATAATTTTTTTATTTTTCTTATAATTTATTTTTTTAAAATCCCATTATGTATAAGGGATGAAATTGGTTATTTTATGTAAATTATTTTTTTCATGGTATTTTATTTTAAAATAATATATATGAAATGAAATTGAATTTATAAATGTATCTATTATACAGGTTTTATTTTCATTAAATTTCATTCATACCAATATTTAACAAAATTATCATTAACTATTTACATTTCATACATTATTAATACAAGATGTTATTTAATTTTAATGGTATTAAAATCATGTATTTTAAGTGTAAATTATTCATTAAATTTTTTTATTTCTCCAAGAACATTATAAAATTTATGAAATATATATTTTTAATAGATAAATATTTTCATATTTTAAAAATAATATTAATTTTTTAAAAATTGGGATATATTTTGATTTCATTGTGAATGGGATATATTTATTAAAAAAAATCTAAAAAAAATTAAATTCTACACTATGGTATCAAATAATTTGATGAGGAAGGGAGTGTGAACCCATAACATCATGACAAATGCTTCTAAGGGTCATATTCATTGTGGATACATGTTTTTCATAGGATATAATTATTTTTGGTTTATTCCATAAAATACATATTATTTATAAATGACAGACCTTGAAGATAAACTTTGTGTTGGACTGACCCAGTGGAGTTAGTACTTGTAGTACCATAGATTGTTCATGCTATGATGGAGAAGATTCAAATCATCCAAGAGCAGATGAAGACTGAATAGGGCAGAAAGACGTCCTATGCTGATAGGAGACAGAGACCACTCGAGTTTGAGGACGGTGACCACGTTTTACTACAGGTCTCACCTCGATGAGTTCTATGGAGATTTGACAGGGGTGGCAATTTATCTCCGCGTATTATTGGGCTATTCCACATTCTTAGTAGAGTAGGTGAGGCGGCTTACCACTTGGCCCTTCCACCTATGTTGCACCGGGTGCATGACATCTTCCACAAATCTCACATGAGAAGATATGTTTATGACCCATCAATCATCATCGACCATGGAGTACTGGACATCGATGATGGTGAGACATTTTCGGAGGTCCTGGTGGAGATCGAGGATCGACATGATCGGGTCCTACATGGCCAGTCGATTCCTCTGGTGCGCATTCCCTGGAAGCACGGGAACCTCCATGAGAGCACTTGGGAGCAGAAGGCTCAGATGTGACTACAATACCCCCATTTGTTTTCCTAGTGTGTGTTGTAGCTTTATGGGGACGTAAATCCTTGAAGTGGGAGTAATGTAATGTCCCAGAAATTTGAAGGAAATTTTTTTCCTAAATACTTTAGAATTTTACAATTCTGCGGTTTCTAACGGCACATGATTCTGAGGACCAGTGTATCCAGAATCAATTTCTGATGTTTTTTTCGGGTATGTTTAGTAATCGTACGTGCAATTTTTTCAATCTTTTGAACCAACGCTCGAAATTGAAATACGAGGGCACCGATAAACTCGCAACACAAGAATTTTTTTAAGGGGACCTTTACCGCAGTTTTGTTTTATGCGAGTTGAGAATTAATTTTATCGGTACATTGAAAACAACAAATAAAATTGTTTCACACAATATTATTTAATGATGTTAGTTATTTCCTCCCAAGGGGAGTTACAGGTGGGGCCAACACCCACATAAACTCCAAATGCGAGGATATGTGTGAGGTGGGGCCCACACGATCAATAATTTATTAAATAATATTTTTATTAGTGAAATTTTGTCGATTAAATATGTATGTAAATGAAAATGCAAATAAAATTATAATTATTAATATAATTCAAACACTTTTAAAAATAATAATTATAAATACATAAATAGGTTAATTTTACAATGTAAAATTGTAAATTACATTTATGCGTGATCTATTTTTGTAACAAATATTTTACACATAAACTATTTTATAAAAAAACTAAAAGAATAATTTATTGTAATATAAAATAAATATATGAAAAAAATATATAAATTAAAAAACTCAAGAATTCATAATTTTGAATAATTATGTTAGTATATATTATTATAAAATTACTTAAAAGACTAATTGTGAATAAAATTTCTATAAATAGTAGTAAATGATTAATTATGATTAAAATCCTTAATATTTATAATTTTTAATTGATACTAATTTGTATTTTACAAAAATAGTATGAAATTTTATGTAATAATATTTGTATAATTATTTTTACAAATAAAGAATTCGACTATATACAATGTTTTTATAAAAAATAAAAAATAAAATCATTAATTGAGTTTTTTTATATGATGGATTTTATAGTGTTTGATTTTTACATATTAATTGGTTTATTATGAGGGTTTGAAGTCGAGATGATCCAATGGCCTAGATGGGTTCTTCCTCGGGAGAACCAATATGTTCAAGAGCTCAATTTCCATCAGATAAACCTAGCTCATCCAAATGAGATATAATGTATAAAGGTCGTCACCATGTAAGATGGACGTTAATCACTGAGAATGAATTGAGGTAATATCGTTTTCTCATGGGCATCATAGTACATATCAAAAAACCAAAGGGTATTCTAACTCATTGAGGGCGTTTTGAAAGTGTATAGGGGGAATCATACCTAGAGATTCCATCATTATACCCCTTACAATAAATTTGATGATCAATTTATTGAAGGAGCGTATTTATTTTTGGGTGTCTAGATTTTATTGGAATTCAAGGATCTCATCCAATGTCGAGATTTTAATTTTAAAATTCTACTATTAGATTGATATATTATGCAATCAATTTTAGTATTATATTTTAAGGATTAATTCAAATCATTAACCAATTTGTGTCGAACTATAAACAGCTTCTACCACCAAAATCTGTATTAATTGAAGCTTCATTTGGAATACTAAATAGTAAATTAAATTGAAATCTGTTTTAATGTTTATTTTTAATTCAGATTCATCAAAACTTCGTCAATATAAAATATATAAATATGCATCACCGTCTTCATCAACATATAATATCAATAAATCAATGAATATATTTTGAAGCATAAATCTAATTGATCATAAACTCATTTATAAATAGCTATACTTCTTCGAATGGATCAAGAATAATCAATTTATCTACATAAAATATTTTTGTGTGTGGATATATATATTTTTTAGTCTGGTGAGTATTTTGGTGGTATCTAGTAAAAAGAGACATGATTTTTTTTTTTCTATGTTTACCTATTTTTTTCTTCAAAAAGGATTTTGAGATATGGTTAATGGAAATCATATTCCTAGAATTAATATCATTTTTATTGTGTTAAATGTTAAAAATATTCCTTTTTATCCATCAAATTGCTCAATACTCCATCATAGTGATACTTTCGTCCTTCTTATCACCAATAGTATATTTATTTAGATTAATTTTATGGTAAAAAATTAATTATTTTCAATCATAAATTATTTTATGTCAAATTCTTTTCAATGGTATTTTTTCAAAATGTTAATCAAATTAAATTAGTATTTCAATAAAAATATCGAGGGGAACATTTAATTTTAGTTATTTATTTCAATAAAAATTTACTATCATATGAGAAATGTTTATCTCTCAAATATTTATTCAATAAAAATTATAATTTTTAAGGGAAAATCAGATTACATTATAATTTAAACAATTTCAAAATTATACATGTTCTATATTATAAAAATGAATATTTTTATTGGAATGGATTATAATTATTGTTTCCTACGGCAGTTTGTTTATGTATTTGTTTACACCAGATTATAAATTGTTTGGGAAAAAATTTTACTGTACAATATTTTCATATTTTTATTGAAAATTATTTATTTCAAAATCCCAAATATGTAAGTTATGTTATTAGTAAATTTAAAAAAATCATTTATTTTTTTCATAGTTTAATTATATTAAAATAATATTATATAAGAAATGACGTTTAATTTATTAAAGTATATATTATTTAGTTTTAAATTTCATAAAATGTCATTAAAAAAAAGATATGTCTATAATTCGTAACTATTAACATTACATGTAGTATGAATACAAGGTGTTTTTCAATTTTAATGTTTTTTCTTCATTTACATTAAATTTAAATAAATATTTAACAATATGTATTTCTAAAAAATATTTATAGAATTTTATAAAAAGTACCATTTTTAAATGAATAATTATTATTATTTTTCAAAACAATTCACATTGTTTTTAAATGGTTTTAATTGTGTAGTAATTGAGAAATGTATATCTTCTCTAAAATTTATTTCTTAAAATTAAATTCGGCGCATGGGAATCTAATTAGTTGATAAATAATTAAGTGTGAAACAATGGCCACCTGTATAAACTTCATACTAGTGATGTTTCATGTGGTCCAATATTTTTCATAGGATCATTTAAATGTCAATCCAATCCATAAATTAAATTTTATATTCAAGTCAATTATTTTTGGTAAATCCCAAAAAAAGGCAAGAAATGTTTTTGAAAAGAAATTTCAAAATGAATGTATTTTTCAATGATAAATTTTCAAAAATATTTTCAAAATGGTAATTATTTTTGATAATATTATTATATATTATATATTTATATTATTTCTAATTTTATTTAAAGTGTTTTAAATGAGTTTTTATAAAATTAATTTTAATTTGTTTTTTACCCCAATATTAGGAAATTTTATTCCCATCCCATCTTAAAAAAAATCATTGGTGTTTTTGACATTTTAAATCACATTGATTGATTAATTATTTGGAACACAGAAAGAGAATTAGATACTTTATTTTATTTTTATAATGCTCTGATTAATTATATATATTTCTCTAATACTACATATCCAAGAACAGAAAAGGTCCTCATCTATATAAAGCACCATTAATTTTGTAGTTATCTGTTACAAAATAATACACATCGTGTTTTTAGAACTGAATACATAGGTGAAGTTTTAGTTCTTCATATTATGTATATGAGGAATGGTCTACCAAACTATAGTGAATATGAATTCTCATTTGATGGAAAAAATCAATTCAATAAAACATTTTTTTAACTTCTAGGTATTTTATTAGCCTTATAAATATTTAATCCCAAACTTACTAGAATAACATAATTTTGATTATTGATATTCATAATTTTATTAATTCTAAAAAATGAATTGCGATGATACAATTCATTTATGTGAAGATAATGAAACAATAAAAAATTATAAGCTAAATTTTGTAAAATTATTTTACTTTATGTATTAATTTATAGTTGACACATATTAATAATATTGGTTTTAATAACTTTGAAGTAATTTAATTTGAAAATAACAAATATTGAATATAAATTAAGTTAATTTATATCAAATTATACATTTCTTAACATAATATTTGATATAAAATTTAAGATAACAATAATAATTTTTATATGAACTAAATAAATAATATATTAACACATTAATATGATAATTTATTATATAATATTTTTATTAGTAAAATTTTATCAAATAATTATATATATACATGTTTAAGAATATTATTTTATCATTTATAAAATAATTTAAATTCTTAAATTTTTTTATATTTATAATCTATTAAATAATTTTTTTAGAATGTAACTATTTCAATTATTTTTATACATTTATTATTATGGAAAATATATTTTCTTAATTATAACATTTAAATTAATTACAAAAATAAAAATTAAATCTAATATAACATTAATATATTAAATAATTGAAATAATGAAAATATTAATGAATAAAATTTTATTATTCATAATTGTGAATATTTATGTCTGTAAATTTTATTCTCAAATTATTTCAATAATGAATATTAATAAGATTTCATTAAAAATATGAATGAATCCTAGTCGTTAAAATCGTTAATTTTTATATTTAATAATTAATACTTATATATATTATAATTAATTTTATGAAATAATATGTTATAATATGTGTAATATTATTTTAATAAAAATATATAATAATCATACATGAATATTGAGTAAAAATGGATAAATAAAAAAAGAATAATTGATATTTTTTAATAAAATGGATTTATGGGGGTTCAATCTTTGAGTTGGTCTTGACCTATTATGAGGGGATAAAGCATAGGGGTTCAAGAAGAAAAAATGGTTTCATCCTTTGGAGATCTGTGTCGAGAAATAGTTCTAATTCATACGGATTAGTCTAGCGTGGATAAAAGATAGATCGAGTCCAAAGACCATCACTAAATGAGATAGACACAAATCACTAAACACATATCAAGTTGGGGTGAAACATCAGTGGAAATCAATGTCCATATATGATTACTGAAAGGTCTTCGACCTCATAAAATAATTTTTGTATGAGGATAGGAATAAATTTTATGCGAGTATTAAATTTTCATTCTCATTCAGAGGGATTTATTGATCAATCATAGGATACATTTTAAAAATAATGGTTTATGAGTATAGTTGGCGTTTAGGGTTTACTTTTTTTCTCTTAGTGTTGACTATTAAATCATGGTATTAAATCAATAGTTTTATTAAATAAATTCAGTTTGTGATCTTAATTATTAATTAAAAACATTATTAATTTTTTCTATCATTATCCATAACTATTGTGGCCTATATCTCGATTAAATGATACGTCAAGAAGAATCTTAATCACTGAATTAAATTGAATATATTCTTTATTCTTAATTCAAATTCATCAGTCATGTTTTGAAATAAAAAATATAAATCACCTTTTATAATATGAATTTAATATCAATAAATCAATGGTGAATTTTTTAGGAATTAATGTATTTGATCAAAGACTCATTTATAATTTCATTTAATTATATTGTTGTCTAAATAATTATGAACTTGTTTGTATCAATTATTATTTTTATTATGTATATCGATGTTTTTGTGTATGTTGAGGAGTCTAGAGTTAGTCTATAATGTCTAGTGGTGTTGCCATCAATTCAATTTTTCTTTGTGTTTTCCCATTATCATAGTATGAAATATAGTCAATGAAAATATTTTTCCACCAATTCATCTCTTTTTTAGTTTTCGCGAGGTCAGGCAGACCCCATCTTCTTTCATCCAGTTCGTCGAAATGATAGTTGAGGGCTTCCTATGTCATGATAATATATGGAAGTAAAATGATAATGTTTAATATTAGTGAAATGGATTACATATTTTAAATCATAAATGAGTAAATATTTTATGATAGTTTTTTTAAAAAAATTAATCATATTATATTTTTTAATATATTTAATTAGGGGGAATATAATTTTTTATATTTATTTATTTTAATTTTTTTTATATTATTTGTAATGACTATTTTTAAAATGTTCTTTATTTAAATTATATTATTTAAGGGGTAAAATTATTATATTATCAATTGTACAATTTAAAAATAGTACATGTTCTATATTTTAACTATGTTGATTTTAAGGGAATTTTTTTCATATATATTTATTATTTTTATGAAAATTATTTTATAAAAAGTACTATTTGGAAATAAATTTTCATATTTACAAGGAATTTAGTTTATTATCATTAATTTTTTCATTTTACTTATAATTGATTTATTTCAAATCCCATTATGTGTAAGGGATGTAATTAGTTATTTTACGTAAATGATTTATTTTCTTGGTATTTTATTTTAAAATTATATATATGAAATGAAATTGAATTTATTAATGTATATATTATTCAGGTTTTATTTTCACTAAATTTCATTCATACTAATGGTCAACAAAATTATCATTAACTATTTACATTTCATTCATTATTAATACAAGATGACATTTAATTTTAATGGTATTAAATTCATGTATTTTAAATGTAAATTATTCATTAAAAATTTTTATTTCTCCAAAAACATTATAAACATTATGAAATGAATAATTTTAATAGATAATTATTTTCTTATTTTAAAAATAAAATTATTTTTAAAAAATGGGGATATAATTGGATCTCATTGTGATAGGGATATATTTAGTAAAACAATTCCAAAAAACTTATATTCTACACTTTCGTATCAAATAAGTTGATGGGGAAGGGAGTGTGAACCCTTGACATCACAAGAAATGTTTCTATGGGTCTTATTCATTGTGGATACATGTTTTTCATAGGATATAATAATATTTGGTTTATTCCATAAAATAAATATTATTTTTAAAGGATTTTTTAGGAGAAATCAAAAAAAAATTCAAAACATATTTTTTAAATAAATTTTCAAAATGATATTATTATTAATATATATTATTTGAAACGAATTATCATAATTATATTTATATTATATATTTATATTACATATAATATATTTACAGTTGATATAAAAATTTTAAAGTGTTTTTGAATGTTTTTTTATAAAGGTATATTCAATAGCTTTTAAAACCCCTTACTTGGAAATTGTATGCTCATACCTTGTTTTTTAAAATGTTTTTCATAGATATTTTATAAATTTTAAGACTTGTGATTTATATTTAAGATATCATTCTTGTGAAGTTAATTTGTTATTTTTTCTGTTAAACTCTTATGAATTGTATAGATTTTTCTAACTCTCCTGATCCTATAATTGAAATGGTTCTTATTTATATAATGCACTATTTATTTTTATTTATTCATTATAAAAGATACACATCATGTCTTCATCATTGAATATATAAATGTGGGTTAGGGTATTTACATTCCCAATGTACCTCATACAATCGTTTCTAATTGGGATTCATGTTTCACATAGTGGTATATAAGGGGCTCTTGGATGAAATTGAAACATAGGTACTTCTCACTATAGTTTACCACTCTTAGATTAGTGAAAAATCAAAATAAAAAATTCATGTTATATAGGACATGCATTGAGTGTGGGTACTTGATTTCATAGGTTATTGGGAGAAACATCTACTTATTGTCGAGTTATCCTAAAATAATATCTATCATGTATCTATATATATGGATATGTATGAGGATATAAATGGTATGTTGTTTCTATCATATCTGTGATGGTTAGATCTTTGAGAGGTTGTGGTACTTGGACCTTGTCTAAGAAAGGGGTCTTTAGTGTATATGGAGATTATTGTAACTCCCCAACCCTAAAATAGTAGAGTTTGTAAATTATTTTAATACAATAGAATTATTACAAGGAATCAAATCCCAATGGATGAATATGTTTAGTTGTCTTGGAATATAAATTAAATACTTGAACATTACATTGCAATTCATAACATAAATTATATCATAAATAATCTTCTTAGGGAACCATTATTCTCTTATAATAACCTTCCATATCAATCATAAAAAATGCATGAGAATCCATTTAAATTAAAATATATTAAAGGGGTGATCTCAAATTCATAGTAAGGTTTAAAAATACAGTAAAATATTTCATAAATAACCATAAACATTATGGCTAGTATAAAACAAAAACACAATCCTTTTCAACATAAATTTGATCATAAAATGGCATGAATAAATCAAATAATGACATTTAAAAATTCATAAGGATATTATATTTATTTTAATAATCACAAATAATATAAATTACTATTCTCATATTGAGAGAATGTTTAATGTTGGTCATCTAAAACATACCATCGAGGCCTCATCAAATACATCTAAAAATAACCAGTGAAGGCCTTATCCAAATCCTTAAATGAAGATAAATTTTCATGGCCTCACCCAATTTAATATCTATATTGTATCACGATACCAAAAAATGCTTCAATTTTCTATAGTGGGCCTCACGTGTCCCATATTATGTCTAATAAATTACTCAATTTAAAAGGTTGAAAAAACAGCATAATCATTCATATTAAAAACTAATATATGAAATAAGAATACCTAAACAATAAACAGATATTTGTATCTAAATAGAACTCCCCCAATCAACCGGATTATAAAACATTCAAAAAAATATGGTAAATGGTATTGTAAAAGATCAAACTAAATTCAAAATACTATCCAACATAGGATGTTTCCATAGATAAAAATACTCTATTAATATAATTAAAATATCGAGAAGAAAAATCCCATTTTACTTGGACATCATATATTCATAAGGCACACACTAAAAAAAGAATCTATTTAAAATTATATTTCTAAATTAAATTTTCCCATATTACATTCAATCCTTGGAAATGTATTAAAATTTTAAAACATTCATGTCCATAAAATTATTTCTTTAAATCCATTTTAAAAACATGAAGTCTAATAAGAATGATTTATAAGAATAATGTTTTAAAACATATGAAACAATGTTTTATATATAGAGTACAATACATTAAACCTTAAAAACTATAATTTTGAAAAAAATTTAACGAAATAAAAAATATACATATAAATTTCATTATAATCCTTTATATACATAAAAATAAATATGTATGAAAATAGCATAAATATTTAAATGGAGAAAGGATTAATTATTAAAAAACTCAAAGTGTCTCATAAAACTTTTCACATATAAAAAATACGATTAGTATCATCAAATGAATATTTAAATACTGTGAATATAAATATGTTCATGTTATCAATTATAATAGGGATTCCCATAAACCACCAATAGGAAACAGGAGGTGAACATTTCTTATATCTCATGAAAATTACAAGTAAGACAAAATTATATTACCTGATGTTTGATACTCTCTATACATGTCCAAAACATGTATATAATAGTTTTAAACATATCATTATCTTCAACCAGAATTATAATTATATTTATGTTATCATAACATATTCATTTAAGACTTTATATTACCATTTAATTAATAATTTCAATGTTAAAAGAACATTTTGGGTAACAATCACTTTTTTTATCTTATGTGTTTTGATTTTTTATTCTTGATCTTATTAGATAGACCATAAATTATTTACATACATAATATAATTAATTAATTATATATCAAATATATTTATAATTTATATATAATAGATATATTAATGATATTGAACACAACGTTAAAGGAAAATGAACCTTTTACGTACGCCTTAATGATGTTTTTATTTTCATATCGTATTGAATAAAGGAAAGTTAATAAAACATCTGTATATGGAAAAATATATATTATTACAGTTGTAATATTAATAAATATGTTCCATTATTATTAATTATATATAATTTTATAATCAATTTCAATTTTTTTTAATGGAGGATGAATCTCATCGCATCATAGAGTCGTTAAGTAGTACATAAACATTAGCGAAGATGCCATTCAGTAATGGTTAAATGATATTGAATTGGATAGAAGTATGAATTTTAAATAATAATTTCATGTTATATTTAATATTTAATTCCATTATATTCATCGTTATACCAATATAAATAATGTGTACCTGTAGAACAGTTTACAAAACGATGAGGGACACTATGTTGTCCGTAAGCACATGTCACAACCCAAGGCCTAGGGCACATGACATGACTACCCCATGCCCGACTTCTATAGGCCATGGGCTGAAAAATAGCACCGAAAAGCGTAATACCTATAACCGGGAAGCCATTGAATTTATAACCAATAAACAAACACAACCAAGCACACAACAAGACACATACACAAGCAAACTTTATAACAAAAAGGGTGATAAAATTAAAAGGGGCTGTAAAACAATACCAACTGTTCAGATACAAGTACAAAAGAAATAAAATACACCTAAAGAAACAGAATGCACAGCTACTGGATCGTCCTCTAAGGATCCTACATGAACGGTAGGTACAGATCGACTCCTCATCACCCCACATCAACCCATCTCTTCTACGTACCAACACATCGTATGGTCCACCTCAGGGTAACCTCCCATCCGGGTACTCATAGTCATAGTTGGTGATGTCCACTGTCAGCATCTCACACAACAATGTGCAGGAATATCCAGTGTACGGGTGAGTATAAAGATACTTATAAGGGACCATAAAAACCTCAAGGTCTCTCAAAATCCACCCAGGATAACCCTCAATGTATGAAAACAACAGATATCCTTACATATATATATTCTCATACATATAAATATGTTATCAAGTAATCCATATCAATCCTGCTGAAACACAGTGCATTGACTCAAGTTACATCATGTATATTTTAGGGTTTAGTAGTTGATATGATTAAATGTAACTACTAAATCATATTAATTTGTAAAGAGGCTCTGCTGCGAACCTACATAGAATTGCTAAGAGCTGACCTAGACATGATCGCTAGAGTTAACCCACATTGGATCTCCAGGAGATAACCTATAAAAGATCACTGTAGTTAACCTAGTTAGGATCGCTAAGAGACGACCCACACAAGATCACTAGGTGATCACCCATACTGGATCACTAAGCTGACATAGAAAGGATCGCTAGGAGATGACCCACACATGATATCTAGGATCTAAAACACACTGAATCGCTGAATCTGACCCACACAGGAATGCTTGGAGCTGACCCGCACAGGTTCACTAGGAGCACTATTCTCGTCCCAGCCAGCTATTGGTATTTCGTACTATGATTACTCGTCTCTGGGAGAATCTACTCCCCAACCCACTGGTTGATTCTACAACCACCATGATGTCCTACAAAAAGTATCTCAATATATTTCAACATCATAGGGGTCTCAATGCAATCTATGATACATCAATCAGATGTCTGGTCTGAGAGTTATTATCCTTTTAGTCCCGGGGACCCGATTAGATTCATTCTGGAACCAACCCAATTGTACCCCATCTCAAACCATATCTCTAGTGGGTTATAATCAATGGGACTGTCTCTCTCCATGATTTTTAGCATCACTGGAAGTTCTTCAAATGGACATCAGGTGCCAATGTTATGGTCAAAAGAACGTAAATGGGTAGTATTGGGCCCATGTATGATCAGAACCGTTCATCCAGGCCAGTTGAGTTTGGTCTGACCCACACGGTATATCCCAGAAGGAAAATGGTTTCTATAAAGATTCGTTGTATGTGAAGCCATGTGGCAGCTCGACCGGGGCCATTCGCCAGCAAGGGCGGTAGCGGCTCGACCCGGATAGTGGCGGCGGCTCAATTGATGGCAGCTCGGGCAGCAGCTCGACCCAGACGGGGATGGCTTCTTTGATAGTGGCGGCACCATGGGAGAGGGTATGGCTTGACATGGCACCGACGAAATTGGAGGAGGATCGGACGAGGCAGTGACCTACTCAGTATGGCGAGGGTTGTACGACTCGGTGGATCGGGTGACAATTCGGCTGGGGCAACGCGGTTGGGCCACAGTAGTGATCCGGCCGGGGCAGTGAGGTGAGGCCTCAGTGTTGGTGGTTGTGGAGTGGCACCATCACACCATCTCCTTGGTCACGGCCGGTGGAGGTTCATATCTCTAGTCTCACACCCCTTTTTGGTTGGTCATAGAGCTCATCCATCGCAATGCACACCACATTTCTTAACAATAATTATGGAGAGGACGGTCCAAGTTAGTTTGTCATGCACTCTCTGTATTAGAGTGGTATGAAGTGGCTCAACAAGAATAAGAGTATCAAGAATGTGTAAAGAAAAATTATCAAACCCCCTCATTACAATCCTCATTAATCAGTATTCCCAAATCCCGCAAAAAAAATTAAAAGGGTGGAACATGGAATGTGATCATCATATTGTAATAAACCACTACCTTGGATAGTTCGTAGACTTTGGTGCAAGAAGGAATTTGATATTGTTGAAATTCATCTCGTCTACCACACACCTCCAATCTCGGTGCCATGCCTCAGTTCATTGGAGTCGATGATATTCCTCATTGGAGGGTTTCTTGAGGAAGAAGTCAATGTCAGCGTTATTCGTTGGAGGAGTGTTCTTCATGGATGAAGTGTAATCCTCCATGGGTTCTCCTCTCTCAATTACACCTAACAAATGAATGATGTTCAAATATTATTATCTTAATGAAGAAATTATGTTGGTACAGCCAAGTTGGCATAATTAATGTACCACGTTGGAATAATTAATTAGATTAATAAATTGGTCCAATTTAAAGAATAGATTTAATGGGATGGGTGGAATATTGGGGATTTGTGATGTTTCTCTATATTAAGAGGGGTCAGCTGGTCCCTGCATCAAAAATTCAAATTTGGGGTTTAGGATCGTGTGGTCTCCCCCACCATGACATCATAAGGGAGGTTTAGTTCTAGTGGACCCCACCTCTAATCATTAAAATAGTGGTTTAGTTCTGGTGGTCCCCACGTCCCAATATATACATGGGTGTTTCAAATAAAAATAAATTGTTACACAAGTTTATATTTAGTTTATTCTCCCACAAATATCCCAAAAACCAACATTCACCCTCGACTAACTACCGTCGATGTGAATGTATCATTAAGTGGATACCAACACTTTGGGTTCAATGGTGCCCTCATATTTGAATTCCATGCCACAATTCAAATGTAAAAAACCCGCTCGCACGTTTACTTTACATACCCAAAATAATGTATAGAATATCATTCTGGGAAATCCAGGCCTCGAAATCACATGACGTAAATTTTTGTGAACTAGTAAAATTCCTATTTATAAAAAAAATACATTGAAATTTTGCGTCTTTACATTCTCCCCACCTCAGGGCTCTACGTCCCCCTAATCCACAACTCAAATAGGGAAAACTAGTGGTGGTACTGGGCACGTATCTGATCATCCTGCTCCCACGTGATCTGCTAGAGGTTCTATTGTTTTTAGCGAACGCGCACCAGAGGTATCTATCGTCCAAGATGGAACCACTCTTTTCGATCATAAATCTCTACTAGAACCTATGTAAAAGTCACCCCCACATCTATGTCCAGCACTACATGGTCGATGATGTGAGAAGGGTCATGCATATATATCCTTAGCTGGGATGCGTGGAAGACGTCATCCACCAGGTGCAAATGAGGTGGGAATTCTAAGCTATAAGACACCTATCCAAATCTACTGAGGACCCAAAAAGGTTCGATGAATATTATATACAACTTGTAATCTCATATAAATCTCTCTAAACATCATTGGTGTGAGGCCCGTATAAAGATGTGGTCTCCATCCTCGAACTCCAGATGTCTTCGACTCCTGTTGGCATAAAACATAATCCTTCTCTGCGCAGTCTTCATCTACACCTGGATGATCTGCACATTCTCTATGGTAGCATATACCATCAATGGTCACACTAGTGATGGCTCCCTTGGGATTTTACAATAAAAAAGTGATATGAAAAGTTTCTCGTACAACACCTCAAAAGGTGCCATAACAATGGTGGAGTGATAGATGTTGTTGAACAAAAACTCCACCAAAGGCACGTCATCCTCCCAGCTATGACTGGAGTCGAGGACATAAGCACGTAGCATGTCCTTGAGGGTCTGAATGGTCTGATCGGTCTGACCATCCTTCTAAGGATGGATGGTGGGGCTCAAATGATGATATGTCCTAATAGCCTCTTACAACCCCTTCCATAGCTGGGATGTAAAATGCACGATCAGAGACAATCGTTGATAGAAATCCATGTAGCTGCACAATAAACTACACATAATGGTGTCCCATGCTCTCTACTGAACCCTGCTCATTTATTAGTAGGAAATGGGTCGACGTGGTGAGTTAGTCGACGAACACCCAGATCGAGGCATGTCCATTGGATGTAAGTTGATGTCCTATCACAATTTCCATGGATATCCTAGCCCACTTACACTCTAGGAACTATAAAGGTTGAACCAAGCCTATTAGTACCATATGCTTCACCTTCACCTGCTGACATGTGAGGTGTTGAGAGACAAACTCTACAACATCTTTCATCATTTCTGACCACCAGTAGTGTCTTCGGAGATCCTAGTATGTCTTCACCGCTCCTAGATATACTGCTAGAGGGGATGTGTGTAACTCCACCAAAACATCCTTCCAAAGTGACCTGGAACCATGGTATGTCCTCTGAATATTATTACGTGCCCCCACCTTTAGAAAATCCATCTGGTGCATGTGCTGTGGACATCTGAGCACATCATGTCTCGCATTCAGCATCCACATGATGTGCTTCTGTGACTCGCTTAAGAACATGGGGAGTGACTGTATGATACTGAATAAATTTTTATCCATCTCTATACCTGACGGATATCTAAAAAGTATACATCTTCTCTATGTCCACACCTGGCAGTTGTATAACAGATCTCCTGCTATGTGAATCTGCAACAACATTCCCCTTCCCAGGAGTATAAACTATATCGATGTCATAGTCCTCAAGGAAATTAATCCAGTATCATTTTCTTATGTTTAGGTCTTTATGACAGAAGAAATACCTGAGACCCTTGTGATTAGAGTACACTATAAAATTTTCTCCCATCTAATAGTACCACAAAATCATCAAGGCGAAGACCCTTGCTGCAAACTTCAGGCCATGGGTAGCACATTTCTGCTCATGCAATCTCAGTTTTAGAGAACAATAATTGATCACTACTCGCTCATTGAATCTATCTAACGACACTAATGGTTTCCACTTCTTTTTCAATGCTGATTTTGGTGCTTCAACTTTGGAGAAGTCTGGCACAAACCTCTGGTAGTATCTAGCCAAACCCAGGAAACAGCATACCTCCATCACACTCTTGGGAGGCTCCCAACCATGTACCTCCTCAATATTCACTGAATCCATCTACAATAACAGCCTCTGATATGAAATTTCACAAAAATTTATCCTCTAATGATCTAGAACTGGCACTTCATTATCTTTCCATAAATCTGGTGCTCTCAGAGTGTGTGCAGTACACCCTCTAAATAGTAGGCATGCTCCTCCTCAATCGCTGAGTATATAAGAATGTTGTCGTTGAAGAATACTACAATGAAATCATGATATGGCGGAAAGATCATGTGCATGAGTCCCATGAACATTTTTGGACTGTTGGTTACACCAAATTTCATAAACAAGAACTCATTCTTGTCGTAACAACATCTAAAGGATGTCTTCTACACATCCTCGTCTTGTACTCGGAGCTGGTGATATCCTGACCTAAGATATATCTTTATGAACCACCATGGTCCCTTCAAATGATCAAAGAGGTTTTCAATCCTCGGTAGTGGGTAATTGATCTTCATGGTCACCTGGTTCAGGTGACGACAGTCAACACAAAGGCTCATGATCAATTTCTCCATATTGGCGAATAAAATCTTGGCTACCCAAGTGAAACAATGTTCCGAATTAATCCTTTACTCCAGCAAGTCTTCTAGCTGTACTAACAGCTCATGATTCTCCTAGAGAGCCATATGATATTGTTGTGTAGTTATCAGTGTCATCCTAGGGTAAAAGTAATTGTAAAAGTCAACCTCTCTATGAGGAGGTAGTCCCAGAACATCAATATGGAAGACATCCGCGTACTGGTATACTATTACTAGATAAGTAAGACTCTCCACATCAAGTGTTCTGAGGGTAAGGTGTTCCATATAATGAGTTATCGTTTGCAATCTCCTCTAGGTAAATCCATACTATGCTGTAAAGGATCCATTCTTTCCGTTGAAGGTAAACCTGGTCCCATCCGTGTAGACACACAATAATTTATGTCTAATACAATCAATCTAATCATGGACTATAGATAACCAGTCTATAACCAAGTTGATGTCGTAATGCCATGAAACCTCTACTAAGAGATCCCAGCTGATTATCTCACCTCCAAGAGTAACATATCACTTCTAGTAGCAGTGTGTAATTGTAAAATCCACTCTCGTTGGAGTCTTTACCCATATGGATCGAGCAAACGACTTTTTTGGAATCACCGAGCTCCGAATGAGGGCAGTGTAAAAAAAAGAATGACTGTCACATGTGTCTATAAGTATCGTAGTGAAGGTGGAGTAGACAGAGATAGTATCTTGTATCATCTCTGATGCATTGTGATCATTGTCCTCAACTGTTAGATGTCGAGCTCGCCCATGTCGACCTGCTCTATACAGAAAGTGGTGGGCCTATTGGTTGTGGTGGATGTAACCTCTCGAATCATCACCCACCCCCAGCTAAACACCATCTCCCTGGGGACATCCTTAGTCAATAATATCTCTCTACTTGGGAGTTACGTTTACTTACTACTGATAATTTGTACAATGGGTCAGACAGTCACGAGCCATGTGACCCAGCTCGCTACTTGCGTAACACATGCCACTCCTGGCATGATCGTGTCTGTCCCGGGTGCCTCATACAACTAACCCTAAATCATGCGGTCATCCACCTATAGGTATGGTCATCTTGGACCTTGATGTCATCTTTTTACTGCTAGCTGTATAAGACACCGCAACGTGATGACTGGTGGTGGATCTCGCTGGTGGTGGTTGCTCAGCAAAAAACTGTCCACTATGAGGGCTCACTCTAACACCCCCTCCTGCATCAAGATACCGAGTGAAATCGTCGAAGCCTTGATCTCTTACCTAAGCCCCTACTCGATGGTTCAGGCCCCGAAGAATGGGTTCCACAAAATATCTATTGAATAACAAGTTAGGTCAGCTATCCTTATTGAGTACTAAGCCAAAGTAATGCTACCCGACTTAGATATTGGAGCTCATATATGTGGACTGCGCGAAGAGTCACTGATTCCATCTCTACCCTATTCATTTGTGGATTCTGCCACTGGAACTCATAAAATGTTCTCAAGAAGTGTGCACTGTCTGCTACTATGTCTGGTGGAATCGGTAGACCAATGGGGAATGGTACCATTGGTGCCTCTGGAAGAGCCTCTACTGGAAGAGGGCCCTACACCGAGGCCTCGCCATTTGACGGGCTATCAGTGCATACTAATCTCAAAACCCAAGCTGGATATCTGCGTGGTGGAATCTTGATAAGAAACAGGTGTTCCATGGCAATTAGTTATACATGGGGAGTTAGCTTAAGATATTACATTGAAATCTATTGAAAACACACCCACAATAAGTTTTTTCATCGACTAAGTCAGAAATCAGAAGCCAGGGTCCTAGTATATGGATACTTCGGTCACCGCACCAAAACCAATTTCCATAAACTAATAAAAACCCTCACTAGACCTATCACTATTTTGGTTAAAATGACAGATCATATACTTATGTTCTGCGATATAACAGAACCCTCTGATACAAATTTTTCCAGACCCATCCCCTAGGGCTCGTGCCGTGACTACCCCAATATCACCTTCCATTGTCCAGCGGCTGGCAACTAGCACCAAAAGGCATAATCCCTAAAACTAGGAAGCATTACCTTTATAACCTGTTAACACACACAACCACGAACCAAACAAGATATGAAAAAAATAACACTGTATAACAAAAAAAGTGCCGAATGTAAAAGGTGTTGGAATACAAGACCAACTTTTACAATACATGTAAAACTACATACGATAGAACTGAAGATGGAGAAAAGACAGATACTGGATCATCCTCTGAGGTTCTTACATGCAATTTTGGTACAGATCGCCACCCCAACACTCCACGTCCACCCGTCTCTTCTATGTAATGACATGTTGTAAGGTCCACCTCCATGTACCCTCCAGTCCTGGTACTCTCATCACCAGTCATCGTTTTCCTTCATCTGCATCCAAAAAACATGGTGTGAGTATATCCTATGAAGGGGTGAGTATAAAGTTACTCAGTAGGGACACTAATACCCTCACAGTCTCTCAAAATTCCCCAAGGATAAACAAAAATGTATGAAATAAACAGATAACATTACTTTGGTATATGCCCCTATAAATACCTATGTTATGAAATAAAACATTTCAATCATGAGGAAACATAGAGACATTTACATAGATCACACAAGGTATATCTTTAGTTTCAGTAGTACAGATGATTAGATTTAACAACTAAATCATCTTACTCTGTTAAGAGGCTCTTCTGGTGACCTGCATAGAATCGCTAGGAGCTGCCCACACATGATCCTTGGAGCTGACCCACATAGGATCGCTAGGAGATGACCCACATATGATCATTGGTTCTGACCCACACAATATTGATAAGATCTAACTCACATAGGATTGTAGGAGTTTACCCAATAATGATCTCTAGGAGCTGACCCACAGTAGATCGCTGGAGCCGAACCACACAAGATCCCTAGGAGCGGACCCACATATGACCTCTACTTGTATACCCACATTATATATCTGGAGCTAGCCCACATCAGATAGACAGGAGTTGACTCATAATGGATCTATGGAGATGACCCACACAGGATCGCAAGGAGATGACCCACAATGGTTTTCAATGAGCACTCTTCTCTTAATAGCCAACTACTGGGTTTTCATATTAGGCTATATCGTCTCCGAGATAATCCATACCCCAAGCCGCTGGTCAATTCTCTAAATACCATGATGTCCTATGATGAGGTATCTCAATGGACTTCCATGTCATAGGGGTCTCAACACCATAGACAGCACGTCAATCAGATGCCCGGTTTGTGAGTTATTAGCCATTTAGTCTCGGGGGCCTGGTAGGATTTCTTCTTGATCCAACACGATCGTACCCCATCCCAACCCAAATCCCCAATGAGGTATACTAAAAGGGTCTTTCACACTAAAATATTTCCAACTCCATTGATGGTTTGTCAAATAGACATTTGGTGCCAATGTTATGGTCAAAAGAACATAAATGGGTCGTATTGAGCCCAGGTCCGGTCCGACCGGCCCGGCCAGACCCGCTAGTTCTGAGCCTTCCCATTGGGCGGACCAACAGGCCGTGAGGGGATTTGAAGAGCCGTCGGTGGCCGGGAGGCCCTATATGGAATGATGCCGAGGGGTGACTCGACAAAGGAACATTAACTAGAATGGAGACAGTGGCTCGACCGAAATGATGGTGGCGGCTCGGACGACAGTGGTATCATAGACGACGACAGCTTGGGAGGTAGATCGTCCTGGATGATGGCGTCAGTTCGTATAACTGCAACGAATTAGAGGATGGATCAACATGGCATGGCGGTGACAACTTATCGCGGTGGCTTAGGCAACAGTTCGATCAGTGTAGCACGACAAGGCCAAACAGATTGTTTGTATGGGGAAGTGCATTGAGGTCACGACATCGGTGGTCTCGGAGTGGCGCTGGTGAAACGTCGCCTTCATCATGGCCGGGTGAGGGTCCATCCATCATTCTCACACCACTTCATGGTCTGTCTTTTTCCACCTCCATCACGAAGAACACCATAATTCATCATAAGAATTATGGATAGGACGATTCATGTTATTTTTTCTCACACTCTTCACATTAGAGTGGTATCATGTCCCTCAACAAGAACACAAGTATAATGAACGGGTATAGAAAAATAATCAAACACCCTCCCAAAAACCCCCTTCAATCATTCTTTCTAAATCCCGTGAAATAATTATAAGGGGAGAACCATAAAAGTGAAAATCATATTGTAGTAATACCTTACCTTGGATTGTTTATTGACGTTGGTGCGAGAAGGAATTTGAAGTTGTTTACATTCGTCTCGTGTGCCACACACTCCAATATCGGGCTCGTGAGTCGTTTCATCGTAGTTGAAAAGTTATTCTTTGGAGGGTGTCCTGAGGAAGAAGTCGATGTCATCATTCTTTGTTACAGGAGTATTCTTCGTGGAAGAAGTGTAATCCTCCAAGGGTTCTCCTCTGTCAATTCCACCCATCAAATGAATGAGGATCCAATATAATTAACTTATGAAGAAATTATGTTGGTACACCTGTGATGGCGTAATTAAGGTACCACATAGGAAAAATTAATTAGCTTCATTAATGGGACCAATTTAATGGCTCAATTTAAAGGGAGGGGTAGACTATTGGGGAGTTGGGATGTTTCTCCCCATTAAGAGGGTTCTAGTGGTCCCCGCAACAAAAATTCAAATTGGGGGTTTAGGCTAGGGTGGTCCGCACCACCATAACCTCAAAATGGATGTGTAGTTATGGTGTACCCCTTCTTATAACATTCAATGGGTGGTATAGTTCTGGTGGTCCCCACCTCCCAACATCCAAATGGTTGTTTCAAATAAAAATTAATTGTTAAAAAAATTAATTTTAATTTTTTATTTCATGAAAAATCCAAAAACAAACATTCACCGACAACCAACTTCCATCGAGGTGAAAGACTCTTAAAGAGAATATCAACACTATGAGTTCAACAGTGCCTTTAGATTTCTATTCCGAGCAGTAGTTCAAAATTAACAAAAACCTTCTTGCACGTTTACTAGACGTACCCGAAATAATGTTCAGAAATTCATTTTGAGCAATCAGGGCCTCAAAATCACGTGCCATTAATTTTTGCAGACTCTTAAAATTCTCATTTATTAAAAAAATTAAATGGAATTTCAAGTTATTTATAGAAAACATGGTGATATTGTTTTTCCTATGATGGGTAAAAAGAGGAATATGTTTCTACCATAAAAATATGAACATCTCAAAATATAATAGATTATTTAGTTAATAAATTATTATCGAAAAAATATATTAATAGGTTATATAAGTAGATATGAAATTCAAAAGAGTAAATAAAATGATTACATCTTCTTTTAGTGTCCCCATTTAATTTGCACAAACGGACTCTGAATGATGTGTTTATACTCATGGAATGGCCTCTAGGAAGTTGTGGGGGATGTTGGGATAGAAATTGGGAAGGGGTTTTCCAGAACATAGGGATTTAAAATTTCTAATTAATGTGAAGGATATCATTCCTTTTATAAGAGAGTTCGAGGTCACATTAGAAATCACATAAAATATTAATTTATTATAAATCAATTTCATGATATAAATATCTCAAAAGTGATTATTTTATATGATAATATTAATATGGGTATAAATAAACCAAAATAAATTAATTTTATACATGTTTAGATAATAAAATTAACATTATCATTTGGATTTAACTATTAGAAAAACATTTTAACACTTTCTGTGTCTTCTTGAATTTTTACACAATATGGTAAATATATTTACTATAAAATGTAAAAAAATTACAAATTGGAACATTAATGACATATTTGACTTCATCCAAATTATTTTACTAATACTTAAATTTTTTATGATTTTGATATCAGTTAAAAAAATAGTATTTATTTCAAAATATTATTTATGTCTATTATTATACTAATTAGTATAATCATTTTATAAATGTCAAAAAAATATTATATCGTCAATATAATACATCCAATATTTTATTAAAATGTCTTGGTTATCTAAAAAATTATTTTATGTCATTAATTAAGTCAAATATTATTTATTTGAATGTTATTAATATAATTTATTTGATTCTTCCTTTAATAAATAATGTATTGCATCATCATTGTGTCACAGTTAAATTTAAATATATATTTTTTAAAAATTATAAATAAATTATCATGATTTAGATAAATTTCATATATTTGATGTTAATATTTACCGTATAATTTCCCTTAAGTATAACCATATATAAATAATGACTTAGTTATTAAAATATTAATATGTCACTTCTAACTCTTCTTTAAATAAAATAATATAATTGTTTTAATGAAACTCAAGTGGTATGTAACAGTTCATATTTTATACATATATTTAATTTGGGTATAAATATAATTATTCAATGAAACTAGAACATGTGATTTGGTAATTTTGTATTATTATAATATTATTTTTTCAAATAATTAACCTATTTTTCTTTAACCATGCTAAATAAAAATCAAAAGTTACTGTTTAGAAAAAATAATTTTTATCCATTTGAAGATAATTTTTATACTTATTACAATCAAGTATTTCAATTTTTGATAATTATAATAATATAAGTTGTAAAATTTATATTAATGTTAATATATAAATATGGATAAAAGAATTATAAAAGATATAGAAAAAGTTAAACAAATTAATTTATATCTAATTATATTATAAAAATGTTTCTATTGATCTAAATTTTGAAAATAAATCTATTATGTGTCTATTGTGACATTAAAATTAATTTAATGTTAAATAATTATTTAAATGAAAATAGTCAGTTTTTTAAACAAAAGTGGAGTGTTTTCAATATTTTTATAAGAATTGATTTTTTTTAAAAAATACCAAACTTATAAAATAATCTTATTTTGATATTACAAATAAAAAAATGATTTATAATTTAACAAATTAAATTTTTATGAATATCTAAAACTAATTTTATTATTGTTAACAACATAAAATAAAAACTAGTTCAATTAGTAAAATAGTATTTCTAAATATATTAATATTTTATAGAAATTTATACATTTCATTGTAAATAAATTTTATTTATGTGATACATTTATAAATAATATATTGATGTTATTTATTACTATTTGTATTATTATATTTAATGGATAAATGAAAATATATATTTTTTTAAATAATTATTATAAAAAACTATAGTTTTACATAAACTAAATCATGAGTGTAATGAATGAAAAGTACATGTTTCATGAAATATAATATATTTAAGATAATGTACCCTGAAATATTGCGGTTCTACATTCTCCCCTAATTTTCTAAATTTCATCCGTACAATTTAAACTCATAACCAAAATCTATTCGTTGGAAATTCCATAATTTTATTATTGAAATCCCCAATAAGAAAATTGATTAAAGAGACCTCCATTTTAAAATAAAAGGTATGTAAGAAGGTCACCATAGATAAATCATACTAGGTTTACATGTATAAAATAATTAAAATGAAATAAAAGTAACCATGGTATTTGGATGGAGTTTAATAGAGAACATGATTTTTAAAAAGTGAATAACCACACATAATTAAATATTTAATGGTCCATGAGGACATTCCATTCATCACAAAATAATTTAATGGGAAATAATTTTTGGTTTTAAGGTCATTTCCCCTGTGTTTATTAATTAATTACTTCATAGAATATGAATAATGGGAATTATACATACATGGAATGTAGAGTTAAATCCTTAAACTAATTACTACAATAATCTTATAATTATATCAAAATGATAAAAAATTCATAAATATTATATTTATCATAATAGTCTATATTTCCAAATATGAATTTATACATCATCTGTCATGCCATTAAAAAAATTATGTTATACAAACTAGGACACCGTGTATGCCAGTGGTAGGTGATAAATATTTATTTCACTTTTGTGGTGTGTTATATTCTTGTAGCATTATTTGTTGAAACAGGTTGTCACCCAACATACATGTTTTAATTATCATAAAAATATATTAAAATAAATTTCAGAAAATAATCATATGAAATTTATTAAACTTGATTTTTTTTCATTTTTTATCTTAATCCATTCCAACCTTTAGACTTATCCAAAATACATATACCCATACCCCCAGTCCAAAAATTTATAAGGAATGTCCCATAACATAATAAAGATATGTTTCTTTTCATATAACACTAATGTGAATGCCTTCATCCTGTATTCTCTTAAAACATTACATCTCCCAGAATTACTATAAACACTATATAAATATGTTCTTGCTTAATTATTACAATCATAAAAAATAGAATATTGTATATACTCCTAATGTCCAAAACTCTTGGAAACACTAACAATGTTGGAATGAAAAAACCATTAATTAGTTACAAATTAGTCAATAATATAAAATATACATTATCCTAATCAATCATCTCTTTATTAAAACATTATTATCAATTTATCGTAAACAAAGTAATGGTTATATATCCCATAACCATGTATTTTCCAAAACAAATAACTTCAAACTGCGCTACTTTACTTGGTATTATACAATATCAAATCATTATTGAAATAGTACGGAAACACAATCCTAATACACTCTATAATTATAATAACCAGTACATGGAAAATAAAATATTCATAAAACATAAATATTGAATATGTATATTAATCATTCCGCATCATCTCTAGAACAATAATATATTAATCATTATCAAATAGCATCATGTAAGGTATATTCCTTTAATGATTAGGAAAATGACTCACAAGGTGTCACATCTCTTTGTAGTTGATGCATTGTACATTGGAAATTTTTCATACCCACACAATCATGAACTCAGTGTCCTTTTTATCCACACATATAATAGTCTCCCTTCACCTAATGGAATATTCTCCTTTAATACACTCATGTCTATGAAAAATGATGTCACTCCAACTATGTATTCCTAATAATAATTCCAAAAAATTCCACAAAATAAACTCATTTATTTAGAACATATAAGAAAAATCCATGAATCAATATACAAAAAATATTTTAATGTCACTATAATAAAATTTATCTCCAATGTAAATGTTTCCCAAAGAATCTAATATAAAAAATCAAAATCCATAAAACAGAAGTGGGTTCTAGTAATAAAAATACATGATTTTTTATGAAATTTCATTAAAAATATTTAATTCACACACATTCTTCTGGTTCTCGGTTAGGTGGTGTTAAGGGAAAATCCACCTACCCCTCAATAAATTTGAGCAAACAAAGAACAGAACAAAAAATATTTGAAATCTTATTCCATTCCATGTTAATATCAATAGATATAACAATATTCCTTTATAAAATAATTCATAACACAAAGATATATCCATCAAATAAAAAATCATTATTTTCAAATGAGAGATGATACTTCTATATGATAATAATAATGATGAAAATGTACCTACCGATAAATATGGGCCTCCAACACACTTTGATTAGACTAAATATTTATCCAATATTAATGGAGATAATCTCTCATTCATGATAAGGAAATATAAAATTGTATCTTATAACTCCAGAAGAAAAATACTGTCAAATGGTAATATTTTTATTAGATCCATATTTCATGTATGGAAAACTCTACACTATAATAATGGTCCACACTGATTAGAAAACCATTCTATAATTGTTTGATGTAACATTATCAAGGAAAAACATTACATTGTTTTATTTTAGAGTTATAAATACAATGTTATAACAATGATTTACAATAAATTTGAAGAATCCATTTTCCTCTTAGACAGGCACATTGTTTGAGGAAATCGTACACCTTTTGTGTGCCTTCCCAATGCCCATTTTTTCAATTAAAAAATTTTTAGGTGATGTTCATAATTTATTCTAATTAGGAAAATACAATGACTCTCAATAATATCCATTAAAACATTGAAAAGACTCTATACACCACTCTAAATATATTACATAAATTATATTTATATATAACATGAATAAATATTTATTTAAGTTATTCATGTGCTGGAACATTTTACACATCATTTGAATTTTCATCCTTGAGAATAAAAAAATATCATTAACCCAGAGGTGGTTAGCCCACTTCAATTTCATTATCATTTAATGTTGCCATGTTTCTTACTGAATCAGACCATGTTTCTTAAAAACCCACACTTTTATGATGATTTTAAAACATAATATCTTATCGTTTTTATGCACAATATGTATTGGAACATGAATCAGTGTAACAACAACTGATTTGGAATTTTCCTCTATACAATTTCTATCATCATTTTGAAAAATAAAAACACACAATTGAAAGAAATTACTATGATTTTATATCACATTATGAAAAAGATTATTGTAGAATATAATTTATTCTTTATAATGATCATATATTCTGAAACTTATAATTTTATTCATATAGTTATTATTTCATCATAAATACTAAATTTGACTCTATCAACTTGTATAAGTCATTTCATTCAGATAAAATAATTATTTTATATCATAATAACATAGTATATTCCATCTAAAATATATTTACTACTATGTTGGACTAACTATGTACAGTCTATCAGACCGTTTATCTCTAATCCATCTGACTTGAAATGTTTTCTCCATCATACAGACCATGTTAAATATAACAAAAAACGTATTTTTATACATTGAAAAGAAAATAATAATGATCCATAAAAATAATGTTCAAAATTAAATGGTTAGAATCATTTCTTTTCAATTAAATACATTTTATTGAATTTTATTAATTCTACAGAATATACAAATAAGAGGTATGAAATTGCTAACAACTTTTCTTATTTAATTTATGATCTTTCAGTGAGTTTTTGTTCTATGGATTTCGAGTGGGGATTATAAAATCCATATAATTTTTCCCATTGTATTATATGTTTAATATGGGTTGATAATATCATTATTACAAGAATAGAAATATGGCTAGATCCAATTCAGATGATTGAAATTTTTTTATATTGAATGATAGAGCTAATTTAAATGTTTTAGATTGTGGGATTTATAATTTTGGAATGATTTTTTTAAAATTTTATTAAAAATATTGATATGATTATTTAAATTTTTTATCATCCATCACCCTATTTTTTGATGTTATTTTATTTCTCTTATAAAATATCTAAGATTATAAATTAAATTTTTTAATGTTTCAGTTTAATTATTTTACATGGTAGTACATTTTATAGGTCAAATATATTTTGAAAGTGTATTTTTGAAATATTTCATATACACATTTCAACAAATACCACTTTTATTAAGATATAGTTTCTCTAATAATTAGATTATACCTATGTATGATGAACATACTATATGTGTTTGGTGTTTTAATTAGTTTATTATTTCAAACTACAAATAACCCCTCTCATAGCCATTAAAAAATCTTATGGTAAAACAAATTGAATCCACGGGGGTCTACTAAATGAATTTCCTATACTTACTTTTTTTATAAAAAATAATTACATATATATTAACATTTTATTGTTATAAAAAGTTATTTAAAAAATATTATTACACAAAATTTTACATTTTTTTAACAGTTTTTGTTTCTATATGGTCACTAGTTTACACATTGTTGCACATTATAATAAGAAATATAGAAGAACAGAAACTTTTTATGGTGTTTACTATTTCTAATGGAGAGAAAAAAATTAGGAAATTCATAATAAAACTGTTATTGATTTTTTTAAATTTAAATTAAATTATATGAATCTTGGGAAGGATGATTTATCATTTAATAACTAATATATAATCAATTATCATTCTAAAATTGATTAATTGAATCATTGTTATAGTACATAGTTGGGAAAATATATATATTTTGATATATTTGTTTGATACCACAAATAATGGATAGAATGATTTGTATTTACCTCATTTGGAAATATATAGTGATATTGAGACTAGAATATAAATTATAAGATGATAAAATAATGTGATTTATTTTCTACGTATTGAATTTGTTAAAAATATAAATCATATATTTATTATAATTGGAATTTGTTTACAATCGTTTTTGAAAAGGATCTTACTGATAAAATATTTTTAAAACATATTATTATCATTATGTCGAGAGAATGGGTATCCAAGAGAACATAATTCTATAAAAATATGAAGAAAATAAATATATACATGGCAAATTTTATTGGAATCCCATGACGTATGGGGGTATATTAAAAATATATAATATGAAAAATAATAAATGGAATGGAAGTGATTCAATTTTTACTAAATAAATGGTTTCTTGTAATGTTCATTTAATTTAGAAGGCTTCGATGTCCTATTATAAAAATATTTTCTTTGTCAATATATAGCTTATTTTCATACAATAGTCTGATAATGAAATATTCAATGATACTAAATGGTTGAAAAATATTTTTGGGAAGAAAGAATTCTGAAAATAAAATTTAATAGTGTTCCAAATTATAGAAGTGGAATGAAATATTCAACAAAATTTATATATTATGAAAGAAAGAAATATATTTATATATGTTCTGAATTTGGTGTGATTAAAAATAATACATTGATATAAATTTAGAATGGAATTCCACGAAATTCAACAACCAATAGAATAAGAAATATAAGAAATCCATATACATATGATGTGAATGTGGTTGTGATAGTTCGTTATTTAATTAATATGATATTTTAAGTCAATACAATAAAAAACTCATTTTCAGGGATGAGATTATAATGATAAATAATTTAATTGTAAATATGTTAACACAATAATTAATAACCAATAATAGATTAATCAAAAATATTCATAAAATATATTTTTATGATAATTATAAATCATCCAATGAATAATATTCTTCATCAAAATAGAAAAAGTCATTATATATTTGTAAAAAATATATATATTTTCTATGATTCTAGAAACTAGAAAATATATTGTTTCGAACAAACATGGTGATGTAATGGGAAAACATTAGAAACAATTCTTAATAATTTAATCGCTTACAACTGGGATTTCAAATAATTGAAATGAATTTTAAAATTATAATTTGGTGACTGAAAATCTGTCAATACGTTTAGGGAGATCTAATCTTGATAAAATAGTACATCAAATGACATGTAAAAAATAAATTTTTGTACAACATATATTGATGATATGAAATCACTTGTGAATCTAAACTCTAAAATATATATTATACAATCTGTATTATCAAATATTAAATCACTAATTGAAAATGTTGGTGAGATTTATAAAAATATAAGACAAAAAATATGAATCTTGATAGGTTTTTTCAAATGTGTACCATATTTTTCAAATTAACTACATTATACAAAAAAAACCCTCTATTGAATGAAATTTGAAAATAGTCAACATTAGAAAAATAAATGTTATATAAATAGAGTAAAATGATTTGTTTCTCAAAATAATTACTTTTCTAATGGACTCACATCTTATCTATATAATTATCATGGAATGATGTGGATTCTAAAAATATAACCTACTAATAATACCATACCCAATAAGGATTAGGTTGTGAAATAAAAATCCTTTTTCCTGATTTTTTTAAAAGTTGTGGCCAAAGCCTTATTTTTATTATTAATGAAAAGAAAAGACCACTTTAACATGGTAGAGGGATACCTAATAGATAGCACGTAGGCCAAGAGGGCATTTAGACCAATACATACCCAGTAGGCCCAAATTTTAGGCCCAATACACATTTTGTGAGTAGTACTACTACAATACTCGCGCCGCTACAGTAACGCACAGTTCCTGCCACTGCTATAGTTCCCCTACCACCGCTACAGTTCCCCTACCAGCACTACATAATGTTTTAATTTGGGGTAAATCATTAATTTAAAATTTATTATTTTCTATATGTATTACGGATAAACATATATGTATATGTTAATTATGTAATTAAATATATCTTAAGAATATCATGTATAATAAATTCATTGTTCATATTAAAATAAGAATATTGTATATCTTCCAATCATTATGAGAAAGATTATACACAAGATTTAGAATACCTAAAAAGAAAAGATAAACAATTCCATAGTTTAATGAAAGATAAATCAAGGTAATAGAATATAATATTATGCCAATGTAATTATGAATTTTTATCTAAAATATAAATGAATGGAATTGTTAATTATAAACATGTTATTAAATTTTATTCCTAAAATGGATTGTGATAATTTAAAATTTATAATTTAAAATTGGGAAATCATTAAATCATTTATTAGTGTATGAAATTATGATTCATTTATCTTTGTATTCATTGAATTACATGGTCCAACACAAACTAAAACTATAAATGGAAAATACTATGTATATGTTATAGTTGATAATTATAGAAGATATTCATGGGTGTATCTTCAAAGTTGATATCAAATTTACTTTTCGATTCTAATACATTCCTAGACATAGTTAAAAATTATAAAAACATTAATTTATTAGTATTCATAAATATAATTGTGGAGAAATTTTATATTTTTATTTTGAATGTATTTTAGGTAACATGTGAATTAAAAGTATCTTTTTATAACCAACATCTCAATAGAAAATAGGTTTAGTAGAAAGGTGAAAAAGAAATTCTCAAGAGATTAGAAGAAACATACGAAATGAAAAATTATATTCTTAGAATTATTATTATGATGCAATTAGAAAAAAATATTATTGAAAAATTCTATTATTAATAAGATGTTTTAATAATTAAACAGCTTAGAAATAATATACAGGAAAAGAAGGAAAACGTTTTTATATCAAGATTTTTTTATTAAAAGAAATAATTTTAAATAGTAAACTAATTTTACATAAATTTTCTCTAAAATATTGTATATGGATATTTATAGGTTATTCTAAAATATTAAAAATTCTATATTTTTAAAAGAAAACATATATACTATTGAGGTAATAGTAAAATTTATGTTTGATGAAACTGATAATATTGTTTTCATACCTCAATCCATATGTTCATATGTTATTTAAAAAACTGATTTTCTACCAACATGGTATAGTTCCTCATGCGAAAGAAAATTTGGAGAATATTTTTTTATGTTCTAAGTGAGATTAATTTCAACACGATGATGTGGAAAATTATTTTGTAAGCTGAATAAATCAATTGATACTTCAAAATCATCCTTTATATAATATCATAGATGGTGTAGATGAACCTATTATAAATAAACGTTCTACAAGAAATCAACTTGAACATTGTGTATTTTTATAATTACCGAACATAAACAATGTTAATCAGAATTATGGGAGGAAGATTTGAAAAAATCCATTCAATATAAACTCAATCACTTCGATAGGAATAATTTTTTTACATTAGTTGAATGACAATAATATGATTTTGTAATTGGTGTACAATATTATTTTTAGAATAATTGTAATGAAAATATATTTATTGATAGTAATATGGAAATAATTATTTATAACTAATACTTTCAAGAAGAGGCCATATATAATGAACAAACATCTGGTTCAGTATCATGAAATGAAGCAAATAATATTCTTATATCACGTGTTTTATTTCATAAATGAAAACTATTTCAACTAGATATGAAGAGTGATTTTTCGAATATATATATAATAGAAGAAGTTTATATATAACATCTCGCTAGATTAAAAAATATATAATTTGCAAACAAAATTGTCTTCATATTGCATGGTAATGACTAATGAAGAACATGAGCCTAATATGAGAGATGAAATGGAATGTTGTGAAAAAAATTTTTAATGGAGTTTTAAATCCATAACATGATATATAATGTGTCTCTAAAAACATTTTTTATAATAAAATTGATTAAATTTTATTTGGTTTGTCCAAAAAATATCGTATAGATTCATTTTTGTATATTTAGATATTGGAGTTTGAAATGATCATGATGGGAGGACATACATATTTTTTAGGATTTAAAAATTAACAAAAACATGAAGGAACATGTATATATCAACATAATTATATTAAATATAATCATAAAAGATATTAATAATAAGATAGTGATATTATTATATTCATAGAAGATCCTCAAACACATTAAATATTAATCAATATGGGAATATAGTGGATAAATAGTTTTTAGACTATTTATTTGTAGTTTATCCTAAATAAAATCATACATTCAACACTTTTTTATTCTTTTGATTACGATAATAATCTAATCCCAAATATTCAAATATTAGAGTTGAAAAATTAATGATTAATTATCATAAGTGACTGTATATCTATGATTATTTTACTCCTCTCAAATTATATTTAACTAAAACAATATTAATATTATGAATTTGGTTGATGTAAAATGGATAAAAAGTGTAATTATATAATGTGTACTATAATAAGAGATTTCCCATACATAAAAAACACTTGGTATGTCTTTCCATAGCTGACGTTGAATTTTTGGTTGCCTGAATATGATATTATCAAGTGTTGTGGATACAACACACAGTAACTGACATTTTTATGAGTTTTATTAAAACTGAAATTTTGTTTGAAAACACAAGTGTTAATATAATAAATAAAAACACATCAAATCTCCCATGAGAAAAAAAAATGGTATATGATTTCATTTTATTTGGTATCACACACAAAATGACATTAAAAAACATCATCAAATAATAGAACAACATTATAATATTTGTATAAAACCACTTATTTATGATAATTTTGATTTTACTAAAAAATGGAAGTAATTATGAATAAAAATTGACCATTAGTATATAATTATAATATAAAAATTTGTTTACATTAAGTAACTTATTATCAAAGGGTGTGTACATTTTTCCTAGAATTTGAAAAAAAAAAAATTTCAATAAATGATTGTTTTTCTAAAATTTTCATTATCTTAAAACATTTTTTTCGATTTACAAGAAAATAATTTTTTAAAAATTACTAAATATATATATTTTCCTAAATTTTTATATTCTGTAAAATATCAATTTTAATAAAATATTTGTTTTAATTTTAAAAATATGAACATATTACCTTCTTTACATTCATATATATGATATATAATTACATCGAAGGATATTTTCTAGTGTTTGAAACGTTGTATATTTTAATGTAATGGTTTTTATGTATTATGATTTATATTTTACATTATTGAAAATATAATGTTTTAATTTCTAGACAATATCTTCATCAAATAAAAAATTATTTCAAATACCAATAAATAGTTCATAAATATACTAAAAAATAATGAGGAAATTTTTCAATTGGGAGATCATATATGGGATTGGAAATAAGTCGTAATGCCTTTAGAAGTTGAATTTCCACCCAATTATAAAAATACATGATTGAGTCACCTCATTCCATACATGTTTATATTATTTTTTATGACACTAACCAATCGAATTCATAGATAGTTTGACCTTTTGTGATTTATATGATCATTTTTATTTCATCAGATAATTACTTCTCATTTAGTTCAATTTTTTTGAAATGCGTACACATAAAGATATTTAAAATAGAGAAGTTGTGAAATAATGGTTAACTGATAATATTTGGTATGATAAAACCAACTTATTCATGAAATAATTTATATTATTCACGGGTTGTTGAAAGATGTTTTTTATAATGGACTATTTTTATCATCATTTTCTGCAAATAGTTATATAATTATATTATTCAGTACTGTTTGGTGTGGATGATGATTTGGATTTAAATAATTTTATTCTTTTTTATATGACATAAATGTTTTATAGACCATAAGTTCAGAACCTTGGAGACATACATTTGGATAGAGGGATATATCATAGAAAACACAATCAACTTGATAAGAGAAAATAATTTGAAAAATATAAACCAGGATATTATATATTTTAATATTTATAAAATTTTAGATCATTATATAATTTTAATATATATTCTAGGGATGTTTCATTGTGGGTGCATCACTTCCATATTCTAGGGAGAATATATCTTATTTATAAAAAGGATTTTGATATCATTGATTTGTATTTTCATATGAAGAGTATGAAAAAATTATCATGATGATTGATTTCTTATCAATTAATTAAATTAAGAAATGTGATATACTGTTGTTATTTCCACAATTTTTCATTTTTATCAACGTGTTACATGTGATCTTTATATTTTAAATGATGGTCATTTTTCAGGATTTCACCCTCGGGGGAAAAGTACCATTAATAATTTAATAAAAAAATTAAATATTCATGTCTGATTTAGTGATCGTGGTTAATAAATTTATTAACAAATTAAACATTTTATCATATGATCTAGGGATTTAATATTATAAATAAAATGTTTAATAAAATGGAAGAATATATTTTTTCTCCACTAGATGAACATGAGGGTTATAGATATGACTAGTAAGGCTTATCAAGAAATTATGAAACGTAAGGTCAAGATGAAACCTATAGATCTGGTTTTTATTTTCGAAAATTTTTATTTTGCGGATCAAAAAATTGTATATTTTTCGAAAGATGGATAAAATAGTTGGAAAAGAAATAACAGATTTGAATAGGTGATGTATGTTAGGTTATTTATGAAGGGAGATGAAATAGCAAATGATGATTTACTATCAACTACTAGAGAGGAAGAAAAACTAGAAATTTTTATTTATCAATTATATATGGTCCAACCACTATCTTAGTCCAACCAATTTTTTTTGAAGCCTATTTTATATAACCTAAATGTGGTGTAACATATAATGATTTAATTATTATACAAAAAATGGAAAATAGAAATATTTTATAGGATATAAAATCTATTCCATAACTTGTTTATGTAAATGTATTCCAATGTGTGAATATCCATGAAAAATAAAACATTTGATGTGGATAAAATTTGCCTAATAAGTTATAAAAATTGGTGGATAAAAATTCTAAAGATACACTTTAATGGAAATTGGGAATAGAAAAAGTGGGAAGACAATTTTCTCCATAACAGCTTCATTTAGTACTCATCTATAGAGATATTTTGATATTTTCTATTGAAATGAAATTTTTTTTATATAAATAATTATGAAACTATAATAAAATCATATTATACTTGTAAATGATAATAAGGATTTAAATGATGATATAATATAATATTTATAATGCGGAAAAATGAAATATAATTAGAAATAAATGGAATATATATATTCCAAACCTTTAAAGGGAAATGTTTCTAATATTTCATCAAATTGAATTGATTCACATTTTACTAATTCTTATTTGTGAATGTCAAAAATATTCACATACAAAAATGAATCATACAAAATTATTGTCAATACAGTTACATATCATCCAAACATAGATGATTGTTCAGTTGTAGTTAGAATAAGATACATTTTCTAGAATAATATGATGCATTAAATCAGTCAGGTGAAAACATGGAGGAGAATAAGGCTAATATCAATGACATTAAAAAAATTCCTGATGAAAAAGAATATTCTATAATGTAAATAAATTTTGGTATTTTTATTTTTTTCAAAACTTGTACCATGATTTTTATGAGAATATTAAATTATTTTATACTGTAAAATGTTTATCGGGATCCCATGACAATGTGATTTTGGAATTAATGTAATAAAATCAGGTTTTGTGAGGAATTAATTAAAATAATGAATTATGATAAAATTGAGAACTATTTAATTAAAGAATATGTAGATATATGAATGAATTAAAAACTATGGTCTTTAGTTATTTTAGGGAGACTTAAAATGTTTGGAGAAATGACAGAAATTGTATAGATGAATTATGATGTGTTCATTAATATGAATGATATCCTTAATAAGTATCAAAATAATGAACTATTTTTTCCCATTTTTAACTCATGATGTTTAAACTTAAGATTTGAATGAATTTATTGACTAATAAATTTTATCCCCTTATTATTTATGAATGATTTTATAATTTTATATGGATAAATGATCATTATATTTTTTGGGTTAATTTTTAAATAAACTAAATTTTTTCTTATAATATTTTCCTTACTATTTATGTACATTCAACAACATATATTTATTTTAAAAAATAAAAAATGGGGAGAAATATTTGTTACTAGAGAATTTTTAAATGAAGTTTCATATGGGAAATTTTTTTGGGTAATACCTTATTATTGGATAGATTTATTGAGATGTTATATTTTCCTATTCCTCCAGATATTGTTTTTGTAACGAAATGGGAATCATAAAAAATTGGAGAGATATAAAAAGATAATGGAATGTGTGTTACAAAATTTAAATGGGGTTTTATGTTTTCCAGTGTTATTATTTTATAGATTAATGTTTTGAGTTTTCTTTTAAAAAGGATGATATATTATATTTGATAATATAAGTTCTAAATATTCTGACATTAGTTTTTAAAATCACAACTCACACTTCATAACCAAATTTTAATAACATTATATATGCATTTTCTTGAATTGTTTTGTATAAAATGATTTATAAAATGTAAAATTGATTTATTTAGAAACTAATAATTATAAAAATCTCATTCAATGTTTATTCCATCAAAATAGAAAATGCTAGGTACATCAGACTGATTAGGAAATTTGAATCAAACTGACTGTGTCTTATCTGTTGGATTGACATTGAATAATCTACCAGACAAACAATATATATTCTATTGGACTTGGGATGTCCCAGACCTGGATTCCAATTAATATGTTACCCCATCCTATTTTTCCAAATGGAATCAAACGCATATCCCCAAATTCTATAGGTTGCAGAGTTAAAATGATGGTGTGGGGTGTGTCTATGGGGAGAGTATTCACCCATTCAAAAAGTGTGGAGAAAAAGATAAATATAAACTAAGGAAAATTGTGGAATCAATACATGTAAAAAGAATGAATAATGTAAAATAGAGGAAACATTAAAAATAAGTGAAATATTTTGAATAACATAAAAACTAATGATGAAATATTTGGTATCCAATAATCTAGAAAACATAAAAACAAATTATCCTGGATAACATGTTTAAAAAAACATTATGAAGTATATCAATGACTATTTCAAGGATCTAAATATCTGGCTCATTTATTTGTTTTATTGTTTCATCATAAATAAAATGCATTCAGTTTTTCAAAGTCATATACATCCCTTTTTCAACACTTGCATACATTTAATAAACCATGGGAAGAATATTGTTCTCAAAAGATGGTGTGCGATTAATCTCAATTGGACACCACAAATAGTGTCTATAACATTCGTCACATGTCAGGGAAATATAATAGTGTGAAATCATTCATATAAAAAGTAAATAATCACAATAAAATTAAATACCCAAGTACCTACATCATCCCCCAACTAGAGTTGGAATATAACAAGTACATTAATTTATTATCCCAAGAAATAAGTCTAAATTTAATAATAGTTAATGTTCCTAGTTATCTCAAGGCAACCAAAAATGAAAATTATTAATGAATTCAAAGGTAAAAAACAATGAAATGTAGACCTCAAATCTCTCCAACATAGTAAATATTTTATAAGAACTACGGGTAAGAAGGTAATTCAATGAGAACATTCCATGGAATTCCATAATAAGATGATTCCTAAATCCAAGGTGATCTTTTAAGGTAAATGGGCTTATGTAGTGACTGGGCCCTATGCTATTTAACCATTGAACCTACCTGTCATTCCTAGATCCATGATGTGTATCCACTATATCCTGAAATACTATCAGAGAGATCCAACAGTGGAATAAACATTATCCATGATTAGGAAAGTATCAAAATCATAGTTGGTATCAACCGATGAAATATATATCCATGAATCAACATTATGATCTGGAGTGATAAAATAATTCCTTGATAATAATATATGTTGATATAAAGTCAGTTCAATCGTATCTAATTATTAATTAAAGTAATATTTCATTTGGTTCAAGACATTACTTCCAATAGTGTGGAATAGACAAGTACCATGAAACATTTCTTACTTGTATATAATGAATATTTGATAATTAATTTCCATTCCACTACCTACCATTAATATTCATTATGGGTACTACAGACACGAAACCTACTATTTGTTTATATTTAATCATGTCAATTATTATACATAGTATACATTATAATATTAATTTAACATTTAATTAGAAAATTCAGCACTTACCTTAGGCATGGAATGTGGTAATCATACATGGTACATTACATTATACAATTAAGAATATAAATCAATCCATTTAATATATATAAGAATACATTTAGAAGGTTCATCTCAAGTCACACCCGAACTGTGGTTGAAATGTTGAAAATACATTAATCCAAATTATGTTATAAAATCTTACATGGTAATTACATTGTTTTGGGTTTAACCACCAATAATTAATAACATATTTGGAAGATCCTAAAAATACCATTATAATGATTTTATGCTTGGCATATAAAGTCTATAAACAACACCTGCTTCAATATATATGCCCCAAATGACAATTCAAAAATCAAAGAACTTGAGGAGTGTGTTTTAAACCACCCACCATAGGCTCATATGACATTTCTCCTATGATATCAGCCTTTGATTTGAGATTAAAATGAATAGATATATGAAAAGGTTAAAATTCTCACACCTCAATAACTAGATCAAGAGAATGATCTGAGATAAATGACTAAAAATAAATCCATAACAAATCGTTGTGCATCCAACATTACAAACAGAAGTACCATCGAATCCCGAACTATGGATTTATTTCATTACATATGTTAGGCAATTAATGAGATCCAAAAGGTAATAAAATTTATCTAATCCAGCATAAACTCATACTAAGAATATGTAGGTGGATTAATTTAGATTATTAAAGAAAAATAGTAAAATTACCATAAAAATATCCTCTGTATGATATTTCAAATCATGTTGAAACCATTCACGGGTACCTAGAAATAAAGGGAACTCACACAGTTAGTCTGCATGGTCATGCATCAATTGTGTGATATGGTTCTATATGAAAAGAGACCATCCACGTGGTTAGGAAAACTGTGTTCCAACCATGCACCAACCATGTTATATGTTCAGTTTTCCACAAAAATATGTGTTTTGGTAAACAATCTATCCACGAACACCACTAATACCATTACTAAATCATAATGTATTCACAATAGGTCCAAAATAAATAATTAAGTTGAAATTTAAATATTTCTTACATTAGTGAAAAATTGAGTTCTTACAGTCTTCACCCTAAAAAGAACTAGTCACCAACTTCACCTTCCAAGGTCGTAGAAGCACTGTCAAAGAACAATTTTCGCCACTAAGCACATATTTAGATCTCCCACTCCCATTTCGCATCCTATAAATGTCCATGCTTCCATATCACCCAAACTAGAGGAAAATACTAACAAGATAGAACTTTTGTGGTGTTGTCAACATTGTGTACTGGATACTCATCAAATGTAGAATCATCATATAACTTAACAACCATGGTATCAATTGTATGATATCAGTTTGGATTATACATTAAAATATGTAAACCAAATAAGAAGTAATGCATATTGCAGTACCAGTGAGGTAATAGCAATAGATAATCTACCATCCCATCACTTTCTAGGATCTCAAACAAATATAGGTAACAAGGAAACATGTTCCCTTACATTAGTAACATTTTATTCCCAATCATTGGTGATTGCTGAAGGAAAACATGATCCAAAAATTTTAACTATAAAGGTCATCAATGGGGATCAACAAAAAATTATATTCTATATGGGGAAATTATGATAAACGTTCTGATCAATCGAACATTATCTGTAGTCTCTTGAACGAGGTAAAGAATTTGTAGGGATACCTCACCTACCTTTATCCGTCACAGAGGTGAAAGAAGTGACCCACTATTATGGGACTCAAATGGATCCATATTTTTTTCTTCTAAAAGATATTATTGTACACCGAATCAACAAAAGATATACACTTTTCCCATGATCTACTGATATTAAGGGCACACCATTATAGCATATCATGTAAAAATTCTATTTTCTGTTCTAATTTTCAATCGGACTGAAGGTGAAAAGTAGTGCATTAAATAACTAGTGTTCCCATATCCTTCTATAATACCCTCATAAAAAATGTTGTGAGATAAGACTCTTGATACGAAACAATGGTATGAGGGAACCCCGTGTAGTTGTAAGGTCTCACGAACATGCACTCTTCCTTGAACATCAGTTGATAATGTATCCCATATAGTAATGAAGTTGGTTAAATTCATAAATATGTTAATGACAACCAATAAAACGCCACTACCTATAGACGGCCTTGATAATCCTACTATAGAGCCAATAAAACCATCTTCCTATTTCCATTCCATGATTAGAGGTGGATGAAACAATACTATAGGTCTTTGGTGCACTACCTTCACTAGGTAATAGGTGGATCATCTAGTGAAAAATCCTAATATCTAACATTTTATACTATCCAACCAATATTTGCTTCTCATGTCCCAATAAATCTTCAAGATGCATGGATGGAATCCCCATGAAGTTGAATCAGACTCATCCATAAAATCCTCTCCCATATTTGTAGACACCTTGAAACATAAATGGATATACATGATGTAATTATATTTTATAGACTAATTTGGAGTTAGATTATCTCAGGATATACTCTCACATAGTACCTGGCCATCAGGATGTGAAAATTTTCTGCTCTTCAGTTTCTGAAGGAGGGAAGTCATAACTACCAAATATGAGAGATTATTCTACCTGTGACTATAATGAAACTCTTGATTCATCTAAAAAATTAAGGGTCGTTAGCTTCTATTATTCACCACCTTCCCATATGACATGTGTTTTAGTATTCTGAATCAGTGCATTTGCAACCACATTCTCTTTCTTACGCATATAGGCACTGCCAAATTCATAGTACTATTGATATTTTAACGATCTCTATTCAACGATGTTCAATATATTTTTAGTTAATATGTATTTTAGGATCTTATGGTCCATGTACACCAAAATTTCTCAACAGATAGATAGTTTCTATAGAAAAGTAAGGCATTGACAACTACTATTATCAAGAGGTTGTGTGTTGGGTAATTTCTCTCATGAGAGATCAAGTGTTATTATCAATATGAAACTTCTCTATCTTTCAGCATTATCACTACTCCTAGATTGATTCATGATACATCACAAAATAAGGAAAACCCGAAACCTAGCTTAAGAAGATTTCGAATAGTTGATGTGACATGCCTCCCTTTCAGCTCCTCGCAGGCTTTCTCACACACTTCTGACTAAAGGATTAGGAAACACATCTTTTTAAGGACAATAAGAGGTGGATAGATATGTGATAAAACATTTATGAGATATTAATAATATATATTCATCCCCATGAATCTCTTATGTAAAACATGTTATTTGGATTCAACTTTGATACTATAGAAATAAATGAATCTATATCAACAGATATTCTTGATTCTAAGATGATATGATAAATGAAGATAACATTGACGATCCCTAAGTGGGAAATATCATTATTAGAATAAAGATGATGCTCTCTCAGTGTATTCAAGTAGATCTTGATATTATTTTCATGGGTCTGTATGGGTTTGAGAATACACTATGATGTCATCCACAAATACGACAACAGAAGAATCCAAATTGGGATAAAACACCATAATCATTATATCCATGAAAATATTAGGCATGTTCATATGGCATAAGATTATATGTATGTACACGTACCGACCATTCCTGCTATGGAATGTTGTATGTGGTATGTATGATGGTCTAAATCACACCTAAAAATAATATGATCTCTGATCGATCATAGAGAAGATCATGGCACCTTGAAGCTGGTTAAATAGGTCATTTATTATAGGAAGTGAAAATTAGTTCTTGATAGTAATTTTTTCCAACATCCTATAAATCAAGCATAATTGTAACATTTCTTCTTCATTCTTAGAAAAAATAATAGGAAAAACCAAGAGGATTTAATAGGACTTATAAAACCATTTCCCTCTAATTCATCTAAAAACCACTTGATATCCTAAAGCTCAATCGGTTTCATATTGTACAAAGGAATGGAAATTATAGCTGCTCTCAGAAAAAACTAAATTTTAAACTCTACCTCTCTCACATGGGGTAATCTAGAAAAATAATAAAGTAAGACATCCATGAATCAATCCACTACTGGAGGAAAATGAGATCAACATAAACTATGATCCTTGATGAAGGGATTTTAAATCTGGATGCTCACTCCGTCTAGCCTATGATTCTATTTTCCCTCTCTACCAGCCTTGTAATCCAACTCTCCATTATCTAGATAATTATTTCACACTGTTGATTTAAATAATAAAATATGACAATAATGGTCTATAATTTCTGGTATTGAACCAACCAATCAATCCTAAGAATGAAAACAAATCTTACCATCTCATGAACAAAAAGGATCCATACTAAAGTGTAGCTTTGTACCTCAAGGGGATAGTCCTTACACTATATGATACACATTTTTCTTACCCCTAGTGATGTATCTAGGTTAATTTCACCATAATAGTAATTTATCTCACGTTTGAGTCCTTCTATAATATATAATGATACATAAGAGTTAGAATATCCTATATCCAATAAACGCAGATACTATGTTAGATTCCATAACAATAGTACATTGTACTGAAGACTGTCTTATAGTCTAATCCTTGGGTATTATTTGTATTTAAAACATCTATCTTGATCCAAGAATTTGTGAAACAAATGCACTACTACAATCAAAACTAATTTGTGGGCACAACTATTGATTAGACGTTTGGAATCCACAACCATGATATCTACTTCATATAGTCTTTCCCATGTTATTCCAACTCCATGCCGAACATGACATAAAAGAACATGCTCCTAATGGTGGTGCTGGTGGGGATCCATTCCCATGCAAAGCTACTGGAAAGGTATTACAATACAATTAAAGATTCCCTACACATCTACAAGCTCGAAACTCCATTGGTTTTATATCACAATGATTCTTTTGCTGCCTTTGTCATCCTCACTAATGAAACACTTTGGAGATATCAAAACTGATACTCTTTTGTTCAATTCCCAGCCGAGAAAACTCAAGAGAACGCTTCCTTCCAATCGAAGAACTACTGTCTTGACGCGACACTGATCCTCTATGACCAGTACTATATCCATCCCTCATGTTATGCTAAGTGATGTGATCCTGATTGACTATTGTATAAAATGTAGAGGGGATAAATACATTCAATAGTTTATAGATTACATACTATATCCCATCCTAAAACATATTCCCCATGAAAACTAATCATCAGTATGGAGTGGTGAAATGTGCTACAACTCTATGAAATTTACTGAATACTATATGACTGGAATAGAACACAGCCCAAGAGGCATAATATTCTCTATTGATGAACATCTTGGGTAATCAATTCTAACCAATTCTTGGTCGAATCATGAAGGATGAAAATTTAATTATTGACCCAACAGTCTAGAGTCATTTTTAGATGTAAATAGTTTTATGTGGTGGCCTCTATCTAACAATTAGTAGCCTAAGGAATACCATCCCTTGAGTAAGTAAGTCGAGTATGCTGCTATAAATCACAAGTTAAATTATCCAACGTATGTCTAGAAGTGAAGAACCATTCATAGATTACATAAAACATAAAAACATATCATGAAATTGGTTACCAGTTCTTAAATCAGATATAGAATTTTTTTCATCCTGGGAAAGTCCTAGAGGTAATATTGGTGGCTCATGGATCAAAATGTTTGTTCCATGGTCTTCGCCTCCTTCCTCGAATACAATATGAGGTAGACGTGGTGGTATTGGTCTACAAATGACAAGCACCCACCATAGGGAAATATTTATTACAATGATATAATCACTAGAGGAATATGAATGTATGAAAACTCACTATAGAAGGCATACATCCCCAACTACCCTCTCAGATGACCGAGTTATAGTAAGTGTCGAAGTGGAAGTATCATTTCAATTTAATGTTTATTACTTGTTTCACACAATTAAATTTCATAAAAAATGAATATGTGGGATAATCATGTACACAAAATTCATTTTGGATGTCATGATTCAATATATAATGGATCGTCATTCCTAGTGAATTTGTGCTCGTACACCTTATCACCAGAAACAACACCCACTTATTTATATCATAATGGAATGTCTTGGTAAATTACTTTTAACAACCCATGAGTGCTCATAAACCTCATGAATGCAGACATGAATTCACTAGATCCGTACTAAAAATAATTAAACAATAATATTACTATCACACCATATCTCATTAATCACCAGAATAGAAAATAGTACAAGTAGTTAAATGAACCTATATGGCATGTATATATGTATAAAATCTTTATTCTATGTTTATATATGATTCTTGTAACCATTCTAATTGCAATAATCTCATCAAGACATGGTTAAGATATAATATAAATCATAATAATAGACATCAACACCACAAAGCATGAGTGACACCTGTCGGTGAGATAAAATTTACTATAACAAGGAAAACAGAATAACAATTATAATTAAGGAATTTTGGATTTTACCCAAACATGTTTTTTATGGATGAATCACAGATTATGACCATGTCTGAAGTAATCATAATCCGTAATATATTTTATCCATATACTAATGATGGAATATAAACTTCCCTTTGAAACCACATTATGAAATATCGAGCATGAATTCAATATAATATGTACCTCAAGTCCTGTGGTCCACATGGACCTAAGCACATCTCCCTAAACTCCAGTTGCTACCAAAAGTAGTTAGGGGATAGGGTGTATCTATTTGGGGACTATAACCTCATTAGAAAATTTTAGTACAGTTGTTATATATAAATTGAGGTAAATAAAGTTTGAAATAAAAGTAAACAGAATGCTTAACACAAAAATAGAGGCGATGATAACAATAGCTGGAATAAATTCAATAATAGAATACAAATGATGATAATGTTTCATGTGTCTAGAAAAATAGAAAACATGGATACAAGACAAAATAATTATCATGTTTTACAAAAGAATGAAGGAAATAAAAGACTATTCCCATAATTTGTAGCTCTGTGTTGGTTATCTGCTATCATGATTTATCCTAAATAGAAATAATTCATGTTTTAAAAGCCATCTGCATCCCTTTTCAACAACTACATACATGTAATTTTCCCTTATTAACAAATGGAACCCGTAGAGGGAATGAGAAAAATATAAGTGGGCCCCCACCAATAGTTTCAATAACATCTTGCTTGTGTAATTGAAATGTAATAGTTTCCATGCATGCATATATGATGTAAAAAATAACAATGTAACTAAATACCAAAGTACCTACTATAACCCATGGATAACATCTGAACATGACTAGACTCTAAATGTAATATTACTAGTTCATAAATAAGTCACATGTGTGAAAACTATGAATCTATCATGTATTGAAAATTTATCTTATAATGAAATTTTATAATGAAGTTATAAGGAACTAATTAGGGAAACATATAACTATTTGTTAACTAAATCAGTTATAACTATACCGTGGGTAGTGGTAAGAGTGTAATCCAAGGAGAATATTCCAATGAATTCCATAATAACATAGTTACTGGATCCAAGGTGATCGTCAAAGGTAAAAAGGGGCTATGTAGAGACTAGGACAAATGGACGTTAAAATGGTGCATACCATTCATTGTTGGATCCAAGGAGTGTATCCATGGAATCATTAAATGTTTTGTGAGGGATTAAATGGTGGAATACACATAATAAAATAAATTAAATTGATTGGGATCTAAGGGGGTATCATTATAAGAAATTTGTATCATAGAATTGGAATGGGGTTCAGGAGTTCTCAAGGCCTTCCCTGATTAAATCAAAGGCAATCTCAGTTCATGCCACTCCTATTTAATTATGAATTCAAGTAATATATCATTTGGTTTAAGCCTTTACTTTCATTATTGTGATAATGAAATGTAGCATGCAATCGTTATTAATTCATTTTATGTAACATTCAATATTTAATTTTCATTTAAATTCCTTCCATTGATTTTTAAGGGGTGATATATAAATAAAACCTATTGTTTATTTATATTTAATATGGTGAATTCATATACATAGTAAACATTCTGATTTCCTTTTCACATTTCATTAACAATTGGATCACGTACCTTAGGTAGGTTATGTGGTGAGAATACAAGGTACATTCCATTATCCAAATAACAATATAAATAAATACATTTAATATAAAACTTCATAACCTTAGAATGGTTAATCCTTGTCACACCAGAACTGTGGATCCAATGTGTTAAATACTAAAAACAAAATTATGGAATAACATACTATGTGGGATGGATTGAGTTTTGTAAATAACAACAAAATATTTATCACATTAATATATAGATAATAACCATACAATTATAATGATTACAAGAAGGGATTATAAATTCAATAAATGACACCTGATGAAATCAGTGGGCCCCACACGACAATTCAACATTTAGCGAACAAGATGGATGAGTTATAGACCACCCAACATAGGTTCATAGGACTCTCTTAATCCGATATAATACTTTGATTAAACATAGAATAGTCTAGATCTATGAAAAAGGGAAAACAATCATTCATCGATAAATAGGTCGAGAGCAAGTGTGGAGAAGAACGACCGAAAAGGACTTCAGTACTTCCCATTTTTGCATCAAATGGGATAAACAGAATCTCGATCGGATCATGGAGAAAGTATATCATTAAATCCATAGTTTAGGTCATCAATTATATCCAAAGGGATGAAAATATATCAATCCCACATAAAATCCAAATAGGATGAAGGAGGAAGCATAATTAGACCATTAAAAAAATTACCCTAAAATATATTTTTCACCGTTTGTAAGAAATGTTTTTATACTCATTCAAAAACCATACACAGTTACTTGGTTAGTAGGGGAAATCACATGGTTAGACTAAATGTCCATGTTCTAACCATACAATATGGTTTTCCCCAAAATAGATCATCTACACGGTTATCCAAACTGCGCACCAACCATGCGTCAACTATGAGACCTAAATAGTTTTCCCTAAAAGATGTGTTTTGTGTTTAGAACTGTCCACGGACTCCACTAATACATTTTCTAACTCATAAGTCTTATAAACAGGGAATAAAATAAATATTTAAACAAAATGTTAAAGGATACATACATGATTGAAAACAATGTTCTTGTAGAACTAACAAGGTTATGACCATTGGACTGACAATTCATAGTCTATCAAACATTCTATGTCCAGCCCATAAAATTGTCAATGATTTCTCTATATGAAAAATATAGTTATTTCTATTATAGTAATCTATTATAATTAATTAGACTAACAAACTTGGTTCTAGAAAAATAATGATATAATGAGATGAAAATAATTATTTCTCTAATTCTAAATAAATTTTATATTGTTATAATAGTTTTCTAGAAATGAACTTTGATGGAGATGAATTTAATGAGATTTCAAAGTAAAGATCATTTGAGCCAATTCAAACAAACATTGAATATCACATAACTAAAAAAACATGTATGTGATCCTATTAAATGAAGCACATTATATGAGATGGGATATGATTCATATAAAACTCAATTCATCTGGAAAATTATCTTTTGTAATAACAAATTACATTCTCTTTGTAATATTATAGTGAGTCATTGACCTTTTAGATTCTTAGTGAGGATTTTAAAATCCATAAATTATTTATGAATCTTTATTCTATGTATGATCTAGGGTTAATAGTGATGTTTTTATTATAATGGAAGCTGACTGGATATGATTATGATGATCAATGGATTTTGGGGATAAAAAGATGGATCTGATTCTGATTTTTTTGATTGAGGGATTTATTCCTGGTTAAAGGAAGACCTTATAATTTTTCAAAACAATATGGAAACCTTAAGATAATGTTTTTTACATCCATTTCAGTAAAAGTTAGTGTGTTATTATTTAATCTATACTTTTTCAGTTATTTTTACTTTAGAACATTTTAGAATATGTTATTACATTTTTATACATGGTTTTTTTTTTTGAAATTGTTTTTTGAATTCAATTTTTTAATAAATTTATATAATCCTATTTAAAATATGCACTATGGTTTCGATATTGTTATTTTGATTATCAGATGATACCCAATCATCATTATTATTGAAATGATTTTAAATATTTTAACTATTTAAAAAATTTAAAATAAAATTCCCCCCACACCATATATCCATTTTATGGTCAAAAAATACAATTAATTTAGGTTCTTGGTCAATGTGATATCAAGGGAACACAAGGTCAGGATCAGGATCGTCCTGCATCAAATTTGATGACAAAAATAGATTGTTCACTAAATTGAACCATGATGGTCAAAAAAACCAAAATTCCACCTCATAAACTCATACCCATATTTTAAATGGCGATATGTATCATGGGGATTGCATTACCATCATTCCTAAATAAACATTCTCTATAATTTAAAATATTATCAAGAAAAAATTACGACTTTTATTAAAAAATATCACTAATGATTATCCACATATGATTTTGGATGACTCTAACATGTCTATATACTCTTTACAATCAACTAAATCATCTATGTTTTCCAATTCATTAGAGTGGGTCCAATTTGATAAGTCCCACCTATTCCCACAAAAAAAAATTGGATAATTAGAAGGGTGCATGTACAATTCTTCAAAAATATTCCATACATATTGAGGTCTGATAAATTTTATTATATGATAACAAAAATAATGATAAATTACCTTATCATGATCAACAAAATTCCATTAAAATTCTCTTTGAATGTCCTTTATTTTTTGGGAATTCCATTTAGAGAATCAATCATTTTGAGGATGAAAATCCATACATATATTCAATTATATTCTATGGTATTTCTAGACTGACTTCGAAAAAATATATCACATACTAGAGGAAAATTACTATATAATCAAGATTGGAATTTTATGAATAATTATAATATAAAAAATCTAGTTTTTTGGGAAGTGTTCTACTGTATTTGTTTCATTAAAATTGATGCAATTAGCCAAATATTTTTGTTGAACCACTATAAAAATTTTATTTTTGATTACGATACATCTTTGTTAGACAATTTAGAAGATCTATTCCTTTTATCTAACATTTCAATATAATAATCCTTAAATATAGCAATATACATACTAGTTTTTTAGGCTCTTCCTTAATCTTCTGACAGTTGTGACATACCCAGATGTACTACCCCACAAATAATTTCATTTGAATCCACTAAAAATGTTCATTAAATGATTTATATATATTATGATTTATAGGATGAATAACATGCCTATAATTTTGTTAGTAGCTATGAAGATAGTGCTAATTTCATAATTTTACATTCATTTCATCTATAAAATGGAAGACTAAATTCACATCAAGAATCCATCCATCAATGGTATCCTCTATATTTTGATTTTACCTCAATGTAGAACATTTAGTATTACATGAATGATCTTTTATATCTTTCTCAAAAAAAGGAACAAACCAAACTAATGGGGAAAATGAAACATCCTTTTGATCATAACATTGATGATTCATTTGTTCGATGAATGAAATTAATTTCAAATTATATATTGTATATTTAGATAATTTAGAATATTTTTTCATGATCAATTTATCATCTACATAGTTTCCTTTACCCAATTTATGCATCATGTCAATGTCAATATTCTGTAAGTACTTCATCCATCAATACTTCTTTAATTTCAATACCCTTTGTGATAAAATGTTTTTCATTCTCTTATGATATATAAAAACATTGAATTTATCATGAAAGAGGTAATTATTGACAATAAAAAATTTATTTGAAATAGATGTTTTTAAGGGAGAGAATTAATGTTCTTCATTATGTTTCTACGATTGGTTCTGAAACCTTCCACTAAGGCTGTCATTGGGATCCAACACATGTCATATCTACACATCTATTAGTGGGTTCAAGATATGTTTGCAGAAATGTTTTTAGGGGTTCCTCTATTAGTTTTATAATCCATTTATGATCCAAAAAATGTAACAAGAGTCTTTTTGTTTTTTATAATAACACTATATTCTTTCCATATTTAGGGAGCATAAAGATAAACTAAAATTTTAAAAACCACTACTAAAAAAATATTGACCTAATATAGTTTTCATATTAACCACAAAAAAACATTAATTTTATATACATAGGATTGGTTTTATGTACCAAAATATATCATATTTTAAAAAAGTACTTATATAGTATATTCATCTTTAAGATAGCCAAACAAAAAACAAAAAAGTTGGTAATCACCAATCCAAAATAAATTCAGTATAATTTACGTGTATATGTATAAAAAAATTAATTGCATGTTCCAAGCAAAGTACCATAGAATATGTGTCAATAAAATCATTAAAAATAATGTGATAAATAATATAAATAATACAAATTTCACAAAAAATATATAACCAAAACTAACAACAATTTATGACTTTAACACTATCAAATGATAGAATTTTAAATCCAAAAAATATCTAAAAAATCATAATCCACTTAAAATCCATTTTTTAATTTTATAAATCATTTTTAATTAGCTTTTATAATTTGAAACTAAATTATAAAACAATAACATTTATAAATAACTATAAAAATCATTAAAAACTACTATAAAATAAATATTTTATATCATAATTGTTCTTTGATGAAATAAAATGTTATTAGAGGTAATATGTTATGTTTTAGGTGGTAAATCATGAAATTATTGGCAAAATCAACAATAATATATTAAAACTATGAATGATAAGTTTCTTTTGATAATTTTAAACGGTTAAAGAATATGTTATATAATTATAGAGTTTTTTGGAAACAATCACAAAAATTAATGAGTAATGAATGAACAATGTGATATATTTAATGAACGTATTCATGATATTAATATATTCATGGAAAAGAATAAAATACCTAAAATATACATCACTGTCCTTAAAGTTTATTGAAATCAATTGGTGATGAAATAAATTAATTTGTATCTACATAGAAGGTTTTACAGAACTTCTTACAAAGTTTTAAATCTCTCTTAATGATGGAGTTATATTGTTAATTTTTTTATAAAATTATTTTAGAATCAAATCCAATAGAAATTCAATGATCATATTCTCATAATTTTTAAAGCTTACCATGGAATTTTATATGTTCCAATGAAAAATATTATATATCCAAATAAAATATAAACATTTATTGTGGTAATGTTCATTGATTTTTCAAGGGGTGTAAATCCTTAAATAATTAAATGGATAACTTGTTAGAGAAACTTCATAATTTAGGAATGAATATTGAATTTAAAATTTCATGAACTAGAAATTAAACATCATATAAATTATATTTTCATGTTTAAAAGAAAACTATTAAGAAGAGTTATTATTTGACCCTAAATTGTTTTTGTTAAAATTCATCCATATCTAGTAAATGTGTCATGAAACCATCATATTTTTTGTTAATAATCATAAAAAATCCATAGTGATCCCAAATAACTATAATATGTACATAAATCAACATCCTCTATATCTCTATATTTATCTACACTACCTACTAATACATCATTTATGAAAATTATATTGACCAATATACAAGGTTGTATAATTGAATTTAAACGTGAAACCAATAAATTTTTGTATACAAAATGGTTTTGAAGATGTCTGATTTACCATCCCATTACCATTAATAGATGAAATATTAGTAGGGATAAATAGATTCATTTTTGGAATATTTCAATAAATGTCGTCTATATAGCTTCAATGTTTTCATACTGCATCTTTATATAATCCCCTGATTCTTATATTTTCTTTAACGTTAAAAATAGACTCTATCTTACCATCTTAAGGTATGGATTAAGAAAAAGTTGAATTATATGTTTTTGAAGTCATTGATTGTCTTATACAGACCTCAGAAGGCAGTTTAATCAAACCTATCGCATACACTCGACTACGAAGCTACTTCCCAAGGACATTACCAATTGGTTCATCCTATAAGACTAAGAAAGATCGAATGAGATTCACATCCCATATTTATTTATTTTACCTATAAATCTTCTACCATTCATTTTTGAATCCATGATTATTATCATAGTGATACCTTCTTATGTGTTATAATTAATGTAAACGAATTCACACTCCCACAATAAATACATATAAATCAACAACTTAATATATGAAATCGATCATGTTTTTTTTAAATATTAAAACTAATAAAAATATTATATTAATCAATTAGTTTATGTAAATACATACTAAACGGGATGTGTGTGGGTGATTTCATTAAATCATCATGATCAATTATTCATTAAAACATCATAAAATAAATAACATTTATGTCAATAATAATGAATTAAATTTGTGTCTATGTAATTGTCAATTGTATTCAAAAAATGAAATTAATATTATAATATTTACTTGAATACCATGTGCTTCTTGTGAAAATGTTTATCAATAGAAACCTTCTATTTATTAGTAGGTACCCCTTCAGGTTCCTTATCATACATCCTCTAACCACTCATTGATGTATCATTGAATTCATTAAATAATCGTAATTTAAAATACATCTATTTGTTACAGAAATGTTTCAACATCCACATTCGTGTGATCATATCTTTAACATTAAAGTGAAAAAACATATGGACAAAGAGAATGAATTTTAAAATATTTTAATATAATACCATAAAGAATTCAATTACACAATAAATTATTTAAACAACCTTTATCTATGAATAAAAAACATCATTTTAGAATCTCATAGGGATATTCCCCCAACATACATAGGTAATTCGATGGGTAATTGGGCATACCACTAGCTGGAATAGAATCTAGAAATGTAAGTATGAATTATAATTTGTGGGGACCTCATAATGATAAATGTGACCACTATATTCATTTCATTCATATTACATACATTTTAACTATTCAAATATCTCTCCATAGTACCATTTTTTATATATTTTGAAAAAAAATTATTAATATAAAAAATATAAATACATTTATTCATATTAAAATCTATACATATAACTATCGCCCACCAATATCCTAGCAAGAATACATGTTCTATTACTACTTGATTAACTGAATTTGGATCAACTATCTCAAATTTTAATGGGATGATAATGTACAGTGTTCATGGCACTTATAGACTGGAGGGTGTGACAGATGGTAAATGTATAGATGGAGAAATTCAAAGATTATGTAGGGAGGGAGACCAATGCATCACCATCTATAAGTGTGGTTGAGGTATTGTCGCTTAAGTGTTGACTGGGATGAGTGAAACACTTCTTCCTTGGAATTACTATCATGTAATAAAATAAATATAACATCAAAAAAATTCACCCCACTCACTTTATTAATTTAATTTATCATTTGTTCAATATGTGATAATATCCAATGCATTATCATAACTTGTTTCACATCCATCTTTCAATTTCCCATAGAGTTAACCCGGATTTAAATTATAATTTGTAATGAAGCTGTAGAAAAAAATCAGAAAATCAAAATATGATGTCTAATAAACTCACCCAAAAATTCACATATCTCACTTTCATTCACCTATTACAATAAATCACATTTTATTAATGATATTCAAAAAAATTAATTTGTATAACATACCATAATAATGTAAAAATTCAAAACCAAATGGGTAAGCACGTCATGTATATTGATTCACATGATGAAAATATAGTATTTGTTTATAAAATTGTATTTTTATAATTACAAAACGAGTTCAATAAATAAATAATTTTTTTCTATATATGTATAGAACTATAACAACTCTTAATTAAATCATTATAACAACATAAAAATCAATGAACATATCAATGAATCCCGAAAATTTAATCACTATCAAGAAATAAAATCTCTATTAAGATAACACACACCATGGATCTCATATATTAGGATGTAAAATTTATAAAATATATGAAACTCAACATTATAAAATTCCTTTTGTAAAAAAATTAAAATACATTTATTTTAGAGAAAACCCCAACAGAAATTTAATAAATCATGTTTTGTGTGCCAATTTATTTGTTTATGTACAAATGTAATTTAATCCTCAAATTCACTTTTTACGTTAAAATAAAAATAATTGAAAATATTAACTTCCATTGATATAATAATCATATATGTATTATATTAACTTTATTTATATAATAAACATTTTTCCAATTCCAAGACTATTAGCTAAAAAAATTGGGTTGTAAAACTAAGTACAGTATTCAATTTTTTTGATTAATGGGGTACAAAATTTTCATTGTTGGGAAATGGTTTTAAATGGTATACCATATTTTTTTTCTATAAAATATGTCTAATGAAAAAAAATTCTCTTAAAGAGTGGTTTGAAACCTTGTTATGTTAGTCACTTGAAATATAATTTTAAAATGTAAATAGATCATCAATGATGCGTAACATTATTTTTAAAATACAATTTATCCTCTTAAAGATCAAATATATGTTTTCTCATGTTATGGAACCTTATATGTGGTTTAGATACCTATTAGTTTCTTTTAAAAGGAAAAAATATATAAAAAATAAATTTATTAGAATCAATTAAATGAATATTTTGAGATAGAAAATTTACTAAACACCATTAAAAAAATGTTATACTGAGAGATGTAGTATGATATGAGATAAACCAATGCCATCATTATATAAATATAAAAAAAATAAAAAATAATAAAATAAATATAAGTCTACCATAATTGGATAGAAATTGGATATCATAAAACAATACAAAAAACATGAACTACACTACCGTGTATTCAAAATATCCAAAGATAACTAAATGTAATTGAATCTAAAAAATTCTGATAAATTTGAACTGGCCCATGCCACCACTACAACACATGAATCACACAAAAAAAAATTCAACCATTATATAAGTTAACAATTTTGAAAATTATTGTTATAATTAAATGAAGTCCCCAAACAGTAAAATTTCATTTCATTTATAAAACCCAAAATGAATAGACACACTTCAAGAATCAATTTACTTATGAAGATTCCCTTTATTTTCTACAATTTGGGACATTAAAGCATTGGTTAATATTGTTATTTCTAAAATACTATCAAAAAATAAAATACTAAAAATATCATCATAGTCTCTCAAATAATAAATTTATCATAAGAATAATTTAAGAATAAATTGGTTAATTTTTAAAAAATAAACATTAAAACAAAGTAATTCCATCATTTTAAATTATTTATCTTTAAAAAAATCCATTAAATCGTCATCTTATTTCTTAAAAAGGTCATCGAACAATAATTTTAAAAGAGAAATTATTTAATAATTTTCAACCCAAAAACAATCCATTGATCCACGTGAATTTTTAGAGGACACTATATTTTGTTAACCGCAAATCAAATGATACACTAATTTCAAAAAATAAAATCATTTATAACATTGAATAAAAAAATGAAATCAATTTTTAATTCTAAATGTAATGGTTTGTTCATTGATAAACCCTACAGTATACATTTTATTCTCTATGAAATAATCTATAAACCATATTTATATGCAATAATTCCAAAGAAATTGATAGACTGGTTAAGGGATGATGTTATCAAAACAATACCAATAAGGGAGGGCTTACCACTAGAGTGACAGATCGGGGGACTCAGGCATGACAGATGCACAGTTATGGGCACAAGTAATAGAGACGACTCGTGGGGGGAGTGGGGGGGGGGGGGGGTGTGTATGATTGATAGGTGAGGGATGAAGAGGATTGACTAGTCAAAGGGGGCCATGACTATATAACTAGTGAGGGTTTGTGGGGCTCAGCCTTGTAGTGCTCAAGAGATACATGAGCGCCAATTTGGGGGGTTTCACGATGGTGTTAGGGATCAGTTTATGGGTTGATGGAGGTGGAGGTCTTGGTAGTTATGTAGGAGGGGAGGGTGAACATTTTAGTGTCGGGTATTAGGGAGTAGTGACAATTTTTAATAAAAATTTAATATTTAGTGGATGTTTTTTTTAAAAAAAACATGAAAATCAATTTAAATTTTTTATCGGTGGTTTAGTAAAGCGCTTCTAAACATCTATTTTTTTGGTGATTCCATTTTATAAAATTATTTACTATAGATTCAAAAAAAATGTTTTGGGTATTTCTTATAAGTAAATTGTAATATTTGAAAAGCATAATCAATAACTTGATGTTTTTATATTTGAAAAAATCATAACCCTAATCCTGAAGAATAATGATACACTGCATAGCCTCATCCAGAAACTGGAATTATATCAAATTATGCTGATGTTTTTGAAAGAATAGGATCATGAATGTAATTCCTTATTATATTGGAACTAAATTATTTTCCTTTTCAATGATATCATTGGTAACTTGAAACATGAAAATATCATAGGAAATATCTTTAGGATTTATATAATTCCAATAAACTTGAATCTCATAGTCATACATTGGTGGTTTCTAAGAGATACCAGCTTCAATATTAATAGGATATACATAAAATGATTTTTTTGAAAAGAAATTTTTAATTAAACATACCAAATATGTACATAAATCACACATTTATAACTTTTCATACATATTATGATGCCACAAGATACCCAAAATTATAACCATGTTTCTCCCTTAATCTTTTTATTCCTATAATACACAAGTATATCATCACCAAACACCAACAAAAATGATTCTTGATATCTTTGGAATTATTGATTCAACAGTTCCATAAAAATTTATGGTTCATTTGTAAAACCAAAATTCCTAACCACAAACTAATGAAGCCCATATATTGATTTGGAATATGACTTCAGGATAACCTCTTATGGTAAATGCATTTGGTGATACCCAAAATGATAGATTATTATTGATATTTTCTAAGAAATTATTAATTGATAAAACTGATAAAAAATTATTAGAAGTGGATATTGGTTCTTTATCTTGACTTTTCTAAGCTTATGATAATACCTAAAAACCCATAAGAGGGAAATCATATATCTTCTCTTCTATTTTAAGTGTTAACCTCCTAATTTGTTTTTTCTAAAATCATGAAATTAGTCAATGTTGGAAAATATATATATTTTAAATCTCGTATATAAATTCTAAGTTAAGTGATTACAACATTGAATATGTGGTTCTGATGTCCAATGGAAATGTCCATGCACAATTAGAATATATATCCTGAACATATCAAAACAGATGCTCCCTTCTACTGTGATATTTGAAACTAACCTTTTAGGCATAATAATCAATGTGGGTGTTCCCTGATGACAGCCAATATATACCAAAAATCATGTAATGTAATTCTATATCTATTATTGATAAATACTATTGAAAATCATTCACTTTAATAGTTACAGAACTTAATTAACACATAAATTTTGAACACAATCTTTGCTAAGGAGGATTATATATATAAGCAATCATCACAATAGTAAAATCCATATTATGAACAATATGTGAATTGTTAAAATATTTGTAAATTCATTTGACAAATAAATATTTAATAAATTATTAATTAACAATAATCATATATCTCGCCTTCATAGGAAGAAAGATATCTTCAATTATCATTTACATACTTTATTGATTCTTCTTACTAATTGAAATTTTCTTTTTTTTACCATGATTATATTTTACTAGTGGATGAGTCATGGTGGTCATAGAAGCACCTTATTTCAATCAATTCTGATGAAGAGAATTATTTTAATATAATATTTTCAATTATATAAAATTATTAGAAACAAGATATGTTTCGTAAAAACCCAACCATTGACAAGCGAGATATTAGTAGTTCATATGTCCCTTAATGTTGCCATTATGATAGCCACAAGGTTTTCCTATATAATGTTTATTATTTTTTTCAATGGACAATATTTAAAATTCTACAAATCATTTTTAATCAATGGGGAAGACTTATGGAACCAATATATAGATTGTGAGTTATAATACCACTATAGAAATAGGTTACCCTCTTCCACTTATTATCAATATTTGAGTCCCGCCTCTTCCCAAAAAAATAAACATGCCCCTTAGAATAGTATTTCAAATGATATATGATTCATATAAAGTCTCACTATTTAGATAATCTATGTAATGAATTATACAATGGATCATTATCATTGGGATAATATGTTGCCTTATCCTGGTCATAAAAATATCATCCATCAAGAACACATTAGAAGAAACATCTGTGGAAAAGTAGACCGTATTAATAAATATATCCTCATACTCTATCACAATCTGATTCTCCTACATCAGTCCAAAGAATTAAATTATACTAATAAGAGAGGGGAGATAAAAAATTTCATTAAAATAATCCACAATATGATACTATTTCATGACATAGTATAATTCATATAGAAATTATAATTCCACCAATTGACATGCCCCATCATCCAAAATTTACATTATTAAAATTTCGTTCAACTATAAAGTTATCCATTTGATATTTATAATTCAATTCCCCACATTCAACCACAAATATAATTTTCATCATGGAGTCCATTCAAAATAATGGTGGATTAACCATTTTAATTTAATAAACTGTTAATTTTTTTGGTTCATCATTCTTATTACCATCATCCATGTTATTAGAATCCTGGAAAATGGTTTTGTCTAGTGATTGGTTCATTTGTGACTTTGGTGAAACAACAATTCAGAAGACTACTCTGTTGGATTTCTATGATATGTTCCCAAATCCATCCACTATTACCAATACCAAACTGTATTTAGTCTCACTCATTTGTATCTGACCTCATATCTATAAAAAATTATCACATCAATATAATCATCAACAAATCATTCCACACTTCATCTATTGTCTAAAATTTTATCATTTTTTGTATATACCCTAACCATGGTTTTGAAAAATAATTTAATTTCACTATTTTTACTATTCAGAAATTTTTGGGTCGTTTATAAACCTTTAAATCAGAATGTATAATTCATTCTTATTGGTATTGCTACAATCAATATATTTATTTTATTGTCTTTGGATAAACCCATAATGATGTTGTGAAAACTCACTCGATGTTTCTTGAAACACTCATGAACCAAAAAACTAATTTATCTTGATGTTCCACATAAATATATTATCGAAAGGTTTTTTGGTTCTAAATTTCATTTTTTTACATCTAACTCCATACTTGTAAGAAACCGTTTCTTACTTTTAGGATTCATTTATTTTTTACATTAAATTGTGTTTGAAAAAACAAGGGAATACTAGAAATATTATAAAATCATACAATCACAAGGGATAAGTCATGGTTACATGATGTGTAAATATAATTACATGTTGTGTATTTTTTGCAGGTATGATTGGAATACATGGCCTGTGGGCATGTTGGAAAGGAAAAGAGGAAAGACCATCTACATATCATGTAATTTATACATACACATTGTTTTTTCATGTAGTTTGGTTCTGGAATGTAATATGGTGGATGTCAGTCACAAAAACAATAGTTAAATTATATACAGACCATTCAGTTTAATTTCTACCCATAAATGGGATGTTGCATCATTTTTTATCTTATTAGATAGAGGGGGCACTAGGATCTTGAGACAATAACATCAGAATGGGATTTATTTCCTAGTTGATCATCCAGACTCTGAGTATATCACATTTATTCTTGATTGAATCATCTTGGTGAGTGATCCATGAAAATTGAGTAATTCTTAGAAATTTAATTCTCAAAGATGTTATTTAATGTTGAATGAACAATCTTGTTTCATATATATATATATATATATATATATATTTCTAGATTGAATTGTATGTTGAGGCTGGACGTGGAGTGCCATTCTAATATGAGGTGGGTGGTCTTGATCCTCTTGTTAATTGTCAAGATGTTTATATGTTACATTGATCCATTAACTCTTGTTAGGATGTCTCCAAAATAAGAATTTGATTCTTTTTATCCCTTAATGTTGTTATGATAAATAATTCAATGAATTAATACATGTATAGCTTTGTTGTTTGGTTAAGGGTCACCCAACATGTTCGTTTCCCTCAGACATTTTTTTGGGATTTTTATGGAATATGATGTAAATTGGAATAAACTCGTTTCCCATTTAGGGTTGTTTAAAAATGATGTTCATTAATATCTATAATTTCAATTAAGTTAGGATTTAAATTTTTTTGATTGTGGCCTTTGGATTTTATTTTCCTATTTTTCCATGCAGCATTTTCAATAACTTGTTTGTGTAGGATTGGATGTTTTATTTTATTATAATGTGTTAGTTGTAAATATATTTGGGTGATTCAAGGGTACATCTAAGTACACCATGAGGATACTCACATGACTATTATTCCTTGCACCATAGGTGATACATGGGTTCAATTTAGAACTCAAACGAAAGACTTAAGAGGCTTTTGATTTAAATGTCCTTAATAAAACTTGTGATCCCGAATAGGGAAGTTAGGTGTAGAATAATGTGACATAATCTTACATTAAATATTGAGTGATACCTTAGGGCTCCCTAGTAGTAAAACTGAAGATGGTCTGACATTATCTAGTACATATGTCAAGAGTGACATTCATGGATCCCTTGTAGGACCACTAAGGATGAACTCATATGATGTTGGTATAATTTCACCTAGAGTGGTAACTAAATTCCAAAAATAGAATCTCATGAACAGAATCATATTATACTTAAATGATGAAATAGAATGAATTGTAAATTTTATTCAATGAAAAAGAAAAGTATTGGATTCAGTTTTCTCTTCATTGTTAGAAGGTCTTCTGAGAATATTGTTGTTCTTACCATATTATGGATAATTTAGGGCCTTGGATGCAAATATGAGAGTTAAAAACACCATGAAAATTAATTTCTAATGAACATATAAAACTCTAAATATGAATTCAATATTTAAGGATTGGATACATTCAAGTACCAGTTAGTTTACTACATTTTCATTAATGTACACCACTATTTCATATAATCACTAATAGAATGGAAAAATACTTTGGTCTCTAACTACAGGTATTTAATTCTCACACACTATTTGGGGAATGCTTTTGGTCCCAAATAGACTATATTTTTGTATGATTTTACATGGGAAGGGGTCCTTATACTTGTACATGATTGCTTCTTAGGAGAAGGAGAGCATGTGACCAAGCCAACGTTTGGGATGCTGCTGAGTTTCATTTTGATTTTCTGTACTATTGTATTGTGTAATAAATTATTACAGTGTATCCATATTTTATTTTTTTTATAAATATTGACCTGATTCATCATTCTGATATAATATGCCTTCTGGTTATCTTTATCTTATAGTATTCAGTTTTTTACTTCAGTTTCATAATGTTTACTTCTTCCTCTATTTATTTATTTATTCCTCAGTGTTAAAATCATTCAATGAGGTCATATTTTCCCCACTATCACAACCTTGTAACTCAATTCCTGTTGGCAGCCTATGTTGTTTGTTTAAATGTTCTTAAGATCATTTGGTGAAGAACATACAAGGTTCGTTTAAGTGGATTTTAGATCCGTGCTGTTACAAAGTGTTATCAAATCATTTTTTCCTAGATAGATTTACTATTTGGTGATTATATAAAGGTATGAAAATTTTTAAATAGTTTTTCTTGAGAGTAGAAAACCAATTTAATGTTTAAATCCTATTTTCCATTAACGAAATTGTTCTTCTGGATTTTGAGATATAAATTGATGATTCAATTTCACCATTAGGTGACTCAATTGTTTTGTGCTGTTATTGTTGATATTATTGTGGTTCTATTTTGTTGCACCCTGATGGTATGAGGGTATTCCCTTTCATGCATCATATATACACTTGATATAATCACATCCCATGCATTATTCCAATCCATCAAGGATGCACAAGATATTGCATGTAGTCGTGATAGATTTCATGCAAGAAATGAATTTGTAGTTATTGTACCTTGATTGAAATTCATGTTTTTGTGATAGGTGTATTGGTATGTGGTATGGATCGAATTGGATGGACACCAAAATTTGATCTCTGAGTTTTATTGGCCCTCTAGGAAAAGGATTTTGTGGATCATGGTTCAGTACCTATTATAGAATATTTTTTGATATGTTATTATTGGGTGTCAATCATTGATTAATGGGGTGTATGTGTCCTCACAAATCAGAAGTTGACATACCACTAATTTATTTTTTCTGATGAAAATGGGTTTTCTGGTAAATATTTTTTTTTCAAAACAATCTAGTATACATAACAAGTTTTTTAGCCTAACATGTCATGTGTTATTCCTATTCAGGGGAGATAATGTTTCAAATATTAGGAAGAACACATTGTGTACCTTGTGAACACTTTTTGTAATATTTGAATGTGTAATGGGACATGAGAGAATAAATACTAGCTATTGTGTATGGATTAGGATACATTGGGTACTCTGATTACACATCATATAGTCTACATTTCCAAAATATAGGTGTCCATGGTCGTGTGTGAGTACATGGACACGAGGGATGACCCAAGTGAATGCTATGGTTATTCCAGACATTGCGTGTAGTTAGGACCATTACACGACCAATAAATAATAGTTACACAACCACGTGAAATTTTGGAGTCACAGGACTTGTGCCATAATGACATGTCATGTAGATATGATTGAAACACACCCAGGATGATGATAGAACACATCCGTATGGGGAGTTAATATTACAAATCACGTGTCATGCATACACACCATGTAATCCCTTTTTGAGAATTTTTTTGGATCTTTTTCTATTTAGTTATTCGTACATATGAACGGGAAACCATGAAAATTAGTTTTGAACCAATTCATCTTCTGGACATTGTAGATTCATGCTAACATGATAACCACGAGTTGTATTCTAGGAGAGCTCTGAAGATGATTCTAAAGAAAATGGTAAGAAATGGTCTTTTGATGGATCCTCCAGATGTGCCACCTATAACTCCAGCTGTTATACCATACATTGGTTTTGATGCATAGTTTTGTGAATTCTTTTTGAGGATCATGTAGACCGTTGAGGGAGAACCCTATGATGCCACATCAATGACTGAGATGATGTGTATATTCCAACAGTAGAATCTTCCTACCTTTTACAGGGATAGAGGACAATAGGCTCTGAAATCATTGATGCAATCAGAGAAAACTGGCATCGATCATCTAGAGACATCTCTAGAGGGGAGGTCAAGCACATGACATATATGATGCGTGATTTGTACAAATTATGGTGGGGTGTTATGACTCGTGAAGGGAATCATTGGGATATGACATAAGAAGACATTCATGCAGAATTATATGATTACTATTTTCACGAGATTATGAGGGCCAACCAAGCCCAAGAGTACATGCACATGGAGTATGAAACAATTCCATTTATGGACTATTCTTCCATGTTTACTGAGCTTTAGTGTTTCTCACTAATTCAGATGGCTGATGACATATTGAATGCAATATTATTAGAGGATGGTATATTTTTTGTCATCTTATCACATGTGATTTTCTTCAGGTATCCTCCGGTCTCTACTATTGTGAATCAAGAGCTGATCATCGAGTGCAATATGGGGGAATCTACCAGGATGAGCCAGTGTAGTTCGGTTCTGATTTCGGGAACGGTCTGAAAAGGAAAGAATAACTTTCATATAGAGTTCTCTCTACATCATAGAAAGAGTTATAAACATTATTATGAAAAATAGGAGACTTGATACCAGTGTGGAAGGCTAGGGAATACAAGGCTCTAGAGCCTGAAGAACCGAGTTCAGTGCCGAGCTTGCGGTAGGATGGGCTATCTACAATGCTTATGCCAGACCATTACACTAGTGTTTTGTGAGATACGTTTTGTAAATAGACCATGTGAATTATTATGGTTAGTAACATCTCACTAATTTGGAAACTAGAATACGTTGGGGCATTTAGTCCAAGGTGGTGGTTGTGACCATGGTAGCTAGAACCCTGTTTCTGAGTGACTGTAGTGCCTATTAGCATAGGCTAACCAAGGAGTGTTTTATGGTCATTGTATTGGTCAGACTTATGTGGTGAAAAAAACCTAGGTGGTGTAGGTTCCTAGATGTTCTAGTGTTAGAGTTATTATTCAAGTCCCTTCTTTATTATCTTTCGAACTTTTTGATACTGGTGCTACACATAGTTTTGTATTTATAGACATTATGGAAATCCATTAATTCTATGATTATATGAATTCTGAATTTATGAATCTAGAAACTCTGTTAAGGAATAAAACGTTAGGTTTTCATCATTATAAACAGTTCCCCCTTAAAATTATTTGGTTTCACGTTCTATGAAATCTATATGGCTTAGAGATGACATGATTTGATGTCATTCTATGAATATACTTGTTTGAATCTATTCAAAAATTTGTTGATTTATATCACCATAAGATAGAGTTTATCTTCGCTAGAGGGATGAGAGTTTCTACTTAAGGGTTAATTCGATTTCTAGGCGAGCAGAGATGGACCCAGGTATCATGGATTCGGAAGAATGATTTCCTAGATTGTGATTATATATATATATTATCATAGATAATCTTTAAAATATTTCCATCCAGTGGTTAATCGTTTTAGGGATTCTTTTCCAGAAGACTTCTCAGACATACCTCCAGTCAGAGGGGTGATGATCTTTATTTATATAGTACCAATAGATTCACTTGTATTCAATCCACTTTATAGGATGTTCACAATAGAGTTTCAACAGCTGAATAGGAAGTTGTAATATCTTAAAGATAAGGGTTTTATCCATCCCATTTCTTCATCATGGGATTCACTAGTACTTTTAGCAAAAAAGGCGGACAAAAACCATAGGTTATGCATGGACTATCGGAAAACGAACCAGTTGATGGTTAAAAACTGATATTCATTGCAATGTACATATGACATGTTTGATCGACAATGAGGACCTCATGTGATCTAGAAAGATTTAATTGTGGTCTGGATATCATCAGGTACATGTTTGACTTGTTGTAGTACATCATACAACATTTCATAGTTGGTATTTCTTTTAAGAGTACATGGTTATTCTGTTTCGTATCACGTATGCACCAACCGTTTTTATGGCACTGATGAACAGAGTGTTCTGTCATAATTTATATTCATTTTTGGTTGTTTCATTATACAATTCCTTGGTATATTCTCATAGAAGATTGAAAAATTCCAAAACACCATGAGATCATTTTTATTACCCTGATAGAGCCTCAGTTATATGCTATACTCACAAAATTCCTCTTTAGGAAGGATCAGATTTACTTCATGGGTCACATCATCTTATTGACTGAACTTTTAGTGGACACAGAGAAGGAAGAAGAAATTGTTACCCAAGAGTAGCCCAATAATATTTTTGCGGTGCATAGTTTCTTGTGGATATCTGGTTACTACTTTCCTTTTATATAATACTTCTCATGGTCATTAGTGCTGATGATGGTATTGACTACGAAAAGTGTGAATTTTTAGTGGTCAGATTATTGGGAATCAACCATTCAATATTTGATGAGATTTTTTACTTCTACATCGATACCGATATTTTAAGAGCAGATAACGACCTAAAATGTGTATTGCGATGCATCAGGTATTGTGATGGGAGCAGTGCTTATGTAGGTTAATCGAGTTATTTCATATAGGTCTATATATTTGATGCCACCCTAGAGGCATTACTTGATGCATGATATCGAGTTGGGTGCAGTTGTTAATTTTTTGAATGTTTGTAGAAATTATTTATTGGGGGATATTTGTGTGGTTTACGCAAACCCCTAAAGGTTCAAATACATACTGACTCAGTGAGATTTGTATATGAGATAACGAAGGTGGGTGTAATACATTTAGTAATTCAATTTTTTTCTTGCCTATTATTCTAGACAAAGAAATAAAGTGTCTAACGCACTGAGAAGGACTCAGAAACATTTAGTATAAGAGTCCAATGGTGAAATAAAGTTTACAATTTTGTTCTATGAGATGGATTTAGTGGTGCACAATATTTCAGGATAGATTTGTCTTTCATCTTTGGCTGTTACCTCTACCCTACTAGACAAAATAAGGATGAGTCACCTCTTAGGTACTAATATACTACTTCTATGAGAGATTTGTGGAAGGTGATGACCCTCTTCCTAGTTGGATGGTGGAAAGAATGAATATCTATGTATCCATGGATGTTTGTGGGTTCTATAGGATATACTTGAGGACCTTATGAGGATGATTCATACATCAACTTCGGAAGAGCATCATGGAGTCACTAATATGTACCATGACCTAATCTGATTGTATTGGTGAAAATGCGTGAAGTAAGAAGTAGCTAGTTTTAATACAAGGTTTCCCACCTTTTAGCATTTGATGATAGAACATCGACAGTAGGCTGGGGTAATAAAAAATCATCACATTCATTAGTGGATTTGGGATGATGTCACAATGGATTTGATGACTGGGTTATTGAGGTCACATTGAGGTAATGATGTTTTTTCTGTAGTGATTGATATGCTTATGAAGGTAACTCATTTTTTACCAATCAAGGGGACCTTCAGTGTTGTTGAACTCAAAATGTTGTATATCTAAGAGGTGGTATGACTTCATGGGGTCCCTCTTTATATCATTTCAGACAGGGAAACATTATTTATGTATCGTTTGTATAACAATAAGTTGAGGGTTTGGGGAACATAGGTGGTTTTGAGCACATAATACCACCCTAAAACCAATGACTAGTCATGTCATATGATACATGTTCTAGATAACATGTTTCATGCATGTGTCATAGAATTTTGGTGATCTTTGGAGAATTATATTCCCCGGTTTTAGTTTTCGTATGAAAATAGCTTCTAGAATACTATTAATATGCCTCCAAATGAGGCTTTTTATGGGCATACATTCAAATCACCCATGTGTTGGCTGGAGGTAGGAGATGAAGTTATGTTGTGACCATTCCATTTCCAGGATACTACTGAGTGGGTCACATGATTCAAAAGCATATAGATACTATGAAATATATTTAGAAAATGCAGATTGATCACCATATATGAACATTGGTGTTCGAGGCATGGGATCGAGTTTTTCTACGTGTCACACCCAGGATGGGACACAAGAGGATCACGAGAAAGGGTAAACAACCCCCCATGATAAGTCTGAAAATTTGAGATTCTTGAGTGAGTCGGGTTGATTTCCAATCATTTATAGTAACCTCAAAGGTACCAATCCATGCATGACATATTCCACTTTTCTTATCTACACTGAAATCACTTAGGCCCATCATAGGTTTCTTTTCCCGAGGAGGATGAGATTCAGGTTGATGCATCCTATGAGGAGAATCCAATTTGTATACTTGACTGGAATATGTCGGGGCATTTAGGCCAAGGCGGTGGTCGGGGCCATGGTAGGCAGGCCCCATGATCGCAGAAAAAGTAGGGCGAGTTATCTCCCGATAATCTAGAAGTGTCTCTAGTTCATGGTATAGGATTCACTTATGCAATGCAATAGACCCAACATGAGTAAGATCCTTGAAATTCTACGATCATAGGTACTATTCTAGTTGACTCTATTCTATATTCTGCACTTTTTGATACTTGTGCTACACAGAATTTTATATTTGTAGCCATTGTGGAAAGCCTTGCGATCTGTGTTTATATTACCACTGATTTTATGAATCTAGACACTCTAATAGGGAATAGAATGACACGTGTACATACGAGTAAGGATTCCCCCTTCAGATTTGTGGGTGTATGTTTCTATCATACATCGTTTTCATAGAGATGAAAAGATATGATTTCATTATAAAAATGTATTTCATGGATCATGTTCGAACCATTTTTGATTTCTATCACTATAGGGGGGAGTTTCACTTCACTTGAGGTAAGAGAGATTATACAGAAGGGTGAATGGGATTTCTAGTTGAGAAGATCTAGACCCGAGCATTGTGGGATGTGCATAATGACATCCCAAATTATTTGTTCATTTCTGGATGATCATAGATCATGTCTAGTCTATTTCACTCTAGTGGTTGATAGATTCAATATTTCATTACCGGACGACTTCTCAGGCTTAACTACTTTCAGAGTGGTGGTGTTCCTTATTGATCTAGTGCTAGTAGCTATACCAGTATCCATTCCTCCTAATAAGATGGCCACAACAGAGTATCAAGAGATCAAGAGGCATTTTGATGATCTAAAAAGTAAGGGTTTTATCTGACCTGGAACTTCACCATGGGATTCAATGGCCATTTTGACATAAAATATGGTATAAAGAATTAGGATATACATGGACAATCAAAAACTGTACTAATTAATGGTTGAAATAGATATCCCTTTCCTGGAATAGATAACTTCTTTGATAATATTTTAGGAGAGCAATTGTTCTCAATGATTGACATGTGATCAAGATATCATTTGTTACATGTTGGACCTGCATCCGTACATCAAACAAACATTTTTTCATGACAATGTATTATATGATTATTGGGTTATTCCCTTCTGTATCACCAACACGCTAGTAGTTTTCAGGGCACTGGTGAATATAGTGTTCTATTCCTATCTATTTAATTTTGCAGTGGTCTTTATGGATGATATCTTGGTGTACTCTCATAATCGTCAAGACAATGCCAAACACCATTGGGCTATTATGACTACACATAGATAGAATCAGTTATATTCTAATCTCACAAAATTCCACTTTTGGAAGGATCAAAATCACATTATGGGTCAGGTCATATCAGAGACCAGAGTATCAGTGGACCTAGAGACTGTATGATAATTAGTTACCTGGGATAATACCAAGAATGGTTTTGTGGTGTGGAGTTTCATGGGGATAGATGGTTACTAACAGAGTGTTACACAAAACATATCCCACATAACAGTGCTTATGGAATGATTGACTAAGAATGGTGTGAAGTATGAGTGGTTAGATTTATGTGACACAACCTTTTATTAGTTGAAGGTATATTTGACATTATCATCAATTCTAATATTTGAAATCCTTGAAAGAGATGCACTATGTTAATTGATGAATCAGGAATTTGGATTCATGATGTGCATATATAGGGGTATCATGTGGATTAATATGATTCACTATAGTTGAGGCCACATGAGAGGAAATACCTGATGCCTGATCTCTAGTTTTCTTCAGTTGTTCATGATTTTCATTTTTCGATACATTATTTATTGGGAGATAATTTTGTTGTGTACACGGACCACAAAACTATCAAATATATCTTTAATAAATTTGATTTGAATCTGAGACACCATAGGCTGGAGAAATAAATTTAGTTATATTATTTTGAGATTGCTTATATGACTGGAAAAGGAAATGTAGTGGCTGAAAAACTATGCAAGTGGGCTCAGATACAGGGACTGTAGGCATCGAGTGGTGAATGGTAACTTATGGATTTGTTCATGGAGTTTCATTTATAGGAGAATAATAGTCAGGGAAGGAATTAACTTTCATGTATCGATGCTACATAAACTCTATTGGATAGTTTGAGGATGAAGAAGATATTAAGTTCTAAATGCCTAGTTCTATGTGACAGTGTGGTACGTGAGGACACTTCTCTTGGATGGGTGATTGGAAATAATGAAGTTATGGGTTTCCATGGATGTGTGTGGGTTCCAGGGGATATACAAGTGGAGTATATGTGGGATATTCATTCATTAACTTAGTTAATGCATCCCGGACTCACCAAGATGTACTGTGACTTACGCCGTCAATACTGGTTTCCAGGTATAATGTGAGAAGTTGCTGGATTTGTTATAATGTGTTCCACCTATCACCAATGGAAGTCCAAATATCAATGGATGACTGGGATTTTATAGCCTCTATCCATTCCTAAGTGGAAGTGGGATGATGTCGTGTTGAATTTCTTGATGGGGTTACTGAGGACATCATGAGGTGACAATGGTGGGTGGTATGCGGTGGATAGTCCTAAAACGGTCTACCATTTCTTACCGATCATTTATACCTAAGATGGTGATGATATCAAATAGAAATATATCTGAGAGGTGGTATGACATAATGGGGTCCATTATTCTATCATTTCAAATAGGGACACCTTTATTATGTCTTGTTTTGGGAAAATGATTCAGAGGTTGCTGGGTATAGAGGTGAAATGGAGCATATCATCCCACCCTCAGACCGATGGCCAGTAAGAGGATAAAATACATGTGCTAGAGGAAATATTTAGTGAGTCAGTCCTAGAAATTGGTGGATCTTGTGATATGTATATACCCCTTGTTGAGTTTTCTTTTAATAATAGCTTCCAGGATAGTATATAGATGCTTCCATATAAGGCTTTATATGGGATTCCATGCCGATATCCCATTTATTGGAAGGAGGCTATAGAGGTAACATTGTTATGATCTTATATAAGGCTTTTTCTAGTCGGTTTACTATCAGCTATAGTTACCTTAGAGGTATTCATCCATGCATGATATCTTCCATTTATCTTAGCTATGTCGCTATCAATCAGACCTATCTCACATTTCACTTCCAAAGGAGGTCAAGCATCATTTTGATAAATCCATTGAGGATAATATATTTCATATAGTTGACTAGAGCATACAATTTATCTAAGGTCTATCAGTTACATTCTTACGAGTGTCATAGAAGCATGGTTTAGTATAGAATGATACTTGGGAGAGGGATGCTGACGTATGTTCTCAGTGGCCAGAGTTATTCATATATATTCCATCACCACCCTTGGATGAAAATTTTATGGATGAATTTCATTAAGGGGGGTGTTTGTAAAAACCCGGTTCATAATTTGTTGTCTGATTTTCTTTAATTATTTTTTCTTTTGAGTTGTTTTTGAGAATTCAATGGAAAACTAGAGAAGTATTGGAATCATAGTGTCACACAGAATGATTCAGGGTTACAAAACATGTAATTATAACTACGCACTATATAGTATTCCCATATTTTATGGGAAATACATGGTGTTTATGAGGGTTAGAAAGGAAAAATAGAAATTCAATCTACACATCTGTAACATTATAATACACACCAATTAGTCATGTTAATAGGTTATAGAATGCATATAGGAAGAAGTCAGCTGCCAAATGAAAAGTAAAATGATATAAAAACCATTTATATATAATTTCATTCTGTTTATTTTATTTTTTCCACTTAAAATAAATAGTAACCTCATTTTCTATAAATATGGACAGAGGAGGCATCCGGTTCATGAGGAAACATTGCCGGAAGGGGATTTGATTTCTGATTGACCATCTAGTCACTGAATAAATCACTGTTGTTCTCAGTTGAATCCTCTCGGTGTGTAATGGATTAACCATGAGAAATTATCAGTAATTTCTATTATAAAAGAAGATATTAATGCATGAATTAAAAATCATGTTTTATGGATCTGTACTGTTCAATCTTGAATTGGACGTCGAGGAAAGACAAGTTGAGTCATACAACAACAATATAGGTGGTCTTGTGCCTCTCTTTGATTTTTGGGATTTTTATATCTTCCATTTTTCCACACACCCATGTTAGGGTGTCTCTATATAATAAATATGATCCTTATTATCACTTAATGTTGTTATGATAATAAATTAAATTAAATAATGTATTTTTATCATCATTGTTTGGTTAAGGTCCTCACTACATGTGTGTTTCCCTTGAATAATTTACTTGCCCATTTAGGCCTAGGATTTCTATAGGCATAACTTCATTTCCCTTATAGGTTTGTTTCAAAATGATGTTGAGTACTATCTAGAATTGAAATTGTGTTGGAATTGTAAGTGTATTTATTATGGTATTGGGACTGTGTTTTCCCCATTTTCCATGTAGAGTTTTCTTTAAATTATTTAAATAGGATGGAATGTTTAATTGGATTTTAATTAGTAAATGATAACTGGATTTGTTTGATACATCGGTTCAGATTAGAATGTCGTGAATGGACTCACATAGAAATTTTATCTTGCACTTTGGGTGAAAGATGGGTTCAATTTAGAACATTGAAGATGAACATGAGAGGCTTTTGATTTATATGTCATTAGTGACAGTTGGTCTCTCTATTATGACCACTAGGGATGAACTTAATTGATATAATTTTATATTATTCCTTGAACGATACCTTGGGGCTCTCATGTAGGATCATTGAAAAAAAACTCACAATAACTTATACCATTATCATGTATAATTCTCATGTATCCCTAGTAGGAACAACAAGGTTAGAGTCGTTGTAATTCTACAGAATTACACATGTAGTGATAACTGAATTCAAACATATTAATATCAGGAACCGAAACTGGTTATAATTAAATGATAAAATGGAATGAATTGTAACATGTTTACCATGCAAAAGATGAATCCTGGAATTGGTATTCAATTAAATGTTAGAATGATTTCTATGACTAATTTTTTTCTCCCATTGTAACATGGAATTTTGGGCTCATGATAAATTACGAAACATAAATAATTTAGGTAAATTTACATCTAATGAACATAGAGATCACTATAAAGGAATTTTAGTATGTGTAGGTTTGGATACTTTTGATTACATGTATGGTTAATTAATTTTCTATGTTGTACACTACTATTACATATACTCCTTGTTAGATTGTCACAAAACTTCAATGGTTTCCTACTAGTATTTGTTTCTCAAACCCTATTTGTCTCATGTTTTTGGGCCCAAATAGACTATATTATAACATCTGTTGATTGGGGAATAGATTTTTATATAGGTACTTGACTTCTACTTAATATAATGAGAGAATGGGACCCTTCCAAGGCTTTCAATGATGTTGAGATTCATTTTGATTCACCGTACATTTGTATTGTATAGTACTTGATTTATTTGTATCCTATTTTTTATATATTATTATTACATGTGATATACTACATAATTTTGATATTATATTAATTATTTTTATTTTCATATTTCAGCCATCATTTTTTTAAGATAATTGCATGTAGTTTACTACTTTTACTACTTTTATTATTTATCCCGTTGTTTTACTCCCTCCTAATGAGGGCATAGTTTCCCCTATCACTCTAGTCCATCACTGCTAGTTGGAAAACTCTGGCATTTATAGAAATTCACATGAGGCCTTGAGTCCAATAAAGTAAGGGGCACCACTTAGTGGTATTTGCATCCGGGATGTTACAATAATAAAATCTCAAGATATAGACTAATACAATTTAAAACTCCTTAACTAAACAAAACTAACACTATTTTTACAAAAAAAATATATTTGGACATGCTTAGACTAATATAATAATTTATATTAAGAATAATAAAATAGTTGACACCATTTTTTCAAAATGAAAAATGGATAGACACAAATTGATATCCATTTTTATATCCCACACCTCATCATTATCTTGAGATGTAATGGGTGTAATACTAGGCATTAGGTGACATCCATCTGACACAAAAGGATAAAAACATTTAAAGGGAATCAATAAAATGTGGGGGAGACATTCCCCTTAGAAATATTAAATATCCAAAATATATTAACTATATCCAACCAATCCCCATATAATGATTTTGTAAAATATATAACGCAAAACATAACAAAAAAATTAAACCATATTTTTTAACAAGTGGAAACCAGAACACATTATCAATTCTAACAAAAAGACAACTGTTTTTGACACTAAAAAGTAACCTTTACCATCAACACCCAATCCAATATACACTCTAAATCTACATTCCATTCTTACAGTGTCATGTATCGTAAATATAGAAAAGTGTTAATGTTATATTACCTTTGAATCTATAGATGACATAAAAATATGTGCAATAGTTCCCAAGTAGGGGGAGTATAAAATGCTAATGTTTCCCCTATAGAGACCCGAAGCTTGACGTACATGGACATTACATTACTTTTGCAGAATACATGGTACATAACAAAAACACACACACAAGGATCGTAATAGTTTAGTGTCTTTGGAAACTCAGAACGCAATCTTCTAATCGTGGTGAAAGATCTTCTATATCTCCCATAAAGATCTTCCCCTTTTTTTTACCTAAAACCATTCTTTATATCCTGGGGAAAAGAAAACATAAAAGGGTGAGCTCAAATGCTCAGTAAGGGTAAACAAAAGAAATATCAATCACATCATATACACAAGCACATAACTTTTGGAAATCTTAACCTGCAAAAGAGATCATAATTTCATAACATGGGGTAAATCATGGCAGTGAAATGTAATCACAATAATCATAACTTAAAACATGAAACTTTGTGGCATTCACACATAATCATAGAAAATCATTTCTTGTTAGTCAACACTCATTGCCAAGACTATCTTAGTGGACAAAGTCCCTTTCTGAATCGAGTAACCCTCGTTTCAGTCCTGTTTCACAGAACCGGTATAACCTACCGTTCTAGCCCTGTCTATCTCATGAGATATAAAATATTTACCCAATGCATTGGAGGGACATATAGGTCCCACCCATCTTATAATGAATCCTTTCTTATGTGTTCCACATAATCATAAATCATACATCATTGCATAACCCATGTAATACAAATTGGAATCTTAAACATCATGACATCATAAAACAATTCATACAAGATAAAGGAATTAATGAAAATAATTCAATCACAACATGATCAAATCAATGTAATAATAGGGATAAAAACATAACCCTTTATTATCTTAGATGGAAAATAATTTTGTTAAAACACTTGAACTCCATTCTTGAGGAAAATTTCTTTTCTTCTTCAAAAAATCATTTTTCCTTTCATAACATGTCATACGACTTTAAAATAAAAGAAGTTGATTAAAAAAAAACTTGAAAACATGTAATGGAATCTTCTTGGAAATAATTTTTAAAAAATCCATACATGCCATATAAGTTAAAAAAACATTCTTCGTACCTTTTTCGGAAAAGTCAAAAAGTACCTCGTACGAAAAAAACGAAAAAAGATTCCTTTCATATTCTTTACTAAAAACTCACCGAAGGGTAAAATTAGATTTAAACTATTGTAAGTGGATGTAAACAATATTACATATTGAGGGAACATGGATCGGGATGATAAAATACACCCCAGTAAATACTTACGAATAAACAATCTCGGATAAAAATGAGATTGTGGTATTTTCCCTTACCTTAGGTCCGACTTGCTTTGTAAGTGTCCGAACCTCCTGTATAATTATTTAAATAATGTTATTGACTTAATCCAGAATCATATTCATTGTTATTATATCATATATGATCCACTTATGACTTTATATTACCCGTTCTTTTGTAAATTCATGTTAAAGTAGCGTTTTGGGTAAAATCGTCTAATTTGTCGTTCGTGTTTTTCATATGATTACTTAGATCATGATTACTTAATTCCAGAATATAAAACATGATTTATATATATATATATTCAGAATATACATATACAATAAATCAGTAAATGGGAAGAAATACAATGTTCATGGAGACGGTAGTCCGTACGTACGCATGAACGCTGTTTTCGTTTCCTTATTGAATTGAATGGAATTAAGTAGATGCCATATATATAAATATAAATAAATCCAGTATCATTATTATGTCATATATTTCATTATTACTTATTATATATACTTTATAATCATTCATGAATGGTTAATCATTGAGAATGAATCTCATCGCGTCGTGGAGACGGTAGTCCGTACGTACGCACGAGCGATGATATCGTTCCCATGGTCGTGGAATTGTGTTGAAGTGTATGTATACTATTTCAGTATCAATATCACTTTATAATAATCATATATAGTTACTCATTACACCTTTATACCCATCCAATTAAGGTGGTGGTGGAAAATAGATTACACCACGGCGTGGAGACGGTATTCCGTACGTACGCACGCGCGGTGATTTCCTTTTTCCGTAGGATGGATAGAAGGTTAATTAGAGTTTTTTCATATTTATAATAACATATCAGTATATAAGAAATACTGATGTTATTAATTTATCATGAAAAAACTAAATAAGAAGAAGTTTAAGAAGAAAGAAATTGAAAAAGATCGGTAATGGATATTACCTCTTTTTGACGCGCCTTTTCTTTACCTCCACTTAAAGAACTAAGGATGGTCTTTGAAGAAGACCAGGACCTCTAGAATGGTACTAGGGAAGTGGATAAGAGATTTTGGCAGGGGTTTTCTGAGCTTGATTGCTCAAAGTTGTGTGAGGAAGAGAGGGAGGAGGTGCCCTTTTATAAGGGATGAGAGGGGCACCTTAGGAATTCTTAAAAATATTAGTTTATAATAAATCTAACCCCACATAAAAACCTCCAACAATGACTCATATTCAAATATTAGATAAGATAAGGTTGTAATATCATCAACTAATAGAATTTAGACATGTTAGGAATTTATTTTAAACATTATCAACATGATTTATCCTTATTTAATCAATATAATTTTATTTGTGGTAATAATATTCTAATTTTTAAATTATAACAAATAATTACTTATTTGTTGTGAATTGTCCATAATTGGATTCTTAATAACATTTTAGATCATACAAATTTAATTTTATAATTTTGAAATATTTTGTGATTTTTAATCAATTTTATAATATGTTTTTTTTATAAAAAAACAATAGTTTCAATTTTGACACTATTCCTTTATTTGAATTTAAATAAAATAAATACAGAATATATGTTCAAACTAAAAGTTTTAATAGATTCATAAAATGTCATATTTATCTTAAAAAGTATTGGAGCACATTAAATAGTTCATATAATATTTATTTTATTATTTTTGAAACCATTTATTTGGTTTATCTCTTAATAAAATAAATACTACAAAATTTTTGTATAATTATTTAACATACTTATTTGTTGCATAAAAAATAAAAATAAAATCCTATGATGAAAATAAACCTATTACCTTTCGCAATAATACTTTTACTAGAATTTATCATCTTAAAATCACAATATTTAAATTTTTATATTTATTAAATTATGAAGGTGACAACTTTGGCATCATTTAAAATAAAATAATATAAGTGTCATAATCTCTTTTTTAAGGCTCCAAATGGTCAAATATTCGACCATTGGATTCTTATGGTTAACATTTACATGGAAAATAAGTTTTGGTTAGGTATTTGTGCATTTTATGGTCACTATTAGTTTAATAAAAACAATATTCTTGATTTTTCACTAGATAAAAAATTTCTGCATCACTATTGTGTCATAATTAATGATAATTATTTAATCCCTAAAAATTATAAATAAATTTATATAATGTAGATAATTTCATTAGCTTTCTGGATACTATTCATGTTTTAAGTTTCATGAAGTTTATCACTAAATTAAAATTAATATACTTATAAGATATAAGAGAGTGACATGTTGTCCCTTTCTTTGGTTTTAATAATAATAAAGTTATTTTCATGGAACAATGTCCATTAAATGATTCTAATCCGACCCTTAGGTGATATGGGTCGACTTTTAGTCCTCCAATAGGATTTTTACATTTGTTAGGGTAATTTTAAAATATTATATTTACCCTTAATTACCCGATTTTTCTTTAACTATGGTAAATAAAATTTACCGTAGTTACTATTCATAATTCCCAAAAATAAAAAGTAGCTTATTAACATAATTTGGACCCACTGATTCCAAATATGGAATCCTTTTTTCCAAATTCAATACAAAAAAGATGCAGAAATTAAATTAAAATTAATCCCGTTGTCGAAAGAAAATGGGTTTTTCCTTAAAACATTGCAAAAGATTGAATTGATTTAACCTACGAATTCAAGGTAAAATCAATGCTAATTACATACATTATATTAAAGGGTAAAAATATATTCTTTTTATACTTTAAAACCATTCAATATTATAATTTAACCACATAAAATATTACGAGGAAAAAAGTTGTTTTTAATTAAAATATAGCGTGTTTTTACTATTCATTAAAATATGAAAGTTATCGGAAAAATATCAAAACTTTATCTAATGTAAATTTTTATATCCTAATTCAAAATAAGAATATTATTTTGTCAAATTGAACATATAAACATGTCAAAAAATATATTTAAAGTGGGTGCGCCATCAAAAGGCGGTAAAACAGCATTTTTTGAAAAATACTTATTTTACTCGAAAAATTTATTTTGTTCTTATACCATGTTCTAGAAATGTGTAAGATGAATAATAATGTTATAAAATTTAAAATTTAGTTAATACTATTCATAACGGCTAGTTCATGACAATATTATAATAATATTACATTGTTTATTAAAACCCGGTATTGCGTACAACACATGTTATCGAGGAAGGTCGCGATTGCATGTAATGCAAGCCAAGTCAGGGTTGCGTGTTGTGAAAGAATCCTTCGTTGTTTCGTATAATAGAATCCAACCATATTTCATTTATACATTTAATATATATATATATATACTCAATGTTGCGTAGAATAACTATTATCAAAATTGTGTGTAACACGGTCCAAAAATAGTGTTGCATATATTGCAAGCTAATACGGTGTTGCGTATAGTGCAAGGTAATCTTGGTGTATAATACAACAAAAGACATTAATGAAATTAAAATAATATTTTTCATAAAATCTTGGGGTGTTACATTCTACCCCCCTTAAAATGAATTTCGCCCTCGAAATTCGTCGGGGTTATAAATGGTTTACTATTTGAAAGTTTCTTTGATAGAAACCCACATCGTAAAAAGGAATACCAAAACTTATTTTTAAAAACTAAAGTATGAAACGTAACGGTTACCCAAATAAACTAATCACTGGGTTTCCACATTGGTGAAAATACAGATATGGAAGAAAAATATAACCATCATGTTCTGATGGAGAGTGGTAGAGAACATGGCTATGGAAAATCCAGTAATCACAAATCCATAAATTTGTGACGATCTAAGGTACCATCTGATTCATCAGGTATAAGATCACTAGGACAACATTTTTCGTTTTCAAGATCATTTCCCTAATGTTGAAAATTTGAATTAGAATAAATACTTTCTTTATTTTGGTACAATCTCACTGTTGTTCATGGCTAGAACAATTTCAACTTCATCTCTTAAATAAATGAAGTTGAATTTGTTATTCGTGAAGTGTTAGCAGATCATGTGATAGAATGACGGGTCATTCCATCTGTCTCAAACAAAAGGTTAGCAAAAATTATATACATAAGTCGATCTATAGTGAGATTAATAACATATGGTTCCTAAAATGGAATTATACTTCATATATAATACTTCTTAATATAATAAAACTAGTTTCTACTAAACAGGGACTTCCTGTAGGCCAGTGGTAGGCGATAAAGGCCAGTCGCACTTCAGTTGTGGGTTCGATTCACACAGCCTTGTCCGACGCGATGGGCTGTCGCCCGTTCTGCAGGTTGTCCTTTTTCTAAAACTATAATACTATAACATCCCATCAATAATATCGAAAAAAACTTCTATCCTTAAACAATACTAACTTATGTCCAACATAATCCATTACAATCTTTAGGCTTATCCATTATACTGCAGCCCACTCTCATGACATAGTGAAAATGATTACCAGAAATTTAACACCATCGTCGATCCCCATATATCATAAGATATGTTTTTTTGGTCACATTCCAAACATTCAAAGTCCTTAATCATGTATTCTTTTGAATACCCATTGAACCTTAGTGAAAACATGAATGCAGTTAAAAGTTAACACTTTCCACATACCAAAATCCGCAAAATTCTATATACTCAAACCATGATATCACTTAGTCCTTATATCAATCATGAGCTCATGCATACAATCAAACATCTCATTATTGTCGTATCCCTTCATTATGCACATATCATCTACTTTCCAAAAATACTGGTACCATTCATCACATACTTTCAAAAATTAAGGAAAGACAACAATGTAACAATCCTTAGATGTCTCTTTATCCCATAGTACCATGAGATTACTTATACAACATTACACTTGAGAAACATGTAATCATTCCACTACATTCTTAAACCATTGACCGATCTTCAACAATTCTATCATCTCACATATCATTTGTAGTCTCTTCATCATCATCAACAAAAATACATCCCATATGACCATACTGATTATCTTCATGAGACTTTCCCTTAGGGCATTGGTTTGCATAATTCTCGTACATTCCACATTTAAAACATTTAACCATTTTTGATGTCGTAGCAATACCATTATCCTCATACCTGGTGTTAACTGAACCTTTTCCTTTGCACTTACTGGCTTTGTGTCCTTCTTTTCCACACCCAAAGCATCTTCCAGTTCCTTTGAAACATTCTCCTTGAGGCCTCTTCCCACATGATTTACATAGGGGAAATTGAACTTTCATTCCTCTATGATCATCATGAAACTCCATCTTTCTCTTATTAGCCGAGTCAGGAAACTTGCCAAATTTTACTTTATTAATCATATTATGAGATTGCTGATTCGGCATAATAATGATGTTTGGACATCCAAATCCCATTTCATATGGTTGCTCATGAAAAATATCATTCCATTGTCCAGCATATCCTCCATTATCGTGAATCACCTTGTTTCCATCCATTTTCTAAAACCCAAAAAAAAATAGTGTGAGAGGAAAAAACCATTCTAGGGAAAAAAACATAATAAAGGTGGAGTATCCTCAATATCTAACATCTTAGGTAAAATTCTATGATCGTTACTGTAGTTCTAGGAATGTATCCTATACGTATACTTATCCTTAGGGACATCCCTAGACATACCTTATAAATATCTCTAGGGATCTCACTAAAGATCTTGCATCCTAGTTTCCAAAGGTTGACTAAACCTTTCCTCTGATACCAACTGTAGAGACCCGAAGCATGACGTACATGGACATTACATTACTTTTGCGGAATACTTGGTACATAACAAAAACACACACACAAGGATCGTAATAGTTTAGTGTGTTTGGAAACTCAGAACGTAATCTTCTAATCGTGGTGAAAGATCTTCTATATCTCCCATAAAGATCTTCCCCTTTTTTAACCTAAAACCTTTATTTATATCCTGGTGAAAAAAAAACATAAAATGGTGAGCTCAAATTCTCTGTAAGGGTAAACAAAAGAAATATCAATCACATCATATACACAAGCACATACCTTTTGGAAATCTTAACCTGCAAAAAAGATCATAATTTCATAACATGGGGTAAATCATGGCAGTGAAATGTAATCACAATAATCATAACTGAAAACATGAAACTTTGTGGCATTCACACATAATCATAGAGAATCATTTCTTGTTAGTCAAGACTCATTGCCAAAACTATCTTAGTGGACAAAGTCCCTTTCGGAATCGAGTAACCCTCGTTTCAGTCCTGTTTCACTGAACCGGTATAACCTACCGTTCCAGCCCTGTCTATCTCATGAGATATAAAATCTTTACCCAATGCATTGGAGGGAGATATAGGTCCCACCCATCTTATAATGAATCCTTTCTTATTGTGCCACATAATCATAAATCATACATCATTGGATAACCCATGTAATACAAATTGGAATCTTAAACATCATGACATCATAAAACAATTCATACAAGATAAAGGAATTCATGAAAATAATTCAATCACAACATGATCAAATCAATGTAATAATAGGGATAAAAACAGAACACTTTATTATCTTAGATGGAAAATAATTTTGATAAAACACTTGAACTCCATTCTTGAGGAAAAAATATCCATTCTTCTTCAAAAAACATTTTTCCTTTCATAACATGTCATACGACTTTAAAATAAAAGAAGTTGATTAAAAATAAACTTGAAAACTTGTAAAGGAATCTTCTTGGAAATAATGTTTTAAAAATCCATACATGCCGTATAAGTTAAAACAACATTCTTCGTACCTTTTTCGGAAAAGTCAAAAAGTACCTCGTACGAAAAAAATGACAAAAGATTCCTTTCATATTCTTTACTAAAAACTCACCGAAGGGTAAAATTGGATTTAAACTATTGTAAGTGGATGTAAACAATATTACATATTGAGGGAACATGGATGCGGATGATAAAATACACCCCAGTAAATACTTACGAATAAACAATCTCGGATAAAAATGAGATTGTGGTATTTTCCCTTACCTTAGGTCCGACTTGCTTTGTAAGTGTCCGAACCTCCTGTATAATTATTTAAATCATGTTATTGACTTATTCCAGAATCATATTCATTGTTATTATATCATATATGATCCACTTATGACTTTATATTACCCGTTCTTTTGTAAATTAATGTTAAAGTAGCGTTTTGGGTAAAATCGTCTCATTTGTCGTTCGTGTTTTTCATATGATTACATAGATAATGATTACTTCATTCCAGAATATAAAACATGATTTATATATATATATTCAGAATATAAATATACAATAAATCTGTAAATGGGAAGAAATACACCGTTCATGGAGACGGTAGTCCGTACGTACGCATGAACGCTGTGTTCGTTTCCTTATTGAATTGAATGGAATTAAGTAGATGACATACTTATAAATATAAATAAATCCAGTATCATTGTTATGTCATATATTTCATTAGTAATTATTATATTTACTTTATAATCATTCATGAATGGTTAATCATTGAGAATGAATCTCATCGCGTCGTGGAGACGGTAGTCCGTACGTATGCACAAGCGATGATATTGTTCCCATGGTCGTGTAATTGTGTTGAAGTGTATGTATAATATTTCAGTATCAATATCACTTTATAATAATCATATATAGTTACTCATTACACCTTTATACCCATCCAATTAAGGTGGTGGCGGAAAATAGATTACACCACGGCGTGGAGACGATATTCCGTACGTACGCACGCGCGATGATTTCCTTTTTCCGTAGGATGGATAGAAGGTTAATTAGAGTTGTTTCATATTTATAATAACATATCAGTATATAAGAAATACTGATGTTATTACTTTATCATGAAACAACTAATGAAGAAGAATTTGAAGAAGAAAGAAATTGAAAAAGATCGGTAATGGATATTACCTCTTTTTGACGCGCCTTTTCTTAACCTCCACTTAAAGAACTAAGGATGGTCTTTGAAGAATACCAGGACCTCTAGAATGATGCGAGGGAAGTGGAGAAGAGTTTTTTGGCAGGGGTTGGCCGAGCTTGAAGGCTCAAAGTTGTGTGAGAAAGAGAGGGAGGAGGTGCCCTTTTATAAGGGAGGAGAGGGGCAACTTTGGAATTCTTAAAAATATTAATTTATAATAAATCTAACCCCACATAAAAACCTCAAAAAATGATTCATATTCGAATATTAGATAAGATAAGGTTGTAATATCATCAACCAATAGAATTTAGACATGTTAGGAATTTATTTTAAACATTATGAAACATGATTTATCCTTATTTAATCAATTTAATTTTATTTGTGGTAATAACATTCTAATTTTTAAATTATAACAAATAATTACTTATTTGTTGTGAATTGTCCATAATTGGACTCTTAATAAAATTTTAGATCATATAAATTTAATTTTATAATTTTGAAATATTTTCTGATTTTTAATCAATTTGATAATATGTTTTTTTATAAAATAACAATAGTGTCAATTTTGACACTATTCATTTATTTGAATTTAAATAAAATAAATACAGAAGATATGTTAGAACTAAAAGTTTCAATAGATTCATAAAATGTAAAATGTATCTTAAAAATTATTGGAGCACATTAAATATTTCATATAATATTTATTTTATTATTTTTGAAACCATTTATTTGGTTTATCTCATAATAAAATAAATACTACAAAATTTTTGTATAATTATTTAATATACTTATTTTTTGCATAAAAAATAAAAATAAAATCCTATGATGAAAATAAATCTATTACCATTCAAAATAATAATTTTACTCGAATTTATCATCTTAAAATCACAATATTTAAATTTTTATATTTATTAAATTATGAAGGTGACAACTTTGGCATCATATAAAATAAAATAATATAAGTGTCATAATCACTTTTATAAGGCTCCAAATGGTCAAGTATTCGACCATTGGATGATTATGGTTTACATGTACATGTCCAATAAGTTTTGGTTAGGTATTTGTGCATTTTATGGTCACTATTAGTTTAATGAAAATAATATTCTTGATTTTTCACTAGATAAACAATTTCTGCATCAGTATTGTGTCATAATTAATGATAATTATTTAATCCCTCAAAATTATAAATAAATTTATATGATGTAGATAATTTAATTATATTTCTTTAGAATATTCATTTTCGAAGATTCATGAATTTTATCAATAAATTAAAATTAATGTACTTATAAGATTTAAGAGAGTGACCTGTTGTCACTTTCTTTGGTTTTAATAATAATTAAGTTAGTTTCATGGAAAAATGTCCATTAAATGATTCTAATCAGACCCTTAGGTGATATGGGTCGACTTTTAGTCATCCAATAGAATTTTGACATTTGTTAGGGTAATTTTAAAATATTATATTTACCCTTAATTACCTGATTTACCTTTAACTAGGGTAAATAAAATTTACCGTAGTGACTATTCATAATTCCCAAAAATAAAAAGTTTCTTATTAAAATAATTTGGACCCACTGATTCCAAATATGGAATCCTTTTTTCCAAATTCAATACAATAAAGTTGCAGAAATTAAATTAAAATTAATCCCGTTGTCGAAAGAAAACGGGGTTTTCTTTAAAACATTGCAAAAGATTGAATTGATTTAACCTACGAATTCAAGGTAAAATCAATGCTAATGACATACATTATATTAAAGGGTAAAAATATATTCTGTTTATACTTTAAAACCATTAAATATTATAATTCAACCACATAAGATATTACGATGAAAAAAGTTGTTTTTAATTAAAATATAGCGTGTTTTTACTATTCATTAAAATATGAAAGTTATCGGAAAAATATCAAAACTTTATCTAATGTAAATTTTTATATCCTGATTCAAAAGAAGAATATTATTTTGTCAAATTGAACATATAAACATGTGAAAAACAATATTTAAAGTGGGTGCGCCATCAAAAGGCGGTAAAACTGCATTTTCTGAAAAATACTTATTTTACCGGAAAAATTTATATTGTTCTTATATCATGTTATAGAAATGTGTAAGATGAATAACAATGTTATAAAATTCAAATTTTATTTAATACTATTCATAACGGCTAGTTCATGAAAATATTATAATAATATAACATTGTTTATTAAAACCCGGTATTGCGTACAACACATGCTATCGAGGAAGGTCGCGATTGCGTGTAATGCAAGCCAAGTCAGGGTTGCGTGTTGTGAAAGAATCCTTCATTGTTTCGTATAACAGAATCCAAACATATTTCATTTATACATTTAATATATATATATATATATATACTCAATGTTGTGTAGAATAACAATTATCAAAATTGTGTGTAACACTGTCCAAGAATGGTGTTTCATATACTGCAAGCTAATACGGTGTTGCGTATAGCGCAAGGTAATCTTGGTGTAGAATACAACAAAAGACATTAATGAAATTAAAATAATATTTTTCATAAAATCTTGGGGTGTTACATCCCCAGTGACTAACCAATGCATTCCACTGTAGAAAATACATATTAGAAAAATTATATATAATATTTTTAAGTATAAAAAAATATAATTTTCAAACCATAAAAATTTATACTATAAAATATTTAAAAAAATACATTTTTACAATAATTGATCATACCCTTTAACATGTCTCCAGACACACCATGCTTGTCCATGTGACAATTTTGTACTCATGAGCAGTCAATTGTAAATAACCATGTCATCAAATGGTGTCTAATACCTAGTGACCCAATGGATGAAACAACTACAAAGAGGTCACATATAATGAAATAATAACATGTTGACCATGTATGGTAAATAAATATTCCAAACCATTCAACATAATACCATTCTTTATTTAAAACATTTGGAAAACCCATTTCTAATGCATTAAATCTCTAGAAAATTCTTAATATCATCATTTTAAAATATATCCCCTAATACTGAGTTCCAAAATACAATATATTTCTAAAAAAAGATATAACCCAAAAGTCGTTTCCTTAATGAACTACACATTTTTTTCAAAAAAATTCAATCAAATAATCTAATTAATAAAAATAAGTAATGATTTAAATCATGTGGGGTCAATAGATATGAAAAATTCATCTTCATCATTGGAAAATTATAAGAAAAAAACTATTAAACATTAACATCTTATAACATCCCATGTTTCATTCAGTATATCCACCGATATTTTACCCTAAAACCATTAAAAATGCACCCATATATATATATATATAAATTACGAGAAAAATTGTTCGATGAGAGAGAGATAGAATAACCTTGGATATAAGAAGAATGATGAAGAACAAGTACATAATTATTAATATTCTATCCAACATAGTTTCACTCACCTATGGATCCCTCCCATATTGAATAGGATCATATCTCATGGATTTAAGTAAATTGAATTTAGGATATTATGAATTTAAGAGAAAATTGATGGTTAATGGTGATGATACAGATTAGACATACATTTTTAAGGGGGACAACAATATGTCTTATGGTTAGGTTGGAGAGATTTGAACCCCGTGAGAAAATCGTGTGTGGATAGTGACTTAATTACACACATTGAAATATTTTATCAAATAGTTATATGACCCTCTATTTCATGAATCATGGTTTCATTTCAAAACAAACATGGTTTGGGCTAACTATGAACCAAATGTGAGCATGCCCAGGGATTACAATCTTCCATTACATGGTTCTTTGGATATGTGCAGTGGTTTGTAATTATTGTTCAATAAAAATAAACATCTAGAAAAGACTTATATACACGTTAAAATGACATTGATCCACTAAAAAGCATAACAAAATAATTATAATGACTCAATATAAATGAATAAAGTGTTATTTAACTGAATGCAGGGGTTCTAAAATAATTTTAGCAATCATCTTTTGAACACAGATAATAATATGACATAGATATGGATTTCTAAGTGTTTATAAATGGTTTTTTGTCCAAATGTTTTTTTTATTATTTGAAATCATGTTTTATTGATAATCAAGAACCTTCAGAAAATTCAAATGAATAGACATACCATGTAAATAACATTCAAACTAAAAATACCACCTAAATATAAAAATTAACTACATTACAAGGTAAAATTTGAATTGAAATTTAATAAAGTATAAAAAACTCTTTATTAGACCAATTTATAGCATCTAATGACTTTGACACATTAGGAATCCAAATTTCAAAAAATAAATAAAAATTTTCATTGAAAACAATACCACAATAACCATAGGCTTCTATAACCTTCATCAAAATCCTCAGTGAGTGCCCAAAGAAAATGTAACCATAACCCATCACCAATATCAAGATTGTATCATTGAAACAACATCACATTGAGGAATGATCCAAAAAACATTTTGGATAATGCTCACTTGAAACCAGAATCCATACTAGCAGGAATAATCACCTTGGAGATAGACAAAACCAAACTTCCAAAGAACTGTAACATATAAAATAAAAGAGAAACAGAAGGATGTACAAGTGGACTCAAATGCCAGAAGAGCCTCCTAGATATCGACGAATGGTCGAATCAATCCTCAAAATACCCCAGATAAACTATCTCTCCAAGAATACCTAGAAAGGGTGATCTAACATGAAGTGAGGATAGAGTTGAGAAGATGGAGGACACGACAACCACCTCTATTGATATAGGAAAAACTATCATCACCACTTTCAGAGAAGACTACGCAAAATTTAATAGATCACCAATAGTGGGGACACCATCATCACACAGAATATGAAACAAAATATAGAAGAAATTAATGTTGAAAATATACCAAATGTATGATGATCTCTTGGGACATCCGAATGACTTAATGAGAGACTCCAAAATGTCCCCATGAAGACCAGAACATAGGAACATAATAGGTTTAAAAACACAGTATGAAGGAGTAAATTACACTGGAATATTAGAGGGGTTTTAACAAGTATCCAAGCCTATAGGAGAAGTCAAAACAAACGCTCATTGAGTGAAAAAAATGGGAACAAAATGGCAAAAACAAAGGATAGTAAAGAAGAATAAGGAAGGAGGGTAGAGAGGAGAGAAATGGGAAGGGCAGATGATACCAAAAGTGACTCATATGTCACCCCATATGGAATATCCACTAACTGAAAACATAGAGTGGGAGGGAATGGAGACAGAATCTGCTCAAAGGCTTCCCTATTCAAATGGTTTTTCTGAAAAAACAATAAAACAATTGATAAAATGTGCTGTAAAATTTTATTTATATTTATAAATATTTCTAAATTTCAAAATGTTATTTATAAGAAATTATATATATACATATATATTCCGAAATAATATATATATAATACATATATTAATATTATTTTATTTTAGTTTTCCTTATTACTATATCATCTTGAATTATTTACGAATATAGTAACAATTTAAAACAAAAGAATATAGTCAATGATGAATGATTTGTTTCATCATTCAAATCATAAACTAGTTTTGGTAGGTTGATAAATGATGACGTAGAGAACCACATGTGGTTTATACCAATGGGATATCTTTTTGTTATATTTGAATAGATTAATATATATTTGAAGGAAAATATATAATCATTTAAATAAATTTAAATTAAATAATAAAAATATTAGGATTTTATTAATTATACTATTTAGTAATAGACAATTAAAAAATTACAAGGATAAGTATTACATATTTAATTCAAAAATAAAATTTCTAATTTGAATTAAAAATTTAAATATATATATATATATAATAATATAAATACATATATAATTTGATGAAATTGAAAATTTAAATATTTTAATGAATTTAAATTATAAATTTATATTATTGGAGTTTTATTAATTATATTTGTTTGTAATTTATATTTCAAAATTTTTTACATGTATTAATATTTTAAAATTTATGTAAATAATAATATTTTAATTGTTAGTTAAAAATTTTAAATTTTAATAGTTATTAGTATTTTTTATATAAAAAATATAATACATGAACTTATAATTATACATAAGATAATATGAATATATATAATATTTTAATATAATTAATATAATTGTTATATTTAGTTTTATTTATTATAATAGATGACATATCATGAAAAGAATGTTACAAATTTACAATTTTTATACATTTATATTAATGATGTATTTATAATTCATAAATTTGACTAAAGATTAAATTTTTATTATACAATCTCTTTTAATGAAAAATAAAGAAACTATTAGTTCAACCACAAAAGAAAATTACAAAGCCATTAAAAGACAATTTATGCCTGTTAGATTTAACCTCCATAAATTATTTCCAAGAGGTACTGTTTACCTATGTTTCTGATCCATCCATTAAAATATATTTGAACTGAAATTAAAGTTTATACAAAGACTATATTTACTCAACATGTCTTATGTTTCCATAATTGAATCCCTCAATTAAAATTAGGTCATGCTCCCTAGTCATTGTATACTTCCCCTAATTGAGAGTCACCTATAATGACCTACACACCATTTTGGAGGATTCTTATTTAGTAATACATATGATTATACAATAATTATATAATATTTACACATTTTTCAAGACATTAATAAAATTTTTAATAGATTTAATATAATTAATTAATTTATTCATTTTTAATATTTTTTTTTCAATTTTCGTAATTACATTTATGTCTGTGTATAAAATATTATATATAGAAACAAAACAAATTTTTTAATAGAATATATAAATCTATATAAATAATTATAAAAAATAAAAATAATATATCTATATATTAGAAAAAAAAACTATATATATATTAATATTATTATTTAAATTTTACAACATTATTATGAATTATTTATATTTTTAAGAAGCATTATAATATATATTTCCATATATATATATTTATATGTAATATTTATAATAAGTAATTTATTGATAAAATAATATTAATTAATTTTTTATCATATTTAATATTTTTAATTTTATTATAAAATTTATAACTACTTTATCAAAATTAGTTTTTAAATATATTCAATTTTAAATTGATAATAAAATTTATTATCAATAAAATGTTATTTACATGTTTTTATTTATTTATTTAATCATTTGTATTCATTTTTAGTGTTTTGAATTATTGTATTGAATGTTAGGAATTCCCATTTTTATGTTAATAAATTTTTTTAATTATTCATATGGAATTCCATCAATTTATAATATTAATTTACTCATTGTTTGTTATGAATTTATAATATTTTCTATTTGTTTTTAATCTATGTGATTAATAATTATATATATACATTTGTTATATTTTAATATTTTTAATATATTATAAATTTATTTTATTTAAATATTTAAATTATTGTGTAATATATTTTTATTTCAAATAGTTATTATAATTCAATTTTAACATTATTTATTAAAATAAATGTGATCAGTTATTTATGTATTATTTTTTTTTTTGTTTTTTGAAAAAAAATTTATTAGCTTAGTTATATTAGTTTGTTAATATATATTTTAAAATTTTTAAATTATATTTCTCATCATTCATTTATTTGGTGTTATTTATTCAATTTTAATATTATTTAATGTTTTTTGGAATTTATTCAATTTTTAATATTTATTTATTCAATTTTAGTTATTTATTTCAATATTTTCAATATTTATATAAAAAATATAAATAAATTACTGTTTTTTATTTATTATGTGTTAATATTGAAAATATATTTTTAATATATTTGATTTATTTATTTAAATTAAATGAATAACATTATGTTAATTAAAAAAGTCAGTATAATATAATTTAAATAATTTTAATATTTATATAATTGTTACCCTTTATTTATACTATTTTTAAATTTTGATTGTGTTATACTATGGGGTATTTAAATTATATTTTACTAGCTCTAAAATATTTTAACTCATAAATACTTTATTTATCCTCAATTTTTATCGCAAAAATAGAAATATCATTATTAGCGATAATAATGCATTGAGAAAAGAAGAATTTGTGAAAAAAAATTCATAGTGATGATAAATGGTTTTTAATCAATAGTTTTTTATTAGCCTAATAATACTATTTTCCTTTTTTTAAAAGGAACTACAACAAATTTCTTCAAACCATACCTCATTATTCTTCCAACTAAAATGAAACTCTTTAGAAACCAATGTCAAATTTATTATGTCAATGAAACATCAAAAGAAAAGGTATGAAATCTGAAACATTATTATGTATTATTAACTGATGAATATGTGTTTTTTAGAATATTTAAATGTTTTCTTCCCTTGTTTTCATATAATGGTTCTTCCCAGACATTTTATTATGTAAGCAATGAATTTCATTTTTCTGTATATTTGTATGAATCCACTCTTCGAGACAAAATTAAAAATAATTAATAATATTTAATGATTTCGTCGAATTTTGGACTATTAATCATGTTTGTATATATAAATATATACTATAGATAGGTTTTTCATACATATTTATTCTAAAAATTAGAATTTAATTTTAATTGAAAATTAACTTGGTGTTCACTAGAATGAATTTTTTATATATATTTAATGAAACATGGTTTCTATGTATTGAATAATTAATGGGTCAATTGGTTGATTAATTAATATCATTAGTGAATTTTGGATACGAAATCAATGCTATTAAATTTATAAATATGTGTAAGCCTTATATATATATATATATATATATATATATTAATTGATTCTAGAATATTGATTTGGTTAGGGTTACGTTCACAATAGTAACAATTACTGAAATGATAATGGTCAAAGAGTATAACTAATGTATTTTTATAAATACTATATATGAGATATGATGATTTCTCATATATGAATGTGTTTGTGATTGTTTTATATTATTTTATATGTATAAGTATATTTGTACATAACTATTTGTTTATGTGTGTATGAGTATTTAAATATATAAAAATAGATATTAATGTTTATATATATATATATATATATTTTATAGGTCGATATATATTTATATGTTGGTTTATAATGTATTTAAATTCATAAATTTTCATGAAATACTTGCATATTGTGAACGAAGATACAAACTTCACGCTATAAGATCAATACTCACCAATAGATTTTTTGTAATTAGTTCCAAAACATGGGATTTATTAAATTTTTATATTTTTCTTCAAAATATAATCTAGAGGATTTATATATTTTGTTTTATACTATGTATATATATATTGGGATTTGTAATTATATTATTATTGTTATACAGTATAAAATTATAGATATAATGATGAATCAATATATTCATACCTTTTGTATACTTATATATTTTTTATATAAAATAAAGTTTTTTAAATCATATATAATGTATTTGAATCATTAATTGATGGATTTTAATAACATGAAAAATTAATATAAGGCTGTCATTGAAGAGATCATCTTGTTTGAGTTAGATAATTCTGATAACATATCTCAAAACAAGTGTCTTTGTTTATGTTTTCTTATTCAAATAAAATAAACAAGAAGAGTTGGTAGATCGTTATAGTAATAATGAAATGGATTAAATATATATATAATGGAATAAATATAAGGAATAATTGATCATTGATACTTATTACTATGATGATATGATTTATGTATTATTTAATATAAAAAGAAGGTATCAAAGATAGAAATCAAATTAAGATATTCTAATGATAATATAAGATTACATTAAAATTTAATTATGATATTTGAGATGTTAACTATTTTTAAATATATACCTTTGAATAATGGTTATACTAAATATAAAAAATTATTACCCATATGGATGATATATAATTTTAATGATAGTAGCACATATAGTGACAGAATATTTACATATCTACATGGTGTCCTGAAATTTATACTGTCAAAACAAAATATTATTCCCTATTGACTATATTACGTTAAATTAATACAATGTTCAATGGGTATGATATATATATTAATAATTTTTTTAAAAATTGATTGTTTTTTGACTCTCATGGGACATTAATCTATTAAAAAACCCTAAGTGTTGTGAAACTGAATAAAATAAATGTGAATACTGTATTTCAAAAAAATCATGGTGCATTCCAATTAGTATGAGGATTATATAGATATATGGATGTACAGAAAAAATTATGAAATTTTTGTTCCACAAAAATAGATGATCCTAATATGGGAAACAACATCACCCAGTATAATATCATCGGTATAACAAATTTGGTCATGAATATCATGAATTCATGAATAATATGAAAAATAGACATTGTTTACTACATATTGATCGAATAAATATTTTTGTTATATAGAGTGGTACTTATAGTACATGGATTATTATATTTGTATATTATAAATTTTCCCCATGGTAATTCATGAATGATAAATACATTATTTTGTCTCTACTAATATTTGTATCATGAAAACCATGTTATGACCTTACGATTCATTTGTATCCATTGATTATAGATCTAAAACTTATGTGGGATACATGTGTAATAATGCATTGTAACAAAAAAAGTTCAGTTTTTCTTCGGGATCTAGATTGTTTGAAATGATTAATTAAATTCCATTTTTAAGAAATAATCACAATATAATATTTTTTAAATTGTTGGCATTACCATATCTGAATGAGGTATACACTCAATTATGATGATATTTTCATTAATGAACATGTTTTTGATTTCAAAAAATTTTACCCAATTGAAATAAATATTTATAATTCATGAAATAATTCATTGGTAAAACATAAAAATGTAAAAACCCCTATCCATTAATGGGAGGATGGTTTTTTAGAAATAGAAAAAAAATATTTTTAATGTTTTCATAAAATATTTTCCAAAACAATTCAATAGATTCATATAAAAAGACAACATTTAATTTATTTATAAATAATAATTGTTTTTATGTATGAAACATTTATGATATCATGCAGTAAGAAAACGAATATTAGTGATATTATTATTAGTACATTACTAAAGGAACCAGACAGAAAAATATGACAGTTAAGATAGGTTCAACAAGATTGAAATGGGGATCAAGGATGTGTTATCACTAATAAAGGGTGAATGTAACACCCGAGACTTTTATGTTATATAAATCATCCAAGGAATCTTTTTCTACACAACACTTGCTTGGCTTTCTTTACACGCAATCGCAACCATCCTCGATAGCTTGCATCGTACGCAATACCGAGTTTCACTAAACAACAATATGCTATTAAAACTAGCCGTTATGAATAGTAATAACCACTTTTTGAAATTTTATAACAGTTATTTTTCAAAATGGACTTCATTTTTGGACTCATAATATCGAAATTAGCCTAGGGTGAAATTTTGGTATTTTTCTGAAAACTTTCTATTTTTGATTAATAGTGAAACCACTAAGTGGTAGGTTAAAAACTAAATTTTTCATAAAACTTAATTTTACCGCTTCTGTGAATGGAATTTCGAAAATCTGACAGACACGGTTGATATCAGTAAGTAAAATGTGGTTCAATGAGATAAAAATAATTTTTTGGTGAATAGTAACTTTTTACTTTTTTTTACCGCGGTTAATAGTAAATAGGGTAACTAAGGGTAAATATGATATTAATATTACCCTAACACATGGCCTAATTCTATTGGACAAGTGTAATTCGACCAAAAACAAACTTAGGAATAAAATATGACCATTTAGGCCCACTTGGATTAGATTAGGACATTTATTATTAATTTATTTAAAAAAGAGTTAAAATAGTTAAAATCAATGTTTAATAAGTAAATAATTTTTAATATGGGTTTATAAATAAGATAAATTCGACTATAAATATTCATTAGAAAGATAAAAAGATTTTCATATATAATGGTATTTTATTTGTAATTTTTAGACATTAAATAATTTAATTTATTTATGACACAATGATGATGCAGTAATTATCTTATTAATAAAATATTGACATAATTTATGTTATAAACACCGAAATAAATGTAATTTGAGACTTTTTATGAATTACACAAATTTTCTAGGTTACTATGATATATTAGTGTTGATTTAATCAACTTGGTTCGTACATATAATTCTGTTATGACTTTCAAAAAATCATATATCAAATAGTGTCAAAATTGACACAAAATAGTTTTTAAATCAAATATTATATTATTAATGGTTATTTTATTCCTAAAAATATAAGGTTCGGCCAAATGACTTAGATAAAGATATATATATTAATAATAAACAATTTGGGGTTCGTTTGGCATGTTATAGTATGTGTATTAACCATATAGTGAAAGAAAACAAAAAGACACGGTAAAAGTTAAATTAATTAACATAGAGTTAAATCTAATTGATAAGGTTAAAATAATACCCTAAACTTTTCTAAATCCTATTGGTTGATAGGATTTAGACCCTTCCCCACTTTAGCTTCGAAATAATACCCTTTGGAACCATTATAAACCGATTTTGACTTTAATATAAAATAATATTTTGAGATATTCCTAAGGTGCCCCTCTCCTCCCTTATAAAAGGGCACCTCCTCCCCCTTCTCCTCACACCAAATTGAGCACTCAAGCTCGGCCAAACCCTGCCATTTTCTCCTCTCCACTTCACTAGAATAATCCTAGAGGTCCTGGTATTCTTCAAAGACCAATATAAGTTCCCTAAGTGAAGGATTCAAAGAGGCGTTCCAAAGAAGAGGTAATATCCATTACCGATCTTTTCAATTTCTTTCTTCTTCAACTTCTTCTTCTTTAGTTGTTTCATGATAAAGTAATAACATCAGTATTAATTACATACTGATATGTTATTATAAATATGAAACAACCCTAATTCACCTTCTATCCATCCTACAGAAAAATGAAATCATCGCGCGTGCGTACGTACGGAATACCGTCTCCACGCCGTGGTGTAATCTATTTTCCACCATCACTTTACAAGGATGGGTATAATGGTGTAATGAGTAACTATTTATGATTATTATAAAGTAATATTGATACTGAAATAATATATATATACTCCAATATAGTTCCACGATCATAGGAACGATATCATCACTCGTGCGTACGTATGGAATACCGTCTCCACGATGTGATGCGACTCGTTCTACATGATCATCATTACATAGTAATTAAATAAATTGAATGAATAAATATGATATATGTTACACTAATACCATTCTGGATATAAGGTATCTATAACCTTAAAAGAAGAATAAGAATGTATTCGGCAAAACACGCATAAGAACAAAAGGCAATAAAGACCCGAGTAACAAGTAACAATGAAATATTACTATCAAGAAGCTATGAATATGACCATATATGATATCATATCAATATGTATGATTCTGTAATAAGTCAATAACATTATTTAAACCATTATACAGGAGATTCAGACACGTACAAAGCAAATTGGACCTGAGGTAAGGGAAATATCACAATCTCATTTTTATCCGAGATTGTTTATTCGTAAGTATTTACTGGGGTGTATTTTATCATCAACATCCATGTTTCATCAATATGTAATATTATTTACATCCACCTAAAAATTTTTATATCCATTTTTACCCTTCGGTGAGTTTATAGTAATATGAATGAAAGGAATCTTTTTGTCATTTTTCGTACGATGTACTTTTTGACTTTTCCGACAAAAGTACGAAGAATGTTTTTTTATCTTATACGGCATGAATGGACTTTTAAAACATTATTTCCAAGAAGCTTCCTTTACAAGTTTTCAAGTTTATTTTTAATCAACTTCTTTTATTTTAAAGTTGTATGACATGTTATGAAAGGAAAAATGTTTTTGGAAGTAGAAAGGATATTTTCCTCAAGAATGAAGTTCATGTATTTTATCAAAATTATTTTCCATCTAAGATAATAAAAGGGTTCTGTTTTTAACCCTATTATTACATGGATTTGATTATGTTGTGATGGAAACATTTTTATGAATTCCTTTATCTTATATGAATTGTTTTATGATGTCATGTTATTTAAGAATTCCATTTTTATTACATGGGTTATGCGATGATGTATGATTTATGATTATGTGGAACACATAAGAAAGGATTCATTATAAGATGGGTGGGACCTATATCTCCCTCCAATGCATTGGGTAATGATTTTATATCTCATGAGATAGACATGGCTGGAACGGTAGGTTATACCGGTTCATTAAACAGGACTGGAACGAGGGTGACTCGGTTCAGAAAGGGACTTTGTCCACTAAGATAGTCTTGGAAATGAGTCATGACTGACAAGAAATGATTTTCCATGATTATGTGTGCATGCCACAATGTTTCAAGTTTTATGTTATGATTATGGGGATCTCATTTTCACTTCTATGATTTATTCCATGATAAGATATTATGATCTCTTTTGAAGGTTTTGATTTTCAAAAAGATATGATATGATTTTTATTTCCTTTATTTGCCCTTGCTGATCATTTGAGCTCACCCTTTTATGTTTTCTTTTCCCCAGGTCAGGATGATGGATATTATGTAGAATATGCTAAAAGGGACCCTTGATATGATGAAATAAATTGGAGACACTGTAGAAGATTTATGAACCAGTGGTTTATGTTTCCCAGTTTCTAAAGACACTATACCTATACGGTCCTTTGTGGTTTTGTCATATGTTGTAATAAGTGTGCTTCAATTTTGAAGTATTAACAATATATGTAATGTATGGGTCGTTATAGTTGGTATCAGAGGAAAGGTATAGTCAACCTTTGGAAACTAGGATGTGAAAGCCTTAGTAAGAACCCTAAGGATAAGTCTAAGAATAGAACTCAATCTTAGTGTTTTAGAAATGGCCATGAATAACCTAGGATAACACCTTAAGCATGAAAATTTTATTCTTGAATTATGTGGTTTTCCTATTATAATTAGTGTTGCTCACACTATTCTTCTTGGTTCTAGTCAATGTCTGGATCCCGAAGGAACCGTGTTAATGCGGAATGCGATGGGCAATGCAATGATTGTCCCCCTGAGCAACCAAACGATATAGGAGCTGGAATGAAAAATCTTGAAGCCATGCTCACACAACTTTCTCAAGCTATGAATCATGCAGGACTTCCAAACGAGAAAAGTAAGGAGAAAAATTATGTTGAATCCTTCATGAGGCAGCGTCCACCTTCTTTCAGCGGGTCTACTGATCCATTAGTTGCTAAAAAATGGATTAGTACTACTGAAATGATATTTTCAGTTCTTCAATGTTCTGAACATGATAAAGTCATCCTAGCAGTGTATCGTTTGGAAGGAGATGCTGATCAATGGTGGAATCTTATTAAGAATACGAGGCAAAGGGATGAAATTGAGTCTATGGAATGGGACGAGTTCAAGAACTTATTTTTCAATAAGTACTTCCCTCGTAATCTCCGAACAAAGATGGAGAAAGAGTTCCTTGAACTGAAGCAAAGGGATGATGAATCTGTTGGTACCTATGAAGCAAATTTTACAAGACTTGCAAGGTATTCTTCTGGTATTATTATCCAACCTGAGAGTAAGATCGATCGATTCTTTAGTGGCTTAAAACCAAGTCTTCGAAGGGCGTTAGCCATAAGGGACATCAATAGCTACAAGGAAATCATTCGATGTGCTCTCAAAGTCGAGATGGAGATTGGAGTAACCCATCAGTCACATGGGTTTGATAAGAAGAGGAAGATGGAATTCAAAGAAAAATATAAAGAGCACACGGAAATGAAGATGAGCTTTTCCTTATGATCATAGTGTGGAAAGAAACATGGAGGGAGTTGTCTTAAAGGGACAAATAAATGTTTTAAATGTGGAAAAGAATGTCATCGGGCATTTGAATACCGTGATAATGGGAAGAAGATGTCTAATGACACAAACAAAGGAAGGGATACACAGAATGAACCTACTACACTTCAATGTTTCAAGTGCAAGGAGATGGGGCATTTTTCCAATCAATGCCCAAATCCAAGGGTTGATGATGATGGTCGACGTCAACAAAATCATAAGGCTAAAGACAAATGAAAGTCACATGCAATTTCTATCGGCGATGTGGAGTACGATAACGAAGTGGTGAAAGGTACACTTACCATCCACTCTAAAGTAGAAAATGTTTTATTTGATTCTGGATCCACCCACTCTTATATTTCTAAAGAATTTTCTAAGGGTATCACCGTATTACCTCAACAATTAGATGTTGAGTTAGCTGTGACAACACCTAATGGCACAACAGTCGCATCAAATGTTTATAATTATTCTCCAATCAAGGTTTCTGGGAAAGTGCTTCCTGAAAATCTTGTGATCCTTCCTTTAGTGGAATTTGATGTGATTCTTGGCATGGATTGGCTTTCTCTACATGGAGCTCATATCAATTTCCAATGAAGGGAAGTCATATTTCATATTCCAGATCAATCTACGATCGTATACCAATGCAAGGATAAACATAACCTTCCAGTGGAAATTTCTTCCATCTTATGGGTATTGATTCCACTAAATGAAGGTTATTTATCTCAAATGGTTGGTGAGAAACTCACGATTAAGAATATGCCCTTTGTAAGGCAGTTTGATGGTGTATTTCTGGAGGAATTACCGGGTCTTCCACCAAATCGTGAAGTTGAGTTTTCAATAGAACTCGTACCGGGTGCTTTTCCTATTTCAAAGACACCTTATAGAATGGCCCCAATTGAGTTGCAGGAATTGAAGAAGAAACTCCAAGAGAATCTTGATAAGGGATTCATACGCCCTAGTGCGTCACCTTGGTGAGCACCTGTTCTATTTGTTAAGAAGAAAGATGGATCAATGAGACTCTGCATTGATTATCGAGAACTTAACAAGATCACTATCAAGAAAAAATATCCTCTCCCACGCATTGATGACTTATTTGACCAACTACGCGGAGCTCAATACTTTTCCAAGATTGATCTTCGTTCAGGGTATCATCAATTAAGGGTCAAAAGGGAGGATATACCGAAGACGGCTTTCCGTACAAGGTATGGACACTATGAATTTATAGTGATGCCATTTGGTCTTACTAATGCCCATGCTATCTTCATGGATCTAATGAATAGAGTCATTAGAGACTATCTTGACCAATTTGTGGTAGTCTTTATAGACGATATTCTTGTCTATTCAAAGAGCAAGGAAGAGCATGAAGATCAGTTGAGAATTATATTGAAGACCCTGAGAAAGCAGAAGCTTTATGCCAAATTTACCAAGTGTGAATTTTGGCTTCAAAAAGTTGCATTTTTGGGTCACATAATCTCAAAAGAGGGGATATCTGTGGATCCAGCAAAAACAGAGGTTATCGAAAGATGGTCGAGACCAACAACAGTAACTGAGATCCGATGTTTTCTTGGTTTGGATGGATATTATCGATGTTTTGTAAAGGATTTTTCACGATTATCTAATCCACTCACCAAGTTGACTCGGAAAGGAGTTAAGTTTGTCTGGACAGAGGAATATGAAGAGAATTTCAAGGAGTTGAAAAGAAGGTTATCCAGTGCACCTGTGCTCACACTGCCTTGTAGTGGAGAAAGGTTTGTGATCTACAGTGATGCATCCAAGAAGGGATTGGGGTGTGTTCTTATGCAAAATGACATGGTGATAGCTTATGCCTCACGACAATTGAAAATCCATGAGCAAAATTACCCAACACATGATTTGGAGTTGGCTGCTGTAATCATTGCATTAATGATTTGGAGGCATTTCCTTTATGGTGAATGGTGTGATATTTATACTGATCATAAAAGTTTAAAGTATATTTTCACACAAAAGGAGATGAATATGCGCAAAAGAAGATGGTTGGAGCTGATTAAGGATTATGACTGCTCAATCCATTACCACCCTGGGAAAGCAAACAAGGGGGCAGATGCATTAAGTCGACAAGACCATGCTAGTTTATCCATGATGAGGATCACAAAAGATCCAATATTTATGGATTTACAAAGGATGGATCTTGGAATTATAATGGAAGGGGAAAAATCTTATCTTTCTCAAATGAATGTTCAACCATATATACATGTGAAGATTAAAGGGGCACAGAAATAAGATGTAGAGTTACAAAAGAAGGTGAGAAATGTTCCTGAATTCAACCTTGATTGTGATGGGATAATAAAGTTCAGGAATCGGGTTTGTGTTCCTCCCATCCCCGAATTAAAGAAGGAGCTGCTGGATGAGGCTCATAGTTCTTCATTCTCTATTCATCCTGGAAGCACGAAGATGTATAGGGACCTGAAAGAGTACTTCTGGTGGGATGGCATGAAAACAGATGTTGCTGAATATGTCTCTCGATGCATGGTTTTTCATCAAGTTAAAGCTGAGAGACAGAAGTCTAAGGGGATGTTACAACCACTACCCATACCCGAATGGAAATGGGAAAACATCACTATGGACTTTGTCACAGGACTTCCTAAAACATCCAAAGGCAATAATGCTATCTGGGTCATAGGTGATCGTCTTACAAAGTCTGCACACTTCATTCCTATTAGAGAGGATTTCTCTCTAGATCATCTTGCCAGGATATATGTAAAGGAAGTGGTAAGATTGCATGGAGTACCACTTTCTATTATATCTGATCGGGATCCGAGATTTACCTCGAAGTTCTGGCGAAGTCTTCAGCATACTCTTGATACAGAGTTGAGTTTCAGCACTGCTTATCATCCCCAGACAGATGGTCAGTCTGAGAGAACAATTCAAACCCTAGAAGATATGTTGAGAGCTTGCTCTATGGATTTCAAAGGAGGTTGGGATCAACACCTACCTTTGGTGGAATTTTCTTATAATAATAGCTTTCACTCCAGTATTCATATGGCTCCTTATGAAGCTCTCTATGGAAAGAAATGCAGGACTCCAACTTACTGGGATGAAGTTGGGGAAAGAAAGCTATTAGGACCTGATCTCGTTGATGAAATGGCAGAAAAGGTCAGATCTATTCAACAACACATAAGAGAAGCTCAGAGTCGACAGAAAAGTTATGCCGACAACCGAAGAAAAGACCTAGAGTTTGAAGTGGGTGATAAAGTGTTCTTACGAATATCTCCCTGGAAAAGGGTTATGAGAATTGGAAAGAAGGGGAAGTTGAGCCCTAGATATATCGGTCCTTTCGAAATACTGGATCGTGTTGGGAAGGTGGCTTACCGATTGGCGCTTCCACCGAATCTCTCTCAAGTTCACGATGTGTTCCATGTATCTCTCCTGAGAAAGTACATACTAGATCCTTCACATGTACTCAGCTCAGAAGTTGTACCGCTGGAGCAAGATCTTTCTTATGAAGAACAGCCGATAGAGATTCTGGATCGTAGCGAAAAAGTCCTACAAAACAAGACCACTCGATTGGTGAAAGTTTTATGGAGGAACCACCAACTTGAAGAAGCTACATGGGAGCTTGAGGATATGATGAGGGAGAAGTATCCTCATCTGTTTTTTACAAAGTGACGAATTTCGAGGGAGAAATTCTTTTTAAGGGGGGTAGAATGTAACACCCGAGACTTTTATGTTATATAAATCATCAAAGGAATATTTTTCTACACAACACTTTCTTGGCTTGCTTTACACGCAATCGCGACCTGTCTCGATAGCTTGCATCGTACGCAATACCGAGATTCTCTAAACAACAATATGCTATTAAAACTAGCCGTTATGAATAGTAATAACCGCTTTTTAAAATTTTATAAATTTTATTTTTCAAAATGGACTTCATTTTTGGACTCAGAATATCGAAATTAGTCTAGGGTGAAATTTTGGTATTTTTCTGAAAACTTTCAATTTTTGATGAATAGTGAAACCACTAAGTGGTAGGTTAAAAATTGAATTTTGCATAAAAGATAATTTTACCGCTTTTGTGAATGGAATTTCGAAAATCTGACAGACACGGTTGATATCAGTAAGTAAAATGTGGTTCAATGAGATAAAAATAATTTTTTGATGAATAGTAACTTTTTACTTTTTTTAACCGCGACTAATAGTAAATAGGGTAACTAATGGTAAATATGATATTAATATTACCCTAACACATGTACTAATTCTATTGGACAAGTTTAATTCGACCAAAAACAAACTTAGGAATAAAATATGACCATTTAGGCCCACTTGGATTAGATTAGGACATTTATTATTAATTTATTTAAAGAAGAGTTAAAATAGTTAAAATCAAGGTTTAATAAGTAAATCATTTTTAATATGGGTTTATACATAAGTTAATTCGACTATAAATATTCATTAGAAATCTAAAAAGATTTCCTACATAATGGTATTTTATTTGTAATTTCTAGACATTAAATTAATTAATTTATTTATGACACAATGATGATGCAGTAATTATCTTATTAATGAAATATTGACATAATTGACGTTATAAACACCAAAATAAATGTAATTTGAGACTTTTTATGAATTAAACAAATTTTATAGGTTACTATGATATATTAGTGTTGATTTAATCAACTTGGTTCGAACATATAATTCTGTTATGACTTTCAAAAAATCATATATCAAATAGTGTCAAAATTGACACAAAATAGTTTTTAAATCAAATATTATATTATTAATTGTTATTTTATTCCTAAAAATCTAAGGTTCGGCCAAAGGACTTAGATAAGGATATATATATTAATAATAAACAATTTGGGGTTCGTTTGGCATGTTATAGTAAGTGTATTAACCATATAGTGAAAGAAAACAAAAAGACACGGTAAAAGTTAAATTAATTAACTTAGAGTTAAATCTAATTGATAAGGTTAAAATAATACCCTAAACTTGTATAAATCCTATTGTTTGACATGATTTCTACCCTTCCCCACTTTAGCTTCGAAATAAGACCCTTTGGAACCATTATAAACCGATTTTGACTTTAATATAAAATAATATTTTGAGATATTCCTAAGGTGCCCCTCTCCTCCCTTATAAAAGGGAACCTCCTCCCCCTCCTTCTCACTCCAAATTGAGCACTCAAGCTCGGCCAACCCCTGCCATTTTCTCCTCTCCACTTCCCTAGAATAATCCTAGAGGTCCTTTTCTTCTTCAAAGACCAATATTAGTTCCCTACGTGTAGGATTCAAAGAGGCGTTCCAAAGAAGAGGTAATATCCATTACCGATCTTTTCAATTTCTTTCTTCTTCAACTTCTTCTTCTTTAGTTGTTTAATGATAAATTAATAACATAAGTATTACTTACATACTGATATGTTATTATAAATATGAAACAACCCTAATTCACCTTCTATCCATCCTACGGAAATATGAAATCACCGCGCGTGCGTACGTACGGAATACCGTCTCCACGCCGTGGTGTAATCTATTTTCCACCATCACTTTACAAGGATGGGTATAATGGTGTAATGATTAACTATTTATGATTATTATAAAGTAATATTGATACTGAAATAATATATATATATACTCCAATACAGTTCCACGATCATAGGAACGAAATCATCACTCGTGCGTACGTACGGAATATCGTCTCCACGATGTGATGTGACTCGTTCTACATGATCATCATTACATAGTAATTATATAAATTGAATGAATAAATATGATATATGTTACACTAATACCATTCTGTATATAAGGTATCTATAACCTTAAAATAAGAATAAGAATGTATTCGGCAAAACACGCATAAGAACAAAAGGAAATAAAGACCCGAGTAACAAGTAACAATGAAATATTACTATCAAGAAGCTAAGAATATGACCATATATGATATCATATAAATATGTATGATTCTGGAATAAGTCAATAACATTATTTAAACCATTATACATGAGCTTCGGACACGTACAAAGCAAATTGGACCTATGGTAAGGGAAATATCACAATCTCATTTTTATCAGAGATTGTTTATTCGTATGTATTTACTGGGGTGTATTTTATCATCCACATCCATGTTTCATCAATATGTAATATTATTTCCATCCACCTAAAATTGTTTAAATCCATTTTTACCCTTCGGTGAGTTTTTAGTAATATGTATGAAAGGAATCTTTTGTCGTTTTTCGTACGAGGTACTTTTTGACTTTTCCGACAAAAGTACGAAGAATGTTTTTTTAACTTATATGGAATGAATGGATTTTTAAAACATTATTTCCAAGAATCTTCCTTTACAAGTTTTCAAGTTTATTTTTAATCAACTTCTTTTATTTTAAAGTTGTATGACATGTTATGAAAGGAAAAATGTTTTTGGTAGTAGAAAGGATATTTTCCTCAAGAATGAAGTTCAAGTATTTTATCAAAATTATTTTCCATCTATGATAATAAAAGGGTTCTGTTTTTATCCCTATTATTACATGGATTTGATTATGTTGTGATGGAATCATTTTTATGAATTCCTTTATCTTATATGAATTGTTTTATGATGTCATGTTGTTTAAGAATCCCATTTTTATTACATGGGTTATGCGATGATGTATGATTTATGATTATGTGGGACACATAAGAAAGGATTCATTATAAGATGGGTGGGACCTATATCTCCCTCCAATGCATTGGGTAAAGATTTTATATCTCATGAGATAGACATGGCTGGAACTGTAGGTTATACCGGTTCAGTAAAACAGGACTGGAACGAGGGTGACTCGGTTCAGAAAGGGACTTTGTCCACTAAGATAGTCTTGGCAATGAGTCATGACTATCAAGAAATGATTTTCCATGATTATGTGTGCATGCCAAAAAGTTTGAAGTTTTATGTTATGATTATGGGGATCTCATTTTCACTTCTATGATTTATTCCATGATAAGATATTATGATCTCTTTTGCAGGTTTTGATTTTCAAAATGATATGATATGATTTTTATTTCCTTTATTTGCCCTTGCTGAGCATTTGAGCTCACCCTTTTATGTTTTCTTTTCCCCAGGTCAGGAAGATGGATATTAAGTAGAATATGCTAAAAGGGACCCTAGATATGATGAAATAAATGGGAGACACTGTAGAAGATTTATGAACCAGTTGTTTATGTTTCCCAGTTTCTAAAGACACTATACCTATACGGTCCTTTGTGGTTTTGTCATATGTTGTAATAAGTGTGCTTCAATTTTGATGTATTAACAATGTATGTAAAGTATGGGTCATTATAGTGAAACATATAAATTTTTCTCTCTTGTGAAATACACTTCACCCATGTAAGGAAATATTCCATATCTTAACTATATTAACGGTTTAATGTTTTTTAATGAGGTCTTTATAAAATATAAACAACTCTTAGGAAATGATTCATTTTCAATCTATTTACCAAGACGAGGAATCATTATTAAATCTATATCTAGTTTAGTTATTGAAATGATGATGTTTCCAACCATTATTAAGGAATTTAAATTCATATTATGTTAATTAGATATGTTATTCCAGCTATCATTATATGATATAATGGAAAAACAGATAATTCATATATTTATAGATATTCAACTTTATGATCTTGTATAAATATATATATTCAAATAATTAATAGATGAATATTTTGAAGGGGTTATTTAAGAAAAAAAAATGATAAGAACGTTTTATTGAGAAGATATATATTGTTTATTATTTTGTTTAATTCCGAATTGACTACATTTAAGATTATTATTTCATTAGTATTATAAAATATATTCATGTGATACCCCTTTTAGGTGAATAGTTTTCTAAAAGATATTCTATTACCATCAATAAAACATATATGGATAAATAACACCTTTATATTTTATATAAAAATAATAGGGATTCAATATTCTTATAATTGAAAAATTTATTTCTAGGAAATAAAATTCATATGGGGGATGAAAATAATATTATTCAAGGAATGGAATTGGTAATATATTTTGTAAAAAAATTATTATCATCTTATTTTTAATGGATAAGTGTAATCAATGGGTTCATATAATACCAATAACAAACCAACAACCAATAAATTAATATATATACTTAACTATCATGAGGATATCTATTCCCCTAAACATTCCTCATTAACAATGGTACTCTATTTTTTCATATAAATTTTTTCTAATTTTTTATCAAATAATTACCAAAAAATATATTAAACAAATAATTTCAAGAATTAGAGTAATTGTAAACTATATCTATTAGAATCCACACATTTGTTTATGCGGTATAATAAAAAATATCCATGGAAATATTATTCATGATAAATAACTCAAAAACATTATATGAGAGTGGGGATTCATGTATATAATTATCTAAGCACTAAGTTACCTCGTCCCATTAATGATCTAGATATTCACATGCTTTAACATTAAATTATAATGTTCACCACATGGTTCATTAATTTTATTAAGATACATGAAAATATTTTTGTATGATCATAATGTATTCTCTCAATATAAAAACCATTTTCACTTAATAAAATAATTCTTGAATGAAGGCATGTTATCATTAATAGAAAAATGAAGTGATAAATAATATATAGGATCCCAAAAATAAAGTGCATCAACAAATAAATCTAAATGACCTTTTTGAGAGTAACATTAACCAGATTACTCCACTATATCAATTATTAACATTACATGTTATTTTGAATAAAATAATCAATGATAAAAATTTTACTTACATTTAATTTGAAAAAATTAATGGGGAAATCATATGGTCATGATTGGTCTCGATAGTATAAATGAATTCACAATAAATAATGGTGGGGATTCATAAATATGATTCTGTAAATTTGGTACATATTCATACAATTATGTCCCAATAAATTAAAAATAATATTAATTCAAATTAATAAATTATCATATTTCTTAATAGTGTATATGATAGTATTCTATAAAATGAATACCCTGTAGAGAATTTTTTTGAAATTTTAATCTTATAATTATTTATAATATAGAAAGTCAAATAATAATAATGAAATTGAATTAAATACTAATAAAAATCGAATAACCATTTGAGTATAAAATTAAATTGTATAAGATCTTGTTGGGTTGTAAAATGTAGGGATTGAAATCTATAATTTAATTACAAAAAAATAATAATTTCAACATTACTTGTTCCATTTTTATGGAGTTCTGGATGATTATATCAGTGAATGTTGATACTTTGAGAAATTTTTTATAGTAATTAATGGAATTAGAATAATTCAATTTTATATAATATATATTTTTAGTCATATTGAAATATAGTCAACAATTTTATTATAGGAAAAATATTATAAATTTAATTTCATGTTTTAATATGATTTATTTTTATTTCCACTTGATATTAAATGTATAAAAAATCATGTTAAAAATAAGGTGAGGTAAATTAATAATTCATTCCACTTCAAAACATGGAAATATATAGTGTTATTTAAAACAATAATTCAATATAAAAACACAAAATAAAAAATAAATGTTTTCCATAATTTTTGTACAGAGTTTAAAAAATACAGTGAAGGAGTATGGACCATAAATTATAATATTTAAGAAATATATCATATTTCATCACCAAATAACCATACCTAAAGTGGTATTTTAAAATACAATGAAATTTAAATTTAAAATATTAATTAATAGTATTATATTATTTTCTCATACCACTAGGATTTTTAATTGTCAATATATTCAAAAAAAAAGTATAATATTTAATTATTAATTATTTGATCGAATATTTAATAATATACTATTTGTAGAAATCATAAATTGGTGATTTTATATATCAATTTGTATTGATTGTTTATTTCATAGATCACATGATGGGTTGATCCATGTAAGAAAAAGTTTCAAATGACATTCAATTTTTTGTTAACGTATAAAATGTAATAATAATGTATCAAATATGCCTCAATCATGTTCCTTTATTACTCTGTGTGATAGAAAATATAATTCTAAATTTTTCAAAAGTTTTAAATAAATGAAAAATCATTTGAATTGGGAAAAAATTAGAAATTTAGTAAATATTGACAAAAATCTTTTGAAAACAATGTTAATAACTATTCATATCTATATGAATCAAATACACATAGATCCAATACATTAATAACTCATTATGATCAAAAAAATTCTTTTTTCCGGCACATTTTTATTATTGTATTAGGTCATGTCAATGTTGTAGTATCTAAGAAAAAAAGTTCAAATCACCTAGAAAAAATATCAGGAATATCTTAATATAATTTTTTAAATATGAATTAACAACATGTTATCCTGATTCTTTGATTTCTTGAGATGATTCAGTGATCATTATAACCTTTCTATTTTTAACAAAATGGCATATAAAACATATCTAAGAGTAAAAATTGTATACATGTTCGGAATGATGTGAAAATATTGGGAAATGATCCTCAACATGACCTAGATCCATCATATTCATTATTTCATCAATATGATTCAATAATTATTAAAAAAGATAGACAATATGATTTTATTATATTAGTGCTATTTAATGTTCATTCTGGGACTATGAGAAGCACCTCTATGGGTGTAAATTTTTTTTGGTAGATCCTTCAATATATTAAAAATTATGTTAACACCATGTCCAATTAAAAATGTAAAACCAATGTTGTCATATATAAAACTATAAACCCACTAAGTATGATTTCACATTTAATTTATAGAATAAATTTCTTGATCAGATGAAATTGTTACCTCACCTAGGGATAATTACCTAATGATGATGTTGATATTTGAAGATACACTTCACATATTTCCTTCATTTCCTAGGGATAAACCATGTATATAATCTCACTATCATGATATAAATATTCGCCTTTAATCTCTGAGTGATGCTAATTGAATTCCAGTTTCTAGCACTGTTAATCAATAGTGTTTCATTTTTTTCGATTGATGAACATAATATCATTAATGATTACAGGATATCATATCATTATTGAGATGATTAGAGGATGAATTCAATAGATATAGAGAGAAATAAGTCCATTGTGTGTAATAATTGACTTATAAATATTATTAATAACCTCTACATAATATAAATACACATATATTTATAGCTATTGGGTTAGTTTAAAATACTATTAAACATAATACTAGACCTTAAATAATAATATAATATTTATAAAATCCCATGATTCATAAAAATAAAATTATTATTTTATGATGTTTGGTGACATGGAAAATAATAAATATAATTTTACCAACATGTAAAATAATATTAATCACCATTCTTGGGTTTTTAATTTACAACTCATTAATTTATATTCAGTACTTAATTATATTTTGAAAATAAGACTACATTAATCCATATTTATTTCTGATAATTAATGAATTAATAAAATTTTTCATTACTATTCAGATGAATATTTATTTTATTTATTAATGTCAAGTATGATTTAAATCCAGATCTACAGAAAACCTATTTGTGTCACCCTATTGTAATATTTATCATTGTTAATAGGTATTCATTCCAAAATTAAATGATTATTTTCTTGAAATGGATCATGTAACTTGTGATTTAAATAACATTTTCACAATATAAATAACCAATTAAAAATTTTGTCTATGTAATATAACAAAATTGTTAAAATATCTCATCATGAACGTTTCACATCTGTATTATCAACGTATATGATTGATACTTATTATTTGAGACATTTAAATAAACATGTATTTATAAAATATTCCCAGAATATAAGGTAAATGTTCTATTCAAATATAAGGAATTATATAACAATATACATAGAAATGTTTGTAAAAACTCATTCCTCGACATATGAATTAATAACTTTCCCTATATGACACACCATATGTACCATACATCAATTGAACATATAGAGTCTTGATTATTGTCATTAAATCTATGTTCATTAGTTGTGATAGAAATAATTGATAATCATAAATCTTAAGAACTATTACACACACTCGAATATGGAAATATTTGATGACACCTCATCATAATAAACTCCTACAGGTGTGTATGGTCTTATAGTCATCCTTAATTGAGATTAGAAAGTGGGAACTTCATGATAAAATCCCTCATCCACGTATGAGAAATTGAACACGATAATCACATTATTATTGTCCCATCATAGAACATTTTCTTACCCTAGAAAAATATTTTTGAATATCATTAATGTGTTTTATGGTTCTTAACAGAGATGGGAACATCTCGGACTTTATCAATGTTGATGATACTATAGAACATAATAAAATTAATTTCATGATGAATAGTGAAAAATAATAAATATTATATTATATTAATATTCAAATAATTGATTATATATGTAATCATGGTACATATAGTTATTCCAATGAAAACAACTCCATCAAAATTTTTCTTGTAGTAGAGAAAAATTCCTAGCACACAAAGACCTTTAGACCCACATGATAATCATATATATTGTGATTCAAGTACTTTTTCATGGGGATAATGACATTGATTTCCATTTATATAAATCTAACTGAAGACCAATGAATATTATAAAAAATCATCTAGAGATGATATATCTAAATTATCAACTTCATCAATGAATTCGTCATTATATACTTTGCATTATCTACCACTAGTGTTGTACAAAAATAATGTGTGGTAGTATATATAATTCTGGGTAAGATTTAATTATCCATGATGAAGAAGAATATTAATACAACTTATTTATCTTCCATAGAATATAAAAAATAAATTTACTATGTTGTTGAATATATGACCACATGCTTCCATGAGCTCTTAAAAAAAATACAACCCCTCCATTTATGGTGAATGTGTATCATGATTATTATTTAATAACCGATTTATCCAGTAGGACACTAGAATTTTCATATGATATTATGAATAGTTCATCATCTTCTCCATAGACCCAAAATATATCTTTAGTATCCCAGAAATACATAATGATAGTTTTGATGTCAATCAAATGGAATTATCTTGCATCATCTTGATATCTTCCAAACACAATCATTGAATACGAATCATATTTCCTAGTATATAAAATATCATAAAATACTGACCTAGTCGCTGATGGTCATGTAATACATGACATCAATTTTATTTCCTCATGTGAAAATGACACATTTTCCTAGATTGATGAATTTGAAGTGACATTATAATTAACCTCCTCCTATATTGTATATATTAAATCTGTTGATTATAATTTTAAAATATATACCCAAAAATTTATTGAGTAAACACTAGGATAAATCAAGATTAATCTAGATCCCATGACAAAATGCTTTTTCAGCAATGTACTTTATTGATAAGAATTTTATAATAAATTCATTGAAATGTCGTTAGAATGGTATTTCATTTCCAATTAATAATATGTTGTAAAAATATAAATTAAGAAAATGAACCTATTTAAGTTAATCCATACATAGATACAGGAATTTAATTTTTTTCTTTATGAATCAAAATTTTGATATGACCTTATCAAATGGAATATTTCATGGCATGGATTCTTACATTAATCAATAAATGGAAATTTTCAGGATTCATATATTATTGCAATATATATGAGTCTCAAACCCTATAGTTTGTTTATTATATGCATATTCTACAAGGTTACCAATATGAAATATATTTTTACACCCTAATTCAAAATCACTATATCATGGAAGATTTTAAATCGAATGTACATTTCTTATGGATTTTAAAATTGAAACTATTGAAAATGATTCATCATGGTTAAATCCATGATTAATTTTAAACACTTATACATTCATACATTCGTTTTAAGTAATAAAATTTATATCCATGATTAGTTTATTCATTAATAATAATTTACAAACAATTATGATTTCACCAAATATTGTATCTTCAGATGTCTAGACATTGTTTTGGTACAGAGTATCCATTTATGAATTCCATGATTATTTCTTCTTGGAAACATCTGTGACACTTATAAATTTTGTGTAGGTAATATGATCATTATTATCGATTAAAAATGATTCACTATAATTGGTTATATGAAAACCATTCCATTTTTGGTCTCTTACATATCTTTTACTCACATCTTATCCTTCTGTCTCGAAAACAAATTCATCAATGGAGATTTTTTAGAATTCTTCTTAGGAAAACTATTGTGTAAGATGAGCCTCAAAATAGTCAAAGTAAACCAATCCCTCGCTATATAATTTAGATATTTTTCCCATCTCAATGAATCTGACATTTCATTCCTCTATTATAATTTTTTTAAAGGTTTATATACTGGATATAACCTTTTCATCATTATATATATTGTAAAGGTATTCTTTGTGACTCTAGGTGAATAATTTTTTCATGCTGATAATATAATATATTCTTCATATCCTCATACATGTATGTTTAACATGTTTTTTTATAAATATATATTTTTCATAATTGGTATGCAATACCATCTACCACATTAGTTGGATCTTGGATAACTATTTTGGATACTATTTGTAACACATATCCCGAAAATGATAATAAAAAACATTCCTGGCATGTCATTGATCACTCCATGTATGAAAATGAAAGGTTATTTATTTCAATTAACCCATTCCACTGAGTTATTTATAGAAGAGTGATATGACATAAAATTATAAATTATGGTAACTAATGAATGATATCTTGATTATGTTATTTTAAGCCATGGTCTATGAATATTTTATTAGTATTCTTACCTAGATGGTTCTTAAAAAAATTCACATATTAATTTAATCTATCATTGAAATCTATCATATACCTCATTATGTAGACATATCCATATCTTCACAAATCATAATTAAATTATTTCATGTATGAGTACCCATAACATTCTTGATATTGAAATGGACAACACATAATTGTATAAAGTAATTATAGACTTCATTTATCACTATCACTGTTTCCACTTAATTGGGATATAGTCCTTTGGACTTGTAAACATGAATGACGTACACATTGTGGTTCAGCTATTTAAGAAAATAAATATCCATCTTTATATAGTTTTGTCAAAAGTATTTTTATTACATAACCAAGATGGTGATGCAATATTTTTTTGTTGAGTTAATTATGTGAAGGTGTTTCATTATTAAAAACTATTATATGGTACATGTAACCAAACGAATAAGAGTTTTTATATAAATGTGTTTTACCACAAAAACTACAATCATTATAGAATATTAAATACTTATTATAAAAATTTTATTAAATCCAATAGTATCATGTTTCAATAGAAAAATAATGTTATTGGTAAAAGCTATAATAGAAAAAAAAACTATTGAAAACATGATTTTTCTATTAATTAATGAGAGGTGGTAGTCAATGATATCGGAAAAATAATTTTTAGATAAATTATATCATGTAATATATACACCCCCTCAGTAAATCATTCAAGGCTTATATGGTTCTTGTATTCCAATACATATTTGGGAGGCATAGGGTTCATATAATACCCAATTTGAAGAAATATGTAAATTTTTAATGATAATAAATGGACCAGTATATTCACCATAATTCATTGAATGTCGGTAGTTTTTCATCCAATGACCCTTCATTAGACATTTAAATTAGATAGCATCATGAATTTTTAATCCACTTGATATTTCTCTTTTTTGAATGTCGTTTCAAAAATCATTATTCTTATAGATATTTTCTTGGAGATTACCTTTATTCACAATATGGATTTGATGATTTTCTTCATTCTTATTCATATATAATTTTCAATTTATAATCCAAAAATATATTAGATACTTACCAATTTTTATTATATTAAAATTAATGAAAATAAAGAAGGCAGTATGAAGTACTAAATCAAGAATGATATTAGTGTGTATTTCATGAGGGAAGTTAAAATCCCATAAACTATAGGTTCTCAATATAACAATTAATCATAATTATATGAGTCCCATCTAGTAAATCCTTCTCAAGAATTCCATAAACATGTTCCTTAAATATCTCAATATGTTTTTTTCTTCCTCTCCACTATTATGGACCACAGAGATGAATAATCATTCTATAAACATCCTTATATACATTAGACATCAATACTTCTATATAAAAAGAAGAAAAAATCAACCATTGAATTATGAGAATTTCTTTTTGTTTCTGTCATATCAGATGAACACTTAATAACATTTCCCTTTTATATGAAAATCACGAAATCAAGATTCTAGCATGGAAGATTTCAGTTCATTGAACAACACAACCAAACAGAGTCTCTCCAACTCTTAGATATAACATCCTATATAGAGATAGTATTTCATCATAATTTTTCAAAATTATTATGTGGATAATGAAATAAAAATGTTTTCTAAATTTATAAAAGATAGATTTTTAGTAATTTTTGGGATTAATTTTTTTTGTGAATCATAATATCTAAATTTTAATATATTCTTTTCTACTTTCTAAAGTCTGAGCAACCATCACCACTGAAAATTTATTTTCAGGTTTCATAGAAATTATAATTGAAAGTATACATATATCCATTTTCATAACCCCAACTATGGTTGGTCAATTTATATTCAGATATTTTGGATGGTCAGACATTGAAACCCATGGTTTTACCCTTCAACTATCTATTGAATGCACTCTGGATTAAAAAAATCCTGATGTGGATATTTTTAAACATTCCTCCAAGTTTAATCATGTATAGTAAGGTCTACTTCTATTGATGTAATATTATTACCTCTAACAATAACATTATTAATACGTCTAAATTAAAATTATGGTTACCAATAAATTTTTTTCAAACATATCATCCTATTTATTTCTTTCATAATAAATTAATGTAATGAAAAGTTTGTATTGATATATATTTGGGATGATTTATTTATTATAGTTTATATTATATATTCTGTCATCATTAATGTGTATTGTTAATATTATTTATGTTTTACTTAAGTTATTAATCATATTTTGATAAAAAATTTGAACATAAACCATTGATTTATATTCAATATTATCATTTTAATTCACACACACATATATATATATCTGATCGGGGTCTTGAAACCATAACATAAATATTTCTTGAATAAGAAAATTTTAATTAATTAAATTACCTGATCATTACCTCCTCTAATGGATGATTAATTTAGTTGGATACAAATAAATATTTTTTATAGGAGAAAAGTACATGTGGAGGTCATGGAATTTGTTACATCATTCCACTTGAACTCCATTGTATCACCTAGGATATAAATTTCATTGTTCCATCTTGAACTATCCCCATGAGCTATGAGATTCACCATTTATTACATTTACTTATAAATCACACATAATTGAGGGGAAAAATTATTAGTTATGGCTAATTACATAAATAACCTAGTATATGTCATTCTTAAAAAATAATGGAAGGAAATATGAATCGTTACCCACAATGTTTTACATAATAAATAATAATTTCCAAACCATTCCATAAATATAATATAACAATTTATAAGACATGAATAAGTCATTCTTAAGATCATGATCCATCATAATATTTTAACAATTAAACATTTTATATAACTAGTAAGGATTAATTTTACTTCATTGTTCTACAATATAAAATTCACAATAATTAATACAATTATTTTTCTAGTAGAAAAATTACTTAGATTATTTATATTTCATCCAATAATATTTACATTCCATTTTTTTATGAAATTAAATAATTATAATAGTTTCATTCTACTGTAAAATGTATAAAATTATACTTAGTAATATACTTGGTGAAACCTAGAAACTAGCATTCTAAAAATCATAGTACAGTATAACATGTAACTTTTTCACTCATATAACATGTTCTATGAACACAATTTATCAAAATATCATGATGTGGATGTGAATTTAATATTACATTGGAAAAAATTATAATTATTTAGCCTAAACAATTTAATTAGTAGAGTTTTTAACAAACAGTAAACATACATGAAAGATATAATGGAATATTATTAACAATTAATTAAGTATTTAATATAATATAAAACCAAATAAATATTTTTTACACCATATTAATGACCAATAAAGACCCATGTTGATGAGGAATAATGAATTAAGAAATAAAATAAATATTTCCACACAAAGTGGTAATGTACATGATGAATGTAGGTTATCCACACAACATGTACTTATCTATACTAAATATCTCCAATTCAATCCTAGGGACTGAGTGTATACTTGTCCAAAACTATTATGTAGTACACGATTTCCATACAGGATACACGGTTTGTACTTCTTGATACAAGGCAACATGTCATTTCCCATTATGCATTAAATACATATATTACATTAATTACATTAGGTAGTTTATACTAATTTTCACGGTCATGAAATTATGTGTACTACATGACATGTAGTTAAACTACAGTAAATGTATTATAACTATGTTTTGATCCACCATAGCTATTCTAAACATAGTGAATTTATTGTACATGTTGTTGACTAATTAAATAATGACCCATAATCAACATGGAAATCCTTATATAATAAACATGAATAAAAATCATTTAAATATGACTACATAACATATAGAATTGAATTGTCCATCTTAGATCATTGGAGCATTCAGATAAGATATTTTTATAAAATCATCAATTGTTAATAAATGGTTATTAAAAAATTGAAATATATTGAAGAAGTAGACGAATAATATTAATGAGAGATTACGAAAGAAATGGGCCATTAAAATAATCTTATATTTAAAATTATTAATTATCAAAAAATGAAAAAATAAATTATTAATTTATCATTACTACTATGATACCCATTCTTTGTTACAAGTATAGCTGATGATGCTTAGTTGCAATAAAATTAATTGAAATTTATTGATTTGATGGATCATTTGAAATATTTTACATAATTTGAATGTTGTCAGAAATTAATTATTCTATATCAATATTAACATAAAGAAAACATATATCCTAGTGAGGATTTGTGCAAGATATTTTTATAATTTATTTATTCTATATCATAGTAAATAAATACCTCATCATATGAACATTATTTATTTATGATGATGATATTCTAAAAATCCCATCATAGATTACCTTTGACTTTTCAACAGGATCCATATATATTATATATCTTTCCATGATAAATCTGTAACATATTCAATACTGATAATAACTAACAAAATTGTTGGTGCTAACTTAGAGAATCATATTTCTTGAATTGTTTTTGTTGATCACAGTAATATCAATCTGACTAGAAATAGTATTTATCATTCATAAAAAGATTTTAGGAATAATTCTACAGAAAGATATAAATATATGTTTATTGTGTTCAATGATTATATATTATAAATGTTAAATTATCCCGAAAAAAGAGGAATAGAAAAATCTTTATAGAGATAAGGTATATGTTAAAATAATCTTTAATTTCTCAAATAGTCCTTCAATAAAAATGTAATATTTATTAAATAACATTTCACCTTATAATAATTAAATTATTATTTTATGGAACATGTTCCATCATGGGAATCAATAAATATTATTATTTTTTATTTTTTAATTTAATGTTTTTCAACACACACAGACATAGTCCATTTAATATCCACTTTATTTAGTTAATACCATAATAAATAATTAATGAAATAATTTTTTCGTCACTAAATTGTTATGATTAATAAAAAAACCATAAAATTATTCCTTATTGCGAGAATAATATTTACTAAATTGTTTATATATGAATTTAATTTCAATATATATATTGAAACTCATAATTTGAGACCCTTAATGTTTAATTTTCTTTGGAATTTGGGAGGCTTTGCAAAATTTCCATGATTAATGTATATAAAATGGACAATGAATATAAGAGAAAAATCATATCATCTCAACATAGGAAAACATATAATAAAAATAATTATATAATATAATAAATATTTCAGAATATCTCACCATGAATGTTTTACAAGTGTGTCATAAGACTATTTTCTACATATTTCTTTCTCTTCCACTCTTAAATAATCATTTTGTTACACCATATAAAATGAATTTAATGTAAATGTTCTATTCCAATAAATGGAATAATATATTATATTTTATAAAGATGGAATCAAAAAATCCTTCATGGATATTTCCATTAATATCATGATATTCATGATTCACCCATCATGCCCTACATCTCATGAATATATAGAATTTTTTTAGTCAATATATGTGTCTGATTAATGACATGCAGTAATTATAATATTAATTTTTATAGACCATTACACACACCTATAAATAGGAATATACGATGACACCAAACCATGTAGAACATATATTGGTTGGTTTGTTATTATAATATCCCATCTCATATATTACCATGTACCATCATTATCTGATTATGTCTCATCTGTATTCGAGTATTCACAACTAAATGTCATATTCTATAGGTTCCATTATAGAACATTTTTTGGACGTAATACTTTATTTATTAATATATTTATTAAATTTTACAATTATTATTATAGATTGAAAATTCAATAACCCAAACATTATGATATATAATTTTTTACATCATTACAATATAGTAATTTAAAACATTGAATAATACATAAGAATATGTGTTCTTACTATTCCATTCATCAAATATACATGAAATAAAATTGGTTTACAATAGGACCCCATATCTAATAATAAATTAATAATAAATCACACATGTAATTATCACAATATATAATATAAAATCGTATATTTCAAAACAATATAATAATCTTCAACTCCCTTCAGATCTATTGAAATCAATGACAAATCAATTTGATGCATTAATTAATTAGTAAGACTAAATATGTTATTTAACATTCATGTTGATATTAAAGTAGAAAACCACTTAAAAGAAATATAAAATAAGCAAATTGTTTTGGTACTATGATTTAATCCTTAGGAAATTATTGATTTTTACAAATTTATATAATATTAAAATTATGATCAGGTTGATTTAGTATGATCCACAACACTATTTCGGAATTTTATTTTTATTGAGATGATATATTACATATGAATGAGATAATTCAACCAAATGTACTTGGATTCACATGAATTCATAGAAAAATCATACATGAATCATTATTAATATATTTGAACAAATTTCTCATCAGTTTGAGAATATTTTTTCAATTATGATTATATCTAAAACTTCACCTTTTTTGTCACATTAAATATCACCTATCAGGAGGTAAAAAACATCAATTAAATTATTCATTTTTATATAAATTTAGTAAAATTATCCACATAAATTTTTTTAAATATACAAATTTATCAAGAGTCCATTTTATTCTCATATTTCTCACTACGATCGAAAGTTATATTTAACATTTTTTATTTTAATTAAAATGATATATCAACCATAAATGATGAAAACAGAGTCAAATGACCTCATATTGACATGAAAACTATAAAATATATCCTAAAATCATTTGGTACATTTATGAATTTGTTTTGTGTCAATCAAATGGATGAATTGAGTTGTTTAATGTAAAATAGGATTTAAAATTTCCAACACATCTTAATAAATTATAAATCACTAATGTAGGGTTAAAATCTTACTAAACAATTGCATCTTCATAAATATAAATATTTCTATGATATTTATTACATTTAAAAACATTGGGAATCAGAAATAAATCAATAGAAGAACAGTTTTCATGGTAGGATAAAAAATATTGATTTTCCTTAATATATTTATTATGTTTTAAGGTTATCTAAATGTGGTAAAAATAAATATCATGACCTTGGAGTTATATGAAAACATATAATGATTATCCTAAAATCATTATGATCTTTAAAAATTATCCAAAAAGCAATATTTTGCTCAGATTTCACAAAATATTCTAAAGTACCATTTCGACATTAAATTTTTATTAAAAGGATATATCACTTTTCAAGGGTTGAAAATAGATAATAGCATTTTAATCTTACATAATAATCACAGAAATTGATCCTTTACTCATTAATTTTTTATAGGGATCAGCTATGTATCATCATTATTCTAAAATTTACCAATATCATTACAAATTTTAAAAACCTATTAAAAATTTAAAAGAACTATTATTGAGTTCATAACAAAAAAAATTAATTTTAGAGATAAAAATTCAAAAAAAAAAATCATTATGTAATATATGGTATTTTCTAATCCACCAATAATTAATATGATACAAAAAATCATCGGCAAAATCAAATATATCATTTCACCTTCACATTTTTTCCAATGTAACAATCCACCTAAATGGGATTAGAACTAATAAAAGAAGTTACCATTTCTAAATAAACATAATATAATGATTCTTAGGACATTATTGTTTTATATGAATCTATTGTCCATCAATGAAATAATCAAATTTATAGATACTATCCAATGTACCATATCACCATTGTATTTTCATTAAAATGACATATCACCTATTTGGGGTCTAAAACTATGTAAACAACCTCAAATTGACATAAAAATGATTCTAATATCTTTTTTTGATCTATAAGTGTCAATAAAGGATCATTTTTATGATTTTATTTTATTGATATGATATAAATTAAAATTTCACCATTGTATTATTGTTAATATGGAATACTAATCATCATGATATAAAAACTGAGAAAAAAACCTTGTATTTTCATGAAAACAATTTAAATTTCATTGAATAATTTTTTATTTTTAGTAATTAACAATTCATTAATACGTATTCTGAAATTCATGATATGATGGATACTTGTTTTCAAAATTTGTAACTAGTTTTTTAACGAAAAAATGAAATAAAAATTGTAAAAAAATGGATTTTTTTAATTTGTGAAAACAAGTTTGACAAAATTCTTAAAATCGTTTAATATATGTAAGAATAAAAAATACATCAATATAATAAGATAATTGTATAATAAAAAGATAATCTTGAGCATAAATATTTTTTTAAGGTCCAATTTTACATAAAATGTGTCAGAATAGAGAAAAATAGTTCTTATTTTTAGGTAAAATAGCACGGTGGTCCTTAGATGATTTTTCATCTGTAAAAATTTACTTTGTTTAAATATAATGTTCTTATTACTCTATATGAATGAAATTACAATTTCAAATCACTAATTATAATTACATTTCAACATCCAAGGAGTGTAAAATGATTAAAAATATTTATATTGTTGATAAAACATAGTTAAATCAAAATCAAATATTTTAAAATTCATATGGATCCACTGCACATCAGTCCAATGTAAATATTTCCAAATATGATGGAAGGTGTCATTTTAAATTATAAACACTTTAAAAAAATGGTAAAATTATATATTCATGGTAATAACCAATAATATAATATTGAATTGGAAAGGAACATCAGATGATTATCAAAGAGTCATTTTTTATATGTATGAATCTACTCCACATCAATTTGAAGCACAAATTTATTTGTTTGATAAAAAGTATTGATTGATCAAATATTTTATTAAAAATGTATCATATTTTATATATCAATATATTATACTTTTATTAATGTTACTAATAATAAAATTGTGTTTATTTATGGAACATTCCATTGTATGTGGTTCGTCTGGTCATTAGAGTATTCTTATCAAAAGGGTTTTGTGTTTATTGGATATACTTATTTTAAATTTTAATTTAATTTTACATCAATGTTATTAGTTTTTACTAAAAAGAATTAATATAATATTGGAATTCAAATGATTGAAAAAATTTAAATTTTATAATGGTGATTTATGAAAAATTCATACTGTTATTATTTATAATAATTAAAATATTTTCTTATATTTTAGATGTCATATTTCGGTATTATAATATTTTTACTTCAATTTTTTTATAGTAGAATAAAATATCACATGCATGGATGAGTTCTAATGACTTGATGAATAGATAGAGCTCTTATTATGACATAACGTCTAGATCAATGCATAATCATCAACCGAAGTTAGATTATAGACTATATGGTGTGATTTGAACACTAAAATCAGTTTCTAGAATAGTAAACTGAAAGAGAAGATGTAAAAATGGGAAAAACTTTCCAATAGAGGATAGTCCACAATAAAATTTAGAGAAATTCTTATGCTGGTGAATAACCACATCATTTTGATATACACATATATACAATGCTAAAGCCAAATATCCATTTAATAATGTTTCTTATATATATATATATATTATATGTAATCTAAAATATAACTTATAGAAAATATATATATATATATATATACATATTCATATATGTGTGTTTTACTCTGTTTATACATTTATTAAATGCACTATATAAATATACATATATATATTCATATATAGATATATAAATATATATGTTATATATTTTGTATTTGTGAGTGCTCATAATGTTCATTTAAATACATTATCTAATTAATATAGTTTTTATTTAATTAAAACATGTATATATAATTCTAAATTTTTCTTCTAGTGTCTCTATTATATATATATATATATATATAATTACATAGTATATTTTTATGTCTATATTTTTTTAGTGTGTTCATTTTTAGTAAATTGTATATCCGATGCATTTATGTGTGTGTCTGTATTTATGTTTATGATTTGGTTTTAATAACCATTCAATTCTGTTACATTTAAATTAGAATCATTATTACTATATTAAAAAAATTAAAAATTAAATGTGTTTCACTTATCAAATGATATTACAACATTTATCTTCAAATATATATGTATTAAAATAATAGTATTCCCATTAATTTTTTTGGAGTTATCTCACATTTCTTATAAATAAGGCCCGATTACCACTCATCATTTTCATGAATAATATATTTATTTATGGTGTATTCTTATGCATATATTTTATATAATATCCAAAAACTAAAAAAATTCAGTAGAATTGAAATTATATTCTCTATATTTTAGTACATTTTTTACCAAATAAAGACCACATCATAGACCACAGATTCTAGATATGGTTTCCAAATCATTGGACAATATTGAATTTTAGATATTTTTGTCCACTTTTATTTATCATATAGTAAAAAAATTATAAGTACACGGTGTATCCAGAAAAGTCCAAAAAATAAGTTCCAAAATAGCATAAAAAATATGATGTATCATGGATAAAAAAAATTCCTCTTATATTATTTTCTTTAATTACATTTATTCATTAGTACCATGTTGTATACATATTTTTTTTTAATTTTATATAATAGAAAATATATCTGTTTGTGTGTGTGTGTCTGTATATTTATGCATTCTGTATATTAGTTATAATAAATGAAATTCTGTTCTTCAACAAACTAAAATTAATATAACAAAAAATTGATAGAACCTAATCATATAATAATAGTGTACAAGGATAATTCCAAAGAGATCACTGAATTTGAAAAAATTGAAAATGATTATTCTCAAAGCAAATTTCTATGAATATATTGTCATTGATTTAAAAAATTTGTTCTTGAATTGGATGAATGTTTGATAACATATATAATTGATAATAGTTTCTAATGGTTTCCAAAAATGATGATAAAATAAATATATTTGAATTTTTCAAAGAGTTAATTAGAATTTTCTTACAATCTATATCATACATAGGAAACTCTAGATCCATGATTCGAATATGGTGGGCCCTATTTCATGATATCATTAGTCGATGTTCTGGTTTCTCCCTCCCTGATGGGGGGGGGGGACATCTGTCGATTTTTAAGGATGCTACCCTCTCTTTATCCCACTTATATAACCCTTATTTTATCCCCTCCAACCATCAAATCATGCATTGCCCGATAGTGTCATTTATGTTAAACATTTTTCCCCACACTCTTATTTTGAACATGTTTTCCAACAAGGTCTTAGATCTTTTAAATATAATTTTCATTATAAGAATCATGTAGCATCATCCTTCGGTGGATACATTTGATAGTTTTGTTTCTAGGTTATGGGGTTTGCATGATAGATAAAAAGTATTACCTCTTCAAAAATATAATATAATGATTTGATTCACATTAAAATAGGTTGGGTAAGGGAATAGTATAGCTCCCCTCAGAACTGCAATGCTACCTAGTTCTATCTCTTAACATGGACATATGACTTCCACATCAACCATGACATCCCAACAAAATAAATTTAGTATAGTTTATAAGATCATCATTTACTGTTTCAAAACCCAAATATTTTATGATATGTAGGGAAACTATTTGGTAGATATTTCATCCCCGATTGTATATCTCAGTTATTATTTCTCTTGGTTTGTCCTCAATAATTATTAAAGTTTGATGACTCAATATTTCAAATGGATTAAGTTTTTATTTTATTGGTGGATTAGTTCTGATAGATGTTGCAAATGATTCATTAATCATTGTTAGTGTTTATCTCTAACTATACAAAAATGGGTCATTCATAGGATTCTAATACTATTATAGGTAATAATGAAGATAATAATGAGGTTATGAACATAGAAGGATGTGGAAACGAATTTAGGAATGATATTGGTGAAGGTCCGATGTTGAAAATATAGTTGTGGGTTTCCCCAGTCCCATTTAATGTGATGTTCATGCAATATTAAATATAGTATGTAAACCCATGAGTCCTTTTGATATATTTAGTTGATTAATGTTGGATCTAGGAGGTCACATGACTTATGTGAAACTCCATTTGTGTCAAGTGGTTTCTAAGGTGGTATAAAATTATAGTGTTCCCAATTCATTATCTTGCATTCTCATTGAGGGATCCCCTGACGGGGATGTTTTTGGTGTTGGTATTAACTAGTATGAGGAGTCTCATGTGGATGATGGTTGTGGTGAAAGGAACACAAATTTTTTATCCTAAGTTAATATTGTGATTCCAATGTATAATCCCACTAGAAGTGGGGGATCTAGAGATGTAGTGACTATTCATTTGGACTTTTATAATGTAATAAAGAGGGAGTTCATTTAGGTTCAATGTTTTTGGATTATTATATAGGGTGTGTTACATCAATAAAAAATACTAGGAATGAGTTTCAATCCATTTTGTTAGGAAACTAATTTCAGGTATTGATGTTTATAGGGATGGTTTAGTAGGTGGAAGCAAACCTGAAATATAATTCAAATGATGATATGGGAGTTAAAGTGGAGGATTATATTGATGAATATTATGGTCAACTATCAAAATATCGTCATGTTTTTTTATAGGTAACGAAGTTCCCATATTGTTGTGGAAGAATATTATGAAATAAAATCGTATGATTCAATATGACTTTTCCTAATTACACATACCGATGGAGACTAGACACACTAAAGAGCAAAAATACATGTTGTTATAATTTTCTACCAAGGTTCTTCGAAGGTCTGATTAGGTAGTGGTTATTGATGATTGGGTTTTCTCTTCAAGGGAGTGATAATTGGGTTTCAGTGGGATAATGTTGTGGTTTCCCATGATGTTTTGGAAATTCTCATTGATTTTTATGATGAAATAGATGAGGATGCTCTTGGGATTAATGTTATACTGGTAGAAGATGATACAATTATTGGAAGACAGATACTGAACGATATTAACCATGAGCATTATTCCTAGAATTATTTTAAAGATTCTATACTGATGAGAGGATTCAATTCTCAGAAAACCATAATGGGAGTACATGAAATATTGAGAAACATGGTGTTCAACTTTTAATACCTCATTAAGGATAACACAGAAATACAAATAACCGATATATAATATATGTTATTGAGGGAATGTTTTTCTAATAGGATTATGTTGATCATTAATGATTATGTGGTCCCTTTTAATGGATTTATCAGGTGAACCTTATGGTTTCCCACTTTTCCCTTTCTCTTAGTAATTAATTTTCTTTTTAGTCAGGTAAATGTATATTTAATATTTACATTAAATAATTTTTATGAATCAAAAAATATTGTAAAACCATATATGATGATTTAGATAATGTTAAGGAAATGGAAATATAATTTTCTGTTAGAATAATATGTTATTTAAAAATGATAGTGAAATTTAATATGTAGAGACGTTGGTTTTTCAAAACCAATGATTAACTATATGTTGTGGTCTCAATGGTCATATAAATCCCTAAGGTCAAAATTTTATATTTATCATTACATATGATTTGTGGAAAAAAGTGTCGGTTATGTTGATCATTGGGTGAAGTAGTAACCATCATGATTAGTCATAGTGAATTTCAAGGATACATAATTTTGAGGGCATTAAAACAAATTAAGAGAATATATATTCCACGAGTGATTGATGATTTCTTAGTGACCCCAATTTTTTATGTGAAAAAAAATAAAGAGTTAATTGAATAACTGATAAGATACATGTCAACAAGGTGAACCAATCATTATTTGTTCGAATCCAATCAGAAATCGATAATTAATGAGGCCTTTCTATGAGTAGTAATTATTTTACGCTACCTTGTATTTATTTTCCCAGGATGTGTATGATTGAAGAAAAATAAAAATATAAGGAAAATATGTTTTTATATGATGATAATCACAAGTAAAATGACCAGTTATGTTTTGTGAGTGGGCCATTGAGGGGAAAGCATCTATATGGTAGTAATTTGGGGTGCCTATAGAGCTAATTTCCGATAATTTTCTCAATGGATTTCAGGGAGATTAATTTGATGATTCAAAACATATGGTTATAGTTATGGTCGATAGAGAGGACATTCTGTTATAAATGGGGTGAATGTAACACATGAGAAAGTAACAGTGTTAAAATACTAAATTTTACAACCCATGTCAACAAGCAGAACATATATTTTCAGGATCCAAAATTATCATATAGCCATATAAAGGATGGTTCGTCTTGGAGTACTGATAAAAATGGGTGATCTCCTTGTATGTCTCTATAGTTTTATTTATGTTATTACAATGGACAAAGGAAAGCGCATGTGTGGGAATGTGTGGATAGTCATTAATGGGATAATTCATTTGAGCATGTGGGGGGACCATGAATGGGAAACACATGTCTGTGCATTAAATTCAGTGATTATTGAGAAAAGTGGTCAATGATTATACATAAAGAGAAATTGATGGATTACATGGATAAATATTAGTCTTATAACCATTTGAGATTGTGTGTGAGACATAGGAATTTATAATATATGCCTACAGTGAAACTGGGTTGTTTATTTTTCCATTAGATATAATTTAATAACATTTTAATATTTTTTTGTATGATTTTGGTTTGGTTTAAAATGAATATCGGGGTTTTGCGTGTTTTAGAGGAACAAAAATAATATATCAAAAATAGTATACTATTTTTAGTTTATGCATATGTGCAATGTGATGCGTAAATTATAACCCCAAATAATTTTTTTATTGAAACAAATGTAGTGGTCGCATAATAAATTCTATGATTACATTATGGATTTTGTAATTTCATTTCTCACTATGACCATTGGTATGTGATGTCATGGGTGTTTCTTATTTATTAATTTATAATTACTAATTATTTTTTTGGGGGAAAACACATAAATTTACATATAATACCTACCGTAGTCTTCCTTGAGAGTTATATTCCCAATTTCATAATGTAATTCATAAATACAGAGAAAGAGTTTAGAGAGATAAAATCATTCTGGAATCTACCAAAAATAAATGAAGTAGTATTGAATCCAATGTTATATTTGTTATAATATTTTTTAGAGATGATAAAAGGAATAATGGAGTCAATAATTTATTGAGGTTATGGATTTTACTGTATGTGGTAGGGTATTTTTATTTTCAAATATCTCTATTATTTTAAATTTTTTCTAAATTCAAACTACTGAGCTACTAATTTTGGTAATTTCATTCCAATTATTATAGGATATTATTCCTTAATAAAATTTCCTTTTAATGAATTAATTTTTGAAGGATTAATCACTATTATTTTTTTCATTGTGATATTTTACTTGTTGTGATGACATGAAAAAGGATTCCCAAAATTAAGATTAAAACATATATATAATGGATTCTGGGTTATGAATTTCTGTTATATAATTTTTTTTCTTTGTTTAAGTGTAACAAGATTTGGGTGATTATCGCCTGATGACACAACGGGGTTAATTTGGATGGTATCTGGACATCGAAAGGTGGATTCACAATTACATGAAAATCCATTCCTTGACAATAGACACATTGTTTCCATACAAGATCCAAACAAAACTAGTAGACCATGAACATACACAAGGAAACAACTTCCTTAAATAATTGGGTTAGTTTTTGTGGAATGAATGGATTGCATTCATTAACTAGTGAAATTAATCCACACTCCCACCACAATATATGGTACTCCTAGTGGTTTTAAAATGGACCTAAATTTAGAAAATATTTTCTTTTCAAAAAGAATTATCATTGTGTGATAGTTACATGAAAAAACACCAACAATGTGGTTTACCAAATGTATCATGATAAAGTTTTCATTTTGGATGAATCATAACATTTAGGGACTGATGTATATTTTTTATAATTTATCTCTATATAACTGATAAGAGGATAAGATCATGGAAATCAGACAATTCCTCATTGTGTATATATCCCCTTGTTTATTAGGTGGTTCGTGTTAAGGCGAGGGTCCTTAAAATTACTAATTTATTTTTATACTCCTTGTATTTTATGTGAGGTTGTAATCTAATTTTTTATACTCTCTTATGTTGTGTTATACTCAATAGGGTATGGGTTATCTATTTCAATTTTTTAGATATGATGTGTCTTATTCATTACACTAGAGAAATGACATTATGGCTTGGGACCCCATGATAGATATCTATCCTTTGTCATGGTGTTGTTCCCAATATGTATTTCTTAAATGGTGGTAGAAATGATAGACAGTAAGGTGTAGTAAATAATTTAATGATAAGAATACATCATGAATGAGTGGGTTCCTCATAATAGATTCTCGTAATTGTTCGAAATAAATTATAATTTGATAAAATTCTATTATTTTTTGAACACTTTTGGATCCTTTTTCTACATTAGAGATGTGATATATAGCTATGGTATTAAAATAAGACATTATAGTCTTTCCATAAATTTAGAAATCCCTTCTTTATTTTCAGATATAAAATTTATGGATTGGATTTGTGATGATAGGGACATATCTATACTTAATATATTTATATAGGTAGACAATATAATGAAATTTTTTTCCTTAGTGTCACCTACTTACTTTATCAATATTTCAATTCAAATTATTTATTGTCTTTCCATTATATTTTTATGGTGTCATTACAATTATGTTTATTATAACTCATGAATAGTATTTCAACCCAGACATGTTACTTTTATTAATATGATACAATATGATGATAAAATAATGGTGGATGTTGTGTTCTCATGGTTTGTTTTGAACTGCATTCATGACAAATATGGAGACACATTGTGAAAATGTATATATCCTTGTGGTATGTGATGGTAGTGGTCATAATAATAGTTATATATAAATTTAAGTGTATATTTGTGTTATTATAGGTTTATATATTCCCCCCCCCCTCTGTTTTTTTATATTACAACATAGTAATAATAATCAAAAAATGTATTATTAGAGATGGGCAAGGATAGGCACAAATGTCTTACACCAATAAAAGAGGGACAATAGTGGGTCTGGTTTCGAATAAGTTATATTATAGAGTTCAAGAAATTTGAATGGATTTTTTGTTTTAGATGATATGTCGGCACTTATTAGGGAACATTGGTAAATAATATCAATGGGGTCATGAGTTGATGTAAAATACCCGGGAGACCGGTGTAGATGCATTATCTAATAAATACTTTTAACCATGAATCTGTTGAAAAATTTCATCCCAAATCTCAATGAAATAATTGTAAAATAGAATCATGTTACTAAATATGTCACTTCATTTTATGTTATGAAATATAATATCATTCATCTCTCAATTAATCTATATATTATCTATCAAATTGGTGTTTATCCTATAAAATGTACTATGAAACCTAGTTAAATCTACGGTGAATGATGCGGTTTGGTTGTGGAAATTTCAGGATTGTAGTTAGGCCTCTCACCACTATTTAGAGATTAATGAGTAATTCTTCATGAGACTCATTTGAGAAATATCATGTCCATATTATCTAAGGTATTATATCTCCCCTTTGAGATTAGTGAAGAATATTATATAGAGTCTATTCTTGATCCATATATGTTGGGAGAGAATACTTGTTTTTTGGATATATTTTAGGTGTTATGATGAGAGGCGCCTCAGGGTTTGTCAAGGATATCCTAATGGTAGAATGAATTATGTTCATATAGAGTTTTATATTCTCTTTTCCATATGGATTTAACATTCTAAAAGAAAATAATGATTCATTCTTTAATATTCGTATATGTAATAATGATCAATGAGTGGATGATAATTTTCCCAACCTCATGATGGATCTAACCTTCTAATGTTGGATATTGATCCCATTTTATGATTGAGTTATATCAATTTTATAAACCTCCCCATGGAAACATGATTGTCTCTATGTTTTCATTATGGCCCATAGAACTCATGTGTTGTTACCTAGACTTATTTCTTGGTGGTATTGCTCATACTCAGTGGAACAAGAAAAGAATGTGGAGGAAGGGATATTGATCTATGGTTGATATTTCTTGAATCTAAACCTAAGGTGGATATATGAAAACCTAAGTAATCCATGAAATAAATAATTATTATTATTTAAAATAATTCATTCTATCTATTTATATTCATCTTTTTTAAATAAAAAATTTATCATTTCAAATGAAAATGAGTAGTTTTATTAATATAACTTTTTCCCAAGTATTGCATGGTTTGAATAAAAAAATTAATTTAATATTTGTATAGATTTAATTTTATAATTTGATATTAATTTTTGGAATATAAAAAAATTATATTGTTTGATTATATTTTTTATATTTCTAATAATATCGAGTTTCCTGTAAATAATAAAAAATGATTATAGTTAAAAAAATGAATCATGATTTAATTAATAAAGTAATTTTAAATTAAATGATTATATATTATTTCATTTGATATATTAAAATATAAAGTTTAGAAATAATAATTTAAAGAATAAAATAATTAAAAAACACTATATATTATTTTGGAATATATTGATTTTTATATTTGAATAATTAATTTTATAAAAACTAGTTTTCATTAATATTTTTACACTTGTATTAAATGAAAATTATTCGAGTTAAAGAAACGAATCTTTAAAAGTATTGTCCAAATTTTTAATAATGTGGTTAAAATATATTCTGTAGTAGAATTTAATTTTTTTTCATTATGAATAAGGACCATGTAAAAAATGACTCACCCCGATAACGGGTAGATCGGGTTAATTAAGTAAAAAATATTGATAATGACAATAAATAAAAATTTATATTTTATTTAACGATATTATTTTATCCCTTATCACCATATCATATGAAATTAATTAATTTTGATCTAATTTCAAATAATTTTAACTTTTTAATATTTAATATTTTATAAATATTTAAATTTTTCTAATCCAATATGTTTTTAAAGGGAGACACGTATTATTATTACTATAATCATTTTAAGAACTAAAATTTACTTAATAACAAGAAAATAATATCCCAAACATACATTACTATATCATAGAATGACATTTATTTTCAAAATACTATTAATGTGTGGTTTAATGTGTAAGTTTATAGAGGACATTTGAGGAAAAGGTTTTCCTACTAACCGACATATTTCATGTTTATTTTATATTTTACCTAATTCAAATCATTTAAAATGAACCGAAACATTAAAATTGTTATCTTATAGATATATTTCTTTTATTTGATTATATTACAACAATCTTTCATCTCATTATCAATCTCATTTGATATGAAAATATAGCTCGTTTGTATGTTTGGTCTACCACCTCTTTAAAGAGATGAGTTTTTTTCTACATCAATTACACACATGGATGGATATAAATATAAAATTAACGAATATATAATATTTTATTAAATTATTATTATTATTATTTAAATGAAATATATTGATATCTTTATTTCCTTTTCAATTATTTGAAAAATTATAGTGTCCCTCATGTGTACATTTGGAATACTAATTTTAAGAAGGGCAGTGATTAATTTTTTGTCTCTAACATAATAGGATGTCCATGAAGATAAAACCAATAAAAATATATTACATTTATAAAGAATTTATAATTTTTGAGATTTATTATATTATCTAGATTATTTTTCAAACTCAGGTCAAAAAAATGTAAACGTCATTCATGCACACATATGTTTTTACATCTATATAGAAGGAAATGATATATATTTATAATGTCCATAAATGGTTTGAATTAAAATTCAAATTAATGTAAAATATAAAAAAAATTAAAATGTTGAATTTTTTATTGTTAGTTTAACTACAAACCTTTTGATCATGTTCAACATACTGATGTTGTACTATGGTTAAAAAACAAATGATTCAAAAAAATCTAATCAAAAATTAAAATAACAGTATATGAATAAATAATTAAAATAAATGAAATAAAATATTTATAATAATGAATTTAAAATATATAATTTAAATGACATTTTATATCACTAAAATAGTTTTTTTTTTCATGATTTACATTACATAACATGTTATATGGGAATTAATATATAGTGTTTTTATATACAACATTCTTTTACTGTACTGATTTAAAAAAATTATTCTCCAATATCCAAGATCATAAAAATGATCCCATTAAAAGTGTATTAATATACCAAATACATGTGTTGAATATTTTTTCAACAAATTATAGTCTTTTTAAAATATTTATATATTTTTAAAAATTTAAAATACAGTACATTTTGACATGCATTTACTAAATTTAATAGATATTGAATTTTAATTTACTAAACCAGACATATATTTACTTTTATAATTTATCGTATTAGTTATAAAAGACACCATATGCTTCCATTTTTTTCTTTGAAATTATTTCTATCAATATACTAAAACAAATATATTTAAAAATATTTCTCATTTGTAACATTATTCTTTATGAGAATACTGAATGAGTTATTGTTTATGAAAATTAATGACAACTTAATTTTGTTTTATAATAAGTTTGTAACATTTATGTTATTTATTCAGAAACTATTTAGGTACTTTAAATATGAATTACAGGTGAGCTCAAAATATCATTGATGATGGGTGATCGAGATAGATAACTTCAAAGAATTTGTAAAATATAAATTATTTACTAGTTATAGGATAATACTAAGAGATATAGTAATTATATTTTTTGGTTATTCAATTATAAGTTTTACTATAATAGAAATCACCAATATTACTAGTGTCATATATCATAAGTTATGTCATAATCTCTCTTGTGCAATGTGTTGACAACTCAGCTGCTGAATTTAGAGACTTTAAAAGAGAGGATACACAGACCCATGGAAACCACTTTGATGCAGGAGTGAAGTTATATAATATTGAGTGAACTATTAGGATAGGTTAGGACCAACGATATGTGTTTGGAATTTTATTAAAATAAATGTGTAGAATAAACATTTTTTGGGTGATCTAAACAGCCTGGAATGACATTTCACACAAATATAGTCCTTGATCCATCACATAAGGAAGTCACCAATGTGTTTTATCTACAAATAATATGAGGTCAGTATTTTACTATTAAATTTACCAGGTGCTTCATTCCCTCCATGAGATAGGTGATGACATGAGACACGAATAAAAATAAGTACACCTTGATGAGTGACATTGTTTTCAATTGATAATGGGTACCTAGGTGGAATTCTAATGAAGGCCTTACCAAATTGATGGGGTGTTTTTGGGTATGATTTGTGATGGTGGGTTTGGTTTCAAATAGCCATTTTTTCATTTTATTTATTGATTTTACATGGTATACAAACTAGTGAATGGTTGGATGGAATGGTAAATTAACATATAAGTGGAATTTTATTCTTGAATAGATAACTCTATCTGGGTAATAGTTCATTATATTAATATTATTTGAAAAAACACCAATATGGAAGGTATTTGAAACATTTAGATAATTTCCATTGATGAGAAAACTCAGGTAGACGATACCAGTGTAACTAATAAATGGTGAATTACTCGTATGGGAGGTTTGTGATATTAAAAGTGGTGAATCAAATGTTTTAGATCTATTGCTGTTATTTTACAATAGGGGGAGTTGTATAGAAGAATTTTTTTGCTTTTCAATACATGTATATTATTTATATGGGTATGAAAAAACATTTAGGGGATTTATTTGATACATATCATTATATTTGGTTGTCACGGGTCTGTTATTCGGTGGCACGATAATTGTAATGTGGTTTGAGAAATCTATGAATTGTATAACATATGCATGGTCAATTGAGGTTAAAAAACAATGAATCAAAAATGTTGCATCGTATATTGGATGTCGATGTGTATAATACATGGTTAGAGACATTATGGAATGTGTCAGATATAATTATGCATGTAGTTTTTATATTTAATTAATCAATTTTTTATTTTTTCAAAGATAGATACATGGATGTATCACTGCACAATAACTCAAGTACATGACTACCTTATTGGTTCCAAACTATGTTATATACTCTTACCTTTCTTGGGCCACAAATATAATTTTATAAATATGAATCTATCACATGGTTACTACAGGAACTGGTGATGAAAAGGCCTAGGTTTACAAAATTGAGGAGGATCAGCTCATATAAGATTCAATGATCATGATGGGGTGAGGCTTTAGAGTTATATATTATCTTCCAAATATTTAATTGTTTCATTTAGTTTGTTTTATTTCATTCAATATATCATATTATCATAGTGGATGATCCAAATTTTTTATTGTTGAATGCATCCGAATGGAATTAATTTATATTTTTATTATAAATTTACCTATTATAGTAATTATTTATGAAATCATATTATGATTTTTTATTATAATTTTTTTCTCACTAAAATATGGGTGCCTAGTGTCCTCATTGTTCTACCTTATACCTCAACTGTTAGTCATAGGCTTTTGGTTTATGGGAAGAAAAGGCTCATGTACTTGAGAGACCTATAGTCTAAACACTTATTAATGGACTCATCTGGTGTGGTACTATATATTATATGTTAATCCCTTATTTATATCCAATATTGAATCATTAATATCTCATTGATCCATAAACTACTTAGGAGAAAATTAAAAAAAACTAATTAAAAAATATTCTAAAATGGTTATAGAGTAGGACATAAATATTTCCCCCAAGTACTATATAATCCTAATATTTATTCTTTAGGATTATAATGAAAAAAATAAATATTTGTTTTTAAAATGCATAGAAATTCACAAATGATTTATTTATATGTTTTTTTACTTAACTATGAAATGGTAACTTGTCTAAATTTTTTTAACATATAATGTATATATTTAGATCCAAAAAGTCTCATTTTAGTAATATTTATTAAAAACTTATAATTATTAATATTATCATCCAGTACACCAATAATATACTAAAAAGTTATAGAAACACAAACACAGTTTACATAATACTTAATTATGAATTATATTAATGATATCAATGATCCAAGACCATATTACTCAATTTTGGGGATAAATCATTATGAATTATTAATGACCAATTTGTTAGCTACATTTTTTCATTAGTCATTACTGATATATTATACAATAACATTATATATCTCAACATAATCAAGGTATAATGTGTCATAGAATATATCACTCTCCATTAAACAATATGTATATCTCTCTTGGTCTGTATGTGTGTAAATTAAAAAAGGTAATAAACATCACATTATCTTTACCGCATTATTATATATAAAAATTTCATTTAATAAAATCAAAATATAATTTAAATTTTTGAGAGTAATATTTCATTATTACCATGTTTATTTTAGAAGATAAACAAAAAAATATTAACTCCAATACTATATCTTCCAATGAATTATTAATGACATAAAAAATCCATAATATAAATAAAAAATATTTATAGTTATACCTTACCTATATTATTAATCAAAAAATTATAAAAAAATTAAATTTTATAATAAATATTCCTATTATTTGTACTACTTCTAGAAAATCGATTCTAACCCTAAAATGATTCCATGAATACACATTAAAATAATTATAATTATTTGTTTTAATTCCTCACATAGGAACATAACAAAACTGATTAAAAAATTTATTATTAATAAATTCATTAATAATATCCTAAATAAATCCATTGACACAACCATATAATACATGGTGGTGTATATACATCACAGATTACCCAATAAACATGATTCATTAATAATTCATAATTCAAAATAAATTTCAATTTACTATGATAATTAATAATTAAAATAGTTATTTCAAACCCATGAACTTCTATTAATGATATTATATTCGTCACCTATAATTTTCTCTCACATTATATGTAGTATTCTAGAATAAAATACTATATTGGATAAATTACCAATTATTAATTGTGTGTTTCAAAATCTACAATTGTATATTAATTATTTTTCATTAATTTATGCTCCTTGAATTTTCAAAAATAATTTTTTTAATTCAAAAATTTATATGTAAAAATAATTACAAATCATAAAAAGATAATTTTATAACTGAATTTTTTAAGGGTTCAACACATTATGGATAAATCCATTATTATCTCTACACATTCATTATCATTAAAATGAAATTAAATAAAATATTTAATAACAATAAAATATTGAAAAACAAAGATCAATAATATATAAATTTTGATACCACCATTCAATACCAGATATTAAAAAAATGAAATTTTAAAAAGGTTTCATGGAATTAAGGGTGATATAAATTTCATTGTGATAAAAAGTCATTGACCAAATGAATCATTTCTTATCAATTTGACTTATTTCACTTAGTATTTTTTTATCTGATATTCCTAACCACCTCATTATTTTATTCTCTCTTCTCCATAAATGATTCTTTTCGGTTTTTTCTAATTAATCATTGAATATCCACCTATTTTATTCCTTAATATTTTTCTAAATAACTAGAATTTAAATCTGATTGATTTATTAATATGGTTGTATATATTTTTAAGGATTTATTATTCCCATAGTTAAATAATAAGTTTCATTTAATGTAGATTCATTCATATAGTTGTATTGAAAACATACAAATAAATATGCCCATATACGTGTGTGTGTGTGTGTTTGTGTTTTGATGTATATGAATATAATCATATTTATATATAAGCAATTTTAGACACATAGAAAAACACATATATATTTATATATATAGTTATATTAATATATATGTATCTAAATGTTGTGTGTTTGTGTGTAAGTAAATTTATATACACACATACATAAGTTTACATATGTGTATATATTTGTTTTATATTTACTTTATTTATGTTTATTACATGTTTTTTTTATATCATATATTCATATATGTTTTATGCACACAATCATATTGATATATTTATATTTATGTGCTCAATTTTCTTGTATAATATTATATAAGTAATATTTTATGTTATTATATATATATATATTTATTTATTTATTGTGATTTTCATTAATAAATCAACTTTTGTTGGTTGAAAGGGAACATAAAAATTATGATGTTTTTAGTGTCCCTAACATTGGACAACAATAAAAATCAAATGAAAAAAATCCAACCTAATCCAATAACAGTTTAAAATATACAACTACTAGTGATTATTATTATCAAAAATGAAATAACATAATTATGGACTTCTTTTGTGAATTAGTTTGTTATAAATTACCTCACTAATTCCCTTGGGGATGTTTGCATATATATTTCCTTTTAGTTTTTCTTCCAAAAATAGCAATGAATTTCTGTTAGCCAATGTCATATTTAGAAATAAAATCATAATGGAGGATCCACTACAACATATTCTTGTGTTTTCATTGATAGATATTATCACCTCATGTTAAGATCACCAAAAAAGGTTAACTTTTAGGAGTTGTAATTTTAAAAAACGTTTAGATATTTCTTTTTTTAAAAAATAAAAATATCACACATAAAGAAGAACATTTATAATCACATTTTTTAGTACAGATAATAATACTAGATTTATAAATACCTTTGGGGAATTGTTAAATGATGCATTGAATCAAAATTGATAAAAGGAATTGTGAATAATTTAAATAAATTATATAAATTAATATATTTAAATATTATTTACATTTCATTATGTATATTTATTTATAATATAAATAGGTTTATATATTTATATTATTATTATTATTTATAATTATACGTACATTAATTGTGTATATATATTTTCAATGTAGCAATGAAGAATAATTTAAATAATGAATGGTTGGTGTCATCATACATATCTTTAACGGGGTGGTGATGGTTATAAAATGATAACCAAACTAACTACATTTGCGGTTTATTCCCAATTAATTTATTTAACATACCTAAGAATATTAAAACATTTTTGTATGTATATGAAAATTTGACAAAAAATAAACATTAAATATTTAAATGAATTTAAATTATTAAATGGACATTCTATAATTGTATAATCATTAATAATTAGTAATGTATATTTTAAAACATTATTACATGTATGAATATTTATATAGATATAAAAATAATAATATTATAACTTCTAAATAAAAATTATAAAGAATTATAATTATTTATATTTTTATAAACAATAAATAATATATATACATATATATAAAATTATTTATAATATACAATGCTTATATATATATTAAATATTTTTAAATACAATTAATACAATTAATTCATTTTTTATATAGTATTATAAGAAATGATATATCATCAAAAACATTCATATATAATATTACTATTAGATCATTTATATTGATGATAAATTACTAAAACAGTTTTTTCATTTATGTTAACAATAAATTTCATAATGATATTTAATAAATTCAAAAATAAATATTGTTTAAGAAAATTTAATTTAAAATATTAATTTATTTTAATGAATTTACCATAACAGTAATATTGTTATATATATTTTATATAATTAATTTCATTTATTTATTATTAATATTTAAAAATTTATGTTTTCCTTTATTATTTAACAGAAGATAATATATTTATATATATAACCTATATGAATAAATTAAATGAAAATATGTATATCTATAAAATTCATTAAAAATAATAATATTCCATTAGTTGAGAAACAAAAATTATATATAGGTATTTATTATAAATTTTTTTCATTTTTCATTATAATATTATAATTAGATATATATAATATGATAAAAATCTAAACTGAATATTAATATTTATACTTTTATATGTAAAAGTTTAAATATTATTTTTTATATCATTAAAATTTTTTCATTTTATTTTATTTTTTTTAATAAATTCAATATGTTTCAAATTTCTATAATTATCTTATTTAAAATTAGTTTTAGTATTTTTTTAATTAGAATAGTTAACATTATTAATTTTTAATAATTTTTTTTATGCAATTAAATTTTTTATGTATTAATTTATGTTGTTTTTTATGTGTTTGTAAGGAATAAAACTTGTATAATTTAACAAAATAATATTATTTTTTAATTTATAAATTTTTTAATGTTCGATTATAAATACTATTTATTAATTTTCAATATTTATCTGTTTTTAATATTTTTGGTAGTCACACATTTTTCAATATTTATTTATGCATATTTACTTATTAATATCAATTATATTTAATATCTTTATAGATTACATGAATAATATTTTTAATTTTTATTTACTAATTTTTAGTATTTGGAAAATTTTCACGTTTATATAATTATTATATTTAATTTTATATATAATATTTTTAATTAAAATATTTTATATAATTAATTTTAAAAGATTTCATTATTTATGTAATTAATATAAGTCAATTTTAAAAATTAACATATTTTTATTTGTTTTTAATTTATGTAATTTTTATCGTGAATTCACATTTATATTAATTTTTTAATATTTTTAATTCTTGTAATATTCATTAATTTAAGAATTAATTTTCCATTTTTAATGTTTTCTGAATTTATTCAATTTTAATTATTATTTATAAAATATTTATTTGTTAATTTTTAATATTTACAATATGATCGTAATTTATATTAATAATTCTTATTTCATTTTTATTTACTATGTTTTAATGTTTTAATATATTTTTGATTTATATAAATTATTTCATAAAATTGAATTTTTTTAAAAAAAATTATTTTAAGTAGGAAGTATAATTCCCTGCATATAATTTTATTTGTTTTATTTTTCATAGAATAAATTTATTCCTTTGTATTCAAATGTTATATTTTTTTCTCATTAATTGATTATAGACTTCTATAAGAAAAATTTATCGGTTCCCCAATATTAATGTTCATAAAAAAATCTTATAGAATTATTATTTAACTCTAATAAAAATATATTATTTTTAGTGGTAAAAAATAATTAACAATAGTTATATATATCTGTATTTGAGTTTTAGCACAACAAAAAAGTAATTTATTAGTAATATTTTGTTAGATTTGATAAAACCATTTAATGTCTTCTAAAAACATCAATTAATGATTTCATCACCTCATGAAACATTATTTATCACTCAGAACCAAGAATCTAGACTAGCCAAAGAAAAAAATATTGGACAAACCAAACAAGAAAATCGAATGTATGATATTCTGAAATTTTATTAGAGTACTCACAGTAGACAATTCTTGAATTTTTCATCATTTTTATGATTAAACTCTTCAATTTTACTTTAATAGATATTCTCTTAAATGTTTTTCTAAAACTAGTTATTTTACTTATCATCACAGTTTTTTTGGGAAATTCGACTATTACAATGTTCGATCCATTTTGGCTCACCGATTGTGATATATTTTCTTCTGATTTTTGGGTTTTTATACATGTTTCCACATATAATTATAAACCATAGATATGGATTTCCAGAAACATAATTTAAAAAATTATATCATTTTTATTTATAAAATTTGTTAGTTCACTAGAATGATAATGTTTGTTGTTGACTAAATTAAATTTTGTAGCCATATAATAAAGAATTAATTAGAAAATTAGGTGGCTAATGAAGAGATTGGATGAATTTTAGATAATAAATCTATGTTTGTAACTGTATAAGTATGTGTTGTAATTATAAATATTAATTTATTCAAGATAATTCATTGGTTTACGTTTTGGGGAATGTTTGTATCTATATTGGAAATGTGAATGATCAATGATTATACATGATGGTTTTTTTATAAAAAATTAATGAGAAATGATGTTATCTTGAATATAAATACGTGTTTTTGTGTGTTTTTCATATGATTATATATATAATAGTATATTTTAACATATGCTTCATTATTATGTGTTTGAGTATTTATATATCGATGTGTGTATTTCTCCGTCTTTGTATACATATATTTATAATAGTTGATATAATATGTAAGACCATATATTTCAATGAAAAACACAACACATTCTGTATGATGTTTCCAACTTCAGCATCAGAAATGAATATGATCTAAAAGGGGACAATTAATATATTCCAAAACATGATCTTTTTTATATATGTATATTTTTCATTCTACTATAAATATGTTTTTTCAAATATATTCTTGATATATATATATATATATAATTTATAATTATATTTTTAAATTCTTACATTATCAAATATTTAGATAGATAAAATTATTTATTTTATACATACCATGTGTGTATTTATTAATTTATCATCAAATTTGGATATTGTTAAAAATATTGAAGGATATAAAATGAATAAAAATGGATTATATGCTTATGGAATGAAATGTGACGATGGGTTTAACGTTTTCATCTGGATTGAAATAGAACATTTATATGACCCCTCTCAAAATGTTTTTTGGTTTATATGATTATTAACTATAAAAAAAGTATCAAGATAAGTTCTAAAATCTATTATTAATTCATGGAGTAGATATAATCTATAAATGGTGTACTAATCATATGGTATAATTGATCATAAATACTAAAATATATATATAAAAACTTATCGATCAGCTAATATTTTTTACAACTATATAATAATAATTGTTATCATTTTAATAAAATTTTAATTTAAATTGTGGAAGTCCTTCATGAATATCCAAATATACTTGTGATTTTATTGAGTTGTTTAAAGATACAATAGTACATTATTCTAGTAAATATATAAAATTATCATACATATAGAAGCTGTGTAATTATAATTTCAGCAAAAGATGATGTGATACTAGTTTACGTAATTTATTTTTCACTTGGATGATATTCTGCCCTAAAAATTGATATTTCATTATAATATATGACAATAAATGAATATTTTTTTATGTTAGTATGAACTATAATATTATATCTTTTTATATATAATTATTTTATTTTTTTCTATTAGACAATGATTTACGTAAAAATACAATATGTGTGGTGCGGCTCGATACATAAATAATGGATCAAGTTTGTCAACGTTTTCAGGTATATTCCAATCATTATAAGATTTATAAGTCTATAGATGTGTGGAGTCCACTTGAAAATTTATGGGACATTTAAATATATGAATTAACAAAGGGAAACTTTATCACCTATCTGAATCTCCTTAATAAATGAATATTGGTCATGATTAACTGTAATTTTATAACGAGTTGAAAAATATTTTTCTTTTACTTTTATAGATAACATTAATCCTTTTGGTGTACAAAGTTATACTAATAGAAATTTTATTGTTATTTTTGGTGAATTATTAAAATAAAATTTGTTTTATCCTGAAAAAAAATACATTATTCATTCTTTCAATATATGATGACAGAAATAATATATAAATCACAATGAAGTTTATTTGGAACTAATTTTAGAGAATATTAAATTGATGTTAGATACGTGTTATACAATTTATGATGATCATAATAGAGAAGATTTCACACAGTGATACATGTTGTATGATATGATAAATGAATTTCCTTATTAGAGAATATTATAAAGATATATAATTATAAAAATTATGGGGAGTGCTATCAATGAAGAATTTTAATGTCCAGTTATGTTGAACCATTCCTCAATGAAATGTTTTTGGGGAATCAAATTTTTTTATCCCATTTATGTAAATACTAAAGCAAGTTCACATCATTTTATGTGAATATATAACACACTATTAAACTATATACATTAATCATTGAAAAATGATAGAGAAATTATTGTAATTTTTTATTATTATTGGTCAAAAATAATTGAAAACATTTATATAAATTTTTGGAAAAAGAAATCATTTTTAAAAAATTATGTAATATAATTTTTTTGTTACATACATTCTTTATGTAATTAATGAAGAAAAAAATGCTTTCAATTTTTATTATAAAATTCAGAAATTTGAATACAAAATATAATAGGGTATTATTTCAATGTTAGTGATGATTTTCATAGGATAAGAGAGGTTTTGAAACTAGTTAATGATGGATTCAATACCTTTTTACCTCAAGTGCATAGTTATTTCACCCCAACAAATTAGTTTTATTTAGTTATAATGGTTTCAAAAAATAAATAAAATTTTAAATTGATATATATATATAACAAAAGGATATATATGAATTGAATTATATCATTTGGGATGAAATTTGGGTAAAAATAAGATAAAATTTATCTAAAATAACAATAATTCATAGAATGAAAAATTTGTTTATTTTTCCTTATCCCTTGTAGAATACATTATTTTTTTATAATTATCACAATAAATTAATATCAATGGCCACTACTAGTGTTCATAAACACTTTTTTACTCATATTATGAAGTGAAATATCAAATATACATATGTGAAATTAAGACACCCTCCAAAATCTATGTATAAACACCTGATAAAACAAAAAAATTTAAATTATTTCATTATTTAATTTAAAGACTATTCATATCAGGTGGATCTTAGTAGTTATTATTTGATTTTATAATAGTTGATATGAATTCACTATTATTAAAAAAATTAAATTAAAATATTGAAAATTAGTTCTAGAAATAAAAAAAATTCATAAATAGATGTGTACCCATGTCATAAGAAATTAGAGGCTATTGTTTAAGTAAAAAAAATATTTTCATGTAATATATGTAGTAAATGTTGTATGTATTATAAAACAACTAAATAAATATATTCCATTATTTATACATTTGTCAATGAATCAGAATATAAATGAATTTTCAACCGGAATCATGTGATAAGAAAGAATCCTCGTGTAAATTAAAAATGAAAAATAATATATGATGACATAAAACATGTATAAGAATAATATATAATTATTACTTTATGTTAATTTTATATGATTTATAACCTTACTGTATAAAAATATTTACCTATAAAAATACTAATTTTATATAGTTTTAATCAAAAACGATCATAAATTGTACTTTAATAATAAAAAATTATTGAATGATTGAATTCGAATAAAAATAATGTTTTTTAGAGTTGTTGTTTTTAGAATGCCACCATGAGTATCATATGAGAAATCAATTTCACAAGAGGATATAAATGGGAACATAAAAGTCATATAGTCTCAAATAGATTCCCTACATGAAATTGTTATGATGTATTGATTGATGGACCATTATATAAAATATGTTCAATGAAACAAAAATTAATTAAAAAAACTACATGAAGAGCTCCCCACTATATTTAATGGCAGAAATTCCCCTCAAATGCATTCCATATATGATGTAATGGATTTTTTTCATTAAAATTTATTATAATCCTAAATAATCAAATGACATTCATTTATTCTAATATTGCATGATTAAATTTATTATTAATAATATCACTCATCACACAGCCCTTACAGAATTGTGAGGGGTATAAATTACAACATCCAATGATGTATGATACATAATAAACAAATCAAAAATGATCATGTAAGAGTTTATATTCAATTGTTTCCTGATCCAACTATAGAGATACCCATTCTATTTTATGATCTATATGTTAATAGAGTTGATCATTCTCCAAGATCATTCATATAAATTTCTTTTTGTTGTATAATGATAAAATATGACAATGATACATATTGTTTTCCTTTTCTAAAGAACATTAATTAACAATTAATCAGAATGGGTAGAAATGAGGTAAGTTGTTGCATATGGAGAATGAGAAGGAGATAGAATATTAAGGATAACAAAAATCTGTCATATCAAACATGAAATTGAAAGGATATCCAAAGAGTATCTTAATCACACAAATTTTATCAATGTATTTTTAACATTATATTTTCATATGGATAATAGATTAGTAGATTAAAAACGATCCTATAATAAAATTAAAAAAATATAAATGGAGAGGTCATCATAGAAGAGATTGAACATCATAGTATAAATGAAATTCTCAATCATGAATAGATGTGAATTTTAATTTTCAATGTACATATAGGTTAAAAATTCAAAAATTCATTTTTTTATAATTGACCAATAATGTCAATTACAGCTTATAAATAGTCATATTTTCTATAAGCTTATATATAACATCAATATATAATTCATACTATATGATGAAAAATTTGGTCTCATGTATCATTTAAAAATTCATATGGAAACATATTCGTTAAATAAATCAAAAAATTAAATTAAAAAGTAGCAAAACTAGGAAAATTAGTTTGATTCAAAATAATATACAATGGGATATTCTTGATAGAAATAATGTAGTGGTAAAACCCAATATTCTAATCACATAAAATATTTTTGTTATCAATTTTTTACAATTTTTCTTTTTTAGGGAGAAATGGATCCTCATTTAAGTCAATGTTGATAATAAAATGATTTATTTTTTTGGATCAAAGTCATGGAATTCCAATAAATAAATCTCATATAATATACATAAAAAAATGATAATCTACAAAATCATAATTTTTTTTATAAAAATAAAATTATTCATTTTATATTAGGTTTTAAAAATATTTATCTTATGTTAAGGAGAACTTTAATGATTGAAAAAAATCATTTTATTATAATGGTGACTGAGAAAAAGATGTATTTCAATTTCATCATGTGCATTCACATTATATTTCAGGTAATAATAGTTTACTATAAAATCTGATATAAAAATTAATTCCTTATTTTTTATAATGATTATAAGGGATCAAAATGAAAACAAATAAAATTATTGTGTATATTATATTAGTAAATATCTATAAGATAACATATTCCATAAATATTTTCATCCCCAAATAGTTATTTCCAATGGTAATTGAAATTTTATATAATATATTCATTAAATATTTTTTGTTTATATTTATTCAATACACAAGGATTTATGATTGTTTTTATGTTGAAAATATTATATAGACTTACTTAGACATAATTTTTTATATTATAATATATCTAACTGTTTTTAAAAATCATGAATATTTGATTTTCTATTATATTTGTAATTATATTTTTATTAAATATATTTCGTGATGATTTGTCAAATATTATGAGAAGTGCCATTTATCCGTTAAATTTTCATTAATGTTTTATTTGATATTTGTGAAACCTATGTGCATAAACATGATTCCATTATTTCCTAGTATGATGTAAAATAAACTATTAAACTAAGAAAAAATATTAATAAATTAAAAATCATCTTTGTATAGGTCAAAAATTAAAAAAAAATTACATGAAAAATTAATAAATCCGTATTAATTTCATTTCATATTTACAGGAATCAAAAACAAATTAATTCAATAAATAAATTACTAAGATTGGTCAAACATTATAGTGGACCTTGATTTTTTTATTAAAGTGCATGTTCACGTAAAAGGTTTCAAAATCAGAAGAAAAACTTGATTTAATAATAATAATAATAAAGCCGATCCTAATTTATTTTTTTGATTATAAATTATTGAAATTACATCAATATATTTCCCAGTTTTCTTGAAAAGAATCAAATTTCACTTTCACAATTTTATTTTAATTATTATAGAATACCACTTATAGAGTGATCAAATTCATGTGGATGACTTTTTAATACTGTAAAAACCGTAGGAAAATGGTCCATATTTTATTTCTAATATTTAAGATTCAACTATGTATCAATATCATCCATTGATTACTCAATATTATAGAATATATGATTTCATATTATTAACACTTATTAATAAATTAAGAATCACCTATTAATAGGTTTCAGTAGAGAAAAAACATATATTGGCAAGAAATTATGTTCATTCATAAGACATGAATCATAATGAAATAAAAAACATTATCCATGAAAGAAAACCAAAAGAAAAACATGTAATTTTGGTATAAAAAATCATATATAATTATTTTTATAGTATTCAAGGTATTTTATACAAGTAAATATTATTTTAAAAAGACCTTTACAAAACCATGTTAAAACCCTATTCCAAACATGTATAAATGAACTGAGTTCACCCCTCATTCTAGACATATAAAACAAAACCACGATCACCCCTCCATACATAAATATTAATACCATGATAAATAAATAATTTCCCAATGAAATATATGATGATTTAGGCCCTACCCATCTCATAGTGTAATCATACATACTTTTGGAAAGATATATATTTCATAATAATTTCTTTATAAACATAACCTGTGAAATGAAATTGGTTTCAAAAGTATAAAACCCATGAAGGAAAAATTAGTTTCATCAACGTCATGCAATCAAAACATAATCCATTAAGATAAAGGACTCATTATTTTGGGCTCCCCGATGATCCAGTAAATGGAATTTGAAAATATTAAACATCCATGTGAGAGAGAACTTCTTGTAAGGTAGAGACCTAGTAATGTTACATTCCCCATTATGAATTATGTTCCTTCTTGTATTTTATTATTTTGGGAATGTCAAAATGGAAAAATTAAATTAAATGAATTAATTTTATCATAAAAAAATTATATACTACTCTAGCATATGAAATTCTTATCTTCTATTAAACTATAGATTTTCTTCATCATGTATGTGTGATATAGGTTGTTGGAGATCAAAATAATGATCTATTTTATCACCATTGGATTGATCCGGTATATGTGAATGATATGTGCTAGAGGACATCAAAATATTTCTAGTGGCCTTATTTGAGGAAGTATGGGGGTAGTGTTTCAGTTGTGTAAATAGGGAGATGATTGAATGAGCTTGAGGTTACATTAGTTTTATGAGGGCCCCGAAATTGAACAATATCAGTTTGAATGATAGATATTTCTTGGAAGTTGTGCATCTTTGAGAATTTGTATCTTGAATTTTAGTAGGAGGAAAATAGTTGTTGGATGAGCTTCTAGAAGGAGTTACGAGAATAATTTATTTCAACTACCACGAAGTCAGTGAAGTGGTAAGTTGTTAATTCTCATCAGTATGTGATCTTTTCAGTTCAGCATCTAGGAATCATGTTTAGGGATCTTCTTTTTTACCATATCTTTTTATAGGTGGAAAGTATCATGTGAGATGTCTTGAGGGGGAACTCTACCATTCTATCTAGTATGATGTTACTCATTTTACATTTCCAACATATCTGGAGGTTCATAAGAAGGTAATGGTTGATGATAATATGAACTCGCGATAAGGTTAACAATTATAGGGTACCAACAAGCTTCCCCAATGAACATAGTTATTAGTGGAAGTTTTTAGGTGACATGAACATCACAGTTTTGACATATAGGGGTTTGTCCTCATCATATTTCTTTCGAGTTTTATGTTGTTAGTGGTTTCTATTTTTTTCTACGAGGTTTGTTATAGTGTTTTTAGGCCATGGGGTTCATGGACATAACTAGAGCTAGTACACTATTACTACTCAATATCAGTTTGTTGTTGGTTGGAAGAATAAGTGTCAGCCTCAACATTAGTTTCCAGTGAATCTATTTCAGTAATCTGGGAAGTATGATTTTTTCCATTTAGGTGAAATGGAGCTGGTAGAAGATGACCTCAAGAACTTCATTTTGATTAATGACCATGAACCAAGCATGATTATAGAGGATTTCATTATTACATAAGAATATGATCTAGACCTGGTTATTTGTAATTATTGAAAGAATTTGTTCTAGAGGGAATATATATCATAAAAGGTACGATCTTTTTTTAGTTTTATTGTTTTTGAATTTTTTGATTCATGATATTATAAATCTTCTTTTTCACCCACTCTAGACTATGCACTGAAACTAATAATAGAGGGTCATGTCATACCCCTAGTGTAGAATACTCTATTATAAGGACATAACACCTTGTTTGATGTGTTCCAAGGGGTGCATACTGATGATGGTGCAACATCAGTCCCATTGGGATCACATTTTCTTACAAATGAATGCATATGATTTTTTACTTACCATCAAGTAGTTGTATTCTATATCTGTTGTTATAGATTTCATTCATAGGAGATTCATGTATTTAGATGTTGATGGGCAGCGTGTGGGTTTCCTCTATGAGTAGAGCTTTCAGGTGGGAAATCTATGTGTGGAGCCCCATAATACCTTTTTGGATTAGTTGTCAGCAATATCAATGGATTTTATGTTGGTAAAGGTTCCCAGGGTCATTAAAGAGTTCATTGATGTTTTTTCCAAGATGTTTGTTATAGTACCCCTTCAATGTGATGTTGAGTTTGGGGTAAAAATATAGCATATTGCTTCTCAAATTTTAATTTTTTTATGGGATGAAACCTTCAGTGTTGCGAGATATAAGGATTCAAATATATTATTTGATGCAGATGGGTGTTCTGCAGCCCCGTGTTTCACTATGTGGTCCTATAGTTTTTTAAAAAAAGAAGTCATATGGTACATAAATGTTTTTTATATACTACATGAGGTTGAATATGTTGATGGTCAAAAATGGATACCTTATACCAATGATATATGTTATTTTCAATGATCGTTCTATAGACTGGATATCAATAGTTGAGGGTGGATGAGGGTTAAATCAAAGAATATTGCATACAGATGTTGGTATGTGCACATTGAGTTTTTAGTCACACCATTCGGTGTTATGAACACAATAGACATGTACTCTGGGATTATTCAATCTATCTTCCAAGTGTTCCTATACAAGTTATTCATCATATTCATCAAAAATATCTTTATCTAGTCAAAGTCAAAGGAGGATCATGTAGAGAATCTTGTAACTCTATTTCATATTCTTCAACCCCACCATCATTATGGAATGTTTTCCATGTTTAAAATCTATACATGTTTGGTGGATTTCTTGGGCATATGATGTCTCCACAGGGTGTGATAGTAGACCCAACGAAATTTTTAGATATTTTTCTTAAGGATCAGTCATGAACATTGAATAGATTCATAGTTTCTGTAGTCACATTGTCTAATATATGAGTTTTTACCTGATTTTTCACGAGTTGTGCCCTTGTTTATATGTTTTACCAGGAAAGAGAAATTTTTATTCTTGTGTACTTATCAGTTCCATGATTTGTTCAGATACCTAATATAAGTCCCCATCCTTAAACCTTACTTAAACTTGAGTTATTACAAGATTACACATTGAGGATCTTTTCAGGTTTAGAGTTTTAGAGAATTAGATCCTGAAACTTCCATTACATTCCACATTTAAACAAGGTGGTTACATAAAAGACAATATTCATTCTTCCCATCAATGGAAACCTATTTAAAATAAAACACGGATTCTTTCTTGACACATCCTTGACACTATCGTCACATCATGTACCTTTCCCTTGACCTGTGAAAAGCATTTCAAAAACTTGGGATGAGCATACAAAGCTCAGTAAGGGTTATAAAAATATGTAAAGGAAACATGAGTTCATATATACATAAGAATGAAATCATACATTACCCATAAAACATAGGCATATCAAATCATGAATAAATCATAGAAGACATAAGACATAAAGGTAACGTGAGGCATTCATAACATTCTTACGTAGGGAGTAACCCTCTTGGTTACGTTTGGAATACCCATCACAGTATATTCCCTAAATCTCTTCGGAGAAACCTTAACGTTTCACTCCTTCGCGTTACCCAATGCATTGGAGATATATATCGGGCTCACCCGCCCTTAGTTTATCACGGAACCACCCGTTCTTCATAACAATGCCCAAGAACCATAACATAATCGTATCACATATACATGAATAAAGGAAACATGACATTTCCACATTTCAATCACAATATAACATTTTAGGATATTGAAATAATGAATCCATTCAAACAGAAACCATTTAAAAAACCATTTAAAACATTTAATAAAGAGATTTTTGAATCAAAGTGTCCCATACCACCTTTAAGATTTTAACATTTTAAACCATTAATATCCATATAAATAAATCCTTCAAACCATTTTGAAAACATGGATATTAATAATAACAAATAATTAAAACATTTAAAATGATATTTTGGTTAAAGGGGTTTTGCCAAAATTAGAGACACTTGAATACAATAATCGAGGAATAACATTTAGTCAGAACTTTATAATATCATGAGAATAAATGGATTCATGATATAATACCTCAAAGGACAGTATATACACCATATAAGAGTGAATTGGTTCATAACAACAATGAACCCTCAATAAAAATGTCAAATGTGATGAAATCTCTTATAAAGAAGGTATCCTTAAATTAAGGACAAATAAATCTCAAAAATATGTGTGAAAAATATATATAGCCCCAATATAATTGGATATTAAGTGTAAAACAATAAAAGGTCATTCACACATATTCAATGGATGACATATTCAATGACTACAAGTTGAACCCAAAGAAATCGAAATTGGGTTAAAAAGTTCCCTTGACAGCCTAACGACATCACATCAAAATGAGATGATGAGAGATAAAAAGTGTATCTCATCACTTGGAAATAAAATTTACATCAATCAGGATATAAGAGAAACATATCCCAACATAATAGTATGTGAATTAAAAGACATAACAAACAAAGTCTTTTAAAATGAGGAGGGTGAAAGGTTCCCTTACCGACATGGGTATCTTTCAAAACATACACCTCGTGAAAGAAGGACAATACAACATTGATGTAAATAATAATAAAAGAAAGTATTTTACACAATGAGTAAAATAATGGGCAGTATATACACCACTCAAAGGAAATTGTGGAAAATGTAGCATAAATCTCACGGGAATAAAAGTGAGATGAAAAAATCCCTTACGAAAACTCGGCAGCCTAACGCCGCCACATAAAACTTCCGAATATGGATTGATGAGATCAAATATGGTATCTCATCATATTACAATAAAATTTACAGAAAGAGGAATATAAAATAACATCCCCCAACATTACAAAGAGGAGATTAAAATAAGTCACATAAAGGAGAGTACTTAGAAAGAAAGAGAGAGGTTAGATCTCTTACGAAAGTTCGGCGGCCTAACAGCGCCACTCAAAACATCCAAAATGGATTGATGAGAGAGAATAGGGTCTCTAATCACATGAACATAAAAATTACAGTAAATGTAATTTAAAATAACTTCCCAATCATAAGAAAGATGAGCTTAAAATAAATGACATAAAAGAGTGTACTTAAAAAGAAATATAGTTGTAGGATCCCTTACCTCGGGTCCGACTTGACTCGATCGTTCTTTAACGTCCTGAATAAAAAACTTGAGTTAATTTATACTTCCTTAAGAACCTCTTTCATGTTCATTATTCCTTTTATATCACTTATTACCATGTTATAAACACTATGTAATCATTAAGTTAATAATGATTGTTTTGTTGATATTTGGTTCTTAAGTCAAAAGTGGACTTCTTACAATTACATGTTGTTCGTGTGGCCAAATGTTTATTATATCCAGAATTGTATTCATTATGTAGATATCATATATGTCATATATATCCAGTACATGCATGAATTTATAACATTACATAATCATTTAGAGGTAAGAAATGAAATGCACCGTTCATGGAGACGGTAAGTCGTACGTACGCATGAACGCTACTTTCATTTCTATTTCGTATTTTATAGAATTAAATAATAATTATATAAAGGTATATTATAATTCCAGTATAATTTCATTTATAATATCATATTTCCATCCTTTATACATCCCACATATGGTATTTAACGAATCAAATCACTTTGAGGGGGCGGTAGTCCGCACTTCTTTAAATGAAGATATCGCGTATAACCATAATGGAAGCCATAATGGTAAGACAAAAATGAAAAATACAGAAGCATAAATAAAACATAAACATATTATATATCATATATAAAAATAGTGACATCATAATGGCCACCTTTGAAGGTGTTAAATGAGTATTGAACAATCATCGTTTCGGGGGGCAGAATTTCACCATCCACGGAAACCGTATGTTCTTTAACAATATGATGTAGTTGTGTGAGAGTGTAGCTCGAATAAATATTATAACAACATCCTAGTATATTGAATATACTGGTTTTGTTACAAAATAAGTAAATAAAAAGAGTTTATGGGGTTGTAGAAGCAAAATAAAACAAATGAACATGAGAGAATGAATTACCTTTAAAAGTGTAACTCCTTTTGATTTGAGCCTAAAGGCTTCATTTGAAAGGATTCTTCCCAAAGGGAATCCTCTAGGATGAGAATAGGGATGTGGAGATAGTAAATGGGCAGGGGTTGGCAGAGCCAAAGGCTTGAGGAGTGTGTTAAATGAGGTAGAGGTGGGGGCCTTTTATAAGAGGAGAGGAGGGGCACTTTTGGAAAGTAAAGAAATATTACATTATTTGAAAATGTGTTTCGGTTTCAAAATGTCCCACATTGAAATAATTCGTGGATAAGGTGATACGGCTTTGAAATCCACTCATCCAATATGTTTTGGACATGTGTAGTTCATAGATTCTACATTATCTTTCCATTTTATTTAAATCGTCAAATAATGATGTCATCGCTGCATCATTAATATGTCATAAATAATTTAATTTATTTAATGTCTAAAAATTATTAAAAAAATACTATGATGTAGTAAATCTTTTTATCTTTCCAAGTAATATTTATAATCAAAACGATGACTTGTATAACCCCACTTAAAAATTGTTTTAGTAAAACATATCATGTTTGTGTCAATTTTACTTTTACATTAAATAAAATGTTATTTATGTCATTTCCCAACCAAAGTGGATCCATGGGGTCCCCAAGTTGACCCATGGCTTGTCCTGGTCGGCCATGATACAACCAATAAGGTTAGGACATGTGTCAAGCTCATCATATTCCATTAAAGCATTATTTTTACCTTAAACTACACTAATTACCACTAATCGCGATTAAAAACATAATAAGTTACTATTCACCAAAAAATTATTTTAATCTCATTGAACCACATTTTACTTCTTAATGACAACCATGTATGTCGGATTTTTGAAAATCAAAACACAATGATGGTAAAATTTCATTTAAATAGAAAATCAGTTTTTATAAGTACCACCTAGTGGTTTCACTATTCATCAAAAATTGAAGTTTTTCAGAAAAATACCAAAAAATCACCCTAAGTTATATTTGATATTCTGAATTCAAAAATGAAGTCCGTTTTACAAAATTCAAAACATATAAGTCACATTAATTAATTTAATAATTAATTCCCGCTGTCATGACAAATAGCATGTTTTATGAAACAATAAGTATCAAAAGATTGACACTAGTTTAAGTATGATTTCAAAGTGAAATTGATTCCAATGACCACTGTCGGATTTAATGGTAAAAATATTTTCTAATTTCACTTTAAAACCAATTAAAAATATAATATAATCATATAAATAAATTATATTAAAAAGTGGTTTTGAATTAAAATACAACATTTTACACTATTCATTAAAAATGAACTTTATCCGAAAGATACCAAAAATTTACACAAAGTAAATTTTGATGTCCCGATTCTTAATAAGAGTTTTATTTGGTCCAAAAGAATGTTTAATAGGGAAAAAAACTATATTTAATGACGGTTCTCCATCAAAAGTTGATAACTGAGCCTTTAGTGAAAATTAGGGCATATACGCCTAAAATTGAATTCATTCCGTATTTTAAGCCTTTATCTTTTATTGTATAAATGTAAAAATATTTAAGAACATATATAATCATATTTTAGTTATTTCTATCCATTCCCGCCATTAAAACAGCTACATGTTAATTACCATTTAATATAATATTATTTTATTATTAGAGTGCAACGTAAGATTCCCAAGAAACTCGTTGTTGCGTGTTGGGTATGCCATCGAGCATAGCGTCCCCTTTAAAGTCATATTAATATTTTATTCACAAATATGGATAAATATGAAAATGTCATATTCCTTATTTACCTGGGGTGTTACATCCTTCCCCCCTTTTGGTAATTGCATCCTCGCAATTTTAAAATTGCGCTTGGAAACATCCTTGAACGTCCCACATCGGAACAAGAGTCGGTAAAAGAATCACTTTAAAATAAAGAAAGATAAGCATAGAGGTCACCCGAGTTAACCCATACTAGGATTCTAAGTATGAAAATATGGACATGGAGGAGAAAACATAGAGTCATGTTCTGATGGAAAGTGATAGAAAACATGTTTAGGAGAAAGTTAACAATAAAAAAATCACAAACTTGTGATGGGTTAAACGGTGTTGGGTTCCCCAGTAGGAAAAGTTAATAGACAACATTTTTTTTTTAAGTTACTTTTTATTGAGGAATTTATTCATAAGGAATCATAATCACTTATCATGTTTACTTTCAACTTTTACTAGATTCCTTAGTCAAACTCATATTTTTTCCAAAAGACGAGTATTTAGGGAGACTTGTTCGCATTAAGAGTACTATAATCAACTTCTAGAGAATCACCTAATCCCAAAAAGAGAACTATATACATCCCATGTATTTAGGATTTAACCAAAACCAAAACCAAAACCAAAAAGGTTAGTACAAGATCAGATAATCCAGAAAAGGATAACCCCTTATAAAAAGAAAATCTATTCTTAATCTCCAAAATTTGTCCAACAAAACCCAAAGTTCAACGAGGACCATTCGATAAAAAATTTGTCCATAATATTCTTAAAAGTAAACAAAACTAAGATTTAAACCCAAATATTTGAAGGATTTAGTCACACAGTCTTCCAAGTTAAATCGTAAGATTTATCTCCAAACAACATCAGTTTCTCCTAAAGTCTCGTATTGGAAAGTAATTAACCTAATCACATATCCTCTATGATAGGTTAATCATTTTCATAAATAACCAAAAATCAACTTACTCATAATTCATAAAATCATATAACAAAAAATAATCAGTCAAACTAACCAGGGACTTCACGTAGTCCAGAGGTAGGCGATAAATACCTGTCGCACTTTGGTTGTGGGTTCGATTCCCGAAGCATTGTCCGACGCGACGGGTTGTCACACAGTCTGTGTGTTGTCCTTTTTCCAAAACTATATAATTCTCAAATCATTACCCAAAAAGGGATAAAATCATCAAAAATAACCATAACATAATTTAACCTCAATTTTATCTCATGCCTTTCACTTCAATCATAAAATATGGTAACCCATAATTACCTCAAAAGTAAGGATCATAGAAACCCAAATGGTTCTTTATAACTATGTCCACAAAAGAAAAGATAACTATTACTTGAATAAAATTTGCCTATATTAAACATCAGGGTTACACATAATATAAAAAGTATTCTAATGTAACCCCATCATCAAAAGAGACTTAATACTCTTAAGAATTTCACCCTAACTCTTGAAGCCCTTATATGTTGACATCATACTCATTCAACATTCTTCATGATCCATTATCCATTCCTTTCCAACTTATTCTGAAATACCTCTTTCCTACAAACAAAATCATGAATCATATCCTAAGATTCCATAATAAGAAAACAATAGTCATGAAATAGTACATACCTTTGATTGGTCATTGACAGTTTCTTCATCCTCAATCAGAATGGCATTAGGTATTGGTAAATGAATATTGGTACGCTCTTGGTGACCCCATTCACGAAACTTCTTCATAGGACATGTGTTTGCATAATGACCATGCACACCACATTTAAAACATTCAATTGATCCCTCAGATAGAACTTCTTTCCCTTTCCTCGAGTCAACTGGATGCTTCCTTTTTCCATGGCAGCTTCATGCTTTATGAACTTCATTTCCACATCTATAGCATATTTCTGTCCCTTTGAAACATTTTCCTAGGTGTTTCTTTCCACATCTTTGACACATAGGTTTTTTAACACACTTACCTTTATGATTATTACATGTACTTCCGTAGGGATTTTTTTCTTGCATATATGATGCCTTAGAGAAATCCCCAAGGTTTAGGTGGTCAATCATGACTCCAGATAGTTGTTTGAGGATAATCAAAAGAGTTCTCATTGAAGCTCCCATATCATTCAGTTGCTTGCTCAAAAAACTGTCACAGTTTCCTTCACATCCACTGTTACTTTGGTGCCTTCTAGATCCAGCCATTTACTAAAACCAAAAAAAGGTCAGTGTGGGTATATCAAGAAAACCATCATGTACTAATGAGTAGGATAGACAATAAGATATACTTACTCATTCACTTTATCTAAAACTAAGACTCTTTCTGAAATCCTAACCATTATGGTAATTGTCACTTATGCTTAAAGAATACCCTAACCTCTATAGTTATCTAAACCGACCTCTGATACCAACAATAAGGCCCCAGCCTTAAACCTTACTTAAACATGAGTTATTACAAGATTACACATTGAGGATCTTTTCTGGTTTAGAGTTTTAGAGAATTATATCCTGAAACTTGCATTACATTCCACATTTAAACAAGGTGGTTACATAAAAGACAATATTCATTCTTCCCATCAATGGAAACCTATTTAAAATAAAACACGGATTCTTTCTTGACACATCCTTGACACTATCGTCACATCATGTACCTTTCCCTTGACATGTGAAAAGCATTTCAAAAACGTGGGATGAGCATAAAAAGATCAGTAAGGGTTAAAAAAATATGGAAATGAAACATGAGTTCATATATACATAAGAATGAAATCATACTTTACCCATAAAACATAGGCATATCAAATCATGAATAAATCATAGAAGACATAAGACATAAAGGTAACTTGAGGCCTTCATAACATTCTTACGTAGGGAGTAACCCTCTTGGTTACGTTTGGAATACCCATCACAGTATATTCCCTAAATCTCTTCGGAGAAACCTTAACGTTTCACTCCTTCGCGTTACCCAATGCATTGGAGAGCTATATCGGGCTCACCCGCCCTTAGTTTATCACGAAACCACTTGTTCTTCATAACAATGCCCAAGAACCATAACATAATCGTATCACATAAACATGAATAAAGGAAACATGACATTTCCACATTTCAATCACAATATAACATTTTAGGATATTGAAATAAAGAATCCATTCAAAAAGAAACCATTTCCAAAACCATTTAAAACATTTAATAAAGAGATTATTGAATCAAAGTGTCCCTTACCACCTTGAAGCTTTTAACATTTTATACCATTAATATCCATATAAATAAATCCTTAAAACCATTTTTAAAACATGGATATTAATAAGAAAAAATAATTAAAACATTTAAAACGATATTTTGGTTAAAGGGGTTTTACCAAAATTAGAGACACTTGAATACAATAATCGAGGAATACCATTTAGTCAGAACTTTATAATATCATGAGAATAAAAGGATTCATGATATAATACTCCAAAGGACAGTATATACACCATATAAGAGTGAATTTGTGAATAACAACAATGAACCCTCAATAAAAATGTCAAATGTGATGAAATCCCTTATAAAGAAGGTATCCTTAAATTAAGGACAAATAAATCTCAAAAATATGTGTGAAAAATATATATACACCCAATATAAGTGGATATTAAGTTTAAAACAATAAAAGGTCATTCACACATATTCAATGGATGACATATTCAATGACTACAAGTTGAACCAAAAGAAATCGAAATTGGGTTAAAAAGTTCCCTTGACAGCCTAACGACATCACATCAAAATGAGATGATGAGAGATAAAAAGTGTATCTCATCACTTGGACATAAAATTTACATCAATCAGGATATAGTAGAAACATATCCCAACATAATAGTATGTTAATTAAAAGACATAAAAAACGAAGTCTTTTAAAATGAGCAGGGTGAAAGGTTCCCTTACCGACATGGGTATCTTTCAAAACATACACCTCGTGAAAGAAGGACAATACAACATTGATGTAAATACTCATAAAAGAAATTATTTTACACATAGAGTAAAATAATGGGCAGTATATACACCACTCAAAGGAAATTGTGGCAAATGTAGCATAAATCTCATGGGAATAAAAGTGAGATGAAAAATCCCTTACGAAAACTCGGCAGCCTAACGACGCCACATAAAACTTCCGAATATGGATTGATGATATCAAATAGGGTATATCATCATATTACAATAAGATTTACAGCAAGAGGAATATAAAATTACATCCCCCAACATTACAAAGGGGAGCTTAAAAGAAGTGACATAAAGGAGAGTACTTAGAAAGAAAGAGAGAGGTTAGATCTCTTACGAAAGTTCGCCACCCTAACGGCGCCACTCAAAACTTCCAAAATGGATTGATGAGAGAGAATAGGGTCTCTCATCACATGAACATAAAAAATACAGTAAATTTAATGTAAAAGAACTTCCCAATCATAAGAAAGATGAGCTTAAAATAAATGACATAAAAGAGTGTACTTAAAAAGAAAGAGAGTTGTAGGACCACTTACCTCGGGTCCGACTTGACTCGATCGTTCTTTAACGTCCTGAATAATAAACTTGAGTTAATTTCTACTTCCTTAAGAACCTTTTTCAAGTTAATTATTCCTTTTATATCACTTATTACCATGTTATAAACACTATGTAATCATTAAGTTAGTAATGATTGTTTTGTTGATATTTGGTTCGTAAGTCGAAAGTGGACTTCTTACAATTACATGTTGTTCGTGTGGCCAAATGTTTATTATATCCAGAATTGTATTCATTATGTATATATCATATATGTCATATATATCCAGTACATGCATTAATTTATAACATTACATAATCATTTAGAGGTAAGAAATGAAATGCACCGTTCATGGAGTCGGTAAGCCGTACGTACGCATGAACGCTACTTTCATTTCTATTGCGTATTTTATAGAATGGAATAATAATGATATAAAGGTATATTATAATTCCAGTATAATGTCATTTATAATATCATATTTCCATCCTTTATAGATCCCACATATGGTATTTAACGAATCAAATCACTTTGAGGGGTCGGTAGTCCGCACTTCCTTAAATGAAGATATCGCGTATACCCATAATGGAAGCCAAAAAGGAAAGACAAAAATGAAAAATACAGAAGCATAAATTGAACATAAACATATTATATATCATATATAAAAATAGTTACTTCATAATTTCCACCTTTTAAGGTGTTAAATGAGTATTGAACAATCATCGTTTCGGGAGGCAGAATTTCACCATCCACGGAAACCGTATGTTCTTTAACCATTTGATGTAGTTGTGTGAGAGTGTAGCTCGAATAAATCTTATAACAACATCCTAGTATAATTAAGATACTGTTGTTGTTACAAAATAAGTAAATAAAAAGATTTTAGGGGGTTGGAGAAGCAAAATAAAACAAATGAACACGAGAGAATGAATTACCTTTAAAAGTGTAACTCCTTTTGATTTGAGCCTAATGGCTTCCTTTGAAAGGATTCTGCCCAAAGGAAATCCTCTAGGATGAGGAGAGGGATGTGGATAGAGTAAATGGGCAGGGGTTGGCTGAGCCAAAGGCTTGAGGAGTGTGATAAATGAGGTAGGGGTGGGGGCCTTTTATAAGAGGAGAGGAGGGGCACTTTTGGAAAGTAAAGAAATATTACTTTATTTGAAAATGTGTTTCGATTTCAAAAGGTCCAACATTGATATAATTCGTGGCTAAGGTGATACGGCGTCGAAATCCACTCATCCAATAAGTTTTGGACATGTTTATTTCATAGATTTTACATTATCTTTCCATTTTATTTAAATCGTCAAATAATGATGTCATCACTGCATCATTACTATGTCATAAATAATTTAATTTATTTAATGTCTAAAAATTATAAAAAAATACTATTATGTAGGAAATCTTTTTAGATTTCCAATTAATATTTATAATCAAAACGATGACTTGTATAACCCCACTTAAAAATTGTTTTAGTAAAACATATCATGTTTGTGTCAATTTTACTTTTACATTAAATAAAATGTTATTTATGTCATTTCCCAACCAAAGTGGATCCATGGGGTCCCCAAGATGACCCATGGATTGTCCTGGTCGGCCATGATACAACCAATTAGGTTAGGACATGTGTCCAGCTCATCTTATTCCATTAAATCATTATTTTTACCTTAAACTACACTACTTACCACTAATCGCGATTAAAAACTTAATAACTTACTATTCACCAAAAAATTATTTTAATCTCATTGAACCGCATTTTACTTCTTAATGAAAACCATGTATTTCGGATTTTTGAAAATCAAAACACAATGATGGCAAAATTTCATTTAAACGGAAAATCAGTTTTTATAATTACCACTTAGTGGTTTCACTATTCATCAAAAATTGATGTTTTTCAGAAAAATCCCAAAAATTCACCCTAAGCTATATTTGATATTCTGAATTCAAAAATGAATTCCGTTTTACAAAATTCGAAACATATAAGTCACATTAATTAATTTAATAATTAATTCCCACTATCATGTCAAATATCGTGTTTTATGAAACAATAAGTATCAAAAGATTGACAATAGTTTAAGTCTGATTTTAAGTGAAATTAATTCAATGACCACAATTGGATTTAATGGTAAAAATATTTTCTAATTTCACTTTAAAACCAATTCAAAATATAATCTAATCATATAAATAAATTAGATTAAAAAGTGGTTTTGAATTATAATACAACATTTTACACTATTCATTAAAAAAATGAACTTTATCGGAAAGATACCAAAAATTTACACAAAGTAAATTTTGATGTCCCGATTCTTAATAAGAGTTTTATTTGGTCCAAAAGAATGTTTAATAGTGGACAATACTATATTTAATGACGGTTCTCCATCAAAAGGTGATAAGTGAACCTTTAGTGAAAACTAGGGCATATACGCCTAAAATTGAATTCTTTCCGCATTTTAAGCCTTTATCTTTTATTGTATAAATTTAAAAATATTTAAGAACATATATAATCATATTTTAGTTATTTCTTTCCATTCCAGCCATTACAATGGCTACATGTTAACTACCATTTAAAATAATATTATTTTATTATTAGAGTGCAACGTAAGATTCCCAAGAAACTCGTTGTTGCGTGTTGGGTACGCCATCGAGCATAGCATCCCCTTTAAAGTCATATTAATATTTTATTCACAAATATGGATAAATATGAAAATGTCATATTCCTTATTTACCTGGGGTGTTACACCTAAAGGGAGTGTTGGTCATTTATCTAGTATTTTGATTAAGGGTTGATGTTTTAGGTAAATTTTTATGCTTCTATTTTGTTAATGGGATATGTGATAATGTAGTAGTGAGAAATAATTTATTTTGGGTCAAGGTACTTACATCCCCATGAGCGTAACATTCCCACCCAAGAATAATAACTATGATGAATTGTGATTGTAAAGAATTTTTTGTGGGATTTTCTCATATATGAGAACTTTTCCTTCACTGATCATAAAAGTTAGAGGTTTATCTCTTCCAGGTGTGATTTGAAGTCAATGAAGCAGAGGTAGATGCACATTAATTGGGAATATGATTTTTTATATCCTACACTTTGGGAAACGGTAATTTTGTGGGTAATGTATTAAGTGAGAGTTCATGTATGGTTTTTTTCTTGGAATATAACAATGTTTGGAGATCATTGGAGGATTATAAATTCTATCACATAGTTGATAGAGTGGATTGTGGTTGAGTATGTTTTTTTCATATGGTGGTGTAGACTTCTCTTATATTGTCGGTTGAGGAGTCTTTGTATGGAGACTCATTGGAAGACATGGTGCATTATTTATTTTGCCATAGTGATGCTTTGGTGGGATGTTCAGAGGATTTTCAGTATAATATGTTGTTTCAATAAAAGACATTCATTCCACATTAAATTAATGATGGAGCCCTTCATGAGTTTCATATATCACCATTATTGGTTCCCCCAGAAACAACAAATAAGTAACATGTCTTGATGTTACAATTATGGTAGCCTATGATGAAATTAGAAGTTGTATATTTTTGTCAAAGTACTTGGTTTTCCTAAAATTAAAGGTCAATCATCGAGGTTCCTAATGGTTTATTCCAGAGAATGTATGTTTTTAGTGAAAATAGGATGATATATCAAGGGATTTAATTATTGGGTTTTCCATTCATAAGGTAGGTTGTGATACTATTAGGGTTAAAGTAGATCAATTGAAGAAATCATACCACTTCATAATTTTATAGTAGATGGTCACAGTGGATGATCTGGCAAAGAGGTATGTGGATGAGTTAGTGTAGTCGTATATAATTATATTGTCCATTGTGTCAGATCGAGATGCATGATTTACATATTGAGTCTAGAAGTGGGTTCAACATGCTTTTGGCACCCAGTTACACCTTAACACTACTATCCATCCAGAGAAAAATCGAAAAATAGATGAAACTATCCATATGATGGAGGAACTATTAAGAGTTTTAATCTCATAATTTTCTGGATTTTTGGTACAACATGTTCCCTTGGTGGAATTTTAATATAGTAAAATATATCATTATTCCATTTAAAGGACCCATTTTTGTATTTGTATGAAGGAACATGTCGATCACTGTATTTTTGGATAGAGGTTTTAGAGGCAATTTTTAATTTCCATATGTGGAATAGAGTAAGGAATAGAATGATTTTCTCATTCATGAATGGATGACTAAAGTGAAAAACATGAAAAAGAATTATTTTTATCACATAAGGAGGCCCTTAGTGTTCATGGTTGGAGTCCATGTGTTCTTAAATGGTTCCCATCGATGTGGTTAGTGAAGGTTTAGCAGAGGGAGTAAGAATTCTACTGGGTTTATTGGACCCCATGAGGTTTTCGAGAGAGTTTTCTTGGTGGTGTATCAGTTATAACTTCCACTATGGTTGGAGAGGATCCACAATGTCTTCTGTTTCACATAGACTTGTGTGGTCCTTCATGATGAATCCCATATCCTTAAATGGGGATAGTTGGATATAGAGGATGAATAAAAAATTTGGAACGACTAGTAGAGATCGAAGATCATTAAGTGTGGGTGTTGTGTGGATGTACCATTCCTTTAGTTTGTGTCTTTTGGATTCATGGTGTATTAGAGTAGAGTAAGTAAAAGTGTGAAACACATAGGTGTTCTAGTAACCAGAGTTGGTTTAGAATATTATTTTCATTGTTTTCATTATAACGTGATGTTTAAATAAGGATTTATAAAATGTTCTATTTTTTTCTTTGTGATGTGTGTGAGGTGATTTGTGATAATGTTGTAACATATTAAAAGGGTAGGACCATATTCACAATCAAGACACATTAAATGTGACTAGATTAAACCCATGCAGTTTAGTCTGTGATGGCCATAACAAATAGTATTCCTTGGTTTGTGTTTAAGGGGTGGTGTAGATTATTGGTTTTGTGGGAGAATAGTTCTTTGGTTATAGTGGTGATTGGTATAGGATTATAAGAGTTTGAGATGATTCTTCTTTGGTTTGGTGTCATAGTGGTTTTATAAGAGGATACGGTTTCTAGTTTTTATTTTGTTGATATGTTTTTCAATTTTTTCGTCATTTGAGTTGGTGTGATTTTTTGGTGGTATCATTTAAGGTATGAAAATATCCCTAAGGGTTATCTCAAGGGGAGGATTTTGGACCCCTTTATATTCTAGGATTGGTTTTTGATTCTCGGGTGAAGGAATCATTTGAGGGATATCTGATGTAATGTTATATTCATTCCTGGAAAGTAAATTTTCTTGTTTTGGATTTATAAGTGTTTAGATAACATATATAGGAGTTCGAGTGCTGAGAGTTGGGAGGATGGTATTTCAGTACATGAAAGATAGATTTAGGAAATGTAGAAAAATTACACATCATGAATGTTTGTTTCACTTCATTTAATAGAGAATGGTTATAAAAAATAAACTAAAATGAATAAGTGATTTAAATTTTGGAGGAAACCAAACACTGGGTATTTTCAGAGGTGAAAGGGGTTACATTTCATGTAATCCAAGATACAGTTTTGTTTTATAATTATTTTTAAGCCAAATTATTTCATTAGTTCATGTTCACTCCTCCATGTCATTTTTTAAAATCCATATGTTCCTAGCGATGTTTTTTGATCCCTTATTTATCCATATTCATTTATTTTATTCTAGTAGTTATTTGTTGGTGATCCATGGTTGATTAGTGGTGAGTTCTAGTCTTATTATCACTCATTTTAAATCTATTATTTTCTCACGGATCCACAATGGTGGTGTTTCATTAGAATGAGGTGATTATTTTTCTGTTTTTATGGTCTTGGGATGTGTTTTAGGTTTATTTTTAGTTCTATGTGAGGTAGTTTTGTTTCATAGACATTATTCTTCACCCAATGGTACGCATAAATATGGGAAACTTTCTTGATCATAGGATTCCCACTTTTCTCTTTATTTTTATATCATTCAAGAGTGTTTTACATTTGTTTATCTATAGATTATAATATTTTTTTTCTTAAAAAATAATAAATAATTTTTTGAATTATTTTAAAGTAGAAGTGGGATTTTATTCACCATAATTTGCAGATTTCATACTATTTATCATATTTTTATTATTTTTTCTTGATTCCCCACTAGAAATTTTTGTTATTATGGGATTTGATTGCACTAGATATATAGGTTGGTATTTTTCATGGTTTTTTAGAATTGTTATATCATTATAAATTGAAATTTTTTAATTGCATATATTGTTCAAATGAAATTTATTCCCTTGTATTTTGATTAATGTGATAATACTCGTAAATAATGTTAAATGTGAACTATTCCACATTGTAAATAAGCAATTGTATGTTAAAATGTTGTGATGTTAGGTTTTTCTTATGGGATGATATTTTCTGGTTTAATAATGTGGTGATAATGGTTTTTTAGTTATTATTTTTTGTCAGCGTTGTGATAGATTATGTTTTAGGGTTTTTGAGGTTGTGAGGAGATGATTAGTGAGGTCATGATTTTTAGGTTGTGTAGTTATTGTTGGTGTAGTCATGATTTTGTGGGGGTGAGGTGATAGATTTTTTGGGATGTGTTTTTAGGGTGGAAAGGTGATATAATGTTGAGTATACTGTAATGGGGTTGTTTTGTGCTATATTCTTGATTATTCATGGAAGGAATAAATAATTATTCCAATGTTTTTTAAACGCCATTGGTTGGTTTGGTATTAAAATTTATAATGAATAATCAAATGGTGGGTTGTTTTGTTAATAATTATTGTTGAAAAATAATGAAAATAATGGAATTATTAAATGATAATAGGAAGGAAATGTGAAAAGAACTTTGTGGCATGATGTGTGTCATTATGCATTTAGAGGCCGCATCAAAAGTGATGGTGATGTGAGTTGGATTGCTTTTTTTAACCCAATGGTTGGGATGGTGTTTTTTATATTAATTATATATATATATATATTACATTATTTTTATTACTATATTAATCCTTCCAACATTGATCAATATGTGTTGAAAATCGGTATAGTAATGTGGTGGCGTTTTTCTGATCATTTAGTGGGATGTAAGGATGGATGGGTACCTGCCCATTTCTACTCTCTCTCCTAGGAGTTTTAGGTATTTCATATGTTGTAATGGTCAAATGACTTTTAGTTCATTATATGGTGGTTTTGGTATCCCAGTTTTCTTCATGAAGAGTAGTGATGTACTGTCCTTGGAGATTTTTGGATGAGATGAGTTGTGATGTGTTCTGTTATGAGGCCAATGTGTGTGTGGGTGGATAGGTTGTGAGTCACAATTTTGTGTGGTTTGGATGTTTTGTGAAGCTGGGTGTTTGTGTGTTGGATGTGTTATGAGTGCCAGGTACGTATGAGCATGATTTGATGTGGAATATGTAAGGGACTAGAGCACCAGAACGTATGATGTAGGCCGAGAGTAGAATTCCTGTGAAAATGTGGTGTGGGGTACCCTATCGTCGATGTTATTTACAATATTATATATTAAATAATGACAATTATATGTTGAGTATGGGGTGGTTATTATACCTCAAAGGTGATGTTTGGTTCTATTTGTTTCACACAAAGTCAAAATATTATTATTTCTGATGTGCCCAAGAGACTTTGGTGTTTCTTACTGAGTATAATTATATACTAAGACTACCTACATAATACTATATAGAGTTATCCATGTGGATTTTATAGACCATGTTTGACCTTACTAGATTATATTATTGACTTTTTTGTGTCGATGCATTATCATTACATCTATGTATTTAAATTGGAGACTTTTATTATATCAATTCTGTTTATACAAGCATGTGTGATGGTTTAGGTTTCTATTTTTATAATATGTATAGGTGTTGTTTGGGGATTACCCAATCAATATTTTGATCCAATTTAAATTGTTATGGGAAATTCCTCTAATATTGTGACATCATTAAACCCATGGTGGTAGACACTAAACTAGGGCCTACTAGAGGTAGGACTATATGTTGATTATCTCTATCCCCTTATTTCATTATATTTGGATGGAGGGGGTCGTGAAAATATTCATATAAATTTTTTGGCCACTATGTTGATTTATATTATTCTTTATCATGAAACCTCATAAGGAATATATTAAAAATAATATATTCATCATTGTTTTTGAGAAGGAATATTATGTTGAATAAGTTATATCCTTGAATACATCTTCAAGTTGGAAAATTATCATTTTAGAATAATTCATAATGGTGCATTTACATTGTTTAAAATATAATTTTATTTCAACCACTTGGACCCCCTCATATGGCCCATTAAATTGATCATTTATTTATTAATTATTTTTTCAATATAATGTTTTTTTGGTGAAAACCCTTAAATCACCCTGAATTACACCCATATTCAGTTACATATATCATTAACTAATCAATTCACATTCATTTTTCCTAGAGAGAGAGGGACATAGATATTAATGTGAGAGACTTTATTGAGGTGGAATCAATATTATATAAAATAAGTGTACTGGATTTGCAATGAAATTGATTATAGGATCAAGAAATGATTATAAATGAAATAATGAAGACAGAAACAGATTGAGGATATATATATTATTCAAGGATATATGGTTTTTTATTTTTTGGTATTGATCAATTTTTTTTAGTTTCATAACATCCCATTGTTATAATATATAATTATTATAATATCAATCCCCTTCAATAATAATGAATCTCATTTCTGGTTTTTTGGACTATCAGTTTAATTTCTAAGGAATATTATATCCCCACGATAATTTTACACATGACTGATCATTATGTAAGTGAAAATTAAATCAGATCCCATCCATTTGACATATGTCCAATAATATTTGAATCTAGTATTCAAATTAATTATTCTAATTTTTTTTTATTTTTTCTGAAATTTCTAGTTGTATATCATTATATGAAAGACTATCCCACAATTGCATAATAATGAAAATTTGGCAGAACACATGATATTACAGTGGAATGATATAGGGTCAGTATGATATGATTCTATATATATTTAATTGATATCAAGTATGATCTATATGTTGTTATATGGTGGTAGAGTAAGGCTATATGGAGAAGTTAAGGACAACACAGATTGAGATTCACATAGGATTCAAACCCTGAGGTGTCACAACCCTAGAAAATAATATTTTGGTCTTAATGGCCATGTTTATAGTGGGATAATTAATAATTAGTCACAATTACTTAAATAAATCTCCATGATTTGATCTAGTGTTCCACAACTATAGGAATTCCCAGCCACCAGGCTTGTTAGGTGTTCCATGATAATTCTGGTCGACATGACACAAGAATTATGAATGGTGTGAATGAACATTATATTCCTACAAACCTAAGGATGAAATAATATCATTCAGAAGACAGTTTTCTTCCCCATAACCCCTTATATTAATCAAAATGATACCCATAAACAAAGAAAATGAAAAAAATTACATCGTGTTACATTTTTCAAACATATCATCATTTTATATATAAAAAGTAAATAAATAGCTTATAATTGGAGTTTTTATTGGTATATAAAGATATTGTTTCACATTTACTAATCTATGACACATTTAGTGGTGAGATTTCTTATTTTAGGATTCGATATCATTCAATAAATGATATGGTTTTTCAATGGAGGTTATAGGATTCACCTGGGATAAGGTACCTCTTATATATTAGGTGATAATCTTATTGGATTGTATTATCAATGATATATATGTAATTAGATCATATATATAATATTATGTACTAAAATATTATTTATTGTTCAGCTATCATCTAATGTGTGATACACCATGATTTTCTAGTCCTTCATTACTATTTCTGAGATGTGACATGTGATTTCTGATTATTGGGTAGTTGTGATATATGGATTTGTTTCTCCCATAACCAATATATATCATCAATAATAGTTTAGGTCCTATTATGGATTTTTATAATTGTGTCACGCATTGGACAAAAATATGGTTTGATTATTCCTTGACATGTGTTTATAAATTATAGAAGCATAAATTACTCATAACATATTTATGAGGTAGTGTGGAAAAATGATAATTAGATCGAATATATCAAGGCTTCAATATCTGTATTATTAAATTTGTTATCATAGATATATAACATCAGTATTGGCAACATGATATAGAATTATTTTATTTTACATGAAATTTAGCAACCATATATTCTTGATTGATGATTCATTTATGTATTTAATTTAATAATACCAGGACATTTTTTCATCCTAAACACTTATATTAATATATTATTTATTGTTATTTAATTAAATTCCTCTTGAATACGTTCTTGTTTCATTAAATATTTTGAATTACTTACTTCCCTTCCATTGTGGGTTTGGATTGACTTGTTATGTTTTTTATTGAATGATGCATAGTATTTAGGCACTCATGAGTTGTTTCTATGATGATTATATTGTTAAATTCATCATTTAACCATAATATATTTTGTTTATTATAGTTACTTACTATTTTATCTTCTTGAACAACATCAGGTTATGATAATTGAAGATCTTATGATTTCTTATTTTATAAAAAATATCATTTTATATTATTTCTAGATTAAATTATAGAATAATAAATTTTATACAATATACATGTTTATTTACTAAAAAATTTAGAATACATTTAATTGTGTATTTTTATATTATTTTTAATCATGTCCATATAATAATATTTAATTACATAAAATATCCTTTTATTAAATCATATTGTTAGTCATAACATGTTCTACAAGTTTTATATTAAGATATTAAGATCACTATTTAATTTTGGACCATAAAATATAAATTATACTTGTATTATACTATTACAACATAAAAAATTCATGAATTCAATTTTCACACCTAGCCAATTTATATAGACAAATCTATATCATAGTCAAACCTCATAGCTAAAATTTCTTATTTTGTTACCTTTTGTTTGTTTTTCATAACATCAAATAAAAAAATTGGAGTGAGTTATTATTATTGAATTATTTTTATAAAAAGTTATATACATTTCATTAGAATATATAAAATTATAAAGAGATTATATATTTTTTGATAATATGTTATAAATTAAATTACATTTTTGTAAAAAAAAGCTTTGTTTTATTAAATTAGTTTGCTATAGAATTTTAATAATAATTATAAATATTCATTTCCAATTAATGTGGGTTTTGATTATTTTAAAGGTTTATGAAATATTAAAAATAAAAATAAACATGTACTATAGATGAATCTGTCATTTTATGTAATTTTTAGAAGTAAAGTGTTCTACGTCAAGCTATTTACAAATTCCCATAATCTCTTACATGTATAATCAACACAAATTGCCTAAAATATTTCATCACTTTATTCATAAACAAGAATCACAAATTTGAATCACATATGTTAATTCTTATATGATATTTTGAATGATGATTTCTATTATGTGAATTTTCTAATTTGAAAATATTTTTTCAACATAAAATTTATTGCATAATTAAGCTACGAGAAATATATTATATCACAAAAGACATTCCAATCTCTACAAATTTATTATTTAATTGATATAATTTTTATGATATATTATATATGTCTCATTAAATATTTTTAAACCAAAAAAACATTTTATATTTTGTTAAAAAATCATATGTGAACATAGTGATATACACATAGATGAATCTATAAAATACTCTCTTTTTTACTTAATTATTAACATTTTATTTTTCTCGATTATTATTATGAAAAAAATTAATGTTTGACGTGCCTTAGAATTTATTATAATTTTTTAATAGTCCATGTAATCCTGTTTAACATATTTTGATCAAAAATTAACATTAGTTCATTTGGGATTAATATTATATCGATATTCATGCTTATATTTTGGAAAATGTGATATTCAAATTTAAACTGGTTTCAATATGAAGATAATGTCTTGAATACTTTCAGATAGATTTTCATACTTATTAATGTGAATAAATAACAATTTTATTAATTTTTATAATCACTATTCTCTCTACATCATATGATATATAAAATATTTAAAATATAATTATTTTTATATCAATTATCATTAATTTATTAAAAATAAATTTGAATCATTTTTAAAAAAAAATAATGTGTATTATGATTGTACGGAATAAGTTAAATTTTTATTTTCCACACTAAGAGTTAGAATCAAAAAAATAATGGTATTATTTCAAGTTAGTTATTGTGATATTTTATGAATGTACTTATTACTATTATGAATTTATTCTACTAATTAATAATTGTGTGGAAAATGAATATCGATTTATTGTATATCAAATCTAATTAACATGTTTATTCCATGTGATAAATTTATTACTTTATATAATGAAGGAGAATCATGTATTTCAATGTTAAAAAAATTCCATTTTAATTTCATTTGTAATAAAGATAAAGGAATTTTGGGAAAAGACCCCAACATGACATTGTTTAAATAATACATTCTATATTGAGGGAAAATGAGCCTACAAGATTCATCATTTAACTATTTAATAAATTAAATTGATATATAATTTGGAATTATTTTTTAAATATCTTAGATATCTAGATAACCATTTCATATAAATTAAAACACCTTGGTCATTAATCACACATAGGTTTAAATTATTTTATTCATTTTTTTAAACTATTTTTCTAGTTTTCTCTCAAAAATTTGGGTCATTTATGCGGTTATGTTAGCCTAATAAATGGTACATCTAGGTTTGGAATTCAACATTAGAAAATTAGTTTTAATGTATCTCATAATAAGAAACGGTTTTTCTAAACCCATAAAAATGTTGACAATTTTAAACTGATCGCATAAGAGTCTAGGTTTAGTCTATCCATTTACAAGACTAGGTTTCTTTTGACATATAAAAGGTAAGGAAATTAATTTTTTTTATGGAAATATATTTTGGTTCTTCACCTATAAAATAAATTATTTGATTTCCTCATTAATGTACATTCTTTTTTTAATCCCAAAACATTAAGGATGTTAAGATTGAACCTAAAATGTCTAGAGTGGACATTCTCCTTTAAAATTTAGTGTTCGTTTCTAACATATAAAATAAAATAGAATTGGGATAATCATAATGGTGTGAAAAATGGGATGTAAAATGTTTCCTAACTCTCTAAAATGTTATATATCATTGTGGCTTCCAGTACTCTTATTTATTGAGAGGGGTGAACAATTGACTATGATAATTTAGATATGAACAACTATAAAATTCATGTGTTCATATTTAACATTCTTGAAATATCTTTTCTAAATTTCTAATTTTATCATTATGGATGAATTGGTAAATATTTTAATCAGTCATTTTCCATAATTAATTATGAAATTAATATTAATCGGTGATTAAAGAAAATACTCATCTTTTTTCCAATTTGATCACACATATAGTTAATAAAAATTATCATTATTGAGGTACACATTGATTATAAGATATTTTTATACATTTTCTATACCTTAATATTCTTTTTAGATGTTTTAATTATTTATATAAATTTCTTCCTTTTTTATTAATTTGTAGATATATTTTTCACATTCCATATCACGAATACGAGTGAAATAATTTTCAATTATGGCACATTTGTGAACAGAAATTATTTTAATCATACATTTCCTCTACAGTTCATTGGATTTGTTTATTAGTAATAAAAATAAAATGTTTAAATATTATCTATGTTTTATTGATAATATATTTTGGTATATTTTGTTTATATATTATTTATTAAATAAAATTCATACATTTGAAATTAAAGGATAATTGGTTTTAAATATTATTTTATTTATTTGGTTAAGAATAATAATTTTTTTTCTTTCCATTTAAAATTTTTAGACCTAATATACACTTGTAGTAAAAATATATAAATTTGGAAACAAATCCAAAAAATTATCCTTAAATAATGTGATTCTATAAAAATTGATTGATTGATTTATATAAATTCAAATAATACGAAAATAGATAATTAATTGAAAAAATAGAATCCCCCAATACTCACGATGGGGGAAGAACTCATGGTAATTAGAAATTTAATTTAGGTTTTCCCATTATTGAATTTTACAGTTTCAGGATTAATGTGAATCTGTAAAAAATTATTGAAGCTCCAATATTGAAGGATGGTCAAGAATAATGAAAAAAAATTAACTTTTTTGAGTGTTTATAAAATCTCAATAAACAAGGATAAATTTTCAATAGAAATTATTGATGATTCATTTCATACATAATATTCTATTTTAATATATTCACTACTACATTTTTTTCATGTTATAAAGGTTCATATTCATTAAAATGTAGAAATATATGTGTGATATGTATAATTAAAGATATGTATTATAGTTTTTTTCATGAATATATTAATTATTGATATAATGAGACATGTATTTAATGTCTAAAAGATTTATGGGTTTCATATGTATATCAAATAATATAAATGGAAGTCATATATTTGTCACTAAATCATATTTTTTTATTTTTTCCAAAAAAAATAATTTTTCTTATAAATTGAATAATTTTGATTGAGAAGTAGTAAAATATAAAAGAGAAAATCAAATGCTGAATAAAAAATGGAAAGAACATCATCTTCTACAAAGAAAAATTTTATGATGATATTTAATTTCTTCCCATATAATATAACATGATTAAAAATAATTTAGATAACGTTATAAATAAAAAAATCATGAAAATGAAAATTTATTAAAAGAAATATTTAAATAAAAAATTTGGAAAAATGAAATTATTTAAAAAATATTTATATAATTAATATAATAGGTTTTGTTAAATTTTTCTTACTATATTTAGAAATAATTTTTAGTAAGAAAAGTATATTGTATCATCTTAAATTAATTTCATTAAATTTGGATCATATGATAATTAAACATGTGAGTATCCATTAAATTTCACTCTATATTATTGTCACAAAATGAATTTTAGGTCTACATCATTTTTCAAGGAGATAATTTATAATACATCTAGTACATGTGTACTTAACTGTATGTATTATGACTCATCAGAAGTTATAGTGGACTTTATATAAATGAAATATTTAATTTTTTATTATTATGTTTATAAATAATTTCATTATTATTTTATACATAAAATTTTGGCATAAACAATATAAAAATTTGTATTTAAAACAATTCTAATCCAGAACACCTTATATCAATTTTTTATGAAACTATGTAATTAAATATGTAAATATTTTTTGGACTGTAAACTCTATAAATTAATGTTTATATGTCATGCCCATGAATTTCATTTTTATATATACATTGAATATATTATTTTACAGTAAATTACAAATTATAAGTATTATGTTATTTATTAGATACTAAGGACACTATTTGAAAAAAGTAAAATAAAATTTTTCAATCCTTGTCATTTTGTAATATTATTTATTTGATTCATCATAATTGAAATTAATATTATTTAGAACGTCTTTGATATTGTTATATTATATAGAAAATATAGATTTAGGGGGAGTAAAAATTTCTTTTAATTCATAATTCATCATATATATTTAAACTATTATACAAAATAATATATATTCAATAATGAAAATATTAAATAAATATTAAATAAAAAAATTAATCAATTCCATGTGTAAACTATTTTTATTTTAATGATAGAAAAAATTCAGAACCATTGTGTTAAATACATGTTCTTTATTTTCGAATATGTTCCTTATAATTTATTATATGAGAATTTTATATATTTTTAATTAATTATTTTGATTATTTTAGTTTTATTTTTAATTATTTTGATTTGTAGAATATGTTATAAACAATAAAATATATTCATTTTTTAATTTTTGATATATGATAAACCAATTTGATTATGTGTACTTCGTAGTTTTCATTACTATTTTATAAAAGATTAATGTCAATTTTTATATATAAAAGTTTTTTTTACAAAAAATAATATAGAAATATATATATTTAGTTTCTTTTTCAATCGAAATTATTAATTTTTTTAATGGATTTTGGATCACTTAATAGCCAGTAATTCATTTTATGAAAATTAAATTTATTTTTATTTGAGAATGTAAATAATTTAAATATGTAATTTAGTGACTAACATGGTAAAGTATAGGTTTTAGGTGTTTTATTTGTAAATATAATCTGTTATGATAGATTAATATATATAGATTTCATTTTAATAAATCAATTTTAAATAGTTTAATCATGATAAATCATCCATTAGAAGTAAGCGCTAATATTTTAATAATTATTTTATATATAGTGAAAGAGTTTTAGTTTTATTTTATTCATATATTTTCTTTTTCTTCTATAATGAAAAAAATTTTTGGTCTTAAATTACAATGGATGTTGAATATCTTTATATGGTAAATATTTTAGATATTGATATAATCAATAAAATCTAAAATATATTTTTTATTTAGTTAAATAATTTAAAATTATGTGAATAATTTTTTCATATAATTATGTATTAAAAAATTTCTTGCAATGATGTTGATTTCACAAAAAAAATTTAACATTTGAGATTCCATTAATGTATTTATTATGAATGAGTCTTTATTAATTGTCACAAAAAAAACTATTAATTTTTTTTGTCATGGAATAAAAATCATGATCAAACACTATAATGTTGTATTAGGGATACAAGACATTTGTTTTGGAATATAATTTTTTGAGAAACTATTTAAATTTATGTGATATGAAATAAATTTTCATTCCATGATAGATAAAGTATATGTTGAATTAATCTTTTGACTGTAATCATAATTAAGTGTAATATTGTGTTAAACCAAAATTTAGAGAATAAGAAATCATTTCAGGAAGATATATTTTAAATTTATTTTTCATTTTTATGATAAATTCAAAAACAGGGTATAATTCATTAAAATCATAATTTGTATCATTATTATCAAAATTTTGATGAATTTTAACTAGATCTTTTGTAAAATTTTTGTTCTGATAATTAAGAAAATTTATTTGATTCATTATCTCCTTGATCAAAATTAGGTTTTGGAAAATAAAATTATTGAAAAAAACATTAACCAATTACAAGAAATATGCCAATAAAATTTCTAAAAATATGAGTTATGTTTTTATTTGGTTTATATTTTATAATATCTTTAATGTGATACACCATATTTTCAAAAGTATAGATGAATTTCTACATGGTTATCTTATTTTTGTTGAATCCTTTTTCCATCCTTATATATTTCATTTTTATCCAATAACTATTATCATTATTTGTGGTATCATGAGTTGTATAACATTCGATCAAGTTTGTATCCCCATCAGAATAATGAATAACCATTTATTCCACTAGAAATTCATCACTAGAGTGTAGGAGATGTTCCCATGACTTTTCCTTCACCTTATCAATTATTGTCATTTTTGAGAATTATTATGTTTAATGGTTCTCAATCATTGTATCCACCATTCCTAATGGACCATGAGGAACCATAATAGAATATGAAATAATCACAAATATCCCCTGAGACGATTCATACACCATGCTACCCATCATCTCAAATATAATTTTCCATAGAAACATCACTATCATCCAATACATTACCATAAAATAACTTCAATATAATCATTTTCACCTGCTCTTTTTTAGAAGCATCAAACTCCATTACTATAGAGACAAATTTATCGGCTAACAATGTCGACATTTTAATGAATCTAACAGTAATATTAGATCCCTTTGTATTTCATGTTCATTATCATGATACTACTCCATGAATATTTATTACCTCTTTAATGTTTATCCTCCGTGGAATGTAAAAACCCCAACCATGCCATCCATTTGAACTAACATAATTAAAATGTCCAAAAATCTCAAATGACTCTTACCCTAAGTAGAATATTCCATTTTAGATCTATCATCAAATACATATTCTCCCATTTATGCAATGTGATTAAATAGGTTTTAACATGACATTTTTTTCATCTGATTGATACCTTTTTAGAATTACCTTAAACATAAGAAACATGTAGTGTTTCCTCATGGATATAAAATCCACTAGAACCTCTAACACTTGTCAATTGTTCCCACCTAAAGGGTTAATTATAAATCATTGCTCCACATACACTACATAAGTAACACCTCATAATTTAATTCTATAATACGTACCATGAACGAATAAGTTTCATCAAATATATTGAGTCACACACAATACCATGATTTACTAAATAACAAAAAATTATAAAATTTTATTGAATTTAATAAGATGTTACCTATAAATTAAATTAGTAGTTATTAAAATGTTTAAATAAAATATTAGAATATATTGTTAACTCAAATATTGAACAAATTCATTTGATACAAAATAATTATAAATTAATGTGAAACCGAACAAATACAAATTAAATAATAATTTTTTTTCTCACAAAGCAATTTAACCCTAAAAATTTCAATTCCTTAAAAATGTTTAGTCAAAAAAATGTGTAATTATATATATTAAATATTATATAAAAAATATATTATATTATCTAATATATTTTAATTTCTTAATTTTTAAACCAAACCTATATTAGATATAAAATACTATATTTTTATTGATGTAATTTTACCGCCTCGTAATGGGAGAGAATTTTGAATCCAATTTTTAGAGATGTTTAATTATTAAATGTAAACATACACTTAATAATTATACTTCTGACTCAAAAATTATGTTAAGGTGATGTTTTCTTATTTTTCTTTGAAATTTTCTTTTTTACAGAATTATAAAAAATATTACATTTTAATTCAAAATGGGTTTTTACTAAATTATTTATAGTGTTAAATTATATTTTTAATTTTTTTGAAAATAAAATTATATATATAATATTAATAATTTTATCTAATTTACGACATTGAGATCATTTATAGTTGAAAATTTGGTATAAAAACCATAAAATCATTAAACATTTCTAATTAAAAACAATAATTGTTGACTAGTCTATATTAGTAAATTTAAAATAATTTATTCCAATTATATGATTTTAACTTTGAATAATGGATTTAATATTTATAGTAATAATAATTTATTTGGAAAAATAATTTAAAATAAATTTTTGACCAAAATTATTAGTGAACATAACGAAAAATAATTACAACTGTTATGGTAAAATTTATCTTAAAAAGTGACTAGATATTAATCTTAAGTGACAAATGACCTATAAACCTAGCCAATATCTATTATATTGACATATTTATATTATATAATCTATTTTATCTATATTTTTAAATTTTATCAACAATTAATGATAAAATTGTTGGTGGAATTCCCTTTTCAATAATTTACATGAGTGTCAATCCTCGCCCACGTTAAAAAGAATCATCTTATTCCACATACATGACCTATCAAGCCACTTTTTTCAATAAATATCTACCCAAATAGGTTCTCATAATCCCACCCCTAATCCTATAATTTTTTAAATTGGAAATAATATATACAAGGAATCCCATTGGTGAAAACCCAAAAAAGTTACCCGAAAAAAAGTGGTATTATCATTCCCCACACACTTTAATTTTAATTACACATTCCACCCACTAAACAATTATTATACATTTGTTATATAAAAAATTGTATAATAATGATTATATTATGTTTTTATTATATGGTTTATAAATACAGTGAACCACAATCTAATTTAATGGTTCAAATAGTTACTTTTGTTTTCAAACAATGGACTATTACCTCATGAAATGATGATTGTTGGTTCTTTCATTACCACTTCTCATTGTGGTAATATTGATGGAAAATATATTTATATATTATATATAGGATATTTTATATATATATATACTTCTAAATTTCTTTTTTATCACATACCGTTATATATTCCATTTTCTAATATGATAACATCATTTGTGGAAGTGTGAACTACCGCCTCCTTAAAACAATATGATTCATTCACAATATATATAGAATGTATTAAGGATGATTTTAATAAAAAAATATGTAACAAATATGACATATATATGATACTTATATAATAATATACATAAGTATCACTTAATTTTCACTATTTTAATAACATATTGAAATAGGAGTAGCAATAATTTAAATGTATGACCTAACTTCTCCATAAAATAGTTCACTTCATTTAATATCTGCAAAAATTAAATATTATTATAAATATATATGAAATAAATATATTTTATAATTATGTCATGTTTTACATTCTATAGATGATTATATCATATTATAATTAATAGGAAGAACAAAATTCAAGTCAAGACAAACATGATAAAATAAGGTAATGAAGATATGAAATCATTAAAAATGACAAATTCTAGAAAAATAATAATAAAATATTATATTAAGTATATATATTTTATAATAAAAATGACAAATATTTTGTTATAGGTTAATATAATATATTAAACCACTATAGATGATAATAAATACCACAATAAATGATGGTTAGAATAGGGGATTTCATCTCAATATACATTCCATTGAGAAATATTTGTTATTACACAACAATTCACTTTTCTGGTTTGAGTATAATACACATTAAAATATAATATTATGAGTATCCTTTGTCAAATGATATTGTATGTTTAATTGATTTTCCTAATAAAACATGTTCGTATTGATTATTTTCTAATATCACATATAATTAGTGATTATTGACTTTTGTATTGAAAAATTCAATTTATTGAAATCAATTATAATTTAAAATTTAGTGGAGTTTCCATATTCTCAAATTATATATATATTTATTTCCTAAAATATATTTTATTTCTTACATATGGTGTTCTCATAGATAGTTACTATATAAACAAGGGAAATATTCAAAAAATCATTTTTATAGATATATCAAAAGGAATATATTTTATTTTGATTAATAGATATGATGAATGATTTGGTATAGATATTAAAGGTTGTGGGAAAATATTATATAGCCCATCCATGCATCAAAATGTTCACTGAAGACAAATATGTTTGTAAAATTTTCCAGAATTCTGTTCGTAGTTTTAAATCATCTTATGAAATGTATTTCTGGTGGAGTTTTTCATCTTTATCATATATGAATCCAAGTTATTAATAATTTCGCTCATCTAGAATCAGTTATTAATTACCGATTAAATTTTTCGTCGACATATATAATGATGAATTTTTTTCTAATTTTATTTATTTAAAGTCTTGTGTTTCAGTTTCAACCCTTTCAATATTGATCATCCCTAATCTAGTTTTTGAAAATAATTTCTTATTAGTTATTTACCATTACATGTTAATTTAATATTATCAATTAATTATTTATTATTATTTAATCACTATTAATTATATTTTTATCTTACCCATATAATGTATCCATTCCCTTGGTTTTGAAGATGATGTCATTGAGTAACATTTTATGGATTTTATTTATTTATTATTATTATGTATCGTAATGATATTTAATATTACCCAATGTATTGTGGTTATCATGTATGTAATCTGGATTTTCAATATTTCTAAACTAATTTTTCCTTCAAGATATTACTCGTTGAAATAATTTCAACGTAATAAAATAATGCACCGACTTCGGAATATTGGTGTCGACATGTCATAGTTGGTATCAAAATAATTCTATTGCAACCATGAGACCTATATTTTCAATATCATAGATATGAGAACATAAAAATTTGGTAGAAATTGAGGATAATAATGTAATAACATCCTAACGATTCAATTACATTGAGATTTTGTATCTCTCTTAGAAATACATTCATGTGTGGATATTACCAATGGACGAGGATCTGGCACAAAAATACATAGAAGTAAAAACCCCATCATGGTGTGTTGGTACTGACTTGAAGTATCCTAGTAAAATACAGTGGGCCTAACTACATACCTAATTAGACACTCCTATGGGACATAATAAGGATAATTCCTATTTTAATTACCTACCATTATGAAGGAATTGAAATTATTGAGTTACCCAATGTAACAAATTATTATGATTCTTGGATTTGTGAAGAATAAATTTATGTTATTTGTACAATATTTAGATCTATACAAAGATCATAATTTTAGGAGAGAATCTATTATATTCCATTTTTTCCACATGATGCCTATAAGGATGAATTTTATCCATACTCATGGCCAATATATACGTTTACTAATTGAATTATTAAATATATATAGTATTAGAACTGATCATTTTATATACATATTATGGAATAATAGTCAGGTTATGGATAATAAATTTACCGAATTGAGAATACTATTCTACATGTATACTCTTGTATGTTGAATAACTATTTTGTGATAGAGTCCCTTATAAATTTGTGGGACTACTGATATAATTGATTTTGATCAATAGATTAATTCACTAGAGAATATATTTAAAGCATTGGAATACAAAAAAATGGTTAAATATGTGCTCTATTATCACCAAGGTTATTCTGATCGATGGTGGTACTAAATCTATAATACAATATAGGATGAAGAAATTTATCTCATGTAAAGAAGAACTATAATGGAGGCATTATTCGTTAAATACATCACTCATGATCTATAAATTGATATGAATAGTAATATCCAGAGTGTAATGAATAATGATGAAGAATGTATGGTAGATTATAACAGTTCCATTAAAATATTAGAAATGTTTGCAATAGATTATATACACAAAACTAAGTCAATGATTGGAAACATAATTGAATGTATTAAGACATGTCATCAAAGGGATCTGGTTTCCTGAAATATTTCATCATACAATGATATATTTTTATATAATATCAAGCCATATAAATAATTCTCCATTATTTTTCGATTCAAAAAGAAGTCAGAGATGAAGATAATGGAAAATAAAATGATAGATAAAGGTGATAATAGAATGAATGTTTTTCCACATGTTCTAAGTTTTTAAAGAATAACTGTGGTAGATGAGAGAAAAAATAAGAAGTATGTAATACGCATATAGAGAAATTTCACACTGAAAACGAATAAAAATGGAATAAAGAAAATGATGATATTAAATTATACAACTAAAATTTGATGTGCCACTATGGTAATGATTTCCTTTAGATTGAAGAGAATATACCTTATAAGAAACTAGGGAGTTTATGTCATTTACAGGTTATTGAAACATCACAAGTGGAATGATTAATGTGATTCTGTATTTTTATATTTGAAATATGTTGTAAAAGTATTTTATTTATTATTTTAACATCATGTGATTTTTGAAATGTAAACGGATTTTGTAGAAATTTTTATTCATTATAAATTTAAGATCATTGGTTGAATGGTTCCAAGAATCATTATTTAGTTGAAAGAAAAAACATTCAAGAAAACATATTGATGGAAATACAACCCTTAATATGATTATAATGATTAGATATTGATGAAGAAATGATTGATTTGGATAGGTTCTTCATACCTTGGAACAAAATAATGTCAAGTTGAAAAGTGGTATATACTATCATTGATGTATTATTCAATACATTGGGATTTATGGAATATGTATAATAACTTGTTATTTACATAATGAATAATAGAGAATTATTGTTTCCAGTATTTTTTTATGTTGTTTTGTGTATTCACCATATTTCAAAAGGATACATAATGAATTTATTCAAAAGTTTGGAATGCAAAAATAAAGAAATACTTCATTTTGAAAATTGCATAATGATAAATTTAATTTTTAAATTATGTTATATTATATATATAGAGTTGGATCATATTCTGTTGGAAATTAAATCCATTTAAGAAATAGTTTATGTTTACCTTTGGATCATGTTATAGATATTGATATATTAAATCACTATAAGATGAATCTTATTCTATGATATGTTGTTGAGAATGTTCTTGGTGTGACGAAGGGAAACGATTCTTTATATATAAATGTACCAAGTGGTTATATTTAAATAAATTATTTGTGAGTGAAATAATTCCCCATCTCTAGGAAAAATTTTCTAGAAACCAAATTTTTTTTCTAAGTATTGTTCTTTCTGAAAAGTAAAATGGCCCTTCATATCATCATGGATTTACAGCATTGTGATTAAGAACTATCTCCAAACCATGGTATCTCATACTCTCTATGAAATAAATGATCGTTACATTTTCCATCTGTATCAATGATTATGTTTCCCACCTATTTTCTTCTACCAAGGAACCTAGTTATATGACCATTCCTTTATCCCTTATTAAGAGGATATATTATTAACCATAATTAAATTTATGGGTTTTCAACAATAGTTTATATATAAATATAAATACTTTGATTACTACGATCTTCTTTACGTTTCAAGGAAAAAAATCTAATTATGTTTGGGAGAATGTAACGCCTAGAAATTATATTATGCGAACATTGTGTTTGATAGCGTGTATCATACAAATAACCAACTCTGTGAGAGAATATAATACCCTATATCATTAAAATATATTTAATATTTTTAATCAATTTTAAATTTGATAAATATTTTAATGAAATTGATCAAGAGCTAGCATAAGATCCATGTAACATAAGTTTTGTTAAATGGATTCTATTATATGCAAGACCGAGTTTTAGCGAATAAAGATTTATTATTAACTTATTATATAATATAATAAGATATAAAATGGTCATTAAATTGTTAGTAATGAAAATTTATGACTAGGTTTTGGTAATATATGTTTTCTAAAATATGAAATTAATTCATTGGTTATAAATTAATTAAAAATGAATATGATAACTTATTTAATATAAAGGGAAAATATAATAATTTTTATGCTCACAAATATATTTTACAATAATATATTAAATTTATTTCAATTATTGAGTGATATTTTTGATATATATATATATATATTATATTTTATTAAATTAATTTTTTAATATTCATCCTATAGTTTTTATAGAATTATGATAAAATAACCCAATTTTATACAGAAAATACTATATTTTCTTGGATGTACATTTACCATTTTTTAATGTAAAACCAATTTTAAGATCAATTTTTAGAAGTTGTATAAATAATATATAAAAAAATAAAATTAATATCTAAATTATTAGCATTCAAAATCAGTTAGGTTTAGTTTTTGTATTCTTATGTGAAGTTCTATTGATTTAATGAATATTGAAAATACCTTATTTTAATTAAATGCTTCTTTTTTGTCTAAATTGTTTATTGTGTAAAATTATATTTTTAATTAGTTTTATATTAAAATTATATCAATTATTATAAATTATATGATATCTATATATAATTTTTAAAAAATTACAGTTTTCTTTTTTGGTTGATCGTCTTTTATAAAATCTTCAATGTGACAAGACATCAGTCTCTATGAATGGATTAATTCCACTAATATTATATTATTATTCTTGATACCTTATTCCAAGAAAAGATATTTAATTCATTTCAAATAATTTTTCTCATATTTTTTCCCAATTTAGTTTTTAACCCCTCTATATTATCTATATTGTTATCAGAATCATGAATAATCAATACCTCCAATAGAAATTCATTATCAGAGTATATGATTTGTTCCTATGAAATTTCTCTTACCTAATTAATTTTTTCGTTTACGCAGCTTCCGTAAGCTCTATTTATGCATCAAAAATGTTATCCACCATTTCGAATGGATAATTAAGAACTATAAGAACATATAAAATTACCACAAAGACTCTTTGAGACCTATTGTCCATCATGTCACCCAAGATATCAATTGTTTTTTCCTTAAAAACACATCCATCATCCATTACATTACCTCTCATCATGTTCAATATAATCATATTTACCAAAAAATTCACAGAGTGATCACAATGGAATTTAATATATCAAAATATTTTTTCTAACATTACCTCTATTGGTTTATTTAGCTATTAGTAATCACTACACATTTGGATTTTATTATCATTTTCTTGATGCATCAAATCATATCCTTATTCCCTGTTTACCCTTTTTTCTACATGGGATGGGAAGGCCACAATCATGCCATCCATTTGAAATATCATTTGTGAAATTTTTGTGAATAGATACTTTACTCTTATCCTAATAATAATCACCGTTTTAGCTATCTAAAAAAACTTTTCCTCACATTTCTTCAAAGCGTTTACTCTGGTTTAAACAAGATATCATACTTCATGGGATGGAACCCTCTATATAATCCACCCAACAATCATAATTTCTTTTCGTATGGATAAAAAATACCCAACAGCCTCAAAAAAATTTAAAATGTTCCCCACCTAAAGGATTAATTACACATCCATGTCCCACAACTACTACATATTTAACACCTCAAAATGCTAACATATGAACATTTTGATTGATAGTGTGTATCACAGACATCACCAAGGGCATTAAAGAATATAATAACACATTACATAATATATTAACTAAATTGAATTAATTAAATCCGTGGTATATATTTCAATAAAATATATACTGAGTTAGCATATGTCTCAAAAAATAATGAGTTTCATTAAATAGATTATGTTACACACAATACTATGTATTGCTGAATAATGATATATTACAACATATTATTTAATATAATAATATATAACCTAGTTATTAAATTACTATTTATGAAAAAATTTTACTATATGAGAATATATGGTTTAAGAAAATTATAAAATAAATTAAATGTCAAAAAATTATTTAAAAATGAATATGAAATTGATATAATATAATGGAAATATTATAATTTTTATGCTTACAAAGAGATTTTACCATAATAAATTGAATAAATTAAAATTATTGAATGATATAAATGTGATATATATTTTATATATTAAATAAAACATTTTTATATTAATCCAATATATTCCAATTTCATTAGATAAAAACATAACCAATTATTTTTTGTAAAATACAATAATTTTTTTGAAGCACTTTTACCACATTTTAATGGAGAACCAATATTAAATACAAGTTTTGGAGAGTTTATAAATAATATTCATTAAATTAAAATTATATTTTAATTTCTAACAAAAATATGAGGCTATTGTTTATTTTTTTTATTTTTATGTGAAAATTCAATTTTTAAGGATTAGTGAAATATAATGCATTTTAAATCAAAATAATTTTTTACTTAATTACTAATAGTGTTAAATTTTATTTCTTATTAGTATTAAACTGATATTATAGAATTAATTTATTAATTAATATAATTTTTTCATTGGTATCTATTAAACAAAAATATATTGGGTATAAAACAAAGAAACATATCCGATGTTTTTACATTAATCACTAATTATCGACCCATCTCTAGGAGTGACTATTAATTAATTTATGAAAATTATGTGATTTTAATTTTGAAAAATTGATTAAATATTGTGAATAATAATAAATTTTTATTTTAAATAATGTAAAATTATTCTTCCACACCATTATTAGTGAATGTAATTAAAATTAATTACAATGATTATGCTAAAATTTAGCCTAATAAGGGATTAAATCTTACTATTAAATGCCCAAATGACCTAAAACATTTCCAAGATTCATAACGTGTTTATATTTAAATCCTCTAATATATTTGATATACATTGGCCAGTTATTTAATCTGCATTCAAAGGTAAAAGCATGGTTGTAATTCCCTTTCACAAAATTTTCAACAGTGGCATTCCTCCCCCACTATAAAGAGGCCTCCACTTCTCCAACATCTTCATACCTCTCACATCACATTGGATCAAATAGGATATACAAAAATATTTTCTAAAAATACCCCCCTCATCATGTAAGACATTAATTTGGGATAAATCCATTGAAGGAATCCCTTTGGTGAAATCCCAAAAGAGTTACTTGAAGAATAGATAATATCATTCCCCAAGCTCCATAGTTTTATTTCCATTCTAAACCCCTATAAAATTATTATTCCATTGTAATATAAAGAGAAAAATATCATCATTATTATAATATTATATTCATATATGGATTTTTCATACACTAAAACACACTGATATATAATATATATGAAAAATACTATTTATGTAAATGGTGAACTTCTACCTCACAAAGAATTGATGGTTTGTTATTCCTCTACCACCTCTCATGGAGTTCATTATAACGAACAAACTATTTATAGATTTTTTTTATGAAATTTATAATTTAAATATACTTCTAAAATTATTTTATAATAAATATCTCTATACATTACATTTATTTTAAATATGATTATGTCGTTTGTGTATGTGTGGATTATCCCCTCCTTAATGAAATAAAACTCATTCATAAAATAAATGAAACATATTAAGGAAGATTTTAATAATAATATGTGATATATGTAACATATATACGATTTTGGAATTATAATATACATATTTATCATTTATTTTTCCTTCTTTTAATATAACAATTAAATGAGAGTAGTGTTTAAGCATAAGTACAACCTACCATCTGTATGAATTATGAAATTCATTTCATATCACCAAATATTATAGATTTTTATAAATAAATATGTATTATATATATAAATATATTATGAAATCCTGGTTTATATATTGTATATAATAAAATCGTGATCGAATTAGTAGGAACAACAAATGACAAGTCATAACTAACTAGAGAAAACTAGGAAACTAACCCACAAAATTAATAAAATAATGAAATACTGTTAAAAAATTTGTTAAAATATAATATTATTTGTAAAAATTATATTATAAACATTATAAATATATTTTATAAGATATTCACATATTTTGAAACCATGATACATAAATTTAATGGAAAAAATTATTTTTATAGTAAGGGATATCAAATCAATTTATATTCTATTATGAATTATTTGTTATTATGCACCAATTCACCTTTATGTGTTGTATGTAAAACACATTGACTTTTAATATTATGAATATATATATTATAATTATATTATAGGATTCATTTAATTTTATTAATTGATGGGTATTATTATTTAAATGTTTCAATGTTTAGTGGGACACTTTGGAATGTTTAAATATTATTCAAATCAAGATTTTCATTATTTATTATCATTGCAATATAATTTTATATTAGTTATTAATAAATTTTTTCATGAATCAATCACTTTATTATTATAATGTTTCATTTGAAATTTAAATGTGTATCCTTATTCTCATACAATTGATATTATTATTTCCTAAACCATATATCATTTTCGCATACAGCATTACCTTTTATTTTTATTTGATTAACATTGGTTATATTGATTAAAAAATTATTCAGTACATATATTTGATAAGGTGTTTTATTTATATTTATTATTATATATGAATAATGATTTTCACTATAAATAATGGGAGGTTCATGGACTTTATATTTCCCATTGATTCAACTACATGTCCTCATGAAATGAATATATTGGATAAATGAAATGATTTTATATCTGTTGTTTTAAACTATCATGTGAAAGGTCGTTATGATATATGTTTTCAGGTACCTAAAACATGAAGTCCAATGATTATAAAATTCACTAATTTTGAATTTGTTATTAATTATCCATTTTATTTTGTATTGATATATATATATATATATCTATGGGGATTTCTTTCTCATTTTATTGATTTAAGGGTTTCTGTTTTAGTTTAATATCCTCTTATATTAATATTTACTTATCTATTTATTTGAATGGAATGTGTTATTTGTTACATAAATTTAAATGTGAATTTACACTCATAAATTCACTATTTATTACAATTTACTCAACATTAATAATAATTTCATCTCACCCATATTATGTATCCTTTCCCTAGGTTATGAAGATAAAATCATTGAAAAATATTTGAAGGAATTTATTTATTTATTTTTATAATGTATCATGTTTATATTTACTATTTACCAAAGTATTATGTGGTTCATGTATTCAATTTGTATTTCCAGGTCCAATAAAATGATTTTTCCCTCAGGATATAATTCCTAAAAATCATTCCAATTTGAAAACATAATTCACAGGATCTTGTGTTTTAGTGGAGGGGTGTTATATTTTGTATAAAATTATGTTTAGTAGTAAACATGAGAACTACACATAATAAAAAATAGATTATTGAACAAAACCCTAAGGTAAAAATTAATGAAAATTATACTAAAACAGTCTTATAATTTAGTATTATAGAAATTATGTAGTTTTTTAGAAATACATCAATTTATGGATAAAAAAAATGGGTGTGATTAATTCATGGGTGCATGTAGGAGTAAAAACTCTCAAATGGTTTATTGGTCCTCACTTAGCAGAACCTCGTACAAGACAAAAAGCCTTACGACACACCAATTTCGACACATCTAAGGGATACACTTATGATAATTCACATTTTTATTACCTATTATTTTGAAGGAATTAAAGGTAATTATTTCTCTAATGTAACAAATGGTTATGATTTATTGCGTTATGATTCTTATATGTTTTTTTATGTGCAATACCGTATTTATAGTTTTTCAATGATCATAATTTATGGGGCAAATATAAAAAATGAATTTTTTAACAAATGAAGATTTTAAATAAGAAGGGTGTTAATACTCTTGGAAAATATAGTGGGATATATGCTATGTATGTCAACATATCTAGTATTAAAATTGTGCAGGTTATGGATATATTTGGGAATATTAGTTTGTCTAAGAAAAATAACATTGCTCAAATGGATAAACCTATTCGTAAAAGTGTTTCTTCAATATGGGATCTATTTTTAGAAATATTCACTAATAGTTTGGTGGGACTACTGATCAAAAGGTTTTTTATCAATTAGATAAGTATCTAGATAATATATTTATATCATTGGAATGTGTTGAAAATGAAAAGGTAACACTTGTGGTCTATTATCTCTAATGCGATGCTAATCAAAGGTGGTATATTATCTAGGATACATGAGAGGATGATTTAATTGAACTCATGGAATGAAGGAAATTAAGGATACACTCTTAGATAAATACATCACTTGTGATAAAAAAATTGTGATGAATAGGATGTTCCTTAGTATACATTTGAAGGATAAAGAAATTGTCATAGAATACGAAGATACCATTATATGGTTAGCATTGTATTCTATATATTAACTACGCAACAATGAGTAAAATACTGACAACTTCATTTAATGTTTTTATCAATGTCAATGAATGGAGTTGGTCACCTGAAATATTGTGTCACACATAGAGATAAATTTATTTTCCATCAACAGATAGAAAAAATAATAATATTTGTTGGAATTAAATAAAATAAGTCGATGAAATGAAAAAATATAAAATTATAGAAAAAAGTAGTAAGGTAAATAATTTCATTTTCTATATGTGATAACTGTAGAATGGATCACCATTGTAATTAGTTCTAAGGTTTGGGAGTAAGTTATTTGGGTAGAGAGAATGGTCTCCAAGAAACAGAATGCAAATGATGGAACAAAAGTTCTTATATTCTATTCTACAATTTCAATGATATGGGGCACTACACAAAAAATTACCAATGAGACATGATAATATACCTCATAAGATGTCACAAGGATTATATCTAACATATGTTAGGGAAATAAAACAAGTGGAATGGTTAATGTGCTTCTGCCTTTGGATATATGAAATATTTTGTGAATGTATTTTATTTACGATTTGTTGATAACATCACTTATTAAATATAAAAAGATTATACAATAGTACTTTTTTGTTATATATTTGATATCATATATTGAATGGTTTGATGAATTGTTATTCATTACAAAGTTATTTTTTTCAAAAAAAAATTATTATAAGAATTAAAACCCTTAATAACATTCTAATTATGATATAAAGATGAATAACTGATTGATCTAGACAAGTTCTGGCTACCCAAGAGCAGATTAATTACTTTTTGACAAGTGGTATATTCTAGCATTGATATATTTTTAATCACTTTTTTATTGAAGTAATATGTCAAATAAATAGTGTGTTACACAAAGAATAATTAATAATTCATAGATTTATTATCGTTTTATGGTGATTGTATTTTTTACAATATTTTATGAGGATACATGTTGATGTTATTCAGGTGTTTAGAATGTGAAAATTTTGATATAATTTATTTTGATTAATAGATAATGATAAATTCAATTTAAAATTTTAGTAACTTACTTTCTAATGTTTTGGATTATTATATTTTGGAATAGTTAAACATTAACGAAATTGTTTATGTTGAACTTTTGATATTGTTTTAGAGATTGATATATTACATCACTATATGATGAATCATTTTCTAAGACATAAAGTGGAAATAGTACTTGTCAATAGCATATGATATGATTGTTCTTATAAAAATGTACTAAGTGGTAATATTTACTAATATTATTTGATAGTGAAATTATACCTGATCTCATAAAAAAATGATCTTCAAACCAAAATTTTAGTCTTAGTATCATTGTTTTTTATAAATAATATGTACCTATAAATGATCATGTATTTTTGGCATTGGGATTAATAATTTTCTCCTTACCATGTTAACTAGTTATGTCTATTATAACAATATTGTATTATTTTCCTTCCATATCCATGTCTCCATTTCCCACCTATGTTCCTTTATTCGGGAACCTGGTAATGTGTCTATAGTTATTCTTTTCTCTATTTTTAATAAGATGTATTATTAACTATATTTGAAATATGGGGTTTTATAAAATAGTTTAATTTAAAATATAAATCGCATGATTATTTAGTTAAATAATATGTTTATATGAAAAAAATTTAATTAATTTGGGGAAAATGTGATACACCAATATTTTAACATATGAGCACTGTGTTTGATTGTGTGTATCACAAGAATCTCCAAGAGCCTAATGGAATACAATACCCCAGTTATTTAACATATATTTAATATTATAAACAAATTAAATCTGTGATATATATTGTAATGAAAACTATTCTGAGTTAGCATATGTCACCAGCTGTAATGAGTTTCATTAAATGGCATAAATTACATAAAATACAATGATTTACCAAATAAAGAGATATTAATAAAATATTATTTAATATAATAAGATATAAAATAGTTTTTAAATTATAATTTTGGAAAAGGGTTAACTGTATAATGGAAATATATATTAAAAAATAAAATTATGTCATTTGTTTCAAATTAATTAAAAATGAATAAGAAAAACTTTTTAATATGAAGAGAATTATTTTTATTTTTATTCTCACAAAGCTAAATTACCATAAAAAATTAATTCATTGCATATAGTGAGTTATATTATTGTGATATGTATATAATATATTGAATAAAATATTTCTTATATTCATCCAGAAGATTTTATAGTCTTATGATAAAATAGAACCCAATTTTATGTATAAAATAAAATATTTTAATTCAGTCAATTTTAACACCTTTTAATTATAATATTATTTTAAATCTTATATTTTGATCATGTATAATATATATATATATACACTTCATAAATTATTTATTCACATACACAATTCGTGAGGTTGATTTTTGGTATTTATATGTGAAGTATCAATCTTTTTCTGAATTGTGAAAATTAATGCATTTTATTTCAAAACCATTTTTTGATAAAATATTTATACTCATAAATTATAATTTTATCTTAATTTAAATTAACAGTATATCAATTATTTAGCAATTAATCCGATTTCAGTAGTTTTTTACAATTCCACTATAAAATTTGTTGCCAAACATATAAATCTTTAGGACATTTTTACAGTAATAAAATTCATTTTCAACCAGTCCACAGGATTAAATTTTAATTACAATAAACCAATTATATGATTGTAATTTTAAAAAAAGAATCAATATTAGTAATAATAATAAAATCTAAATTCTTGATAATTTCAAATATTCTTTTTAAAAAAATAATTAGTTAATGTAATGAAAATTAATTTCAATGATTATTGTAAAATTAAGGTTAATAATGGACTAATCCTTAATATTAAGGGTCCAAATGGCCTTGAAACTTGTAAATTAGACAATTTATGTACATATTTAGACCTTATAATCATTGTTATATACATTTTATATTATTTTGTCCACTTTTAGTGTAAAAAATGTATGTTTAATTCCCTTCCTCAAAATTTACAAGAGTGCCACTCCTCTATTGTTATATAAAGTCCTTCTCTCCTCCCTCTTCATCACACCTCTAAATCCACGTTTTTTTAACCAATATCTGCAAAATTATTTCATAAAATTATCTAAATTATTCCTATAATCCTTCCCTTTTGTAATAAATCCATCCAAGGAATAATTTTGATTCAGAAACAAATAATAGTTCTCGAAAAAAGGTAACATCATTCCTCATGGTATTTCTATTTATTTCCATTATCCACCCCCTAATATATTATAATTTCATTATTATGTTACAAAAAAATTATCATAAAAATTATACATTGTTTTTTTCTATAGGGTTTAATCCTAGAATTACACACACATTCATTTAATGAGTAAAAATTTTATTATGTGAATGGTGAACTATAACCTCATAAAATGATTATTATTAATTCCTTCTTTACCTCCTCTCATGGTGGTCATTATAAAAAAATATACTTATATATTATATTCATGATACTTTTAATGTATTTATACTTATTTAATTCTTTTATAACACACACACACACACATATATTTCATTTTTTTAAATACAATAACAATTTTTTTGGAAGTGTAGACAACCACCTCCTTGAAGTGATGTGATTCATTCATGCTATGCATGGAACATATTAAATAGTATTTTAATAATCCTTTGTAAAATATATAAAATATATATTATAATGTAAATATAATATAAATTTGTTAAATATAATTTTATTTATTTAAATATGATAAAAAACTATAGTAGCGTTCTAGCATATATACGTCCTACCATCTCCAGGAACGATGAATTTTATTTCTAATATAAAAAATTATTGTATATTATAAATACATATGTGATGAATATATTTGATAATTAAGTCATGGATTCTATTATGGATATGATTAAATCATTATATTATTTTTAGAAATTAAAAAATATATATCCAAACATACTTGAGGCAACTAGGAAATCAACACCCTATCTAGTTAAAATAATGAAATAATGTTACCAAATAGGTACTGATATATTATATGTTGTTAATATATGATATTATAAACATTATTAATGGTCTTTAATAAGATGGTATCACATTTTCATACATTTTTTTGTAAGAAAAATACCACACAACTATAAAAAAAATTAATTTAAGGGTCTTTATTTTAGTATACATTCCACAGAGACGTATTTGTTGTTATACACTGATTCACTTTTATGTGGTGTATATAATACAATTAGACATATAATATCATGAATATAGTTATTCTCATTATATTAATAGTTCCATTTAATGTTATTACTTTTTTAGGTAGTATGATTTATATTTTCCAATGTGTTGTGGGATACATATGAATATTTAATGATTATTCTACTAAAATTTTTCTAAATGATTATATTTTCAATATAATTTTTTTGTTATTATTGAATTTTTTTTGAAACCATCAAATTATTATAATCCTTTTCCATTTAAATTTACTTTATTATCTATCTTATCATAAAATGGATATTATTAAATATTTATCCATATGTCATTTTTACATAAGATGTTCACTTTGATAGTTTTTTGAATAACCAGTTCATACTGAAATTTTTTTTTACTATATAAATATCTCATCTGATGTATTATTTATTTTGATTATGAAATATGACAAATTATTCTAATTGGATATGATGAGTGGTCTCAAAATTTAAATATCCCCTCAATGAATCAACATGTATTCTTGAGATGAATAATATGGAGAAATGAAATGTGTTTCTATATAGAGATTTAAAACCTAGTGTGAAAGGTTTTAATGATATAGGTTTTTGTGTGCCTCATACATGATGTCCATTGATTAAAAATTCCCCCTATTTAGACTAAATTGTTATGTATCCATTTGATTTTTCATCAAAAATCTTTGTATGATTATTGTTCCCTTATTTAAGCATAATTATTAATTATTGATTAAAAATGTACTACACATCTAACTATACCCAATGTAGACCATAGTGAATAATCATTGCATTACATTGATCCATGGGAACTCCCAAAAAGAATTTTTCCATCCGGATTTCATTAGAACTAGATAGTAAACCTTTTTTCATTCCTCTAATATAAATTCCCATCTTACGAGGGATATTCATCCAACCATACCTACAAACTGCCCTTGAGTGACCCAATTTCATACAAGGCAAGACAAATATAGACAAAAACATGAAAAAATTATTCTTCTAAGAAAATATTCCCTGAATATAATAAATTTTTATTCTAATATCATTTTCAAAACATTAACATCCATGAATATTCGACGACGCAATGGGTGATAAAAATATTTATTTCTACTGTTAGAACTTATATATATAACCAAAGACTCCCTATAGTACACATAATGGATGAATTTGGAGACATTAATGGGGGTGTAGGGAAACTATACAAAATTTCAATAGTTGTGGACTAGCACATCATGTGAATATCATAGTCCCACCTAAATACATTAAAAGGTAATATGATGAAAAGGAATGGGCCATCAGACATAGACATGACCATGTTGTTCTTTAACGTGCACCAAATCATTGTATTAACATTTTCATGAAGATCCACTATTCCAAAATCATTTAAACCATAGAATCTTATGATATTATTGTCAAAATAATCAACCAATGGTAGGTAGTATTTTAATTGTGTAATCATTGTAAAATTAAATGAAGATGTGGCCTCATTGAACTCTGAAGAAAAAATATGAAGGTGAGGGAATCTGTTGAAAAAATATAAAACATTAATGGTATGAGAAATATATGTGTGTGGGGGAAATGTATTAAGGTATATAAAATTAGGACAATACATAATAATGATATCCCATCAATTATAGAGAAGATTTATCTAACAAATTAGGTTGAGGAACCGGCCTCGTATCCATTGTAATTAGGACAGCTTGGGAATCACTATATAGGGAAATGAGAAATCCATGTTGGTGTGTTATAATTTTTTTATGTATTTTTATTATTTCCATTAAATGTTTTAATAATTTCAATAGTGTATAGGATAATTTAATATAAATATTTATCATATCATATTTTTTTGTTTTTTATAATAAATTTTATTTTGATTTTTATTTGTATTTTATAACATGTTTTAAAAGTTTAATATTGAGTTCATATTGTCTATAATACATTTTAGATCTTAAATTATATTTTGTTAAATATTTTTTTTATTCCCATAATGTTAATTCGAATATAAAATTCCCCTACACAACCAATTTTTGTTTTCAATTATACCATGTTACATAAACATATAACTAAATTTCTAAATTTAGTTAGCATATATATTTTGGTTATAAAATCTGTAAAATAACTCCAGAATGAGTTATTATTATATATTTATAAATTTAATAATATTATTTAAATATATGATTGATTAATAAAATTATAAATTAATTTCTATCATTTTGGGAATTTTATTAGATGTTAATGACTTTTTACAAACTAATTTTTTTTAAATATCTTTCTGTGGTATTTAAATTATAACATGAGATACAAAGGTCTTATTAAGTAGGGTATTATTTCAGTGTAAAGGTAATAAAAATTTATAAATATAATTAAATTGAATAGAAATATTATTATATTATTTATAAAGAATTAATAAGGATTGAAATATTATATGTTAATATTTTTGTAAATTTCCATAATCTTCAATTTGTATCGACTTCATGATTATAGAATATTGTATAGAACTAACATTTGAAATCACATAATCTAGTGTTTTTAGATAATTATTTTATTTTATAAATTCATTAAGATAATTTATTTTTAGAGTGTTTTGAAATTATTTCATAACCTATATATTATAAATCCATGTAATATAAACTAGATACATCTATTTATTGTATCTTATTCCAAAAAGCATTTTTTTTAAAAGAAACATATTTAAATATCATGATAAATATTCATGAATTTTATATTGAAATCTTCTTTTTTATTATTCATCTATTAAACTAATGAATGTTTTTTCAAAATATTAGATAGGTAAAATTATATGATTAGTGGATATATATATATATGAGAATGATAAAAATGATCCTTATATAAAAAATCACCCTTTAAACATATAAATTTGTATTAATGTAATCATTTTCAAATCCAAGAAATCGCCTTCTTTTTTTAATGATTTTAATTAAAAAATTTCTACAAAATATTAATTGAAAAATATAATAAAGGATTCATTCAAAACATGTAATGATCAAAAAAATATATATATTTACTTTTCTCCCATTATAAGTAAAAAATACATACCATTCAACATTAACTAATTACATTATAGTATAATATCATAATATTTATATAAATAATGTATGAATTAATCTATTAGGTATTTAACTAGTGGGTTCATTTTAATATCACTATTTTATACGGATTAACAAAAGAAGTAAAAAAATAATTAACACAACATATATACAAGTAATAACTACCCTGATTAAACTTTTGTTAACCTCTATGACTAATTTCCTAGATAAAAATTACCCAATGAATTAGAGGTAAATCATGGAACCACACATCCAATATTTATAATAGTTTTACCCATCATTATAGAAAAATTCCCATTAACCATAAAAATTACAACACAAAGAATCATTCAATTTAAAAACATTTTGATAACCTATAACAGATAATTATAAAGTATAAGAATTTTTTTTATTTAAAAACAAAATTTCTAAACATAAAATCCCTAAACCAAAAAAAATACTGTTTTCTATTAAAAAAATTATATAGTTATACTATAATAAAAATTGTTATTGTATATTGAAATGTAATTTTCATCCCATTTTATTAAATAAAAAATTTCTTTTGTATTTTAAAAATAAATGTAAAAACAATCTATAAAAATATTATGTTTTAAACACATTTTAATTAACACAAAAGTAAAAAAATAGTGAATAATATTTTTAAAATTCTAAAAATTTATATATATAATTTTTCAAAAAACTATGTTAATGTTAGATATGAATTTAGAAAATAAATTAATCTAACATTTTAAAAATGGGTATTGAACATAATGTGTCCCCTAACTCAAGTACTTTTTTTCATGTACATTCCTTATCTTTCTAAATAATAAAAACATATTTATTATTTCCATTATTAAGAAAAATTCCCATGGTTATTATTCCTATATATTATTCAATACCATGTAATATTCAATTACATAATCAATTAGTTTCATTTTAGATTATTAGTTAATATTCCACAAAAATATCAATAATGAAATCAATAATTGGACTATGGTAAAAAGGGATATTATTTATTAATATATAAAAAGTATATAATTATATAATTAATATTTTTTCCCATTATTTACCCATTGTAAACAAATAAGGAATTATTATTTTTTAAAATGACCTATGTTACAATCATTTACAAGGTAGGTCATACGTACAAATGATTGTCCTTTCCATTTTCAAATAATCATTATGAAAATAAGGATAATAATATTTCATCCAAAAAATTATCATTATATTTAAAATATTATATTATTTCAGGAAATATAATTATATATATCATCTATATGATGTCGTGGTGAAGAAAGTGTCACATGGCTTCGTAGAGGTGGTAGTCTACTTTTACACAATACGATGTTGAATTTTCTTGTTAATGGAATGGTATAGAATAATAAGATATATAATATTTATATAATGATAAATATTACATAAATATCAAATATATAAATTATATTAATCATTATAAACTTATATTATATATAGGGATGTACAACATATTACATTGGATCGTAGGGCGGTAGTCTGTTGTACACATAAATCATATATATTTTTTCCACTTTGATGCTTTTTGGATATTTAATTAGTTAATTACATTAAAATAATAAAATATTATTATATTGTAGATAATTATTTTAAAAACCTTGGTAAATTAAGAATATGATATGTTCATATTAATTAATAATTTTGAATTAAATATTAATTTTACATAATAGGGGTTTCTATGTTCGATTGTGTACCCGATACGCAACAACGTGTTTTTTTGGAATCTTACATCACACAATAATTATATAATATTATTTTTTTAAATTTTAGTTAACTCCTAGACATTGTATTAGAAGTAATGAATGAAACTAACTACAATATTTCTATACATGATTGTTAAATGTAATTACATTTTCCAAAAAAATAGAGGCTTAAAATGTGAATAAATCTAATTTTATGCATAATTTACATTAAATATCTTCTTTATCAACTTTTAATATAAACCCTATTTAAATATAGTATTGGTTACTTTAATACATTCTATATGACTAAATAAAATCCTTCTTTAGAATGGGGACATCAAAATTTACTTTGTGTAAATTTTTTGTATTTTTATAATAAAGGTCATTTTTAATGAATAGTGAAAAATATTGTATTTTAATACAAATGTGACTTTTAATATAATTTATTTATATGGTTACATTATCTTTTTAGTTAGTTTTATAGTGAAATTAAAATATATTTTTACAATTTAATCCTATATTAGTCATTAGAATTGATTTCACTTTGAAATTGGACTTAAACATGTATTAATCTTTTGATAGTTATTGTTTCCTATAAAATACTAATTGTTTTGATAAAAGGAGATAGTTTTAAAATTAATTAATGCCACTTATATCTTTTGGATTTGGAAAAATAACTGACTTTTTCATTTTATTTAAATTTTTCCACTTCTGTGAATTAAATTTCAAAAATCTGACATACATGGTTGTTATTAAGAAGTAAAATGTTGTTCAATAAGAGGAAAAATAATTTTTGGTGAATAGTAAATTTTGACTTTTATTTACCGCGGTTAAAGGTAAATAGGGAAGTTCAAGGTAAAAATTATATTATAATAATTCAAAATTACCTTAACAATTGTCCAAAACTTATTGGTTGAGTCATTGTCCACCATGGGCATCCTTAGGTCGATTTTTGGACCCCATTGAGCTACTTGGGAGTGATAATGGCAATTTAGATTAATTAACTTAAGGTAAAGGAAAAAATGACAAAATTAAATATCTTTTACTAAATTAATTTTTAGAAGGGGTTATATAAATTATCTTCTCAGCTTCAAATATTCATTGGAAAGATAAAAATATTTCCTACATCATTGTATTTGTTTTATAATATTTATACATTAAATAAATAAAATTATTTATGACACAATAATGATGCGGAATTTAACTCATTAATTAATGTTTAAAATTAATAAGATTATAATGATTAAATTATTATCCAAAACATGTTTAATTCTAATTAGATGATTTTATTTCGAATATGAGTATCTTATTGTCGACTTTAATGAATTTTGGACCATTAGAAAATGAATATCATTATATTATAAAATAATATTTTCACACATTCCTAAAGAGACCCCCCCCCCTTATAAAAGGAGGCCACTTAAAACAAATTCCTCACACCTCTCAATCCATTTGGCTCGTCCAAACTCTACCCAATTAAACTCCCGACATTTCCCTCCTCATCCTTGAAGCCTTACCATTGGCAAAATCACTTCAAGAAGTATGTTTGGTTCATACTAAAGAAATTTTCCCAAATTAAAGGTAACAATTTCTCTTAAATTGTTGTATTTTATTTTACTTCTCTATCCCCTAAACACATTTTATTCCTTTATTTTGTAGAAATACCAGTATCCTCAATATACTATGATTTGGATACGAGATGGATTCGATCTACACATACACACACCTCCATCTAATGGATGAAGAACATAATGTTTATGTGGATGGAAAACCAACGCCTCACGAAACGATGATTGTTCGATTTTCATATACCGCCTCTCATGGTTTCCATTATGATGGCACTATATTTACATATGATATATATATATTTTTGTATTCTTTATGCTTCTATATTTTCCATTTATAGCATGCCTTTATGGTTTCCATAATGCGTAAATTCGATAATCTCATTTGAAGAAGTGAGGACTACCGCCCCTCAAAGTGATGTGATTCATTAATAACTTATGTGGGATGTATAAAAGATAGTGTTAATGATATTATATCTGATATTACACTGGAATTATTATATACCTATTTATCATTATGATTTAATTCCATTAAAATGACAAATATAAATCAATGTAGCGTTCATGCGTACGTACGGCTTAACGGCTCCATGAACGACGCATTTCATTTCTTACTTATATATATTATATAATATTATAAATACATGTATATGATGTATATATATGATATATATTATTTTTAAATCAGAAATATCATTCTGGATATAATGAACGTTTGACTAGATGACCAACATGTAATTATAAGATGTTCATTTTTGACTCAAGTACCAAATAATGACAAAATGGATGTTATTAACATAAATAATTGCATAATATTTATAACATGGTAATATGTTAGATAAAAGGAATGATAAACCTGAAAATAGTTCTTAAGGAAGTAGAAATTAACTTTAGTTTATTATTTCGGATATTAAAGAATGAATGGGTCAAGTCAGATATGTGGTAAGGGACTTCGTCTCAATCTCATTTCATTGAGGAATATTTTGTTCTAATAGAAGACATTTTTTTACATGCAGTATAAACACCATTTACTTTTCATTTAATTCCAAGGGAATCTTTTTCTATAAAGCATTTTACTAAATGAAAAAAAAGAATGTCTCTTTTAACGTACACGGTGGAAATGACCTTTTCTGCCGCCGTGAGTATTATTTGATCTTTGGCTTCCTCAACAAGCCGTAATGTTTTTAAAAGAAAATAAATACCTTATAATCTTACATATTTTGGTATTGAAAATGGATTTTTTCTTTCAATATATTTAAGGGATATATTGTGATTGAAATGTGGAAATGTTTTTTTCCCATTATATTTGTTGTATGTGTTATGATTTTATATTGGAACTTAGACATTTGACTGGTGGGTATGTGATAAACCAAATGACTGGTGTTGCCGTGAATACTAGGATGGGTTGTTACATTATAACCTCCAATGCATTTTGTATGAAAGTTGGTGGTATGGCTATTCTATTTAGTGATATGTCTGGAAGTAGACCGTATGATTATTCCATTTAAGTATGTTTATGTCCCAAGTTTCTTTTATATGTTATGTGTTATTTATATGGGTTTATGACAATCATTTGGTTACAAAAGATGTAATTAATGATATTTTATTTAGTGAAGAGTATTTACTAATTCATAAAGGTGAAAACTATTAATTATGTTGAAGTATACATGGTTTACTTGTTGTTTTAAAAAACTAACAGTTTTACTTCTTTATGTATCCCTTGCTGATCTTTTTATGCTCATCCCATGTTTTTGAAATATTTTTTACAGGACATAATGTGGAATAAGGTCAAGGATGGGATCAAGGGAATGACATTTTGTCTTATACATGGAAATAGAAATGACTCTCTTTTTTTCACGAGTTCATGTTTTGTAAAAAAAATAGAAACAATGTAGAAGCGACTAAATTGTAAATATTTTGAGATGTAATAGTTATGTCCTAACTCACTAAAACTATAATCTTGAGAAGATACTTAATGTGAATTATTCATTTAATTCAATATTATGTAAGGTTAAAGGCCGCATCTTTATAGTTGGTATCATAATTCAGTTTAGATAACTTTAGAAGTTAGGGTATTGTTAAATTAATATCCATAAAGTAATTTATGTTAATATTGAAATAATATAGAATTTACAGAATACCATGTTGCTTCGCCTAAGATATTTCTGTTTTAAGAATATTTTTTTGTAGATGAAACATAACAACTTTTCTGGGAATGCATACAGAGGGAAATGAGCATCCAAATTAGCATCCTGAGAAGGTAGAATCATAGTTGAATAGTTTGTTGCATTGATGGATCAGTTTACTCATGTGATAAATTGCAGTTGTATTTGTTGATGATATCTTGGTTTATTCTAAAAGTAACGTGGAGAATGAAATTCATTTAAGGGGTGTCATGAAAACATTAAATTAAAAAACATAATGGGAAATTCAGTAAGTGTGAGTTTTGGTTAATTTTTTTTTTCATGGTCACATTAATTAAAAAAATTGCATAACTGGTGATCCTTCTAAAACAAAAGTTGTTGAAGAATGTCGAAGAGCAACAAATATATCCGGGATTCATTGTTTCCAGGGTCTTGAAGGTTATTACCAGAGGTTTATTAAAAAAAATTCCTGATTATATAGTCCAATGACTATGTTAACTAAAAAAAGTGTTAATTTTATCTGGTCAATAGAATTTGATGATTGGTTTTAGTAATTGAAAAGCAGATTGGTGAATGCTTCAGTTTTGACACTACCATCCAGAAATGGTGAGTTTGTTACCTACAATGATGCTTCGTTGAAAGTACTGGGTTGTGTCCTAATGCAGATTGATCTGGTAATTTCTTATACATCCCGTCAGTTGAAACCCCATGAGTAAAATTACCCCACACATGATTTAGAATTAGCTACTGTTGTTTTTTTATTAAAAATTTAGAGGCATAATTTGTATGGAGTGAAGTGTGAAATATATACTGATCACAAAATATTGAAGTATATATTAAGTAAAAAATTATTGAACCTGTGATAGAAGAGATGGTTGGAATTAATCAAGGATTATTGTTGCATGATCCATTACCATCCGGGAAATGCAAATAAAGTGGATGATGCTTTGAGTCGAAAATGTAATATTCCATTGGCCATGTAACATTTGGAATGAGATCCTTTGGTTTTTGATTTGATGATATTTGTGATAGAAGTGGTTGGTACAATAAAATATTCTATTTTTTATCAGGTGTTTGTGAAATCATCTCTATCAGATAGAATAAAGAAAGCGCATGAAGAAGACAATGAGTTGCAGAAAAAGGAAGAGTTTGTTTAGAAGGGTATGTTTCATGAATATAACATTGATAATGATAATTTTTTGAGATATGGAATGAGATTATGTATGCCTTGTGACACACAGATGAATAATGAGTTTTTATGTGAAACTCATAGTTCCCCATTTTCAGTTCATCCTTGCAGTACTATGATATACAGAGATCTTCAGGAGTATTACTGGAGGGATGGAATGAAAATAGATATTGCTAATTTTACTGTGATGTGTTTGACTTGTCAGCAGGTTAAAGCAGAGAAGTGGTTACCGAAATTGATTCTTCATCCTTTACCGGTGCAAGAGTGCAAATGGAAAAATATATACATAGACATTTTTGTGGGTTTACCAATGAAATCTTGAGATAATAATGCAATCTGGGTTATATTTGACTGATTGACTATATCTACTCATTTCCTTCCTATTCATGATACTTTGTCTCTAGATAAACTTTCACGGTTGTATGTTAAAAAGATAATTAGTAAGCATGGAGTTCCCCTCTATATTGTATTTAATCGTGATCCCAGGTTTACTTCTAACTTTTGGGAAGGCATTCATAAGTCATTGGGAACTGAATTAAATTTTATTATAGCTTTTCATATTTAATCAGATGGGCAGTCAGAATGAACAATTTAGACCTTGTAGGATCTGATACACGCTTATTCATTGGACTATAAGGGAATTTGGGACCAACATCTATCATTGGGTGAATATTTATAAAATAACATCTTTCATTCTAGTATAAAGATGGCTCCATTTGAGGAATTATCTGGAAAGCATTATCGAACTCCAGAATTCTGGGATGATGTTGGTGAAAGGAAGCTTATGGGACCAGAATTGGTAGAAAAGATGGCATAAAAAGTTTAGTTGATTCAGAAGTAGATGAGAATACCTTAGAGGAGACATAAAATTTATGCACATAACCAGAGGAAGGATCTATATTTTGAGTTAGGTGATCATGTCTTTCTCAATGTTTTTTTCCATGGAAAAGTGTGATCAGTTTTTGTAAGAAGTGAAAGTTGAGCCTGAGGTTCATTGGAACCTATGAAATCCTAAAGAAAGTTGGGTCTGATGCATATAGAGTAGCTTTACCTACATGTTTATCCGAGGTACACAATGTTTTTCAGGTTTCAATGGTAAGAATATATATGCCAGATCCATTTCATGTTTTGAGCCTAGAGGTATTTCAGTTGGAAGAGAATCTCTCTTATGGAGAACAACTAGTCCAAATTCATGACCACATAGAGAAAGTGTTGCAGAATAAGGCAATTAACCATGTAAATGTTTTGCGAAAAAACTATATGGTTGAAGAGGAAACGTGGGAATCTGAAAATGCTCTGAGGGATAAATACCCCCAATTATTTTGATACGTGAATAAGAACTGTAAGGACACAATTTCCAAAAGCGGAGAATGATGTAACATCCCAGGTAAATGTAGAATAAGATATTTTCATATTCATTAATAATTGTTAATTAAATATTAATTTTACTTTAAAGGGGTTTCTATGTTCGATAGCATACCTGATACGAAACAACGAGTTTCTTTAGAATCTTACTTTACACACTAAAAAAGAATATTATTATTTTAAATAGTAGTTAACTCCAATCCGTTTTATTGGAGAGAATGAACTAATATAACTAAAATATTATTATACATGATTGTTAAATGTATTTACATTATCCAATAAAAAGTTAGATGCTTAAAATGTGAGTAAATCTAATTTTAAGCATAATTTACATTAAATGGCCAATTTATCACCTTTTAATGGATAATCCTATATAAATATAGTTTTGGTTACATTAATAAATTATATATGACCAAATAAAATCCTTCTTTACAATGGGGACATCAAAATTTACTTTTTGTAAATTTTTGGTATTTTTCTGATAAAGTTCATTTTTTTATCAATAGTGAAAAATATTGTATTTTAATTCAAAAGTGCCTTTTAATATAATTTAATTATATGGATAGATTATATTTTTAGTTGGTTATAAAGTGAAATTAAAATATATTTTTACCATTTAATCCAATGTGGGTCATCAGAATTAATTTCACTTTGAAATTGGACATAAACAAGTAGCATTCTTTTGATAGTTAATGTTTCTTAAAAACACGATATTTCTTTTGATAACAGAAATTAATTTTTAAATTAATTAATGAATCTTATATTTTTTTAATTTGGAAAAATAGGCATCATTTTTGAATTTGGAATATCAAATATATCTTAGGCTGAATTTTTGGTTTTTTTCTGAAAAACTTCAATTTTCGATGAATAGTGAAACCACATAGTGGTAGTTAAAAAACAACTTTTTTCATTTAAATGAAAATTTAAGAGTTCTATGAATTGAAGCTAAAAAATATGACATACATGGTTGTTATAAAAAATTAAAATGTGGTTCAATAAGATAAAAATAATTTTTTGTGAATAGTAATTTATGACTTATTTACCACTGTTAAAGGTAATTATGGTAATTCAAGGTAAAAAGAATATTATCATAATTAAAAATTTACTTAAAACTTGTTCAATACTTATTTTTTGAGTCATTATCGACCATGGGGATCATTGGGTCGATTTTGGGACCCCATTGAGCCACATGGGAGTGATAATGAGAATTTAGATTAATTAACTTAAAGTAAAGGCAAAAATGACAAAAGTAAATATCTTTTAGTAAATTAAATTTTATAAGGGGTTATTTAAATTATCTATTAGACTAAAAATATTATTTGGAAAGATAAAAATATTTCCTACATCATGGTATTTTTTTATAATTTTTTGACATCAAATAAATAAAATTAATTATGACACAATAATGATGCAGAATTTACCTCATTAATAAATGATTTAAATAAATAAGATTATAATTATTAAATTATTATCCAAAACATGTCCAATTATGATTTGATGGTTTTATTTTGAATATGATTCATCTTTTATTTTACCTTAATTATTTTTGGACCATTAGAAACTGAATATCATTATATTATAAAATAATATTTTCTCACTTTCCTAAAGAGACCCTCCTCCCCCTTATAAAAGGAGACCACTTCTAACCAATTCCTCACACCTCTCAACCCATTTTTTTCATCAAAACTCTTCACAATTAATCTCCCTACATCCCTCTACTCATCCTAGAATCCATATCTTTGGCAGAAGGTACTTCAAGATGTTATTTTGGTTCAAATCAGAAGAAGCTAACCAAATTAAAGGTAAAAGTTTATCTTAAATTGTTTTCTATTATTTTACTTATCCCCCCCTAAAATCTTTTTATTACATTATTTTGTAACAACACCGATATCTTCAATATACTAGGATGTTGTTATGATAAGGATTCTAACTAGACATTCACACACCTGCATCTAATGGATGAACAACATAATGTTTCTATGGATGAAAAACCAATGCCTCACGAAACATTTATTGTTATGTTTTCTCCTACTACCTCTAATGGTGGCCATTATGATGGCACAATATTTAAATATGATATATATTATCTATATGTTTTATTTATGATTCTGTATTTTCCATTTATATCATGCCTTAATGGTTTCCATGTTGGGTAATTATGATAATCTAATTTGAGGAAGTGCAGACTACCGCCCCCTCAAAGGGATTTGATTCGTTAATACCTTATGTGTGATGTATAAAAGATGGAGTTAATGATATTATATATGATATTATACTGGAATTATAATATACCTATGATTCATTATTTTCTAATTCCATTAAAATAATAAATAGGAATGAAAGCAGCGTTCATGCGTACGTACGACTTACTGTCTTAATGAACGATGCATTTAATTTCATACCTATATATGTTATATAGTATTAACAATACATGTATATTATGGATATATATGATATATATGATTTATAAATCATGAATATCATTCTAGATATAATAAACCTTTTACCACATGAACAACATGTAATTATAAGAAGTTCATTTTTGACTCAAGTACAAAATATCGACAAAAAGGATGTTATTAACATAAATGATTAAATAATATTCATAACAAGTTAATAAGTTATATAAAACGAATTATAAACTTGAAAAAGGTTATTAAGTAAGTAGAAATTAACTTTAGTTAATTATTCAAGATATTAAAGAACGAACGGGTCAAGTCGGACATGAGGTAAGTGACTTCACATCAATCTCCTTTCATTGAGGCATATTTTGTTCTAATACAAAACATTATTTTACACACTATATAAACACCTTTTAATTTTAATTTCATTCAAAGGTAATATTTTTCTATGAAGCGTTTTACTAAATGTCAAAAAAGAATGTTTCTTTTAACGTACGTCGTACAACGACCTTTTCCGCCACCGTGAGTATTATTTGATCTTTGGCATCCTCTACAAGCCATAATGTTTTTAAAAGAAAATTAATACCTTATAATCCTTTACATATTTTTGGTATTGAAAATGGTATTAAAAATGGATTTGTTATGTTAATATATTTAAGTGATATATTTTGATTGAAATGTGGAAATGTTTTCTTTCCGTTATATTTGTTTTATTTCGTGTGATTTTATATTGGTACTTGGACATTTGATGGGTGGTTACATGATAAACCAAATGACAGGTGGTGTCGTGAATTCTAGGACGTGTGGTTACATTATAACCTCCAATGCATTGTGTATGAAATTCATCCGTATGGCTATTCCATTTACTGATACGTGTGGAAGTCCACCGTATGTTTATTCCATTTAATTATTTTTATATCCCAAGTTACTATTATATGTTATGTGTTCTTTATATGTGTTTTATAGTAATATTCTGGTTACAAAAATGGTAAGTAATTATCTTTTATTCAGTGACGATTATTTACTTCTTTATAAAGGTGAAAATTATTAATTATGTTAAAGTATTCATGGTATACTTGTTGTTTTGAAAAACTAACAGTTTTGCTTCATTGTGCATCCCATGTTCAGATTTTTATTCTCATCCCAAGTTTTTGAAATGTTTTTCTAGGACATAATGTGGAATAGGGTCAAGGATGGGATCAAAGAAATGTCATGTTGTCATAAACATGGAAATAGAAATGACTCTTTTTTTTCAAGAGTTTACGTTTTCCAAAAAAATTGAAATTGCGTAGAAGCGTCTACTTTATAAATCGTTTGAGATGTAATAGTTATTTCCTAATTCTCTAAAACTCTAAACCTAAAATTATCCTCAATATGAATTATTCATTTAATTCAATATTATGTAAGGTTAAAGGATCGGTCCTTATAATTATATTATTATATATTCTTGGTAATGTAATATATTTCAGAGTTAGAAAAAGAAAATAAATCAAACATGATATGTTAAAAATAATATCACTTCTTATTAAAGTCTCTTAAGGTTTATGAAAAATATATTTCAATGTTTTTTTTACAATTAAAAAGGAATTCAATATTTCTAGTGGATTTAATTTAATTTAATTGGGTATGTATATGATAAATCATTTTATTTTTCGTGTTAATAATATATGATAAATGTTGATATTTTATAAGAGATGGGAGGGGTAATATTTGAATTTCATAAAATATTAAATGAATATAAATAAATAATAATGAGAAAATAAAAAAAATTGTGATTTATTTTGAATATAGGATATAAGGGGTTGAAATAATCTCATTCAATAAAATTTATCCCTGATTAGGTGAAATTTTCCAAATTATTATTCCTTATAACCGAAATTTAATTTTATATACTATTAATGGAAAACTGTGTTTGTTACACTATAAGAAACAAAATATGTATTATTATTTTAAAAAACAGGCCAATATTGATAGTAGTTGATTTCATAGATTATATTTCATTAACATTTTAAATTATAATATTTTTATATGTTTTTATTATTTAATTATGAATTATTTAACATGAAATATCAATAATATCTTTTATTACACTATACATTAAATTTCACATCGAAAACATCTAGATATATATGTTATTGAAAAACAAACATGTCACAAACCTAATTATTTTACTAATATCTATCAAAATTGGGTAACTATTACATATTTATATAATATAATTTTTTTAGTTTTCAAATATTTTTATTTATTTCTATACTACTTCCACAAGAAGTGCGTTTGTGTTTCATAAATTTATATGACAACATTATAAACAAAAAAATCAGAAATAAATTAACATGATAGAAAAAATAATTTATTTTTCTGTTTATTATATATTGCGGAAAAATATCCTTGGTTTATATATATGTAAAAAATTATCATTTAATATATCACAGAGAATGGAATTTATGAATTTTCATTATATAAAATAATACAATGGTCAAAATTATAATGACATAGAAAAAAAATATTAAAAAAAATATATGTCTATATATAAAATATATTTGTTAAATAAAATAATGGAATGTTTGAGGGTTATTTTTTTAGTTATTGTCATAATATTTTTATTTAAATTTAGTCGATTAACCCATATCGATATGACTTTTATTTTCAATGACTACAAATCATAATCGTTGAAAATAAAAGGGGAATATTTCATAATATTATATATCATAATTTAAAATAGGGAATGCATTCCATATGAATAAATTTAAAAAGTATACATAATTTAACATAAAAAAATTCCTAAAATTGTGTATTATGGTTAATCATAAAAATTCAGTCCAACTATAAAAATACATTTAATTGTGAAATTATACCCTGTCTCATAAAAATTGATCTTGAAACCAAAATTTCTGTCCATGTATTATTGTTTTTAAAAAATAGAATGTACTTATAGATCATTATGGATTTATGTCCTTGTGATTAATAAGTTTCTCATAAACATCTTCACTAGTTGTCTCCATTAGAATAATATTGTTTTATTTTCCTTCGATATCCATGTCTCCATTCCCCACCTATGTTCCCCTATTATGAAACCTGGTAATGTGTCTATAGTACATTCCATTCTAACTTATTAATAATATGTCTTATTAACTCTATTTGAAAAATGTGGTTTTTAAAAATAGTTTAATTTAAAATATAAATCCCTTTATTATTTACTTAAACCTTTTGTTTATAGGGAAACATTTAATTAATTTGTGGAAAATGTAACACATCAAAATTTTAATATAAGAGCATTATGTTTTATTGTGTGTATCACAAGCATCGCCAAGCACCTAAGGGAATACAATACCCTAATTCTTTAAAATATATTTACTATTCTAACTAAATTAAAAATATGATATATATATTGTAATGAACATTTTACTGAGTTAGCATATGTCACATGTAGCAATGAGTTTCTTCAAATGACATACATTACATAAAAGACAATGCTTTACCAAATAACGAGATAGTATTAAAATATTATTTATTATAAAAAGATATTACATAGTTTCTAAATTAGAATTTATGAAAAGGGTTAACTGTATAATGAAAATATATGTTTTACAAAAAAATAAAATTAATTCAATGGTATTAAATTTATTAAGAATGAATTTGAAAACTATTTAATATGAAGAAAATAATTTTTATTTTTATTATCACAAAGTTATTTTACCATAAAACATTTAATTCATTACATATATTGAGTGATATTATTGTGATATGTATATATTATATTCAATAAAAATATTTATTATATTCATCGTTATGATTTTATAGTCTTATTATAAAAACAAACCAAATTTTATGCATAAAATTAAATATTTTAAATCAGGCACTTTTACCATCATTTAATAGAAAAAATATTTTAAACCCAATTTTTTGAAAAAGAATACATAATATATATATATATATATAATTTATTTCATTACATACATAATTGGTATGGTTGATTTTTGGTATTTATCTGTGAAGTATCATTCTTTTTATGAATTGTGAAAAATAATGCATTTTATTTCAAAACTGTTCATTTTCAAACATATTTATACATTTAAATTATAATTTTAACTTATTTTAAATTATCATTATATCAATTATTTACCAATTAATCCAATTTCATTAGTTTTTTACAATTCCACTATAAAATTGGGTGCCAAACATTGTAATATTTTGGACGTTTTTACATTAATAACATGTATTGTCGACCAGTCCATAGGATTAAATTTAAATTACATTAAACCAATTCTATGATTTTATTTTTTAAAAGTAGATTCTATATAATTAATAATAATAAAATTTAAATTATAGTAAATTAATTTTTTTTAACAAAATATTTAGTAAATGTAATTAAAATTAATTTCAATGATTATGTTAAAATTAAAATTAATATTAGACTAATCCTTAATCATAAGGGTCTAAATGGCCTAGAAACATGTAAATTAAACAATTTAGGGACATATTTATACCGTATAATCAATTTAATATATATTTTATATTATTGTATCAGCTTCAGTTTAAAAAATGTGGGTGTAATTACCTTCCACAATATTTAATGGAGTGCCACTCAACCATTTCTATAAAATGGAATTGTCTCCTCCCTCTTCATCACACCTCTAAATCCCCATTTTTTCAAAAAATATCCACAAATATAGATCATAAAAGTATCTAATTTAATATTATAATCCTCCCCTTCAGAGTAAATCCATACAAGGAAGAAAACTAGGAAACTAAAACCCTATCAAGTTAAAATAGTGAAGTAATGTTAGAGAATAGGTACTAACATATTATTTGTTGTTAATATATGATATTATAAACATTATTAAGGGGTTTTTATAACTTGGTATGAAATTTTAATACATTATGTTGTACGAAAAATACCAGAAACATATAAATAAAATTAATGTAAGGGACTTCATCTCAGTATACATTCCATAGAGATATATTTGTTGTTATACAATGATTCACTTTTATGTGGTGTCTATTCTACAATTTGACATATAATTTCATGAATATAGTTATTCTCATGATATTCGAAGTTTCATCTAATTTTATTCCTTTTTTGGTACTATGATTTAGAATTTTAAATGTGGTGTGGGACACATATGAATATTTAATGATTACTCTACTAAAAATGTTCTTAATTATTATATTTTCAATATAGATTGTTTTTTGTTATTATTGAATTTTTTTGAAAAAAATTACATTATTATAAGCCGTTTTCCATTTATATTGACATTATTACGCATATTATCATTCAATGGATATTATTACATCATTAACCATATCTCAATTTTACATATGATTTTCACATTGACAGTAATTTGAATAACTAGGTTATACTAAAAAAATTATTTACGATAGGGATATTTGATAAAGAGTATTATGTATTTTGATTAATATGTATGAAGATTTATTCGAATTGGATATGATGGGTGGAATCAAAATTTATATATACCCTCAATGCAACAACATATTCTCAAGAGATGAATAATTTGGAGAAATTAAATGTGTTTCGATCAGTATATTTAAAATATTGTGTGAATGGTTTTAACGATATAGGTTTTTGTGTTCCTCAAACATGATGTCCATTGATTACCAATATCACTTATTTAGACTCAATTAATAATTTTACATTTGATTTTTCATCATCAAATTTATGGATGCATTTTGTTCCCTTATTTAGACAAAATTAGTAAATATTCATTAAAAATTTAATGCACCTCCAAGTATACCCCTTGAGGTCTATAGTGAATAAACATTGCATTACATTGATCTATGGGAACTCTGAAAAGTATTTTTTCTGTCCATATTTCATTAAAACTAGACATTAAACCATTTTTCATTCCTCCAATATACATGACCTTCTACCAAGGGATATTCATCCTCCCATACAAACAAACTACCATTGAGTGACCAACTTTCTTACAAGAAAAGAATAATTTAGTAAAAAACATGAAAAAATTATTTCAGTATGGAAATATTCTTTGAATATTATCCAAATTTATTTTAATATCATTTTAGTAGCATTAAAATCCATGAAGATTTGATGATGGAAAGGGTAAAAATACTATTTAGTTCTAGCGTTAGAACATAGTTATCAACACAAATGATTCCCTAGAATACACATAATGGAAGGATTTAGAAACATTAATGGGGGTTTAGGGAAACTATCCAAAATTATAATAGTTGTGAACTCACACATCATGTGAAAATCATAGGTCCGCATAAATACGTTGAACATGAATATGTTGAAAATGAAGGGGCCATCAGACCTAGACATTACCATGTTGTTCGTTGACATGAACCAAAACATTAGATTACCATTTTCCAGAAGATCGACCATTTCACAATCATTTAAACCCTAGAGTATGATGATATTATTTTTTAAAGAATCTACAAAGGGAAGATAATATTTTAATAGTGTAGTCATTTTTAGATTAAATGTAGATGCGACCTCATTGAACTCTAAAGATTATATTTTAAGGTGAGGGAATCCGTTGAAAAAAAATAAAACCTTAGTGGTATGAGAAATATAAGGGTGAGGGGGAAATATATTAAGGTATAAAAAATGGGTATAATACATAATAAATAGCTCCATCCAATTAAATAGAAGATTTGTCCCCTAAAGTGGGTGGAGGGACTGACCTGGTATATATCATCATTAAGACAGATTAGGAATCACTATATAGGGAACCAAGAAATCCATGATGGCATGTTGTAAATTTTTATGTATTTTTTTATTTCTATTAAATATTGTAATAATTTTAATAGTGTATTTGATAATGTAATATAAATATTTATCATATCATATTATTTAATTTTTTATAATAATTTTTTATTTGATGTTTTTATCTTTCAAAACATGTTTTACAAGATTAATATTGATTTTTTGTATCAATACTGCATTTTAAATATTAAATTATATTATATAAAAGATTTTTATTATTCCCATATAGTTAATTCAAATTTAAAATTTCCCTACGCATCCAATTATTATTTTTTAAATATAACATGTTACAAAAACATATAACTAAATTTCTAAATTAATTTAACATCTATATTTTGGTTATAAAATGTGTTCAATAAGTCCACAATGAGTTATTATAATATATTTTGAAATTTTATAATATTATTTTTATTTATATAAGATTAATAAATTTATAAATCAATATTTATAATTTTTGAAATTTTATTAGAAGATAATGATTTTTTTATAACTAATTTTTTTTAGATAATATCTTTATGTGGTATATCAATTATAACATGACATACAAGGGTCTTATTAAGGGGATTATTATTTCATTGTAATGGTAATAAATGTTTATAAATATAATTAAACTTAATAAAAATATTATTATAGTATTTAGAAGGAATTATTAAGGTTTCATTTATTATCAGTCAATCTTTTTGTAAATTTTTATAATCTTCCATGTGATTCTACTACATAATTCTCTTATGTTTTAAAGACTTGACATTTAAAATAGCATAATCTTGTGTTTTTATATAATTATTTTATTTTATAAATTCGTTAAGATAATTTATGTTTAGATTATTAGTTAAATATTTCATAATTTATATATTATAAATATATGTAATACAAACCAGATGAATCTATTCATTGTGTGTTATTCCAAAAAAAATTTAAAAAGAAACATCTTAAATTTTCATGATTAATTTTGATGAATTTTATATTGAATTCTTATTTGTTCTTACTCATCCATAAAACTAAAGAATGTTTTTTCAAAATATGGTATGGGTAAAATTATATCATTAATGGATATATATATATATATGTATGATAAAGATAAAAATATTACATATATAAAAAATCACCCTTCAAACATAAAAATTAGGATAAAAATAAACATTTACATACCTAAGAAATCACCTTATCTTCTTAATGACATTAAAAAAACATTTTATTAATAATTTTAATGGAAAAATATGTTAATGGATCCATTCCAAACATGTAATGATCAAGGAAATTTTACAAAAAAAATACTTTTCTCCTATTAAAAGTAAAAAAAATACATACCATTAAACATTTTCTCATTATATTACAATACAATATCATAATATTTATATATAAAATATATCAATTAATATATCATGTACTTAACCACTGGGATCATTTTAATATCACTATTATATACAGTTAAAAAAATAGGTTACAAAAATAATTAACACAGTAGTTATACATGAAATACCTATCCTGATTACACTTTGATTAACCGTTATGACCAATTTCCCAAATAAAAATTACCCAATGAATTGGAGGTAAATCATTGAAACACATATCCATTATTTTTAAAAACATCACCCATCATTATAAAAAGTTCCCATGAACCATAACATAATAATAAAATGTATAATCATTCATTTTTAAAACAATTTTTTCACATATAAAAGATAATTATCAGATATATATATTTTTTACAATGAAAATTTCTAAACAAGAAATTACTAAAACAAAAATCAATAGTGTTTTCAAATAAATAAATTTTGAATAGTTATACTAGAATAAAATATTTCATGCAATATTGAAACATGTTTTTCCTTCCATTTGTATAAATAAAACATTTCTTTTGTCTTTTGAAAATAAATATAAACAAATCCTTAAAAATATTGATTTTTAAACACATTTTAATTAACACAAAAGTAAAAAAAATCATCAATAATATTTTTTCAATCCTATAAATTTATATATATCTTTTTTCAAAAATCAATGTTAATGTTAGATTAATATTTAGGAAATAAATTAATATAAAATTAAAAAAATGAGTCTTATACTTAATGTGTCACTTAACTCTATTACTAATTGTCATGTCCATTCATTATATTTATAAATAATAATAATATATTTATTTATTCCATTATTAAGAACCATTATCATTGTTAGTATTCCTATTATTTTATTCATTTCCCGGTAATATTCAATTACATATTCAATTAGGTAAATTTTAGATATTTTCTTAATTTTCCACACATATATCAAAAATGAAATCAATATTTGGACTATGGTAAAAAAGGTTTTTATTTCCTCATTTTTAATAATGTATAATTATATAATTACAATTTATTCCAATTATTAACTAATTTCTAACCAATAATGAATTATTTTTTGAAAAATTACCTATGTTACAATCATGCAATGGTATGTCGTATGAACACATGAGTAACATTTCCATTTTCAAATAATCATTATGAAAATAAGGAAAATAATATTTTATCCAAAAAATGATCCTTATATATAAAATTTTATATTATTTTAGGAAATATAATTATATATATCATCCATGTGATGTTGTGATGAAAAATGTGTCACATGGCTTTACAGAGGTGTTAGCCAACTTTTACACAATACGATGTTGAAATTTTCTAGTGAATGGAAAGGTATAGAATAATAAGATATATATTATTTAATAAATGATAAATATTACATAAATATCAAATATATACATTATTTTAAACATTAAAACAATACAATATATATATGGATGTAAAGCATGTTACATTGGATCGTATGGCAGTAGTTTGTCGTATAGATAAATCATAGATTATTTTCCTCCTTGGTGATGTTTGGAGATTTATATAGTCAATTACATTAAAATAATAACATATTATTATATTGTAGATTATTATTTTATTATATCATCATGGTTATGCAATATATTTTAGTGTTGGAAGATAAAATTAAACAAAAATGCTATGTTAAAAATTATATCTCTTCTTCTTACAGTCAATTATGGTTTAAAAAATGATATATCCAGCGTTTTTTATACAATATAAAAGGCATTAAAAATTTATCGAGGGTAGTATTTAAGAAAATTGGTTATGTATATGATAAAAAAATTTAATTTTGTGTGTTAATAATATATAATAAAAGTTTTTTTTTATAACAGAGGGGAGGGGCACACTTTGAATTTCATAAAATATTAAATTAATAAAAATGAATATTAATGAGAAGATTTAAAAAATTGTGATTTATTTTGAATTTATGTTTTAATTGGTTGAAATAATCGCATTTAATAAAATTTATCCATGTCTAGGTGACGTTTTCTCAATTATTATTCTTTATAACCCAAATTTATTTTTTTATATTTTTAATGAGAAACGGTGTTTTTGACACCATAAGGAACTCAATAGGTACTATAATTTAATAAAACAGACCAATGTTGATAGTAGTTTATTTCATAGATTATATTTCATTAAAATTTTAAATTATGATATTTTTAGATGTTTTTATCTTTTAGTTATGAATTATTTAAAATTATATACCATTAATATCATTTCATACGCAATACATTAATTTTCACATCGATAACATCAATATATATATGTTATTAAAATATAAACATTTCACAAACCTAATTATTTTACAAATATCTAAAAAAATTGGGAAAATATTACATACTTATATAATATTATTTATAGAGTTTTCAAATATTGTTACTAATTTCTATACTACATCCACAGGAAGTGCGTCAATGTTTCATATGATTGTTAGGTAACTGTATAATCACTAAAAAGAAGAAATAAATTACCATGATTGAAAAAATAATTTATTTTTCCGATTTTTATTCATTGTGAAAAATATATTAGGTTTATATATATCTCAAAAAGATAGATTTAATATATCAAAGAGAATAAAAAATTATGACTATTCAATTTATAAAATAATAATATGGTCAAAATCATGACCAAATAGAAAAAAATATTAAAAATTTATATTTTCATTTGTGAAATATATTTAATAAATAAGACAATGGATTCTTTGAGGGTCATTTTTTATGTTATTTTCATAATAGTTTTATCTAAATTCAGTCAATTAACCCATATCGAGATGATATTTATTTTTCTAAGATTACAAATCATAAAGGTTGAAAATAAAAAGGGAATATTTCATAAAATTATATATCCTAATTTAAAATATGGAATCCATTACATGTGAATAAATTCATATATTTTACATAATTTAACCTAAAATTAAAACCATAAATTGAAAAAAATGGGTTTTTATAAAAATTCATTGTATTTATAAAAATGCATTTAATAGTAAATAGAAGTATAATATTGTTTTAAAGTACTATAATTGGATTCATTTTATTATATATTGAATCATTAAATTTGAATCAAATATCGAAAAAATTATTTGACTTATAAATACATTATGGGAAAATACAATTTTCTATTCAAATAAATTGTTTTCACTCTTCTTATAAAAATAAAATTAGTCAGATAAATATAAAAAATTTAGAATTTTATTTTGATCTTGATAATATTAAAAATTATTACCATATTATATATTACCACTACCAAAATTGAAATAAATTCATTATACTATCCACTCACAATACACAATGAAATTATTTTTTTGAAAACCAAATATATATTTTTTATCAATAAAATGACATTAATATATATTGAGTTATTATATAAGTAAAATTTTTCAAAAAATTATTATTTATTAGGACCATTATTCATATCATATAAATATATTAATCCTTTTTATAAACACCAATATTATTACTATGTTATAATTTTTATATTAAAATGATAACATCTCATTGTTCGTTTAGGTGTAGTGTTTTAAGTCGAATTATCTATGGAACATAGTTTAATATTATAAAAATATATAGGTATTTAATATTCTCTCCTTTTAATATATTTTTGTTTAAAATGTAGACTTTATATTGGTAATCAATTGATTCAAATGTGAAAATACAAATATTGATATAAAAAAATTTAAAAGGGGATAATAAAATAACCTTTTCTATTGAGGGAATGGTCTGTATGATGTCAATCTACAATAACACATAACATGGTTTAGAAACACAAAGAAATTAGTGGGAAATGTTAATATAGATATATTAAAAATTGTTAATTCCCAAATAATTCTATAGAGTTTTTGAGATCATTGATCAGAATAAACTGAATGATAATGGGAATGTCAGTGACCACAAAACCATACACCAAAGTGGATTGAAACAAGACTTAAATTCATTATAGATTATGGTATTATGATAATATTCTTATTTCAAGACTAATTTCCAATTTTAGTAGAACTATTTTTCTACAAAGATGAATAATTTAAGAAAATATACTGACTAAATAAGTCATTTTTCATCAATTAACCAATTTCCATGAAAATTTCTACTTTTTCGTGAAATATTGAGTATTAAATTATAATTTTTCAATAATGAAGAACTAAAACTGACTAATAACAAAACACATCAATATATAAAATGATAACAATATATAACTGCACACATTAGTAATTATAAAAAAACATACTTGTTAGAAAATAGTAAGGCAATTCCCTAATTTAATATACTATCATGTGAAGAAATGATAAATTAATATCTAAATGTAAACAATAATACCCAATGTTCTATATAATCTTTTTAAAATAAAATCCCTAAAATTATTCAATATATTCCCTAATACTGTTGAAAAATAATTAAAATAAATATTTCATCACATATTATTCCATGAAAAATAAATCATATATCTTCTAATAACACAAACCACTCTTAAAGTATCACATCAAAATGTATATTCCATATTCTTATAATCTCTAATATATGATAAAAATTTACATAAATATCCTAAATAACCATAAAGACACAATAAAATAAAATATTCTTCCAGAATATAATTTATCCATCAATTCTAAAATAAAATTAAATAAAAATGTGTATTCCATAACATTATAATATTCCCCAAAAATATATTAATCACTTAATACCCAAAAAAATTTCTAAATCATTATTTGAAATGTATTAGTTACTTGGAAATAGTGTAGGCTATTAGTAGTTGGTGTTACCTTGTCTCTATTCTGTTTTGAATTTATTCCATATAGCCTTATCTATCACGACCCATCCTCGGGGCCCTTGTCGTAACAAACCCAAGCCCGCCTTCTATAGGCCAGGGGCTGGCGACTATCACCAAAGGCGTAAATCCTGATAATCGGGAAGGCGTTGCCTTTATAAAAGTAAACCAAACACCACAGAGTACAAGCAGATGTAATACACTAAGTAAAAAAGAAATCGTTGAAAAGTAAGTGGGCCAGAATACAAACCCAACTGAAAGTACAGCTATAACTGAATGAAAGTACAACAAAAAAGACAAGTAGCTGGAAGAATAGATGCAGCTCCTGGGTCATCCACCTCGGATCCTACCTGAAGGGTAGGTACAGATAGCACAGCTCCTGGATCGTCCACCACAGATCCTACCTGAAGGGTAGGTACAGATCGCCTCCAAAACACTTTCTATCATTAACCTCCTCCGAGTATCGGCTAGTCATGAAGTCCACCACCGGGTACCGTCCAGTCCTCAAACAGTCGGCCACCGTCAGTGTTGCCCGTCGTCTGCAACGAACAAAACAAGGTGCGGGCATAGCCTGTGCAGGGTTGAATATACGATACTCAGTAGGGACCCCGAGATCCACAATTTCTCACTAAATCAAATAAGGATAACCACAAAGAAGGATCTCAACAGATAATCCTTACATAGGTATAAGCCCATACGTATAACTAAGTTATCAAGAAACCCGTCTTAATCAAGAGGAAACACAAAGGTTATGAAATCAACGGATAACTAGTACCTAGGTATTTTCCCATTCATATAACTATGTTATCAAGTGACCCATCTCATTCATGAGGTAAACACAAAGGTCATAGACTCACCTAAAACCAGGATTTTCATTATCGAAACTGTAACTGCTGAAGAGCTCCGTCTCTGACGAGTGCAGTGATCCTGTCATGACGCTGATGTACAACTCACTAACCTATGACTACTGAGGTACTCCTCCTATCGAGTACAGCGGGACAGCCACCCAAACACAGTAGTGCTTCCTGTCGGGGTCTACCACCCAAACACAGTAGTACACCCCCCTAAAAGCCTGCAGAGGTACTCTTTCTGTTGAGTACTGGGGGTATGCACCCAAACATAGTAGTGATCCATCCTCCATGGGTCTGCAAACAAACATAGCAGTGCTCTATCCACTGGCTAGTTGACTCACTCCATGTCGAGTCAGTCAAGTATTCGTTAGGTCTCAGCCAGCTACACGGTCTCCGTACTCCATACGCTCATCTCTAGGAGGGTCTGCTCCAAGAGCTACAGGTCGATACCCCATGTATCACAATGTCCCACGAAGAAGTATCTCAAAAAGCCGCCTCATCATAGGTGTCTCAACGAAACAGACAACGCGTCAATCAGACGTCCGGTCTGTGAGTTATTAGACTTTTTCTCTTTGGGGCCCGGTTGGTTTTGTGTGCGAACCAACCGGGCCGTATGTCAACTGTACCCCGAACACTCATAGGTTATACTCATAGGGACCGTTTCTCAACGTGATCACCAACGCCGCTGACGGTTCGTCAAATGGACGTCCGATATGAAAGTTATCAGCTTTTCTGTTCCAGGGGCCCGGTTGGATTTCAGGTTAAATCCAACATTACCACTATCCAACTATGTCCAATCTCTAGGAGAAGTATGCCAAAAGTTCCTTTTCATAATGAGGAATTCAACAAAGTCGACGACATGTCAATCAGACGTCTGGAGCTCAAGTTATACGTGTTTCCGCTCCGAGGGCCTGGTTGGTTTCAGGTTCGAACCAACCCGGTCAAAAACATTGTTCCCCGAATACTTGAGTGTAATTTACATAAATGACTATATCGATCCGAGTATTTCATCACAACTGACGGTGCGTCGACCGGAGATTCGTAGGCAAAGTTATGGGCGTTTGAGCGAAATTGCCCGAGATTAGGGGGTGCGGGATCGATCCAACCCGGCCCGAAACCCCCTCGGCGGCCCGAGCCGTGTCGACTTGACCCGGGTCTGGGTCCATCCGAGTAGGGTGCAGCCCGGAATGGCTTGAAGGGCCCGGCCCTGCCAGCGCGGCCTGGCCCGGCCTGGGCGGCCTGGCCCTGCCAATGCGGCCCGGCCCGGCCTGGGCGGCCCGACCCGGCCTGGGCTGCCCGACCGGGGCTGGGATGCCCTGCCCGGCCTGGGCGGGCGTGGCCCGCATGGTCAGACAGCTCGACACGGCCGAGAAGTTGACGAAGGGGGGGCATGCTGCCCCCTAATTGATGCCGCACCCCCCCCCCCACGTGTGGGCCGCTCCGTTTGACCGCCAGGGGTTACGACCCCTGCTATCCCCTTGGTCCCGTGCGGCCGCGGGACCGCCACCTATCGCCGCGACTTCAGTCTCATCAGACCCTCCTGGAGGCATGCTGGGCGCCGCCGCCTCTGGGTGCCGGTGCCACCGTGCCAACGCGGTGTGCCGGTTGGCCCTTCTGCGGACCGCGGACCCGCTCCGTTCGTCCGTTTTTTTTATGGACTTCACTAGCGGTCCTCCCGAAACAGTCTCTTCACTATAAAGTCTCCAAATGCCATTGCGGCCCTCTTCGTCATCTCTTGTTGATCCACACGTCAAATAAACAAACCACAGCCTCTTCGTGGTTTTCTAGCATGGTGCGACGGCTCTACGGATTTTTTCGGCATCCATGGCGTGACGCAACAGCACCGCGTTTCTTCGCCGTGTTCTTTCTTGTTTCCACGATGTGTCATTGCACCACGTTGCCTTTGATCTAACCGCAATAAACATAACATCAAAAAGCGAAGAAGGGTCAGCCTTGTTGGTGTGGTCTAACCTTGTCCCATTATAATGATATCAAGCGGCCAACAAATTATCAACGAAGTTCATTGAATAATCGTGATGGAAGATTAAACCCCTACCTTTGATTCATCGGGGCGCGTGTTCATCGCGGGGGAAGATGATGACGTCGTTCATCGCACGCTTCCACTTCCGATTTTTTTCGTCGGTGGGATGATGAATAAGAGGGAGGAAGGAGGGTCGTCGTAGAAGCACCACGTCAGAAAGGGGGCTCCGAGGAAGAAGGCCGAAGAAGGTTGGGGAAGAAGCGTCGCCGGCGTTCTTCTCGTTCATTTCTAGAGAAAGAAGTTCTCTCAATCTCTCCACCAAAAGGCGCAAGAACGTGCCAAAATAATTGAATATAATCTATTATTCTTGGTGGAAGAAATTAATTATGTGGGCCCCACTTAATTAAGTTCACGGTTGTTGGCACAATTCATAATTCAAATAGTGGAGAGGATCTGCCAAATTAATTGCCTGTGTGGATGACATAGTTAATTTGTGGTGTTTTGAGGGGGGTTTAGGGGCCCGAGTGGTCCCCACCTAATTAACAAGGAGAGGGTCATAGAGTTTTTTCTTATTATATGGGAGTGTTTTGAGGAGGATTTATTTTCCTCCATTAAGAGGGGAGTTACAGTCTATGAGGCTCTCCCTCATTAATGGGTGAGTGTTGAGAGATTTCCTCCCCTCCCATTAAATGGGGGGTAAAGCCCCGTGTGGACCCCATCTCATAACCTCTCGTGGGAGGTTATGCTGCTCGGGTGGTTCCCACCCTTATAATCCTCCCATGGGAGGTTAGGGTGTGGCGGTCCCAACACCAACTCCCATGTAGTGCTTTTAACCAACACTATCCACATGGCATAGGTTCAACAAATATAAAATAATTTGTCACTTATTTTATTTTATTAAACCACGTGAAACCCAAAAACCAACTCTCAAACACGATCATCTACCATCGAGGTGAATGTCCTCTTATGCGAAAACTGGCACTGCGAGTTCATCGGTGCCCTAGGATTTCGATTCAGAGCCCCAGTTCAAATGATAGAAAAACTCGTTTGTTCATTCACTGAACGTACATGAGCTAAACATCAGATAATGATTCCGGGTGCACTGGGGCTCAGAATCAGGATCCGTCTGAAACTACGTACAAGCAATATATCAAAAAAAAATTGAAAAATTTTCCTTGAAATTTTTGAGTCTTTAAATTATTAGATATAAGGATCCCAATTTTTTACATAAATAAATATTAATATACTTCCTATTAATTTCTAAAAAAATTAACATCCAAAAACATAATAATAACAATACCATATCATTTATAATCAATCTATATAAATACATCCCATTTTTTTCATAAAAACAAGTAATCATAATTATGTTTCATCCAACACATATTATCTATGATTTTTTATTTATCCCTTCATAATATATCCTTAAGTGTGTGTATCCAAAATTTATTAGATTTTTTCCGCACCACAATTTGATGGTATTGATTTCTGCTATCTTATGGATAAAATTTATTCAAAACAAAATATAAAAATTAATGTTTCAAAATTATCATACTATTTAGAATATATAATAATATGATTGAAAACACATATTTCATTCAATTTACATAGTTTTTCCTTTAACCATGTGTTTACTTCTTATTTATTAATGCGAAATATTTCCTTCTGATTCCTTAATGTCATATCTATCATGATTCAAAATTACATTAAAAATATAATACATAAATTCATCCATCAAGGTCTTACAATATATTGTTGATGTATACATTATCATATAGTTTCAATTCAATATATCAAGATAAGAAATAATTAATTATATTGTGAAATTTTAGTTTCAAAAAGAGATGGATGGTTAGTTAATTTGATATAAAATAAATGATAAAACAAATTAATGGGTATTGGATAGATCAAATAATTTATTTCAAATGATTCAAATTTTGAAAAATCGTTCAAAATCATTTGAGCTAGTTATTTCAATGATATTTGTGATTAAATAATTTTGAAGTCATACTGAGGTTCAGTGAGACCGTTTTTCATTCATATTGATAAATTATCCTTATTTTGTAGATAGTAACTACATAAAAACATGAAATTATTTATTGAAAATTAAAATTAAAATGGTTATTTTGAGGAAAATATCCAGAGAAATTATATAATATGTTTACCATAAAATTCTAAAAAATTATTTGCATCAAATTTAGTATTATATAGTTTTTAGCCACAAATTTTATCTCATAACTGTTCACAGAAATTAAAAAATATTTAACAACATTATTACGAAATAATCTATCACATTAATAATAAGGGTTACATGTTCCTCACACATATAAAATGTATCAAAAAATTAAATTAATAGAAAATGGAAACCCAATGAAATAGGGTCTCTAAGCCTTAATTTTTTTTTCAAAATTAAACAAATAAAACCCTAAGAGTATAAATAACTCTTATGTTAACCTATCAGGAAAACCACTGAATCTCTAATGTTTCCTGAACCATATTCTAATGCAATATATAAAGGCCTAACCATAATATTCACATAATATAGTTTAATTAAATAGTAATATGATATCTTAAATTCTGATGGATATTTTTGGATTATTATTTTATAGAACTTGTTTGACACCCTTACATAACAAACATATATATTATAATGTTGATATATCTGTTTTGAATCAATTTTCTCTAGAAAAAGAATACATTTTAAACGAAACATTTTTTACATGATAAATTTTAATAAAATTATAAGTATCTTATTATTTCATCATATCTATCCTTATAAGATGTTAAAAATATTTTAAAAACTGGGAGGAGATCAAAAATCTTAGTAAGAGATATATAGAAAAGAGACAGATATAATTATCATATGAATACATAAAAAGTTACCTCCATAAATATAAACATTTTCATAACTATGTTTTAATGTTCTATGCCTAATGATTTTTATAAAACATTTCATATGAAATCATAAAGGAATAATGAAAACACATAATTTTTTTCTTTGTAATCATGGAAAATTCTGGAATATTTCATTCACATTTGTATCTTTTCCTCCAATAAAAATTAAAAATTAAATTTAATTATTCATAAACTCATTTACTTGCCTTGAAAAATCTTTATATTTTAATAAAAAACTAATTAATCATAGATAAATCATGTAGGAAACGTGATGCATAATTTTTATATAAATACTATATATGGAATAACTGTTATGGTTATAAATAGAAAAAAAAATAGAATTAGTCCAAGAATAACCGTAACAGTTACATTTGGAACAACCATCACTATCAATATACAACATAAAACATGCCTAACGTACTGAAGGGTTAACATGAACCAACCCATCCATGGCTTATAATGGATCCACCAGTTATAATATAAAATTCTATCAAAACATAACCTAATTATAAAACATAAACTATTACATCATAGAAACATTCATATCACACATAAGATATTATTTTTGTATAATGATATATCCCATTTATATAAAACAATGATTAAAAATGTAATATTTTAAGAAAAAATGGAAATGTGGTTTTTATTTAAAACAAACAAGAATTATTATAATGGTTTATAAACATTACATAATGGTTATAGTGGTGGTCAATTTTGGCTTCCCGAAAAGAGATAAAATTGATTAATCCAATTGTCATTTTTAATGAAATAAAAAACATTTCATAACATATTTACCATTAAAAACATTTGAATGAAAAAAATAGTAATAAAATTTCATTAATAATTTTGTGATGTATTTATAAATGCATTTAAAATTTATTTTATAAAATATTGACACCGAAGAGAAATATTTATATAATAAGTCATTAAAATATTTTAAATTTTGTTTTCTAATGTAAAGTGTTTTTATATCATGTATTACTTGTCATATATATTATTTATCATAGTAAATAAAAACATTAAGGTAATTATTAACAATATAAATAAATTTTTTATATTAATTATTCCATTTATTTGAATCACATTAAAAATTATTCAATTACACAATCAATTTGGTTCACATTGTATCGTTTGATGATATTCCTATCATAAGTGAAAAATTAAATTAGTAAGTCTATAATAGTAAAATAATTATAAATATCATCTTATCTAGAATAATAATAATGAAATTATATTAATTTTATCATTTAAATATTAATATTATAACCAATACTAAAAGTTATCTACAGAAAATTAACTATGTTACAGCCATGTAGAAGGAAGTTATTACGCATGCATGAGTTATGTTTATATTTTTCAATTAACATTTTAGAATAAATTTAAATTGTTTTATCATTATATAATGATATTTTATCCATAAATACAGTATTATTTTATTGTATAAAATTTTATATTTCATTTATTTTATATACCCAAAATCTTAGCGAGAGACAAAGTCTCTGATAATTTATTAAAATAAAATAAAATTACAGTAGGCAAGCATCCCAAAAAACACATTCATTTCATAAAATCAATAACCATCATAATTTACATAATCAAGTGATTCATCTATAGTGGCCGACTCCCAGTCAAATATTTCATACCTGATTCATAGTCTTAACATACATTCAGCTATGATTTATCTTTTCCAGATATAAAAACTCATCAAAAGGTTGTTTACTATTACCTTTGCTGACAGAGGACATTGTGGGAATTTTCTTTGACATGGCTGAGTAATCCTTCCTATGCCTTCTTCTTGTTTGAGTGTTCATAGCTTCTTCTTTTTCTGACATAGTATTTTTTCCATCCTGAAAAATATCACTATAAGAAGTCCTAAACGTTCTACCCGCAAATTATTTTCCACATTCAGATATATCCCACCAATTTCTAGAAATATTCACCCTCTGGAAACTGTCATTCATACCTTTGTCTTTTTATAATATATTGTTAGAATTGACCATTGCTAAGAATTTTGGATGTTCCACAATCTCAAGATCACCATGCATCTCCTTCTACAAATTATCTTCACCAAAAACAACATTCACGGATTTAAATTTAGATAGTATTTTGGGAGCATCAATCCCCTGAGTTTCCTCAACAACATTAGAAATAATTCTGCGATTACAATATTTTCTCAGATTAAGAGACCCCCTGCCATCATTTTTGTCAAAAACCTCTACCCTCATCAGACTAGGAGACATAGAAGATACATATATGTCCAACACAACTCTCTCCTGATTCATATCCAAACCATCATTCAACATACCTGGAATGCAATTGCCGAGTGTAATGACAGCCAATTGTTTTCCAAGTTGTGGATGTATCCCAGCTGGAACCTACACCCATCCTCCATTTTCATCCAATGGACCGCCTGTCTATAAACCCACAACAATGATGACCCTTAATGCATCATTAATTCTGTCAGGTTCACCTACAAGATTCAAAACATCCATAACAACTATCGTTTAAAGAGCCTTAAGAACATTGTAACACCCCGAGATTTTCTGAAAAACATTCCTTTTAATTTCATTAATGTCTTGTGTTGTATGCTACACCAAAAGGAGCTTTCACAACACACATCTTTGACTTTCCTTGCATTACACGCAATCACGACTTTCCTCGATAGTGTGTGTAGTACGCAATATCGAGTTTCACTAAAAGATATATTATTCTAATATTATTATGAACTAGTCGTTATGAATAGTCATAGCCACTTTTTTGAATTTTATAAATTTTATCTTTTAAAATGGATTTCATTTTTGGATTCGGAATATTGAAATTATCTTTGGGAGAAATTTTGGTACTTTTCAGATAACATTCATTTTCTGATGAATAGTGAAAATTACTAAATTTTAATTAAAAACAACATTTTTAATCGAAATAATTAATAGTGAGAAATTATTAATTTGAGTGATTTTAAAGTATATATAGAATATATTTTTACAATTTAATACAATATTGGTCATTGGATGTAATTTCATATTTAAACTAGACACAAACAGGGGGCAATCTTTTGATTGTTATTATTTCTTAAGAACACGCTATTTATTTTGGCAACATGAATTAATTTTTAAATTAATTAATACAACTGATATGTTTTGAATTTGGTAAAGTAGAAATAATTTTTGAGTTCATAATATCAAATATATCTTAGGCCAAATTTTTGGTATTTTTCTTGAAACATTCATTTTTTGATGAATAGTGAAACCACTAAGTGGTAGTTAAAAAAATGAATTTTTCATAGAACATAATTTTACCGCTTCTGTTAGTGGAATTTCAAAAATCCGAGTGACACGGTTGATGTCAGTAAATAAATGTGGTTCAATGAGATGAAAATAATTTTTGGTGAATAGTAACCTCTTACATATTTTTACCACGGTTAAGAGTAAATAGGATAATTAAGGGTAAAAATGATATTATTATTACCCAAAAACATGTCCTAGTTCTATTGGATAAGTGTAATTCGACAAAAAAAATCCTTAGGAATAAAATATGACCATCTAGGCCCACTTGGATTAGATTAGGACATTTATTATTAATTTATTTAAAGAAGGGTTAAAATAGTTAAAATCAAAGTTTAATAAGTAAATAATTTTTAATACAAGTTTATACATAAGATAAATTCGACTATAAATATTAATTAGAAATATAAAAATATTTAATACATAATGATATTTAATTTCCAATTTTTAGACATTAAATAATTTAATTTATTTATGAAACAATGATGATGCAGTAATTATTTTATTAATGAAATATTAACATAATTGATGTTATAAATACCCAAATAAAAGTAAATTGAGACTTTTTAGGAATTCCAATAATTTTCTATGTTAAAATGACATGTTATTATTGATTTAATTCACTTTTTTCGAACTAATATTTCTGTTATTATTTAAAAAAAATCAAATACCAAATAGTATCAAAATTGACATAAAATTCTTTTTAAAAAAAATTTTATCTAATTAATCATTATTTTATTCCTAAAAATCTATGGTTCGGAAAAATGACTTATATAAGGTTATATATATTAATAATAAATATCTAGGGGTTCTTTGGGCTTGTTATAGTATGTTTATTAACCTTATAGTATGAGATAAGAAGAAGACACGGTAAAAGTAAAATTATATAACTTAAAGTTAAATCTAAATGATAAGGTTAAAATAGGAACCTAAACATTTCTAAATTCTATTCGATGAGATTATTTTGACCCATACCCACATTATCTTTGAAATAAATAAATTTTGATCTATTTAAAACCGAATATGACTTTATAATAAAATACTATTTTTAGTTTTCCAAAGGTGCCCCTCTCCTCCTTTATAAAAGGGCACCTCCTCCCTCTATCCCTCACACCACTTTGTGCCTTAAAGCTCAGCCAAACATTGAAAAATTCTCTTCTCTGATTCCCTAGAAACATCCTAAAGGTTCTGGTCTTCTTTAAAGACAAATTTTAGTTCCCTAAGAAGAGGTCTCAAAGAGGCGCTTCAAAGAAGAGGTAATGTATGTTACCGATTCATTAAATTTTATTTTTTTTCTTATACTTCTTCTTCATTAGTTGTTTCATTATGTAGTAACAAAATCAGTATCACTCATATACTGATATATTATTATATGTATGAAACGACCCTATTTCAACATCTATCCATCCTATGGAAAATGAAATCACCGTGCGTGCGTACGTACGGAATACCGTCTCCACGCCGTGGTGTAATCTGTTTTTTCCAACACCACCTTACTTGGATGGGTATAATGGTGTAAAGAATAACTATACATAGTTATTATAACATCATAATAATTATGATATATTTTATCATCCTATCCAATTCAATTCAATAATTATGTGAACGATTTCATCGCTCGTGCGTATGTACGGACTACCGTCTCCACGACGCGATGAGATTGATTATCCATGTTAACCATTTAAGAATGATTATAAAGTATATATAAGCAATAATAATGAAATATATGACATTATAAAGATACTGTATTTGTGTATATATATATATATAAGTATTTTATCTTCTTAATTCAATTCAACTCAATAAGGAAACGAAAACAGCATTCATGTGTACGTATGACCTACCGTCCCCATGAACGGTGTATTTCTTTCCATTTATCGATCTATTATATATATGTATATTATGAATATATATTATATATAAATCATGTTTTATATTCTGTAATTAAGTAATCATTAACTAATTAATCATATGAATAATTCAAAGTCAAAACACGAATGACAAATGAAACGATTTTACCCAAAACGCTCTTTATCATGGAATTTGCAAAAGAACGGGTAATATAAAGTCATAAGTGAACCATATATGATATCATAACAATGAATATTATTCAATAATAAGTAAATGAAATTATTTAAATCACTATACAGGATGTTCGGTTACATACGAAGCATATCAGAAATAAGGTAAGGGATAATTATTCCAATCTCATTCTTATCCAAGATTTTTTACTCGTAAGTATTTACTGGGGGTTATGTTTATTATCCATGTCCACAAGCTCTCAAAGTGTTTTTATAAAATTTTTACATTCCTTACATGTATTTTTAAGACATTTTTACCCATTTCATACTTTTACCACATTGTATGGAAGAAATCTTTTTTTGTTTACCATCCGAGGTACTTTTTGACTTTTCCGGCAAAAGTAAGAGAAGAATGATTTTTTTTAACTTATACGACATGAACACATTTCTATGGTTTTATAAAGCCTTATCATCATGAAGCTTCCTCCAAAATATTTCATGACTATTTTTAACAAAATCCTTTTATTTTAAAATTTCATGATGGTTTTTGAAAAGGAATTGATTTTGAAGAAGAAAGGATATTTTCCTCAAAAATTCATTTCAAGTGTTTTATCAAAACCATTTTATATCTAAGATGTGATTATTTCCTGTGTGTATGTTTCAATTATAATGTCTCAATGATTTGCATGGTTTCAATTTTATTAAATATCCCTTTGTTTTATATTGATTATGTGATGATGTGATGATGTTTATGAAACCCATATTATTCTGTGGGTTATGATGAATGTTTTAAGTTTATTTTGTGGCACAAGTAAGAATGATTTCACAATAAGATGGGTGGGACCTATATCTCCCTCTAATACATTGGATATCGATTTATATCTCATGATATAGACATGACTGGAACGACATGTTAAACTGGTTCTGTAATACAGGACTGGAACGAGGAATGAACTCGATTCAGAAAGGCACTTTGTCCACTAAGATGGTCTTGGCAGCAATGCCTTGGCTAATATGGAAATCATATCATGTGATTAATGGTTTCTACAATTACATGTTTTATTCCAATGCTATTTTATCATTCTTAATGTTTCTTTGTGATCTATTCCTTACGTACTTCCATGTTTTATGTCATTCCTCAAGCTTTTGATGTTTAATCATTATGATCATGTTTTTAATTTCGAATGTATATAGTATGTTTTATTTTATCCATGCATACCCTTACTGAGCATTTGAGCTCACCCTATTTATGTTTTCTTTTCCCCAGGATATAAAGAAAGATTTTAGGTGAGAAAAAAAGAGAAGATCTTTATGGGAGATGTTGAAGATCTTTCACCACGATTAGAATATTTTATTCCGAGTTTCCAAAGACACTAAACTATTACGGTCCTTGTGTGTCTATTTTGGTTATGTATTAATTATTCCGTAAAAGTAATGTAATGTCCATGTACGTCAAGATTCTGGTCACTATAGTTGGTATCGGAGGAATGGTTTAGCCAACATTTGGAAACTACGATGCGAAAACTTTAGTGAGATCCCTAGAGATATTTATAAGTTATGTCTAGGGATATCCCTAAGGTTAAGTATAAGTATAAGTTATAGTCCTAGAATTATGGTAAAGATCTTAGAATTAAAAGTAGGATGTTATATATTGAAGTTACTCCCCCATTATTATGTTGTTTTCCTAGCATGATTTTTCCCTCTCACACTATTCTTTTTGGGTTTTAGACGATGGCTGGAACACAAGGAACCGTGTTGATCAATGCAATGGACAATGCAATGAGTGTTCTCCTGAACAAACAATGTTAAGGGGGATGGAGTGTAAAATATTATTTCTATACTTACACAAGATATGAATCATTCTGTACTTCCTAATGAGAAGAGAAGGGAACAATATTCTATTGAGTCCTTCATGAGGCAACGCCCACCTTCTTTCAGTGGGTCTTCTGATCCACTTGTTTTTGAATAATGGATCAGTACCACTGAAAAGATATTTTTATTTCTTCAATGTTCGGAACATGATAAAGTCATCTTAGTAGTATAACGTTTGGAAGGTGAAGCTGATAAATGGTGGAATATTATCAAGAATATGAGGCAAAGAGATGAAATTGAGTCCATGGATTGGGATGAGTTCAATAACTTATTTTTTAATTAGTACTTCCCTCGTATTATCTGAAAAAATATGCAGAAGGAGATTCTTGAACTAAAGAAAAAGGATGATGAATCCGTTGGTACCAATGAAGAAAATTTAACAAGACTTTCAAGGTATGCTTCAGGTATTATTATCCAACCTGAGAGTAAGATCGATCGATTCATCAGTGGCTTAAAACCAAATAATTGAAGGGCATTAGCTATAAGAGACATCAGTAGCAATGAAGAAATTGTGTGTTGTGTTATCAAGGTAGAATTGGAAGTTGGTGTTACTTATCCATCTCATAGTTTTGACATGAAATGAAAGATGGCGTTTAAGGAGAAATCTCATAATAATGGTGAAAAGAATATGAATGTTTCCTTATGCTCAAAGTGTGGAAAGAAGAATTGTGGAGATTGTCTTAAAGGGACTGGAAAATGTTTTATGTGTGTAAAATAAGGTCATCAAGCAGCTGAGTGTCAAAGTAATGGAAAAAGGGTTTCTAAAGATGTGAATAAGGAAAAGACTGCAGAGAACACACCACCAACACATCAATGCTTCAAGTGCAAGGAAATGGGGAATTATTCTAATAAATTCTCTAATCCATGGGTTAGTGATGATTGACATGAGCAACCACTTATGGAAAAGGACAAATGGAAGTCACATGCGATCACTATTGGCGATGTTGAATATGACAACGATGTGGTAGAATGATTAAGTGTTTATATAATGGGATTCCAAAATAATGGTGTATATATAATCGTGGAATATTAGAATATTTATGTATTGGTCTATTGTGGTTTTCAATAATTTTATGGTACCGGTAACCATGGAAAGTGATTGAGATAATTTTCGAAAAAATAATGATATGCGCATAATGAAGGGAAAATGAGAAAATGAAATGTTTGACATTATTCATGAGCTCATGTGTGATATAAGGAAATAGTTATATCATGGTTTGAGGTTTTGGTATGTGAAAAGAGTTAACTTTTGAAAGCACTCATGTTTTCACTATGATTCAATGGGTATTCATTTTTTTCAAGAGAATACATGATTAAGGCATTCGAATGTTTGGAATGTGACCAACAAGAAATATCTCATGATATATGGGGATCAACGATGGTATTAACATGATAGTTGTATGAACTCTTTGGTAATCGTTTTCACTATAATATGAGATTGGAAAACAGTATTTTGGATAAGCCTAAATATTGGAATGGATTATGTTGGACATAAGTTAGTATTGTTTAAGGATATACGTTTTTTCAATATTATTTATGGGATGTTATAGTAATTTAGTATTAGAAAAAGAACAACCTGCAGGATGGGCGACATCCCATCGCGTCAGACAAGGCTGTGGGAATCGAACCCTCAACCGAAGTGCGACTAGCCTTTATCGCCTACCACTGGCCTACATGAAGTCCATGTTTAGCAGATACTACTTTTTTTATATTAAGAAGTATGATATATGAAGTATAAGTATATTTTAGGAACCATATAGGATTAATCTCACTATATATGGAAATATGTATTTTTTTGATAAAATTTCTAACCTTTTATTTGAGGTAGATGGAATTTACATCATTCTATCACATGATCTGGTAAACCATCACAAATGACAAATTCAACTTCATTTTTTTAAGAGATGAAGTGGAAATTGTCCAACGAACAACCAACAGTGAGACGGTACCAAAATCACGAAATTATTTCTTCTAATTCCAATTTCATCAACTTTAGGGAAATGACCTTGATAAACAAAAATGTTGTCCTAGTGCTCTTATATCCGATGAATCAGATGGTACCTCAGATCATACAAAATTTATGGCTTTGTGATTGTTGTCTTTTTCATATCCATGTTCTCTACCACTCTCCATCATAACTTGATGGTTAGATTTTTCTTCCATATCCATATTTTCACATATGTTCTCCTATATGTAAACCCAGTGATGAGTTAATTTGGGTTACCGTTACGTTGCATACTTTATTTTTTAAAGCCATGTTTTGGTCTTCCATTTTACGATGTGGGTTTCTATTAATGAATCTTTTGAGTCATAAACCATTTATAACCCCAATGAATTTCAAGGGAGAAATTCATTTTAAGGGGCATTGAATATAACACCCCGAGATTTTATGAAACATATTATTTTTAATTTCATTAATGTCTTGTGTTGTATGCTACACCAAAAGGAGTTTGCACAACACGCATCTTTGACTTTCCTTGCGTTACACTCAATCGAGACCTTCCTCAATAGCGTGTGTAGTACGCAATACCGAGTTTCACTAAAAGAGATATTATTATAATATTGTTATGAACTGGCCGTTATGAATAGTAATACCCACTTTTTGAAATTTTATGAATTTGATCATTTAAAATGGATTTCATTTTTGGAATCATAATATCGAAATTAGCTTAGGGTAAAAGTTTCGTACTTTTCGAATAACATTCATTTTCTGATGAATAGTGAAAATTACTAAATTTTAATTTAAAAAACCTTTTTAATCGAAATAATTAATAGTGATAAATTATTAAATTGAGTGGTTTTAAATTATATTTAGAATATATTTTTACAATTTAATACAATGTTGGTCATTGGATATAATTTCACATTTAAACCAGACATAAACAAATGTTAATCTTTTGATAGTTATTATCTCTTAAGAACACGCTATTTGTTTTAACGACGAGAATTAATTTTTAAATTAATTAATAAAACTGATATGTTTTAAATTTGGTAAAATAGACATCATTTGTGAGTTTATAATATCAAATATATCTTATGCCTAATTTTTTTTATTTTTCTAGAAACATTCATTTTTTGATGAATAGTGAAACTACTAAGTGATAGTTAAAATAATGAATTTTTCATAAAACTTAATTCTACCACTTCTGTGAGTGGAATTTCAAAAATCTGAGAGACACAGTTGATGTAAGTAAGTAAAATGTGGTTCAATGGTATGAAAATAATTTTTGGTGAATAGTATCTTTTTACTTGTTTTACCAAGGTTAAAAGTAAATAGGGTAATTAAGTGTAAAAATGATATTATTATTACCCGAACACATGTCTTAATTATATTGGATAAGTGTAATTCGACCAAAAACAACCTTACGAATAAAATATGACCATCTAGGCCCACTTGGATTAGATTAGGACATTTATTATTAATTTATTTTAAGAAGGGTTAAAATAGTTAAAATCAAAGTTTAAAAAGTAAATAATTTTTAATATAGGGATATGCATAAGATAAATTTGACTATAAATATTCATTAGAAATATAAAAAGATTTCCTATATAATGATAGTTAATTTTTAATTTTTATACATTATATAATTTCATTTAATAATGACACAATGATGATGCAGTAATTATTTTATTAATGAAATATTGACATAATTGATGTTATAAATACCCAAATAAATGTAATATGATAATTTTTATGAATTAAAAATAATTTTATATGTTAAAATGACATGTTAGTAATGATTTAATTTACTTTTTAGAACTAATATTCATGTTATGATTTTCACAAAAATCAATTACCAAATAGTATCAAAATTGACATAAAATAGTTTGTAAAACAAATATTATATTATTAAAAGTTATCTTATTCCTAAAAATATTTGGTTCGGCCAAATGACTTAAATAAGGTTATATATATTAATAATAAACAACTTGGTATTCTTTTGTCTTGTTATAGTGTGTTTATTAACCTTATAGTGTAAGAAAACAAGAAGACACAGTAAAAGTAAAATTATTTAACTTAAAGTTAAATCTAAATGATAAGGTTAAAATAGGAACATAACCTAGTCTAAATTCTATTGGATGAGAGGATTTCGACCCATCCCCACCTTATATTCGAAATAAATCAATTTGGATCTATTTAAAACCGAATATGACTTTATAAGAAAAAAAAAATTTAGTTTTCCAAAGGTGCCCCTCTGCTCCCTTATAAAAGGGCACTTCCTCCCTCTCTTCCTCACACCACTTTGAGCCTTCAATCTCGGCCAACCACTACCAAATTATCATATCCACTTCCGTAGAAACATCCTAGATGTCCTGGTATTCTTCAAAGTCCAATTTTAGTTCCCTAAGAGGAGGTCTCAAATAGGGGCTTCAAAGAAGAGGTAATGTCTGTTACCGATTCTTTCAACTTTATTTCCTCTGCTACTAATTTTTATTTAGTTGTTTCATTATGAATTAATAACATAGGTGAATAATATAAGGATATGTTATTTTATTTATGAAACAACCCAATTTCACCATCTATCCATCCTATGGAAAACGAAATCACTGCGCGGGCGTACGTACGAAATACCGTCTCCATGCCGTGGTGTAATCTGTTTTTCCAACACCACCTTCCTTGGATGGGTATAATGGTGTAAAGAATAACTATAAATAGTTATTATAACATAATAATGATTATTATATAATGTATCATACTATCCAATTCAGTTCAATAATTATGGGAACGATATCATCGCTCGTGCGTACATACGGACTACCGTCTCCACGACGTGATGAGATTCATTCTCCATGTTAATCATTTAAAAATGATGATAAAGTATATATAATCAATAATAATGAAATATATGACATTATAATGATACTGGATTTACGTATATTTATATATGTATGTCATCTACTTAATTCCATTCAACTCAATAAGGAAACGAAAATAGCGTTCATGCGTATGTACGGCCTACCGTCTCCATGAACGGTGTATTTCATTCCATTTATCGATCTATTATATATATGTATATTCTGAATATATATTATATATAAATCATGTTTTATATTCTGGAATTAAGTATTCATGATCTAGTTAATCATATGAATAATTAAAAGACAAAACATGAACGACAAATGAAATGATTTTACCCAAAACATTCTTTAACATGGAATTTATAAAAGAAAGGGTAATATAAAGTCATATGTGAACCATATATGATATCATAACAATGAATATGATTCTGTAATAATTCAATGACATTATTTAAATTGTTATACAAGAGTTTCGGATACATATGAAGCATATCAGATAGAAGGTAAGGGATAATTATTCCAATATCACTGTTATACGAGATTGTTTACTCATAAGTATTTACTGGTGGTTATGTTTATTATCCATGTCCATATTATCTCAAAATGATTTCATAAAATGTTTACTTTCCTTCCATGTATTTTTAAGACATTTTTACACTTTTATTACTTTTACCACATCGTATGGAAGGAATCTTTCATTTGTTTACCGTATGAGGTACTTTTTGACTTTTCTGGCAAAAATACGAGAAGAATGTTTTTTTAACTTATACGGCACGAACAGATTTTTACAGTTCTATAAAGCCTTATTTTCATGAAACTTCCTATAAAAGATTTCATGACTATTTTCATCAAAATCATTTTCTTTTAAAATTGCAAGATGTTTTGTGAGAAGAAATTGATATTGAAAAAGAAAGGATATTTTCCTCAAGAATTGATTTCATGTGTTTTATCAAAACCATTTCTTATCTAAGATGAAATTATTTCATATCTGTATGTTTAAAGTATAATGTCTCTACGATTTAAATGGTTTCAATTTTCTTATGATGAAATATCCATTTGTTTTATATGTATTATGTCATGATGGGATGATGTTTATGAAACCCATTTTATTCTTTGGGTTATGATGAATGTTTTATGTTTATTTTGTGGCACAAGTAAGAATGATTTCACTATGAGATGGGTGGGACATATATCTCCCTCCAATGAATTGGGTAAAGATTTATATGTCATGAGATAGACATGGCTGGAACAACAAGTTAAACCGGTTCAGTAATACAGGACTGGAACGAGGAGTAAACTCGATTCAGAAAGGGACTTTGTCCACTAAGATGGTCTCGGTAGCAATGCCTTGGCTAATATGGAAATCATATCATGTGATTAATGGTTTCCACAATTACATGTTTTATTCCCATGATATTTTATCATTCATAATGTTTCTTTATGATCTATGCCTTACGTACTTCCATGTTTTATGTCATTTCTCAAGCTTTTGATGTTTAAACATTATGTTCAGGTTTTTATGTTAAAATGTATATAATATGTTTTATTTTAACCTTTATTAGCCTTACTGATCATTTGACCTCACCATTCTTATGTTTTATTTTCCCCAGGATATAAATAATGGTTTTAGGTATGAAAAAAAGGGAAGTTCTTTGTGGGAGATGTTGAAGATCTTTCGCCATGATTAGAATATTTTATTCCGAGTTTCCAAAGACACTAAACTATTATGGTCCTTGTGTGTCTATTTTTGTTATGTTTTATGTATTCTGCAAAAGTAATGTAATTTCCATGTACGTCAAGAATATGGTCTCTACAAAAATCCACATTGATCCCAACTGGTTGCATTGTAGCTTGAACATTGGCCACCAGATCATCTGTTTTTATCACACAAAGATTATTCATCATCCTTCCAACCACCACATCCACCCTTGGGGTTATAGATGCCAGATCTGGATTCATGTGGTCTCCATGCTCAACCATCTCACAAATAGGATTTAGGACCTATTTCCCATGCCGAAACTGCATGTTCCCTAAAACCATTCCATATGATATTACATGAAATTCCACACTACTTCCCCTGCAAAAATACAAATGATTCCCAACAATGAGACACCAGGAGAAATAATCAGGCCATGACTCAATCACCACAAATTGCTTAATCAAAAACTCCTCACTCACAGTGATGAATAATGACTTAATCAACTGCTTCAAGAGATCAATTTAAACAGATATTTTTGGTGAGACAAGATGGCACACATCCCTAGTTCTACTATCAGAATAAAGATATCGGCCTACAAAATTTTCAGGAATGCATATAATGCTTGGATTATAAAATGGAAGTAGTAATTTTGGAAATAATATCCAAATTGGAGTGTTCGGAGAATCCCATTTCACGAGGAAGTCATAAGACCATAAGAATATAAAAAATCATGTGCCATCACAAATTTGTGGAGCCGAGGACCATGCATTAATCAGATCTTCCTTCAAATGAAAATGGATCATTATATGCCTTGAGTTGAGGAGACCATAAGTGGCACACTCCGTTAAATTCCACAAAATGAAGATGAAATCATCAAATAGATCATCATACTGGCACCGTATCTGGAATCGCGCTATAAAAGTAAAGTTCAATAGAGATGATGCATCAGTGAATTCACGGGATGTGATCAATAGTTGCAGATTCCCATTAAATAACTCAAGAAACATTGGGAGAAATAGAAATTATCCAAAACGAAGTCATGAATTCAGGATTTGAAATGGGGAGGATGAAATGAGTAGTATTAGGATTCAATGACCCCCCCTCAACCAAGGGAGAAGGGATCTTCTCAGAGGCCATTACCGCCTACGGCGGCTATCACCAAGCTCGAACCCTAATTCCCATTGTCTCCGAGTCATTGTTCTTCCCACTATTTTTATCATATATTTCATATGGTTATAAAAATCAAGCCACATCCCTTCATGGTGGTTGTAGTCCACACGTTCAAATGAATGATGTCAACCATTTATTGTGAATTGAAAGGTAAGAATGTATATGTTACTATAAATTCAAAAATTGTTACCAGAATAATTAATATAATACATATTACATAAATAAATTATTATAACTATTATTGAGATATGGGGTGGAAGAATGAATTACATCTATTCATGAAGGGTAGTCCACCATACACACAAATGATGTATTCCTTTCTCATTTTATGGTGGATCTAGATGTACATAGGTTATGTAATTAATATAGTAAATAGTCGATAAAATATAAGCAATAATATAATTATATAAATTTTTTTGGTGATTATTAGATGGTTGTAGAGGATGAAATAAAAAAATCTCAGCTAATAATGATTCATATTATTCAAACATCTTATTATAGTTTACAACAAAAGAATTTGTATGTTTATATTTTGTAAAAAAATTCCCAAGGAATTAGAGAAATATAAATGTTAGTAATTTTTTATGGGATTTTTAAAACCTAATGGTTTTTTGAAATGTCAATAAATGAGGATAATATTTTCCCTTTTAAAAGAAAGGGGTGGAGAAATCATATAATTTTATAAAATAGTATATAATTATAAAATAAAAATGATGTAAATATAGATACAAACTAATTTATATATAATATATTTTTTTATGAAATAGGTACAAAAATTAAATTTTGTATCTTTATATGTGTTTTACTAAACATTGTATTTTTTGTTTTAATCATAATTAATGTTTTTCAATTTTACTGAAATATATTATTTGTGTAAAATTTAGTTGTAAATATAGTTTAGACTAAATTAATCACAGCTCGTAAATGTTTCATGGTTAAATATTCAATAGGATTAAATTTAGTTTTATGATGATAATTTTTTTATTTATTATAAAGCATTTGAAAATGAAGCATTATATAAAATATAAATTTAACACCATTTATAAATAATTCATTTAATATTCCATTTAAAATATATTGTAAAAAAAAATTTTAAATTGAAATTTTAACACACTTAAAAATTTTATAACTATCTAAATAAATTTGGGACGCTATAAACAACTCATATAATAATTATCTTATAGTTTTCCAAACCATATTATTAATATTTCTAAAATATATAAAAGCACTACCAAAGTGATGCATATTCATTTAAAGTAATTATTTCATCATAAAAAATCGGAAATTAATAATAAAATATAAAAAATTATTTATCATTGAAATTATTTTTTTATCAAAAATATCAACCATTCATCAATATGTCTATAATTTAGAGATATAAAATAAATGAAATGACATTTTTGATTTTTCTAAATTTATGATTTATGAATGGTATAAATTATTTAAATGGACTAAAATACAGATAAATTATAAATTTTTATTATTATGGGTGAAATATATCAAAAAAAAATATGTAGGATTTTATGTTCATTTTGGAGTCCAAGTCGTATTATTTATGACATAAATTTCATGATGTACTCTTACATAAGAGATATAAATTTTCTAAGGCTACAATATAGGAAGACCAAAAATAAAGGTGGAATATTTTCAAAATATTACCCACAATTTTAAAAATAGATATTCAATTAGTCATTTACTAATTAACATTTGTTGAATAATTTAATTTTAAATTAAACCTAAAGAATGAGATGAAAACTCTTTTTCTAGAAAAATTAATTTTTTTTAAAAAACAAATTACACTATATACAAGTATAAAATCCATTCATAATGGGATTATTTTTAACATAAATGGACTAAATAAATTTCAAAAATAAACCCTATTTGGAATAAAAATTATAAATATATCAAAATAACATACATTTTTCAACAAAAAAACGTTTTTAACTATTCATTTAAAAATATTTCTCTTCAATAAAATTGAGAAATTCACTCATTTTTTTATATGGTGAATTTATTAATAATATCCATTTTTACCAAATAAAATTTCTACAAATAGTTATTCAATTTATTATATTATATAATCAAAAAATTTAATAGAACTTATTATTTCATAGAATAGCATATTTCTTAAGAATAAAATGAATTTACTAAATATTGTGTGATTATTTTTAAAAAAATAATCAAATTTTTATTTTGAATTTGACAATTATGAATAATTTATAAATTATTTAATCATACTATTTCGAATTAATATATTGAATATCTTATAATGATAATGTTAAACTAAAAATATTTCATTTTTCATTTCAAATACGAGTGTAATATGTCATATTTTTTTAAGATTTTATTAATTTGAAATTTTTTATCTTGTTCTGTTTTTAGAATTTATGTCAAGGAATAAATTATTTTAAAAACTTGAAAATTTAAAAACCCTATAATCTTCTATTAGTAAGTGTCCACAAGTCATAAAATAATATTGCATTACTTGTAATTAGATTTCACTACATGTATTATTTCACCAAGTGAAATTGGATTTCAACACATATAATATTTTACCTTGTAAAATTAGATTTCAGCATGATTAATTTTTCACTCTATGTAATTGGATTTCACCATGTGTAATCTGCAATTAATGTATTTAATTGTATGATGGGATTTCCTTGGGAAAATTGTGAAATATGTTTCAAATCATTACATGAAATGAAATAAGCATTGACATCATTTAATTAGAATACCCTTCATTTTACAAACATTTTTTGAGAATCATGTAAACCATGTCCACCATAATTTCATTACTGCATAAGCCCCTTGCACTTCTACCATGGACAAAAACTCCCTGACACACATTTTAATTGGACCGAAGATCTTATTCATGACACTTTCTTTGACTAAAAATCATCTATACACCTCATGGGTAGGGGTGTTATTTCCTTTTTGATATGTCATTATCTTCAACTCTTCTTTTTGGATAAAATGAATATGTTTTTTCTACGATTATTAGATATAGATATAGAATTGATGAATATAGATCATGGATGGTTGTATGTAGGTATATATTTAATAGATTATGTTTTTTAACTATGGATTAAGGTTTCATTTCTAGATCATGTTCTTCATCATGTTCTGGATAGATCAACTTCAAATTGTGGATATCTGTTTGCAAGAGTTTATCACCATTCATGAGGTAGGTAGTCTAAAATTCATATCCAATAGTAATGATTAAAATTATATGTGTGTAGTTGTATAATTTAAATTTTATGATTAACAATTATGTTCATGCTAAAATTATTCAATTTAGTGAATTTAGTATTTATAAGATATATGAAAATGGGATACTAGGATTTTAGATCATGAATAATTAATTGATAAATTAATTATGAGATATTAAGATTTTTTATTTTCGTTATTAATTTAATTATTATGGGATATTAATGTTATGAATTAAATAATCTATTGGTGAATCAATTATGAGACTATGAAATTGTGTTTTGAATAATTAATTTTTAAAATTAATTACAGAGATATTGAAATTATTGAGATTGAATAATTAATTGTAGAATTAATTAATGTGGATGGCCAGGATTATGATCCTATGGATTTGGATTATTATTTATGGAATTAATTATTGTAGTTGTTGTGATTATTAAATACACTAACATAGAACAATTAATTGAAGAATTAATTGTGGTTAATATGTTAATTGATACAGAATAAATAATTGATAAATTAATTATTGATATTGATTTTTTTGAGAGGGAATTGATTTATTTAGGAATTAATTAATGAGAATATAGTTATTATTTAATTTTTGAATTATATAATGTGATTAATTATTTAATGAATTAATTATTATGTGCAATGTGATTATTAAAATATTGAATTTAATAATGGGATTCAGAAATAGGATAATTAATTAATGCGTCCAATGTGATTATTTTTTTTAAGTTAATACAGTTTTTAATTAATTGATGAATAATTAATCAGAGCCATTTTAATATTCAATTTTTGGATTCAATAAATGGATTAATTAATTAGCGAAATAATTAATGGGTGAAATGTTATTATTAATTTCAGGATTTAAATAATAGGATTGAGAGGATTAATTAATTTTTGAATTAATTAATGGTATTGATGATATTAATTAATTGGATAATTAATTAATGAGGTTTGTTTTGTAACTCCTATTTAATTATTTATATTAAATAATTAGTTAATAAATTAATAATGACTTTGGTGTTGAATAAATTTTTAGAGATAGATTAGTTAATTGTTAAATTAATTAATGTGGAATATTGAGATATTTAATTGATTGAATTGGATAATTAATTGGTAAATTAATTAATATATATTGAGATTTGAGAATTAATATAATTAATCAAGTAATTAGTTATTAATTATTATGATTTTGAATGAGATAATTAATTGAAAAATTTATTATGTGATTTTGATATTGTTGATATTTATTTACATATTTATGAATTAAATAATGGTTTTGATTTACTTAATTAATAGGGGAATTAATTAAAAGTATTTATATGAAAAAATAATTGTTTAATAGGTGATGAAATTATTGGGAAATTATTTTTTGTGTTAATTATCGAATTTTTGAATTATAGATTGTGAATAATTGATTGGGTAATTACATATTGGATAACGAGTTGTGAAATAATGGGATTTAGGGATTGCTGAATAATATAACTAAAAATGGTATGTAATTGTTATGGAAATGGCATTGTCAATTTGTGTGTTTAAATGAGAAATATGGATTATTAATTTGTTAATTAATTATCAATGTAAATGATTGAAAAATTGGGATAATTAAATGTTGAGTTAATTATAATGTTGTCAATTTGTAAATGTGAAAATTCATTGTTGAGTTAATTTTTGAATATTTAAATTGGATTGAAATAATTAATTGATGAATGTAATTTGATATGTTGAGAATGGAAATTGATATAAATAATTGATAAATTAATTATGTGTAATTGGATAATTAATGATTGGCCGTATTAAAGAGATTAATTCACTTATCTATTTTGGGAATTAATTAAGGGGTTTTATATGATGTCTAATTGGTGATCCATCAATGGTGATGAGCTTATTATTTAATATATAAATTAATTAATGTGATATTGGGTTAAGGGGTTTAGTGTTTTTCAATCATTTTTTGGGATGATTTTCTATTTGAGATAATGTGGTTAATATTGATAATCATTGATAAATTGGATACATGTGATATTTTGGAAATGTTGAATGGTACTATGCTCATTAGGCCAACTATTATGAATGCTAACATGCTCAAAATATTATTTATTTTTAAATGATGAATTTTAACATGCTCATTTTTCTATTTTTTAATAATGGTAACATGTTCATTCATGTTCTGTGATTAAATGAATGGTTATATTGCATTAATTTGTTAAATATTGATGGTATCATGGTCATCCAAATTGTGTGAATTAATGAATGGAAACATTGTCATTCATTATAAAATTAGGATGCTAACATGGTCATCCAAATTGTGTTATTTGATGAATGGTAACATGGTCATTCATTGCGAAATAATAATTTTAAAATTTTAATCCAAATTCTGTCAATTAATGAATGGTAATATGTTCATTCATTGTGAAATAAGCATGGTAGTGATGGTACTATGAGATATGGCATCACATGGGAATTCTTTGAACTCCCCCTGAGTCGAATCAGGTACTGAAATATGATATATCTCATTTTAACACATTGAGATCTAAAATGAATTGATTTAGGAATTATGATATGATATTTAGATGATAACACATTAGGATCTCACATGAGATGATGATAATATTGAGGAACTGGTATCCTCGTGAATCATAGAGTTAATCTGTTTAAATAATAAATAAATGATAATGTGATAACTATTTATTTAGGCATTGAACATATTTATTTATACAAGTGCAGAAATTGTCAGACTATTTTTTGTAGATGTCGTTGGTGGTGGCCTATTGAATTGTACTCACACCCAACACAGGCTACCTAATAGGTACCTGAATAGAAATTGTGTTTTCTAGAGTGGTTAAGGGAAATGATGTCATGTTTGATAGATTATTTAGGTATGTATCTTGTATGAGGTAACCATACATGGTTTAGGACCTGATTGGAATTCCTCATTGACTTTATTATTATATATTATTTTAGAATATTTGAATATTACATTGGCATAAAATGTTTACCTATTAGTTGAGTATTCTATATTTTCATTTGGTTATATTGTGACATTGATTCTTTTTACAATTATATAATATTCTACTATTGTTTATTATTTCCACTATTGTTTACCAATATAAAAGATGGTATAATTTCAAAATGAATGATTTTATAGATCCTCGCTTTTAGTAATAATCTTTTGGAATACTAGGTGGTGGACAAGAGGTCATGTGACTGACTGGATTATGGAACTCCCACTTGGGACCTAGGCTAGGATGTTACAATGTTATATCAATGGTCTAGTTTTATTTCATCTTCTCTTGTCTTAGTATTTGGGAAATGTATAAATGAGACATAGAATATTTGGGGCTTGGTTATATTATCGTGAATTTGAGTAGATATCCCATATATGGAGGAGAATCCCTCAAACAATTGTGGAATTTTTGTTATTTTGATTTTATGTTACAGTTTAATATTATTTCACTATATGTGACACACTTGTTTTTTGATGAGGTTTTTGTTTCTAAGATTTGTTTATATTTACTTGTAACCCATAGTATCATGATATTTTTTTATTTAGGTATAATTATAGGCACATAGGACTATTTTTTACATTCATCATTGTAAGAACACAAGCAAAAAAATGTTTTGTTAAAGTTGTTGAAGTTGAATTATTTTTCCATTCATGTGAAATTGAAATAAAAATGGAGCCTAACATAAAATGGTGAAATTTATTAGAATGATTCCTAATGAGAATAAATGGGTGTCTAAATGTGAAAAAATGAACAATGAGAATCTGTATAAACTTGTTTACCGTGACCCAGGTGTAGGATGTTTAAGGGTAGTGATAGTTAATCGATTTTTATTGTGTGGTAGGAATAAAGGGGGAAAGAATCATTATAGTTTTTATTAAAAGCCTATTGTGAATTTTTTAGTGATTTGAATTAAAAATCAATTATATTTTATTTATAACGTGATTTTGGTATTTTTGGTAGTGGTAATTCTCTATTTTTAGAACATAGTTGTGTGTTTGGTGTGAGACCATCTATTTTTTGGATCTGTGTGGTGAGATGTTTTCGAGCAGGGAAGACATATACTATTTTTCGGTTACTATTCATACATATTTGGAGGTAACATCTGTAATTAATAATTACTTTTTTGTGATTTACTAAATATTTCATAGTGTAATTTTAAATAGTGATGATCATGACCCCTCACATGGTATTGACCCAAGTACACTGAGAATGATCTGACTTTATGAATTCCTACTTAATTTTTTTATCATATGGGTCTCGTTGGAGGAATCTCTTATGAATAAATATACATGGGGTTATATGGTGGTTGATAAACCATTGACATTTTACTGATGCTGTTTTCATGATTAACTAGAAGTCGATGAATGTTGTAGAGGTTGGATAGGGGTGGATGAGTTTCTTGACAAGTTCAATAAAAAATTATCCAACTATGGAGGATATGTGTTAATTTTAGGTGTGTGGAGAAATACAAATAATGAATTATAATTAGGATCATATTTGGATAATGTAAAAATTTTCTAAAGAAAATACAGATGGGTCATTGAGGTGGTAAAATTACATCCTTCCAGTAGGTTTTTGATGGAGTGGCTGAGTGAAAATGTTGTATTTTTTTCTTATAGTTGTTTTGTATAGTGGGTTGGGAATGGTGTTGGTTATATTGTGGAATTTCATCTTGAGATTGATGTGTCGTTTTAGGAAAATCGAATACATGTGTTGGGTGTTTATTGGAATGTGTTGTTGATGAATATTATGTTGATAGTTTGTGTTTTGTGGAATCATAGAAGAGTCAAAGAGGAAACATGGGAAAGGGAAGAAGACATGCAAGCATAGCAGACCAATCATTCTGGGTCAGAATCATACAGAGTCTTAGAAGTGTAGCTCGAGGACGAGCTATTATAAGTTGGTTAGATTGAATGATCCTGTATTTTTTCAAGTAGGATTTTTTACATTTTTGGTTAGCGATGGTTTCCATAATTTCATTCACGGCTTAAATAAAGTCCAAACCATGAAATTTCACACCCCCTTTAATTGTATTTCTCAATGATTCATCATTTCATGAAATTAAATTTTACTATAAGTAATCATATTTTACCATGTGAAATAGGATTTCACCACATGTAAGATTTCACTATGCGAAATTAAAGTTCACAATGTTTATTATTTCACCGTGTGTAATTGGATTTCACCGTGGGCAATATTCATTTAATGTTCTTATATTGGTTTCACTATATTTTACTCAGGAAAATTATAAATTAGCTAAAAATCACTACATGATGTGATATAAGGATTCACATTGAGTAATTTTCACAATCATATTTTTAAAAACACATTTCCTACATTGAATAAAACCCTTAGAATGTAATTTTATTTATAGTATAAGCTTTACATACCTCCACCTTTGATCGATAATCCTCAACAAACCTCCATGTTGAACTGCAACCCCTCTATGCACCACTTTCTTCATCTAAATACCATATGTGCACATATTAGGTACAATTTTTCACCTCGTTTTGATCTAACATTATCTTATGCTCCACTTCCTGGGTAAAAGAATATTGTTTATCTATGAGTATGGGATATACATCTAGAATTGCTGAATAAAAATATTGTATTTCTTATTTAAGGTCTATATTTAAGATATCTTGTTTTAATTTACTGTGTATTTAGGTTTTGGATCTATAAATTGTTCTTCATTGCATTCTAGATGGATCCGCATAAATTGGGTATTTTCATTGATGATCACCCATCACCGTTCTTGATGTAGGTTGTCTAATATTTAAATCCCATAGTATTGATTACCATTATGAGTATTCTATTTTATAAATTCTATTATATGCTTAACAATTATGTTCATGACTAAATTAATTAATTTTGTGAATTAATTAGTTAAAATAAATGTGACATTGGGATATTGGGATTTTATGTCATGATCAATTAATTTTTTTATTAATAATGAGATATCAAAATTTTATTGGGATAATTAATTGTAAAATTATTTATGGGATATTTATGTTATGAATTGAATAATTAATAGTGAATGAATTGTGAGGTTATTACTTTTTGATTTGGATAAATTATTGATAAAATTAATTACATATTTATTGAGATTATTGAACTTCATTTACTAATTATTGAATTATTTAATGATAATTATTTCTAGTTGTTGTGATTATTAAAATAATTTTCTTGGAAATAATAATTAAGAAATTAATTTATGTGGTTTAATTAAAAAATACAGAATATTTATTTGATGAATTAATTTGAGATATTGAATTATTTGAGATGGAATTAATTGATTAACTTACTAATGGGTGCATTATGATTATTGAATTATTGAATTAAATAATATGATTAATTAACATCTGAATTATTTTTTCTGAGTAACGAAATTATTTAATTGTTTAATTAAATTATGGTTTTGATTATTTCTATAATAAATTAACATGGAAAATATGATTATTCAATTGTTGAATTAAAAACATAGTTTAATTAATTAATTAGATTAAGGTGATTATTTAATATCTGAATTGAGTAAACAGATTAATTAATTAATGAATTAATGAATTGGTGTTAAGTTACAATTGATTAGATAAATTAAATAATATTATTGATATGATTAATTAATTGTTTAATTAATTAATGGGATTGACGAGATTATTTAAATATTGAATTAATTAATTTCATTAATTTTATTTATGTAATTTATTAAGTTTGATTGATTAATTTGTGAATAAATTAATAGAATACTATATGTAAAAGAAATAGATTGAGTTAGATTACGAAATTTGGGAATTAAAGAATATATATTTTTGGGATATTGAATTGATTGAATTGGATAATTAATTGATGAATTAATTATCTGATATTTAGATCTGATAATTGGTACAATTAACTAAGTAATTATTTATGATATATTTAGAGTTTCAATGAGATAATTGATTTCAAAATATATTATCAGATTTTGAGTTTGTGGATATTAATTAATTAATTGATAAATTAAATAATTTGATTGCTTTCCATAATTATATACAGAATTATTAAAGTAATTTTTATGAAAAAATAATTATAGAATTAGTAATCAAATTATAGGATAATGAATTGGAGAACAAATTAAAATAAACTGAATTAAAAATTTTAATTAATCTATCGATGAATTTATTATTGGATGGAGAGTTGTCAAATTGGGATATATAGGGATTATTGACTATGAAAAATAATTATGATAATTTATTATGATGTTATTTAGATAGTTAATTTTTTTATTTTTAATATAAATAATGATAATTAATTGGTGTATTAATAATTAATGTAAACGATTGAGAAATTGTGATAATTAAATTTTGATTTAATTATCTTGTTTTCCATTTGTAAATTGGTCAATACATTGTTGAGTAAATTATGAAATACAGATTTTCATATTGATATAATTAAATGATTAATTATCTTTTAGATGTTAATTTGGAAAACTCGGATATCAATATATTGAATTAATTATGAGGAAGTGATAAATTAATGATATGATTATGTAAAGAGACTGATGTGTTTAATTAATTGGTTTAATTAATTAAGAAGATTTATGTGAAAAATATTTGTTGAATTAGAACAAATTATGAGTTGATTAATTTATTTATAAAATAATTAATGTGATATTGTTGTAAGGGGTTTATAGTTGGTCAATCCTGCATGATGTGATGATGTGATATATGCAATATTGTGATTAATATTAATTATCCTTGATAATTGAGATACATGTGATATGTGTGAAATGGTGAATGGTATCATGCTCCTTCTCCCAATTATTATTATTGGTAACAAGATAATTTAATTATGTATTATTAAATGGTAAATGGTAACATGATCATGCGGCCATGTATTGATAATGATAACATTGTCCATCAAATTCTGTAATTAAATGAATGGTAACAAGGACATTAAATTTTAAAACAAGGATGTTAACATGGTGATCCAAATGGCGTGATTTAATTAATGGTTACATAATCATTCATTTTGAAATATGGATGGTAACTTTATCATCCAAATTATGTTATATAATTAATATTAACATGGTCTTTCATTGTAACATTTGGTTTGTAACTTGGTCATCTATATTGTGTAATTTAATGAATGCTAAAATGTTCATTAATTGTAAAATAATCATACTAAAAATGGTATTTCAAGATATGTAATCACATGAGAATACATTGAACTCCACCATGAGTTGAATTAGGAATTGAGATATTCTATCTCTTTGAACACATTGATCTCAAAAATGATTCAAATGAGGTATTATGATTTTATATTACCAAGATATCACTTTGGGCTCTTCCAATAGCCAACACTAGTATTGAGGTAGGCGTATCCTCATGAAGACAAGAGTTAATGTAGTTAAATAATGAAAAAATGATAATCTAATAACTGATTATTTATGCATTATACTTATTTATTTATACAAATATATACACATGTGTCACTGTATTTGTTTTGATTCCCTTTTTGGTGGCCTACTGAGTGGACTCATTACCTACTTAGGATGCCAAATCAGTACCAAAATTGACATTTTTAATAGACCGATTAAGGGAAATGGTCATGTGTTGGATAACATTTTTTGGATGGATCCTGGATGAGGGAACTATACATGGTTCAAGTCCCTCTTAGGAGTCTTCAGTGTCGTTATTTTATGTTTTAATTTTTTAAACATTGAAAATTGGTTTGGCGTGGAATGTTTAACTTTCAGTTGAGTACATTATTTCAGTTTTGGATATATTGTGACCTTGGTACTGCTTATGATTATATATTCTTTGGTTATTGTTTATTGTTTACATAGGTGTTTACTCTAAAAAAATTCTATAGTCACCCAAGGACTTACTATACCCTCTCTTCATGTTTTTAGCCCATGGAACACAATGAGGAATACTCGAGGTCATGTGGCCGACTAGATCGAGGAAAAATCATGTGGAACCATGGAAAAGACGTTACAATATTGTGTCCAAGGTCCAGTTATCATTATTAGTCATTTGTATTAAATTTTGGGAGAGGTAGATAAATTACTAGTATGTGTTGGGGAATTTTTATGAGCTCATGTATTTTATTAGATACCCCACGTATGGGGGAGAACCCAAGTACCCATGGTGGGATTTTAGTTACTGTGGTTTTCTATTAAAATGGAATATAATTTCACCTTGGGTGACACACATGTTATGTGATGTGGGTTTTGTTTCTGAGAGTTTTTGTAACAGACTTGTTTCCCTGAATATCATGATAGTTGAGTCTTCTTGCATCATTCAATGCATTCAAGATTATTTTGTTACATGCATAATTTTAGGCATGCACGTGAAAACATGTTTTAGGAATTTTCTTGAACATGTACTGTTTTTCTTTTTAATAATGTTGAAATGAAAATGGTATTAACATAAAATTGAGAATTATTTTAAAATTATTCATGATGAGAATGAATGGGTGTCTAAATAAGAAAAATTAATATTGAGATTTGTTTACCCTTGTTTAAAAGGAACCTGGTGTAAGATGGTTAAGTGTAGTGATAGTGCATCAGTTTTGAATTTGTTGAAGGTAGAAAAGAGGGAAATAATTTTTATAGTTTTTTGTAAAATATAATTTTTAATTGTTTTAATATTGTAAATTAAAAATCGCTTAATTTTTTATTTTCCATTGATGTTGGTATTTTTTGGTAGTGATAATGCACTAGCTGACAAGTACATTTTTGATTTTGTTAGAGACCATTTGGTTTTGGATCTGTTTCATGGGATGTTAGTAGGTTGGGAAGCCCATGCCTTTTCTCAGGTTATGGTGTTTCCATATTGGCGGATAAAATAGATAATGAATGGTTATTGATGGTGATTTATTTATGACATCATAGTATACATTTAATTTGAGATGATCATGACCCCAATATTGACATCGACCTGGTACACTAAAAAATCTCTGAAAATATAAATATCTCGTTAATTTGTGTTTTGTTAAATTTGAGAAATTTTAGAGGAAGCAGTTATGAATTTTTATATGTAGAGAAAGATGGTGGATGGAATTCCATAAAAATTTTATAGATGATTTTCTCATGATTAAACAAAAGTTGATTAATGTTGTGGTTCGTGGATTGGGGTGGATGTGTTTTTGAGAAGTTGGGTTAAAAATAATTTAATGTCTTAGGTACGTGTGCCTGTATTATATGTGTGGAGAAAGTCCATTGAGAAATTCAAATGTGGAACATGTAAGGTGTGTGTTCAAATTTCTTGGAGAAATATCATGTGGTCTCTAAAGGTGGTGGATGTAAATCATTTATAATTTGTTTTTTATTGTGAGTATGTGTACCAATGTTGTATTGTGTTCATGTGTTAGTTGTTAATAGTGATTTGGGAATGGTGCTGGGTATTTTGTGGATGTTTATTTTGAGAATGATGTATCATTTATGGAGAATCCAATACATGCATTGGGTCGATATGGAAATGTGTTGTGGAAAAATATCATTCTGATAGTTTTTGTTTTGTGGAATTTTGGAAGAGTATTGGATGAGACTTAGGAAAGGGAAGCACATTTTCAAGCTTAGCGGCCTAATCTGTTCAACACATAATCATAGAAATTCATGGGAGTAGTTCGAGGATGATATGTTATTAGGTGGCTATATTGTAAGATGCCATATTTATCTCGGTTTGTATCTTATTAAAATTTTGATTAAGATGGGATGTTTTGTATTTAATTCCTTGTATAAAATAATTTGAAACCTTCAAATTTTACACCTCATTTAATAGTCTTTCACCATGTGTCAACAAGTCATGAAAAAATATTTCACTGCGTGTAATTATATATCTCCACGTGTTGGAATACACCACTATTAATATTTCACCCTGGGAAATTAAATTTTAACATGTGTAATTTTTAACCATGTATAATTGGATTTCACAACATAAAATCTGCAATTATTGTTCTTTAAAGGTTTGAAAGGGTTTCCTCAAGAAAAAGGGGAAATCAGTTAAAAAAAATACATGACGTGAAATGTGAATTCTCGTCATGGAATTTTCATGACCAACTTTTTAAAACCATATTTCTTTCATCGTGTAAACCCTCCAAACCCAATTTTCAGTACTGCGTATGCTTTGTGCACCTCCACTTTAGACCTGAACCCCTCAGCGCAACTCCACCTTTGACTAAAGCTACATTTTGTACCACCATATTCGACTGAAGGCCATTTTTACAACTCCTATGTATGTTTTTTCTTCAATTTTATATAAATATTTATATTTTGATCCTCATCCATGTTATAATAATTATTTATATCTAGGATTATTAGATCTAGATCAAGATTTATTATATAGTGATCACATATTTTTGGATTTATGCCTATGTTTAAGAGATCCTATTTCATTTAACTATGGATTTTCTGTTTATAATATGGATAGTGTTCTTCATATCATTCTTGATGGATCCGCTAGAAATTTGGGATTTCTATTTTCAAGTGTTCATCACCATTCATGTGGTAGGTGGTTTAAATTTAAAAGACCCTGGTACTAAAATCAATTATGTGTATGTAATATAAGAATTTCTAGTGATGTTTGAAAATTACTTTTATCATTAAATTAATATATTTTTTGTATTATGTAATTAAAATATTTCTGAAATTATGATATTGGGATTTTCTATAATGAATAATTATTATTTTTATTAATTATTAGATATCATGATTTTTTTCGGCTAATTATTTTTAAAATTATTTATGTGATATTAATCTTAAAAATCATTAATTAATTTGTCATTTAATTATTAGACAATGAGATTTTGATTTGTATAATTAATTTTTTAAATTAATTACAGAGTTATTTAGATTTTTTATCATGATAAATTAATTATAAAACTATTTAATATGAATTATTGGGATTATGAAATTCTGAATATGGATAATTAATTATAGATTTAATTATTGGAGTTTTGGTGATTATAAATTTATTTACATGGAACAGTTAATTGATGAAATAATTATGGTAGATCAATTAATAAAGATGAAACAATTAATAGATGAAATAAATAGAGATATTAAAAAGATTGAGGTGGAATTAATTAATATATTAACTAATTAGTGGGTGTATTGTGATTATTTAATTGTTGAGTTAAATGAGGAGAACAATTAGTGTTTGAATTAATTAACGTGTTTAATGTAATTATTTAATTGATGAATTAAATAAATGGATTGATTATTCATATAAATAAATAATTTGACCAATATGATTATTTTATAGTTGAATTAAATACATTGGTTGATTAATTATTGAGATTCATGTGATTCTTTAATTTTTGAATTAAATACATAGAATTTTTAATGAAATTGAGTCATGTGATTATATAATTATTGAATTAAATAAAATGATTAATTAAAAGACGAATTATTCAATAGGATATATCTGGTTATTTATTTGATGAATTTAGTAACAGGAATGATATGATTAATTAGTTATTGAATAAATTAATAGGGTTGAAGATATTATTTAATTTTATAATTAATTAATGGGGTTTGACCTGTTAATGCATTTGATTAAGTTATATTTATTATTTTTGTTATTTAATTATTATTTACATTTATGTTAAAGAAATTGATAGAGTTAAATTACCTAATTAGTGAGTTAATTAATGTGGATTGTTGGGATATTTAATTGATATAATTGGAAAATTGATGGATCAAATAATTATGAGATATAGGGATTTAATATTTCATAAGTAATTCATTATGGAGTATTTTGAATTTTTAGTATATAATTAATTGAAAAAATTATTATGGTATTTTGAGTTTGTGGATATAGATAAATTTTTTCATGATTTAAATAATGGAATTATTATTCAAAATTAATTGGGGAATTAATTAAGGGTATTAATATGAAAAAATAATTATTTAATTATTAATGAAATCGTTGGATAATTAATTTCTGATTTAGTTTTTATATTGTTTATTTATAAATTTTGAATAATTTATTGGTGAATTAATAATTGGATAACGAGTTATATAATTATGATTTTTATGGAAAGTTTAACAATATAATTAATTGTGAGATGTAATTATGATTGTATTGAGATAGTCAATATATGTGTTTTAATAAGAAATAATGATTATTAATTTTTTAATTAAATATCTATGTAAATGATTTTGAAATTGGTATAATAAAATATTGAGTTAATTATCAAGTTGTTAATTTGTGAATGGTATAATTAATTTTTCAGTTAATCATGGAATATTGGATTTTGTATTTAGATAATTAATTGATGAATTAATTATGATATATTGAGTTTAATAATTGAGTTAATTAATTGATGAATTAATAATTATAATGTGATTAATTTACTGTAATGTTAATTAATTGATTTATATTCTTAATTAATTAGTGAATAATTTAAGGGCTCTTCTGGGATTACTAATTTTTTAATTTGCAATTACGATGTGATGATTAATTAATTTATAAATTAATTAACATGATATTGGTGTAATGAGTTTAATGTTGGTTAATACTTCTTTATGTGATAATGTGATATATGTATTGTTTGAGTTTATCTTGATTGACCTTGATAAATGAGATACATGTGATATGTGTGAAATGGTCTCATTTTTTTCAAATTTCACGAATGATAACATGATCATTCTATTATGTATTATTTAATTGTAAATGGTAAGTTGATGATTCAAACATGTATTAAGAATGGAAACATAGTTATTCAAATTGTGTTATTAAATGAATGATAATATGTTCACTCGTTTATGAGATAATGATGATTACATGGTTGTCAAAATTGTGTTATTTAATGAATGGTAACAAGATCCTTCATTGTGAAATAATGATGGTAAAATAGTAATCCAAAATCTGTGATTTTATGTATGGTTTCATGGTCATTCATTGTAAAATAAGGATGGTAATGTTGTCATCAAAATCATTTGATTAAAAAATGGTAACATGGTTTTTCATTGTGAAATATGAATGGTAATAATGGTACATAGAGATATGGCCTAACATGACAATACATTAATCTATATAATGATTTGAATAAGGAAATGAGATATTATGTCACCTTTAAACACATCAAGCTTTAAAATTAGTAGAATATGTTATTAAGATATGATAATATTGAGGGAACACTCCATGATCTATCATGAGATGAAGCAAGTATTGATGTACAATTTTCCTTGGGAACTATAGTGTTACGTTAGTTAAATAAATAATAAATAATAAATGATAATTTTATAACTATTTTTTATGCATTATACATATTTAATTATAAAACTATATAGCATATCTGAATGGATTTGTCTTAGATGCTATAGGTGGTGGAATAGCGAGTTATATCCACGCCCTACATGGGCTACCAGATCAGTATATTAATATACATTGTTTTTTTTTGAATATGATATGGGAAATGACCCGTAATAGATATATTATTTATGGATGGATCTTGGATGAAGGAACCAATCATGGTTCATGACCTTCTTGGGGGTCAGTAGTGTCTTTAGTTCTAGTTTTCATTTTAGGGACATTGACTGGAATTTCATAGTATCAGCGTCGAGGTCATAAAATGTAATCTTGGTTATGGAATTGTTATCCATGGTCCATGCTCAGATCGACTATTTTGGGGGAAGGTCCAGTTTTTCCCAATTATGGGACTATGTTTTTTTTCATTGGTTAGAAGGGAATTACTACAGCACATGATAGAAGTTCATAGAGGTGTGTACAACCGACCAGTAATCAGTTTACTAGCCTTATGCTCGTTGCATTTGGCGAGAGGAGTATGGTATATCCGGTACTGGAGAAATAGTATGTTTATTTCTTTCCTAAGGATGTTTTGAGACTACCTACACACAAATATGTAGACTTTAATATCGACTAGTACCTCATGACTAAACTAATATCTACACCATCATATCAGTTATCTCAAATGGATATTCATGAGCTGAGGGAGCAGTTGGATGATTTACAGTGGAAGGGGATAGAGTGTCCTAGGGTTTCCCCATGGGAGACCGTGTTTTTTTTCCATGAAGGCATATGGGAGATTAAATCCATTCGTGGACTATTGGTGCCTGAACCAGGTGACCATGAATAACATGTATCCTCTACCAAGTATTGACAATATATTCAATCAGCTGATGTGGGGTCAGTGGTTTCTAATATAAATCTCGGATTAGGCTATCATCAGATTCAGGTGTGGGATTAGCACATACAAAAAACAACCTTCAGATTCATGTATGGACACTAATATTTATTTGGTGATTCCTTTTGGCATAACAAACACCCCTGTAGTGTTCATGGGACTAATGATAAGGATATTTCATCCTCACCTCAATCACTTTGTGGTGGTCTTTATGGATGTCATCTTGGTGTACTCATTGATGGAGGATGACCACACCAAAAATATATAAATAGTACCAAATACAATATGAGGGCACTATATTAATGTTAATCTCTTAAATATCTAGTTGTGTATATGAATAATTCCACATTCATGAACATGTTATCTCAGAGGTTGGGGTTGCAGTGGACTCAGAAAAGATAGAGGCAGTGGTTTCTTGGGAGCCACCCATGAGTGTGATCTATTTGAATCATTTACCAAGGATGGGTGGGTTCATCAAATGTTTTTTACCTGACTTTTATAGAGTATCAATAGAATTTTCACCTTTGACAATGAAGGGGAAAACCATCGTATGGACATAGAGATTCCAATAGTGATTTTAAGAGTTAAGGTAGAGAATGACGAGTGCCCCTATCACGAGGGAACCAAAATAAGGTTTTTGGTATGTCGTCTACTGCAAAACCCAAGAGACCAGATTGGGATGTGTCCTGATGCTGGAGAAAGCATTGATCACCTATAACTCACTAATGGTAATTCACCATGAGATGAACTAGGTGACCCATGAATTGGTGTTTTTAGCAGTGGTTTTTGCGTTGAAGATGTGTCGGTAGTACATAATGGGTGTGCGATTGATATATTATATAATCATAAGAGTCTTAGGTATATCATATCCCAGAAAGAATTGATTAAAAGATAGTGATGAGGGATAGAGTTCCTCTAGGACTATTTCTTTGAGATAGTCTACTCTCTTGGAATCATAGTTGTAGATGAACCCAACAAGAGGTCAGGTCTAAAATTTCAATGTGATGCGACAGGGGAGCTTTCCATGTTTCATATATCATTTTTGAATCGGGATGGAGAATCATACAACCATTATACGACTGTCACTCACCTAATCCATCAATTGGTTCTAGAGGAACAACATGGGGATGTTGACTACAATACCAGGCATGCTCAAATAAAAATAGGACATGATCTTAATGGATTTTTAATATGTGGGGAGCATGTAATCCTTTTTAGAGGATGAACCATTGTACCAATTATGTTTCGGGAGGATTTGTTGATGGTGTTACCTACATACCCTTCGGTAGTATATCTTGGAGTGGCAAATATATAACAGGACAACCGAAATCAGTATAGTTGGAAAGGGATAAACAATGTAGTGGTATAGTTCATTTCATGAAACCACATTTGTTTCCTAAAAAAGGACGACAATCATGTTCTAGTAGGATTTTCAAAACCATAAGAGGTACTATATTTGAGGTGAGATTGTATCATTATGGAATTCATGAATGGGTTACTATGCTGTACTAGGGGCCACAACTCTATCTAGGTTATCATTAACCAACTAACCATGTCGTACCAGTTTCTACACATCTAATAGCATGGATCAATAGAGGGTGTGGGATTCCTCAACATCCTGGAGATTGTAATTCTCCATAGGATACCATCGATGATCGTTTCAGATCGTGATGCATTTTTTACATCATGGTTTTGGAAAAGGGTTTTTAGGAGACATTGAGGACTCACCTATTCTTGGGCATCGCCTTTCATCCCCACATAGATGGTTAGATAGATCAGACCATTCATACACTTGAGAACATGCTTCATTTTTGCGACCTTGATTTTAGCTGCAGTTGGGGGGGGACTACTTTCCACTGGTGGAGTTCACATACAAAAAAATTTACCACACCACCACTAGCATGGAACAACTTGAGGATTTTTATAGGAAACCATGCAAATCTCCACTATACTGGAAAATCCATGGGAGTCAGTAATTATGGTTACAGAGTTAGTACATGCTACCACTAATACCATGAAATCCATCCAGGAGGCAATGTAGACTACACAGAACAAGAAGAATTCATTTTTCAAAAGGAGATAGAGACTCATGGAGTTCAAGGAGGGGGACCTTGTATTCCTATATGTCTCACCCAGAAAAGTATTCTAGTGATTTTTCCAAAGAGGAAATCTATATCCTCGATACATCAGACCTTTCCAGATCCTGGGCAGAGATGGTGAGGTTGCATATTGTATATCTCTTCCCCAAAAGTTCAACCTTGTGTATAATGTTTTCCATGTGTCAAAGTTGAGGAGATACGTACATGATCTATTGGAAATCATGGAATGGGGTGAGATAAACATTGGCGAAGGGGAAACATTCACGAAGTTACCAGTGGAGATATAGTATATAAGGTATTGGTTCATAAGGGGATGGTTGATTCCTCTGGTGGAAGTTTAGATTTTGCAGGAGAACCTCCACGAGAGCACATGGGAGTGGGAGGCTAAATTTAATGCTCAGTAACCCAATTTTTTTACTTAACATTTTTCCTATCTTTTAGTGATGTAAATCCATATGGTTTGGAGAATTTAAAGACACAGAAATTTAATATTAGTTTTTTTAAATTTTTACGAGACTGTGAAAATCAATGACACAAGATTCTGAGGAATATAGTGTCGGAACAGAATTTTGAAAATTTTTAAGGTACATTATTTATACATGAGGGTGGGAATTTTTATATTTTCAATTTATGCTCAGATTGAAAATACTAGGGAACCATTAGATATGTAGTTCCAGGATTAACATCAAAGAATCAAAAGACTGACCAACATGGTTCAGACAAAAAGAATTTTTTTGGAAATTCATAAGAAAAAATAACTAGATGTTTTTTATTCATTTTATAAACTATTGAGTGATGGTTGGAAGAACCATAGTGTAAAAATGGTAATTAAATGAATAAAAATTAATGGCTGGTTTGGTAACTACAATGCCTTTGTGATTAATTGGTTCCTTAATTAAGGTTTGTTAATGAACCACATTAGTGAACACGATGAATAGATTTTTTTTATTTAATAAAACCATTGGAAAATGAATAGGAAGTCACATGAAAAGCTTTAACGAAATATCTATGATGTCACTGTACATTGAATAATGGTGATCGATCAACCGTTAGTAGAGGATTCAAAATAGACATCGAAGAATAGTGACGAATGTAAACAAACTCGGATTCATTATTTCAACCGCAATAGATTCTACCAAATCCTAATGTGTGAATTATTTTGATTTATTTTTGTATCATTATTCAAATCATCATGTTCATGGAAAATAAAATGAATACACATAAAATGACTAACGGTTTGATCCATGTCTTGTTTGTTCTTGAGAGGTATTAATTTAGGAATTTTTCAATCTATATTATTATTTTTGTCACCCCATGATAGAATAGTGACAAAAAAGGAATATGCCGATCCAAACAAATCCCCGAAACCCACAATTCATAGTTTATATGTGTTCGTTGTGACTGCCTAGGAAACGTGGTGGAAAGTCAGATGTAAGAGGCTTTTAGTGATGGTGGAGAGTCGAGAGACCTGTATGCAATGACGAGAATGAACAGACCACTAGATAATATCCAAAGGTCCACGAAAGCAATAACAAATGTAGCACCACCAGCATGGTGGCACCTGTGATTGGTGGTGGTGTCTAGTTCTAGTTGTCCACGTTGGGATAGAGGCACATGCATGAGTCGCGCCAGTAAGAGCTAATGTAATGCCTCAACCCTTGTTATCAACTATTAGTGCATTACATCATATCATTGGCATGATCAAAAGAGATCATGTCCCAAATGAACGATTATTTTATAATCCTTGTAAGTATAAGATACATATATATGTTATATATTACATCTTGAAATAATGAAAAACAACATTGTATCCCCTTTGAACACACTCACATACCTTAGCATATTCAAGTAGGTTAATAATGTTGTACTTATTAACATCATGGGAAAAATAAATCATAGAAATGGGTGAGCTGATATTCTTAGTATTTATAATAATATAGAGGAAACCTTCTTACATAACAATAAAAATTTAAGGCAATGTATAAGATTAAAATAAAAAAAATTAAACTTAAATTTCAGAATAATATGGAAAATATAAATCAAATAATGCCCTTTAAATATTCACATCGATATTATACTTGTCAAATAATCACATATAACACAAATTTATAGTTTCATAATGAAAAATTTCATAACTTCAAAAAAAATAACTACATAGTCAAGACCTCGGTCCATGACTATAAATAAGTTGTTTTCAAGGCCTTGTTCCAAGACACTAGATTGTCTCATGAGACCTATCGATGCATCAAGGAGATATTGTGAGCTCCACCCATAACATAAAAATTCAAATTCATTCCTCATAAGAAAATTTCAAAGCATAATCTAAACATTCTTATTAAAAGTATCATACGAAATTTCAATACTTTAACCACAAACCAAAAATGGTATAAAAATAGTAGATCCACAATCAATCAGAACTCATCCAATACAATATAGAATATTATATTATAATCAACCAATCTCAATCAATAATAAAATAAAATGATTAGTAATTCCATATATGAAAATAATAAGTAATATTATTGGATTGAAATATCCTCTTTTTCATGGAAACAGTTAAAATTATCAATATTTATCAATAAGGTATTTAAAAGATATTTTTGAATAAAAGTTTCACATATCAAATTGAAACATTTAAAAGGAATTTTATTTATTTAACAGTCATGTCCAAATAAATAAATCCATAAAACCATATTTAAAACATGGAAATTAAAGAAATATATTTATAAGAATAAACCTATTAAACATTTAAAACAATATTTTAGTTAGAGTGTTCATAACCAAATAAAAGAAGAATGAATACAAATAATAGAATTAAATATTTTAATTAAAATCATGAGAATAAAGGCATTAATGATATAATATTTCAAAGGACTATATATAAACTATATAATATTGAATTGGTTCATAACAATAAAGAAGTACCAATAGAATGTAAATTTAGATGAAATCCCTTATAAAGTCCATAAACCTAAGGATAAATCATTGAAATAATTATGTGTGAAAAATATATATAATCTCAATATGACTGGATATTCAATGTAAATAAATCTAAGGAGATTCACACATATTCTTGTAAAAAAATAGCAATGATATGGATATTTAATCAATGAATAACAATTGAGTAAAAATTACTAATATCATGTTCATATCGATGACATGAGAATTTATTTGTGGTGGGATTATTTTTATCAAAAGTATATCCATACAATAGGGATTGGAAATTACTACATATGTAATAAATATTGATTTAACAAATAATCTTCAAGTTAAATAATCAATGATGTTTGCGTAAACCCCAATGATTGGAAATTAAAATTTGAAATTCCATTACTGATTTGGTAATATACAAAACATACATGCCATGAATGAAGGATCATAAAATAAAGTTTTTTATAACCATAAAGTAATTTATATTAGCCATAAAATACATTCACGGTCAGAACATACACCACATGAACGAAAATAGTGTCAATATAGCACGAATCACACGTGAATAAGAAGTGAGTTGAAAACCCCATCCCATGTACATTTCCTTATTTAGGGTAAGTTAACCTAATATATAATTTTGAAATATTTTTTATGAAATTATATTGGTACCATATACATATATATTATATCATATATGATTTTTTAATATCGATTTCTAAATAATATTTTAGTGGTATCATTGTTTCAGGTGTTAACAAATTCATTTTTCATTATATATTTTCTTAAAGAAGTCATATTTGTTAGGGATATGATGTATTTTTTTTTCCAAAATTATATTATGTTCTTACTAATTATTTTTTTATAATAAAATTTTATTTATTCTTTAATAGTTATGAAATGGAATGAATCTCATCGTCTTTGTGGAGAAGGTAATCTGTACGTACGCATGAGCGAATATATCATTCTATTGATGGTTAAACCATTTGTGATTTGATGTTATATCATATATACAGAATCATGAACATGTTATATTTATTATTTAAATCCCTTATACTCATTATAATACTCATCCAAATAATTATGTTTTGAATAACATACTACCCCACAACGTAGAGATGGTATGTAGTACATATGAATGTATGGTGACTTTGTCTTTCATAGGATGGATTGAATAATGAATACAGTTGTCAAAAAATTATAATAACATGACATTATGTAGAAGGTACTAGATTTATTATATTTGTATAGAATAAACAAAGAATTAGTATGTTGATATGAAAAGAACATTCAAATAGGTTATGAAATAATTACATTTTTTCGGGTGGTTCCTTTTTCTTTTATAATAAGCGCTCCGTAGGTTGCATTTATGTTCAATGTATGGCTTATAGATTTTTTAGGGAAGTTGTTAGGATATTAATGCATATTTTTGTTGAGAAAAATTATATTGGAGGAGTGATTTTGAGAGAATGGTAAATACCATTTTATAATAGATGTGAGGGTCACATTTTGAAAAAAATGAAATATTACTTTATTATAAATCATACTCGGTTTATAATGGATTAAAAATAAATTTATTTTATGTATAAGTTGGGGTTGGGTTGAAAAACACTTAACCAATTTGTTTTAGATAGGTTCAGGTCACCATATTAACCTTATCATTTATATTTAACTCTTGGAAAAATAGTTTATCATTTAACAAGACTCCTTGTATTTTTTTATTATATGGTAAATAAACATAATAAAAAATGAAAAAAGAACCCATATTTGATCATTAATGACATATCTATTAGTATATATTTTCTTTTTCAGAACCATATATTTTGAGGACTATTATATAATTTAATAATATAGAATTTGTTTTGAAAAGTCATTTATGTCAATTTTGACATTATTATTTTTTGGTTTTGCTGAGTGTGATAAAAATATGATTTCATAGAAAAAAATAATTTTAATCAACTCTAACATGTAATATTAACCTAGATAATTTTTTAATGCATCAAAATTCTCATATTACATTTATTTTAATATATATAATATCATTGATTTTAATAATTAATTAATAAGGTACTTACTGCATCATCATTGTCTCATAATTAAATATAATTATTTAATGTGTAATAATTATAAATAGAATACCATTATGTTGAATATATTATTTTATTTCTAATAAATATTTATAGTCGAAATTATATTTTGAATAACCGCATATTAAAAATGTTTTAGTTATTAAAATTTGAATTTTACCCTTATAAATATTCTTTTAATAAAATAATAATAAATGTGCTAATTTAAACCAAGTTGACCAAAAAAAATTATTTTATTTCTATGGATTCTTTTTTTTTTGAAATACACATATCCAATATAATTTTGACATGTGTTTTGATAATTATAATATCATTTTTATCTCTAATTACCCTATTTACTTATAACCGTTGTAAAAAAAATCATATGATACTATTCACAAAAAATATATTCATATTATTGAACCAAATTTTACAGACATATATCAACCATGTCTCATGTTTCCTTGAAATTAAATTCACAGAATCGGTAAAATCAAATTTTATTTGAATTTGATAATGTTCTGAGATGGTGGAAAAAATATGATAAAAAATTCTATAAAATTTTATACATGAATTTTCTTTAATAAAACGACTCAAATAAATTATATTGAACTAATAATGGTTTTATATATCTATTTTTACATAAAATAAATTTCAATAAAATATTTAGGTATTTAAATAAAAAGTCATTTTTTAAACCACAACGCATTGTTTATCAAAATTATTCAAAAATTGAATGTTTTCAGATAAATAAAAAAATTCACACTAAATTAATTTTGATATTGTCACGACTAGTCCTCAGGGCCCGTACCGTGACTACCACAATCCCACATTCCATAGGCCAGGGGCTGGCGACTAGCACCAAAGGCGTAAATCCCGATAACTAGGAAGGCATTGCCTTTATAAAAGTAAACAAAACACAACTGAGTAAAAGAAGAAGTAATACACTAAGTACAAATGGAAGTGATGAAAAGTAAATAGGCCAGAATACAAACCCAATCAAAATTACAACTACATCTGAACGAAAGTACAATATAAAAGACAAGAAGCAGGAAGAATAGAAGCATCTCCCAGGTCGTCCACCTCGGATCCTACCTGAAGGGTAGGTACAGATAGCCTCCACAATTCTCTCGCCCGTCAACTTACTCTGAGTATCGTCTCGTCGTTAAGTCCACCTCCGGATACTAACTCGTCGTGAGATCCACCTCCGGGTACCATCCAGTCCTCGAACACTCGGCCTCTGTCAGTGTTGCTCGTCATCTGTAACCCACACAACAAGGTTCGGGCATAGCCCATGCAGGGGGGAGTATAATGATACTCAGTAGGGACCCCGAGACCCTCAAGGTCTCACTAAATCCAACAAGGATAACCACAAAGAAATATCTCATAAGATAACATCTACATAGGTATATACCCATACATATACCTAAGTTTTCATGTATCTCATCTCAATCACGAGGAAACACAATGGTTATAAAAAAACGGATAACCACTACATAGGTATATTCCCATACATATAACTAAGTTATCAAGTGACCAATCTCAATCATGAGGTAAACACAAAGGTCATTGAATCATCCCAAACCAGAATTTGTATTATCGAAACTGTAACTCCTGAAGAGCTCCGTCTCTGACGAGTACAGTGGTCCTATCACAACTCCGAGGTACTTCTCACTAAACATAGACTACTAAGGTACTCCTCCTGTCAAGTACCGTGGGTCTTCCGCCTCACAAAATAGTGCTCCTCCACCATGGGTCTACCACCTCACACAATAGTGCTCCCCCTCATAGCCAACAGAGATACTCCCCCTATCATGTACCGTGGGTCTGCCACCTCACAAAGTAGTACTCCTCCGCCATGGGTCTTCCCCCACACAATGTAGTGCTCCCCACTGGGCTATTCAAGTCATTCCGAATCGAATCTGACAAGCATTCATCAGGTCTCAGCCAGCTACACGGTCTTCGTACTCCGTACGCTTGTGTCTGGAAGGGTATTCTCCACATGATACATGTTGATACTATAGGTATCACAAAGTCCCAAGAAGAAGTATCTCAAAGGACCGCCTCATCATAGGGGTCTCAAAACAATAGACAACATGTCAGTCAGACGCCCGATCTGTGAGTTATTAGCCTTTTCGTCCTAGGGGCCGGGATGGTTTCGTGTGCATACCTACCCGGCCGTATCTCAACTGTACCCCAAAATCTCAAATGGTATACTCATAGGGACCATTTCACAACGTGATCACTAACTCCGTTGATGGTATTTCAAACATATGTTCGGTCTGAACGTTATCATATTTTCTGTTCCAGGGGCCCGATTGGATTTCGGGTTCAATCCAAACTGACCATACTCCAACTGTATCCAAACCTTGAGTGGAGTAAGACAAAATTTCTGTCTTAGTAAGAGTAATCCAACAATGTCTATGGAACGTCAATCGGATGTCTGGAGCTCAAGTTATAGGCATTTCCGCTCCGAGGGCCCTGTTGGTTTCAGGTTCGAACCAACCCTTACATACACAAAGATCTCATAAACTTTGATTGTATTATACCGAAATGACCATCTCGATCCAAGGATCGCATCGCAACTAACGGTGCATCGATCGGAGGTCTGTAGCCCATGATATGGGAAAAAGAACGTACCTATCCGTTTTTAGGGGGTTTTGGGCCCAGACCGACTCGGCCCAAGCCCCCCCTGGGTCGGCCCGAACCGGTTCAACCCGAACCAGGTCCAGACCATTAGGGCGCGGCCCGGACTGGGGCGCGTGCGCGGCCCGTTTGGCTAGCTCGGCTACACCGAGATGAGCGGAAGGGGGGGGGGGTGCTGCCCCCCTGTTTGAGTAACTGCGCCCCCCACGTGGGGGGGATCCTTTGACCAGCCGGGGGTTACGACCCCCGGTCTCCCCCTGAAACGGCCGTCCCGGTTCGGACAACCGATGATTATGCCGCGGGACCCACCTCGGTCGTGCCCTCCGAGGTGTCGGCGGCCGGCAGTTCCGGCAGCCCTGCCTTGCACCGATGCGGCTTTGAGCCACGACCTTTTCCGACCGGCACAGTGTGACGGCGCCGCGCCCCTCCGCTGTGGCCGCGGTGTCTTCATGGTTCTCCAGCACGGCACGCCGTGACCGTTCCCCTTCGCTACGGCCCGACATTGGCCGCGGGTTCGTTCGGCCGCAATGGCGTGGTGCGATGGTGCCGCACATCTTTGCTGCATTTCTCCATGATTCCGTGCAGTGCCGTTGCACCGCGCCACCTTTATTTGAACCACAGCAACACAACATAAAAAGGGGGGAGGAGATTCGTTCGTGTTCGTGGGGTCCGACCTCCTCCCGATAAGTTGATATCAAGAAGCACAAAAATAATGATGAAGAAAAGAAAGGATATTTCATGATGAAAAGGTAATTAACCCCTACCTTGATAACGAGTTGTTGTTCGAAGAGCGACGCGAAAAGCGGTGTCGCGGGGGCATGGTTCCGTAGACGTCGAAAGAGAGCATCTGAGGAGACGTCGTCTTCTGTTTATCACGGAGAGAATAGGATGATTACGTGTCATTGGAGAAATCCCATTTCGGTTACTCTTCCCCTTTCGGGGAGGAGAAAGGTAATAGTGATACCGGAGTCGCTGAGTCGTTATCCGTTGAAGAGATGACGTTCTTCGCAGAAGGATTGAAGCTATTCGCGGGAGGATGAAGTTCCTCCCCAGAGAAAATAGTTCTATCTCCCCAATCTCTTCACACAAGATCCAACCCTCTCAAAACAATAAGACTTATCCTATTTTATTACATCAAACCAAGAATTTAAATTTTTTAAAAATCAAACACATAACTCACTTATTTAAATAAGTGAGTTGGCATGATTAAAGAAGAGAGAGGGGGAGTTGAGTGGTCTCACATTAATGGGGGGTTATGGAATTAAGGAATACAAGGGGTTGGGCTCGTGTGTTCCCCACCCCACATTTATCCTCTTATGGTTGGTTAAAAACATGTGCGTCCCACCCACAACTCCCTTACAAATGTTATAAATACCTATAGGATAATAAATAAAATTGTAATAATGTTTTATTTATGCATCACTAAAACCACAAAATTAACAACTCCTCCCAAGAAAACGCACCTTCTGAAAAGGTGATCCTAAATAATTACCGACCCTGAGGTATCATCGATGCCCTCATATTTCAATTCCGAGCACCAGTTCAAATGTTAGTAAAACCCGCTAATTTTTTCACTGAACATACCTGAGCTAAACTTCAAAAACAGATTTTGGGCACACCGGGCCTCGGAATCAGGTGCCGTCATAAGCCGCAGTCTCGTAAAATTACAATGAAATTATGAAAAAATATTCCTTTAAATTTCTGGGAATTTACATTACTCCCACCTGAGGGATTTATGTCCCCATAAAGCTATAAAACAAACTAGGGAAAAAGTGGTACGGAGCATGCAACTAAGCCTCCCACTCCCATGTGCTATCATGGAGGTTCCCGTGCTGCCAAAAAAAGTGCAAAAGAGAAATAGACCGTCCTCGTAGGATCTGATCCTATCGATCTTCAACCTCTACTGGGACCCCACAAAAGTCAGCCCATCGCAAAATTATAGCTCCCCATGTTCAATGATATGTGAAGGGTCATGCTCATACCTTCTCAGATGAGATACGAGGATGACATCGTGCACCCGGTGCGATTGAGGTGGAACAGGCAAGCGGTAAAACACCTCCCTTACCATACTGGGGACCTATAAAGGTCTGTTGAACCTTTGAGATCACTTCCCGCCTTGGCCACATCTCCGTAAACCTCGTCGAGGTGAGACCCATATAAGTACGTGGTCATTATCCTCGAACTCTAGTGGTCTCTGTCTCCTATCAGCATAAGACTTCTGTCAGCTCTGAGCTGTCAACATTCGGTCCTGGATGACCAGGACCTTCTCTATTGTGGCCGGTACCATGTCTGGTCCCACAAGAGCTGCTATGATTTCTTCTTTGTCGATAAGAGAAATATGATCTCATCTCCTGGATGAACCACATTATTTTCCTAATACATTCAATCCGGACATGAATGATGCATTCATGACATAGATGACGTCATAAGGCCTCAACGTTACTACATAGAGATCCAAACGTCACTCTCGCCTCTAAGGGTTGAGTCACAATATCTGCATCAGTTTGAGGTCACTAGTTCTCCTCCAGTAGGAATCTCAAAATTGAGGGTCAAGTCAAAAGATTAAACAGGATCCTCTTATTACACAAAAAAGGACGAAAATGTCACAAGGAAAAGTTTCTTTTATTACTTCTGCTCGAAGTACAACTACACAAATCAATCAAAACAAGGAAACTAGAAGAACCATGATTAAAAGTCTCATGCCTAGAACTAGTCTCTTTCTTGTCCGCCAGCGTCCAGAGCTCCGTAGTCATATGCTTCTACTTCCTGAAGGTGATCTCTCCCATGTCCACCTATTCCATACGGTCGGGGTGGACCTCCTGGTGGTGGTGGTTGAATCACCTGGAAGTTTTGTCCACCTCTAGTTGCACGACCATCTCCCCTGTCTCGGTCTCCTGTTCCTTGCGGTTTGCCTCGATCGAACCTCTACCTCTTCTTGGGAGTTCCATCATTTATCTGCTGGTCATCTGTATGGCGGGTCGGACAGTCACGTGCCATGTGACCAATCCCGCTATAGGAGTAACAATGCATGGAAGGTCTGGCTCTTTCATTCCCCTTAGTGCCTTGCACTACCGACCTTGAGTCATGCAGTCGACCACCTATAGGACTGGTCCTCTTGGACCTCTGCGTCATCTGTCTAATGCCCACTGCAGAAGACTCTGCCGCATGACGACTAGTGGTGGGTCCTGCTGCTGGAGACTGCTCAACAAGGAAACTATCCACTAAGAGTGATCGCTCCAACACCCCTGTCTGTGTTGGGATTCTGTGAGAAACAAAATAATCTCTAATCTCTCAATTGATCCCCTGCTCGAATGTTTGGGCCCTGAATAATGGGTCTCGTACCATATCTGTGGAGTAGCGTGAGAGGTTTGTGAACCTCGCTGAGTACTGCTCTACCGTCATTCTACTCTACTATAGATGCAGTAGCCCCTTTGTACACACCACTCAAAGGGTGGATGGTACAAACTCTGCCTGGAACAGGCTCTCGAAGTCTACCCACTAAAGTGTCTCCTCGTTATGCATCTGGAGCATCATGCTCTACCATCGGCCTTCTTCTACCTGAAAGAGGATGGAAGGAAGGATCCCCATGAAGTTTGCTGGAATCACTACTTGCCTGGAGACTCTCACCACAGCCTCCATCCAATCCTTAGCCGCCTACAGCTCCATCTCTCCACGGATCCTAGTTGTCCTCTAGCGCAGGAACTCATGCAGTGCGCTCAAGCGACGTGTACTATCTCTTGGTGGGGATGGGGGAATCGGTGGCCCAACGGGTGGTAGTACCGATGGTGCCTCCATTGGTGCCTCAACTGGGATAGGGCCCTGTACTGAGGCCTCGTCGCTCGGCGGGCTGTCAGTACGTACAACTCTCGGGGCTCTAGGTGGTCGTCTGCGGGGAGGTATCATGGAAGAAAAAAACGTGACATGGTCAAACTATTATACCTGGTGTGTTGACCTTGTTTGAGATGACTTTTAAAACTTTTAGAAACACACACACAATCAGTGTATTTGTGTTCAAAATTGGAAATCAGTTATCAGGGTCCTAGTGTATGGATATGTCGGTTGCCCGCACGAACACTGAACTCCCTGAACTAAAAACCACACTCGGCAGTCATAACACTATTACTTCACAGAAAGATAATATCAGATTTATATGTTCTGCAGTAAAACTGACTCCTTTGATACCAATTTGTCACGACCCGTCCTCCGGGCCCGTGCGGTGACTACCCCACGCCCACCTTCCATAGGCAAGGGGCTGGCGACTAGAACCAAAGGCGTAAATCCCGATAAATGGGAAGGCATTTCCTTTATAAAAGTAAACAGAACACCACATAGTACAAGAGGATGTAATACACTAAGTATAAAAGGATGCGCTAAAATGTATATGGGCGAAAATACAAACACAATCAAATGTACAGCTACAACATAATGAATTTTCAACAAAAAAGGCAAGCATCTGGACGAATAGAAGCAACTCCTAGGTCGTCCACCTCGGATCTTGCATGAAGGGTAAGTATAGATAGCGTAACTCCTGGATTGTCCACTACGGATCCTACCAGAAAGGTAGGTACAGATAGCCTCCACAATGATCTCACCTGTCAACCTCCTTTGAGTATCGTCTCGTTGTGAAGTCCACCTCCAGATACTGACTCGTTGTGAGGTCTACCTCCGGATACCGTCTAGTCCTTGAACACTAATCCTCTGTCAGAGATTCCCATCGTCTGCAACCAACACAACGAGGTGCAGGAATATCCCGTGTAGGGTTGAGTATAACGATACAGAGTAGGTACCCTGAGACCCTCATTGTCTCACTAAATCCAACAAGTATAACCATAAATAAAGATCTCAATATATATCCTCTGCATAGTTATATGCCCATACATATACCTAAGTTATCAATTAACCCATCTCAATCATGATGAAACACAAAGGTTATAAAAATAACGGATAACCACTACCTAGGTATATGCCCATACATATACCTAAGTTATCAAGTGACCCATCTCAATCATGAGGTATACACAAAAGTAATTGACTTAGCTCAAACCCGGATTTACATTATCGAAACCATAAATGATGAAGAGCTCCATCTCTGACGAGTAAAGTGATCATGTCATGACTTTGAGGTACTACTCACTAATCATAGAATACGGAGGTACTCCTCCTGTCGAGTACCCTGGATCTGCCACCTCACAAAGTAGGGCTCCTCTGCCATGGGTTTTCCACCTCACACAGTAGTGATCACCCTCATAGCCTATAGAGGCACTCCTCCTATCGAGTAGCGCGGGTCTGCCACCTCACAATGTAGTGCTCCTCCACCAGTGGTATGCCACCTCACAAAGTAGTGTTCCCCACTGGGCTATGCAAGTCACTCCGAATCGAATCAGACAAGCAGTCATCAGGTCTCATCCAGCTACACAGTCTCCGTACTCCATAAGCTCATCTCTGGAAGGGTCCGCTCCATGAGCTACAGGTCGATACTCCAAGTATCACAAAGTCACACGATGAAGTATCTCAAAGTACCATCTCGTCATAGGGGTCTCAACGCAACATACAACACGTCAATCGGACGCCTGGTCTATGGGTTATTAGCCTTTTCGTCCCAGGTGCCCGATTGGTTTCGTGTGTGAACCAACCCGGCCATATCTCAATTGTACCCCGAACTATCATATGGTATACTCATAAGGACCATTTCACAACGTGATAACCAACGCCGCTTATGGTTCTTCAAAAAGACGTCCGGTCTGAAAGTTATCAGCCTTTCCGTTCCAGGGGCCCGGTTGGATTTCGGGTTCAATCAAACCTGGCCATACTCCAACTGCATCCAATCCTCGAGAGGAGTAATCCAAAAGGTCCGTATAAGTATGTGTAATCCAACAAAGTCGACGACACATCAATCGGACATCCGGAACTTATGTTATAGGCGTTTCTGCTCTAAGGCCCCGGATGATTTCGAGTTCGAACCAACCTGACCATACTCAAGGTTCTCTGAAATGTTGAGTGTATTATACCGAAATGACCATCTCGATCCAAGGATTGCATCTCAACTGATGGTGTGTCGATCAGAGGTTTGTACCCCATGATATGGGCAAAAGAATATACCTGTCCATTTTTAGGGGGTTTTGGGCCCAGACGGACCCGGCCTGAGACCCCCCCTGGGTCGGCCCGAACCGGGTCTACCCAAACCGGGTCCGGGTCCGAACCATTAGGGCGTGGCCCGGACAGGCCGGCGCGACCTAGCCTAGCATGGACGGTGCTCGGCCTAGCGTGGGCGCGACCCCTGTGGCCAGCTCGGCCACGCCAAGCTGAGCGGATGGGGGGTGGGGTTGCCCCCTTCTTTGAGTAACCGCGGCCCCCAAATGGGGTGGGGGCGCTCCTTTGGCCAGCCAGGGGTTATGACCCCCAGTCTCCCCCTGAAACGGCTGGCCCGGTTCGGCCGGCCGGTGATGCCCCCGCGGGACCAACCACTGTCCCGCCCTCCGAGGTACCGGCGGCCAGTGGTTCCGGCCGCCCAGCCATGCACCGCAGCGGCTTTGAGCCGCAGCCTTGTCCGACCGGCACAGCCCAACGGCGTCACGCCACTCCACCGCGGCCCCGATGCGGTCGCGGTGTCTTCGTGGTTCTCCGGTGTGGCGCGATGGCGCCACGCCCCTTCGCTACGACCTGATTCTGATCGCGGGTTCATTCTGCCTCAACAGCGCCGTGCGATGGCGCCGTGCATCTTTGCCGCATTTCTCCTTGATTCAACGCGGTGCAGTTGCCCCACGCCGCCTTCTTTCAAACATCAACAACACAACAACAATAGGGGGAGGAGAGTCGTCCATTTTCGTGCTGTCTGACCTCCTCCCGATTAGTTGATATCAAGCAGCCCAAGAATAAAGACGAAGAATGGAAAGGATATTACACGAACAAAAAATAATTAACCCCTACGTTGATAACGAGTAGATGATCTAAGAGCATTGCAAAAAGCGGCGTCGCGGGGCGTGGTTCCGTAGACGTCGATGGAGAGTGTCTGAGGAGACTTCGTCTTCTCTTTATCATGAAGAGAAGATTATGATTACGTGTCGTTGGAGAAATCCCATGTCGGTGTCTATTCCCTTGTCACGGAGGCGAAATGGAATGGAGATACTGGAGTCACTGAGTCATTCTTTGTTGAAGATATGACATTCTTCACGGAAGGATTGAAGCTCTTCGCGGGAGGATGAATTTCTTCCCCAGAGAAAAGAGTTCTATCTCCCCAATCTCCTCACACAACAACCAACCCTCTCAAATAAAATAAGACTTATGTTATTTTATTACATCAAGCAAAGAATTTCAATTTTTTAAAAATAATACACATAACTTAATTAATTCAGTGAGTTGGCATGATTAAAGAAGAGAGGGGAAGGTGAGTGGTCTCACATTAAAGGGGTGTTATGGAGTTACGAAATATGAGGGGTTAGGCTCATTTGGGCCCCACCCAACCTTTATTCTCTCATGGATGGTTAACAATATGTGGGTCCCACCACCAACTCCCTTTCATAGGTTATAACTACCTAGAGGAAAATAAATATAATTGTAATATAATTTTATTTATTCCTCACTAAAACCACAAAATTAACAACTCCTCCTGAGCAAACGCACCTTCAGATAAGGTGCTCTTAAGCAATTATCGGTGATATGGTTTCATCGGTGCCCTCATATTTCAATTCCGGGCACCGAATCAATATTTAGGACAACCCGCTCATCCGTTCACTGAACGTACCTGAGCTAAGATTCGGAAATCGATTCAGAGCACACAGGGCCTCAGAATCAGGTTCCGTTAGAAGCCGTATTCTTGTAAAATTCCAAAAAATTAAGAAAAAATTTTCCTTGAAATTTCCCGGCCATTAAAGATATATCAAAAACAATAATTATGTCTATATTACAAAAATAAAAACATAAATATTTCATTAATTAATTTAAAAATATTTCATGTTGTCCAAACAAGAATGCGAGTTTTTGAGAATTAAAAACTAACAAAAAATTGATATTTGTTTATGTGCAGTTTAAATGTGAAATGACTTCCTATAACCAACATTGAATTATGTAATAAAAATATAATCTAATTATAATTATAATCCATAATAATGTATAAATTAAAATTATAAATTATTTGTATTAATTTTTTTTTCAATTATAATTTAGTATCTATCACTATTCATCAAAATATGAATTGTATCTGAAAAAGAAACCAAAAATTTATTCAAAATAAATTTTTATATCCTTCTACTAAAGAATAATTAAATTTCATTAAATTATATTTATAATAGTTTCCAATATTTTATTTAGAAAAGGTTCTCTATTAAACGGTGTAAAAACAGTAATTATTTTAAATATTATTTTTATTTGAAAATTTGAATTTTTCCTTATATTATGTCTAATAAACACTAAATATTAATGTTAAAATTATATTATATATATATATAGTTAAAAATGTGGTTATTAAAATTCAAAACAAATTTCTAAATTGTATTTCTGATCGGTTGTGGTGTGCTTGATCTCAGTTATGCGTACAACGAACAATATTGTATTATTCAAAACAAAGCATGCCATGAAAGCTTGTGGTGTTATAGCTATGGATAACTGGGTTTCAGTAGGTGGAGAAACAACATATCGGGCCACAAATATTGGAGAGGTGGTGCTGCAGAACTGTGTGGGATAAGAGTGGCCATCTCGAGCTGGTCGGCTGGACATAATGGTCCTCTCAGGATGGTCGTTTTGTGAGGTGGGTATGTGCCCAGCTGGCGCCGCCAGCTGGAAGACCGTATGCGATGTATCATGCCCAGAAAAACTGTCCACACATGCGGACCAGATCTGCTAGCCTTTCTAGACCCACGAGTCGGGCCAGACACACGGGCCCAACATGATGGCGCGGCCTATCCCCTTCCAGACCCGTACCTGACATACCCTGTTACACTAAAACATGACTAACATTTACACCAGATGTCTGATTTATAGGACATCTATGGAATAAGGAACCTTATAACAAAGAGATCCTTTTTAAATACTCCACCTGGGTTTTGGAAAATATTTTGGTACAGAAACGTTGAATTTGAATTGAATCCAACTAGGTGCAATTTACCTTTTTCCTTATATCCAATATACAAGATGTATGATTGTTGTGTCGTCTATTACAATGGAGATATTAAGACAACAAATTTCATTGGGTTACATATTCATTTTAATTCATGGTGGTTGAGGTATTGCCGATAGAAAGTGCATTAGAAACATCAGAACTGAAGCGCACCAAGTGAAGAAATACTTTGGCTGGCTATCATGTAAAGAAAGTCCATTACTAGAAATACATGAGAGGAACCCATTGTGGATCGGTAGTAGTAAGACCCTCCACAGATCAACAACAATGTGACCCTATGTGGAAAAGCCTGAGAGAGACCATCCATGGAACGACTGTTGTGAAAATATATATAGATCAGTTGTAGTGTGACCCTCTATGGATTGATAGTTGATCTGACTTTTGTGGATCAGAAGTATATGGACCATTTTTGGATCAGTATCAGAACCTCTCAATAAAATAACATTATCTTGCTCAAGAATAATCATTTTTATTCATGTTCAATATATTTTACCCCTAGTGTGAACTATATTTTACTATATGAATTGTGACTGCATCATTGATTGTGGTTTTACCATTGTGGAATTCTGGGAGACCTTCGGGAGTCTCATGTTCCATAATAGGAATTGTTATACTCCCCACTGCATGGGCTTTTCCTACATATTGTTGTGTCTTTTGCAGATGACTAACAACATGACTAAGATGTGGGGATCCAAGGATTTATGGTTCTCATAGGTAATTGATACATGTGACGAGTGGAAGTGATGAAATACTGTGTAATATACCTTCCCTTCATGTTAGATCCTTGGAGGACGACCCCCGGATCATATTTTCCCCTTTTTTATGTACCTTTTTGCAGTTTGGTTTTTATACAGGACATTATTTCTATGAACACTTTTACAATCAATAGTTTTACATTTTGGTTTTCTTTTTTGGTGTACTTAGTCTGTGGGTGTACATGTTTAAAGGAACTTTCTTCCCAATTTTTGGTATGCCATTCTGGTGATAGTCACCAACCAATAGATTATGGATGGCAAGCTTAGGGTCGTCACAACATAGGCCTCAGGGGATGACTCATTACATTTATAATCAATAGATAATAAATGAATAAATTATATATATATAATAAAAAATCATAAATTAGGTGTTCATATTAGTACCCACCAATCCAATGGATAAACAATAAATGAAAATTTAATTAATATTATTTAATATATATATTTTTCTTATTAATCTAAGTGTTTCATATAAATAAATATATTTAGTAAATTTTGTTATTTAATGGGATATATATTATAAATCATATTATGTGACATTATAATCACATTTGAATGGATTTTTCTTTCAAAATTCAACACTATGACACAAACAAATGAGGATACTTCTTCCCCATATTATACTCAGCTACCCACACAACTTCTACAATTGGGTTTTTTATGAAAAAACATTGAGAATGATATTTTTCTTATTTCATATAAATTTCTATTTGTGAAAAACAACATTTATCAGTTTTTATTCATATGAATGAGAATTCACCTGTGAAATGACTTAAATTTATATTAAATGTGATGAATAAGGTATTTACATCTGCATGATAGATAAATAGAAAACATCATGAACATGAGAGAGATTCATTAAATGTGACATTATGAGAAACCATGATTATGAGATCAAGAATTTTAAAAGGAAAATTTTACCATGGGCATAGTTTTACCCTATATCAAAATCACATAACCCTATTATAGTGTAATATTCGTAGAAATACCATATCAGTAACATAAAATTCTAGATATTTTTAAGGATTTTCATCAAAAAAGTTTTTATCATCTTTGAGTTGTTTTAATGTCCTATTGAATTATTTTGACCATCACTACTATTCCATATCTATATAAGGTCCAATAGATTTATTTCTACAAATTCAATCTATCTTGTAATATTTATGCACTTCCTAAAATACAGGGCTTTATAAGGATCCCTCTGAATTATTTCACAAAATCAATTATTAAATGAAAATTATAAATGTGGAATGTGTTTATCACAAAAACGTTTCAAATACTTATATACATATACAAAAAATTATAATATATTTTAATTGATTATATCAGATAGAAAATCATTCTAAGGACAACATGAAGTAATGAAACATAGCCCTATTTTGAGATCATTTTGAAGAATTACAGAAAACATTGTGGTAAACCTCAGATCCTGATTAAATAAAATTTTCAGTTTCCCACCATTAAATTTTATAACTATATTATTTTATAACTAAATATGTTTTTCAAAATATAATTATTATATTGTTGAAATAAATTCAACTGAAATTATAAGGATACTCACTAAAACCCATAAAACAATTATTCCTTTAGATTTATTGCAGTACCAAGAAATAACCTCAATTTTAATGTTTTAACATTTCTATTATTCTGTGGGTAATGGTATTTTCATACCATAGTATTATTTCACTTAGCCTTAATTTTATGACATACAAAGAAATGAGAAAAACATGAAATATATATTTTCATGGAATCCCACGAAAAATGCCTTTAGTTATTTTTACATTTACATGTTTCTATGATGAATAGAGAAGGATGAAATTTTATAACAATCCAATAACTAATTTGTAAAATTTGGCTTGAAAAGATTGTATAAATTGTTCATGATCATTATTATTCCTTAATAATCAAGGTTTATCATAGGAAAAATTCATACCTTATATTAAATATACACATATCCGTATTGCACATCATTTATAAAAAAAATTGATAGATGGTTGATCATTAATTTGGAAAGGATTTTATGTATAATCTTACCTCAAGTTTAACATATAAATAATTTTCAAATACATAAATAATGGATCTTGTAAGATCCTCACCATAGATAGGCAAACATAATCCATTTGAATTGAAGAATTATTTATTATGGTCACATTCCAATGGTGGTAATATTTTTAATAATAATAATCAGTAATCAATTTGATCATTATATTTCACCTAAATAGAGTCAATTTATGAGTGAAAATATTCTTTATACTTTTTTATTAATATATATGTTATTTATTTCACCATTGAGACAATATAGACCCATTTTTTATGAAATAGTTTCAACAACTAACTCCAAATAACGAGTTGGGATATTTTTCCTATTATCATCATACATTAATAGGGGATATGTGATAAAAAATATCATTTTTCAAGAAGAAACATTCCAGTCCAACTTTAATTCATCACAATAGTATACAAAATCCCTCTCCATTATAGTTTAGTGTAATCATAAATTAAATGAATATCCTTCCTTGAGTTCCTTAAAACATTCCACAAATACATCCATTATGGGAACATGGATCCCTTCCTATATATCTTGGTGAGTGTATTCAATACTCACAAAAAAAATCTATAAAAAATTATTATTATATCCATTATATCAAAGAAAACCATGTATATCAATCATAGTGGTTGTTATAGTCAAAAGTTCAATAACATATATCATTCAATGTTCTACTATTATACCATTTCTAGAGATTATTTAAACCAATAAAAATATTATTCAAATCCAATATTCAATATTTTTTAGTTATTTTATTTGATTCTAATTCGGTAATGTCAAAGATGAAATTCTTAAATGATCATCATGATCTTCTTTTCGTCATAAATAAATTAGAATGTCATCTATAAAAAGTGGATAAAACTAACCAACTTAGTTTTCAAAGAATATATTCCATAAATATATTCATATAGTGGGGAAATTAGTAGACCATAATTAATAACTTTTAATTCATAGTGTCAATACATTATATGAAATGTATCCTTCGGTATATCATATTTAATAACACAGAATTGATGATATCTAGATCAAGGATTAATATTGGAAAATTATTTAGTTATTTCAATATGATAATATATTCCACCAATATAGATACATATGTTTTACCTTGCATCAAAATATTAAATAAAACACATTATGTCCCTATTGAACACACTCATATTTATTATCCTATACCCACAGGTGAATCGTTATATAATTATTTTCATCCTAAAAAACGTAGAAATTGGTGAGATAATATGATTAGTAAGGAAAAAGATTTAGCGGATTCTATCATAAATATGCATAAATATCTATGGAAATATTTAATAATAAAAAACAATCATTTTAATCATAAATTTCAACATAATATGGCAATAATAAATCAAATAATTCCATCATGTATCGAAATGAATATTCTACAAATCGAATAATCACATGTAATATCAATATCCAACTTTATAATGATGAAATTACTAGTGTAGGATATCATAACCACGTAGTCAAGGTCTCGTGCCAAGACAACAAATAAGATTCTATCACGGACTTGTGCCAAGACACTAGTTTTTCTCATGAGGCCTACCTATGAATCGAAGAGCTATTCTGGGATCCATCCATCACATAATATGTTCAATGATTATTACATATGAAAAGGATGAAACATATCATAAATTTTTTTATTAAAATTATCTTATAAAATGTTAATACATTAACCATAAATCATGGATTGTATAATAATAACACATCCAATTTCAAACTTATCACAAACCATTCAATAGAATATGTAAGAGTTTATAAATACAAATAAACATAAAATATGTGTAAAATCCGTCACATGATGTTGACATAGATGAAATATATCCCAAAACAATTTTATTGAAATATTTATTTCTACATTTAAATAATTCTAATTTAATGAATTTTTTTTAAATTATTAGTAAAAGCTTGTGTGAGAATCATTGAAGATATTATAATGGAATAAAATCACCGCACTTTCCATATATATTTTAAAAAACATTCTAACATTATTTTGTTGAGAAGGTCATTATATAAATTGTTTAGAAAACAATGGAATGATTATAATAAAAAAATTAATAAAAAGTCAAACAATGGTATAACTAATTTTTACCCATATTCTAAAAAAATAGTGTAAATAGTTTGAAATACATTTAAAAAAATACATATGTTGATTATAAACAATTCGTAGTGTATTATTACATATAGGCTACCATAGATAATAATGAGATTTTAAAATTAACCATTTCCTTTTATTTTTTCTTGTTCAGGGGTACGTTAAACTCATGTATAATAGTTAAATAACATTTATTAAATTATAGAAGAACGTAATACATAAATATGTTATCATTTATGATCTTCTAATATTTCATTGTGAATAATTTTATAGTAGTATATTTATTTTTGGTTTTAACTAATTGGTTTTCCATTATATATTTTATTATGTAAGTATTAATTGTAATGTAGGGAATGAATTTGATTCATAAACAGAATGATATTAAATTCATTAAAAAATTTAAATTTTTTTTGGATGGTTACGAAGGGGAATGAATCTCATCACATTCGTGGAGACTGTAATTCATCCATACGCACAGGCGAAAATATCATTCTATTGATTGTGGAATGTATGTAGATGGATGATATATCATATCTACAGAATCATTAACATTTTATATTTATTATTGAAATCACTTATTCTCAATATTATACTGATCCAAATAATGAAGTATTGAATAACAAATTTTACCACGACCTGGAGACGTTATGTCGTACATACTCACAAATGGAGACTTTGTAATTAAAATGATATATAGAATAATGAATATGGTTATAGAATATTTATAATAAATATAATTACATAGAAGTTATTGGAGTTTTTATTTTGGTATGGAAACCACAATGAAATAGGAAGTGGAAGAAGAAATGAACTTTTAAAAATGTGGTGAAATAATTACCTCTTCATTAGGTGATTCTAGTCGATTTGATCCAAAGAGGTCCATAGAATGGAATTATGATCATTGTATGGACTCTAGGATTATGTGAGGGTAGTTAGGAGAATATTTGAGTAGGGTATGGCTGATAAAAAATTTATTTGGAGGTCTTATTTTAGAAATTGTTAAGTACCATTTTATAAGTGAGGTGAGGGCCATATTAGAAAAATCTCGAAATATTCTTTTATTATTAAATCCTTTTTAGATTATAATGGATCCAAAAGGATTTATTTATAGTCTATAGTGGGGATAGTTAGAAATAATGACAACCAATAGGTTTTATACACATTTATGTCACCATATTAACATTATCTATTAGATTTAACTATTAGTTAAATAGTTTAACATTTAAAATGTAATCTTGTATTTTTATATTACATGGATAATAAACATATTATATACCTCCAAGAGAACACCATGTGGGTCACTAATGAAATTAAATAATTATATAATCCCTTTTCCAATCCTTATATTTTTATAAATATTATATCATTTATATTATAGTATTTGTTTTAAAAACCCATTTTTTCAATTTTGACAATATTTAGTATTTGGTTTTTCTAAAAGTAAAAAAACATGATTAAATTGAAAAAAATAAAATATATAAATATTAAAATGACATATTAACCTATAAAATTAGTGGAATGTATAAAAATTCTCAATTTAAAATTATGTAGATATTTATAATAACATTTATTTTAATGATTCGTTGATATGGTAATTACTAAATCGTCATTGTATCATTAATAAATATACATACATAATGTCTAAAAATTATAAATTAAATGACATTATATAAGAATGATTCTTATTTTTATAATTTAGTTTTTTAGTAGAATATTTCTTTTTTATAACCCTATATAAAAAATTATTTCGTTATTAAAATTTTATTTAAATACTTTTAACTATTATTTAAATAAAATATAATAAAAAAGACAATCTAATCCTAGTGTCTCAAAAAGGATCATATATTATTCATGTTGTCTATTTTTTATGAAATACACTTATTTAATAGAATTAAAACATTGATTAGGGTTATTATAATATCATTTTTTCATTTAATAATCATATTTACATTAAATTCTGGTAAATTAAATTCAAAAGTTACAATTTAGAAAAAAAATTATTTTGATCATGTTGAACAACATTTTACGTACTTATGTCAACCGTGTCTCTCATAATTTTTAATTTCAATTCACATAAGCGATAAATTTACGTCTTAAGCAGATTGAATAATGTTCCATGAATGTTGGTAAAAGTCATTAAAAGGTTGAATAAAATTTTATATATCTACAATTATTATAAAATACTTGAATGGATTACATTGTACTAAAATATGTATTATTATCTATTTCGACACTCAAATATATTTAAATAAAAATAATTATTATTTAAATAAATTTCGGTTTTATACAACAACATAGTGTTTTTTCACTATTAATAAAAAAAATTATCCAAAAAATTAAAAAAATTCACCATAATATAGTATTGATATTATAAACCCTAAAATGAAGTTCATTTTGAAAAATAGAATTTATAAAATTTCAAAAAGAAGGAATTTCTATTCGAAATGGGTTGTTTGATTTGTAGTGGTGTGATGAAACTCAAATATTCATATAACCCAATCTATTGTATTATTCAAAGGGAAACATACTATAGAATCATGGGGAGTTACATTATCCCCTTATTCAAATAATATTTTCCTTATAATTTCAAGAGTATTAATTCATAAAATGACTTAGGTGGTTCATCATCATAAATTACTCTCGTTCGCACACGGCCTCTTCCATTTTGGGGTTTCTCCAACGAAATTTTACCATACGAGTCTACCTTTTTCCTATAACATGTTCTATGGTATCAAGAATCTTATTTAGATCTTTAAAATGTGAAAAATCGAGATCTATTTCTATTTCTTCATAGATGATTGCATATATTGGTTAATGCATGTGTTTTATCAAGAGTGATACATGGAACACATCATGAACTTTGGAGGGAATTAAAGGCATTGTTAAACAGTAAGCTGAATCTCCAATTCATTCTAGAATTTCATAAGACCCGATGTACCTAGAACATAATTTTCCTTTATTACCGATTCATATAACATCCTTCCATGGAGATTCCTTCATGAATACAAGATCTCATACATGAAATTCCAAATATTCCCAGTTGTTATTGTCATAGATATTTTTCATACTTTGAGCTTCTTTGATGTGGTTTTGGATAATCTTCACTTTCCCAATAGTTTCTTCAACATGTTCTGGGCGTACAAGTTTTATTTTCACCAATATTATCCCAACATATTGGTGTGTGGCATATCTTTCTATATTACTCTTAGTATGGTGCCATATGAATACTTTAATTTTAGCTATTATTATAGGAAAATTCAACCATAAGTAAATATTAATCCCACATAACATGAATGTAATGTGAGAAATATCTCTACATGTATTCTTTGATTTGAATAGAGTGTACTAATTTTACATCAGTATGAGGGATGTATGTATTTCACAAATGAATTTCTATATCTAGGGATTTTGAAATCTTTTCCACAATCATGATATAAACTGGGGATCGCAATCAGAAACAATCAATAGAGGTAACCCATGAATTCTTACAGCTTCATTATTATATAGTTTTGATAATCATTAACGTTTTAAATCATCTTTTACATAAATAAAATTTGCTGACATGTTACAATTATCACCAATGTCCCATATTTCATCATTTTTTCTTTGAGTCTTCGGTTTCCCCATGAAAATTTCAATTCAATATCATCACATTTTAACAAAGGTTTGTTAAGAGGTTTCATTACTCCTCTAGGATTTTTTCTTACATCCTTCACCTATTGAGAAAACATACATCTTGACACATAATCAGAAATCCCCCTTTTCACATTGTACCACAAAATTTTTTCCCTATCGTCTCTTCACATGTTAGTACTACTATGGTGTATAATGAAATTGGAGATATGAGAATCATCAAAAAATTACCTCTCCCTAGTAATGATTTTTTGGAAACCATTTTAAAAAATATCAATTTTTCACCTTCAATTATTATACCCAAATCCATATTTACTAGATCTGTGTATATATGATCCCTTTCTACTCTTATCTTGAAAAAAACTCCATGATCCATTTTTTTCAAAGAATCATCCACATTATTTGCCTTCCGTGGGTTGTAGTGTATATTGCAATAATAATCCTTGAGTAGTTTAGGACATCATCTTTTACCTAATGTTCATTTCGTTCAATGAAAAAATATAGTTCAAACTCTTTTTATCGTTATACATATAACATTTCCAACCATAGAGATAGTGTATTTGAATCATCAATGAAAATATTATAGCTTCTAAATCAATATCATTACTATGATTATTTTTTCCAAAATTGTTGTGCTACCATGATGCCTAGGAAATAAATCATTCATTCTACATAAATAAATAACCATAAAATTTCATTGAATAATCAATATATATAACAAACCCATCCTTAACTGATGATAGATTAAATATAGTAGCATTGAATAATATTTTATTAAATTATTTAAAACTTTCTTCACACTCTTTTGTCCAAATAAATTCAACCCCTTTACCTGTGAGCTTGGTTAATGGGTTAGCCAATCAGGAAATATTCTTGATGAAACATTTAGAATAACCTTCTAAACAAATAAATTGTAATACCTCTGTTATAGTCTTTTGTGCTGGCCATTGTTTCTTTTCTCTTGTTATAGAAGGATCAACAATGATTTCATCCCTATAGACAATTTTCCCAAGAAAATAAATCTCCGGAAGCCATAATTCACACCGTTTAAATTTCTAATAAAATTCATTTATTTTATGTGTATTTAGAATATTTCACTAGTTATTTTTAATATCTATGTTGATTTTGGATTATACCAAGATATAATAAATAAAAACCACTACAATGTCTTCAATATATTCTTTGAAAATTCAATTAATTATATACATGAAGATAGAGGGAGCATTAGTCAGTTCAAAATGAATTATTGTAAACTCATAATGCTCATACCAGGTTTGAAATGTTGTTTTTTGATTGACTTACTTTTTCATGCACAACTAATGATATTGGAATTGATGTTCAGTCTTTGAAAAATATTGAGCTCTGTGATGTATTTCCAATAAATAAAAAATGAATGCTAGGAAATACTTGTTCTTTATTTTGATAACACTGATCTCACTATAGTGAATGAAAAATCTCATAGATCCATATTTTGTCCTAAAAAAATAACATGGGTTCCCCATAGAAAACACAAGGGTGAATAAAATATATATTAGTCAATTTCTCATGTTTTTTGTCAGTTCCACTAATTCCATTGTAGCCATTCTATAAGAGGTCTTTGATATGTGCTATGATACATGAATTAAATCAATGTAAAACTCTATTTATTATTTTGTAGGATGTACATGAAAATCATCTAAAAACACATCAATATTTGCTTCCACAAAAGGCATGTCCTCAAGTTGAACATTCCTTTCCTCACCGATTTTTATTTAAATATCCACCTCTTTAATAATTTAATTTAGTACATATACAATGGTGGGTCTACATAAGAATTAGATGGTGAAGATTCTTCTATAAATATTGGGTACTCATTATCATCATCAAAAATTGTAACCTAATTATTCTTAAAATATTATTTCATATCATGGTCTGAAATCCTATCCATGCCAAGGATTACATTAAATTCAATCAAGGGTATGACGATTATATCAGTAGATAAAGAATGTTTATATTCCATAATGGGAACTGAATCACAAAACCTTTTTGCAATGATACTTCACATAATATTTTTGACAGAAGACTCAATTGTTATATCAAATTGGAAATATCTAATTTTCATGGAAAACTGGGAAGATATAAAATAATGAGATGATTTAGAATTAAATAAATCATTATCCAAATATGTGGAAACCCTTAAATTACCTACCATCACTTCATTTAGAGCATCAACCTCAACCGTAGTGATCACATATTATTGGTCATTCTCCCATAGCCATTTCTGTGGTATGATTATTTGTCACATGGGATATTAATTATTATAATACCCTATTTCTAAAAAATTAAGGCATTATACATTTAATTCCTTGTTCTTCCATATTCAATTCCCAATATTGGTGCCCTTTTCCTCAAGACTTGTAATATACTCCAATTCCCTTCAGGAAATTAATGGGGTGTATATTCCCACACTTACTACATGATGAATATTCACCATTTAACTCATCCCTTTATTTCAATTTATAGAGTGTTGAGCAGATATATTATTCTCTTGGATTTCTTTAATGTCATAAGACATAGAGAATTTATTTTCTATCTTGACAACACATTAGACAATATATTCATATGATGAGAAATATTGTGAGACTAATAGTCGACGAATTAATTGTTTTCACCCATCAATTAATCAACCAGTCTTACTCCTTGGGTTACATGTATAGTCTGTTATATGCCCTGAGAACCTTATAATTTTAGTCTTATACTTTGCGACATTCTCATCCACTTTTTTCCTCAGACTCAGTAATTGTATTTCCATATCCACTCAATGTTCATGAGAACTGTAATTTTTTTAAATGATATTTCAACTCCCTCTATTCCATATTTTGTCCTTCATCATCCTCCTATGTGTTTTGAATTAGTCACCACCATTGATCTGGATCTCCCATGAGGGTATAAATTTCCATGAAAACTTTTTCTCTTTCTCTACACCCCAAATAATGATATATATTCTCCAAGAAACCTTATATTGGTCAACTACAAATAGATTTGTAGTCTCATTGAATTTTTGTGGTTGTTTCATCGTGAAGTGATCTAACATCGATCCTCCACGTTGTGGATCAGGGTGCTCTATATGGGTAAGGTTTTTATTCATAGCCACAGTGAGTTTTCCAAATATAATAATAAGTTTTCAACACTAGTTTCATCACCAACTCCAGTATAATTATCTTTAGTAGTAGTGAAATCCCTACATAGATTACGTGCATTGATGTATTTTCATTCCATCAGGTTGGTTACATTTCTAAACAATAGAATACACTAGATTATGTTATGAATTACAATAAATAAATTCATAAACCCAAAGTACCTAACATAAATTGTAAAATTTATCCATATAATCCATAATCAAAAAAACAATTCTTTGAAATTTTATATACTTATAATTAATTAATAATCCCTTGTAAGAATATGTGAATATCCTATGTATATACTTTGGGTGTGTCATATCTAAGAGTGAAAAAGAAGCCTATTGTTGTGTACAAGAATACCCCAGGTAAATTCCAAAAATCATTATTGAAGTATTCACTTGTATGTAGATCTATTCCTAAGCCGCCTCTACCTTTTTGTATCCAGATAAGGATGTATTTTTGGGAAAACTCACAAAATTTCTACATTACCAAAATTCTATAAAGTTGTTCAATAATAATTCTTATACATTATCTTTGGGTAATGTTATATAATCCATGTTTTTTAGAATATATTTTCCCTGGTTTGTACTAAACCTCATTTGATACCAACTATAATGCCCCGAACCATGTTACCCAGAGTCGGTTCATTATTACATAACATTGGCATGATCAAAAGAGATCAATTCTCGAATGAACAATTAGATTAATAGCCTTGGAAGTAGAAGATACATATATAAGTGTTACATAACACCATGAAATAACAAAAACAATATTTTTTTCCCTTTAAACACACTCATATCCTTTTTCATATACCTTCATGTTAATAATAATATAATTATTTACGTCCTTAGAAAAATAATATATAGAAATGGGTGACCTTAGATGCCCAGTAATGATAAAAATATAGTGGAAACTATAAAAAATAAGAATAAACATTTATGGAAATTTATAGTACTAAAACAAAATCCTCTTATACATATAATTTAGTATAATATAGAAAAGTTAAATCAAATAATTCCATTTACATATTCACATTTAATATCAACATCTAATTTCAAAATAAGGGAATGTAAAATATTGGTCTTCATTACCACATAGTCATGCCTCGTTCCAAGACAACAAATAAGGATTTGTTGAGGCCTTGAACAAAGAAACTAAATTTTCACATTGGACCAAAAAATGCATCGACGAGATATAGTGGGTTCCACCGGTCACATACTATTTACAATGCATTGCACAATTGAAATGGGTGAAACATATCATAAACATTCATATTCAAACTATTATATGAAATGTTAATACATTAACCATAAACCGTGAATGGTATAAATATAACACATCCATGGTCAATCATATCATAAAACCATAATCAATATATGGGAGATTGTATCACTATAAATCAACTTTAAAAATGTGTAAAATCTATCAAATAATGTTGACATAGATGAAATCAATACAAAAATATTTGAGTGAAATATTTCATTCTACATTGAAATAATTATAATTTAATGGAAAAATTTATTTTATAAATATTCTTATAATTTGGTATGATAAGTAGAGAAGGTATTAAAATGAAAATTAATAGTCGCACCTGCCATATACCTTTACAAAACATTCATTCTTTAATTTGTTGAAAATTTCATAAAGTACAGTGTTCGGAAAATGACGTAGAGATAACAATCGAAATATTTTATTAAATTTAAAACAGGGGTATAAATTACATCAAACCTAATACTATTAAATAGTAAAAACTCTTTGAAATACATTTTTATGAAACACATATGAGGATGGTAATGAATTCCCACTAGATGCTAACAAATAGACAACCTTTGATAATAATGAGATTGTAAAATTAACCATTTACTTATACTTTTCTTTGGTCAACGGTAAATTAACCTCTTATATATAATTTAAATCATTATAAATAAATTATATAAGAACCACATAAATAAATATGATATTATATATGATTCCTAAATATTTCATTAATAATAATATTTTTGTATTATCATTGTTTCGGGTGTTAACTAATTAATTTTCTTTTATGTTTGTTGTTACGAAAGTCATTTTTATTATGGATACGATGTATTTGATTCAAATCCAGAATAATATTATGTTCTTAAACATTTTTATTAATCATAAAATGAAAATTATTTTTGAATAGTTATGGTGGGAAATGAATCTTATTGCATTCGTGTAGACGGTAATCTGTACGTACGTATGAGCGACAATATAATTTTATTCCTAGTAAAATCATAAGTAATTGGATGGTATATTTTATATAAATAATCATCAAAATGATATAGTTATTATTTTTATAAATTATACACATTATTATACCGATTCAAAGAATGAAATATTTAATAACAAACTACACCATGACATGGAGATGGTAAGCCATATATACGCACGTTTGGTGACTTTGTCATTAATATGATAGAAAAAATACTGAATATTGTTGTACTATTTTTATATTAACATCACAATATGTAGAAGGTACTGTATTTATTATTTTGGTATGGAAACAACAAAGAAAAAGGAAGGGATAATGAAAATAACATTGATAGTGGTGATGAAATAATTACATCATCTTCGAGTGCTTCCTTTTGATTTGATAAAATGGGATCTATAGGTTGTCTTTATGATCAATATAAGGAATATAGATTGATTTGAGTGTACATTGGAGGATATTGGACAATCTTTTTTCCATGAAAAATTGATTTTTTTGTGTTATTTTGTGTGAAACAGATTTAACCTTTAATAAGAGAGGTTAGGGTCACATTGAGAAATGATCAATATATAATTTTTTTATAAAATAAATTTCATTTTTTAATGGATTCATATTGATTTATTTTGTGTATTAGGTGATTATGGGTCGAAATACTCTCATCTAATAGGTTTTAGACAAATTTAGGTATCCATATTAACACTATCTTTTAGGTTTAACTCATATTCAAATAGTTTAACTTTAACTATGTCTTCTTGTACTATTATATTACATTGTAAATAAACATACTATAAAATAATAAAAGAACCCAAAGTGGATAATTAACGATGCTTCTATAATTATATATGTCCTTTGGACTATGCTTAAATTTTTGGGAATATTATATAATTTATTAATATTGTAGTTGTTTTAAATATTGATTTATATAACTTTTTTACTGTGTTTAGTATTTGGTTTTTTAATGCAAAAAAAAAGATTACATTGAAAAAAATACATTAAATAAATCCAAATATGTCATTCTGACATATATTTTTTTTATGAATAAAATGTCTAAATATACATTTATTTGGATATTAATAATATCAATTATTTTAATCCTTAATTAATAAGGGAATTATTACATCATCATTGTGTCATAAATAAATATGATAATTTAATGTCTCAAAATAATTAATAATATAAAATTATTTAATAAATATTTTTACCTTTATAATAAATATTTATTTTCAAATTTAACTTATGTACAACCCTATATAAAAAATGTTTGTGTTATTAATATTTGATTTTTACATCTTTTAACTCTTCTTAAAATAAAATATAATAGATATCCTATTCTAAACCATGTGGATAAAAAATGATCATATTTTATTCATAAAAATGAATTTGGTTGAAATAAACTTTTAAAATAAAATTAGAACATGTGTTAGGGTAATAATAATATCATTTTTACGTTTAATTATCTTATTTACAATTCACCTTGGTACCTTAAATTTAAATGTTATTATTAAAAAAAATATTTTCATCCTATTGAACCAAATTTTACATAATGATTTCAACTATGTAACATGAAATTTTTAAATTTCATTCATAGAAGCGGTTAAATTATATTTTATTCATATTTTAAAATGTTCCTAGAAGGTGGCTAAATGACATTAAAAAGTTCAATAATATTTTATATATCTATTCATATTATAAAATGAATCAAATTAATTAGAGTATACAAAAATAGGTATTATGTATCTATTATGAATATAAATGAAATTTCAATAAAAATAGTAATTATTTAAATGATATTCGGTTTTAAACAATAACACAGTGGTTTTTACTATTCATAAAAAATTGAATGTTTTTAGAAAAAAAAATTCACCCTATGATAATTTTGTTATTCGGAATTCAAAAATAAAGTCCACTTTGAAAAATAAAATTTATAAAATTTCAATAAGTGGTTACTACAATTGTGAACGACAAGTTTGATTGGTCGTGGTTTGCTGGAACTCAAAGTTGCATACATCACAAGCGATTATATTATTCAAAACAAATATACCAGAAAAGATTATAGTGTTACATTCATAACCTCTTCCTTTCTCTTACCCATAAATAAAAACATTGGAAGACATTTCAGGAACATGGGATGATCAAAAAATGATTAGCAATGGATATAAAACAAGGAATGAAACTATTAGTCCAGGAATATATTTAACTCCAGAAAATATTTAAAAAATCATACTTTTCACCCAAAAAACATAATATATTTAACATACCACATGAAAAAATATGAATCCTGAACAACATCATGGAAATCATTAATAATAATGGTTACATGAACAATCCATATCATACAAAAAAAATTTCTTTCATATCTATATAGGGAGTAACCGTTATGGTTACGTTTGGAATACACATCACAATATTTTTCATAAATCACTTCGAGGAAAACCTATCGTTTAACAAATTATAATTAACCATTGAATTGGAGAGATATCACGGGATCACCCACCCATGATTTATCACCTAACCACCCACATACATTAGTACATCCCCATATACATGACATAATCATGACAAAAAAACAAGCATAAAAGGAAAATAACAGTTCCACATTTAAATTACAAAATATAATTTCATGATATTAACATAATAATTCCATTGTAAATACCAATTTCAATACCTAAATTCCAATAAATGATAAATGGAATTTTTTTTCCTTTCAATAAAATTATGGTTTATAAAGAGAACCAAGAATCAACTATTAGTTACGATTGAGGTGTAGTTTTTGTCACCGAACACGTGTCAAAGAAAATTTCATATATCATTTGTCAAAACATTATATATAAAACCAAGAAAAGGCTTCCATTGGAAAACCTTTGAATTAAATTAAAATTATAATAATAATGATTTAAAATCCTATTATTTCCATATAATATATAGTTAAAATATTATCATTATGAAACCAATTTTTATATTAAATCCTTAAATGTTCATGGCGTCACGTACCACTTTGATTATTTAAATCATAATATCCGTGAAATAATAAATTTACCAAAATATTATATTAAAATAAAATTTAAATAATATTGATATTAATGTAGTAGTGGTTATCTATACACCATATAATTGAATAATGGTGCATATTTTCAAGGAACCCCTTTATGAAAGGATATTGAAACAAAATACCGTACAAAAAAATATTTTTGATAAAATAGTTTCATTATATTTTAACAATATAAATATACATAAAAAATTATCAACATAAGATATGATATTGAAAATTTATTTCACACACATGATTTGAATGACATAATCATGAATTATAATTTTAACCTAATGAATGGAAATTGGGTTATGAAATTCCCTAACCACGAGTCTGACTTATCACATAAATTTTTCTGTCCTAAATAATACACATATTTCTTTAAATACTTATTTGAAAAACTTTATAAATATTATTTTTCATTTTATATCACTTATTACAATGTTATAATAAGTACATAATTATTTATGATAATGTCATACTTTTGGTCAAAATTCCGCACATGGGTTGAAAATGAACTTGGTATGATGTCAATAGTCCATGTGGTCATAATAAAATTATATCCAGAATATAAAACATGATATAAATATCATACATATTCATTATATAATTATTAAAAATAATCATTAAATAATAAATTAATGTACCATTAATGGAGATGGTAGATCGTACCTACTTATGGACAATATTTTCGTTTTCCCTATCGCATTAATAGAAATAGATAAAATAAAAAATATGTAAATATATATACAAATATAATATCATTAATATATTATTAATATTTCATTTATACAATAATTTTTTACTAAATCAATCATTAATAAATTATATGTGATGTGTGAATAAATCACAACATTTTGAGGAGGTGGTAGTCCGCATGTTCCCAAATTAAGTTACCATATAACCACAATATAAATATCATAAATTTCTATTCAATCGGAAATTTCAAGAATGATAAATAGGTTATAATATATATATTTAAAATTTTTTTACTATAAAAATAATTTTAATACTACACTTGAAGCCGGTAATGGAAAAATAATAGAAACATATTCATGGAGGTGTTTATCCGTAATAACATTGAAAACATGATAGTTTCGTTGAATAATGGGAGTTGAGATATGAAATGGATGTCATATACCCTATTATAAACATAAAACTCTAGTATATACATTATTCTCGAGTAATCATGTATCTTTGAATTAATGATGTTATGTGAAATTATAAAATTAAACAAATTAAGAGAGGTACATTGATATAATTAACTCTTTAATATCCTCTCATTGAAAGTCCCTTGAGGATATTGGATTTCTTATGGTGGTGAGAAAAAGAGTACATGGACATGGGTAGAGTGAGGATGAATGTTTTGTTATGTTATTTTAAAATCTACAATGATTTTTTAGTCTTAATGGGGTGGTGAGGTGTGGCATATATACATGAGAAGAGGTGGGTTCAAGTGATATATTTATTGACTATTTTATATTAAGATTTTACCACATTATAGTGTATTTAATTTCAATGAAATATAAATTCATTTAATGTTTTTATAATTATTATATCAGATAAACACCTCAATCAAAAATTAAATATTGAAAATTTTATCTAAGTTAAGCTTTTAACTTTTAACATCAACCCTTGTCACAATTTTACCTATACAACAATTAATAATTTATTTACCATGGTATAATTTCTGTACATAATAATTAAATTGATATTACCACAAATTTATAATCTCTTGATTAATAAATATAGAATCCATTTTTCTTAATGTATTTCATATAATTAAGAAAATTATATGTAAATTTAATTCAGCAGAAAAAATTAAAAAGTGGAGATTTAATGTGAAACATTCCAATGATAGAAATGTTTTTATATCGAATATTAATTAGAAATTGATTCCAATGGAAAAAATTGGATTAAATGATAAAAAAATTATATAAATATAGTTCTAATCCAATTAAAAATATAATCTATAATATCAATAAATTTATTTAAAAATAAGTATATAATTAAAATGCAGAAATTTTCAATATTCATTAATATCTGAATGTTAACATAGAAACAAATAAAAATTATCCAAACTAAAATTATATGTTGTAATTAAAAATAATGACATTATTTTTTGATTTATAACTTATAAAATAGTAAAAAACTAGATTTAAAATGTTTTTCCATCAAAAGGTTGTAAAACAGTTTTTAATGCTTCTTTTATTAGAAAAATTTATTTTGTACTTATAACATGCCTAAAAAAATAAAATTTTATTGAAAATATTTTAATTTAATATATTACCCAAATATTTAATTAATGTTATATATTAAGAGTGGTTTTATCATTTTATAAACTTAGTTATTTGTATTTAAGTAGTTTTTTATGGAAAATTATTCATTAAAAAAAAGGTTTTACATTAATTTATAATTAATTGATCACCAATGAATTAATTATTTATATATTTTAAAACTATATATTCATAAATAAATTAATTATATTTATTCTCTCCATTGTAATGGAATTATTATAATGGTAATATTTAAATAATAATATTTAGTCATTCTCTTACATTTTATGTGGCGTATCATATATGCCATTGAAAATAGTGTCTTTTTTTAAAAATAATGGATGATACATCATCAACCATTTAATAAATTTATTTCTATAAATTTTATCTAATTGTAGGAAACTAACAAATGGATATTCAATATACCTTTATTTCTATCCCACATAAAAAATAAAAAAAATTACTAAATACAAATTAAGAAGAGAATTTTGAAGATCACCTAATATAAGAAACACATGGGTTCTTTATAGGAAAACCATGACATGAAAGATTAAAAAAACTCTTATAGACTAATATAGGCTGATAAAGAACCTTATAATGGAAATTTTACCATGAAAATAAAATGAGTATGTGATTGGAAATGTTCATTGATAAATGTAAGTGTCATTTTCTTGTTTCAAGATAATTTTCAGAGAGATGAATTATTATATTACTAAATTTACTATGGTCCTATGAAATTAAAAATACAGGACAATTATAGTTTAATCCATAAATCTACATCCACAAAAAATTATACTTTACTCAAAAGATGATTTTTTGAGATGATTTTGACATGTCTGAATCACTAGAATCCACTCATAGAGAATCACACAATTCAGAAAAGAAAAACTATATATTTATCCTATCTTTTTACATTTACCTAAAATAGAATGTTTAGTACAAGATAATTTAATTACAAAAACTATAAAACAATATTATGGTAAAAAAAGTAATATTAATCTCAAAAATTAATTACTAACACCAAAGTTTTACATAGACAAATCTATAAAAAATTGTACTTAATTTTCTTCAAAATAATATAAATTAATTTTGAAACCAAAACTCAGACAGATTTTATAACATATTCTTCCAGGAAATATTTTATTACTAATCTAAAAATATCAATTACTCTTTGAGACTCACATAAAATGGCATTTTCGTTTGAATCATCATGATATGATAACTGGTTCTATAAATTACTCATATCATCATAACTCTATCTTGAATTCTTCCCAAATATAATTCAACCATTATTTATCAAATAAATTCCCATTATATTAAACTAACCTTTTTCATATTGTATTCTCTATATATAATTATTGTTATTCTATTAAATTGTATAACTAAAAAGAAAAATTCAATCTAAATAATGTCATTAAATTGTCTAGTTGTAGGGAATAATGCATCTTCATAATTTTGTTATGGGTTTGATTATAACAGCCTTGTCTGACATGACATGTCTTCACTATTCTTATGATTTTTTATTTTTCATACACTCTCTAATTAAGATAACATTCTTGAAATATCACAATGTAAAAAAATAACAATAACATATTTTATCTTCATCATTTTTCTAATTCCTTTCATTTTTCAACTCAAATTATTACATCCCATATTTAACATAAATTCGGAGATAATATAAACCCAAATGGTTATTAATACCCTCATAATTTTTTCAACATAAGAAAATATAATTCATTGCTAAATTATTTTTATCCACATCAGAATAATGAATTCCAATGTAATCTCATCACCAATAGAGAATTATTACTTTTAAGCATTTCATCATAAATAGAACTAACTTAACACTAAAATTCATGAAATGTAGACAATTTTGGAATTCATAATTATTCAAGATCCATTAACCATGATTTTATATCTTATTCCTTAATTCATCATTCCTACAAAAAAATCTAAATCATAACCCATTATTAAATAATGTTAAATCATGAGTGAGGAAATAATACATATCCTTCATATGTCATTTCCAGATTCTACTATATGATCCCATTCATGAACCTTATTCTTTGAACATTGATTTTCATAATGACCACAATCTTAAAATTTAAAACAGTCAATCAATCACTCGAGAAGAACTTCTTTAATTTTTTTTGGAGTCAATTGAATGCTTCCTTTTTCCTTGCTAGATTACTACTTTATGGAACTCTTTCCACACCTAAAACAACCTCTCACCCCTTTAAAAATATTAATTTTTTTTCACCCCACACACTTGACACATATATGATTGAATTTATTTTCCCTTATTATCATTATTATCAGAACAACCACATGGATTAATTTATATCTGATATAATGCATTAGAAAACTCATGAAGGTTCATGTAGTTAACCATGAATCCTCATATATAGTTTAGAATAACCACAAGTGTTATCATTGCATTTCCCATTTAATTCGGTTTCATAATCATAGAATCACCAAATATCAATCCCATACATTGATACGTTGGTTCCTACTAGAACCTTCCATTTAAAGAAACTAAATTTTTTAGTGTGATTATAATAATAAAATCATCACATTTGATCTTTTGAGGAACATAAACACTAATATATACATAATTTTGTTATCCAAATATAATTAAATTTATTTAAAATAACCATGATTCATCATTATATACTAATGATCGTAATAATATACCTCTTGGAACTTATTCATAAATAACACCCTGAAATATAATGTTATCTAAACCGACTTCTGATACCAACTATAAGGCCCAGAACATAAAATTTTTATAATAATTTTTTTAGTGTATAATTTAGTTTATTTCACATTAATTATATTTTAATTTTTGTAGTATTTTGTTATTAGGCTATTAGTAATACAGAACATCCTATAAACGTATAAAAGGATACATCCAAATCAGTATACATTTTTTCCAAAACATAAAACTTTTAAAATAAAACATGATTTCATTCCATGATAAAAATATTCATGACTTCTTAAATTCACATACCCATACATATACCTTATGGAATTTATTATTGAAAAACATTAGATGTGAAGAACAATCTCATAAAGAGATATAAAATAAGGAATTAAATTATTAGTCAATGAATATTTTAAACAGATGATATCATTTTCACAATATCAAAATTTTCAAACATTAAAAACATAAAAACATTAACATACCTCATGAAATGACAATATTCTTGAAAAAAAACTAGAAATAGAAAATCATAATGGTAACATGATTCATCCATATCATATATTCAATGAATATTTTATAGCTTTGAAATGAGTAACCATCATTGTTATGTTTGGAATACACATCACATTATATTCCCTCAATCACATAAAAGAAACCCTATCATTTCACTCTATATCCTTAGACAATGAATTGGGGAGATATCATGGCATCACACACACATGATTTTCCATAGATCCAACCATATACAAAATTAATTACCAAGATCCATAACATAATCATATCATAAAAAACAAGCATAAAGGAAAAATAACATTTACCCTTTGAAATAACAAAATACCATCGCAAAATATTGATATAATAAATAAATTGAAAAACCCATTTTCAAAACATAGATACAAAAAAATAGAAAAGGGGTTTTACTTTCCTTTTAAAAATATCATTCCATATTCAAATATTTATGTATCAAATAATGATTATAAATGAGAAGCAATAGATGTTGCTATAAATGTTAAAAAGAAATATCGACTATTCATTTGTAAAAACGTTCCCTATAAAATATATAAAAATATTCCGTTTGAAAACATATGAATTAAGTTTGGAATATTTGAAAATATTCCGTTAAAATCGTTTTATATCCATATAATAAATATTTAAATTAATAACATGATGAAAAATATTTGATAATTAATTCTTTAAATGTTCTTGGTGTCACATACGACCTTACACATTCAAATCATAATATCGATGAATTAATAAATTTACGAAAACATCATTTAATATTATTATTGATAATATATGGACAGTAATTGTTCTTGTGGTTGTATATACAAATTTTTATTGAATAAAAGTTCATATTAGCATGAAATGGCTTAATGAAAAGGGATGAGACAAAATCCCTTACAAAGATCATTTTGTTAATATAATTGTTCGATAACATGTTTCCATTATAAATAATCATAAAAAACAAGAAACCAATGATAATATATTCAAAATTATTTTAACACATAATAGTTGAACAATATATTCCTGAATTATAATTTTAAACTAAATAATTGAAAATGGGTTAAGAAATTCCTCTATTTTGATTCTGAATTATCTAGTACATTAATTATCTTGATGAATAATAAACATATTTAAATTTCCAGTTTATTTAGAACCATATTCAACTATATTATTCATTTTATGTCACTTATTATGATGAAGTAATAATTAAATTATTATTGAAGATAAGGTATATGTTTTGTCGTTATTTGGTATTTGAGTCGAAAATCAACATCGTATGATGTCAATAGTCCATGTGATCATATGTACATTATCTTAATAATATAAAACGTGAAATAAATATATTATATATTATTCATATATTTATTTATCATAATCATTGAATACAAATTAAAATCGCTGTTCCTGGATATGGTAGACCTTACGTATGCATGAACACTATTTTTGTTTTTCTTCTTTATTGATATAACAAGATTAAATTAAATATATTTAAATATGAGAAAATTTATAATATCATTATTGAAGAATTAATATTTCATTTTTACAATATTTTTTTACTAATTAAATCTTTAATACATTCCATTTGATTTTTAAAGGAATAACATCATTTTGAGGAGGCGGTTGTCCACGTGTCCCCAAACAATGTTATCATATAACCAAAATTTGGATTGAATAATGATATGTTTTATATAAAATTAAAATAATGTTTAAAATGTAATAAAATACATATTAAAATAATATTTTACCCAAAAATTAGTTATTTTGACTTTCCACAAATTCTGTAATGGAAAACAATCCAAAACAGTATTCACAGTGGCGACTTACCGACATTACAAGGAAAACAATTTAGTTAATTTGAAAAAGAATAGGCGAAAATTTAAATTTATACAATATATCCCATTATAAACATAAAAATACATTATATACATGATTATGAAGTAATCATGCATTTATGGATGAATGAGGTGAGGGAAACATTGAAAAAGAATGAAATTAAGAGAGGTACTTTGAATAAATTACCTATTTAACATCCCCTACATGATAGACACTTGAGGAAAATTTAATTTGTATGTTGGTGAAAATAATAACACATGGAAATTAATAGAGCAAGGATGAAATGCTTTGGTAGTTAACTTAGGAGCTAAAAGGATTTCTGAGTTGAAATGTGGTGGTGAGGAGTGGTATTTTTAGATGAGGAGAGGTGTGTTTGGTGATTTATTTATTCCTTATTTTATATTAAATGATAAAAATATTGAGTTGGAATTAATTTAAATATATTATTTCATTAATTAATATTGTGTAGTCTGCTTAGGGTCTAGAGACTCCTATAATAACCATTAAATGTTTCAATTTCAATGTATGTTTAGGTTTTACCTATTAACATCATCCCTTGTCAGAATTATACCAATACAATGGTAAATAATTTTCTTTAACATGGTAATTGTTTTACCTAAATTTGATAATTATATTAATAAATAATTTTTTATTTTTATTCAAATATTAAATACCTTATACCAAATCAATTTCCAAAATCTAGGAAAATTATCCTTAAAATATATTTCCCAAGAATAATAAATAAATAGGGTTTTAAAGAAAAACATTCAAAAGTATGAAATGTTTTTGTACCTATTGGCCGGAGTGGATACTCAAGAGGGGGGTGAATTGAGTTCCAATTAAAATTTCTTTTAAAAATATTTCTCTTAAAATCCCCCAATTTAAAAACAAAGATAAACTGTAGTGAATCTATACAGATTGTAAATATTCAATCAGTTTCTCAAAGATTGATTTAGTCTCAGTTAACATAATTTTAAGACTATTTTATCTTTTGAATCTAACATATTGGTTTACAATAAGTATAAAAACATGCTAATTTTACTATCAATGTAACTTAAAAATAGTTTTGTATTACAAAGTAATAGCAGTGGAATATAAAATCAATATATAGTATGCATAAAGATATAAAATATTATGCATGGTAGAGTTAACCAAGAGGTTCAGTCTCAAGCCGTTACTTAGTCCTCTCAAACAATTTATATAAATTTATCAAGACCCTAGATCAGGGTAAACAATCGTGAACAAATTGTTTAGGTACAAGGACCTCTACCACAGTTCTACGTGGGAAAAAACAATAGTTCACAGTTGTCCAGGTCTTACTTGACCTCTACAACTATCCATAGTGGGATAAAAAAAGAGTTATAGAGTATGAATAAGGATATAAGAATCCTCCAGTTTAGCTATGGAGAGAGAGTGTTTGTATAATAAACATGGTAAAAACACTGCTCGAAATGTAAATGAAAGAATCACTAAATTATTTGAGAATGACTTTAGAAGTGCTTTAGTGATTGACAATGCATCTCTTGACTCGTTTAATTTGTTAGAAAAGCTTCTGAGTCATTCTCTGGTTTTCTCTGAAAAAGTGAGTGCCATTTTCTTCCTTATTCCAGATACAACTTATTAGATTGAGTGCATTAAGTGTTTGTTGGAGTTCTTAACTCAAGATGCAGCTTGTGGTTTCTTTCAGAAGAGTGGCTTCATGTATATCTAGTGTTCTTCCAGTATGGAGTGGTCCTTCAGTATGCATCTCGTTTTTCAGTATGAAGTTTTCATGTACTCTTCGTGTTTATTTCGTGCTACTTACTGCTTTCTTGTTACACGCTCTTTGTTGTTTTATTTTAATCATATATGTCTATATCTTCCCTTTTATAGCCGTCAAATCTGGAAAATGAGATTGATTACCTGTTGCATGGGTGATAAGTATGGTTCCCTTACATTGCAACAAAGATCATTAAATAACATTAACTGCATTAAAACCATCAAATGTAACCGTTAGCATAATAAATAAATAGTATTGAGAGTATAGAGTTTGATTAGTTGGTCAATCATTAGAACCCTTGTGTTGGTAGATATGTGCAGTGGACTTTGTGTAGCAGGACCTTCCATCGATATCTCTTTTGAACTTGTATCGGTAGCTATATATATCGGTGACTTCATTATATAGGTAGCTCATATTCCATCGGTATCTCTTAATCCATCGGTAGCTCTTAGGATATCGGTAGCTCGATGTATCAGTGACTATTTGTAATTGTATCAGTAGACTATGTCAGTCACTTCAAATTAATTTCTAGTCAATGTATCAGTAGGCCGGTCGGTAGCTCGTATCGGTAAACTTACTCTATCGACAGACTTCTATCGGTAACTGTCTGTGAACTGGTTCTATTGGTAGAATTATTCATATATATAGCTCCGTATATATCAATGATCAAGTGTATACTAGAAGACTTAAGCATACCGGTAGACCGGTTCTATCGGTAGCTCGTATTCTACCAGTATCTATGTACATATCGGTATCCTTAGATTATCGGTGACTCTATCTAACGGTAGAATATGTTCTGATTGCTCTTTATCAGTAGCTATATGAAGATCAGTGACAAAACACTTATCTTCTTTATGAAAAACACATCTGATTGGGTTATAATTACATCAGAATTTATATAAACATAGACAAACCTGGATTAACATATTTTCGAGACTATTTTAATATTATTATCATCTTGATAAACATAAATTGGGATTATCAATGTATATGAAAGATAATTATGATTATCAAAACAGATGAGGTCAACAATCTCCCCCATTTTGATAATCACATCTTATGATATTATAATTTTTAAAAAGTGGGTAATTATATCAGACGATATATAAATAAAGTCAACTTTCTCAGAGAAAACTGCATGTTATAGAAAAAAATTTATTAGAGGAATAATTAAATGTGATAGTATCAGAGATAAAATTATATGTAATGGTATTAGAGAATGAAGTGTAATAGTATCATAGGGGCAAAGCTTGATAGCTCTTACTTGGATAAAAATTTCACCCCCTTTGAGACTTTCTCCCCATTATTTATTATCACCCTGGATAAATATCTATCCCGCTTTATAGAATCTGTGTAGAATTTTTTTCCACTTTTTGAAAATCAAAAAGTGGGAAACAACAAAGAGAAGTGGAACAAAATGAGAAAATATAAGAAATCCACTTGTATTAAATAATAGAAAAAGGTACTTAGACATAAAAAAAATACAAAGGATTCCTATCAAATATTCTGGACACTTGATCAATCCACATCCTCAATGTGTGATTTTCCCTTTCAATCAGAAGAGGATTCAGGTGGTGTGGATTCAGGTTATGGCTTAGGAATTCCAGAGATGATCACAGGAGGCTGAGCCACTGACACTGTTTCGGGCCTATACTGAGGAGTTCATTGAGTGATCATATGTGTGAGGCTTATAATGTCTTTAGCATGAGTCATATGAACTAGAGAAGCAGTAGAGGAAGATTTTGGTAAGGATGGAGGTATAATCACTGGGCTGGCATCAACATGAAGGAAAGGCAGCAAAATATTTTTGAAATCCATAATTATTCCTCCTCCTCTTTCTATAGCAGATATGAAGTCATCCGTGTTCTCCATAAATTTGTCCAACACATGAGTCAATTATCTTAGTTTGCTGACCTTCTATCTGAAGGCTTGATTGACTGGAAGAAACTATAGGTTCTCCAATAGATGTTTGAAACAATTTTTGAGTTGATACATTGTGTAAATCTTTTGTAAATAGGTGTCCACATTTTCTTTCAATTCTTTATGAGAGGAAAATTCTTCTCTCATATAGTCTTGGACTATCTTCATTATTTCTCTAGCTGAATCTCTAGTAGAAATAGAAACTTTTCTCAGTTCGGATGAGTCCACAAATACACTGGTTATAATTGAACCAAGATCCTCCTTCATCATAGCTCAAATCTGATTAAAATACACTGAGGGTTTAGAAACAACATAACTGATAGAGAAGGTTACTGTTTCCTTGAATATTTTTGTCAACCCACTGATAAGATTTTGGACTTCAGAATCCTAGGTTTCAACATGATCATTCATGGAGGTTTTAAAACCATCAAACCCTGAAACCATTTGGCTCATAACACTTTTGACATAGTCTAAGTCATTTTCTTCTTGGGATTTTGAGCTCATGTACGATTCCATAGAGATAACCAATTTTTTAGAGTTTCAAGAGATGATTCCAGTCTAGATATATGATTTTGGCAATCTTTAACATCTTAAAATATTTTTGTCATAAAGTTTGACAAATTATAGCCGAGATAGAGTTCAAAAGATCATTTCAACATACGCATCTCCTTCATCAAAATAGTTCTTCATCTCAGCAAATGAGGTACTAAAAGATTCTTTCAACTCATACTTTAAGGATTAAATGTCATCCCTGGTGATCAAATCAGCAGGAGAAACTGCAATAGATACACTTTCAAAGGATATGCTAGCCACAGAGTCAGTCATAATCGATTGTATTGAGGATACCAAAGAAACATCCATCTTCTTTGTCTCTTCCAAAAAAATCTCCTTTAGCTTTTTCATAAAAATATCTTGGTCATGCATTCTGACCACATCATCAGGTAGAAAATCAGTTTCAACATCATAAAAGATTTTTGGTCTATTGAGAGATGCTTTATTTTCAGAATCAGGATCGCCTAATCCAAAGAGCACAAAATGTGGGTCTTCTACCCAGTTCTCAATATCAACAGCCACTGTAACACTTCCAAACTTGGTTTGATTCTCCCCCTCAACTGGTTCATCCTCAAGTAAAACAATAGCATTCTTAGTAGCATTCTCAGCAGGTCTTCTTTTTCAAGAGAATCTTATACTATCAATTACTTATCTAAAATAAGTAGAGGGTCTTCCAAAATAGGAAAGGGTATTTCAACTTCATTTTAATCCTTCGAATGCACTAAATATTGTCCAATCACTAGGCTAAGTCTAAAAATCAACTGATAGAGATGCTTCATTTTCATGAGTATCTTCTTCATTGTCTACAGCAGCCACTTCAACATCGTCTAAAGCAGCTTCTTCTTTATCTGATTTATGTTGATCTAGATTTTCAAGAGCTGGGCAAGGAGGTAAATCTGGGTCTCCTACATCATCAGTAGAGGACTCTTCCTCTTCTGAATCATCAATATATTCTGCCTCCTCTTCATCAGGTCCCAGACCTGGATCCCTCACATCCTTTGGTCTTTAATCACGATCCACATGATTGAACTTATCATAAACCTTCTTGTCATCAGTGACCCATTCTCCTCTCCTTGTGTTCCAATTTATTTTCATGTATTTTAAAACTATACTGGTGACACAAAAATTGTTCCTTACTACCACTACCTCATCTTGAGACACACCTATTCTATCACATTGATCATTACTGAGATCAACCTAGAAAATAACAAGGCATTATTTTTTGACTTGGGTCTATTCATATCCTCCATTTGAGTCATTAAAAATCTGCATAGATTCACCTTGACTCCATGTCTCAAAATATTCAGGAGATAGATATCCTGATATCTTACATTTGGAAAGTCTCATCTCCCTGGTATTAAGACATGCTGAACATATTTGAACAACAATTTTTTCTCTCCATCCATTTCAGTAGCTATTTCTTGTCTTTGATTTCCATCACCAGTATGCTCGTCCAAAGAATTCTTATAATCATATAAATCACTAGTATGTGGTATAGTTCACGAGACATATCCAGATACACCCTCATGTGGAACCTTCAAGCATTCATCCCATTCAACAGATGAGAAAGATATCTCTTTTCCATTCATATAATAAGTCACTCAGTTCTCAGTTTCAGATTTCTCAAAGCTTACAAACTCATCGAATTTCTTTGATATCTTTGGATAGTAGGGACCAGTGTTGTTTGAAAAAAAATCTACCCACTTTTGATATTTCAGCACTTCGAGCACTAACGATTTTCTAGGTAGCAACCATTCCACACAGAGCTCCTTTTCGATCACAATAACTTTATTCTAAAAATGAGGATTAACTGGCTGCCTACCCAACCTAGTTCTTCCGACATTACCACTTTCATCTAGATCAAACATTTTCTTCGTTGCTTTCGGCTCATTGGATTCATCTCAGATGGTAGGAAATTTGGTTTTTTCCATCGCTGGTTCGAGGGATTTAGGGTTCTTCAACGATTCAGGAGCTAAGGTTTGGTGGTAAGGGTTTGAGGATTAGTGGATTGAGAATTATCTATGAATTTATTTTTATCATTTAGGAATCATGAAATAGATAAATAAAATAAGATAAAGTAAAACAATTCATATTTTGGTGGCAGACATTAGTTTAAAACAGTGCACTCATCTGCAGGGTTTATCGGTGAGAATTTACATCGGTGAGAACATACATCTGTGAGGTTACATCAGTGAGGTTCCACATCAGTGAGGATTTACATCGGTGAGGTACTTACTGATCAAGGTTAATCCTTCCTAACTCATGTATAATGTAACTTAACCTATTCGAACTCAAAGGATCGGTGAAAAGGTCAGCTAATTGATGTTTAGTACCTATAAACTCAAGAATAATATCACCATTTGGGTAATGTTCCCTCATGAAATGGTTCCTTACATCTATGTGTTTGGTCCAATAGTGAGAAACATGGTTCTTTGAAATGTTTATTTCACCAGTTTTGTCACAATTGATAGAGAAATTCTTCAAATCATATCCATAGTCCAAAAGAGGGTGTTTTATCCACAAAATTTGTGGATAGAATCTACCAGCAGCTATATACTCTTATTCGGCAGAGGACAATGCTACAGAATTCTGCTTCTTACTACCCCAAGATACTAAGGATTTTGTCCAATAAATGACATGTTCTGATTGTTCTTTTTCTATCTAACTTGCAACCAGTAAAGTCAGCATCTGAATAACTCATCAACTCAATGGATTGTCCTTTTGGGTAAAATAAACCTAAGATTACAGTGTGTTTGAGATACCTAAAAATTATTTTAACAGTATTAAAATGAGATTCTTTTGTATTAGATTGAAATCTTGCACAAATACATACACTAAACATAATAACTAGTCCACTAGTAGTAAGATAATATAAGCTTCCAATCATACCTCTGTAATTGGTTTGATCCACTGGTTTCCTAGTTTCATCTGCTTCCAATTTACATAATGTACTCATAAAAGTTTCACTTTCCTTAATACTATCCAGACCAAAACGTTTTAAAATATACTTTGTATATTTACTTTGATTCAAAATAATACCATTTTCATTTTGAAAAACTTGAAATCCAAGAAAATATTTGAGTTCTCCCATTAAACTAACTTAAAATTAATTTTTCATACTTTTTGAAAAATAATTACATAAAAAATGTTCAGAAGATCCAAAAATAATATCATAAACATTGATTTTTACTATTAAAACATCTTTATAGATTCATTTAATCAAAAGAGTTGGATCAGTATTCTCTTTAGTAAAACATTTTGAAATATGAAAATTGCTAGGTCTATCATACCAAGCTCTTTGTGCTTGTTTCAATCCATATAAAGCTTTAGAATGTTTAAAAACATTATTTGGAAAATGTGGATTAGTAAATCCAGTTGGTTTTTCAAAAAAAATCTTCAATAATAAAACTATTTAAAAAATCACTTTTAACATCCATTTGATATAACTTAAAACTCAGATGAGCAGCATAGGCATGTAGAATTCTAATAGCTTCTAATCTAGCTAGTGGTGAAATGGTTTCCTCATTGTCTATAAATTCTTCTTGACTATATCCTTGACCAACTAGCCTAGCTTTTTTTCTAACTATGTTTCATGACTCATCAACTTTGTTTCTAAAAAACCATTTAGTGCTTATTGTCAGTGTGTCCTTGGGTCTGTCAACTAATTCCAAGGCATTGTTTCTTTCAAATTGATTTAACGCTACTTGCATAGTCATTACCCAAAATTCATCATTGATTGCATCATTGACTATTTTAGGTTCTAGGTGTGAATGAAAATTTTGATGTTCAACCTGGTTCCTTAGAGAAGCTCTAGTCTTTGTCCCTCTATCAAGATTACCAACAATAGCATCCAAAGGACGAATCTTTAGAATCCTTGTTGATCTAGTAAAGGTAGGACTAGTAATTTCAGGTTCATCGATAGCATAGAGTTCTATAGTTGCAGATTCTCGAATATGTCCAGAACTGGATGTTTCTGTTGCAGGTTATTTAGTTTTATCGTTCAGGTTCAGAACAGTCAAATATTCTTCAAGATTTTGAAGAGAGGTTTTAGGCTCATATGGATCAGTTTCATCAAACATGATGTGAACAGATTATTCCACACATTTGGTTCTTTTATTAAAGACTCTATGGGATTTTCTAGTTAAATAATAATCAAGAAAAATTCCTTCATCACTTTTAGAAGAAATCTTGTCAAGATTATCCTTTTTATTAAGAATAAAAATGTTGAAACCAAAGACTCTAATGTAACTAACTTTAGGTTTTCTATTATTCAATAATTCATATGGGTTCTTCTTAAGAACCTTTCAAATCCGGAATCTATTAGTAATATAAAACTATGTATTCACAGCTTCAGCCCAAAAATAAATAGGCAGATCATATTCATTAAATATGGTTCTTGAAATTTCTTGAACGGTTATATTCCTTATTTCTACAACAACATTTTTCTGAGGTCTCCTCGAAGCTGAAAATTTGTGACTATATCCATTGTGTGAGAAATAAGATTCAAACTCTTGATTTTCAAACTCACGACCATGATCACTTCTCAGAGTTTTAATCTTAAGTCCAATATGGTTTTCTACAGATTTTGAGTATTTAATAAAGTAAGAACAAGAATCACTTTTGTGAGCTAAGAAGTATACCCTAGTATATCTAGAAAAGTAATCTACTAGGAAATAGACATAGGTCTTCCCATTTTGACTTGAAATTATTGATGATCCAAATAAATCCATGTGAACCAACTCAAGAGGATGATAAGTTGAAACTTTTTTCTTTGACATAAAAGAAGCTTTATATTGCTTTTCCTTTTGATATGGATTAAGAACATTGTCATTTGGGAATTCATGTTTAGGTAGCTCAATAACCAAGTTCTTCATAGTCAATTTTCTATGTTATTGGATGTTGCAGTGTCCTAATCATCTCTTCCAAAGCCAAGACTCTTTATGAAATGAATTTAAACAAGTAACATTTTTCTTAGCTAAAGAATTTAATTCAACAAAATAAAAGTTTCATTTCTCAAGGAAGGGAATACTAATTTTTTTTAATTAAAAACATTACTAGAATAATATTCAAACATAACATTAAATCTATCATCAAATAATTGAGAAATACTTAGTAGATTGTATATAAGCCCATCAAAAAATAAAAATTTAGAAATCAAAACTGAACCAGTGTTACCAATCTGGCCTAGGCCAATGATTTTTCCATTAGAATTATTATCAAAGGTGACATGGAATCCATCAAATTTTATTAAGCTTCGGAAGCATGAATAATCTCCAGAAATGTGCCTTGAACATCCACTTTCCACGTACCATACCCTCTTGTTAGAACACTTTAAACATGTCTCCTATAAAACAGATTTAAACAAAAATGATTTTGGTACCCAAATCTTCTTGGGTCCAGAAAGGATAACAATCAATGGTTTAGGTACCAATTTTTGTCTTATGTGTTTCATATAATTTACTGAATCAATAGATTTTGAAAGATAAACATTATTTGATCTATAACCATATGAATAACTAGTTGAAGCATGTGGATTTCTAGAACTAGAATAAGCAGAATTTTGTCCAGACTTTGGAATAAATATAGTTTAAGGAAACTGTCATTTTCCTGGTTGGTATCCCAAAACAGTAGTGTATTTTGGTGCAGCTTCTTTTCCTAACATTTGAGTAAGTGTATATTTTCCCATTGTGATATTTTCTAAGTCGTTTTTAAGTTTCTGATTAGAAATTTTCAGTTCTGTATTTTCCATTAATAGTTTAGAATTCTTTTCTTTCTCTATATCAAAGGATGATTTAACCTCGATAGTGAGAGCATACTATTTATTTATTGAATTATATTTTTCCTTATGTTCATTACATGTTTCCTCCCGCATATTAAAATATTCCGATAATTCAGCCTTAGACATATTTTCAAAATTAGAATCAGATTCTGCATCACCTCTAAAATAATACAGATTTAAAACAAGAGTATCTATAGTTACATCAGATGTGTTGGTCATGAAACACATGTTGGCATGATTATTTTCAGAATCAGAAACTTCAGATTCACTTGTGTTATACCCCGATGCACTCCAAGTATCTTTCATGGCTTTCTTGTACTTCTTGTCCTTATAATCAAGTTTCTTTTGTAAATTTAATTTTGGTCAGTTAGCCTTGATGTGTACTTTCCTCATGAATTCATATCAGACTATATCCTTATCAGATTTCATCCAATATTTCTTCCAATGACCATTTTTGTCATACTTTCCTTTGTAATTTTATTTTCAAAAGAATTTCTTTTTCTTATAAAACTTCTTGAATCTCTTGGATATTTGAGCCATTTCAGCATCACTGTCTATATATGAATCATCACTTATTGTAATTTCAATAGGTGCATTCATTTTCTCCTTGTCTTTTATCTTAGAAGCAGTAGACGTGAATGCAATGGATTTTCTCTTGGGTTCATTATATTCTTCCTTATTTACATTAAGTTATTCCTCAAACATCAATAGTTTAACTATTAATTCCTTAACAGGGAGTGTGATGATGTCACATGATTCTCTATTTGAAACAGAAGTTCCCCCCCATCATTCTAGTAGACATATAATGATTCTCCTGATTTGTTCCTTTACTGGAACAATATTTCCAAGTGAGCTCATAGTATTGTCAATCTCATTGAACCTGAGATACCTGTCAGAAATAGGTTCCTCGGCCTTCATTTTAAAATTATCATATTTAATAGTATAAGTATTGAATCTCATTTATTTATCACTGACTGTTCCTTCATGAGAAATAGCCAAAGTATCCCAAATTTCATATGCAGTTTTGCAAGCATAAATTCTATTAAACTCTTCATCTCCTAGAGCATAATAACAAGAATTCATAGCATTACAATTAATTTTGTAAGAAGTCTTTGTAGGTTCATCTCAAGTAGTTCTTCCAGTTTCTCGAATTTTATATTGAGATTCTATAGTAGTCCATATATCAAAACCCATACTCTCTAAATGAATTTTCATTTTCAATTTCCACTGGGTATAATTGGTACCATTGAAGGAAGGTGGTCGGTTAGTAGCAGCAACCTCTAGTCTATTTTCCGTAACTAGATTTTATAAAATAGTTTTAATGAGATAAAATTTAGAACTAACATGGATTTAAGATCATTAATGATGTAACTAAAATCAACGTTGAAAAATATAATTTTTTGAAAACATGTATTAATAAAAAATCTTCTGATACCACATATTTGTCAGAGTAGATACTCACGAGGGGGGTGAATTGAGTTCCAATTAAAATTTATGTTAAATATATCTCTCTTAAAATCCCCCAATTTAAAAAAAATGTTAACCTATAGTGAATCTATACAGAGTTTAAATGATCAATAAATTTTTCAAATATTGATTATGTCTCAGTTAACTTAATCTAATGTTTAAATTAACTTTTGAAACTCACTTACTGGTTTACAATAAGTATAAACTCTTGCTAATATATCTATCAAAGTAGCTTTAAAATAGTTTTTTATTTCAAAGTAATAGTGGTGGAATATGAAATCTATATATAGTATACAAAAATACATACACTAAAAATCACAGTAGGGGTAACAAAGGGGTTCAGTCTCAAGCCAAGACATAGTCCTCTCAATAATTTATATAAATTGATCCACACCCTGGATCGGGGTATACAACAGTGAACACACTATCCATGTTCAAAGACCTCTACCACATTTCTACATGGGAAAACAAACAATAGCTCATAGTTATCTAGGTATTACTTGACCCCTACCACTATCCACATTGGGATACAATGGATTTATAGAGTTTGAATGAGGATTTAAATATCCTCCAGTTAAGCTCAGGAGACATTGTATGTGTAAAATAAACATGATACACACACAGATCAATATGTAAATGAATGAATCATAAAGTAAGTTAGAATGTGTTTAGAAGAGATTTAGGGATTGGCAGTACAACTCTGGACTCGTTTTATTTGTCAGAAAATCTTCTGAGTATTTCTCTGGTTTTTCTTTGAAAAATAGAGTGTTGTTTTCTTCCATGTTCTAGGTACAACGTATCAGCTTGAGTGCATGAAGTGTTTGTTGTATTTATTCACTCAAGATGTATCTTGTGGTTTCCTTTAGAAGAGTGGCTTCGTGTATATCCAGTGTTCTTCCAGAATGGAGTGGTCCTTGGAATGTAGCTCGTTTTTCAGAATGAATCTTGTATGTACTCTTCATGTTTATTTCTTGATACTTTCTTCTTGCTCATTACATGCTCTATGTTATTTTCATTTCTTTAGCTAGGTCTTTATCTTCCCTTTTATATATTTCAGCTCCGGCAATTGGGAATGATTACCTTTTTCATGGGTACTAGGTAGTGTTCTATGACATGGCAACAATGATAGTTAAATAACATTAACTACATTAAGAGCATCAAATGTAACCATTAGCCTAATAAATAAATAGTATTGAGAGTATAGAGTTTGACAGGTTGGTCAATCATTAGTAGCCTTCTGTTGGTAGATGTTTGCAGTGTAATTTGTGTAGCAGGACCTTCCATCGGTAGCTTTTTTGAACATGTATCTGTAGCTATATATATCAGTGACTTCATTCTATCGGTAGCTCTTATTCCATCAGAAGCTCATAGTCCATCGGTATCGCTTAGGCTATCGGTAGCTCGATGTATTGGTGACTATCTGTACTTGTATAGGTAGACTATGCCAGTCACTTCATATCAGTCGATAGTCTAGGTATCATTAGGCCGGTCGGTAGCTCGTATCGGTAGACTTAATCTATCGGCAAACTTCTATCGGTAACTGTTTGTGAACTGGTTCTATTGGTAGACTTCTTCATATCGGTAGTTCTGAACATATCAGCGATCAAGTTTATACAATAAGATTTAAGCATACTGGTAGACATGTTCTATCAGTAGCTTGTATTTTGTCGATATCACTATACATATCGGTCGCCTTAGCTTATCAGTGACTCTGTCTAACGATAGAATAAGTACTGATAGCTCTTTATCAGTAGCTATATACAGATCACTGACTTAACACTTATCTGTTTTATGAAAAACACATCCGATTGGGTTAGAATTAATTCAGAATTTATATAAACTTAGACAAACATAGATTAACATATTTTAGGGACTATTTTAATATTATTATCATCTTGATAAACATAAATAGGGATTATCAAAGTATATGAATGCGAATTTGGAATATCAAAATAGGTGAGTACAATAGTATCTAATATTAATTTATATTGATCAAAATGACCTAAATTTGATTAAATGAAAAAATATAAATATACATTAAAACGTAATAAAATTATAATTTATTAAAAAAATAAATTTGAAAAAGAATGTTATTAATTAAATGATGTATTTTTCACTATTCATTAATATATGAACATTATTAGATAAAAACCAAAAATTTATTCAAACTAAATTTAGATTTCCAACATCCAAATAAAAAATTAACATTATTAAATATATATTATTAATTTTTCAAAAATATTATTTAAAATGGTTTCTCTATTAAAAGGCATTAAAACTGGTTTTTTATGAAAACTACTTATTTTATAAAAAATTGAATTTGTTCTTATGTAATATCTATAAAAAATTTAAGATGAATATTAAAAATTATATTTAATATATTAGACAAATATTTCATTAATAAAGTCCATAAAGGTTTATCTTATTATTTTATGTACTCAATTATTTGAATTTAAAATTTTTTTTTTTGAAAAAAATTTACATTTAATTTATAGTTTCCATTCGTTTATAAATAAATTTTCACCAAAGAATTAATTATTTATATATGTTTAATCCATATATTCCTAATTAAGGGAATAATTTTATTACCATTCATTCTAAATCCTAGGTTATAATGGAAATATTTAAATAATAATATTTAATTGTTTGCTTGTTTTTGATATGGAATATCATATATGCTTTGAAGCATAATTTATTTTTTAATGACTAGAATTGTTTTTTCCAATAATTTTTAATAAATTGCATCCTCAAAATTTCAATTTCTGATCAGTAACTAAGGTATCACTTTTCAAAATACGTTTATTTCAATCCAACAATAGAAATATAATGAATAAGACTAATACTTGAAAAAGAATAAGAGAATTATGACGATTAACTGAGATAACAAATAATATGTTTCCTTTTAAGAAAAAAAAGACATAGAAGAGAAAACCAACTCTCATAGAATAATAAATAGTCATAGAGAACATGATCATGGAAATTAATCAGTCATAATACCACAACTTCTTGATCGAAAATGTACATTGACTAATGTAAGTGTAATATTTTTTCATCAAGATAGGTTATATAGAGTTGGAGAATTATATTACAACCTATAATAGGATAATAATAAAAATATACTTTTTTAAAAAGTATATTTTCATCTTTAATCAGTTTCTACAAAAAAACATGTTTTTCTCGAAAAAATATGTACTCAAGGTGAATTTTTTATATCTGAAGTACTATAATCAAAATCGTGAGAATATAATAATAAGAAAGAAACTATATATTCCTCTTGTCAACTGGAATTAACCAAAAACATAATGTCTTGTACAAGAGAAGCAATTTATCGAAATAAATAAACCGTTATATGATAAGAAACTAATTTTAATATCCAAAATTCAATAGTAATACCCATGTTCTGGAGAGACCACTCAACAAACAATTGTGTTTAAAATTATTCAAAACAATCCAAACTAATATTGAAACCCAAACTCACAATGATTTAGTAACACAATATTCCATGATATATTTTAACATTTCTCTAAAATTTCCAATTATGATTATATTGTCCTAAAATTTATCATGATATAATAATTAATTCAATAAATAACTCATATCATCAAAAGTATATCCTAAATTCATCTAAAATATAATTCTACCTTTTTTCTCAAATAAAATCCCATAGTATTATATTTACAATAGTCATATTGCGTTCCCAAAATCAAACGTATTCTTATTCAATAAAATTATTTATCTAGAAAGAAAAATTCATACTTAGCAAGGACATTACATATGCTAGAGGTAGTTGATAAATCCGTGTCTCAATTCATTTGTGGGCTGCATTCTTACGACCTTGTAAAATATGACATGTTGTCACAGTTATTATGGGTTTTCCTTATTCTAATTCTGTCGAATTCGTATTACATTTTTGAAATATCATAACATTCTAAAAAATAACCATTCCATATTTTATCCTAAATTTTTATCTCATAACATAAAAATTTCATCCCAAAATGTAAAATTAAATAATTTACTTAAATTAAATGATTAAATAAACCCTAATGATTATCCATACAGTTATTATTATCTCCTCAAATGTGAAGATAATTCTTCCTCAAATAACATTATTACATTATATAATTCAAGATCACATACAAAATTCTTTCAATGCAATTCCATCATCAAAATAGAATTAATACTTTTAAATAATTAATTACTCATAGAACTAGCATAACTATAAAATTCGTGAATTGTAGACATCTTCATCATTGATAATTCATAATGATCCCTTATACATGCTCTTCCTTATTACCCCATACCACTTCATTCCTTCAAAAAAATATGAATTATTTTTTATGATTCAATAATGTAAAAACATGACTCAAGAAATACTAGAAACCTTCCATATTCCATTTTAAATTTCATATTGATGATACCCTTCGGGCATATTCTTTATAAAACAATGATTTTTATATTGACCATACACCCAAAATTTAAAACCATCAATTTATAACTCGAGAATAACTAATTATACTTTCAGATAGTTTATTGAATTCATCCCTTTCTCTGGTAGATGATTTCTTTGTAACCTCCACTTCTAGACCAAAAACATATTCTTGTCTATTTAATACAGTTTCCATGGTGTTTTATTACACACTCTTGAGATATATATTGTTGTATTTATTTTAACGCATGATCATTGTTACCTAGTCCTCTATATGGATTCATTTATCTCATACATGATGCATTATAAAACTCACCATGTTTCTCATGGTTAGTCACAAATACTCATAGTTTTATTTTAACAACCACACGTGTTATCATTACATATCCCATTTCATTCAGTTTCATATTCAATGAACCAAAAAATTCGATTTCACAAAAATTGTTACATTTGTTCATGCCAGATCCATATTTTTAAAATAAAAAAGGGTAGTGTGATTATTTAAATAAAATAATCACATGTTATCATATGAGGATCATAATCATTTTGATATAATTATTCATGTTAAAAAAATAACAATTAAATTTTTCTAAATGGAAATATTTTTATTTATTATATGCTATCCTTTGTGGTTATATTCAACTTGTAACTTCTGCTTAAATAAAAACATAACCTCTCATGTTATCTAAACTGTAATATGATACCAACTATAAGGCCCAGAACATAAACATTATATAATATTAGGTCTAATAAAAACATATTTTCTTTCCTATTTATGATATTTTCTAGTTTATAGTTTTAGATAATTATTCTATATGTAATACACAACAAACCATAATCATAAAAGAGTATACTACTGAAATAGTATCCATTTTTACTAAATATAAATCATTTTAAATAAAATATTATTTATTGTAATAATAACATCTACTAGACATATATTTCGTCTTATAATTCCATATACCCTAGGGAAATTTTTTTAAAAGAATGAAATGAGAAAAAAATTACAGCAATGGATTTAAAATTAGGAATGAATCCATTAGTCCCTGAATAAATTAAACTCCTGAAAGCATTTTCACAAAATCGTACATTTCACCGACAATAAAATAATATCTTTAACATACCTAATGAAATAATAAGATCCTTGAATAACATATTAGTAGTCATAAATCATAAATGTGGATTGTTCCTTCCATACCATAGATAAAAATTCGGTTTAATATTGATATAGGGTTTATCTTTCCTGGTTACGTTTGGAATACCCATCAATGTATATTCCCAAAATCCCATATGTGAATCCCTATCATTTAACTCTGTCTCATTACAAAATTAATAGGTAAGGTATCACAGGATCACCCACACACTATTTATTAGGTTACCATCCACATTCATATGTAATTTCAAATATCCACTACATAACTTTAACACATAAAACCAGCATAAAGGAAAAATAACATTTCCAAATTGAAAAAATCATTTCACAATAATGATATAATAAATCCATTATATATACCATTTTCAATACCAAAATACCCAAAAAATTGAAAAGGGATCTATTTTACTTTTTAATACATTTAGACATACTGAGAATTCCATGTATAAAATAACTGTTATGGTACATGAGCATTTGATGACATTGTATATGTTAAAAATATCATTCCTTTTGTTATATGTAAATATGTTCCAAAAAAATATTTAAAAAAATTCCTTTATAAAAAAATTTAATTAAATTAAAAACATGTTAAGAAATTTCATTTAAATTCTATTTATTTCCATATTGTTAATATGTAAATTAATATCATGAGGAAAAATATTTGACAATATAATTATTGAATGTTAAAGGTGTCGAATTCCAAATTGTACATTTAAATCATAATATCTATGAAAAAATAAATTTACTAATACATTAAATAACTTTATTTAGGACAAAATATGAATATTAATTGTCATAGTGGCTGTTTATACACCTTATAAATGAGTAATGGTGCATATTATCACTAAATTCCTTAATGAAACAATTTTGATATGAAACCCCATAAAAAGGACATCTATTTAATAAAATACATAAATCATTTTTTTTAATTATAAAAAAACACAAAACATTATAAAAAAATAAAAATAAAAAATTCATTTCACAGATATTATTTGAACGACATAATAATGATGTATAGTTATAACCCTTAGAATGGAAATTGGGTTATAAAATTAACCTTCCATTAGTATTCCTAATCTCATACATTCATTATCATCTTGAATAATAAAAAAAGGTTAATTTATAATTTATTGAAATAATTTATTAGGTTTATTATTCATTTTATATCACTTGTTACCATTTTATAACAATTACATAGTTATTTAAGTTCATGTAACCCATTTTGTTGGTATTTTGTACTAAAGTCAGAAATGAACATTGAATGATGTCAATAGTTCATATGGTCATACTAACAATATATAAAGAATATACACCATAATATAAATATCTCAAATATTCATTATATATGAATTTATAAAAAAATTATATGACAATCTAAAAACACAATTCCTGGAGACGATAGATTTTACGTACGAAAGATAGATATTTTCATTTTTCCTATTGTATTGAATCATAAAAATTAAATGAAATATATTTATATATGTATACATATATAATAAAATTTAAGTATAATTAATATTAGTTATTATAATATATGTTTACTAAAACAATCCTTAATACATTCCATGAAATATGTGAATGAACCACATCATTTTTGGAAGGTGGTAGTCCACAAGTCCCCAAACAATGTTATAATAAAACCACAAAATAGAAATAATAACATTATGAATAATATAAAACTTCTAGTGTGGTAAATATGTAATATTATTGTAACACCCCAAGCTTCCTCGGTATGTTTCCTTTCGAATAATGCAATGACGTGCATTGTACGCAACTTCGAGATTTTAACACACCACAACCAATAAAACTAGCCGTTATGAATAGTAATACCTACTTTTTGAAATTATATATATTTTATATTTCAAAATGGACTTCATTTTTGGATTCGGAATATCGAATTTAGCCTAAGGTGAAATTTTGGTACTTTTCGGATAACTTTCATATTTTGATGAATAGTGAAAATTACTAAATTTTAATTAAAAACAACTTTTTTAATCAAAATAATTAATAGTGATAAATTGTGAATTTGAGTGGTTTTAAAGTATATTTAGAATATATTTTTACCATTTAATATAATGTTGGTCATTGGACATAATTTTACAATTAAACTGAACATAAACAAGTGTCAATCTTTTGATAGTTATTATCTCTTAAAAACACGCTTTTTGTTTTGACAGCGGGAATTAATTTTAAATTAATTTCTGCCACTTCTGTGTTTTGAATTTAGAAAAATGGATTCCATATTTGGAATCAGGATGTCCAAATTGTGTAAATAGGTAACTTTTATTTTTAGACATTTTGAATAATTACTGCGGTAAATATTTTATTTACCATGGTTAAGGGTAAATCCGGTAAATAAGGGTTAAAAAAAATAATATTATAATAATACTAAATTACCCTAAAATGTGTCTTAACCCTATTGATTGATACATGGTCGACCATGGGCATCTTTGGGTCAATTTTGGGACCCCATGGATCCACTTGTAAGTGTTAATGACACTTTATATTAATTATGTTAAAATGAATACAAAATGACACAAGCATATATCTTTTAGCAAAACAATTGTTACATAGGGTTATATATGCTGGATTTTAGATTATAAATATTCATTAGAAAGATAAAAAGATTTCCTACATAATTATATTTTATTTATAATTTTTTGACATTAAATAAGTTATTTTATTTATGACACAATGATGATGCAGTAATTACTAAAATAGTAAAAAATTAACATAATTGATATTATAAATACCCAAATAATTATAATATGAAACTATTAATGAATTAAACAAATTTTCTAGGATAATATGATATATTAGGATTGATTTATTTGACTTTTTTCGAAGTAATCAATCTGTTATGAGTTTCACAAAAATCAACTAGTGAATAGTGTCAAAATTGACATAAAAGAGTTCTTAAAACAAATATTATATTATTAATTGATATTAAATTCCTACAAATCTAAGGTTCGGCCAAGAGACTTATATTATTATAGGTTAATCATTAATGGACCACTTGGGGGTCTTTTGGATGTATATAGTAAGTTTATTAACCATATTATATAAAAATACAAAGAGACATTGTAAAAGTGAAACTAATTAACTTAGAGTTAATACTTAAAGATAAGGTTAATATAAGTACCCAAACCTGTCTAAATTCTATTGGATGAGTTGTTTTCGACCTATCCCCACCTCAACCTTTGAATAGTCAACTTTGGAGCCATTGGAAACCGAATATGAATTTATTATAAATTAATATTTCTAGCTTTTCCAAAGGTGCCCCTCACCCCTCTTATAAAAGGGCACTCCTCCTTCTCATTTCCTCACACCTCTCAAGCCACTTGGCTCGTCCAAACTCTGCCCAACTAAGCTCCCCACATCCCTCTCCTCCTCCTTGAAGCTTCCCCTTAGGCAGAAAGCATTTCAACAAGTCCTTTGGTTCCAACCAAAGTGAGTTACCTAAATTAAAGGTAACGATTTCTCTTAAATTATTTTCATTTATTTTGCTTCTTCAACCCCCAAACTCTTTTTATTTCCCTTCTTTTGTAACAACAACAGTATCCTCAATATACTAGGATGTTGTTATAAGAAGTATTCAAACTACACATACACACAACTCCATCTAATGGATGATGAACATAATGTTTCTGTGGATGGCAAACTAACGCCTCACGAAACGATGATTGTTCAAAAACATCTTGCCGCCTCTCATGATGGCCATTATGATGGCACTGTAATTAAATATGATATTAATGATATATATTTTATATATAAGCTTCTTTAATTAAATTTTATTTCATACCATTATTCGTTTCATGTCGTATATACATACGATAATTTCATTTGAGGAAGTGCGGACTACCGCCCCCTTAAAATGATATGATTCGTTCATACCACACATGGAACGTATAAAGGATGGTGTTAATGAACTTAAGTAACATATATAAAATATTATATTATACTTGAATAGTAATATACCTATGTATCATTTGGATTCGATTCTTTTAAAATAAAAAATTAAAAAATTAAATGGAAGTAGCGTTCGTGCGTACGTACGGACTACCGTCTCCACGAACGCGATGCGATTCATTATCCATCGTATCCATTAAAGTATAATTATCATTTAATGATTTAAAAATTATGTTTAAGGACTTGATATCATTCTGGATATTAATAAGATACAACAAACATGACTTATGTAACAAAACATATAAAAGAAAATGAGTAAGTTAACACCCAAAACGGCGTTAATACTAAGATATTATTAACAAATCAATGTTAAAAGATCATATATGATATCATATTAAAGTAAATGATTCTTGTATTATTCAATAACAATTATTTCACCATTATACAGGAGGTAAACCTACCATCGACCAAGGAAAAAGTACAAAGTAAGGGATTCTCTTATCTCACTTTCAATTCTGTGAGATTTCCATTGTTCTCTACTAAATTATTAAAAGTGGTGTATTGTGTACTTCCATTTGATATATATTATCATGATTCACTTTATATTCATGTTATTCTGTAAATCATTTGGTGGTTATTAACTTTTGGCCATGTGACTCAGTTGATTAACGTGGTAAGGGGTTTCTTGTCTCACTTTTAATTCCGTGAGAATTCCATTGATCACCACTTAATTATTGCATGTGGTGTATGTGTACTGCCCATGATCGTATTCATTGTGTAATATACTTTAATTTATGGGTATTTAAATCATCATGGTATGATACTTCTTTCATGGGTGTATGTTTCGTAAGTTACCTAATCGATAAGGGAATTTGTGATTTCAATTTCCACTCATTTGGCTTTACACATATTTCATTGATTATATTACCCCAAGATTATGTGTGGAATCACTATTCATTTGATTATGTCATAATTTCCACTCCCCTTCCTGTGGATAGAAGTTTGATACACATAATCACTCCATTGGTAATTCTCAAGTCATTGATATGAATTTGATAAGAGTAATTTTAACTCATTCTCCATTTGTTGAGTTAAACATCCAATTCGTTGGTATTGTTTTTTTTACAAGAATATGTGTGAATGTCCTTTGATTGTTTTACACTGAATATCCAATCATATTTAGTGTATTTATATTTGTCACACATAATTATGTCATTGATTTATCCTTAACCTAAGGATACAACCTTTTTGAGAAATTTCATCTCAATTTACATTCCATTGAGACTTCTTTGATGATATACACCAAATCACTTCTATGTGGTGTATATAATGTACTTTGACATAGTATATCATGAATTCCTTTATTCTCATGATATTACAATGTTTTATTACCTCAATTATTTGTATTCAAGTGTCTCTCTTTTGGTTAGAAACTCTAACCAAAATGCCATTTTAAAATGTTTTAAAGAATTATTCTTCTAAATCATTCTCATTAATGTCCATATTTTAAAAATGGTTTTAAGGATTTATTTATATGGACATTAAAGTTTTAAAATTAAAACTCCTTTTAAAAGTTTCAAAGTGGTATGGGACACTTTGATTCAAAAATCTATTTTTAAATGGCTTCTTGACAAATAGTGTGACTTTTAAATGTTTTCAAGAAAAGGGGGATATTTCTCTCAAATAGTTTTGATGATTATTTTCATCTATGTCAACATCCTTCATTATTCATGATTGAGGTTAATGTGATACAATACAATCTTCCATATTGTATCAAATTAGTTATATTTGACTGTGGATGTTCTATTTTTATACCATTCATGGTTTGTGGATAAAGTATTGACATTTCGTATGCTAGTTTTAATACGAATGTTTATTTTATGCTTAAACCTATTCATATGAGGAATGAATTGGACTTAATAAGTGACGGGTGGAGCCCGCTATAGCTCCTCGATGCATCGGTAGGTCTCATGAGACAAACTAGTGTCTTGGCACAAGGCCTTGGCAAAATCTTATTTGTAGTCTTGGCACGAGGCCTTGGCTATGTGGTTATGATAGTCTGGCATTATGCATTCCATCATTATGAAAGTGGTTATTGATATTGCATGTGATCATTCGACTAGTAGAATATCCATGTGAGTAAGTAAATGGCATTATTTCATTTTACTTTTGCCATACTATGTTGAAGTTCAATTTTAAAAGGCTTTTGTTTTAGTTATAAATTGCCTTAAGTGTTTATGCTTATTTATGAAAGCTTCTGCTATAATGTTATCCTTACTGAGCATCCGAGCTCACCCCTTTCAATGTTTTATTTTTCCCAGGATTATGAAGAAGTAATTTATGAATGACCTGCAGGGATAGTATGAGGGGATATGAAGACAAGATGTTTTTTTTATGATGTAATGTAAAAATTTATGGATGTATCTAGTTATTCCAAGGCTACTAAACTAATCGGTCTTTCGAGACTTGATCTTTCTCATGATCATGCCAATGTTATGTAATAATGCACCGAATCTAGATAATTAGGGTCGGGGCGTTACAGTTGGTATCAGAGGAAGTTTAGTACAAACCTTGGTAGCTAGATTTAGATAAACTCTGATTAGAGCACGTAGACCTAAGATGAACTTTGAGGATTAGTATAAAAGAACTTCCTAGAATTTTGGTATTGTAGAGATTTTGTGAGTTTTCCGAGCAATACATCCCTGTCTGGATACGAGCAGGTAGAGGCGGCTCTGGCACAGATGTACCTAGGGGTAAAACCCGAAAACACCGCTTTGAGCTAGACTCGAACGGGAACTGGTGCACGACAACGGGCCTTGCTGCACTCTTGGTTACGACACTCCCGGGGGATATGCTTATGATAATTTACATTTTCTTTACAAACCAATTTAAGTAATATATATATAAGATGAGAGTAAATGACCTTGGTTAATCCTAATATGTTTCAAATTGAGAATATGGTGACATTTTAATCTCTAAATGATTTTACGACTACTATTACTCACACAATGCTTTATGGTTTTAGTCAATGGCTGGATTCCAAGGAAGTCATAGTGACTTTGAGAATGATGTACAAGATGGGAACGGTGGTGGCAATGAGCAACAAAATGGAATGTTGATAGGCGTAAAAGATATCGTCTTTATGCCAAATCAGTTTTCCAAAAATATGATCAACAACATATATATTAACCAACTCCCAGACTCAACAAGGAAGAGAAAGGTGATAAATGATAAGAGCTCCAGCAATGGAGACCATGGAGAAAAGAACCCTCAATTTTCATCATGCAGGAAATGTGGAAAGAGACACCCAAGAAAATGTCTCAATGGGACAACGAAATGTTTTACGTGCGAGAAGGAAGGACATAAAGTAAAGAATTGCCGAAGAAAAATGAAGAGTACTATGGAAGAAGATAAAAATGGTCCCAAGAGTCCATTTACAGTCATTTGCCATAAATGTAGGGGACCTGTCCATTACCTGAGTGAATGTCCTATTCTATAGGATATTTTCTTGGTCAAAGAAGAAGCTATGTGGGAATAAATGGTTGGAGAAATGTTTAAAAAGTATTAGCACTCCTTGTTGATGGGTTTACTATGGAATAATTTTCTCTTGTATTTGTAACCCCGCAGTTTGCCATGTGAGAATGATATTTGAGGAAGAATTGTCTCTTCTCTTGTGGATTTGGGTATAAATAACCATTTGGATTTATATGATCATTGGGGTTTGAGAGAATTATAAGTTATTCTAATTTGGGATGAAGATTCAAGGTATGATATAACATTTGTGGTTAAATTTATGATATAGTATTTTGAGGAATTTATCTCATTTTAGCAATATTATAAAATATAGTTTTTGAAAAAGGACAACACGTAGACCATGTGACAACCCGTCGCGTCGGACAAAGCTATGGGAATCGAACCCACAACCAAAGTGCGATTGGGATTTATCGCCTACCACTGGACTACGTGAAGTCCCTGGTTAGTGTGGCTATTTTTTTTAGTTAAATGATTTTATTGATCAATAATAAGTTGATTTGGGTTCTTATTTCATATCAAAAGAATACCCTTGGTATAGGAAAATGATTTGGTGATTAAGTGATAAATGTTATTTTGGAAGATGTTCGCTTTGTTGGAAACACTATATGTCCAAGGAAAATAGAATACTATGGGGTTTCATTTGTGGAGTAATGATAGATTTTTATCTACGTTTTTATTGTGGATTTATAGTGATTTGGGTTATTTATGGAAATGGTTAACCTATAATAGAGAATATGTGATTAGGTTAATTACTTTTGAGTATGTGACTTTAAGAGTATCTGATGTCATTTGGAGATACAATTTAACATGGGAGACTACATAATCAAATTCTTCTATGTTTTGGGTTTCAATATTAGTTTGGATTATATTAAAGGATTTTAAGGACAATTGGTTATTGAATGGTATCTATTTAACTTTGGGGTATTGTTGGTTTAATTTTAGAAATTAAGATTAGTGCATATTTATCTCAATGAATATCCTTTTGGGGGATCATTAGATCATTCACTGACCATTTTGGTTTTGATTAATCTTCAAAGACAATGTAAATATATGGTTTATCCTTCATGGATCATGTGATTCTATAGAAGTTTATTCTATCTCTTCCAGTGTGACCAAGTCTTCTTGAATACTCATCGTTTAAAAAAAATGAGTTAGTGGTGGAAATTTATTAAAGAATGAAAATCTACTTAAAATGTAAGTATATCTCATAATGTTATTAGTAAATATCATAAATGAATTCCTCTTCCTTATTTAATGTAACTTTAAAAAAAAATGTTGTCCGTTTACTTTCCTACTAGGAGACTAATGGTCGTTTGTCCCAACACAAGTTTGTGGTTTTCTCATTGTTAACTTTCTCCTGATCATGATTTCTATCCCTCTCCATCAGAACTTGACACTTATTTTATCATCCATATCCATGTTTTCTTACATGGAATCCTAGTATGGGTTATCTTGGATGACCCTTATACCTCTCTTTCTTTCTTTTAAAGTGACAGTTTTATTGACTCTTTTTCCGATGTGGGAATTTCCATTATATTCCCAAGCAAAATTTTAAAAATTGCGAGGACGCAATTTATTGAAGGAGGGGAGAATGTAACACCCCAAGCTTCCTCGGTATGTTTCCTTTCGAATAATGCAATGACGTGCATTGTACGCAACTTCGAGATTTTAACACACCACAACCAATCAAACTAGCCGTTATGAATAGTAATACCTACTTTTTGAAATTATATATATTTTATATTTCAAAATGGACTTCATTTTTGGATTCGGAATATCGAATTTAGCCTAAGGTGAAATTTTGGTACTTTTCGGATAACTTTCATATTTTGATGAATAGTGAAAATTACTAAATTTTAATTAAAAACAACTTTTTTAATCAAAATAATTAATAGTGATAAATTGTGAATTTGAGTGGTTTTAATGTATATTTAGAATATATTTTTACCATTTAATATAATGTTGGTCATTGGACATAATTTTACAATTAAACTGAACATAAACAAGTGTCAATCTTTTGATAGTTATTATCTCTTAAAAACACGCTTTTTGTTTTGACAGCGGGAATTAATTTTAAATTAATTTCTGCCACTTCTGTGTTTTGAATTTAGAAAAATGGATTCCATATTTGGAATCAGGATGTCCAAATTGTGTAAATAGGTAACTTTTATTTTTAGACATTTTGAATAATTACTGCGGTAAATATTTTATTTACCATGGTTAAGGGTAAATCCGGTAAATAAGGGTTAAAAAAAAATAATATTATAATAATACTAAATTACACTAAAATGTGTCTTAACCCTATTGGTTGATACATGGTCGACCATGGGCATCTTTGGGTCAATTTTGGGACCTCATGGATCCACTTGTAAGTGATAATGACACTTTATATTAATTAAGTTAAAATGAATACAAAATGACACAAGCATATATCTTTTAGCAAAACAATTGTTACATAGGGTTATATATGCTGGATTTTAGATTATAAATATTCATTAGAAAGATAAAAAGATTTCCTACATAATTATATTTTATTTATAATTTTTTGACATTAAATAAGTTATTTTATTTATGACACAATGATGATGCAGTAATTACTAAAATAGTAAAAAATTAACATAATTGATATTATAAATACCCAAATAATTATAATATGAAACTTTTAATGAATTAAACAAATTTTCTAGGATAATATGATATATTAGGATTGATTTATTTGACTTTTTTCGAAGTAATCAATCTGTTATGAGTTTCACAAAAATCAACTAGTGAATATTGTCAAAATTGACATAAAAGAGTTCTTAAAACAAATATTATATTATTAATTGATATTAAATTCCTAAAAATCTAAGGTTCGGCCAAGAGACTTATATTATGATAGGGTAATCATTAATGGACCACTTGGGGGTCTTTTGGATGTATATAGTAAGTTTATTAACCATATTATATAAAAATACAAAGAGACATTGTAAAAGTGAAACTAATTAACTTAGAGTTAATACTTAAAGATAAGGTTAATATAAGTACCCAAACCTGTCTAAATTCTATTGTATGAGTTGTTTTCGACCTATCCCCACCTCAACCTTTGAATAGTCAACTTTGGAGCCATTGGAAACCGAATATGAATTTATTATAAATTAATATTTCTAGCTTTTCCAAAGGTGCCCCTCACCCCTCTTATAAAAGGGCACTCCTCCTTCTCATTTCCTCACACCTCTCAAGCCACTTGGCTCGTCCAAACTCTGCCCAACTAAGCTCCCCACATCCCTATCCTCCTCCTTGAAGCTTCCCCTTAGGCAGAAAGCATTTCAACAAGTCCTTTGGTTCCAACCAAAGTGAGTTACCTAAATTAAAGGTAACGATTTCTCTTAAATTATTTTCATTTATTTTGCTTCTTCAACCCCCAAACTCTTTTTATTTCCCTTCTTTTGTAACAACAACAGTATCCTCAATATACTAGGATGTTGTTATAAGAAGTATTCAAACTACACATACACACAACTCCATCTAATGGATGATGAACATAATGTTTCTGTGGATGGAAAACTAACGCCTCACGAAACGATGATTGTTCAAAAACATCTTACCGCCTCTCATGATGGCCATTATGATGGCACTGTAATTAAATATGATATTAATGATATATATTTTATATATAAGCTTCTGTAATTCAATTTTATTTCATACCATTATTCGTTTCGTGTCGTATATACATACGATAATTTCATTTGAGGAAGTGCGGACTACCGCCCCCTTAAAATGATATGACTCGTTCATACCACACATGGAACGTATAAAGGATGGTGATAATGAACTTAAGTAACATATATAAAATATTATATTATACTGGAATAGTAATATACCTATGTATCATTTGTATTCGATTCTTTTAAAATAAAAAATTAAAAAATTAAATGGAAGTAGCGTTCGTGCGTACGTACGGACTACCGTCTCCACGAACGCGATGAGATTCATTATCCATCGTATCCATTAAAGTATAATTATCATTTAATGATTTAAAAATTATGTTTAAGGACTTGATATCATTATGGATATTAATAAGATACAACAAACATGACTTATGTAACAAAACATATAAAAGAAAATGAGTAAGTTAACACCCAAAACGGCGTTAATACTAAGATATTATTAACAAATCAATGTTAAAAGATCATATATGATATCATATTAAAGTAAATGATTCTTGTATTATTCAATAACAATTATTTCACCATTATACAGGAGGTAAACCTACCATCGACCAAGGAAAAAGTACAAAGTAAGGGATTCTCTTATCTCACTTTCAATTCCGTGAGATTTCCATTGTTCGCTACTAAATTATTAAAAGTGGTGTATTGTGTACTTCCATTTGATAGATATTATCATGATTCACTTTATATTCATGTTATTCTGTAAATCATTTGGTGGTTATTAACTTTTGGCCATGTGACTCAGTTGATTAACGTGGTAAGGGGTTTCTTGTCTCACTTTTAATTCCGTGAGAATTCCATTGATCACCACTTAATTATTGCATGTGGTGTATGTGTACTTCCCATGATCGTATTCATTGTGTAATATACTTTAATTTATGGGTATTTAAATCATCATGGTATGATACTTCTTTCATGGGTGTATGTTTCGTAAGTTACCTAATCGATAAGGGAATTTGTGATTTCAATTTCCACTCATTTGGCTTTACACATATTTCATTGATTATATTACCCCAAGATTATGTGTGGAATCACTATTCATTTGATTATGTCATAATTTCCACTCCCCTTCCTGTGGATAGAAGTTTGATACACATAATCACTCCATTGGTAATTCTGAAGTCATTGATATGAATTTGATAAGAGTAATTTTAACTCATTCTCCATTTGTTGAGTTAAACATCCAATTCGTTGGTATTGTTTTTTTTACAAGAATATGTGTGAATGTCCTTTGATTGTTTTACACTGAATATCCAATCATATTTAGTGTATTTATATTTGTCACACATAATTATGTCATTGATATATCCTTAACCTAAGGATACAACCTTTTTGAGAAATTTCATCTCAATTTACATTCCATTGAGACTTCTTTGATGATATACACCAAATCACTTCTATGTGGTGTATATAATGTAACTTGACATAGTATATCATGAATTCCTTTATTCTCATGATATTACAATGTTTTATTACATCAATTATTTGTATTCAAGTGTCTCTCTTTTGGTTAGAAACTCTAACCAAAATGCCATTTTAAAATGTTTTAAAGAATTATTCTTCTAAATCATGCTCATTAATGTCCATATTTTAAAAATGGTTTTAAGGATTTATTTATATGGACATTAAAGTTTTAAAATTAAAACTCCTTTTAAAAGTTTCAAAGTGGTATGGGACACTTTGATTCAAAAATCTATTTTTAAATGGCTTCTTGACAAATAGTGTGACTTTTAAATGTTTTCAAGAAAAGGGGGATATTTCTCTCAAATAGTTTTGATGATTATTTTCATCTATGTCAACATCCTTCATTATTCATGATTGAGGTTAATGTGATACAATACAATCTTCCATATTGTATCAAATTAGTTATATTTGACTGTGGATGTTCTATTTTTATACCATTCATGGTTTGTGGTTAAAGTATTGACATTTCGTATGCTAGTTTTAATACGAATGTTTATTTTATGCATAAACCTATTCATATGAGGAATGCATTGGACTTAATAAGTGACGGGTGGAGCCCGCTATAGCTCCTCGATGCATCGGTAGGTCTCATGAGACAAACAAGTGTCTTGGCACAAGGCCTTGGCAAAATCTTATTTGTAGTCTTGGCACGAGGCCTTGGCTATGTGGTTATGATAGTCTGGCATTATGCATTCCATCATTATGAAAGTGGTTATTGATATTGCATGTGATCATTCGACTAGTAGAATATCCATGTGAGTAAGTAAATGGCATTATTTCATTTTACTTTTGCCATACTATGTTGAAGTTCAATTTTAAAAGGCTTTTGTTTTAGTTATAAATTGCCTTAACTGTTTATGCTTATTTATGAAAGCTTCTGCTATAATGTTATCCTTACTGAGCATCCGAGCTCACCCCTTTCAATGTTTTATTTTTCCCAGGATTATGAAGAAGTAATTTATGAATGACCTGCAGGGATAGTATGAGGGGATATGAAGACAAGATGTTTTTTTATGATGTAATGTAAAAATTTATGGATGTATCTAGTTATTCCAAGGCTACTAAACTAATCGGTCTTTCGAGACTTGATCTTTCTCATGATCATGCCAATGTTATGTAATAATGCACCGAATCTAGATAATTAGGGTCGGGGCGTTACAATTATAAATATAAAAATATGATTATTCACTGAAAATTGTTTTATAACAATAAATGAAGGTGGTAAGGGAAAAATAATAAGAATATTACCAATAAAGGTGATTAACATGCATAAAAAGATAAAAAATCAGTTTCATTGAATAAGAGATTATGAGAAAAGAAATAATATGAGGTATCCCATTATAAACATAAAAATACACTATATTAATTATTAAGGAGTAATTATCCATTTATTGATGAAGGTGGTGACGAGAATGTATAAATTAAAAAAATTAGAGGTATATTGAGAAAATAAACTCTTGAATATACCTTCCCTGAAAGACCCTCACAGTTCTTGGATTTGATATATTGGTGGGTCCAAAAACACATCGACATAGGAAGGGTAAATAAGAAAATATTTCTGGGATAAATTAAAATCTCCCAAGTGTTTTGGATCAAAATGGGGATGTGATGGATGATATTTCTACTAGATGAGAGGTGGGGTAAATTTATTTATTTATAGATTAATTTACTTTAAATTATAACCCCATTGAGGTGGCATTATTTGAAATGAAATAGACATTAAATCAATGTTTTCAGTCCGGTTAGGTTTGATATAAATAACAAATAACCCTTAAATGATTCAATTTTTAGCTATGTAGAGCTTATAACTTTTAACTTCAACCCTTATCCCAATATAACCCAAACAATGATAAATAATTTTTTTACCATTGTATATTTTTGAAACATAAAAAATAAAAATACAATGAAAACTAATTTTTTTACATTGCTATTATAATTATGGATTCCATTTTACCTAATAAAATTCACATAATTGTAAAATTTTATTTAAAATTATTAACATTGACAAAATTAAAAATCACGGTGCTAAATGGAATCATTCAAATGTATGAAATGATTTAATAACAAATTATAATTTGATAGGGATTAAAATGACCAAAATTTTATCAAATTATAAAAATATTATCTAAATATACATTAATATCAATAAAAAGGATAATTTAACTACATAAACAAATTTTAGGAAAAAATAGTTTCGAATTAAAATGAATTATTATTCATTATTCCTTAAAAAAAATTAATCATAGAAATACAAAAAATTAATCACAAAAATATTTGGATGTTAAAATTCCTTATGTTAACATTATATTTATAGTTAAAAATTATAAGAATTTCAAAAACTAGATTTAAATTGGGTTCACCATCAAATGGCTGTGAAACAAGTTTTTTCTTGAAAATTGCTTCTTTTATCATAAAATTTGAATTTGTACTTATATAATGTCTATAATAAATAATGGACAAATCTTAAACATTATTTTTAATATATTAATGTATTATTTCATTATTAAAATCCACCAAGAGGGTTATTTTATTATATAAACTCATTTAATTGAATTTAAATACTTTTTAAAAAAAATCCATTTAATTGTAAAACTATTATAGATTCATTTATAATTAATTGTTCACCAAGGTAATAATTACGTATATATGTTTAAATAATATATTCAAAATTCAGTTATTACTTTTCATTCAATCCAAATTAGATTATATGTTATAATTGTAACATTTGAATAATAATATTTTATATTTCACTTATGTTTGATGTGGTGTATCATATAAGTTATGAAACATTGTGAATTTTAAAAAAAAACGGGATGATACATTCTTTACACATTAATAAATTAGGTCATAAAAATTTGAATAAATTGTTGGTTTATAAGATATTACTTTAAAATATTACCTTCATTTCATCTCCACATCATAAATAGATTTAACAAAAATATTACATTAAACGATTGAAGATAAGTATGAGGATAACTTGAGATAAAAAACACCAGGTTTCTACATATGAAAACCGATACATGGAATTGAAAACTAACTCCCATAGAATAATATACTGTGATATAGAACTTAATAATGGACATTCAACCACCACAATAATATTAATACGTAATGGAAACTGTTTTTTAATAAAAGTAAGTGTAATGTTTTTTTCTCCAAGAACCTTTTCATAGAGTTAAATAAATATATTAATACATGTACTAATATCATAAGGAAATATACATTCATGAATTTAATTGTTTCATCCTTTAATATATTTCGAACATAAACTAATATTTTTACCTAAATGATGAGTACTGAACATGAATTTCTCAAGAATGAGAACTAATTCAACATATAGAGAATCACATAATCCAATAAAGAAGAACTATATATTTCTCCTATAATTAGACATTATACAAAAATAAAATATATAGTATAAGAGATTTAAATTTACAAAATGAATAAACCATTTGATGAGGAAACCATAATTTTGATATCCACAACTCAATAGTTATACCCAAGTCATATAAATACCATTCAATAAAAAAATGTCCTCAAAATTCATCAAAATAATCCAAACAAATAATAACACCCATAAATGGAATTTTTTGAAAAAATAATCTTCCAAGATACATTTTAAAATTTATCAACAAATATAAACTACTCTTTAAGACTGACATAAAAAGTGATTGTAATAATATTCATCAAAATATGTTAATTATTTCCTTAAACAACTCATATCATCATAGGTCTATCGTAGATTATTCCAAAATATAATTGAATAATTATATCTAAAAAAATACCATTGTATTCAATTTACCTTAGTCGTATATGGTTCTCAAAATAATATTATATTTATTCAAATAACTTGATTAACAAAACTGAAAAAGTCTTAATAAATAGGGACACCACATAAGATAATGGTAGGAAATAAAGTCATGTGACACATTAATTATGGTTTTGATTCATACATATTTGTCTAAAATGATGGGTTTTCTCCCTTCCGATTGGATTTACATTTTCTTATATTGCCTAATTCATAAAAATTTTCATAAATATGGTAATTTCCTAAAAAATAACAATATCATATTTTTCCCTCAACATTTATCTCATTCCTTTCATTTTTCATCCAAAAATTTAATATCAAAAAAATAACTGTATTTTAAATTTCATATAATCCCTATGTTTATTCGGTCATTATTATTATTTCCACACACGAAATGATAATTCTTAATCAAATATAATTTTCATATAAAATCATTCAGGGTTACATAAAAAAAGTTTTCCACTGCAATTCCATCATCAAATATAATTAATTATTTTATATATTTCATCATCTATAGAATTAAAATAAATACGAAAACCATAAAATGAAAATATCATAATAATTAATAATTAATAATGATACTTTATCCATTATTTTTCATCTTATTATTAAGCACATCTTTCATATAAATTTCATTGAATCATGTCCAAGGATTGATGTATTTCAAAATGTGAAAAAAGTAATATTTACCATTCATATGTCATTTTCAGTATCTTATTAATGATCCCATTAGCAAACATTCTTTATTGGACATTGATTTTTTATAATTAACATACCCATAAAATTTAAGACATTATATTTATAACATATGATGAAATTATTTCCCTTTTATTGAGTAAATTTAACACTTACTTTTTTCATATAAGATTATAACCTTATGACATCCATTTAAACAACAAAAATATCTTATTTTCCATTTATTACATTTTCCGTTATGTTTATTTCCACACCCTTGAAAAATATTTCATTGAATTTATTTTCCATTGTGATCATTGTTTCGTAAAATTCCACATTTATTCATTTCTCTCATATACGATGAATTATAAAACACACCAATGTTCATGGGTTAAATCATGAATCTTGATAGTTTTATTAGAGTAACAAAAACTGTTATTATTGCATCACATATTTCATTAAGTATCATATTCATAGAACTTCCACATTCTCCATCACATCCATTATTACGTTGTTTCCTACTTGACCCTTCCATTTACTAAAAAAATCATTATTGTGAGAATTTCAATAAAATTATCATATTCTATATTATGAGTAACATAAACACTAAGATATAATTATTCATGTTATCCAAAACTCATAAAAATTTATATAAATTACCATTAAGTTTTTATTATTTGTTAGAAATGTTTTTATGTAATAATTTTAACTTACACTTAAATAACACCCTTACCTTTAATACTATCTAAACCTACATATTATACCAACTATAAGGTCATGACCTTAAACATTACATAATATTTATTTTTTTCATGAATTTATTTTCATTCTAATTGATGATATTTTTATGTTTAGAGTTTTAGATAATTATAACATCAGTAATACATAACATACCATAGTCATTAATTTTTATACTAAAAAAATAGTAACTATTTATTTCAAAACATAATCCTTTTAAAATAAAACATGATTTATTTTCTTGATAAAATGTTTCTTGACATCTCCCTTTCTATTACCCATCCATATACAATCTGAAAAATATTTTGAAAACATGGGATGAGCACAAAAATCTTTGTTAGAGATATTAAATAAAGAATGAAATCTTTAGTCTATATATATTTTTAACTCATGAAGTTTTTTTCACAAAATCATACTTTACACCCATTAAATTATAATCTATTTAACAAACCTCATGAAATCCTAGGATTCACAAAAAAAATATTTTAAATAATAAATCATAATTTTATCACATGACTTCTATATCACACATAAATTGTTGATTTCATTTGTACATAGAGAGTAACGTTCATGGTTACATTTAGAATACCAAGAACAATATAATCCTTAAATATCATAGAATAAACATGATCGTTTAATATTGTATCATTAACCAAAGCATTGAAGTGATATCACGAGTTATACGGCACATGATATATAATGGAACCAAACATATACATAAGTAATTCCCATGATCTAGGACATAATCATAACACATAATAAAAAGATAAAGGGAAAATAAATATATACTTCGAAATAAAAAAATATCATTTTAATATATTTATATAATAAATCCATTATCAAAAACATTTTCAATAACAAAATACCCAAATTAATGAAAAAAGGTATTACCTTCCCATTTAAAAACATTAATATTTTAGAGAAATCCATTATAAAAACCATTTTAAATAAAAAAATTCCCATAAAAGAGGAATAATGTATTAATTTTCCTTTTATAAACATTATGACATATAGGTTAATTCAACTTGCAAATAATGGTTCTGGCGGTAGAGTAGTTGTTGTAACTGTATATGTTAAAAATAACATTCCTTTTGTGATTGGTGAATTTTTTTTATAAAATACATAAAAAATTTATTTGTGAGATATTTTTAATTAAATTCAAAAAATATATAAATAATCCTTTATTATCCCTTTTTAATTATATAATAAATATTTAAATTAATATAATGAATTAAAATATTTGACAATTAAATCATTAAAGGTTCAAGGTGTCCATAATAATTTTTTACATTTAAATTTTAATATCTGTAAATTAATAAATTTTTAAAAAAATTATAGAATATTCTTATAGATAAAATATGGATTTTACATGTCCTAGTGTGTCTATATGCACCTTATAAATGAATAAAAGTTCATATTATCAATAACTGCCTGAATGATAAGATATTGATACAAATTCCCATACAAGGATCATTTTTAGTAAAATAGTATGATTTTGTGATTCCACAACAAATCCACATAAAAAATTAAATTAAATAAAATATATTCAATATTTTTTTTTATAAATAAGACTTGAATGATATAATCCTGATGTAGAAGTTTAACACAAATAATTTAAAATTGGTTCATAAAATCCCCTACCTCGAGTTTGTATTGTATTTTACATTCAATATCTTCCTGAATAATAATATTAGATTAATTTATACATTCTATAAAACCTTTTAAATTATTTTTATTCTATTTATATCACTTATTTCTATGTTATATCAATTACATTCATTATTAAGTTCATGTTGGATGTTTTGTTGATATTTGATACACATGTCAAAAATAATCTAAGTTTGATGTCAATAGCCCATCTGTTCATAAGTCCATTATCTATAGAATATAAAACATGATTTAAATTTTTTATATATTGATTATATCTGGTTTTATAATAATATTTCATGACAAATGATGGACATCGTTCATTGAGACTGTATGTCATACATACACATGAACACTATTTTCGTTTTTTCTATCATATTGAAAGAATGAGTTTGAATGAAATGAATGTAAATGTATATAATTATATTATATAATAATAGTATAATTAATATTTAATTTATCACATATTTTCTTACAAAAATAATTCTTAATACATTTCATGTGATGTGTGAATGGATAACATCATTTAGAGGAGATGGTTGTCCACCCATCCCATAAAAAAGTTATCATATATCCGCAATATGGAACGTATGAAGGTATTTTTAATATAAAATTAAAATAATGTAAATATATTATATAATATAATTAAAAATATATAATTTTAACAACGAAATAGTTTTATGACTATCCTTGAATTTGGTAATGTAAAAAGAACAAAAACATTATTCACGTAGGAGATTTACCGACATATCTTGCACAAAAATTATTTTCATTTTATAAGAGGAGGATATAAATGAAATGGACATGATATATTCAATAAAAAACCTAAAAATAATATATATATAGGATTCTGGAGTAATCATGCATTTCTACGCAAAGGGGTGAGGTTAAAGTAAGAAAAAGAAATTAAGAGAGGTACATTGGGAAAATTACCTCATGAATATACCCTCCTTGAAAGACCCATAAGGTCATTGGATTTGGACTTTGGTGACACCAAGAGAACATTTATGTTTGGATAGTTATAAATGGAGGTTTTTGAAGATACTTGATGAGCTAAAAGTATCTGTGGGTAGAAATAAGATGGCGAGGGGTGTTATTTATAGTTGAGGGGAGTTGAGATCAAGTGATTAATTGATTGATTATTTAATATTTAAAGCTTACCACATTGTTTTGAAATTAATTTTAAAAAAATAAACTATAAAATAATGTTTATTAGGATGGTTATTATTGATAAAAACACCCCCAAACATTATATGTTGAAATTTGTAGGTATGTTCAGCTTTTACAATATATTATTAACCCTTGTCAAAAGTTTAACTAAAAAATTGTTAATAAAATTATCACCATGGTCACTACATAAAAAATAAAAATAAAAGTTAATATAAAACCTTATTTGGTCCTTATGACATCATATAAGGAATTCATTTTACATAATTCAATTCTCATAACTGGGATAATTATATTTAAAATTTATTCTATAGAAGAAACTAAAAATCAGGTTTTTAAAGTGAAAACATTTAAACATTTGAAATGATTTTGAATATAACATTATTTTGAAATTTATTAAAATTAAAAATGGTTAAAATGATAAAAAATATAATAAATAGTTAATAAATGAAATTAAATGTATAATCAAACAATATAAAAATTTTGGAAAATATGTTTTTGAATTAAAATGCAATATTTTTTAGTGTTCATTAAAGAATAAAAGTTATCAAAAAAATAAAAAAAATATCCTAAGTAAATTTTTATGTACTAATTCTCAATAATTTTACTTTATTTTTTAAAATCTAACATATAAAAGTGTCAATAACTTGATTTAAATTAAGGTATCCATCAAAATGATGCAAAACTGACTTTTTTAATAGTTATTTTATCCGAAACAATATATTTTGTTCTTAAATCATGTCTAGAAAAAATATATGATGAATATTAAACATTAAATTTCATATATTACACCTATATATTTCATAAAAAAAATACATCAACTGAGATTTTATTATTTTATATACTTCTTTAATTTAATTTTAATTGTTTTTAAGAAAATATTACCCTTTATTTTTAATAAAAACTTTTGCATTCATTTATAAATAATTGATCACCAAATAATTAATTATTATCATACACATAAAAATTATATTCATAATTTATTTAATAATATTTTTTTCATCCATTATAATTTTAATGTTTTAACATTATCATTTATATAGTAATATATTGTTGTTTTTTTAATTTCTGTGTGGCATATCATATAAGCTGTGGTACATAGATTCCATTTTAAGTATGTTGTGTGTTACAGTTTCCCCACCTCTAGAAAAATAATAATGATATAAATATCGTATTTATATATAATATAAATATTTATATTCATCCCTAAATCTTAGAGATAGAAAAATAAAATACATCCATAATTGAGAGATAGTTGGATGTACATAACAAAGAACCTTTTATTTATTTCTCAAAGTACTAATCAATAGAATGGTCAAAAACCCATCATTAAGAATTATTTTTATTTTATTTATGTCATATATTTTAATAAAATTCATCCTCACCTCCATCCATGGAATATATAAATGAATGACGAATCACATCACTTTGTCGACGAAGAGGTCCATGAGTTTGCATTAACGGCATTATCATCATCCAAATGATTAAATAGTAGAGGTAGATGTTATATTAAAACTAATGTATATTAATTATGTCATAAAGTATCATATAATAAAATTATTCATTTTATAATAAAAATCCATAATATATGTTAATTAATAATTAATTGTATCACTACATGGAGACGATATGTTATAAATAGGCCTGACAAAATCATTCAATTTTAATTTCATTAAAATGAATATGTATAAATGTGTTTTCATAACAATAATAAATTCTCATCATATTTTGGATTAATAAATTTTTAGTTTATTAATTATATCATCTTCTTAATGAAGGTAAGTAATATAATAAAATAAAGTTTTTGGTTGCAGTGATTTCTGCATCATGGGATGAACTCCTCTATGTCATCAATTAAAGACTGTTATGACCCATCCCGCGAGTCCCGTGTCATGACTACCCCAAGCCCACGTTCAATAGGGAAGGGGTGGGTGAATATCACCAAAGCTTTAAATTCCTAAAATAGAGAAGGCATTTCTTTTAGATCCTGAAAGCATAAACAACATATTACAAGTTGGAAGGAAAACAATAAGTAAAACGATATAACCCAAGAGTGTAGAAAAGTAAAAGGGGACAGAAATACAAGCCCAATCGTGATGTATAAAAAATTAAAATGTAGTAGTACTTAAAAAGGAAAAATATCTCATGGATATTTCACTAGGAAATATTATCCAAAGGGTAGGTACAAATAGCCTCCACAGTGCTCCATGTCTGTCCGGCTTATCCGTGTGCTATCATGTCTTGTGGTCCACCTCCGAGTACCGTCCAGTCCTGGTACACTTAACCTCTGTCAGCATTGTCCATCGTATGAATCCAACACAACAAGGTGCAGGCATAGCCCGTGTAGGGGTGAGTATAATGATACTCAGTAGGGACCCCGAGACCCTCTAGGTCTCACAAAATCCAAAAAGTATTAACCACAAGTATGAAATCAACAAATAACCCAACATAGGTACATGCACATACATATACATAAGTGATTAGACAATCCATATCAATCATGAGACAAACACAATAGTTACTAGATCAGCTCAAACGAGGATTTTATTCTAGAGGTAGAATCATGTAACATCCCCAGTCACATTTTCGAAACATCGGCTAATGGAAAAATCCTCCACTATCAAGTTCATTAGTCCTGCTACATTACTAATTTTCTTCCCAATAACCTTTGACTCCTGGGGTACTACACTGATCGATTACCATGGGTCTATTGTGTAACCAAGTTGCTCCCCACTGTGGGTCTCCCGTGACTCCAAAGACCTCCCCACTGGTCTAGTCGAATCACTCCGAGTCTAATTGGTCAGTAGTTGTCAAGCCTTAGCAAGATACTAGGTCACTAAACTTTGATCGCTTGTCTCTGAGAGAATACGCTCCACGAGGTACAGGTCGATACTCCAATTTTCAAAGAGTCCCACATAAAAGTATCTCAAGGTATGTCTCATCATTGTTGTGTCAACGAAAAAGGTGGTGCGTCAATCAGACGCCAGGTCTGTGAGTTATTAGCCTATTAGTCCTGAGGGCCCAGTTGGATTAGTGCATGATCCAACCTGACCGTATCTCAGCATTAGTCCAAACTCCAGTGGGGTATACTCAATGGGACCATTGCGCTCGAAGAAAATCACCACCGATGACGATTCGTCAAATGATTGTCTCATGTGAAAGATATGGGAAAAGAAATAAAAGGGTTGTTGCAGTAGGACTGGCCCCGGTCTGACCAGGTCAGAACGAACTTGTCCGACATAGTCTCGGCCATCCCATTGGTTTCAGACTAGCGTGTTGGGCCTGGCCCAGCAAGCTGTGAAGGCTATGAGTAGAGCTTGGATGTGGACCATATATGTGTTGGCCTGTTGAGACAATAATTAGTTAGATGGATTGTTCAGGCATGTTGGTGGACTCTAGAATGGTCCCCAACAGTCATTGGGAAAACTGGTGGTACATGGTGGCCTAGGACCTGACGACCATGTTAAGGCGGGGTGTCTGTGCTGTCACCGCAACGTAGTTATTGCAATTGGTATCATAAGAGTTGGTTATACAATATAACTTAGGATTCTTATCTTTTCTGTGAAGCAATAGTGTTAAGGGTACTGAGTGTGGTTTTATCTTCTCGGATTCCATTGTTTGTTCGGTGGCCGACGTATCCATACAAAAAGATCCTGGCTACTGATTTCTAACCCAGTGCATGAAAACAATCATTGCATGGGTGTTTTGAAAAGATTTTTTTATGTCAGCTCAACCAGGTCAGCTCGCCAAGTATAATCATTGACCGTGTCACATTTGTTTCATTCAGGATACCTCCTCGTGGATGACCAGATAGTACCCTGATAGTTGTACATGCAGATAGCCTACCAAGCGACGAGACCTCGATGAAGGGCCCTTTTCTAGTGGAGGCACCAGTGGTACCAATTCTCACTGGGAAAACAATTCCACCAGCCCCAATAGTAGCTGATGCCCGCAACTTAAGCGTGTTGCACGAGTTCCAGCACCAGAGGCCGCCAAGGTTAATGGGTGAGATGGACCCGCAGGCAGCTGAGGATTATCTGGATGATGTGGTGAGTGTCTTCAAACTGGTATGGACACTAGCCGACCTTATGGTGATCATTTCCCCAAGTCTCCTTTAGGCAGTAGTGGGAAAATGGCAGACGTAATGTTCCAGGTGCATGATGTGGGGACACTAATCTGGGATGACTTTTAGAGCTTTTTTTGGGTGGAGTTTATCCCAACAACCATTCATACAGTACAGATACATGAGCTACTGCACCAGCAGTAGGGTATCATGATAGTGGAACAATACTCAATGAGGTTCACCGACCTCTTGCGCTACTCCATTGATATGGTATGTGGCCCATTATTTAGGGCCATGAACTTCGATCATGGGCTCAGGCAAGATATTAGGGCTTCGATGATCTCACTCAGCATCTTGAAGCCAACATGGGTGTTTTATCGAGCCCTATTACTGGATTGTTTCCTTACTGACCAGTCTCCAACAGTGAGACCCACCACTAGTCGACATAAAGTGGAGTCTTCTAGAGCTTGCAGTAGACAGATGTCACATAGGTCCAAGAGAATCAGACCCATGGGTGGACAATTGCATGAATTAGGATCAGTTGTGTGGGGCACCTGGGTAGAGAAATAAATTCCAGGAGTGAGAAGTGATTCTCATGTGGAAGGTAGGGTCACATGGAGGGTGATTGTTCGTCCCTCCATAAGGATGTTCAGCAGATGGTCGAAGGACATCCCATACAGAGACAAAAATTCAAATGAGGTTGTCCACAGGGAGTAGACAGATGTGGAAAATGAGTAGGTCATGCAGCTGCAAGTGGACGACATTTTGAGATGTTACCACCACCACCACCAGGTGGTCCACCCCGACCGCAGGGAGCCGTTGGACATCAGATTACCTCAGCAGGCTACGAGGGGGAGCAACTTGGTGACGCGGCAGACCCATGGTGGGGAGCCCCTTGTTGATGCAGCAGACACACGATACTCAACAGGAAGAGTACCTCAGCAGGATACAAGGGGGAGCGCATTGGTGCCACAACAGAACCATGGTGGGGAGCACCTTGGTGTCATGGTAGACCCAAGATAATCGACATGAGTAACTCAAAAGGCTACGAGGGGGAGCACCTTGGTGATGTGGCAGACCCACGGTTGGGAGAACCTTGGTGATGCGGTAGACCCACATTACTAGACATGAGGAGAAACCTAGTAGTCCAAGGTTACCAGGAAGCACCTTGGTGAAAGGGCATTACCACTGTACTCGATACATGAGGAGTTAACCAGTAGCCGGGGATTCGACAGTGTGATTAGGGATGTTAATCGATACTACACCTAGAATAAAATCATGGTTTGAGCTGAGTATGTAACTTTTGTGTTCATATCATTAATGAGATGGATTATTTGGTAACTTAGGTATAATTATGGGCATAACCCTATGTGGGGTTATCTATTGATTTCATACATGTTGTTTTTCCTTGTTGGATTCTTTGAAAAATTGAGGGTCTTGGGGTCCCTACTGAGTATCATTATACTCTCTCTTAATTTGGCTTTTCTCACACATTGATATGTTGGATGTAGATGATATACAATGCTGACCGAAGCTTAGGGTACCATGACTAGATGATACCTGGAGATGGACCACAGGACATGATAGTACATGGAGGAGATGGACGGACGTGGAGCACTTTGGAGGCTATTTGTACCTACCCTTCAGGTAGGATTTCTCGGCGGATGATGTAGGAGATGTTATCCCTTTTTCAGTTCTCATATATTCATTTTTCATGTACATTATAGTTTGGATTGTATTTCCGACTCCTTTTACTTTTCAGAACTCTTCGGTTATAATGTTTTACTTAGTGTGTTGCTAACAGCTTGAGCTATATTATGTGTGATTTTAGGATCTAAAGGCAACACCTTCTTTATTTTAGGGATTTACGCCTTTGCTGATAGTCGGAATCCCCTGTCCTATATAAGGAAGGCATGGGGTCATCACGGAACGATCCCCGGGGGATGAGTCATGACAAATTGGTATTTGTGATGGTACACATGATTAAGTGGGGTGCACTTCTTGGGATGATATCTATGTCCCACAAAGAGGGCATTGTTCTATAAGGGGGTGGGTGATGGTGACATCCTAAAATTATAAAAGTACATCTGACTAAATGATATGACTCATGTCAATAAGGTGGACCGTCTTTTTCGAGACTCTATCTGATTATAAATTGACAATTAAGCGTTCCTAGTCTGGAGTAATGATCAGGATGGGTGACCTTCTAGTAAGGTTCCCACCGTGTGTGTGAGTGAGGATAAAGCATACTAGAAAGGGCATGTGTTGGATTTTTGTGATAATCATAAGTCATATGGCCCGTTTGGGCTTGTGGGTGGACCTTAGTGTGGGACCCACATCTCTACGGGGCAACTGGTGGTACGTGGAGGGCCAGGACCCGACAACCATGTTAAGGTGGGGATTATGTGCTGTCAGCGGGACCTATTTGTTAAAAAGACCATAGGGTCAGTCTTTTGGGATGTCAATCACCACCAAAATATTTATTGAGAAGTTTATATGTGATTTTGGTAAATAATGGTCGATATATAAAGATATATGTTGCATAAATAATTGAGATCTGATGTTAGAATTTATAATTAATGCTTGGGGATATTTTTTAATTTAAGAAAATAATTTAATTATAATATATTCATTCTTGAAAAAAATACTAAAAATTTAAATATAGTTAAACTTAGGGTATATTACAGTTTAAATCCCATAATCCAATAGAACACACAATTTTTTGGGGTAATTTTAATCCACATCATTTTGATTATTCCTTAGGTGAAAAATTTTATATTTTACAATTGTAACAATTTTTAAATATTAAAAGGTTGTAAATTTTTCAACGGATGAAATTCAACCATTAAATATTAATATATTATATATTATATTATATCAAAATAAATTTTTCGAATTTAAATAATTTTATGATTTTTATATAATTTAATAAAATATAAATTTCATAACATGTCTTTTTTGACAATTTCGGAACTATTCAATAAATTTATCTTTATATATAATAGAATAGTGGGGTAATTATAATATAGTTCTTTTACAATCTCTAAGATGTCATTTAGATCTATAAAATTATAGTATCACATTAAATCAATATAATTATATCACTTTTGTAAATTATTAAAAAAATTTATAATAGTTTTTTATTAATTAGAGATATATTGCATCGATGTTTCATTATATTTAAAGACATTATATACTTACAAAAAATTTAAAATAATTATAAATAATACAAAAAATTTAATTATAATAAAAATATCTATTACTTAATAACATTAATTTTTTCTTTGTGGATATATATATGAGGTGTTAATAAAACATAATGACATTTTGTAAAATTAATTGATTTAAATAATATATAATAATTTCTTATGAAAAAGATTATATTTATTAAATAAATTCATAATGAAATAATTTAAGGGAGATTTAAATTTATCCAATAAAAATTATGATGATATCATATGGATTTATCATTTATTTTTAACATATATTACCATGATTTACTATTTACCAATGAGATACAATTTACATTTGTTACTATTGATATTTAAAAGAATTCAATTGTAACAATTTTCAAATTTAATCCACATGATTCTAATTATGAAGTTAAATTTTCCAACTTAATTGCATTTATTTTTCATAAATTAATTTTATTTGAAGTGTATGAAATGTGATAAAATGAACTTTGTAGAAATAAATCATTTTAATCATAAAAGTGGATTTATTCATTTCCTCAGAGTATAAAAATATTTTTTATTTTATTAAAACACTTCATCATGTCATTTTTATATAATTTTATTTAATATTAATACAATAATAGGTATCATTTTAATTTATCAGAATAAAAATACATTATAATCCTAAAATCCAGTATTGAGAAAAATATATTTTTTCTTTAGAATTAATTTCATTTTCATTCCTAATCAACTAAAAACTAATGAATTAAATTTATAAATATGAATCCATTTTTTCATTTATGTATTAGTATTAATACATGATAATATAATATCCAGGCATAAACATTCATTTAATATAATAATATTATAATAATATATTGTAGTATACATTAACATAGATTTCGGTGTAATCAAAGATATCAAATAAATCAAGTTTTTAATGAAAAATGTTTCCTAAAAATAATGGCATGTTATAATTAACATTCCATAAAAAATGAATATTGGACTCATGCAATTGATTTATGTTATTAAAATAAATTATATATTTTTATTTATAATATATAAATTATTATATTATACTGTAATTAATTATATCACAACAAATATTGACCACATATGAGCTTTAAATATGATATATTTTCATGTATCATTTTATAATAAAATAAATATATTTGATCATATTACATTATAAATGTAATTATAACTTTATAATTTAGTTTTGAGTTATAATAATGGATTCAAAATGATTTGATGATACATAGATGACACAAAAAATAGGTTAATCTACATTGAATGAACAAAAAATTGATACAATAAGAGAAATAAGTTATGATATATATATATATAATACAAAAAATTTAAAAAAATTAATAATTTAATATCTTAAATATTGATAATAAAGACAATAGATATGATTTAATGAGTTTTATTGTATCTTAAAATGGATAAGTTGGGGATATATTGTGAATATTTATATTTTCTCGCTATGTTATGGATAGAAGGTAGAAGTGTTATCTTATATATAATAGAATATATAGAAGGTGGAGAATGATTTTGGTTATAATTAAATAAATATTGAACCCGATTTTATGTATATAGGAACCACTAATGATGATTAAATATTTTTCATACATATTAGGAATTTTTATTATTCTGTGTTACTATTTTTGGTGAGGTTTATAATAAAAAATTTAGTGTCTCACTAACGTAATGATAAATGGGGAGGTTTTAATCCGTACATTATACTTGAAATTTAGTAATACGTTGATAGAATTGTCATCCCAAAACATAAAAAAATCATTTAAACCTATTATTGGTGATGTAAACATGAATTGAGTTAACCAAAGGACATATATGATACACTATTGGGTGACACATGAAAAATATTTTATAAACTCTTCTTATATATATATATATTTATTAGTTTGTGTGTGTGTGTTTATAATTAAAATCATTTGTCTTATTGATTAGAGTAATCTATGTATTAATAAATGTTATAATAATGATCCTTATAACTCATGTTTTGAGATCCAAATGATATTTGAAAACTTATTCTGACTGTTAGATTCATCTTACTTATATTTGGGTGAAATACTATAGCCTGTTTTCATTAGAGAAACATTACAATTTTTCTTAATAATTTATATTTTATGTTAAATTTTAATTTTTTTTTACTTACTTTTTCATTTTTTTTATATTATATATTAATAATCTTAAAAGTATTCATCTCTCTTATGGCATTGTTCCCCAAATATGAATATATTATGCATAAAATTCATAGAAATCAATTTATATAATCCATCATCTATTACATATTCATTGTAACTATTACAATGTATTTTAAAAATAAACTATTTTTGAAAAAATATTGAGTATAATTTTAATATCATATTTATTCATTAATTATTTACAATTTATATTTTTCAAAATTTATTACCTTATAATTAAATTGTCTAAAATCAAGATTTATAATATAAAATTATTATTAAATATTATGATACAAGATAATATATTAGCGATAAAAATATTATAAATACTTGAGTTCTATTGTGGAAATTTATATTGAAGATTATTTAATGTATATATTTATGGGATGGATTCAATCAAATCAAATTTTATATTTATTATTTCATTTTATAAATTTTAATAACTATTTATAAGATAGTAATATAGTATTTTTATTAATGTTATTTGATTATATGATATCCCCTTTTGATTCCCATCGAGACAAATCAATAAGAGTATATACATTCCATTTTTATTTTCTCCCCAAATAACATGAAAAATAAATATCCAATATCGAGTGAAAATAGAAAATCATAATGAAATGAAATCATATTTAACCTTAAATTTCAATTATCTCCCATATACACTATTTTTTATGTTCTTAGGATATTTAATCTAGATTTTCCTTAATTTTGTTATCAAATTTTCATATCAAGGGATGTTTTGATCATTATTCCAATGAGAAAAATCAAATAAAAAATAATACGAAATCAATATTCAATTTAAATTTGAGGTATCTACTCTCAATAGAATATCATGATTGAAAAATTAATGCAATAATAAATATTATTATTATGAAGTTTATTAATGTATTTTCTAATATTATGTATACATTTTTTAACCCTTATATCATATAATTTATGATATTTTAACACCTATAGAAATTACTTATTTAAATATGTATCCTACCTGATTTTTTTTCAATATAATTTAAAAAAATAAAAATTTATATAACACATTATCATTAAATATTAATAAAAAACATCTAATAACATAACAACAGTAGGAATTATGGGTTGTAAATAAATTTAATAATAATAACTTTTCCATCATTAATTGGTATTTATTTTATGATATGATTTTATAAAAAATTATTTAATATTAATAGTGAATATTTAATATTTATGATTGATAAACAAGAATTAGGATAATGGAATAAACTTGGTATCTATACATTCATCAATTGGATTATGGCCACACTATGTATTGAGGAAGAATGGATTAAATATGAGGTCAAATTTATTTGATATAAAATGATTCATTGGATCATTTTTTAATTTATGGAATCCTTTTGAGAATATATATTTATTTACAATGATATTTTAATATTTTTAATATTTAATGTATTCCATTTAGTACCCTTGGATGGATTTCTTACTTCAAATATTTATATTTAATTATTAGTACATGTATATGTGAAATGAATCATTGATTATCATAATATTTAAAAATACATTTTCTTCTTCATTCAACAAGAGGACAAGTTTGATACTAATATTTTTTTATTTATGATGACCTTAGTTGGGATAAAAAAATTTATAGAGACATGGGGATATTATCCTTGATGTTTGGCCTTTATCTTTACATTGATTATTTAATAAGGGGAATCATGTTTAGACTTTCACTCTGATGTTTCCCTTAAATTATATAACATGTTCTCACTTTATCATAAATTAAGTAGTCATGTGAAACCCATAAATTATTGATGTAACATAGCTAGTTACAATTTTTTTTCAATTACCTACTGCTGGGGTAGGTGAACCAATGTTTATTGAATGTGTTTTAGCAATAGAGATGGATAATTTTGTTTATGTTAATATCTCACTTTTTATATTTATTCTTATATATGTTTGTGTTTGTGTTGATTTCTTATGTATCGTGAATTAATTATCATACCACGATATTAAATTCATCCCTTATTCATAATCATAAATTTATAGTTTTATTCATAGATAATATAAAATTCATACACTTTTTATAAATTCATAGTTGGTTATATATGTTCTTTGGGAATACAATATATTTTCTATTCAATACTACAAATTATCTATACTCATATAATCATTCATAAATTAATTATATGTGGAAAAAAACAGTTATATCTCTATCTCTAAATAATTTGGTTTCTAGGTAGTGGATGAAAAAAATTGAAGGAATGATGGTTGGGTTGCTTTCAATGATAAATTATTATTGTGGGTTTTTAATTCATTTGATGGATCATGTTAAATGAGACATTATTTTTATTAAAATTTTATTAATTTTTATATATATTTTTTATATCTCACTTATTTATTATTCTATCATATGTATGATCTTATGTTGTGAATTATATTTTGAATAAATTTCTAGGGAACACAGATGTTATAATTTTGTATTTTTAATTTATATAATTATATAATGATGGTGCATCGATTCGATATTCCATTTGATGTATTATTATTGTCAGAATCAATTTTTTAGTTATGTAAAAATGATAATTTACCCAAAAATTTCATTATGTTTTTTTATTTCATGTTTTTTATTAAAATTATTCTTACCAATTTCATATTAACTCTTAAACCATTATCGATTCACTATTGATTATTTATTTATAAGTGATGTTTTGGTTTGGATACTGAAATTTTGTATACTCAGTTTTGTTCTTCATTTAATTATAATTTGTCTTTTTTTGGAGACATGATCATTATTAAATTAGATGAAATGTGTAAATATTTCATAATTATTTACTATTAAGAAAACTATGTTCGTAATAATTTTCATGTATATTAAGGTATGTATTGAAATTTTAATGGATTCATTATTTTATTATATATGATATTAGATTATTCAATGATGGATATTTATAAAAAAATTAAATATTCATGGATCATATTATTCATACATCGTAGATTCTGAATTTTTTATGATCATTACATTATTTGGGGCATGATTCTGTAATTTATTACTCCTAGTTGACAATGATATTGCTTATATGGGGTTTTAAATGATGACCTTGAATATATGGTTACATGGATCCTTTTAGAGGTATTCCATATTATACATCAATATTATATTTATTTTTTCACTATATAATGTAACAAATAGGGTTTTATATTTTATAATAAAATGCGTATTTAATATTAATAAAAAAATTTAAAACCCAATTTTTCAATATTATATGTGGTCAATTTTTTGATTTTACACATAATTTTATTGATAAAATAGACCAACATCTAGAAATAACTCAGAGAATGTCCTTTAATGGATTTTTTCCCGTAGTTGGGGATATTTTTTTAAAAAATATCCATTCAATATGGTGCGTGGTAACATAACATTATATTGAGACTCAAAACCATGTACAAAGTGTAATTTCAAACATTACCTTCTAGGTGATTTAATTTTTAGTAATATATATATATATATATTAACTCCATACATCATATAATTACATATAATAATTACTAGATCTAACATATTTCTTCATTATATAAACTTTATTTTTCATATAATATTATAAAAAAGAGTTTAAAATGGTGGGAATGTGGTACCCATCATTAAACTGTAATAACAATAAATTTGGATTCATTTTTGGCTTAAAATGTAGTTGAATCTTAAATTTCTAAGAGATATACCTAAGATACAATGAAAATAGTAACTATTGAAAAGTAGAGTCTAATATTTTTCATTTATTCTTGAAATCAATATTTGAGATACAATTTAAAATATGTAGTTCTATTATCAATTTTATAGGTGGATTATACAGTTTTTATCAAATTATACGATATCTGGATTGATTTTTTATCTTATTAATAGTAGTAGTAGACACATTATAGAATTATTAAAAGTTATTATTATGATGATATAATAGATATTAATAAAAAATATTAATTGTGATCATATAAAACGTGGTATACTGAATATTATATATTATAATATTTGATATATGGGTGAGAATGATGATTTAAAGAAACAAGACATATTACATTTCAAGATATGAATCATATGTGTCAATTTAGAATAATTAATTTATCAAACAGAAATCCTAAATTATTTTATTGTATTGATATTTTTTGGGTTCTCACATTAAATGGTGACATTTAGCATAAAGCTCTAACATATATAACTAATTTTTTAAATTATAAACATTTAGTGTTATTATATATTAGATATGTTTTAATCCATGAGAATTATTTGGTCTAGAAGCATTTTAGAATTATTTAAATACATAGATATTCCTTATTTTAATAAATATAAATATATAATGATCAACAAGGCTTAATGTAATAATATTTCATTACTATTATACTTTAGTAGTCGTTGATTTAAATTTTCCTTACATATTTTCATCTAAATGATATTATCATATCATTGAAGAAGTGAAAATTTTATATATTTAATTTAGTATTAAATTATCTGGTGGAATATATAAAAATAATGAACCAAATCTATGATTATAGGATATTTTCATAAAGAACATTAATATAATGTGGATGGATGATTAGTTAAAATATATGTAACAATCCTGAGATGTGATATATAATCCACCACAAAATCGGTTCATAAATTTGTTAATTATACTAAATAATAATTAAATAAATCTGTATTAAATGTAATTTGAGGATGATGTACTGAATGATGTTATTTTAAATTAGATATAATGATAAAGAAGGAAAAAAAGGGAAAATTGGAATCAAACAAAAAATAAAATTTTTAATACAATCATTGTAATTCAATGTTCATGAGGAAGTGAATGAAATAGATGCTTAATTTATGCTTATTCTATTATGATTTAGTATAAGTAATGGTTGTCTTGGTTCATCATAATCGACCCTATAAATGAACTCATTCTCTATCAGGACCATCATTATAAATTAAATATGTATCCCCAAAACCTATTTATAAATATCTTCTACATCCCACTCAATGTTCAATAAATGAAATCTGGTTTTTAATTAACCCAATAATGTCACCCCATCAAATATAAATATTCATTTGAGTAAGAGAAATATTATATTTGGGAATTTTACAAATAATGTAGATATTTGAGAGGATACATTTTCCTTATGTCCTAAATTATCATAGAATAATTTTGAGATTCACCCTCAAAAGAGAATGGTTTTACATAATAATATATATATATTTATCTACAATATATATATATATATATATATATATATATATTCATAGAGATGGCCTATGGATTATGGGGAAGACTTCGACACCCCGACTACATTGTAGGGAAACTACAAAGAATTAGATTAGGTAATCTCATTCAATCACCACATTATATTAAATAGATTGGACAATGGAAAAATATATCCTTCAAAATAGAACCCAATTGTTGTAAATATTCAACAAATATATTATGTAGATGAGTATATAACAAAAAAGACATTCTATTTAAATTTTGTTTATTAATCTCATACTATAGTCAAATCAAAAAAACAATGTCGTATACTTATTGACTTCATGGAAATAATTCCTCCTTCATTTTATCTATATACCATGAAAGCACTTAAATGAGATATTTTTTATGTATTAGTTACTATATCCCCCTATATAAAAATATTTTCATTACAATGATTGGATCATAAACATATGTTCCTTCAATGAATTGATCAATTTCGATCAAATATCCCGTGAATGACCATTCCATAATAGTGTAACATCCATTATGAAAAACCTTCAATTACATCAATACAAGAAGCATAATAAACTGCATCATTAATTCCATTTAAATCTATTCCTCATGATCCTACCATATTTAGGTACACTAAAATAATGAAAATTGTTTATCATGTTTAAAAAAAAATCATATATTCATTAAAAATATATAGTAGTTCAAATTAAGTATTTTATCATGAAATTTTATAAAAATTAGGCCTAAATTATGGACACCAATTATTGACTAAGGAGGAATTATAGTGGAATCCATGAAGTTTTAATATAGTTAAATCATTGAATATCATTAAACATTCGTAATGAGATATAGATAAATTTTTGAAAAAAAGTATAATTAGCAAAAATGGAATCCATACTGAACATGTCCATTTGGGAAAATTAATTTTAGATGAGGGCCAGGAATTTTGATTTGGTGTTTGGGTATAATTCTAGACAATGCATCAATATTAAATTATTATTGTATAGATTATTCAATTATGTGATTTTAGGAATATAATGAGGCCTTATGTGTGGTCTGAGGAATTATGAGAGTGAAATATGTATTGATGGCATAGAGCCAATGATAATAATTATTTCTAAAACACAACCATCATTCAGGTAATAGTTAATAGTATATATAGTTTGAAAAAAGGAAAATGATGTTATGTATGGGGTCACCAGAGAGCCGATGGAATTGTGGGTAAGTGTTAATAAGGGGAAACCAAGTTTATTAACATTTTTCATCCCCAACTGTCCTTATTCTTGTTTTAATCCCATAAAATGGCTAGTATCCCCTTTTATCCTGATCCCCTTGATTTCCTCTGGGATAGAAACACTTCATTTAGTTTTAATATTAACAATCACCATATATGATTCAATTATTGATACATAGCTATGAATTCTCTTTCACCAAATATGGAATTCATTCACATTCTTATATTTTTCAAATTATCTCATGTAATATTACTTATCATTATGAAATTTTTCTATTTATTAATTTTCCTCAGATTCAGGCCAAATATGTTGTCGATACTCAATGTTTGGACTGATCTAATCAAATTTCTGGTGATCCTAATTTGTAACCTGTAGAATTTATTAATAATTTTATGTGAATAGTTTCAGGTCATGCCTGATACCATGTAAAAACAAATAGTTTATTTATTTTATACTTCCTTGGGGTTTTCCATTATTATATTGGATTATTTTTTTAATAATATGTATCATTTATTGTCTTAATAAAAATATTAATCCATGTTTTAATTAATGTAAAGTGATTTTTTATAAAAACCTGTGGCTAATAAGTAGAATTTCATACTAACAATTGAGGAAAAAATTGTTTTCACCATGTGGAAATCAAAACAATGAATATTTTTATTTTTTATATTTATGATGATTAAGAATTATATCATAGGGTTATTTAATTGAAATTATGTTTTCTTAGAATATGATTTTGAAATGGATGTAAATTTATAGAATTTTATTTGTAGAATTAAATGGATTTTTTGTAGAAAAATAATTTCTTCAAAAAAATTTATGAATGGGAAAGGTGGACTCTTTTTTGATATATTGTTATATATTTGTAAAGAAAATTAGGAAAATAAAAACAACCTCTTGTATTGGATTGTGGTAAATTTTTGTTCTTAAAATAGAATTTTAGAATGTTATTTTGATTATGTGTTTTTGTATATTTTTTTTGGATTTTTTTGGTATAATAATATTTGGATTTGAATATGTTTATGAAATGAACTCATTGAAGTTTGATTGTTTTAAAAAAATTTATGTAACACATTATGTATTATAATTGATTAATTTTTTTATAGAAATGATGAGTTATATATTTTTCATTGTAAATGGGGATGATGTGATGTGTATTATATTGTTTTATTGTAGGAGTAATTTTTTTGGTTCTTCTTAATTAAAATATGGGGAACATGAACCCTGGGTTGATATAGGTTATCATAATTAAACATGATGTGTACAAGCCCCCCTGTGTTTTGTTTTTCTGATTAATCTTGGGGTGAATTTATCATTTAGGTAGACTTGTTAAGGCCTTGGGGATGGGAATATTAACAACATGTATCAATTGTTAGATCCGGGATATTTCTATTACCAATAATTATAGATGGGTTTCCCTGATAATAAATAAATTATCATAGACACCACAGAATTAGATGAAAAAGGTATGTATTGTTCAATGGTTTCATCATATATAATGTGTTCATCATTTATTTTATGAATTTAAATAATAAATCATAATTGGATTGTTTATTTATTTTTCTTCTCCCCTAATTCAATAGAATGTTTATCATATATGTAATTTTTCTGTATATCACTACTGCTAGATAATGTGTTGTACTAAAACCATTCTAGGAGTTCTATTACCCATTGGTACTCGAGCAGACACTATTTGTTCCATTGGAACAATTTTATGATTGATGATCATTTGATGTGGATTATCATATAATTATAGTATTTATTATGTGTGATAGGAACTAGAAAGAATAATGACTAGTATTGGATGAGCGTTTTATTTTTCTTTATTATAATATTTTATTATAATTTATATACGGTCCACCCAAGAGGTATCTTTTCAGATATGAAATACATACCACCAGTTATGTCATGTGATATTTTGTTTTAATTTGATGGAAAATTTCCTACTTTGATATATACCATCACATTATACCTCTTTATATTATATTCATGAATATTTCTACACCAAAATAAGGGTTTATCATACCCATAGTGTACTAAAAACCTTCAAGTCAAAATCCATTGGTATATGGGTAGGTGCATATTAGGTAAATTGGTGACCAATATAATAGGAACTAGTATATTTTCCCAGTTGGAAGTATGTTATAGACACATCCAATATCAGATTAATATTTAGAGATTCCTCGATTAAGAAATGACCATGTAATATTCCTCACATAAATGATAACTTCCATCACCATCCTTCTTTATTTCCCTTATTCCTAATTCATAAATACAATAAGACATCCTATTGACAGTATTGTTGTTTGTGTTTTAACCTATTCTTTGACACTTGCTCATGTGAACTCTGGTACCATATGTGGTTGAGTGATGAATGACAAAATATTCATTCTACAATACACATTTCATACTAAAAATAAATCCTTATAAAAAAGAGAATATTTTATTTTATTTTCTCTCATTTTTTCAAAATTACTATATAAATATTAATTACACAAAATTAAATTAATTAGATAAAATTCCAGATAAATTTTGATTTAAATTTTTAAAAAATAAATTAGAATTTGATATTTATTTATAAATTGTTTCTATGGAATACCCCCACACATAAAATCAAAATTTTATTATAATAAATCTCAACCAAAATGTAAAAGGAAATAGGTGAAACAAATATATAAATACATTTATAATTAAAATTTGGAAATTGCTAATTTAAAAATTAAACATTCATTACTTAAAAGAAAAATATTTATAATTCAACTATTTTCATGTAAAATCATCAGTTATGTATTTTATTATCCTCTTTTTTAATTAACAATTATTATAAAAACAACTATTGTAGGATTTTTATTTGTTATTACAAATCATGAGAATCATGATCTACATTATTTTTATTTTATATCACGTAGAACTCAAATATAAAATTTAATTGTTTTTTCTCATATCATGAATATAAAAAGCTAATAATATTTATATACTGATTTGATATTTATACAAGAAAAAAATTATTAAATAATCACGGGGACCTATAAAACAAGATTATATTTATCTAAGTATTAATTTAGTTAGCTAAATGATGTTAAAAATATTTATGACTCAAAAAAGTTCAATATTATAATCATATTTCTTACATAAATAATTTAACATAACAAAAATTTATATTCAACAATATCATCCCAAAATCCAAAAATATATAATGGCATGAGATGAAATGTATTTAATGATAAATAAAACATCATATATTTTTTAATTTTAAAATGTCATTTTTTAAGTCACATATCCATATCATTATGTCATATTTTTCAAAATGAATAATGAAATGTATCCTTGTATACATCTATGAATGTTTCCAAAAGGTTCGAGAGACAGGCAGATACCTGCTCCCAACAAACTATTATAAAAAAGAGTAATCATTACAAAGAGACTCAAAAACAAGAATCCTAACAAAGCCTTGTATTCAAAGCACCTTCTCGATCATCGCAAACCAAAATGTCACAATAAGCAGGCAGAAAAAATGACAAACTCGAACTAACCTCCATGATTTCCCTTTTGGAGAGAGCATCAAAAACCTTATTAGCATCATGATACACATTAGAAACATCAAGGCATAAACATTCAGCATGTCTAAGGCAGGATATGCAAGCAGAAATCCTCCTCCAAGGAACATTCCGAGATCGATCATTCAGAATATGCACAGCAACAGAGGCATCTAATTCCAACTAAACTCTACTCCAACCATAGTGAACTGCATACCTCATATCCTTGACCATTTTCAATGTTTCGACTCAATTACATGAGCATATCCAACATAATGAAAGAAGAAACCCTTAACGAATCCCTGGTGCATTCTGAAAACTGCACCGCATCCAGCATGACCTCGTGCACCGGAGGTAGCCCCGTCCACATTCTCTCTCATCCATTCAGAAATTGGTGTAATCCACTGAATGTACTTGACCATTCTAGGATTATTACCCCTGCCACGAACACTAAGATCTCTCAAGAGAACAAAGTCAAATATATCATTGTTCATAGAGCTAGTTTGAATCATCTAGGAAAGCATGATGCTTCTATGCACCACCAGAACACTGTCCATGTATGAGGGCTTCATATAGTTAAAGTCAATATTATTCCGAGATTTCCAGATTAAAGAGAAATCTGAAGCAACAACTGCAATAAACAAGGATTTAACATGATCACCGAATTCAAACTTAAGGGATGAATTTAGTAGTGAGTCAAATGAGCAGAAATCGAGGCAGTAGTGGAATGATGATTTCATATAGTTCCAAATTTGTGCAGAAAATGCACATTGTAAAAACAAATGAGAAATAGATTCATCATTGTTTCGGCCCACGGGACATACCGCAGCCATATGAAAGCCTTTGTGCTACATCACACACTAGATAGGCATTCCATTTTTCTAGATTCTCCAAAGAAGGAGATATGAACGTTGTGGAATATAGGGCTGTCTAAATCCTCCCAACCATGAAGGAAAACCAGAGCTGACACCACATTGATAATTATAATAAGCCCGACTGGAAACGGAAACATTGATGCATTTTTATAGATTAAAATGTTAGCATCCACATATCCATAGTTAGTATGTTCCATATGAAAATTACTAGGAATTATTTCATAAGCACCAGTATTTCCATGATGTTCATCAATCGATAATTTCCTCAAAAAAAGAGGGACATTAACAGAATCATTTATAGGGGATGACAACCAATGAGTACTCTAGCAATTGAGCTGAGAACTAGGACATACCAGCCATATCGAATGAGAAATGATTCTTGAATATGCAGCCCTAATTGAAGACCACACATATGACTTTAAATAGACACACATATTGTTTTGCAGTCAATAAACAAACCTATCAACTAGAAATTCCTGAGAGAAATCATGATTAGAGAGAAGCCTCCATGTGACGTTTTGAAGGATGGAATTATTAAATAGTCTGACTTATTTAATACCCATTCATCCCATGTTAACTGGATTGATGTAGTTTTTCCATGAAACTGTAACAAGCTTCCTCTCATGAACTGATCCAGTCCAAATGATGTTCTGTATCATTCCATTCAGTTCCTTAACAAGGGAAAAATTCCATATATTATCAAAAAAATGAGTATACAAACATATACTTGGTAATCGAGTTGACAAGGAAAACTCTCCCAGCCTGGGACATGGTCTGCCCTTTCACGCTTTGCAACTGATTGGTTATATTCAATGCAATACCCTCCATGTGAGCATGTTTCACCCTTCCCCAAAACAATGGAATCCCAAGGTAGTCAAAGGGCAATGTACCTCTTTTAACACCAAGTCTACGAGGAAACCTTTTTTGCTTCAAGATTATAATTCCATCACCAAAAACAAAAAAGGAGTTATTCCAGGTAATTACCTGACCTCAAACTTCTTCATAATGAGAGAATATATTCTTAATATAGGATATTGTTTCCATGTTGGCCTTATAAAACAGTTGTATGTCATCATCATAGAATAAATGTGAATTAGAAAAAGAGTTCCTTCTTTCCCTCATTCTTTGATATAATCCACTATTTACAAGGTCATGAAGTCACACACTCAGATAATCCTCAGCCATAGAGAACATATTCCAATATAGAGGGTCGCCCTGCCAAACTCCTCTAGTGTATTGAATGAAACCAATAGGGGAACCATTATCAAGAATGAATTGAAATAACTATTCAATATAGAAAGGATCAATCCAATGAATTTATCTGAAAATCCATGCATCCTAAAAATTTAGAAGATAATGTCCGAAATTATTGTATCAAAAGCCTTGGATATGTCAACCTTCAAGGCCATGTTACCAGGCTGAACTTTACTTTTCATAATATTAATACACTCTGAAGTAGAAAAAATCAAGTTCTGAATATTCCTCTTGGGAACAAAACTAAAATGATTGATAGAGATGATATTTTTGGCAACCTCAACAAGTCAGAGTGCCATGATATTACAGATTACCATTGAAATAGAGTTCCCAATGGAAATAGGCCCGAATTCATTGATTTGAAAGGCATTATCATTCTTCGGAATCAAAGCAAAAAAATTAGTGTTCATCCCAAAAGGCAAATAACAATGATGAAATAATTCCTTAACAACATTGATCACATTAATTTGAATGATATCTTAGTAAAACTTGAAGAATTTATTTGTGAAACCATCAAGACTAGCAACACTATCCATATTTAAGGAAAAAAGTACAGAATGAATTTATTTTAGAGAAGGTGTCTTAGTGAGATTTTTGTTCTAGCTATCATCCACACTAGGGTTCTACACATCTAATAATATTTTTTGAGTTTTTTCCTCTAGAATCAGTCTATAAATTTTCAAAATAACAAGTCACCCCATTAGAAATGTCATTTTAAGATGTATGAAAATCATCATCAATATTTAGAGCCTTGAGAGTTCCCTTAAACATTGTCTCCCTATGCATTAAGTGAAAAATTCATGAAATCTGATCCCCAACCTGAAGCCACATGACATTAAAATGATTCCAATCCAGATTTGATTTGAGGGTCAAGAGATTATCAAGCTTTGAGGATGCTCTTATCTAATCATGAGAAGGGGTTTCCTGATGCATATTCCCCTACTGGAAACATAGCATGTAAGCTTCAGACTCTTTTACATCATTCACAATATTGGAGAAGGATTTTTTTCTCCACTCTTTGAGTCTAGATTTAACAATTTTCTACTTGGATGTCAGAATGTGTAAAGAGCTTCCTAAAACAACTGAATTCCAAGCCTCCAAAATTTTTTCCTTACACCCAGGCACAACTAACCAAGAATTATTGCTCTTAAAGGGTAAAGGTGATTTCCTCAGGTTTCTAGAACAGTGATCAATGAATATTGGATTATGATCCAAGTGAAGTCTTTGAAGTGTCAAGACAGAGATTTCCATCATATCACTCATGTTGTCCATTTTCTCAAAGCACCTATCTAATGTACTTGCCTTCCTCCCATTTAGAGTGTAACATCTCCAAGTAAAATCTTCTCTCGAAATGGGAACCTCATATAATCTACAATGATCAACGCAGATAGAAAAGTATTTGGCTGAAGCTCTGCAAAAATTGTTCCCAGTTTTCTCCTCAGGCCTCAAAATGGAATTAAAGTCACCAACCAGAATCCATCTAGTAGATATGTTTTCAGAAATGGTGCTTAATTCATTCCATAATAGCCTCCTTCTGAGATACTGATTAAAATGATACACAAAAGTCACACAGAATGAGTTGGACTGAAAATAGAAAAAAAGAGTAACTGACTGTTGATCAGTTTGGATAGAATCAATTATGACACTATTATGTTTTACCACCCATAGCGATTCAATCTAATTCTCTTGTTGATTGGTTGCAATAAGAGTGTCCCCTAGGGAATTCCAGTTGGAGGCCATCCATCTTTCAAATTTCATTCTATAATCAGAAATACCCAAAACCATAGGTTAATTTGTCATAATAAAATGCTTCAGGGTTCTAACTATGGGAGGGTTCCTAGGAACCTAGAAATTATAAAATATTATCTTCATTTATTGTAAGACATCTATCTAGTGAAGGGTACATCATAGCATACAACTCGACCTTCATTAGGTTCTGACTCATCCTTATCCATTGATTCATTGGATACATCTCCATCCTTTGGAGATTAACTATCATCATCAGAGAAAGGGATAAACTTATTCTTTGAGCTGATGGGCATATTGAAGGAGGAAAGATGTATCCTTTTTTTCACCTTTGACAACGGAACCTGGGACAATTCATCAGTAGGTTCATACCTAGTGTGATCTTCACCAAATGGGGGATCATGCATGATTAAAACCTGCATATTCTGGTCACTCGATCCCTCATTACTAGGGAAGCTCTCAGGTCCAACCGGTGCCTCCCCAACATGATCTGAGGCATCATTGAGACCTGCAGGCTCGATATCCACTGAGTGTAGATCCTGTTTGTCCACAGAATTTGTATTGCCAACCATCATAATCTGTTCCTCTTTATTATCTCCATCCTTGTCAGCAGTCACCACCGAAGAGGTCCTTGAGACATTAACATTCTCAATAATGGAAACATTATCAGCATTGTATTTTAAGATAAAACTTTTAATCTCCACATTTTCCTTCAACTGGCCTTTGTTAATAGCATCTAGGTTTGAATAGACCTGATCAGTTTTCTTCCATTGAAAAATACCAGAATCATACACTAGGATATTGCAAAGAGAGCAGATCTCATTCCTATTGCATTCAGCTAATGTGTTTCCAAAAATATGGTAGTTGAGACAAAACATTGGTATTCTCTCCTAATCTATCTCATGATTAATACTATCATCCCTTGTGGTGTAGAAAACCTCTTTCGCTAGGGTATTTGACATGTCCACTTCCACTAAAATCATCGCATATTGTCCAAAATTAGGTTTATCAGTTTGTTTATGAAGCCTAATCAGTTTCCCTACTAAAGATGAAATGTCCCAAAATATATGAGGGTGCCAGTAGAGCCAAATTAGTTTATGAATACTAATCCATTTCTAAGAAAAGGTGTTTTTTAATGAACTTTTATCAAAGTTTTGATCCAATTTATGAACTCAGAGAAAGCCAGGATATAAGGGGAAAGAGGCCACACTCCATGTTCACCTTTTACGTTCATCATATGGGAAAATGAAATTTTAGAACCCTCGTCCCATGGCCGTCATCTTACAATCACTGAAGTCCTAGATATCCGCCAATCTACCTGTAAGCTTGTGAAAATTCCATGGCCGCACTCCTTTCAGATTCACAACATGAGCTATGACTGAGAACATAAATAGTTTTACCCTATCTTCCACAACAGATTGATTCGCTGATACATGTGAAATCTGGCCCTTCCTAATAATTACTCTAGAGCTATTTACTTTACAGCCCATGAATGATGATCCTTTATCCTTTTTCGCCACATCCACAAATCTCTTCCCCAAAATATAGGCATCTTTGAGCTCTGATTTCTCAGATTTCCATTTCGCACAGAGACTAAATAGATCTGAGTTCCCAATCTGATCTTCATCATCAATCTCACCTGCCTCCTTCCCCTTGAATTTCCAAATCTCTTCGCATGGTTGAAGGTTATCACCCGATGGGGTCTCGAGAGCCATCTATTTCTCAATTTTAATTTATTTAAACTAGTCATCTATGAATGAATAACTATAATAAAATCCAATTTCTGTGGTATAATCAAATATATAAAATGTATTCATGAAACATACAGTATAATCTATTCTTAATCTACCTCTATCTCATTATTTTATTTAATTCTATTCATTTTCTTTATTTTTTTCACATATATTATTTCATAATCTTCCCACCATGTTTTTTATTTTTAGCTATTATAATAGATTTTTTCCTATTTTTAATGGACATAAATATCAAATTTCCATGTGTAGGGACTTTTATGACCCCAACAGTACTTATATTGGATAATAAAAAAGTGTAGTATAAATTTAGAAAATTAATTATCCATATTTCTAAAATAACACATTTGATCATTTGAATAATCCTTTAGATCTATGAATGCAACCCATGTTATATTCATGAATATTTAGAATATATCATCCATTGTATTTAATTAACATTGAGACAAGGTTCTATTTTGATTTTCCATGATTCGTATGCTCTAAGATGGTACATTTTTTTTGGTTATTATGGGATCCACCCCTAAAATATACATAGATGATTATAATAAACTCCATTAGAATCATATATCCACAAACATATTGGTCTGTGGATGACCATCAGTGGATCCAATATTATAATTATAGTAACTATTTTGTATACTATCAATTAGTTTTATCCCATGATCACTCCTTGGATTTTCCACCTTTGGTTTTATACTAAAAAGTATTTCATAGAATTTTATAAAATAAAATATATATCTCATATAGTAATTTTCTCATCAATGACCCTCGGTGGGATTCTCGACTATCAAATGATAATCTATGAAAATCCATTATAAGATAATTTTAGTAGTATCCACATTTTGTTACCATTGTGGGTATCATATTGATTTTTTTCTTGAACCACTCACACAAAAAATAATGTGATTCAACTATAATTTGGTAAAAAACATCTATTTTCAGCTATATATTAAATGAATTTTTTGGAGTTAAGAAACAAGTTGATAATTTATATTCAAAATCATCCCATTTAGTAACATAGTGTTGTGCAAAACATTAGATCCTGTCATTGTGTTACACCACATGTTTTATCAAAATTTATCAATCCCGTATGCCGTAAATACTTTTTCATCGTTTTAGTTTTGTTTAAAGAGTATTTTCTTGATTCTTAAAGTGTTTGGAGGTGTTTTTAATATTCTCATTCACCAAAGGAAACAAAATGGAATTATGGTCGTTTTTTTTGTGCAGCACTATTATACATTAGAATAACAATTTCTTTCGAATTGTTGGTCAATTCAGGACTGTGATTCCCTTGGAATATCACTGTACAAATATCTAGAGATACCTTACTATGCCATAGTTCGAGGGTTTTTGAACCTAAAATAGATGACTTTTTTATAAAAAAATGTTGTATATCCATGGTTTATCCCTGAGAGACTAGTTATCTATGACATTTTTATCACAGTTTCTCTACCAAATCATGGGGATAGTTATGTTCTTTTTGAAAATTCCATTTTGTAGATTAATGTTTTATTTTGTAGATATGGAGTATATTATTTATTTTTTAAGGGATTTAATTTTTTTTCCAGTAATAAAAACCTTATATAACCCTTTTATTTACACTATGTAGTTAATTTTTATCATTAATTTTAGGATAAAATATTGGATTGTGTATTTCTAGTCAACTATGGTGTTTTTGTGAGTCATATTTTTGTTGTTGTATTTATGTTTCCCTCAATCCAATTTAATGTTTGGATTGAATTATTTATTGTGGAATCTCAATCACATTTCCATAATTGTATGGTTTAATTTTGAAACTATACTTTTTTGATTTTCAAAATAAAACACCAAATAAAATTTTTGGTTTGGATCATTATATCCATGTATTTTTATATTTTTTTTATTAAATTGGATTATGTTTCAATGAAATCAGGGTTTTCCTATATTGAAGCCTCGTTTAAATGGGTTTAGAAGTAAAATTTTATTTTCTGAAGAAAAATAATTAATTCTTAGCTTTTAATAAAAAGTTTACTGAATATAGTATTGGAATACATGTTGGTGTGGGTTCTTGTTGCACTGTTTGAGGACCTATTTGGATGAATTTGGTAATCAATGTCATACATTTGGCACAAGGGTATTTCAAAAAGTAGAATCATGATGTTTGATGGATTATTTTTTAAATGTATTTAAAATTTTATTTTAAATTTATATACATGATTGAGAGTTACTTGGGATGCTTATTCAATTTGTAATTATATAATGAAAAAAGTTATTTGTGTTTAATTTTTTTCCATAATGTTTTTGGTAATATAATATAATATTATCATCTTCTTTTATATATTAAAATTAACATAACATGTTTATAGTTCAATTAGAATGTGATCAAAACTGTCATGGTGAAATGATATTGGATATGATTATTCAACCAATAGTAATGTGTTCTATATCATATTCAATTTTTTCCTCATTAAGTGGTAAATGTAATGGTTTCTCTTATCTCTAGAGAATAATCATGATGATAATTCCATAAGTTATTATTTGGATAATAAAAATCTCTCAAATAGTGTATTATTAGATTCGACTTCAGTATTTTTGTGTTGTGGCATCCTTTTGTTTTCTTTTATCATTGAATTTAATTGTCTCTACTACATTGATATTTATTTTTGTTGGTTTCATTTGAGCATTATTTTTTATACTCCAAAATAATGTGGTTATTTGGTTTGTTTGTATTTTATCAAGTCATGTTATATTTCTCATTATTGTAAAACATGCCTCAATGTTTTACTAAGACCATATTATATATTACAATATTAAACAATTTTGATGATGAATCCTCATATATGTGGAATCTCCATCCCAATATAAGACAATAGGTTGGCTTAGGAGGTCTAATATTATATTACTCATTGTGATTTCATCATATCTGGAATATGAATGGGAGATAATAACATCCAACAATTGTAATTTATAAAATAAAATGATATATATATATATATATATTTATATCCTATTTATTATGAATATAATGTTACATGAATAGTCTAGAAAAAAACCCCTCTAAATCACATATATTTTTGTATTCATCTCACTATAATGGGATTGTCCAATTAGTAGAGAATATTTCCATTATTAATGACTCTTACAACATGGGAAATATGGATAATGTTATGCTTGATGAGTCTTTTATTTTTTTTTATTTTTTCTAGATTTTTGGTTTTATAATATTCATATCCTTAACTTTACTAGTGAGTGATTACTGTATAGTGTATCATTCTGTATATTGAGAAATGGATATAGATAAATTACATGGAAACCTAAAGAATAGGTTAGATATAATGTATTAAAAATCTTATAATAGCATGTTCATAGTATTGTTTAATTTTTTTGTGATGTTGATAAAGAAAATAAAAACATTGAATTACAACTACTAGACCATTCCATGAATTTTAATAATATAATCTGCCCATCGTTAAGGATGATTTAAAAAATAAATAGAAATGTGGGGTATTAAAAGAAATAATTGAGTTATTGATTTATTGTCCCACTAGATGATCTAATGGATATGTTAACATCATAAATATTATAGGAAAGTGTATGAAAAATGTGGGATTTAGATACATAGGATAATTTTTACATAGGATGAATAAGGGATGAAATTGAAATAATGATAAAAAATATTTCTACACGCCCAAAATTAAGAAATAAATAATAATAGATTTCATTATTTTATAGAAATATAATCAATCAGTGACATAATATATATCTATGTTTATGAGATAAGTGTATTTTTATTCATATGTGGATTCTTGTGAGTCTATAAAGGCATAAATCATGGAGTCTTTAGAAAAATATTAAATTCATTTTTAGATTGGTGTTCCATTTATTAAAAATTATATATATATTGATAGTGTAAGGATATTGGAGGAATGTGATATCTATGGAAATATATTTTTTGTATGTATGTATACCTCTATATGAACATGTGGGGACAATAATTCGTTGAACAACCAGATGAGGAATACATACTTCCATGATGTCAAGTGACATTACAATCAAACCATTGAATCCATTGACATTTCTCTATTATCACATATAAAGAAAATATGATTTTTAAAATGAATTGTTCGTGTATAATATGTGATAATATATAGACCTAGTTATATAATTGTACAACTACAATTAGAAAAAATCACAAATTTTATTTTCATAGAAATACATATACATCAGTTTGAATAAAACTCATCGATCATAGACACATTATTTTTAAACTGGATTATCTAGTTAAAATAGTTGTCATCAAAAAATATAGAAAATAAGTTTTATTTTAGGAATACCCCTAATTCTAAATAAATGCATCCACATCATTGAATAATGGAATAAAGAGTTTTGAGTTAGAAGATTTATTATCGAATGTCTATGGACACAGAAGTCCAATCATGTCCTTTTACTTTATGGGGTCCCAACTATGTAACATAAAACATATATATGTTTTCAAAATCACAATTTGTCAGCTTATTTTTATTTTTCACATTTAATTAATCCAATGGGATTTCATATTGAGATGATTCCACATGATATTATTATATAGATATCTCTCAGACATTGATAGTGTTTGCAATTTTTTATTTATCTTTTCTAATTACAATATATATCAACCAACTATATTGGGAAAAAATTGTTTCAAAAAGGATATCATTGAAAAATTACATGAAATGCATTGGTTAGTTTCATTCAATGGATTCTGGGTCTTTTCCTAGATTAAATGAATCCAAATAATAATGTATAAGTCATTGTATCAAACATAGTATATGCAAATATTTATGGGTCAAATTGGAAATATGTACGGGAGGTGGACTTAAAAGGGGTAAATTTTCCATAGTGGTAAATTTTTCATTGTGATATGGTGACGAGAGAAAGAACAATAAAATGGATAAGGTGGAATTAGTGGCAACAAAGAGGGTAACTCAATGGTAGTAGGTGGCTCAGAGGCACATCATCGAAAGTGATGGTTGTGAATCAGGTTGATCAACTCCCCATAGGAGATGTCTCGGATACATGTAGTCAGTGGTTAAGGGTGAGTTTGTTTGGGGAAGAGGGAATAATTATTTGGTTTTGAGGTAGTATAGGCATCTAAAAATTACATTCCAGGATGATAGAAGCACAAAAATCAAGGTTGTTCAATTTATGTTGGCATATTACATGTTCGGGTAGTAACATGATTTCTGATCCATGGTATATATCCCATATGATGAGATAATATCATGAGGTTTCCACCTAGATACCATTATAGATTTATATGATGAATGGTTATAAGATTTTACCTCACTATCTGGAAAGATGAAATTCTCATGGGGAATATTTTTCTGATCATCTCTTAATGACATGAATAATAGGATCATCTAAAAAATAGATAGGGGAGGGGTATTATTATGTATATGGATCGTAGAACCTCTAGTAATAATAAGGATTTGTTCCTCTAGGCCTTTGAATATTTTAGTAGTCCATGTAAAATCATTTAAAATATAATAAGTATCAAATAATGAATAATAATATAATATCCTTCATGATTGAGGAGGATGATTTTGTTTCATATAATAATTCTATTATTAAGAACAACATATAATGTTTATATCTCTTAATGGGGAGGTTAATATTTTATATATATATTAGAATGTATATGATAGAAAATTGTCACTATTAACACCAAATGATGTAAGAACTACTTATCAATTAATCGTGTACACTTTTGGGAATGAAAAAATAATTGATATTATAATGTTTCACACTATATTGAATCTAAAAAATTGAGTGTTACATAAATATTTCACAAGATATCCACATGTAATGGATGATTAATTTTTTATTGATATAATAATAGTGATAAATCATATTTTACATATATCATAATTAATGGAACCAGTTGAACTAATGTAGTTAAGGATCCAATTAGATGAATTGGGAAGTAAGAGGCATACAAGGACATGTATTTCTCCTTGGGTTGTTGTAGTTTTTTCAATAATTGTAATTTTTCATTAGGATTCATTAATTATTATCAAAATAAAAAAGGGGTTTATATTAATAATAGATATCCACTACATCAAATTTATTTTATTAATAGTGAATTAAAGGGATTATAATTATTTTATAAGTTTAATCTACACTCTAGGAGTCCTAAACTCATTTAAAAAAAATTAATTCAATAAAATTATTTCAAGATTCATTATAATCATTATAAATATGTGTTCATTTTCGTTGATCATGAAAATGAACCTGGTGATTTCATCCAATTGATGAATCATGTTTTTTTCTTTCAATCTAGAATAATTCATTGTTGTATTTTTGGATGAAATTTTTTTCTATTCTCGATCTATAAAATAATATGAAGAATGTTTAGGGATTGTATTGATAATTTTGTGAGAGAAAAAATTGTTTGACACATTTTCTAAAGGTGGATTTTTAATATAATATGTATTCATTCAAGGACATGTAGTTTCGATAATAATAATTACAGTAGACTATACAGTGATAGAATTTGATATCATAGATACCACTAAAAAATTCCTGAGATATATAGGATTTTAAGCATAGAAGGAACATATAAAGACTTTTTCATAATTATTTCAACTATTATCTTAAAATATAATAATAATAAGAATTGTAACTCAATTTAATAGTAGTAAGAATTTTCAACATTCATTTTAGGAGAGGAATGAAGATTGTATAATATATAATTTGGAACAATAATCGAGAAAGAGACTTTTGAACATAGTGATTATTCTGAACTATACACTAAGTTCCTTATTCTCCCACGTATTTTAGCAATCCTTTGTTCGATGTTGAATGTGAGAATATAGTTGTTCCCTATAATAATATAAAGGAGATAGAATCCATAGAAGTGTCATATGATCATGGTCCTCATGCTAAATGAGTGTAATTTTTAAATGAATGATTTTGTTCTTCCTGTAATTAAAGTCCTGATCAAGAACCTTTAATCATTGAATATATATATGAAAGGGTTGTATTATTTTTTTATTTAAACTGGAGGCACTAATGAATCTATTATATAATTAAATGATGACATTTTATGGATTTTTTAATATTTTAATATGAGATAAACTATGGATGAACATTGATCATATGACCAAACTCTGTCATTTTTGGGATTTAAATAATTGGATGGTTATCCCAATAAGGACGGTGTACTTTAACATTGTCTTCAGTAATAGGTATAATATATGAAAATCCCTGATGACTAAGACCATTCTTCCGGAAATAACTGTTTTAATAATTTTGGAATGGGTTATGAATTTGAATCAATTTAATCAGAATAAAATATCTACATAGTTTTAGATCATACTTAATAGACTCAACTAAATCATACAGCCAGCAATGATTCTATGTGAGTTATAATCATGTGTGGAAGCACTATTTAAAATCAATCAACACACCATTGAGGTTTATATGGGCCTATATTAAAATATTATAGGGGAATTTAACATGGAATCCATGATTCCTAAGGTTAAAAATCATATATTATATTATTATATTCTTGAGATCTTGGTGGAATATGAAAACCACCATATATTTTTTGAGCTGTCCAAGATCATGGATAACTCTATAAAGAATTGTTTATTAATAAAAAGGATGGAATGAATTTTTTATTTTGATGAATATAGTTTCTATTGTGTGGATAGAAATAATAAAAAAGAAGGTAATATATAAAATTAAATTGTGAACACTCAGGTATGGATTCCACATATATGATTTTTAATGGGAACTCTAACACTAATGATTTTTTGTTAGGGGATTGTAATGATTTATACAAATGAATATGTACTCTATATGAGGATTGCGAACCACTTATTATTGAATAATTGAATAAAATTAGAAAAAATGGATAAAAAAACATGTCTAGAGTATCAACAGCCACATGTTTGTTCAAATAAGGAATTCAATGTCAGTTAGATTGATATAAAGAAAAATCCCTATGTCACATGGGAGGTAGGGATGAATGAGTAAAATTGTATATAAGATTCTATAAAGAAAGTTTTGGATAATGGTATTTTTATTGCATATATGGTTGGTATTAGTGCAGCAATTTTTTTACTAGAGGGGGTTAGACCGTTTTGTCTCCTTATCCTCCTATAAAGGATAAATTATAATACTTAATGCAAAGAGGTAATACCACACATAAATATAATTTCCAACTTGATGGATAAATGTATTTCGAATAGTTTTCATAGTATTTATCGACACAAAATATACAAATATAGGAAATATAAAGATATTAAAGGATTAAATAGTCAACAATAATGTCTATCCTCCCATGGAACAGCGGTATTCTCCAATATAGTTGGATAATGATTCAGATTCCATGTAATCGATATATCCAAATAATACTTTGAGTGATAGGGTGTTGAAATAAGATGAGTCGTAAGATATTCCTAACCCCTGATCACAGAGTTACTCTTCATGATATCATGAACCAATGTATCATTAAATAGATTACAAGTATACTATTATATGAAATCCTTCAACAGGTGAAGTATAAAAAGATGCAAGTGCTTCTCGTACAATGAAAACCATACGAATATCTATGGTTGATAATGGTACAATGAATCTATTAAGTAATCTGAACAAAACAGAAATAAAAATATTAAATTTACGCTTAATATAATGTCTAGATGAATTCTATATTTTGTAATTCTCATGGATTCTCAAACACCGCAATAGATATTTATTTTATGAAACACATTATGCTTTAAAAAATAAAATATTTAAGAATTTATGAATGAGAGGAGTCATTCATTGTTGGATTTTCTTGTCTCAAAAATCATAGTAAACACAGTATTTGGGAATATATATGATCATCCTCTATATAAAATAATTCAATATAACGGATTATACTTTAAGAAATATAGTTTTTATCTTTATTCAATGTCTTATTGTAACAATCATGTTCCACAAAATTAATGTTCAAATTATTTTACAATTTAGTCGTGGTAAAACTATATACCAGGATAAGAGAATGATATAGAAAAGAGTTGAGAGTCCTGATGGATGACTTTATACCCATTAATTTATCTTTAGATACATTAGGATAATTTTATACACCGATGATATAATTGTTTTAATTCAATGATAGATTTTTTAGGAAATTATATAATTTTATTTATGGTAATGATTTTATTAAAGTTAATTTGTTTTTTTCTGAGAAACCATGAAAATTGAGGCGTTATAATAATTTTTTTCTATAAATACTAATATTCTATTCACTAATGAGTAGGATATAGATAAATGTGACTTATTATCCAGAATAAATTTTCCAAAGATCAATTTGGATCCCTACATAGTACTTATAACATTCAAGAGAAGTGTCATAAAAACGAACATCCATTATAGATTATAAAATTTAAGGGATAAACAATGTGAATGTGATACGCATATACTATATTTTTTGAGTAACATGTATTATTGAAATTCAGATACATTTTTTACATTTATTCTAGATCATTTAATGTTTAAACATTATAGTTGGAGTAGAGGATCATATATTTGGATGAATTGTTAAATACCATTTCTAAAGACATCACTTCAATATATTTAAGTGGAATCATCCATGGATGACTTTACTCTGGATATCTATAAGGAGGATATCATTACTTCAATGATGAATTCTGTAATTTTAATGAAGGTAAATGTATGAAATGCAAGCTTCAAAATCTAGTGGAAAAAATAGGGGGGAAGTAATAAAAATTAATTTATCTATATTATGAGAGTAAGGAAGGAATGTATACATCTATCCTTTTCAAAAGATGGCTATCTAGTCATCAATAAGAAGGAGAGTATTTATGATCATATTGATTCATATTTCTTTAAAGAAGTTAATTAAATGTTTATAGAGGTGGATTTGATTGATGAAATTATCTGTACCATTGTCAATCCTAAAGATATAATTTTTTAAATAGAATTACTATTGATGTTGATATAAATGATTCTTTTATCAACATTAATAGAAATTGTGTACCATGGTTATATGGTTCAAATATCTGTTTCTTCCAAAAATAATAGGATTTGATACAGTTTTATGTAAGAAATATTATTACTTCTTTCTATATAAATACAAATATCATTCTTGGTCACAATGCATAATTTATCACTTTGATTCCAAAAATTTAAAATGTCTGTCATACACCTATTTTTAGCATGTTTTTCTTCTTATCTCTACATAAGAAGTTATTAGTGACATTCATGAAAACATTATTTCAAGCAGTACAAATAAAATAATATCATCGAAGTAGTTTGTCTCTATAAAAGGTTGTTGCATACATGATTATAATAGACAAACATTGTTGTTTATCAATATGATTAAAAACATATTATGTGTAGGTTTCATATTTATCATCCATGATAATAAAACTTATCCTAAAATAATGACTTGACGGTTATTATATAAATTTATATGAATTGTGGGATTTATTATAGCCTTCAAAAATTGGTTAATTACCCAATATTTCACTTCTCATATCTTCTTGCTTAGATATGGATAACCTAGGTGATTTTTTATGTAATTTAAATGGGTTATACATGGGGATAGGCTCTCTAAAAATATGTACAATATTGATAAAGGAATCCTTAGAAACTTATTTTCTCATATAGTGGCATAAGGAATGGTCATGCTTATCTAATATTCCAAGTCCTAATCTATTCAAAATATACTCTTTTATGTTTATGATATAATAATATTTTTCTAAAATTGGTAAGGGGAAAATCCATACCCTTATAGAATCCTCCCATTGTTATTAATGAATATATGGAATAAATATCTATTTAGACATGGTTCAACACCCTTCAACTACCATGGAGTTTCTTTATTCTCGGGGAGAGTGAATGCATTCTACATTAGAAGAATTTTTTTCAAATGAAAAGTCATCATTTATCTTGGAAGTGGAAGAATATATCAGTGGATGGTATAAAAATCATAGTAAAGTTCATTATTAGTAAAATAATTTTTTCTACATTGTATATTCATAAAATAAATGGATTATAAATGTATTGAATATTACTATAAATAAACTTATTCACTGTAATAATTATAGAATGTAATATGGCCATTATACCATGGAATAAATGATATAAATATTTTCACAATGAGGTTATGGGAATCAAGAACATTAGCTATGTTGAGGATTATAATAAATACATGTTCACCTAGAAACTCATAAATACAAATTTGACTACATTAGTCTTCCATAAATCCATCATTCTATATCTTATAATAAAATAGATTGAATCTTACTTGGATTAGTAGATTTGGCCTATATATATAGTCTGCTACTATAATATAATATCTTTATCAATATAGGATACTTATAAGAGACTATCTCTCATATTCTGGATTTATAATTTGATTGGATTTGCTCTCATTGAAAACACCCAACACACGGATTCCCTAGTTGATTCTCATAAATACATCCAATAATTCATTAACATATCTCAAACGCATCTACTAGACGTGGATAATAAAATCCTATAAATTTTTATATTATTCATCTTTCTATGGTATATTGGATATGTATATGAGTAAGAAAATTATTTTCAATTATATATTATTTAACTAGCATGATACCAATGATATAAATGGAAATATCAATTGGATCAAAAAATATAACAAGGATATGATCATACACTATTAGATTAATCTTATATGGATACAGGTGCATAATAAACTACCCACTACCAATTATTTTTATTAATTTGGGGTATCTATCTTTTCATTATGTTATTAAGAAATCCAACAAAGGTAATATGAGTAACATATATTCCACACCTCTATGATGAAATCGTCTATATGGACGGAGTTATTTTATCATGTTGACATATACAGACCAATTATTATATGTATTTGATCAATAGATCATGAAATCACTATAATCCCCATTTATACCCAGCTATGTAATTGGAATCAGCTGGAAATTAATAAAATGATTCATAATCATTCGTTTCGTCAGAATAAATTATACTATTTTGGGACTGATTTATATTATCGTTCATCCCTGGAAAAGATTTTTGTTCTTGTATAGGAGTCCAATGAGGTGTATAAATGTATTGTTTGAAAACAGTATATATTGAGTCATGGTTTGGAATTTTTTTTGAATATTTAGATATTATAAACCAAAATAGAGACTTTTATAAATTATTTGGCATCCTCATCAGCCTAATTATATAAAAATCAACCTATATAGTTCATTAAATATGAAAACATGAAACATGATTTGTGGTGTAGTGTTTCATTATAATAGTGAAAAAAAATTCTAGAATTATTCCTAATGCTTGTGTGGAGTGGCATCATTTCACCAATCAATGTTTAAAAGAGTCTTTAGTGAGTTTTAAAATGAAAATAACTACAGAAATAATTTATTATGGGATAATGTCTCCCCATTATTATGAAGTATATTAGGAATTGTATTCTATGTAATTCATGGGTACTAATGGATTAATGGGTGGAATTTATGAAATTCTACATCCGATTATAATTAATTTTCACACATATTTTCTTGGTTGTGAACATGGTGAAATATTCACATGAAATCATTGTATTGGGTAATAATATCACTTGGTTGGATAATATTCTACCTGATTTGGATTCAAATTATGAAAGATAAGTAAATAAAATCCCAAAATTGATACACTTGTTACATTTCATCTCCTTAAAAATTTACATCAAAATTTATTTCAAGGAACACTACAAAATAATTAGATCATGTATATAGATTATTTAAATGAAGAATTATATAGAATTTGATGTTTTGGAATGACATTATATAGGTTACATTGTTATTGTGATGTATCTGAATCTATAATCGAATATGTTCTTAATAATGCACCTCATATTGTAGCTTATGGAGCCTAATACTATTGAATTTATGAAAATAAATATATGATCTATGGTTTCGAAATGGATGTGATAGTTTATCCTATAATAACCTCGGGACATTATATTATTGATGACAAATTTATTTTGGTCATAGAGTACAAAATAATGGAACGCATATTTTCAAAATCGTATTTTAACATGAGACAAAAAATAGAGAATATATTTAGATGTTATACATTACTATTATATAAACCAGAAAAATAAATTTCCCTTGAAAATGGTTTAATATACATGTTATACAATAAATTATGAAAAAAATCATGTGATGAGAGGGAATTGATGAGTATAATTTCAAATATTAAAATATAAATCACATTACATACTTTTGATTTTATTTTATATATATTGAATAATATTCCTAATTCAATAGAGGATGTAAATGATACCTACGGAACTAATTCTTATTTCCTTTATATTATGTCAAAACATATTTTTGGGGAGGAAATTGAAGGATGGAAAGAGTATGAGAAATAAATAATTTTCAGGATTTCATTTCCTTTGAAAGATCATGTTAGGAGAAAACACTTTTATAACCACTCAAAACAAGTGGTTAAACATAAACAATATAAGAGGTATATGTACATAAGAAACTACTCCTAGTGGGATAAAAATATACAAAAATTGATAGAGTATGACTTGACAAGCGTCACTATTTTAAAGGACAAGCCTCCGAACCAATATTTAATATTTACATTGAAATCATTTTCATTAAATTTATTTTAATTGGAGAAAAACAAAATTGATTTTCCCCATGTCTAAAATGATTGATTTATAAACATTATTTAATATATATTATTATAGATCAATTCACAAACTCAACTCCCATATTCTCTATTCACGAATCTAGTATTGTTTTTGAAATACCAAAAATATATATTTAGGAATCCAAAATGATTCATGGAACACAGTTTTATTTTCATCTATAATTGAGATTATCATTTTTTTTGTATATAGGGACCTATAAAAAATATTTGGGTTTTAACTTGAACATGATCTTAGATTCTCATCCTAAAACATAATGAAAATCAGAATATATAATCCAAATGATAAAATACATGTTGTATTATTATTTATGGATTTTGGAAGCTCATTGTACGATCAAATAAAATTAGCGGAGTTATAATATTATTAATAAAATCAAACATTAAAACATATGGATTCATTTAATGTATTGTATGGTTTGTTTTGTCGGTATCCACTATATTCTATAGTGATTAGACAAATTTTACTGTATGAAACTATATTTTTCTAGAGAATAATTAGAAAATTATAATAATCATTAAATTATGGTGATGGATCATATTAATAAAATATATTATATGGATCATTATATTCAGTTATTATAAATTTATATGGGAGATCATGTCCTATTAAAATTATATTTAGTTCAAGGTAATTGTCATTTTCATAAGAAATGAAACATTTCTCATCAATACATCAGGCCTTTTGATATACCAAATTTGATGTGTGATGGGATTGGCGAATTAGTTTTTTCTCTATGGTTCATATTTGAAAAAAATTAATTTCATGTATATCAATTGAATATGTAGAAACATTTTCTTAACTCTATGACATAACAAGAAAATTTTTATCTTTTTTCAAATGCAACATTTCAATATATTTCAATACATATTATGGATAAACAAATATAATGTGCTATGGGGAATGAGTTTGTCATTGGTGTGAATATTACGGCCACATGGTCATACATATGATTAAACATGTGATCCTGACCATGAGGATCTAAAAAACTGGGATGAGATTTTCCACGAAATCACTATTCTCTATATTATTAAGGATGGTAATCCAAATGTTGTATAAAATGTAACACATTTGTTTTGAGTTACTTTACATATTTTATAATTCTTTAAATCATTTCAAATTGATATAGATTAGATCCGTCTGGCTAGGTGACTCTTGATGTTTGTATAAATGGTTATAATTTTTTTGGATCACCACTGGCCACAATACACAATGATTGTGGGTATGTAGTTATGGGTGGGTTCATAGGAACCATGTGGTGGATAAAATGGAAATCTATATGGTGTTCTTAGTGTCATGGTTCCTTGGGAGGATTTCTATTTATAACAGATATAATTTCCTCACCACAATGAGTCCTAGAGAATAGTGAGCCTAAAATATCGTATATAAAAACAATAACCCATAGTGAATATTTTTTTTTCACCTCCTAGTTTTCATTATGTCATATACACAATTTCATGAAAAATTTAACAGGTTGTTGCGATGATCAATCGGTTTTTTAAATGGTCATTTCATGCACAAATGTTTTTGCAGGTGGAGTTATATATTGATATTCTTTCTTCTAGGGTGGAAAATTTAAATTATTTTTTTACTACTGATACCTCTTATAACCATTATATTTATAATTTATATGTTTTTCAGCTATATTTTTGGGTGATACCATGGAAAATTTATACAGGTCAAATGAGGAGTTTTTGGGCGTCCAAATGTTGATGATGGACTCAAGTTTATAACTCGCATTTTTTTGGTGAAATTGAAATGATTTAGTTTGATATTTATTCAATATAGAATTTCTAGAATTTTAATTCCTTATATTTCTAAACACTATTGATGTTATTTTAAAATTAAATCCATATAGTAAGTGTGATTAAGATTATTTGGTTCCATGTGTTTTAATGTGTCATTTTATTCATTTGAAAAAACAACACTTTCATAAAAATCTTATTGAACTATGTGGAATACTTATTTAAATGGATTGGGAATGAAATCTATATTTCAATTATTTTTTGATTATTTTAAAATTATTGGGTTTTTATAAAAAAATATCTATGGAATATATTATTCATATAAATGGAATAATGTGTTCACGTTGCATTTTACGAGGCCATGTTAATACTGACATGGTACTCAATGACATATTTGAGGAATATGCTTATATAACAATGTATTAACATTGTAACAAATGGATTGATAGTCATGAGTATTGGTATTCAAATTAAACATTTAGGTGAGAGAGACAGATACATTAGAAGAGAATTTCAATTTTAATTTATTAATGAAAAAATTTATTTATTTTCAATTGTTTATTTTAAAATATGCTTATTATGGAAACATTATTATATATTTGAACAATATATTTTATATAATCTACATCAAAACATATATTTGATGTTAGAGGAATACATATGAATGTATTTTGGGTAATTGATTTTTTGATTTATGTGTCACCCATGCATATTCACTTTGATGTGAATGACGACATTATTGTTCATGACACATGTAATGAAAAAGTATCCTTGTTATCTTTTTTATTACCATGATACTAAATCCATACGTTATTTTTTGGATCTCGGAGTTCTATAGTGAAATAGTCTGAGTGATTCTATGTAGTGGATATTGATTTGAGACATCCACTAGTTTCTCTAAGTAATTGGTTTACCAAATCATAACTACTATTATATTCATAGAAATTAGTTCCCTTTTATGTTGTATTGTTTTTATTAATGTATCATATATTTGATTTTTTTTATTTTATATTTCCATCTTATATATTTTCTTTGGGGAAAATTATTCTCCATCATTTTCATAATCACATGTACTTTATTGAAAAAAAAGCATTTCATAGGGATTTACATTAAGATCAATATATCCTCTAACCATGCCCAAGCCAATTGACCGGGTAGGGATCTCACATAATTTACTAATAATTATTCAGAATAGCCAAATTTTTACATTATCACACTGGATGTTATTGAATTGGAAGGTGAGGCATTGTTTTATGAAACATCTCAAATGAGTGTTCAGATCTTCTTGTAGCTTACGAATCAAATAGATATAAATTAAAATCAATGTAATGAACATCATCAAGATCATATAGTTATGTGTAGAAACTGTTAGAATGAGAATATTTGGTTGAACCCCCATGCATAAGGGGTGATAATACTCTACATTATTTCTTATATATATATATTAATCCCTTTTAATTAGTTCTTAACTTCATGATTTTTTCCCTGGCCCTATTCAACTTCAACCATCTCTCCACTGAAATTCTTTTTCTTACATTGGTTCTCCTATATCTATGGAATATAACATTATAATTATTTCCCTTTACCCCAAGTAATGTGGCCCTATATCAAATATGATCATGAATTTACAAAATGAAACAAAATATCATGAAAAAGTTAATAAAATCCAATATAATCTGAAATCAAATATTTAAATTATGAATCGTATAAAAATATTCCCCAAAAAAAATTCAAATAACATTGAATGGCTAATGGGTTTCCATAAATTCACATAGAAATAAATTTACTAATTTACTAAAAAGAAAAACTATTAACTGACTAATGATACCATACGTGTGAGTAAAGGACTATCCAATAAATAAAAGTCATAAAATCATTTGAGGATTAGTATTAATGGGTGAGAAATAAATATATAATGTGTTGGAAACAATTTATAAAATAAAAAGTACATGTATTTCTAAACAAAATTTCACGAACTAGTTTGGTTAATAGAGAATGATAAAATCTATATATTTTCATAGTTAAGTCTAAAGGAAGCATTTCGCATGTATTCATTCACAATACTATGAATTCCACTTTTTTCCACATCAGAGTTTTAGGTTATTAATATAATGGTTTCTTAAAAACCTATTTAAATAATACTACCACAACAAACACAGAGGCCATGGATTGTCGATAAATAACTACTCAATGAATCAATAGAATACCACAATGAAACTGTAGTGGTCATGCCAGGATGATGTAAAATATGTTTAATAAAATAATGATGAATCTAAAAAATCTATAATTAAACAGTTAACAAATCATCATTAGTTTAAATAATCCCTCAATAAATATCATGGAACTAGAGACATACCCATAAATTAACTCATTATAGGGAATAAAAATGGAAATAAAACCATAGTAGTATCCTGATATCGTGATATTATAAGGCTCCTCCATGTCCATAGTTAACAGCATTATATCCAAGTATATTTACCATGGTCCACCCCTATTGCATTCATATGAAACACATTATTTTTATAACATTTTATATATAATTTTTATCCACCAAGATATCATAATATATCAAACTCAAATCATATTTTGTAGTTTATTCAAATTATTTTTATATTAGTGAGGTCACATGTGCATGTCCTAATCAATTTATATTGAGTGATATTGAGTTTAATCCTAGGGTGATAATATTTTATCCTCTTGAAAATCAATATATCTACAATATTTATATCATCATTGGCATGGATAATTTATTTATGTAACATTATCTCCTCAGATGAATTGTGGAACAATGATATTGATATAAGGTATGAGTTTTCATTCTAGGTCTACATTGAAACATAGGGATGTTCCTATGTTTAAATATATATATTGATATAAAAACTTAAAATTTTTCATTCTCAACACCATCAGAATATAGAACATTTCTAGTTTATAGTGATATTTCGGACAAAAAAATTTTGTTTTCTTCTTCTCTTTTTGTGGTATAATCAAACACAATGATTCATTTCCATATAGAATTATTGAAAATACTTCCACTCATTCACTATTAATATCATGAACACCAATCCACTATACTCCAAATTTTTTATATTGTAGTGTACATTTACTCATATTTTATTTTTATAATGACATAACTCGATCAAAAAATTTACATAAATTCCAATCCAATATACATAGATATTATTTTCACACTAAAAGAAACATATATAGCATTTCAATGAACATCATGGATTTATGTTTTCCATCGGATCAAGTAGTATTGGACACCACATCATTGTCACCGTATTCAAGAAATCCATGAACTCATATAATATATTGGTATAATATTGTGATATAAATAGTTCACATTTTATAGAAAAAACATAATGTCTTATAAAGAAAACAAATTGTTGTACAAGACACAACATGCATAGTAATCCTAAAAACAACTGAATCACAACTCAAGCTCTACAATTGTCGAAAATATAGGAATAATGATATAATAATGCTAATTATGGAATAATAAAATGTGTTATGATTTTTATGTGACTCCAAAATGACACATAAATTTTTAGAACAAATTTAATGTACAAACAAAATGGATACATCCCACATCAGTGCTTTAGGTGGTCTCTTTCCACATAATAAATGATATCACATTATTTTTTAAATAGTTGAGAGCTACTAAGGCTGGCCCAAATTTGTTACATTATTCCTAGAACCAACACACATTGTGAATTTCACTTGACAGTATTTCTAAACACATGATGATCCTTGACTAACAAAAAAATCTTTTTTAATCATGAACAATGACGTTTTGAGTTATAAAATGACTAATTAACTCATATATCACACATTTCATCTTGATAAAAAATACACTAGACGGATTATAATTTATTTACATGACTTTCAATTTTTAAAAATTCATTCCAAATATTAATTACCCAATAAATGAAAAAAGTAAATAAATTAAGCGATTAATAATTTTCTAAAAAATCTCTAGTGGTATAACAAGCGATCATATGATATTTTTGAGAGAATTGTGTATTTTATTAGAAAAATAAGTAATATAATCAGGATGATACATTATGAATAAAATAATATGAGATATTGTTTTATATGATAATATATTTTAGCCTATGACATATAGACATTATATGATATGAGAGAGACTAAAAAAGTAGTAATTATATTGATAAATCATATAATATAATTGTATATGCCATAGTGTACAACAAATATGACATGTTGTGGTAGAATAAATTTTATGTTACTAAATAGTGAAAACAAAAAAACCAAAAAAATACATCATCATACCACTACAATAATACGTTGATGTTTTTTTATTATATCATTTAAATTTATATTTTTATATATATCATGGTCATAGGTTCTAATTTAAAATATTATATGTTGGTAAATGTTTCCAAAATATATATCATTATATTTTCAAATTAATCATTCCATGTGATATTTTATAACATTTGGTATGATTTTCATGATATGTTATAATATAACCCAACTGGTAAAATTTTAAAATATATTTTTAAAATGATTTTTCTTATATCATAATTTAAGATATGAACATGTTTTATAATAGTCTTTATAAATTATAAATCTATGTCAATAGAAATTATTAAATTCAATTAATGAGGTTCCCATCTGTTCCTCATATAATATGAAAAGTCATTACATTTAATTATTAATTTTTTATTAAATATTTAAATAAAATAACAGAAATCATTTATAATATAACAGAATCATAAATTTCATCTAATTTTGCAACTTTATAATATAGGAATAATTTTTTTGTAATGAGATGGTGTTGGTATAAATTATAAAATATTTCATGGACTTATTTTATCAACATTTTAAAATTAAAATGATTCGAAATTATTAAAATTATGAAATATTATTTTATATAAATTATTACATGATATATGATAAATTTATATGTATCATTAATAATAAATTTTTAAAAATATGAATTATAAATATTTATTAGGTAATTTTTAATGATTTATTATTCATATATATTTCATTAATATGAAATGATGATATATATGGTCTATATGTGGAATGGCAATATATTTATTTTTTAATTACAATTTTTTATATTCATATTTATAAGAATTTTACTTATATTATATAAGAATGAGTGGATGTGTTCATAAGTACCATGTTAAAATATTTTTTTTTATTTTTTTTATTTAATTCATACACATTAATTCGGTTACTATGTTAAATTATCATTTTTAAATAAAAATTATATTTTTTTAAAAACGAAAATAAATTTCTTATTATATATAAAAATTTATTCATTTAGGGGATTCAAGAAATGATTTTTTATTTTTTATCATATCTTTACAATAATTATAAATCATTTATTTTAATTCTATTGTTATTATATACTATATATTATCATGTGTAATTAGTTAAAATCATTATTATTTATAAATGTTTTGGACAAGAGTTATTATTTATATTGGGGATAATTTTTGATCCAAAAAAGTGTAGGATGACTATATAATTATACATACATAATCATAAGTGGGGTTTCAATTTACTATGATTTTAATCAATGGCGTGATGATGGTTCATAAACCATTTTCATAGGATTAATATTCTTATGTTGTTTAATAATTGTACAAATATTATTATTATCGAAGTATATGAATAATAATTTTATTCATAAATGTTTTACATTATTATTTTTGGAATATATTAAATTTTTTGTAAACTAATTGGATTCTTAAAATAAATATATACAACCATACACACATAAAGGGATTTCATTAGATTAAATATATGGACAACAATATATCCAATACCATTGATCCATTTCATATTTCTCTACAATGATACAAAATACATTGTTCATAATAAACATGATCTACTAATTTATTATTCATTATAAAATATATTCAGTAATGAACATTGCATTATATTGAAAATAAATGAGTCATTAAATAAATACCATAATTTTTTTATTTCACCTAGTAAATCCATTATTCAATAATAGAATTTATCAGGGAATCATAGGTATATGTGAAACAATATATTATTGTGAGAACATACTCTTTGTATAGTCTAACACATAATAGAACCAATCATACATAAGCATGAAATAACTAATATGACTGTAGTAAATAAATTCTATAAAAAGTCAATATATGTGGATAATATATGTATTACACAGAAAAATCAGATTTAAATATCAACAAAATAAATTAAATACAAGATATTGTTAGTCTTGGGAGACCTAATAATTCATTGAGGCAATTTATAAATATTTTATCCAAACATCCTATAATGAGACCAATTGTCACATCCCATTACTCCTCTAACAGGTACATTTCTAAAATGTTTATTTCTTTTCTTTTTTGTTTTTTGTGTAGGTATGAGAAGGAAATAAAACTATGCCAATAATGGTGATGTCTGAGTATTTTTTGGAATTTTTGGCATGAAAATTACAAATTATACATCCATATGTTGAATAAAATTTCATGTAATAGGGTTTAACTATAATTAACTCATAAGTTATATTAAATCAGTAGTTAATTAGAAGGTGATAAAGGTTATCATTATTTTAGTGACTTATGAATTACATGACGTGTAGTTGGGATACACATCATGTAACATCCCAAGGACTATATTTATGATAATATACTACTTTTTTGGTTTTCTCTTCCTTCTAGATTGCTTAATATAATCCTATATCCTTCCCCGGGATGTTTCAGGGTCCCTCCAACAGCTTAGTATTTTTTTCATTCAATGATTGATCCTTATTCCAGTCATTTAGTGACTTTACGTGTAATAATTATCTATATATAAAAATCTATTTTCTATTTTAGTCTAAGAGTTCTTAATGGTATTGATGTATCTAAAATCCATGTTGTCAAATAATTTCTCATGGTTGAGTTACTATGTATACCACCCCTTCATTCTTGTTAGGAGATCTTGTTGCATAGATATACAAAGTATGTTTTGATGAGGGTAGTTTCTACTCTAGACTATGTTTGATAATCAATATTTTTCAATTTTTTACTAATAGATTTATAAATAAATTATTATGAAATTTTCATGTTTTTGTGTGTGTGTTGAATAGGGATTTTGAATAAAAGGGGTTTCTATGGTTGTTGATAAATGGAAATAAAAGAGTTGTTTTCATTGAATTGAATGACCTTTGTAAAAGGACAGAGTATGTTTTCCTTATTAAATTTTTAATTGCCTAAATGGTTTTGATATTGTTTTCCAAAAATTGAGATTATTTTGAAAACAAGGACATAGGATAACTTGGGTGCTGGGTGGAAGGTTTATCTTGAGTCTATCGTACATTGTGGGGGTCCAATTTATTGTTGTTCCTATAGAACTAGAGTGTTGATTATTGGATTATGTATTTATATGATATTGGGGTTTCAAATTATGTGGTGAATGCATGGTATTCTACTATAGAGAATTGGATTCATGTATCATAGTGTATCGAACAATGATTTTTGGGTAAGAGTAGTCAACTTCCTGACATAAGTTATTCCTTTGAGTATTGATACCAGTACTGCTACTTGTGTTTTTTAGTAAACGGATTTATACTTTTTATCCTCAATATTCATATTTATTCTTGTGTTAAATGGTATGTAAAACATGATTTCAAATTGATATACATAATTTTGTTTAATAAGTATGGAAAATTAAAAAAATTACCATGTTTCTATAAATCTACATTGATGCATATCATTCTATATTTCATTTTAAATGTTCATAATGTTATTGTTATACATATAATTCTTATAGAACACTGGGGTGGGATCCTTTTAAGTCTATTATATCAAATCTATTGCAACTCATTTGTGGTGAGTAGACTGTTCTATGTATTTTGATATACATAAATTCAAGGGGCCACCTAGAGGTGGAAGATATTCACGTCAGAATAGTTGGTAAGATGGTTTTGAGATTGTGAGAGGTTTCCCACAGTATCACATGGTGTTGTTTTTTTGTTCATTGAATTTTCACTATAATAGTTGAGTTTTTAGGTAATATAGTGTTTGTTTTGTTTATATTATATTATTATCATTATGTAACCTTTATATATCAATAATCATCTATTTATTTCTACTTTTTGTATGCATATATATTTCAATGTTCTTCATTTTAGTACTATTAAATTTATCTCACTGTGTGTTGTTTGTTTCCTAGATTACTGTATCCAAACAGTAAGAATCGGTAAATCATCATGGCCATGTAAAAAGATCGATTCAGGTACTGGGTTTGATGGTTACTCGGTTTGTTTTATTACAAAGTTATATCAAAGGGAGTATATCTCTAAGAGTCCTTGTCTTTGGACAACTATTAGAGTAAAGATATGATTTTTGAGACAAGAAAGGTCTTATGTGATGATTACCTAGCTATATCATGTCATGAAAACACTCTAGATTCCATGGGATATTCAGAAATTTCACACCCATGTATGATTTTTTATCCATAGTTTCTTCATACTTGTTTTCAAGTGTGAACTAATATTTAATATCTTGTAGCTGGTGGTCCTCAATGGAATCTGCTAATAGATCATTAAATCATTAGGCGTATAGTATAGGATTCATGTTCTATTGATCATAACATACCACGAGTTAAAATTATTATTTTATGTACAACTATGAGCTTGTTGAGAGAGAGAGAGAGATCACATAAATTCTTATGTTGCCTTTCAGTTTGACCAACTCCTTTATAGTTTTTATGTCATTTATGAATCTGATATTCCATCAGTTTCTTAATAATTTTTTCTTAGTGATTTTGGATGAAATTCGGTTTTATTAATACTATTATCAAGAGAAAGAAATCAATATATTTTTGGTTTAGGAAATTCTGAGAATCCACAATTTGTAAGGAATGAAATATAATTTCATATTATAAAATTAAGAAGGCAACATCATATGAATCATTATATATGAACACGAACAATTAGATGATACTAAAAATTTTAAGGCTATATTAAAATATAATGAACAATATAATGTCATTCCTATTTATAGTTTCTTTGGTAATTCAGGATAATACAAAAGGTTTGATGATGATTTCTCTAAAATGGAATCACCTTTTTCATACATTAATAGGAGACAGAGAAAAATAACTTTAAATGTGAGTTTTTATTATTATAATGAAGAAATTAAAAGGCTTATGAAATTATCTCTTATCATAATCTTACTTAATCCTAGTAAAAGTCACATTGGGTTTCTATGGTTTCTATTTTTATATTTGTTTTTTTCTTATGTATGATGATATTTTGGGGGCTTATTACTCTCACACGCATTGAAAAACTAATAATAATTACACCAAACATGGAATAGATCTTTTTTTTATTCATGAGCTTATATGTTAGTGGGACTACCAATTTGGGGAAGGGTTAAAAATATTTTATGATTATAATAATATGAGATATATCTTTTCTACAAAATAATAAATTTCATCCAAAGTTGATGGGTTGAATATCTTAAGATATTTAACTTTGATATCTCCTACCTACCGAGGAAGTGAAATGTATTTGAGGACTCTTTGGGTAGGATAATTATGAATTACAATGTTAATGAATCATCATAAGGGTGTAACTTTATGGCTCTTTTTTCACAGTTAAACTTTAGAGACTAGGAATCGGGTAAAAGATCACTTTGATAAATTTTTAGTTCACCTCTAAATTTCTAATGCTGATTCATTAGGAAAAACCAATTGACAATAATATCCCTGGAATAAGATAATATCATAAAAGTAGGAATACCATTTTATAATATTCATTCACTAATGGGATGTTCATTGCATCCGGAATCAATTTGCGGTATCACATATGAAAAGGATATTTTAAAATGGGGACTACCGTATTTTCTAGTGGAAATTGATCCAAGAAACCATGAATATGTTATATAACATATGGTAGAAATATATGTGGCATAATATTTTTTGATTTGTTGATGAGCTTGTCTCTCATTTCTATTCTTGACAATTGGTTAAGGCTATATATAAAAACCCTTTAGGATAGGTTGATCAATATCTTGTGCATATTTGGATGTTGTATGAGATCACTATGGTATTTTTTTGGGTTAACACCTTCCAAAAATAGAAGAATGTGATATAGGATTTTATTGATATACCGAAGAAATCTTATCACATTATACACATTCGAGATTATACAAAAGTTTATGACTTAGGAAATATACATGTTAAAGATATTTTTTTGCACGATGTTCCAACTTCCATTGTTTATAAGAGAGATCCCTTGTTCATTTAACACTTTTGGTAAGGAATTCAAGATGTTTTGGGTTTTTATGTTTTTTTTATTATAGAATTACAAATAAATTTGGATGGAAATAAAATAATATCCATAAAAAGACATTAGGTTATGTTTCATGCTTCTGTTCATGACTTTGGTGAGTTTTCAGATGAACATTTGGGTTATTTGAGTTTTCGTATAACAATATTTCCCACTTTGTGACCAGGATGGATCCATTTTTTAGACTTTAATAGCTTCACATACAAATATTTGTTGTGTTGAATAGATATTGATGAATGTTTTTTGGGACCTATCCTTGTGAAAGATATGATTAAAATAATTCAGTTGATTTGTTAGAGGATTTACAGAGAATGTAACAATGTAATTCTGATTATCATCACAAGCCAATGATGTTTTTTCTTAGAGAACAAGAATTTTTTAATGTTTCAATGAAATCGGGAGATAATTGCATTGGATGTAACGGGAAACTATATCCCCATTTTGTAGGAACATAGTGGATGTGGATCTAGTGGGGGAAGGTTGCTAACCATTTGGAACTTCCACTACAACTGTTGTTTATAAAAAATGTGATTCATTTATCTGATCACTAAAATTATCTATCTGATCCATATCATTTTTTGAGATGGAGTGATCTTGAAGTTAATACTAACTTATATATGACTATGATTATTTTCAAGATAGATGAATCTAAAACAAAAGTACTTTTTCATAGGATGTTACATTTGGTTTGATGACTACAGAAGTAAATTTCTTATTCATATAAGATTTGAGAGCATTAGGAATTCATGAGGAAGTAGTGGCCTCATATTTTTAGCATAGAGTCTTTTTATAGGATTTATATTACCTATAGTTTATAAGGTGTGTATTTCATACGAACTAATTAATCTTCTAACATGTATGTATTTAAACATGTTATGGTTTTCCATTTTCATTGTCTGGATAGGGCATAGAAAGAAATGTGGGGATACAAATATTGGAGAAGACAAAAATTTGTTGGAATTTGCAACATGAAACCTTCTAATTCTACTACCTACTATATAATTACACATTAGGTAAGGAGGTTACTTGATGTGTATCTCATGAATTAAATTAAATCCATTATTAGTCAAAATAAAGATGTGTTTTTTGGATTTTATGTTACTTATAAATTATATGATGCTTAATTTGGTTATACATAATGTAATGTCCTGAAGAATGTTCTCATGCAGGCACCCAACTAACTTTTCTTTTCCTTTCCCAAAATGATCCCTTTTCTCCACTTAGAGCCTTACCCAAACGATTTTGGTTCCCTTTAAACCATGTAGGTCTTTTTGTTTGATTATTGATCCTAATTGTAGTTGTTGTATGAAATTAAGGTATAAAATATATCCAATTAATACTGTCGTCCCTATTTTATTTTGATAGATAATTTCGTAATTTAAGGATCTAAACTATATGTTGTCGAATCAGGATTCATGTTTGGGTCCCTAGGTCATTTGTGCCTTCATTTTTGTTGGAGGATCCAATTGTATTCATGTTTGAACTGAGTATTGAGGAAGATGGTTCTCCATGTAACCTATGTATGATATACTGTATTGTTCCAGTTTTATAATTTTACTTATAAATAATTTAATATGAAATTGGAATGATTGTTTGTGTCTATTAAAAGGGATTTTGAATAAAAGTGGGGGTTCTTTGTTTTTGATAAATAGAAAGAAACATGGTATTTTCACAAAATAGAATGATAATTGAAATAATGAAGGTATGTTTACCTTATTTAAAATGGAATTTAATTTACCATTCTGAAACGGTTTTAAAAAACATTCACATGATTTTAAAAATGGGAACATGGGTTACATTGTCTAATATGTTAATGGATTATCTTGAGTCCACTTTCAATTGTTAGTGTTCACTTTCTAGGATTTCTTATTGACCAAGAGTATAGATTATTATTAATATGTAGGTATAATCTGTTGGTGCTTCATATTTTGGGTTTAATCCAAAGTACTAAAGTTTAGATAAGTTGGTTTAGGCACTACAATGCCCTATATAGAGATATTTTTTTACGATTTTTATACTGCCAAACAAGATGTATTCATGGGTGTTGTTCTACCTTTAGAAATACCTTTTCTTTCTAATTCATTTATTTGTATAGTTTTATCCACTATATATAAGTTTATTCTTGTCATTAATGATATATAAAATTTTATTTCAAATTGATATATATGAATTTTTTTTAGAACTGTGGAAAATGAAAATGATTACATGTTTCACTTATAATTTTTTTACTAATTATCTGGACATATTTTTTTAAATGAACATAAAATACTTTTTATATAGGGGCTCATTATGGATAACCAGGGAGGGATCTTATTGATCTTGTTAGCTCAGACCCTACACACCCCTTTGGCGGTGTGTATAACTTTATATTTCGTTTGATGTAGTAAATGTAAAGGCACCATAGTGAGGCAATGGGTTTTCATGTCCACTAGGTCGGGTAGCTAGTTGTGAGATGGTTTGAGGTTTTTGAGACTATCACATAAAGTAATTTTTTTTGTTTTCTTTCATTGATTGAATTGTCTCTCTGAGTATGCAGCTACTTTGTGGTTTTTATTTTATTACGTTGTCTTCTTATGGTTATTGCACCTATATATATATGTATTTGGATGATTAATTATACTTTGTGTATGTATATATATTTTTTCATTGTTCTTCCTTTAGGTTTGGAAAAATCATTCTATTGGTTTGTTGTTTGATGACTTGGTGATTTTCTCTATGTTGTGCAGATCATGATTATCCTTTGGGTAGGTAACTGATTAAGTAAGTTGATAGGTTAGAGGGTGTCCTCGGTTGGTTCGTCACACCAATGAATCCATAAAATTAATAGAATCCCTAAAAAATGAATTATAATGTTTTTTATGGAAAACCATAAATAACCTTCTCAAAATTTTCAATAGTTAACTTTTTATATAATGTATGTATGAAATATCAATATTTTTATATTTGATGAAATAATATGGGTATCAATGTAAAAAATATAGAACAAAAACAAAGACAATAAAATATATAATAATTAATGGAATATACCCTTAAAATTGGATTGATAATAAGGTAATATCTTATTATACATTGAGGATACTAATGGGAAATATTGATTGTTTTTAATATTTTACAGTGGTATGTGTCTAACATAACGATAAGAAAACATTTCCCATAGACCCAAACATTTATAGTTGGTTAAATATATATAAAAATACATTCATAGATTGAAACTTTATATCAAAAACATTAAAATATATTAAATTTTATCTTTTTAGATTGTGAATAAATTTTAATCATCATATAAAAATTCTATATGAATATCAATGGAGGTCTACAGTTAAGCCCATTTAGATTTATTAAAGGAAAAATGATTTCAAAATATATACAATAATTTTTCATTATTATTACACCATGGTCTATTTCATCTAATTCATACATAAACGTGTATCATCGAGATTGATATTTCATTTCATGTAATATACACACTCTTTAAATTACAAAAATTTATGTAATATTACTTATATTGTCATTTATCACCCATTTTATAATAATGTTTTGAGATTATAATGGCCAATCATGGTTGTATAATGATAAATAATTATGATCACTAATTGATAATATGATAATTATTTAATGAAAATGAATCATAAAGTGAAATTACATTCAAATGAAAATAAATACTATAAGATCAAAAAATAAAGGATATGAATTGATTGAGGACCCATAAAGTATCATAAAAACATATTAGGAAAAGGTTATAAAAATATGAATAATTAATATCCAATTATAAATATTCAAAATGAATTACAATATTATCTAATTGATTTATTATTATATTAAAAATTATTTAAAATTATAAAATAAAAAAATTATTGTAATTTAAAATGAAAAAGGATGGTTTGGAACCCTTAAATTACAATGTATATTATTAGTAACTGTGAAAAGAACCTCAGAATTATAATAACTATTTAGTGGAACTCAAGGTAGATAAAATTAGAGGTGGAACATTCCATCTAATTTTATTGTGAGGAGTAATGGGTGAATAGATTTATATTTATTGAAAGTGAGGGAGAATATTTTATATGTTTCTAAACATTGGCCTTGAAAAAATAGGTTGTGGAAAATAAATAATCAGTTACATACAAATAATTTTAGTTCCTAGTTTTTGATATTTAATATGTTTTCTTTATTACATTTTTGTTATTTAGAAAATAAATCCATTATTATATATTACATTTTCCATATAAGAATAAAATATTAATAAAATGTAGTTTTTAAATTCAAAATTTATTACTTTGAAAGTGGAATTATTTTTCTCTTTTAATATGAACAATTAAATTTATTAAAATATATTCTATTAAAAATGTAACTAATTTTCAGTCATTTCTTCACATATATTAACTATTAAGTAATTTTAACTTACTAATAATTCCATAATAGTTTTCTTATATTAGTATTTTTTGAATAATTTGAATGCATAAAAGAATTATAATAAATTCACCATTGGAAAAATTGGATATGATTGTTTGAAAAAAATACTTCTTATTAAAATAACTTTATAAATATATGAATTTTTTGTTCTCAAATAAAATTATAGTTTTATATAAAAATAATGATTATTGAACTAATAACATAAAATTATATCATCTATTAAATAATATTCTTTTAAATGTCATATATATATAATTATATTACTATTCATCAGTTTATGAAAATAAAAAATTATTAGTTTTTTATTTTCATGTTATTTTGGTCATGTTATAGGAATCCTTCATGAACAACTATTTTTTTGCTATTAAAATAGTAATATATCAATCAATTAAATTCTAATTTCCAATATAAAATGGTCATATTAACCTATATATAAGTACATATTTCAAGAAACCTACTTTAATTCATATCCTTGTCATAGTTTTCATACAATTTTATTTTTATTTGTAACAAAAAATGATTTTTTTAAATTAAATCAAATATTTTAAATATTTTTCATTACATGCAGAAATGTGTTTTAATAAAACCAAAATATATAATTAATATCGTTATTTAAAAACAAGCATTATAACCTATTAATTAAATATTGATATAATTATATTAATAATATGGTTTTAAAATTTTTATATATTATATTTATATAATGAAAAGAGATTGATAATAACAAGTTTAATATTTAGATACATCTTTATATGTTTTAAAATTAATATTTTCCAAAAAAAATATTCTTATTTCATTATGTGAAAAATAATAAAATTAAATTATTATAATCATAGAACATTAATTTTAATATATAAAATTAAAATTTTAAGTTATAATATAAGAATTATCATCAAATAATTTTTTTTTTTAAAAAAAATTTATTTTTTGATGAATAAGAAAAAAATTCATATTTTTAATTGAAAAAAGAATTTCCATTTAAATTATATGAAAAAAGGATAATTTCTTATGTTTAAAATCAACATGTATTTGAAACTGGTAAAAAATATGTTTTTTATAACAATACCATGAAATATAAAGGAGTTATTGTTATCATAGTAGTTTATAAATAATATTTATAGATGAATTATTTACAAAACAATCTTAATAATTGATTACACAGTAATTATTTAGTTTACTATTTAATAAGATAAATGATTCAAATACATATATTTTCAATTTAATTGAAATAATTATTCATTATTATTATATATTAGAAGAATAAATCACATTTCACATGTGTAATCCTCATATATAAGAATTTAATCATTTTCATGATTTTTTTATTCTAAATTAAATTAATTATATTTAAATTCAAATTAATGATATTTTATAATAAATAATATTTTATTAAATAATATCAAATTAGTAAAATATATATCCTCATAAATGTGAATTTAAATAATTAATAAATATTTTATATGTTCCATTTATGTAACAAATTTTCTTTTTTAGTAAGTAGTTTGATGGTTAAATTGTAAATCCCCAGTTTTCATGGTGTAGATTATAGATGTTTTTTATTGTCACATCCAATTTTGTTAAAATTAACATCCAAAAAACAAACGATATATAATTTTTAAATATTTTTTTATATTTAAAATCATTCTATCTAAATTTATATTGTCATAATTTAATAAGTTATGGAAAGAAATACTTATATAATGTGTCTAAAATATTTCTTGATGTTTGGATATATTATTTTATCACTACATTAATTATCAAATTTTGATCCACTTGACTATTGATTAAACTCCCAACAAAGATTAAATTTTAGTAATTATAGGAATGATACTCCTCATCATCTATAAAGGGGAACTCACAATCCACATATATTAAAACATCTCATGCCAATGGGCTTCACTAATATCTATCCAAATCACTTCATAACATCCCAGATCACTCTTAGAAGACTTATAATATACATAAATTGATTCAATCAAGGCTTTAATTTAAACCTATAGTGGATACCCATAGAAGAGGTAATTTTCATCAACAATAGTTCTTGTTTTATATATTACTCAACCTCAATATATTCTTATTATACAATTATTTCACAATTTCATAATTATATTTAATATAATAACATTCTCATATATTTAGGGTAAAAAATACCACCACAAGAACATCCTTCATATGGATATCTAGATAATTGTTCAGATGTATAACAAACTATGACCTTGTGAACTAATGTTTTTTTAGGACCACTAATAATGGTTAGGTATAATGATTTAAATAATTATTATACATGATATTTATAATATTAATGTTATTATTACTAATCTGGAATTTCTGTATCACACATACCTTCAAACTTTGTGTTTTATGGGAATACGATAACATAACTCATGTGTGTGACAAACTACTCCTTCATAAAGTGATTTCATTCCTTAAAAAATTACATGAAATGTATTTACAATGGATTTATTAAACATAAGTGATATATAATAATAAAAAATTATTAATTAATGAAAATATATTATTTAATATTCATTATTTACATCTAAAATGATTATAGAAGTATCATTCATTCATAGGTATGACCTTCATTCAGTATGAATAGTGTACTTAATTTCTTATAAATAATATTATGGAATAATCTAAAAAATACATAATGAATATATATGGTATATTTACTATGTTTTATATTATATATATTAATATATTATGGTCACTATAAGATGAAAACTACAACAACACCAAACATACTCCAAAAAAAATATGTTATTTCCATAAACATGACTTTAACCTGAAATCATTAATATACAGGTACTAAAAGGTCCAATTAAAATAATATATTTTATGATATATATAATTTTGGTTCATTATTATGTGTATTATAATAATTTATTTATTATACTTTAGGATTAAATGAGTGAAATGTATATCAAGACTTTATGTTAACTAGATTTATAGACTCACTTTTTTTTGAGACTTGTGATATATCCAATTAATCATATATTTTGGGTGGTTATTATAATTCCATATTAAATTATATAGCATGTATTTAAATTATTTAATTATAATTAAATCATATGATGATTTTATAATTTTATGTGTAATAGATGTAAAAATTTACTAAAGCAGAAAGATATTTTTTTAAATGTTCCTCCTTTGAGACTTATGTTCCATCGTACACCTTTTTTATTTTTAAAAGTATTCATACACCTCAATTGAAATTTATTTTCAAAAATTTCACAATAGTAATTAAATATTACATTTTATTTAATTTTTTCATGAGACATACATTTCAATGTTTATGACATGGTATGAATTTAGTGTTATAATCTCATCATTTATTAGCATTGTTAATGATTAAACTACCAAATAAGAAATATTATGATCTATATCATTAGAAAGTCATGATTTTTTTACTCTATATAATCAATGATTATAAATTTAATCCATTAAAATTAAACTATTTATGTAATTAATAGATAAAAATGAATTGTTTAATGAAAAATCATCTATTTAGATAAAAATAAGTTTTCTTCCAAAACAATGGTTTCCAAAAAATTTTATAAACATTTCTTATGTTTATCATATTATTTTTAAAATAAATATCAAACCATGACATAGATTTTTATTTCTTAAAATAAATCTTCATGGCATTTTCAAAAAAACAATTCCTTTTTGTCTAAAAATGAAAATCTGAAATCAATATTAATTTTTAACATGGATGAAACGAACAATATTTATCATTATTACAACTGATCAACTATTTAAAGCATACTATAAAATTTTTCGAACATATTTTCAAATAATTTGTCTCATATAATATTTGGATGTTACTATATTTTAAATAAATTATTTCAAAAGTAAATGGTTTTAAGAATGGGTTACATTTTTAAAAATTATTTTAATGTGTAAAAGATATTTTTCATAAAAAATGTTTTAAAGGATAATTAAATCTTATATTATAAATTTTAATGTTAATTTTCAATGAATATTATTTTCATAATACTTTTTCATTAAAAAAAGTTTTTTTAAATTAAAAGGATATTTTCATGATGATATTTCTTAAATCATTGATGAAAATCATTTTCAATCTATGAATTTATTTATCTATGTAAACTATGAAACTAAAGGAATATTATCCAAGGATACTATTATTATTATCTTAGTAAATGATTTATGTTTTTATTTCATGTTTTTTATAAAACACTCTTATGTTCAATGGTTCATTCCATGTCAAAATTCAAATGATACCGGGTTCTCTTCACGAGTTATACTACGATGATATTATTATTGTACCTGTGTCTTTTACATAGGTAAGGATATGATGATGTTTTAACAAAACCCATTTTATGTCTTGTGTTATGTTATGATTAGTGGAAATTTATCTGTTGGAACACATATGTATCATTTTCATTACATGATGGGGTGAAATAATATTATTAATGGTTTCTTACAATATAATCAATGAATAGTTGGACTTATATCTCCCTGTAACACAATGAGTAAAAATTTATATCTCCTAATGTATATAATACTGTAATAGGGAATGAACCACATACAAGAATAAATGGATGGAATGTGGACTAAACCTTGTTTCATATGATAGGGCTAGAAAAGTGGTTTACTCAGTTTTGTATGACATGGCTGGAATTAGGAAATCACTTGGTACAGTATGGGAATTTTTCCACTTTGATGGTCTTGGGAGTAAACCACGACTACTATGATTGTTTGAGGAGGGAAATGATTCAAATATTTTAGCCTTATAAGAGATACATGAGTAATATGGTAATTAATTTTTATGCATATGTGTATGTCTCTAGTCAATTTCTTATTCATTTTTTATGATCTCATGGCTCATGTTCATTGATTATTTATTAATTATGACTTCTGAAATAAAAATATTTATTCCATGATTAAATATTATGATCTTTGATAATCAATGATAGTTTATAAAATATTACTATCATATTATCTTACTCATTTTCTCAAGTTATTATTATATATCCCACTTATTTACCACAGCTAAGAATATAAGAAATCTCTTTAATATGATCCCTTACTCATAGAATATGAATATTTCATTATAGATGAGTAATAAAGGGAATTATATTTATTGTATACATTGATGTTTTCTAAAAAATTATAAAGATTTTGTTCCAATTTTCCAATAGCAGTAAACTATTATTTTCCTCAGAATCATGTTTGTGTAATATAGTAAATACAAATCTCAAAAGATATAATATACATGTTTGGGATGTAAGGGTCACAATAGTTGGTATCAAATGAATTGTATTTTTTTAGTTTTGGAAATATGGTTGAGAAATATTTAAAGATATACATTGGGATATTTAAAAATAATATGTATAGGTATGTATCATAGGGTAAGTACACGTGTAATTCAATATTTAGGAAAATTTAATATAATATTGGTAAATAATTCAGAGAGTGGTTTTCGTGAATTTAAATCCCAGATCGGATACTAAAAGTTGACATGGATCTAGAACATATGTAACAAGTGGTAACTTCCCCAAAACACCAAATTTATCAAGAAATGATCCGAAACAATTCCATGAAAATGTGTTTTACTGCGTACTTGGAATGACTCTCTTGTTGGATATGCTTCGGAAATTTAGAAATATTATATGAACCATCATCAAATATTTTAATAGATTGGGACTAAGAAAATTCATGATTATTCATAATGGTTTATATATTTAATGGAATATCTAATGATTTATACACCTAATAAATAATTTTTAATTATTATGTAATTTTTCACTAAGATTATATTTTCTCAAATAATGATTTTATTTTTAGTTAATTATTCGAACTCCAAGAATCTAGGTGAACATTGAATGTTATGGTGTTGTTTTAATGAGAATCCAAATGTAATGATTACTAGAGTAAAGAATATTTTGATTATTCCAAGTAAATTCTCATGAAAAATGATTGAAAATATGATCTACAACCAACTCTCAGCAAAAAAAATGTTGAGAAGGATAGAGTTCGCTGAAAAATCAAGTAGGAAAGAAAATGGAGGAATGAAAATACTACTACTTTTTTTGTGAGAATGTAGGAAAAAAACCTAGTGGATTTTTTATAGGGATACAAATATATTTTAAAACCAGAAAAGCTGGATAGAAATAAACTATCCAAAAATAGAATATGAAAATATCAGTTATTTCATTGGATAAATATATTGGCATCCCTAAGGTGTAATTGGTGGTTGAATTTACTAAATTTTGAAAGTATCAGCATTGTAAAAAATTATGTCCTCAAGGAATTAGTGGTTAATAAAATAAAAAATGGGATATGATTAATGGTTACAATGTAGATAATTAAGAGACTATGAATGATATATAAATGGAAATATGTATCGAGTTATGATATAATGAATCTTGGTTAATGGAATGATGGAGAGGTGGATAAATCTATGTTATTATGTATAATAATCCAAAAAATATTTTATATGAAAATATATAAATTTTTTGTGTACAAAAGTTACGCTTTCAGTATTTTTATGAATATTATAAAAAGAATAACATACTATAAATGTGATTTAATGGAAGGATTATATTTTTATTCAGGGAAGATAACACTTAATAATTTTTTTTATATTGAGATAATAATGATTGGATAAAATAATGTTTGATATGAATACCTAAATTTGATGTAACTAATGACATTAATAGTTATATAACAGAGATAATTATGTTATCATTTATGGATTTTTTTATATTTTCTTTAATTAATAAATCCACTGATCTATGTTTTATGTAAGGAATGGGTAATCATTTAAATGATTGAAATGATTTATTATAAATCTTGATATTACCATGTTTGAAGGGAATACATGTTAAAGGTATTAACATGTTTAATATGGGAAAAGTATGAGCTACATATAAAATAAGGGGGATAATTATAAAGCTAATTGAAACAAATATATTGATGGGGATTATAAATTTTTATTTTTGGAATTGATATAAGGATATCCATTAATGGTATGGTTTATGTGAAACTATTAATGAGGCTTTATAGAATAATTTATTACATCACCATATGTAAATTTATTCATAATGTATAACATGTTATATGCATTCTATTTTTATTATAAATGGATATAAACATATTGAATTAAAATTATATGCTCCCTGATTGCATAGGAAACAAAAAATTCACCTTCAATTGTTGGAGTAAGAGTTAATGTTAAAATTTTTCCTTTCACAATGAAAGAGTTATATTGTAATTAATATATGGAATAAAATAAAGTAAGTATATATTCCCAAAAAAATTATCAAACATTATAATAGGATCATAATATAATTTTTTTCTATTCTGATTGTTTTTTGTGATATTAATTTCTTTTTTTCTTGCCCCTTTGTTTTAGGGTCCTTCGGTTTTCAACCATCTATTGATCATCCAATTTCTTGTCATCAATGAACTCTATCACTCTCCATCATTATTTGGTTATTATTTTTATCTTTTATGTCCATGTTGTCACATTGAAACTATGTTATCCTATTTCAAAAACGATTATGTCTATTAAGTATAGATTTCTCTGTTTCCTATCACTTTATCAAGAGGAAATATTAGTATCCCTTTTTATGATACATGTTCATATGAATGAATTATCAAATGGTAATATTTATATGATTGAGATGAATTTTGGTTGTGAATTTAATTTTATTGGGGGTATAATGTAACACCATGATGTTTTTTGAATTATTGTTTTTCAATCAAATTCAGCATTTTTAATAATTTTCACTAAACACAACTCTAAATTTTAAAAATATTATGATATATTATTAATATAGTTTTTTAAAAATTAACATAATTAAATTTTCATTAAAAATATTAAATCTAATAGTAATAAATTATATTAAAATTTTCTAATATTTTTTTATATAATTAAAACATATTGATAAAAAGAAACATAATTTTTATAAAATTCCTCATATGTATTGAAATATAATTTTCTAAAAAATGACATTTATTTATATTTTTTCATAATAATAAAAATAATTTTTGGATCTTTTTTAGAATATATTATATAACATATTAATCAATTTTTAAATACATTATATAGAAATTATCTTTTGTTGAATTTTTGGGATTTTTCATATAAGATAACGTTTTTGATGAATTATGAACAATTCTAAATTTCATTTGAATATATCATTAAAATTTACAAATAATATAATAAAAAATAATATTTATTATTTTTTTTAAAGAATGATAAGATAAATATTTATGATTTAATCCAATTATAGTCATTGGTGCCAATTTCACATTGATGTTTAATATAAAAACATTATGAACGTCATCATTTTCTCTCTTAAAACCCCTATTTCTCATCAGGTCAGATGGATAATTTTTAAATTAATTATTAAGAAATAACGTAATTATATTTAGAAAAATGGATTAAATATTTTTTATCATAAAAATTTATATTATTTAATAGGATCAACATAATAAATGTCCAGAATTATTAGTGAATGTAGTAAAAATTATATATAATAGTTAATGTAAAAAATAGATTTACATGGGGTTAAAAATAAATGATAAGAGTGAAAATGTATTTAAATATGCTATTATTATCATTGAATGATTTTATTCAGATATTGTAAAATTCTAGTATATAAAATAAAGAAATTGAATCCAAATTTCCTTCTAATATAAAAATTATATTATTTTAGTAACGAAAAATACAAAAAGATACATTCTTACTTTAAATATCTATAACTATTTTGAATTGGGAGGAACACATTTTTTCACTTATAGAAATAATTTTTAAATATAAATAAGTTATATTTTAAAAATAATTTAACATTAATTTTTTTAATGAATTAGTCCCTTAAAATGATTACAAAATTCAAACCATGTATATATTTAGTTAACAAATAAATATAATAAATGATACAAAAAAATATTTAAAATGAAGTAAATTGAAATAATTTTTATGCAACTTTTTAAACTTAATATAAAATGTTACAATAATGTGAATATAAAATATTCTAATTCTATATTTATCTTGATATTATAATATTTTATGGATATACAATAACAAACCAACTCTGGTTTCCTTGAACCCCGACACCCGACTCGATCTGCCACATACCCGAAGGGCATTCTCAAACCCCACAGGTTGGTAAAAATCACCAGGGCATCGAACAAATAAAAATAGTGAACGATTCCAGCAAACATGATCAACAACACAACACACATATATATAGGGAATGAAATAAAAATGGAGGACTAACAAATATATATATACCAAATCTATAATGACAACAGAGGAAACTGGACAATTGTAACAGTAGCTACAACCCAAAGGACATGTCCTAATGGAAAGACACAAAAATAAACAACTACTCCAATGATGACATAGATGAAATCCAACCATATCCCCCCAGATACGCATCACAGTTGAAGCGAAACTCACATCCTCACTATGAAGCCTTGCAATTCCCTACATTAGAAGAATAACAATGTTCAACACAACACTATAACAGTGTGAAAGGTTTGAGAAAACATGAATAGTAGGTTCCCACCCAGGTGTTTCATAACATGTCTATAAATATAAATCAGCTATGACAATTTTAAAATAAATCATGGCATGATATGAAGTAAATTAGTATAATTAAAAACACAGTAAATTTCCCTTTTAACATAGTTTTAACTAAAAGAAGGTAAAATAGTTTCAAGAAATGTTTCCATATAATATTTTACAAGTATCATAATGAATATAAAGGATAAATCATAAATAAAATAAATACCAAAAATAAGTATAGGTATCACAACACAAAGTAATACTACAATTCTAGGTAGCAGGCTTTTATTACAAAAAAAATCTAGTTAACAAAAAACTGATCCAGGTACAAGATGCCTATGTTGTTGGGGGAATACCCCTTGAGAATCCCCCACCCACCCCCCATAGCCATTATCAGTACCCTAGAAAAATGAACCATGTAAATAGAGTAAGTCTATAAGAAAACACTCATTGATAATCACAAAGTAAGGTATGATGCCCTCAAGTTGGCCTTCCACATATATACCAAAGGTAACCCGGGTGATCTTTTCACAAAACAAAATCAATGCCATTGAAATCCATTCAAAACCATTTCACAATCAATTTATCAAAATAAAGGGAAAATAATTTCCTTCAAAACCCATTTTAAACACACAAAAATTGTTATTCCAATTTTATAAATAATTTTATAAAGTAATAGAAATTAGCCTCATTGTCATAAGACAGATATGGAACCACCTATCTCCAGGTTTGGATCACACATTCCTGCAGTAGTACCCAAAACCAAAGAATGAATCCCAAAAGAACCTACATAGACCTGTAGAATACAATCCATGATAAAGTTGATTCAAATCTAACACAAAATGATGGTATAAGAGGGGAAATCCACATAACGTGAAAAAGAATGCTGGCCACACCACAACCAATGAAGGGGAAATGCCTCCATAATGATATTCAACAACATGGCTAGAAATAGAAGAAAACGTTCAAACAACATTTACCTAATTATTCAATAACAAATGGAATAGGTGCTACCTAGATCAACTGCAAATAAGATCCGGAATGAAAAATTACTTGTCGAGAATGACAATAAAAACAACAATGAAATGGAGTCGATCAGATTTAACTGGAATGTGTGACACCACTAAAAATTACCTACAAGATGTTTAGGGTTAGGATCCAAGAGTTTCAGGACAACAAGGATGAGTGAAAATAAAATACATGTGACTTAATGATGGGTGCGGGTGGAGTCAAAACGTGTATCCCTTTGACATGACGTGTAGTCCTTACTATATACATTATTCCAAAAAACCATTCATCATGGGTAGATAATACAATATTTATCCCCTACATGAAATGTACCTTAGGTACATGACGTGTTCTAGGTCACGACATGATCAACCAATTCACGATGAGATATCTTAGTCTTCAACATTAATCCAACACCATGTACGTATTGTGTAGATCAGGTACACATGGGGTACTTTCACACAATATGTTGTAATCCCTGAAAAACACATAAATGGGTTTTTAAAGCCATGCGAGAACCTAGAAAAAAGAATCATACCCAATCAATTTTATCGGATGTTACAAACTCTCAACCATATAGACATTCAATCCCTATAAAGACATGTGGAATATATAGTTCCCATAAAATGATGACTCCACAACTCCCTCATCAATGAATCACACTCACAAGTCTCAATAAAATCTGATCGTAGTTGCAATAGAACACGTACCAACATAATTGAATTCCCTTGCATGAGTTTTTCTTGAGAGACAACAATATCAATTGGTTTCTCTAAAGCAGAAGCATCCTCCTCTAACTCAATTTTTTCCCAACTCATAACATTAGCGGGATCTGGGTGATTCATCATATGCTACGATATATAGATAACATCATGAATTACCATCAAATGAATTGAAAATTATAACCCATAAGAAACATGATCAAGATTTTCAGTGATATCAAATGGTGAAACATATCTCAGAGCCAACATTCACTATTTTCCATGATGACAGTGAGAAAACTATGTAAAAAATTTTCATGAGAATTCAGTCATCAAAATAATACTCTAGTGGAAAACACCATTGAGCTGTATATGATTTAAATCAACTATGGGCTTTATGAAGACTTTTTTCATAGCTCTTGATGCTTAGTCGACATCTCCTAAACTAGACTAGGTCTAATAAAAGATACATCTCCCAACACTACCCAACAAAGAGGTGATCTGTACATGCCACCATACAACTCCTCAAATGGATCCATTCTGATCGATGACTGATAATTGATGTTGTAAAAAACTCAACCATCCCTATATTTTTATCATATGATCTACAAAAATCTAAGACAATTGAACCAATTATATAATCTAGGATCTGAACCACATGGTCCAACTAGCCATTTATATGTGGAGAGTATGTTGTGCTCAAAATAAAATGATTCCCCACTACCTTTTGAGGACTACTCCATAACCTTGAGGTAATCTAATGATCTCAATCTATAACAGAAACATATGGAATCCCATAAAACCTCAAAAATTTCTACATATACAACTTTATTTGTGTCTTAGATCTTATAGAAATGATGAAACTTTTTCAAAAGATCAACAACCACCTAGATAGTATTTTTCCCTTGGGGCATCCTTGACAACCCAACAAGACAATCTCTGGACCTGACATCTCAGTTCCAAACTAGTACTGATTGTGATTGATGTAAACCAGAGTGATTCAAGTTCCCACCCATTATATCATGGATTGTGTAATAACAGGACACATAATACACAATGTCAATCTTCATACCCATCCACCATAACCACCTTCTAATTTAATAATACATATTCGTAGAGCCTATATGAACATACTATAATGATATATGACAATATTACAATACTGAACATCTCACAGATGTTGGGATGACAACTCACATTCTGAATTAAAGTATGCCATCAGAAGAAAGAAACCAAACATAAATGGTCTCCCCACAACAAAGGCATTCCTACGTCTTACAAAACTCATCATCATTCTATAGAGAATGAAAAATATACTACAAGAGAGATGGTGGAAACTAAACATTGGTCATTACCATAACTAAGGCATCTTCCTATCAGTCCATGTGCAACTAAGAAAAATCCTTCATAGGATTATACTACACCTTCTATTTTTTAATAGCCAGTGATGGTATCTTTATGAATTGAGTATCCATTACAACATTCCCTCTCCAGGGGTTGTAGGCACTATCAAATTAAAACGATTAGAGGTATTCCCACCATCACCTCTGTCTAATATTCAAATAATTCTAAAAATTTATAAAACTCAGACTCTAAGGATCATAGAACATTGTGAAATTCTCCCCAACGAGATATTTCCGCCAACCCTAAAGTGCAAGTATCAATGCAGCAAGCTATATATCATGAGTGGGGTATCTATTCCCAATAAGTCAGAGTTGATGCGAGCCATAACCTACAAAATGATCATCATGTATCATAACGCATCCAAAACCAGTGCCATATGAATCACAATACACCACATACCCATTTCTTGTATTAGGTATTTACATAATAGGTGTTGATGTCATTTTTTCAGTTCATCAATAGAAGATTGACACATCACATCCCATAAGATTATCATTGCCTTCTTAGTAATTGTAGTCCTGGGTGATGCCTGTTTAGAGATATCCTTGAATAATAGTCAGTAATATCCAAAATGACCAAGGAATCATTGTATCCCATAGAAATTTTGCGGTTCCTTCAATGAAAAATCATCTTTTCCCATATATAGATCAACTGATAATCCATGTTCAAAAATTCATTTCCCCTTTAATTTCAAATCTCAAATCGAAAAACTACACATCAAATTTAGTACATATAAATGATTATTTCTCATAACACCCAAAACTGAACTCATATTGTGCTTGGGCTTAAGCTCGTATTTTGAATAAACTAGAATATCATCCATGAACATAAATAAAAATTGTCAATATATTGATGGAATATAGGATTCATCAAACCCATAAAAAAATAATAGTGTTTGTTATACTAAAATGCATAACAAAATATTCATAATGGCGATACGAACTAATAATGTCTGTCTTTGGTATATCAGACTCTAGTACATTTAGTTGATGATAACATGACCTAATATCAATATTTGAAAACCACATTTCCTCATTTAACAATTCAAAAAAACCATCCATAGAAGGAAATTGCTATTTGTACTTTACCATTACCCAGTTAAAATTTTGATAGTCCACACGCAACCTAAGTGAACCATCTGCCTTCCTGGAAAAAATAACAAGGGAAGCCCAAGGATAAATACTAGGTAAAACAAAGCCATTCTATAATAGGTATTACAACTGAATCTTGACATCTTTCAACTCCACTGATCTCATATGATAATAATTAATCTATATTGTTTTCATAATTTGCAGCAAGTCAATCATAAACTCTTCTTATCTCTAAAGAGTAAGACCAGAAAATAAATTTAGGAAATGGTTTGTAAAGTCTCAAATGAAAACATGAAGATAACCAATAGTAGAAAAGTCATCAATATAAAATTCAACGGTAACTAACTAACTCTAGAGATCTGGGTGGGATGGTCCTACATGACTTGACCTCGAACCACACTCTCCCTAAAACACATGAGAGAACCCATTGACAACATGAAAAAACATGCTAATGATAACAATCAACTTCTTCTCATTCAGAAAAAATACAATCCATACCAATGATTCCATAAAAAAGATCCATATCAAGAACGAAAAAATACAAGACCGACTCTGTGTCATATATCATCAAAAAACAAGGACAGTAAAACCTCTGCTTGTTACTATTTCCAATAAGTGTCACTAACTCAATATCAAAAGAAATAATTTCATTTGGATGTTTGATAATATCAAAAAAACACAAATATATAAATGAGTGGGAGGCACCAGTCTAAAGAAAAAAAATTCTTTTAAACCTGAAATAAGGAGCGTACCTCTCACTATTGCAAGACCTGTGTCAACTTCCATTAGACAATAAACTTTTTTCAGTAAATGCATCACACATGAGGAATGTGGTAGAAGAAATGTAGTGTATTAATCTTCTAAATTTACAATAGTAGCATTTGGAGTGGGTGATCCTTGACAATAATGAGGCATATTCATCCCCAGATATAACAGTTGTAGATGAGTAATACATCCATGACAATTGAACATATTTGTAGGTATAGGACCAGAACCCCTAGTGTATCCTCCCTTTCTACACTAATAACAATTTTGAGTCACACTACTAGCTCTAATAGACGATGAAGAGGATGGTCATTGCTGAGACCCTCCTCCACCACTTCTATGACAGTCCTTCCAATTTATATTCTTCCACGAAATCCATTAATTCTACAACCTATTTGAAAATATGAGGTGGTAAAGCTTATTTCCCTTCCATGTTCATATCATCCATCATCACTCTACCTACCATCTTGGCCTAGAGAGAAAGATTCAACATGAACACCTATGATCAAATTTTAGGTCACAAAACCTATAGGTACTTATGTCTATTTATCTGATTTTTCTTTACCACATATATAGAAAAATGAAGTAGATTTGAAAATAGTTATTGTATGAAGAAACTCAAATCTCTCCTTGCTATGATGAAAAGATATCTAGATATTTTTTCATCATCAGAGACTATGGAAAGAACTGCTGAAAGAACTGGGTCTTGAAATCATTCCAATACAAGACCAATGACTATCTACCAAGACTTTATAGTACCACCAACTCTTTCCAGAACCCATGAGTCTGAATGATACACTCCTCACCGTTATATTCTCAGCTGTCTCATGGAATCCAACTATTTTATCGATAATATCCATCCAATCCTCTACATCTTGATGTTTATTCATCCCTTTAAAATATGCTGCATTATCACCCAAGAACTATCATGATCAATATCTTTCTCAACTAGAACCTCATTGTACCTCAACCATTGTGTTCTAAACTAATGGAACATCCTGACTAGGAACCTAGATGTCTTGAACTATAGACTCGATAAGATTCTGATCGGTTGGTGAATTTACTTGAGGAGCATCAGTTTCACCATCCTACGGAACTTGTTGAATACGTCTCGAAGGCATTAATATACACAAAGAAACATATTATTGATTAGAAACAGTCCAAATCACATGTCAACTCAAAAACCCATATGAAAAACTATGATATTAATAGAATAAATCATCAATATACCCATGTCCCAACATCCAATGGTAACATGGATCTCATTATGACAATAGATGGCCATCCAATTATAGAAACACACCACTGAAGTCCCTAATATAAGATCTTAAATCTATTAAAGGTCCCAGGGAAACGATTCATGAGGGAATACCTCCGTTTGATACCAAACTGTAATGAATTGACTCATGTTTCCCTCAAACCTTTCACCCAACATAATCCTCCACATACTTTAATGGTGTTCACAATACCCACAGATGGTGACAAGCACCAGAGCATTGAATGTTGTATTGTGTAATGTAAATATTAAGTTATACAACCACACATTCATCAATAAAATAGGGAATGAAATAGTTATTCATGTGTATGAAGTAAAACCACATCGCAAACTAATGTTGGTTGTTTCTCAATTACCAGCACTCATGGATATAAATAATGATGGAAATAAAATTAAAATATTATATTTATTATATTTATATATTATTTTGTTTCTATAATTCATATATCGCACATACCTTCATGATTATCATAATTGGGGAATACGATAATTTCACTCTTGTGTATGAAAGAATACATCCACATGAACCAATTACATTCATTAATGACATAAATATATTGTATTAATGGTGTATTTAATAAATATATGTGATTAATATTACATAAAAATTATTTTTTTATTTATTATATTTCACTAATTTATCTTTATTTAAATCTAGAATTAAAATGGAAAAAAATATTCATTTGTATGTACAACTTAACCTCTCCGCAGATGGTGTATTTCACATACCATCACTAAATAAGATATATTGTACTAAATTAATATATAAAAAATATATATTATATTTATACCATGTTTTAAATTACGAATATGATAAAATAATGATCAATGATAGAGGAACAAAATAAATATGTCAAAATAAACTTGAAAAACAAAGTAGTTATTGCCCAAAATGTGACATAAACATGAAATTGATAAGGGAGCTATAATTATAAGTTCTATGAATGTCATAAATGGGATAATATATATAATTATTTTTATTTATATCTTGTAAAAAAACATATATTTAATATACATTTGGGTTTAAAGAGTGTGATTAAATTGAAGACTAAATTTAATGTTATTTATAATCTCACATTTATTTATCAGAGACTTCTGTCATATCCACTTATCATTTATTTTTTGTGGATTATATAATAACCAATAATATTAAATATAATTATTACACTTTATAAAATGATAATATATTTATCTTTTTATAGTATTATTTTACCTAGGTTGTGATACAAATCTGTCTCAATCAGTATGGTATTTATGTCTCAATTTTCCATTTTTTGAGAATTGTGTTTTGTTATTCTCCTTTATTATTATATAAGGTCTATATAAAAACCATTTTACATTTTATCTATTATGTGTATTTATGGTCATGATATTTTATGTTTCATCAAATTCCGTCTTAGGTCATACATTTTAATGATACCAAGGTGGATATATTAATGGTTATAATATCATTATTTATTGGGATTGGTTATTATTATGAATACCATAAATACATATTTTGATGTATCAATCAAGATAATAATGAATTTTCATATATTATATTTATTTCATGATAAATAAATTTTTCCCTTCACATTCCCCTATTTACGTACTCCAGAGATGTAATATAATGGTTTACAAAAGTATATCATATAAATAAAAAACTAGTATTCATACAAAATCATGTTTAAAAAAAGAATCCCAAAACATTATATTATTACCCAATTATTTATTAAATAAATATTTAATTATTTTAAATTTTTTTTAATTTATTATTATTTTACTATTCCTTATTTTTTCATAAAACAATGCACATTAGGAATTTACCAAAAATGTAAAAATTGCCTCTATTTTAAACATTAATGACAAGGATAGTATTTAATAAATTCATGATAAACCAATGATATCAAATGTTCCTTAAAATGTATTTACATTATTTTAAAAAAATGCATACTTAATTTTTAGTGGGTTTTATATTAAAAATAAATCATTTCAAACAGAATTGGTTTTAAAAATATTTTATGTTTTTCAAAATTATTTTCAATGTTGAAATTATTTTTTCTTTAGAAAATTATTTAAAATATAATAAAATATTATTTAAAATATTTCAATATTATTTTTAAAATGAAATTAATTTAATAATGATCTATCATATAAGTTCTTTTTTCAACGAATACTGGATATTATCCTCAATAAATATTTTAAATGATTGATCAAGAAACATTTTCCATCTATGAATTCAACTATTTTTGTTACCTAAGATTTATGAGGGATACAATCTAGGGTTGCAATTATTATTATTTCATTGAATGGTTTGTGTTTTTATTTTATGTCGATTAGTAGACATGATTCTCTTCGACATGTTATATCATGGCGTAATTCATATAAAACTCACATCATTTAATGGGTCACACATGTTATTATAGGATGAAATGTTTATAAATCCCATTTAATTTCATGTGTTTTGATATGTATAATGTTTTATGATCTTGTTAAAGATATATATATTATGTTAATTATGTTACACTGGTTACATTATAACAAATAATGGTTCAGACATATTTATCACTAAAATGCATCGAGTAAGGTTCTATGTATCCTGATATCTACCTGAATGTAAGTGAAACTAGTTTACTAATTTCGGGATGAAACATGTGTCATCTAGGTTCACAGTGAATGAGATGAAATGATGGTGAACCCAATTTAGTAAATAAGGTTTATATGAAACGATAAAACAGTTTAGTAAGGTAATTTGAAAACTATAATGGTATTTGGACTGAACCTTTAAAAATATGATGGTTTTGAGAGTGAACCCATAACAATATGATAACCTATTATGTAATTCTTGACTAATATGGAATTGATTTTACATGCTTGTATGTATATCAAAAATCTATGTCTTATGACTATGTTATGCTATCATGGATCATGTTAGTATATTATCTTATGATTATTATATTATAAAAAGCTAATATATATTACATGATACAAGATCATGATCATTGATATATAGGGTATGATGTTAAAATGTTATTCTATTTTCTGAAACCCTTAGTTTCATTTTATACTTATATATATATATATACCTTTTAGACTTATTGAGCATCTAATATCAACAATTATTACCTTTTTATTACTATAGTTTATGAAGAATGATATTATGTAAGAGTATTGAAGGTGAAGATCATTATGAATGTTGTTGAAGTTATTACATGAAATAAGATAATTATACTGCTTGTTTCCAATTCCACTAATCTCTTATGGTCCAAATGTACAAGTTTATGTAAGGTTATGAATAGTAATTAGAAAGATAAAATATCCATGTATGAGAAAGCTCAGGAAAACTATCATGTCTTATTATTTTCTATATAAATATATTATAAATATATTATAATTATTTAAAATGTATGATCCATAAATGGTAAATAATTTGATGATTTTTTATGATTCAGTTTGTTATATTACTAAATATGTAACCTATATTGTTAATGAAATTTTATATTTTTCTATTTATGTATTTTCCCATTGTAATTAAACATATAATTTTAATTACGGAATAAGATTTCTAATTATGTATTTATTTATCATTATTGAGTAATTGTTCTTATAGTCACCCGAAAAATGTAGTTTCATCATATTTTTTATGAAAGTTAATTAACTAATAAATGTGTCTAATTATTCTTAATTTATTCCATATGATCACATGATTCATCATCCAAAATGTGATTCCCATATTGAATTCACGAAAACTGATCTATATAATATATAAAACATAATCTAATGTTTTAATGATCTAGATAGACTCTTCATTATATTATAATTAATGTTTTATCTTTATTTCATTAATGACCAGAAAATGTTTTGGTTCAAGCATGTACTTCAATATTACTGGGAAATATTTGTCTTATATGCATTTTGTGGGGTTTGATTGAATAAAAATATAAAGAATCATATCTAATTCACTATAAATGATCTAAATTCCCAATGTATGAATTTATTTGATTCAAATTCATTCCAAACATTATGACTCCCATCAATTGTGACACAATAAATAATAGATGAAATCTTACAAGGAATTAAATGTCCTTATTTTTAAAAGAATATATTATATATATTTTCAAAAAAACAGTGTTATTAATCTCGATATCTCACACTATATTTTTTTTATTCTATATATATTTTCAAACTAGTAACCTCTTATATGATGATTCAACCCAAAAGAATAGAGTTCAATATATTTTTAAATAAAATTACCCATGGTGCGTCTTTTATGAGGTCAAATGAATAAATTATTGAATTTAATTTCTACTAGAGTTTGGTATTTTTCCCATTCTATTATGAAGTTAGGAGGGGATTGTATAAATGGATTATATTGTTTAAAAATTATTTATACCACTATTCAGTTTGAGGATAATTGGAAGTAACCAGATGTATCATTATGTATAATGTTTTTTTGGAGTATTATGGAAACATTTGATATGAATTGAGGGTCATGATGAAATAATATATATATATATATATGAATAATTATTTCTCATAACATCACTAATATATATTTTTGAATGGTGTTAAAGAAGATGATTCAATCATATTTATAACAATTGTGTAGAAATTATATGTCTCTCTAGAATGACACATACAACATCATCCCTGATCGATGTATTTTATGTCATAATATTAAAGCACATAATGATATTTTTCCACATATAAATTTTTATAGGGAGACCTTTTATGAATCAATTTTATTGTATTATTTTATCCATTATTTATTAGTATACCATGCCTATGGACACATATTTTTCAATTTCCCAATTCATGTTTTACCACCATAATTACTCTTTTAGATCAAAAAAATAAAAAAATTAAAATATGTATATGGATGTTTGGGTAATTATATTTATCCTATAATTAAATACATGGGCATGGTATCAATGAAATATATTTTCTGATACCAAAATAAATCACACAATTTTCTTTGTTGATGTTTGTTAATTTTATCACATCCTGGGAATTAATCTTCTTTTCTAAACACCTATCATATTATTGTGGCCTCCCTATTTTATATAGTAAATATTTTTGGGAAATTACATGTAAATGTAATTATTATTGTATTTACTTAATAAATTATATTTCAATCATTACTAATTACCTCAATATATAATCACTTTCCATCCACATCAAGGATATTATATCATAATAGTTCCTACTCAATGAATCTTCTCCATTGTTTTCCAAACTAGGTTTTTAGTTTATCATGACTAAATTTTCCTTCATTAGGTAAAACATATCCTCTATCTCATTTTGACATATTAAATGTTATTATATTCATCTATCAATTTTTATTGGAAAAAATTTAATATTTGTAACTATAATGATATTTCCTTAATATTTATAGAACAATCATTGAAGGTACCATCTCATGGTCAGGAGTTGCAATGTTCATCTCATGGATTACAAATTTATATAATTCATAGAAACTCCTATTTCATTTTTCATAAGGAAACACTCTATATATTTTTCATTGAAAATGTATAATAAATAAAACCAAATTTTCTAGATAAAATGTTCAATACTAATGTATTAATCAACTTTATTTTTAATTCCAAAAAAAATTCAAACACCCTAAACCATGTGAATTTTACCATTTTATTTGAAATCATTCATAATAGATTATTTAATTAGGATTATTGTTTAGAAAAGTGCTTGATAGATACTAGAAAAGAAATTGAAATTATGAATCTTTGTTATATTCATTGGGTTGGGTGATTAAATAAAAACAATATTCTCAATAGGAACAAACCATATTCCAAAACTATAGTAAATATAGAAAATAAATGAAAAAATATAAATGAAATATTCATACATATTGAGTTTCTCATGTATCATCTTTTGCAACATAGGATTATAGATAATCTTTAAATCACCTAAGTTATCTTTCAAACAATTAGAATGTATCAATCAATCATAATTAAATCACACTCCACATTAATCAATATATTCTATGAATACTTCATTGATAATGTACATAATCATCAAATGTTCATTATTTATCCCATTAAGAATAACTATCAACTTGAAATTCCTTTATATTTTGACAAGAAATTTATCATTTTTACAATACCATTATATAATGTATATTCTTTATAATTAAAATTTGTAGCAATATTTGATAAATATATAAATGATTATAGATGATAAATAATTTCATCAATTTGTGTTAAATTATATATAATTTTATTATTAAAGTAATTAATTTCTCTATTGTAAATGGATGTACTCAATGAACAATCCTTCGTTAAAAAAGATAACATATTATCTACCCATTATGAACTATTAATGAATATAAATAGAATATCACATTAATATCCTATGTGTTAATTTAAATAAACAAATTATATTATATCTATTATATGGGGAGTCATGTATATTTTCAATTCATCGTTGATTTGATCAATAGATGGGTTTTCATTGTGACATAGTGGATATATTTAATTATTTTATAAATTCATCAATATATTAACTTAAAATATATACATCCCCTTTTAAATGGTTTCCCATTCTATTAATTAATTCATATACTCTATGAATTACAATCATGTGAATCATTTAAGGTGGTTCCTAATAAGTATTTTTAAATATGAATATCCTCTAAAAATAATGAATTTTATTATATCCTATGAGATTATAATTTCATTATCTAAATAAATAATTATTATATCATATGATGAGATATAGTAATTCTAAAATATTATCTCTAAAACATCTTTTTCTTCTATTATATACATTATTTTAATGGAACATTAAAAGTTTTTAATTGAGATGAACCAATATACAATCATTATTATACGTCTTTTAATTACAGTAATAACTAAAAATTCATTTCATAATCAATTTGTATTTAATTTCATGTTATTCAAAAAAAATTAAAGGTGTGAATGAGTCCATATATCGTGACTAAAATAATAAAATTGGTATATTTGATAATAGGATTACATTACCATATATAGAATCATATCTGGCATAAATTTTTTAGTGTGATTTCATAAGCCTAATATTTCTCCAGCTACCTTATCTAGGTAATATTTCTATAATTACATGGGTATTGATTTGAAATGGTTCCAACCTACATAAAAATTAATAATAGTAAATTATTGGATTATCTCATTACATTGTAGTCGTGGTATTAATAGACAATATTTACATAATAAATACAAACACTAAAACCCATGAATAATCCTCTGTGAATTATTTCGAAAAATGTCACATGTATTAAAATTTACATTTACATTATTCTCTATTACTAAATTATATTCATCATGTAACTCAATTGACTATGATTTTATTGGATACCTAGGAAAAAAATTACGAGAGAACTCTTTCACATCCTTTATTTGACTTGTCGCAATACATACATAAGATGGAAATGTATGGGAGACTAATACCTTTATAATTATTATTTAATCCATAAAATAATTGATTTATATTAGTTTTAGAATTATTTATATATTTCTTATTAGTACTCAAAATCCATCAATAGATCATTTCATACACATCCACAATACCTCAGACACCATTCATAAATTTAGGAATTACCCTTATTTTTCAACTCCTTACACATGTGGAAAATTCTTCTTCATTTATATTACAAGATATGAATTCCACTCCCTACATTATATCACATAATACATATTGTTTTGTAAATATATGACCATTTATGATCTGATTCTCCACCTAGAATACATACAACACTGATTGCCTTATCGCATTCACTATTTCAAAATGTAGGAATTTTTTTATAACTTCTTTCAATGATTTTTCATTATTAGATTAATGGTTTCATGAAATTGTGGAGGATTTTTCTTCATTAATTAGTGCAATATTATCATAAAATAATGAGGAAAAATATGTCCTTGCACATAAACCTGTTATATATCATTTAATGATTTAAATATCCTTATGTTTGAATAATCTATTTAGATACAACATTGTCATCATTCATAAGATTTGGTGAGAAATATCTATATATAACTAATTAATTGATGGGTTTTATGTTCCATCCAATATTATAAATTTCAATTAAGTGGAAAAATTTAATTCGTATTAGAATAAAAATATGAAAAAAATAAAGTTATGTAATTCATGTGTATTTGTTATTAAAATAATCATCCAATTCTAAATAAATATAGATTATCCTAAGGTATAATCAGAGAGTTATGTTCTCTAAAAATTTTCATAAAAATACAATTACAAATATTTCTACTAAAATATCAATGATAAATTTTTATTACCATAAATCTATTACCATATATCAATTGATAATTTAATTACAATTTTATTAAATAAATAAATCATAATAGATGATGTGAATCCCTATACCATTCAAAAGATCATAATCTTATAAATGTTCTATTTGACCCCTATTGAATCCTATCACATAATATATTTAAATATGTGAGAAATGTTATGGGGAATTTGGGTAATTTTATATGTGATACAAGGCACTATGAAAAGATTTAAAGACTACATCCTGTTACGGAATTCCCATAGGCTAGAAAAAACATGTACACCAATAGTCAATGGATGTCGACTGACATGCATGTGATGTAATGTGAATTTATTTAAGGTTATGAATATTAATTATTACCCAATTACTCTTAATAAATCCTTACCTAATTTTTCCCATTCACACCCTATAGTATCACTCACGAAACCTAACACTCCTCTCATTCTTCATGAAGTAAATCTATAAATTCATGTTTGACAAGCCATTAATCGAATACATTATAGTGTTGGATGTAAGGATACACATCATATTCCTTATTTTAACCTTTTCTTCACAATTTATTAGTGATTCAAAATATATATCAAAATTCCCTTATTATGATTTTTTGAACGTCATCAATTTTTTCACCATTGGTTGAACTTGAATCTATTAGTAGGAATATGTGCACTTATAATGAAATGTTTTGGGGTATAAAAATTTCACCGCTACACTCTCAACAACATTCTCGTGAGTATGTTTAATTGTCTTGTCAGATTCACCATGAAACAAATTTTTTAAATATTAATATTATATTGTTTGATTCATTAGTAAAAGTATCTATTTTTTAAAATATTAACATTAAAAATTAGTTAATGTCAATAATGAGTCATAGCCATGAAATGAACTAGGAATTGGTCAAACTAATTTCCCTACATATTGAAAATTTGTGTGCATTTTATAAACGTAATTGTCTTACTTGAACATTGTATATATATGGCGTGATATAATTAAATTTAATCTATGTATAATATTTCTAAAAGTGTAATCTAGGGTTTATATCAATTATTATGATATAATATTTCACAATAAAACATATTAATAACTTAATGTAATCCGTAAAATTCCTTATAAATAATAAGATTAATATAGGATACCATATACATGAACATAGATATAAATTCATTATAATGAATCATGGTCTAGAAATGAAACCTTCAGTTGGGTAATTAGTTTGGATAGATTATTTTTAAAAGGAATCATAGTAAAGAATTGTACAAATATAAAAGATGGGAATAATGAATTTGTTTTCCAATAATTAATTTGTAAGAATTTTCATATAAAATGGTTAATCAATATATTTATTGATATAAATTAATTAATTATGAATTGAAGAATAAATTCATAGTAGTTTTTTAAAATGTTTACATTATATATGGGTTAAATGAGGAAATGTGTAATAGATGGATTGTAAATAAGGAGATTCTTCAGGGACATTATTTTCTTAAATATAAATGATTTAATCATGTACTATAACATGAATAAAAATTTCATAAGATCCTATTTTACACAATGATAACTATATGGAAGAAGTGGACATGAAATGAAATGAGGAATTGAAATTAATGAAATTATATATTTGGAAATTTCTGTTAAACTCCTAGTATTCCATCTAAAAAATGATTCTTGAAAATATTAAATGTTAGTATTAGATCTATTGTATGTATATGATATATGGTGGTTGATAATTGAGATTCTATTATTATATCCTTGGATTCCATTTCACATATCATTCTTATTTCTTGACAATTATAAGATGAGATCCTCGATTCTATATAACATGTGTTTCATAGTAATGATGACATGAGTTCCTAGATTCTATATAATGATGATTCTTATGAATTATAGGATGAAATCTCGGATTCCATATGATACATGATACTTGGGGAATCAAGGGATTTTGTGTGGAATCTAATAGAATTACATAATGATTTGTCGGTATTCCTATGACACTTATTGATAATGTGGTATATTATAATGAGTAAAAATATTTACGGCAGTAACATATATAGGTAATAAAATCATGATGTTCTTAGGGACACCAAGAATGTAACAAAAATATGTGTGATTTGACACCATGTTTCACTATGGATCCAGACTATCATTTTTGTTTATTTATTTATTATTATTATATTTTATATATAGGGAACCTAGAAATCACTTGACATTATGATATACATTTTTATATATACCTTTGATGGTTTCCTATAGTTTTTTACTCACACCCTACTCAAGATTCCTTGACACATAGGAACCTGAGAAGAGGCCTAATGATTGTAGGTTTAGAATTACTGAAGGTCAAATTCTAGATTATAGGCTTCCTAGGTTGGAGGGAAATATATGAGACTTATATGGACTCAATGAAAATTGGGAATGTCCATTTTGAAATAGTTTTTTTAGTACTTATTTATTATGATCCTCTTTCATGGTATCCAATAAGTTATATATTTCACATTAATTTTTTAACACATATTTTGTTCTATTGATTTTATTAGTTTTTTATTTGGATGTTTTTTAAATATTTATGTTTTAAATGATCCATATTGTTAAATTTGATGGTTCTCAAACTAATTACAAGGGTATAGTGACCCAATGAAATCCTCATTAGACTGGATGACTAGTTAACAACATCTCTCTTGTGGGGTTGTTTTAAATGTGTTATAGTTTCACAAGTATAGGTCTCTGTTAGTTTTTTCTTGTTGATGGATGTCACAAAGTAGAATTTGAGTTTTATTTTCTATTTTCATTCTAATTTTTGTTGGATTTATAGGGGCATGATGACGAGATTATAACTGGGAGATACATTCCCAAATATAGGATAGATCCGAAATTCCAACGATGGGAATGATTGTTATTGATTTATGTTTTTACATTTGACCAATTTCTTCATTCGGTGGTACATTTGGGTGTAACGTAATTGATTTATGAGATTTTTAGTCTTGGAGGGTATAATAAGAGGGTGTGTGAATTTAATTATATAGTGTGTCAATAATAAAATTACTCAATTTAATAGGTGTATAATAATTATATAATAATTTTTTTTTGTAAATTTCCAATGTCTTATATCATCTAGGGATTTGTATTTTCCTACTGATATGAATAGTTCTAATGACTTTCATTCACAATTGTTAGAAGAAATATATATGGGGTTTTACCATGTATGTATATTGTGGAATTATAATTGACTAACTACTCATGTTCATTTTGATTAATATGGAATATATAATAAAATAATTAATGTCATTATATTGGTTAAATCATGTTACAAAATTAAAAAAAATTCATGATTTACCCATGTAGCTTGTGAATTGAATTTTATATATGACCAAATAATATTAATCCTAAAAATGATTGGGGTTTTATATGATATATAATATAATGATAAAATTATGAATCTTTTTTGGTTAATGATATATCGATTTGAAAAGTGAAGGAGGAGTGGTAGAACACCTCTTAAATTGATACTACATCCAATAACAATTAAATTGTTAGATTTCAATTAAATTAAATTAATAAATGTTTGAAACCATATTGATTATTGGTACATATATACATTTTTAGGTGAATTTATCTTTTGTATGGTTGGTGATGGATGTAATGTAAAAATTTAATTTGAGAATGGTGTTGTATGTTATATTGGGAAATGTCAGGTTTATCCTTATTATTATTTCTATTTTAAATTCATTATTATATATTGATAAGGATTCAATATCTAATGATAATTTTTTAAGACATATATTATGGTTATCCATGCCCTATCATGATCATAATATATGTTTGTTCATATAAAGAGAGTTCTAGGTTTGTGTGACCCTTTATCATACCTCATATGTGTTGAGAGTTGGTGTGTTATGTGACACTTGAGTTTCCAGAATGGACATGAAAGTAGGTAATGTGATTTAGATTACTCTTATTAAATTTTCATTCAAATAACAAGTTTTCTTGTAACATATTTTCATTGTTAGTGGATGAGTATCAATGGGTTGGTGAGACATAGTGTACGTTGTTGGTTTTGGCATGTCATACACTTTTTATGTTTGGAAAAGGGATAGGAGGGTATATATTATTAGTGTGTATGTGAATCCTTATATAACGTTGTATGTGTGGGATCTTATTAGCCTTTATCATGTTACATAGAATAGTTAAAATAATCAAATATATAGTGATTTAGGGTGACCCATAAGAGGAATTATCCCAATTTTTTGTTATTTTAGACACATGGAACATGAGTAGATGATATTTCATATACCATCTATGCATATGAGGTGATATTGAATTTATTGTGAATTTATTATTGGAATGTGGATCATTTATGATTGAAATAACTTGTGTTTTTGCGTTTTTAAGGCTATATCGATGGGTGGGATTGTTCAGATTAATTATCCTACTATTTCTAATGCAAAGTTGGCCTGATAATCAATGTTGGAATTAAATATATAGATCTACATTTTTTAGGAACATGCATATTATTTCTGTTTGGAATATTATGTTTGAGTGATGGTAGTTCATATAGTTAGACATGAATAATTAGAGTTATTATAATTTTGGGATGAATTAATTGTTGATGCATTGGATTGGATGAGACTGGTATGAATAGAATTACTTTTATAATCCTGATATGGCGTGCGTGGTATTTATAAGGATATATATAATATGAGATTTTTATAAATTTTAGATGATGATCATGGGGAGGAATTAAACACCTATGTTTTATTGAGACCGATGTGATATTATATTTCCAAAGATACATGGTTCTATTTCTATTATGTGAATATGTGGATCTGAATTAGGAACCAAATATATTTCAATTATTTTAAGAATATATTTCTTGGCTATGTGAATGGTTTTTTAGGATTTTGATTAGTGGGGTGGGTCTTTTGTGGTATGATAAAAAGTAATTATGTTTCAATAAAATTTTAACATACGTGATGGAGATTCATTCCTGAAGAGTTTTGTTTCAAAATGTAAAGAACCTATTTTTCCATGTAATTTTATATAAATAAAGTGAATTATTATGAGTTTGATAAAAAAAATTTCCGTGTGATTCTGAAGATCGGTGTGCCTGAAACAAATTTCTGAACCATTTTTATGCACGTTCAGAAAATGCATGACAGGTGTTTCCTATTTTTGAAATAGTTCTCTGATTGAAAATCCACAGACACCGTTAAATCAAAATTTCCATGATTTTCTTAATGAATGCATCACTTTTACCACAGTTGGTCCAGAGAAAAAGACAAATTTTAGGACTTTTAAATTAATAATATAAAGAACTTAGTTAATTTTAGTTATAATTATTTTCTTCCAATTGAAAATTAAAAACGTGGGGCATGTTATGTGTCATGCCAATACATGGATTTTCCATTCAATCAAAAGTAGGTAAAATCTTGGGGATTTGAAAATATTCATAATTAATGAGCCCTCATTATTCCCATCATCGTTACATACCCACCACCTCAGTTATTTATATGGAAGATTGGGAGAGTTGTCGGCACTACATCACCATGAAACGATGTTCTGGAAATGTTCTGAGACACCAAACCATTTGAGGATGGTGCTGGTTTTGACGATAAGTGATGAGTGACTCCGTAACCCGGATCCAAAATTGATGATCAAATGACATCCTTGGTGGCTAGTTGTAGGGACGTCAAGCACCGACCCACTTCCTCAACTACAGACATGTCTCCATATTTATTGTCATAGGGATTTATCTAGTTTTAAATTCCATGAGAATTTGGAATTCTTTATCTCCCACATATTTCTATACAATGGAGGAGGGAACGGGACAATCAAACAAGACCTGCAACCTCTTCCTTTTTATAGTAATTGTAGTGTTCTTTGCAGGATTTTATTTGCAGTTGGATGGAATCCGATACACCAGATAATGGAGGCAACCGAAAAAGTCCTCCAGTGAAGGAGGTGGTGGCATTCCATCTTGCGCCACTAGAAATGGGTGGAGGTGGTGCACTCGTGCCACAGATGGAACCTGTCGGGGATCGTTACCCATAGTGGTCGGAGAATGTAGCTAACACATCGGTCAACCAATCAAGTGAAGGGTGGGGTGACCAGTGCGTTGTTGGTGAGAATGAGGATGTGGCTGAAGCTGTGGAGGAGGAAGAACCCTCTGCGTGGGTTTTAAGACAATCAGGCAGCCCCAACATGGCGTCGCTATTTCACATGCCAAATGGCCACAAGGCCATTCAAGATACTGATGGGAAACAACCCCCATGTCATCTCGGTCGGACCACAGGATGTGCCTCAAGCGGTCGGGCCACATACCCAGTGGGCCTCATTCCCCGTGGGTTGGGCCACCCCCATGTGGGCTGGGCCACCCCATTATGGGCCGGTCCAGACCATGGCCCTGCCCTGCCGGGTTGAACTAGACTCAGGCCCAACCAGAACTAGAAACACTTAAAGGGAAATATCATTATAACCAAACATCAGTTTGACTAACCGTCTACAGTGTTGGAATCCCGTGATCAAGGAAGTCCATTTGGTATATTCCACATGAGTTTTGGTGAACGTTAGAGTACCGACTAGTTAGACCGAATAGGAATCCCACCGGGCCATTGGAACTAAAAAGCTTATAACACACATACCAGTTGTTTGAATGACACACCATCTATCAAGTTGGAACCCACATGATGTGGAGCTCCATTGCGTTAAATTTTTATAGTGATTATTGGTGGTTGATTAATGACCAATATATCGTGGGACATATTGTATAGAACTCGATCACAATGTGTGTGAGGAATCTTGTGGCAGGCTGTAATGTGAATAATGAACATCAATCCAATGTGGGTCAGCATCTATCAATCATGTGTGGGTCAGCTTCTATCAGATCTTTTGTGTGCCATTTCATAGCGATTCTATATGATTCATCTCATAATGATCTTATTTAGATTAGATACTATGTGGGATATTGGGGGTTAGATACTTATCTATCATGTGTGGGTCAGCAGTTCTTCCTCTTAACAAAATAATACGATCTAGCTTATGACAAATCATTTGTACTTCTTTACATAAGTTGTAACTAATGTGAATTGATCCTTCTATCTTACAAGTGTTACCTTTGTCGTATTTCTATCTTTGTGGTGTTACCTATGTAGTAATTATACCTTCGTGGTGTTAACTTCAATGTGTTATAAGTGTGGTACTTCTACCATCATGGTGTTTTATTAATGGTGTTACCTATGTTGTACTTCTATCTTGGTGGTCTTACCTATGCAGTACATCTGTCTTCATGGTGTTGAATATAGTGACTCTATGCTTAGTTCATATACAAAATCTACTGCATATATATGATACCAAGATGACTATGGCCCAGTACATAGAGAGGTTCACCGATCAATCACTCGACTCCAATAAATCGGTACAAAACCCTTTCATCAAGGCCAAGCCCATTGACCAAGCCCTCCCATGAGGGATCCAACCATCGATGATATCACAATGCATTCAGACATAGGCTGGAGTGATAGAGGTAACACTTTTCGTTGAGAGAATCCTAGCTGAGTATGCACCGACAACGAGAGCCACCACTGTACATCAGGTAGCATATTCATCTGCATTATGCATTAGGCAGATGACAAATGGGCCCAAGTGGGTCAGACCATCTGGGGTATGGCATCATGATATAAGGTCAGTGGTGCAGGGATCACATGATAGTGTAGTATAACTGAGGTGTAGGTAGTGCTACTCATGTGTTCAGATGAGTCATATGGCATGTGACTGCCCGACCCTACATACAGATGACCAAAAGATAGTCTAGGGACCACCTAGGTAGATGCATAGTTATAATCGAGTAGGTATGTAGGTAGTAGGAAAACATGGCATAGGAGATGGTCATGAAACATGGGGTGGGCGGTGATTCGAGGTTCTACTTCCACCACATCTAGGTGGTCAAAACCAACCATAGGGAGCAGGTGGACAAGGACAAGCTCATCTCCAGGCATCAGAGGCCTACAACCATGATTCCCTGGAGATTATTAGAGTTATGATCTATGTCGACTCTACCACAACATTAGTACTTATAGACACATAATTCAATCATTCTTTTATTTCCACTTCCATCGTTCAGAGCTCTGATATTCTAGGGGATCCGGTGTATTGATCCTTACAGATATAGACTCTTTCGAGAGAGGATTCAATGATTACACACCAGTGCTGAAAATGTGATCTTACTTTAGGAGAAGAGAGCTTTTGATGGGATCTTATAGAAGTATAATTTATTCCTTACGATGATATCTAGGTTATGGTTTGGTTATCCATATTCCATGCCATATTGACTGTATTAGGATTAATTTATGATGTTTCTATGAGAATGGTACCATGTTTTTTCTTCAAAAATGAGAAGGAAAACATTGTATCACAAGATGGACTATCCTAGAAGAGGGTGCATTCAATCAAAAAAAGTTCTCCATCCCCACACTTCGGGCAATTGATGTTGAGAGTCTGAGCGATCATGTATTGGTGGAAAAATATTCTAATTCCTTTCTGAATGATGTTCCATGACTACTTGTAAGTAGAAAGGAAGACTTTTAAATCATCCAATACCTCAGGGCAACACCAATATCTACACCATCATATCAGATGACTCCCGCAATGCATCATCAGTTACAAGTACATTTGGAGGAATTGTAGATAAATGGGTTAATAATTCCCTGCGTTTCTCCATGGGAATCCCCTATTTTGTTCTTCAAGAAAGAATATTGATGTTTGAGACTATATGTGGAATACCAATGCCTAAACCAGGTGACCATGAAGAACTCTATCTATATCCATATATTGATTATATTTTCAATCAACTGAAGGGAACTCATTGGATTATAATGTATGAATATAGATCATGCTATCATCAGAATTAGGTACAAGATGAGTAAGTGTAGAAGACGGCATAAATATGTCGGTAATACCACTATGAATTCATGGTTAATGTAATTTTGCATGAATGATGCCCCAGCAGAGTTCATTGGACTCATGAAAAAGATCATTCCACCAAACCTCAGTCACATTGTGGTGGTCTTCATCGATGACATATTGAAATTTCCAGTTACATTGGAGGAGCAAGACTATCATTTGTAGAATTTATTGGTTGCACTCTAAGAGAACCATCATTATGGTAATATATCAAAGTGCCTGTTCTGGATATGGGAGGTAACCTTTCTAGGACCCATTATCTCAGAGGCTAGAGTTGTAGTAGATCTAACGAAGAGATTCCATGGGTTTGCTGGATACTATCATAGACTCGTGCTTTAATTTTCTAGAGTTAATACACCCATATTAACATTGAGGAAGATGGGGAAAGTTTCTTATGGACATAGAGATTTCAAAGAGTTTGTTGGAGTTGAGGTAGAGACAGAATCTTAACACCATCTTGAGGATACTAGAAGAGGGTGGTGGGTATGCAGTCTACTACGGTGCATTAGGAACTGCACTTGGGTGTGTCCTGATGTAGGAGTGAGAATTTATCACTTATGTTTCACAAGAACTAAAACAAAATGATAATAACTATGCAACCCATGACCTAGGGTTAGAAAAAGTAATCACCACCTTAATGATGTGGTGACATTACTTGATGAAAAAAAGTTTTACAGTTTACTCTGATCACAAGAGTCTCAGCTATATATTCTCCCAAAAGTACCTAAACATGAGACGGTGATGATGGATAGAGTTCTTTTTGGACTATGACATTGATATAGTCTATTCAATAGCGAAGGGAACATGGTAGCAGATGAACTCAACACGAGGACTAGTCTAAAGTTGCTATGTGAGGTGAGAGATCAACTAGTAATGTTGGAGATGTCCTTCATGTATAGAGATAGAACTACATAACTACAGTCTATGATAGTCACTCCCCCACTCCTTCAGCGAGTCAGGGATGTGAATATTTGGGATATTGACTGAAGCACTCGACATGCTAATATATCCTATGGACAGGCACATGAATGATTTTATGATGGTTGGGAGTATTTCCTCCACTTCAGTGGATGTACAATGGTACCAGTGGAGGTACAGTAGAAGGTTTTGAGGGAGTTACACACATCCCCTCGGGCGGTACATACTAGTGTGATGATCTTGTACCAGGACCTCCGACATCAGTACTCATGGCTTGGGATAAAAAATGTACTGGAATAGATTGTTTCTCGATGCCTCATGTGTCACCAAGTGAAGGCTGTGAACCATGTTCCAGCAGGCTGGGCACAACCACTAGATGTGACAGAGTGGATGTGGGAAGGTATTTCCGTAGACATTGTGATAGGGATTTCATGTATGTCCAGGGGAAATGATTCCATCTGGGTGATCATTGACCGACTCACCAACTCATCCCACATCCTACTAATCTGAGTGTAGGGATCCATAGAGGGATTGAGATGCCTCTATATTAAAGAGATTGTGTGGATTCCTGGGGTTCAATTAATGATCATCTCTAACCGTGATACACGTTTTGCATCCTGTTTGAGGAAAGGATTGCAGGATGTGTATAGGACACATCTACATTTGATCACCTCCTTTCATCATATGATGGATGGTCAAATAGAGTGGGCCATTCAGGTATTTTAGGAAAAGCTTCATGCAAGTGTCGTTGATTTTTTCTAAATATGGGTGGATCTACTTCCCAAGGTGTAGTTTCCATGCAATAAAATTTATCACTCCACCATTGGTATAGATCCATTTTACGCCTTGTACAGTCGACCATGTAGATCACTAATATGTCAGACAGACCTAGGGGAGTCAGTACATATGGGTCCAGAGATGGTATGAGAAACCACTAAGAAGGTGAAGATCATTCAGGAGTGGTTGAATTCTGCACAGAGCTGGATGAATTCTTACGGTGATAGTAGGTGAGACCTTTGGATTTAGAGGAGTGAGATCAAATATTATTTCAAGTCTCTTCTCAATGGGGAATACATAGATTCAGCCGAGGCTCACTGATGCATATTGGACCATTTCTGATGCATTAGAGGATTTTTGAGGTGGAATACAATATGGCACGTCCACTGTAGTTGGAGAGGGTGCATGATGTCATTCACATTCTCATTTAAGGAGATATCATGACCCATATCAGATCATCGATCACACTGAGCTGAACATTGAAGATGTGGAGATGTTTACTAAGTTCCCAATAGAGATTAAGGATCAACAGGAGTGATTCCTTCATGCATGGTCGGTACCTATTGTGTATGTTCACTGGCAGCATGAGAATCTCATTGAGAGAACATGGGATCGGGTGGCTGAGATTAATACCTAGTACCCCAATTTGTGTTTAGCGTCTATGTAGCGACGTTCAGTAATGAATATTCACCTGGTAGGGATATTGTAATGACTCAGTTTTTCCATGTAAAATTTTCTCAATAGAGGAATTATTACAAATTTGTGAAAATTGATAGCGCATGATTCCAAAACATGGTGTACGAGGCATGAATTTCATAACTTCTTTTAGGTACATTTACTTAATGTGTGAGCGATATTTTCAATATTTTGAACTGGTGAATGGATTAAAAATATGTGGGAACCAGTGCATCTGTTGTGCTGAGAATCACTAAAAGGGGGAATAAATTCATCCTCAATAGGCCTAGATAAAATTTTAGATTTTGGGACTTTTAAAAGAATTATAAAAATAACTTAGTTAATTTTTATTTTCATTGTTTTCCTCCAATAAACAGACGACAACGTGGGGCCAGGTACCATTCAAGAAAATAAATTGATTAACCATTAAATCATATTTAATGACATAATTGGGGATTTTGTAATGTTTTTAATTCATGAACCTCCATTAATTCCCAATGTCGTTTCAAACCCTCCACATATACAATTTATATGGTGCTTGGGGAGAGGGGTCGACACTAATTCACCAAGAAACGATGTGATGTCAATTTTCCCGGATGCAAAAATCATGGTAGATAGAGCGGATTCCGGTGAGTGGTGTTGAGCGACACTGATACACCGATATGAAGATCGACAATCAAGTGACATGATTAGAGGATAGTTGCGAGGATGGGAAACACCGACTGACTTCTTCAAACTTGGGTGTTTCTCCATTATTCTTGAGGTTTGGATTTTTTTTACTTTAAATTATGTGAGATTTTTGAATTCGTTATCTCCCTCATGTTACCATGATAACAAGGAGGGAACATGCCAATCGAACAAAATCCAAACCCTCCGCCTTTTGATTGAATTGATGTGTTCATTGGAGGATTTTTATTTACGCTCGGATGGAAGCTGAATCGCCGGATGACAGTGGCGACTCATCAGTAACGTCATAGGAGGAACCCGCTGCATGTGATACATGGCGACTGGGAATCAGCCCTATTGAACCACTGATTTACAAGTAAAACGACCACTGGGATGTTGGGGGTATCGGGGGAAACACATCCCCCTTTTTCCATCTGGGACAGACCACTAGCCCCGCCTCCTCCGAGCCGCACCTCACACATCCAATATGCCTGCCCGGCGGGCCATGGTCTCATCGTGTTAGGCCCCCAACAGGCCGGGCCACCACATTGTAGGCTGGGATACACCCTTGCGGGTCGGACCAGACCTCGGCCCAACCCAGCCATGTCTGGTGAGGCCTGGTCAGACCAGTCCCAGAAACAGTTAATGAGCCATATATTTAGAACTAGATATCCTTTTGAAATATCATCTAAAAAATTTGGATCCCTTGATTGATAATGTCCTTTTTTATACACCATTTAGGTTTTGAAAAATGTTGGATTACAGCTGCGATGGATCGAACATGAATCCAACTAGGCCCTCAGAAGTAAAATGCTTATATCTCTTAGACTGAGCGTCTGATTGATGCGTTGTTTGTCACCTTGGAACCCAAACTACATGGTTGTACATTGGGTTACTCTTTTATGGAGATTAGTGGTGGTCGAGTTATGAACGATAATTCAAGGGAATGATTCTATGGAACATGAGTGCACTGGGTGTGAGAAATCCTTTGGCTATCTCTAACGTGAAGTAAGAGCATCGATCCTGTGTGGGAAATCATATATTGATCATGTGGGGGAAATCTTATATCATATATTTTGTGTGTCAGTTCTTAGAAATAATATGTGTGTTAGCTCATACTGATCATGTGTTGGTCAGATCATGTGTGGGTCAACGTGAGTTAGTTACATATCGATCATGTGTGGGTTAGAATTAGTTCCTCATAAAAGAATATTATGATCAAGCTTACGACTGATCATATGTACTTCTACACATATGTTATACCAAAAGAGGGTTGATTATTCTATCTTTTTTGTGTTACCTAGGTGGTACTTTTATCTTCATGGTGTTACATGTGTGGTGCTTCTAGCTTTGTGGTACTTCCTTCGCGGTGTTACCTGTGTGGTGCATGAACCATTGTGGTGTTGTGTTTGTGGATTTACTAGTGTCGTACATCTATCTTCATGAAATTACCTGTGTGATACTTATTTCATGATGGCGCAACCTATGTGGTACTTCTCCCTTCATGGTGGTACCTTTTTTGTATTGTTTCCACTAGTGTGAGATGAGTATATCTTGAAAACATGGGTATACATACGGGAAGATACACATCTATAGTTGATGTATTACACTTCATGCTTGAGATTGGGGTCATACATTGTGGTATTTATTTTGGGGAACTCTAGGAGACCTATGGGGTTTCATGGTCCCTAATGAGTGTTTTTACTCACCCTTTCATTGGCTTCACCCGGACCTTATTGTGTCTTGTGTAGATGATGTACAAAATTGTTCGAGGGTGATAGAGCCAAGAATGGATGATACTCGGAGGTGGACCAATTGGCATGACAGGACACAGTGACTAATGATCATGAGGTGTACCTACCATTCTGGTAGGATCCTTGGTGGTTGATCCAAGAGCTTTTTTTCACTTTTTAGTTGTATATATACTTTTAAGTTGTATTGTACTTATAGTTGGGATTGTATTCCGGACCCTTTAATCTCAGCAAACATTTAATACAGTAGATTACATCCTTGTTTAAATTTTTTGTGTTCTTGGACTGTGTGGTGGAATAGTTTTAAAACGTAATGCCTTCCCATATTAGTAATGTACATTTCCATTACAAGTCATAGACCCTGACCTCTAGATGGCGGGCTTTGGGTAGTCACAAAAATAGCCCCAAGGAACGGGTGGTGACCCACTAATACTCAAATCAGAGTACTGGGGATATATTTGGATTTAGTTTTTGAGTTACATACAATGTTTTGTAACTATGTAATTGATTATTAACTAGTGAGTTGATTGAGGTTAAGATTGACCTAGTCTTAACTTATAAAGAGTGTAAATTGTGGATACAGTGTGTTGAATGGGTATAAGAAGGAATGAAACATTTATTTTATTATCAAAAAATATGAGTTATATCTTGAGAAGTCGAATAATAAAATTCATTGGTTTTGGACTGCACCACTAGCCATTTGGTGGTTGGGCCGCCATTATTGATGTCAATTTAGAGGACATTGAGAATATTACACATTGTAATGGAAATGGTTGGTAGTGATGTGATATATTAGTTTTTTTATTTATGATTGGTATGGTTAGGATATGTATTCACAAATGGAATTAGATAATATTTGGGTTTTTGGAATAGAGTGTGGATTATAATGCAGTGTTGATTTGGAAAAATCCTAGACTATGGAAATTCATATTAATCATATGAGGATTGACCCATGGGTTAGGAAGGTCATGGTTTTGGTAATACCAATCATTAAGCATGATATAAATCACCCATCAATGGGTTTATAGTGGATGATTTATTATATGATTTGAGGATTGTTTCTTGGTCATTGTAATATTATAGGATCATGAGACCTAGCTCCATCATGAGAAACCTAGAGTCTGGAAAGATAATGTTTTCTAGGAAGGGTCTTGGTCATTAAATAGTTAAAAAAGATCCATTATTTTGGGGATTACAAGAAAGAATATATAAGAATGTTCTACTTGTTTCAAGATGTTTTTTTTTGTAAATGAGGGTATTTAAGAGAAGATAAATATAATAGTTGGTGGTTGGGTTTCATTAAAAACACGTGTATTATGTTATATTGGATCATTTATAAATGGATTAATGAATAAAAAATTGACAAACAATACATTTTTATGATAGTTTGATATTGTAACAACATGAGAAGTTATGATATTTCTTCAATAAATTTAATCTCTTCAATTGGTTGTGATATATTTAGTACGTGTGTATATGAAATGTAATATAAGTCACCATTATTACCTAGCTATTAAATTTGTTATTATGAATATGATTATAATTTTTTAAAAAGTATATGCATTTCACAATTATTAATCATGTCACACAAATATAAATTTATTATAAAAGAATGTATAAATATTTTGAATTTAAAAGAAATGATTTTTGGAAATACTATATATTTAAATGGAAAGTGTATTTATCTTAATAATGAATTTTCTTTCAATATTTTTTATAGATATTAGTAAAATATAAATATTTTATATTCAATTAAATGTTTTATCATTAAACTAATAGATTTTATAGGCAATGGAAAGGAATAAATATTCTTTTATGCTTGAGTACAATATTTTTCTAAAATACAAGATTATCTCGTATTGGGGACATATTTTAAAATTACATATTTTCACATTTTGTGTTTTTTAACAAAATTAAATAATTTATGAATCCAAAAAGTAAAAATTACTTAATAATTATTTTAGATAATTTTCAGAGAAGATTAAATTATCTATGAATTGTGATAAATATAAATTTTAGATTAATATTAATTTTCATTTATATTATTTTCAACTAAAAAATTATTATAAAAATGGGATTACAAGTTAACATTGGTTAATTATTTTATTATTAAATCATTTTTCTTCGTCTTAAAAATGATAATGTTGAATTTAGATATAAAAACATTAAATAATTTTCAAATTATTTCGTGTGACTACAACATTTCCATTGAAATTATTGATGTCGTATTAAATTAAATTCTAAAACATATATTAATTTTATTTAATAAATATGATTAAATATTTATAATAATAATATAAATATTTTGTAATAAGTTTAGCATAATTTGGGTTAGTATTAAATCATAAATTCAATAATATTTTTTGATGTGGTTATGGTTAAAAATTTATTTATTGCATGAGGGGTTAAAATTTAAATGAAATGGTTATAATGATATAAAAATGTTAAAAATATTATCATATAGATTTAATTAGACATTATTTCATCAATTTTTAATGAATAGTCCATTTTGAAGGTATATTTTGGGAATATTTAAATGATTTTTGTATACTTTTCAAAAATTTAGTGTGAATAATATCCCCTATTTATAATAGAACACACATACCATTCAATCCATACATCAATATAAATCGGGTACATCAAAACCCTACTATATTCCATTTTATACATCCTTACTCATTACCTTTATTCATTTATTTTATCTAAATTCATTCTATGGATTATTTTCATATAAACATAAAGAGGTTATCATAAGAGGAGGTTTAGTTCTTAACCATGACCATTTATCTCTTTATACCACCATATAATATTATTAAACATGTTGAAAAAATAAATCCATTATATTTAAAATAAATATATATTATTATGTTAATTTCATAACCTATACCGAATTCCTCTTCTGTAAAATGGGAAATGAATCTTTATATCATCCGTATGGTCCACTACCACCTCAAAAACCAATATAATTTGTTTTCCACCACCTCCTATCAAGGATTGATATAATTAGTAATTAAATAAATAAATATATTATATTTATTTCATAATTAAAATTATAGAATTAAAATATCACATCTACCTTCTTAAATAACAATCTAATTGGAAATTGATAAAGTTACTTATGAAAATGTGTGGACTATCTACACCAATAAATGTAGTAATACATATTTTATTTTTTGATGGTTGATAATATTGTTATATTTAACAAATTTATAATAAAAATTTAATATAAAAATAAATTTTAAATTTATATTTACTATTTATCATTATTTTTTCCATTCGTTAAAATAATTGAGACAACATTAATGCGTATTGAAGGAATACCTTCTCCTATAGTGATGTAAATAATTTTTGTATTATTGACTATAATGTATGGCACTAAAAATATATAAAATGAATATATATTATATTTATTTAATTGTTAATAGTATTTATATAATGGAATACTAATCAATGATTAATCACCAATACTAATGAACCAAAATATGCAAGAGAAATGACATTTTTGTCCGCCTAAGATTGATTTTAAAAAGAATGGTTAAAAGGGTGGTAAAAAGTTATATGTAAATTATTAATTTTTAAAAGTAAAATATTATGGTTATATAATAATTTTATTGAAAATATATATTTATTATATTGGGGGTTGGAACACATAAAAAGTTTTTTAGACCAGAGGTAATGGATTTTCACCTCACTTTTACATTTGTGAGACACATGCAATATTCACCACTTGTTTTTATGCTCCTGATATGAAAAACAGGAATCCATTTTATAATTGTTAAAATAAAAAATATGTAATATATATGTAAATATAATGTTATTTTTTATATTTTTATTTTGATTCCAATGTTATGAATGTGTTGATAGAATGTCATTATTTACCAAGTTTATTTTTGATTAGTTTTTTGATGATGAAAATTCATGATATAAACCTCATGAACCCACTTAATTTTAATAAAATATGCTTATAAATATATATTACATTTTTTCCTCTCATTTCTCTTACTTTATGAATTTATTATACAAAATTATTCCTATTTTAGAAAATCAATCACCATTTCTCTCTTTTGTCAAAAATCGATTGTGTATTGTATCCATAATTTATTAAAATGATTTCAAGAATTAATTTAATATTATCCAATTATTTTTTATTATAATTATTATATATTATAGAATATTCACAAATTTGTTTAAAATGAATATTCTGTTTCTTTTCTAAACATGGTACTTTTGAATTTTTAACGAAATTGTGAATAGATTTTTTTCAACAGATTATGGTCTAGATAGTATTTCCTACTATAAATTGACCACAGTGTTTTAAAAAATATTTAATTATTTTTAAAATATATTTTGATAGAAATTTTTTTCATTAGTATATTGACATATTTTATATTTTATCTATGTGAATTTTTAGAGAAAGTTATATTTTCCTCATGAAAATAACATTGTGATTTTAATATAATTTTCTATATATTATGAAATACATTGATGTTTCCTATTTTTTACTATAGATATGATTCAATTATAAAATCATTTTTTAATATCAAGAAGGATTGTGACCATAATGGTTATATTTATAGAAACTCATTTTTTTCCTAGTGTTACAATATGATGACAAAATAAAATCACTGTGAATCACATATTTTGCCCATAGGTTATGATATAATAAAATGATTATGATGTATATTTATTATTCAACTATCATGGAATGATATATATTTTATGAATTTAATTAACATATATTTTTTATTTTCATTATGTGACTAGAGGACAGATATTTATATATACCTATAATGTATTCTCTATATTATGATATATCCAGTGATAAAAATTAGGGCATAGGGATTAAAAAATTTATTAAGGGAATCATTACATTATAATTGTCTTCGGAGTTAACATTTACTACTATGATGGATTTAGGAATATACTCAATCCACTATAAAATAATTGGATGCGAGCATTAACTACTCAAGAAATTATTTCCTATACATTTTTTATGATATATATAAATGAAAAATTCCTATTTTATTCTACAATAAATCACATGCCACAATTACATAATGTTTAACGCCTTAAGAACGTTAGTGATTCATTCTATGACTCAATATTATGATCTATTATATGTAGTTTATAGTTGTATGAAGAAATGATTATTTTCTCTTAATTTTGTTTTCACATTTTATGAATAAATTATAATATATATACACAAATGTTACCCTTGTGGAATATATTAGAAAATTATTATTTAAGGTTCCTTTAAATTGGTTATTAATATACATAATTTATAATATATGTCTAATAATGATGATATTTGTGATGAACATATTTTTAGATGGTGTAGATCACATATTAATTAGTTTTTTTCCACTATGTTTCTAATTATACTAGTCCTATATGATTATAGAATGGATGGTTATGCTATGTAATGAATATAAATATATAAATATGTAATATAAATTATTGAATAATATAATAATATGTAGTTTTGTCTAATAAATTGATATTAGATAAAATGATACTATTGAGGTAGGGGCTATAAGACTACAATGATTAGAAATATTGTGTATATATGATCATTAAGGAAATAACTCTTGTTATAAAAAGAATTATAAGTGCGAATATGGAATTTGGAGGTATTTAAATAGAGAATAATCTGTTTTTTACTAATTCCATCTACCCATGTGGTGGGATTATGGTGAATTGGGAATTCATGGATTCCACTAGAAGTGGAGAATCATGGCAGAATTGATTAAAAAGTTCACCTTTTGATTACATTAATGATGAGTGTTTAATATGTGAAGTTGGTTTTCATTATTTTACCCTTACTATAATCAAATGATTGAATTGTATTTGTATATAAATTCTAGATTAGTGATTCTCACGGGTGAAAATTATGGTAAAAATAATATATATTGGGCAGACAGTGAACCTAAAACCATTTATGAGGTATGTAATAATTTAAATTTATTTATTAATACATTTTTTCCTTTTAAGTATATATTTCATTGATATAGATGTAATATAATGTTAGTCTAGTAACCCTTTAAGGATAAAAATATCATTGTATAGTCATCCTATGTGTAACTCTAATGTCACTAACCCTAGTAGGCCATAATCAATGGTTATTGATTTTACATTTCCAAATATACAACTAATTACATCTCAATGGAAAAAATACTTCCATATTTTAGAAAAATATCTATATACAAAGACTAAACATTATAATGGAAAATATGAAATAAAAAATAGTCAATAATTTGACAATATTATACTCTTAGCTTAACTGCATGAACTAATCCAAATAAAAATCATAATTTCAATATAATTCATTATATATAAGAGAGGTATTATCTCAGATGAAACGTAATTTTTTGAATAAAATTGATGAAATCATAATTAAATAACAATCATTTAAATATACAAAACATGACAACATTCCATTTATTAAATAATTTTAACATAATATGGATGAAATTAATTATAACTATAATGTGAATAATATTGATACACCTGAGGTAATAACTAACCACATGTATTATACTAATATAGTAATTACATGAAATTAAATAAATATTATCACAATGAGGAAATTTATAATTCCAGATATCAAGAAGATATATCCAAGAGTTAGGCCAATAAACAAAATAGAAACTTGTAAGACATCAACCAATACCCAAAATAGTTTTCTTAGGATACCAAACATGACATCAAAGGAATATTACGTGAAACTCCCAACATATAATCATTATAATGAATAACTTATATTAAATTGGAGAAACATATTAGAAATAGACATTCATATTGAAACTATCATACATGATTATAGTAAAATTTCAAATAAATATACATAATCATAAACAATAAAGAGTAATATGGAAAATGGTATAAAAATAGTACTACACCATTCATTATTATCATAAAAAATTAAATAAAATAAATAAGATTATATCAAAAGATATAAAATTAAATTAATCATTTGACTTATCAACGATGCTGACCAAGATGAAAATATACACAATGTGATAACTGATATATTCTTGAGGAAAATGTTATTTTTTAGGTTTAAAAACACATGTTTTTAAAATGATTTAGATTTAAAAAACAGAATATTTTCATTGAAAATAACTATGAAAGCATGAAAATTAATAATAAATGAATTAAATTAACATTAATGTTTGAAAATATGATCACATAATATACGTCAAAAAACATTTCTTCCATATTTTTCCAAGAAATATATCAACGACCCTAGATAAGAAAATGAAAAAATATACCATAGAAACTATTTCTAAAAAAGGAATATATGAGTAATAATTACGTTAAAAATTATTATTAGAGTACAAAAAAATTTATATAATTTTAGATTACATGTATATGGAAGAAAATATTGTTTATATGGAAACATTTGAAAGATAATTTTCATTAAATATAAATACTATTAAAAATATCTTATCATTTAGAAGGGTGACAATAAAATTATTTGATTATGTGTATCAGCTATATGTCTACTTATAAAAGTTGAAATGAAACATATGATAATAAAAGTATATTTTATAAATAATATTATCTTGAAAAAAAATTAATTTTGATGATTAATGCAAGGAAGGTTTTTTTAAGAAATCCATTTCCACATGTAATCAGTCAAATTTTATTGACAATAACTATTATTGTTTTCATATGAAGAATTCAATGAAATATTGATAATTATATTAATTATATAATATATAAAAAATAATTATATAAAACACTCAAAAGAAATAAAATTGTGAATAATCTATATATCACATAGAAGTAAATGTGAGATGAGAAACTAATACCTCATGATTCCCATTAGTTTTTTGTATATTAAACAATTATATAATATTTTAATGAACATTATAAAAAAATTATATCAATATATTAATAATTATAATACCTTATATTATACTTTTAATTAATCATACAACCCATTGATTAATATTATTTCATTAATTTCACCAATTTGGGTGTGCTAGTTACTTGGATTCTTGGTCACTTCAATTGTAAAAAATTATATAATTTCATGACCAAAAGAAATGAAGAATAATAATTTAAATGAAATGGATCTAATTTCACATAATGAGTTTTAGTGGTTAATATATCAATTATTTCTGAAAATAATAAGATTCACTTGGTAAAATTATTGTTATAAATGGGTAGTATATATTGATGGTTATTCTATCTATCATGAACTTGTTTTGAATTATGTTTGATTGTATCAATATATTAAATAAAATACATGAAATAAGTAATAATTTACCTATTATATAATTATTTAATAATATTAATACTTTATTACCATGCATGATGAAAAAATGGAAAATTAAGGAAATAATTATTCCTAGTGATGATTAATGTCCATTATATGGACAATGGTATCACTTCTATAAATAATATGATATCAGAATATGGGTGGATAAAAAATATTAAATTTTAAATAATATACTAATTTTTATAAAAGATACAATATTTTTTATTCTTTTATTTAATAATGGGGTGAATTAAAATTAGAAAATTAAATGAAATTAATAGAGGTGGTTTGAGAAAGTTACCTATTAAATATCTTCACCTTGAATGACCCCTTAAGGGATAATGAATTGATATTTTCGTGAGGCCATAAGAACATTAATGTGGTATAGTTTATATGAGATAGTTTTATTGATATTATAATAGAATAATGTCTTGTAAGGATAATGAGGTTGGTGATGGGTTGTATTTATATTTGAAAACATCGGGTTTTATGTTGTTATATATTGATTATTTTTTATTTAAAGATATATGAATTGTGTGGAATTATTTCAAAAAAATGACTGATTATTAATGTTTTAAATGAATATTAAGTCATATATGAAGATTATAAACCATTTTTTTGTAATTTCTATTTATTTTATTCGTTTACAATTAATCTCTTACTAGATACATTATTTAACATATAATTTGATATTTTTTTACCACAACTACTTTTTTATGACGAAAAATGAAAATTTCCTCATGATGTAATGATGATATAATAATACAAAATATGAATTTCATCTTTACTGATTAAATATTATAATGGTGATAAAAATGAATTCAAAATATTTTAGGCGTATAACTGATAAAATTATTATTAATGTTAAACAATAATTTAAAATATTTCCAAACATTTGTATATAAATATAACACGATATGTATAAAATAATTCCATAAAAAATAATCAATAATAATATATAAAAAATTGTTAATTATGATCTTATAATAAATATATCAAAATAGTTATGGAACATAAGAAAAATAATATTTTCACTTTTTAATCCAAAAAAAACTATTTAAGAATATTCCAAAGAAATTATGCAAATCTATTTTTTACATGTTAAGTTATAAAATGAAGTTTATTTTTTAAATTAAATTTTATTAATGTGTAAAAAAACTATAGTATTTATTTTCTAATTGAATGTAATAAAAATAAATTTTTGATGAAAAAATATATATGAATATTAAAATGACCTTAATAAAAATTAGGTGATATTTTACATAGACAAATTAAGTTTTTATTGAATATAAGCATCATATTCATTTCAAAATATTTTTAATACCTTTAACACCATCCAATTCAACCGCTAGTTTATAATCTTTATGATAAAATAAAAATATTTTAGAGTTTTTATAAGCTCGTCGTTCTCTCAATCCTTAGCTATCAAAAATACTATCATTTTAAAATCATGGGGTTTTGTTAAATATATGTTGTCAAAGAGAATAACTATATATAAAATGAAATATACAATAAAATCATATGATGTAAAATTCTCCTCACTATCAATAAAATATATCCCTACAATATATATTTTTTGAATTTTAATCATGGATTTGAAATTTAAAAATATGATTTTTGAAATACCTCATCCTATAATTGTTAATGAAATAAACTCTTAAAATATAGAATGTAAAATGTGATGTTCACCACAAAACAAGAATTATTTTTAAGAGTACATTAGTTGTAAGTGAAAAAATTCACATGAAAAATAATTATAACTATTAGGTTATGATGGAGAGTGATAAAGAATATTTTCATCAAGAAATTTTACAAAAAAAATTGAAATTGTAAAATGATTAAGAATGATATTGATTTCATGGTATGAATATGAAATTGTTTTTTCGAAAATCATTTTTCTACATTCAACAATTAATATAATATCTAGATAAATCAATTTAATAGATAATTCTACATAATTTAATTCCTTATTACAAGTATAATGTCATCATTCGGTTGTGCTTTGATGAATCCCCACATCATTTATAACTCTATGATATAGATATTCAAGATGTTTTTTTTACCAAAGAACCACTTTTAATTGTTCATATTTTTTAGAAGTCATTATTTCATCCTCTAATTAATTATGGTACCCAAATGGTTAGCACATGTTATCGTATACGACAAATCATACAGTAAAAAAATAATAATATCATATTTTCAATATTATTAATTTTGTAAGTGTTCAATCCTATGTCTAATAATAATATCGAAATTAATTTTCTTTGGAATTTTACAAGAATGCAGTTTCTAACGGTGCCTGATTCCGAGGCCCGGTGTGCCCGGAATCAATTTTCGAATTTTGCCTCGGGTACGTTTAGTGAACGGACGAGCGAGTTTTTTCTAACTTCTGAACCGGTGCTCGGAATCAAATTCTGAGGGCACCGATGGAATCGCAGCGCCAGTAATTGCCTAGAAACGCCTCTTCCGGAGTTGCTTTTCCTCGGGTGTGGTTTTTAATTTTCGGGCTTAAAGTTAAGAAATAAAATAATTTTGCGACAAATTTATTTTATTTCACTTAAGCCACTTGGAAGCCACTTGAAGCCACTTAAAAGCGGCGTAATCTAAGTTGAATCGGATAGGGTACTATCCAGAAATATCTTCCCCTCTTGGTAGGATATTTGTTAGGTGGGGCCCGCACGAGCCCCGCCGTTTCATTCCGCTAAGTAACGCAACCACGAAAACTCGTCTTTATGAAAGTCAATTGACGCGTTTTCTTAAATTCTTAACAGACCATTTAATCAGGAGGTGTTTTTCGTAAATTAAATGAGCTGTTTCTTTCGTTGAATTAATTCTACGAATTAATGGTTCGTTTCTTATCTTTTGAAATTCAAATATTTAGTTGTCTAAATAAAATAAGGCTTAAGCTTATTTTATTTTGGGTTGGTCTCCTTTGCCACCTTGAGAGATTTTGAGAAGCTCTCTCCATCTTCATCAACCTTGACGAAGAACACGGAGAACACTTAAGCTCCGACGAAGAACGCCGCTTCTCTTCTTCGTAGCTGGTGTGTTTCCAAAAATCGACGACGCCGCTTGTTCGATCTTCTTCCCGTGTCAACGAAAGGAGACGTCGTTTCCTCCTCGGACCATCTCCTTCAGCTTACGATGCTTCTTTAGCGACGTACCTCTTCGGACGCACCTCGATGTCAACAGAAACGACGTTCGATTTCCGCGACGCCCGACCTCCACGACGCTAGTCATCCGCGGCTTGATTGGCGTGCTCCGCACTTGAATCAGAGGTAGGGGATTGTTGATATTTTATTAATTTATTTTCCATTCTTGATTCTAGAATGTCGAACTTCGAGGATAAAGGATTAAATGTTATTGTCTAACGAGAGGGGGGCCCGGACCGCACCAACACGACTGAACCCCCCTCCTATGTTCATAATTGTTTCCTTGTAGATGGAACGGGATGGTGTGGTGTCGTCGCACCACGCGGGAATCGCATGTCAATTATTGTGCGGCGCCGTCGCGCCGCGCCGTGGAATGAAATCCAAGAACGCGACGCCGTCGCGTCGCGTCGAAGAAAGTCAAAGGAGACGCGGCCGAAGCGGGGCCGCGACAGAGGGAAGGGATGTCGTCGCATCACGCCGGACGGCATAGGCCGCGGCCGGTTCCGGGCCGCGGCGGAGGAAGATGACCACCGGCCGGCACTGGGCCGCCGGTGTCGGCGAACGAAGGACCGGTCGTCGCCGGTCCTTGCTGGAGAATCCGGCCGGCCAGTGCGGGCCGGCCGGACAGTGGAGACCGGGGGAATTAATTTCCCCCGGCCGGGTCTCAAAAGTGGCCCCAATTAAGGGGCCGCTGTTGTCAAGGGGGGGGGGGGGGGTTTCCCCCGCGCGCGGCACCCGAACGGCGCCCAGGCCGCGCCGCCTTGCCGGTACGCGCCGCCGCGCCGGACCGCGCCGCCGCGCCGGACCGCGCCGCTGCACCGGCCCGCGCCGTCGCGCCGCCGGCCGGGCCTGGTTTTTCAAGCTGAGCCGGGTTTTTCGAGCCGGGCTGGGTCGTCGGGCCGAGTCACCGCCCGGGGCGAGTCGACCCGGTTCGGCCGACCCAGGGGGGGTCGGGCAGGGTCGGCCCGGGCCCAGACCCCCAGTTTCGGACCACATTCAGTCAAATGCCCGTATCATGGGCTACGGGCCTCCAAATGACTCGCCGTCAGCAGCAACACGATCCTTGGATGGAGACGGTCATTTCGGTATACTATACTCGAGATTCACCTTCCTTTTCGGGAGTCTACGTGGTTAAAACTCCATAGTTAAGTGTGCTTGGCCTAGAGTAGTGATCAGGATGGGTGACCTCCTAGGATGTTTTCCAGGGTGGGTGTGAGACGGAAAGACCAATAAATAACAGACTGGGCGTCTGATTGACACGCCGTCTATTTCGTTGAATTCCTCTAAGTGAGACGGATCTTTTGACTTACTCCGCTCGAGGTTTGGATGCCGACGGAGTGCGGTCGGGTTGGATCGCACCGAAATCCAACCGGGCCCCTGGAACGAAAAAGCGAATAACTCTTAGACCGGGCATCCGATTGACGCATCGTCTGTTGCGTTGAGTTCCTGTTGATGATATAGAACGTTTGGCATCCTTCGCCGAGATTTGGATGTAGTTGGATAGTGGCCGGGTTGGATCGCAACGAAATCCAACCGGGCCCCTGGAACGGAAATGCTGATACCTTTCTGACAGAACGTTCGTTTGACGAACCGTCAGTGGCGTTGGTGATCTCGTTGACAAACGGTCCCTATGAGTATACCCTATGAGTTTTGGGGGTATAGTTGAGTTACGGCCGTATTGGTTCGCACACGAAACCAACCGGGCCCCTGGGACGAAAAGGCTAATAACCCACAGACCAGGAGTCTGATTGACGCACCGTCTGTTGCGTTGAGACCCCTATGACGAGGTGGTCCATTGAGATACTTCTTTGCGGGACATTGTGATACTTGGAGAATCGACCAGTTGCTCGTGGAGCGGACCCTCCCGAAGACGAGCGTGCGGAGTATGGAGACCGTGTAGTCGGCTGAGACCTGACGAATGCTTGACTGACTCGACTTGGAGTGAGTCGACTAGCCTAGTGGACGGAGCGCCCGGTATTTGGCGACAGAACCACTACGGACGGAGCGCCCGGTAGTTGGCCGCAAACCCGCAATACTCAACAGGAGGAGTACCTCTGTAGGCTATTAGTGGGAGCACCCGGTATTTGGCGAGAGACCCTCAACGGACGGAGCTCCAGGTAGTTGGCCGCAAACCCGCAGTACTCGACAGGAGGAGTACCTCAGCAGTCCTAAGTTATTGAGCAGTACCTCGGAGTTGTGACAGGACCACTGTACACTACAGAGACGGAGCTCTTCAGCAGTTACGGTTTTGATAATGAAAATCCTGGTTTGAGCTGAGACTTTTGACCTTTGTGTTTTCCTCGTGATTGAGATGGGTCACATGATAACTTAGGTATATGTATGGGCATATACCTTGGTAGTGGTTATCTATTGACTTCACAATCCTTGTGTTTCTCATGATTGAGATGGGTTACTTGATAACTTAGGTATATGTATTGGAATATATCTAAGTAGAGGTTATTTGTTGAGATCTTCTTGTGGTTATCCTTGTTGGTTTAGTGAGACCATTAGGGTCTCAGGGTCCCTACTGAGTATCATTATACTCACCCATGCACAGGCTATGCTCGCACCTCGTTGTGTTGGTTACACACGACGGGCAGTGCTGACGGAGGTCGAGTGTTCGAGGACTGGACGGTACCTTGAGGTGGACTACACGATGAGTCGGTACCCAGAAGTGGACTACACGACGAGTCGGTACCCGGAGGTGGACTACACGACGAGTCAGTACCCGGAGGTGGACTACGCGACGAGACAACTCACAGAGGAGGTTGAAGGATGAGAGCGTGGGGGAGGCTATCTGTACCTACCCTTTAGGTAGGATCGAGGTGGATGAACAGGAGCTGCGCTATCTGTACCTACTATTCAGGTAGGACCCGAGGAGGACGACCCAGGAGCTACCTCCCTCTTCTAGCAATTTGTCTTTTTTCTATTGTACCTTGTTCAGTTGTAGTTGTACTTTCTTTTGGGTTTGTATTCTGGACAATTTACTTTTCAGCTTTTCTTTTGTACTTAGTGTTTTGTTTCCTCTTGTACTATATGGTGCTTGTTTTTTTTATAAAGGCAATGCCTTCCCAATTATCAGGATTTTACGCCTTTAGTGCTAGTCGCCATCCCCTGGCCTATGGAAGGCGGGCTTGGGGTAGTCACGGCACGTGCCCTAAGGACGGGTCGTGACAAATTGGTATCAGAGGAGTTCGGTTCTACCACAGAATTTATAACTCTAATGTTTCCTTCTGTGATGAAATAGTGTTAAGAGTACCGAGTGTGGTTTCCAGTTCAGGGAGTGCAGTGTTGGTGCGGGCGGCCGACGTATCTATACACCAGGACCCTGAAAACTGGTTTCCGACTTTGTGCATGAAAACACTGATTGCGTGTGTGTTTTCCAGAAGTTTTATTTAAATGTCATCTCAAACCAGGTCAGCTCACCAGGTATAATCTTTTGACCATGTCACGTTGTATCTTTCATGATGCCTCCCCATGGATGACCGACTAGAGCCCCGAGAGTGGTACGTACTGATAGCCTGCTGAGCGACGAGGCCTCAGTACAGGGCCCTATCCCAGTTGAGGCACCAACGGAGGCACCAGCGGTACTACTACCCGTTGGGCCACCGATGCCACCAGCCCCAGTAGTAGAGGATGGACATCACTTGAGTGCACTGCATGAGTTTCTGCGCCAGAGGCCACCTAGGTTCCAGGGAGGGACAGACCCGCAGGCGGCTGAGGATTGGCTGGAGGCTGTGGTGAGAGTCTTCAGGCTAGTGGGGACGCTGACCGATTTCATGGTGATCCTAGCTGCCAGCCTTCTTCAGGCAGCAGCAAGCAGATGGTGGAGCCTGATGCTTCAGATGCATGAAGAGACGACACTTCTATGGGAAGACTTCGAGAGCCTGTTATGGGCAGAGTTTGTACCAACCACCCTTCGAGCGGTGCGTATACAGGAGCTACTTCAGCTACGGCAGGACAGCATGTCAGTGGCGCAGTACTCAGCGAGATTCACAAACCTATCGCGCTACTCCACGGATATGGTACGGGACCCATTCTTCAGGTCCCGAACCTCCGAGCAGGGGCTCGGGCGAGAGATTAGAGCTTCTGTTGTTTCTCATAGCTTTCCAACGTAGACAGGGGTTTTGGAGAGAGCCCTCTTAGTGGAGAGTTTCCTTGCTGAGCAGTCTCCAGCAGCCGGACCCACCACTAGCCGGCTTGCGGCAGAGTCTTCTACAGAAGGCAGTAGACATATTCCACAGAAGTACAAGAGGACCAGACCTACCGGTGGCCGACAGCACGACTCAGGTTCAGTTGTGCGGGGAAACCGGGGTGGAGTCAGAGCCAGACGTGCCGAGAGTGTACAAGGTTACTCCAGTGGCGGAATTGGTCCCATGGCACATAACTGTCCGATCCGCCATGCATATGAACAGCAGTTAAATGAAGAACCTCCATGGCCAAGGCTGATGTTCGATCAGGGTGGACCGCAAGGAGCATGCGGCCAAGGCAGAGGAGGTGGCCGTGCAGCTGGAGGTGGACGACGCTTCGGGATGTTGCCACCACCACTAGGAGGCCCACCCCGACCGAAGGGGACAGGTGGACATGGGAGAGCTCAGCTTCAGGAAGCTGAGGCCTATGGTCATGGAGCTCCGAGAGCAGGTGTATAGGAGAGGAACTAGTGGATACGTCCTTTGTACTTCTAGTTCCATGATTCTTTTGTATTCGTGTATTTGTACTATGAGCTGCAATAACAACAAGACACTTATCTTTGTTTTCTTTCCTGTCCTTTTTGTTTGGTAGATACTGAGTGGTCCTGGTTAAACTGTTGACTTGACCCTCACTTTTGAGATTCCTACTAGAGGAGACCCAATGACCTCACAATGATGCCGACAGTGTGACTCGACACATGGAGGCGAGAGTGACAGTTGGATCTATTAGTATTTGCGTCGAGGCCTTACGACGTCATCCATGGCATGAATGCATCATTTATTTTAGGATTGACTGTATTTGGAAAAAAATGTGGTTCATCCAGGGGATGAGACCAGATTTCTCTTATCGGAAAAGAAGAAATCATAGCAGCTCTTGTGAGACTAAAGGAGGTGCAGTTCATCCAGGAGCGGATGAAGACTGTACAGTGCAGTAAGAAACAAGGAACTGGTGCCAGTCTTAGAGACTCGGGCGTGTTAAATGTTTCAATAAGAGGTATCTTTAAATATAGATGAGTCTGCGAAGCGGCAGATGTAGAGGCAGATCTAGGAGAACAGAATGAGGTGGTGTATATCTTAACATGCTACAACCACCCGCCTTAGTTATTCCCTCCAGGCTCAGGGAGCTGGAGGGCGGAGGAAGAGTGCGGCTGCATGCAGTCAAGAAGTGTGACCCAATGGCTTTAGAAATGATTCAAGGGATAGTCTGTGTCCACTAATAGATGTTGTAGTAATAGACGTCGATATGAATCATTCTTCGCTTTCACAAATATTGTTCCAGACCTAGAGTTTCCGGTAAGTCGTGGACATGACCATCACGTCTGGAGGTACCTTTGGAGAAGACTCGATAATCACAGTTACACCGACGGTGTGGTCAAACCCTCGAGGCGAGAGATCTGTTTGGAATCACTTGTTGGCAACGTCGAGGCCTTACGATGTTAGTTTGAGTATGGAATGGGCAATAACTGTTCATACTCAAATTGACGGTTTTAGGCAAACGTCAGGATGGGTTTTCCTTGGTCGGCGGAAAAGGAAACCCCAGGCAGTGCAGGGTAACTCTTGCACAGGAGGGTGCGACCGATCACTCTTGAGTCGGTCAACCTTACCCTCATTGCAGCAGTCGTTTTGAGTTTCAGTTCTAACAGAAATGGAGACCTTTGGAGTTCGAGGATGACAACCACGTCTTCTTACGGGTCTCACCTCGACAAGGTTTACGGAGATGTGGCCAGGGAGGCAAGTTATCTCCGAGGTTCAATGGACCTTTCTAGGTCCTCAGCTGGGTAGGCGAGGTGGTTTACCACTTGGCCCATCCACTTCAGTTTCACTAGGTTCACGACGTTTTCCACGTATCCCAAATGAGGAGATACGTGCTCGACCCCTTCGCATATCATCGACCATGAGGAGATGGACGGTGGCAATGAGTGTCTTCTACAGAGGTTCCTGTGGGGATCGAGGATCGAAAGGAGCGGATCCTATGAGGATGGTCGATTCCTCTTGTTCACTATCTTTGGCAGCGCGGGAACCTCCAGGTGAACACATGGGAGCAGAAGGCTCAGATGCGTGCTCAGTACCGCTTTGTTTCCCTATGTTTGTGGTGAAGTTTTACGGGGACATAAAGCCCTGTGGTGAGAGTAATGTAAAGACCCATAAATTCCAAGGGAATTCTTTTTTCTTAATTTTCTTTGGATTTTTATAAGAACGCCATTTCTGACGGTGCCTGATTCCGAGGCCCGGTGTGCCCGGAATCAATTTCCGAATTTTGGCTCGGGTAAGTTCAGTGAACGGACGAGCGGGTTTTTTCTAACTTCTGAACTGGTGCTCGGAATCAAATTCTGAGGGCACCGATGGAATCGCAGTGCCAGTAATTTCCTAGAAACGCCTCTTCCGGAGTTGCATTTCCTCGGGTGTGGTTTTTAATTTTTGGGCTTAATGTTAAGAAATAAAATAATTTTGCGACAACTTTATTTTATTTCACTTAAGCCACTTGGAAGCCACTTGAAGCCACATAAAAGAGGCTTAATCTGAGTTGAATCGGATAGGGTACTATCCAGAAATATCTTACCCTCTTGGTAGGATATTTGTTAGGTGGGGCCCGCACGAGCCCCGCCGTTTCTTTCCGCTAAGTAACGCACCCACGAAAACTCGTCTTTATGAAAGTCAACTGACGAGTTTTCTTAAATTCTTAACAGACCATTTAATCGGGAGGTTTTTTTCGTAAATTAAATGAGCTATTTCTTTCGTTGAATTATTTCTACGAATTAATGGTTCGTTTCTTATATTTTGAAATTCAAATACTTAGTTGTGTAAATAAAATAAGGCTTAAGCTTATTTTATTTTGGGTTGGTCTCCTTTTCCACCTTGAGAGATTTTGAAAAGCTCTCTCCATCTTCATCAACCATGACGAAGAACACGGAGAACACATAAGCTCCGACGAAGAACGCCGCTTCTCTTCTTCGTAGCTGGTGTGTTTCCAAAGATCGACGATGCCGCTTGTTCGATCTTCTTCCCGTGTCAATGAAAGGAGACGATGTTTCCTCCTCGGACTATCTCTGTCAGCTTATGAAGCTTCTCCAGCGACGTACCTCTTCGGACACACCTCGACGTCAACAGAAACGACGTTCGATTTCCGCGACGCACGACCTCCACGTCGCTAGTCTTCCGCGGCTTGATTGGCGTGCTCCGCACTTGAATCCGAGGTAGGGGATTGTTGATATTTTATTTATTTATTTTCCATTCTTGATTCCAGAATGTAAAACTTCGAGTATAAAGGATTAAATGTTATTGTATAACGAGAGGTGGGCCCGGACCGCACCAAAATGGCCGAACCCCCCTCCTATGTTCATAATTGATTCCTTGCAGATGGAACGGGATAGCGTGGTGTCGTCGCACCATGCAGGAATCGCACGACAATTATTGCGTGGCGCCGTCGCGCCGTGTTGTGGAAAGAAATCCAAGAACGCGACGCCGTCGCGTCGCATCGAAGAAAGTCAAAGGTGCCGCGGCCGGAGTGGGGTCGCGGTGGAGGGAAGCGATGTCGTCGCATCGCGCCGGACGACATAGGTCGCGGCCGGTTCCGTGCCGCGGTGGAGCAAGATGACCAGCAGCCGGCACCAGGCCGCAGGTGTCGGCGAAGGAAGGACCTGTCGTCGCCGGTCCTTGCTAGCGAAACCGGCTGGCCAGTGCGGGTCGACCAGACAGTGGAGATCGGGGGAATTAATTTCCCCCGGCCGGGTCTCAAAAGAGGCACCAATTAAGGGGCTCGGTTCTCAAAGGGGGGGGGCGCTTTTCCCCCCGCGCGCGGCACCCGAACGGCGCATAGGCCGCGTTGCCGTGCCGGTCCGTGCCGCCGCGCCGGACCGCGCCGCCGCACCGCCGACCGGGCCGGGTTTTCCGAGCCGGGCCGGGTTTTCCGAGCCGGGCCGGGTCGTCGGGCCGGGTCACCGCCCAGGGCAGGTCGCCTCGGTTCGGCCGACCCAGGGGGGTCGGCCCGGGCCCAGACCCCCAGTTTCAGACCACTTTCGGTCAAATGACCGTATCTTGGGATACTGGCCTCCAAACGTCTCGCCGTCTGCGGCAACACGATCCTTGGATCGAGACGGTCGTTTAGGTATACTATACTTGAGGTGGAACTTCATTTTCGGGAGCCTACGTGCTTAAAACTCCATAGTTATGCGTGCTTGGCCTAGAGTAGTGATCAGGATGGGTGACCTCCTGGAAAGTTTTCCCATGGTGGGTGTGAGACGGAAAGGCCAATAAATAACAGACCGGGCGTCCGATTGATGCGCCGTCTATTTCGATGAATTCCTCTAAGTGAGACGGATCTTTTGGCTTACTCTGCTCGAGGTTTGGATGTCGACGGAGTGCGGTCGGGTTGGATCGCACCGAAATCCAACCAGGCCCCAGGAACAAAAAAGCCAATAACTCTCAGACCGGGCACCGATTGATGCGTCGTCTGTTGCGTTGAGTTCCTGTTGATGATACAGAACTTTTTGCATCCTTCTCCGGGATTTGGATGTAGTTGGATAGTGGCCGGGTTGGATCACACCGAAATCCAACCGGGCCCCTGGAACGGAAAAGTTGATACCTTTCTGAAAGAACGTTCGTTTGACGAACCGTCATCGGCGTTGGTGATCTCGTTGAGAAACGGTCCCTATGAGTATAAACTATGAGTGTTCGGGGTATAGTTGAGTTACGGCTGGATTGGTTCGCACATGAAAACAACCAGGCCCCTGGGACGAAAAGGCTAATAACTCACAGACCGGGCGTCCGATTGACTCGTCGTCTGTTGCGTTGAGACCCCTATGACGAGGTGGTCCTTTGAAATACTTCTTTACGAGGCTTTGCGATACATGGACTATCAACCAGTAGCTCGTGGAGCGGACCCTTCCGGAGACGAGCGTGCAGAGTACAGAGACCGTGTAGCTGGCTGAGACCTGACGACTGCTTGACCGACTCGACTTGGAGTGAGTCGACTAGCCCAGTGGACGGAGTGCCCGGTATTTGGCGACAGACCCATGGCGGACGGTGCTGCTTGTAGTTGGCCGCAACCCCGTGGTACTCGACAGGAGTATTACCTTTGTAGGCTATTAGTGGGAGCGCCTGGTATTTGGCGAAAGACCCTCAGCGGACGGAGCGCCCGATAGTTGGCCGCAATCCCGCAATACTCGACAGGAGGAGCTCTTCACCAGTTATGGTTTCGATAATGAAAATTCTGGTTTGAGCTGAGACTTTTGACCTTTGTGTTTGCCTCATGATTGAGATGGGTCACTTGATAACTTAGGTATATGTATGGGCATATACCTGGGTAGTGGTTATCCGTTGATTTCACAATCCTTGTGTTTCCTCATGATTGAGATGGGTTACTTGATAACTTAGGTATATGTATGGGAATATATCTATGTAGAGGTTATCTGTTGAGATCATCTTGTGGTTATCCTTGTTGGTTTAGTGAGACCATGAGGGTCGCGGGGTCCCTTCTGAGTATTGTTATACTCACCCCTGCACGGTCTATGCTCGCACCTCGTTGTGTTGGTTGCAGACGACGGGCAGTCCTAACGGAGGCCGAGTGTTCAAGGACTGGACGGTACCCGGATTTGGACTACACGATGAGTCAGTACCTAGAAGTGGACTACATGGCGAGTAGGTACCCGGAGGTGGACTACACGACGAGTCAGTACTCGTAGGTGGACTACGCGATGAGATGACTCACAGAGGAGGTTGACAGACGAGAGCGTGGAGGAGGCTATCTGTACCTACCCTTCAGGTAGGATCCGAGGTGGATGACCATGAGCTGCGTTATCTGTACATACACTTTAGGTAGGACCCGAGGAGGATGACCCCGGAGCTTCTTCCCTCTTCCAGTTGTTTGTCTTTTTGCTGTTGTACCATGTCCAATTGTAGCTGTACTTTCTTGTGGGTTTGTATTCTGGCCCAATTACTTTTCATCTTTTCTTTTGTACATAGTGTTTTGTTTCCGCTTGTACTCTGTGGTTCTTGTTTTCTTTTATAAAGGCAATGCCTTCACAGTTATCTGGATTTTACGCCTTTGGTGCTAGTCGCCAGCCCCTGGCCCATGGAAGGAGGGCTTGGGGTAGTCACGACACGGGCCCCGAGGACGGGTCGTGACATTTCCATTGACCTGTGAAAAAACAATTCAAAAACATGGGATGATCATAAACAAATCAGTAAAGGATATAAATGTATGAAAAGTAATCATTAGTCAATGTATGAAATCATACTTTACTCATATAACATAAGTATTTTAACATACCTCATCAAATCATGAATAAATCATAGAAATCATATGACATAAAGGTAACTTGAGGAATTCATAACATTCTTACGTAAGGAGTAACCCTCTTTGTTACATTTGTAATACCCATAACAGTATATTCCCTAAATCTCTTCAGAGAAACCTTAAAATTTAACTCCTCAGCGTTACCCAATGCATTGGAGAGCTATATCGGGCTCACCCACCCTTAGTTTATCACAAAACCACCCGTCTTCTTAATAATTCCCAAATACCACAACATAATCGTATCACATAAAACATGTATAAAGGAAACATAACATTTTCAATTTTCAATCACAAGATATCAATACAACACATTGATATAAAAACATTATGAAAACCATTATCAATACCAAAATAAAAGAAAAGTAAAACATTGTATTTTTTTCATTTAAAAATGGTATGGCTTGTAGAGGAAGCTGAATCTCAAATAATGGTCACAGCGGTGGAAAAGTCGTTGTCGCCGCATACGTACGACAATAAAAACATTCCATTTTGTCATTTAGTAAACGCTTTGTATAAAAATATTCCTTTTGAATAATCGAAAATTCAAAGGGGTTTATACAACGTATAAAAGAATCTTGTGTATAAAACAAAATATGCCTCAATTAAAGGAGATTGAGACAGATTCTCGTACAAAGACGGTATCCTTGGATTAAGGATAAATCAATTACATAATTATGTGTGACAAACGAATACACCAAATATAAGTGGATATTAAGTGTAAAACAATCATAGGTTATTAACACATATTCATAGAACGACATATTCAATGAGTGAAAGTTAATCCCAAAGAATCAAAATTGGGTTAAGAAATTCCCTTGCAAAAATTCGACAGCCTAATGGCGTCACTTCAAAATTCCGAAAATGAGTTGATGAGAGATAAAAAGGGTATCACATCACATGGAAATAAATTCTCCATCAATAAGAACATATCCTGAAATAACATTATGTAAATTAAAATAACCAACAAAATAAGTCTTTTAAAAAGAGGAGGGTGAAAGGTTCCCTTACCGAGTTGGGTATCTTTCGAAACATACACCCCATTAATGAAGGACAATACAACAATGATGTAAATACTCATAAATGAAAGTATATTACACAAAGAGTATAATAATGGGCCGTATATATAAAACTCAATTGGAATGGTGTCTAATGTAGCATAAATCTCATGGAAATATAAGTGAAACGGAAAATCCCTTATGAAAACACTACATCCTAACTACGGAACTTAAAACATCCAAAAATGGACTGATGAGATCAAATAGGGTCTCTGATTATATTAACATAAAATTTACATCAAAGGGAATATAAAATAAAATCCCCTATCATAACAATGTTGAGCTTAAAATAAGTGACATAAAGGATAGTACTTAAAAACAAATAGAGAGGTTTGATCCCTTAAAAAAATTTGGCAGCCTAACGGCGTCACTCAAAACATCGAAAATTGATTGATGTGAGAAATTAGAGACTCTCATCATGTGAAAATAAAAATTACATTAAGAGTAATATAAAATACATCCCAATCATAATAAATATGTGCTTAAAAGGAATGACATAAAAGAGTGTACTTAAAAAGAAGGAGAGAGGTAGGATCCCTTACCCCGTGTCCGACATGACTCGATCGTTCTTTAATCTCTTGAATAATAAAATTTGGTCAGTTTATAATTTATTAAGGACCTATTTTAAAGATTATTATTCAGTTCGTATCAAATATTATAATGTTATAATAATTTGTTAATAAAGTGAGTTCATATCAGACGTTTTTGTCGATGTCTGGTACATGAGTAAAAATTTAACTTGTTGAAACAGAATTATCCATGTAGTTATAGGTACATAATATCCAGAATAGTATTGATATTTTAAATATCATATATATCAATTATATATTAATTTAATACTATTCCATAGCATTTGGAGATAATAAAATTAAAAGAACTGTTCATTGAGACGGTAGGCCGTACGTATGCATGAACACTACTTTCATTTTTTTGTCATATTAATTGAATTAAAAAAATGAGAGATATATATTATAATTCCAGAATTATATCTATAATTTAGAAGTAATATATTACATATATATCCATTATATATATGTGTACTTATAATAGTACATAACATTTGGAGCTATGAAATGGAATGTACCGTTAATGGAGACGATAAGCTGTACATACGCATGAACGCTACATTCATTTCTTTTTTTTATTAAATGGAATGAAATATTAATGATATAAAGGTATATTATAAATCTAGTTGGATTTAATTTTTAATACCATTTATTCCATCGTTTATACGTCCCACATGTGGCATTCACGAATCAAATCACTTTGAGGGGCGGTAGACCACACTTCCTAAAATAAAGATATCGTGTTTACCCATGATGGAAACCGTAAAGGTATGCCATAAATGAAAAATAATGAAGCTTAAGGTAAACATAAACATATTATATATCATATATTAATAGAGTGACATCTTAATTTCCACCTTTGAATGTGTTTAAAGAATATTGAACAATCATCGTTTCGTGATGCAGTAATTCACCATCCACATAAGCAATATGTTCATTAACCATTAGACGGAGGTTTGTGAAATTGTAGCTCAAATCCATATTATAAAAAAATCCTAGTATATTTAAGATACTTTTTTTGTTACAAATAAATGTAATAAAAAGAATTTAGAGTTTTGGAGATGCAAAATAAAACAAAAGATCACAAGGGAAGACATTACCTTTATATCAGGCAACTCTCTTTGATTTGAGCTCAAAGGCTTCCTTGGAAAGGATTCTACCAAAAGTGAGGCTTCATTGATGAAGATAGGGATGTGGAGAGATGAAATTGGTAGGGGTTTTCCAATCCAAAGGCTTTAGATGTGTGTGTAAGGTGGTAGAGGTGGGGGCCTTTTATAAGAGTAGAGGAGGGCCACTCTTTGGGATGTTATAAAATATTACTTTATTATAAAATGATTTTTGGATTTAAAAGGTCCCAAAATTATATATATATATATAGGATAGGGTGATAAGAGTTCTAAATACACCCATACAATAGGTTTTTGACATGTTTTGATCTTATATTTAACATAATTGTTTCATTTCACTTAAATCGTTAAATAATGAGGTAATCGCTGCATCATCATGATGTCATAAATAATCTAATTTATTTTATTTCTAAAAATTTTAAAAAATATATCATGATGTAGGAAAGATTTTTAGATTTCTAAATAATTTTTATATTAAAACATATGACTTGTATAACCCCATTTATAATTTTTTTAGTAAAACAACTCATGTTTGTGACATTTTTATTTTAACTTTAAATAAAAAGTTATTTATGTCATTTTAGTACCAAAGTGACTCCATGGGGTCCCCATGTTGACCGATAGATTTTCTTTGTCGGCCATGACACATCCAATGAGGGTAGGAAATGTTTCTAGGTCATTTCATATTATTAAAACATTATTTTTACCTTAAATTGCACTAATTACCTTTAATCGCGATTAATAAAACAAAAAATTTACTATTCACAAAAAAATATTTTCATCTCATTGAATCACATTTAACTTATTAATGAAAACAATGTATGTATTTTTTTTGAAAAACAAATCACAGAAGTGGCAAAGTTTCATTTAAATGAAAAATCAGTTTCTTTAACTACGACTTAGTGGTTTCACTATTTATCACAAATTGATGTTTTTCAGAAAAATACAAAAAATTAACCTTAAGATATATTTGATATTCCAAATTCAAAAAAGATATCTATTTTACAAAATTCGAAATATATAAGTGGCATTAATTAATTTAATAATTAATTCCCGCTGTCAAAACAAATAGCTTGTTTTTAAGAAACAATATCTATTAAAAGAATGACACTAGTTCAAGTCCAATTTCAAAGTTAAATTAATTCCAATGACCACTATTGGATTAAATGGTAAAAATATATTCTAATTTCACTTTAATAACAATTCAAAAGATAATCTAATAATATAAATAAATTATATTAAAAATAGGTTTTGAATTAAATACAACATTTTCCCCTATTCATTACAAAAATGTCCTTTATCGGAAAAATACCGAAAATATACACAAAGTAAATTTTAATGTCCCGATTCTAAAGAAAAATATTATTTTGTCAAATATAACACATAAAATTTTCATAAAGTGGATTTAAAAGTGGTTCTCCGTCAAATGGAGGTTAATCGACCTTTAAAGAATATTAGAAAGTTTACGCTTAAAATTGGATTCATTCCCATTTTTAATCCTCTAACATTTATTGTAAAAAGTAAAAATATTTGAAAAACATATATAATCATTTTTTAGTTAATTATGTTCATTCCCGACATTACAATGGCTAGGCGTTAACTACCATTTAATATAATATTATTTTATTATTAGAGTGCAACGTAAGATTTCCAAGAAACTCGTTGTTGCGTATTTGGTACGCCATCAAGCATAGCGTCCCCTTTAAAGTAATATTAATATTTTATTCACAAATACTAATAAATTTGAAAATGTAATATTCTTTATCTACCTGGGGTGTTACATCCTTCCCCCCTTTTGGTAATTGTGTCTTCGCAATTTTAAAATTGGTCATGGAAACTTCATTGAAAATCCCACATCGGAACAACAGTCAGTAAAAAAATCACTTTAAAATAAAGAATGAGATGTACAAAGGTCACACTAGTTAACCCATAATTTGATTCCAGGTAGGAAAACATGGATATGGAGAAAAAACAAAGGGTCATTTTCTGAGGGAGAGTGATAGTAAACATGTCTAGGAGAAAGTTAACCATAAGAAAATCACAAACTTGTGATGGGTTAAACAGTATTCAATTCCCCAGTAGGAAAAGTTAACAGACAACATATTTGTTTTATGATAATCTTAATTGAGGAAATTATTTTTGAGCTTAACTAAATCATAATGAAACATACTTACTTGTCACGTAGACTTTCAACTTTTACAAGATTACATAATCAAACTCATATTTTCTCCAAAAGACGAGTATTTAGGTAGACTTCTTCGCATTAAGAGTTCTATAATCAACTTCTTGAGAATCACTTAATCCACAAAAGAGAACTATATATTTCCCATGTCTTTAGTCAACAACCAAAACCAAAATTGTTAGTATGAGATCAGATAATCAACAAAATTATAATACTTTATAAAAACAAAATCTATTCTTAATCTCCAAATTATTTCCAAAAAAATAACCAAAGTTCAACGAAGACCATTTGATAAAAAATTTTCAATAAAATTCATCAAAGTAAACCAAACTAATATTGAAACCCAAATATTTGATGGATTTAATCACATAGTCTTCCAAGGTAAAAATTTACTTTTATCTCCAAATAACATCAATTTCTCTTAAATTATGACATTGAAAAGTAATTAACCTAATCACATATCCTCCATGATTGGATAATCCTTTCCATAGATAACCCAAAAAAATTAATTTTGATTCCTAAAATCATCTTACTAAAATGAAGTAGTCAAACATACAAGGGACATCACGTAGTCTAGTGGTAGGCGAAAAATACCAGTCGCACATTGGTTGTGGGTTTGAATCCTATAGCTTTGTCTGACGCGACAGGATGTCACACGGTCTGCGTGTTGTGTTTTTTCCAAAACAATATAATTCTTAAAACATTCCCCAAAACGAGATAAAATCTTCAAAAATAATCATAACATATTTTAACATCAAGTTTATCTCAAGCCTTTCATTTTCCATCATAACATAAAAAAACCCATAATTACCTCAAAAGTAAGTATCATATAAACTTTTATGGTTACCTTTATAATTATAACCTGAACTTCCACATCGATTGGTCATCTCGTACATGATGCATTACAGAACATAAAAATGTTCAAGTGGTTTATCATGACTCCTTGATAGTTGGTTTAGAACAACTAGGAGTTTCTTCATTTAATCCCACATTTCATCGGATCTCTTAATCAGATAACCACCAAAGATTCCTTCAAACCTATTTTCACATTGTGTCCTGCTAGATCAATCCATTCACTAAAAACAAGAAATGTCAGTGTGATTATATCAACAAAACCATCATGTACTAATGAGGAAGATAAACACTAATATATACTTACTCATTCACATTATTTAAAACTAGGACTCTTTCTGAAATCCTAACCATTATGGTAATGTCACATATGCTTATAGAATACCCCAACCTCTAATGTTATCTAAACCGAGCTCTGATACCAACTATAGGGCCCTGACCCTAAATAGTACTTAATATTGAATTAAATGAATAATTCACATTGAGTATCTTTTCAGGTTTAGCGTTTTAGAGAATTAGATCATAAATCATGAATTACATTCCAAATTTAAACAAAGTGGTTACATACAAGATTCTATTATTTTTTTCCAATCAACGGAAACATATTTAAAATAAAACATGGATTCTTTTTTGACACTTCCTTGACACTATCATCATATCATGCACCTTTCCCTTGACCTGCGAAACACATTTCAAAAACATGGGATGAGCATAAACATCTCAGTATGGGATATAAAAGTACGAAAAGAAAACATTAGTCCATTATGAAATCATACTTTATTCATATAACATATGCATTTTAACATACCTCATCAAATCATGAATAAATAATAGAAATCATAAGACATAAAGGTAACTTGAGGCATTCATAACATTCTTACGTAGGGAGTAACCCTCTTGGTTACGTTTGAAATACCCATCACAGTATATTCCCTAAATCTCTTCGGATAAACCATAACTTTTAACTCCTTTGCGTTACCCAATGCATTGGAGAGCTATATCGGGCTCACCCGCTCTTAGTTTATCAGGGAACCATTCTTCTTCATAATAGTTTCCAAGAACCATAACATAATCGTATCACATAAAACATGCATAAAGGAAACATAACATTTCCACATTTCAATAACATGATATCAATACAACACATTGATATGAAAACATTATGAAAACAATTTTCAATACCAAAATAAATAAAAAGTAAAACGTGGTATTTATTTTTTCATTTAAAAAATGTATACCTTGTAGAGGAAGACGAAACTGAAATAATGGTCACAGGGGTAAAGAAGTCATTGTCGCGGCATACGTACGACAAAAAAACATTCCCTTTTGTCATTTAGTAAACGCTTCGCATAAAAAGATTCCTTTCGAATAATCGGAAAAGTCAAAGGGGATTATACACCGTATAAAATAATGTTGTGTATAAAACAAAATATGCCTCATTGAAAGAAGATTGAGACGGATTCCCTTACAAAGACGGCATCCTTGGATTAAGGATAAATCAATTACATAATTATGTGTGACAAATGAATACACCAAATATAAGTTGATATTAAGTGTAAAACAATCATATTATGTTCACACATATTAATAGAATGACATATTCAAGGAGTGCACATTTATCCCAAAGAATCAAAATTGGGTTATGAAGGTTCCATTCAAAAATTCGACAGCCTAACGGCGTCGCATCAAAATTCAGAAAATGAGTTGATGAGAGATAAAAATGTTATCTCATCACTTGTAAATAAAATTTACATGAATAATAACATATCCCGACATAAAAATATGTAAATTAAAAGACCCAACAAATGAAGTCTTTTAAAAATAGGTGGGTGAAAGTTTCCCTTACCGACTTGGGTATCTTTCGAAACATACACCCCACGAAAGAAGAACAATAAAAAATTGATCTAAATACTCATAAAAAAAGTATATTACACAAATATTAGAATAATGGGAGTTATATATTCCATTCATTGGTAATGGTGGCGATTGTATCATAAATCTCAAGGGAATAAAATTGAGATGAAAAGTCTTTTATGAAAACTCTACAGCCTAACGATGCCACTTAAAACCTTCAAAAATGGATTAATGAGATAAAATAGGGTATCTCATCATATTAAAATAAAATTTACATCATGATGAATATTAAATAACATCCACCAACATAACAAATAGGTGTTTAAAATAAGTGACATAAAGGAGAGTACTTAAAAAGAATGAGAGAGGTAGGATCTCTTACAAAAATTCGGCAGCCTAACGGCACCCCACAAAACATCCAAAATTGATTGATGAGAAATAGTAGGGTCTCTCATCATATGAACATAAAAAGTATAGTAGGAGTAATATAAAATAACATCCCAATAATAAAAAATATTAGCTTAAAAGTAATGAAATAAAAGAGTGTACTTAAAAAGAAAGAGAGGGGTAGGAACCCTTACCTCGTGTCCGACATGACTCGGTCGTTCTTTAATCTACTAAATAATAAAACATGGTAAATTTATAATTTCTTAAGGACCTCCTTTAAAGATTATTATTCAGTTCATATCACATATTATAATTTTATAATAATTGGTTAATAAAGTTAGATCATATCAGACGTTTTTGTCGATGTTCGGTACATGAGTAAAAATTGAACATGTTGGAACATAATTCTCCATGTAGTTATAGGTACGTCATATACAGAATATTATTTATGATTTAAATATCATATATATCCAGTATATATTCATTTTATACTATTACATAGCATTTGGAGATAAAAAAATTAAAATAACCGTTCATGGAGACGGTAGACCGTACGTACGCATGAACGCTACTTTCATTTTTTTGTCATATTAATGGAGTTAAAACAAAATGAGATATATATATATTATAATTACAGAATGATATAAATCATTTAGATGTAATATATTACATATATATCCATTATATATATGTACTTATAACAGTACATAACATTTGGAGATAAGAAATGAAATGTACCATTCATGTAGACGGTAAGCCGTACGTACGCATGAACGCTACTTTCATTTAATTTTTTTTGTATTCAATGGAATGAAATAATAATGATGTAAAATTATATTATAATTAAATTAGGATATCATATGTAATAACATTAATTCCATCCTTTATACGTCCCACATATGGCATTAAAGAATCAAATCACTTTCAGGGGGCGGTAGTCCGCACTTCATAAAATGAAGATATCGTGTTTACCCATAATGGAAACCATAAAGGTATGCCATAAATGAAAAATACATAAGTTTAAGGAAAACATAAACATATTATATATCATATATTAATATATTGTCGTCATAATGGCCACCTCTTAAGGTGTTAAAAGAATATTGAACAATCATCATTTCGTGAGGCAGTAATTCGCCATCCACAGAAACGGTATGTTATTCAACAATTAGACGGTGGTGTGTGAATGTGTAGCCCAAATACATTTTATAAAAACATTCTAGTATATTTAAGATACTGGTTTTGTTACTAGAAAAGTAATAAAATGTGTTTAGGGGTTTGGAGAAGCAAAATAAAACAAACGATCAAAGGGAAGACATTACCTTTAAATCGGGTAACTCTCTTTGATTTGAGCTCAATGGATTCCTTGGAAAGGATTATTCCAAAAGTTAGGCTTCAATGATGAATAGAGGGATGTGGAGAGATGAAATGGGCAGGGTTTGGCCGAGCCAAAGGCTTGAGATGTGTGTGTACGGTGGTAGAGGTGGGGGCCTTTTATAAGAGGAGAGGAGGGGAACTCTTGGAAAGATATAAAATATTACTTTATTATAAAATGATTTTCGGATTTTAAAGGTCCCAAAATTATATATTTCGAGTTTAAGGTGATAAGAGATCTATTTCAACCAATCCAATAGTTTTTTGACATGTTTAGGTTTAAGATTTTACATTATCATTTTATTTTATTTAAATCGTCAAATAATAAGGTAATTGCTACATCATCATGGTGTCATAAATAATTTTATTTATTTAATGTCTAAAAATTATAAAAAAATATCATGATGTAGGAAATCTTTATATCTTTATAATGAATATTTATAGTAAAAAATATGACTTGTAGAACCCCATCTTAAAACTGTTTTAGTAAAACAACTCATGTTTATGACATTTTTATTTTATCTTTAAATAAAAAGTTATTTATGTCATTTTCCTACCAAAGTGGCTCCATGGGGTCCCCAAGTTGACCCATGGATTTTCTTGGTCGGACATGATACATCCAACGAGGGTAGGACATGTTACTATGTCATTTCATATTATTAAAACATTATTTTTACCTTAAATTACACTAATTACCTTTAATCGCGATTAATAAAATTTAAAAGTTACTATTCACCAAAAATTATTTTGATCTCATTGAATCAAATTTTACATATTAATGAAAACCATGTATGTTGGATTTTATAAAATCAAATCACAGAATTTGAAAAGTTTCATTTAAAAGAAAAATCTGTTCTATTAACTACGACTTAGTGGTTTCACTATTTATCAAAAATTGAAGTTTTTCAGAAAAATATCAAAAATTAACCCCAAGCATTATTTGATATTCCGAATTAAAAAATGACCTCTATTTAAAAAATTAAAAACACATAAGTTGAATTAATTAATTTAATAATTAATTCACACTGTCAAAACAAATACCGTGTTTTTAAGAAACAATATCAATTAAAAGATTGACACTAGTTTAAGTCAAATTTCAAAGTGAAATTAGTTCCAATGACCACTATTGGATTAAATGGTAAAAATATATTATAATTTAAAATTAAAACAATTCATAAGATAATCTAATCATATAAATAAATTATATTTAAAAGAGGTTTTGAATTAAAATACAACATTTTTCACTATTCATTAAAAAAATGAACCTTATCGGAAAATTATAAGAAATTTTAAAAAAGTAAATTGTGATGTCCCGATTCTAAAGAATAATTTTATTTTTTCAAATATAACACATAAAATTGTCAAAAAGTGGATTTAATAGAGGTTCTCCATCAAAAGGCGGTCAATCGACCTCTTAAAGAATATTTGAATTCTTACACTTAAAATTGGATTCATTCACATTTTTAATCTTTTAAAATTTATTTTAAAAAGTAAAAATATTTGACAAACATATATAATCATTTTGTAGTTAGTTCTGTTCATTCAAGCCATTACAATGGCTAGGCGTTAACTACCATTTAAAATAATATTATTTTATTATTAGAGTGCAACGTAAGGTTCCCAAAAAACTCGTTGTTGCGTATTGGGTACGCCATCGAGCATAGCATCCCCTTTAATGTAATATTAATATTTTATTCCAAAATATGGATAAATGTGAAAATGTAATATTATTTATTTACCAGGGGTGTTACATCCTTCCCCCCTTTTGGGAATTGCGTCTAAGAAATTTTAAAATTGGGCTTGGAAGCTTTATTGAAAATCCCACATCGGAACAAGAGTTAGTAAAAAAAATTACTTTAAAATAAAGAAAGAGAAGTACAAAGGTCACCCAAGTTAACCCATACTAGGATTCAATGTAAGAAAACATGGATATGGAGAAAAAAGAATGGGTCATGTTCTGGGAGAGAGTGGTAGTAAACATGACTAGGAGAAAGTTAACCATAAGAAAATCACAAACTTGTGATGGGTTAAACGGTATTCGATTCCCCTGTAGGAAAAGTTAACAGAAAACATTTCTGTTTTAAGTTACTCTTCATTGAGGAATTTAATTTTGAGCTTAACTAAATCATAATGAAACATACTTACTTGTCCTGTAGACTTTAAAATTTTACTATATTACTTAATCAAACTCATATTTTATCCAAAATATGAGTATTTAGGAAGACTTGTTCGCATTAAGAGTTATATAATCAACTTCCTGAGAATCGCCTAATCCAAAAAAGAGAAATATATATTTCCCATGTCTTTAGAAAAAAACCAAAACCAAAATTGATTTTATGAGATCAGATAATCCACAAAAGTATAATCCTTTATAAAAAGAAAATATATTCTTAATCTCCAAAATTTGTCCAAAAAAAACCAAAGATCAACGAAGACCATTCGATAAACAATTTTCCATAAAATTCTTCAAAGTAATACTAAATAAGATTGAAACCCAAATATTTTAAGGATTTAATCACATAGTCTTCCAAGGTACACATTTACTTTTATCTCCAAATAACACTAGTTGCTCTTAAATTATCATATTGAAAAGTAATTAACCTAATCAAATATCCTCCATGATTGGTAAATACTTTCCCTAGATAACCCAAAATAAACATACTATTGATTCCTAAAATCATCTAACTATAAATAATTAGTCAAAATAACCAGGGACTTCACGTAGTCCGTACATACGCACGAGCGTTGATATCGTTCCCATAATTAGTCCAGTGGTTGTGTGTATGCCCGTACGTACACACGAGCGTTGATATCAATAATTATCAGAATCAGTATGATGTTATAAATTATTGATATTAAAAATATTACTTCATTTTTAAAATTTACAGTCATATAATTGGTAGACATTAATTTAAAATTCATTATCCAGGTAGAACTATGATGTAGTATTTTAATGTAAAATGGTATGAAAAGTTGATATGTTTTTATAATTAATATGAAAGTGAAATTTAATAAAATAATGTATTTTTTCAATTTATGAATTTTTTTATCCAATTAAACAATAATAATAATATAACACATAATTTATCCTTATTAATATATTAGATGAAAAAATAGTTTTTAACGAAAATTCAGTAATAGCCACAATCCATTAAAAATTAATACTTGAAAAAAATATGAAAAAATCAACATTAGAAAATTTTTATGATTCAAATAAAAATATAAATTTATTACGAAATTAAATTTATAAAAGTGAAAATAAAATATTTTAAACGTTTTTCTTGGTTAAAAGGCGATGAAATTATGTTAATATTAAAATAGTATTTTATGAATACAATTTGATTTGTCTTTATCACAAGACTATAAAATATATGGGATGAATATATAAAATATGTTCATAAATATATAATAAATATACCATGTTAATATCACCCTATAATTGTAATTAATTTAATTTATTAGGGTAAAACAGCTTTATAAAAAAAATAGTAATCTTTTCATTTATATTCAATCAGTTTCAATATTAATTTTTAAATAATTTTTACAAAATTTATAATTTATATGTTATTTTAAACAAATGAATTTTATAATTTATATAACCGTGTTCATATATTAAGATTTTATTTTAATGTTATATTTTATTAAAATTATTTTTTAATACATTATTATTTTTTATTGAAACTCAGTCTTGCATGTAATACATCCCTTGGAAGAAACTCGTTGTTGCATGTAACATATGCTAACACATAATGAATAATTTTAAAGATATAAAATATATTTATTTTATTAAAATAGTAAATATATTATAAATTTTCATCATATTATATTCCCTTATTCACATTTTGTCGTGTGTCATGAATTATATCGAATATAAGGTTTTGACATTATAATGTTAGGATGTTACATTTCCAATATAGGTTCCTGTAACTCTTTGGAAGTATTTTAAAATTTAATAAATGATTAATAAGGTATATAATCTCACAAATTCCTTTTTAGATGATAATTTTCATGCGAAATTTCATCAATTTGATTTCAGACTCAATAAACTCTATTTATAGAAAAAATCCATTATACTATTTGTGTAAGACACTAGGATCTTTATGATAATTTTTTGAAGGTATCACCACCTCATGTATTTGTGATAATATATAAAACTAGATATCCCAAGGAGGATGTCATGGGTCTTTGAAAATTTATTATACTTTATGATTAATATCCCTCATTCAGGAATGTGAAATCAACACTATGAATATTCTGATCCCAGAAGATGACCTAGGATATCATTTGTAGTAAAAAAATATATATGGAAGGCCTAAATGAATATGATCCCATAGATTCCCCATGAATGTTTACATAAGAATCAGAATATGAATTTCGGCATGTTTGTTTCCATAAGTTATTGTATAAATTTTTTATTATGTTTTTGACTATGATGTGAATTAGAACCACTATAAGTGATGGTAGGATGTGAAATCACAAAATAACATTATGGGGTTAAGAATGAAATCAAAATATACAAATATTTGCGATGTTCCATTATAAGAAGATATCTATTTAAAAAGGTAGAGATAGAATGATATTTCATATCTATTGAGGTAAATATTTTGGTGGAGTATATTTAGTGAGGATTGGATTAATATAATTAATTGATTGGTTAAATCCACAGTATATATAAACATACAATGACTATGGAAAAAAATGTTTCATATGGGGTATATGATCATTTTTTTTCTTAAGATATTTAGGCTTCATAGATAACTATACGTAATTGATATATTGATAAATACCAAAAAAAATGTTTCCAAAAATAGGTATTATGATTAGGTGTTTTTATAGGACCACAAAATCATGTAGATAAACTCAAAAACAATATAATCACCTATATTATTTTATTATAAATGTAAATTAATTTTTACTCATTTATTTTCATTTACCTGTTTACCAATTCATAAAAAATTATAATATTATAATAAGAACATGTCTGATTATAAAATGTAACATCAAAACAACATAAATCAACATGAAAATTTAATGTGAACAAAGCAAGTCAATAATAATTCCCAATCACATGATTGAAAATGATATTTTTTCTGTCTAGATAATGGATATAAATTATTATTGATATCATCACCACTAAAACAGAGTTATTCAATTTGGATCAATTAAATTTAAAACCATTTGGATCACATAACTATATGCATAGTTAACATAACCATAATGTAATACACAAGAAATCCATGTAATTTATTTGAAAATTTAATGTGATGGTTTCGAGTGAAGGATTAGAGACGACACATAATTATGAATGATGGAGTGATCAAAACATATTTTTTAAATACATTTAAATTTTCATAAAATAAACAAGTGATCGTGTTTTTCTATCATTGAAACTGGTGCATTGATAAAAACCCAATGAAAAAATTGAACATTGTGTGCTAGGATTATCCTAGAAATTACATAAAACTTGTCGGAAAGGGCCAACCATGGAAAATATAAAAACATAAAAATTTATTTTGTTGAGTTTCATTGTTGTTGATAAGTGACACATCAGTACAGAGGTGCTGCGACAAGGTGAAATGAATCTAATTAATTAAAATCGTTAACAATTCATCATAATGATGCCAAAACATAGTGTAATATAAATTATTATTTGAGTTTCATCAATTAATATCCAAACATGGAAACGCAGTATTTTTAGCACAATACTGTAAGTACTCTAAGACATTGTTGAGTGGCGGGGATAAATGACAAATGATCAACTCTATTTATTCCACCATTCAAATAATTTCTAGAAACAGTGGGGTGCAGATCAAGAATACTGACTGCATGCATGTGATCATGTTCTTCCTCGACCATCAATCCATTCCCATATATGGGTTTGAATTCATTGTAAATGATTTTTTCTATTCTCCCGATTGAAAATAAAATGCAGGGCAACTCTCTTTCTAGTTGATATGAGGATATATTTTCCTTGAGGGACGGGGATGGATTTTATAGGGGTTGATAATGGGAATAAAAATCATATTGATTAATTTATATGCATCATGATTAAGCTAATTGGAAAAAATCTGAGCTGACACAAACAATTTTCCATTTGTACAACTTGGGCGTTCATGTGTTCTTCATGACCGTACCCTCAAATCTATTGCAAGGTGAACTTGAGGATGTAGTAGGGAGTTTGTAAACATGAGATGTTATAGGAAACAAACAAAATGATATTTGGATCACAAGAATAAACATAGTGGCATGCGGAGGCTGCAGTTTATGGGAGGTGTTGCACCCTGACGGTGTGACCGAGCAGTTGTGGCCACAACCAGTTGGGGTCTTTATGGTACGGTAGCGTTGTGCCACTCGGGCACCATGTTAGAGGAGAATCCTACATCGTATAGCCATGGTGATCTTGTGGAATACATTCCCTAATAGATCTCATGCGGGTAAGAAGCAGCTAGCCTCAGTCGGTCATGTGGCTACACACTCGAAAAGCCTCAGGCATCCGAAATTGATGTTATATGGCATGTCATTGTTGACCGGTCCAATTGGGAGTACATGTACTCTAGGTATCCCATGGATGTGGAATGAACTGACCTACCAGTGTGGGATAGGCCAGATGAAACCAGATCATCGGGAAACACTTCAGGCTGGACACACAGTCGAACCAAGATGGGTCCAGTAAGGCCCAAATGGCCTATAATAGTGTCCATGACGAACCGGGTCAGCTCAGACACAATCATATTAGCACTCCGGGCTAGTTCGGGTCATGTGGGACCCCCCGATTTGGTTTTAATGGGTATGTTAGATTGGATCAGACCAGGCTCGAATAAAACCACCCACAAATTTAATAAAAAAACATATATCATTCAGATCATACATCCAATTGACACAAGGTTTGTTGCATTGGGAACATTATGATGATAATGCCCTTTGGATGTACTCCAAATGTGGTTCTGTGATAGAAGAGATATGAACAATGGATTGACGAGTAGATTATCCTCGAATCAAGTGCACAAGAGAGTGGGAATCCTATCAATGGATTTGAAACAGAGGCTCTAACGAGTGTACCATAGTGGTTCAATATACGAGTGTACCTTAGTGGTTCAGCCGATGAGCGTAACTGAGTGTTTCATAATATGAGCATACTTGTTTGGTTTAGGCGAAGATAATATCACAATGGTTCAATAAACGAGAACACATGAGTGCTTCACCATGTGAGCGTACCTGAGTGGGTCAGCAAAAAAGCATACCTTAGTGGTTCAGCATACGAGAATACTGTAATGGTTAAATATAAAAGTGGACTTTAGTTGTCCATCATCTGAGTGAGAAGACCATAGTGGCTCATCATGGATGGGTCACTCTATATTACAAGAATAATTATCTCTATAACTAATAATCATACTTTATACACATTGAGTTATACCAGGTGTGAGCTCTCTTTGTTGAGTATTTTTTCTATGTGATCTTGTTGTTTGGATCATATTTGTGGAAATTCCATTTTGGTTTGGTGACCCTATACAGTATTGGGGTACTCACCCATGCACGAGCTATGTCTACAGATGTTTTCTCTCATGTAGGTGATCGATAATTCAATGGAGATGTTGCGTGGTCCAGGACCCGGTTGTTCTTAGTGGGACAAGATAGAGGCACATAATTCTATGACTACACGTTGCAACCTTCGCCTACCTTTCATTCAGGGTCTTTAAATGATGAACCATGGTATTTCTACATTATTGAGTTGTTTTGTACTTTTATTTTGTCCCCACTTTACTTTCATTTGTATTATAATCTCAGTAGTTGTCTTAGTTACAGTTGTATATTATATTGTTTTTTCTATCTGTTGTTTCATCATTGTGTGTGTGTACATATTAAAAATAAAATTACTTCCCTTTTTCAGATATTCCATTCTGGTGCTAGTTTCCATCCCCTAGCCTATGTATGGTGGGATTGGGGTTGTAAAGGCATAGGCCCTAGGGGATATGTGGTGACAATGTGGTATTATAGGAGGTAGTTTATACAAGAAGAACTTAGAGTATTCAAATATTTTATGGGAAAAAATGGTAAGTGTTTTGAGCTCAGATTTTAGGATAGGGAGTCTAGTGTGGGTGTGGTGGCTGACATATCCATACACTAGGACCCTGAATTTGACATTCTGACTTAGTACATGAAAACATTGGATACATATGTCTTTGAGGGTTTTCCTTGTGATATTTTTGAGTCATATTCATCTTACAATGTAAAATATATTGACTGTGGTTAATATTGATCTTTTTTAGGATATCCACAGAGAATGCGAGGCAAGATTCATATATATTACCATGAGGACGGTCTATATAGAGATACATATTTCGTATAGGGACCTTTTCCTAAGATGGAACCATCTGGTGTTGTCCATGTGATACCACCAACCATTGGTCTGCAGTTACTAACGACTCCACTTCTAGTGGATGCACATAGGCTAAATGCATTCCATGAGTTATAATGACATAAGACTACCGTGTTCAGGAGAGAAACAGATCTATAGGTTCCTGGGGATTGGTTTGGGATGATGACGTGAGTCATCCGCTTTGTTAAGACTACACATGACCAGATAATGATTCAAGCAACAATCATTTTTTAGGTATCAGCAGAGAGATGTTCGACATTGACTATCCAGAATCATGGGGAGGCGAACCTCAACTAGTTTGACATAAAGAAACTTTTTATGGAGGATTCCATCCTCACATAATTGCAATTAGTATACATATAAGATATTATTCCCAGACCACAATGATACCCAACAGTGGCTAAGTACACTGTGAGGTTCACAGACCTCTCTCATTACTCTATTGATATTGTATGAGAACCTTTATTTTGGGCCAGAGGCTTTGATCAGGGAATTCAATGGAAGATCATAGCATCAATGATTTTATTTATTGGTACTATAGAATCAGGTTTAATAAATCAAGATCTAATAGTATAGAGATTCCTCGCTAAGAGCGCACCATTTTTGAGAGCTACTCCCAAGCGACGAGTGGTCGAGTAATCTGTGGTGGGTAACCGATAGATAATTCAAAGGTCCAAATTGAAGAAACCATTTAGATGATAAACATAGTATTCAGTGCCAACAGTGAAAGGATCTTATTGTATAGGGATTCATCCGGGTAGAATAGTATTCTATGCATGCAGAAGGCATGGGAATATGGATCATGATTGACTGACTCACTGTGAAGATGACCGAGAGATGGTAGTGGGGCCTCCAAGGATGCAAAAGATACATTAATAGGTTGGTTTGATAGGTGGAAGACATATCAAATGAGTGAGACATGTGGTAGGAGGACATAATATGTTTGAGTTATAACCACCACCACCCCCAGGTGGTCTTCCAATAGCTCTAGGATCAGGTGGAATGGGGCTTGAACCACTTCAGGTAGTTGAAGCCTACAGTCCTGATGTCCCATATATTTTATAAGGTATGATATATGTCTTATCCACTATTGTTATAATTTTTAAAAACATAATTTCTAGTCACTAATTCATTGACATATACCTTTTTTGAAGGTAGCAGTTTCTGATTATGTCATTGGCTTGACCCTTACGATTAGATACACCAACAGGATGGTATTTGATGATCAAACATTGTTGTTGATAGTGTGAGATTACTCATGGTGGAAAGATACTTGGTTGTTCTATCATAGTTGATGCATAGAGGCCTTACGATTCCATTTTTTGTATGGAATGTCTTTAAGAAGTTCATTCTCAGATCATCTTTTATAGACATGTAATGCGGTGTGCTCGCATAGTTGGTAACTATTTTTGCTTATTCCGTGAGATGGAAAATGGAGCAGCACACAATAGACTCGCACATATGAGTGTGCATCATATCCCTCATTCTTTGGCTAGAATAATCATCGATTTAGTGGATGAGAAACATCCATAGTATTCTATAGTGGTGGATGTGTATGAGGTTGTCTATCTAGAGGATGTTCTAGCAATACCTCCTCATAGAGTGGCAGACTTATACGTTGATCAATACACTAGAACTACACCGATATCAACACCTCCATATTGGATGGCTCCTATAGAGCTCTGTAAGCAGAGCATATATTTTGATGAAATCCAAGGAAAGGGGTTCGTATGTCCCAACATTTTATCTTATGCATACCCAGAGCTGTTTTCCATGAAGGAATAAAAAACATGAGGTTACACATGTTCTATCGGCACCTGATCCAGGAGATCAAGAAGATAATGTATCCTCTACCAAGTATTTGTTACTTATTAAATCAGATGGTGGTAGTGAGATATTTCTTGAAGAGAGTCCTCAGATCATGATATCACTATCATCAAGTAGAAGATGAAAACATCTTGAAGACAACTTGCAGATGTCAGTAAGACCACTATTAGTAATTTGTGAAGTCGTTTGGCATGATAAACTCCTCATAATTATTCATGTGAAAAATGAACAAGATCTGGAATTTGTATATAAACTGTTTTGTAGTGTCCTTCATTGATGAAATCATATGTTATTCTATGTTCAAATAGGAGAAAATAATACACATGATGATTGTTCTTGACATACTCTCAAAGAACAAACATGCAGAAAATCACTCAAAGTGTGTGTTCTTGGATATGAAACACCCACTTCTTGGGACATATCATCCAATAAGAAGGAGTTTATGTGGATCCAAAAAGCTTCAAGGTGGTTCTTTCTTGGGAACCTCATAGGAGCATTATCGAGGTGCCGATTTTTCTTTTGGATGGCTAGGTACTATCATAGGATTTTACCCTACATCTACAGAGTGGAATAACCCATGTTAGACTTATCGAAGAAGGGGAACTATTTCTTGTGGATATAAGGATGAATGTAAATAATTTCGCTGTTGAGGCTGATCATGATGAGTGCTTATATCATGTGGTTTCCAAAGGAGGGAACTTACTACGTGGTATTTTGTGACACATCAGGAATAGGTCTTGGTTCTGTCTTGATGTTGGTGAAATAAGTAATTTATTATGGATCATGACAATTGATACCACAGGAGAAGAACAATTAAACTTATGAGATTGAGTTTGCAGTGGAATTTCTCACAATTAAGATGTCGTTATAGTACATTCTGGGGGAAAACGTTATCATCTACTTTGACCACAATATTCTCTATTATTTCCATTCTCAGAAGAATCTAAACCAGAGAATTTAAAATTTTCTAGATATCCTCTAAGAATATGAAATAAATATTTATTACACTCTTAGAATGGGGAACATGTTGGGAAATGCTATATGAATAAGATCATGTTCACAACATCCAAATAATGCATCATATGAGTTGTACTTCCTTTAAATATCCTTTTGGGATATATAAATATATATATGAGCCATATTTTATTTAGTCTATGATATTATCCCCTCCACTCTTACATTGAGTTAGAGAGGTGAAACTCGGAGATTCCTACTACGAGACTACACATTCAAAGATATCCATATGGAATTCCCCTAATAGATATTTGAATTATGGGTGGCACATCATCCTTTTCTGAGGTAGCACATTTTTATTAGTGGTGTTACAATATGAAGTATTTATGGAGTTCCATACATCCCCTTTAGCGGTACATCAATGTCTATTTAAGATGTTCCATGAAATTTGATGTCATTACTCGTTTCTAGGGATGAAAATGGTTTTGGAAGAGTTTATCTGTAGAAGCCTCAATTGTTAGAAGTGAGGGTTAAACCTCATATTCTCCTAGGTTTGACACAACCCCTCTGGGTTCTAAAGTGGAAGTGGTATGGAATATTTATGGAAGATGTGATTGGATGAATATGTACATATAGGGAATACACTACATTCTAGGTGATAATATAGTAACCCACCTAGTCGACCCACTTCAAACCCATAAGAGAATAGCTATAACAACCCTGATTTTTATTACACACTTAAACCTAAGTTATTACAAAAATTTTCATTTCATTAAATATAGAAGATCAAGTGGTCTAGTGTATTTGGGACATAGGAATGATACATAACATCTTAGAACCTAAAACATCCAACAAATTTATTGAAAACATCATTTACATGACCAATGAATTCCCTCATACCAAGCATTGCGTGGGCAAACCTGAGGACATGCATAAGCAAAGGGTGAGCAATAAATCCCAGTAAGGGAATAAACATGAAATAATGTGTGGAATACAATACATGTTAGAAAATAAGCCAATCAATGGATAAAAAGATAAAAATTAACATAAAGTCTTGATAAATCATGATAATCATAACATGGAAATGTGGAAATAACACTTAACATGGAATTATCATGTGCTAAGGATCATTGCACATAGATAAAGAGTAAAACATCATTGCACATGATACACGAGTGAAACCTTGTTTTACATGAATTATCATGATTCCAATCCCATTTCCCATGATGTATCATGATAAAATACATTAACTAATGCATTGGAGCTCTTTCAGGGAGCACCCTTCTAGAACATTTCATTTCACTCATAAGTCAGTCAAATGGATCATAAAACATGGAATCAATAAACATCATTGGTTCCACGATAATGGAATGTGTAATAAATACATTGAGAATTATAATTAATAAGTTAATTTTCTAAAGGTGAATACCATTGATAGAGAAATGGAAATGGTATTCACTACACAATGCCATTGGCTTGGAAAATCATAGTGCAATTTGAGCAGCATAACAACATGAAATATGAATTCATAAAAGATTCTTATTGAGAGAGAAATGGGTTTCATGTAATGTTTACAGGAAATGGATATTAATGGGTTCATATAGATACATGAACCAATAAATTTAATGGAATTTATATTCATAATAAAAAAGATTTACTTGGATGTAAATGAGGGGACAAAAATCACTCACAGAATTTCACCATGGTAACAGGTGTACATGGAAGGAAATAATGAGATAGAAATGAGTATCCCATAATCCAAAAATAATGAGGGACGTATGGGGGAGGTGAAAATTCATACCCCAACGCATTTAGTAGAAACAATGGCATACAAACTTCAAAAAGCATGGATGAAAAATAGAAAAGAACAAATCCCTTACATAGAAGTGTGATCCCAAAGGATAGAGATATGTTTGAGAGATGATTATTGGGAGCCTGGGTCACATTGGGAGGATCATAGAGAGAGTGGGAAGGATTTTATTTAACTAAAAAGGCATTGAGTGAAGAGGAAGTGGGAGCTTGGTGGGTTTACATGGGAAAAGAGAGGGATTTCATTATTATTTAGGTTTGAGACACCACACATTAAACAAAATAATCCCAAAAACCTGCCCTTGAATTTTTACCATTGTTTCATCCAAAGAAGATTGGAAAATAATATTTTATGATTCTAATGGCATAAATTCTTAAAATAACAGGGTTTCTTATGTGGATGTGAGTCACACTCTCAAGGAGAACAATTTAAAAAGCAAAAATGTTTTATAAGCCTTGAATAGTCCACTAAATCTTGGTAAAATAAATCAAACAAACCCAAAATCACTTTATATCAATGGTAAAACATATATTATCCGAAAATAATCTTTATATTATTTTATTACATCACTATTGCGTCATTCTGATATAATAAAACACTTTATATATTGAAATAGTATTTAATTTTACAAAATAATTCACTGTCATTGAAAATTATGAAAAATTCACAATTTTATAATTTTGACCACGTGATTACAAAAATAATATTAAATTAATCTAAATAATTTTTTTAAATAGGTGAATTTTATATTTTACAATAAAAACTTATATTTATCAAAAATTCATTTGTTTTGACAAAAGCTGCTTTCAAACATGAATAAAAATCACAATTGCATTCGTAATATTAAATGATAATTTATATATAATAAAAATTAATTTAATAATATTATTATTATATTATTAAAATATTATTTAAATAAAAAATCCATTAATTCATAAAAATAGATTTCTTAGTTGAATATTAAAAAAAATAATATTTTTGCTTTAAGAACTATTTACAAAGTAACAGTAATAAAATGAAAGCTTATATTATATAAAAAAATAACGTACATTGTAATAGTTCTAGGTCCTTGATATATAACCCCTAATAACACCCTCATATGACTAAAATGTATGTTGTGCGATGTTGATAGACTATTGGGGTGGCTTAGATAAATTTCCCTGGTGGTAATCTCTATTAACATCCACTTCTCTCATAGTCAGTTTCGCTCTAACATAACATGTTCAAGCTCATCTTGGGCTTGGTCAAAAGAGAATCCCAATGATTCCACCTGCATTCTATGCTCTGATAAATGGGCATTGTACATGGAAAGTCTACTGTATGAGGTCATCGCTTCCTCTTTCTATGTAAATTAGATTTCTTAAAGCTCTATGTTTAAACTAATCTTCTGATCACTATTTAATGCCTATATTAAAAAACATTCATAATTCATAAATTTATTTTAAAATCCTCAAATATAAAAATAATTAATTTCAAATTTTATATAACCATAATAAATCATTTAATTAGATCAAGAGGAATTTCAATTTATGAATGTTTGGGTCGTTACAGTATCCCCCCCTTGAAAGATTTCACCCTCAAAATTTTATATTCCCACTCTAAAACAAATGTGGGTAACTCTACCACATCACTTCCTCTGATTCCAACATCTATTCTTCAATAATGTGGTTTTCAAACAACACGTTGATGAGGGGCATCGTCTTTTTTTGTAGAACATTTTATCTACGATCTATGATCTTCACTGGTTTCTCCTCAAAAGAAAGATCATCCTATAGTTGTACTGCCTCTGAAGAGAGTACACGTGAAAGGTATAGTATGTACATTCGTAAGAGGGATACATGAAAGAAAAAATGTACAATGGCCATGGTAGGTGGATGTGCTAGTTGATAGGACACAACACCGACAAGATCTAGAATATCGAAGGGGTAGTTGTACCTAGGACATAACATCCACTTATTTCCAAACCTCGTGACCATATTCCATTAAGAAATACATAGAAATTCTATGTATCAAAAATTAAACTCAAGGATTCATCGAAGTTTACGTACATATCTCTTCTGTCATCTCTGGGATGCCTTGATATGCTATTGAATGGTTTTCACCTTCTCCCCCATTTCTTCTACCATTTATGATCCTAGAAACTTACATTCACCAACTTCATCAAAACATGCTGGTGTTCTTCTTCCCTTACCATATAGGGATTCAAAAGGTGTCATTAATATGCTCGAGTAGAAATTGTTATGTTAGAAGAATTAAACTAATGGAAGATGTTGGTCCCACCCTCATTTTAAGTTTGTAGAACATGATCTTAACATATCCTCCTATGTTGGAATAGTTCGCTCAAATTTTCCATTATATTGATGATTATAGGCCATAATGAAGTTATGTTTAGTATCCAGAGCATGTTAAATATTCTTACGAGACATAATGTTTGATCTTGGATATCGATCAGATACAATAGATAATGGTACTCCATGCAGCCTTACCACTACTATGATATATATATATATATATATATATATATATATATATGTGTGTGTGTTCCTGATGATCCAAGGAGAATTCATCCCAAATTTCAATAAAGTGTGAAGACATTGTAAGACAGTCCCCAAAAACCCAAATTCCATTATTTATTTTTGATGTATTCCGAAGTCTGGTGATAAGGTCCATGGTAATGTTCTACCATTTCCATGCTGGTATGGGCAATGGTTTTATCATCCCCTTAGACTACAACCTCTCTTCCTTCAATAGCTGACATGCCAGACACATTGATGTATAATCAACGATCTAATTTTTCATATTATCCCACTAATAATTCTCTCCGAGATCATGATACATCGTTGTTTTTTCTGGGTTAATAAAGAAATATGAACTAAGTGGATCATCCAATAGTTCCTTCTTCAGATCTGGACTTGATGGAACAAATAGTCTTTTCCAAAATCTCATAATTCTTTCTTCATTAATATTGAACTCTGAGGATTTCCATTTTCTTATAGAGTCCACTTTCTTCTAAATTCCCACATCATCATTTTGAGAATCCATTAACATTTCCAAAATAGATGTTTGATCAATATTTTCTGTAAGGATTGATTATGTTCCCTCCTTTATGATTCCCATTTCCATATTCAGCATGTCTATGAAGATTGGTTCCTTTTAAATTCTCATCAATGATATAATAGTCAGTTCTATTCTACATAGATCATCTAAAACCATGTTCATTTTCCCAGGGAGGTAAATAATTGAGTAGTCATAGACATTGATAAGATCTAACCATATTAATTGGAACATGTTCATCTCTTTCTGTATGAATATATAAATAAAGATTTTGTGGTCCGTATATATTTCACACTTCTCCCCCAAAGAGATAATGACGCCATATTTTTAATGCTATAATCACTGCAACCATCACCAAATCATGTGTTGGATAATTATTCTAATGAACTTTAAATTTCCTTGAAACATAGGCAATGCCATTTTAACTTTTAACCAACACATAGCCCATTTCCTTTTTCGAATCATCAATAAATAACACAAATAGTTCTCCACTTGTGAGTAAAGTGAAAATGGGTGTAGTGATAAGATTCTTTTTTATCTCCATGAAACATTCTTTGCATTCATCACTCCATGAAAACATTACTGACATCAAAATTTTCTTAGAATGTGGGTTGTAATATCATAAGAAATATCTCAAAAATAGTCTATAATATCCAGATAACCCAAGGAATATTAAGATATCCATTACTGATGTTGGAATTTTCCATCCCTCAACTACTTCTATTTTTGAGGAATCCATAATTATCCCATTTCTAGTGATGATATGTACCAAAAATGTGACTTATTTCATCCAAAATTCACACTTGTTGTACATTGGATGGAGGTTCTCTTTCTGCTAGGTCTCTAGTATGGTTCTTAAATTCTCATCAAGATCCTCCTTGGTTTTGGAGTATTTCAGAATATCATCCGTAAAGACTACCACAAATATGTCTGGGTAATCCCAAAAATGATTGTTCAACATGCCCACAAATATTTCTGGAGCAGTAGTGAGTCTGAAAGGCATTAGTATGAATTCATAATTTTTGTATGTTGTATGAAAATCATTCTTGAGAATATCTCCCTTCTTCACCCTTACATGATATTATCCTGACCGCATATATATATTAGTGATGTATTGTACTCTACGCAGCTGATAAAACAACCAATCAATTCTTATGAGAGGATACTTGTTCTATATTGTGATTTTTTACCTCATGATAATCTATGAAAAGGCGCATTGATCAATCCATCTTGTCCATGGGGACTAGTGAAAACATCATGAAGCACATTGGCATATATACCCTTTATTAAGATTCTCCCGTTATTGTTTCTTAATCCCATCAAGATCCACAATAACCATTCTATACAGATTTTTTGATATTAGCAATATCTCCTTGTATAAGTTCAATTGCGATTTCAAAATCACATCTAGGTGGATGACCATGCAATACCTCAGGAAACACTTCATCTAATTAACTCATATTAAGCATGTATTGAAGGCTGGTTTCCTCCTTAGAATCAATCATTTGAGCCATATATTCATGCTCAAAAGATAGTAATATCCACATGTGACACAATAGAGCTAAAGAGGATTCATCTTCCTCATTGCGATTATATTAAATTAGAGTAAAATTATCCACTTGCAGTGTGATTTCCCTCTCCTGACAATTTATGTTGTCCCTATAAAAAGAATTCAAATCAATGTCCATAATTGCATCAAATTCCACTAGAGTGAGAATAAAGAGGTTCACAGGGAAATTCAATCAACAAATTAAGATAGGGGAGGAGTTATATTCATGGGATGAAACGAATTCCCCATTTTCCATACTCACTAACGTCATTAGTTCCATGATTTGTGGGGGTGATGGGAATGTTTTAATAATAATTTGGGATATAAAAGAATACATAGAATCAGAAATGTTGTACCTACCTTTCACTCTTTTATTGAGGTTTTCCCTTATCTGATATTGACACGGGATGAGTACATTAAACATTTAAACACATAAATGGGATTCAAATGAAAAAAATGGATGACATATAAATGAAATTTATTTCTTTAAATTATGAATCTATAGGATTCAATCTATGTTATCAATAATATATTTACTAAAATATATTTGTGGAGGAATTTTTTCATTTCCATAATAAGGGATCATAAAATGATTGTGAATTTACCAAAGAATATCCCCCAAGTGTGTTTCAACCAATAGTGCAACAAGGTCTATTTTCCTATGCTAGTTCCCAATCAAGTCTAGCTTAAAGCAGTGTTTTCAGGTTTTACCCCTAGGATTAATATGTGCCAGAGCCACCTCTACCTGCTTGTATATTGAGAGGGATGTATTTTCTTGATAAACCACATTCTTAGTACTCTCCAATACGTAGGGATGTTTTTATTATACTTAATCATTTTCTATGTGTTCACTAGTGTTTTCTAATCATAATCCCAAAAATAACTAGACATATCCTCTAATAACAACTATAACAACCCCGCTTTTTATTTCACATATAAACCTGATTGATTGCATAAAAAATCCACTTGAAAAAACATAGATGATTGAGATCTATAATGTCTTTGGGGATTATGAAAAATACATAATATCTTAGAAAATAAAACACGGAACATATTTATTGAAAACATTATTTACATGACCAATACATTCTCTCGTACTTATCATTACATGGGATAACTAGAGGACATGCATTAGAAAAGGGATAGCTATATAGCCCAGAAAGGGAATAAAAATGGAATAACATGAGGAATACATTACATGTTATAAAATACTCATATCTATGGATCAAATGAGTGAAATAAAAAAAATGCATGATAAAGAATGATAATCATAACATGAAAATGTGGCAACAAAACTTATCATGTTATTAGCAGGAGCCAATGGTCATTGAACATGGAGCAGGAGTAAACCCTCATTGCACATGAAGTAGGAGTAAAACCTAATTTAACATGAATTATCTTGAGTCAAAACACATTTCACATGACGTTTCATTATATTATACATTACCCAATGCATTGAAGCGCTATCAGGGCACACTCTACATGAACATTTAATTTCATGCATAAGTGTCAGACATGGATAATAAAAAATGGAATCAATGTTCTTCATTTATTCCTCAATAAGGGGATGTGTAATAAATACATGAAGATTTATAATCAATAATTATATGTTCATAATGGTGAATACCCTTGATAGATAAAGGTGCTTGGTATTCACTACACAATGACATTTCCATGGAAAATCAAACATTAATTTCTGTAGCATAACTGCGTGAAGTAATATATCAAAAAAATAGTCGATGAGATAGAAAGGGGTGTCTCATCATATTTACCTAAAATGTACAGTAATGGTGTCATATAGATAAATGTACCAACAAAGGTAAGGGAATTTAGATGCATAATAATACATAATTACTAGGATGTAAATTAGGATAGATAAATCCCTCATAGAATATCTATTGGGTAACATGTGTACAAGGTTTGAATTAATGAGATATAATGGGGTATCCCATCATCAAAACATAAATTCCAAAGTATGGGGAGGTGGTAAATCAAACCCCATCTTTTTTAATTGAAAAAAGGGCATAATAACTCAAGTAAAATTAGATGAAACTGAAAAAGGAAGAAATCCCGTACATGGAAGTGTGAAACCATATCCTTGGTAGAGGCTTGAGAGAGAAATCATGGGATCTTGGGGAACCATTAAATGATTATAGAGATATTAAGGAAGTGTCTGGTCAAACTAAAAATGATTAGAGTGAAGTGGAAGTGGGATCATGGGTGGGTTTATATAGGAAAGGACAAGTAAATCATTGTTATTTATATTTAAGACACCTCACAATAAACTAATCAGAACCACATACCATACCATTATTTTATCCCTAGGTTTTTTGAAATGGGGAGTGCAAAACAACATTTTATATGTCCAGTTCCCTAACTGCATAAAATAATAAGGTTTCTTATGTGGAGGTGAGACACACTCTGAAGGAAAACAATTTAAAATGACAAAATGTTTTATAAGAATTGAAGGGTCCACTAATCCCTTATTAAATAAATTAAAAAGCCCAAAATATCATTATATTAATGGTAAAATAAAGATTGGCCTAAAATAATGTTTATATTATTTTATTACATCACTAATGGCCCATTATGATCTCTTAAAAGACATAATATATTTAAAAGGTATTTTATTTATACCCAAAAATTCGACTGTCTGAGAAAATTATAAAAAATTAACCATTAAATAATTTCAGAATCCCGATAAAAAAATAATATTGATTTTAACTAAATAATTTTCTAAATATATTTTTTTTAATTTTAAAATACAAACTAAAATTTATCATAAATTCATGGGTTTTCACAAAAACTAAATTCAAACCTCAAAAAAAATTACAATTGCATTCATAATAATAAATGATCATTTATATTTATTAAAAAAATAATATAACAAAAATAATAATATTTTATTAAAATATTATTTTAAAAAAATCCATTAATTCATCAAAATTGATTTCTTAGTTGAATATAAACTAAAAATACTATTTGTGCGTTTAAAAAAAATTAACAAAGTAACAATAATAAAATCAATGCACAATTTGTATAAAAAACTAATATACAATGTCATAGTGCTAGGGACTTGTTAAATAAACCATTATAACACCCACTTAAGATCAATGAAAAAGGAGTGTGATGGTGACATACTTTTGTGGTGGCTTAGATAACATTTCTCAGGTGGTAATCCCTGTTAACGTCCACTTCTCCCATAGAAAGTTCTGTTCAAGCTTAATGTGTACAAGATCAACTTGGGATTGGTCAAAATAGAATAAAAATGACACCTCCTCCATTTTGAGATAAGGAAAATAGGATTCGTGTGGGTAAAGTCTACTGGATGAGGCCATTGATTCCTTTGTTTGAGTAAATTGGATTTGTTAAAGCCATATATTTATATTAATCTTATGATCACTATTAAATATCTATATTCGCAATGTCCATAGTTATAAATGTATTTTAAAATCCAAAAACATAAAACCAATGAGGTTCACATTATATATAACAAAAATAAGACATTTAATTTGATCAGGTGGATTTTTTTTAATGAATTTTTGGTTTGTTACAATAGCATTCTGAAGCGAGTGTGGGATGCCTCTACATGCTTGACATAGTTCAAATCCATGGAGCCACATCGATGATAGTCTCATATAAGGATTCATGATTTACATCCTATTTGTGGAAGAGATTATAGGAGGCATTTGAGATACAGCTATGATTTATCACACCCTTTCACCCACAGAAGGATGGATAGACTGAGCACAAAAACCATAGAAGTAGTTATTCATTCATACATTCATGATTTGGTCGTAGTTGGAAGGTCCACCTACTATAGGTGGAATTTGGGAACAAAAAAATATACCACTCTACCATGTGTATGGAACCATTACATGAACTATGTGGAAAACCATCCAGGAAACCATTATACAAAGTAAACCTAGGAGAGTGAGCACTCATTGGTAATGAGAAGGTATATTCTACCACTAAGAATGTGAATGTTATCTGAGTGTGTATGAAGATTTCAAAGAGATGAAATTAGTTATATAATGTTAGGCGAGAGAGACCCACTGAGTTCGAATGGTGAGACCACTTATTCCTATGAGAATCTTCTTGATGGGGGATACCTAGATTGGACCTGGGTGGAATGTTACCTCTGAGGTTCATCAGACCATTCCTGATACTACGTAGAGTGGGAAAGGTGGTGCACTGCTAGGTTCTACATCTGCAGTTAGAGATAGTGCAAGATGTCTTTTTCATATCCCACATGTGGAGATATGTGTGCTTTCCTTCTCACATTATCGACAATAATCAACAATAGAATGAATACATGGTGACTTCCAAAAAGTACCAAAAAAAGACAGGTGTTCGACATGAGGGGATCCTTCATGGATTTTCAATTCATCTGGGGAGTATTTTTTTGTAGCATGGGAATATCTAGGAGATAATGTGTGAGGTATAATCTCATATTCATTCTTAGAACCTCAATTTACTTGATTATCCTTTTTGTCATATGAGGACATAAATCCACAAAGGGCGGAGTAATGTAATACCCCATAATTCCATGTAAAATTTTAGAAAATTTAATTCGATTATTTTGAGACCCGACTCAGTGGTAGCATGTAATTTTGTGACCTAGAGTGGGCAGAACATATTTTTGAACTATTTTTAAATTTTCATTAAAAAAAATGTGAGCATGTTTTTCTATCCTTTCAACCGGTTCCCATATCAAAAATATGAGGTCATCATTGAACTCAAAGTTCCAAATTTCACATTGAAATGGACTTACATAAACTGGCGTGGTCGAACATCAAATATTAGTTTTTGGATGTAAATAAAATTATTTAATATTCATTGTTATATTTTCAAATCATTAGAACCCATCGATTGTAACTCGGAATAAAAATAAAAGTGTACCATTGTTCTCATTTGGGCATGCTTCACTTAGGAAGAGTATATCTTGGAGAATCGTGGGTCAAGATTAAAACAATATTTTCAGTATTTTTTGAATAAATATGGAATACATTATAATGCTATTTTATTGGATTTCATCGTCATTGAGAATTGGAACGTCATCACTATAGTTTGAGGAAATGGATGAAATGAATCTTATTAATGGACCTCATCAGTGAGGCATTGTAATGTTGCTACAATAAAGCATTATATAAATTCTGATTCTTGTTTTTTCAATTAATATCCAAACTAGCAATGAAATATTTTTTCACAAACCAAGAATTACTCTGAGGCTTTTGCTGGTGGGGATGATAAATTATGAATGACAGTTTCTTTTTTTTCCACCATTCGAATAAAAGCTAGAAATGGTGGGATTCAGATCATGAAAGATTAATGAAGCCACATGATCACACTCTTTCATAACCAAAAATATTTTTCCAAGTAGGTGTTTAAATTCATAGTTAATAGTATATCCCCATTCTCCCCTCTAAAAAATTAATGTCGATCAAAACTCTATCAAGTTGATCCACAGAATAAATTTCCCTACATTAATATAAATTTTTTTTGTTTTGGGTTGATAATGGGATCAAAATATTATTGATTATTAATATGATCTCTATTTCCACAAATAGGAACCAATCTAAGCTGAAATTAAGGAAGGATGGTTTCTTCCATTAGGTTGTTTTTGTGTTCTTCGTGACTGAATCCCCGAATAAACATAAAGGTAAAAAAAATGATGTAACAAAGATGGAGGAGACATGAGAATTGTGCTGGAGAATTTGGATAGAGAATCAGTCCCACAGAGCGGACCCATGGGCTAGTCAAAGACAACACAGGCATGTCAGGGTGGAAAAGTTGCAACCAGTGGGGGTCATGGCAGTGCAGCATGGTGTTTCCACCGGTGTGATTCATTAGAGTAGTATCCAATTTCACAGGGCCATGTTTAGTCGGTGTCACGCGGTCCCTAAAAGTTTTTTTTACTTGAATGATGTGGACGACCTCTTCCGGACACATGGAGTTGAACCCCGAACACCTCAGGTATAAGGCCCCGACCATAAACCTTAATTAATATTGAATTAAATGAATAATTCATATTGATGATTTTTTCAGGTTTAGAGTTTTAGAGAATTAGATCATAAATCATGAATTACATTACACATTTAAACAAAGTGGTTACATAAATGATAGAATTCAGTTTTTCCCTGTAACAGAAACATATTTAAAATAAAACATGGATTATTTCTTGACACTTCCTTGACACTATCATCAGGTCATGCACCTTTCCCTTGACTTGTGATAAACATTTCAAAAATGCGGGATGAGTATAAAAAGCTCAGAATAGGATATAAAAGTCGAAAAGAAAACATTAGTCCATGTATGAAATCATACATTACTCATATAACATAAGAATTTTAACATACCTAATCAAATCATTAATAAACCATAGAAATCATAAGACATAAAGGTAACATGAGGCATTCATTACATTCTTATGTAGTGAGTAACCCTATAGGTTACGTTTTGAATACCCATTATAGTATATTCCCTAAATCTCTTCGGAGAATCCTTAAAGTTTAACTCCTTCGCATTACCCAATGCATTGGAGAGCTATATCGGGCTCACCCGCCCTTAGTTTATCACGGAACCACCCGTCTTCATAACAATGCCCAAGAACCCTAGTATAATCGTATCACATAAAACATGCATAAAGGAAACATAACATTTTCACGTTTCAATAACAAGATATCAATACAACACATTGATATAATAAATCCATTTTCAGTACCAAAATAAAAGAAAAGTAAAACATGGTATTTACTTTTCATTTAAAAAATGGTATGGCTTGTAGAGGAAGCCGAAACTCAAATAGTGGTCATTGCGGCAGAGAAGGCGTTGTCGGTGCATACATATGACAAAAACATTATCTTTTGTCGTTAAGTAAAATGATTTGTATAAAAAAGATTAATTTTGGATAAACGTAAAACTCAAAGGGGTTTATACACCATATAAAATAAAGTTGTATATAAATCAAAATATGCCACAATGAAAGGAGATTGAGACGATGTCCCTTACAAAGACGGTATCCTTGGATTAAGGATAAATCAATTACATAATTATGTGTGACAAAAGAATAAAAAAATATAAGTGGATATTAATTGTAAAACAATCAGAGTTTATTCACACATATTCATAGAACGACATATTGAAGGAGTGCAAGTTTATCCCAAAGGAACAAAACTAGGTTAAGAAGTTCCCTTGCAAAAATTCGACAGCCTAACGACGTCACTTCAAAATTCAGAAAATGAGTCTATGAGAGATGAAAAGGGTATATCATCAATTGGACATAAAATTTAAATCAATAATAACATATCCCAACATAACAATATTTAAATTAAAAGACCCAACAAAAGAAGTCTTTTAAAAAGAGGAGGGTGAAAGGTTCCCTTACCGACGTGGGTATCATTCGAAACATACACCCCATGAAAGAAGGAAAATACAACATTGATGTAAATAGTCATAAAAGAAAGTACATTACACAAATATTAGAATAATGGGCAGTATATATACCACTCAACGGGAATGGTGTCAAATGTATCATAAATCTCATAGGTATAAAATTGAGAAGAAAAATCCCTATCGAAAACACTGCAGCCTAACGACACAACATAAGACATCCAAAAAATGGATTGATGAGATCAAATAGGGTCTCTTATCATATTATCATACAATTTAAATCATGATTAATATAAAATAACATCCCCCAACATAACAAAGTGGAGCTTAAAATAAGTGACATAATGTAGAGTACTTAAAAAGAAAGAGAGAGGTTGGATCTCTTACAAAAATTCGGTAGCCTAACGGCGCCACTAAAAACTTTAAAAGTTGATTGATGAGAGAAAGTAGGGTTTCTCATAATAATAAAATAAAATGTACATCAAGATGAATATAAAAGAACATCCACCAACATAAGAAATATGAGCTTAAAATATGTGACATAAATGAGAGTACGTAAAAAGAAAGAGAGAGGTTGGATCTCTTACAAAAATTCGGTAGCCTAACGGCGCCACTCAAAACATCCAAAATTGATTTATGAGAGAAAGTATGGTCTCTAAAAATATGAACATAAAAAGTAATTTAAGAGTAATATAAAATAACATCCCAATCATAATAATGATGAGCATAAAAGGAATGACATAATAGAGTGTACTTAAATAGAAGGAGTGGGGTAGAATCCCTTACCTCGTGTCCGACATGACTCGATTGTTCTTTAATATCTTTTATAATAAAATTTGGTCAGTTTATAATTTCATAAGAACCTCTTGTAATGATTATTATTCAGTTAATATAACATATTATAATGTTATAATATTTGGTTAATAAAGTGATTTCATATCAGACATTTTTGTCGATGTTCGGTACATGAGTAAAAATTGAACTTGTTGGAATAGAATTTTCCATGTAGATATAGGTACATCATATCCTGAATATTATTGATGTTTTAAATATCATATATAACCAGTATATATTCATTTTATACTATTCCATATCATTTGGAGAAAAAAATTAAAATCACTGTTCATGGAGACGGTTGGTCGTACGTACGCATGAACACTACTTTAAATTTTTTGTCATATTAATGGAATTAAACCAATATGAGATATATATATTATAATTATAGAATGGTATCCATAATTTAGATGTAGTATATTACATATATATCCATTATATATATGTACTTATAATAGTACATAACATTTGGAGATAAGAAATTGAATGTACCGTTAATGGAGACGGTAAGCCATTCATACGCATGAACACTACATTCATTTTTTTGTATTCAATGGAATGAAATAATATTGATATAAAGGTATATTATAATTACAATATGATATCATATTTAATACCACTAATTCCATCATTTATATGTCCCAAATATGGCATTAACGAATCAAAACACTTTGAGGGGGCGGTAGTCCGCACTTCCTAAAATGAAGATATCGCATTTACCCATAATGGAAACAATAAAGGTATGCCATAAATGAAAAATATAGAAGATTAAGGAACAAATAAACATACTATATATCATATATAAATATATTTACATCATAATGTCCACCTTTGAGGGTGTTAAAAGAATATTGAACAATCATCGTTTCGTGAGGCAGTAATTCGCCATCCACAGAAACAATATGTTCTTTAACCATTATACGGAGGTGTGTGAAAATGTTGCTCGAATCCATCTTATAAAAAAATCCTAGGATATTTAAGATACTGGTGTTGTTACAAAAAAAGTAATAAAAAGTGTTTAGGGGTTTGCAGAAGCAAAATAAAACAAATGATCGCAATGAAGACATTACCTTTAAATCGGGTAACTCTCTTTGAGTTGAGCTCAAAGGCTTCCTTGGAAAAGATTATTCCCAACGTGAGGATTGAATGACAAAGAGAGGGATGTGGAGATATGAAATGGGCAGGGTTTGTCCGAGCCAAAGGCTTTAGTGGCGTGTGTAAGGTGGTAGAGTTGGAGGGCCTTTTATAAAAGGAGAGGAGCGACACTCTTGGAATGTTATAAAATATTACTTTATTATAAAATTATTTTCGAATTTTAAAGGTCCCATAAATTTATATTTCGAGGATAAGGTGATAAGAGTTAGAAATACACCCATCCAATAGGTTTTTTACATGTTTAGGTCTTAGATTTAACATTATCATTTCATTTTATTTAAATCGTTAAATAATGAGATAATAGCTGCATCATCATGGTGACATAAATAATTTAATTTATATAATCTCTAAAAATTATAAAAAAATATCATGATGTAAGAACTATTTTTATATTTCAAATGAATATTTATAGTAAAAAATATGACTTGTATAACCCCATTTAAAAATTGTTTTAATAAAACAACTAATGTTTGTGACATTTTTATTTTAACATTAAATAAAAAGTTATTTATGACATTTTCCTACCAAAGTGGCTTCATAGGGTCCCCAAGTTGACCCATGGATTTTCTTGGTCGGTCATGACACGTCCAATGAGGGTAGGACATGTTTCTAGGTCATTTAATACTATTAAAACATTTTTTTACCGTAAATTACACTAATTACCTTTAATCGCGATTAATAAAACATAAATGTTACTATTCACCAATAATTATTTTGATCTCATTGAATCAAATTTTACTTCTAATGACAACCATGTATGTCAGATTTTTGAAAATCAAATCATAAGTGGAAAAGTTTCATTTGAATGAAAAATCAGTTTCTTTAACTACGACTTAGTGGTTTCACTATTAATCAAAAATTGAAGTTTTTCAGAAAAATACCAAAAAATAACCCTAAGCTATATTTGATATTATGAATTCAAAAAGGACTTATATTTTAAAAAATTACAAACATATAAGTTCAATTAATTAATTTAATAATTAATTCCCACTGTCAAAACAAATAGTGTGTTTTTAAAAACAATATATATTAAAATATTGACACTAGTTTAAGTCCAATTTCAAAAAGAAATTAATTCCAATGACCAATATTGGATTAAATGGTAAAAATATATTCTAATTTAACATTAAAACAATTCAAAATATAATCTATTCATATAAATAAATTAGATTAAAATGAGGTTTTGAATTAAAATACAACATTTTTCACTATTTATTAAAAAAATGAACTTTATCACTAAAATACCAAAAATTTAAACAAAGTAAATTTTGATGTCCCGATTCTAATGAAGAATTTTATTTTTTCAAATATAACACATAAAATTGTCAACAAGTTTATTTAAAAGATTTTCTACTTCAAAAGGTGGTTAATCAGCCTTTTACAGAATATTAGAATGTTTACGCTTAAAATTGGATTCATTCGCATTTTTAATCCTATAACATTTATTGTAAATAGTAAAAATATTTGACAAACAAATATAATCATTTTGTTGTTAGATCTGTTCATTCCCGCCACTACAACAGTTAGGTGTTAACCGCCATTTAAAATAATATTATTTTAGTATTAGAGTGCAACGTAAGATTCCCAAGAAACTCGTTGTTGCATATTGGCTACGCCATCGAGAATTGCGTCCCATTTAAAGTAATATTAATATTTTATACACAAATATGAATAAATGTGAAAATGTCATATTCTTTATTTACCTCGGGTGTTACATCCTTCCCCCCTTTTGGGAATTACGTCTTCATAATTTTAAATTTGGGCTTGGAAACTTCATTTAAAATCCCACATCGGAACAAGAGTTAGTAAAAAAAATCAATTTAAAATAAAGAAGGGAAGTAAAAAGGTCACCCGAGTTAACCCATACAAGGATTCCATGTAGAAAAACATGGATATTGTGAAAAAAACAAAGGGTCTTGTTCTGAGGGAGTGTGATAGTAAACATGTCTAGGAGAAAATTAACAATAAGAAATTCACAAACATGTGAAGGGTTAAATGGTATTCGATTCCCCAGTAGGAGAAGTTAACAGACAACATTTTTGTTTTATGTTACTATTCATTGATGAATTTATTTTTGAGCTTAAATAAATCATAATGAAACATACTTACTTGTCACGTAGACATTCATCATTTACTAGATTCCTTAATCAAACTCCTAATTTCTCCAAAAGATGAGTATTTAGGATATCTTTTTCACATTAAGAGTTCTATAATCAACTTCTTTAGAATCACCTAATCCATAAAAGAGAACTATATATTTACCATGTCTTTAGACAAAAACTAAAACCAAAATTTTCAGTATGAGATCAGATAATCCAAAAAATTATAATCCTTTATAAAAATAAAATCTATTCTTTATTTCCAAAATTTGTCCCAAGAAAAAAAACCAAAGTTGAATGAAGACCATTAGATAAACAATTCTCCATACAATTATTCAATGTAAACCAAACTAATATTGAAACCCAAATATTTGAAGGATTTAATCACATAGTCTTACAAGGTACAAATTAACTTTTATCTCCAAATAACATCAGTTCCTCTTAAATTCTCATATTTCAAAGTAATTTACCTAATCACATATCCTCCATGATAGGTTAATCCTTTCCATAGATATCCCAATATAAACTAAATCATGATTCCTAAAATCATATAACTAAAAATAATTAGTCAAAATATCCAGGGACTTCACGTAGTCCACTGGTAGGAGATAAATACAAGTCACACTTTGGTTGTGGGTTTTATTCCCGCAGCTTTGTCCGACGCGACATGTTGTCACAAGGTCTGCATGTTGTCTTTTTTCCAAAACTATATAAATCATAAAACATTCCCCAAAATGAGATAAAATATTCATAAATAATCATAACATATTTTAACAAAAAGTTTATCTCATGCCTTTAATTTTCCATCATAACATATAATAACCCATAATGTCTCAAATGTAAGGATCATATAAACTATAATGGTTACCTTTATAATTATTACCTGAACATCCACATCGATTGGTCATCTCGTACATGATGAATTACAGATCATACCAAGGTTCAAGTGGTTGATCATGACTCATTGATAGTTGGTTTAGATCAACCACGAGTTCCTTCATTGAATCCCCCATTTCATCCAGTCTCTTAATCAAGGAACCACCACAGTTTCCTTCAAACGTATTGTCACTTTGGTTCCTGCTAGATCCATCCATTCACTAAAAACAGAAATGTCAGTGTGAGTATATCAACAAAACTATCATGTACCAATGAGGAAGATAAACACTAAGATAAACAAACTCATTCACTTTATCTAAAACTAGGACCCTTTCTGAAATCCTAACCATTATGGTAATGTCACTTATGCTTAGAGAATACACTAACCTATAAAGTTATCTATACCGACCTCGGATACCAACTATAAGGCCCCGACCTTAAACATTACTTAATATTGAATTAAATGAATAATTCACCTTGAGGATCTTTTCAGGTTTAGAGTTTTAGAGAATTAGATCATATACCATGAATTACATTCCACATTTAAACAAAGTGGTTACTAAAAACATAATATTCATTTTTTCCAATCATCAGAAACATATTTAAAATAAATCATGTATTCTTTCTTGACACATCCTTGACACTATCATCATATCATGCACTTTTCCCTTGACCTGTGAAAAACATTTCAAAAACATGGGATGGGCATAAAAATCTATGAAAGGGATATAAAAGTACGAGAATAAAACATTAGTCCATGTATGAAATCATACTTTACTCATATAAAATAATCATTTTAACATACCTCATCAAATCATGAATAAATCATAGAAATCATAAGACATGAAGGTAACTTGAGGCATTCATAACATTCTTATGTCGGGAGTAACCCTCTTGGTTACGTTTGGAATACCCATCACTGTATATTCCCTAAATACCTTCATAGAAACCTTAACGTTTAACTCCTCTACATTACCCAAATAATTGGGAAGCTATATCAGGCTCACCCGCCTTTAGTTTATCACCGAACCACCCGTCTTCATAACAATTCCCAAGAACCATAACATAATTGTATCACATAAAACATGCATAATGAAACATAACATTTCCACATTTCAATCACAAGATATAAATACAACACATTTATATAATAAAACCATTTTCAATACCAAAATAAAATAATAGTAATTCATGGTATTTAGTTTTCATTTTAAAAAAATGTATGTCTTGTAGAGGAATCTGAAACTCAAATAATGGTCACGACAACAGAGAAGTCATTGTCGCCGCATACGTATGAAAAAAAACATTACATTTTGTCATTTATTAAAACACTTTGTATAAAAAATATTGCTTTTGGATGAACGTAAAAGTGAAAGGGGTTTATACACCATATAAAAGAATGTTTTGTATAAAACAAAATATGCCTCAATAAAAGGAGATTTAGACGATGTCCCTTACAAAGACGGTATCCCTGGATTAAGGATAAATCAATTACATAATTATGTGTGACAAACGAAAACACCAAATATAAGTGGATATAAAGTGTAAAACAATCCGAGGTTATTCACACATATTTGTAGAATGACATATTAAATGAGTGCAAGTTTATCCAAAAGAATCAAAATTGGGTTATGAAGATCCCTTGAAAAAATTCGACAACCTAATGACGTCAGATCAAAATTAAAAAAATTAGTTAATGAGAGATAAAAAGGGTATCTCATCACTTGGAAAAAAAATTATATCAATAAGAACATATCATAACATAACAATATGTAAATTAAAAGACCCAACAAAAGAAGTCTTTTAAAAAGAGGAGGGTGAATGGTTCCCATACCGACTTGGGTATCTTTCAATACATAGACCCCAAGAAATAAAGACAATACAAAATTGATGTAAATACTCATAAATGAAAGTATATTACCCAAAGAGTATAATGATGGGAAGTATATATACCATTCAACGAAAATGGTGACAAATGTATCATAAATCTCACGGGAATAAAAGGGAGATGAAAAATCCCTTACGAAAAGTTTCTAGCCTAACGGTGCCACTTAAAACTTCCAAAAATGGATTGATGAGATCAAATAGGGTCTCTCATCATATTAACATAAAATTTAGATCAATAGGAATATAAAATAACATCCCCCAACATAATGAGAGATATATATATTATAATTTCAGAATGATATCCATAATGTATATGTAATATATTAAATATATATCCATTATATATATGTACTTATAATAGTACATAACATTTGGAGATAAGAAATGAAATGTACCGTTCATGGAGACGGTAAGCCGTACGTACGCATGAACGCTACTTTCATTTCTTTTTTTTGTCTTCAATGATATGAAATAATAAAGATATAAAGGTATATTATAATTCCAGTATAAAATAAAATGTAATAACATTAATTCCATCCTTTATGCGTCCCACATATGGCATTAATGAATCAAATCACTTTGAGGGGGCGGTAGTCCGCACTTCCTAAAATTAAGATATCACGTTTACCCCTAATGGAAACAATAATGTTATGACATAAATGAAAAATACAGAATCGTAAGGAAGACATAAACATATTATATATCATATATAAATATAGTGGCATCTTAATGGTCACCTTTGAAGGTGTTAAAAGAATATTGAACAATCATCGTTTTGTGAGGCAGTAATTCACCATCCACAGAAACAGAATGTTCTTTAACCATTAGAGGGAGGTGTTTAAATGTGTAGCTATAATCCATATTATATAAACATCTTAGTATATTTAAGATACTGTTGTTGTTTCAATAAAAAGTAATAAAAATATTTTAGGGGTTTGTAGAATCAATATAAACCAATAGATCACAAGGGAAGGCATTACCATTAAATCGGGTAACTCTCTTTGATTTGAGCTCAAAGGATTCCTTGTAAAGGATTCTGCCGAAAGTGAGGCTTCAATGATGATGAAAGGGATGTGGAGATATGAAATGGGCAGGGTTTGGGCGAGCCAAAGGGTTGAGAGGTGTGTGTAAGGTGGTAGAGGTGGGGGCATTTTATAAGAGGAGAGGAGGGCCACTCTTGGAAGGTTATAAAATATTACTTTATTATAAAATTATTTTCGAATTTTAAAGGTCCCTATATTATATATTTCTAGGATATGGTGATTAGAGTTCTAAATACACCCATAAAATAGGTTTTTGACATGTTTAGGTCTTAGATTTTACACTATCATTTCATTTTATTTAAATCGTAAAATAATGAGGTAATCACTGCATCATCTTGGTGTCATAAATAATTTAATTTATTTAATGTCTAATTTTTTTTAAAAAACTATAATGTTATATGAAATATTTTTCTATTTCTAATGAATATTTATAGTCAAAAATATGACTTGTATAACCTCATTTAAAAAATGTTTTAGTAAAACAACTCATGTTTGTGACATTTTTATTTTAACATTAAATAAAAAGTTATTTATGTCATTTTCCTACCAAAGTGGCTCCATGGTGTCCCAAAGTTGACCCATGGATTTTATTGGTCGTCCATGACACATCCAATGAGGTTAGGACATGTGTCTAGGTCATTTAATATTATTAAAACATTATTTTTACCTTAAATTACACTAATTACCTTTAACCGTGATTAATAAAACATAGACGTTACTATTCACCCAAAATTATTTTGATGTCATTGAATCAAATTTTACTTCATAATGACAACCATGTATGTAGGATTTTTGAAATTCAAATCAGATAAGTGAAAAATATTCATTTAAATGAAAAATCAGTTTTTTTAACTACAAGTTAGTGGTTTCACTATTCATCAAAAATTGACGTTTTTCAGAAAAATACCAAAAATTAACCCTAAGATATATTTGATATTCCAAATTCAAAAATGGAAACTATTTTAAAAAATTCAAAACATATAAGTTTCATTTATTAAATTAATAATTAATTCCCATTTTCAAAACACGTAGCATGTTTTTATGAAACAATATCTATTAAAAGATTGACACTGGTTTAAGTCCAATTTCAATGTGAAATTAATTTCAATGACCACTATTGGATTAAATGGTAAAAAAAATATTCTAATTTTACTTTAAAAACAATTAAAAAGTTAATCTAATCATATAAATAAATTATATTAAAAAGAGTTTTTGAAATGAAAATACAACATTTTTCACTATTCATAAAAAAATGAACTTTATCGGAAAAATACCAAAAATTTACACAAAGTAAATTTTGATGTCCTGATTATAAAGAATAATTTAAAAGTGGTTCTCAATCAAAAGGTGGTTAATTGAAATTTTAATGAATATTAGAATGTTTATACTTAAAATTGGATGCATTCTCATTTTTAATCCTCTATCATTAATTGTAAAAATTAAAAATATTTGACAAACATATATAATCATTTTGTAGTTAGTTATATTCATTAATTCTAGTACAATGTCTAGTTGTTAACTACCATTTAAAATAATATTATTTTATAATTAGAGTGAAACGTAAGATTCCCAAGAAACTCGTTGTTGTGTATTGGGTACGCCATCGAGCATAGCGTCCCCTTTAAAGTAATATTAATATTTTATTCACAAATATAGATAAATGTGAAAATTTCATATTTTTTATTTACCTGGGGTGTTACATCTGGTATTAGAACTACAATCATGATGGCTCACCATTGCCGGCTGGGATGACGTGGTGGACCAGTCCATTGTGTGTCCTTTGCTGCCGATAGATTTGGCTCCCCAGTATCGGCCGATCTAGATTAAACTGGGTAGCCGTGAGACTTGGCTGGATGGGCCAATAGTTGATCCAAGATGGGTGTAGTAAGGCCCAATGGGCTTGGCCTTGTGTCTATGTGGGACCATGTTTTCCTAGATAGAAATGTATTAGGTCGGGTTGGAAAAATTGTGTTGGGTCTCATGGGTCCCCTTGAGCCATGTTGGTCGGGTCGGTCTGACAGGGTCGGACCGAACCCGAGCACAAGAATCCCCTTCTTAATAAAATGCCAATATATTTTAACTAAGATTCTAATTTAGGTGGATTCTATGTAGTTGGGACCCTTGAAATGATATATTACATTGGGAATACTAAAAGTATGATTTAGTGATATTCGAGATACGACCGATGGCTTGATAAGTAGATTATCTCAGAGGAAATCACACTATTGAATTGAAATAAAATGGTTGTTTGGGAAATTGAGGCCATAAGGATCATATCATAGTTTTTTATTAGACGAGCATACCTCAGTGGTTTAGCAGATGAGCTTACCTTGGTTTTTCAGAAGATGAGCGTACCAGATTGGTTTAGTAGACGAGCGTAGCACAAGGGTTTAATAGAATAGTATAGTTGAGTGGTTCAATAGATGAATGTGCATCCGTTGTTCCATAGATGATTATACCTGAGTGGTTCATCTGACAAGTGTATCTCAATGGATCAACCGATGGGCATAAATCAATGGTTCAACAGATGAGTAGACCACAGTGCTCTAGCAGTTGAGCGAGAGGAACTCATTGGCTCTTCTAGGTTGTGTTCTTCAACATTACAAGAAGAATCATATCTACTATTGGAAATAATACATTATATACTTTGAGACATACCTGGTGTGAACTATGTTTTTTTTGTTGTGTGATATTTTTCTGTGGTCCTCCATTGTTGTATTTCTGTGGTGGTTTGGGGTACCTTATGAGTATTGTCTTACTGAAACCTGAACATGCATTGCCAGTACATGTCATGTCTTGTGTAGGAGATCAATGATTTGGTGGAGACCTTTGTGGTGGGGGACGAGGTGGTGCTCAGTGAAACGGGTCAGACCAGCATTGTTCTATGGCTATAGACAACTACCTTCCCCCACTCTTCAGGAAGGGTCTAATGTGTATAGACTGGTGTAGTTGTAATTAATTTTGAAGTTTTGGGCTTGTATTATGGCCTCTTTGTACATTCAGTTGTACCACACTATCATTAGTTTTCTAATTAATGGATGTGGAATACATTGTGTATAGTTTTCATTGTTTTAGTGTTGTACATGTGTATAGGTTAACAGTAAACTTTATTCCCCTTTTAGGATATGCCTTTTTGTGTTATTCTCCTACCCCTATCATATGGATGGAAGGCTTTTGGTTGTCACCGAATGGGCCCTAATGGATAGTTCATGACACATGACACTTGAAATTATTTTTTTGGTTTCGTATTATTCAACTATGTATTTCTCATGGATGGGTAATTTTTTAGATACCATCCCAATAACACAAGCATTTTTTATATTTATATGATTTATTTGCACATGTTCTTGTATGGAGGATGGGTTTAAGAATATATATATTCACTATGACATAATATATTTTCTATTTGTATAAGTGAATGTAATAAATAAATTTAATGATCATCACATTGGGGTATTTGTAATGTGTATTATAATGTAAAAATGTTTTTAGATCAAATAAGATTTTAAATTATTAATTTTCGTAGAATTTCTATATGAAAATGATACATATAATAAAATGGTCGAATTATCTAGAGTTTTTTTAAGCCAAAATATATATTTTGATCAAATACATTTCAAATAAGTTCATATTTTTGAATTTATAGTTTTCATTATTTTACAACCCTAAATTTAATTTATGATCTATATGGAGAGAATAACATACATAAACTACTCTTTTTATCATGGCTCCCTATATTAGTCTTTAAGAGAAATTTTTTAACACTTTTTATTTTGAAATAAATTATTATCCAAGACAACACATTGATTGTGTCTCACATATAATGACTGCTCTTTTAAACATATCACCCTTGATAGGTTTTTTTTATTATGATTTCAATGTATCATTCATTAAATATTTTTTTTCATAAATATTTGATAAATATAGTTGATTTTTATGATCAAAATAATCAAACCAAAGGTGGGATTTGGCATCACAATCCATGAAAAAGATACCCAAAATATAGTAGTGACGAACAAAAAAAATTTAATGCTGATACGCTGAAATGAATTGTCATATTTTTTAGCATTACAGTTTATAGAATTTTATTTTTATGTTATAAGTAAAAATGTTCCCATAAAAAATTGTGGGGTTTTAAATCTATTATCATTAGTGAGGGGAAAACATGATTGAGTAGACTTCTATGGAATATTTGATCAGTAGATATTCTATAGAGATAATGAAGAAAATTGTGTCCCAACTGTTATACAAGTATCATTTTTCAATTTATTCTTATGAAGCTCATACCATTGTGTCATGCTGTTTAGGGTAATATGATGATGAAAATTTATAGGATTGGGGGTAAGATGTTGATTTTATTTTATGAATATGATAATAATTTACAATTGTATAACATCATGGTTTGAAAAAACACAGTAATTAATTAATTATTGTTAATGAAACTCATATCCAAAGGGAATTTGAGTTAATAGTGCTGTGATGAGACAAATATATCAGGGATGATCATTAACATTATCTTATATATGTTTTTTCATATTATATTTTCACAATATATTTTTATTAAATGATCATCCCAATTTCATATTGATTCATTTGGTTGACCAAATATATCAAGTTCTTATAAGAAAAAACATATCAGGGGTGTTCATTCATAGTCAATAAAAAGTGCCATATATATTTTTATATGACCATTACTAACAAATTTTAATATTTATGAGGATTTAAAGACCTGTGAAATAAATTAGTTTTATTGATGAATTGGAATGTTAATAATGGGTTATATCACCCAAATTTTCACACCATTATGCATTTATTATAATTTCATGGTATAGGTATATTTTACATAATATATTGAATATAATAAAAAACAGGTGGGTCTAGTGAGTATGGGAAAACATTATCATGGGTATTTTGATAGTCTTGATAAGCACTATGGGTTTTTATATTTATATAATAACATTTCTATCAGATGTTCTGGTGGATGGATTATCGATTCTGTAAATGAAATATTATTAGAAATCCACTTACGGGATCTAAAACTAACAAGTTTAAAATAATTTAAAATAATAATATAGTGTATTGTAGTATGGACAATTAAAATCTATTGTTTATGATGACACAAATTTTACTATCATGTTATGAGTATATTGTGTTATAGAAATGAAAAATAATGTTTGCGATAAACATAATATAAAATCATGAAGAATGTGATGTGTTTTCTTTTTTACAATTTGGAACATAATTTAGGATGTTTATACAGTAATAATAAGATCAATACCAGCATGAATTGTATGTAAATGATTTTATTGAATCTTTTATAGAACCTTCATTTTGTTTAGAGTCTTGATTGTTATAACATAATGTATGAGAAAATATAAAAACTAAAAATGTGAAATAAAAAATAAAATAATGATACTATAGACCAACTCAAATAGGGAAAAAAATTTATGGTATTGATGAATGGATATAAGATATGATAATAACCACTAAAAATTAGGACAACACCAAAAACATTGGATGATTATGTTGTAGAATAATACATGAGGATCTTCGATCAGGACCAGTTGTATGAATCAATTATTTAATAGAATACTGTGTAATGTATTTAAATAAAAGTTCATGTTGGTATGTGAAAATAATGTTCAATTCATAAATTATATCCTTATTTGGATTTTGATTGATTTTGTTAACATTCCATTCTAGGAGAGAATATATAGATCTATATTTTGTGTTTGTATACATAGTCATGGAGAATATTCCAATGGAGTCCAACACACTCATTAAAGATAACCATTAATGATTAGTGTTAATCCTAGACACTCACAGTAAAAAGTGTGATTTTTTAATAATGATTTCTGAAAATAAAGGGGTAGGAATTTCAAATTTTATCATTCCATATCTAGGATGTTTTACATGGAAGGAATAGATACTAATTAGTTCGCATATATTATTCATTATTAAAGGGTAAATACCTGAACATGTACCCTAATAAAAAATGATTCAGTCCATGTTGAGTTATTATATTTTAGGGGAATAATTAAACATCAGGATATAATATTGAAAATGGTATATTGTAACATGATTCTATTTGAAAAAAACCCTAAATTGATAAACCATTGTTGGATCTATCTGTCATTTAATGAAAAAAATTGAATAAAAATACCAATCTTTGAAATTTATTTTTGTTGATAGTAAATCATATATCATTTAGTTTATCATAAAGTGAAATAGGCATAGGTTTAATGATGTATTTTTTCACTTTATTTCCACCCTTATATGGTGTCATTGGGTAAGTATACCTCATGGAGAAATTATAGATTCCCCTCAATGATGATCTAATGAATGGAACCATGGTATGAGTCGATTAATATATAAATATCGTGGATGTTGGGATATTCTTTTCAATATGTGGTTGGGACTCAGATTAGAGGTCTAATAATGAATATGTATTCTGTGGACAATAAGTAATCCATACATTGTTATTATAGGTAAATTACATTGTTAGATCAACCTCATATGTCAGGAAGGTATAATTTTTATCACATGTTTGTGGAATGGTAATGCCAGGTTTGACTAATATTTGTATAACCACCAGATATCAAGGGAATGGATAATAAATCCTTTTGTAGATCATGTACATACATAGGAGACACACATTTAGTTATAGATTTTATGGATGAACATATACAAGGATTATCTATAAAAAATTATCTTCTAGGTTGGACACAAAATTCTTATTGATCTATAAACAATTTTCTTGATACTCTTTCTTCAAAAGAACATATTTTTAATAGGAGAATTATAATGGGGATCTTCATAGTGTGATGCCACACTCTATCTATGAAATTATATTCATTGTAAGATATGATTGGGAATATGATAATGTATCCACATGTTATTTTTTATTTATATATAACACTAATCAAGCAACATGTATTTCAAACATATAATATCCTAGAATAATTCTATATTAAATTCATGGAAAATGGGAATTTATTTTATTTTTGGATGGGGATATGAAAATGGATCTATACTTCAATACATAACACTAGACAATACTAATAAAACTATAAGTATAAAATTGAGTATCGTATAGGTATTTATTTCTCTGGGATAATGGGATACATTTATTAAGGAAGTGGTCAATGACGATGAACTCTTCAATGGAGGCTCCTACAACAGTTTGACTCAAACATTGGATATTTTGACTTTTCAATTATAAAAAATTAAAATTATGATTTCATGGTTTTATATTAAAATAATAATTATTATATACTATAAAAAAATATATATTAAACTTTTATAGATTGATTACTCAGACAAGGTAGATGTAATTTTAAATTCATGGGTATGTCAATGTTAAATAATCATAGTTTCACATCACATAGTGATTTAATAAGAATCATGCCACACATACATCTGGAAGATATTTTAACTTCATAGATCAATATAATATACAAGAAATTGGGAATTGAAATATTTTGGAGAAATAATATTATGTTCTGTCGAATCATATTAATATATTATATTTTTGTATATAAATTCAGACATAAAAAATTGAATTCCTTAACAAGATTAGATTAATGTATGATGTACCATATTGTTCCACATTTTTTTTCATGTTTTACATCATAATGTTATATTGATAAATCTACCAAAACCTCAATGATCACATGAATCATTATATGAAAGAGAAAAAAAATTAAATTATCATAGTAACTTATAAGGTGATTACCCAACACAAGATTTGAAATTCGTGGTCTAGATGTTTTTATACCCTTAATCAACACGCATCTTTGATATTAACTATGTTGTTTAATTCATTAACTTTTTGAAAATTACTATTTTTAAAAAAATATAAAATGAAGAAATTTACTATTTACATTAAAATCTAACAGTTTAGATTTTTGTCAACTATTTATACATTATGTGGAACAAATGATTCCCACAAAATTTAACATTATATGATAGGGATTTAGTTAATCGATGTAAAAATTATCTAAATTATTTCATAAAGACCTATTAATAGGTGTATGATATGATTTATTTTAAATCCATAAAAAAGATTAATATTTTTTAAAGTTGTCATTTTTATGAAATTTGGTCCTTCCATATTTTATTTATAATTTAGATGATTCTTCCTCAATTTCATTTGACTTTTGTGAACCAATACTAGATCTAATCGAAATAAATGAATAAAACATTATTATTGAAAAATCATGAATCTTAATTTTGATATACATCCTGGTTTTGGAGGAAGCACTGTAAAACTGCAATATTTTGTGATAAATTTTTCTGATTTAATTTATTTTTTTTATATTTTTTAGCACAGAATAAAGACAATTTGAAACAAAAATTATATGTTTGATTTGTGAAATAGAAAAAACATATTAATCATAGAATAAACTCAACACATAAATTAAATTTTCTTACATGAAAAAATGATTCTTTTCTTGTGTAACACATAATAAAAAGCTCCCTCGATAGCTTTTATAAAATGCGTGATAATTTTTTACCGAAATAAAATAAAATATTAATAATTATATTAAAATATTATTAGAAGTGTAACTTATCTATAATAATGTATGATATAAATTATTTTTATTGATTTATGAAACTAGTTCGTACCGAGGTATAGAAAATTAATCCTTTTGGTATCAACTACATATAGATGGAATTATGTAATTTTTTATAATAAAAAAATTTCATTAATAAGAATAATATTTTCAATATTAAAACATTATTTTATGTCAATAAAAATAATGAAACAAATTTTCATGAATGTTTAAAATAATTTTTAAATATTATATAATAAATAAATATTTCTTATACAAATAATATAAATTTAGTATGCTAAATATAATAATAATTGGAAATTTATGAAATTTTTGTTTTCCAAATGATAATTTTAATTCCAATTAATAGTGAATTTTTTTAATATTTATTTTGAAACCATTATAATTTTCTTTTAAAAAACTAAACATCATTCATTAATATGGAATATTAAAATGTACATTGAGTTATTTTTTGGTAATTTGTTGAGGAGTATAATTTTTTAGAAGTACTGAAAAACACTAAATTTTAATTTCAAACTATGTTTTCCCCTAATATATTTATATATATGAATTCTATTTATATTTATATTGAAATAATATTTTTACCTATTATTCATTTAATAATCCAATTTAGGTCATTGTAACAAATTTTACAATGACATTGCAAATAATAACATATCGATCTTTTGGATATTTTTACTTTTAAAACATTTCGCCTCATCCAGATTAGGGGATTAAAAATCATTTATTTTCGTGAAAATATTTGATTGAAATCATGAGTTTTTAATTTAATATTTATAATAAAAATAATTAATAATTTCTAAAAATGTTAATAATTTATTTGATAAAAATTAATAATGAGTCAAATTAAAATTAGTTATAGTGATAATTCTAAAAATGAGCTTAATTAATGAATAAAATTTTAAAATAATTTTATAAAATGATGCAACCATTTTTTGAAAATTATTTTCAAGTAATATATTAAAAATTCCCTATAAAAGGATCTATAGTGACCAATTATAACCCTTAGTGGAAAATTAAAACCTGGCAACCATACAACTCATTTCACCATTAACCAATATTTCCTCTTCCCCAACTATAAAAGGCTGCATCACCGCCCCCTCTCTATACACCTCTCAAATCATTTTTTCTCAAAATACCCTATAATAGAATCCTTAAAAAATAAATCCCATTACATTGTATTCATCCTTTTTTTGAATAAGTCCATCTAATGAAGCCCTTTGATGCAATCCGAAAGGAGTCACCCAAAAAAAGTTGTAAAATCCAACAAGAATATATTTTGATTTATTATCATTATTCACCCCCTAAAAAAATTATTATTACATGATTATATAATTTTATAATTATAATAAATATACCAAATTCATGTTGTATTGTTTTGACATACACTAAAACATACATCCATTAAATGTGTAATGAAATTACAGTTCTAGTACAACTAACTATCACCTCATAGAATGATGTAGTTCGTTTTCATTTACCACATATCCTGGTAGGGAATTATGATAAATAATTTTTTTTTCATATATATATATATGATATTTAGGTTTCATAAAACATATTTAATTTTTTATAACACATATCATCGTGAATTCAAGGTAGTGTTAACCCGATAACATTGTTTGTGACCATGTGGACTACCACCTCCTCAAAGCGATGTGATTCATTCATACATTACCCTGAATTTATTAACGATAGGTATAGAAAACATATTACATATATATGTGAAATAATAATTATACTATAATTATAACATATATATAGACATATCTCATTGACATAATTTATTTAAAATATGACGATAAAACAGAAAACGCATTAATGGCTACATATAGCCTACCATCTCCAAGAACAGTGTATTCAATTTCATTTTTATAAATTTTGTTTGTTATTATAAATATATATATAAATAATATGTACACTAATTATATTATTTTTACATTATGGAAATAAGAAAATAATGATCAACTAAGTGGATGGAAAATATTAAAGGAAAACCTATACAAAAAACAGAGTGTTTATTACCCAAAACATATCATTAAATGGCATTATTAAAAACTATGTAAAATATAGTCATAATCAAATGAAATTTTTTAGGATGTATCATAATATGTTTCAGTGTTATATTTTTAATAAACTTTTATTTATTATAAATTATTATTTAAAATTATAAAATAATGTCAAAAATGATGGTAAGGGGTTTCTTATCTCACATTTATTTCCATGAGTTATATGATATATTAATAAATTATTCTGGGAGTATTGTTTATATAATTCCCTATTACATGTTATATAATAATTTTTTTTAATTTATGATATTAAAGCTATTAATTTATTATATAATATCATGGGTTTCATGGTACAAACATTACCAAATAGGTAATGTAATTATGTATCAATTTTCATTCTTTGAGATTCATGTTCTGTAATGAATCGGTAGTCTTTTATATAGATTACATTATACCCTACTAATGTTTATAACATGAATTCAATTTATATAGTTATATTAAATGTTTTAATTTATTTTATTATTTCATGCGAATCATTATTTAGATGTTACTAATGTAAAAAGTGGACTTATAGTCTCACCTTTATTTATGTGAGACATTGGACATATTCACCAATTTTTTATTTTTTTGGGTTCATATACAACCCATGAATGTATTATATGATTATTATTATAATATATATAGATATTTATATATCCATTTTTATATGACTTTTATGGTGTTTATGGTCCAAAATATACCTAATCGATAATGTCATTCTGTCTCAATTTTCCTTCATTAAGATACATGCCATGTTTTTCATCTAAATTATTATACATTGTCTATAGAATCCAGATGAAGATATTATATTATTATTATTAAATTTATGTGTATATATATATATCGTTTTTATGATCATTATTTCAAGGTGTAAATTTTATATAATTTACAAAATTCATAAAGTATATCCATCTTAATTTTCCTTATCTGAGACACATTACATGTTATCCACCAATATAATTTGATATTTTGTATATGATTTAATTAAAAATTTTATATGATGAATATTATTTTTCGAAATATATTATATGATTAATTTGTTTTTAATATTTCATGGGTATTGTGATTCAAATGTTTTAAAGTGTTATGGGACACATCGAAATCATTCAAAATTAATTTCCTCATGATTTTTTTAAATGAACAATTTAAAATTTCATTCCAGCATGTATTAAATTATTTCATGTAGTTTATGATTTTTTTGGGATATTCTCAGAGGAATCCAATATTATTATATATTTTAATTGTTTATATTTATAATGGAAATTATATTTTGAATCCAGTTTCTCTTCCCCCAGTTATACAGTGATAAAATTCTTATAATACAAAACTCTTTTCATGTGTTATTTTGTCATGAAATGTTTATTTAATCCTATATACTTTTCATAGTATCTGATAAGATTAAATTTTTATAGTATCCATTTATATTTATGGGTTATTATATGATTATTATGAAACCCAAATATTTTTATTGGCCATGATATGAATAATATTTCATAATTATGTGAACATGGATGTATATTTTATTATATAATGTTTGGGACCTATATCTATATACAATGACTTTTTTAAATATCTTTATATCATTATTATGAATGTCATTGAATGATATGTGACTTATATTTAATATAACATGACAAGAATGAATAGTGAACAGAGTTCATCGTGGAAGGGCTTAAACAAAAAAGTGACCTCAATTTCGTTATATATGGATGAAACAATGAGTGAAATTGGTTATTTATGATAGGGTTAGAATACGATGTCAACCCTGTTCATTTATATATAAACTCAATGGAAATTTATCAAAGTTCAATAATATATCGTTGTAGTGGGGATTCATCCTAGTATAGTAAAGGATATTCTCCACTGAGATGGTCTTAATAGTGAACATGTACCACATACATAGTTTGGAGAGTGAACCCATACATTTGATATGGACATAGAAGTAATTCCATGAATATAATAGTAATAATTTTTTATGTTTATGGGTCATCCCCAACCATATTTATTATTATTATGTTTTTCTTCCTTGCATTTTACTCTTGATTACATTATTCGTTATGTCTTATGAACTTCTATTTTATTGGCCATGATTCAAGTATAGGTTCATTGATATGAGGGTTATTATTTTTTATGTTATTCTAAAATTATCATATCCATATAAATATGTTATGATTATGTTATACTTTTTTACCTTTACTGAGAATTTCATCTCACCAATTTTTTGTATTTCTTTTATGTTGGTTGTAAATACATGCTATAACTGTGATTACTAATGGAGAAGTTATTTAAGGGAAATGTTAAACATATTTCAAACATTTATAATAATTTCTATATTTCTCCCATATAAATAAACTATAATTGTTCTAGGGAGTTCTTTTTAATGTTTTTATATTCTAATAGAATTATTTAATATACAAGTATGTCAACCCTGGGTCTCTATATTTGGTATAAATTAAATCGTTTTTTCCAACATAGGAATCTATGATATGAAAACATTAGTTTTATCCATAGAGATATCTATTAAGAAATTTCATGGGTTTTTATTAAGGATATGAATTGTGGATTCATAGATTAAATTTTTTTTCATGATTTAGGTATCCAATAATAAATATTCATGATTATGTGGTTTTATTTATGATAATTTTTTATCACCATATGTTATATGGTTTTAGTAAATGATGGGATCTGGATGAAACATTATTAAAAATTAATGATTCATATGTATAATGTATAGTTGTTATAAAAATCAATTTCATAATTTTAAATCACATAAATATAATAAGGAAGGTTGTATGTGTGTATGTTATATTATAGGAGATAAAAGTACATCGAATGACATTTGAAGTATATATGATATTATAATAATATTATTATAATTTGAACTAAAATTCATGATCACATTACGATTGGAGAACCTTAAGACAAGATTCAAAATTAATATTCTAGAAAAGGGTTATTATGGAAGAATATGGTAAAACCTGGACAATATTTTAAGAATAATATTGAATGATTTAAGTGTATATGTTATTGATTTAAAATATTATGTTATACAAAGCATGAATGATGTAAGTATAGTATATATTAAATTTTCATCAAGGCTTGAAAAAGATAATTTTTTATTATGAGGATGTCTTAGAAATGTTATATTTTGATTAATGGATGGTAACCCTCATTGTTTCTGATATGTTTTGTAAATTTGGTTTAGAATGGATAAAGAGATATAGTTAATTTGATTCTATTGATTACATTAGAAGAGATTTGGATATGTAACAAAAGTGGTCCATGTTTTCATTGATGAATTTTACAATTTTTTATGGAATATATCCAAAAATTATTGGAATAAAAATGACTAATTTTTTTCAATATGATTTTATATTAATTTAGGTTATTAAAAAGTCTCATGAGAATACATTATAATGGTATTAAAATTATATGAATGTTCCAACAAAGAGTTACCATATAATATACGGGGGATCAATATCTGGAAAATTTATAAAACATCACTCTGTTTTTTTGGATTTTCATCATTCAAAAGGATTATAGGGTTAGACATTTAAGGAATGATTCATGTAAAAATTCTTTTTAGGTTATATAAATTAAATTATTATCTCCCCTTATGTGTTTTTTTCATATTTCATTACCTATGAAAAGAATATTGATTTGATAAAGACAGAGGTAATGCCATATCATTCGATTTATGATCATCCAGAACATCTATTATTTCATGAATGAAATATGAACAATTATTTGTTGGAATCATAGTCTATGTGGAAAATAATCATGGTATGACTAAGGCTATGATTGGGATGAAACAATTATATATATCATCCCTTAAAAAATCAACTCTAGGTAAATGATCTGGAAATTTAAATGATTGTTGTAGTACATTTTTTTCAATGGGTCATATGGTCCCTTATATCACCATAGATATATGGATTTGTGATTGTAAAATTTTTCCTGACCTTGTTCTCTATCACCAACCATCAGAATATTAGGTTTTTATTTCTCTTCCTTGCTCATGATTTGATTTTTTTCATATGTTATAATTTTTGGAATGCTAGTTATGAGTTACTTTGGGTAACCATTATGGTTCTCACATTCAAATTTTATAGGATGTTTTAGTATTAATTTTTATAATATATATTTCTATGAATGGAGAATTCAAGAATTAAAACATTTATAACATAAAAATTTGAGGTATAAATTAATTTTATAGGACGTAGAATGTACACCCAAATATACTGTGAAATTTTCCAAATTAATTTCATCAAATCGACATTTTCCACACTGAAAATATATTATTCTACATGAATACACTAATTGTGTGTTTTTTATACTCTAGATAAATTTAATCATACACTATAATCAATAGATATATTATCTTGTGATTCACTCAAATTTATGTTTATCTTTTTTTAAACACAATAAAGATACCCTTTTATATATTGTGTGACACAAATAAAAAAAATTTACTGAATGAAGAATAATATTAATATTTTTAATAAAATTTAATTATAATTTTAAAATTTCCATTATAATGTCATATATGATTTAGATTGACTAATTTATGAAACAATGGTTTAAAAAATTATATAAAATGTATACATTGGTTATCAATTAATTTGAAATGAAACTAATTACTATTTGGGAAAAATGAAATTTCATTTCAAATAAAACTATTATTCTACGTACAAACACAATTTTATCAAAATAGAAATAAAAAAGAAATATTTGATGAATGTTTTTAATAAAAATTATATATATTATATATTCAATAACTATTATTTATAATGATCCAATAGACATTATTTTAAAAAATATGAATATATTAAATTTTATGAATAAAAAGAATGTAATTTTTAAAATGTAATTTTATTTCATTTTTATGGATAACGAATTTTAAATATAAATGATTAAACTTATATTATTTTTATTTGAGAAAAAGAAACCACATATTGGATATAAAAATACCAAAATTATATTTGTGTAAATTTTTTCTATTTTTATCGGTAGTTTTAATTTATAAGGAATAATGAAAAACATTCAATTATAATTCAAATTTTATTTTCTAAAGAATTTATTTATGTAGTTAAATGACATTTTAATTTTTTTAATGTATAATTAGAACAATTATATATTTATTAGTCCAATTTAGGTTATTTTAACTAATTTCACATTGAAATTGGATATTAAAATATTTCAATTTTTTGTACGTTTTCCCTTTTTTAAAAGGCGTTGTGTCATTCCAAATGCAGGGTTAATTAAAATTTAATTTTTTATTCTTATTTGATGTTAATTGTTAAATTTTAATTCTATATTTGGAATAATATTTTTTTTAATTTCTAATAATTCCAAACTAATTTTTTCCCAGTAATATTATTGAAGTTTTTTAAAATTAATTTCCATGATGAAGTTAAAAATGATGTTAATAAATGACTAAACATAGAAAATAAGGTTTAAAAATTAACCCTACACACATTTAGAAATTATTTGAAGGAAATATTCCATCCATTAAATATATAAGTACTTTAATGGACCATTTTTATCCCATATGGAAATACAAAAATTAGGGGAGCCAAAAATTCTTTCTAAGAATACACAATGAATCCTCTTCCCCACCTATAATGGGAATCCTCCCCCACCCATCTATTTACATGTTCCCAACTATTTTAACTGAGAAAAAGAAGGAATAAATTTCATTAAAATATACCTATAATAATCTTATTTACCTCCCTTTTGGATGAAAGAAACAAAGTGAATATTTTTGTACAATCCCAAAATAGTTAGCTAAAAAGGGGTAATACCGTTCGACAAGTTATTGGCTTTTATTTACCTTATCTACTCCATTAAAATTTATTAAAACATTATTAATGAAAAAAACATGTATTAAAAATACATCTATCTTTTATTATAATGATTCAATTTACAATCATAAACACTTCCATATAATGGTTATTGAATATAACATTCGTGTACAATGAACTACTACCCCAGGAAACAAAGTCATTTATTTTTTCGGTTACCATCTCTCATTGTTGTTTATTAATATAGACACTATTTTTTGTATTATATACATATAGGATAATTATATAATCATAATACATACTGATTTTTTAAATAACACATACATTTAATCATTCCATTTTTTGTAAATATGATAACTTTGATTGTGGATGTGTAGACAACCGCCTCCTAAAAGCGATGTGATTCCTTGAAACATTACACAAAATGAATATTTTATGAGTTTAGAAAAACTATAAGATATTCATTAAATAATTTTTATACTTCAATGATACTATATATATATACGTATTGTTAATTTATATAAATTATTTCAGATATGAATATAAAATACAAGAAATGATAATGCGTACATAAAACATTACATCTCCATGAACTTTTATAAAAACCATGATTTGACTGGGCCATTTATTTGAGAAAATCCAGTGTTTGATATGTTTTCTGAGATATTGGTGAATTCGTTCTAGATTTTACCAAATTTTTAGTTTTCCATTGTTAACATAGGGTGTAAATATTGGCATGTATGTGCATCAGCTAGTCAGTCTGTCAACATGTCAATGCTACAGCACGTTAATGTGTCGGCATGTCATTGCTTTGACTTGTCAGGGTATATGACGGTTTGGGAATCAGTAGGTCATGGTGTCTGTAATGACCCGAACTATAAAATAATTTTTAATTCCTAATATTTTATTATTTCATTATATACTCCACAAAACTATATCCTTAAATTAATGAATTGATTTCATTGGGTTTCGAATGTTATATGATCATTGGTCAATATCACCATTGGAAACTAAAACATTAACATTTCAATTATTTTTTTATAAATTCAAGTGATCTATGTTATCTGATATAGAATAAAGAGTCTCTGGGATCGTCAAGTAGGCTCGGGCAGTACGAAAACCATCTGGCAGAGCATTGGTAGGATGTAATATCTCATGGATTTTCTCTGGACTAAGACCAAGCAGAGCATCAAATTGTAAATCCTGAACGGAATTTCCTAAGAGAGATGTTTGAGATGATATATCCCATCACTTAGGAAATTTTTTCTGATCCACCCCATTATTAATTCTCCATTGACAACCTTACACTTAGGTCCTATGTAGGCGTTATAAGGGGCTGTGTAACGAAGCCTTAGATACATCATTAAATACCATAGTAAAAATTAGATTTTTATTTTTTATTATGGTAAAATTTGTGAATTTCAAATGTCTGGATTAATATAAGATGAATATTATTGATGGATTTTTTAAAAAGGGTATTATAAACTATTCAAGTAATCATTAAATAATTAATAATGTAAAATGATTTTAAAAAAATGGTCTTCTACGTTCTTGATGAGTAAGAAATTTATAGTCTAATAAGATCAAATCAATTTTTAGTAAATAATAACGTATTAATAGTAATATACCATTATGAATAATAATGAATAGTATTGAACAATATATTGGTCAAAAAAATATAAACATTACTAATGAGTTTATAAATACAATTTAGACATCTTAAATGTGAAAAAACATTCATAGTATAACTTTGGGTATTTTTGTATTCCATAATTATATTATTTAATATTTTGAAATTAGTTTAATAATTTAAAATTAATATTTATTGTCATAAAAATTATAATAAATTGTTACTTTATTGTCTTTTCATTATATGATAATTTTATGGGACATTGATTATTTTATTAAGGTGTTACACAATGAGTTATAGATTTAATGTTGTTAATTTCAAATAAATAATGATTTTATACAATATTTAAAATAAAAATATTTATAAAAATATTTTCCTAAAATATAGTTTATATTTTAATTCCGGTCATTGATATTAGGTAAGGTTATGTTTTTTGGATTTTTCTAAAACAGATGAATTTCCAATGAATAGTTAAAATACTGTTTTGAGTTTTGGGTCTTTACTGACAACATTATGGATGTAATAATTATTTAATAATTCCGGAGGACTTTTGAATAGTAAGATATTCTATGAGGTGTCCTAAGTGTCCAAAAACATAGGTAAATACCTTGGTTAGGCCTATGTCTTGGCTAATATAAATGATGAGGAGTCCCTTGAAATTTATTAATTATTCATTCTCTTTTCCAATAAATACAAATCCATTCCCTCATTTGTTTACTTTTAAAATCATCACAAACATTGTTAATGTCCTTTTACCACCCAATTTGTCCTCTCAAGGTTCCCTTAAGCCCACAAGGTCCCAAAAATCAATCATTAGATGTTACTCATCATGGTAAGGGAACTTTTCACTCTCTTCTTTTAAGTCATAACTTCTTTTCTGTAATGTCTTCTAGTTTCTATTTCATTATGATGGGGTATGATCATCTATATATTCATTACATTATATTTAATTTACAATTAATGATATCCCATTTCCTCTCTCATAAACTCCTTTCTCTGAATTATAAGCGACGATGCTAGGCTACTGAATTTTCATAAAAGAAATTGTTTTTCTCCTTTCTTTCATGATTCCATCTCATGTGGTCTGTCATTCCACACCATGAGATTTTATCTTTTTATTCTTTACAAAAAATGTAAGTAATTCATTTATTTATTGGAGGCTCTTCCCCCCTCTCTTTTTATTATTTTCTAAAACATTGATATATAGTCGTTCTGTAGAAAAAAAATTTGTCTCAAAATATATCTATTTTTGTCTCAATAAATTTTATAGTTTTTTTTTCTGAATACCCAAAAATGTATTAATTTGTAGAGGTATTCACCAAGACATAAAATTTATCCCTTTTCTTCTGGAATCAACATACACGAATCCTCTTTCCTTTTCTATTGGTTGTAAAATACATACTGATCATGTTTCTATAAAATTTTATAACATCATGATTTTGAATTAAAGCCCATTATGTTTATTGTCTATGGGTTATTTTTGAAATGATTGATTTTGACCTATATGTATCAAATGAAAATAAATACATATTAATGGTTCTACCTGATATAACTCTAATTAATTGGTTATAAAATTTAATCTATAGATATGATAAGTTTCACGATATCGTGGTTAATATCCTTGGTAATTTTCATGACACCATGGGGATGAAACATGGTTATAAGTCCATGAAAGTATATATTAAATTTTTTATCCAAATAATCATTTTATATTTAATCTTCCTTTCATTTTGATATTCCTCTACTTCCATTTCATATCTCTTTATGTTTTTTTCATATTCTTATATGATTCACAAGTTAACTGATTCCCCTATTTTCCATAGTGGGCATTCTGCTCACCCTTTCATTTGATGTATGCCTCTATGTTATGAGATGAAATAATGGTACTTAAGAAGATCATTTTATGAATTCCTATAAGTGGATTATAATAATGTTTAATGTATTGATGTATTATGTTCCTTATTTCCAAGACACTAGACTTTAATTATCTCTTATTTGTTTAATGTATGGAAAAGTTATGTAATAAAATGTCAGAAGTTATAGTTGGTATAAAAAGATATTTTAGTTATTTATAAAAGTTATTTTATGAAAACATTAGTAATATACGTATATAAAATATTAAATATATGAATACTTCCAGATATATTGGTTATTATTGGGTTAGTTGTCATTTCAAGAAAATACATCTTTGTCTGGATATGAGCTGGTAGAGGTTGTTCTGGCACATATGTACCTAGGAGTAAACACTCTGTCAAGGAGTTTTGATATTGACTTGGGTTATCCTGGTATAAAACAACATGACTTTCTTCACTCTTTGTTACGACACTCCTAAGGGATATTTTTTGCGAATCATAAGATTTTTATGAATTAGTATGATGGTTTTATAGGGAAATCTGATTGTTTAATGCATGATGTTTAAAGAAATAAAATCCAATATAGTTGAAAGATTCATAATTTAAATAATATTGTCACGATGGTTTTATTATTTTATAAAATTGAGGTAAATAATAGGAACTGTGAAAATTGGGACCGCAATGGACTATGGGATGATGGCCCTCTGATATAGTTCAGAATGGAAAATTTTATGCGAATGTCAAACCAATTGACTCATGTTAAGGAAAATGACTTAAATCATGCTTGGAGATGGATTTCACCATGAAACGATCAACTTTTTGTTGTATTCTCAAAGCATCAACGACCACCATCCTTCATTGGATCTACCAAATCATTGATTTCATAATAGTGGATCCGCCCTACCGTGAAGATATTTTGTATGCTCCACTGTATTAATCAAGAGAAGGTTTCCTTGGAAGTTTATCGCTTAGAAGGATAAGCTAATAAATGGTGGGAACTGATTAAAATCATGAGGCCAAGATTTGAATATGATGATATGGAGTGGGAAGAGTTCAGAGGAAAGTTCTTCAATAGTTATTTCCCTCGAACAATGAGAACAAGAATGTAGTAGTTTCTCGAGATGAAATAAAAAGTGAATGAATCTGTGGGAAGCTGCGAGATAAACTTCACAAGGCTCTCACATTACACCTGTAGAATTTTCATGGATCCAAATGGTAAGGTTTATAGATTTTTTGGTGGATCAAGACCTCATCTGCAGAATAATCTAGCCATCTAAGAATATGATAGCTATTAGGAAATCATGAAAAGTGAGATTAAAGTTGAACATGAGTTTGGTGAGAAGTAATTGTATCATAAATATAATTAAGAGACAAGATTGATGGAGACAACCATATAGAGAGTTTCGATTAGGGAAGAGTGGGAATGCATGTACAACGTCCCACATTTAATAAATGTCGGAAAAAGCATTTGGGGAACTGCCTACTCGGCAGCGGGAAGTCATATATGTGTGGTATAGATGGACACGTTGTGTGGAATTGTTGTAGTGACGTGAATCCACAACTTCTAAACACTAATAAAATGTGATTATAGGGAATACCATACCTTATGTCCAATTATATAAGTGCAGATAACTATGCAACTCTTCCCATCACTGTCCAAATCCAATGGAAATAGAGGTGAATCACCATCAGCCACAGAAGAAGCCAAGGGAACAAGGTCACACTATTGAAATATCTACAACCTAAGTTGAAGAAAACAATTATATGGTGTAAGGTACCATTTTTGTTCTCTCAAATCCAGAATGTAATTTGTCTGATTCTAGTTCTACAATTTTTCTTATTTCCTCCATGTTCTCAATGAATTTAGTATCAACCCCTGATTTTCAATTAATAGAGTTATATTTCAATACTTTTGGTCAGATTATCCATTAATCATCAGTGTTTAAAAATGTTATTTTTTAAATTATCGATTATAAACTTATCACAAATCATTTAGTCATTCCCAAGATAGATTTTGACATTATACTAGTGATTGAGTGGCTCTCAATGTATATTTCTAAGATCAAAATCATGATCAAGGAAATCTTAGTTTTCTTAAATGTAAAACCTACAGTTATCATCCAACGAGAGATATGTCAACATGATATTTGTCTAGATGAACCTCTTATATAATTCTTTATGGAGTTGATCGTTGATGAAGAGGATAAAAAGAGAGTTTGAGGATAGAAAATTCCCCATCATTCAAGAATATGTTGACATATTTCCTAAAGAGTTAATCGGACCTCCCCCAGAAAGGGAGGTAAATTTTTTCCATTGAACTATTACCTTTATCTCAATAAGTATCAATGACCCCATATAAGATGGAAAATATGGAGCTGGATGAAGTAAATAAGAAACTCCAAGATCTTTTTGGGAAGGGTTTTATTCGACAGATTGTGTCTCCATAGGGAGCACCATTTCTCTTTGTGAAGACGAAGGGTGGATCAATACTGCTATGAATTTATTATAAAGAATTGGATGGTAACAAAATGAAAAAAATACCCTCTTCCGAAAATTGATGACTTATTTGAACAACTTCATGCCAGTCAATTATTATCTATGATTGATATTCGATTTGGTTTGTATCAATTGAGGGTAAAGAAAAAAGATAATCCAAAAAAAACATTCCAATCAAGATATATGCCTCACATTTTTGTTCTTATTCCTTTCACACGGTCTGATAATCCTTCTTATTTTTATGGATTTTACGAATCTATACTTTATGGACTACTTTGATAACAATTTTTTTTATTAATGATATTATGATATATTCCAAAAGATGAAAATATCATTAGGAAAATTTAAGGTTAATTTTTCAAACTCAATTAAAGGAGAGGATTTTTGGGATGCTCAGAAAATGTGAATTCTGGTAATATCATGTTTCTTTCTAAGGTCAAATTGTTACCAATAAAGGAATCACAGTTGACCTTGCAATGAAAAAAGTTGTAGAGGAGGGTCCTCAACCTATAAAAATAACTGAGATTCGATGTTTCCATGGATTAGTGGGATATTATAGGAGGTTTGTGATAAACTTTTAATAAAAGTCTAATCCATTAACAATGTTAACCCAAAAGGGGATAATGTTCATCCAGATAATTGTGTGTGAATTTTTTTTGCATGCGATGAATAAGATATTGGTTATGCATCACTGTTAACACTACCCTCATGTATAGAATGACTCGTTGTTTTTAACGATGGATCTCTGAATGTGAATGGGTGTTCCCTCGTGAAAAATGATAGTCATTGAATATGAATATAGATAATTTAAGACTCATATGAAAAACTATCATATATATGATATGGATATGGCTGTGATCATTTTTTTCTGAAGATGTGGAGGCACTATATTTATGTGGAGAAATTTTATATAAACACAATCCATAAATGATTGATGTATATTATCACACAATATGAATTGAACATGAGACAGAGGAGATGGTTGGAACTTCTCAATGGCTATGATATTACTATTCATTATTATCTCGGAAGAGAAAACAAATTCACTAATACATTAAGCAGGAAAGACATTATTATTCTTTACATGATGATGATTCAAAGAAAACCTTTGATTAATGACCCCGTATAGCTGGAAAGGTGAAATATAATGGAAGGGACACAATCAACCCTAACCCAAATAATTTCTCAACCATCATTATTAGATAAGTTCATGAATGCTCATAAGGAAGATCCATTGTTATGGAATAAGTTTAATGGGGTGAGGGTTGGGACGTTTCATGAGTTCAATATTGATCATGCAGGGTTACTGAAATTTCCTACAAGACAATGAGTTATTTTTATTCTATGAATAAAGAAAGAAATTATGGATGATTCTCATAGGTCAACTTTCTCTATACATCCTAGAAGAAAAAGATTGTTTCTAGAACTTCATGATCATTATTGGTGGGATAATATGAAATGAATGATTGCTGAAAATATTTCAAGGTTCTTGGTATGTCAGCAAGTGATGGCAGAGCGATAACTTCTTAATGGGGTATTGCAACCACAACCCATACTAGCATGGAAGTGGGAAATATCACTATGGACTTTTTCATTGGTCTCCCGAGAACATACAAAGGAAACAATGAAATATGGGTTATTGTGGACCGTCTCACCATGAAGGCCCATTTAATCTTGATTCGGGAAGATTACTCTATTGATCAACTTGGCTTGATTTAGGTGAAAAAAAGCTGTAAGGCTGTATTGATTTGCACTTTCTCACATATCTGATCATGATCCAAGGTTCACATCAAATTTCTGGAGAAGTGTTCAACATGTTATTAACACATAATTGAATTTCAGTATAGCCTATCACTCCAAACTTATTTCCAATATAAAAAGACTATTCAAACATGTGAGGATATGCTGACAAGATTATCAATTGAATTTAATGGTGGATGGGATAATAATATCCCTTTAGTTGAGTTCTCTTATAACAATATCTTCCACTGGGGCATTCAAATGGATCCATATGAAGTTATTTATGGGAAGCGATGTGTAACAACTACCTGTTGGCATGAAGATGGTGAGAAAAATCTTTTTGCGCCTAACCATTTGCATGAGAAGACGGAGAAAGTCCATTCCAACCAGCAACACATTAAGGCTGCTTAGAGTCGGCAAAATATCTATGCATAAAACAGTCAAAGGGACTTGGATTTTGATCAAAGAGACAAATTCATTCTTATAATTTAATCATTGAAGATATTCATGATTATTTGGAAGAAATGGATGATCATCCATAGGTATACAGGCCCATATGAAATCCTTGATCGCATAAGAGAATTTGTATATCGGCACACACTTCCTCCAAATCTAGTACATGTTAATGATGTCTTCCACATGTCCCTCTATAGGAAATACATACCTAACCATTCACATGTACTAAATCCATTGGTGAAACAACAAGAACATGACCCCTCTTATGAGGAGTAGTCGGTGGAGATCTTAGATTGTAGAGACAAGGTTCTATGCATCAAGACTGCCCCCCTTGTTATGGTGTTATGGTGGAATCACATATCCGATGAAGCCTCATGGGAAATAGAGATGCTTATGAGGCATAATTACCCACACCATTTCTATTCTTAGGGTACGAGTTAAAATTTCAAGGATGAAATTTCTTATGGGGGGAAGAATGTAATGACCCGAACTTTTGAAAAATATTATTTTCATAAATTTGTGTGTTATTTCATGTTATACTACCCATAAATATATCCTTTAATCAATGTAGTGATACCGTTCGGTTTCCAATGCTAATTGAAAATTGGTCAATATGACCATTGGAAATTAAACTCTTAAAGTTACAATTATGGATTATAAATACAGGTGATCTTGGTTCATTAATACAGAAAGAAGAGTTGATGGCCTCATCCAGTAGACTCTGGTCATAGAAAGCCAATCTGTACGATCTTGGGAAAGAGGTAGCATCTCTGGGCTTTGCACTATATTAATACCATGATGAGATTCATTATTTGATGTTTAAGAATAATATCATAAGGTAGAAGTAAAAGATGATATAAATCACCACTCAGGAAATGTTGTCTGAGGCGCCCCAAGATTCTATCCCCATAGCACTCCTTACACTTATGTCCTATACAGGTGTTATAAGGGGATATGTAACAAGGCCTTAGATACTTATCCTAATACCTTGGTATAAAGAAAATTTTTACTTCTTATTATGGTAGAATTTGTGAATTTCAATGGTTCAGATAAATATAGGATGAATATAATTGTAGAATTTCAAAAAAAGGTTATTTTAATATATTCATGTAAACATAAAATAATTAATAATGTGAAATGATTTTCGAAAAATGGTCTTCAATAGTTGTAACAATTATGAAATTTAGAGTCTAATAAGATAAACATAATTGTTTGCAAATTATAATGTATGAATAGTAATATTCCCTTATGAGTAGTAAAGAACTGTTAATTGGAAAAAAAATTAGAAACATCACTCATGAGTGTATAAATAAAATTTATACATCATAAAAATGAAAAAATATTATAGTATATGTTTTTGTAATTTTGAATACCATAAATTTTTTATTTAAATTTTTTAAATTAATTTAGCAATTAAAAATTAAAATTTTATTCATAAAATGTAATAATTTACATTAATATTATTGTCTTATAGTTATACGATAATTGTATGGTACCCTAATTACATTTTGAAGTTGTTACCAAATGAATTATAAATTTAATGTTTTTTATTTGGAATAAACAGTGAATTTATTTATAAATTAATTTAAAAATACGTAGAAAATTATTTTCATAAAATAGAGTTAATTTTTGAATATAGAGCATTGATATTAGGTTAGGGTAAATATTTGTTATTTTTCTCAAACAGTTGAATTGTGGGTGAATAGTAAAAACACAGTTTTGAGTTTTGGGTGTTTAATGACATCATTAACTATGTAATAATGATGTAATAATTCTGGTAAACATTTTAATACTATGATATTCTATTAGCTATCATATGTGTCCAAAACCATGGTCTAGCCCATGGTATTTCAAATACCGCCATTGAGGTGTGCCTTGATAATTAATTCAATATTACCCCACTTTTTCAATAAATACCAAGACATTCCTTCATTAATTTAATTCCAAAATACTTCTCAATGATGTTCTATTCTATGAAACCCTCATGGAGTCATCACTAAGAGTTTCCAAGCCCCAAAGGTCCTAGAAATCAATGTTTCGAATTTACTCCTCAAGGTAATGGAACCTTTCACCCTTCCCTTTTAGGTCATGACTTGCATTATGTTATGTCTTCTAGATTACATTTCAATTTCTAGGGGTATGATCTTATATATCATTATTACTGTACATTTCATTTCAAAATGATGATAGACCCATTCCACTCTCATCAAATTAATTTTTCTGAATTATAATTGACGTCGTTAGGTTGCCGAATTTTCCTAAAAGAAATCATATTTTCACATTTCCTTCATGTTTCCTTTTCATGTGGTGTGTCATTCCACACCATGATATTATTTTTATTAAAACTACATTAAATTATTCAATTATTTTTTGGATACCCTTTTCCACTCTATTTTTATTTTTTTTATAAACATGTAACATAATCGTTATGCTTCAGAAATTGATTCTCAAAATATCTCTCACTTTTTCTGATAAATTTCTATTTATTTATTTATCTGAATACACAAATATATTTTTATTTCAAAAGGTATTCATCAATAAATAAAATTGATCTATTTTATTCTAGAATCTATATACATTAATCCCTATTTCCTTTTCTAATGGTTATAAAATTCATCACGATCATGTTTCAATGAACTTTTAAAATGTCAAAATTTTGCAGTGAAACACATTACTTTTACTCTCTATGGGTTATTTATGAATTTTTTTATTATGATATATGTGTCTCACATGAAAATAGGGAAATATTAAGAGTTAATGCTGATTACACTCCAATGCGTTGGAAAATGAATTTAATATTTTGAGATGACAACTTTCATGATACCGCGGTGAATATCCATGGTTATTTTTATGAAACATTGCAGATGAAACTTGGTTATATGTTCATGAATATTTAAACTAAATTTTGTATCCACATATTTCTGTTATGATTAATGATCGTTTCAATATTATTTTCCTCTAATTCCATTGCACATGTCTTTATGTTCTTTATCAAGATCTTATTGGTTTCACAAGTAAACTGATTCCCTTGTTTTCCTTACTGGGCCTTCTGCTCAACCATTACATTAATGTTTGTCTCCCGGTTATGTGATTCAATAATTTTACATATGAAGAACGTATGATGAAACCCTACTTGTGTTTTATAATAATTTTTAATATTTTCATGTTTTGTGTTCCTAATTTCCAAGACACTAGAATTTAAAGATCATCTGTTTGTAAAATGTAAATAAATGTTATCTAATAAATAGGAGGGATGCCATAAAATTGATAATATGAGGCATTGATAGGTCTGGACATCGATAGTTCATATAATTTGTTGGTATAATCATTGGTACGCCATATTGTTTGTAGCTCAGCATCGGTGGCTAATCGTTGGTTGGTCGCATTATTAGATCACCCATTAGTGGATGTATGTCAGTGACTCACCCATCAGTGACTCAATTGTAGTTTCCCTGGTTTTTTTTATTTTTCTAGTTTCACCACTTTTAAATATTATTTTACCTAAACTAAGATCCAACCCTTCTTTGGTGTTTTTTAGGATTTTTTGATTTTTATTATTTAAATCGTTGATATCTTAATGACCAAAGGGATTTGAGTTAGTCAATCCGCGTAATCATGAACCCAAAACCAAATTAATGATTTTTGGAGACCATTTTTCATTTAATATTATTAATTACCCACATGTTCAGGGATCATTCAATCCTCGTATTTTTCAGTTTCCCCTTGGATTTTCCAGATCCTTCCTTCCTTGATGTGCCATGCTCCTGGGCTAGGGCCCCTCTAGCTTATATTTAATGGAGTTTACTACTACTAACACAAACCCATTTCCAGGGAACAATTTGGAACTTCAATATTTTCATCATCTAAGTCGGGATTTCTTGTTCCTATCTTTAACTACGTATCACACATTGTGTGTGTAATAATGATTTCTTGGGATGGATTGGTGAATAAATTTTTTAAAACAAGAAATACTTTATAATGGGATATGATCAAAAGGTGATGGAGTCAATGAAATTATGAGCTGGGAGTGGTTTGATGTTTGATCAATTATATTATATGATATATTTGTTTCATTTCTTGTTATTTTAGATTTATTCCTTGCTAAAATTATGGTCATTGGTGTCCATTTCATTCACATTGGTGGTGTGCCATTTTTTTGTTTTGATATTTGATAATCCGTTGTATCGTTAAATCTATTTATCCACATACAATTTGTTATTTAAAATGGATCCCATGGATGAAAAACCTTATATTATCAATCCTTTTTAATAATAAGATTAATGAGTACTGTTACCAAATTTGAATATATATACATCATGCCGATAGGTCTGATTAAGTGGTATATTCTTTTGGTTTTTGTGTGAGTTGTGTGGTGCTGCTGTTGGAGGCAGGATTATGGTTATAAGGTTGAGAAAGGGAGTTTGTTCATTGAGTATGGTTTTGGATGTTGTACAATGGGTATGTCGTTGAAATGGTAGTAATAGGGCGATTTCAATGTGGTGTGTTACATGTGGTGTGTTGGAATCCTAGTTTGAGAGACAAACTGATTGTCGAATGGATGGACTTGTATGCAGTGTGACTACCATTTTTTATGATGTGGTCATATATCTACATTGGTAAATGGTACTGTGAGGTGGTAATGGACTTGTATTAAGTATGGCTGTGTAGTGTAAATATTATTATTTTGATTTGAAACATTACATAATTATTGATGGCAGTGGTTGAACCGGAAAATTTAGTGGGACTTCCAACACAGTTTTGTTTGGTTTTTTGATATTGTTCTGTTTGGTAGTTTCCAATAGATCTGAAATAAATTATAAAGAATTAATTAATTAATTAATAGAATATGGTAAAATAAAAAGGGGTTGGGTTATACTCTTATAGTAGCTATTTTTTGGTTGTGCATATAGGGGTTGCAGAAATATGGTTCTGTATGAGATGGTTGTTGTTATGGGGGAATATAGGTTTGGTTTAGTGTTTTTTATTATATATATATATATTGTAGTTACCTGTGATTTCTATTTTCACCCCACCATTGTTTGGTACTAACTGTCAAAAACATCCATTTCAAATGGAGGGATTCTTTTCCAACATCTTAGTGGGAGGATGGACGGTAGGTTACTAACTTTCTTCCTCACACTCTCTTTTGATTCCTAATGCTCCAGCATACCTAGGAAGGCTATATCAACATGAGACTTACATTATTCTTGGGTCCTTCAAGATGGTATTTTGTGGATTGGAGGCATAGGTGCCTGCGTACCATGATTTTGTTCTCATATGTCTTCGGGAAGAGGCTCAGGTGTCATCGGGTGAGAGGTGTGGTAGGTGTGGCTCATGCGTTTATGGGTGGGATTGTGTGTGTCTTGAGTCCCAAGTGTGTATGGGTAGGATGTGGTAGTGGGAATGTATATGGTAAGAGTTGTAGCATCATGATTTTATCCATTAGGAATGAGATGTTAACATGTCATAATGTGGTACGGGGTGCCAATATATTGATGTTATTATATAACTATTTTACTTGACATACATTATTCAGTGAGTGGGACTTTATTAATTATGTTGTGTTTTTATTCAACGGTATGTTCTTTGAGTTTCTATAGTATTCTCACTAGTACATTTTTATGGTCCCCCACATATGCATGAGTATCGTAAGATTCCCTACAAAGTATTATCATATGATGGCCCTAACTATATAAAACTGTTTTATGTTTTCAAAGATGAGTTTGTGGATCGTGCCAGAAATTTCTGGCTTAGAAATATATATTATTTGTTCATTCATCCAAGAATCTATTATTATGGAACTTTACATAAGTGTTTTGTTTTACCTTATGTCAACCTTAAATTGAACATGCGTGTGGGAATGGATTTTTTCTTTGTAATTACTTTTAGTAATTGATGATTTTTTCGGATTTACTATCTTAAATACCAAACGTGTTCTATAAAAAGTGAACTACCTTCAATTCAATGTGATATTCCATTCCCTTTGGTTCTAGTCCCCACTCTCAGATCTATTGAAGGAGGGAATCTGTGGTATTTATATACACTTTATCTTGAGCAGGGACAAGAGTGAAATTTGATGTCACTTCACTCATCTTGAAGAAGGCTAGTTGTGGGAAGATTATATCAATTGAGGATACATAGAATATAGGGTAGATAACCATGGAAACATACATTCATCATAATGACTTGAGTTCATTTGTGACCTTATATTTCTGCGAATAAAATTTAAAAAAATGTTAAAATAAATTATAAAAGACAATTTCCATACAATCTAGGCATTTCAATTACTTGTTTACATTTATAGAAATAGAACTAGAATGTCATCCGTTTGTGGTATGAGCAGTTGATGCCAATTTGGTATACTAGGTTGATTATCAAAAGTTAGATTGATTAAAAGAATACGAACAATGGAAAAAATATGATTCATTCCTTATAGGAGTAGACTCTAATAATGTATGAGGGAAAATTCTCAATCATAGATAAAGAGAATTTTATTGAGGAGCTAGTGATTTCTTTCCCTATGATCGGGGATCCTAAAGAGTAATGGATTTCTCTAGAGGTGAGCCAAATGATGGTAGAACCACATTACTGGTGGAAGATTTACCTCAAGGAGTGGGAGGAGACTGATATTACATTGGATGACATTAAGAAAGAATTTCGAGAAGAACTCCTATCTTCCACAATAAAGGATGATAAGAGGCCACGACTATATTCCCTATAGTGGGATAGTAGGTCGATAAGGTAACTAGGTACAATGTTTAAGGATCACATAAAATTATCTCAAGATATCTTTATGGGATGTAGACCATGTGAAAGTACTATACAATAGAGGTTCACATTCATGGACACATGGGGTCTCAATAATTTATTGATTTGGATCCTTCAATGGTCTATGTAGCTTTTTATTTGGAAGAACCAATGAATGTGGTGATGGTTCATAGTTTTCTAGATCTAGTAGGCTATTACTAGAGGTTCGTAACTAAATTGTTTCATGATTAGGAACATTTGAAAGCTTTTACCATAAAAGACCATTTCTTCATGTGGATTGAATAGTGTTATATAGCTTTCGACCAACTAATGAGGATGTTATTCAGTGACCCAGTGCTCAGGTTTCTAGATGAAGGGGTGATGTTTGAGGTGTATTGTCTTACTTTCATCCAAGGCATGGGATGTCTGCTGATGTAGCAGTAGGGAGTTATCTCCTATGTTTCTAGGATGTTACTTCCTCCCCAATGTAACTATGCCTCCCATTTTCTAGATCATGTAGTCTTCATGTTTGGGATGATGTTTTGGCGGCGTTTCCTTATCGGGTAGTGTTTTGGTATGAATGGATCACAATATATTGAGTTATATCTTTTCCCAATGAGACCTGAACTGACCACATTAGAGGTGGAAATATTTTCTATATGAATATTACTTTGAGTTAACTTACAATCCATGAATGATGAATGTTGAGGCTGATGTCATAAAATGGATGTCACAGAATGAGGTAGTTCAGGAATCTAAGAATTCATCGAAATCAATGGATGAGTAGGCCTCTTGGTGTCCCGATACAAGAGTGGATAGTGGTAGAGACTGTCTATTGCAGTTGACAGTTGTAACTTCCATAGTAAGACATGTATTGGAGTCTAAGTAGAAATAAAAATAAACGGTTGTTATTTGTGACCACGGTGTCGAGGTTAATGCTTTGGAGGAATGGTAATATTATAGTCCCAATTGTATATTGTTCCATGGGATGCTTTTTTGTCCTAGTGGAAATGAATGAGGTATTTCTCTATGAAATTCATATACCACCCCTGGAGGTGCATTTAGGAATCTATAAGATGTACCAGGGATTGTTTTAATAGTCTTTCTGACATGAGATTAAGCAGAAAGTGGGGATATTTTGGTAATTTTTATGGTATTATAGTAGGTGAAGGACAAACACCGTGTCCCTAGAGCTATTTTAAAACACTGATATTTTCTCGAGTGTAAGTGGGATGACATATAAATGTATTTTGTTACTTGAGTACACATGACCTAGGGAGGATGTTATTCTATTTGGTTATTGTTGGACCAGTTGACAAAGGAGGATCACTTATTAGTGATCATGGGGTTGAGGGTAGTTAATGTCCTATCAAAAAAGTAAATAGATAATGTAGTGTAGTTGTATGGAGTTACAAGATCCATTGTCTCATATTCGGATACACATTTACATCATGGGTCTGGATGGTACTAGTACAAGAATATTCACCCAGTTACACCTTATCAATTTTCTCCTCCCTCAAAAGGATGGACAGACAAAGAGAATCTTCCCAACCATGGAAGAAATGATGCATGCATGTATTTTGGACATCAAAATATTGTGGGTATGACACATTACCCTAGTAGATATTTCCTAAAATAATATCTATAACTCTACCATTGTCCTGACACCAATCATTGGTTTGATTGAAATATCACGTCATTCACCATTTTGTTGTACATATGTTGGGGTGGCTGCACTTCTATGACTAGAGGGAGTGCAGATCCCAACAAAGAAGGCTCAGATTGCATGTGAGATGATAAAGGCAGTTTAAGACTATCTAGATCCATAATCCAGTAATAAGAAAAGGCCCTTGGAGTTTGAGTATGAGATAATGTTTTTTTTGAAGCTATCCCCCCAACCTGGGAATTGGAGGTTTAGTATGGTAGGAAATCTTTATCCCAGGATCATCGACCCATTCAATGTTTTTGAATAAGTTAGCTAGGTGGAATATTAGTTAGTGTTGGTACCTCATTTGGAGAAAATACTAAACTTCTACCATGTATCCCTACTCCATCGGTATCTTCCCAATGAATCCATGTCATTGACCAGGGATATTTTGATGTCAAGGATGACACAATGTTAATGGAGTGACTAGTAAGAATCGTGGATGGTGAGGAAAAGGGTTGTGTGGATTGAGAATTCCATTGACCTATGTGTTATGGAGGTATGGTGTCCCCGAAAAAAGTACCTAGGAACATGAGGTACATATTTGTGGCTAGAACCCATAATGTTTCAATGTTTTGTTTTTGGTTTTCTGTTCTTTGTTCGATGTTTTAATGATTGAACATGTTGATTATCAGATGAGTAGTTTTTGTATTCACGGATTTTTTGTGAGAGGTTCTGACTATGGGTTGTGGTGGACATGATATATAATCAAGAAACATTAATTTGGATGAGATTAAACACTTGATGGAGAGTTAGTGCCTCCCCAAGTGGATATTATATTGACATGGAGGAAGTATCTACCTAATCAATGTGTCTGGATAACGTGATAGGTGGTGTTTGTGTGGTTGGTTAGGGTAGGTGGACATAGTATTTTCTTAACTGTTCATGAGATATTTTTGAAAGAGGTGTAGTTGGATATCATGGTTTTCAGTCTATTAATAAAAATAAAATGTGGTGGGTTTCTCCTAAGATGTATTGTATTGGGGGGGTTGATCAGACACCCTTTCATCTATGTTTGTTTTGAAATCTCATGGATAATAATATATTGAGAGGTATCCAATGTTATAATCTAGATTTATCCAAGCCCTTCTATGGTGAAAATCTAGTGTTTGAGGTGTTCTGGAAGCTTTAAGTGACTCGTTTCAAGAGTTTTAGAAATTTACCATTTTACATCAGAATCATGTGATGTTGGCTTCAACATTTCAGTGTGTCGGCATGTCAGTGCATTGATAGGTCATAGAGTCAATATGTCATGGTGTCTGTAGGTCGAGTTGCCGGTAGTTCAAGTCACCAATAGGTTATGGAATCAGCATGACATAGCATTAGTAGGCCATGGTTCTTGTATTTCGCGGCATTGGTAGGTTTTTGTATAGGTAGATCAATGTCATTAGCTCAATAATAGTAGGTCGCATTAATATCTCACCAATCAGTCGCTCCTCGTCAGGGACTCACCTGTCAGTGACTCATTTGTATTTTCCCCAAAAAAATTTCCAGTTTTCCATTTTTTCCCCTCTTATGTATTATTTGAGTTAAATGTTCTTTCAAGCCTCAATTGTGTGTTTTTAGGTAATTATGGGGATATTATTTTACCATTAATATCCCAATGAACAACGAAATTTTAGATACTCAAAATAAATAATCTTGACCTTGATCCCATGCTAATGGAATTTGGAAACTATTCTTCCTTAAATATTGGATCTGGACCATCAAATCCATGATATTACCATCCAAGCGTGTTTTCAATTTCCCCTATTTGCGTCTAGATCCTTCCACCCATGAAGAGTCATTCAGCTATGCATGAACCCCTCCTACTCGTTTTTCTTGGAGTTTCCTATTGCATGTGCATTCTCATGTTCTTGGTGTAAGGGGGATATTTAATCCATTGATCATCCATGTATGGAGTTATCCTGCCTCTCTTTAATTTTGAATCATGAGGGGGGGTGGGGGGTTGTAATGATTTCCTTTGATGAATGGGTGAATAATTTTTATAAGAAAATAAGAATGGGATGTTATCAAAAGGTAAAAGAGTTAATGAAATAATAATCTTTGATTGGTTTTCTATTTTATGTACTATTTTATTTCTGATATGTGATTCTATTTTGGTCTTTGTGGTTATATGCCTTCTAAAAACCAGATCCATGGGTGGACTTTTCATACACCCTTGAGGTGTCCTATTTGTTTTTATATGATGTTTGATAAACATTTGTAACAAGAAATCTTCTGAGACACGTACACATGGTTGATTGAAAGGGTTCTCCATGAAGAAAATCCTTTTTTGATCACCCCTTTTTGTTATATGAATTAAATAACAGTGTTACCAAATATAAATATATATACATCATGTTGATAGGTGTCGCTGAGTGCTTTGTTCTATTGAGATTTGTGTGTGTTTGGAGGTGCTATTATTTGCATCTCGGTTAGGTTTATATGGATGGGAATGAGAGTTTGTTATATGAGAATGGTGGGAAGTTTTTTAGTGTTTGTTGATGAAACGGTAGTTACTTTGGGAATTGTTTTGTGGGGTGGTACATGTGCTGTGTTGGAATCCCAGTTTGAGAGACTGACTGAATGAGGAATGGATTGAATTGTAAGAAGTGGGACTGCATTATCATGTGATGTTGCCATGAAGTGTCATTGGAAGTGGGAATATATGGTGGTTATGAACAAGTATACAATGGGACTGCATGAGTAAAATATTATTATTTTATGCTATAACATTGATGAATGATAGTTGGTAGTGGTTGTATGGGGCCGTGATGTGGGACTACAGATATGGTTTTGTTTTTCTTGTTTTCATACGATTTTTGTTCATAGTATCCCAGTTGTGGAGGATTAAAATTAGATTGAATACCTTATTTAATAAATGGTATGTAGTTAAATTAATAAAGAATTATGTTATACTATGGTAGTGGCTAGTGTTTGGTTTTTAATATTCGTGTAGTAGAAATGTTGTTCTGTATGAGTTGGTTGATGTTGTTGGGACCAGTTTGTAGGGTTGTGTGATTTTGATTACATATATGTATATATATGTATAACATTTAGTTCCATGTGATTTATATTAGTTCACCACTCTTGTTGAGAAATATATAATGAACTGCTCCATTTTATGGTGGAATGTGTCTTTCCCACCATCCTAGTCGGAGAATGATTAGATGGTTTCTAAATTTGATCCAAACACAGTCTTTCTATTTTAAGCTCAACCATATCAGGATTGGCTATAATTTTATAAGGCTTAAAATATTCAAAGGACCTTGGGGAAGGTATTTTTTAGATGAGAGGCCTAGGTGATTTTGGGATATGATTTCATTACCATGTGTCTTCATGAAGAGGATCGAGTGTCTTTGGGTGAGTGGGGTGGTTGTTGTGGACCAAGTGTTTGTGGGAAGGATTGTGTGTGGTTTGAGGCCCAAGTGACTTATAGATGGTTGTGGCAGTGGGAAAACATATGCTAATTGTGGTACCATCAAGGCATTATCCATTAGGAATGAGAAGCTAACTAGTGGGAATGTTGTGTGGGGTACCGAAATATTGATATGAGTTAAACTATTAGTTTACACGACTAGCATTATTTGGTGAGTGTTCCTTGGTGAGGATGGGCTGGTTAATATAGGTGATTTTATGTGCTAATCGACTCTCACAGAGATAGTAGTATGTTACCCCACTTGTGAATGGGTACCATTAGTTTCCCTAATAAGTATACTAGTATGATCACCATACATATATAAAACATATTTCAGGTTTCATAGAGGAATTCAAGGACCGTGCTTCACTTCACTGGAATAGGCATCAAGATTAGTTTATGTTTATAATTAGCCATATTTTTTGGTACATTACATTGGAGTTTTTTTTCTTTGTTATCAGGTTTAATTTTGAACAAGCACATGGTAATGGATTTTGGGTCCATATTTAATTTAATTATTTTGATTGGCATAGAATTTACTATATCATCCTTGGATCTTATTTTATAAAAAGTGTAATTCCATCTATACTCTATGTTATTAAATAACCATTAGTTCTTGTCCCCACTCTGGTTCCTATTGAATGTGGTACGTAGGGGGTCATTATCATTCCTTTATCATGTGGGAGGAAGTGCATGACACTTTTCTGTCCATTACATCATCTCGAATAAGGTCAGTCATGACAATGGTGTATTCAATTAATGATTTATAAATTTTAGATATTACTATAATATGAATATAATTAATATATATATCAATTACTCTACATTTTAAATTATTTAAATAATTAAATAATGATATTATTATGTGGATTGGGAATAACCAGGAAAAATATTTATTTAAAAACATATCAGTTAATTACAGAAACATAAAATAAACAAAGAAATATTAATAAAAGTATATTATAATGTGATAATAAAATAATATATGGTATTATTTATAATACTAATTTTATCTATAAGATTTATAAAAAATATATATATTAATAATACATGATGTTATAACATGTAAAAATAATGTCAATAATGAATGTAGGATTTTCTCATCTCACATTTATTTCAATTAGATATTTGAAATATTAAACAATTATTATGGTTTTGTTGGGTATATAATTATGTATGGAAATTAGTATAATAAAAATTTTTATTCAATGATATTCAATGGTTCAATTTATATTACTCTATTAGAGGTTTTACATATGAAACGTTAGTAAATAAAAAAGGTTATTTTATTTCACAATTTTCTTCTTTGAGACACATGTTATGTTATGAACATATAATATTTTATGAGGAACATATATAACCCTTTGAAATTTATTATATATAATTTTAATTTTTTCATGGTATAAATTTTTTAATTGATGTTATTATTTATTAGGATTAATTGTTTAAAAGTCACTCCTATATTAAGAGAATTTATAGTCTCTCTTTTTTTCTGTGAGACCAATGCAATATTCACCACTCGTATCAATTTTGTGTCGTATATAATTCCATTGAATATATTATATGATTATTAAAATTAATTTTATGTTAATTTACAAATCCTTTTGATTATATCACTTCAATGGGGTTTATGGTTCAGGAGTAACCAAATCGGTAAAGTGATTTCGTCTCAAATTTCTATCATTGAGACACGTATAAAATTATTCACCAATATTATTATATGATGTGTTATTAATTCACATGAATTAATTACATGATTTATATTTTATAATATATATATATTTATTTACATATCAATTATATTCACCCTATTTATTGGGGTTTGAAGTTCAAATGATACCAAATCGATAATGAAATTTCATATTAATTTTCCCTCATTAAGACCGAAGACACCTTATCGCTTATGTTAATTAATGTTGTGTATATAAAAACCATAGAAATGTTATATATAATAATATAATTATTATCATGAATTTTTTAGCTAAATATAATTTTATTATTTCATGAGGATTATGATTAAAATGATTGAATGTGTTATGGGACACTTTAAAATGTTTCTATATTATTTTCCCTGATAAATGTTTTAAATGATACATTAACAATAGTTTTCCATATAACATTAAATACTTGATTATATTTTTTTATTTATTCAGGATAAGATCAACGTAAACAATTATTATTCATTATTTGAATGGTTTATGATTACGATGATGATTTTCTTATGATAACTATTTCTCTTCAAAGTATTTTGACATAATAAAATGATTATGAAACCCCCTAAATTTCAGGTTTTAATCTAAGAATAAGTTATTATTAAGAATATATATATTTTATAGGTTATTAGATTATTATAATTTTCTAATATCAATTTAATTTATTTGTTTATTATATTTTAATTATGAATCCCATCTCTTTTTATGGTCCATGATATGGTAATTGTATTATTACATTGTGTCGCGTAGTTGTATGATTTTATTATGTGATGGGTGTGACCTACATCTCCATCCAATGAATTGGATTACTATTTATATCTCCTGAGTATGACATGCCTATAACAAGATGTGGACTGGGTTTAGTATGATATGTATTGGATGACGAATGAACTTGGTTCAATATGAAACAGATAGAATGAGGAGTGGGATCTATTCAATATCGTAGGGATGGAATGAGGACTATAGATAGTTCATTATAACTGGGTTGGAAATGGAAGTGAAATTGGATTAGTAATAAATGACCAGAATGTGATGTGAACCATGTGTAGTCATACATTGTTGAAATTGGAAGTGAAACTAGTTTAGTAAATGACTATGTCCACTAAGATGATTTTAGCAGTGATCCTTGACAACTAAGACGGTTTTGGTAGTGAACCCATACCAATAAGATAGATTTCACATCAACTCCTATACTATTATGTATGTAATTTTATATGTTTATGTTTCTTATGAAATTCTATGTGTAATTATTATGTTTTTATTTCAAGGATTATTCTCTAGATTCTATTATGACTCGTGTCTTATGAACATCCAATATTTATTCCATGATTCATGTTTTTTTTATAGGCGGGGTAATATGTTCTATGTTATTATCTTTTTGACATATAATTATTCACATATTATTCTTACATATCTCCTATATTATTGTTACCCTTTATGAACACTTTAGGTCACGCCTTTCTTATTTTTTCTTACCCCAGTTTTTGAAGAATAGAAATAAGTTTGATTATTAAAAGGGAAGTTGTTTATGATATTGGTTGATGATATTTCACCCAGTTATTTTTTTTCATATTTAAAAATACACTACACATTTACAGTCCCCATACTTTTTTTTAATGTGATGAATATTCATCTAAACTGATATAATATACATGAATTTTTTCACAGAATTGCTACGTATAATCTCACATAATTGAATTGTTTTATATCATCTAACAATTTTTTTAGATTTTTAATCATCAAACATATTATGGTAGATGGAATTATGAATTGAGGATAGGTGATAATTGATGGGTTGGAATACATCTTTACCATATACAATTGAATATAAGGTCTCATGTGTAGCCATATGAGCTGTTGATTGAACTTCCCAAATTTCATGTCGGATTTTTTAAGGCTTCAAATTTTGGTATTAATCGACCATATATTTAAATAATTATAATAGAGTCTTTTTTAATGCATCAATATAACCATTTTCATCAATATTATAGTATTATATGTGGTAATGTTTTAATTTATATTTTTTATTTATCATTTTTAACTTCTGAATATATATGTCTATGATATTATCCATCAATAGTGGGTTGGGCATTACATATATGATAAAGATATTTGACTTAAAAAAGATTATATGAACCGACATATTGGCTTCATTGTGGGATATAAAATCCTCTTATGTGGAAATGAATCCAATCACAATATTAATATACATGAACTACGTAACTATTAGTTGCAGATACTGTTCCAAGACACATATTCCATAGATGGTAAATTGATTCGAATAATATGAGGCTTATACAATCCATGATTGTTGATTAATGAATTTTTAATGTATTTATAAATCATGGAACATCATGATGAATTAAAAAAATCAAATTATATTGATGTTTAGAAGTATCCATGCTTTTTGATCTACTATGAGAACAAAATCTTATAATGATAATCCCTACATTTTTCGTGTGGAATTATTGCATTACACAAATCCACATTCTTTATTTAATACATTTAATAACTAATACATTGAATCCTTATTTATACAGGGACATCAGAAAATTCAGGCAATCATAATGAATTATGTTTACTACCATTCAATCGTTTTTACTCAGGATTAAAGCCAAAATATCGAAGGGCATTAGCTTCTCGTGAGTTTAAACGTTTTGAAAAGCTTGTTCGATGGGCTGAGAAGGTGGAAATGGAGTTCGCGGATGATCAATTGTTCTATAACAACAAACAGAAGAAGAGACCGAGGTGGAAGGAGAAAGGTAAGAATTCTTCAAAAATGTTCGATGGTAAGAAAAATATGTTTCCAGTTTGTGATAAATGTGGAAAAAGGCATGCTGGGGAATGTCTTCTGAATTCTGGAAAGTGATACTAATGTGGTAAGATGGGACATAAGGCTCGTGATTGTACTTAAAAGGATCAAGGTAAAGGTAAGATCAAATTTGATTTACAGTTATTGAAATGTTATATGTGCAATGAGATGGGTCACTATGGAAACGAGTGTCTGACAAAGAGCTTGAGTGATGGGAAGCAGTTAAACTACAAGCAGAAAGGGTTGGTGAAATCCATTGCAACTACTTCAGCAGATGTCGGGCCATTAGATGAAGTTGTATTAGGTACTTTGTTTGTTTTTTCAGATTATGTCAGTGTGTTGTTTGAATCGGGGTCTACACGTTCTTTCATCTCTGAAACCTTTTCTGGTAAAATGGGAATACCATCTCAAGAAATGACTCCTAGACTTTTGGTAAAAACACCTGTGAGGTATGTTGAGGCAAAAAGAATTTATATGAATCTTCCTATCCTTATCTGTGGAAGGAACCTACTTTCAAAACTTATTGTTCTACCTCTAGTAGAGTTTGATGTTATCCTGGGTATGGATTGGATCTCTATTTACCATGCTATGATTGACTGTTGAGCTAAAGAAGTTTCTCTTCAAAAAGAATTTCTGTTTTTTTACAAGAGTGAACCCTTACTTTTGATAACATATAATGAGGCCGAGAAACTTTTAAAAGATGGAAATGACTGTTACCTTGCACACATCGTTGAAAATAAAGGAACTGTTCAGATTAATGATGTGCCAGTGGTAAATGAGTATCCTGATGTTTTTCCTGATCAGTTGCCTGTAATAATACCAGATCGGGAAGTTGAGTTTACTTTTGACTTAGTTCCTGAAGCTAAGCAAATTTCAAAACCCCCTTATCGAATGGCTCAAATTGAACTTTTAGAGTTAAAGGAGCAATTGCAAGATTTATTAGAGAAAGGTTTCAATCGACCTAGCACATCACCATGGGGTGCTCCTGTTTTATTTGTTAAAATGAAAGATGGTTCAATGAGACTTTGAATTGATTATAGAGCCTTGAATGACATCACTTTAAAGAACAAATATCATTTTCCTCATATCGATGATTTGTTTGATCAGTTCCAGGGAGCTCAGTATTTTTCAAAGATTGACTTCAGATCGGGGTACCATTAGCTGAAGGTAAAGGAAGAAGACCTTCCAAAGACTGTGTTTCGTACAAGATATGGCCATTATAAATTTGTAGTAATTCCTTTTGAGATATCCAATGCACCTGCTGTATTCATGGACTTAATGAATAGAATTTTCCGGGAGTTCTTGGGTAAGTTTGTTTTGGTTTTCATTGATGATATTTTGGTGTTTTCTAAAAGTAAAGAGGAGCATGAAAGACATTTAAGGGTTATCTTGCAAACCTTAAAAGAAAAGATATTGTATGGGAAATTCAGAAAGTGTGAGTTTTGGTTGCTACAAATTTCTTTCCTTGGTCACATTGTTTCTAAAGAAGGGATAACCGTTGATCCTGAAAAAAAAAAGGTTGTTGAAGAATGTCCAAGACCCACAAATGTAACTGAGATTCGTAGTTTCCATGGTTTGACAGGATATTACCGAAGGTTTGTTAGAAATTTTTCACGGTTATCTAGTCCAATGACTAATCTAACTCGGAAGGGTGTTATGTTTATCTGGACAAAAGAATACGATGATTGTTTTTAGGAATTGAATAGAAGATTGGTGAATTATCCAGTTTTGGCACTACCTTCCAGGAATGGTGAGTTTTTTATCTACAGTGATGCTTCATTGAAAGGAATTGGTTGCGTCCTATTGCAGAATGATCATTTAATTTCTTATGCTTCACAATAGTTGAAAAATCATGAGGTAAATTACCATACACATGATTTGGAATTAGCTGCTGTTGTTTTTGCTTTAAAAATTTGGAGGCATCATTTGTATGGTGTATAGTGTGAAATATATACCGATCACAATAGTTTAAAGTATATATTCACTCAGAATGAATTGATCATGAGACAAAGGAGATGGCTAGAATTAATCATGGATTATGATTGTACAATTCACTACCATCCGGGAAAAACAAATAAAGTGGCTGATGCTTTGAGTCGAAAAAGTAATGCTTCATTTCCCATGCTACATTTAGAATGAGATCCTTTGGTTTTTTATTTGATGAAATTTGGAATAGAAGTTGTTGGTGGAGGAAGTCCTCCTTTTTTGTTTCAGGTATCAGTGAAAAATTCCCTATCAGACAGAATCAAGCAAGCACAGAAGCAAGACAGCTAGTTGCAGAAAAAGGTAGAGCTGGTTCAGAAAGGTAAGTTGCCTGAATTCAACATTGATAGTGATTGTGTTTTGAGATTTGGGAAGAGTTTGTGTGTTCCTTGTGATTCAGAGTTGATGTGAGAGTTGTTATGTGAAGCTAATAGTTATTCGTTTTCAGTTCATCCTGGCAGTACTATGATGTACAGAGATCTGCGGGAGTATTGATGGGGGGATGGAATGAAAAGATATATTTCTGATTTTACTGTAAAGTGTTTGACATGTCAACAGGTTAAAGTAGAGCGGCAGTTACAAAATGGAATGCTTCAGCTTTTACTAGTTCCAGAGTGGAAATGGGAAAATATATATATGGACTTTGTTGTGGGATTGCGGAAGACCCCTCTAGGTAATAATGCAATCTAGGTTATTGTTGATCTATTCACTAAATCTTCTCATTTCCTTGCTATACGAGATACTTTTTCCCTAGATCAAATTTCCCGTTTGTATCTTAAAGAGATAGTCAGGTTACATGGAGTTACCCTCTCCATTGTGTCTGATCATGATCCCAGGTTCACTTATAACTTTTGTAACGTCCTTGAGATGTCGTTGGGCACTGAATTAAATTTTAGTGCAGCATTTCATCCTCAGTCAGATGGGTAGTCAGAACGAACAATTCAGACCTTGTAGGATATGCTACGATCTTGTTCTATAGAATATCAGGGAAGCTGGGACCAACAGATTTCTTTGGTTGAATTGTCATATAATAACAGTTTTCATTCCAGTATACAGATGGCACCATTTCAGGCATTATATGGGAAGCGGTGTCGAACTCCAGCTTTTTGGGATGAAGTGGGTGAAAGAATGCTGATGGGACTAGAATTGGTATAAGAGATGGAAGAAAAAGCTCAGCTGATTTAGAAACACATGATAACAACTCAGAGCAGGCAGAAGGGTTATGTGAACAACAGGAGGAAGGATCAATCTTTTGAGGTAGGTGATCATGTTTTTCTCAAGGTTTCCCCATGGAAAAGTGTGATGCGATTTGGTAAGAAAGGAAAGCTGAGTCCAAGGTTCATTAGACAATATGAAATTCTGGATAGAATTGGATCAGTTGCATACCGGGTGGATTTACCTCCGAGTTTATCTCAGGTACACAATGTTTTTCACGTTTCGAAGTTGAGAAAGTATATGCCAGATCCATATCATGTTTTGAGTACAGAGGCAGTTCAGCTGGAAGTGAACCAATATTATGAGGAACAAACAGTCCAGATTCATGACCACATGGAGCATGTGTTACGGAATAAGTTGATTAATCACTTAAAACCTTTGTGGAAAACCCCCATGATGGAAGAGGCAACATGGGAATCTGAAAATGCAACGAGGGATAAGTACCCCCATTTATTCGATAAGAAAATAAATTGTGGGGACCCAATTTTATAAATGGGGAAAGGATGTAACATCCCAAGTATGTAATTAATAACAGATATTTTTATCTATTTCTATTAATAAATTAGATTGTGTTTTAGAGGCATAAAATGAAAATAAATCTAATCTTAAGCATGGAATGCACTAATATTTTTAAAAGATTGTTTTACTGCCTTTTGATGAAAAACCATTTTTAAATCTATCTTTTAAAAATTTTATAAGCTATGTTTGTCAAAATAAACTTATCCTTTATGATTGGGACATCAAAATTTACTTTGTGTGATTTTTTGATATTTTTCAGACAATGTTCATTTTTTTAATGAATAGTGAAAAATACTGCATTTTACATCAAAACTGCTTTTTAATCCAATTTATTTATATCATTAGGTTATCTTTTTAATTGGTTTGAAGTGAAATTAGAATATATTTTTACCATTTAATCCAATGGTGGCCATTGGAATCAATTTCACTTTGAAATTGGACTTAAACTGGTGTCAATCTTTTGATACTTATTGTTTCATAAAAACACGCCATTTGTCATGACAACGAGGATTAATTATTAAATTAATTAATTTGACTTATATGTTTTGAATTTTGTAAAATAGACTTCATTTTTGAATTCAGAATATCATATATAGCTTAGGGTGAATTTTTGGTAATTTTCTGAAAAACTTCAATTTTTGATGAATAGTGAAATCACTAAGTGGTAGTTAAAGAAACTGATTTTTCGTTTAAATGAAACTTTTTCACTTCTGTGATTAGATTTTCAAAAAATCCGACATACATGGTTTTCATTAAGATGTAAAATGTGGTTCAATGAGATTATAATACGTTTTTTTGTGAATAGTAACTTATTAAGTTTTTAATTGCGATTAGAGGTAATTAGTGTAGTTTAAGGTAAGAATAATGTTTTAATAAAATGAAATGACCTAGACACAATTCCTACCCTTATTGGATGTATCATGGACGACCAAGAAAATCCATGGGTCAACTTGGGGACCCCATGGAGCCACATTGGTTGGGAATGGACATAAATAACTTTTTATTTAATGTATAAGTAAAAATGACAGAAACATGAGATGTTTTACTAAAAAAAATTACATGGGGTTATAAAGATCATATTATTGAGTATAAATAGTCATTGGAAATATAAAAATATTTTCTACATAATAGTATTTTCTTTATAATTTTTTGACTTTAAATAAATTAAATTATTTATGACATCATGATGATGTAGCGATGACCTCATTATTTAACGATTTAAATAAAATGGAATGATAATGAAAAATCTAAGACCTACACATAGCCAAAACCAATTGGATGAGTTTATTTAGAACCATTATCACCTTTTCTTTTGATTATATCAATGTGGGACCTTTTGAATCCGAAAATCATTTTAAAATAATGTAACTTATCATTACTTTCCAAGAGTGCGCCTCCTCTCCTCTTATAAAAGGCCCCCACCTCTACCTCTTTACCCACACATCCAAAGCCTTTGGCTCGGCCAACCGCTGCCCATTGTGTCTCTCCACTTCCCTCTATTACTCCTTGAAGCCTCACTTTGGGCAGAAGTCTTCCCAAGGAAGCCTTTGAGCTCAAACCAAAGGGAGTTACCCGATTTTAAGGTAATGTCTTCTTTTGAGTCCTTTTGTTTTATTTTGCTTCTCCAACCCCCTAAAATCTTTTTATTCTTTTATTTTGTAAGAAATACAGTATCCTTAATATACTAGTATGTTGTTATAAAAATTATTCGAGCTACACTTACACACACCTACATCTAATGGTTAACGAACATACTGTTTCCGTGGATGGCGAATTTATGCCTCCCGAAACGATGATTGTTCAACATTATTTTAACACCTTCAAAGGTGGCCATTAAGATGTCACTATATTTATATATGATATATAATATGTTTATTTTATCCTTAAGCTTCTTTATTTTTCATTTTTTGTATACCTTTATGGTTTCAATTATGGGTAAACGTGATATCTTCATTTAAGGAAGTGCGGACTACCGCCCACTCAAAGTGATTTGATTCGTTAAATACCATATGTGGGACGTATAAAGGATGGAACTATGATATTATATATGATATTATACTGGAATTATAATATACCTTTATATAATTATGATTCCATTCTATAAAATAAGAAATAGAAATGAAAGTAGCATTCATGCGTACGTACGGCTTAACGTCTCCATGAACGGTGAATTTAATTTCCTAACTCTAAATGATAATGTAATATTATAAATGTATGAATTTACTGGATATATATGACATATATGATATCTACATCATGAATACCATTCTGTATATAATGGATACATGAACAACTTGTAATTATAAAGGGCTTATTTTTTACTCAAGTACCAATGATCGTCAAAAAGACCGTTATTAACTTAAATAATTACATAGTGTTAATGACATGGCAATAAGTGCTATAAAAGGAATAATGAACTTGAAAAAGGTTCTTAAAAAAAGTTGAAATTAACTCATGTTTATTAATCAGGATATTAAAGAACGATCGAGTCATGTCGGACCCGAGGTATTGGACTTCGTCTCAATCTCCTTTCATTGAGGCATATTTTGTTTTATACACAACCTTCTTTTATACGGTTTATAATCCCCTATGACTTTTACGTTTATCGAAAGGGAATATTTTTTATATGAAGCGTTTTACTAAATGACAAAAGGGAATGTTTTGTCGTACGTATGCTGCGACAACGTCTTCTACGCCGCTGTAACCATTATTTGAGTTTCAGCTTACTCTACAAGCCATACCTTCTTTTTAAAAGAAAAATAAATACCATGTTTTACTTTTATTTTATTTTGGTATTGAAAATGGTTTTCATAATGTTTTTATATCAATGTGTTGTATTGTTATCTTTTGATTGAAAGGTGGAAATGTTATTTTTCCTATATCATGTTTTATGTGATACGATTATGTTGAGGTTCTTGGGCATTATTATGAAGACGGGTGGTTCCGTGATAAACTAAGGGCGGGTGAGCCCGATATAGCTCTCCAATGCATTGGGTAACGCGAAGGAGAGAAACATTAAGGTTTCTCCGAAGATATTTAGGGAATATACTATGATGGGTATTCCAAACGTAACCAAGAGGGTTACTCCCTACGTAAGAATGTTATGAATGCCTCAAGTTACCATTATGTCTTACGATACCTATGATTTATTCATAATTTGATGAGGTATGTTAATGTTCTTATCTTTTATGGGTAATGTATGATTTCATTTTTATGTATATATGTACCCATGTTTCCTTTCCATATTTTTATATCCCTTACTGAGCTTTTTATGCTCATCCCAAGTTTTTTTGAGATATTTTTCACAGGTCAAGGGAAAGGTACATGATATGATGATAGTGTCAAGGAAGTGTCAAGAAAGAATCCATGTTTTATTTTAAATATGTTTTCATAGATGGGAAAGAATAATACTATCTTTATGTAACCACTTTGTTTATATGTGTAATGTAATGCATGTTTTATGATCTAATTCTCTAAAACTCTAAACCAGAAAAGATCCTCAATGTGTAATCTTTTAATAACTCAAGATTAAGTAAGGTTTAAGGATGGGGCCTTATAGTTGGTATTAGAGGTCGGTTTAGATAACATTAGGAGTTAGAATTCTATTAAATGATTATCCAAAAATATATTTTATGAAATGATATAGCATTTGATGATTACCATGTTGCTTCATCTAAGACATGTTTGTTCAGAATGGTTTTCCGTAGAGGAAACACGGAAGCAACGCTAGGAAGGCATACATAAGCAAATAACCTTCCGAATCAGCATCCTGAGATGGTCGGAATTGGAACTGAACAGTTTGTTACAGTAATGGCACAATTGACTCAAGTGATAAATGGTGGTGGTATCCATGCACGAGATCAGCCAGATCAACCGCAGAGGAACATGTCAGTGGTGGAACATTTCCTGAGGCAACATCCCCCATCATTCAGAGGATCATCTGACCCTGTGTTAGCTGAAGGGTGGATTAAAGCACTTGAGAAGATTTTCGATGTCATGGGGTGTTCAGACAATCAAAAGTTTAGTCTTTCTATTTACCGTTTGGAGGGTGAAGCAGATCAGTGGTGGTCGATGGTAAAAAATATCAGGGACGCTGATGAGATTGATGCTCTCGACTGGGATGAATTCAAAGGTATGTTTCTTGAGAAGTATTTTCCTAAGGATGTTTGACTTAGGATGGAAAATAAATTCTTGGAATTGAGGCAAGAGGAAGACTCAGTGGCTACCTATGATGAAATGTTCACTCGATTGGCAAGGTATGCTCCAAATTTTATCCGAGACCTTGATAGTCAAATCAATTTTTTTTACTGAGGATTAAATCCAAAATATCGAAGGGAATTAGTCTCTTGTGAGTTTAAATGATATGAAAATCTTTTTCTTTGTGCTGAGAAGGTGGAAATGGAGTTTTCCGATGATCAAGTGTTCTATAACAACCAACAGAAGAAGAGACCGAGGTGGCAGGAGAAAGGTAAGAATTCTTCAAAAAATTCTGATGGTAAGAAAACTATGTTTCCAGTTTGTGATTAATGTTGCAAAAGGCATGCTGGGGAATGTCTTCTGAATTCTAGAAAGTGCTACCGATGTGGTATGATGGGACATAAGGCTCGTGATTGCACTAAAAAGGATAAATGTTATGGTAAGACCAAATTTGATTTACAGTTAGTGAAATGTTATAAGTGCAATGAGATGGGTCACTATGAAAACGAGTGTCCGAAAAAGAGCATGAGTGATGGGAAGCAATTAGACTACAAGCAGATAGGGGTGGTGAAATCCTTTGCAACTACTTCAGCAGATGTCGGGCCATCAAATGAAGTTGTATCAGGTACTTTGTTTGTTTTTTCAGATTATGCCAGTGTGTTGTTTGATTCGGGGTCTACACATTCTTTCATCTCTGAAACCATTTCTAGTAAAATAGGAATACCATCTCAAGAAATGACTCCATAAATTTTGGTAAAAACACCTGGGGGGAATGTTGAGGCAAAAAGAATTTATAAGAATCTTCCTATCCTTATCTGTGGAAAGAACCTACTTGGAATCCTTATTGTTCTACCTCCAGTAGAGTATGATGTTATCCTAGGTATGGATTGGACTTTTATTAACATATGTATTTAAATACATAAAACACAATAACCTAGGTGTATAATAATACAAATGTCACAAATAAGGAAAACTGAGAAAAATCCCTTACTGATTTATTTCCTTATGAACTGCAAACCCCAGGAATATGAGATCCTAATATAGGTATTAAAACAAAAATAAATTTCTATATACTAATAATAATATAAACTTATGGTAAATATATATATTCTACATAAAATAAGTAGGTTGTGAATATGACATGCATCTCATGGATGTTAAAAGTGAGGCAAAACCCCTTACCTTATGTCTTGACTACATTCTTAAATGTCCTAAACCCATATATAATAAATAAAATATTATTATAAATATTAATGGAACCAAAATAATATATTAATACCATATAATATTTTATTATTCCCATCCATTAGTCATTCTTTAATAAATCCATGCTGAAATCTAATTTTCAGTAATAACTACATTGTTTTTCACGTATGATTTAACAAATTATTTCATTATACACTTAGTCTGATCCATATTAATTAATATAAAAAATGGAAAACATGATACAAATGTCTTATGTATTATATATATTTTTATACCCTATGAAATTTCGTGATATGAAATGAAAGACACCATTTATGGAGACAGAGGGCCTCACAAACATGACAATGTTATTTTAGTTATATTATTAGATTGAATGAATGAAAATTAATTGATATATATTATAAATGAATAAAAAAATTTATGTCATATAAATTACATATGTTAATTAAGACCACAATTCATTAATTTTATGAAAATCACGAACAAACCACATCACTTCATGAGGTAGTATCGCATCCTATATATAAACAATGTTTCTGTATTTCAATAAAATGAAAAATATAAATGTATGTGTGATATAATAATAAATTAATCATAATTACACAATAAATATAATATATATTGTATATAAAAAATATATCCATCATTTTTTCCATCATTGTGTTGTGGTAATGGAGAAAAACATGACACTGAATAACGAGGTGGTAGTCTACCATACATTGGAATGATGATTTTGTAACACAATTTATAGATGTTTTGGTAGTTCAAGGAGATTATATTAAAATAAAAAATATATATTTATAGTAAATATATTTCTTATATTATATATTAAATATTTAATAGAAATTCAATGGAGTGAGGTATTAAATAATATAAAAGTACTCATTGATGAACAAAACCTTATTTTCTTGTATCCCCCTTAATGTTGCACTAAAATACAGCATTGGAAGGAATTATTTTCAAAATAAATATTACATTACGAATTCAGTGATTTAGTTATTTTATTTATATGATCATTTCCCTGAAAATATGGATTCAATGTATGATTATGATATGATAGGTGGTTTCCTTTTTTATGTGGGTGAGAGAGAAACAAATGGAATTTTTTAAAAGAATTCAGTACTACCACTATTTTAATCATTAAGAAGGGTAATAAATGTTCAATTAAGTATCCTTAGATATTTAATGGTATATATATGTCCATTTTATTATTTTTACATGTTTTTGGTCATTTTAACCTTTATATTTTTTTCACCCCCCTTAACATATTTTTTTTCTAAACCATGGTTATTAATTTTTATTACATTCACTATTTTTTTGATCGATTATTAAGTGAAAAATATTATATATAATAATTAATTAATATTCATAATTTGGAATCTAGTTTTACAAATTAATATCATAGATGTAAAAAATTTAATTTAATATTTATCACATAGAGGTGATGAATAAATCAGTTTTTAATGATAAAATACCAAATTATTTAGAAATTTTTATTTAAAACCATATATGAAAATGATTAAAATAACCTATATTATATTAATGAATGTATAATTGTATTATTTTATCATTAAAATAATTTAAAAATATAATTTATCTTTACAAATAAATTAAAAAACCAATAATTTTTTATTTAAAATTATATATTCTTCCTTATTTATCAAAAAATAAATTTTTTCATAAAAATCCATAATATTTAATCTAATATAATTTTTTTTATTTCAAAATAAAAAATGATTTTTATTTCAATAATAAATCTTATAAATTTTCGAATAACTCGTTTTATAATATGTGAAACATAATAAGGATATAAGAATGATGTTTTGAGAAATGTTAGTTTTTTAGTAAAGGCGGATTTATTTATATATATTATATAAAAAACATAGATGAATGTAAAATATTTTATTTAATATATACTATGATAATATCATTAAAAAATTATCTTCATGTTTTATTTTATTTTACAAAGGTATAACAAATTTCATTACATAAATAAATATCTTTTTAGAGAAATAATGTAATTATTTTAAAAACAATTATTTTTGAATATAATTATTTGGTCCAAATAATTAATTATATACAAATGTTTGAAAGTTATTTTCAAAATTTATTAAATCTTATTCATACGTTCAATTACAAAATCTAGGTGATAACTATCAAATTAAATAATAATATTTTAATTGTATGTATCTTTACATTTAAACATTGTATTTTGTGTGAAACAAGATAAAAGCAGTATTTTTTGTATCATAAAAAATAATTAGTGTTTTGTGAAATGATGTTTAATTAAAAAATTTCTAAAATATAAAAATATTTAAATTATTAAATATATTTTATATATATAGATTTTAAAAAATATCAGGGTGTTTCATTCTACCCATGTTAAAATTAGTTTATCCATATGAATAATTCTAAATCATAAAATGATTATCAATTGAAAATTCAATTATTAAATCTTTCATTTAGTGATTTTATTTTTAGGTGTTCGTTTTTTATTTTTTCCCATATTTATTTTCTAGATTCTCTCAGTTTTTTGGAGAAATGTGTGAATTTGGGACATGATATAAGGTGGAACACGATTACAGGATACTATTTACCCCCCCCCCCCCCACAAGAAATCTTGTGGTCGGTTTCCTCTTGTACATTGGATAAAACCATATTGCCTCATGGTTTAGAAAACAAAGTAGTCTAACCATGAAACATGTTCCTCTTGGACAGTGATGAACGCATGATTACTAGAGAGTTTGGAAACCCATTTTGGAAAACCGGATGACCTATCTAGGATATTAAAATCCTGAATTTTCATTTATACCCCCACATATATTTAACCACATAGAACCCATTTCTTCCCTGCATGGATTGTTCAACCTAAATGGATCTCCACCCTTCTTCAATATGATTCATCTCAACTCTAATGGTGTGTATATAGGTATTTCATTATTTTACGAGGGTGAATCATCATGGAAATATTCTATTCACTTCTTACATATCCTTGTTTATTTATTTTATCTTCTATTCTTCTTCTAACATGGTCATTTGGATCATGGGTACATGATTTATTGGGTTTCAATTATGGAGGTTTATATGGTTTTTCATGGATTTTCTTCCTTCTTGGATCACTTGTGGTTTTATTTCAGGGGGATTTGTTTAAGTTAAATTTGATTGAGGTAGGTTTATATTTTTATTTCCCCTTTAAATATAAGAATCATTGATTTATTATTTTTCTCATCATTCTCACATGTTAATTTGTGATGTATAATTTTCAGAATAACATTTTTATTTTAAATGATGAAGATTTATTGATTTTTTCTATGTATATGGTATATTTTTGTTAGGCTAGAGACACCATGTGTTTGATAAATTTCTTGGTTGGATTTCACAACTACAATACAATTTTTAAAGACATGAATAGATTTCAAAGTGAATTTATTACATAAAAAATACTGTTTTTGATTTCTAAAATATATTTCTATATCACTTTGGAATTAAAATAGTTGTTTATTTTGATCATGAAAATGGTTTTCCATGTGATTGAAATGTTTCGGAATCCTTTTGGAAACATTTGATTTTTAAAAAATGTTTTGGTCCTACATTGAACATTTATAAAAAAAAATTTCTTGAAACTCTCATTACAATATTATATATCCCTGGTTGTAATGAATGATTTTGGCCTCCCACACAGTGATGATCCATTTTGAATAAATTTTTTAATGGAATGAGATTGATCATCATGTTGAATCAGAGGTAACTTATTGTTGTTGTGGTTTGTGGATGATATATTTATGTGTGATAGGACAATATTTTTCATTTTAAGATCATCCCCATGATAAACATTTCATGGTAAACAATCATATCTAGTATATTTTAAATGAACGTTTGTTGCACAAGATTCATATTTTTATCTATCCATTTTCCCATAGAAATAAAGTTTAATCTATTTGGGATAGTTTCACTCGGTCAAATAACATATAGTGTTAACGAATGTGTGGGAGAGTTGATATCGTCGAGTGAGGAATTCCATTACATAGATTCATATATAATTACGTTATAGATTATTCCTTATAGATCCATGGTTCTCCCATGTCCTTAAACACAACGTTATCCATGGTGGATGATTTAGAATCATTATTAGATGGAATCTATGACCTGATATTTTTCTGAATAACATGTTATTGAATTATATAATCTATTACTTTGTTCAATGTTAATGACTTAAAATTGATACATGTTTTATTAATAGATTATTAAATGTTTTCATAAAATGAATTATACTATATTACCATTTTTAAAAAAATAATTATACAATATTTCTGTAATAAAATATAATATATTTTCTTTGATAATGAAAAAGGATATGAAAAAAGGGAAATAAACCATGTTTTTTTAATAAGGAATGTGTGATCATCATAGTTTTATATATTTTATTTCAAACAAGAAATTATTGTATATTTATTTAAATTGGATGCAATTGGGAATAGATTTTTAGGGATTTCCATTGAGTTTCATACTCACTGCTATAGTCTTTAAATGATTTTAGCTTTTGGGGTATGTTCAACCTTGGTTTCAATCACCATAGGTGATGGTTGGTCTATATATATCTGATATTTTCCCATAGCACCACATGGAAACATAGGAAATATCATGTTTAGATTAAGGATTTTTTTCATTTTGATGTATTTTTAGTCATATAATAAATTACTTTTATTTTGGTATTTTATTTATTTTGGGATACATTATTCAATTTCAAATATTTATTATATTTTTACTGGGAATTTGTACCCTTTATTCCCTTTTGATTCCAAAACACTATATTCTACCAAGGGAGGATTGATTACGCCTCTTGGTCCTAGTCACGGGCCAACATGGGTGATCAGTTTATGGTATATATGAGTTTCTTCATGAAATAATGGTATTAGAGATTGTTGGGTTCTTTGTGGGCCAAGATTTAAATCACTGTTTGTTATTTGGGATGCCAAGTTATATGTAGTAGGACTATCAAAATTCAGGGTATAGGTATGATGGATTTTATGGCCATGAATATCGATGTCAAAACTCATGTTACCATGATGTGTTAGGTTTTTTTAGGTTGATCAGGTTTTTAATGATTGTATCATATTTGGGATATGAAATGGGAGATGGACAAGATGTATCCTTGAGATTTTAGGGCCTGGAAATCCATGTCGATCCAATAAAATGGTACTAAAATACTCTCTTTGATAGTGTAATTATTGTAATATGGCCTTTATCCTTATTGTAATGTCACCCATTGGCAATAGTTTCCCCATTTTAGTTTTTATGGCTATATAATAACTCAAAAAAATTTCATAAGACCCTTATTTTGAAAATTTGAACACTAGATTTTGAGTTGAAATGTTTTTGGAATTTTGGATGATGAAAAATGGATATTAATATTGAATCTAAAAATATGTTTATAAATATATATTTTTATATAATTACTTTTTTTAAATACATGGATGGGTATATTGAGATTAAATTTCTATATTAATAAACACGGGTCATTCAAAAATGATTTTTTTAAAACAAAAATTTATTATTATGAGGGTTTTGAAAAATTTTTTTAAAAAAGATGTAATATTTGAAAAAATTATTTTTAATGAAAATAATTTCGATGAAATAATATTTTTTTAATTGATAGAAATATTTTTAATGGGATTAGTTGAACGTTCAAATCAAATTAATGGGATTTTTGTGAATTTTTTTAATGTTTCAAATTTTATGTAGAATTTGATCATGGTGTTATGGTTGTATTTTTTTTTTCAATGATGGAATAATTTTCGTTTTGACCTTTCATATTCTTTTTTTTCTCACATCCATGGATGTGTGATTGAGATAGTGAATTCATGGAATGTATTTATGGGTTTCTATTTTGGAATGAGAATATATATAGGTGAGGATCCATGGAATAACAATTGTTAGTTTTCAAGAAATCAATTTTTTTTCAAAATGATTCTTAAGTAAAAATATATTATTTTTTTAATAACCATTGATTGTATAGAGAGTTTTCTTGTAATTTGTAAATGTATTTTATTTGTTGTTTCGATTTTGAGATTGTTTTTGAGGAATCTTTTATGAATGGGTTCTTAGTTTTCATAATATATATTGTATGCCAAAATAGAATCTATAGATATTCAGGGTGCATATATGGGTATTTTGTCATTATAATACCCTATATTTGATAATCACATAGGATTTCATCTATAATTTCAGAACATGAATCATTTTCTATTTTATGATCAACCAGATCCTCAGGTAGAGGAAGAGTTTTTGAGGAAAATTGATAGAAACATTACTATCATTTAGTTTCTGGTGTTTTTAATGGTTAATTATTCAAAAATTAATCATTATGGATTGATCTAATAGTATTTTAATTAGGTCTGTCAAACCAATCCCTATAAATAACATACCTGGGAGTTCGTTTGGGATCTATCCAACCAATATTATTTCTATGAGGTAGTTAATATGATGAATGTGTTCCAATAATTATGTCTATAACAAGTTGGCGGATTAGTGTTGGAGATATTTTCATCCTTTTCTGAATTAATTAATTACGTTTTGAAATCATATTTTTATGGTTACTTGAAGGCATGAAATTTATTAAATAGTATTCAATCTAGATCGTAGTTGATTGTTTATGATTTTTTATCCTTCTGTGTTGAAATGGTAAGTAATGATTTCTATTATTAATCCATTTTATATGAATTTTTTTACATGGTTAACATTCCACAATTCTTGAGATGTGGTTTACAATATTTATGTATGGCTATGGAGAACCATCCTTTTACTGTTGGTGATGGTAAAAGAATTTAAAGGCATATATCTTTTTCGGCTTCCTCTATGCACCTGATAATGGGATGTCATAGTGTGGAAATATATATCATTAATATATATAATATCTAATTGTTTTAAACACCATCTTATCTTTATAATATTTTGTTCGTTTCAATTGTTATATTAGGGTGTTTCTATGAAAAATTATGGTGCAATATTGGCCACTTTGAAATGTTTCCTATCCCATTCACAAAAGTAGTGTTTTCTATCTGTTTAGTGATTATTATCTACTTAATTTTCGGCACACCATGATTTGTGACATTTGGGATCCATCCACATTCCCTAGAGATAAGCTTTCAAGCAGTGAGTAATCGCCGGGGGTGTGGGGAATAGTAACATAGTTAATATCTCAAACATTAGTGTGTATGAAGATTAAATGTTCATTTTTTTCCTTTTCATTATATGTTTCTCATTTTTTATAAAATATTGATATTATCATTGTGAAATTCTAGTGGTTGTGCCTATTTAAATGAAAATATCAAATTTATTTTCCTTGTGTGTCCATCCCTTATGATTCAGTTTTAGGTTTGGGTTATGCTCATTTAGATATTGTTTCACCTTGTGAAGATTATTAATCATGTATTGGTCATATATTGGTTTAGGTTTCCTTTCAGGGACCCCTTGTGGTGGTGGCTGGTTTCTGTGGGATGTTCATAGTTTAGTATGTATTGAGATTTCCCACATTGGTTCATGCGGGTTTCCAACATTGTTTGGTGCTAGTTGGTTTCTAATTATGGGGAGTCCTTTAAGGCATCTCGTATTGAGAATATAATACAGTCATTGGTGTATTTTGGGAATGGGTAGTTCTATTTGGGTTTTCTGGTTTTGGGTCTTCCATTCCAAATTAACATTGCATATTTGGAGTATGCTCAACAGTTTTGATAAAATAATGGATGTAGTAGGTGAAAAACTTGTATTACATTATTTTTCAGGAACTATTTTTGGATCAATAGATCGTTCCAGGTAAGGGGCGCACGTTCTTCTAGATAGTGGATGGGATGTTCTTTGACTTTTGAAGTCGAATCGTGTGAAAATTAATACCATGTGTATTTAATAAATAAATTGGAGATATTATCTATATCATTTTAATAAAAGAGTTATTTTGGAGGGAATTGTAACATATGTGATTTTATTTTTAGGTGTTTCCTTTTTTATTTTAACTATTGTGCATGATTATTAGTTTCTCTTGGTAGTTTTGGTGAATATATGATATTTTTTACTGGAAAAAGTGTCACTTGTTTGGAAAAATAATATAGTGAAGTGTTAAACCACCCCTTATAATGTGTTAACCCAATTTCATAATAGATAGTTGAATACACATAGTTTCTACATGGTTTGGAAAATTGGGTATGAAAACAAAGTTACATGTTTCTCTTTGATATTGAGGGATAAAAAATTTCTACATTATTTGGAATAATTTCCGGGAAATCCAGGAAACAATTATAGGTCATTAAAAGTGTTAATTATTTTTATACACTCTTATATTGTTAATTTCAAAAGGATCCATTTCATTCCCTCTTAGTTCATGCAACAATAATTGTGCCACTCCCTTTTTTTTCAAGCTTCATGACCTCCCCAAATGCATGGATATATAGTTTATATCATGTTTTGGGTGGTGAATTTTCATGTTAATATTCCCTTATCCTCTTCCTATTATTCCTTATTCAATTTACTCTTTGGTTATTCTTCTTTCAAGGTCCTTTGAAACTAGGATTCATGTTTGTTTAGGTTTTTATTGGGGGTATTGTTTTATTATGGTTCCACTATATTTTTCATGCTTCTTGAATCCATTGTGGAGTGGTTTATGTCATTAATGATGAATCACTTGTTGTTGGAGGTCAATTTCTATTTGTATTATCCCTTAAAATTAAATAATCATTAGTTTTTTTCATTTCAAACCTTCATATGATATTAAACATTGATGTATGTTTTTATAAAAAAATATATAAAAAATGATGTGGGTTTTTTAATTTTTTTTGAAAATGTTATTTTTTTGTTTATCTATGAAATCCATGGGATTGATAAGTTTCTCAACAAGATTTCATAGGTAGAATATAGATTTTAAATAATTTCTTGGATTTTTAAATGTATTTGTGATATTTAAATGTTTGTATTGATTTATAGAATGTAATTTTAAATGGTTTTGTATTTTTAAGAGGTGTGGGTATATATCATTAGAACAGTTTCATCTATGAAAAAAAAATTTCATATTCCTTTTGGAAACAGATGATTTCACGAAGGGAGATTTAGGTGTATTTACCACTTTCATGTAATTGGTTATCTTCAAAACTTGCATTGGATGATTAATTTTCCTGAGTTATTTTGAATTATTTGGAAGGACCATATTAAGAGGCTCCCTTTGGATTAAATATTTGAAAAAAATGATACTATTTATATGGGTGACTTGGTGGGGTGACATGTTGTTTGCATGTATTGTGAATGACGTATGGTCATGTTATTGGATTCTTATATGGTTGTTTTGGATCACCACAATGTAGTATAACGTGGTAATATTGGTTATAATGTGTATTTTGGTGATTTTTTTGTCACTAGATTAGCATTACTCTCTAGATGATAGACCTTTTCATTGAAATTTCACCTCTTTGGTTTAATTCACCATGGTCAGAACAAGTGGGGTGTAGTTGAGCCAGTATACAATTTGTTTTAATTAAGTGATTCATTCCATTGAGTTGGATCAAATGTAAGTATGTTATATATTTTTCTTATAATCTCAATTGTTGTCCCATTAACATCAACACATTATTATCTATGTAGGATTATTGAGACTAATAGTTGGTTGGTTATGTGTGTGTGGTATTTTTTGGTTTCCCTTATTATGTAATTAATATTGATGATATGTATCATTGATTAATTTTGTTAAAGTTGTTGTATTTGTTTTAAATTGTTTACAAAATGTTTTGATCAATTATTTTATACACAAATTACCTATTTTTAAAATGAAAACTCCATCATTATCCATTAAATTGGTAATGCCCCATCTTTGAAAAACAATGGTGATTGTAATAGAAAAAGGAAATGCATTATGATTTCTTAAAGTAGAAATGTTGAAAAAACTAGTTTTTAATGTTTATTTTTATAATTATTTTGATATAATTTTATTTAATTCGAATTAATTAGATATACATTTTTTAGGAATTCCAATTGAGTATTATTTCTCATGCATATTTATCATTCATGTTTTTAAAATTTTATGAATGTTCCACTGTGGTTTTGATCATCCTAGGTGATGGTTGGTTTCCATGTCAATGAGAGACCATTGCGGTCATAATGAGACATATCAGTCATCAATTTTTGGTTTTTTTTGTATTTTTTATGTTTTTTTATAAATGATATTTAGATTAGTTAATGTATTTTTTTGCTTGTCTTTTTATTTTAAACCATTCACATTTTATGAAATTCTAAAAAACCATTCCCTTGATTGTCTTTTTATACCCCAATAGTAGTTTTCATCCTAAGTGGATCAATAATTCTAATTGGTACTTCCTTTATGATAAATTAAATGAATCATTAATGGTTGACTTTTTTTGGTTCCTGAAAAATTTCCACATCATAATAATTAATATTAAATAATCCTCTCCTATAATAATAAGTGATTTTAAAATTCAATCTATATTAATATATGCATGGATTCAAATTAATAGAAAATTGATTGGATGTGAGAAAATGTATATATAATGTAAAAATAAGCATCAAATATTTATATAGAGTGATAAATGAAATTTCTCATTATTATGTTTGTGATATATTGAAGGTTAATAAACAAAAAATGAAAAACAAAACTTGTTTAAAAATATATATTAATATCATTAAAAATAATAAGGGTGAAAAAATAGCTTATTTAAATGTTATTTTTTCATATAGGAGGTGAATTAAATTTCCTTTTAAATTGAGAAGATATGAAAATTTACTAAATTGATAACTTATTTATTCCATTCATAAAAACTCAGCCTTTGGTTGTGCATTGGTCAATTTAGAATTCATATTTTAATATAAGAGAATAATTTTTCATATCTGATTCAATTAATATGATCCATAATATAATGAGGTGTCATTCCATCTATCAGTAGTCATCATCACATAAAAATAGTTAAAAAATATTAAAAAATATGAATAAATAATCATATGTTCGAATAATAAAATAATAACTAAAACCACATTCAATTTCTGACATAAACTATTTTATAAACGGTCAACCTTATGTCCCATCTAAATGAAAAACCCTAAACTATAGAAATAAGGTCAGAAAATTACGAAAATTATCAATTCATCAAACCTCTAAAAACCATGAAATATTTATAAATTATCTTATACAAAATATGAGAATACATTTTTCTCGTGTAATATTGAAACTGGAATTAAAAATATACATCATCGAAAAGATAGAATTGTTTTAATTAATTTAATTTATTTAATTAATAAATATTTCATGTGATCAGAATACTACCTAGCCATTGAATCTATTTTCCAGTCCATCAACAATTGTCAATATATTCATTAAAGTCCTTAATTAAAAAATTATAATGATCCATTATTATATTTTTCATTATTTCTATAATATAATATTTGATGTCTAATACTAAAATAGTTTCATTTTACAAAATTATTTTCAATCCATTAACGAGGCTTCATCAAAATATTTCCATAAATATTATTTCATTTGACAAATAATTATAATTATCTTTATCATTTTCCCCCATAAATCTATGATACGTCTATTCATGATCAATCCTTATAAGACATAAATTTTCATAATTCGATATATTACACATTTGAACCAATCCTGAGGTAAGGATATTTTTAGAGACCTTTATTCTCATTCATTTAACATAAAAAAAATTTAATTTTGATGTTGTAGTTAATTAAATTGTTTAATTATTTTCTATATTCAAAACACATTTTCATTCATCTATGTCAATCACATGGGTATTAATAATGAAATTATAGACTCATAGAAAAATGAATATTTTTTCCTCCATTGTCTCTAACACTTGAAATATTTTTGAACTATTAAATTATCTTCCTTGGTGAGTTTGAGATTTGTTTAAGGTGTACATTATTAATAATCTTCAATGAAAATTTTGTGTGAATAATAAAAAAATCTTTCACTCAATTCATAATCCCATTTGGATACTGAATATATAATTTTACATCACATACAATGATAATCTAGATCATTATAGTTACATAAAATGGCTAATACCAAAATTCATATTTTTAGAAGTTTTAATTATTTTGAATGTACAATTAAATAATAAAAATTTATTGAATGATTTGTTAGTCATGATATATTATTCAATAATATATGAAACCCTATATTTATCCACAGTTATTCATTATAATATTATCATTAAACTTTTCATAATTTTTCCTATTAAAATTTTTAATTTCAAAATAATATCTATAAGGAGTTTCAAACCATTTTTGTAGTAACGACTTTTTTCAGGCACTGGTTCCTCATCAAGTTCAGTTAATTATAGTGTATTTAGGATTGTTACCCATTAGTGAATTTTTACCAGATCCACATCAACATATACTATATAGAAATGTATTTAACTACCTCAAAATAACCTTTTCTATACTTTACCAATTTTTTTAAAAAAAATTATATCCTTTTTCTAATCCATTGAATCATTCTTATAACTATCCGTAAGAATCAAAATATGGATATCTTGTCTTAGTTTCCAAGTGAATAGTAAACCACTAATATAATACCTACTACCATGATCTATTAATTTCATCCATGGATACTGAATATTTTTAGAAGAATATTCATTACATTATTCATGAAAAATCCATATAATCATATTTGATTAATAACCATGGGTCTTAGAACACATTTTTTATTATTTCTGGAAGATCCCTAATGTCTCTCACACATATAATACCATTTTTTACTCCTTAAAATACATCCTTCAAAACATGGGGAAAGGAAAAAAATGAATCTATGAACTAAAATTCAATGAAATGATATAAAAGGTATAAGAATAAACACAATGTGAGTATAATTGTATGAGAATATGAGTATTACATTTGAAATCCATACACAAAATATCATTGATCATAATCTTATTTCATGGAAACAATATACATTATTCATATGTCACAAATCATAATTAAATCAGAAGAATCCCCCATGGGATCATTATAGTAGAATAATAATAAAATTTGTTCCATACATATATGAAAAAATAATATTACATCCTTTGTAATCAATTATCATTTCCAAAATATAATAGTGACCTATATTGGTGGCTAATAATCATTGGAAGGTCACACCACAATCCCCAATAGAATCTATTTCTTTAAAGTGGAATTGATTAATTCCCAATTCTATCATAGAAGGCGTGGTTTACATTGATGATCATCATAGAGGATAAAGACACTTACATATCCAATTTAAATATTTATTAGATTTATACTAATCTCATTGTGAATTAATAATTAAACAATTATTTAGAGAGATATATAGGTCCCACCATTATTTGGTTATAATGTAACAACGACCCTTAATTTAAACACTACCACCATCAAATAATTAAAATCATACATTTGAGTTCTACAATATCAAAAAAAACATCGTATCAAAACACATGATCTGAAATGTGTTTGAAAACTTTTAATCAAATCATAACCTATTAAAAATAAGTAGATTTAATAATCATTTCCTTATTTAATCTTACTCTAACCCTAGAAAATAAGTTGTTATCATAAGAGTTATATCATTGTATAACTAATTAAATAGACTCATTATTTATAAATATCCTTTCATCATAGATATTAATATTTCACAGAAAGAATAAAAATGAAATTAATTGTTCATATCTCTTAAAAATATAATATTATACCAAAGGATGTAATATTAGATGTAGAAGTATTTTGAATTTCCACCTTTAACATTACAATAGAATAATGTTCATTATTTTAAAACAAATTTTTATAGCATAATATATTTTCATAATAATTTCCCTTGGAAATAAAATTGAAAAAAATATAATTAGGCTATGGAAAATCATATAAAACATTTCTTGATAAAAATATCAATATCATTTTTAAAAATAGTTTTTAAATGAAAAAATAATATTGAATTCAATTTTTAAAATTAATAATATAAATTTTAAAATAGATAATTGTAATTATTATTGGATGTTTGGTTCGTGTTGTAAATTTTCAAACATGTATTCATTTATCATTTCCTACAATACACAATCATGCATTGTTCTTTAAAATGACATGAATACTTAATTTTACAAAAAATTATAATAATTCAATAATGTAAAACAAAAATTATAACAAGTAATTTAAAAAATAATATAAAAAATCATTGTTATTTTTTTAGAATACATGGTTTCATAATACAAATATTTTCCTTCTCAAAATGTGATTGACCATAAAAACGTTTCTTTTTTAACTCAAGTATATAAAAATAGAAGAAAATGAATTGAAAACATATTTTATCATGAAATAACTATTAGAGAATAAACTTAAATAGTATTTTGAGATATATATCATATGATTTCATTATTAGTAGCCTAATAAGAAAATAATATCCATAAAAAATGAGATTTTAAAACAATATCCATACCACATATGTAATATTTAAATATATGAACTATAAAGGAAAAATAATAAATGAAACAGAGAATTCAATGACTATAATTTAATAAATTATATTACATATGAAAATGGATTAAATTACAAATTTTAAAAAATAACAGTTCATAACGTAATATAAGTCTCAAAGAGTAAAAATTAAGACAAAAATGTGCTAATGATTTTCAAATATTTTACCATAGTCCACATAAAAGGAAGATAATAAGATTGATATGTAAATACAATAGTTTTATGTAAATTAAAAATAATATAAATTCATTGAATTTATATAAACAAAATAATATAAATAGTTGGTGAATATGAAATGTGATTCATGGATGTAAAAAGTGAGGCATAAATCCCTTACCTTATGTATTGGCTTCATTCATAGTCATTAAAATATCCGACTTAAAAAATATAATTTTATTATATTTCATTTATAAAACCATAATAATATATATCATTCAATATATTATATTTCATTACATTTGTTTCATAATTAATAACAATACATGTCAAAATCATATTTTGAGCAATAACTGCAATGTTTTTCATGTATCATTTAAGATCATATTTCTTGGTAATATTACTAAAATGTAGTTTCGTAATATATATAATTTATAACATAATATAAATATTATATATAGTAATTATATATGTATATATAGTTATACATTAAATTTTATTGTAGAAAATGAGAGACATTGTTCCTGGAGTTGGAAGGTCATACCTATGCATGAATAGTAATTACATTTCATCATAAAATTTAATTAAATTAAATTATACTATATATAATGTCACTAAAAATATATTTTATGTCATATATATCACATATTTTCCTTAAATTCATCCTTATTATCATTTATGTAATTCGTGAATGAATCAGAATACTTCATGAGGTTGAATTTTATAATATAGATGATCGATGCTACCATATTATGAAAAATTTAAAAATATTTTTTCTATGTTATATAATAATTACATAATAATAATTTTACATTACATTTAATATATTTTTTATATTATAAATATATTCATCATTATGTCCTTCCCCAATAGGTGGTAATGGTGAAACGAAGGACATCACACAACATAGTAGTCTCCCACACAGTAGAACAATAATTTCGTAACACATTTGATAGAATTAGAGCTGGTTTCACATCATATAAATTACATATAAAATAATATTACTTCTATGATACAAAAGTTATAATATAATTTTTATATTATAATATTTAAAATGGGTAGATAAATAAATAAAATAAATGTTATTGTTGATGAAAAATACTTCCTCTCAAAGTATCATTAATTATGTTTTCACTAAAATCCTTCATATGATGGATATATGTCAAAAATATACATTATAAGTGGTGGGTGGGGTTTTGTTGATGTTATTTGGGAAGGTATATGTTGAAGAAAGATTTTTTTTAGGTTTGAATAAAAGAGGAGTCATAGAGGACATATATAAGTGTGGGAGAGGACAGACATGGTATTTTATAAATGAATTGACTTCCCTTGGGGATCTAAATTGTAAAATGGGTAAAAAATAGACCATTATTAAAAAATTTATGTTCAATGGTTGAAATATGGATATTTTATAGATTATAGCTATGTTTAAATGTCATTTTTAATCTCATAGATTATTTGTTTACCCAGGGTAAAACATTTTTTACCTTAAGAGCAGTAATTTATTTTTAATTCATTGACAATTCATTCTGGGAAAAATATTATTTTAACCTTATTTTATAACATAAATATTTCGTATTTGAAATATTCAATCCATTTTTCAAAATTCCACTATCGTTAGATCAAATATATAATTTAATATTAATTTCAAAAATGTGGAGAGGAAGCGATTTCAAAGTTAAAATGTTCAAATCTTTTCAGTGTTTCTTTAAAAAAATGAAATTAATCAAAATTACATAAATTTGATTAATTTATATAAAATTTATATTTTAAATCATTAATTAATATAAATTATAATTATTAATAAATTAATAAAAATGAAATTTTTAAATAATATTCTCTATTTTTTACAATTAATAAAAAAATGATAATTTTTTTAAAAGAACACAAAAAATTAAACAATGTTAGATTTTATATTTTGATTTTAAAATTGAATTATATTTGTTTGATTAATGTTTTTAAAATTCACACTTATTATTTTAAAAATATATGTTCTATTAAATGGTGGAAAAAATATTAGCTAGAAATAAAATCATTTTTTTACTTAAAAGAGGATATATTCGTATCCATTATATATAAAAAACATAATTCAAATTTTAAATAGTTGAATTATTATATAAAATATTCATTTTAATAATATATTTCACTATATGTGGTTTTTTTATTGTATTAGGGATTAAAAATCATTTCATCATTAAAATAACTTATCATAAAAAATTCAATTATTTACAAATATATGTTATTTTCATCTAAAATTAATTTTTCACAAAACCATATATGTATATACAAGTGTACAACATATTTTAATAATTTATTTAGTCATATTTTACAGATAAGTATGATGCTAATGTGATTAATATCATATGAAAGAATAATATTTTAATTCTATGTTACATTTCATTTAAACATTGTCTTGTTTGTAACAGAAGATAAAATCAGGAATTTTTTTACCACAATCCTATCATATTTTTGTTTGTAAAAAATTAGAATTTTTATGTGTGTGTAACTAAAAATGTTTTAAAGAGTAAATATATTTGAAAATTTATAACTTAAATTTTTTTAATGTATTCCATATCTCCCCTCAATATCTATAGTGCTTCCTGATACGATGGATTTCTCATAATTACATTAGTATGTGGAGGGGAATATTATTGAAAAAAGAAATAATTATTAGTAAAAACCTACAATGAAATTATTATCTGTCCTGAATTACTATCATGGATCAATATCATACCACCTAGTGGTTACTTATGACATATTCATGTGGGGGCACCATTGGTGTCTATGGAGCTTTATATGAAAAGTGGATAGAAATATTACAAATTTATATTTTAACATTTTGGAGGTTTTTATATCTAAAAATTTCTACAATTCCCATATTAAATCCTGATAACTCTAGATATAGGACTATCATAGTGGTTGATATGGGAAGGCTATATGGAAAAAATATTAGAAAAACAATGTGGATGGACTTTGTAACTACATCTATATATTATATATGATTATTATTATACATACTCAAGTATTAAAATTAAAATATTTTTAGTAAATAGTGATTTATATCATCTATTGGTGTTGGGATATGGTCATGAACTACACATTAGGCTACCCATTGAGAGACTCCATCTTAGATTCCATCCACTAGGTTGTTTGGTTAAAAAAAATTATACAATAAAATTTATATATTGGAGAACTATTTAGAGACTCTCATATTTCCATCATGATTTAATGATAGAATTATTCAATGTTAGAAGGAATTTTTATCCATCTATTATGTATAAATCGAAATGGGGTGATAATTTCTCATAGGAACTGTAATATGTGGATGATAATGTTTTCCATTACTCACCATGATTTGTTGATGACCCAAATAAATGAAACCAAAAATACATGCTTACTCATAAGTTGATATTTAATCATATATTCCAAAAACCTAGTTTTCAGTAAAAAAAATAATGATCATATTCAAAATCCACTACAAGAATGTGATGGAAATTATGTATGATATCAGATGAATTTTATGCATTATGCCAATATATGATAAAGGTATTATGTAGTATTAATGGATAAATATGACCTTTAATTTATAAGTGTGTGGATATGAGTCCACTTGTATCATCTATTTTTATCAGTATATTATAGTGGTCATCATTTGTGAGGGTGAGAGAATATCCATTCACCTAATTGGTGTCATGTTACACAATAACAATAATTCATATTATTATAATGTAAATATATGATTTACGTGTGAGATTAGGAATATGGCCACACCCACTATTAGACATCATGATATGCTAACCTGGTTCCTTTGATTCTTCCATAGTGTACTCGCAGACTATCTAGGTGAGAACAAAGATGAGGACTAGTGTGATGTCTGCCACAAATTTAGGTTAAAAAAATTAGATCAGAGTGGTTACATGGGAAATATTTCTATTATTAGCATATCAACTCCCTCATAGATCTCTCAAATATTCTCATGTTTGTGATTCGGATTGGGGTATCTCCATGGTCGATTCCTCATTATGTTTCCGAAGTGTTGTAGATAAGTTTTAGTGAGGGAAATAATTATAGGAAAGATCCCTTAATTGTTAATCTTGAAATATGGTTATTTTAATTTGGGCATCCTAATCTGCCATCCAAGGAAATGTGAGTAGTTTTTCTCAATGATTTGAGTTGAAACTCTAGAAGAGGTTTCAGACTACAACATCACTACTCTAAAACACTATATTTGGAAATTATATTAAATTATTGGTATTGGATTTTGGTGTTCCAGATCGGATCGATTATTTTAGAAGTAATATAATACTATATATATACATACATTAAATTAAAAATAATAATATATAGTATTAAAATTGAATTATAAAATTAATATCCCTTCTATTAAATCCATAAAAATTACACATAGTCTACCTCTAGGGTTCATGAGAAATGTAAAATTATATATTTATTCTTAGATTATTACTAAATACATATATATAGTGGATAATTTGATTTCATAAACATGTTATGAGTGATATTTAAGGAATAAATAAATTACATAAATTAATAATTAAATCAATTAATGTCATGAAATATTCAAAAAATAAAAGAAAACCTTGATAAAAATATTAATTTATATCCTAATGATATAATATATAACATTATATAGAAATATAAACTATCAAGGCCTTACGACAAGGAACAAACTTTCATGGCACAACATATTAATTAAAACCATTTTTTCACATGATACATTTTTATGCCTCAAGGGGATATATAATTTTGGGCCCCACTAATCTTTTAATTATGTCATATGAATTCAATCAAAGATCCATGATGACATTCCTTACCATCACAAAATATTCCTCTTACAAAATTAAACTTAAGTATCAATATAATGATAGATAGGATAATAAAATACATTCCAAATTAACAGAATAATGTTGCTATACAAGATAAATTTCTTAAAATACATTTATTCTAGGGGGTACCATCAATGTAAAATGAATTATCATGTAAATGAAATAAATTGGTGAAGGTATATAAAATGTATTATGTGATAAAATTATGATAGTAACCAGATTTAATAGATTTAATTAGTAATATAACAAGGAAAATATAATAAATTATATTATTATATTTCATTATGAGAGTGTGAATATTTTATAGAATATCCCTCCAAAGTGTCTAATGAGTTATGAAATATGAGGCCCATTTTTTTGCGAATCAATGTGATGATTTATTCATTTATTAACCAAACCTTTTCTGGTGGATCTAACCTAGGTGAATTTATTCCATAGAGTCAACTATATTCATGAACATTTCCATATATATAATTTTTATAAGAGACATCACATATATTTACTCTGCCGACACATTTTTTTGTATTTTCTTCAATATATTAGATTAGGTTTTTCAATGGGTTTTGTAATAATTAAATTAAAGGAATCTATTTGATGGAATCAAATGTATTCCTTTTAATCAATCAAATTCAATTAATATTTTGGTAAAATTATTCCATGTAAATGTATTAACTACCTAATAGGAAATAGGTCGTGGTTATAACCCGATTATTAAAAATGGAAATTGGAAAACAAAATAGCACATATACAATATTGATCAATTATGTAATATCCAATAGAAATATAAAGCCTTAAATTTATCTTCGAATACAATTTATAAATAAATATGTAGATATAAAATCTCAAATTTATTTTATATAAATTAAATAATTAATATTATTTCTATAATACCAAACCCATTTTAAAGTGGAATTCAATATGTCCAACCCTTTACCAATGGTATTGAGAAAAATTAATATAAATTAATCTCATGTATAATAAACAATTATACCTTTATAAAATAATTTATAAAAATAAAAATTTTCTTTTCATTCCTACATTTCATTAATGGCTATTCTCTTACGAAATTCATCTTCTTTTACACATATTTGTTTTTTTAGATGTTTACATTTGTTCTAGATTCTTATTAATGGTGTTCTTATTCATTATTTCCAATAGGTAATTATTAAAATATTATTAATGATAATATTGGGTATTATTTATAATAATATACGAATATTAACATTTTATTCATGAGTTTTGTAATCATTATCATTGAATATGAAATCAATAAAAATATTTTTATGAATCATGATGATTACAGTTTGGCCTCTTATATTGTGAACATAATATTTATAAAACATATAGAGAACAAAAAAATCACTATTTAAAAAGTATATCACATTATACATGTTTTTATTTTACTATAGTTATTTATGATATATTTTCACAGTATTGTTCAATTAGGTGGTTAAACTGACCTAATAATACATATACCCCGATTTAATGAACAATTTATAGGTTTTTTTAACATGCCATGTTTTTAGAAATAATTTTTTTGAATGAATAAATTTGTTTATGATTAACATCACATGATATACCATATTAACAAGTAATTATACTCTATTCTAGGTGAAACATGTTCTCTATGCAACAATGGCTTGGATTGTGACATAAACAACACTATTTTTCTAAGAAATTATATGTTACTATCAAAATTAGATTATAATAAAATAACTATTAAAAATCATAAAATTAATATTAATAGATAAATTTTAACTATTTATTATAATTTATTTATTTAAATAAAATATATTGATTGTAAAATATGTAATTTTTTTATTGTGTTTATATGTATAAAAATAATATTTTTTCTAATGAACATATTTTTTTATGATTCTATGACCAATAATAAAAATTCAAATAGATATGTAGTGACCAAACCATAGATATCGCATATATAGTGTATATTACTAAATAAATTGGTAGGATTATAAGTAATCAAGACCTTATAGATAGATAGTTTAGTAGTCTTGGTAAAACAGATATACAAATGAGTCTTTATTTATAAATGACTAAACTAATAAAAACAAATTTTTTCATATTATTTCTAAATTAAAGGATTTTTGGATAACTATTATCTATATATAAAATCCATGCATATCATTCAAAGTATACTTATTTGATTCTTGTATAAGGAGGTGATATCAAATTCTCAGTTAGTTAAAAATAAAATAGAAATTCAAATTAATCATTATGAATAGTCACAATAAAAGGTAAATAATTGAACCCATATTCCATGTAATCAATAAAATGAATGTTATTATATAAATAATACAATAATATAATAAATAAAAACATTCCACTCATATTATCAAGATAAGTCCAAAAAAATATGGTAGGATATGAAATTGAAACACATCCCCTTAAATCGATGAACTAAAAAACGAAAAGTATCCATAGTTATGTTGATGCAGGATCTCATGGATGAATAATAAATATAACAAAAAATGGAAAATTCTTACTTTTTTATCATCATTTCCATGGAACATGAAAACTTATTACCCTCATCAACATTCACAAGTGATTTAAAACTGAGGGTACGAACCCATTTTGAAAACATAGTTTTCACAAAAGAACCTATCGATGCATCAAGGATATAAATATATATATATATATATATATATATATTTCATCATCCAACATATATTGGTAGTCCAAATTTTTCCTCACATACTATAACAATAATTTCTAATAAGACTTATTAATTAACCGTATTGAATGGGAAATACAGTTTTGTCATTAATTCCTCATTTACACACCATATTTGAAAAGGTATACTATTTCTAAAAATGTAATATCTATGATATATTGTATATATAATTGGTAAATTGCAATGATCAATTATCATATGAAATTTTATATGTCTAAGGTACTAATTAAAAACTCAAGTAAGTTAATGTGAATAATATCCCTTGAAAAAACAACAAAAAATAATCCCTTTCAAAAATAAATATGTTATAAATATAAAAAACTCCATTGTGAAGTAAACATAGATGATTTTTGTAATTGATTAAATAAATTAATAAATATTTAAAACATTTTTGTTGAAAAAATTGTCTTTTATAAATTCATTTTAAAATATTTTCATTTAAAATCCATTTTGAAATAATTTTAATTAAAAATAACCCTTTTAAATTTGGAAACTAAAATTCAAAGTATTGATGGATGATATTATAACACCCAAAAATTTTATGGAATTTTTCTTTTAAATACATATTATTCATCACAGTTTTTTTTTGGAAACAACACTAGGTTATTTAGGAGATAGTCAAAACCTAGCCATTAAATATAATGTTTCCAATTTTATGCTTTAAATTCTGAAAAATGATAATCTAGAGTTTTGATCAGCAAGTAATTTGAAGTCTGATAGTATAAACATGATTTTTGGTAAATAGTAACATAGCCCTATGACAATTAATATGAATAGAAATATCACCCTTATGAATAGTAAATAATATTTTTATTTTATTTTCTTAAGTAAATACGATAATGAAATATTAATTAGTTTTTGAATGAAAAATAAAACTAATTGCACCGTTAAGATTTTTATTTCTCAAATAAACTATTACTTAATTTAAAAATTAAATGAATTATATTTAAAAAATTAATTTTGATAAATGGAGTTCATTTTTGATTTCTACACGTTGAAAAATGGTTAGGGGAAATTTTTGTGATTTTTCTGAAATTCTAGAATTTTTGATGAATTGTGAAATATGATAAAATATTGTATATAAAAATTATCAGTTAAATAAAATATTTATGATATCATAAGTGATGTAAGGCCCAATGTTTTGAACTCGCATGCACTTGTTTCTATTATGGGTCACATGAAACAACACTATCAGTTGTCTTGAAGAAAATAATAAAATAATGAATTAAATATTCAAAATTTACCCCTCTCCTCCACTATAAAAACCACTCCCCGCTCACTTTTCTAATCCCTCTTCTAATCCTTGATGGTCATCAAAGATCTAACCAAATACCGTTCCCTAGTCAATCCCCAGGACCAGGAAGCTTTTGGACTTTCCAAAAGACCAAAATCCCTTCCTTTAAGGAGGATCTCGATGAAGTTATTTCAATAGGTAAAACACCTATCTTTTTCTTTTAGTTTCATTTGAATTTAACATCATTTTATATTCACTCCTCACCTCTTCTATCAAAATGTTCATTATATACCAGTATCATCTATATACTATATTTATATCATATTAATGGATGAACCATAATCAATATTCTTACTCCCTCCTTTTTAATTTTATAAATGAAATCAACGTCCATGAGGTTCCAATTTATATCTTTCGTGGATGGCGAAGTATCGTTCTTCAATCGTTCCTTCATTACAGGTCATGAAAGAATATTTTTGGTTGAACCAGATCATAATATATTTATTTAATCTTGATTAATGTTCTGTAATCATTATATGTCCATGATATGTAATAACATTACAAAACATGTTTATCGAGCACAAAACTACCAAGGAAAATTCAAGCGTTTATTTTTAACTCATCGAATGAGTCATCCTCATGGTATATAACACAAATAATTATAAGATATTTTATATATACTTAATGTCACTAATAATGAATATAAGTAATTCTGGATGTTTTACCATATTTCAAACCAACTTCCATTCATGAATAGAAGTAAACAAATCAAGAAACATTGTAAGAAAATGATTCCAAAACAATAAAATTGAATTTCTTAAACACATCAAAAGGCCATTAATGAAATTAATAAGGTTATAAAATATAAATTAAATGTTGAATAAGTTTTGGAATTATTAATTAATGAATCTATATATGATTACTCAGGTCATTAAGAACAATCAAGGAAACATTCGAGCGTTGTTAAGGGATTACTTAACTCAATTTCATTCATTGAATTAAACATTTATTTCATTTGTTACATTGTTCAAAATATTTGTGAATGACCTATGAGTTTTTTATAATTTTTATCCACTTATATTTTTTGGATTTTTATATGTCAAACAGAAATATTTCATTGATTTGTCCTTAATCCAATTATACGTTTTTGTTAGGGGATCCTGTCTCTCACTATTGTTCAAGAATCTCACATATGTTGTGCCCTTATATTTTTAATTCCTAATGAAGGGGTTTATTTTTTCACATACCCCATATATACCTTGTGAAATATAAATAATGTAATACCCTATTAACTATCATTAATCCCTCATAATAACAGTTGTTGCATGCCTAAATTTTTTGTAATGGTTTTCTCTTCTCAATTTCATTTCTGTGGGATTTTCAATTTTATCCACTTAAATCTTGTATGCGGTAAATATTTACTGCTATTTAATATATAATAACCCAAATCTCATAATATTAATCTTATTCATTGATTAAATTTTGGGTTATTATGTTCTGGTCATATGATTTGACCGATTACAATGTGGTAAGAGCCTTTCTCTCAACTACCATTTTTTTGTAACTATCTTTGTATTGTGCACCTAATAACCCTTATATGGTGTACCTACTACCCATTTGAGATATAATTTCATTTGAAATTATATTTATATTGAATATCCATAATCTCATATCATGGATATGTTTTTGTCTAAACTATATACCATTTTATATATAACATTTATTTGGAATTTTATTTTAATTATGGAAATACTAACGAATCAGTATACTCTAATATATACGAAATTCAAAAGGCATATTTCTCTTATATTGAATCAATTTATAAATAATTATTTGGAAATTCAGTATTCAGTGGAGACTGTTATATCCTCTCAATGCATCAGTAGGTCTCATGTGACAAATAATGCTTGCGACAAACCCTTCGAGTTTGTTTCAAAAAATAAGACTAGTTTCTACCCATAGAACTAAACCGTTTTAACGGTATTGTGGATAAATGTTCTACATACATGAAGTCAAATTAATAAGAATTATCATTATTCATTGATAGTTATTTCTGTCCATGTGGTTTTCACTATGACAAAATCTATGGATGCAGTTTCCTCAAAGTTTATTAATGGAATTAGTTTTTCATTTATTCACCATGCCATATTGATAATTTTATATTGACTATGATTCACTTATTATTGAATTCATGATTACGCTATTTGTAACCCTTACTAAGTGTTGGCGCTCACCCCTTTCATTTTTTACATTCAACATGTGACAAAGTGGAGATCATATATTGAGTTATTATTGATGTAACTTTGTGTTTTCATTATGTATTTTATTTTGTAAACATTTACAATGTAATTTGAGTAACATCTATGTATCTAATTTCCTCACAACTACTAAACTGAAAATTCTGTCAGGATTTTTATTCCTTCTAACTATGACAATATCAAAAGTAATGCACCCACTTCATTCTAAAGGGGTAAGGGAGTTACAAATGCTATCAATGGAAGTTTAGTGGAAAACATGGGAACTAGAGTAGGAAATGTATATTAAGGAACAAATAACTAAGGTAGTATTTATGGATAAACAAACAATAACATCATGTTATTTTGTTAAGGAATAGATTATTTTAATGTTTTAAGCAATACGTCCTTGTCTGGATACGTGCGGGTATAGTCGGCTCTCACACTGATGTTTCTATGGGTAAAACCCAAACACACCGCTTTGAGCTAGACTCACATGGGAACCAGTTCACAAAAACGGGCCTTGTTACGCTCTAGTTTAAGACAATCCCGGTTGATATGCTTAGGATAATTCTTATTTTATATATGATCTATTATTAATGAGTTTAATGGAAATTATTCATCAGAGGAACCATTTTTATAATATTATCTATGCATAGAATTTATTTCTATGTTGAGTGATTTTATATTTGAGATTCATAAACTAATATAGTGTATCCCATTATTTAGAAATTGCATCTAATGGAAGAAGGGGGATCAATAGTCGTGGGAATGGTTGGGATATACCTACTAACATAGTCAACAAAATCAATGATAGAGAAGACTAGATCATGATAATATTATGAAAACATACTCAAGATGTAACGAATAAAAATTCCACACATGTGTTGGATTGTATCATGAGTCAAAAGCCACCATCATTCAGTGGGACTACTAATCCAATGGTTGCTGAGAAATGGATCAATTCCCTTGGAAATATATTCATGTAGTTATGATGCAATGAAAATGAAAAGGTAGTACTGGCGGTGTATTGTCTCAAGGGAAATGTAGATCAATGGTGTTCCTTGATTCAAAATATCATAGAGGAATATGAAATAAAAGATATGGAATGGAAGACTTTTAAGTAAAAATTATTTGAAAAATATTTCCCTCATGAGAAAAAAACTAAAATGAAGAGGAAATTTATTTACATAAAACAAAGGTAAGTAGATAGTGTTGAAGAGTATGAGGATACTTTCACAAGGCTGAACTGGAAATCCAGGGATTACGTATGTGACACGGCAGGCAAGATTGATCATTTCTTTGAAGGTCTGTAGCCATGTCTTTGAAGGGCATAGTCTTCTCAATCATATTAATCATTTGATTAAATTTTATGATTCTCCATCAAAATAGATAGGGAATATTCTAGATCAAGTCTTTTCAAAGGAAACCAGGATAAGAGGTCGTACACTGATAACAAAGGATAAGGAGAAGAACCAATGAAGAGCAAGGGGACAAAGCATTTCCCATTATCTAAGAAATGTGGATGAAATCAACTCTGGAAATGCTTGAAAGGAATATGAGTCTACTACAACTGCAAGAGAAAGGGTCATTGATCAGTTTAATGCAAGGGGAAGAAACAATTCAATGATATTCAATGCTATAATTGCAGAGAGATGGGACACTAGGAAAATGATTGTCCTAAGGGACATGGAAACACGCCTTAAAAAAATCCTAGAGAATAAGGGAGAGACTATGTGATTTCAACCACAGTGGTTGATGTTCTTAATGCCACAGTGGTATGTACTTTAATTGTTTCCTCAAACTTATCCAACAGTTTATTTGATTCCAGATCATTGCATTCATTTATATCTTCCCAGTTTTCCAAAAAAATCTGACATGTCCAATTTTAATTAATAATGTATTTTTAGTCAAAACTCCCATGGGATGTATCAATGCAACAAATGATTGTCAATTAGTCCATCACCAGACACCAAAACGTGGTTTAGTTTCTAACTTATCATTATACCAATGACTGAATTTGATATAATTCTCGATGTAGATTTTCTATCAAATTATGATGCAATGATTTTTATAGAAAGCGGAAACATTCAATTTTTAAATATGGTATAGAATATCATTTCATTAGGGTAGTAGCTTCGCCACCCTATTCTTATCTTGAACAACCCCTAGTATCTCTATTGAATGCAATACATGGAGTGGAAGATAATCCTATATCTATGGGAAAGGAAATAAATCTTCAAATTGACGATGTGTACATAGTGCCCGAATACATTGATGTATTTCCAAAGGATTTATCTGGACAATCACAAGAGTGGGAAGTTGAGTTCTCTATTTATTTAATTCCTGATCCAAGGCCTATATAAATGACTCTCTATAGAATGACTACTATTGAATTATTAGATCTAATAAAACAAATAGAGGATTTGAGTGAAAAAGGATTTATTATACCTAGTGTTTCTCCATGGGGAGCCCATGCACTATTTTCCAAGAAGAAATATGGATCCATGAGTAATTGCATTGTTTATAGGGAAATAAATGCTATTACAAAAATGAATATGTATCTCATGCACCATATTGATTATTTATTTGATAAACATCATAGATCTCAATATATTTCTACGATTGACCTTCGATCCTGATATCATCAATTGTGTGTGAGGAGGGATGATATTCCTAACACAGAATTTTAGACCAGGTATGGACATTACAAGTTTACAGAGATGTTGTTTGGACTGAAAAATGCGCCATCTGTTTTAATTAATTTAATTAATATATTTATAAGTTAATATCCAGATAACATTGTTTTGGAATTCATTGATGTTATCCTGGTATAATAAAAATTCTATAAAGGCCATGACAATCACTTGTGAGTTATTTTGAGAACCCTTAAATGAAAAAAATTATATGAGAAGATTAGAATGTGTGAATTCTGGATTCATTCAGTTTCTTTTCTAGCCAATATTGCCTCTCTGTATTGAATACTAGTTGATCCCATGAAGACAAAAGCAGTCCATGATTGGCCCTCGCCAACAATCATAACTGAGTTACGTAGTTTTTTTGGAATAGCATGTTACTTTCAACATTTGGTTCATAATTTTTCCTGATTGGTTAACCTGCTAACCAAGATCACACGCAAAGATGTTATGTTTGTGTGGATAAAAGAGTGTATAGAATTCATAGAATAATTGAAATGAATATTGTTCAATGCTCAAATTTTGACTCTTACATCTAGAAGTGGTGGATTTTTAATATATAAAAATTCATCAAAGAGTGTACTGGGTAGCATAGTTATGAAAAACGATAAAGTTATTTCTTATGAATCAAGACATTTGAAGACTCATTGGAAAAATTATCCAACTCATGATCTTGAGTTAGCAGCTGTAATATCTTCTCTGAAAATATGGAGTCATTTTCTATACGGAGAGTGATGTGAGAATTATACAGACCACTATATATTGAAATACATTTTCATAGTAAAAGATCTCAACATGAGGTAGAGGATATGTCTTGAGTTATGAAATGATTATGTTTGTTAAATACACTACCACCTGGGAAAATTGAATAAGGTGAAAGATTCATTAAGAAGGAAAGATCATGGACATCTGAATCAAATGAGGATTGAGAGGGATCCTACATTTTTGAATCTACAAAAGATTGATTCGGGAATTGTTAAGGAATTGGAAACATCATTACTAATTCATGTGATTACTAAACTATCAATATTAGAGAAGATAAAATTTTCTGAATCTGATAATGAGAACATACACATGAAAATTAACTCTGTCAAGGATTGTAGGCTGTCTTACATCATGTTTGAAGGAGTTCTGAAATATGGGAAGAGGTTTTGTGTTCCATCAATACCTGAGATAAAAAGGGAACTATTAGATGATGCTCATAGCTCAAATTTCTCTATACACGCAGGTAGCGCCATACTGTATAGCTATTTGAATGAATATTTCTCATGGGATAATATAAAGAGGTAAATTGATGATAACACGTCAAGATGTATTGTTTGTCCACAACTGAAATAATAGAGACAATATAATAAATGATTGATGCAACCTATACATATACCTATGTGTAAGTGGGATAACATTAAGATGTATTTTGTCACCGGGTATACAAGGAAACCTGGATGGAACGATGAAATATGTTTAATTATTGATTGGATCACAAAATAATCACATTTTCATATTATATGAGATGATTTTCCAATTGAGCGCTTGGAAAGACATTATATTAATGAAGTAGAAACACTTCATGGTGAACCCTTATCGATTTTGTCTGATTGAGATCCTCAGTTTACATCAAAATTATGAAAATGTCTCCAGAAGGCTTTTAATACTGAGCTTCATATCAGTACTACATATCACCCCCATACTGATGGATAGTCTGAAATGACTATTCAAACTCTAGAAGACATGCTGAGTTCATTCGCTCTTGATATCCAATGTAAGTGGGATCCGTACATGCATTTCATTTAATTTTCCTACGACAATAGTTACTATTCTAGTAATCAAATGGCTCTATATGAAGCATTACATGTAATGATATATCGAACTCAATGTTTTTGGGACAATGTTGGTGATATGAAACTTATAGGACTAGAAATTATTGAAGAGACCCTGACAGAGGTGAACAAAATACAAGTCCATGTTAAAGCATCCCAATGTAGGCAGAAGAGTTATGTTGATAACCAGAGGAAGGAATTGGAATTCCAAGTGGGAGATCATGAATTTATGAATGTATCTCTATGGAAGGGTGTCTCGAGGATTGGTAAGAATGGGAAACAGAACCCTAGGTACATCAGACCATTTAAAATTCTAGAACGAATAAGAGCTATAGCTTACCATTTAGTGATGCCTCCCAAATCTCTATAGAGTTTGTGAGGTGTTTCATGTATCATTTTTAAATAAATACATACCATACCCAATGCATGTACACACATATGATGAAACATAATTGGAACAGGATTAGTCATATTGTGAAAAGCCTATCTAGATTCTTGACTAAAGGGAGAAGGTATTGAGAAAAGGAAGAACTCCTATAGTAAAGGATCTTTAGAGAAACCAAAATATATTGGAAGAAAAACAGAAACCAGAGGATTTGATGAATAAGAACCACCCACATATTTTTGGAGGGCTTTATATATATATTTTCAAGGACGATATTTCCAAAGGAGAAAAAAATATAACACCACAAAAAATTTATCGTATTTTTCACATAAATATATTCTATTCATCACTATGTTCCTTTGAAACAACACTAGGTTATTTAAGAGAATTTCAAAACCAATCCATTAAATATAAATTTTCTACTTTTACACTTTGAATTTCGATAAATGTTCATCTACATTTGTGATCAATAAGTCATTTGGAGTTGGATAAAACAAACTAATTTTTTTGTGAATAGTAACATACCCTTATGAATATTAATATGAATTATAATATGACCCATATTAATAGTGAGTAATAAAATAATTTTATTTTATTAAGGCAATGTGATAATTAGATCTTGATTAGTTTTTCAATGAGAATTAAAATTAAATTCACCTTTATGATTTTTATTTTCCAAATTAACTATGACTTTATTTAAAAAATAAATTAATACTAGTTTGAATATTAATATAGTTAAAATTTAGTACATTTTTTAATTCTAGAAGTCAAAAAACACTTAGGGTAAATTTTTTAAATTTTTCTGAAAATTTAATTTTTTTTATAAATAGTGAAATATGATAAAAATCACTATATAAAAATTATTCGTTATATACAATATTTATGACATAATAAGGGTTGTAATGCCACTTGGTTCGAACACACATGAACTTATTACAATTAGGGGTGACATGAAACAACACTATTGGTTGTCTAGATGGAAATAATAAAATAATGAGTCAAATATTCAAAATTTACCCCTCTCATCCACTATAAAAATCCATCACCACTCCCTTTTTTCTTCACTTCTCTAATCCTTGAAATACATCAAATTTGGTCCCAAAAACACTTCCCTAGTCACTCCACACGACTTGGATTCTTTTTTTCCTTCCAAAATACCAAAATCCCCTCACTTAAGGAGGTTATCGTGGATGTTATTTCAAGAGGTGAAACACCTGTCTTTTTCTTTTAGTTTCATTCGAATTTATCTTCATTTGTTATCATCTTCACACCTCCTCTATCCAAATTATCATGATAACTCCAGTATCATTTATATAGTATATTTATATCATGTTTATGGAATGACCACCATCAATATTCTTATTACTCCTTTTTATTTTTATAAATGAAATCAACATCAATGAGGATCCAATTTATACCCTTCGTGGATGATGATGTTTCTCTCATCAATCATTCATTATTTACAGGTAATGAAATGATATTAATTGTTGAACATGATCATAATATATGTATTTTATTTTGATTATGTTTTATATTCATTACAGTTACATAATATGGAATAATATTACGAAACATGATTATTGTGCACAAATGAGCCATGAAAAATTCACTCATTTATTTTTAAATCATTGAATGATTCATCCTCATGTTATATAACTGGAATCATTATATGATCATGTATATATATATAATGTCACCAGTAATTTATATTAAAAATTCTTGAGGGTTAAACCTATTTCCTAATAACTTCCATTCATGAATACATGTAAACAAATCATGAAATCAAGTAAGCAAATACTTGCAAAATAATAAAATTGAATCTCTTAAACCAATCAAAAAATGAAATTAACGAACTTAATAAGGTTATAAAATATAAATTACATGTTTATTAGGTTATGTAATTATCAATTAATGAATATGAATTTTATTATTCAGGTCGTTAAAAACAATCAAGAAAACCATCGAGCATTGGTAAGGGATTACTTTACACAATCATCATTCTTTGAGTTAAACATCTATTTCATTGGTAACATTGTTCCATGAATATGTTTGAATTACCTATGATTGTTTTATACTATATATCCACTTATATTTTGTGGATTTTTATTTGTCACACATAAATATTTCATTGATTTGTCCTCAATCTAATGATACATTCTTGGTAAGGGATCCTATCTCTCTCACTTTTGTTCGAGAATCTCCCCTAAATTTTGTTTGTTTCATTTTTAATTCCTAATGATGGGTTATGTTTTCGAACATCCCCCATAATTCTTGGGCCGTTTCATTTTTAATTCCTTTTTTTGGTAGCCTCTCATAATTTTTTCATGTGAATCTAACCCTTCACCGATGAAAATATCTATGTTTTTTTGTTAGCATTCATGATTCTAGATAGTTTCCTTATTATCAAACACACATTGCCAACATTCAATTGTCCATATGATATACACTTTTTCCATTGTAGAAACATTCATTGAAATATTAGTAATGGGAATATATAAAATATAAGCGTGTGTTCCCAAATTATAAATATTTCATTATAAATTTAATACCACGTTAAATTTTACTATCTGATTATATTTGAATAATATGGGTATTTTATATTATATATTCAAAAAACCTATTATAATTGAAATATTTAATGAATAGTGGTATGAGTGTTTTGACAAGGTTCAAACAATATCATGAATACTACTATTTTTTAGTTTTAGGATATTCATGTATGGTGTTCCGAACTATGATCAAATGATCAACCATAAGAACTATTTTCCTTGTATCGTATTGAATCCAATATACTTATATTACAATGGTTTGGTCACCATATTCCAAATTTGATTGTCTAATATATTACATAATAGTACATAGCTTCATCTATAAGGATTCATATAATAGAGTCACATGAATTACATTGTATCTTCATTATATTTAATTTTATAATTATTATTAAATTGTTTAATCTACAACAATAATATTATTTCTAATTTCTCACCATAAAAAGACATCAACCATTAGAATTTCTTCAGACATTTCACATTCAAAATATCCTCTAAATCTATAAAACATCATGTACTTATTAGAATTTTTTTCTCACAAGTACATTCATTTATACAATATTAGAATTCCCAATATCGAGTATCATAACCTTCACTACAAGATTTTATCACTTATTAAGAGTAGTTAAATTGATAACACAAAAAAAACCTTTTCTTCAGATTCACAAATGCTTTATCACTATAATTATGATTATCACCCTCATTTAGACACAATAATTTTTCAAAATCATGTTTTAATATTTTTATATTTTAAAAGAATTGTTTGATAAATTTAGTTCTTATTGATATTATCATCTTATTATTATAGATTGTAAAATTTATTATTGTTATATATCTCAAAAATTTGATATTTTAGTGTCATTTTTCACTATATACTCTAAAAATAGATATATATTGTTGTGTTTTCAGTATTTATTAGAGATTTCCTCTGTATGACTCATTATATCATCTTGTAACATTAATTGTTTCTTGTAATAAATGTTTTCTATACTCTTAAATTCTATAATTGGTTGGTTGAGTGAATAAAAAAATGATATCCCAAAATATTCATAAGAGAATACCCATTTTGGGTTCCCACGATTTATAAGGAATTTATTTATAAAACTATAAATATCCCAAATATACATAAATTTATTTTTTCATATTACATTGAATCTCGACTAATGAAATTATTCATTTATTTTTAAGATGAAATTGATAATTCATCTTCAAAGCATCCAAAATAAAATCACCAAATAAATTATTTATAAGTCTATGAAAAAAGCCAAAAAATACACATTCATCGAATATAACTCATTATAATTTTTTTATTCAAAATTATTACATTTCATAGATGATTAAATAGTTGATAAATAGGTATATCAATGAGATGTTCACATATGAATTATTTTAAAAAAATCATTAATATCATTTTTTATTTAGAGAATAGAATATTTACAATATTTTAATATATTTAATATATTTTTATTATCATATTACATTTCATAATTAGATAATTGTTAATAAAATATCCATCATATTATGAACCTAGATATAAAACATGTTAGTCATCATATTTTTTATTCCAGAAAATAAATATATTTTAGAAATGTCCCTTCTTCTTATTTATTTAATATTCTCTTTTTATGGATGAATATTAAATTATTTCATTTATTAAAAGAATTTACCAAAAAAATATGGTTTACTGTGTTTATAAAATGATAATATATCTCTCACATTATCCAAAATTATTTCATTTTAATTATATTTTAATGTTGCAAAATTATTCCTTTCATCTTGCAGAACATCCTCATTTTCTCAATGCATTGAAGTATTTTGGGTGTTACTAAATCAATAATCATGTATAACATATAACTAATAAACAACCACAATTAAAAATATTTAATGATATATTATGGATATAATTATAAAATAAATAAAATTAACATCCACAATCTAGAAGAAAAGATGCGGTTTAAAATATTGAGATCAAAGATATTTTCTAGATGAACCATTATGTATCAAAAGAGGATTAATATTGTAAAATAAGGATGAACATAACTGTATGAATGTAAAAAAATTAAAAAATAATATGATAATGTCTTTGTATTGGCTACATCTGGTAAAATCATTCCCCTTTTCCGTTGATCCTCGTTAGAATACATTATTGGGTTATTAAGTATATAATAATAAATTCAATTTTTTTTGGGGAATTAATATTAATTAGTAAAAGTGATCTGTTGGAGAATAAGGGAAAATATTTTAAAATTTAATTGATATAAATTTAATTATATAAATAATTTAAGGGTATTTAATTAAGAATAAATAATATATTAACTTATTATTTTAAAATGGATTGTTAATTATTTTGAAAATCATCCATGAGATTTTAATTCTATCTTTATGACTGATAATCGAACCTTCACTATATCTAATAGAGGACTTTAAACTCAATGAATCATTTGAGTCATCGAATGATAATTTTTATATATTTTTCAATTGAAATAAATAATATATTAACTTATTATTTTAAAATGATAATAATATATTCCTTCATGACTATTTCATGTATGAAATAACTATTCAATTCTAAGGAGAAATTATCCTACTACTTTTTTGACCAAAATTAGTAGGAAGAAGTGAAAACTAGAAAACCAGAGGGTATCCGATTAACGAAAAATGGAATATGTCGTTAGAATGAACATAAAGGACTAAATTATATTTAATTATGTGGTTCTTTGTTCAAAATATACAAAATAATGTAATTATATCCTATTTTTTATAACTTTGGTTTCATGTATTTTAGTTAGATTGAATATGGGCATAAGTGTATGAAACGATTTTATGATTTCAACTACATAGAAGTTTGTGTGATGGAAATATTTCAATAATTATAATTTTATTATATTTTATTTTAAAAATTAAAGGACATTCATTAATATACATAATAAAATTTTTTGAGATAATTTGTTGACATGATGTTTTGAACTTCATATTTCTATTGAATGATCATTACAATAAGTCAAATATTATTCATTATTAATCTACTATAAAAGTATCCAGTTTTTTAAATACCAATATTTGGGTAAATGTTTATTTTTTTACTATGGGGGTGGAGTCACATAAATTTTAGTCATTATTCAATCTTGAACACATGAATGTTGTGTTAATTGTATCAAAAATTGTGTATCCTAAAATTTTATTCTTAATTTTATAAATATTTTTTTTATTTTCAGATGTGTTATTCTAATTTGGGTTATAAATCTTTTATATTTCCATTTGGATGAAATAAAATAAAATAATTTTTAATTTTTTATAAAAAATCATTCATTTCATGATGATTAATAATAAATGCGTAAAATATTAATTGATTTTGGGTATTTTTATTTAATTTAAAAATACATGATTTTAATTAAAAAGGAAATAAACTAACTCATAGTTAATATCTAGTTTCATATTAACTAATCTAGTCTTATTAGGTCGGTTAATTATTCAAAATTAGTAATTATTAATACTACTTCCCAATTCATTAATTTATATTTATTCTTTTTTCTATAACATGTGACTTTTTTCAACATGGAGAAATATAGAAGATTATAAAACATAAGAATCCAATGTAATACTTATAATTAGCTTTATAAATTTTAATTATTAATAACTTTTGAATATTTTTCAATAATTTCTTCCCCAAATAATATTTTTTTAGAAATGAAATCATTATTACCTGCATAAATTTACCCATGGGTGAAACATCATTTATATACACATATAATTGGAATTTTAAATATATAATTTTATGTGATGATTTTAATTCCACATATTTAGATAGATTCAATTCAATAAAAATTAAAATGATTTGGTAAAGAGGTATTTTGGTTGGCCTTAATTTAATAAATATTAAAAAATCTATTTTGGATAATAATATTATTTTTTATGAAAATATATTATTTTAAATTAGATTTATTGAATACCAATAATTTTGGATATAAATTTGAATTAATTAATTATTTTAGTAAATATAATTTTTAAGGTACTAAAATGATTTAGTGAAACTTTTTTTTTATAAAAAAATTATTTTTACAGTATAATTAACATTTATGACTTTAATGTTTTTATGTTGAACATTAATTATTGGATGATATTATAATTTATATATTTAATGGTTGTAGATTATTTTTATTATTCTATTTCGGTGTTATATTTTTTTATGAATTGTTTTTTATTTTAATATGGTTTTTTTAAGGCTGATAAATATAATCCATATTTTGAATAATTCTTGTGAAATTTGGAAAAATAATACTCCATTAATAATCATATTTTCTTTGTATTTCTGGAATTATCCATCAAAGAATCATATTAATTAATGGAATTCCACTATTAGAATCAACATCCCTATATAATAATAGATCCATATTTTCATAAGAATCATAAACAATAAGTTACTATTCTAATTTCATCATATGTTTAGAGGGATTATTTATGTAACAATCGTCTCATTATTTGTCGGAATAATTTAAATGGAATCATAATTACAATAATAATCATACTATCCCAAAATTTTTCATTTCATAAACATTGTGAGATTTCATTCTTATATGGCATAATAGCCTATAATTTCAATGTAATCCCTCAATTCATATTTTCAAATAATATCATAGAAGTGAACGTGAGTCTAATCTGAAAGAGGATTTGAGGATTTAATAAATGATTGATAATGAATCATAATAAATTAATAAAGAATCTACCAGAGGTGATCATAATTTGTGGAGTATTCTAGAAAGAGTTGCATGTCAAAGATGATCCATAATTACCCCTGATATAGTGTGACTAAGGAATTTTCCTGCAAAATGGGTCAAACATATTAATTTATTGGAACCATATATTTATTCCATTACTATTTCCATAATTGTTGAAGACATGATCCATTTACATAGTAGTAGTATAAGAAAATTCTTCTTGGAAACAAGAGATCTTCAATTAAGAAGACCTTATGTGTTCAATTACATATTTTTTGTTTATTACTATGAATTAATTTTACTTTATTGAATCGAAAATTATTTCAATTACATAGTTATTTGGAAAAATAATATTGATCCTTTAATAATTATGTAAATATTTATTCTACCAATTTATTCCAATTTCCATCTTCCTTATATTCTTAATTATCAATCATTTTATATTTGTTGATACTAGATATTGAATATAATTATTTAGGTTGTTTATGAATATTATTTTCCAAAACTATCTTATAGCGTTTTCCACTAATAGTAGAACAAAAAAATTAAAATTTTCTCCAAAATGTGTTAGTGAAAAAGTGGATAGAATAATAAATTGTCCCAACATTAGAATAACTACATTGATAGTTGGTAGAGGATCAATTTACATGTTTATAGTGTAAAAATTAATCATTTTTATAAGAATAATGGACTAAAATTCTTATGATTGTATTAAATTTTTTCCAAACCCCATTAACTACTGTAAATTTTATTTTTTTCATCTAGTTATTATTTACCCAGTTTACCGTCTTAAATTCACAACCGTGATATATCATTGTTCACATCACACCACTACAATTTACCTTTGTTTCTATTATATATCAGTTTTATTTAGATTTTTTCTTTTATTTTTAAAAAAAAATTGTATTAGTTAAATCCTTATTTTTCTTATTGAATAGTTTCATTTGTTGTGAGGGGTGATGAATAAAAAAATCAACTTTGAAGAGTTAAACTCATTGATATGGACATTTTAAAAATGGTAAGAATGATTTGACTTTTTGATTAATGATAGTGATATATTATAATGAATTGTATGTATGATAATGAGATAAAAACCTTATTATTATATCATTGAATAACTATGTTAATTTTTAATGATGTTTTGGAATATTTTATATTAAGATGAATATATTTTTTAGTGATCAATTGATATTATATTGATGAAGTTACAAATAATTTATGATGATTTTGATATGTTATTATGATGTTGTTAATATTTTTATTATAATAACATATGTTTTCAAGCATAAATATAATAATGATAATTAATTGTAATATTAATTTTATTTAGAAAGGTATATTGAAATCATAGAGCATGTTACAACATCTTGTTTATTATTATATATAGTTTCTATGTCACCGAAAAAATCATCTGGGCCTATTTGGGTGATTGTTTGATGACTTGTTTATAGTTTAAATGTGTTATGTTCTTGTTGTTTGTATATATAAATTGATACAATGAAATATAGTAATAATTCATAACCATATTCACATGTGACAGTTAAACAGTGACACAATTTTTCATTTACAGTCATTATCACCCATTATACTATTATAGAGGAAGTTAACGTTATATTATTATATATTATGCACTTAAAACATTATTTCAGGAATAAGATAAATAATTATTCAATGTGTTTGTTAAAATCTATCTCAATTTATTGTAAGGTTTTTTAGTTGAGGAAGATGATGATACACCCATGATTATAATTTTATCAACCATACCTCTTTGTTTTGGGCTGACTCGTTTTGTAATTAATTTTCTTCGAAGAGGCAGAGTTTTTTTAGAGTAGATATTTTAATAATTATATTTAATATCAGGTTGATTTATGATATAAAAAATTTAGGTTATGTTGTTAATTAATTATACACATCATTTATATGATTATCATGTATATGTTGGATAACGAGTTCTGAAACATGATAAAGAGGTGATGATATATTTTCTTTCTGCATAACAAGATATTTTTTACCATTACCCAAATCTAGAATAACAATGATTGAATTGGAGAATGGGTTGATATTCTCGGTTTTTTCCATTAGTGGGATATAGTTTATGAAATCATTAATTTTTTCTATTATTAGGTGTCAATTATGTATTTAAATTGAAATAATTGTAATTTTTTATGAAATATAATAGTGAGATATTTTCGACATAAAAATAATTGAATAGTATATAGGAATGTTCTATCATTTATGATATTTATTATAATGTTGTATTTGATTAAGAACACACTAACTGATGACTCATGTTGACATATTTTGTACATATGAGTCAGATCAATGTATTGGATGACGATGAATAGTATTATTACTCACACTAGGGTAATGTTTTGTGTTTTATCTTTTATGTAAAAAGGGATCAGAAAAGATAATATTTATAATTTCTTACATAGTATAGAATTATTGATGGATGATGATAGATATCATGAAATCAGTTTCTAGGTGACTAGATCGGTTTTTTTTATATTGAGTTCAACAAATACTCAAGTGCTGGACATGAGTGTTTAATGTCTATTTTTATGGTTATTTAAATCTTTTTTATAGAAAAATATGTTATTATCATATGTATTATACTTCATTATTTAATTTTATTCACTTATCAAAAATAATTGATGAGTAATTTTTGTTTAATTAATAATAAAATATCAATTTGAATAGAGTTATAATTATATTAAGATATAATTAATCTTATAAGATTTTTATATACCCCAATGTTTATCATATCCCATATCTTATGGGGGAATAATTTTGGTTTTAAATTATTATTATTTTATGAAATGATTAAATTGAATGAAATATTTTTTATTCATATTAATTTTGACCCATTTGGATGTTTTGTTTTAGATAAGTAGGTATTAGGGATTCATTATTATTGAAAATTTAGAATGAAATGAGAAAAAATAGGGTATGTATTCAATAAATTAAAATGAATAAAAAAAATGTTATATTGAGTAAAAAGTCAATGATCAATTTTTCATGGTATAATTTTGATAGCAGAAGCATAATATATATTCATGTCAGGATTGTATGTGTGTGTTTTATTTGATTGATTATTTGGTATAGTTTTGATGTGGTAGACTGATGTATGTTTTATAAATTTTTACCTTATATGTTTTGAGAATGAAATTTACTATTTTATGTATATTATATTTTCTATGGAGATAATGATGTTTTCATGCTGGTAAAATATATATCAGGTTATGATATAATGTTTTTTGAGGGAGATAACAAATGAGTATTATAGGATGCATCTCAAATGCGATTTTTTTGGTATATTATCCAAACTATAAAGTATAAAACTAAGATAGACAGGGAAATTATTATATATGTTATTCTAACAGAAACAATCCATCCACATTGAGACGGGGTGTGAATCATGGTGGAAAATGTTTTTTTCTAATTTTCAATATCGATTTTACATCTACATGTGTCCATGTGGTATGGTTTCAAATAAACAAATCACTCTATATCTAGAAGAATTAAATAACCAGTAAACACAACAAAAAATAAAGAACAGAAATTTTTATCAGGTTCACTAACAAAGTGTTATCTATTCCATAGTTTATGAATGTTGTTTTCCCATTCAAATATAATTCATAAGTTTTTATAAACATTCATCTATGGGAAATTGAATGGATTTAAACCTTAATAACAGACACCAAAAATATTAAAAACCTACAACCAATTATTTTATCAATATCAAAATCATAGTTTTGTAAGATTAAACATTAATCATCTTATTCAACAACATCTTATGACAAATGACATAAACCATCTATTTGATATATAATCTTCATAATAGGCCTAGGTCTCCACAGGACTAAAAACATTAAATCCCAATCACTATTTTTAATATTATTCCATTTCTACCAATCTTCATCATTTGTTTAAAAATTTATTCTATATTTTATTACTTTTTTCACTCAAAAACATGAACACTCAGTATTATATTTAATCGAAATGTTGTAATCTTATTAATCATCCACTTCTTCTTCTTCATCGGTTATGATATTTCATCGTAGTAGTATTAGATTAACCATACCCTTAACAAATATAATTACTAAATAATATCACTATGATAATTTACTATTCATACATTTTATTTTACTCAACATATTTTGTTAAGATATTTAAATATCACTGGATTTTTCAATTATTATTTATCTTTATAAATATAGTCATTCTAAATCAATATATTCAATTATCAAACATCTCAAATGATATTTTTTGAAAAAATCATCTCCAATATTTGTAAACAATGTCATGATTTTTATTTAAATATCAAGAATCATATCACATTATATCTTATAAATTAATTATTTTTATTAGCCATATATACAGAATTCGTTCTTCTAAAAAAACATCACAATATTAGAACATTAAAATTCACATTTACATTCTCACATTCATTTATATTGTCCAAAAAAAAATTTCTCATGGAATAATAATATTCATTATATGTTATTTTTAATTATGGATTGAATTAGTACTCAACAAAAGGTTTCATTATAATTAAATATTGAAGGAAAATATAATCAATGACTATGTTTAAGGCTTAAAATTTACCAAGAATCTTATATTATTCATATCCATTATTTATACAAATCTTATGAATCCGTGTAAATCCACTTGGTAATGTTATGAAATTTTTATATTAATTCTTACCAAGTATCTAATTAATTGAATTATTCTTAATTAGAATTAATTTTTATTCATCTTATGATTACACATTTTCATATTACTCTAACATAACATAGATACATTGAGTAACTCTTATAAAGTGTCATGTTTAAAATTTAAAAATATCTTTTAGACTCCATATATTATGATAATTTTAATTTTTACTCTTCCAATATCCCTTTAACTCCTGATATAATCTCATATATCCCATTTATCATGGAATAATTCTTTATCTTCTATAGGTTATCAAATTTTTGTAATGATGATACAAAAACTAGTTCTATTTATGTACGAAGCCATATAAAATAAATTCAAATAAACTAAAAAACATTATAAAAACTATATCCTATTCAATTTATCTAAAAATAAAAATAATAACGCTATTAAATAATTATAAAATCCATAAAAATATTCAATAAAATTATTTCAGAAAAAAAAACTATAATAATAATATATTTAAATTTGTTGAAACATTATTTATAATTGTATTCCCATAAATTCAAATTATGTCTATCTAGTTAGGAATTATCCAAAAATAATTTTTTTATAATATCACATTCATTTTTTATTTCAACTATAAAAATTTTCATCAACATTTACAAAAAAATTAAAAGAAATTCATCTCCCAATTGGTTTATTTAAACCAAACCATCATTCTATGACTTTACTATAGACATTTTACATCATGAATGATAAACACAAGTATTTATATTTACTAAAAGATTTAATTTTCTATATTTCTATGCATTTTATCAATGATTCATATAATAACTATTTCACTATCATTGAATTAACTAAATCATAGAAAAAATTATTATTCATTAACTAGTGTCATCTCATATAGATGATGAAATTCCTTCATAACCAACACTCTTAATAATATTAATTATTGTTAAAATACCTCCAACCCAAGAAACCCAATAATAAAAATATATTAATAGAAAAAAACTACATTTATTCAATATAATTAATAAATAAAGTTCTCCAACATAATTAAATTATCTCATTAGGTTAATATATGCTCAAAAATATCTCTAAGATATGTATCTCCCCATATAGTACATAAATACTTGTGAAATTATGCATTATTTAATTATTTATAAATTAAAAACATATATATATCCTTATTTTACAAAATTTAATCAAACTAAATAAATATAATTCTCATATCATCCTATATAAACACTAGATTTTAATGAATATTTATAAAACAGATAAATAATGTTTTTAAAAATAATCATTTTTAGAATTATCAAGAACACCTATAAAAAAATAATTTCAATATGACATCAATTATATTATTCGTTTTCTAGAAATTAATAATAATAAAATATAGGGTTTCATATTGTGAGGGTTAGTTTCTAGTCAACACTAAATATAATTGAATAATATTGGGTGTAATAATTTAGATTGAATATTTTATTTCTCAATAATACACCCACTAAAATTTATTCATCAATATATTATCACATTTCATGTCAATTAAAAAGTAATTTTATAAATCATGCCATCGAAATATTATATTTTGATACATTGATATGAGAAATCAAAAGAAAACACATAACAAAAATAGTTCATAGGAACACGTGAAAATTTTAAAATTTATAGAAAATAATAACATGTCAATGATTTCTCCATATATTATCTCCTATAAGGGTAATATGCCTATAATATCACTGTGGATGGTATAATAATCATAAAATCTGTAATATTTAAATTTTTTGTGTCAATTAAAAAATTAAATGATATAAATATATTTTAATTATTCACAAAAATAAATATTCCATCTCTCCAGTTAAGAAATCAAATTTTATTATCTCACCAGATAATAAATACATAATAAATTTGGTAATAAGGTGGGAAAACCATATCTACATTGCTTTAAAAAAAGTTTTATTGTTTCTCATCGATGATGGTACTCATTAAATTTTATCTAAACAATTTAGATAACTCTATATGATTTATTCTTATTTTATATAGGAAAATACTCTATATTCTGTAAAATTTTCTTATTAATTTATTCTATCTATTTTTTTAAATGTATTTTTTCACATAAAATATAAATGAACATGATATTCACGGTACTTGAAGCGCTAAATATTACATTTATTTTTATATTTTCTATTTGATTATATATTCTTTTCAAAAAAAATCTTTTATTCAAATTTCACATAACATTTCAAAAATCATACAGTTATTGTGTATCAAAAAACTAAATGAAATTTTTTCACCTCTAAATTATCAAATATTCATACTAATAAACCAATACATTTTTAAATTATTATATTCATATTTTTATCAATTTCTCCATCATCCTTTCATTAATAACATCATACATGGCCTTCCCTCAAAGAAAAATAGTTTAATATTTCATTCTAAAATATAATTAGGTTCATCCCTTTATTGAAGAATTATATTTATCTTTCTTGTGGATATTTGATTCAACATTTTTATTTTCATAAATCCATTGTTAAACTCATACATTTTATATTGGCACATTTTCAAAATTTATGTTCTTTTTACTTATTTTATAAATAATCATTCATGGTTAAAATGTAGCAGTATTTATTAATAAAATTAAAACCATGATGTAACTATCAATAAAAATTTCATGTATTAAAATTCAATTATTAAAAAAATATATTTTCCATGTGATTATTCAATGTAGATTTCATTTCTTAAACATTTCTCTACATTGATGTAATGAATTATAGTTTTTTATAGATTTTATATATTATATCACCAATTATAATTATTTTTTCTAAATATTTTACATTCGAAGTTGTTTTAGAAAAAATTATTACAAATAAAAATGATGTTTGAAAATATTTTTCTTGTTACTATTTTTGAGTATATTTATCCATTAATTTTATTTATTTTAAGGGGAAATATTTACTTACATTCATTATTCCATATTTGATGTAGTGGTTTGTTTATTATAAATTTTTACATCTATATTAATCTATATTTTCCAAGGTAGTATGAAATATAAAAGAATAAATATATAGATGAAATTTATTTAAGGAACAAGGGATAAATATAACTTCAGGAATGTAATAGATTTATCATTAAAAGATAAAAATCTATATTTTCCATAGTAAATAGTTATTTTATCCCTAATATTTTAAATAGATATTTTTTTATAGTTCATGGATCATATAATGAAATTGAATTTTATATTTTCTGAATATGGGATTTATAATAATCATAACTTGGATTATAATTTTTAGAGTTAGGAATGCTGTGAATTATTTTTTGGGATATGTGTAAAGTAATGGGAGGTGTTTTAATTTCATATGTTAATATCTGGAGGTTAGGGTTGTTGTCAAAATTTTCTGAATGGTTATTACCCTCTAGTAAGGATTGAGTATCATGTGTGAGAAATCCATTTTTTCTATGATTTTTAATTATAATGAAACCTTAATTTTAATGTCCCAATCATATAAAAATAATTATTTTTATTATTTTAGTCGAGTCAAGAGTGTTCATAGGAGGAGATGACTAAAAATCATGAAAACAAGCTATTTTAGTTATTTCACGACATTAATTTAAATTCATAAAATGAATGTAATCGATAAATAATATAGTACATTAGGATCATGATGTAGAAAGATTTAGAATCTTGTGATATTTCCCATGTTTTGAGTTGGTATTTATTTCATAGAAGTCATGTATAGTATTTTTTTACTATATTGGCCTTTCTAAAAGTTTACATTAGGAATTAATGATTCACACAAGGAATCATTTATATATTATAATATTAATTGTTTTAATCCCCCGTGTCATTTATAATTAACATTCCCCCATTATTTTCAATATATTATCTCTTATATAGGATATATTTTTATCTAGATCCCTATGAACAACTTCACTTTGCGTTTAAATCTTGAATTGATCTATTATCCTAACATCGTTATGTTTGATCGAGTATCACATATTGAATAATAATCATTTATCACTGTAGTATTTTTAGGATTATTTTTTTATATTTACCATGTTGTGATATCTATTTTTAATTATATATTCACCAATTCATTATTTCCTATTGGATGGATCTTTTGTTGATTGTGGTGAGATGCATGAGGCCATTGCGCTATGTCTCATTCTATCACTTCTACAAACCAATTACATATGAATTTTTTATTCTTTGTTATGGGAAAAAAATTTGTATTGAACTTATTTTACCATATTTTACCTTTCCATATGTATGGATTTTATCAAATGGTTTCTAGTGTATGACCCAAACATGAGGTAGCTAGGTCAATCTCTAACCTATGTTTGATGAACCAATAATTATAATTTTTTTCTAAATGTTTTAAAAATAAATAGGAATGATAATAGAATTATTGGACATGTATGTATAAAAATGTGGTTTGATAAATATATTTTTACCCACATTATTTAAAATTTATTCTGTTTATAAATAAATATTAAATAGACATCTATGTGGGGTTTTAAGAATATTTTATGAAGATTTATTGTTTGGAATTATTTGTAAATTGACATAATCCACTTGAAATTGAATCGATGATTGCGACACATGGGATAATTATGTATATTGTTTTAAAATATAATATTGTACGTATTATATTAAAATTGTTAGGGGGTTTATATTTTGTGGTTTTATTCCAATACTAAACCATATGTACATTATTTCATGGAAATTAATTGAAATTATTAAGGGTTTAATTTCTAGGGTATTCATCTATACCTTTTTTATGGATGCATTGACATTGGGAACATGATGGTGGACTAGAAAAAGTTTTTTATTATAATACATCATACCATTATAATAGAAATATTATTATCATAATGGAGATTACGGATTTTTGTATTTATAATATTTTATATTTGATAAATTATGATACATTCATTGATACGTATAAATACATTTTGGAGATTATAATTTCAAATGGTATCACATGGTTTTTGAATGTCTTATCAAAAACAAGAACTATTTAAATTGAGTTTGACATAAAAATAAGCAACGACATATCATTTTTTGTTTTAATATATATTTAGAATATTGGAATTTTATTATAATGTTGTTATGTTGAACACACGGGGGATATTAAATTGATCAGGCTGATCTCACACCTTGGACACCCACTCGGAAGGTGTGTAGACCCTTTTTATATATTTTAGAAAATATAATGGTTCCATAATTAATTTCTGAGTATTATATATTCATTGCAAATGGATGTTGATGGTGATATTGTCGTTCCTTTATGCATTTAAAATGGAGTAGCAGTTATCATCTTGGGATACCCTTTTATTTTTTATCATTTATTGGACATTTAGTTTTGGTTATTTATTTCCACCATATTATGTTTTTCTACAATTGGTACAAATTTTTCTATGATGTTTTTATTTACATTTTTCCTATATAAATTTCATATATATTATTTCATGTAGGAATTGTAATTCCATATATTATTCGTTGAATTATCATGTAGTAGTCACAATCCCATGTAGATATCGAACAACCTTCAGTTCATTTCATGATATACTTCAAAGCCTTTGTAGTTGGTTGGGTAGTTAGTAAAAGGACAGGATCAGTTTGTTCCAATCATGGTTATACACTATATTGGATTTTTTAAATAGGATATTTGATTTGAAAAAAATGAGAGGTAGGTTTCAAAAATGTTTGGCCTGATCATGTATCAACAAGCCATAAGTCACCTAGGGAATTTGGGTTATTTGTATTGTGTATTTGGGTATGCCCATGATATCAATTTTTATTTATATAAATTTGGTTGACAATAATATTTTGTAATTTTATTATTTTTTATTTCTATTTTTTGGGTGCAACAACATGCTTCTGATTTATCTTTTAGTGGTTCCTCATTAAGTATATGTTTGTGGTTCTCATTAAGTGAATCCACATTTAGATTTTAATATCATAGATACTATTATATGGGATTTTTGGTTTATGGATAGGAATTCACTACATAGTCTAAACCATTATTTTTAGTCCCATACAAAAGTTAGAGGAAAATGGTTTTATAAGAAAAAGCATATGTGATATCTTCCCAACCATTAAACATAAAAACCAACCCAAAAAGAAGGAGAACAATATGGATGAAATCTATAATCTGTTATATTTCATGGAGTCATTTTAATATATATATGTGAAACATGTCATGATAATACAGTAGATTCCTTGAAATCGGCATTGGAATTCCATTGGCTAGAAAAATAATCATATGGTTGTGGATGGGAAGGTCTTCAATACCCTTTTCATTTTGTAGTTCATCCCCCAATCTCTATTATATATAATGTACATGTAGTTCCTCTCTTTGTAGTAGGGATACATTTTGGTGTTAGATTTCCCTTACTACATTATGTATTTTTATTATCATTATATTTCTTTGGTGATGAATAATCAGATAAATGATCTAACATACTTATAAATTTTTCATTTTGATATCCAAAAATAGATATATATGATAAATCTCACCACCAATTTTGATATTTTATACATGGTGAGTATGAATGAATTGGATATGGAAAAAAATAGTTGCTTATATAGATCCTACAATAATCATAATAAAATCTTCAAGGGAACCTTGGGATAAAATTGGATGTCGAGTGATAAATGTAAAACGGTGACATATATTACAAATATTGGGATTCTTATACATAATCAGTATTATCCAATAGTTTTACCCTGAATTTCTATTACTGTGAAAATATATGGAACACACAATAGTTCTATCCCACACCCATTATTAACTAATTCACATGTGGGTTAAATGCACATCAATATTGTTTTTCTATGAATTTTATGTTTTATATTATATTCATGTATCTTTTTCTCCAATAACTATTGTGAAGTTGTTATAATATTTTTAGACAATAGGGAACCATCCACAATACTTATGAGTAAATAACCCTCACAAAGTTTATGAGTTTCCTATGGTATTTTATAAGGTATAAGGTATAATTATTGGTAATATATTTGTTTTATTTTATATATAAACTTATCTATTTTATATTGGTACCTCACCAACTTTTATAATTTTAATTTTCTGGATGTAATGAATTATACACAAATGCTCATGTCAGTTGTTATGGAGAAATCTATATATCTTTGGAAGATTAATGTGATGGATTATCGATGTCCTCTTCGATATCTTATTCTCATGGATTCATATTTTTGTCTAAGACTTCAATTTAATTGATTTTGTTGTTTCTGATATTATTATCATGATGTAATGGGTAGTCAGTAACTAAGTAGATATTGATTGTTATAGATTAAAATTTTCAATCTCTATGATTGGTGGGAAATCACAGGTGTTATAGGGAATTTTGGATCTACAGACCTATCATATAGTAAAGTCCCCTCTGGTGATGAGGATTTCGTTTTATATCTTTGTATATTATCACAGTTATCTTTAACATCCTTTTGATCTTACCTTTCTTATAATAGATTTCAATATAGTTATTCATGAATGCACAATTTGGGTTATTCTAGAAAATAGGTTGTTATACTGATTGATATAATTATATGTGGAAAACCAACTTATATAAAAAATTACATCATGTCTCCAGATGAGCTGATGGATATCAGGATTCGACTTGAAAATGTACATATGGAGGTCTTTATAATTCCCATAGATTTATTATGGGATGCTCATAATCTCATTGTTCAGAAGGTATTTGTTTCTCTTCATTTAAGAATATAATATTTCAAGATGAATGAGAAAATAGTAAATTATAAAGATATTGTTATCTATATAGATGAATTTTCTTATAAGATATGCTTGAATAAATGTTTTTGAATGTATATCTTCGTTTAAGTTTTAATCATATCATGTTTTGGGAGTTATATAAATAAAAGACCATATTAAATTATTTATAAGTCATTATAAATATATATTTTTCCATTACAATAAATTATTATCATTTACTTTTAATGGGGTGGATGAAATTTATATTCTTTATGTGTCTCAGAATGTTCATATTTTTTTATGGGGGTGTTATCATATAGAATTCCAATTACGAGGGTGAATATGGGCACCAGTAGAGAATTTTTTGGGAATAAATGAGTTTACACCACCATTATAGTAAGATATCAACATTCAATTTATATATTTAATAGTTCATGTTCATTGGATATATGTTTTTGGGGAACAACATCATAGTTGACGCAGTAAAGATGAGGGTAGTATTGTGAAGGGAAGAACCACAAAACACAATAAAAATAACGAGATTCGTTTGAATTTATAAACACCACAGGCGGTTCCGTAAAGATTTCATTATTTTGGAATAATGGTAAAATATTCATATAGTAAAATGGGTGAAATTACCATTGGATTCTAAATTTGTTACAGTTATTAATTATATGAAATAGTTATTCTAAGTGTTATAAATTTTGATCATACTATAACCCATTATGGTCTATGTAGCTTGTTGTAATTATTTTGGTGTTGGTATGTTTTCATCATACATAGAAGGATCATGTTATGGTATATTAACATCATCATATTTGAACATATTATAATAATTAACCCACTCATCACACAAAGATATTCATTATTTTTTAATAAACATAATTGTTGGTGGAAATATATTTTTGGGATGTTTTTTATAATATTTTTTGTAATAAGAGTGACATATAAAAATTATCTCAGAATGAATTAATCAAATTACAATACATTTATTGGAGTACATATATCCTAATCTCTTTAACGTATACCATAACCTAGTGATGGGGAATTTAAGCCTTGAAACTCATAACATGGAACTGCAACATCATTATATATTGCAATTAAAAGAGGAGAGAAATCATACAATGATTTTTTATGGATTACTTAGTTTTTTCTAGTAGATTATTCTTATATGGTCATGATTATTGTTCATTTTTTATATATCACTCATTTATTAAATTCAATTTGATCCATATAGGGATGATATTTTTAGAGGAATAAAGATATATTATATGGTTGCGAAGCTATTTCTGGTCATACTCTAATATTTAATGTGATTTTTCACATTAGGAACTAGATTTTAATTTTATTTTACATAATGAATTAAATCAATATGATTGTCATATTTCTTCATGGACAATTAAGCATAGATATATAACGATAAACTATCACATGAGGCAACAATTATGGTGGTTCAATATAAAGAGTAACATCAATGAAAATGTGTCTATTTATTAAAATTATCACCAACTAAATTAAAAGAACCTAAAGCCTTTTAGTGTGATCCATCCACATTCAGTGACAATATATAAATTAAATGAGCTATTCATAGACTTAATTGTTTAATTTCCATGCCCTTATTTATGAAAAAATTTCAATTCATTTGGTGATTGATCGGTTGATGAAATAAAATAATATTATTTTGAACAAGGAGGCTACCAAAGCTGTAGATCAAGATATGCTATATATAAATGAAATTTAGAAGATACAAAGTGTTCAATATTCCAATTTTTATACAAGAGATACAGTTATTACCTAAAAATTATATATGAGACTCTAGGATGTTATAGGGAATTGGGTTAGATTGGGTAAAACATACCATCTATAGATTGATGGTCAAATACGAAGTCCTTTATAGATTCCCAAGGATTATAATTTTTCCTGAATATTAAATATTGTTGTATTTGGGATAACCAATCATGGCTTTTAAAGTTTACATATAATAATTGTTACCAATCCTTGATTAAATATACTCCCCTCGAGGATTTGTATAGTCTCCAATGAAGGTCACTTCTTTGGTGGTCAGATGTTAAAGATGTATCTCTTCTAAGATCATGGATTGTTCTTGAAATGTATATGTGGATACATGACATATATCAACTCTTATTTACGAATTATATTAATAAAAAAATTAAATTCCAATCATTGATACCACCATTTGTTTTCCATTGGTTATAGGGTTTTGTTGAATTTTCGCTTTGGTTGGGTCTCTGTCCTAATGTGAATTGCAGAATGTTGGCTTCAAGATGTGTTGGACCATTTAGTATCACTGATCTAGTTGGAATGGTTTCATATCACTCAATTTTACTATAATATGTTTCTATTTATTTATTATACCATCCACAAATCTCATCTAAATAAGTATAATCCCAGTCCTATATATGATTTCTGTTAGGAGAGGATTTAATTAGAGAAATATGTTCCAGTAGTTGAAGAACAAATGAATATCATTATTTATTAGATGAAATCTAAAAAAGGAAAAAATTTCCATTTTATAACTTGTTGTGGTGGTACAAATTTTATTCTCAAAAGCCATGTAAGGGTGAATAAACAATTTGGGTTAATTGGACAAAACTATTTATAGATTGGCCACATCTGTGTTATTTGTCTGAAAAGATCAACGGTGGTGATAATTATATAATCAATAGTTTTTTTAAAGTCACCGCATATCATATTATATGATGAATATTAATGGTCTTTATAAAATTATTTGATGTATTTCATGTGTTTTTAGAGGTGTAGATATGATATAATTTGGAAAATTAATAATAAAATTAGGTTCATGTATTGAATTTATATTGATTACATGAATAGGATATAGAAAAATGATATCATTTTGGTAATAGGACGTTATTTCATTACAAAGTGTTATTTTATCCATGATTTGAACTCAAATATATGGAATTTATGCCATGGATATGTGTTATTTATGTATCATCAATTCCAAAAGCTTATGACCAGAATCAAATATTCCTACCATGATTCATGACTATCAAAACATATTAATTTTTTGATTCATCCAAATTCATTAAAATTATTCTTCCTCCAACAAATGCTACATTATATGACTTATCCAAGGGATTTTGGGAAATTAAATTTCATATTAACTCCTGCACATGATATTTTGATTTTGAATGTATCATTTTTCACCAGAATAAAAAGATTGATTGGATATCTAACATTCCTTGATTGTATAATTTATTGTCAGTGGTTATTGAATTTTATATTGAAATCTTTTGATCTGGTTTTCACTTCAATCAAACCATTATTGACACATCTTTTATGTAATTTATGGTGGAATGATTTATTACTGATAGTGTTGTGGCTTGGTATTCTTTTGAGGTATGTGCTGATAAATTCTTTTTGATGAAAATTTTATTACAAAACATATATTATATAGGAATAAATTTTTATCTAATACTATTTGTTTTCATGTATTTCTCTTCATTATGGTGTTTTGACACTTATCAGACTGGTGTTGCGCCAATAATTAGGTAAGTGGTTCCATCACTTAATAATGTTATGTGAACCATTTATAAAAAATGTTTTTAAATGGATTTATTAACAAATATGAAATATCCTTAAATTGATAGATATTGTTATTTTTAATGATTTTTTGTGAAAAATATTTTCTTCCCATTATTTTTGGAGATGATATTATTATTTAATGTAATCTCAAATCGATTTGGACTCTGGTTTAAAATTATATTTTTATTATATTTTATATATTGTTTGTGAAATTGTATATGAGACATGAAAGGTAGTTGATGTATTTAAAATATTTTATCAATGGGTTCATAAGTGGAGGGTTTAATATTTATATTTTTCTATTCTAATAATATTTTTGTTCAAATTATTATTTTTTATTCTAATACTAGATCAACGATACGTTAGTTATCTGAAAATTATTTTGATTGAAGGGATGGGGGTCACAGTGACGTTTTTTACTCTATGAATGATATATGATTTTTTAGTAAATGGTCTTATGCTGGAATTATTTATTTTTTTAAATTTATATGTTATCTGGATAATCAAATCAATTTTATCATAGAATATTTTACCATTTTTATTTATATTTCTATTATTTAGATTACAAAATAATATTAAATATTCTCTTATAAAATTAAATTATTAATTAAAATATTTCTTTGAAACAATATCAGATATTTTTTTTGTAATTTTTTATGAGGATAAAACATTTAATGTCATTCGTAAATAGTATGTTGAATCATATTATTAGATCATATCTTCATTCAATTGATTTTTTTAATATTGTATAGATATATTCTATATAATATGTGTTTGGGAACCTAATTATCCTATTTATCTAACACCTTAACGATATATTTGGGGAATGTATACCATGTTTTAGTTGGTAATGTGAATATAATTGTGTCACATTGAGTTGGTGATGTATTTGGTCAGGTGGACTCGGGTAGGTAGTGGTGAGACAGTCAAATTTTTCCATTGTGTCACATAGAGTAGTAGATGTCATATATGTGTTTCCTTTCTTTTTGGATGTTTTGTAGACTTGTAGTTTGGGTTTTATACTAATAGATCATGATGTATTAATCCATTTAATATATTTGTATTTTTATTATATAGAAATATCCCTGTTATATTATTAATGGTTAGGATGATCATTCAATCTACTCATCATCGAATGATCGGGTGCTTGATGCAGGCATGTGGGGATCATGAACACCCTTGGTAACATTTCATGGGATAATTCAAAACATATATTGGAGGTAGTACTATTATAGGACATTAAATCAAGGGTTGTTATGTTTTAGAAAGATAGAAACCAAATTATACATGGTTTAAAAGGATCCTTGAAAACATATAATTCTGGTATCAAAATGTATTTCATAATAGGCACACGGTTTAGAAAACAATACATTCAAACTGTGTATGTTGTGTGGCTCCAGACATTGCCTACTATTAGTGAGAAATCAATCTATAAACTGAAGTAACAAACTAATCTAAAATAAATTTGATAACATGGTTGTTTTTTTGTATAATTTATTTTTTTGTTTTTCTAATGGTTAAGTTAGATATTTTAGGGATTTTTTGTATTGACTCAGAATAAACAATTTATCTAAATTAATTGGTAAAATTTGTTAACACATATATTATTATAATTATTAAATATAATTCCTAAAATATTATGTTTAGAAATTAATATATTATATCAAATTTTATTTTTTATAATATTTAAAACATAACTATTAGAAAAAATTGGCACTAATAATTTATAAAATATTTATAATTTTTAAAAATATAATTCAATTATTATTATATAAAAAATTAATTTAATGAAATGGTGGTTCTTTTTATTTTAATCTATTAATTTTCTTATTATGTTTAGTTGACCTGATAATATATTTAATAGAAATTGTGTTTTTTTAAATCATACCCAAATTACCAAACCACATGATATGACACCCCAAGAGACAACCGAACGGTTAACACACAACATGGAAATTTTCTAGTGACCATGTTTCATGAAATATTTTCTACCAAAAAAATTAAAATACTAATTATAGAACCACTGAGTTTAACACACCTCTACAATTTATTCTTCTATCTGTAATACTAGACATGGAGGTTCACCACCTCCTTTCTTCATTTATTTCCCCTGATATATGGTATAATTTTTGGATATTTTTATGAAATTGAGTTATTTTGTTCCCCTTATTAAAAATATTATTCCTATTTCTCTATAATTTTTTGATATTATACATATATAAATAGGGTATTTGAGTGATAATTCAACCATACCATACAAGGAAAATCTCATTTTTTAGGGATTTGTATCATCATTGAAAGATAAATTTTATGGGGATAAATGTATATCATTTCTCACCATGGAAATAATTGTATAATTAACTATGTAGTTTTAAATATATTTAAAATTAAATTTATCTTATTCAATTTTGAATTGAATATTAGGGTTATGTAGTTTTTGTGATATATTTTTTGGGGGTATTTCATAAACCTTTCTCATATCATTGAACAATGTTTCAGTGAGATTCAATATCCCAATAATTTATAGGTTTTGATTCCAATAAAATAAAACTATAAATAAAATATAATTATAATAGTTAAATAATTTATTTTATTACGTTAAACTGGGAATTATTTTATTGATGGTTGTTGGTTGGAATGTATGATCCTGCATGATAGTGCTCGAGTCTGGATATACTAATATTGAATCTGTATAAATTTGGTGTTCCCTAAGAATTTATTTGTTGTTTATGACTTTTGTATATGTAAAATCTGATATTTCATCCTTACACCATTAAATTATTGATTTTTTCATTTAAAATTATTTGTTATTGGAATATTAAATTAAAATAACAATGCGACGAGGTATTTGACATGCCCTTGAACTCTATTAATGATTCTAGAACTGAGGGTTGAGGATATGTATTTATATATTTTTGGTGATAGATATTAACCATTTCTATGTTTAATATCAATGTAATGGATTAATACAATGTTTAATTTATATTATCCTATAATCAAATACATGTAAATGATATTATGAGATTACAAATGATTGGATCTAGTAGTCTAGGATGAGAACGTTCAGATGCTTCATATACATTTGTCAATTTGAGATTATTCTAGGGAGAGTATTCCTAACCCATGAGTATTTGAGTTTCTGGGAGTCTATACACTTGGTATATGTACTATAGTTTTAATTAGTGGACCGAAAAATCATGGATTGGAATACAATATGGGTAGTAGAATATATCTATAATGTGACACCAGTGTAGATTCCATTTTATGGATAGTCAAGCCATTATATGATAATTGAAATGATAAAAGATATTTTAATCTCTATGATATTGTCTAGCTCCAGTGGGATGGTAAATAGATTGAGGATACCAGGTTTAGTCATTGAGAGGAAATTATTCATAGGGGGGCTTAGTATAGGCCCTGCAATTATAATATCACAAGATTGGGTTAGTGAATTCAAGTGGGTATTCCCAAATTTTTAGTCACATTATAATAAAAAATTAAACGGATTCATCCTAATATGGATTCATTAATAGAGATATTTCATGAAACTGAGAAGATTTTTATGGTAATATGGGATTAAATTAAAAATTTGACCAATCCATATTAATATTATTATTAGATTTTATTAGGTTGATGATTTCCCAAAACTATTTATATAATATTAATTGGATTATCCTATGGTCATTAAATATTATTGTTAAAATTATATGATATTCCTATGTTTTCAAATATATAACATTATTCATTATGTTATTATATGATGTGACAATGTTTTTTAGCATGTGATGTTATTCCTTGTGATGATATATGATATTCCTAAGATTTCAAGGATTTAGGGACCATGAATAATCATTTATAAAATGTATATGGTGTTCCTATAATCCATTCATTTTACCTTGTGATATATTAGATATCTATGGTCCTTGTAGGATGATAGGGTGGGACACATTCCCCCGTATTATACATACATAAATATATATTTAGATATATATATATACATGGTATTATTCATTTTGGATAATCCCCCCTCCCAAGAATATATATATAGTTATAGTTATATTATTGGATAGCATTTACAAGACACTTCCCTTGATTATTTGATGCTCATAGGGACACATTGGTACTGGATGAATCCAATATGGCCAATCTCTGGTCTCACCTAAGATTACAAGGAACATTGATGTGTTTTTGTAGTTCCTTATCATTTTTTATTTTTTTCTAAGAATATCAATTTTTTCATGGATTATTGTACTGGTTTTATTAGGGAAAATGTTCGTGGTTCATTTCTAAATTTGACTCACAGCCTACTTGTTTAGACATTGCACATTAGTACTCAATGGTACTTCTATTGTCCAAAAATCTATATATGGAAATGGACATATGATTAATGGTTATACTAGTTAAGCTTTTTGTGGACTGAAATACATGAATGTAGTGAGAAGAAATTGTCGTTATAGAGAAACATAGTATTTTATTTTATTGATTATTTTCTATGTAGTTTTCCTAGTGGGAAACTAGTTAGGGTTTTTTACTGTATTTGTCATAATTTATTTTTATATAACATGAGATTTTATTTTTTCATCACTCTTAAATTTTTATAAACGTTTTTTTGTTAATTATATTATTTTTACACTCTTATAATAGGTAACAATATCCGCATTTTATCACCATATAATCTTATTACTATTCGTTACTCTATTGGTTTTGGGAAGGAGGTCCTATGGTCTTAAGCAGACCATATTCCAGACACTGGTTAATCACCACTACCTATGGGATAATAAAAATGTTTTCTAAAAGTGACTTCTTATTTTTATTCTTATATTTGTAGCATCGTAGTTGTTTATAGAATAATAATTTTCCATACCTATTAAATTTTATCAACAATATTTTAATTTTATGTTATATAGGAAACATTTTCTAATATTGAACATGACATGAAATAATTGGTTTCTCATAAAATTTATGTTAGACACAACATTGAGTTATACCGAAAATTAATACAAAAATAATATTATTATTTTAAATGGTAGTTAACACATATTCATTGTATTAGTGGGAAGGAAAAGAACTAAAAATCACATGGCTTCACTTGTTTGTTAATTTTTTTTTAAAATTTACCCTATAATGATTATAGGCTTGAAATGAGAATGAATATAATTTTTAGTATAAATTAGCCTATCATTTTAAAAAGCTCATTTTACAGACATTGTTGGAGAACCCCATTTAAATGTAGTTTCTATAAATTTTAAATTTTCTATTTGACAAAATATGATATTTATTTAGAGGTGGAAAATAAAAAATTTATGTGGCCATAATTTGATAGTTCTCTGATAAAATTCATATTTTAATGAATTGTGAAAAAATTGCATTTTATTTCAAAACTGCATTTTATTCTAATGTTTTTATATAGATAGATTGGAATTTTATTTTATTTTAATGTGTAATTAGATTATTTTTTAATTATTTAATACAATATAGTTCAATGGACGTAATTTTACTTATAAATTTGAAATAAACAAATTTCAATATTTTGATAGTTTTTACATTATAAAAACCTAATTTTTGTTTTTAGCAATGAAAATTATTTTTAATAAAATTCATAAATCCTATATTTAGAATTTAAAAAAATGAATTCATTATTTTAAATCATATGGTCAAACTTGTGAAAATAGGTAACTTTTATTTTTTGGATATTAATAATAGTAGCTTCATTAATTTTTTTACCATGGTTAAGCGGTAAATAAGGTAAATAAGGGTAAAAATAATAACATTATAATAATATAAAACACCCAAATAATTTTCCCGAATAATATTTGATGGGAAATTTCTGACCATGAGAATCCTTAGGCATATCGTTTCTCTTTTGGGTGCCACAAGGTTGTGAAAATTACATGTTATTATAATTAATTTATATTAAAGAGAAATATAACACAATCATGAATATTTAAAAAAATTAATATAGGGTCATATAACTAATATCAATGTCTATAAATAGTCATTAATAATATAAAACTATAAAATACAAAATTGAATTTTTTGTTAAAATTATTACCCATTATATAAATAAATTTCTTTATGACAAAATTATTATTCAGTGATTTCCAAATTAATGAAGGATTCAAATTAATGATATTATAAATACTAAAATTAAATTTAATTTTATTGATTTGATACCAACCAAAAATTATATGGATGATATAGACATGTTATATTTTATTTAATGCCTTTAGTATTATGTAATTGGGTTTTTATGGCTTTATGATAAATTAATTACAAAATAGTTTAACAGTTGACATAAATGAGTTTTTTATAAATATATAATTTTATTTAATGATATCAAAGCCTAAAAAATATAATATCCTACCAAATAAAATAAAAAATGTAAAAAATTTCATTATTATGTCTATGTGGTTCTATTATAATTTTATAGTAACTATTTTAACAATATATTATGAAAATACAAGAAGACTATGCAAGAGTTAATGTTTATAACTAAGTGTTAATGGTAAACAATATAGTTATTTTTTGACCTAAACATATCTAAATAATATATTTTGAGTTGATTTAGACACGTGCACATCATATTCCAGAATTATAATTGTCTGTTACTTTTATAATTGGATAATCTCTTTATAATAATGTAACATTTCATAACATTCCTATAGTGCCCCTCCTCCCTCTACTAAATGGCCACCAAATCAACCCATTTAATCAAAAATATAAATCCCCTTTGATTTCCATTATTCTGATACAATTATCCCCCAATATCCCTTTATTACTTCTGTAATAGTTACCTAGGGATGAATGCTTTTCTTGGATTCCTTTTATCTCAAATCAAAAAAAGTTACGTTATAATGAGGTAATGTATTATCTCATGTTCCCTTCCTTTATTTTCCTTCGACACACCTAATTATATTAGTATAGTTAGAGTAAATAAAAATACCAGTATCCTTAATAAAATATTACATTTATATGAGAATTATTAGAACCACACATACACAAACCCCATCTAATGGATACGAACATACCATTTAACTGTACGGTGAACGACTACATCAAGAAACGATTATTGTTCAATTTTTCCCATACCACCTATCATGGTGCCCATTATGATGGATCTATTTTTATATACGATATATATTATATTTATTCTGTCTTTATTATTCTATATATTCTATTTGAAACAAAAGTATATGCCTTCCATAATTGTAAATATAATAATTTCAATTGAGGAAGTCTGGACTACTGACCCCTCCAAGTGACATGAATCATTCAGTCTATAAATAGAATGTATAAAGGATGTTTTTATTTTACATATGATACATACATGATATTAATATAATAATTTAACTATAATATACATATGTATTAATAGATTCATTTAATATGATAATGAAATGAAAGTAGCATTCATGCATACGTACGACCTACCATCTCAATGACTATTGCATTTCAATTCATATCCCCAAAATTTTAGATATTATATGTATATATATATTTTATATATACTTTATTTAAATCCAGAAAAATATTCTTGAGATGATGGAATTTTGATCACATAGACAATTTACATGAAACAAGTTCATATTCGACTGAAGTATTGAATATTGTCAAACAAGCCGACATGCACTTAAATAATTATATAGTTATTATAACATGGTGATAAGAAATATAAAATATATAATAAACCTGAAGAATTTATTTATTAATGTATAAATTTACCAATGCTTATAATTGTGGAATCTAATTAATGAACGAGACATGTTGGAATCATGTTAAGGGACTTCATCTCAATATCCTTTCATAGAGGCATATTTTAATAAAATTCACCTCATTATTTTATATGTTTTATAATAAACCACGTTGAAATTAAATTTCATTAAAGGACAATATTTTTTATATGAGGTGTTTAAAAAATTAAAAAAACTAATGTCTTTAACAAATACAGTGACCATGACATCACGATCTCCATAACTGTTTTTTAATATTTGGATTCATCTATAGGCCATAATTTTTTTAAATTAAAAATAACTCCCTTATGCATTTTTTTGTTGTTTTGGTATAAAATATGGTATTGAAAGTGGATTTAATATTTTCATGTCTCGAAATTATTTTTTGTGAATTCAATTTAAATTATATAATTGGAATGTTGATAATTGAAATCTTTTACATGTTATGATTATTTAATGGTTCTTAGACATTTGAAGGTTGGTTACATGATAGACTGAATATGGGTGGTTACATAATAAACCAATTATGGGTGGTTCTTTGAAAAACCATGTATGAGTGGTTACATTATAACCTCTAATGCATTGGCTATGGAAGTCGGCTATATGGCTATTCCATTTAGTGACTTGTGTGGAAGTTGTCCGTATGGTTATTACATTTAAGTATATTTATGTTCCATGTTACCTTTATATGTTATATGTTGCTTCATATAGGCATTATTGTAATATTTTCCTTACAAAAACGTTAAGAAAATAGATTATATTCAGTTATGTATATTCACTATGTTTTAATGGTCACCAGTATTACATTATGATAATGTATTTAGGGTTTTCATGTTATCACATGTCTTAAAATTTTCATTTTTTATACCTTAATTATATTTTTATGATCATGCAATGTTATGAAATTCATTTCATAGGAATTATATAATAATAGGGTCATGTATGGGATCATGGAAAAGTGTGGCAGTTAAAACCTGAAACGATACTAGATTTCTTTTCAAAGAGTTTTTGTTTTATTAAAATAATACATGGTGAGTTGATGTGTCGACATGTAATATTTTTGTTTTTATGTATAATTTATGACCTAAATCTGTAAATCTGTAATCCTGAAATGTTCATCAATGTGAATTAATGTCAAATTATTAACATATCTCAAGTTTATGTAATGTTTATGGATGGGGACTTATAGTTGATATTATAGGAAAATTTTATATAAATTTAAGACTCGGAATGTTGTTTATAGAATATCCTTTAAATTTTTTTACATTACAGTCAAAATGTTATAACATTTGATGATTACTGCTAGGAATCGTGTATAAAATGTTTTTTAAGATTATTTTTTCCGATTTGAAACTTTTTACTTATATTGGGAAAGAATATTGAGGGAAAAAACATTCCAATTCATTGTACTAAGATGGTCATAATCGAAATTGAAATGTTTGTTTGAGTGATGGACCAGTTCACTCATGTGATAAATTGTGATTGTGTTTATATATGATATTTTTCTATATTCAAAAATATACGAGGAACATTAATGAATCTTACAAAATGTACATCATCCCATAAAATAAAATCAACAATATTTGAAGTTTAGTAAGCGCGGATTTTGGTCAAAAATAAATTCTTTACGTGGTCATATTTTTTTTAAAGATTGTATGTAGGTTGACCCATATAAAAAAATAGTTGTTGATGAGTGGACAAGACCAAAAAATATCAGATGGATTCATTGATTCCTTAGATTATCAGGTTATTACAATTTTTTTAAAACATTTATCAGATAGCAAGCCCACTAAATAAGTTAACATGTAATGGTTTAATGTTTTTCTAGACAAAAGAATGTATTGAGTATTTTTAAAAACTAAAAGTAATATTGTTAAATGCTCTAGTTTAGGCCCTATCATATTGTAATGGTGAATTTATTATCTACAATGATGCATCATTGAAAGTGCATAGAGGTGTCTTAATGAAACATGATTAGAAAATTGCTTATCCTTCACGTCAGTTGAAACATAATGACCTTGATTACCCTACATATGATTTTTAATGAGCTACTATTTTTTTAATTAAAAATCTGGAGGCATCACTTGTATAGCGTAAGGTTTTAATATATATATTGATCACATACATTTGATGTATATATTCAGTCATAATGAAATAATCCATCCACAAAATATATATAGAAATTTAATCAAGAATTATGATTTCACAACTACTTACCAACTAGAAAATGAAAATAAATGTGTTTATTATTTGATTAAAAAGAGTAATAATACATTAACCATGAATATTTTGAAAAATAACCTTTTGTTTTTGATTTGTTGAATTTGGGATTGGATGTTATCGGTGAAGGTATGTCCTCTGTTTTTTATATGGAAATGAAATCATCTCTATTAGACATAATTTAGCAAGCGTATCAGGAATATATTGAGTTATTGAAAAATGGATATTTGGTTCATAATGTTAATTTTTGAGTATTTAAAATTGATAAGGACTGTATTTTGAGGTTTAGAAAGAGATTAGGTGTACCCTGTGATTCACTGTTGTAGAATGATTTGTTAGGTATAGCTCATTGTTCTCTTTTTTCAGTTCATGTAGATAGTATGAAGATGTACATTGTTCATTAGATGTATTGTTGTTGGGATGGAATAGAAAGAGATATTTATGAATTTACTATGATTTTTTTGACTAGTCAAATGGTTAAAAATAATAAAAGATACTAAGTGGGATGCTTCTTCATTTTCTAGTTCCAGAGTTGAAATGGGAAAATGTGACCATGGACTTCCCTTCAGGATTACCAAAGACTTCGCCTGGTTCACTTCTATCATTTGGAAATGACATAAGAATTTTATTTGAACTGAATTAAATTTATTTACAACATTTAATAAAAAGTAAAATGTATAGTCCGAATGACTAATTCAGACCGTGGAGGACATTACAGGTGTTTATTAAATGGATTATTAGTGATGTTGGGATCAATTTCATTCTTTGGTTTAGTTTACGTATAATAATATTTTTCATTATATTCTTCATATGGAAGCATTTGAAACATTATATTGAAATCGATATAGAAAACTATGTTTTAATGATGAAGTATGTGAAAGGAAGTTGATGGGACCAAAATTTGTTAAAGTGATGTTAAAAATTCAATTGATTAAGAATCACATGAGGGAAACTCTAAGCAGGGAGATAAGTTATGTGGATAAAAGAAGGATGGAGGATTATTTCATGGTAGGTTATCATGTCTTTCTCAAGGATTCTATATGGAATAGTATGATGTTTTTTGGTAAAATGGGAAATCTGATTCCGAGGTTCATAGGACCCTGTGAAATATTATATGAAGTTGTATAATTTAACTAGAGGGTGGATTTATCTTCATGTTTATAGTATGTACACATTTTTTTATGTATCAATGTTAAAAAAGTATATGTTAGATCCATATAATGTTTTGAGTAATGAGGTAGATCAGCTGGAAGATAATATATCTTAGAAGGAACTACCAGTATATATTCATGACTATAGAGAGAATGTGTTGTGGAATAATGTGATTCATCAAGTAAAGGTTTTTTGAAAAAATTCTGTGGTTAAATATTTAACATGGGAAATTATCTAGAATCCATGGTATTTATAGAATAATACTGTTTAATATCTATGAAAATTAATGTAGAAGATATAAATTTTACATTATAGAGTTCACTATTTCTGATAGTGTACAAAACACGCAACAACGTGATTCTTATAAATCTTATGTTGCACACAACATTGAGTCATAATAAAAAATAATACATTTCTAATATTATAATTTTAATAGGTATTTAATTCCTAGTAGTTTTATATAATTTTTTATATAGTTAGATAGCAATTTTAATTTTTTAATGTCTAATTGGATTATGGTTTTACCATTTAATTCAAATATTGTCATTTGATGTAATTTTTCTTTTAAATTGGACATTAACACATGCCATTCTTTTGATTGTTTTTATTTCTTAAAAACCCACTTTTTGGTTTTATCAACAAGATTTAATTTTATATTAATTTCCACAACATATATATTTTAAATTTTCCAAAATAAATACTATATTTGGAATTATAAGGTCATAATTGTGTAAATAGGTACCTTTTATTTTTGAACCTTATAAATAGAATTTTTTGTAATTATTTTTATTTGCCATGGTTAATGGGTTAATCATGTAAATAAGAACAACAAATAATATGATAATAATATAAAACAACCCTAAAAAGCATCTAAATCATGTTAGATGAGATATGTACAATCATAACTATTTTTAAGGTGATATTTTGACATTTGAAAGCCACTTGGTGGTGAATATTACATGTTGTGATAATTAATTTAAACTACAAAGATTTATAACACAAACTTGAAATATGTAATTAAAAACGTATAGTTTTATATAAGATATATCTATGACTAAAAATTGTAATTATAAATTGAAAAATAATTTCTACATCATGTTATTTTATTTATATTTTTTAGAGAGTAAATAAATACATTTATTTATGACACAATGATGATTCAATTATTAACATATTAATTAATGATTCAGTTAAATTATATTATAAATATTAAAATTTTCATTATTTTATTATTTGGATGCCATCCACGAATATTTTGGATGATATAGATATATATATTTTTGAGTTAATTCCTTTAGTTCGAAGGAATCAAGCTGTTATGGCTTCAAATAAATCAATTACTAACTAATGATAAAATTTACATAAATGTTTTTTTAAAATAAATACTAATTTATTAAATGATAAAATAGTCCTAAAAATATAATATTTTTTAAATAACCAATAAAATATTTAAAAATTTCTTAATGATGCAATTCTTTATGCTTTCCATTTAATAGTAAATGTAGTAACCAAATATTATTAAAATACTAGAAGACATGGTAAGTGTTGATGTTTATAACGAAGGTGTAATGATATATGATATGGTCGATTTTGAGACCTAAAAATGTCTAAAACCTATTGGTTGAGAGTATTTTGACCCATACATAACTTATCCTCAAATCTTGACACTTTTTAAAAATTATAATTTAAAAAATAAATATAAAATAATAATAATTCAAGTCATTCTTAAAGATCCATCCTCATTATTATAAAAGGCCACCACATCAACGAACTTAGCCACATGTCAAAATCCCCTTCGATACTCCAAATTATTCTATATTAATCCCCATCCATCCATCCTTTACTTCTATAACCCTTAACATGGACATCAGGAAACTAATGAAATACGTTTAGCTCAAATGAAAATAAGTCCCTTGGTTTAGATGTAACCTCTTCTATAAATATCCTTTCTGTTATTTTACTTATCCAATCCCAATGATCATATATTTATTTGATTGTATAAAAATAAAATCAACCACAATATAACAATATTTTTTATGTGAAGGTTCTTAACTACACTTACAAACACCATAATCTAATGGATATGAACATTCTATTTCTGTGTACACCGAAATGTTGCCTCATGAAACGATGATTGTTAAATTTTCCCTTACCACCTCTCATGGTGGACATTTATTATGGAACTATAATTATGTATGATAATTATTATATTTACTTTTTCAACATTCTTCAATAATGATTTTCCCCCCATACATTTATTCTTTCCATAATGTATAAATACGCTAATTGTTTTTAGGAAGTGTTGACTACCGCCCCACAAAGATATATGACTTGTTCATGCATGACATGGAATATATAAAGGGTGATTTTAAAAAACATATGAGAAATAAATTAAATTATATAATACATGTATTATAATTTACATGCATACTTTTTAATTCTTTTAATATGACAATGAAATTAAAGTAGTGTTCATGGGTATGTACGACCAACCGTCTCCATGAATTATCCATTTAATTTATTATATTCAAATATTATGGATATGATATGTATATATAATATTTATATATATGTGATATTTAAATCATTAATAATATTCTAGATATGACGTAATTTTTACCACATGGGAAATTTACAGTAGACATGATGATTTTCGACTAATGTACTGAATATCGACAAACTTGTCGATATGATCAAAAATAAATTTTTAATTTTTATAATATAATGTTATGTAATCATAAATTAATAATAAAATTGAATATTTTTTTTCAACATGTATTAATTAACCTAATTTTAATATTCTGGAATATAATGATCGAACGAGACATGTCACTCTTACGGTAAGCAACATCATCTCAGTATCCATTCATTGTGGAATATTTTCATAAAGTACACCTCTTACATGTAAATGTTGTATAATAAATCCTTTCGAATTTTAATTTCATTATAAGGTAATATTTTTTCAATGAAGAATTTATCAAATGACACAAACAAATATTTTTAACATATGGGGCAATAATGACTACTCCACCACCATAACTATAATTTGATATATAGATTCCACTTTATGAATTAATGATTTAAAAGGAAATGAAGTAAAATTATAAATTGGGTGTGTGATATTTTTGAAAATGGTTTTTATAGTGGATTTACAATTTTCAAATCATGAAATTATTTCTAATGATTGAAAATATAATTTTATGATTGAAATTTTTATAATTTCAATATTTTACGTGTTATGATTATTTATTAGTACATGTACATTTGACAGGATGTTATGTGAAAAACCAAATATGGGTGGTTTCATGATATACCAATGATGTGTGGTTTACTGATAAACCATGAATGGGTGGTTACATTATAACCTATAATGCATTAGGGATGAAAGTCGGCCATATGGCTATTCCATTTTCTGATATGTGTAGAAGTCAACAATTTGGTGATTCCATTTAATTATGACTATGTCCAAAGTTAACTTTATATGTTATATGTATCTTTTTAAGGGATTTATGGTAATTCTTTGGTTAATGAAATTATATGAAAATAGATTATATTTAGTGACGTATATTTTCTGTTTGTTAATGGTGACAAGTATTATATTATGATAAAGTTTTCTTGTTTTTAATGTTATCCCAAGACTAATAGTTTTTCTTCCTTATGTATCCCTTATAATGATTTTTATTCTCATCCCATGTTTTTAAATGTTTTTCATATGACTCAAAGATGAATAGAGTCGTGTATGGGATCATGTAAATATTATGTTGTTAAAACATGAAGCAATACCATGTTTCTCATTAAACTGTTTTGTTTTATAAAAAAATAGATAGTCAGTAGATCTTCCAAAATATAATATTTAAGTATTCATGTCTATGTTATAACCTAATTCTCTAAATCTCAAAACATTAGATTATATTTGACATTAATTAAATACAAATTATTCAATTATCTCAAGAATAATTTAAGCTTACTTGTGGGGGCCTTATAATTGGAATTAGAGGAATGTTTATCTAACTTTTGGAGTAAGAATAATTTTAATAGAATATAAATAAATGATTTTTATATTATTTTCCAAATGATATAGTATTTGAAGAGAACTTTATTGCTTCATCTAAGAATTTTTTTTTCAGAATGGTTTTCTATAGAGTAATTCAGAAATCTGTATTAGGAAGGAATATGGAGGAAAACAAACTTACAAAGTAGTATCCAGTGATGGGCAGAATAAGAACTGAATGGTTAGTTCTATTGGAAAAACATTTGACTGTGTTGAAAAATGGTTGTTATGTTTATAGATGATATTTTTATATACACTAAAATATCCTATGAACATGAATGTATATTAAGGACTATTTTATTAACAAAAAAATAAAATTATTAAATATGAAATGCTTATTAAGAGAGATTTTTGGATGAAAAAAATTTCTTTCCTTCGTCATATTGTTTTTAAAGATGGAATAATTATTAACCCTTCGAAAAAAAGATGTGAAAGAGTGTCCAATACAAACCAATATCATATAGATTCATAGTTTTCATTCATTATTTGGTTATTAGGTAAGGTTTTTTGAAACTTTTTCTATGATATCTAGCTAACTAACTAGGCTAACTTGTAAGGGATTTATGTTCATCTTGACATATGATTCTTAGTATTGATTTCAAGAACTGTATAAATGATTGTTTTATGCTCTAGTTATGTCCCTACCTTCAAAAAATTGTGAATTTTTTATCTATAGTTATTCATAATAGACATGTCAGGGTTGTGTCCCAATGCAGAATGATCAAACAATTTCTTGTTCTTCACATAAATTGAAACCACATTATCTGAATTAACCTAAACATTATTTATAATTAACTACTCCTGTTTTTGAATTAAAAATTTTGAGGTATAATTTTTGTGTAATAAATTTTTATATATATATTGATCCCAATATTTTAAGGTATATATTAATTTTTAAATAATTAAACACGAGATAAAGGAGAAGGTGGGAATTAGTCATGGATTATGATTGCATAATTATTTACCAACCATTAAATGAAAAAAATGTGGTTTATGCTTTTATTCTAAAGATTAATGTCATGTTAACAATGATACATTTGGGACAAGATCCTTTGGATTATAATTTGATGAGTTTTTTTAGAAGTTTTTTGTGAGGATAATTAATCTGTTTTGTTTGTAGTGGTTGTGAAATCATTCTATCATGAAGAATTAAGAAAGCACAACAATAATAGAGTGAGTTACAAAAAAATGTATATTTCTTTATAAGGTTATGTTTACTAAAAAAAACATCCATAGAGAATAAATTTTCAGGTTTGGAAAAATTTTATGGGTTCCTTTTGAATCATAATTTAATAAATTGTTTTTATGTGATTGTCATAGTTCTCCAAATCGAGTAAATCCTTGCAGTACTAAGATGTACAGAGATATTTTGGAGTATCACTTGTGGGATGTAATGGAATGAGTTATTATTAGCATTACCGTTAAGTGGTTGACATGTCTATAGTTAAAAGAACAATTACTATTAATAAAGGTGTTTCTTTAGCATATTCTAGATCTAGAGTGGAAATGTGGAAATGATTCCATGGGAATCAGTGTGTTATTTACATGTACTCCGTGAGGTTCGTGTATTACATTTTGAAGTTCCTTAAAACGTCATTGGGAACCAAATTAAATTTTATAATTGCATTTCATCCTCAATCATATGAGAATACTGAATGAAAATTTTAGTCCTTGGAGGATATTCTAATGTTTTTTCATTGTATTACCAGGGAAGTTAGGATCAAAATATTTCTTTTTATTAGTTTTCATATAATAACAATTTACATTTTATTAAAAATTGGAACCATTTGAATCATTATATGGAACGATGTGTTGATGTACAGCTTTTAGGGATGATGTATGTTAAAGTATGTATATTTGACAAGAATTAGTTGAAGATATGGATGAAAATTTATATTTGATTCCAAAGCTCATGAGGGAAGATCATAGCATGAAAAAAATTTATAATGATAACAAGAGTAAAGATCAATATTTCAATTTATGTGATCATTTATTTCGCAATGTTTCTCTATGGAAAAGTGTGATGTGTTTTTTTTAAATGGAATGATGAGGATGAGGTTTATTGGACCGTATAAAGTCATGGGGATTGTTGGATCAATTGTCTATATGTAGGATAACTCCAAGTTAATCCATGTTTCATGATGATTTTCATGTTTCAATGTTGAGAACATATATGCCGAATCTGTCTCATTATTTTAGTCCATTGGTAGTTTAACTGAATGAGAATCATTGTTATGAGGAAAAACTAGTTCATTTTCTTGAACATAGAGAGCATGTGATGTGGAATGAGAATATTCATCAGTGAAAGGGTTTTAATAAAAAATGATATTGTTGAAGAGGAGACGTGGGAATCATAAATTTTTATATGGGAGAAATACTATCACTTATTTGGTAGGTAAATAGAAATTTGGTAATGCAATTTTAAAAAGGGGGAATGATGTATAATCCCAAGTATTTATTTTTTAATCCCATTTTATATATGTTAATATTTAGGATGAAGTTGTTCTTTTCATGATAAAGTGGACACTTTTTTTGATAATGTACTTTTCACGCAACAATAGGATTCTATGAAATCATATATTTCACAAAAAATTGTGTTATACTAATAAATAATATGATATTATTGTTATTAATTAAAATAGTAGTGAATTATTAGATTTTGAATTGTTGGAAATTTAAAAACTGACCAAAATATGATTACACATGTTTGTTTATTATTTTATCATTTATTTAATAAATATTAGAGGCTTAAAAATATAATGAATCCAATTTTGATAAAAAAATACTCTTATTTTTTAAAAATATCATTTCAACACCTTTTGATGTAGAACCCTTTTAAAATCTTTTTTTGTCATTTTTATATGTTTTATTTGGAATATTAAACATCATATTTATAATAGGGACATCAAAATTTATATTGGATGATATTTTTGTATATTTTTAATAAAATTCATATTCTTATGTATACTAATAAATATTTTATTTTATTCATAAAATAAATTTCATCGAATTTATTTACAATGATTTATTAACATATAAATTTTTTTAAAAGTGAAAATAGGTTATGTTTTTATCATTTAATACCATTGTTTTAATTGGTTTTATTTAACTTTTAAATTGGTTAATAACACATGTTAATCTTTTGATAGTTTTTTCATCTTAAAACCCCACTTTTTAACAATGGGAATAAATTTCAAATTAATATATAAAATTAATATATTTTAATTTTTGATAAATTAACTCTAAATTTGGAATCATAAGATTCAAATTGTATAAATAAACTCCTTTTATATATAGAAATTTTGAATATTTACATTATTAATTGTTTTTATTTATCGTGGTCAAATCGTAAATCATTTACACAAGGATAAAGAAATAGTATAATATTTATATCAAAATACCATAAAATGTGTCATAATCTTACTGTATATCATACTTCCAACCGTGAGTATCCATAGGCCAAAATAGTGAAATTTTGGAGCCACATGGGGGTGAAAATGACATTTTATAATAATTAACTATATATAAATTGAAATAAAACACAAACATGTTTATTTCAATAAATTATTATCCATATACGGGTATATAACTAATTTCTAGGACTATTAATCTTCATTATAGTCCTAAATAAAATTCCTACACCATGTTATGTTATTTTTAATTTTTATATACTAAATAAATATTATTATTTTTGACACAATGATGATGTGGTGATTACCTTAATGATAAATTATTGTAATAAATGATATTATAAATATTAAAATAAATTTAATATGATTATTTTGATACCATGAAACTATTTTATATATCATGCTAATATATTAGATTTTATATAGTTAATTCTTGATGAAATACTGTTGATATTAATTAAAAAAATCAATTACTAAATACTGTCAAAATTAACATAATTGATTTTTTTAAAGGATACTATTTTATTAATGAAATATTATTCCAAGAAATATATCATTTGGGCAAGTGACTTATATAATTTTATAAATGTCATTATGGATCCAATTTTGTTTCACTTGGTATTTTATAGTTTCTATGAAAACCATATATTATTAAAATAAAAGTGGACCTGGTAAGAGTTAATGTTTTCAACTATGGGTTAATGCTAAAAGATAATTTTTATTTTTTAACAAAAACTTCTCTAAAACCTACTAGTAGAGACGATTTCGGCCTATACTCATATTATAATATTATTACAACAATTCAAAAATATTTTTGTTCATAAATAATTTTATAATAAAATAATATTTCAGGAATTTCTTAAATAGCTCCTCATGCCTTTTATAAAAGTACCAAGCTTATACCCACACACACAGACATATAAATCCCATTATCTCATCCATATTCTGTCAATAAATCCCCCAAAATCCCTCATTTCATTTTAGATGCTTTAACATGGTTAGAAAAAAATTAATGAAATCCTTTTATTCCCAATAAAAATAAGTTACCAAGTTTTGAGGTAACATATTCTCTCAAGTTACTTTCCATTATTTTTCATCTCCACTCCAAATTTTCTTCTTATTTATTAAATACATATCAAAAAAATAAACTCAATATAATATGATGTTATTTTGATATGGATTCCAATTAAATATACTCACATCACCATCTAATGGATAAAAACATATTGCTTCTGTAAATAGTGATCTGTTTCCTCATGAAAAAAATTTGTTCAATTATTCCTAACCTCCTCTCCTAGTTTCCATTATGTAGTATTTGTTATTATATATTTTATATATTGTGTTTATTTGGGATTTATTCTTATATGTTATTTTACAATATTAATTTATACATTCCATGGTGTGAATGTACGATAATATCATTTGAGGAAGTGTGGACTAATGCTCCCTAAAAGTGAAATAAACCATTCAAGAAATGAATGGAACATATAATAGTTGGTTTTATTAATCATATGAGAAATAAAAGATATAAATACAATAATGGTTTTATAATATAAATTTATTTCCTTTCAGTCATTTAGTATGAAAAAAAATTAAAGTAGTGTTCATGCATACGCACAATCTACCGTCTCCATAAACAGTGCATTTCAATTAGTATCTCAAAATATCATGGATATAATAAGTACATATATATTAGATATATAATATATTTAAATCATGAATAATATTCTAGAGATGATGGACATTTTACCAAATATAAAATTTAAATCAGTCATAATCATTTTCAACTCATGTAATGAATATTGAGAAACTAATTGATTTTAACATGAATAATAAAGTAATTTTTAAAAAATGATGAAGAGTAATATAAAATAAATAATAAATATTAAAAATATTTTAAATCAATTATTAATTATCCTAAATTTATTATTCGGGAATATAAAAAATGAAAAAAAATCTAACTCAAGATAGTGAAATTCATCTCAATATCCTTTCACTGAGTCATATTTTTAGAAAATATATCTCTTTATTTATTATGATTTATAATGAATCCCTTTTTAATTTTAATTTCATTCTAAGGGAATATTTTTTCTACAAAAATTTTACTAAATTAAAAAAATGAATGCTTTTAACATATGGGGTGAAACCGAATTCCCCACCATTATATCAATTATTTTATATTTGTCTTCCTATTTTAGACATAATATTTTTAAAATAAAAATACATTACTTATTCACATTTAGAATGTTTTTTATTTAAAAATGATATTTATATATGATTTACGATTTCAATATCCTGAAATTATTTTCTATTATTATAAATGAAATTTTATGAATGAAATGTTGTTAATTGAAATATATTATGTCTTGTGATTATTTAATGGTACATGGAAAATTGATGGGTGGTTAAGTTATAACAAATTATGGGTGGTTATGTGATAAACCAATGATGTGTGGTTCCTTGATAATCGATGGATTTATAATTACATTATATCCTCCAATGATTTACTTATGGAAGTCAGTCGTAAGGATTTTAAATTTAGTGATATGTGTGTATGTCGACCATATGGTTATTTAATTTATGTGTATTTATATCCAAAGTTACATTAATTTGTTATATGATTGTTTTTAACTGTATTTTTTTTAATATTTTTGTTAGAAAGAGGGTAACAAATTCAGTTTTATTTAGGAAATGTATATTTAACACTTCTTAATGTTGAAAAGTAATAATTTATTATAAAGTATTCATGTTTTTCATGTTATCAATGGAAAAATATTTTTCCTTCATCATTTATCCCTTAACATGATTTTTATTCTTATCCCATGTTATGAAATGTACTGTCATTGGACAAAATAAGAAAAGAGTAAAGGATGGTATCAAGGAAAGGACATATTGGTAAAAAATTAAATGATACTATATTTCGCTTTAAATAATTTTTTAAGAATAAATGGATACAAATTAAAAGTGTATACATTTAATAATTAAGCTGTTTGGTATATGTTATCACCTAATTTCCTAATTCAATATCCTGAATATATCCTGGATGAGATTAAAAAAAATTACTGACTTATCTATTGATTAAGTAATGTTTTATTGGTGGGTCCTTATAGATGGTGTCAGAGGTTGGTTTAGATAACATTAAGAGTTAGAATATTGTTAATGAATGATCCATAATAGAGTTTTTTATTATGTTTAAAATGATATATCATTTTAATGTTAAAACATTGCGTCTTCTTTGATATGTTTTTTTTATAATGTTTTTCAATAGAGGATATAGGGCAGCTATATTAGGAAGTCGTATAGAAGAAAACAACCTTCCAAAGTTGCATCCTGAAATAGTTAAATTTGTATTAGAATAGTTTGTTGGTTATATGGATTTTTTGACTCTACTTATTAATGTGGGTTGTTTTTATATGTTATATTTTGGTATGTTAGAAAATACATTAAGAAGATGAATTTTACATAAGGACTTTTTTGAAACCATAAAATAAACGAAACTATATTGAATGTTTATTATGAGATAATTTTGATTTCCAAAAATTTATTTCTATTGTTATATTGTTTATAAATATAGAAGAATGATTGACCATTCTATAATAAAAGCTGTTGAAGAGCTGAAAAGGCAAACCAATATCAATGATATTCATAGTTTTATAGGATTACTGTGTTATAATGAATGGATTGTTGAAACATTTCTCAGATATGTAGCCCACTAACTAAGATTACATGTAAGGGAGATTTGTTTATATATATTATAGAATGTAATGCTTGTTTTTAAGAAATAAATAGAATTTTTGTAAATGCTATAGTTTTTCACCTGAATTCCAGCATTTTTGAATTTTTTATCTACAGTGATGCATCCTTGTAAATGATTGTATTTTCCCTAATGCATAATGATCATGTAAATTATAATGTTTCATGTCAGTTTAGATCTCTTTATATAATTTACCCTATAATTATTTGGAATATTCTTCTTTTGTTTTTTCATTAAAAATTTTGAGGAATCATTTGATTGCCTTAAAGTGTGAAATATATATTGGTCATAATATTTTGAAATATATATATTCACACAAAATGAATTAAACATGATAAAAAATAGGTTTCTGGAATTAATCAAATATTATTAATGAACAATTCATTTCAATCCATAATAAGAAAATAATGTGGCTAAAACATTGTGTGTAAATAGTAATACTAAATTAATTATGCTGTATTTGGAGCAAGATCTTTTGGTCTCTAATTTGATGAATTTTGATTAAGAATTTGGTGGTGTAGATAATTCCTTTATTTTGTTTGAGGTGAATATGAAATCATCTCTATCAGAAAAATGTATGAAACAGTAGTAAAAATAAAGCGAGTTGAAGAAAATGGTTGAATTCCTTATGAATGGTAAGTTACCTATATTGAACATGGGTAGATACTGTGTTTTGAGGTTTCAAAAGAGATTATTTGTGTCTTGTGATTCATTATTGATGAAAAAGTTATTATGTGATGTTTATATATCTCCATTTTCAGTTTATCTTGGATGTACTATGGTGTACAAATATAATATGGAATATTACTAGTGTGACTCAATGAAATGAGATTTCTCTGAATTTACAAAAAAGTACTTGACATGTCAATAGGTTAATCCAAAAGTGATGTTACCAAATTGGTTGTATTATCCTATACCAGTGTAAGAGTGGAAATGGGAAAATGTGTCTATGGAAATCATAGTGGGATTACTAAATGCATTTCAATATTTCTTCTATCTTTTTTGAAATCCATTATGTAGTCATTAGGTACAAAATTAAATTTTAGTAGATAATTTCTTCTTCATTAGGATGTGCATTTAGAACATAAAATTCAGAGCATAGAGGATATTGCACATGATTTTTCAATAAAATACTATGATATTTGTGATAAACATCATTAGTTGGTTGAGATTTCTTATAATAACTATTTTATTGAGTTATAATTATAGAATCATTATAAGAAGTATAATGAAAGGGGATGGAAGGAAGTTGATGAGAGTAAAATTGGTAGAATAGACAGTAGAAAAATATCATTTCATTAAGAAGTAGATGAGGGTAAATTAGAGAAGGCAGAAAATTTATGCAGATAACCATTTGAAGTATATTATTTTGAGGTAGTTGATTATTTCATTCTTAGTTTTTCTCCAATGAAAAGTGTTATGCATTTTGGTAAAATGGGAATGTTGAGACCGAGGTTCATTAGAACCAATGGAATCCTAGAGAACGTTGGATTAGTTTCTTACATTGTGGAGTTACCTCAATATTTATCTTACATAAAAAATGTTTTCCATGATCCAATGTTGAGAAAGTATATTCCAGAAATATCTAATGTTTTGAGTCCATATCTAATTCAGTTGGATGAGAATATTTCTTTTTACGAAAAAACCAGTACTAATTCTTGACTTCAGAGAGAAAGTGTCGTGGAATTAACTGATTCTTCAGGTAAATGATTTATTGAAATAACAAATGGTTGAAGTGGAAATCATGGAATCTATAATTACAATGAGGGATAAATACCCTCTCTTTTTTGATAAGTAAATAAAATTTTAGGGATTAAATTTTCCAAAGGGGGAATGATGTAACATTCTATGTATTTATAGAATAATAATTTTCATATCTGTTAATATTTATGAATAAATTATTAATTTCAAAATTTATGGAAACTTTTTCGGATATAGTACTCGACATGCTACAATGGGATTCTCCGACATCCTACGTTACACACAATATTGAGTTATATCAAAAAATAAAACAATATTATTTTAATTATTTTAAATAGTAATTAATGCCTAGCTATGGTATTAAGGTGAGTGAACATAATTAAATAAAATATGGACACACAGGTTTTTTAAATATTTTTAAATTTAATCCATAAATATTAGAGGTTTAAAATGAAAATATAAACAATTTATAGATTAAAATACTATAATATTTTAAAAAACATGTTTTACTTCGTTTTGATGTAAGATACTTTTTAAATCTTGTTTTTGTTATTTGTAGTTGTTATATTAGAAAATGTAAAATTATTATTTTGAGGTGGGAAATCATAAATTTATTTCGATAATATTTTGGAATTTACCTGATAAAATTCATATTTTAATTAGCAGTGAAAAATACTACATTTTAATTCAAACCTGTATTTTATTATTATTTATTTATAGAGTTATATTGTTATTTAAATAAATTTAACTGTTTTATTAGATTATTTTAATATCATTAAATCCATTGTTGGTATGTAGATGTTATTTATCTTTTAAAATGATCATAACAACCTCTCAATCTTTTTATAGTTTTTACTATTTCAAAACTCATTTTTTTCTTCTAAGAATGGTAATTAATTTTAAATTTATTTCAACAATTTATATTTTTTTAACTTGGAAACAATAATACCATATTATGAGTTATATGATCCAAATTTTGTAAATAGCTAAAATTTATTTTTGAAGATTATGATTAGTAACTTTAGTTATAATTTTTTTACAATGGTTATATGGTAAATCAAGAAAATAATAAAAAAATTAATATTATAAAAATAAAAACTATAATAATTTTTTGTATCCTATTTAATGAGATATGTTTAATAATTATCATCCATAGGTCGGTCATTGGGAATTTGGTAGCCAATTGGGTCCAAAAATCACATGTTTTAATAATTAATTTAATGAAAATTGAAAATATATAACAAACATGAATCTTTTATTAATTAAATTTTCATATAGGAATATATAAATGATATATATGAATATATATAATAATTATATATATAAAAATTTTCCTATATAATGGAATTTTATTTTTAATTTTTAAAATTAAATTAATAAATGTATTTATGACACAATGATGATGTTGTGATTATGTTATTAATTAATATTTAAAAATGATATTATAAATATTTAAATATATGTAATATGTTTATTAGGATTCTATAAATTATTTTTATGGAACATATTGAAATATTATCTTTTTTTAGTGCCCTTTGTTTGAGGAAATCAAGACGTGATGACTTTAAAAAAATCAATTATTAAATTCTATCAAAATTGACACAAATGATATTTTTAAAATAAATAATATTTTATTAAATTATTTAATTTTGAAAATAAACTATGATTAGTCCAATGACTTATATAATATTGAAAAATTACATTAATCATACACTTTTGGTTCTATGTTCATTTTATAGTAACTATCGTAACCATATATTATGAATATACAAGGATACATGGTAAGAGTTAATGTTTTTAACTAAGGTTTTATGCTAAAGGATATGGTTAATTTTGTAACCTAAACATTTTTACTGCCTGTTTTTTTAGATTATTTCAACACATAATAATCTTATCTTAGAATTATACCACTTTTTCACTAGTACATTTCTAAAATAAATTTACAATAAAATAATTTTTTAAGACTTTCGTAAAGTGCACATCCTCCCTCATACAAATGTTTACAACCTAAAATCACATGGCCGCACATCTGAATCACCTTTGATCATCTAAATTTTAATTCAATAATCTCCCAGATTCCATTCCTTCTTCTTATAATCCATTCCTTGGGTATAATTCTTATAATAAATGTTTTTTAGATCAAATCAAAATAAGTTAACCGATTTTATAGGAAACATCTTATCGACTGTTATTTTCTATTATTTTCCCTCTTCACTCCATATGATCTAATAATTTTTTGATTAAATATTAAAACCAGAATCCTCTATATTCTATGAAGTTATAATTAGATTTATTCTCACAAACCATAACCCATTATTTAAATGATATGAACATACAGTTTCTGTGCATGTTGAACTAATCCTTTACGAAACGATGATTGTTCAATTTTCCACTACCACCTCTCAAGGTTTCCATTTTGATGGAACTATATTTATATATGACATATTATTTTTTTCCTCTATTATTCTATAATGTTTTTCAATATTTCTTTATGCATTCCATGATGTGTATATACAATAATTTAATTTTAGGAAGTGCGGAATACAGCGCTCTCAATGGGTTATGAATCATTCATGCTATACATGGAATGTATGAAGCAAGGATTAATTAATAAGATGATACATACAAGATATAAATATAAGAATTTTGTTATAATATAAATTTATATCAATAGATTCATTTACTATGACAAAGAAATGAATGTGGCTTTAATGTGTATATACGACCTACCATCTCCATTAATTGTGCATTTCATTTGATATCTCCAAATAAAATGTATATTATATGTACATATATATTGGATATATATTATATTTATATCATTAATAACTATATGTGAATGATGCATGTTTTACCACGTGGAAAATTTACATCAAACAAGTTCTTTTTTTTCCTCATGTACCGAATATTGACAAACTGATCAATATCAATATTAATAATTGTGTAATGTTATTAACTTGATGACAATTAATATAAAATTAGTTATAAAATTTAAAAAGGATCAAAATAAAGTATAAATTAACCAATGTTTATTATTCATGAATATAAAAAATTTATGAGACAATTCAAACTCAATTTAGAGGACATCCTCTAAATCTCCATTAATGGAGGATTATTTTGATAAAATACACATCCTTCCTTTACTCACTAAATTATAAACCCCTTGGACATTTAATTTCATTCAAAAGAAATATTTACTATATGATTCATATAATAAATTAAATAATTAAATTTGTGTACCATATGCGATGATAATGACTTCTCCACCACCATAACCATTATTTGATACTTTTATTCCTCAGCAAGCCTTAATGATTATAATAGGAAAAGAAATAGGTTATTCTCTTATTGGGTGTTTTGTAATTTAAAATTGGTTTGAAATTTTATTTACTATATCAATATCTTGAAATTATTTCATGGGAATGATAATAAAATTTTGTGAGTACAATGTTGATAATTGTAATATTTTTCATTTTATTATTATTTAATGGCATTTGGATATTTGACAAGTTGTTACATGATAATATAGTGATGGGTGCTTATGTGATAATCTAATTATGGGTGGATCCCTTTTAATCCAAGGATAGGGGTAACATTATATCCTCCAATGAATTTTGTATAGATCTCATTCATATGGGTAATCCATTTAGTGATATGTGTTGAAGTTGACTGTATAGTTATTACATTTATGGATCTTTATGTCCCATGTTACCATTATATGTAATATATTTCTTTTTATGGGAATTATTGTATTATTTTAGTAAAAAATGGTATTAAATGTGCTCATATTCAGTAAAGTATATTTACAACTTCTTAAAGGTGAAAAATATTACATTTTGATATAGTATTTATGGTATTCATGCTATCCCATTACTAACAGTTTTCTTTATTTTTGTATCCCTTTATGATATATTTATTCTCGTCCTATGTTTTGAAATTACTTTCAAAGGAAATAAATAAAATAATGGAAAGTAAGATATCAAAGGAAATCTTTTGTTGTATTAACATGCAACGATAAAATGTTTTGTTTTATATAGTTTTTGTTTTATTAAAAATTTGATAGTGAGTGCAAGTATATATAGTTAATATTTAAGTTCTTATGTATAATTTTGGACCTAATTATATAATGATACCATTAAAAATCATCGATAATAATTAAATTCGAGTGATTAATTTATCCGATGATTATATAATGATTAAGGATTGAGCCTTATAATTTACGGTAAATTACATATGTAATAATGAAATCTTAAATAATATGATAGTCCTCTGAATATTGTGTTGCAAAAAAATTGGTAGGGATATATATGTCATAATATTTATTGGATTATTGTATTTCATTTTGGTGTGACAATAGAGACATTTATTCACGTGCGATGTGTTTATTTTGTAAGGATATTATAGTTATTATTATTTTTGATTTTTCATGAGTCAAATTTATATTCAATATTTTTTGAAAATAGTACTCACATGTGATTCATGTAATTTTTTGTAGTAAATATCATTGGAGAAAGAGTATTTAGTTTTCTATATTCATAATAACTTATTTGGTGCATTCCGAAAATACATGTCTGTAGAAATATAATAAGAATAAAATAATTTTTTATTTCATGATTGGATAATGGATCTTGCTTTTTGATCCTTCACTAATTCAAAAAATAAATCCCATATACTTGAAAGATATATAATGACTCACAGTTGGTATGTATAGAAAATGTATGAAATAATAATTATACGCTTATGGTTGATTATGATATTTATTTAAAAATGAAAATTGGATTTGTTTACACTATACTTCAAAAAATACCACTATGATTTTTCCATATATATATTTATTTTTGTAGTCAACTTACCTTAAAAACATGACTAGTGTTCTCATGGAATGAATCTCCGTAGGTTGATTCCAGTATATACTTGTAGATGTGATTATGGTTCTCAAGTGATTAGTCTTTTATATAGATGGATAATGGTGATATATTCTCTATCATGGGATGATTATTTTTCATATAGTTTAGCATGGATATAACTATAAAATATCCATATAGTGGGTGTTTTATTCATGTGAGTTACCTGGGAATATTTGAAAAGAAAGGAAATATTTTTACCACGGAAATGTGACCTATATAGAACATAGTTTATTTGATTGTGAGATGGGATAAAACATTTATATATTCGGATAAGTAAATTATTGAGTCAGGTATTATGATTCATTATCACGGGGTTTCCCATTGAAGGGTTAGGTGAACTATGACATATGATGCTAAACATGATAGTGCTTAACCTACGGTAGTAGGTCCCCTTAATTATGATAACATGGGAAGATGATTTTTTGATATATGATTTTTATATGGATCGTGTGAGTAGATATGTAGTATAAAAAAGGATTTATAATGATATTTTGTGAGTTAAATCATATAATTTTATATAATAATCATGGATTGATCATGAGGGTATGATTAGTAGTTTTCTAATCAATGTTTATTTCGGATAATATTATAGTGGTTATGAAAAAAAATATTTATTTATTATTTTTATTTCTAGATGAAACCAGAGTGGCCAGGTATCTTTTTCTATGCCATAACTTTTTTGATTTGTTATAATTTTGATAAATCATGAATTTATGTGCTTCAGTCTAGAATATTTTGAAATATACTGGCTTATAGTAGATGGTTAGTTGTAAAAAACTATATTTTATGATGTATGAATCATGGAAGCATGAGTTGGAATGTGTGACTTGATTTTAAAGTATTACAAATACATTACATTAGGATGAGAAAAGGGTCGTAAAAACATTGGGAATATGTGGTTCATGATTATTTTCAAATAAATTTGATATCATCTATGTGAAAAGGAAAATTGTTTCTATATGAAAATTTCATTCATGGTTTCACTTGTTTTTATTAGAGATTGAATAATAATACACAAAAAATTTATAAGGATATAATGGATGGATCATTGTTATAATATGTAGTTAAAAAATGTTGTTCGTTAGTAATGGTTGATAGGATGTAGAGTGTAGATTGGATTAAGAGACATATGTAAGAAAATGGAAATAGATGATGTTTCTATTGAGGTTGTGTGTAAGGAAAATAATATAGTTCATATTGAACCACATTATAATAGAATGTGTGAGACACATTATTGATGTAATTTGGTTGATATTTTTGAATAAATTCATGGTGAATAGTAAATGTGTAAAAAATGTAGTTCAATGTAAAATTTCAATAAATAGTGGTATAGAGATGTCTTGTTGTTATATGTGGAAATGGATGGGGCATTTTACATTGATATATACTAATAAAAAAATAAGGTTCATTAGTGTGATTATAATTCACGTTGGATGGAGAATGATGTATTTTAAATTTAGTGTATAGTTGAGTCAAATTTTATTTGGTTTCATGTTAAACATATATATAGATCATGAATGATGTATTTCATGATTCTATGTTATTTATCATGAATATGGTTTAAATGGGTGTGATTTAATGGATAGTATGATTAGATACTAGTTGATAATTGTTAGTGAATCATAATGAAAATTGTAGATTTCTATAGACCCATCAATCCAAATACCGATTATTTTATGTTCAAAATTTGGAATGGGTATTTAAGGGATTTTATCATTCCTTAGTATATTAAATAGTATATATATAGTTCTGGGATAATATTTCATTGACTGAGACTTAGTTTTTTCATTAGATATTAGAAATACAATGACAAATTAATTTTTTCCCTATACTGTGTTGTGGTGAGTTGGTATCCAAACATAATTGATCATTAAACAAATATAAATGAAAAAAATTAGGTAATTATTATGATGGGGATTAACATTACTCAATATTGAAATTTTTCAGTTGAGTTTTATTTTGGGGATTACTAATATACGAAGAATGATCCAATTCAAGAAATGATGGATTTATTGTAATACAACACAAAAAAATTGTTATCTAGTTTTTTTTGTCATAATTTGGAGTGGTGGATTATCTAACAAGGATTAGTTCGTTATATTTTATTAGTTATCAATATAATTATTTATAATTATGTAAAATGACTTTGAATTAAAACCAATTATAGGTCAATATTATAGGATAAATATTGGTTGAGGCTTCTGGGGGTAAACATTTATATTTTTGTGTGTAATTAGAGAAAAAAATTTAATGGTTTTTTATGTTTATAAAGAATAAATTTTTTATATCTTCTAGATTATATAATTATACGAATCTGAATTTGAATAAAATTTCCTAATGATAAAGATTCATGAGAAAATATTTTTTGGTTATAGATTAAGTAATGAGAGGGGTCGTTTGTTTTTTTTGGGAATAATATGATATTCTTGATAAAGATATATATTTTTTAATGGGTTTTACTATATCATTAATTTAATAAATTATAAATGGATACTATATGGGGTGTTTTTTCATGGTGCTTTTTGATACATGTTTTAACCATAGTTGTTGAGAATTCATGAAGAATATACACTTAATGTATAATATATATTTTCAATACTGGTGACTTATTTTTTTTAAGCCATATGGTTACAATTTTATATTTTTTCTTCATTGTATTTCTCACAAAAAAATTAAAAATAATCTCCCCTTATGGGTACTGAGCTAGGGTTCTCCACCATATTATTTATTCCATAAATTTCAATGTTTAAATATGTTCTTTTATTTGTGATTTTGTGGAAAATTTGTCTAGTTATAAACCATTAATCTTAATTTCATCATCTTCCTACATAATTATTATTTATTTCTTCCAAAAAAATATATCATGAGTGATAATTTCACACCATCATGGAAAAATAGTTTCATTTTAATGGTTTTGATTTTTAGAATGGGTAATGGAATTTATTAAAGGACGAACACATTGAATTGTTATATGTTTCAATAGAGTTACATCAACCAATATAATTTTATAGGATTTTTTAATTGAATTGATGACCTATGTTAGGGAATGTCCCATGAATGTGTCAATGGAAATCCATGAAACTTTTATGAGTGGTTAGTCATGTTATCTGTGTGACTGGATGACTCTTTTAGTAATTAGAAACTTCTTCCTCGATAATAAAATTTCAATAATTAAAATTATTTATTTTATTGAAATCAATTTCGTGTAATGCCTTGATATAGGGCCTTTTATTTAATGACAATTGATGAATGAACTTGAAGTGATTTGTGAGGGTGGAAAATCATTGATACAAATTCAATGACTATATATGATGAAGGTTGTACCTTTTAATTTCTTAATTATTTAGAAATTTTATTAATAAATCATATGATTTTTGGCCTCTGCAATTTATAGTGAATTCAATTCTTATTAATAATATAGTATTCAAAATATAGTCTAATAATATCCAAACATAATGGTTGGTGATAGATTCTTCGACTATTGTGAGGCATTAAACATGAATATCTGAGGGATTGTATATAAAAGTATGTCATGAGATTTATAGACCCTATAGGGTCATGTGATGAATAGATTGTATTATCATTGTTTCCATGGTACTAATTTACTTACAATATTGTTTATTCATATAGTTTTATATAGTTAATGATTTACCATTGATCTATATGATGTGAACCTTGATATTCCTTATATAATTTTTGTTACTGTAGATGATCATGATATGAGTGGTCTTAAACCAATACTATGTGTGTTAACTTGTGGGTATATCCCAAATATATATATGATTGGTTGGGCATGTAGAAAAAAATTACATGGCTGGGGATGTATGATTAGAATTACTCTATATAATGAAGATGATGACAGTGTGGTTACTTTATTAAGGATATGGAGGATAACATATAATAACAAATATAATTAGGATAAATATTCCATATGATTTAAGATCTTTTCATGATGTGTGAGAATGATTTTTAGTACCCATGTAGTATGTAAGAGTAAATATGTGACCACATGGACGTCACTGGGCAACCAACCTTATATTGGAATTGTATAGGGATAACACAAGGGATTGTTTATTATCAATTTAATATGTCATATTATATCACAAAAAAAATGTTTTTTTATCAAGATGGGTGAATTTATAAATATGGCTCATCTTCTTGATATGGCCAAGTTCATATTATCATATGTGTTTGTGATGACGACAAACCCATGTTATCATAACTAAAAAATATTAAAAAGTGGATAATGACCCCCAAATAATTTTTATAGTATTCATAGGATGTTCCGTGGATCTGGAATTATTAATAACGACATTATATGGGTTACCTAAATTTTCTATTATGTGGTGTTATTCCTGATTATAATACATGAGATACCTATGTTTCATAGGATATCATTTATTGAATGATGGTGCTACATGAAATTCCTATGATCTGGTGATGAATATGGACAATTTATGAGATACATATGGTGTTGAAATGATGTATTCATAGTGATTAATGATATATGGGATTCATAGAATGTTCATAGGATGTAGTTATGATCTATGATTATATATAAATTCATAACTGTTCTGCTTATAGATAATTATTTAACACGATACAATATGATGTTGTTTGGTGGGGAACTCCTGCACTCATTATTGTTAATTTTAATGAATGATATGATCAATATTGATTCATGTTATTTAATTAGTAATATAAATAGTATTATCTAGTATGGAAGACATTCAACCCCAATTATCATACTCATTTTTAATTATATAATGGCTTGGTGATTGGATGGCCATTTACATTCTTATTATATGTTCTCTAAGACACTCACTAATTTCATGTAGTAGATATTTTCAATACTAAGTGAGACCTTATAACCTGATAATTCAAGATTATTATTTTTTAAAACACCAAAAATATTTATATTTTTTCAATGATATAACATGTGAATAAAATACAACACAATTTATGTAAGATATTTCATCAGTGGTTTCAAACTAATTTTTACACACACATTTATTTTGGGTGATATTTCACATTGGTACCCGATTACACTACTTTATTTAAAGGTTTATCTTTGGTTGATTATTTGTATTTCATGTTTTTATAGGGAAACATATAAATGATTTAGATACTGGTATTATTTTCTTCATAGTGAATAATGGATCCTTATATTTTGTCTGATTATTAGTATGTATATATGGTTATCCCAATGGGTGATATTAGAAAATATATGAATGTATGTTTCCATAGTAAATTTAATATAGAATTTTTATGGTTTATTTATTATACACACTATATTTATTTTAATTGAAATTTATTGGTTATTTTTATTTTACCTTAAATATGATATGAGGTAATATACTTCCATTGGTGTACCAATAGACTCTCTTTTCTAGAAAAAAAATCTACCATGTGGGGAGGCATGCTTGAGGTCATTTGATTAAAAATATTAAGAAATCAGTTTTTTGGTATATAGAGATTCAAGAATTAAAATTATCCTTTTTAATATTATGTTTAGTGACAAATAGGTTTATTGGATTTTGTTAATACTAAACGTGTGTCACATACAGACTTCCAAATTCGACATCAATCTCAAGAAACAACATCTATATTGTATTGTTTTGACAGTTAATTGACTGTTAAAGTAGCATCAATAAGTAATATTATCCTATCAATATTCTTATCATGATCATATTTGATGTTATATTTTTTTAATAGATAGTTATGTTCTTTTATGATGATTAATTTTATCTCAAAAAATAACTAATTCTAAAAATGATAAACTTTTTATGATATACCAATTAATAGAATTTCAATTCAGGATATTCCATGGAATTTTGATTCTATTTTATTTCATTATCAAAATAAATATTAATAATAGTGAATATTTTTATAGTAAATATATTCAATGACCATTTGGACCCAAATAATTTTTTAAATTATTGAATACCACCAAATTTTGTGATAGTGCATCATTAATTCTCTCATTTTGTCATTTTTGTTGATTAATATCATCTCACATGTATTTAAAAGTATGAAATATATATTTAACACCTTATTTAGATTGTTTATATACAAATTATTTACAAAACACATATGAATCCATAAATAATATATATAATTAATCATTATCCCCAATAATTCATGTTTTTTAGAAAAATATATGGTCAAGTATATATTGATTCGTTATCATTAATTCATGATTATAAAGCATAAATGGTATATTTTTTCACTCTTTAAAACTATTTTCTATAAAATAGAATTTATCTATCAGACATTGGATTGATTACAATATTATTACAATAGGTGGAAGGGAATAATTCTTCCACATTTATCATGATAGATTACAGAATTAAATTTCTCAACATTTTGTTTTTTGAATTCATTACATCTTTGGAATAGAATTTTTTTCCAAACTAGTAATATGAAGGTAATTTAGAAGTATTTACATCATAATTAAGTTTATAATAATATTCAAAACATAAAATAAAAAATTATTTATAATATTGATGATGGTGGATGGTGGAGCTCTAATATCAATCGTTCATCTAATGTGATCAATGTCATGATAAAAATATAGTGGTTAAATAACATGAACATCATTCTATATATTTAAAATCAATCATTAAAATATTCACTATATAAGGAAATTTTTTCTCAAAACCATCTCTTACTCTTATAGTTTATTTAAGAAATTCTCATGAATAATAAATAAAAATTACAAATACTATTATGTGTAACAGTCATAATATCTGAGGTTATATATAATGTATGATGATTAATATCCCCAAAGATGATAATTTATTTTGAATATTCAACTAATATTAATGGTATGTAAATGGACCCCAAATATAAATAATCATCAAGGTGAAATGTTTGAAAATAATATAATAATATCCAAAACATTGTTTTATAACCACCAATGTATTATTTAAATGAATCAAAATGTTAAAATGAATAATTTGAAAAAAAATCATGAATATTTATTAATAAAATTTAATTGTAAAAAAGTCCTAGATTAAAAATGTTTGATATATATCCATCATCGAATTAATTAACAATGACTTTTTTAGTTCCTCATATGAAAAATAATCAATTTTTTCCAGGAAATTAACTATTTAGTATGATTTATATAGAGAGTCTATAATCAAAAAAGTTATAATTTTTTCCTTCATCAGTGATTAGTGTATTTTGTCTCTATTGAATTTTATATAAAAACACTCAAAGAATAAATTTATTTAATAAAATCATTTCATGAGTTTTATGATAATCGTTTTAGTAGAACTTATCATACTTGTTTTAAGATCAAAAAATATCATAGGGAAATTTATCAAATAATTGAAAGTGGAAATATATAGTTAATCACAATCATGATATAAATTTTTGAATGGGAAAGAATTATATTTAATTAAAATTTTAATATTTGACCTTTATAAATAAATCAAATACTTTATTTTGAATCTACAGAATTATCAGACATCAAATCATATAAAATATTTTCATTCATTACACAAAAATATAATAAATAAATCAAGGCCTATATACTCTATAAAATCTCAATAATCAAATTTAGAATTTCATGAACACATGAAATAATAAAATATTGATGACATATATCTTTTATAGAGAAATTCTATGTAATACCTTACAATCAATAATGGCTAGAATGAATATACAATAGAAATCACATTGATAATTAAATTTGGATGAAATTAAATATGTCATAAGAATTTTGGTATTTTAATTTACATGGGAAATAATTTCAATCATACGAATCATTTAGAATAATATTATGTAGACTTAGAAAATATCATGTTAATATGACATTGTATATATATAAATCATATATAAGCCTCCTTGATTTTGAATTATGTTCACACAAATTCAAAATTTTCTTTAATTACTCTAATTAATATCCATGTTTCATATTCTCATATCAATAACATTGGTTTATATTTATATATATTTCAATTTACTCCTATACAGTGTATTTTCCATAATATATTTTATAATAAAAGGAACAGGTACTCTTATATAATAGTGCAATATAATTTCATGATCCATTCAGCATATGAGGTACTCTAACATATCATATTTTTTTCATAAATCAACATATACAACCCAAGGATATTAATATATAGCAATTAATATTTCATAATAACAAATTCATATGAAAAAAAACATCTCATATCTCTTCCAATCATCTAATAATATATTCAAAACATTTACATCATTTTTATTCATCACAATGAATATTAAATAAGAATTTTAAATCATTACACAATCACAAAATCATTAAATATATATCCCAATGAACATACACCATGAATTGAATCTTATAATTTTCAATTAACTCATAATCTATTCATTACATATATTCACATTGTATAAATTAAATAAAATTACTGGTATCCTTATAAAACTGATCCAACATATTTTTCAACATTTTAGGATATTATTTCATTCTTTAATTAAAATAATACATATCATCTAAAATTATTCAACTAAATATTCTTACTCATATCTAACTCATAATATCGGTCACAACATCATCCAAATGATACATCAATATAAACAATTTCCTCTAAATTATATGGGAGAATTTATGGATTTTAATTTGAATATTTCATCTTCGTTATTCAAAATAATATACTGTGAAATTAATCGATACAATTAAATTGGAGAATCATCTTTTTTTTATTGGAACACACTCAACCATAATATATATTTTTAAAAAATTATTAAAATGAATTATATGTTATGAAACCATCTTGAACGAATTGAACGCATAGTGTATTCACTATCTATTATCATCTTATATAGATGTTGAAAATCATTGATAAATATAAATTTAAATAATCAAACTATATTCCTCAAACATGTTATGTATATTATATTAATAATATATCATGTATCATGAATCCATTAAAACCGATTATTACATTACAAAATAAGATAAAAATATCAATGAAATAACTTCCAAAAAATTAAATTTTCCCTCATATTGAAAATCTTCCATTAATATGATATGCTGTATACAATCCTCTAAGATAAGACTCATTATATAGTTTGCATCAATCTCAAAACACTAATGAAATCATAAAATATTTAAAAAATTACTATATTTTAAAATCCTATATACTGATACCTAATCCATATTTATAAGAAATAATTATCCTATAAAAACATTTTGGTATTCTATCTTATTGACTTTAAATACTAAAAACACTAATTGGTAGAACACTATACATTATTTATTTATATTTTATAAATGGTAAAAATTATTTATAAATCTATATTTTTTAATTGTGTTATATTTTATATTTTATTGAATTATAAAACATGTTGTGAATTAATATTATTAATTTCACATTAATTACTGTGTGACATGTGTCTAATGGAGATGAAATAACTATTTTGTTAAATTATTTAATAATGTATGGAAGATTTTTTATAAACCATTTTTTTATTATTCATCTGCATATGGTTTTTGATTACACACATTGTGAGGTGAATTTATATATTTAATATAACATATACATCCCTATGATCAATATTGTTATTTTTTGTATAATATATCATGATCCTATGGAAAAGTCCTCTATATCGACAGAGGATTACATGAAAGGAATTGGATATTGATATCATATATTAATTATTAATTTAATATTTTTTAATTATATAATTACAAATAATCATCAAATTTGGGTAAATATTAATAATGGTATTTTAAATATTTTATAATTATTAAAATTTTAAATTTTAGTGATATGTAACAATCATTAACCAGATTTAAGGGATCATAATGAGATATTTTATTGATATATAAGATGGATTTGTATTACTATTGTCATAATATATTCATATTAAATACGGTGAATATAATATATAGTCGTTATAGATTTAAATGTGATTCTATTATCTGTTTTAGTGTCTTTTAGATTTAAAATCTATTATTTTTGGGTGTATAATGAAAAAAACATGTTTAATTTTACATACATATGACTATTATCTCTGGATAAGACTCTATGGGTACCTCGATGATCATAAATCATTTTAAAGATTATTTGACCAATAGAAAAAGATAATTATAATATCATTCATCCTGTATAGTATATTTTATAACATAGTTAAAATTATATAACAATGATACATTATGACTATATATGAAATCTTGTGATTAGAATTGGTAAGAAGTTAGTGATGTTACATTGATGTTCTTGACTAATGAAGTTGAATTCCTATAATTATATATATGTATATTTCTATATATTAAGGTATATAAATATTTTATTGTCATAAATTAATTAATAAAGTATGGTTATATTTAATAAATTAAAAATATGTGGTTTTGAATCTTTTTAATACAATTTGTTGAGAAATAATATGTGTTATATGTTTGTAATTTGAGTTATGGATATGAAATAATTTATTTGAATAATGTCAAAATACGAACATCATAATAGATTTCATTCAATGTCATGGAAATGTAAAAAATAATTTTTAAAAGATATATTTATTAATGATCAGTACCTAATTTAGAAATTGTGAGTTTGAGAGTGTAAGTTTTTATATCTAGAAATATAGATGGTAAAAAAGGTAATTCAATATAACTATAAAATGTAATTTACAAATTCATAATAATTAGTATTGGAGGGTTTTTTTGGATATGAGGATTGAGATAATGGATGTGGAGAAAAATAAAATAGAATGTTGAACTATGAGGAATGTTTGGAATTTTCGACCTGAACAATAGATCCAATTCACCATGGTCTGACCTTGTAAGAGTCTAAGAACCATTATAGGGTTTATATCAAGAACCCTTTTCATTTAGGCCAACATATCAAGTACAAAATATTTCACAAATATATCCATGTTTGTTTAATGATTCATTAAATATACATGGTGTGTGGTTATAATGTACACAAAATTGATTTCATAAATCTTTTTTAATAAAATATTCATTCTAATATGATCTAGATGATTTTTATATATTGATTCAATTCTAGAAAAAATGATTTTTTTAGTTACATTGAATTCCTCTAATTATATCTTAAAAAATTAATTTTTTATTGAAATTAACATTATATTGATGCATAGCATAAGGATCATATAATTTTTTTACAAAATTAGAATTATATGGATGAATTCAAATTTATAATGAATGATTATTTTCACCTACTTTTCTACAAAAAACCATGTCTGTATTATAATTTTCCTGTTCTTCTAATATTCTAAATATTTTTTTGAATGATGGGTTTTTCATTTTTAATATTCTAACAATTATATGTATATAATATATATTTACAATAAAATTCATAAAATGATATTTGAAATAGGATTTTTAAAAGTTTTATCGAATGATATATATTGTTAAAAATGGAAAAACTACTTATAAATGATGTAAAATTATTTTTATGGACTTGGATAATCTTCTAATGATTGGTTTTGAAAAAAATCGATATAGAACTAGTAACTCACCAAAATATAGTCATTATAATTCAATGTTCGTCTATGTATTATAACATGATTTCAAGAAAGTATTCATAAGTACCGAATGTTTAGTAATATTGAGAATATTGATATATACAATAAAATTATTAAATCATGAAATATATGTTAGATAAAACAAAAATGAATACATAAATACCGGCATCCTGTTATGAAAATCAATATATAGATTAGATATATTATTTAAATTGATATCTATAAGAAATATAGTATCATAAGAGGGAAGTGAACTAATATCATTTTGATAATATCTAACTATATTTAACAAATTAATTTTCATTCACCAGAAGGATGACAATGTAGAAATTAGATCATTTATTTGGAATCTCCAAAATCAATGTACCAGATCATGGAATAATCCCGTAAAAAATATCATTGGGCTTATTTTATCATACAAAACCCTTTATAGCTAGACAAAAAGAGAAAAATTAATATTAAAAAAATGAAATTAAATGAAATAAATTATAAACCCATGGATTTTCTTAATGGTTTATAATTTTTTCATAGGATTGTATTGAAAAAATTGTACACATTAATTTAATAATAAGTATAATATATGTAATCACAATGAACTCATCACTAAATAGATCACTACATTAAATGATCACAAAACACCTCAATCTGTGGTCCCCCAACACTATAAAGGCCATCAGTATGTCTATTTGATTACCAATATCATATATTTACTAGATTCTATATGTTATAAATACATATTACAATTCCATGTAAATTTCCTTATCATGAACTTCAATAATAAATAGATATATATTTTTCTAATTTCTTACACATTCGATGAATACCACAAGGTTTTAGTGACTAGAGGGTTGACACAACCACTCATCTAGTGAACAGACAACCCAGTTATCCATTAAAAAGTCATCCAAGGCTTCTCAAATACTGTCAATCAGGTTGAACATTCATTTGAAATTATCATAATATAAACAATTCATTTCCAACCACTCAATAGATATTTTAACTAATAATATTAGATCAAAGGATTCTATAATGTTTCTACTTTTATAATGATGACAGAAAATGATGTGGAGTCTTCTTGATAACCATACTCTCCTAAATTAAATCTATATCAATAACTATATGTAATACTCAAACACATCAAATAACCATAAACATACACTTAAACTATATAAAAAAATATGCATTTCATCTTTTCAAAATATTTTATATGAGGTGGAATTTCTTCTAACAAACTGATGGACTAAACACATGGTGAACTTTTCTGGTACACATTATCATCTATCCATATTCTAAAACCATGACTTTACATATATATGAAACATTCCTATGGAAAGACACATTAAAACACTGTTTTTTGTCATCATGATAAACACTAATATTTTTTATGTGATTCAATCACTAAATATCATAATAGATACATATGTATTAATGTTTATAGTTGGGGTCCATAATATAATGAATTCAACATTCAATGTTTATTCTAGATTACTTTTTCACACCATAATATACTTCGATTATGTAGTGTTAAATCGCTAGTTTTTTATTTAATAACATACTAACAATTATTCAACCAAATATAATACAATAATTTGTAATTATCCTTCATTATTATGGCTCCCCTAAATGTCTACATCAATATAATCGACCAATACACCATATTATTTTATGAAAATTGTATAATCATCCTTAATTTTTGGATGTCTCATGATCAAATTCATGACAAACCAATGTTCATTGTTTGAATAATTCATATAAATTCAGATAAATCCTACTTTATTGTAGTCATAAAAATGAGTTCAAATCCTGAATTATAGGAGAGTTAATAATATTAACTCCAATGGTATTCACCCCATGTTCATTTCTTCGTCATTCATTAATAGTTAATGTTCTTTAAAAGAGTATTATATGAACATAAATAGGTGTAAAAAATATCATATCAAGCCATTAGAAATTTAAAAATGATATCATATATTCATTCTTTGTATGATATAAACAATTCATCAAATCATCCTATCATCAATAATCCTCATGTATAATATTTTTATTATTACGAAAATCATTTATTTTAGAAATTACAAGAAATTTAATCTTTAATCATACAATATATATACTTTTTGAGACTAAGTGATGTATCTGAATCATATTGGAATATATAATGGTTAATGTGTCACCATTACAGACACTTATAACGAAGAAATAATCCATGTTTTGCTTCATGAGACCATTATCATTGATAAATGATTAAAAATTTGGGTTCCACAACATTTGATCATATTTAAAATTATATATGGTTTTATTTTGTCAGCACAATAATACCTAATTTCTATGATCCAAAAAAATACTATATTCATTCACATATTTTTATTCATCCAGATACAGATGAGGAACATCTATCTTCATGTAATTTTTTTGTGATATAAACAACTATATGAAACCAAACCATAAAAATATCAAATGATAATATTTTTTAATACCACAAAAAAATTCATAGATAGTGTTTCCCAAAAAATATTCAATAATATGATGTGAACCATACATTCTTTATAAATTATACATCAATTACCGTTATATTTTATCTTAAAACCCTTAATTTTATAAATTTTCCTCTTTTTAATGGTAATTATGTTGGCTACATTATATCATTCTAATGATGTGAATCCAACTAATCCTAATAATAAAAAATCTAACATAATTGAACCTCCAAGGATATTTACTTATTTTTGGATCAATTGTTCTCTCCGCTAAAATGAAGTTAATTAATAGAAGTCATATTTTTCTCTATATACCTATCATTAGTCTCTATGATTACATTGTAGTAAATTATGTGTGGAATACATGAGCATCCATTATAGTATGTGAAAATTACATTTCATTATGGATATAATATATTTCATTTTTCAGAGTTTTTGTGTATAATACTTTTCATATAATAGGCTGAATATTGATTTTTAACTTAAAAGTGAAAAATATTCCTTGAATGAATTCTTGAAACATTCTATTTGAAATAATTATTTTGAAAATATTAAAATGTATTATTTTACAATTGTTAATTTTATATACTGTAAATTATTAATATATATATTACTAAATATTAATTGAAAATCAATTTTATATAAATAAATATATGATAATTTTTAGATAAAAATGAATATTTTTCAAAAAACTTTTTTATATAGCATAATATCATTCTGTTATAATTAAGTAATATAATATTTAATGTTGAATTATTTTAATGAAATATATTTATTATATATGATAATATATTAATCTAAAATCAATTATTAATGTTTTCTATTCATATATTTTATTTATTATCTTCTCATTTGTGAAAATTTCATACTATGAGAAACTGTTCATTGACACATATTTTCATTTAATTTTAAAATTCTATTCTACACATCTATGAAATGTATGTGATAAAATATGATATATAGATTATATGATTGTAATTAATATTCTGTAATAATTACAATAAAAATTTATATATAATGAATAAAAAATAGTAAAAAATTATAACTATGGTTATGATCAATATGGTTTACCATGTACATTTTCAATAATTAGAACTATAAATATGAAAAAACAATTGTGAAACACTATTTATTGGAATGATTTCTACCTTAACAATATAACATTAGAATATGATCTCTTTTATGACAATATTCCAAATAAAATATCATGATACAATTTTAAAAAAATTAGTTATTATATGTGCATTACTTAACTCAATTATAAAATGGAATCTCCACCCCTCACATCATCACATGTTAAAAGAAATTTATCTCAATAAATCCAAGAAAAAATATCTCCCCAAAACATAAAATCACATTATAACACCGGTTTCATTCCCCAAATTCAATCCCTTGTTTCCTTAATGGTATTTCAAAATTAGTTTTTTTCTAAGAGATAAAAATTGACTTTACTAATCTATATTTTATTAGTTTATCATAATAAATTATAAATTGATAATTCCAATATAATAAAATAAGTATATTAAATATATTTTTATATTTTTATTTTTTCATAACGTTTAAAAATTTATTTTTCAACAAAATGGTAAAATAAAAAATTAGTCATGTTTATGTTATACCACCTTCGTGTCAACTGATGTAATTTTTTCTACCAATAACTCATATATATTTTCATAATGAATGAATAAATGAAAAATTTTATAGTTATTAAATAATAATTAATATGTAAAATTAATATATTATTTAATTTGTTACATTTACTAGAATTAATGAAATTATAAAATCATGGGTTTATATATATGACATACAATATCTGTGTGGCGATATGATTCATTTTATATGTCAAGATTTTAAATATAAATATAAATATAAATATAATGAATAAATATTATATTTATAAAATTATTATAATTCTTTTGAAGATGATCTATCTCCTATAAAAATTAACATGAACATTTATCACAAAACCTGAATGAGAAAAATGAAGTAGCTAACACATGAAGTAATGGTAAAAATTAATTATTATAAATGAAAGGGTGATAAGATGTTATTAGAATATCATATATGATATTATAAATATAAATATAGTTCTAGTATAAATTAATAACATTTTTAAAATAACTAAAGAAGAGTTTAAATAACATTCTCTTAATGTTAATCATAATATAGTGGATCTTATCTTAATTTTCACTCCATTGAGTGATATTAGATTTTGTAAAAATATTTATATTTATGTTATATAAATAATATTCATGTCATATATTTACAATGAATCTGTAATTATTCATTATGATTTATGTTTTTGTTATGGTTTATTATTTAAATGGTTTATAATGTAAATTTAACAAAATCTTTAAATATTTATTTGACAACCTCAGTTTTGGTTATTTTATTAACTTTTATTTAATAAAACATATAATCTATCATTCATAAATTTAAAATATTTTATAATAATTTAGATTTTAATGGTTTTTTTCATATTTTTTTTCTATTTTTTTTGTCTTTTTCACTTCTATCATTCCACTAAATATTTTAAAAAAAGTTTCTATTTCTCTTTGAACTTTATATTTTCTTCAACCATGTAATAATTTATCGAAATATTATTAAACATCATATTTAATTTAGGATATTATTTTTTATGTAAACTTTATTTTATTGACAAAATTGAAAATGTTATTATCCAATTCATTATAAAGTTTACAAAAAAGATTTTTATCACCTACCTTTATAATAAATTTATAAAATGGGTTTTTTTGTATTTGATGATAAAATACATTCCGACACTAGAAATTGTTTTATTAAATTATTGTTATTATATAAATTTTCAAAGTATTGATAAATAAATATATTACTCTTCATCTTATTTTAATTTTTATTTCTAATTTAATTATTTCTCCAATGTGCATGATTGAATATAAAAACCTATATTTTTTGTGAATCAATGATCATCAATTTTTTCTTATTAATTTGTGGTTAATATCATTATAATGAAAAATTCACATTCTTGACAACATTGGAAATTAAATTTATCTAAAATAACAAAATTACATGTATCATAGATATGTTTATTTCATAAAACATATACCATTTCATTATAAAGTGTTTTTATTTTGATATTATTTGATTCACTAGGGATATGTAGATATAATGTAATATTTATTAAATGTGGATATATTAGGATAACAAATATCGTATGGTAATAAGAAAATAATTAAATATATGATAGATACATTAGATATGCAGCGAAAAGTGGGGTCTGAATTATATTATCCAATGATGCATTGAAATGTCTAAGATAAAAATTAGTTTCCTAAATTAAATGTGGATTTGGTAAATATATATCCATCAATTATTCATTCATTGAATAAATTTTTTATGTTGTAGAAATCATGATTTTTAAAATGACGAAGTCTAATATTTAACATTTATTTCACTTTGATTTTTTTAATTATGATTTATTTTATTATATTTATATTAAGCATTGATATATTCCATTTCATGAAAACAGCTAAATGAATTTTGTATTCAATAATTACATTTCAATATTTTTTATTCATTTTTTACTCTTTATTGTGTCCAATGAACATAACCCTTACATAGAACATATTATCACCTTTATTTTTATTTCTTTCATGAAGATATGAAGAAGAATTATATAAATGTGTTCATGGATGTAGAAAATTTTGAATTACAATATTCTAAAATTTATTCACGTTTTAAAATATATGTCATTTATTTTTTTGGATCCCTGTTATTGTTATAGTTAATATACATTTAGCATTAAAAATTGTTATATATTTCAATATAATAATGTTTACCCAATTTCATTGTTAGTACAATCTGTTTTCCTATACCTGGAAATAAATATTATTTAATAGAAACATTGTAAAATAGATGGAGGAAAACATATAATTTTGAAAATAAACATATAATAAATGGTGAGGATATATATTACATTGGAATAATATTATAATCCTTTTGGTAAGGTATATATAATGTGGTTTAACTTATCAATACATCTATTAACAGATTCTATATTACATGGTTTTGGAATAAATGAATATATAGATAATAAGAGTAGAATGACTTGGTTTAGCTATAAATCTTGCATCAATATGGTTTATTGTGAATCTACCCTTACTAAACACTAGATTTTACACTTCAGAGTGATAATATTTGGATCATTCATTGTTTCATTTCAAATAGATATTTTATCCTTGATTTAAAAACTCTGGGGATATGATTATGATAATTATTATATTCTTAAAATTCAATTATGATTGATTTAATACTATTTTTATAACATAATGATATTCCAAAAAAACTATATTTATCATTCAGTAAATAATAACTCATCAATTATCAATTTATGTTATGTGTTACATCAAACATAAAAGATAAAATTATATTTATTTATTTTATAATTTCATGAGAAAATATAATATATTACATTATTCATAAATGTTTGATAGAAGAGACAACGTTATAAATAAATGTGTGCAATGTTGAAATTTACCAACAGTGAAAACAGATTAATTTGGTGTTAGATTTCAGTAGATCAGATCCAAACTCTTAAAGAAAAACCATGTCATGGAAAATAACCTAGAATATTTGAAAACTGATGCTCCATGATATTATACGCTATTATTGAATCATCTAATATGGGATAATGCTCCAAAATTTAGTGAACATATTAATATGGACGAAGATGAGTAATTTATTACGTCCCTTAAAATGGAATATATATCCATTGGATGAATTTGAAGGGAAATTATTATACTTAAAGTATATTGAATCAATGTAAATGATGGAAATAATTGTTATTAATAAATAATATGATGGTGAAAATGTAATTCGAAAACATGGAATGTATATATTATAATGAAACATTCATTAAAAAAATATTTACATCCCAAGAATAAAAATGAAATAAGGGAAATATACAAAATTTTACAAAAGAAGGATGAATAAATTCATAAAGGAAATTATAAAATAATTATAGAACTTTCTAGTTATGCTATCGATTAAAATAACTATACAAAAATCAAGATTCACTATTTCATTGATATTATAAAATCAATTTCTGCAAAGTTTAATAGTTTATCAATCATTTTCATCATATGATGAAGTAAAATTATGGAACACATATCATATAATGAGATTTATAGATCCTATAAAATCTAGTGGATTCCAATGATGAAGATTTCGACTAAATAAAATAGAAAATCGTAATGCATCTATGAAGAGGAAGATACTGAATCAATGTTCATTATATGGTAATTTCAGAATAAAACATCATGGGATATTCACGAATTAAATGAATGTTTATTATAAGTGTGTGCATATGGGTATTCTATATAATTAATTTGGGGTAAATTATTATACCACTATAATTTAATGCTTCATCTTTAATGAAATGGGCAATTATTCCAACAAAATCCCATTAGTCAAAGGATTATTCCATATAAGATGATAAAGTGAGAATTCCATGCATAAAAAATCACTAAAGCTATTTTTGGAGTTCCCATAAATATGGTGGTACATTCCTTATTTAGATAATAATTTATTTTATATATTATCATAAATCTATTTGTATCCTTCATATTTTACGAATAAAAATAGATATTTCCATGACACCTTATGAATGGATTTTTCAATCAATAATCCTTATAAAATTATCAATGCTACTATTATTTTTTAGGATCATATCATTGTAAAATATAATAATATATTTTTTTTAATTATTATTATATTTATTGTTCAATTTGATATAATACTTGGTATGAACTACATTTCAAAAAATTATGTCAAAAAAATCAAATCAACAAAAATTATGATTCATTATGGTTATGTGTATTTACATATATTTATATAAGAGACAACATAATCTACATCATGTATAGATTAAATAATTATTTTTATTTATATTGGGATTCTATTATAATAATATTAAACACAAATTATAGTTTTGAAATACAAATTTTGATTTTATTATGTACTAATTTTATAAAAATTTATTGATGCATTACCTGATGACATATGAAGACATCATCTAGTGTATGGTGTTTGGTTTTAAATTTATTTAACCCTGGATGAGTTTCCTACAACCTATAATCCTTATAGAATGTAAATTCCTTATTTATTTGAGTTGGAGATGAAATTAGAGATGGATTAAGATATGTGAATTATACATTGTATTGAATAACCTAGGGGATCCCATGTTATTATTATTAAGAAGAAATGCAGATATATGTGGATATGAATTAATAATTGGGAAATAAATGATTTATATTTTTTATAAATAATAAGTATAATATGGCTCACATTAGTTTCTTTATTTTTCTATATTATGGGGATCAATGTTGTTCAATGGTTGAAATTCATTCTCTATATCATCGATTGTTTTAAAAGAAATATGATATTTTAATGATAATAATTTTAATGAAGTACCTATTTTTTGAGTTCATTGTAATTCCATGTGAATTTTCTTATGATCCATATATTTATAAGTATAAAGATAATAAATTATTCACAGAAAATCTTGAATATTTATTGTTTTAATTGATGATATCTTAATGTATTATAAAATTTGAATGACAATAAGAATCAATTATTAATCAATAAAAATAGTATTATAAGAGATTGAAACATTGGAAATTTATAAAGTGTCAATTTGGTTATCATGATGTTTATTTTATTATACATATTTTATATCTCGATGGAATATCAGTTGATCAAATGAAAAAATTACATTCAATGAAGAAACTAAACTCAAAAATATAATTATGTTATGTAAAATCTCAACTTTGGATTGTTTCTAATGGTTATTTGATTTATTTTTTCATTATTGGATAAATAATTAACCATGACTCCAGATAAGGGGTTACTACATAATGGATAATGAAATTTGATTACTGTTTTTGATGAATTGGAAATGGCATTAGTCAATGCTCTGATTTTGACTCCACCATTAGTAAATAATAGACCTGTGACATGTACTGATACACCAAGGAAAATATATTGTTGGGTGATTAGGTATAATGATAATTTTATTTCGTTTGTATAAGGAAATTAATGACTCATGAATAGTACTATATTTCTTAACCATGATCATGTCTTTTACAAGTAACTATTACATTTAAGATACAGAGAAATGACATACATGAGATGGAATTTGTAAGCAAGGGGGGATATCAAACCATTTTCTAATGATTAACAAATTATTTATTATATTAAAAGATTAAAATATACTCCAATAATTAAAATATTTTTTACATAAAATTTGAATCCAAGAATGATGTGAAATTATTAGTTTTTGTATATGATGATGGCGTTCAAAAATTTGGTAAATTGCTATTTATTTCATATATAATATTGATAAATAATTTTTTTATAGGATTATTCACACATATATAATTTCTATTTAAAAATAGTATAAGCACGATGTCTAAGAGTTTGGTGGAATATTTGTTTTTGATAATATGAAGCAATAAATTGATTATTAGATATTAGAATTCTTGGTTTTTTCAAATAGTGAATTCTAAAAAACAACATTCTAGGGGTGACATGCAACCTATAACTATTACATTGTGTATATATATGAAATTTAAAATTTAATTATGATTATATTACCAAATAATCTAGGAAATAATGTTGTAATATAGGTTATTGTTGATCAAATTACCAAATTTGAACAATTCAATTTTATAGGAGGATGTATACCTCTCGAGTTCTATAAATGACTCTATATTAATGAATCTATATGGATTCATGGTAAAAATAAACTAATTTTATATACTATAATCCACGAAATACTTTTAAATTAAAGAATATTATTTATAATTATATTGTTATCGAGATTGTTTTAAGCAGCATTTTTCACCCTCATGTTGGTGGACATTCTTAAAGGACTATTCAAACATAATAATGCATGTTAATATCATTCTCACATGAATTTTAGAGTATGTGGGGTTAGTATTTTTAATTTTTAGAGTTTTCCAACCATAATATATTTTATTTATGCATTTAAATTGAACCATGTGATGTGTTATAGGGAAATAGATGCCATACTCTAACATGTTAGGATGATGTTTGTTAAGGGAAACTTTTATGAAAATATATTATTATTAAAAAAATTAAAATAGTAATGACTATAAATAATCATATTACATTATCGTAAATAAAAAAATTCATGTGAATAACATAAGGAAATAATTTTAATTTTAATAATTATAACTACTTTCCATAAACCTGTCCCTTGGAAGTGTTTAATATGGTTCAATTGGAAATTGAAAAAGAAAAAAATGTGTATTGGAACTCATAAAAATATGGATTTTAATTGATTATATGGTTTCTATTTAGAAATAACACCATGTATAAATAATTAACTTAATGGTTATACAAATAATTTTTAGTGAAGTATATTGTATCCCAACACATGTGTAGACATATGATGAAATATAATTGGGACAAAATATATGTTATTGTGAAGAGCCTATCAGGATAATTGACTCTAGATAGTTAGTAATGAGATTTTGGATTACTAGAGTGGTAAAGATAAATTAAATATATCTATTAAAGGATGCAATAGCCTAAAATCAAGAGGATCATATAAATAAGACCCAATATTGTATGTTTAGAATGAAATATCCATGAAAATCAAGAAACTCTAATTTATAAAGGGTGGAAGAATATATCACAAAAGATTCAACTACTGTGAATAATCATTATTTTTTTATGAGTATATAGTAAAATTAAAATTTTAATATTTCATTTTTTAAAAATTATAATATCAAAGGATGAATATTTATTTGTAGTTTAATAATTCAAAATATGCCTATATTTAAGTAGTTTTAAATTTTCCTTGAAAATAACATTTCATGATTAATTTAAAATTCTACTATTTAAATATTAATCAAATTTATTTTTTATTACTTTTTAATAATATATATATAATAATTTATTAACATTTTATTTGATAAATATAATTTTATGATCATTTTTGATTAATAAATTGATATTTTTCGAAAATAAAGTTTTTTAGTAATGGTATAATGTTTATCCAAATTTTTTAATAAGTTTTTTTTGTGGATGAATGGTTAAAATTAAATTTACTTATTGGGTTTACATATATATATTTGTTTATTTAAATCATAATTATATTTATTATCAGTCATATAATTAATTTATGACTATATTACTCTTGCAATATTCATTTACTGAAAATTGTATGTTGACACATTTTTTATGATTATTTATAAACTAAATTCTAAAGCATTTGAAAATTGCATTTCATAAATTCGTCTCAATATAATGAATAACAATACCCAATATTATATATTAATTACATGTTAATGTTTTACCATAATAAATTATTAAAAATAAAAAAATTAATTACAACTCTTATGAAAAAAACAAGAAGAAATAAGTCATAATATATAGTGATAAGTGTTAAAATTAGATGAAAACATGATTAAACACCATTGAATGGTTTTATATTAGCCATAGACTTATCCCCATATAATATTATCTATTTCTAATTCTTATTTTTATGAATTTGGAATTAAATTATTGTAAAACATTGAGAAAATAGAAGTTTTCCACCCACCTCAATTATAAATGTGCATATGCTCTCATTACATCATCAAACCTGTCAATACATTTACCTCTAAAAAACCTTGATAAATTATCCTTCCAAAATCTGTATTTCTTTTAGAGAAATTCATTTATTACAAAAATACCAACCCTATTTCTTTAATAGTATATCTAATAGATGTTTTTCAAATCCAATGAAATTGTCGTTAGTATATTTTTCGTATAATCATTTTCAATGATATTAAATTATATACTTATAATATCAATATAATTAATCTAGTATATAGTAGTTATAATGATATTATTTTTATTATTTAACAATATTTTTCCATTCTATTCATCATCTGATGTGATGTAAATACATCGCTCATTTGTAGTGTGATCTACCACTTCTCCATGTGGTGTAATGATTTACGATCAGTGACTCAAATTAATATTTATTATTATAGAACCAATGGATATACATTATAATTCTGACATGATATTGATTATAAAAATTTGGTATATAATTTATTTACTTATCGTTTCTCCAATTAATTAAATGATAACGTTGTTCATGCATACTTATGGCCAACCATATCAACATTGTGATGTGATTAATTTCCCATAGACAAATATAATTAATAAATAAAAATAGGTATCAAATAATATTATTAAATATTTATAAAATTAAAATTTTTATGGGTATTATTTAAATATATATAATGGACCAGAACCATAACATATCTTAAAAAATTCCTGTTAAAACAAATAAATTAAAAACTAAAAGAATTATTCAAATGAAATATTATTAATGGACTGGGGAGAATATGTAATAAAATGTTAATATATAATAATATATATATTAATAAGATATTTTTTAAAAATATTTACACATTTATAACGTATATTAATTATTTTAAATAAATTTTAATGAATGTGAAGCATGAGGTAATGGTTTTCTCTTAAATTTTCACTCTCTTGCGACATATTTGATATAATTTACCTATTTACATTAATGTTGTGTATATACTACAATGATTTTTTAATTACCATGAATAGATATTTATTCATGATGATTATATATTCAAATCATGTTTATTATTTTATGGTATTTCAATATAAAATATAATAAAGTTGTAGGTATTTTTATAACATAGATTTTTTTTTTTGATTTTATTAATTTTTAGTTATGAAATTTTACAATAAAAAATTAATTAAAAACATATATTTTATTGTGACCGTAAATATATATAGAAATTATAAATTTTTGTACAAAATTTCTCTAATTTTTTAGTTTAATAAATATAAGAAATATTTAATATTATAATAATATTATTTCCTTTTTAATCAAAATTTTTTCCCTTCCATATTAAATTTTTTAAAAAAATCCAATTTTATTTGTTATAATTGATTTATTATGTATGTTTTATTTTTTCATTAAAAATTTATATTATACTAATAGAATTATTATAATATTTTACAAAATTATTGGTTTTTATATTTATTGCAATAAGAAAGAATGAATGTTATATTTCTTATACATCATTATGAGATGTTCTCACAACCATTACCATTTTATGATATATATATTCTTTTAACATAATTTTAATTTATTTAAAAAGAAAAATCATAAAATAAATATAATTTCAATATTTATTAACTATTTTATTTAATATTTGAAATGATATTATTTTATTCTAACAAGTATATTTTTTATTAATACACGATAATTTGCCATACCTTATTACGTTTTTCATTATATTTTTCATGAAACATTCTCATAAATGTGATAATTGGATATTACATTACTACTATATATCCATATAATTATTACCACGGATATGAAAGAAAAATAAACAATATAAGATATCAAAAGGTTTGTTTTTACTGTCAAATTTTTTCTATGGATCGAGAAATAATTATTTCACTTATTATTTATTTCATAATTTTTTTTTTAAATATTATTGTGCATGAATTAAATATATAATTCAGTATATATGGAATGAATTGGACATTTATTTGATGGTGTGGTATGGTATTGTAAATCCCTATGATGCATAAACATGTATCAGGATATAAATAATTTGTCCAATAAAAATTGATTTTTTGGTTTATACATAACCATAAATAAAAAATCTATTGTGTATTGTTTTGATTATACATGTTTCATGATGCTTTTAGAAATGATATCCAATACAGTGTACTTATATTATATGGAATTGGAATATTATATTCCAAGATAATATTTCATTGGTATTATCCACAGTTGTATTTTATTCTAACTCAATTAATTAAATCAATTTTTTTTAAATAATTTAAATTTCTAGATAGATTATTCAATTATTACTAATGATATCATATTATTTACACAACCCCTATTGGAAATTTGTGCTCACACATATTTTTCTACACTCAATGTGATATGAATATATTATTGTATGATTGAGATAATGTCTTTTGAATTATTCCCCTGAATATTATTTATATTTTATGAAATATGTAAAATTAGTATGATTTGTGAATATGGATCACCAAAAATACTAAACTGACTGACCATTTGGGATTATAAAACATATATCTATGATGATAAAATAAATTTTGACACTAACTCTAGGTTACTATTTTATAGGTTGAAAAAAAATTTATTTAAATATATTTATAAAGGAAATATACAAAATTTCATCCATTTAAATATCGTAATTTTCTACACCATATATTCATCTATTAGGAATTTAAATAAGTTATAATTTCATACAAAAATTAAAATAGAAATTATTAAAAATATTAATACTCATACCCATCTATATTCTTTGGAAATTTTAATCCATTAATTTCATCTAATCAAATAAAATTATATTGATTTTTAATCTATACATTTATCAGCAGTTGACTCCAAAATACAGTTCTACCTTATAACCTACTAATTTTAAAAAAATAGAAATTTAATGATGAGTTTTTTTAATTATTTCAATGTAGTAATATATAATTCATATCACAATATCCCAAAACATAACATCTCATTGAACTTTTTCCAATATTTTACAAATAAGTTTTTATCAAAATGTACATAGGGTAACATATGATGGCTATAAGGTGAGATAAATAAGTTTTGTTTCATCCTAACGAACCTCTGTCAGTTAATATATTATCTATGGTAATGTGATCTAATTGATTATAAGTGTTTTTTAATTATATATATTTTTTAAAAAGCAATTCAATAAGTACAAATTATTATAATCACTCAATGGATATATATTTCATTCAATATTTTAGCTTCTTTATTTTTATTAAGAATAATATGTAATTTATTTTAATGGATTTTGTTTTTTGGAATTAGAAAATTAAATTTTATTATATATATGGGTGTGGATTTTTTTCCAGATTCATTATTATATTAATATCACTGGAGAAACTATTAATAGTAATTTAAAAGGTATCAAAAATTTTTAAATCTCATTAATAAATATTTTTTGGGTAAATTTAATTCCTATTTTTTGGGACCTCAAATGTAAAATTTTATACTATATGTGATTTTTGGAATATGGGGTTTCTTATGGTAGTGACATAAGAATTTTTGGGGTGGTGACTTTTTTGTGATGTAACCATTAAAATATAGTTTTGATAATATAAACAATTAAATAAAAAATTTATTTAATGATATATCCATGAATGAGACTTTATAAATAAAGTATTTTTCTTTTTCTAATTGTTTAACATTTTTACCCTTTTAGGATTATTGCAGGAGAGAAATATTTCTCATATATGGATCTATACTAGGGAAAAATAATGATTAGGATGAGATACGTTTAGTGGAAGGTAGAGGACATGAAAGATCATATTCATTAAAGTAGAACACATTATTGACCATCAAGTGATCCTTAATTGAGTTAAGGATTATTAATTGTGGTTTTAAAGATTTAAGTTAACACCAATAATGGATTATTTATCTAGTTTTTTTAGGGATTTTATTTATTTACATGACCCCAAAAATTATTTATAATTTTTTTTTCTATGACTCACCAATGATTTCCCAATGTATTTATTTTTTTACAATATATTTTCAATTAATTATTCCTTTAACATTTTATTGTTAATTTCCCACAATTATCATTACATTATTCATTATTGGCCAAAGTGATCATTAGTCGACACTATTGGGGTGGGATCGAACATGATAAAATCATTTAATTCATTTTATTTGAAAAAATTAATAACTAAAAATAATTTTATGGAATATTATGGTTTGATAAGAGATGAATGTATTTTAATTGAGGTTTATTTATCCCAAGAGGAATTGGAAAAAAATAGTAAAAATAATGAATTATCCATGTTTGGGAGGCTATAATTTGGAAACTAGTGATGTATTAGGCATGGTTTGACCTTGAAAATCACTCTATATTGATATTTGTAGCCTAAAATACACTTGTGGTGGCTGGGAGAGACTTGTGGTGGATTCTCTAGGAATCTATAAAAATCCCAAAATCATGATATATTAACCTTCAAAATATTTTTGTAGTCTCCATGATAAGGTAGGTATGTTTTGATTAATGATTATTATCACATTCCATTTATGGATCATAGACTCCATGTGACTTGGGGTTGTTGGATCATCATGTACTTAGAGAGTAGAGGTGGATATAAATGACAAAAACACATTAACAATTAATATTACACAAGAATAGATCAATACAGAAGCACAAAATAAGTTCCTGATAATTGAATGAAGTATATGACTGTAAAAAGGATTTCACAAGAATGTCTAGGTACTTAGACATTACCTCAGTTAATGATCACTTCATAATGTACATGGGAATAACTAGATGATCATGTGAAAGGATGTAGGTTCACTGGTATGATACCAAGTGATTAAGACATGATATATGAAACATGTGAATTTTTTTTCTTCCACATATTAATCTATGAAGTTTGAATTATTGTTAATGATTATGTAACAATGTGACTGAACATATCTCTTGGCATCATGGTTTACATTCTACACATCACAAATATTTGATTACCTTCCATATCTCTTCATTTGGAAGTACGATTTTGGATTTTGAGTATCTTATCATGGGTATTTTTCCACATCACACGTCAAGGTATCCATAATAGTACATTAATGAATATGAATATAGGCTCTTCATGTGAAATTTCATTAGGATATACTTGATTGATAATATTGATCATGTTATATCATTATTTGGATATTTATGGAAAAAAGGCAGAGGTTCCTTTCCTCTTGTGGCCAACTCGAAATTTGAGAAATTTATGGATGGAATGGGTATTCTAGTCTTGGTATATTCACATGATAGATTCACCTGGTGTAATAGCCCAAATGGGGGACGATGATGTTGGATCTGGTTTTGTAGGTTCCTGGAAAACATAAATTTCATCTCCAAATTTTTTAATACGACGGTGGCCCATCTCATGTGGGGTATATCAGATTACTCTCCCCTGTTGATATCTCCACCACGCAATAATGCTGGTTATGAGTGATTTCACATCTAGGCCCATTGGATTGTCTCCCCTAGTTATCACCACCTGGTTAGTGAGTTATGGATGGCCTCGTATCCTGGCTTCTCTTGGGTGCCCTTGCAAAACAAATTGACACCGCTAAAAAAAGAAAACAAGAATGGGTGAAGGGATTTCACACTCATAAATAAGAACATGACACACTTGGGAAGGGGTTTATTTCTTGGACTAGATCCTCTAGGATTCATGGGATGATATACATGTTCTATTACTAGAAGGCGCATAGGGAAGAGTCCTCTAATCACATTTTTTTGATGGAGAATTGGATATAGACATCTGGATGTTTTTTGGCAGTTTCAAGGGTATCCTCACCCCTGATTTTCTGGGTCTTCGTTTATGGAATGATGGTATCATGGAGTGACTGGTTCAGTGCTAGAACCAAGGGCATTATTATTGATATTTAGTTCTGGTTGTTGGTGAATATGGATGGGGCACAGTAAATCCAGATTTTACCACATTGCTTCCATTGACAGATCAATGATATCTCACATATTATCCATGCTCATCGATTTGTTTTTTTGGAGGTAATAACTACAGCGACTCTCCATTAATGAGGAATATTCAGGTGAATGCTCCCATGTTGCTGCAAATTTTCACTCGGACAAGTTGTTATTGAGTGTCGTGGAATCCACATGTCATTGGTCTCAAGTTTAATTGTGTTGGTTAGGGTGTTGCATGTATCATTTATGGAGGAGGGGTGGTCTGATATCACAGTGGCAGTGTTTTAACTGCCTTTTCAGCATACTACATGGTGGGGAGATTCATCTATGTGAAGGTAAAGGCGTTGTTCATAGTACTGGTGCTATGCATCCAGAATGTTATCTCCCTTCTTCAAGTGGAAATAGACTCAAAAATAATTCATGATTACTTTATTGCCATGAATTCCACTCCATGGTTTATTGATTATATCATCAAGATATGTAAATCCATCCTCAACAACAACAATATCCCGGTTCTCCACCTGTGGTGTTAGGGAAATATGGTATCATACCATTTGGTAGTACCGAAGGTGGAATACCAGGGTTGTAGCATATTTTCCATTTCAAATGTTCATCCACCAGGTACATAGGTGATCAGCTAATGATTCATTACATTAGTCCTCCATTGTAATTGTTTTTATGGCCTTTTCATCCACCAGGTATATAGGATTGAGTATATTTATTTTACTTCAGGAGTAATGTCCCCATGAATAATATTATCTAAACATGGTACATCTTCTTCACATTTAGGATGTATTTATGATGAAGTATATTCAAGTTGTAGATATTCGATCATGATTACTACAAGGCCCCAGCCTTAAACCTTACTTAATCTTGAGTTATTACAAGATTACACATTGAGGATCTTTTAGGGGTTAGAGTTTTAGATAATTAGATCATAAAACTTTCATTACATTCCACATATAATCAAAGTGGTTACATAAAGATAGTATTCTTCATTCCCATCAATGGAAACACATTTAAAATAAATCATGGATTATTTCTTGACACATCCTTGACTCTATCATCTTATCATGTACCTTTCCCTTGACCTGTGAAAAACATTTCAAAAACTTGGGATGAGCATAAAAACTCCGTATGGGTTATAAAAAAAACATGGAAAGGAAACATGAGTTCATATATACATAAGAATGAAATCATACTTTACCCATAAAACATAGGCACTTTAACATACCTCATAAAATCATGAATAAATCATAGAAATCATAAGACATAAAGGTAACTTGAGGCATTCATATCATTCTTACGTAGGGAGTAACCCTCTTGGTTATGTTTGGAATGCCCATCACAGTATATTCCCTAAAATATCTTCGGAGAAACCTTAACGTTTCACTCCTTCGCGTTACCCAATGCATTGGAGAGCTATAACAGGCTCACCCGCCCTTAGTTTATCACGGAACCACCCGTCTTCATAATAATTCCCAAGAACCATAACAAAATAATATCACATAAAACATGCATAAAGGAAACATAAAATGTCCACATTTCAATCACGAGATATCAATACAACACATTGATATAAAAACATTATGAAAACCATTTTCAATACCAAAATAAAAGAAAAGTAAAATATGGTATTTATTTTTCTTTTAAAAAGAAGGTATGGCTTGTAGAGGAAGCTGAAACTCAAATAACGGTCACGACGGCGGAGAAGTCGTTGTCGTCGCATACATACGACAAAAACATTCCCTTTTGTCATTTAGTAAACGCTTCATATAAAAAAGATTCCTTTTGAATAAACGTAAAAGTCAAAGGGGTTTATACACCGTATAAAAGAAAGTTGTGTATAAAATAAAATATGCCTCAATGAAAGAAGATTGAGACGAAGTCCCATACCTCGTATCCGACTTGACTCGACCGTTCTTTAATCTCCTGAATAATAAACTTGAGTTAATCTCTACTTGCTTATGAATCTTTTTCAGGTTAATTATTCCTTTTATACCACGTTATGAACATCATGTAATCAGTTAAGTTAATAATGTTCATTTTGTTGGTATTTGGTTCTTATGTCAAAAATAGAATTCTTAGACTTACATGTTGATAATTTGGTCAAAGGTTCATTATATCCAGAATGGTATTCATGATGTAGATATCATATATGTCATATATATCCAGTACATACATGCATTTATAATATTACATCACATTTAGAGGTAAGAAATGAAATGCACCGTTCATGGAGATGGTAAGCCGTACATACGCATGAACGCTACTTCCATTTCTATTTCATATTTTCTAGAATGGAATCATAATGATATAGGAGTATATTATAATTCCAGTATAATAACATATATAATATAATTAACTTTATCCTTTACACATCCCACATATGGTATTAAAGAATCAAATAACTTTTAGGGGGCGGTAGTCCGCACTTCCTAAAATGAAGATATCGTGTTTACGCATAATGGAAACCATAAAGGTATGCCCAAAATGAAAAAAAACAGATGCTTAAGGAAAACATAAACATATTATATATCATATATAAAAATAGTGACATCATAATGGCCACCTTTGAAGGTGTTAAATGAGTATTGAACAATCATCGTTTCGGGAGGCAGAATTTCGCCATCCACGGAAACCGTATGTTCTTTAACCATTTATGTAGTTGTGTGAGTGTGTAGCTCCAATATATCTTATAAAAACATCCTAGTATAATGAAGATGCTGGTGTTGTTACAAAAGAAGTAAATAAAAAGACTTTAGGGGGTTGGAGAAGCAAAATAAAACAAATGAACATGAGAGAATGAATTACCTTTAAAAGTGTAACTCCTTTTGAGTTGAGCCTAAAGGCTTCCTTTGAAAGGATTATTCCAAAAGGGAATCCTCTAGGATGAGGAGAGGGATGTGGAGTGAGAAAATGGGCAGGGGTTGGCCGATCCAAAGGCTTGAAGATTGTGTGAAATGAGGTAGAGGTGGGGGCCTTTTATAAGAGGAGAGGAGGGGCACTTTTGGAAAGTAAAGAAACATTACTTTATTTGAATTTTTTTTTCGGTTTCAAAAGGTCCCACATTGATATAATTCCTGGATAAGGTGATAAGGGTTCGAAATCCACTCATCCAATTGTATTTGTCCATGTGTAGTTTATATATGTTACATTATCTTTCCATTTTATTTAAATCGTCAAATAATGATGTCATCGCTGCATCATTATTATGTCATAAATAATTAAATTTATTTAATGTCTAAAAATTATAAAAAAAAATACTATGATATGGGAAATCTTTTTAGGTTTCCAATGACTATTTATAATCAAAATTTGGACTTGTATATCCCCACTTAAAAATTGTTTTCGTAAAACATATTATGTTTGTGTCATTTTCACTTTAACATTAAATAAAAAGTAATTTCTGTCATTTCCCAAAAAAAGTGGATCCATGGGGTCCCCAAGTTGACCCATGTTATGTCATGGTCGGCCATGACACAACCAATGAGGTTGGGACATGTGTCTAGGTCATTTCATATTATTAAAGTGTTATTTATACCTTAAACTACCCTAATTACCACTAATCGTGATTAAGAACATAATAAGTTACTAGTCACCAAAAAATTATTATAATCTCATTGAACCACATTTTACATACTAATGACAACCATTTATGTCGGATTTTTAAAATTCAACACACATTAGTGGTAAACTTTCATTTAACTGAAAAATCAGTTTGCTTGATTACCACTTAGTGGTTTCACTATTCATCAAAAATTGAAGTTTTTCAGAAAATTACCAAAAATTCACCCTAAGCTATATTTAATATTCCAAATTCAAAAATGAAGTCTATTTTACAAAATTCAAAACATATAGGTCACATTAATTAATTTATTAATTATTTCCCGCTGCCAGAGCAAATAGCTTGTTTTTATGAAACAATAAGTATCAAAAGATTGACACCAGTTTAAGTCCAATTTCAAAGTGAAATTGATTCCAATGACCACCATTGGATAAAATGGTAAAAATATATTCTATTTTCACTTCAAAACCAATTCAAAACATAATATAATCTTATAAATAAATTAGGTTAAAAAGCAGTTTTGATGTAAAATGCAGTATTTTTCACTATTCATTAAAAAATGAACATCGTCAGAAAAATACAAAAAACTCACACAAGGTAAATTTTGATGTCCCAATCATAAAGGATAAGTTTATTTTGAAAAACATAGTTTATAAAATTGTCAAAATATAGATTCAAAAATGGTTTTCCATCAAAAGGCAGCAAAACAATCTTTTAAGAATATTAGTGTATTCGATGCATAAGATTGTATTTATTTTCATTTTAAGCCTCTATAACACTATCTTAATCATTAATAGACATAGATAAAAATATCTATTATTCATTAATTACTTGGGATGTTACATCCTTCCCCCCTTTAGAAAATTGTGTCCCCGCAATTTATTTACATATCGAATAAATGGGGGTACTTATCCCTCATTGCATTTTCAGATTCCCATGTTGCCTCTTCAATCATGTGGTTTTTCCACAAAACCTTTACCTGGTGAATCACCTTATTCCATAACACTTGCTCCCTGTGGTCAAGAATATGGACCGGTTGTTCCTCATAAGATAGGTTCTCTTCCAGCTGAACTACCTCTGGACTCAAAACATGAGATGGATCTGGCATGTACTTTCTCAACATAGAAACGTGAAAAACATTGTGTACCTGAGATAAACTCAGAGGTAAAGACACTCGGTATGCAACTGATCCAACTCTCTCCAGAATTTCGTATGGTCCAACAAACCTTGGACTCAACTTTCCTTTCTTACCAAATCTCATCACACTTTTCCAAGGAGAAACCTTGAGAAAAACATGATCACCTACCTCGAAAGATAGATCCGTCCTCCGGTTATTCGCATAACTCTTCTGCCTGCTTTGAGCTGTTCTCATGTGTTTCTGAATCAGCTGAACATTTTCTGCCATCTCTTCTACCAATTCTGGTCCCATCAACTTCCTTTCACCCCCTTCATCCCAGAAAGCTGGAGTTCGACACTGCTTCCCATATAATGCCTGAAATGGTGCCATCTGTATACTGTAATGAAAACTGTTATTATATGAAAACTCAACCAAAGAATGATGTTGGTCCCAACATCCCTGATAATCCATAGAACAAGCTCGTAGCATATCCTCCAATGTCAGAATTGTTCGTTCTGACTGCCCATCTGATTGAGGATGAAAAGCTGTACAAAAATTTAATTCAGTACCCAACGACTTCTGAAGGCCTTTCCAAAAGTTAGAAGTAAACATGGGATCACGATCCGATACAATGGAGAGAGGAACTCCATGTAACCTGACTATCTCTTTAAGATACAAATGGGAAAGTTGATCAAGAGAGAAAGCATCTCTTATAGCAAGGAAATGAGAAGATTTGGTCAAGTGATCAACAATAACCCAGATTGCATTATTAACTCGAGATGTCTTCAGTAATCCAACAACAAAGTTCATGGATATATTCTCCCATTTCCACTCTGGCACTGGTAAAGGCTGAAGCATCCCTTTCGGTAACTGCCGCTCTACTTTAACCTGCTGACAAGTCAAACACTTCACAGTAAAATCTGCAATATCTCTTTTCATTCCATCCCACCAGTAATACTCCCGCAGATCTCTATACATCTTAGTACTGCCCGGATGAACTAAAAACGGAGAACTATGAGCTTCACATAACAACTCTCTCTTCAACTATGAATCACAAGGCACACACAATCTCTTCTTAAATCTCAAAACGCAATCATTATCAATGTTGAATTCAGGCAACTTACCTTTCTGAACCAGCTCTACCCTTTTCTGCAACTCACTGTCTTGCTTCTGTGCTTGCTTGATACTTTCTGATAGAGAAGATCTCACTGATACCTGAAACAAAACAGAAGGACTACCTGCACCAACAACTTCTATACCAAAGTTCATCAAATCGTTAACCAAAGGATCATGTTCCAAACGCAACATTGTTAATGAAGCATTACTTTTTCGACTCAAAGCATCACCCACTTTATTTTCTTTTCCCGGATGGTAATGAATTGTACAATCATAATATTTGATTAATTCCAGCCATCTCCTTTGTCTCATATTTAACTCTTTCTGAGTGAATATATACTTTAAACTTTTGTGATCGGTATATATTTCACACTTTACTCCATACAAATGATGCCTCCAAATTTTTAAAGAAAAAACAACAGCAGCTAGTTCCAAATCATGTGTAGGGTAATTTACCTCATGAGTTTTCAACTGCCGTGAAGCATAAGAAATTACCTGATCATTCTGCATTAGGACGCAACCAAGTCATTTCAATGAAGCATCACTGTATATAACAAACTCACCATTCCTGGAAGGTAGTGCCAAAACTGGAGCATTCACCAATCTTCTTTTCAATTCCTGAAAACAATCATCACATTCTTTTGTCCAGATAAACTTAACACCCTTCCGAGTTAGCTTAGTCATTGGACTAGATAACCGTGAAAAATTTCTAACAAACCTTCGGTAATAGCCCGCCAAACCCAGAAAGCTACGAATCTCGGTTACATTTGTGGGTCTTGGCCATTCTTCCACAACTTTTGTTTTTGCAGGATCAACAGTTATTCCATATTTAGAAACAATGTGACCAAGGAAAGAAATTTGTTGCAACCAAAACTCACACTTAGTGAATTTCCCATACAGTTTCTTTTCTTTTAAGGATTGAAAGATAACCCTTAAATGTTTTTCATGCTCCTCTTTACTTTTAGAAAACACCAAAATATCATCAATGAAAACCACCACAAACTTATCCAAGAACTCTTGGAAAATTCTATTCATTAAGTCCATGAATACAGCAGGTTCATTGGTTAGCCCAAAAGGCATTACTACAAATTCATAATGGCCATATCTCGTACGGAACGCGGTCTTCGGAATATCTTCCTCCTTTACCTTCAGCTGATGGTACCCCGATCTCAAGTCAATCTTTGAAAAAAACTGAGCTCCCTGGAGCTGATCAAACAAATCATCGATATGAGGCAAAGGATATTTGTTCTTAATAGTGATATTATTCAAGGCTCTATTATCAATGCAAAGTCTCATAGAACCATATTTATTTTTAACAAATAAAACAGGAGCACCCCATGGTGATGTGCTAGGTCTAATGAAACTTTCTCTAATAAATCTTGCAATTGCTCCTTCAACTCTAAAAGTTCAATTTGTGCCATTCGATAAGGGGGTTTTGAAATTGGCTTAGCATCAGTAACTAAGTCAACAGTAAACTCAACTTCCCGATCTGGTATTATTCTAGGAAACTCATCAGGAAAAACATAAGGATACTCATTTACCACTGGTACATCGTTAATCTGAACAGTTCCTTTATTTTCAACGATGTGTGCAAGGTAACATTCATTTCCATCTTTTACAAGTTTCTCGAACTCTTGATATGTTATCAAAAGTAAGGGTTCATTCTGGTAAACAAACTGAAAGTATTTCTGAAAAGAAACTTCTTTAACTCTACAGTCAATCTTAGCATGGTAAATAGAGAGCCAATCCATACCCAGGATAACATCAAACTCTACTAGAGGTAGAACAATAAGGTTTTCAAGTATGTTCCTTCCACGGATAAGGATAGGAAGATTCTTATAAATTATTTTTGCCTCAACATTTCCCCCAGGTGTTTTTACCAAAAGTTCAGGAGTCATTTCTTGAGATGGTATTCCCATTTTACTAGAAAAGGATTCAGAGATGAAAGAATGTGTAGACCCCGAATCAAACAACACACTGGCATAATCTGAAAAAACAAACAAATAACCTGATACAACTTCATTTGATGGCCCGACATCTGCTGAAGTAGTTGCAAAGGATTTCACCACCACTTTATGCTTGTAGTCTAACTGCTTCCCATCACTCAAGCTCTTTGTCAGACACTCGTTTGCATAGTGACCCATCTCATTGCACTTATAACATTTCACTAACTGTAAATCAAATTTGTTCTTACCTTCACCTTGATCCTTTTCAGTGCAATCACGAGCCTTATGTCCCATCTTACCACATCGGTAGCACTTCCCAGAATTCAGAAGACATTCCCCAGCATGCCTTTTTCCACATTTATCACAAATTGGAAACTTAGTTCTCTTACCATCAGAATTTTTTGAAGAATTCTTACCTTTCTCCTGCCACCTCGGTCTCTTCTTCTGCTGGTTGTTATAGAACACTTGGTCATCGGCAAACTCCATTTCCACCTTCTCAGCACATTGAACAAGCTTTTCATAACTTTTAAACTCACGTGAAGCTAATGCCCTTCGATATTTTGGCTTTAATCCTGAGTAAAAACGATTGATTTTACTATCAAGGTCTCGAATAAAATTTGGAGCATACCTTTCCAATCGAGTGATCCTTTCTTCATAAGCAGCCACTGAGTCTTCCTCTTGCCTCAATTCCAAGAATTTCATTTCCATCCTAAGTCGAACAACCTTAGGAAAATACTTCTCAAGGAACATACCTTTGAATTCATCCCAGTCAAGAGCATCAATCTCATCGGCATCACTGATATTTTTAACCATAGGCCACCACTGATCTGCTTCACCCTCCAAACGGTAAATAGAAAGACTAACCTTTTGATTGTCTGAACACCCCATGACATCAAAAATCATCTCCAGTGCTTTAATCCACCCTTCAGCTAGTACAGGGTCAGATGATCCTCTAAATGATGGTGGATGTTGCCTCATGAAATGTTCCACCACTGACATGTTCCTCTGCGGTTGGTCTGGCTGATCTCGTGTATGGATACCACCGCCATTTATCGCTTGATTCAACTGCGCCATTACTGCAACAAACTGTTCTGTTCCAATTCCGACCATTTCTGGATGCTGATTCGGAAGGTTATTTCCTTCTATATGCCTTCCTAGCACTGCTTCCCTGTTTCCTCTGTGGAAAACCATTCTGAACAAACATGTATTAGATAAAGCAACATGGTAATCTTTAAATGCTATATCATTTCGAAAAAAAAATATTTTTGGATAATCGTTTAATAGAATTCTAACTCCTAAAGTTATCTAAACCGACCTCTGATACCAACTATAAGGCCCCAGCCTTAAACCTTACTTAATCTTGATTTATTACAAGATTACACATTGAGGATCTTTTCGGGTTTAGAGTTTTAGAGAATTAGATCATAAAACTTGCATTACATTCCACATATAAACAATGTGGTTACATAAAGATAGTATTTTTCATTCCCATCAATGGAAACACATTTAAAATAAAACATGGATTATTTTTTGACACATCCTTGACTCTATCATCTTATCATGTACCTTTCCCTTGACCTGTGAAAAACATTTCATAAATTTGGGATGAGCATAAAAACTCAGTATGGGTTATAAAAAAACATGGAAAGGAAACATGAGTTCATATATACATAAGAATGAAATCATACATTTCCCATAAAACATAGGCACTTTAACATACCTCATAAAATCATGAATAAATCATAGAAATCATAATACATAAAGGTAACTTGAGGCATTCATATCATTCTTACGTAGGGAGTAACCCTCTTGGTTACGTTTGGAATACCCATCACAATATATTCCCTAAAATCTCTTCGGAGAAACCTTAACGTTTCACTCCTTCGCGTTACCCAATGCATTGGAGAGCTATAACGGGCTCACCCACCCTTAGTTTATCACGGAACCACCCGTCATCATAATAATGCCCAAGAACCATAACATAATAATATCACATAAAACATGCATAAAAGAAACATAAAATTTCCACATTTCAATCCCGAGATATCATGACAACACATTGATATAAAAACATTATGAAAACCATTTTCAATACCAAAATAAAAGAAAAGTAAAATATGGTATTTATTTTTTCTTTTAAAAAGAAGGTATGGCTTGTAGAGGAAGCCGAAACTCAAATAACGGTCACGACGTCGGAGAAGTCGTTGTCGCTGCATACGTATGACAAAAACATTCCCTTTTGTCGTTTAGTAAATGCTTCGTATAAAAAAGATTCCTTTTGAATAAACGTAAATGTCAAAGGGGTTTATACACCGTATAAAATAAAGTTGTGTATAAAATAAAATATGCCTCAATGAAAGGAGATTGAGACGAAGTCCCATACCTCGTATCCGACTTGACCCGACCGTTCTTTAATCTCCTGAATAATAAACTTGAGTTAATCTCTACTTGCTTATGAAAATTTTTCATGTTCATTATTACTTTTATACCATGTTATGAACATCATGTAATCAGTTAAGTTAATAATGTTCATTTTGTCGGTATTTGGTTCTTAAGTCAAAAATAGACTTCTTACACTTACATGTTGTAAATTTGGTCAAAGGTTCATTATATCCAGAATGGTATTCATGATATAGATATCATATATGTCATATATATCCAGTACATACATGCATTTATAATATTACATCACATTTAGAGGTAAGAAATGAAATGCACCGTTCATGGAGACCGTAAGCCGTACGTACGTATGAACGCTACTTCCATTTCTATTTCATAATTTCGGGAATGGAATCATAATGATATAGGAGTATATTATAATTCCAGTATAATAACAGATATAATATCATTAACTTTATCCTTTACACATCCCACATATGGTATTAACGAATCAAATCACTTTTAGGGGGCGGTAGTCCGCACTTCCTAAAATGAAGATATCGTGTTTACCCATAATGGAAACCATAAAGGTATGCCCAAAATGAAAAAAACAGAAGCTTAAGGAAAACATAAACATATTATATATCATATATAAAAATAGTGACATCATAATGGCCACCTTTGGAGGTGTTAAATGAGTATTGAACAATCATCGTTTCGGGAGGCAGAATTTCGCCATCCACGGAAACTGTATGTTCTTTAACCATTTGATGTAGTTGTGTGAGTGTGTAGCTCAAATATATCTTATAACAACATCCTATTATATTGAAGATACTGGTGTTGTTACAAAATAAGTATATAAAAACAGTTTAGGGGGTTGGAGAAGCAAAATAAAACAAATGAACATGAGAGAATGAATTACCTTTAAAAGTGTAACTCCTTTTGAGTTGAGCCTAAAGGATTCCTTTGAAAGGCTTCTGCCCAAAGGGAATCCTCTAGAATGAGGAGAGGGATGTGGAGAGAGCAAATGGGAGGGGTTGGCCGAGCCAATGGCTTGATGAGTGTGTGAAATGAGGTAGAGGTGGGGGCCTTTTATAAGAGGAGAGGAGGGGCACTTTTGGATAGTAAAGAACCATTACTTTATTTGAAAATGTGTTTCGGTTTCAAAAGGTCCCACATTGATATAATTCGTGGATAAGGTGATAAGGGTTCGAAATCCACTCATCTAATTGGTTTTGGCCATGTGTAGTTCATAGATTTTACATTATCTTTCCATTTTATTTAAATCGTCAAATAATGATGTCATCGCTGCATCATTATTATGTCATATATAATTAAATTTATATAATGTCTAAAAATTATAAAAAAAATACTATGATATATTAAATCATTTTATCTTTCCAATGAATATTTATAATCAAAATTTGGACTTGTATATCCTCACTTAAAAATTGTTTTCGTAAAACATATTATGTTTGTGTCATTTTCACTTTAACATTAAATAAAAAGTAATTTATGTCATTTCCCAACAAAAGTGGATCCATGGGGTCCCCAAGTTGACCCATGGAATGTAATGGTCGTCCATGACACAACCAATGAGGTTGGGACATGTTTCTAGGTCATTTCATATTATTAAAGTATTATTTATACATTAAACTACCCTAATTACCACTAATCTTGATTAAGAACTTAATAAGTTACTATTCACCAAAAAATTATTATAATCTCATTGAACCACATTTTACATACTAATGACAACCATGTATGTCGGATTTTTAAAATTCAATACACATTAGTGGTAAACTTTCATTTAACTGGAAAATCTGTTTGCTTGATTACCACTTAGTGGTTTCACTATTCATCAAAATTTGAAGTTTTTCAGAAAATTACCAAAAATTCACCCTAAGCTATATTTAATATTCCAAATTAAAAAATGAAGTCTATTTTACAAAATTCAAAACATATAGGTCACATTAATTAAGTTAATAATTAATCCCCACTGCCAGAGCAAATAGCGTGTTTTTATGAAACAATAAGTATCAAAAGATTGACACCAGTTTAAGTCCAATTTCAAAGTGAAATTGATCCCAATGACCACCATTGGATAAAATGGTAAAAATATATTCTATTTTAACTTCAAAACCAATTCAAAACATAATCTAATCATATAAATAAATTAGGTTAAAAATCTGTTTTGATGTAAAATGCAGTATTTTTCACTATTCATTAAAAAATGAACATTGTCAGAAAAATACCAAAAATTCACACAAGGTAAATTTTGATGTCCCAATCATAAAGGATAAGTTTATTTTTACAAAAATACTTTATAAAATTGTCAACATATAGATTCAAAAATGGTTTTCCATCAAAAGGCAGCAAAACAATCTTTTAAGAATATTAGTGTATTCCATGCATACGATTGCATTTATTTTCATTTTAAGCCTCTATAACACTATCTTAATCATTAATAGACATAGATAAAAATATCTATTATTCATTACTTACTTGGGATGTTACAATTACAGTCTATTGAGTGATTTGGCCTATGTAAAAGGCATATCTCAGAATATGTTACCTCATGGAGGGTTGAGACATGTTAAATTTTGTGTCATGCAAAATATATTAAATGTACTTCAGGATGATTTTATGTATTGGATTAATGATCCATTTTTGTTAAATAATTATATACCAATGTTATTTTTTTGATAACAACATCATTATGAATTAGTTGAATATATTGATTTATTGATCTAATTCATCATGATGGTTTAGAACACTTATAATATTATTTTTGTATTAGAAAATTTTATTTTCTCATGATGTATAAAGGATATGGTGGAGTCGAATCCCATAGAAAAATGATGATGCAATGGTATCACTGCCTATATTATATAAAATGATTCATGATGAACAAAATAGTTCATTCACGTACCCTATATAGATTCATGATCTTCATGATCTATACCAAGGTGGTATGATAGTAGCTGGGAAATATATAGGGTTCACTGACCACATGAAATACTCTAATAATATCACAGAGGGAGGTTACTTCCTATCATGGAAGTATTGAAGGGCCTCTACTAAGATACCCATCCTAGTGTAGTATCCATGTATATAAAAACATATGATTGAGTATTCTTATATTCCCTTTATATATATATATTTCTATAAGAGTTTCATCTGGTAGTTATATTTGATAGTGGAAATCACATGGATGTGTCACCAGGGATTGATAGAATGTATGAGTGGTAAGGGTAACAATGAAGGTAAACATCCCATGGAAGGACTCCTAAATTTGGATATGTGATGATGGGTTCTAAGAGATAAACTAGTCTTCCAGGAGATGCGTGGTTCTATTATTTTTATATTTGAGTTCACCTATAACATGATATCATATCCAAACATACAATCATGTGTGGGAATTCAATAGATGAACCACCATGTCAGATGTCGTTCCTAGATCATGGATCACCCATTGATAATCATGGAGTCCCAAAAGTGTATGGAGATAGTATATGTGTCGGTGGGGATCTAAATAGGGGATCTTCTCATGGATGTAAACAAAATGATCTAATTTCACCACCACCACTTGTTAGACCACTCTATGATTGGGGAGATAGTGGTTAATGCCGCAAGATGATGCAAGATATAGGTATTTATGACCAATCAAAACCTGAGATGATTAATGGGTAGATCAAGTATTTTATACACTTTCCACAATAATTGAAGATACATAGGTGATTCATTGCTTCTTCTCCTTATCCTATTTTGGTGAATTAGATTTTCCAGTTGATGCTATTTCATAGCATATGTGGATACATGTTATTATTGGGTGATATTCTTTGATATATCACATCTGATGGTTGTGTTAGGTGACACATCGAGGAGATTATTTATAATGGGACCTCAACGATATAATAATGTAACCATAAGAATCATCATTGTTATATAATATTCTGACACAATGCAAGATAATATTTAATGCCATTATAGGTATTTATATTACATCAAATAGGTTAGATGACATTCCCCATTTAATGTGAGTGAGATATTATGACTTATTGAGAATTATTTATGATCATGATGATATAACCCATCAAATATGAATTAGATCATTTATCCAATAGTTTCATGAATCTTTTATGAATATAGATTCCCTTATAAGATGATTATTATGTGGATGTATTCCAAAATGAATTTTTAGTGCTACATTTGAGGAGGGATGTGGAATTTTTCATCGACTTGTAGCTAGAGAATACATAAATATCTCATATATAATATCAAATAGCCCATGAAATATTATAAGAGATTATGTATTAGTTAGAGGAAATTCATGATATGTTATTCATTATGTTCAATGTATCCCCATGGCCATCACATTTTTTTTAAAAAATGATGGAATTGATATATAAGCATTCCATTGATTAAGTTCACCTAAATTATTTAATGATAAAAAATGTACCCTATTATGAAGATATAAGTACTAATTAACCAGATTTGATGCAAGATATTATTATTTAAGATCAATCATTAGTCTGAATATAAAATTTTGAGGGTTATTGAGTATTTTAATTTGAAAATAATATTCCTATTTCTAAAAAAACACTATGTTTTCCTATTGATTCCTTTGGTTTTTAAGAATGACCCACTATATTTATGGAACATATTAACAAGAACTTATAGTATTTATTTGAATTATTTTTTTTTATCTTTGAAGACAGTATTATTTAATTTTATATAGTGGATAAGCATACATTTCATATATGGATGGACTGATACATACAATAGGAGCACTAGGATTGTTGTAAAATCATGATGTCTTAGATTAAAATATTTATTTTTCACTTTACAGAACATATAATCCTTGATAATAGTTTATTTATAGACTTTGTGAGGATTGATGTGGTCCTTTCATGGGTTCCACCTATGATCATGTTATATGGGTGGATTTTTCATTGATTTGTGGGGTATTATTGATGGTTTATTAAAGAGTTCTCTTGGATTTTATCCCCTTTGAATTACATGATATTGAAAAGGTAATTGTTTACCTAGAATGAGAATTTTTTTAATGCATTTATGATATAAGGAATTTTTTTAACCAAATTTCCTATAATTGTACTATTATGGCCAATCATTGAGAATATATTGTTTTCTTATGCCTCAATAGGTATGATCATTTTTGAGTTGATAATGAGGCTGGTAATGACCACATATAGCTCATTGTTTTTTAGACCACATTACATAAACAACTTGAATCGTGGATTACATTTATAAGGTCTAGTGTTCTCTTTAATGAACTGGATGATCTCTCTTTTGGTGGAACTGTTTTTTTACATATACCACTAGATTCATAGGTAAATATTCACCTATAGAGTGATTTACCAGATATAGAAGATCTAGATAGAGTTATTTATATACTATGACATAGATAATTTATAAATTAATTTTAATGGAATCATGTTGTAATATTACCTAATCTGGAAATCCCATAATATCTTCAAAGAGGAGGAGTTAATATAGTTGGATACGTTGCATCTGATCCAATTAGAGTAGAGGGGTGTATCATTACATTAGTTTATGGTGTATACTCTTCTACTTATTTAGAGTGTAATAGAGGCTTAATTAGGAGACATCGACTCAGATGATCTACATGACATGATATCCTTAGGATATGCAATAGATGGATTTTCTATAGGGGCATGTTATCCATTTTTCGGATGTATGGTTATCTTAGTAAAATTTTATAATGATGTGATCAAAGATTTACTCACATCAGACATGGATATACATATTTGTGTTGAAAATATATATACAAGACTAAAATAGTTTTTTAGTGTGATTTAATAGGAAATCATAAACCATGTTCATCTCTTAGATTAATATATTTTAGTAGGTAAAAGTTGAACACTATGGTATGACAAGATTGAAACTACCTCTTGTGATTCTGATTTGAATCTAGGATTGAATTTCAATGTAAATTCTAATGGGAATTCAAAACATAGATTGACTACATGATGATATATGTGGGATTATTTAATGGCATACAAAGACACTTAACATTCATACATTTATAGAAAATTGTTATATTAATGGTATAGTGATGTTGTAAATTTTGTAGATCATAAAACCAAATGGGGTGAAATTGAAATTTGTATTAGAATGTGATTCATGGATCATGATATATATGTGGATATTTTCAGAGGATGTTTTTAGGAACCAATTTTATATAAGTGCAGTATTTTACCTCGTGAAGGGTGTTCATACCGATCAGATGATATCATGGTTTGTGAGTTTGTTGATGGCCTTCATGATAAAATTATTCCAGATCATGGAGGATCAAATTTGAGTGTTTGTGATTTTATATAACAATACATATCAGATTAATTATGGAGTGTTAGCACTTGAGAACATGTGAGGGATACCCTACGTGCCAACCTTTTTTAAGATTGAAATTAGAAATATAACTCACGTGGTTCAATAAATGGTGAATACAATGATGTGTAAGGTTTAGGAGATCCATAAAAACATGAGGACATCCGTGAGTAGACCTAAATCTTATGAAGATTATTGTTGTTGGCATTTTTATTTCTTTCAAGGAGAAATTTTTTCCATGAGATTCTCCCTTGAGGATGATTATGAATGATTGGATAGGGTGGTATGTTATCCTAGATGTTGATCAATAAATTAAACAACCTATAAAGTGTTGAAAATTTGTTATTACACATTAAAATTGTACTACAAATCGAACCAATTAACATTGTATTCTATGGGTTGTATCTCATAATATTTGTGCATGACCCGACCAACATTATTGATATAGTTGAGGTGTACAATGAGGATGGAGACACATTTTTTGAGTATCCTATGGGAGTCTAGGATAAAAAATAGAGGATCATGAATGGATGGAACATTCAATACTATATGGTTTTTTAAGCATATGGAAGGATATGAGATATCTTATGGGAAGAGTGTTAGATGTCGCTCAGTACCATAGCCTTTTTGGGTAGAATGGTCTTCTAATAAAGAAAAAACATGACGTATGGAAGAATGTAATGAATCATTATTTTTAGTTTTATCCATTAGGAAATTTATATTTATATATTTTTAAATTTTTCTATAGTTTTTTCTGTGTTTGGGATTCTCAAAACTCCATAACTGATATATTGAAATTAATAATATATTATATTTCACACATGTGAGTCATTTTAGATTAAATTTTTTTCCTGTTATTGGGACATCACATGTGAAATTCAAGACCACAGTTGATTCTTATGTATGTAAATTGTATTAAAATTTGGCCTTAAATAGATATGAATATTAATGGAATGGACAAAACACATAATATATTTATTTAAAACATCTTTTCTGAACACATTATACAACAACAGGAAATCCATCATTATAATATCGATATGTAATTTTTGCAATTGTATTAATTTTTAAAATTAATGAATATCTATATATAATTATTCCTTAAATTAAATTTTAATTTGAGAATCTGTTGACATTTTCATCATTGAAAATTTATTTAAAATTTTATATTCTGTTTTCTTACATTTGTAAATCAGATTATTTATCGTTTCATTTAGATATCCTAATAATTGATAAATATTGATCAAGTGTGGTAATCATAGTTTCCAATTTGAGTTTTTCATAATATTTCCACCTATTATTCTCATCTATTTTTATCAAAAAAATTATTGAATACTATTTTGAGTATCCTCATAATCTAATACTAGTTTGTATTGAATATTAGATCATAAATCCTTAATTATTTTTCAAAAAGAAGTATGATCAAGTAATGATGGATCCAAAAAATGGTTTATTTCAATCATATGTTGCAATTAGTGTTTATTTCGTAATATAGGGTTCACATTAATAGAATCGTAATGTGAATAAAATCATTCAATGAATGGTTGCTGAAAACTAACATTAGTATGATCATTGATGATGTTGAATATGGGGTGTTGGTGTTTTTGGAATGATTCCATGATGATTTAGTGGAGGTTTCATGATTAATATAATTAATATCAAATATATAAGATTATATAAATGTACTGACTACATGTCATATAGTTTTGAATTTTGAAATACATGTAGTTTAACATAGCTTACTCTACTATTTTTGAAATAGAATTCACATTTGTGGATATTTTCAGTTTAGTGTTTCAGATAATTAGTAAAATTTATTATCTAGAAAACTCATAAATTACAAGTGGACTATAATACACATTATCCACTTACTATACCAAACGAAACCATTTTAAAATAAAACATGGGTTTTTTGTCAAATATTCCATAAATTCATCATTACACATTCTTTTTCAACACTAATCGTTAAAACTAATGAAAATAAATTAAAAAAATGGAATGATCACAAATATCTCAGTAACAAACATAATTTAAGAACACCATTAGTGTAGTGAAATCCCATTAAACATTTCGGTACAATTAATCATTTCCTTTTACCCTAAAAAAGAGACAGTCCATTAAAAATTTTATTTATCATAACTATTGAAAAATTATAATTAAAAAGTGATATATATGAATTAAACATCAGACATAATTATATGAAAATTTAATTTCCATATGGTAGATGTCAAAACGTTTCACTCATAAAAAATGAATAATAATACGAGTAAACTCCAATCATGTCAATGATACAATTATAATAATCACATGACTAACATCAGTACCGAATATATTGGAAGTTATAAAATGACAATAAATCGTTGTTTTATCATGAAAATACCTATTAAATTTCAAAGTTCTATTATGTAAACATAATTTATAACTTATTTATATTTTCATTATTCTAGTCTTAAAATTTCAGTTGGAATCCCATGAAATCATTTCATGATATAGAATTTGTCATTCAAAAAAAAAACAATTTCAATATGAAAATTAAAAAAATGAAATTAATGGGTTTATATAACTTTTAAAAACATGTTATCTTATAGAGGAATCCATATATTAAATAATATTCATGGCATCGATGAAATGTTTTTCATCATGTTTGACAAAACGAACATTCCTTTTTCAATTTTTCAAAATGTTCCATATATAAAAAGTAGAATGTTTCATTTTCAAAATCATGAAATGAAATTAAAAATATACCCAAAAGGATATTTTATTACCTTTATATCCATATAAATAGATATGTAAAATAAGACAATGAATATTGACATGTATAAAAATACGTGATTATTAAATATATAAACATTCTAGGATTCCCTTAAAATTTTGAACATTTGAATATTAATACCCATAAAAGAGTAAAATTAATAAAAAATTAAATACTAGTATAATAATGAAATTAATGACACGATGAGTCAATGAGGATGTATATACACCTAAAAAGGAATAAATGGTTATATCATCAAGAAACTCTCAAAAGAATGTATATTGAGATGAAATACATTACCTCGAGTCTGATTTATCTTATATGGTCTTTATTTCAAATAATAATAAACATAGGATAATTTTTTACATGATATAGAAAAAAATTGTGTTTATTATTCCTTTTATATTACTTATTACCATTCAGTTAAACTTAAATAATTATTTAAGTATAAATTTGAAATTTTGATGATATTCAGTGCTTTGAGTGAAAAACTTAATGGTCTCTAATGTCACATATTTTGTAGTGTTATTTTTGGATAATATATATATATATTTTTCAATACTAGGTTCTATGATATCGGGCATTTTTGAGGCCATGGGTTCCAAAACCAATGCTTTAAACACATTATAACATGTTATAGCGAGCATGCATTGTTTTACTATCAAAGTTGAGTAACACATAAATTGGTTCGCAAATCATAATTATGGTGGAACGATTTAGTTTAGAATATCATTTTTCCCAAAGTGTGACCTAAAATTGGTTGGTGGGGATCATTTGTGAAAATATATTCTACATGCATAAAAATGAATAAAATTATTAAATTATTTTACTGACGTAGTGACACATAGACATTCTATTTTTGTATGATTATGTATGAATTACATGTATAGTTTTATAAACCATGAAAAATTATAGGATCATTGAGAGAGATATATATAATATCCTTGTTATTAAAATAATGGATTTTGTATCGCGGATCGATGCACCTAGGTTTCGAAGTATCTCTCCAATGAATGCAACATAACATCATTCTTTATCAGTGATTGATCCTAATCAAGGTATAGTGTTTGTTTCATTTCTTTATTATTTCCCTATTCATAATTTCTATATCAAAATGAAATGAATTTATGAAATTATTGATTTTTTGATAGATAGTTTTTTGGGAAGTGTTTTATTATACTATATTTATTCAATGTATTTTCCAACTTAAATCCCATTTTCTTGATCATTTTCAAGAACACATTTCCAATGATGATAAAAAATTTCTTCTGTTCCTTTTTTATCTCTTTATTTCACTTTCCTCACCATTGGATAACATTAGACCTGAATTTAGAATTCCAGGTCGTTCTAAACTCAATCAAACCACATGAAATGAGTCAAATTGACAAAAGAGGATGGATCAATGTGGATAGGGACCCAAAGATCCCATATCTATGACCATTTTTATTTTTAGATAATTTAGGAGTTGTAGTGGTGTGAAGTGGGAACAAATGATCTAGAATAGATGGGGTGAGGTGGACGTTGCAAGTAGCCTCAATAGACTGTGGCGATGAATGTGACAGGTACCGTGGACTTGAGGTGGATGAAGACTCAGTTGTAGAGGAATAAGACACAAGATGATGATATTAGTTGCAAAACATATAAGAGCTATGTCAGGCCAGCATGACATTACTAGGTGAGAACTATAAAATTTTGGTTGGATCCCCATTGTGGTCGAGAAAATAAATTTTTTGTTGTTTTATGGTAGCTCGTGATGTCGTGACCGGAATAGATAGTGTATGGGAAGTTGACTGTGGTGATCAACCATAATGGTTTTCCATGCATAGAAGGTGGAATGAACATGACATTAATTCCACAGGTGGTCGTTCCATGTTGTAGGGGGACTGACAGTTGCCTTAAAGGGACCTACCTTATAGGTTTGTTCTCATGGCCCAATATGTATGTGGGTAGATTCATTAAAATAGTGATAACATCTAAACTGAGCATCTAATCGATGAGTTGTCTATGGTTTTGAGACCCTAAAGGTGAGACTATCATTTGGAGAAAAATTGTAGGTTTTTTAGGTTGTATAAGTATTGGTTTAATCAGATACCAAGATTCTTTTCTCAAGGATAATGTGTGTCATTACATCAACATAACTGTAATGTAATCCCGTCTTGAGGATAAGTCTCTAATAGAGTTGTGGAACTCCACTTTGAGAATGGAATGAAATACTCTATCACTCCTATTTAAGTTTTTAAAATCAATATGACCTATATGATAAAGGAATTGATCCACCATCTAGTGAAACATTTCTCTAGGGGTTTTAGTATTTATTTCATTTCATACCATATGTAAAAGTATAATTTAGGGTGGGATAATACTCTCCCTATCAGTCCTGTGTCTGATCCCCTCTTCACATAACATCGAATTCTCTGACTATTGAACGCTATTTGGGAAATGAACAAATGATATAGAACTCTTCATCGAATTTATATGATGATATAGTGGCAGAAGGTGTGTTTTCACCTGGAATGAGAGTCCTTTAAGAATTATCTTATAGATGGAATCTCGTTATGACTACCAAATGGTGTGGTTTCACTCATGAGTATATTATGTTATTTTTTTATATATCATTTATTTTTTATACAGTGTTACATATTTTTCTGACTTAACTATATTTGGCGATTAATGTTTAGTGTTTTATGGGTTTCATACATAGCATTTTTTCAATCACACCTATACAGTCGCTGCCTGATCAGGTCTTATCTTGGGTAGACAGTTTCCATTTTGATGGTATCCTATGAGGACTAGGAGTGGGTGGATCATATCTAGTGCAGGGAGGATTGAGTTGTTAACCTGGAGTGAACCATTGACGTAGTCCCATCCCATAGAGTAGTTTGGACTTTTTAGTGTTTTAGATTGAATTCTATACAGGCATTGGTGGATAGATAGTATAATCACTCGATTTACTTTTCCATTAATTCATCGTGTACTCTCTTTGTGGTTTCTAAGTTTTATGAATGTATTATTTAAATTTTGTTACATTTCATCATTTGGTGGATTGGATTTGTGTACAAGTTTATAGGTTCTTAGAAAAACGCCTCACATAAGTCGAAAATACATAGTCAATGCTAGTCATCATCCCCTAACCGTTCTGAGGAAGGCTTGTGGTTATCGTGGCATGGTCCCATTTGAAATAGGTCATTACCAAGTTTTATAATCGGGTTCATTTGTCTATTAGTAAAATTACTCTTTGAGATTTGATTAGGGAAATATTGTTTTGTGTTTCGTGTACTTCTTTTAGGCCAAGTACTGTAGTGTTGGTTCGATGGATAACATATCCATAAACTGAGACTCTGGATATTTTATTTTCAATATAATACTCGAGTTCACTGGTTGTAAGGGAAATATTATTACACGAATCATAAATTAATGGTTTTCACTACCATTTTTTTCTTATGTCAACCCCCCATAAATAGTATTTGGACCATTGTATATCTTGTTTCATTTTTGGATTCCTCAACATAAAATACCGACCAGGATTAAATCACATGATCATAAGGATGATTTGTATAGTGACGAGGAATTAGTATACCAACATGTACTAGAGATTGATCATTTGAGTGAACTATGTTTTCATCATGAGGACACCTACCAATCAGATTGAAGTCCTTACTGTAAGAATCCTTCACATCTCTATGGGGCGATGATGGAGATTTTGACATAGTCACTTGACAAGACAGCTCTCTTATGGATAGACTTCTAATCTCTATTCAAAGTGGAGATATATCTAGATAGGATGTGAAGGGTATTCATATAGAAGTTAATTCATCATTAGAAGGTGCATGTGACCATGGTGGAGTATTATATTAATATTATTCGGTATTTTATGTCACTACATGAATATGGTGAGAGAGTAGTTCTTTTGGACTTGAACCATTATATAGGGATCACACAAAGACAGTACTGTATTAGTGGTATCCCTAAGGATTTCTACGTTTTTAGGGGTACTTGAGAAAACCTAGTTAGTATAATGTTTCCTAGCAAAGTAAAAACAAGTAGTGGTAGGTAAAATGGGAACCCAATAGCTGATACCTCAACGGTAGTTACATTAAAACAGTCACATGGATCAGAGAGAGTTAGGTGCTTTAGGAGGTGATTGTAAGACTCATGGTTAGTTGAACTAGAATACCAAAGTGAATCGATTCATCCATGGGAAAGGTGGTGTTTATATTGAGAAGGATAGGGACATCTAGAATGATATTTCTAAAACCTTGGTAGAATTGATTGGGAGATGGTTGAGTAATCGCCTAGGAAGAGACAGAGAGAAACGAATGGTGGTTTACATATTGTAAAATGGGCTAGTAGATAAGCATGGGTTTCTCAAATTTTTAAACTACTACCAGAACCACCCCAAGTAACTCAAATCTAGTGTACATGGATGAGGCATGTTGAACACATAAAGGATTATTACCCCCTGGATCCATGGATGATATGAGGTAAAATATATTTCTATTCTTCCATAGAGACATTATTAATAAGAAAATGTACTATTCATTGATTTAATTCAATGATACTTTTTGGAGATGTGAATATTATAATAGAATCATTGAATCAAAAAAATTTCTTGGAGGATCTTACTAGATAAAATATTATGATTAGAAAATTATCCCAATAATTTGATCAAAATCTTGAAAGTGATTATTTGGGCTGGGTTATCTTCGAAGTGACATTGTGGCCTTATGACTTCATTCTTGGTATGAACTAGTTATCCATAGATCATTCATAAATTGATTGTTTTAGGTGAATAGTACCTTGTTTCCGTAGTTTTGGAATAACATGTTATTTTGTGTGTGATATGGAAATCCAAAAAAACACCTGAAAGAATCTCTCATAGAAAGGTGTAGAAAACTACTTATCATTTTCTTATACATTATATTTTTGAAAAAATGATATTATTCCTCTATTACTTATAGTGGTGGCAGTGTATGAAACTATATTTCCTAAATTTATCCCATGTTAACCTCCTACCTGGTAGAAAAACATCTTCATTGATATACACCCAATGATGTCTCCATAATCAACACATGAATATTGTATGGCTATTTCAGAGAATTATGAATTGAGGGTATAGTTGGGAGACTTTTAGTTGAAGGGAATCATTGGAACTAGTGTTTTACACTGGGAAACACCAGTTTTGTTTTCAAATATGGGAAACAATATATTGATGTTCTATATGGATTGTTAGTTTTTTACCCAGGTGACCGTGCTGAAAAATTATACACTACTAAATTCTAATGACCTATATGATTAGTTAAAGGGGTGAAATAGTTCTTAATGATAGAACTGATATCAAGCTATCCCTAGAATGAAGTTCTATTAGAGGATATATCATAGATGATCTTCATGTGTCTATACGGTCACAATGAGTACAATTTCCAAGAACTTTGAATGATGAAAACCCCAAAAGTGTTCATGGAACACATGAACCAGATCATTAATCCTTATAGAGACTTGTTCTTGGTGGACTTCATCAATGATATCCTTTTTTATTCAGAGTCATTGAAAGATAAAATGACACACTAGAGTATAGTAGTAGAGACACATCAAGAGAACCTAATTTATAGGAAGCTCTCAATGTTCATTTTTTTAAAGAGGTCCACATTTCGGTACATAAAATATAATAGTCGAGAGTTGTATTGGATCCAATGATAGTTGATATATTTCTTCCTTGGGATCCAACAAAGATTGTAACTAAGGTGGAGAGTTTACATGGAATTATAGGGTAATATTAGAGTATTTTATATGAATTCATTATAGTGGAAACACCATTTCAACCTTTGTCATGAAATGGGATGCCTTTCTTCTGGATGGAAAAGTTTAATAATACTTTTACATGATGATGTATAGGATGAATAGAACCCCCATATTGAAGTTATCATAGGATGTAATTGAGAATTTGGTGTCCTAAAATTCATAATTGATAGGTCATAGTTGTGTATCGATGTATAGGAAATAAATGATGGCCTATGACTCGTGACAGTTGCAACCAAATGAGTCGTACTACATGATCCATGATCTTGAGTTAAGAGTGGATGTCTTCATAGTGATGTGTTGGCGACAATACTATTCTAGAGTGTATTTTTTCATCTACACTAATAAGAATAATATCCTGTATATTAATTTTCATAATGATATAAAATTGAGATATATGAGATGATAGAGTCCCTCCATGAATACTACATTTGGATTGTTTATCCTCATGGGAAGGGAAATGTGGTGACATATTCTCTCAGTAGGATATATTTTTCAATCTTGATGAAGAATGCATCATGTAAGTTGGAATAATTGAAGATATACTTCATGGAAGATGATATGGAAGTTTACATGTGATTTATGGTTTTCACCCGTCAAATCAAAGTATGATTCAGAGAGGATAAAATGGGGGATACCGACTATGAGACCCTACATGCTCAGATGTCTAATTTGCATACTTTTGATGAACACTATAAATGTAAGGATCATGTCGTTATGTTCAGAGGGAAAATTATACTACCCATGGAGATACATGACGTTGTTTTGTAGTAGTTTCATACATTCCATTGGGGGGTATATACAAGGGTGGAAAAAATGTACCTAGTCATCCAAAACTAGTTTCAGTGGACTGGGTTTATGGAAAGAGTTTTAGAGATTGTTTCTCAATTCCATAATTATACGAATGTGAATGATAGAATAAATTTATTAGTAGGTTTATCTGTAACCCTCGATACACCTCAATGGAAGTCGAAAAAGATATATATGGACATCATGATGGGCTTACCATGTATGTGTTGGAGACACGATGTCATCTGGGTTATCGTTGACATATTCACCATATCAGACTACTTCCCACCTATTAGATACCCATGTTTATTAGAGATAATGGGATTCCCCTTCATTTAAGAGATATTTTGCGTCCATTTATTTATATAAAAAATTGTTTTTTATCCTGATTCTCGCATTACATACCAGTTTGGGATGTGATAAAATGAGATTTTTGGGGCCCCGTTGTGATTTACCGCATCATTTCACCCAAAAAAAAATCACCAAACTAAGTATACCATTGAATTTATAGAAGAAAAAATTGTGGGATTTAAGTTCAAAATTACATATTAGTTATTAGGACCATTTATCAATGGTGGAGTTGTCATATTTCAATAACTATCATTCCAACATTGGTATCGAACCATGTGAGGATTTATATGGGCGACCCTGTAGGTCACTACATTATTGGATTGACTTCATAATTTCAGAATTCGTAGGCTTGGAGTTCGATTATGTTTCTATAGTGATGATTTATATAATATAGGCGTATATGATAACTATGTTGATCCATCAAAAGTCTTATTTTGGAAGATGGTAGAAGCCATTGGAGTTTGAGGAGGGAGACCATGTGTTCCTTTGAGTCTCACCTCAAAGGGGGTTATGGTGATATGGACATTGTGGGAAGATAACTATGCTGTTTTAAACTCTTTTCAGGTACTGCATATAGATAGAATTTTGGAATACTACATACATATATAACTACAGTTAGATGGAGAGGATGACATTTCCCACATGACATAGTTGAGGATGTACATGCTTGACACATCACATGTTATCAATTGGGGAAAGATGGACATTGAGGATGGAGTGTATTTTGTAGAGTAACCAATGGTGATCAAGGATCATTAAAAGAAAATACCTTTTCATTGATCTTTTATTTTGGATTTTATTTACTCTCATCACTGGAATCTATAGGATGGAAATCTCAAACGAGAGGCTTAGATTCGTTATTAGTACCCTCATTTGTTCTAGTTTCCCCTTTTTTTTTATCATTTTTGGGGATGAAAACCCCAATGGTGGGGAGAATGTGAGTTATTGTATTTTTTTATATTATTTTTGGATATTATAATGATTAATTTTTAGACTAGGTTCTCAGTCAACATTCTATTTCAAGTCCCACTGCACCCGGAAAAAATATTTTAAAAATATAAAAATATTTATAAACCCACACGTGCTTTTTTAGAAATGTGGAATAAATCATATATTCTTGACCATACCCTAAAAATGAGAGCACAATTGATTTAATAATATTTACTTTATTCTTGGAATAACATAACATTTACTACTGAGGGGTGTTTTTGAAAAATTTATTGCTAGCGTAAAAAGAATAATATGATGAAAATTTTTTATTGACTCCTCATATTGTTAAATAAGTGTACACCTATGTCAGAATTATAGGGTTAACCACATAACAAATGATCTTTTATGAGATAATGGATATAAAGATATAGGAATACTTTCTAATAAAGGACAACAAATTGAGGATCGATGAACCACACTCATCGATTTTGAAGAATCCCTCAAATCAATGCAACAATAATTTGTTCTTCATAAATGATTAATCCAAATCGAGGTAACGTGTGTTTTTTAGTTTTCTTATTTCAACATTCAAAATTTCTATAATGAACTAAAATTAATTGATGAATATATTTATTTTTAGATCAATTTTTTTGATGGAGGGGTTTTGTTGTACAAAATAAAAATAATATGGTTTTCTTACACAAATAAAATGTTCTTGATCATTGGATATGAACCATTTTAAAATGATGAAAATCCATTATTATTGTTATTTATCTGCTTTTATTCCTTAAATTATTCAACAGTAGATCCCCAGGGTCCTAACATGATGTTTTTTTGTGGTTCTGAACTCATGTGGATCCCTGGATTTGAGGCAGATAGAAAATTGATGTTGGATCTATGTAGATTCGGACCGAAAGAGGTCAGGTCTGTAGCTGTTCTTATTTTTAGGAATTACAGAAGAAAAAGTTCTACTTAGAGGGAGAGGTAGTGCCGGTTGGGAAAAAAGAGGGGGAAGTAGTAAGAGACTGCATCAGGGGATACAAAGGGTAGCTGAGATCATTGAAGGATTAGGAATCAATGAAGAATAATGAGGGACAATAAAGATTGACATTGAATGGGTCAGGCCAATGGGTTAGATAATGGTTGAGAAAAAAGATCAGATCAAGGTTAGTCCAGAAGGTCATAGCGAGTTTGGATCTATGGAAATTTGGGGGAGCCTCATTGTTGTCAAAAATAGAGATCAGTTGTGGTGTTTAGCTTTGGCAGTTAGTCATGGGGCCACAGTATCTCAATCATCCATAAGAACTAGGATCATAGTGGTAGACCGCAGTGGCCAATCATATTGGGAAGCTGGAACTAAATATAATCACTTATACCAATTTAAATCTAGTGATAGATACTATATCAATTGGTAAAAACCTGAAATTTCAATAGATATTGTTTTTGTTGGTTTCTATTAAACACGCCTATTATTAATTTTACAAACCAATCAATATGTTTGTATTAATCATTTAATATCAACTCATTTTTTGCGAACAATTAAATTTCTTGTTTTATGATATTAACAATATAAAATTTATTTTTGATAGATAAATATATAGTTATTATTTATTATTTCCAGTAAATCATTTACCATAATAAATATGTTTCAATAAAATAGTCAATAATAAAAATAACATTTTTATAATATCTGAATAAATATTTATTAATTACATAGAACCAACACATCAGTAATTAATAAAAATATATACTTAAAATATAATTAATGTCTATATAATGTAAAATATTTTTGAAATTACTATAAAAATATATATATATATATATTATTGATATCTGACCAAAATTTATGAATATTATAATTTATAATTATACGTCCCACATCTTCAATAAATATTAATCTTACTCAATAATTATTTGAGGAGAATAAATAATCTTTCACATAAACATTTATTTATTTGTAATATATAAAAATATTAAATGAATATAAAATGAATAAAATAAATTATAAAATATCATTCAATGAAGGAATAAAATTCACATAATATAAAAAATATTTATGTTGAATAAAAATTATTCCCATAATTCAAAATTATATTATTATTCTATATCGTTAAAATGAATTGCCCCTACATGTTCAGTCACTGCACAATCTCATCTTCAAAATACTCATCCTACAACTTGTTCTTGATTCACTCCAACCGGCACACCGATCGACCCTCACCGGCACTGTGGTCGATGACAAAATATTTGGGGAAAATGGTGTGTAATTTTAACAACTGTATGTTATTATTCAACATTCTCTTTGTCTTATCTTCCACCTCCACTATCATTTTTGGTAATTATTGTAGTGATATTGTTTTATCATATTATCTATACTACAAACATCTATGATTTAGGGTTGGGTGGGTTTATCTATTAATATGAAGTTCTCTAGTTGTTATTGATTTTGGAAAAAATGAGCTTGATTAATTTAATGCAATTTTTTTGATTTATGACCCTATTATATTCATAATTTGATATATTTAAACGTGTGTTATACATATTTTACCAACTAGTTATATCATTAAACTATGTCAAGCTAGTAAATTGTTTTCATTTGAATGAAAACCATAGTTCTTCAAGACATTATTATGCATTTAATTTCCATTTTTTGTGAACAATAGATTTATTGTTCAAATTCATCAGAACTAAAATAAAATTGAAATAAATTTTAATTTATTATAGTTTCATTATATTATTATACATATATATATATATATTAAATATTTTTTTTATTTTTTGGTTTAATCAGTTGTTGAGTTATTTTACCCAAATCACAATAGCATATCTATTATTTTTCTTCAAGCCCATTTTTGTTTTAAAATATATGTTTTTCGACCGTCAATTAGTGATATAATTGGATAAACTCCCAAGGCCTTTATTTTGGGAGATCATAAGTAACATATTTGTTTCTATATATTTTACATAAATAAATTAAATATAAAATGACTGAGATATGTCTCAATATGTCATATAATATGAAAATCAAATGACAATAGAAAATTATAATGTCCACAATACATTCATTACTACTTCCTTGAATTAAATTTCAATAGATTAGTAATTAATTTCATCTGATAATGATAATTTATATAATACTTTTTACAAAAAATTGTTACCTTGTAGAAATTATTTTTGATTAGAGACTGGGTTTTTTTGTGAAATCATTTTTCATTACAAATATGTAAGGATAGTTTTAGTAGGATTAGATAGATTATGATTTATGGATTTATTTGTAGTTTTTTGATGTGTTAGGGATTGGAATATTATAATATAACCTTTTCATGGGTATTTTATATAGATTATTTTTGTGAGTATGTGTTTTCTGGAATCATTGATAACAATCTTGAGGGATGGTTAGTATATTAAAATATATAAAAGTGTGATGTTTATCCTTGAAATTATGCATTTAAATTGAGTAGTGATCTGAAAAAGAACATTATGATATTATTTTAGTATATTATAAACTAGTAGAATATGTTATAAATTTAATAGTGTTAAAGATTGATAAACCATGAAAAATATATTTAGAACTAATTTTATTATAAGAATATGTATTTTTGAAATAATTGGTATTTTTAATATTGGACTCATCATGTATTAATAATATTTTAATGATAAAAAATCATATTCAATATATAGTCCTTGTTAACACAATGTAATATATATCTCATATAATGTACCATTTTTTAAAGCTATATAATGCTCTTAAGTGCTATACACTCTGATTGGTTATTTTGAACAATCTTTTGATTTACTTTATAATGATTTTGTCTAGAAAATGATAATGATTAATCAATTTGATAAACAACACTGCCTAAGTCTGAATATATATATTTTACAATGTCTGAGACACTGTGACCATGAGACATTGTGAACAAGAAGACAGAGTGAGCAAGAGACACCTTGAAGAAGTAGACACTGTGACCACAAGACACCGTTAACATGACGAAAATGTGACCATGATAAACAATGAACTCACAAAAACTATGACAATGCATGATTGTGACCATGAGACACCATGAAACTGACACTGTGAACAACACACTGTGAACAAGACATTATTTCTATGACATAACGAGACATAGTTTCCATGAAATAAAATGACACCATTACTTAATATGATTTGTCGTCCTTGAATTTAATCTCTAACGGTCATATTTGATTATTTTAAATACACTAACATAATTAATTATTCATTTTGGACATTTTGTCTGACAGTACGAGGTACTAGGTGCAGAATACCTGCAACCTGTCCTCTCAAACACATATAATCGATGATAAAATAAAAGTGCGGCCTAGAAACCAAAATAATGTTTCATGATAGATGAAATTGGGGAAAACAGTTATAAGCATGATAACAAGGAACTCACTCAGTTAATTTTTTTATGAAATAATTTTCTCATGCAACTCAACACTGCTAAAGAACACACGAATCATAATTGAATCCCATAATCGAGAACATCTTCACACCGCTAAACCTCATGAAGGACACAAGCATGATTTTTCTAACTTGTGACACTCTGTTTTGCATACAATGACTTGATTTATGCGTTTGCTTCATATCAGAATTCCAAAGCATCAAATACTAACATTAAGAGAATTTCTAAAACTATCTAAATATATATGCTATGTTGTGTACAATTTTACAAGATTTCATGAATTGTGTGTATATTTATAACAACACACTCTATCTCCGACATTACACAAATGGAGACAAGATATCCTTACACAATAATATTTTTACACATTTTTATACACATAGATAAGTGTAGAAGAGGTCCTTGAGTGTCCTAGTTATTTGTACCCATGAAAAAACTGTGGAAGAGAACCCACTGTGACCTGGATAGTCTTATGTAATATTCTTAACCCCTATCTGGGGTGTGGATTTAGTTTCTTTTTATAAACATCTTGGTGGTAGTTGATCACGAATTTGAGTGGATTAGTACTTGTCTTGAGACTAAACCACTTCTTTCATTTCCATTGGGCTCCTTAAATTATTCATCTATGTTATAATACGTTACATTATAATTCAGATATCACTAAATTCAATTTGATAGTTAATTTTGGAAAGAAGGTATAATTATCGTTTCATAGTAGAATAACTTCAAAAGTAATATCAATAAATGATATTAAGATTAATAATAATTATTAAATCCTCTAAGATGTTATTTAAATATTCCAACCTTTTTAACTGTATTACTTTGAATAATTGGGTTGTATTTAAATTTATTAGGGAAAATTTTTTATAATACATTTTAACTATGAATTTTTATAGATACTCAATTACCCCCCCTCTTGTGTAATATGTTGTGAAGAACATCTGGTATCATAGGATTTTTGATAAAAACTTTTTTTATCATTTTTAAACTATGATTGTATTTATACATTAACGATCTGTAAATTTTGGTTAATTATCTACTTCAATCACTTTCAATGTATGTAAGTATTATGGATACTATATTGGAACGTTTTCTAACCAACATACCACCATTATATAACTGATCCAACTATGATAAATGGATAATTAAAATGAAATTTCATTTAGAGAGTATGAGTTTTGAAATTGTGTCTTCCAGTATATTTGAATATAAGATTCTGTCTATTGATAGAATCACATGGGACGAACCTATCAAAACTACATTAAATAACAATAACAATTATATAAATGATTTATACTGATCTTTAGAATATGATGAATTCAACATTATTTATGCTTCTAAAACTAGCCATCAAATTTGGGATACCCTTTTTGTCTCACATGAATGACACACTAGTGTAAAAGAAATGAGAATTAATACTTAAACTATTAAATATGATAACACTAAAATGAAACATAATGAATGTATCTCAGACATATAACTTAGGTTCAATGAGATTTTCATCACAATGATTTCTCATAGAATAGAAGTATCTACCGAGGGAAAAATTATGAGAATTCTTCGATGTCTACCTGACAGATGGACATAAACCTCTATCTATATTAGAAAATATTGCGACATCATCAAGATAGCTATAAAAGGAATCATTGAGAAACTGATGGTGTTTTAATAAGAGGTGAATGTCAACAAGAAAGAGGAGGATAGAACAAAAATGAAATATGTTTCATTCCAGACCACCACATCTAAACAAAAAGGCAATGGACAACTAGAAGATTTTGTCGATTGTTTTAGAAGTGAAAAATCATCCCCTAACAGTGATGAGGAGATGGATCAATTATCAAGAAGATTCAGGAGATTTTATAAGAAGAATTTTTTTTCCAAATTCCTAATATCAAAATAAAATATGACCAAAAAATTAGTTGGAAGAAGGATTGGAAATGATGTGACAAAACTGATGAGATTTTATACTAAGAATGTAAGTTCACAAGACATATCAAGGCTATCTGTCCAAAGCTCATGTACAAAAAGATATTTTAGGGCAAGGTTAGGAACTATAAAAATGAAATTAAAGAATCTTGGTGTGCTTATTATGAATGATCAAGTGACTCAGAAAAATCACATGATGCACAAGATAAAAAAATCCAATTTTTTTTTTATAAAAAACACATAATAGGTAAAAAAGACTCTCTTGAACATAATTTAAACTATTATGGAAAAGAGAGTGACTATTAAAATATGAATAATAAAGAAATTCTTGAATATTGTAACATGCTTGAAGAATAATGCAATGAACTCAAAGATAAATATAAATCATTTAATAAAAAAATGATCTTACTGTGACTATTAAATCGGAACTCACAACTGAAAAAGAGATAAATGATCAACTGCTCAAAGAGAACAATGAATTAAAAATGTCTAATGAGAAATTGAATAATGACCTAGAATAGTTTAACGATGGTAAAATTACAATTAATGAATTTCTAGCTAAAAGAATCCCCTAAATACCACAATGTCATTCTTTATCATCCTTGAAAAAGAAATAATGGCAGAACAAATTGTGTTTCTAAATCATGGACATATATATTTACTCCATGTTCTGGACACCAGTCAACTATTTCAATTTATGACATACTTTCTTCATTTTCATGTTTTTCTATAACAAATAGAGTTTATATTTCAAATACATTACATAACTCTAATAGGAAACCTATGAGGTAGATATGGGCTCATAAAGAACTTGATACTAATATTAAAGCACCCAAACAAGTATGGGTAATAATATCTATTTTTGATTAATCATTTTATAGGAAATATGCATAAATAGTTACTCTGAAAATTTATGGTACATGGAAAATGGATGATCAAGAAACATTAAAGGAGACTACTCATGCTTCATGAAACTAATAAAAATAGATGGAGGACATGCCAAATTTTTTGACAAATAAAAAGGAAATATTATTTTCCTTGACCAAATCAATAACACACACTCAGTTTTAATTTCTAAATAACTATTTTTTATGGATTAAAATATAATCCACATAGTATCTCATGATAATATTTTTGGTAACTTGTATTTTTTTCCCAAACATGTGTTTATGAAAACCTAGATCCTCTTATGACAAAGTATCAAGTATTACTATTCTCCATTAAAATACATCCAAATAGTAAATTATGAAATAAAACCACATATGATACAACTTTTGGAAGTTGCAGAACTGAATCCCACTAAACAGGTTCCCAGAGCCCGATGGGAAACATGGCTAAAAGCACATTTTTAGAAATGCCAGAGGTTTCTGACTATTATTAATGTCAGAGTGTGAGTCTGTGGGGAGAATTTTCCTTCATTAGTAATGTGAAACATAGAGTCAGAAATATAATAGACTTATAAATTTTAGAATCAATATAAATAATATAAATAAACAATGGAAGAAAAATTATGTGATAGAGAAAAAAAATAATTATTATTATTATATCACAATGAAAAATATTGATTTCATGTCATGTCTCTAGAAAACTAGAAAACATGGATACAATAAAATATGAATAACAATTCCACATAGTAATGGAAAACATGTACTACCCCAAGAACCCGTATATCGAACACGGTCATTTACTTTCAAGATCCATCGTAAATTGTATGAAATCATGTTCTTGAAGTTGTATTCTTCCCTTTGTCAAAAATTAAAACCATGTAATCTACATCGGTTTCCAATCCAGTGCCAAAGAGGGTGTGAGATAAATCTCTGTGGGACACCACCAATGGTGTCTATAATCTCCATCTCGTGTAATGGAATTTATTTGTGTGAAGATGCGCATATATAATAAATAAATTCAATACAATATAATTTAATTCTCAAGTACCTGCTTTATACCTCAATTGGTTTCTAATCATGTAACGAGTTCATTAATCAAGAAATTACCCTTTAATGTTATTAGGTCACATGAGTAATAATCAACACTTACATCAGCTCATGATTGTATAGTTAGTGTAGCTCTTAGTATATTACAAGGTAACATGAAAATGATATTCAATGAGGGAGTTGAATGGTAATAACCAATGTAATGTAGATCTCATGGAATGATAACTCAATAGTATATGTTTCTAGCTAGGGAGTAAGAGTGTAATCTATGAAGGTTAATCCAATGAATTCAAAAATAATGTGACTATTGAGTCCACATTGATCGACAATGGTAAAATGGGGCTATTAAAATAAAGGTCATTATAGGATTTCACCATAGAACCTAGTCGTAAATGCTGAATCGAATTAGTGTATCTGGGGTATCCTATAATAATTAAAGGGACCCTATGGTAGTGTACTAGGAATCCAAGGTATAAAAATGACATGGATTATATGAGGGTATCAACCTATGAAAATCACATCCAATAATCAGAATGGGGTTCACAAGACCCCTGATATTCTCTCCTCTGAATCCAAGGCGATCTCAAATTATTCTATTCTTTTTTGATATTTTAATATTATAATAATTCATTTTGTTCATTTATTTCCTTCCATTAGTGTGAATAATTTTTATAGATTAGCAACCATTTATTTTTATACCAAGACATGTATTCCATTAGGGTGGATATTCCACGTAGCAATGATACAATTTAATCAAGACTTAATATACAATTAAGGTATATTCAGTCACAGAAATTCACTCTGCTACATTCCATCAATATGGACAATGATTATATAGACCCATAACATTTATTCAAACTCATTTGATAATGTCGGGTTATATACATAGTATACCTCCCATTTCACATTTCACATTTCACATTCAATAATATATTTGAAACCAATTACATTAGGATGTTCAAGTTGTGAGAATTCATTGTATATTCCATTATTAAAAACTCATTTAAACATGTATTTGATTATATGTAAGTCTATCCATTATGAAGGTCATTTAAGGGCACACCTGAACTGTGGCTCAGACATATCGAAATAGAAAAACACAAATATGAAATTACCTTCAACATGAGGAGGATTGTGTTATTGGTGTAACCACTAACAACTAAACACATATTTTGAATGATTCTAACCAATAGATTCTAAAATTTATAATCAAGGAATATAAATTTAAGAAACAACCCACAATGTAATCGGAGGGCCCCACATGAATATTCCAAATTCCATAACTTTAGGGACAATTAATAGACCACCCACATTACGGTTATATGATCGTTCTTCCCCTATATCAGCCCTTTATTTTCCTCATTTCAGAGTTGATATAGGAAAAGGTAAAAAATGATCATATAAATATTTCTAGGTCAGGAGAATAAGATATTAATAACGACTGAAGTGCCCTCATGTACATACCTTTGCGCAACCAATGTTACGAGAAGAAGCTAGATCGGTTCCCCGAAAATGGAGATATATTGATCCAAGGATAGATATTCAAAAAGATAAAAATTTATAGAAAAATCGGCCATTCATACATAAAATCGTATTAGGGAGGAAGGGGTGTTTTAATTATATCATTAAGTAATAACAAGAAAATTACCAAGAAAATTAGCCCATATAGGGTTTGTCTGCACGGGCGGTCAAACCATGCCAATCCCATGCATGGGTAGCTGGGGAAAAGGGGAACATTATTGTTAGACTTCACATCTATGCACCAACCATGTGAAGTGGGTCTAAGAGATAAATCACTATGTACAATTTTTTCCAAACCATGCAGAATTACACACGATTTACTATAAACTAGGCAGAAGGTATGTTTTCTACAAAATGATGGGTTTTGGGATCCGAATATTTTCTAGACACCCTCAAAGCCATTAATAAATAATTAGGCATCCACATTAATCCCAAAGTAATGTTTTAGTCTAAAAATTAATGGATCTATACTTAAATGAAAATTTGGGTTCTTAAATCTCCAACCTTGAAACGGGGGATAATATATCATCAACATCGATTCCATCTATGTAGGGGTTCCCTTTGCACGATAGTCATGAATTGTTTCTAATCAATACACCATATTCAATCACCTTATTATGAAATACTAATTTTTTCATATTGAAATTCTTATCTATTGTCCAGTAAATGGTCTATGGGTTTGAGAGAAAAAACACCATCTGTAAATTTTTCCAAACCATGCAGAAGGTATGTTTTCTACAAAATAATGGGTTTTGGGATCCGAATATTTTCTATACACCCTCAGAGCCATTAATAACTCATTATGCATCCACAATAATCCCAATGTAATGATTTAGTCTAATAATTAATGTATCTATACTTAGATGAAAATTTGGGTTCTTAAATCTCCGACCTTAAAACAGGGGATAATATATCATCATCATCGGTTCCATCTATGTAGGGGTACCCTTTACATAATAGTCATGAATTGTTTCTAATCAATGAACCATATTAATTATCATTATTATCAAATACAAATTTTTTCATATTTAAATTCTTACATATTGGCCGTGAAATGGTCTATGAGTTATGATTTTGTTAATTTAATCTAGTACATAATTCATTGCACAAACACATTTTTAATTAGTAGTTGCATCTTCAAAACATTTATTCTCTACCTAATATAGGAATTTTTCCTATTTTAATGACATCATTCTTCAACTATTGAACTATCACTATATGATCATCCTCATTTACTTCTTCAAAATCAACATCTACAACTTCCTCTTCCCCTGTACCAATTAACTCCTCATAACATTCATCAAGAAAATATTTACTATGTTGTTTTGTATTCCTTTCATCACACACTACAATGACATCATATCTCTTTAAAAAATTTCCCATCATCTTATTAAAGCTTTTATATTATTTTACTATTCTAAGTAGTATTGATATGTCCCCTTATATCCACGTGACTCAAATTTCATGTTTTTATATTTATTGTGAATAATGTACTTACATCTAAATATATGAAAGCATTTTAATGTTTATTTCATTCCATACCACATATCATACGAGTTCTTTACATTCTGCATACAAAATAGATCCTTGTTATAAATGAATACTGATGACAAGGCTAAATTTTTACAATATTTATATGGTAGGTATTTTTCAATAAGAATAATATGTGACATGTTTTTAGGGGTATGATTTCTATTTTCAACTAATTCATGAAGCTAGGAGTTGTTACTGAATAACTTGATTCATTATCCCATGTTTTTGGAGATAGTATTCTACATGAGTATATATGAATATTATACCATTTTTAGTATGAAATATCATAATTATCTTCCAATGAATAAGTTCAGATTACCTTTAATATTTGTATTTTGCAGCTAAACACATCAGATATATGCTAAATTAAAGATACCCTTAACATAATGAGATAATAATAAATGAAAATAATGTAACATCTCATCCCATCATTGAATATTTGTGTGATGTTTCCACATATATTAGAATGCGCCAATTCAATAGTTCATAGTGATATATTTTAAATTCCCTGGTATGTGATTCCAATTATATTACCACGTTTACATGAATCACATGTAGCAGTAAGATCTTATCATCACAATGGGAGGTCTATAGAAACAGAACATTTTACCAGGTCATCTATTGATTCATGTCATATATACCATTTCCTTTATGCCACAACTAGTTTTCTACCTCTACAGAAAAAAGACATATCTTTTTCTATACTTACAATGCATATATTTCTCTTGGTTCATTTTCCAAATAGAACAAATCCACCATCTCTTCCGTTGAGGTATACCTTGTCTTAGTGAATCATATATAATATCCAGAGAAATATAGTTTACTGAAAATAAGAAGGTTGTGACTGAGACCTTATATTACTAATACATCAAATCATTTTATTTATTTTCCACAAAACATAGACATCCCTGAGAATATTATCATTAGTCCTTCATCATTTACAATAATAAAAAAACACTTATTGTTATATTTTGTTCTTATATAAATATCCTAATTTCCTATCATATGTGATGTTCAACCACTATTAAGGATCCATACACCAGAACAGTCAGATAATTTATGTGAAATTTCTGTACTAACTTCCTTCTCAACTCCATTTATCCTGGTCAATGTTTTTTACTTCAACATGAAATAGATTCAAAATACTGATCTCACTTAGAGTGTGATGGAAAAAATTTATCATTTGACACTGCAAATTGATTCTTTTTTTTAAATTGCATATTGTTTCATTGATTAAATGAATTCTACTCAATTGATTCTACTTTAGAAAATTTCTTTGAATGATTCGTGTAAAATACCTATCAATGTTCCCAAAAAAATTGCACAAAAAGTCTATCAAAATATATTCTATGGTATCATGATCTAGTTGGTCGCCACAATTGTTCATGTTTCCCTCGATATCTCTGGGATATATAACACCTATTATGTGAATATACCATCTTTATGTAGCAATAACTCATAAGTAGTTTCTCTACCTATGGGTCACTTCTGTACTAGTAGTTGTCCCTTTGGTTCTAAAAAACATCTGATTCTACTTCATACCCAAATAAACATTCAATCTTGGAGAGGGTTCCTATGATTTGACTTCAACCATAACTACTTTCTACTTTTAATCAATCCACATACCATCCATATCATTTATTTTTTACTATTTCTTTTTATCAACTAGAACCATGTGCTCCACATCAATATTTTCTATGAATTGAATAACCAAAATTCCAAAATTCATATTGGGTGTTATGTGTTCATCAAGATCCTTAACATTTCATTGTAGATGAAATATTATTCTTCTAGTTATTCAATTATGTTGGAGTTGATCCATTCTAGTGTTAGTGAAACATAAAATCTCACATTCTTGTTCTATGATATCTAGAATTTACTCAAGAACATTCTATGAGATATCTGGTGTTAAAGACTAATGTTTTTCAATTTCATCCATCATCTCAGTCTTCTATTCTTGCTACTGCTTCCAATATTTTTTTTCATCATAAATTTTTTTTATGATGTATTATTTTTTTTCTAAATACATCTATCAATTATAGATTGTCCTTTAGATTGTCTTAAAAATTTACACTACCTTTAATCTATTCTTCTCCATCATAGTTTATTCCTTTTTCTTAGAACAACTGATAACTACGACCATATAAATTTCTTGATGATAATTTAAGTGCAATATTTCTTCAAACACATATTCATTTGAATAATCACATTCTTGTGAAAGAACATTATTTTTCATAAGGATATTTCTCAAAAAAACATTTTTTCCTTCAATATATCCTAAACAGATATTCATAGGTATTTCAAAATCAACCAAATCATCATCTAGGATATTTTTTGGGATTCATGTAGCAAGAATAATAACCATTTAACATGTATAGAAATCATGTGTATGTTTAGTTTTTTAGTGTTCCTTTTCATATTTGAATCCTAGAAAAAATGAATGAAATAACGTGGTCTATATGTTTTTCTTCACGAGAATCATCAATGGTATGCTTCCTCATGGAATTAAATTCCACCTCTTCATATTTCCAATTTTCCACAACATCATTGTCATTATTTCTCATTTCTTATGCTACACGAGTATTATTAATGTTATCTAGTTTCGGATCTTTTGGACCATTATATTCAAATAATTAAACATCTAGTTTATACCGAGGTGAAATTTTCCCCATGATATGCTTCAAAAAAAGCTATATATATGAATTCCGAATAACCATTCATGTCTTCTACTACACCATATAACCTACCAAAAAATGAAGAAACAAATTCTTTTCATTTCATTTTCAGATCTTTATACTTGTTTGAAAAAACCTAAAATGTTTCCTCTCATACGTATGAATCACCTTAATATATATTTACAAGGGATTTTCACATTCCACGAATAATTTTACATAACACCACCTTCTTATATAAATCATTGGATAGGGATCCCCCAAATGCATTGATTCATTTAGAGTGAGCATAAAATTCCCATTGTTCAGCTTCTGATAAGGAACAACTATTAATGTTGGATGATGTACTATGTATAGCTATAGTAAAGACATACATTCCTATGAATCAGATATTGTGATGTATCAAATTCTTATATAACTAAAATTTTTTATTATTGTAGATCGGGAACCCTTTTTTATTGACGTCCTCGATAGAGAGATATACACTAACACTAACCCTTCCAACTAATACCAATTTCATAGCCCATTTGGTCAAATATGCTGAATGGGTGGGAGGAGGGTGTGAATCAGGGTATGAAAGATTCAAACAGTTACCTCTTTCTATCATGATTTTTGCTAAACAAAACCCTATTCTCCCACTCATTCCTATATCATGAAATGAATAGAAATTAAAGATTGCATAAGACACATAAATTTTACATCGTAATCCCACACATGGATTCATCCAATGATAAAACAGTGATGATGAGTAGATATACAAAAACCACTAAAATCACACTACAATTTACAATGTTTAGAGCAGACACTCTCTCCCTCAGGGTTTAAAACTAGTAACAATTTGTACACTCACATCTCTCCCAACTGAAGTGTTCTAAATAATTCTTCATAAGATCTAATCAGAATTTATTAACATCGTTATCCATTAATTATATAAAATAATGCATCCAATACATTATTAAGATTCCCTTTTGATGTCATAATTTTATCCACTAATGAATACAACATTTCTACAATATTACTGGGCAAATTCTATCTTTCACGCTACATTAGGTTGACTTGTGCACAACTACAAGTTCAATTTGGAAGTGTATAAATTTTCATGGAAAACCACTTTCAAGATACTCAATTATTATACTCCCGTTATGTGCGACACATAACCTTTTTCACACAAATCAATAATGGAACACATCTACCATATAGCTCACAACATTTGAGTAACCCACAACTTGTGAACACTCACCACTTATGCGACCATAAATCAAATATTCCTTAAATTTTTTGATTCAATGTAAATGGGGGGGGGGGGTCTCCACCTATTTAGAGGAATATTTCTTACCTTGATAGTATGAGAAATTGTTTTTCTTGGTTCTCTAGTAAATTATTTCAACCTTTTATCACTGAACTCACCTAGCACACACACTCCAAAACATGCTTTCTCTTCATTCCATTCCCATATGTTTATGTTTTGATATTTAAATATCCATATAATTCAACATTATATCCCTCTCACAAAGTGGTGGATATGTTCCTTTTAGAAAAACACTTATATCTGTTCTCGATTTTTTTGAGTCAATAAATTGGAAGACACTTAAAATAGAGGCACATTGTATATGGTCTTTTTGTACAACCTATAGATCATCCATTCCATTTTCAATGTTCTTTGTCATAATTTTTTTTTCAAAAATATCCCTAAACATCAAAACTATCAAATGAACCCCTCCCTATCAATAAAAAATCAACTTAAAATTCTTCAGTATTACCTTGTTGTATTTTTTCCAACATGATCGTAGATCTAAGATCCTTGGGTCACGATCGACAAAGATCCAACCACAGTTATACATTATCCATGAATATAGGCATCATATTGAGTTCAAAACAACCAGAAAAATGTTTATATGGGAAACAAGTAGATTAAATGATTAATTTATGGAATTAAAATGTGGGGAATTAAACAAATATATGGTTTACCATTGTTGTTCGGATGTTCGTGGCCAACGATTATGATCAGGGGATTCCGAGGAGAAAATCATATAAAATCAATATCTACTCACAATAAGAATGATCCTTGAATAAATCCCTTCCACGATTGATCCATTTCCATCGTATAAACAATGGGTGACATATAAACTGATTTAATTAAATCCCAACATTGATTTCGATCGATCACCAATGAAGAACGAAGCTCCATCGTCATCTTTAGCAAGATTTTTCACTATCGGTGTTCATCCATCACTGACTCAAAGCTCTATCATCACTAGTTTAAATGGATTATATATTAGTTTTTACACGACATATCTATAGAATGACATTGTTTTGAGACAAATCCTAGATCTCCGACTGTTTTTTTATTTAAAATAAATAAACTTATTGCTGTGTCAATGAAATAAAATTAATTCTTTTACATTAATTGTATCCCTTTAAAACTCTTGAGATTAATTTCAACAATCAACCAATTCTGACCAATGTTAGGTCATGTATATGGAAAAGAAACTATTTTGTACTCATTTATGACCTTATATTTTTTATTCTATAAAATTTTTAATAGTTATACAAAAACCTTTATGAAAACCATGTATGTAGGGTAAAAATAATTATTATATTACAAACATTTTCTCTAGGAACAGTATGACATACAATCACATTCCATATCTTGTATACATCAATAAAATAATACATATAATATCTAAAAATAATAAAATGGAAATCCATGACATTACATTCTCCCCATGTTGTGGATTTACGACACCACAAAGTATGAACAAGGGATACTCAAAAAGGGGATGGTACGGGGTATTAATATGATCCTTATACCCCCACATGCTCTCCTAGTGATTCAACTACTTTAATTAGACATGCACCAATGGAATTGATCTCCCATGGACTATCCTCTCATTTCAAACCTTAATCACTACTATTTAGTCATTAATAGTCAGTACTTCCTCGATGTCTTTCTCTCCCTGTTGATGACATACGATGTGTAATGCCCATAACCCTCCGCTATTACATGAGAAATAACCCATATATCTGATTTAATTGAGGTGGTAGATGTTGGAGTGAAGTGACCTCTCAAACTATAAGTAGTACTTAGAAAGAGATGATGAACTTTAAAGAGTGATTACCACAACAAAATTATCTCTATAACCCCTTTCTATTGAAACCAAAAGAAAACATAGTCATCTTCTTTTATCTCTACAGTTATATATTTCTTTCCATCATATGACTTATGACATATCTATGTTGTCTTCATTCATACATTGATGATCTATACCTTTTCTGTAGTATCTTCTATTAACTCTGTACCATTGAGTGATTACTCTCATAGGATAGTCCATGAAAGTAGTTGTCATATGGGTATCCTGTATAAAACCTAAAATAGTTCCATAAAACTAATGGAATTGTATTATTTGTTGTATTCACACTTCACAAGTGGTAGTTTATCCTCCCCGTTATTTAAAAAATTATACTTGAAATCCTACAACATTACATCCTAGACATTGATGGTCCTCTCAGTAGGGTATTCCATCTATGGGTTAAATTATTTTTTCAAGCATAATGGGTCATAGAAACAGATTTTAATCCCTTAAAAAAATCTATATACTATGTGAGAAACATGAACAAAAACAATCATCAATGGAACACCATGGATTTTTATCATCTATAGAATATGTATGAACCTCATGCTCTCTACTGAACTCTAGTCTCAGATGATAAGGATGAGGGATGATATGTTGTGTTGGTCAACAATCAACCAGATTGAATCTTTTCCCCATGACATACATGATAAACACATCACTATGTCTTTCTAAAGAACCTCCCAAATTCATTGAATCACCATAAGGGGATGTGATAAACCTGATGGAAATTTGTGCTCAAACTAACTTTCTAACAATTATGGATTCTAGAAACTTGATATACCACTCCCTTCATCATCCTTGGCCCCCAAAATTGAAATTTTGTGAAACTCTCCCAGAACCTATGCACAAAAAACCACTGGTACTACCATGTTTCCTTTATCAAATATTTTGTGATCCCCACCATTAAAATATCCACCAAGATCATGGACTATAGATATTTGAGAATATAAGATCTCATAGTCAAATCCACAAGTTGTTCCTCTATGACTCGCTATAATAGAAGATGAGTGAAAACCATCAACCAGAGGGATGATTCTCTATCCCCATATGTATAATATATCTAGAACGAGACCAAATTCTCTGATTCTGCAATTAGATACATTGAACTAGATATCCTACAAATATAATTTTTCACCACATTATCCGTACTCGAAGTATAGAAATAATAGAGTCATAGTACTAAATGAATTCTATAAATCACCTCTATTAACAGTTAATGTACTTTTGAGTGAATAAATACATGATAATCTTCTATGGATCTGTTATATCTTAGTTCATAAAGAATTAATAGATCATACAAGGCAGTCTAGAAGTGATCCCAGAACATTACCTAATGACAACCGGCATGGGTAACCACAATCCACCAATTCATGGATGAATACTAAAGCATTTATTTTGTAATCTTAAATTTCCAATCTAAAGGTGTTTAAAAATTCACAAATATAGATAGGATATCCTATAGACAAAACTGAGTATCCTGATAACCACCATCCCCTACAAATGTAAGAGGATGTATCATCTAGAACTCATGTGTCAAAACAGCCATTGTATGTACTACCCAAGAATCACATTTCATTGGATACATCATACATAAGAATGTATCACGAACATGGGCATCAGTGCCTAAATACTGTAATGATGGGGGTGACTCATGTGTTTCTCTTGTATGTAAGACTGGAATCTCAAAGCCCACCATGTTTGGAACATGATCGTCACCAGGTTCCTAGAGAATGAAAGGAGGATTTCATGAGGGAATTGGTCTTCCAATGTGAAAAACATGCCTTAGAAAATGCATATGTGGGAGGATATTGATTAAACAAAAGAATCTGAATGTAATAAAACTCACCATCCATGTCATACAACCGAAACTACCTGTTTAGATAGTATTGTATCTGTAAATGATATTGAATATGTTTCATGTGATTTTTCAGATATGTTCTACATCCACTACATTGCCATTAAACAAAATGAAAAGGAGTGATTAGGATGTACAACCAATATATTTTATATTTCATGGTTCACTTTATAATGGATAGTCAATTATGATGAATCATTACCCATACACCTATCAACAGAAATGACACCCATTTCATTATTGATGAATGAATTAGTAAATTACTCATCCCCACCCATAAGGACCCATACACCCCATGAATTGATATATGAAATAATTAAATTAATTCCTATTTAATACCTACAAATGTAAACTTTCAAAAAATCACTTAACAGCCACCAGAATATGTAGCAATCGAATGTAGTGAATTGCACTTATGTGGCATGGAAATATTCATTTCGTGTTACATTAATTTGCCTATAATGATGCAAGTATAAATACCTCATTCCCTCATATCATTGGGATTAGGATGCAATAATATCCCCAAACAAAATAATAATTTACAACATCATAGAGCAGGTGTGTCACCCAATGGTGAAACAATATCATCTGTAAAAGTAAATAATGAACAACAATTTTTCTTTGGTAAAATGTATTTTCACCCAAACATGGGTTCATCAAGACCATGATCAGCTTACGACCATGTCCCAAGCATTCTTATTCTCCAATGAAATGCATCCAAAAAAGAAAATTAATAAAAGAAACCACATATGAAACCACATTTTGACATCCCAGAATTGTATTCTACTCAATTGGTTCCCCAAGCCCGGTGGACCACTTTCATTCAAGAACATTCCCCGAAATGACACATGATTCAAAACTAGTGGTGAGTTCATAGGGTGATTCTTTGGGGAGACTATTCCCACATTGGAAGATTCCAGTATAGCATGAGGAATATAATTGACTAATAAATTTCAAGAAGTAGTATATATAATATAAATAAAAAATTTATGAAAACTTCTGTTATATATAAACAAGATAATAATAATAATTGTATCAATATGAGCAATGATGATGTATTTTCATGTCCCTAAAAAACGAAAAAACGTGGATAATATATAGTATGAATAAAAATTCTACAATAATGTATAACAAGTACAACTCCAAGCTTCCTAAAATCCAAATCATACATTTTATAGCATGCTCCATTCTAAATAGCATGAAATCATGATTTCAAAGATGTATGATTCCCTTTGTCAACTATTGCAACCATGTAATATATATCGGTTACCAAACCTTCACCAGAGAGGATGTGAGATAAATCTTAGTGGGACATCACCAATAGTATCTATAAACTCCATATAATGTAATAGAATATAGCTGTGTGAAGACATGCATATATATGTAACAAGTGCAGTAAAATATATCTAAATACTCACGCACCCGCTTTAGACCTCGGTTGCTTTCTGATCATGTAACTAGTTCATTAAATAATAAATTACCCTTTAAAGATATTAGGTCACAGGAGGCATAACCATCACTGATATCTCCGCGCGATGTTATAATTAGTGAAGATCCAATGATGTAATAAGGAAACCTGACAATCATTTTCAATGTGGGAGTTCAAGGGTAATAACTAATGGAATATAGATCTCATGGAATGATAACTCAGTAGTAGATGATTCCAGAGAAGGGGTAAGAGTGTAATACACATGGGGTAATCCAATGAATTCCACAATAATGTGCCTACCGATTCCTAGGTGATCTTCCATGGTAAAATTTGGCAATGAATATAAATAGCATGATGGGCTTTCACAACTAGACCTACTAGCCAATGTTGAATAGAAGGAGTGTATCTGAGGTATCTTGTAATAATAAAAGGGACCCTATAGTAGTATACATGGCATTTAAGAAATATAAAAGTATTGGGGTCTAAGTGTGTATTAACCTATGAAAACCACAACCATTAATCAAAATGGAGATCCCATGACCCATGGTATTCTACATTCAGAATCCAAGGTGATCTCGTGATAGTCCATTTTTTTGGTATTTTATTGTTGTAAAGATTCATTTCATTCATTTATTTCCTTAAATTAGTGTGAATTGGTCTTGTAGAGTTCCAACCATTAATTTATTGGTCCAAGACATGTCTTCCATTAGCGTGGTTACGCCATGTAGAATTGAAACAATTTAATCAAACCATAATTTACAATTAAGTTATATTCAATTATAGAACTTCACTCCACCAAATTATATCACCATAGAATGTGGTTATATAGTCATGTAACCTTTATTTGAACTCATTTTATAAGGCCATGTTATATACTTAATAAAGATCCTATTTCACATTTTGCATTTTTCATTCAATAATAAATTTGAAAGCACATACCTTATGTGGGTCAATTGGTGAGAATACACAGTACATGACATTATTAAAATCTCATTTAAACATGTAATTTATAATAATTAAGGATAACCTTTTGTATGGTCAAGCAATGTCACATCCGAACTATGGCTCTAACATGTCGAAACACAAAAACCCCATTATGGCATAACCTTCATCATGAGGCAGACAGAGTTGCAGGTGTATATAATAACAACGAATTTCATATTTTGAATGATATTAACAATAATATTCAAAAATTTAAAATCATGGCATATAAATTTAAGAAATGGCCATCGATGTAATTGGAGGGATCCACATGAATATTCCAAAATAAACAAATTTAGGGATGAGTTATAGTGAACACAACATTGGATTGTATGGTTATTCTTCTCCTATATTAGACCCTTATATTCCTTAAATCAATTTAGATATAAGAGAAGGTTAAAAAACTCATATCAAGATACCTAGGTCAAGGGAAAAGTGTAATAATATTGACTAAAGAGTACTCTAGTACATACCATTGTGCTACCAATGTTATGAACAGAAGCTCAATCTTTTGCCGAACAAAGGACATATATTTATTCCAATGATATATATTAAAAAATAACCAAATTGAGAAAAAAAGTTCAACACTACATAATTATGGATTAGGGTGGAAAGGGTGTCATAATAAGCTCATTAAAAAAACACTAAAATTATACCCAAAAAATTAACCAGCGTAAGGATTGTCCACACGGTTTGTCAAACTATGAAAAACCCATTAACATATACCTGGGGAAAAGGTCCAATTTCATAGTTAGGCCTCACATCCGTTCACCAACCATGTGAGATGAGTATGGCTAGAAAATCAACATCTTCACATTGTATCCAAACCATGTAGAATTCTACACATTTTACTCTAAACCGGGCGCATGGCATGTTTTCTACAAAAAATTTGGTTTCTAGCTCCAAATAATACACAGTCACCCTTATGAAAATTAATAAATCATTACGAATCCACATTAGTCCCAATTTAATTTTCATAAAAATAATTAATGGATCCATACTTATGGAGGAAATCAGGTTCTTAAATCTTAGACCATGAAATAGGGAAAAATATCTCATCATCATTGATTCCTACTATGTCGCGGTACCCTTTGAATAGTAGACATGAATTTTTTCCCATCACAACATAATTTTCATTAATTTTATTATAAAATACCTATTATTCCTATTGAAATTATTATCTATTTGTATCAAAATAGCCTCCCAGTTATGACATTGAAAATTCGGTCTGGATCTTTATTCATTACCTTATCCCAATTTTTATCTCCAATAGCATCTCTAAACATTTAGGATCTAAATAATATATTAATGTTTCATAAATTAATGGATTAACTATTCTTGTTTTAACTATCTCAATCTGATCACCAAGGTTATTTTTCTTAACAATTTTAGTTGGACACTTTTGCATATTCATAGACATAATCATCACTTCCCCTAGTTTATCATCTGTTACTTCTTCAAATTCAACGTATACCACATCCTATCCCCCTGTAACAATTAAATCCACATTACAATCATTAGGAAACCATTAAAAATGTTGTTTTAGATTATTTTCATGTTCCAAAATTGTGACATAATTTCTCTTTAATACTTTTCCTATCATCTTGTTAAAGTATTTATATTGTTTTTCTTATTATGAGAAGCCATAGAATGTCTTCTTATCACCATGTGAATCAAATTTACAATTTTTTCTTTATTTATAAAATAAAATACATCCATATATTTGAATGTATTTTAATTTTAGGTTTCATTCCATACCACATCTCATACGGAGTTTTTACATCATTTAGACACAACAGATCCTTTTTAGAAATGTATACTGATGACAATATTACTTCCAGTATTTCTATGGTAGGTATTTTTCAATAATCGTCATTATGGACATGTTAATAATGATCCTATTTCTTCATTCAACAAATCCATGATACATTGTTTTATTATTGAAGAAACTTGATGCATTATCCCATGTTTCATGAGATATTTTTCTACTTGACTATATGTTATTATTATAGCATTTTCTGAATGAAAAATCATAATTAACATCCCAAGAAAACATTATGATTCCCTTCAATATATGTTTTATGAATGTGAACACATTATACTTCTAGAAAATGAAAGATACCCAGGTTATAATTCTACAATTATCAATAAATATAATGTAATACCTCTTCCCATCAATGAATATTTGTTTGATATTTCCCCATACATCAGTATGAACCAATTCAATAAATCACGATGACTTATTTTGGATACACTTGTATGACTTTTTGATGATATTACCATGTTTACATGAATCACATGTATGAGTATGATCATTTGTTATCATAGAGTGGTTTATAGCTATATAAAATTTTACCATATTTTCCATTGATTTTTGGCATATATAACAATGTTGTTTAGGATAAAACATGTTTTCTACCTCTGTGGACAAAAACACATATCTTCTTATCCACTTAAAATACATTTATTTTCCTCTATTCATTTTCCCAATAGAACAACTCCTCCATCTATTCATTTGACATTATACATTTTCTTAGTAAATTGTATATAATATTTGTAGTCATATAGTTTACTGACACTAAGATGGTTGTGACTGTGACCTTCTACTACAAATACATCAAGGAAACTTATTTATTTTCCCTAGAATATACACTTTCATGAGGCAATTAACATCTTCCCTTAATCATTTAAAAAACATGAAAAATAATTATTTGTTATATGGTATTATTATAACTAAATCCTCATTGAATATAATATGTGATGTTCAACCACTTTTAAGCATCCATACACCAAAACAATGTGATGTATTAGGTGAAATTTTTATAATAACATCCTTCTCAACTAAGTTATTTTTTTCAAAAGTGTTGTCTTCAAACTTTACATAGATTCAATATAATGATCTTACTTAGAGTATCGTGGGCCAAATTTATCTTCTAACATTGCAAATTGATTTTATTTTTCAAATAAAGTCCTGATACTTTGTTTTAATTCATTAAACTCCATTGATTGTGCTTTGGAAAATTTACCCTAATGGTTGATGTTCAATATATAACAATGTTCCCAAAACCTCATCATAAAAAATTTACATCAAAATATATTCTAGAGAATCATGCTCTGGTTGGCAGCCACTGTTGTTCATTTTCCCTTTGATATCTTCTAGCTATAGAACTAATTTTTTGTTAATATTCCATCTTTATGTATCAATAAAATATATGTATTTTGTGTTCACATGGGTAAATTCTACACTAGTAGTTGTCCCATTGGTTATCCTAAAATTCTAATTCTACTATGTACCCAAATAAACATTCAATCTCGGAGTGAGTTCCTATGACCAGACTTCATCTATAACTAGTTTCTATTTTTGATCAATCCACATACATTCCATATCATTTATATTTGACTTATTATTATCTTCTAATAATCCATATTCTCCAAATAAAACATTTCAATATATTGAATGACCAAAATTCCAAATTTCATATTGGTAGTTTAGTGTTTTTCTGGATCCATAAATTTTTATCACAACCCAAAATCCTCCTATTCATGTTTTTTAATATATTTGATATGACCCGTTATAGTGTTAGTCAAATATCCATCTCACATTCTTATTCTATGATATCTTGATTTTACTCAACAACCTTTTATGAGATTTCTGGTTTTAATGGAGTATATTTTTCAATTTCATCCATCAGCTCAGACATCTATTCATAATACTTCTACCTATAGTGATTGGAATCCTGAAAAAATATTTTGGATGTCTTATGTTTTTCTCTCAAAACGTATATCAACTATTGAGGGACCTCTACCTAATCCTAAAAATAAAATCTTCCTTAAAACTATTCTTCAAAATTTTAGGTTTATTAATTTTTCATAAAACAACCGACAACAATGACCATATCATTTTCTCCATGATCCTTTATGTTATATATTTCTTCAACCTTATATTAATTTGAAATATAAAATTCTTGTGAAATAAGAATCTTTTTATTAAATTTTTTTTATAAAAATTTTCCTTTCCTTCGATATATCATAAAGACTTATTCATGGGTATTTGAAAATTATCCTCATCATCTTTTGGGATATTATATTGGAATATGGTAGCCAATAGAAAAACCCTCCCACATGTAAATAAACCAAGTGTTAGTTTACCTTTTAACGCTCCTTTTCAAATTTCAATCGTTGAAGAAAGGAATGAAATATGTCTGTCTAAAACTTCTTCTTCAAGGTAATTTTTTGTGGTAATATACTTCATGACCTTGAATACCTCCTCTTTATATTTTCCTTTTTCCACAACATTGATGTTAGTAATTATCATTTCTTATTTATATGATTACTATTCAAGTTAGCTATTTTCTACTATTTTGGACCATGATCATCAAATAATGAATCTTTCAGATTATACCAGGGTGGAATTTCCCCAATGATATTCTTGAAAATCATTTTATCTTTATTGAATTCCCAATGAACATTCATGAATTCCACATCAACATTTAAACTATAAAAAAATTCTCCAGAAAACACTTTTGGGTTCATTTTTAGATAACCATACTTGTTTGAAAAAACCTAAAGCTTTACCTCTCTTACTTAAGAATCACAATCATATATATTTATGAGGTATTTTCACATGGCATGATACGTTTTAAATGAAACCACCCTCTTATATATTTCATTGGATCGGCAAACCCCAAATGAATTGATTCCTTAAACATCATCATCCAATTCCCATTGTTCAGCACTTAATAATGAACAACTATCAATGATGGCTTAAATAAAGGGTATAGAAACTGTAATGATATATATTCCTAATGATAAAATGTTGCGACATTCCAAATTCTTCTATAACTAAATATTATTCTTTTTTAAGATCCAGACCCTTTTGTTATTGTTGACCTCCATAGAGATAGAAAAAATAACATTAACCCTTCCAACTTATACCAAATGTTTGGTCCACTTGGTCAAATATGCTAAAGGGGAGGGGTGTGAAATAATTTATAAAATATTAAAGAACTACCATTTTCTGACATCTTTTATTGTAAATAAAAAATTTTCTCTATCTCTTTCTCATATAAAGTCATTAATTGAAATTAAAGGATTCATAGGACACATTGATTTCACTCGGTACACACCCACTTGGATGCATTCCAAGATAATAAAATGATGATGTAATGATATAAAAAAACCACTAAATGTGCACTACCTTTTACAATGTTTGGAAAAAACTATCTATTGCACCTATTTTTAAACATTTCACCATTTGAAATCTCACTTCTCTCTCATCTGGAGTGTTCTATGTAACTCTTAATAATATCTATAAATATTTTATATACAACTAGTTCTATCATTATCTCGAATTAATGCATCTAATACATTATTTATATTCTCTATTGACATCATAATTTCATCACTGTTGAACACCACGTTACCATAATATTACTGGGCAACGTAAATATTTCATAGTACTTCAGGTTGAAATGTGCACTACTTGCGCAACACATACCCTTTTACACCCAATTCACTATTGGAGCACATATAAAATATGGCGCACGTCATTTGGGTTACCCACTACTTGTGACCCCTCACCAATTGTCCTACCATAGATCAAATTTTCTGAAAGTGTTTAGATTTATCCAAAATGGTGTGGGGGAATCCATTTATTTAGAGGCATTTTTCCACCTTGACCATAGATGAGATTGTTTTTCCAGTGCCTTTAGTCCATCCTCCCAAGCCTTTATTGCTTTAGTCACCTTGCAAAGACACTCCTAAACATGCTTTATGTTCTTTCCAAAAATATATTTTTATGTTTAGATATTGAAATATGCATGGAATTAAATATTTTAACAATTTATGACACTAGTTCATATTTTTCTTTTAGAAAAAAATGAATTCTATTATCAAATTTTTGGAGCAAAATAATGGTAGAAAGTGGAAATAGAGACACATTGTATATGTTATATTTGTACAACCTATAGATAACCTATACCTTTGTCATTTTTCTTTGTAAACAATGGTTTTCAACAATCTGCCTAGAATACCACATCTATCCATGGAAACCCTATGTTCCACCAATAACAATAAACCCAAAAAGGCATTAATGTTAGCATGAGGTATTGTTTCCCAACAAAATCATAGATCTGAGCCCCTTGGATCCTGATCGACATACATCTAACCTCGGTGGTCAATTCTCATTGAATATAGGGGTCTTATTGAGTTTAAAACCACCCAAAAATTTTTAACATGGAAACAATAGAATTCAATGGTGAATAACATGAAAAAAAATGTGGGAAATCATAAAAATGATGGTTTATAATTTCTATCTGGACGTTCAGGGCCAATGATTAGGATCAAGTTATTTCTGTGAGAAAAACATTTTAAATCAATCCAAACTCACAATAATAGTGATCTTGAATAATATATTCATCAATTTATCAATGTTCATCATATAAATAATCAGTGAGGACTAAAACTATTTAATCAAATCCCAATTTTCATATGGATAGAAAAAAATTGAAGAAAAGTGTAGTTTCATCATCGTTAACGAGATCTGTCATGATCAGTATTCATCAATAGCAGATTCGATGCTCTTACATCACTAATTTAAATGTATTATATATTGGATTTTCACAACATATCTAGATAATACCATTGGTACGAGACTATCCCTACATCTCTGACTAATGGATTATTTATATTAAATAAACCTATCGTTGCATCGATGAAATAAAGTTTTTTAAAATTTATTTTAATCCATGAAATATCTCATGATAAATTTTAACAATCAAACCATTCATACAATTTTAGTTCATGCCTATGGTAAATAAATTATTTTGAACCCATTTATGACCTTATATTTCTTATTTGATAAAAAAATTAGTTATTCCAAATCATTAGAAAAGTCATATGTGTCTGATAAAAAATATATTATTATTTTCCAAACATTATCTATGGGAACACTAGGACATATAGTCACATTACATCTTAGTTAATGGTTTATAAAATAATACATAAAATATCTACAATTAATTAAACAAACACCCATTCCATTACATTCCGAAAAAACATAAACAAGGAATACTCTATTAGAGGAGGGTACTGGGCTGGAATCAGTTCCTCTTACCCCAACATGCTCTCAGAGGGATTCCACTACTTCCATTAAACATGCACCAAATTAATCGATCACCCAAGGAGAATCCTCTCATTTTTATTCATAGTCCCCATAAGCTACTCAGCAAGAGTCGGTAAATCGTTAATTTCTTCCTCTCCATGTCGATGACGTCTAATGCGTATTTCACATTAATCCTCTATTGTGACATATGGAAGAAGTCATATGGCCTATTTAATTATGGTGTTATATATATGAGTTAAGACACATCTCCAATTATATGCAATATTTGTAAAGAGCGGATGAACTTCAGAGTTGGACAACCACAACATAAATATCTCTGTAATCCCTATCAGTTGAAAGAAAAAAAGAGAACATGGTCTTTGTAACAGAATATGTTTTCTCTCATCATATGAATTTTGACAGATCTATGTAGTCTTCATTCATGACTATATGATATATAACTTCTCAAAAGTATCTTCTACTAATTACAATACATTGAGTGATGACTCTCCTAGTTTAGTCCGGAAATTTTGTGACCTTAAGGGTTTCCCATATAAACCCTAAAACAGTTCCATAAAAATGGTGGAATTGTAGTTGTTGTTGAATGAACATTCTACCATTGGTAGTTGATCCTCCCCTTATTTTCATTGTCATACTTGATTGTATACACCATTACCTTATCAACATAGTTAGTCCTCTCAATAGGTCCATACATCTATGGGTGAAACACAACGCTCAAGAGTAACGGGTCATGAACACATCATGTAATACCTTCCACGATCGGTATATAATGTGAGTATAATAATAAAAAATATTCATCAATGGAACTTCATGTAGTTGTACATTATCAGGAATATATATGAACCCCATGCACTCTACCAAACACTACACTCGGATGGAAAGGATGTGGGATGATTTGCCGAGTCAGTCAACAATCACCCAGATTGAATATTGTCCTATATACGTACATGGTAAATACATCATTATGTCTATCTATATCCAATCCCACTTCCATAGATTCACCATACATGGATGAGACAAAACTGACTAAAACTAGTTCACAACCTAACTTTCATACAAGTATGGAGTCTATAAACGTGTTATACAACTACCTTATTCATCCATGGCCCCCAATATTGAAAATGTATTAAACTCCCTTAGAACCTCTGGCCACAATTCCACAGTTACTGCCAGGTTTCCTCTAAAGAAAATTCCATGCTCCCCACAATTCATATATCCACAAGAGAATGCACTATGGATATTTGAGAACATAAGATCTCATAGTAAAATCATCAAGTTGTCCCTCCCTGACATAATATAAGAGTAGAAGAGTGAAAACAATCGACTAGAGGGATTCTTATCCATCTCCATTCATATCGGATGGCTAGAATGAGACCATGTGATCTGATTCTTCCTTGATAAACATTCAACATGATCTCCTACAAAGTGAATTTTCCATCACTTCCCCCCTACAAGGATCATAGAAAATATCATGGTCATAGTCCTAGATGGACTATCACCATCTACTATATTACAAGATAATGTCTTTTTTAGTGAATATATACTTGAGACTTTTCTGATCAATACAGGCAATAAAACGATTATCCATAAGGCAGTGTTTCAACATCCTTAATATGAAGACCACCACCACTAACTCAATATCATTAATAGGGTAGTTCATTTTTTGTTTTCTAAACTATAATGATCCATAGGAAATCGAAACATTCGTCTACATTAAGAAACATCTCAGGCCCATTCTTGATGCATTTAAAAACACTATGTACTTGATGAATTACTCGAGTAACATCTGTATTGGAGTGATAATAATCCTTTTCCACAACTCATGAATGAACAACTATTTCATTTCTATACACATGGGATGATTTACCTTTAATGTCAAAAATATCAATGGTGATTCCACTCTAGAGATGTTGTGTAATATTCCATTATTGTTCCATTAAAACCCATCAAAACACTACACCACAGTACCAATCTTGGGTGGTTACCACGAAATAATTACTTCAATACATGCTGGAACAACTGATAATCTAGCCTATAAGATGACGTATCATTGTAAATTGACTTCTAAAATAAAAAAATGGATCTTCAAGATCTTTTAATAATGTTGTTTCTCTTTTAATGTATCTAAACCCATCCTCAAGTGTCTCACGTGCTCCACCTCTAACTCTGAATAAACTGATATTTCATAGACTAAAACCACAATGAACTAGTAAATGTAAGTGTGAATAATATGGTTAATGAGTCCCATGAACACTAATGGGGTTTTAATCATGGAAAAAAATATCACCATGTATTTATAATAACATTAACAACAAATGAAGGTTATCTTTGGTAAATCTATCTCCCGTACTCACAACTGGTGATAGCCTGATTTGAAGTCAATCCTTGAGAACAATAAAAATAATTTTAGCTAATTAATGTATAATTTGAATCATATTTTGGATACATGTTCTTATTATTAACCTAATCTAGGTAACAATAACCCAAAAATTCCACTACATTCATATATTCATTCGTGGATAACAAAATTGGGGCATCTTAAGGTGAAACACAGGGTCTCACAAAGACCATCCGCTTCAAGTCCAGCAACTATATATGTATCTCACAAAGCTCTAGAGGATAAATGTGATATACATTTTTAGATATCAATTCCATCATAGGATTTATATCACTTCATATGTCTATATCTAAATGGGGAGGTAAACCTATAACATGTTGGGGAATGACATCCTTATACTCCTCCATCACTATTGTAAAATGAGGACACAATTTAACAACAACATCAAGGGTAAATATATCCAATTGATGAGTAATCAGATGTATCATACCATGTGTGATTCCATCATGTGCTTCTTCTATTTTATTTTATCCCATAATGGAAAACTTGTTCTATAAATATGAACAGACTGCACTATGTGCCTAAAATGTCAATGTGATCCTGAATATTGGATTTATAGTCCAGGACAAGGACGACATCATAAGGCCTCAACACCTATACTATGAGATCCCAATAGAAACTCTCTACTCCTAGATTAAGGTTACATAATTGAATCTGGTGTGTGATCATTGAGTCTCTTCCAATATAAGTCTTCGTAAGTAATGGTCGTGTTAACAATTTATCCTAAATATATGAGTCTCAATCAAGATTCATCGAATGAAAACAATATCATAAACTTATGTAATAAAAAACTATTCATACGGGGTAAAAGGCATAGATATTATCTCATATCATCCATGGAATCTCAGGGTCACATGCTTCCATAGCACACAGTTGGCCTTACCGCTTCCCACCAAATCCTTAAGCGTCATGTTGACCACCAGGGTGTGGTTGTTTTCCCACATCTAAACATTGACAACATCATGATGATCTCCCAAATCCTCTTCCACATATGCAAACATATGGACCGACCATCTCTACTCTCTCTCGTTCTGTATAGGGCATCCATTGACCGACTCTCGATCAGCTATATGATAAGTCGAAAATCCCATGCTAGAAGTCCACAACCACTGCAAGAGTAACACCCTCTATACATTGGAATATTTGAGCATCCATTGGAGCCCTGTGCCACATACCATGATTCATGAGATACCCTACAAAAGTTTTTGAAATTAATGGATCCTTGTGGCTTAAATTGAACACCTATTTACGAGGTCTTAGCAACCTAGTGGCCACATCTAGCTCCAACTGATAGCATCAACTCTTCTAAATAAATCTCCACTAACTGGGATCTCTCAAGAACCCCATCATATGTTTAAATTGTAAGGGATACCAATGATGCACTTATGAACAAATTGAAAGCCTTTATCAATGGTCTACGTATTGAATAATTAGTATCATACCATATTCATAGAGTAGTGTGAACGATCTGTAAACAAAATTGAATACTATTCTAAGGTCATACAACCCATTTGTAGGGGCATATGAAAATTTATGCCTACCCATTACAACACTATAGGATAATACTATTATATGAGTAGACACTTCTTGTCATTGTATGAGAGAAATAGTTCTTCATATGACCGAGTCACCAAGATCCACTATGGGCCTATATATCCTTGAATAAGAATCAATGTAAAGACTAGCATTGGGTCAGCATGCCTCTACTCAAGGTGGAAAATATGATTAACTACTTCTATCCAACCACATGTATCGGGGGGATGGGGGTGACCAGGCAATTTGGAGGTCACTACCTCTGAAACTCATGAAATGCACTTATCCTAAATTCACCCTCAATTGGAAATTCTTATAGTATATACTTCTCAATGGATGGTGGTATAACTGGTAAACCTCTCTGAGGTTGTATCTCCAGTATATACCTCTATACTGATGCCACATCAATAGGCAGATCACCCCATGGTCATGTGGCCTAATACTATATGGATGTATATGTGGAGGTGTACATAAGTAAAAAAATGTTATACCATTCTCAATGGTTTATATGTTGCGAGATGAATCAAGAAGGGCATTGAAACAAAACAATTCTTACATGGCGAATGTACCATTGTTTTTTATTCACCCAATGATTTATTATACCTAGATGAAAATTATGTTATCAGAGTCCTAGTGTATGGATACATCAGTCGTCACACCAATACTATATTCCCTATTATGAAACCATAACTTGAAATACATTACATTCCCCCCCCAAACCAACCACATATACTACTGATCCTAATGTTGAACCAACCAACTCTATGAAACACTATCAAAAATTGTCCCTGTGGGGGATTTCTATGACAACCTCAAGCTTATCTCAAACATGCAAGAGGATAATGACTAGAACTACGTATGTATATCCAACAAATTGGATTCAGTTTCTTAATGTACTTTTACACACACACACTGTTCCTATCCTCAGTATGATGAAATGTAAAAAAACTGAAGGAATTATTTCATAATTTTACGATCCCACATTGGAGTATGACTGCGAAAAGGTAAGAAGTAAACAACGAAAAAACAATCCCATAAAAAGAGTTTTTACACAAGTCTATTTGAAATACTAAAGAGTATAACATGCTCAAAGGGTGATGACTATGTGAAAGCTATTCTCCCATAAAACACTTCATCTTTCCTTTCCCTAGATATACTCAACCCTTTCTTGGTCCTCCTATGACACCATGAATATGGCCATAATTTTTATCAGATAGGACATATGCATGAAAAGCCCATGAATGGGTGAGTATAAAAATACTCAGTATAACATCCCTAAAACAATAAACATAATTAACCAAGTATGTTAGATTAATAAAATATCTAACACTATATCACATATACAAATATAATGAAAAAACTATGATATACACAGGAGATAAGCAATACATTTGGTGGTCATAACCAATTTCAAGCCTTATGATTTGTCTCGAGGAACATTTTATCTAGGAGAAATCACTACTAGATTCAAAATATAATCATATTCTCTTCAATAAATGGTCTATATCATTTGGGGCCCATCCAAAGTGAAAACATTCATCATGGATGACTATGGTCCATAGGGAGAAAAATATATATTGAACCAATGGGGAACACAATGAGCCCAATCAAGATCAACCCATTACATACGAGATCATATGTAAAAAATTTCGTAACCCCTACCAATGAGTCCATTTATATTGATCATAAAAAACCTACATAAACAAGGTTACATCAACACCAAAAATTCTACTAGGGGTGATAAAGGATAACACTCTCGTATCACAGAGGGATACCATACTCTATATGCAAATTTTCCTCTTGAGGGTGTCAAAATTTCATAATGTTGATGTAATGTTGCACTGAACCCTAGAGGAATGGTAAAGGGAATGAACTCAACCTATATTTCTTAAATCTAAAAAGCCTCCATTGGGGTCTTAAAATTACCTTATAAATATTTATATCTCATAGCCACAGACAAAACATCAATTGGATGCTCTGTTTAGGAGTTCTTCTCATTTGAATAAAGTTTCATAAAGACATGCCCATGTCTATGGACCTACTATCATGGTATGACCACCAACCATCACGGTTGACAACCATAGTTTTCCAACCGACCATGAAGATCGACAACCAATGGAATGATCATCAAGGTCCATCCACCTGCCACACATAACTAGCGGATGTGGTCGACATTTGTTTACCGGCCACATTGTCACTGTGCCCCGTGATTTCTCGGGCATCAGTAGCATAACAGAGGGGTAATACGGAAGATCTCCATACCTGACCATAAACGGCCTCCACCCATATTTCCCCAAGTCCAACCAAGTTTGACCTAGGACCAACCAGGGTCCACCGCACCTAAACCCCCATCCAAAACTGACCAAAATAAGACCACACCATCCTATCTCAACCAACTTAGTGTCATTCATCATTGTCACAAGCCTTACACAACATCCATCAATGCCAGAACCACATCCCACAACCGTAGTTCCTGCAAAATGTGTATCCACCACCCACAGCACCCGCCTCCACTTCTTCTTGCCAACACAGTTATTCACTACCGTACGACACTGCCTGAGCTAGCTGGCACCCCCTTCCATGGGTGGTACATTCTATGCACCAATGAGCCTCATGGGATGTCTGAAAAATTAAAATATCATAGATATAATCCCCTTGGGTCCCAATCTACATAAATACAACCTCATTTTTCAATTCAACTCAAATTCAAGGATCTGATCTATTTCAAAACCACCTAACAACAGTGATCTAGGAACATTGTTGTTCCAATGGTGAAGAACATGAATAATAAAAAGGAATAATGCATAGTAATGATGTATTATCATCATTTTTGACATGCTCATGGCCAATGATCATGACCATGGTTTATTTTCTTAGAAAAAAAAATAAAATCAATCTTAACACTCTCTTTGAAGGATCCATGAATCCATCCATTTTTTAATTGATCAAAATTTATAATAAAAATAGAGGAAGATAAATATTAAAATTAAATAAAAATACCTATCATTAATTGGATAGATCTTAGATGAAGAATGATGTTGTGTTTCAATCATTGGATAGATCTATCAAGATCGACATTCGTCGATCGCCGGATCGTTGTTCCACCATTGACTACATCAGAGGATTCACCATAGGTTTATGCCTATAATCACCATAGAATTAATTGTTTATGACACCATACACAAATCTATTATAATTTATTTATTTAAAAAATGAAATTATTGCATCGACGAGATAAGTAAAATTTTCGTTATTAATCAATTTTATCACATTAAAACAGATGATACAACATTATACAATCAACCCACATGGACAAATGATACATAATTCTTATGAAAATAAAACAATTATAACATCAATGGTGCCCTATGATTTATGATATGGTAATACTTTTGATATTTATTCCTCTTTTTCAGGATAACAACTTCCACATGCTAAAAGATGATTTCATATTTATCAAACAGTTCTTACGGTCACACCGTTCGTTGAAATCACTCGCCATCTCTGGAAATGGTCTTGAAAATAGTCTATATAATATCTATAAATATTACAATTAAAATTCATGATGTTTCATGTACCTTCAGAGGATATCATTATAATATTTTTTTAATATACATTATAACCATAATCCTATTGAAGTAATGCCTCTATAGAAACTTCAATCTATCAATAATGTAATATGAGAGAACCATAGATAATAAATATAAAAAAAATTGAGTCCAATGGAAAAATGAAAACCACACTATCATGTCAGGGATATAAACTAAATGATCCAAAATAACTCCAAGGCTATAAAATATCTACTATGAACCAAATTCAAAAGAATTTACTATGTAAAATAAATACTTAATAAACTGAAATAAAAAAATGAACTGTATATATATATCATGGAGGACAATCAATGATGTGAAAAATATTAAATATACATAACTATGAAATGAAGATGCAACCAGATAGTCTAATTAATATTTTGAATATATCCTTCCAATAAAAAAGTGAAGTTCATATGGAGACACAACCAGTGAGGAATGTGAATTGAATTTCAACAATTGATGACCTATAACAACCCTATAATCCATTTCCAACAATAATAGAAAAACCAAAAAAACTATTGATGAATCCTGAATATGATAATATTATGGGTTATTCAAAATAAAAGATATCGATTTTATTATACTGGAGTAAATAAATGAAATAAGAAGTTTCGAATGATGTCTTAAATATATATTCCCTAAGAAGAGGAAAATTCAATGAAATTAAAAATAAATTTAATGAAAAAATTCCACAAATTTTATTATCCCATAGTAACCTATGAAATTTAATGAACAATGTACATTCACTACCCAATTATTTATTTGATATATTTTATTTCAAAATAAATTATGGTACCTAGGAGAATAAATTAATGTCATTCCATACATAGTTGTTTATCCCACAATTATATGAGAACTCACACCAATCTAAATAGTTGTATAACTTCTAACCAAACCATTTTTTAACCATTTGGAGTTATACATGTCATTATCAAAATTGTACAACTATTAATATTCCCAAATAAATTTTATATTATAAAAATTGAGTATGAATTTGGAAAATCTCATTATCCTACAATTATTGGTATGAAATTTAATAAGATTACAAAGACCATAATAAATATCAATGAATGAGAACATTCAGTTCTCTGTAGAGATTATACATTAAGAGTTACCATTGTATATTCATGAAAATAACCCCACATTGAGAAATAAATTTATAATGTAAAATAGTTTGGTATTACTTATTCATATAAGGATGAAATGGATCTGTTTGACGAAATAAAAATATAAAAATAATTAATTAATTCCTATTATTTTTATGATGAATTTTTTTCCAAAATGAGATAAATATGAATGGTGTTTTATGTTATAAAACATTTGGGAAAGAAGGTGTAATTATTTTGATGATTATATAAAATCAATCAATGAAACTTATTTTTATATAATTAAACGTTGAAACATTATAAAAACCTAGTTTCTGAAATATTTATAACCCCCACTGAACTAGAACTAAATTTATTACCCTCATATTTGATTATTTTTTCTACAGGATGAAGAAAAAAACCTTAAAATAATTTCATATAACCTAGAAGCTAATCAATAACACCAGATACCTAAAATTATAGAAGAAATAATTACATATATTGTCTAGTGATTCGGTGACATTTCATGAAAAATTCTATGAACCGATGTACATAATATTTTTCATGATTTTGAGTTACAATAGTGATACCAGACCAATATAGGATAAATAAGACACTCATACTAGTGGTAAAAAAAATTATGTTTCAGACTGTAAGATTCATGAATCATATACGCCCTTTATAACTCTTAAGGAGATATCCTCATTCATATGGTTCCCAAATATTCTACATTCTACATTGTGAGAAATGAGAATAAAGAGCTTTTTCATTGTAGGATTCATTTTATAGACTTCAAAATATTCTTTCAGGTATTTATTGTCTTCTTTCCCTCTTATAAATAAAATTATTATATTGACACATGTTTAGGTAATGTATTTGGAAATTGATAACATATTGTAATAATAAATGTTTTTTATGTCTTTTTTCTATACAAATTTAGAAACACCATGACCTAGTGTCAGCCATTGTAGACCATAGTTTGGTCCCAGTGTAATAATAACTAATGAAACTGTCTTATTTGAGAAATATATTTTGTTAAAGGGCCTAAATGAAAAAGATTATGTATGATCATAATTTTCTTGTAGAGTAAATGGTTATGTTTAAACATCTTATAATTCAGTGACAATATATAGTGGGAATGATAATTTCTATGAAATCAAAAACATCAAAACAATAACTAGGTGGTGATTTTATACATTTGAGTAACAAGATTTTTGAAACATCTAATTTCAATTCCTTTTTTTATTGGAACATGAAAAACCAAATATAATAAAACATAGGTATTATATAAGTAAAAATTATAGAGCTTGTTAATAGATTCATTACCCATATTAATCAAATAAATACAGGTCCATAATTATTTCCTCATTATTGAGTTACATTGGATGAATGATAGAACACCTAATTGAATTAAATATTTTATGTGTTGTTATCATTTGTTTCATTATAAATTTGGTATGTCGTCACGTCTCATTGATTGATCAATGTCATCATCTCATCCTTCTTCATGGGTACTTCTATTATCAAATGGTCAAATAGATGTATTCGGTGATGATTCCTTGTTTTTTCTATTCTGTTAATTATTTTATTTGTTTATAAAAAACCATCATGAGAAAATGATGTGTTCTATGATATCCTAGGGGAAATCTCTTAGCATCTACTCATTGTTTCTCTATCCAATAGTGACAATTTCAACATCCGTTGTGTAAGATTAAATTCATCTGTTGAAGGTGGATATCATTGAAAAAATATTATTATAAACCATTACTTCTTCATAATTATATCATGATCTATATATTATTTAATTATATATGAATCAATTTATTAGTGTTCTTGGAATGTGATTTTATTTAATTTGGGTGAAAAAATTAATCTATAGATGCCACCCTTTTCCAATCTTAACATCAAAATCAACATCCATGAGGTAGAATAATCTATAATATTATTGTAAATTTTATGTAAATTTTCTCATATTATGATTCTTACAATGTATGTCTCGTTTGATAGTTACAAATAGATATTTCATCAAGGCGTTTGTGTATCTTGTGGGACTCATTACAAAGACATGATTCCATGAATATTCTTCTATATCTGTTTACCATGTTTATCACATCTATTGTGTGATGATACTATTTAACCATAACATTATGATATGATTTTACTTATATTCTATAACATATTATTGGTGATGTTATACATTTAGAGGGTTTTCATATTACATGAAACATGTAGACTGTTAGGGTATGATGTTTAGATTTAGGGGGGGTTAACATGGATTTCAATGATAAGGAAGATCAAAATGAATTTTCATTATGGGAATGAAACTGATCCAGTAAAAACTAAGGAAGTGGAATTAGGTTCAGGATAGAATGTAGGCCTAGCCTGAGGAACATATGGGGTATGAAGACCTAGATGTTTTAACAACGACATGGATATGATACAACCTTCTGGTGTTCTGATCCAAATTTATTCATTACTAAATTCTAGGGACATGTTTTCTTCTATTTTGGTTAGATTTGATCACAGTTGAAATTTTTCGGTTATTATTAGAGCATGGATAAAATATATATACAATTATGGCTTTGTGGAACTTGGTCAGAAAATAACCCCTCTATAAATGATTGTATGATTTTTATCCCCATCTTAAAATTTATTATTATCATCACATACACAGATTTTATAAGTGTGCAAAAATTAATTATTCATTGATGAAATATTATATGATTTATTAGTCATTCAGTACCCAAACATGATAATATAAATGAATAAATCATTTATAGGGATCCATGTATGGGAAATGTCCACATAGGAGATAGTTATGTGATACAGAATTTGGGATGTAGCAGACTGTGATGGGCTCTGGGGCACTGCATATTCTTTTAATTATTTATCCTTGTTTAATTACACTATCTTGTGGAATTCCCCATTAAAGGCCTTTTTATTTATTATATGTCATGTGTGATTAATTATATTATATACATATGGATTTTTTTATTCATTGATATTGTTTTTTTTAATATTGTTTTAATGAATCAATTTTAATGGTTTATTCTCCCCTCTGATATTGTTTATACAAATTCTAGTAGTTATAATCATTATGTGTATGGGGAAAAAAACCATAGGTCGTAGATCTCTTAGAATCCGAACTAGTTGTATGGTTCATAGTTTATATAATTTTTATCATAGGATAGTTTTTATGTTTTTTTTACCAAAACTAGAATGTGATTGGAAGCAGATAAGGCATATGGTAATTGGGTATAAAAGATATAATGTTCCATGCTAGCTTATGTAAAGTTCACCTATGATTTATCATTGATGTGATTAATGTTACAATTTTAAGGGTTTTTAGGGTCCATTAATGCTGAATAACAAGACATATAACATCAAAAGTCATATATATGTATATTTTTTAGTTCTATATAGTATACTCTTAATTTAATTCCTTGATTTGTGAAATAATCTTGGGAATTTCTTTTATCATATGTCATTTATTGTATCTTTTTCAATTATATAGTGATATATTTATACTGAATGTAATTAGATGAACATAACATATCTAGTATATATATATAAACATGAAATCATCTCATGTGAAGGGATGGTGACCAAGGTATGTTATAGATGGAAATAGATTGGTTTATAGGTCAACTCATAAGATAACCATTTTGTGATCCAGTATACTGAATTGGATATATATGTGAATTAATAGTTTAATAAAATGTTCTTTCTTTTATTCAAAAATTTCCACATCAATGTAAATTTTTGGGTCCACATGGTAATAATGCTTGAATTAATAAAAGATAGTGGATATTCCATCTTTACATCTAGATGTAAAAGATAATTAATCTATGGACACATTTTCAATGTTTATTTTGTTTTCGAAGGTGGGAATCATAATTAAAAATTCATTCACATAATTTCTATCAAATGAATAGAAGACCAAGTCAATATAAAATTATACAAAAAAATTTGATCTATATAGTTTTCCATAATTTCAGTGCACTATAAGCCCTTAGGATGCTAAAGAATCGGTCATAATAAATACTGGGATCGATGAACTAGTGGAGACTCTGATGTAATGTCCTATTAATATATATAATATTATTCATCTAAAGTATACAATTAATATAGGTCTTCCCATTTTGTTACTAGGACATATTTTATGTTCAGGTTATATTCAAATTTTTATCCCATGATACACCATTGGGAAAGCTAGTGGAAAATCATTAATGATTCTCAGAGTGTTGTATTGTCATTGTTGGTTATTTACTACAACGGGATAACATTATTTAGGATCAGACGTATTTTATGAAATTCATTGAGTTTAATGTAAATCTATTTTTTTAATCCCATGTTGATTTTATGAATAGTGGGGCATGACTTGTTCGAGAATGGGTCACTACTTGAGCAGTGTTGGAATGATCCTGACACATATTTTTTCCACATTCTTTTTATAATGAATATTGGTAACCCCATTATCCTTTCCATTAGGGATGAATCTCTATTAGGACTTATTTATTGATGATTTCAAGGAATTTCAACTAGAATGTGGATTTTTTAATGATATAACTATTATCGAGTGAGCATTACATTTTTATACCCCTTATCACATGGCACCATCATAATTGAATTATCTCACTCTTGAACATTAGTAATTGTATATTATGGAATTATAATAAATGGATCTTAATAATAATTTGGGAGAATAATTTTAATGATGGTAGTTGATGGAAATCATCCAATAAGTATAGATTAAAAAATGAAAAACTGAAATAGAATGAATTATATGTATCCTTTTATTATAATCAATGATATTTATTATTATTTATAGGGATACATGTATTCTTGATTGGTGACATAAAATAATGATATAACCTTTTTTAAAATTTTAGGAATACATCACAAATATGATGTTCTATAGATGGTATAGTCTACATGATTACATGATCAATTTTTTCAATTGATGAATGGATTGGTATTGTTAATAGATCTCCAAAACTGGATCATTCCTCAATATCTTGACATTATAATAATTATGTTCATTAGAAACATTATCATTTACTCATCAACCATAGATTATTATGTCAATCCTCTTGTGTTCGTACCAAATTCACTATTTAGATCATCAATTTAATTTTGTGTGATAAAATTTAATGTTTTTAATTTAGGATGTTAAATTCATGGGTGATGTAGTGTATGAGTGAGGTATACCAATATTCCTAGAGAATCTATTAAATTTATTTCCTAATAATTTTATTATAAAATGTTTGATATAGAAATCATGGTGGGATTATTGAGATACTACATGATATATATCTGGGAATCCACTTGTTTATCAACACCCATTATTAAGATGTTAGATAAATGTGTATGGGTATAGTCATTTGAATATTTATAATAGGAAATTTATTGGATAAAAATTATGCTCACGATTTCTATTGGGGTTATTATTCACAATCACACTTTGGGGTATTCAATATACAACAGTACATCAGGATTTTTATGGAAAAATTAATAATAAAGAGATAGTGGGTATTTCCAAATATGTAAAATCCTTGATAACCCCATTAATAATACTATCCTACTAATGTCATAGAGATGATAGTCATTGTTAATTAATAGACTTGTTGGAATCACTACCTCATTACTGGAAGTGGTGTTATCTAAACATACCACTTGATCTATAGTGATATCATATCAAATTTGGGCCTAATCGTAAGGATTATTTATTGGGTTAATTATCTACATATGTTCGACATTGATATAGTATATACTATTTTTTTATGTTAAAATCATTTTAGATTCAGTTTACCATAACATATTAGTGGCATTGACAATTGGTGAACATATATAATAGGAATACAAGATCCCGATCAAAATGATGGCCACTAAGATAATGAATTACTTTTTGGAGAATGAATTGATTGTTTTTTACCCATTAGTGTTAAAATATTAATTAATATATTAGTAAAAATATAGACAATATATTAATATACTGTATTGTGATATGAAATAATATTTTGACGGATGTCACCAATTCCATAGGTTTTAAAAAAAATATTGTTATACATATATATTGGATCATTTCACTATCTTGTCCCATTAAGTAACTCAATATGAGTTAATTTTGTAGCACTATATGAGTGTTTAATCCTGGTTAGATATTGATATTACGTGACATTAGGTAGTAATTATTTTGGTCAATGATGAATAAAAAATTTCTATTTTTGTTTCCAATTTCTATACTTTCTATAGGATAATGGCCAAGCACTAATGTTCTAGAGTGTTTATTTTTTTCCCTTCCTTTTTTTCCTTGTGGATCAGAGAGGGGTTCATGAGGGAATTTTTGATGTTGTTACCTAAGAAACTAAGATTACATAACATATTTTGTGTGATAATAAATCAACTCATGAATTTTTTTCATTTCGTATTGATTTTTATGACCCAATCACTATAATAGATTTGTACATTATATGTCAATGTGATAATATTATTTTATAGAGTAATATAGACACTTTTATATAATAGAAATTCATATTTTAATTAATAATTTATTATGGTCATGAATAATTCATTTGGAGAAATATTATATTAATAAAATTTAACATCCCTAGAAAAATAAAATGTTAGATATGATGATCCATACATTGGAATATATGTTACTCCCTCGCGTATTAGAATTCCAAAAATCATGGTAAAATAATATATTTTTATGATGTTTTTCTATAAAAACCAATACCAAGAAACAATTAACGTGAATCTATACAGGGTATGTATTTTATTCCATGTCATTTAAAATTTTAAGGGCATGAGGATAGTGAGGTATCCATTTTATATAAAGGGTTTTTATAGGAGATCTTTGAGATAGTATAGATAATTTATAGGAGTTCAATCAATGGTCAGAGTCGGAATAAATCTCATTCTAGGCATATGAAAAAAACTATATAATTTGATTTTGATGGACATGATTCCCTGAGATTGGCCACTTGGTTAGGCCGCAAATATTGTTTAAAGAATGGAATGAAAAGCCCATGTTATTTTGGACTCTTTTAGGATCATAGTGTAATTTTGGAAAAGGGTATTCTATCTCTATCATACATAACATTTTTATGTATTACCAACATGTTTCATTGTCTCTACTCCATATGTACATACCATTATCAAAATTATTAATTTTTTTTTTATGTTGGAGTTTGGTCCAGACATATATTATGCTGAATACCCATTTCACATTGTTAATAGATAAGATAAAAATAAATGTGAAAATGGAGAAAAACTTTTATAGAGTCTATAGTGTCATAGATAAATGTATTATACCAATATTTTCATTAAAAATAGTACATCCAAATATGTCAATAGTAAATATTTAATATAATAATACCCCAAATATAAATTTAGGTGATGTGCCTATGAAATATTAGACACATCAAAAACTTGTATATAATTGAGCTTAAAAACTATTACTAAGTTATTTAAAAATAAAAACCTTTTTATACAAATTATAAATAATACCATTAATCAAATCCATTGAAGAAGAAATATAATAAGATGAGAGATCATATTATTGATAAGGTAAATTATGTGTGATAATAATATATAATTAACATAATGGAATGATAATATGAGATTAACATTTGGATAATATTACCATAATTGTATTTATAATAAACAAGAGTCACTGAACAAATAATTATAATTCATAAGATAGGGAGTATAATTGAATCAGATAAGATAAACCATGAGAACATAACATTATAATATGGAAGTAATTCCTAGAAAACAAAAAAGAATATTTTTTATTTTTTATTTTTTTAACGATATTTTCCAAGACTATCAATGTGAAATGGGTTCACTCCCAAAATCATCTTGATAGACATTGATCACTCTGAAGACTATCATAGTGGAATTATTCCTTTACCGATGAAGGTTCACTCCTCAGTTTACTCATGTTTATCTCATGAGATATCAATATTTACATAATTATTTATTATGATATTTTGGTCCCACACACCACATAATGAATGAATTACATAATTTTTCAACAATATAACGAATATAAATCTTAGTATAACCAATGAAACATATTTGTTTTGTCAATTATTTTAACTTTAAATAATCAATTGAAAAAAAATGGTTTCATAATCATTTAAGCATTTGAACATAGCATAATTCATGGAAAGATAATATTATTTCATAAGTATTTTTTCATAGTATATCATTTGGGTAAATAACTGGATTTTATAATAATTTAATAATTGAATAACTTATATAATAAGAAGAGATATTCTATATAAATGTATCATGGAATATCCCATGGTAGAGAAACAAGATTCCTAATCATCTTTTCATCAAAAACATAATCCAGTAAGGAATAAATAAATATGGTATCATTGGATCATATACACTATATATATTAATTAACATAATGTTAGGTCATTATAGATAGAAAATTATTTTTAAAACACACTTGAAACATATTTTAGGAAAATACCTACCTCAAATTGAAAAAATATTTCTATATGTAAAATATCATAAATTAATGACATAAAAATATTCATTGAAAATTATTTATGACAATTATAATTCATATTTCAAATAAAATTGTCTATGACTTCTAGAAATTTCATTTTTATTTTATAAATTAAAAAAACACTACATTCAAATATTTTGTAAAATTAAAACATACATTAGTTCCGAAATAATCATTAATAATACATTATAATTTTTTTATTCACTAAACATGGTTAGAAATGTATTTAATAAACAATTTAGCGGATTTTAATTACATTTTTAATAATATTGTTCTGAAAATCTTTTTATGGTGAAAAATGGTTTTTAACCAATGTGAAAATAAATCATAATTTTATAATAAATCTTACATTAAAAACATGAGTACAAAATGTGAGGAAAACTAAGGGAAAAATATATTTTTATGATGTAACCCATGGATAGAATATTCAAATTTTTATGGAGAGACATATTATATGATTTCATCATTAGAATCAAAATCACATGTAATCTCGATAAATGATTATATTATATCATGAAACCATTACCACTTTTGTAACAATTGACTTAAATCCCAATAATTGTCTAAAAATAATTAAAACAAATAATATCGTGAGAATAAATAAATTCATGATATTAAATGTAAATGGTTCTACATATACACCTCATAAAATAATATAGGTGTATAATATAATGTATGGACCAATGAATAAATTTTAATTGAAAATTCAATTACCCTATCACTAAAATTCCATTATACACATGGAAATCTCCTAAATAATAAATATGTGTTTATTAAAAAATTATTAATGAAACCATATTATATAAATAAAACTCCATATAATTTAAATATAACCTTTTAATACTTTTTTAATAAGATTTCAATATTATAGTCATGTTTCAGTCAATAACATAATGGTTTTTTTGAATATGTTGGGATATTTTTTATTACTAATCTTATTACATGGAAAGTGATAAAATCTTCTCAGAATGATATAAATGATATAAATTTCATATAAATTAATTATATTTTAATTTTATGTAAATTATAAATTTCATATATATAAAAAAATTACATTGTTCATTAAGATGGAATGTCAAACGTATGCACGATCATTTTATTATGTTTTATCAAATGATAAATGAAAGTGTTTCAAATATAAACATAAAAATTTTGAATAATTTTAAAGTCAAATATATTATTGAGTTTATTTAGAAAATTTGTTATTATATTAATTTTAAATCCTCTATGAATCACATTGATTCGTAATGAAATATTTCTCCATATACAAGAGAGACATTATCTAATTATCAATAATATTAAATTTAAAAGGATTATGTGATAGAATAATTACATAATAATAATTATTATGTAAATTTCATTGAAAAAATTCAATACTTCTTTATAAAAATATACATGGTTTGGTTATGTTTAACTAATAACATCAGTTCGTGTCGTTGTAATCCACCATACACCTGAATGATGATTTTAGATCCTATTTTATGAATGTGGATATGGATATTGGTTATTAAATTAACCAAATAAACGTTCAAAATATTTTATATAATGGTGTTTTTTTATCAATATAAAAGAAAAAATAATTTATGTATTTAGATGTCGGTGAAAAAAAAGCACGAAGTTGAAAACACTGTCTTTTCATTGCACAACCTTTATGTTTTACATAAATCATTCATTGATTATATTTATGTTATCACCAATGAATGTAGAATATTGGTTAAGTTATAAGTATGATATTCTCAAAAGTATTTTCTCAACTAAATACTTTTTGAAATGTGATTAGGATAGGAGAATGGGATGCATTTTATAAGTTATGAGATTGGAAAACATTTAATTTTTGTATATGAATTTTTTTTTCATCATTTTTTAATTAATAGTTGGATAAAAAATGAGATATTCAAAAACCAGATTTTATGTGGTCAAAATTTGTTCTTATAATGTGATTTAGAATAATATTATGGTGATTGTTTCCTATATAATTTTAGATTAACCCTTGATCAACTTAATTTTACCTAGCTAATAATAATAACATTTTTAATATTCATTTGGATGAGAAATTATTTTGAAATTACAATATAATATAAATTATTTAGATTCAAAATATGAAAAATATTTTTTTAAATACTTTTAGATAACATGAAAAATATAATTTATAATTAATCCCATTGATGTTATAAGAAATTATATTTCCATAGTAATAATTTTTAACAGTTTAAAAAAATTTCATATCAAAATTCAATATGAATACGATTCCCATGACATTATTATTGTTAAATAGTATATAAATGATGTAATTTTTACCCTTTTTAAATTAAAAATATTCCTTCTAAAAATTTTAAATGAAAAAGGCAATTTCCCATAAAGAACTACAATTTCACTGTTCATAGATAAATTATTGTTTTCTAAAATATATTAATTAATCAAAAGAAGTTATTTTTTACCTCCTAATTTATGAAATGATTATTATTTCAAATTAATATTATAAAAATTTAAAGAATTAATGTTATTTTAGTTCACTAATTTTTAATTATGAATATATTATTTTTGAAATGTATAATGATTTTACATATATTTATGTACATTTTATTAATATTTTTCTTATATAGAACCTTTTTACATAATTTTAAAAAACAATATTCCAACTCAAACTGACTAATTTAATTTGAAGGTAATATATTGTATTTTTATTTAATAATATTAACATTTTCCGATGGTTCATTAAAACATGTTCTCATGTGTAATGAAAGATATAAATAAAAACAATGTTTTTCAAAAAATTCTCTCATAATTCTCATGCTGTTAAATTCTACCCCCCATATATATTATTTCAATATTTCAATTCTATCCCTCTATCGTAAGAATTTTTGGAAACATATTCTTCAAAATATCTCTTTGATTCCAGGTAGATTCCTTGAACATTAGGTTTCACCACAAAACAATTACCTTGTCAGTAGTCTTGTTACTTAGAAAATTATTTATTCGATCCAAAATCTTCATTGGTCATTCCTAAATAGAATTATATTATTAATTTTGTATATCCTATTATTTAAATACTTGTTAATATTTATGTATATACATTATTAGTATAGACAAATGGAACCCATCATAAACTTGAGATAGTTTTAATAGAATCCCAAAACAATGGGATATCATAGAAATATGATCTTGAATTTTATAGGGTCTGATATATATAGGACAATGTTTTTCATTATATCCAAATGTCATTACCTTATTTCTATTGTAAAATTTTTATAAAAACCATGACTTGACCATCAAATTCAATATCACATCAGTGATTGTCATCATAAATTTATGATAAATTTGTGATGAACTTAAGATCTACTTGATGTATTTAAATATCACTACCATTAAAAAATATGTCTTAGTTCCCAAAAAACAATTCTCCATATTCAATCAAATTTGTGGGATCTCAAAACATAATTCCTTTTAGTTCTTCAAATGTAAACGAAGGGATGTGATTTTGACATATATTGTTGTATGAAATGAAATTTTTGGAAGGGTTTGATAAAAAACAATTAAAATGCCCATAAACAAATTCTCAGCATATCCTCAAGGGAATGATATTTTTATCATTCTATCGATTTTTATAAAGAATATACGTAGTTCTGAAACTCAAACTTGTATAAATTTTGATGTGAATACATTTCCATTACATAGATGAATTACTCGGATCCTGATCAGAAAATATTTAATGTGGATGTCATGGAATCCATAGAACATTCTCAGTGTTTATCCTATCAATATGAATGAAATAGAAATTATAATTGATAATTATGAGGGTATTTAAATTTATTGTAAATATTTAAAAAACATATAACATTATGATATTTTGTCTTTTTGGGGAGTCTGATGGTAAAATCAATTGTGATCTTTTCTAATTTTCAATATGGTGTGTGTAAAGGATGCAACATTCCATTTATGTTTTCCTCCATTCCCTTGAAAATTAACATAATTATAATTGATATACTAACTCATTGATGTTTATCATCATTAAATAAAAGAAAAAATAATCTTTTAAAACTCCATACATGATCTGTATTCTTGGATGAATAGTGGATTAATAATTATGGGATTCTTCTATAAAATCCTTCTTAAAATCTATTATCTATGGAACACATACACTGTTTCAGGGAATTAATATTCAATCATTATCTTGTTTATTCTCAAAACATTATCACCCATTTTGGAACCTTGGTATCTTTATTCTTTTTGTCTTTAATATTCAGATGTATAAGTGAATAAACATTAGATTGAGAATGATAATTTTATCCACATCAATAATCTTATAAAAATAATTCATTTGAAAATAAGTAAATAATGGATCATTTTCAATCCTCATAATTCTTAATATTTCATGATTCTTTTGTCTCAATGCATCAATCTCCATGTACTTGTTCACATGTCTTTAATGTGTTTATAATTCATATCTTTTTATCAGATCTGACAAATTCCTCTAGAACAAATATATCACCTTCTATATTATGATACACATTATTCATTTCTTACTAGTATATTTCTCACAATTTTCTATATAATGAAAAATCCACCATATCATTAATTCCAATATTTATAAAGGTAACTGTAAATCATGAGTTCGATAAGTTTTCTTAATGAACCATCATTGTTCATGAGGAATTATCTATAAAAATGTTATTATACATAATATCTCATCTCATTTTAATAATTAATGCATAACTGTAGATAATAAATCATTTTCTTATACAAGGTGATATATTAATAGGTCCACTAAAAAATAACAACTTTCATTCCTTTGTAATTTCCATAGATTCATCTGTCCAGATAAATTTGGATCTGTTCTATGCTAACTTGGTGAGTGGATTATATAGTCACGATAAACTCTCCAAAATATGGTTATAATATAGAACTAGATCTTAAAAACAGTGGATTTCATTCACCCTGGTTGGTTGGGGCCAGTATTCAATTTCTTCCATATTTCATAGATATAACAATATAACATATTATTATATTATATAATCCAAAAAAATTGACTATTTTAGAAAAAAATTAAAAATATGTAAATTTTCAATATTTTGTTCTACCGTAGATTCTTTAGTTCAATTACGAGTTGAACAATGTGCAATTTCATAATAATTAATTACAATATAATATCATCTATAAATAATATGAAAAATTGATCAAGTTAAACAATAATGTCTTTTTTAATTACACCCATTATTATAGTGTGGGTATTTATATATCTGAATAGAATAACTATATATACATAGTGTCCATACATTGTATTAAATGTTGTCTTGGGTATATCAAAATTCATGAGCCACAATCAATGTTATCTAGAATGAATCTGATTTAGTTTTTTTATATTCATGATGTTAGAAAAAATATATCATCAAAATGAGGTAATGTATAATTTAACATGATTATGATATTTTTCATCTACTAATAATAAATATCTCCTCACATTAATCCATATTTATTTAAAAAAATTGAACTGGTGTATCTAATGATGAATCGCAGGTCCGAATGAATATATTTTGATGGTTAACATGGATTTTCTACTTCAATTATTACAATTCATGTAGTTCCCATATATAGGGTTTCTATGAGATAATTGTGGTAGCTAGTTTGAGTTCTATTAGCAACTCAACATCACTTTTTTTTGGAAGGAATAGGAAATATTTTGGGATTTCATATTTGAACTCCTTCATTATATTCATATCATTTATATCGAGTTTCACACTAGCAATAAAAGTTATATTTTCATCCTATATTATAACCAAAACCAATTTAATGGATGTGATTTCAACTAGAATATAATATTTACTATCACATTAATATAAGATAATAGGTATGTTGAGAAAATAAATTTGATTCCTTGAATAATTTTTTTTTCAGGTTTTTCTATAAATAACTAATCAACTACTAATATTTTGTTGAATTTAACAGCAGAAGAATGAATATATATTTCGGGTGAACATTATCATAAGCGTACACCAGAGATGAATCATTAACATTAGATTTGATCATCATTCCCATAGGGGTTTTCATTTATAATCATATATCTAATTATTTTTATGGAATCCTCATAAACTTAAGGAATTATTCAAAAATAAATTAATGGGAATATCCATAGTCAAATAACGGAATACCAGTTCAAGTGTTAATTGTATTTTTACCCTTCACCATGTCATTATCCCACCACATGTTAGAAATATCGACGACATGATATATCTCATTATTACTATAAAGATGATATATATGACATCATTCATCTTCACTAAACATAATATTTGGGAATTTTTTATAAAAATTCTCTTTTTTACTTCATTAAAAAATGTTGGAGTGTGGCTACTATATTTTATTATGAATTCTCATTATCTGTGTCATTTGATAACCTTATCACATTACATTTTCCATCATATTCCAGATGAAAACCCTTTAAATAAATAAAATATTTTCTATTCCCACTAAAACATTCTTATAGATTTTCATCCATAAATTATACATTAAATAACAATTATATTTTTTTCGCCATGGGTTTTAATTTTTTGTTTCAACTCTAACAGCCTATTCATGTCACAACAATGAAATTTATGAGTAAGAGTAAAATATATTTATACCATTAGATAACATAATATGATATCATCATACATATTAATTTCAATTATGGATAATTGATTTCAAAACAAGTTTTTATTACACTGAATAATGGATCAAACATATTTTCAAATTATATAATAATAATAGAAGTATATATTACAAATCATAGTAACTATTCCTCATTTAAAAAAATTATTTACTATCCTTATACATTATCTCAAACAAATTCATTCATCATTTTTCAATGATAAAAATTAGAGAATTAATTTTTTAAAAAAATAACAAAGACTCGTCCCATTACATGTAAACAATTTTGTAACATACCTTTGACTTATTAATTATATTCCACCATTGATAAAAAAATTCAATGTATATTTCTAAAATGGATTTTTGGTTTTCTGAACACCGATTAAGGATATGACCTTTTTATATATGCAGAATCATTTTTTGATAACTATTGGATCAATAGAACAACTGAATGAGTATAGACATTGTCGAATGAATGACTCAAAATAATATTCATCCCTTATAAACTAATTTCTTTTTTCAGCATGATTCAATTATTTTGAAAACATTATGATGATAGAAATTATATTTTTCAATATTTATATAATAAAATTTATCTACTAATGATGAAAATCATTGAATTGAACATAGCACTCAACATTATGAAGTTTTCTATTCTCACATTCATATACTCAAACCAAAATTTTATTTTAATCAATAGTTATCATTATGGGTAACCTAATAACACTATGAAATATCATTTAATCTGAATAATTCATGAAAAATATATTTTTATATATGAGCCCACAATGTTATACTATTCCATTCATATTCATCATCTATTTAAATCCATCATGAAAGCCTTTAATGATTTTGGGATTTTTTGATGCATATCCCCAAATAGATTCTAACGAGGAGGGTTTCAAGGCCCAATGTCTTACAGAAGGTAATAATAAAGTCTATATAAATTTTCTAAATTAAGATTTATTACTTTTAGGTACATCTTTTCTAGAGCCACATCTACAATAAGTGTCTAGATATGGATGATATAGGTGTTAAAAAACTAACTATATTTACCAAAATACGAGGATATTTTCTCATACATTACATCATCCTTATACATATCTGAAATACATATATATAGGGAGTGTAGTAGATATTTCTCATACTATTTTTGAAATGTTAAATAAAAATTTATGTAATAAAATTTAAAAAGAACAAAATATAATATACCTAAATATTATATCTAAGTAGATGAATATTTAATACATAACATAACATTCAATGCCTCAATCATTTAGTTCTTGTTTTGTTGGAAACAGGAATAAAAAGACAATTATGTCATCTGTGTGCCACATCGTCTTCAAATATTTTGTTCATAACAATAAAACTCTTTAGATATATTATACAAAATACATTTCATTATAAACAATGGGAGGGAAATATATGAAATGTTGAACTTTGATTCAAAGTAAGGGTAAAAAAGGCATAGAATAGTAAATCATAAGGATAAGTGTATATGAAAATGATGAAAAATATTTAATCCATAACCTTCATATCGCATATAATAAACAAGATTCATGAACTAAATCATCATTGTATATAATACATGAATATTAATGGAATCAAATAGCATGAACCATGATAAAACATAATATACATAAGAAAAATATTTCTAGAATATACATAAGAATAGAAAATATATATATAGGTAGTTAATGACAAATTAATAGTTTTATACAATATAAATAGGTTCACATAATAACCCTTAATCGTATTAATGGTTAATACCCTTAGAATTTTGTATTTGAAGGAGTCCCTTAATGAACTACATTCACACCCAATTCATGTTCTTTCTATCTAATGAGATATAAATATTTTCAAAATTCAATATATCGAGATATTGATATAACCAACCACATAAATAAAATTATAGATATGTGTGATATATTATAATAAAAATATGATCATATAATAATACATTAAAAGAAATAAGTTTTATTAGAATTTCAATTACATTGAAAGTGGAAAAGAAATTAGATTCATAATTATGAAATAATATCATCAAAGAATAATTTATGATAAAAAATGATGTTTCATAAAAATATTATCATGATATAACATTTTTTTCTTTTCTTATATGATATTTATTATCTATCTATGATGAAGTAAGTTTCATGTGTATTTTACCATGATATTACCAATGTGATAGGAATTAGTTTCCAAAAACTATTTTCATCATAAACATAAAGCATAAAAAATATTAAGCATATTACCAACGAATGATATATCCATTAATGATTAATTAACATCAATTTATTTAATCATAGAAGGAATAAGATTTTAAATGATAACTTATAACATTTTATAAGTAAAATATCTTATTAGCATTGATAGTATACATATAAAACTAAAAACTCTTCAAAAAAAATAAGAATTAATATAAATTGAAAAAAATTGAAAATATATAATGTAATTTCCAAATACAATAATTGTTATGATTTTTGGAAATTATGATAATGTTATACTCATTAAAATAAAATTTCTTTCACATTTTCCATTAATGGAAAATAGAAATAGTTTGGTTAATGACACTTTCAATCCACATAAAGAATTTTTTTATGCATATAATTAACGTAATGTGTTTAATAAATTATTTTTATAATATTGGAAATATTTTATATATATTTTAAAAAAACATTGTTTTGAATTAAAATACGTTTATAACAATAGAGGGAAATGAATAGGACTTTTCTTAAAAAATATTCTTTTGAAAAATTATGATCATAAAGTGGGGAAAATGAATGTAAAACATATATTATCATTAAATATATATATTATAAGAAATATTTTTTCTTTCTTACTAGATATAAAATATTATTTTATCATTTCAAGCATAATCATAAAAAATATTCTTAAACGATGACATTGTAACATAAAACCATTAACATAATTGAATTATTGAATCATAAGAAGCATGTAATAATAAAAATAAAATAAATTAATGAACTTTATTTTAAGAAATTAATTTATTATATTTCAACTCAATGGGTTTTGTTTAAATAACTCATTAAATAAGATATAATCATAACATAATATATAACCCAAATAAGATACATTCAGAATGAAATTCCATACCATAAGTATCAAACTCCATAATAAATGTTTATTAAAAATATAAAATAACTATTATAATATTATAAATATATTTTAGAACTTTAATTTTATGTATCATTCCCTATTTGATTTAATTATGACCCATTATTATTCTTTTATTATCAATTTATATTAAAGATCATGGTTCAGGTAATGACTGCAATGTAATTTTTTTATGTATTGATTAGTTATTTTTTTCATTAAAAATTGATTAAGATTCAGTCATATAAATATATATTAAATATGATATTAATATAAAATATTTTCACTTTACATTTTTTATAGTAATCCTTGAAATGCATAAATTTATAATAAAATACATTGTTCTGGGAGAAAATATATTGTACGTACGCATGAACATAAATTCCATTTTATATAATCATTGAATAATGGAATGGTAAATAAATTAATTAAAATTTATAATATATTATAGGTAATATATAAATTATATTTTCCTTAATCCCAATTTTGTTGTCTTTCATATAAAGCATGAACGAATCCCTCCTCTCCAAGATGTGTTAGTTTTCTGTATAAATGAATTTAAATTATAGTGTTCCATCATAATATAATGTAATAAGATATATTTTATATTGTAATTTTATAAGTATAATATTACCCAAAATATTTTATATAATCATTTCATATCCCATGTGATGGATATAGGGATTAATATAGGTAATTACCTTAAAATAATAACATATATTATTATTAAATATACTATAATAATTATAAATGTTTAATTTATGGCAATTGGAAAGATATAATAGAATAATTAATAGAAAAAATAGTAAAATTCAATACCCCTTTTCAGAATGCATCATTAGGTTTAACCTAAATCCTTCATATATTGGTTTCATGTCCTAAAAAAAATTAGATTCTTGGTGGGATGTAAGTAATATATTTTGGAAGATATATAAGAATAAACTATTTATTTTAGTTTGAATATGATAGCGGATTATGTATAATTTTACAACTCAGTCAAGAGACACATTTTTAATGTGGTCAATAAAATATTTGTATTCACATTTTTTATAAGTCATAATTCTTAAAAATGGATCATTCTCAAACCATATTTTCAATGTTGTCTAGATATGGACCCAAAATAGTATTTGAAAAATTATATAGATGATATTATTCAATTTTATTTTAGTTTAACACCTGATAAACCCTTGTATACATTAACCATAATAATTAAATTATACTTATATTACAATTTATTTATTTTTAAAATATATTTTAATCCTATAATAAATCTTATTGACATATAAATTAAAATATTGAACAAATTGTTTTTAAATTCATGTTATATTATTGGGATAATATTTATAATTAAACATGTGGATGCGATGAGAAAAGAAAATTTCTATATTGAAAATTTTAAAAAGTTAAAGGCTTTTTTATAAAAAATTAATATGAAAATAATTACAATGAAATAAATTAGATTAATTGACATATTATTTAAATAATTTTACCATCCCACCAATTTATAAATTAAAAATGTACTTATAAATTATTTAAATTAAAATGTAAATACTAATAAAAAATAAATGTTTTTCAATGTTGAACAGAACATTAATATATTTAGAAATATATACTAAATTATCTATAATATATTTTTGATATAATTACTAAAAAAAAATTATTTATTTTGTGAAATTAATTTTAGATATGTGTTAATTATTGGTTTTAATATTATTGATAATAAAAAATAATCAAAATAGTTTTTGAAAAAATAATATTTTCAAAGCATAATAAGAAATTATTATTAGTTGTGTACCATTTTATCAATACGTTTTCATTATATTGTGTAATTATATATGATATCTAAAATTTACTTATAACAATTCATTATTCCATTTTTAACAACATTTCAATAATGGAAGTGTTTAAATTTTAGAATGAATAGTTTTTTACAGTTCATTATATATTATTTTTGCATGTGTAACCAAAGATAATAAAGAAATTAAATTTAATAAAATTATATATTATATAAATTATAAGTGTTTTAGAATAACTATAATAGAATATATCATAGTTCTATTTGTTATTTTTATGTCATTGTCAAAAACATTTTAGTTATAATTCTAGAGAGTTATCATGAGGATGATAAACCCTTTGTTAAGGAGAATGTGAATCATTTAAAATAAATATTTATGTATTGTACATCCTTTGTAATTCTTATGTTATTTTAGAATTCACATATACATGTTTTGGTACATAATTGTTGGATTTGAGAATATTTTGGAAGACTAAATGTGTTTTTGTAAAACTATTCATTATAAAATGGAAAACACCATGACATAGTGTAATCTATTGATGTACCTCATTTTGACCTATTATAATCTATCCTAACTTAAGGGGAATGGTAGAGCCCTGGAAAATTTGTGGTGTTTGGTGAATGTACACATTAGACCTGACATTGGAAGGATCATAAATTTGTATTGGAATTTTTAATGATGTTAAAACATCATATAATTAAGGAAAACACTATAGTGGTATTGAAATTTTTCATTAACAAAAGAACAACATGACCACAACCAAATCATGTTCAATGATATTTCAGTGTCCTAATTTTTGAAATGGATGAATTTGATTAATTTCATTTTATGATGTTGTCCAAAATATGGAAACACACATGAATGTATTATAATATGTTAATGGAAATTATTAATTGATTCATAACCCCTATTATTTGAATACTCACCACATCTTAATAGTTTTTTACATTCTACTAATAATTTTTATGTAACATAGAGAAGAAATATACATATTGAGTTTGTTTATAAATTATTATTGTTTTCTTCATCGTTAATTTTAGTATTGAATTCTACATGGTTAATCAATGGGCCCAAATCATCATTTTTTTTGAGTTCTTCATGTTATTTGGGATTCAGTAAATGCATAACATGATGATTCCTTATGTATTCTAGTGAGGAAATTTCGGTATTGGATTATCAAAAACTATCACGAGGATCATTAGTTCTAAAAAATGTCTTGTATTTTTCTCTTTGTGACTTGTCAAATTGTTTTTATGTAAGATTGATATTTTATTCCTCCTTCAACATCTATCAAATTATATCATTGATGGCTATTGTTATTTTGAAATTGTTAATATACACAATGAATTATTATTCCCTCTGTGATGCTCAAGAATATAATTTATCTTATATGAAACATATTAAGGATTTTATTTAAGGGAATCATTTTTTTCTACGTGATCATGGTTTTGTTGAAGAATCCCATGAGGAAAAATGATGTTGATATTAAAAACCATATGTTTTGATGTTATTTAATACTTAGAGGTCTCAATTTTAATAACCTAAATTATATTACTCTTCTAATGGATATATTTTTTTTATGATAGAAATAACATGTGCATATCTTGGAATCCCATGATCGCATTTTTGATGCATGATTCCATGAATCTTGTTGTTGATTGTTTTACCATGTTTTATTTTAGTCAAATTTATTTATCATGGTCTTATTTTTCTCATGATGATATGATTTAATATTTCTTGAATTATTTACCATTATATATGTGTTTCCATTCCATTGGAGGTTTTTTCAGGCACTAAGGATATGTGTACTGTTATGTCATTGTTATCACATAACAGATAAAGAGCACTTGTATTTCAGCGTTCATGATGAAGAACATGAGAACATGTTAAGGGTATGAAGGCATGATAAATGACATGATATTGTGGTAGTATGGGATATTTGGGATATTTGATTTAATCAAGGAACTAACGAGATATAGGGGTAAGTAGTTAGAAAGAAATATCGATATAGGATATGATGATATTGATGAATGATTAGTCTTGATACCATTAGTATGTTGATAATCATGTTCACTAGCCCTATGTCTAGTTTTTATCATATAATAAAAATTATAATTTTCAATATATATTGGATATAATTCATGTTTTACTATGGGTATGAGGTTTCCGGGTTAGGGAATGACCACTTATTACTATACTATTTGATTTTTTTCATATTCTCATATTAATTATATTAATGAAAAACACGTCTTATAATTGTAAACACCTGTTAAAGACACATTGGTTGTGTCCTACTAGGATAATAACTCACACTATAAATAAGAATTTCATTGTTCATGAATCTTTCATTAATTATGATGACGGAAAGGGATATTGGACCATGGTAGATTGTAGAGTTTTGGTTCATGGTGGAGGTAGTAGATTGGGATGAACTTTGGAGGAAAATTTATTGTCTAATTTATTTATCTTCATGAAAATATTCTATGGATTTGATATCCACCATTAGAGACTATTTATATATTACTTTTGTTATATTTTTAATGTGATATGAGTTATTAATTCTTTTTTATGAGGGTTTATTTTATTATTATTTTATTGGTTCATAGATAATATACTATTGATATAATATCCCCCTTGGTGCTTTTCAAAGACATTGTAAAATTTGGAATCATATTTCATACGAAGACTTTCACATGTGGTCTTGGGGATATTAAAATTAGTTCTAGTCTTTTGTTTTTAGGTGATACAATTATAAATTGGATTGTCCACATAAATAATAAGATAATAAATAAAATGAAAAATAATGAAAATATCACGATCACATTTGAAAACTAATTGTTAGATTGATTGGATAGTAATGGTGGAAACTAGTTTCTTAATGAATTCAGATAATAATTTAAGGATACCATATCTACATAATAATATCATGAACACATATTTACATGTCCATTTTGTATTTTTTTTAAATGACTCTGTTGGGGTTACCCAATCTTCAGTGTACTAATCATCATTACATGAGATGATTTCTTTTATCTAACTATGATATTTTTCGTGTAATTTCATTATGATTTTAGTATTAATGGTACATATATTGAAATAAATATTAATAATATCTGATTATTTTTAATCAAATACATGTAGAATATTAAATTATTATATTCATTAACAAATTTTAATTCACTGTGGAGAAGGTCATGTTTAAGAAACAATTTTTCGTAGTAAATAGTTTATATAGATAAATCCAAGATTAACATATTATAAACACTATCCTACTCCACTGTCATGAGGCATATTAGATTATTTTTCAACCATGAATGTAGAAATAGATGGTGTATCGATTATTTTTATAGACATTATTTTCCCCTAACTAACATATTAACAATGTAAATTCATTTTAAGTATAATTTTTTATATAAGATGGATTTTTACATGTTCATCCAATACTTGATCACATATCTCGTAACATCCCAGGTAAATAAAGAATAAATAATTTTCATATTTATTAATATAAATGAATTAAATATTAATTTTAATTAAAAGGTGTTTCTACGTTCGATAGCGTACTCGATACCCAATGATGAGTTTCTTTGAAAACATACGTTGCACACTAGTAATAAAATAATATTATTTTAAATGTTAGTTAACATGTATCTTTTGTACTAGCGGAAATTGATAGAAATAACTAAAATATGATTATATATGTTTTTAAATGTTTTTACATTTATCCAATAAAAGATAAAGGCATAAAAAAGGGAAAGAATTCATTTTTAGGCATTTATACCGTAATTTTCACTAAGGGTTCACTTATCACCTTTTTACGGCGAACCGTCATTAAATATAGTTTTGATAAATATTATAAATTCTATTGGACCAAATATAACTCTTCTTTAGAATCGGGACATCATAATTTACTTTGTGTAAATTTTTGGTATCTTTCTGATAAAGTTCATTTTTTTAATTAATATTGTAAAATGTTGTATTTTAATTCAAAACCTCTTTTTAATATAATTTATTTATATGATTAGGTTATCATTTGAATTGGTTTTAATGTGAAATTATAAAATATATTTACCATTAAATCCAATAGTGGTTGTTTGAATTAATTTCACTTTGAAATCGGACTTAAACTAGTGTCAATCTTTTGATACTTATTGTTTCATAAAAACACGCTATTTGCTCTGACAGTAGGAATTAAATATTAAATTAATTAATGCAACTTATATGTTTTGAATTTTGTAAAATTTACTTCATTTTTTAATTCTGAATATCAAATATAGCTTAGGGTGAATTTTTGGTATTTATCTGAAAAACTTCAATTTTTGATGAATAGTGAAACCACTAAGTGGTACTTATAAAAACTGATTTTTCGTTTAAATGAAATTTTACCACTTCTGTGTTTTGAATTACAAAAATCTGACATACATGGTTTTCATTAAAAACTAAAATGTTTTTCAATGAGATTAAAATAATTTTTTTGTGAATAGTAACTTATTAAGTTTTTAATCCCGATTAGAGGTAATTAGTTTAGTTTAAGGTAAAAATAATGTTTTAATAATATGAGATGAGCTTGACACATGTCCTACCCTTATTGTATGTGTCATGGCAGACCAAGAAAATCCATGGGTCATCTTGGGGACCCCATGGATCCAATTTGGTTGGGAAATGACATAAATAACTTTCTATTTAATGTTAAAGTAAAAATGACACACACATGAGATGTTTTACTAAAACAATTTTTAATGGGGTTATACAAGTCAGATTTTTGAATATAAATACTCATTGTAAAGCTAAAACGATTTCCTACATCATCGTATTATTCTATATAATTTTTAGACATTAAATATATTAAATTATTTATGACATCATGATGATGCAGCGATGACCTCGTTATTTAACGATTTAAATAAAATGAAATGATAATGTAATATCTAATACCTAAATATGTCCAAAACCTATTGGATGAGTGGATTTCAAACCCTTATCACCTTATCCTAGAAATACATCAATGTGGTTCCTATTAAATCCAAATACCATTATAAAATAAAGTGACTTTTCTTTACTTTCCATGAGTTCCCCTCCTCTCCTCTTATAAAAGGCCCCCACCTCTACCTCCTTACCCACAATCCCAAAGCCTTTGTCTCGTCCAAACCCTGCCCATTTTGGCTCTACAAATCCCTATCTTATTCCTTGAAGCCTCACTTTAGGTAGAAGGCTTTCCCAAGGAAGCCTTTGAGCTCAAACCAAGGGGAGTTACCCGATTTTAAGGTAATGTCTTCTTTTGAGTCCTTTTGTTTTATTATGCTTCTCCAACCCCCTAAACTCTTTTTATTATTTTCTTCTATAACAACTCCAGTATCCTAAATATACTAGGATGTTTTTATAAGAAGTATTAGAGCTACAAATACACACACCTACATCTAATGGTTAAATAACATACTGTTTCCGTGGATGGCGTATTTCTGCCTCCCGAAACGATGATTGTTCAACATTATTTTAACACCTTCAAAGGTGGCCATTAAGATGACACTATATTTATATAAGATATATAATATGTTTATGTTTTACTTAAGCTTCTCTATTTTTCATTTTGGTCATACCTTTATGGTTTCCATTATGGGTAAACACGATATCTTCATTTAAGGAAGTGCGGACTACCGCCCCCTCAAAGTGATGTGATTCGTTAATGACATATGTGGGACGTGTAAAGGATTGATTTAAAGTTATTATATATTATGTTATACTGGAATTATAATACACATATATATCATTATTATTTCATTCCATTAAAGTATTAGATATAAATTAAAGTAGCATTAATGCGTATGTACGACTTACCATCTCCATGAATGGTGCATTTCATTTCTTATCTCCAAATGTAATGTACTATTAAAAGTACATGTATATAATGGATATATATAATTAATGATATATATAAATGATGAATATAATTCTGGAATTAAAATATACATACCTCTCATTTATTTTTTAATTCCATTAATATGACAAAGAAATGAAAGTAGCGTTCATTCGTATGTACGGCTTACCGTCTCCATGAACGGTGCATTTCATTTCTTACCTCTAAATGATTATGTAATATTATAAATACATGTATATGATGGATATATATAATATATATGATATCCAAATCAGGAATGTCATTCTGGATAAAAAGAACCTTTGACCACACGAACAACATGTAATTGTAAGAAGTCCACTTTCGATTTAAGAACCAAATATCGACAAAAAAACATTATTAACATAAATGGTTACATAATGATTATAACATGGAAATAAGTGATATAAAAAGAATAATTAATTTTAATAAGGTTCTTAATCAAGTAGAAATTAACTCATGTTTATTATTCAGGACGTTAAAGAATGAGGGAGTATAGTCGGACCCGAGGTAAGCGACTTCGTCTCAATCTCCTTTCATGGAGGCATATTTCGTTTTATACACGGCGTTCTTTTATACGGTGTATAAAACCCTTCGACTTTTACTTTTATACAAAAGGAATCTTTTTCTACGATGAGTTTTACTACATGACAAAAAGGAATGTTTTTTTAATGTACACGGTGACAACGACCTTTTCTGCCACCGTGAGTATTATTTGGTCTTTGGCTTCCTCAACAATCCGTAATGTTTTTAAATGTAAAATAAATACCATATACTCATTTATGTATTTTGGTATTGAAAATGGTTTTGATAAAGGATTCTATTATGATATATTGTGATTGAAATGTGGAAATGTTATCATTCCTTTATATTGGTTTTATGTTTTATGATTTTATATTGGTACATGGACATTTGATGGGTGGTTACGTGATAAACCATATGATGGGTGGTGCCGTGAATACCAGGACGGGTGGTTACGTTATAACCTCCAATGCATTGGGTATGGAAGTCGGCCGTATGGCTATTCTATTAAGTATGTATGGAAGTCAGCCGTATGGATATTACATTATGTATGTATGGAAGTTTGCCGTATCTCTATTCCATTAAGTACGTATGGAAGTTGGCTGTATGGCTATTCCATAATATGATATGTGTGGAAGTCGACTGTATGGTTATTCCACTTAAGTATTTTTATGTCCCAAGTTAACTTTATATATGTTATGTGTTCCTTATATGGGTTTTATGGTAATACTTTGGTTACAAAAAGGTAAGTAATGATATTTTATTCAGTGAAGAGTTTTTTACTACTTCATGAAGGTGATGTTATTACTTTGATAAAGTATATATGGTTTACTTGATGTTTGAAAAACTAACAGTTTTAATTCTTTGTGTATACCTTACTGAGCTTTTTATGCTCACCCCTTTTTTTTTGAAATTTTTTTCACAGGACTTAATGTGGAATATGGTCAGGGATGGGATCAAGGGAATGTCATTCTATATAAAACATGGAACTAGACATGTTTCTTTTTAAGAGTTTTTTATTCTATGGAAACATGGTAGAAGGTTTTTCTTTGTAATATTTTGTGATGTAATAGTTATGTTCTAATTCTCTAAAACTATAAACCTGAAAATATCCTCAATGTGAATTATTCATTTAATTCAATATTAAGTAAGGTTTAAGGCCGAGGCTTTATAGTTGGTATCAGAGGTCGATTTAGACAACTTTAGGAGTTAGAAAAGTGTTAAATTATAATATGATTGAAATGATATAGCATTTAAATATTACCATGTTGCTTCACCTAAGATATTTCCGGGTTCAGAATGGTTTTCCGCAGAGGAAACAAAGCAGCTATATTGGGACGACATCAGTAGGAAGACAACCTTACAAATCAGCAACCTGAGATGGTCGGAATCAGAACTGAATAGTTTGTTGAAGTGATGGTATAGTTGAATCATGCTATAAATGGTGGTGGTATCCATGCACGAGATCAGCCAGATCAATAGAAGAGGAACATGTCAGTGGTGGAACATTTCATGAGGAAACAACCCCCATCATTCAGAGGATCATCTGACCCTGTGAAAGCTGAAGGGTGGATTAAAGCACTAGATAAGATTTTTGATTTCCTGGGTTGTTCAGAACATCAAAAGGTTAGTCTTGCTATTTACCTTTTTGAAGGTGAAGCTAATCAGTAGTGGTTGATGGTGAAAAATACCAGGGATAGTGATGAGATTGAGGATCTTCACTGGGACGAATTCAAAGTTATGTTACATGAGAAATATTTTCCTAAGGTGGTTCGTCTTAGGATGGAAAAATAGTTCCTAGAATTGAGGCAGGGGGATGATTCAGTGGCTGCTTATGAAGCAAAGTTTACTCGATTGTCAAGGTATGCTCCAAACTTCATACACGATCTTGATAGTAAAATAAACTGTTTTTACTCAGGGTTAAATCCAATGTATCGAAGGGCTTTAGCTTCTCGTGTGTTCAAAGGTTATGAAAAACTTGTTCGATGTGCAATGAAGGTGGAAATGGAGTTTGCCGATGATCAGGTGTTCTATGAAAAACAATAGAATATGAGGACTAGTTGGCAGTTAAAGGGGAAGAAATCATCAAAGAAGTAAGGAGGTAAGAAAACCAAATATCCATCCTGTGAGAATTGTGGTAAAATGCATCCTGGAGAATGTTTATCCAAGTCAGTTAAGTGATTTCGGTGTGGTAAGTCTGGTCATATTTCTCGTAACTGTAAGGAAGATGATCAAGAAGGCAATGAAAAGCCAACGGTAAGATGTTTTAAGTGTAATAAAATGGGTCATTATGAAAACGCGTGTCCAACGAAGAACTCAACTGGGGTAATGCAGCCAGTCTACAAGCAGAAAGGGGTGGTGAAATCCTTTGCAACAACTTCAGCAGATGTTGGGACATCAAATGAAGTGGTATCAGGTACACTGTTTGTTTTTCAGATTATGCCAATGTGTTTTCTGATTCAGGGTCTACACACTCTTTAATTTCTGAGAAGCTTTCTAGTAAATTGGAAATTCCATCTCAAGATATGAACCCTGAACTTATGGTAAAAACACCCGGAGAGAACGTTGAGGCAAAAAGGAATTATAAGAACCTTCATATCGTTGTGTGTGGAAAAAATCTACCTGAAAACCTTATTTATTTGTCTCTAGTAGTGTTTGATGTTTTTTTGTGCATGAATTGGATTTTTGTTTATCATGCGAAGATTGACTGCAGAGCTAAAATGGTTTCTTTTCAGAATGATTTTCAGTTTGTGTACAATAATGAACCCTTTATTTTGATAACATACCAGGAAGTTGAGAAACTAGTAAATGATGGAAATGAATGTTACCTTGCACATATTGTTGAAAATAAAGGAACTGTTCAGATTAATGATGTGCCAGTGGTAAATGAGTATCTTGATGTTTTTCCTGATGAGTTTCATGGTATTATTAATGATCGGGAAGTTGAATTTATTATTGACTTAGTTCATGATTCTAAGCCAATTTCAAAACCCCCTTATCAAATGGCTCAAGTTAATCTTTTAGAGTTAAAGAAACAATTGCAGGAGTTATTAGATAAAGGTTTCATTCGACCTTGCACATCACCATGGGGAGCTCCTGTATTTTTTGTTAAAAATAAAGATAGATCAATGAGACTTTTCATTTATTATAGAGTCTTGAATAATATTACTATTGTGAACAAGTATCCTTTGCCTCATATTGATGATTTGTTTGATTAGCTGTAGGGATCTCAGTATTTTTCTAAGATTGACTTGAGGTCGGGGAACCATCAGTTGAATGTAAAAGAAGTAGACATTCCGAAGACTGAATTCCACACTAGATATGGCCATTATGAATATGTAGTTATGCCTTTGGAGTTAACCTATGCACCTACTGTATTCATGGTCCTTAGGAATAGAATTTTCCATGAGTTCTTGGATAAGTTTGTGGTTGTTTTCATCGATGATATTTTGGTGTTTTCTAAAAGTAAAGATGAGCATGAAAGTCATTTAAGGGTTATATTGCAAACCATAAAATAAAAGAAAATATATGGAAAATTCAGCAAGTGTGAGTTTTGGTTACAACAAATTTCGTTCTTGGGTCACATTGTTTCAAAAGATGTCATAAATATTGATCCTACTAAAACAAACGTTGTTGAATAATGGACAAGACCCACAAATGTATCCTAGATCCATATTTTTCCTGGTTTTGCAGGTTACTACCGAAGGTTTGTTGAAAAATTTTCACGGTTATCTAGTCCAACGACTAAGATAACTCGTAAGGGTGATAAGTTTATCTGGAAAAAATAATGTGATGATTGTTTTCAGGAGTTGAAAAGAAGATTGGTGAATGCTCCAGTTTTGGCACATCCTTCCATGAATGGTGAGTTTGTTATATACAGTGATTCTTCGTTGAAAGGAAATGGTTGTGTCCTTATGCAGAATGATCAGGTAATTTCTTATGCTTCACGTCAGTTGAAAACACATGAGGTAAATTACCCTACACATGATTTGGAATTAGCTGCTGTTGTCTTTGCTTTAAAATTTTGGAGGCATCATTTTTATGGAGTAATGTGTGAAATATATACTGATCAAAAAAGGTTAAAGTATATATTAACTCATAAAGAATTGAACAGGAGACATAGGAGATGGCTGGAATTAATCAAGGATTATGATTGTACAATTCACTAACATCCGGGAAAAGAAAATAAAGTGGCTGATGCTTTGTGTCGAAAATGTAATGCTTCATTAACCATTCTACGTTTGGAACGAGATCCTTTGGATTTTGATTTGATGAAATTTGGCATAGAATCTGTTGGTGCAGGAAGTCCTTATGTTTTGTATCAGGTATCAGTGAAATCTTCTCTATCAGACAGAATCAAGCAAGCACAGAAGCAAGACAGTGAGTTTCAGAAAAAGGTAGAGCTTGTTCAGAAAGGTAAGTTGCCTGAATTCAACATTGATAATGATTGTGTTTTGAGGTTTAGGAAGATATTATGTGTTCCTTGTGATTGACAGTTGAAGAATGAGTTGTTCTGTGAGGCTCATAGTTCCCCGTTTTTAGTTCATCCTGGATGTACTAAGATGTACAGAGATCTGCGGGAGTATTACTAGTGGGATGGAATGAAAAGAGATATTGCTGATTTTACTGTGAAGTGTTTGACTTGTCAGTAGGTTAAAGCAGAGTGGCAGTTACCTAAAGGGAAGCTTCAGACATTACCAGTGCCAGAGTGGAAATAGGAAAACATATCCATGGACTTTGTTGTGGGATTACCGAGGACATCTCGAGGTAATAATGCAATCTGGGTTATTATTGATCGTTTGACTAAATCGGATCATTTCCTTGCTATACGAGATATTATTTCCCTAGATAAACTTTCCCATTTGCATCATAAGGAGATAGTCAGTTTACATGGAGTTCCTCTCTCCATTGTATCTGACCGTGATCCCAGTTTTACTTCTAACATTTTTAAAGGCCTTCAGAAGTCGTTGGGTACTGAATTAAATTTTAGTATAACTTTTCATCCTCAATCAGATGGCCAGTCAGAACGAACAATTCAGACCTTGAAGGATATGCTACGAGCTTGTTCAGTGGATTATCAGGGAAGTTGGGACCAACATATTTCTTTGGTTGAGTTTTCTTATAATAACAGTTTTAATTCTAGTATACAGATGGCACGATTTGAGGCATTATATGGGAAGCGGTGTCAAACTCTATCAATTTGGGATGAAGTGGGTGAATGGAAGCTGATGGGACCAGAATTGGAAGAAGAAATGGCAGAAAAGGTTCAATTGATTCAGAAACACATGATAACAGCTAAAAGCATATAGAAGACTTATGCGGATAACTGGAGGAAGGATCTATCTTTCAAGATAGGTGATCATGTTTTTCTCAAGGTTTCTCCATGAAAAAGTGTGATGAGATTTGGTAAGAAAGGAAAGTCGAGTCCAAGGTTCATTGGACCATATGAAAATCTAGAGAAAGTTGGATCAGTTGCATACCGAGTGGCATTACCTCTGAGTTTATCTCAGATACACAATGTTTTTCATGTTTCGATGTTGAGGAAGTATATGCCAGATCCATCTCATGTTTTGAGTCCAGAGGTAGTTCAGCTAGAGGAGAACATATCTTATTAAGAACAGCCATTCCAGATTCTTGACCACAGGGAGAAGGTCTTACAGAATAAAGTGATTCATCAGGTAAAGGTTTTGTGGAAACACCATGTGATTGAAGAGGCAACGTGGGAATCTGAATATGCTATGAGGGATAAATACCCCCACTTATTTTGATAAGTGAATAAAAATGTGAGGACGCAATTCCCAAAAGGGGGAAGGATGTAACATCCCAGGTAAATAAATAATAAATAATTTTCATATTTATTAATATTTACGAATTAAATATTAATTTTAATTAAAAGGGGTTTCTACGTTCGATAGCATACTCGATACGCAACGATGAGTTTCTTTGAAAACTTACGTTGAACACTAGTAATTAAATATTATTATTTGAAATGTTAGTTAACACGTAGCCATTATACTAGAGGTAATGGATTGAAATAAAAAAAATATGATTATATATGTTTTTAAAATTTTTTACATTTATTTAATAAAAGATAAAGGCTTAAACTATGGAAAGAATTCAATTTTAGGCATTTATACCCTAATTTTTACTATGGGTTCACTTATAACCTTTTGACAGTGAACCTTCGTTAAATATAGTTTTGATAAATCTTATAAATTCTATTGGACCAAATATAACTCTTCTTTATAATCGGGACATCAAAATTTACTTTGTGTAAATATTTGGTATCTTTCCGATGAAGTTCATTTTTTAATGAATAGTGTAAAATGTTGTATTTTAATTCAAAATCTCTTTTTAATCTAATTTATTTATATGATTAGATTATCATTTTAATTGGTTTTAAAGTAAAATTAGAAAATATTTTTAACATTAAATCCAACAGTGGTCATTGGTATTAATTTCACTTTCAAATTAGACTTAAACTACTGTCAATCTTTTGATACTTATTGGTTCATAAAAACACGCTATTTGCTCTAACAGCGGGAATTAATTATTAAATTAATTAATGAAACTTATATGTTGTGAATTTTGTAAAATGGACTTCATTTTTGAATTCGTAATATCAAATATAGGTATTTTTCTGAAAAACTTCAATTTTTGATGAATAGTGAAACTACTAAGTGGTACTTATAAATACTGATTTTTCGTTTAAATGAAATTTTACCACTTCTGTGTTTTGAATTTCAAAAATCCGACATACATGGTTTTCATTAAGAAGTAAAATGTGGTTCAATGATATTAAAATAATTTTTTGGCGAATAGTAACTTATTAAGTTTTTATTCGCGATTAGAGGTAATTAGTGTAGTTTAAGGTAAAAATAATTTTTTAATAATATGAGATGAGTTTGACACATGTCCTACCCTTATTGGATGTGTCATGGACGACCAAGGCAAGCCATGGTTCAACTTGGGGACCCCATTGAGCCCCTTTGGTTGGGAAATTACATAAATAACTTTCTATTTAATGTTATAGTAAAAATGACACACACATGAAATGTATTAGTAAAAGTATTTTTACATGGGTTTATACAACTCAGAGTTTTGACTATAAATACTCATTGGAAAGATAAAAATATTTCCTACATCATAGTATTTTCTTATAATTTTTAGACATTAAATAAATTAAATTATTTATGACATCATGATGATGCAGCGATGACCTCATTATTTAACGATTTAAATAAAATTGAAAGATAATGTAATATCTAAGACCTACACATGTCCAAAACATATTGGATGAGTGGATTTCGAACCCTTATCACCATAGCCTATAAATAAATCAATGTTGGACCTCTTAAATCCGAATACCATTTTAAAATAAAGTGACTTTTCTTTACTTTCCATGAGTGCCCCTCCTCTCCTCTTATAAAAGGCCCCCACCTCTACCTCCTTACCCACACTCCCAAAGCCATTGGCTCAGCCAAAACCTTCCCATTTTGTCTCTCGACATCCCTCTCTTACTCCTTGAAGCCTCACATTGGGAAGAAGTCTTCCCAAGTAAGCCTTTGAGCTCAAACCAAGGGGAGTTACCCGATTTTAAGGTAATGTCTTCTTTTGAGTCCTTTCGTTTTATTTTTTCTTCTCCAACACCCTAAACTATTTTTATTATTTTATTTTGTAACAACTCCAGTATCCTAAATATAATAGGATGTTTTTATAAGAAATATTCGAGCTACACTTACACACACCTACATCTAATGGTTAAAGAACATACTGTTTCCGTGGATGGAGAATTTCTGCCTCCCGAAACGATGATTGTTCAATATTCTTTTAACACCTTAAAAGGTGGCCATTAAGATGAAAATATATTTATATATGATATATAATCTGTTTAAGTTTTCCTTAAGCTTCTGTATTTTTCATTTTGGGCATACCATTATGGTTTCCATTATGGGTAAACACGATATCTTCATTTAAGGAAGTGCGGACTACTGCCCCTCAAAGGGATGTGATTCGTTAATGCCATATGTGGGATGTGTAAAGGATGGATTTAAAGTTATTAAAATGATGTTATACTGGAATTATAATAAACCTCTATATCATTATTATTTCCTTCCATCAAAGTATGAGATAGAAATGGAAGTAGCGTTCATGCGTACGTACGGCTTACCGTCTCCATGAACGGTGCATTTCATTTCAAATCCCCAAATGTAATGTACTATTAAAAGTACATGTATATAATGGATATATATAATGACTGATATATATAAATTATGAATATAATTATGGAATTAAAATATACATACCTCTCATTTATTTTTTAATTCCATTAGTATGACAAAGAATTGAAAGTAGCGTTCATGCGTACGTAAGGCATACCGTCTCCATGAACGGTGCATTTCATTTCTTACCTCAAAATGATTATGTAATATTATAAATACATGTATATTCTGGATATATATGATATATATGATATCCAAATCAGGAATGTCATTCTGGATATAAAGAACCTTTGACCACACGAACATCATGTAATTGTAAGAAGTCCAAATTCGACTTAAGAACCAAATATCGACAAAACAAACATTATTAACATAAATGGTTAAATAATGTTTATAACATGTAAATAAGTGATATAAAAGAAATAATTAACTTTAAAATTGTTCTTAATCAAGTAGAAATTAACTCATGTTTATTATTCAGTACGTTAAAGAACGATCCAGTCAAGTCGGACCAGAGGTAAGGGACTTCGCCTCAATCTCCTTTCATTGAGGCATATTTCGTTTTATACACAAGTTTCTTTTATACATTTTATAAAACCCTTTGACTTTTAATTTTATACAAAATGAATCTTTTTCTAAGAAGTGTTTTACTAAATGAAAAAATGGAATTTTTTTTAACGTACGCGGTGACAAAGACCTTTTCCGCCACTGCGAGTATTATTTGGTCATTGGCTTCCTCAATAAGCCGTAATGTTTTTAAAATAAAATAAATACCATATACTCTTTTATGTATTTTGGTATTGAAAATGGTTTTGATAAAGGACTCTATTATGATATATTGTTATTGAAATGCGGAAATGTTATCATTCCTTTATATTGGTTTTATGTTTTATGATTTTATATTGGTACTTGGACATTTGACAGGTGGTTACGTGATAAACCATATGACGGGTGGTGCCGTGAATACCAGGACGGGTGGTTACGTTATAACCTCCAATGCATTTGGTATGGAGGTTGGTCGTATGGTTATTCCATTAAGTATGTATCGAAGTCGGCCGTATGGATATTCCATTAAGTATGTATGGAAGTTGGTCGTATGGCTATTCCATTATGTATGTATGGAAGTTGACCGTATGGCTATTCCATTAAGTGATATGTTTGGTAGTTGACCATATGGTTATTCCACATAAGTATTTTTATGTCCCAAGTTACCTTTATATATGTTATGTGTTCTTTATATGGGTTTTATGGTAATCCTTTGGTTACAAAAAGGTAAGTAATGATATTTTATTCAGTGAAGAGTTTTTTACTACTTCATGATGGTGAAGGTATTTCATTGATAAACTATACACGGTTTACTTGATGCTTGAAAAACTAACAGTTTTCATTCTTTGTGTATACCTTACTGAGCTTTTTATGCTCACCCCAAGTTTTTTTTTGAAATGTTTTTCACAGGACTTAATGTGGAATATGGTCAAGGAAAGGGATCATGAGAATGTCATGCTATATAAAACATGGAACTAGACATGTTTCTTTTTAAGAGTTTTTTATTCTATGGAAACATGGTAGAAGTGTCTACTTTGTATTCTTTTGAGATGTAATAGTTATGTTCTAATTATCTAAAACTCTAAACCTGAAAAGATCCTCAATGTGAATTATTCATTTACTTCAATATTAAGTAAGGTTTATGTTCGGGGCTTTATATCTCTAATGATTTATAACCCCTACTAGAGATCATCATTTAAAATTCCATGTGATTCATAAAAATATATATTTGAGTTATAATATCCTAAATAAATATTGGTATTCTAGAGGTGATATACTATGATTTAAAATCATTATTTTTTACCCAAATCATTTACACAATAACAACAAGGGTTTTTTTTCTAGTAAGGTTGATTTAGGATGTTTTTAATCATCTAATAATAATTAATGTAACTATTATTAAAACAAATAAAACACATATATATATGATCATTAAGAATTAACTTAATTTATGCATTTTAATGTATATTTTTTATTATATTAATTTGATTTATATTTTTAGGATAATAAGGATTGTGAAAAAATTATGTGTACTAAGAATAGAAATTTATAGAAAAATATTTAGTTATCAACAATAAATGAGACATATCTTGATGAAAACATCACTATTGAGCTATAGTGTAGAGTTAAAAAAGTTCCCTGGTATATTATATTATTTAATTATTTTACAGATTCAAAGTGACAATCATTCTATAAAAAATATAATCATCTTAAACTAAAATAATATTCAGTGTTTAACATCTATTTGGATAATTTTTTGTGGAATATTTATCATGAATTTGTTATTATTAGGTGTAATAATCAAGAATAGGATATGTATATAATTTTAATTTGGTATATACATGGATGTGGTAAAAAATGTAGACCTCAAAATAAATCCAATAATTTATTAGAAGATATATTGTGGTGGCCCAAAATTTTTATTTACTACAAAAATAAATTTTTTAAATCATTTTAAAAATATAAATTGATTAGTGAAATTTATATAAGTCTTTATATTCATTCCATATATAACATCTCTATCAATATGTTCACGATAAATTCCTTGTCATTGGAAAAGAAGACTATGATCTTCAGGATAATGATATTTTTCTTGATTGTCCTATAATGATCTTGTATTTCCAATAGAATGTGATTTGTGGATGATCCATTATTATTGTTTTAGTAATGTGGATGAATTTTGAATTAGATGAGGGTATATAGTATCATGATATACATATTCATTCCCAATAATATGAGTTATTTATAATTTTTTCATTACGGTCATTTCTATTTACGTAATGCTTGGACCATGCTTTTTCTTATATGTGTTATTTTAATTTTTTTATTTTTATTTCTATTGTGTGATTTATGATTGCATAAAACCATATCAAATTAATAGGAACAGATTCATAATGAAGATAAATTATACAGTGATGTGATTAAGCCCGTGTGGGTGAGTTATTGACACCCAATATGGATAGTATATTGATATAAAAGATGGAATGACATATTTCAGGTGTTTAGGGTGGTTTAGATTTTTGGTTTTGAGATTTTTGGATTGAATTATATAATTTTTGGATATTTATATTGAATTATCACTTTAGTGATGAGGTTTTTTTAGACTATTTATTTGTATTGTTTGATGTGTTTGGATAATAGTAACATTATAGTGTAACACAAACCTGGAGAGGTATCTGACTTGGAGTTTTCTCGGTATAATTATTTGGGGAGTAGATTTTAATTAATCATAATGAGAATAATTTGATAAATAACTAATATAACATTATATGGATTATCACACAATCAATTTTTGGGTTTTTATTGCAGGATGATTTCTGCTAGAGGATTGAGGATGATTCCTTGTGGTTGGAGGTACATTAGAGATGTTGCAATATATTAATATTAATAAAGGGTTACATGATGTGAATTAGTGGCTCATTGAATGTTTATTATTATTGTTTTGATGTTATTATGTGTGTTAATGGGGATTTCAATGAAATTAAATAATCATTGGAATTATGAATTCATGAAGTGAATTTAAAACCGGCCAAGCCGACATAATTTTTGGGAGATTTTAGGTTTTTGAAAATCCCATAAAATTAATATCAAGAAAGGAGTTTAAAAAATTAATTTTATAACATATAGGTTTTAAATATGTATTTCATTTGAATCCATCCACATATAGTCTTGTATTTACTCATAAATTTTTGAGAACCGATGGGAGATGTCTGAGGATCTACATCATTTTTCCTCCAACTTATATATATTTGTTCTACTGGATCTTCCATAGAGATATATGGTGAGTTATCCACTATTTCAATTGTTTTAATATTTTTATTATTTTTAAGATACTATATAGTTCTATGAATTTGGGGTGTCCTATTATTTTGAAGTTTATTTTTTCTAACCCATGATGTATGTTAGGTTGATTCATCGGTTTCCATTGATGCGGTGGTTTGAATGTGATTATATCATCACTAGGTGGGGATCTAGGAGATCAAAATTCAAATTTATGATAGGGGTTTTCTTATTTGTTATTTTTTTAATTATGAAAGAAGGAAATACTCATGTTGTTTATGGGGATATGGGTCATTGTGCAGGTCTGATCAGGATTAAATAATCGGGGAATTGAAATTTATGGCAATGGAAAATGATTCAAATGACTTTAGAACATTGATATTGTTACGATGTTGTGAATATTTGGGATGAATGCCCCACTAAATATGATGGTTGTTGGCAGTCTTTTCATGTTATAATGTATTGTTAATTTGGATTCCTAATTGCATGATGTTGTTATTTCAGCCAAATATAGAAATAAGATAACCCATTATATTTGGTAAATAATATTGGTTCCCTACGATATATCTCTTTTTTGATAACCTATCAAAAATAATTTTAAATGAGACAAAAGTCCCTTTGTTAAATATGTAAGATAATCATTGATTTGTTGTCACTTGAAGTAATTATATGGTGTGAAGATGTGTGGTTTTTATGTTCTATGGTGTGATGTGTGTATTTTTTTAATTCATTTGGTTGAGAGAGTTTAGGGTGTTATTGTCCATTATTTTGGGTTATAATGGTGACTAATATTTTTCATGATTTTCAAGTGGTTGTGTGATGGTTTTGTTTTATGTGATTTTGGGGTGGCGAGGAGGTGGTTTTTAAGATAATTTTGTGGCTGAAATGTTTTGGTTTTATGAGGATTCCTTTTTGGTGGGGAGGAGATGGTATGATAGGGACAATCAAATTCATATAATGTGTTTTTCATTGTTCTAGTAGAAATGTTTGTTATGAATTAAATTGATATTACGGTTTTAAGTGACATTATATGATATGGTTAAAGGGATGTAAAATATAATTCAAAAAATTAAAGATGTGATATATGGATAAATGTAGACTATGATTAATAATAAAATGATATGGAAGTATAATGGAAGTGTTTGGAAATGTGAAATGTGGTTTATGGCTTGTACATTGTTTTCAATTTTGAGTTTCCTGAGAACGTGATGTTGTTTTGTGTTTGTTACTTTTTTTTATAAACCATTAGGTTTGGATTTTTTATATAAATGTATATAAATATTCATTCTTTCTGAATTATATATGCTCCACCCACATTGAGAACTATGACCTAAAACTATTATATTCACAGGGGAGTATTTTTCCAATATCTCAATGGTGAGTATTTATTGATGGATACCCACTCATCCTAATAAAATATTTTTCATGTGGATATATACAAATTTTGTGATAGATAAAGGTACATTCGTAATCCAGGTGATCTCCTAGGTGTATTCATGTGTGATGTAAAATTGATATTTTGTGGGTTGTTTTTATATATTCCTTTTTGAAATATTTGATATTTTTGTGTTGCAGTGTAGATTATAGTGTGGGGATCACACTGTATGATGAGGGTGTGATGTTGATTTCCATCACGTTCAAAATACACAACTATTCTAGTTTTGGTTTTCTGGTTAGAGACGATGTATTTTCTAGTGATATTTGACGTGACCATGATATGGGGTGGGAATATACATTATTTAGGATATATGGTAGTTCCAGGACATATCACATTTGGGAGTGAGAGTTGAAAATTAATGGGAAATAAGTGTGGGGTGTAATGACTCGACCCATTTTTGCTGAATTTGTTGCTTTATTTTTTACATTAACATATCACAATGAATATAAATCATAGTAGAAGGAGATGTTTAGTATCATTGGAAACAATATATATATAATAGATCAAAATTACAACGTGATCCTAAATATAAAATAATAACTTCAATAGGAAAGAACATAATATGATAGATTTTCCTTGCAATTCATTCAGAGTATATTAAGCCTCAAAACATGGAATGGAAAAACATAAGAAAATTGTGAGCTCAAAGGCTCAATAAGGGGAAATCAATACAATGGAAAATTTCATAAACATAAACAGTAGGCATGTTGAATAACTAAAAGAAAATTCCATTAAAAATGAACATGAACAAATTATGGAATTAATAAGAGATGAATAAATAATTCAATATTAAAGAATAATAATTTTTATAATTATAATTTAATAACCAGACGAAATTATCATTAATTAGATCATGATGAGGGAAATTAATATTCCAGGAGATCTAAAGCATTCTGTCAAGGCCTACCCCAAAACATCTAAAAATGATTAAGGCCTCAACCAAAAACATAACTATAAATGGGAAAGGCCTAATCCATGACTATATGTTTTTTTTCATGTGATACCTATCAATACATCGATAGATTATAACAAGAACCACCCATCACATAATCCTTCAAATGAATTAATAATATGAATGGGGATCAACAAAAACAACATTACCATGCATATTGAAACTAACATATGTAATGTAAATAACTTTCTATCATCATCAATGATAAACACTAACAACTATGATTAATATAATGAATGGTTTCTAGGATGAAAATCCACAATCAAAATAATCATAATACATTCAATAAAACGTGGTGGATTATATCATAAGAGATAATCCTCAATGAAGTACATGATTAATGAAAGGATGTTTAGATAAATGAAGATACATTTGAATGATACCATAGAAATATATTTAAGAAACTAATCTTTAAACATTACAATGTCTCAAATACCACCATGAATAATTCAAATAATAATCCCTCTGATCATGATGAGAATAAGGAGACTCTTAATATGATATACCAAAGTTTATTTCTTACACGAAAAATAAGAAATAAGTGGTATGTAAGGTATACATCTCATAAATGTTAATGAGAGATGAGAAAAAGCCATTTTACATTTGATGGAAGAGTTATTTTATAAAATCATTTATATTTTCCATGATATCTTATTGTATACATATTTAGACCATAAAATAAAAGTGATGTTATTTTAAATTATAATTGAGAAAAAAAAAAGATTCTTATTGAGGATAAATTATTTAAAATATTATTGAAAGAAGCATTATAAATAAAACATTTTACTGTAGTTTAATAAAAATTATAAAGGATTTTCATGCCCAAAAGAATGATAAAATTCATAAAATCAGAAAGGAACCATAATATATTAATCATTTTAAAAAATTTGGTTTTAGACAGATTAATAGGGAAAAAAATATATTGTACTCTATACTTTAAAATAGGTGAGAATTTGAGATTTTCATTGAATCAAGCTTCTATTTTTATGTATTTTACTCATGTTCATTTAAATAATTTAAGTACCAATAAAATAAAGAAGTATTATTATTCTTACATATATATATATATATATTTATAACATTCACATAGAATTTATGGGGAGTATAATTTCACTTCACACATGTGATAGTAGTGAATAAAATATATCTAAATAAGTTGGAAGTGAGATGATGAACCCCCATTCAAGCATTTCGTCACGGTATTATGTATTATTGTGAGGGCTTAATGAGAGGTAGTATAGAAAAACATCATTTATATACCATAAGGTCTAAATATGAGAGGATTGAGAACATACCATATCATTATGAATCAATAATTAAAGGAAGCCCCATAGGGGGAAATCTTTAATAAAAGTGAGAGAGAGGATCCCATACCACAGATATGATGGTGTTCTTTACTTGATCGTAATGACCTGAATAAACAATTTAGCTTCATTAATTACCAATTCCATAAACATTTATAAATTTATTTGGTATAATTTAACACTATTATGTTCATTCCTGAACTTTTATATGGAGTATGTTATAAAATTTCATTGTTTGTTAGTGTTTTTTTCATAACATTCAGAAATAGATAAAATATAAAATAGAATGGTATTTCAATTAAGATGAGAGATGAAGTAATGAAATAATTTTAATTATTATTAAGGAACATTCAGAATATTACATGGTATTTAAATTCATTTGGTTATTTCTATTGAAGGATAATCATTATATAAAACATTAATGATAAACACTTGGATTAATTTTGGGATTTCCCTCGAAATAATCTTGTTTTGTATTATTATTTTATATTTTGAGTGCATATAGATTCCAAAAATAATATATAAGATAAAATATGTATATCATAGTTTGGTTAAACCGTCTAAATGGTTTCATGACCATATTATATGAAGTAAAATAAAATTTAAAGCATCATCATCATTGAATATGATAAATCAACACATCTCGGACGATGTTTGAATTTTTTGATAAATAATGGGGAAAAGACTGATGAAGATGAATTATCCAATTATCATAACACCATTCAAGTACTTGTATGGTAATGAGTATTTCATTATATTTGATTGATTAGAGGATAAAAAATAATAGAGAATAGAGTAAAATAAAAATTAATTAAAATAAAATATAAATTTTTCCTCTTTATTTAACCATCCTTGAGAGCCTCTTAAGAGAAGAGGATTTCATCTTTCTATGATACCATGAGATGATGGTCATGGAGGAAGTGTATAAGAAGTAATTTTTGAATAATTTGGAGAAGGAATAAGGATTTATAATAATTAATAGAAGAAGGTGGAAGAGGTTGTATTTATTGTGGAGGGGAGGAGAGTTTTCTTAACATTTTAATAATTTGTTTATTATTTTCACATAGACAAAAAATAATGGAAATTAGATGACCAAAAATAGTAACATATTCTTGTCAGTATGGACCATTGGTTCTTACATCAATATTACATAATCAATAACCCAATAAATCAATTATTTAGAATTTATTATTAATTATCGTCTTTTACTATTCACAAAAATTCATCTAATTCAGATAAATCACAAAAAATACACCATAAGAATTTTCTTTATTTTTAGAATCCAAAAATAGAAGTCCATTTTTTAAAAATAATTTTCTACATGTAATTTTTTTATTTTTTACAAAAAACCATAATTTCATAAAAATATTGTTTTCAAAACATTTTTCTAATTATTCCCAAACATAGGTACATTATACATACCCTTAAAACCTATATATATATAATATAAGAGGTGAGGTTACTTATAATAATATTATGTCACTATTTATAAGGGTATCATTATTATTCATAATGGTATGTAATTATATACCAAAAAAATTTTGGGTCATATAATACTCCTAGTAACATACTAATCTAATACCCCTTCTATAACAATATTTCCATTTGATAATATGAGTCAAAATAAATGAAATGATTTTAAGTAATCAATGTCCTCATATTTAAAAAACAACCCTCCAACTCAACCATCGCCAATGATAATTCATAGTGAAGTTGATGATGGAATTCTTTCATAGAAATTAATGTCACAACATAAACCTAAAATGGATTCTAAATTTCAGGAAATTAGAATTGACAATAAAATGTTGAGTGATGAACTGGATTCTCTCATTCACGTTTTCAACATAATGACTCATGAATATAATGAATATTTTATAAATTTTTAAAATATTCTTGGAGATGCATCTTATTAGTCTTCTCAGGATGCTACACAACATCATGTAGTGGTTGAAAGTGATATTTTTAGATCAGTTATAAGAGATTAATTAAATGGTGTATAAATCCCCACTTCTCCACATTTATAGACACTTGAACATTATAAGATCATATATGTGGTACTAGAAGAGGATCAGTCCCTAATAGGTGGTGTTTATAAATTGGGACATAGTAAAATCAAATAGAACATTTACCACATGAAAGACATGTTAAAGAGTTTAATGAATTTAGGAAAATAAAACTAGGATTCCATCACAAAAAATGGTGCATTATTACATCCCTAGAATTTACATAAATAACTAGCTCAATTATAATTTTAAAAAATCAGAAAATAATTTAAGGATTCCCCATATCATTTATTTTATCAAGGAACAAGGTATACAGTTCGAGGAATATAATCTTGTCTTTCAAACGGTCATGCAAATTTTAGATGACATTATTAATGAAATGGAGATAGGTGAGTAGATCATCATGGATTTGAAAAAACTCATAAAGCCCTATGTAAATGTTTATTTTTCCTCTATTATAGATCTAGAGGCCTTCTATCTTCTACTTATCACAAAAAATATGGCATAATGTTCCTTTTACTAGTCTGTTGATTCTCAGTTTATTGCTACTTTAACTCGAGATCCCCTTTCTCCACTTCCTCCAACACTATAACAATTTCATATGTCTCTATAGCATGTATGTTTTCATCTGATGAATTTTATCTATCACGAGCATATATCACCACACTATTCTACACAAAATCCTACATCTATAGTTCCTTAGATAGTTTTTATACCTTCAACTAAATCCATGAAAAACATTTATCAACTCAATACCTCATCCACTTCTATCGCTCTTATTTCTCCACATTCTTCTTCAAGTAAGGGAAATGTATCCATGGATCCATCCATGAAAAAATATGGATTGTGTTTTTCATTTCTAGATATACATTTTACCCTTTTTATCTTCTAATGTATGACCATTTAATCATATAATATATTATCATATTTTATCACTTCTAACTTATTTTTCCACTATTTTTTCCCTTTCTTATAATCACAAAAGTGGGAGAATGGGTATGAAATTTATCCAAAGATAGAAAATACATTTTATATTTAATTTTTATTAATTTTTCTATATAATAAAAAAATATCTCATCATATTTATGACATTTTATTCAAAAAATATTTCTTTTAAAATTTTATCATTGTGAATGTCCTGTTGTGTTTTGTATAATTCTTTGATTTGTGATCATCAAAAAAGGAATGATTGTTTTCCTCCTCTTATTCTAATTATTAAAAATAATTATTCATAATGTCAAAACGTGTTTAATTATGTTTACTTACGTTTATATATAATACTAATCTATTATGATAGTATTTTACATCATTAGATTGTTTGCAAAAAAATTAAAAATGTCGAGTCACCATTAAGTTAGAGTCAATGTTGTACATATCACTAATGGAATAAAATATTCTATGGATGATTTACTATTAAACAATAAATAATATTATGATATGTCACTATCATGTGTCTCACTATCAGTATAGTTGCTAAATTTTGAAAAGGAATAGACACATTTACTCAACACACAGTCAACAGTTACTCATAATTTTTACAATGTATGAGTTATTATTATAATAAGACACTACATAGTCATCCTACTGTTGGATTCAAGTGAATGTAAAGTCCACCTACTTCCTGATCATCTAAACGCCTCATTACTCACTATTATAGGGTCACCACTCCAATGAGAGTTATAATCTATGTCCAAGACACCATTTTGAGTCACCATTTAGAGAAACCATTCCATGTCACTATTTAGAGATATCGTTCCACATCACCATTCAATAGAAACATCAATTATTCTGTTTTATTTTTAATTAAATTTTTTTTCTAATAGTTATATTTGTGAAAATATACTTGTAAATATTTTGATGGAAATTTCTTTTTATTTTTTAAAAAACATTTAAATTAGTTTCAAACTTCAGTATGATGTACAAGGTATATTGATATGATCGAGATCATGCTCCTCTTCAGTTGAAGTGTATAAATAATGTACCTAATAACAAAGAATACGGTACAAGTTAGGAATTACTATTCTTGATAAAGACAGAAAACAAAAAGCTATATAAACAATAAAGTTATACTACGAATTCAAAGTGGAAAACATTTTGAAGAAACAAAATAGGAGTGGATAAAAATAATCAAGAAAATAAATACCTCAATATAATAAAAATATATAAACTTTCACTACTCACTTTTTTATGTTTATTTCAATAATTTGACTGAAGATGCCTATCATGATAACATCCATGAGCCACAAGATTCATCACCAAACATAGAATTCTTTCTATCATAATCTCTCTATTTTCTCTACAAGTTAACTATTTTTTCTTTATGATCAGTGTGTGTATATATTTGTTATATGAATACCCATTAAATAATATGAAAAACTATAATATATAATGATTTCTTCTAAATTCATCTTTTACACCTTACATATCACTGAATAATAGTAAAACAGTTCCTTGTGTGGACTGTTTGTTTTTTCCCTACCATGAAAACAATGAAATAGTTCTCATTGAATTTTATAACTATATATTTATTTTTAACCTGATCCTGAGTGTGGATAATTTTTTTATATATAATCAGCTTGGAAACAAGTGATTTCCATATGGAGAGGATTAAAACTAGTATTCTGACTAAACCTCTTATTTAAATTACACAATTTCCATTCAATAATATTTTTCTCTATTTATGTTTGTTGGAATAAAAAAACATCACTTTTCAATAATAGTTAATTATAGATTTTATTTTTATTGTAATTTTCATTGGTATATCAATTTAATATTTTACAGTATTGATTAATATTATTTTAACTAATAACTGAAAACACTTTGGGAAATCCTTTAAATAACCAAATATTTTTATACATATCATCTGGTTAACTTGGATAATTCAAAATTTGGCTATATTTTAATAAATATTTATGATATCAATTTATATAGGAACCCAATTAACCCCCTTCATGAGTGTCATTCTCCAACAAAATAATGATACATTCACATTTTCGAATCGACTCATTTACTTAAAAATGATCTATTAAACTATAAATGATAAGTGAATTAAACATCCAAAACACAACAACAATTTCATTAGGCTGATCAGCCTGGGGTATACTAATTTTAATCCACATGTATATAAATATTCAACATCCATCGAGTCTTTGGTGGGGAAATACATGAATCCACATATAATGTACAACACAAAAAACAACCGACTCGCCATCATGAACTCAAATTTGAAACAATGATAAAACCACATTCCCAATCTCTAAAAACATGATACAATACAACCAAATATTATAATTTCATCATTTTACACTTTAAAAAAAATATAAAAGAAAATTACAATGGTATGTTACCCACTGACCAATTGTATTCCATTAAAACTCACGTATGTACATATTCATGCCATCTTAAGAACCCATTAACTCATTCCATAAGCCATCCTCTTACTCACACAAATCAATTCATGAGAACCATCATAAGTATACAAATGGTCCTAGAAATAAATTCCAATATTTGAAAAAAATTGTAACCATGTTTCAAATTCTTGATCCACAATCCATTTCAAATATCAAAATACCTTACAAAAAGCCCAAATTTGTTTCCAAAACCATTGCATTTAAAAAATAATATATACGAAGAAACATTTTAATTTGGTTAAACAAATTCATATTTTTCAAAAAATCCTACTTATTAAAAAATCAGTTTATAAATTTTCATAATAAATAAATCTAAAAACATATTTTTCAACTAACCATTACCAAAACATTACATCCCAAAATGAGGTTTTTACAATTTAAATCATGGTTTTCAAAATAATATAAAAATAAAATAGACTAGAACAAGCTCATAAAGGGGGAAACTAGTATATATGGGTGAATTTTCCTTATGTTTGGTTTCCATATTTCAATAAAACAACTATTATAGATAGCCTTTTTGGACCATGTTAGTCGATATACATGGATTTATATACCCTACAGGCTCACATAGACAAGTTAATTGACTATTTTTTCATTTGAGAAGAATAAAAATTCCAACAAGACCCAATCAAACAAAAAAATTTCAATTTACCATTGTAACCCATGGTTCAACATTTAATGTTTTGGACAGACACTTCCTCATACGTACAACAAATGATAAAAAAATATGGCTCCATCTAACTTGAAGATCCAATTTGTATGGGAATTTTAAAACATAGTTCATGTAAAGAACATTGCCTCATACACCATATTATCATGAACCTTCCTATGAGGATCTTAAACCAATCAACCAATATGGCCTACAACAAAGCATTAGAGGCATTCCCAATCCTCACGGGTTGGATAAAACTATCACAGTAATCAATAAGAACAAATAAGAATGAATTATAAAAAAAAGTTAAAAAAATAAATGGACACTAAATAGGGAATCGCAATATATATAATATATACATATTTTAAATATCTACATAATTGGAAGGAAAAGACAAATGGATACAAAAACAAACATGAATATGATAATTGGTATATCATCTGGTGATCCCACTGACCACTCTAAAATCCGAAAACTAAAATCTTACCTAGTGATCAAAGACAATTGGGAACCCTCATAAGAGAACAAATATAATAATTATGTATATTACTAAGTACTAAAACTTAGTAATAATTCCCAAATAATCATTTCTGAATGATTTCTTTATATAAGAATCAATAATATGAGGTTTGAAATGTATTATATAAAACATAGTTTTTCACAAGTTATATGTATAAGTTAAAATATACATTTCAATTTACATTTAAAAGTGGATTCATTTCTATTATTAGAGCTTTATAATTTCAATTATTGAAGGAATATTGTGAGGGGATAATGGATTTATTTAAAATTGATAAGTGGGTGTAAAATAAATTTATATAATTTCAGCCAATATTTTCAAAACTCTTTATCACATTATAACAATAACTACATTATATATAATGTTATTATTAATGATCCCAAAATAAGGTAAATAGAATATAGTTAATATAAGTATCCAACCAAATAAGTAACATAATTTATCATCCATTGAAAATTATGTTTCAAGGAAATATGAGAGTAACTAGGAGATCAATGCATAATCTAGAACATTCAAAAACATGATCCATACTATAATGCATGGTCAAACCCTACATAGAAATAATGGTGGCTACAATGGAATAGTAGAGAAAGGTCCATACTAAATGCCTCTTTCTAGAGAAGAATCATAGTATAGTGCATAAAATGTTCTTATAAATATTCATTCAATAAGAGGATCCCATGTTCATAGTAAATAGGGGTAAGAAATAAATTTTTTGGAAAGTGACCCACCAGAAATACATAAATCACATACTTGAATAAAAAACAAAAGTCCCCCCTAGTCCCGTTGAGTAACAATAATTTTCATTTAAAATTTTATCACGGTTGGGAGTCTCATAAAAAGGGACTCCCATATCATTCAAGAGAACCATGTAAATAGGATCATACTAGTAGAGTTATTAAAGAGAGTTCTAATATATTAATGTTCAAAATTAGCCTCAATAATCATCTAATTAATCACCAATTTCAAAATAATAAAGCACAAAATATTGAAAAATCGAAAAAACACCAAATTTTAAATTCACCTCCTTTTTGAAAGTCTATATGAGAAATCAAAACACGTTAAAAAGTAAATATCACACATTTTCAGCATGGATGGTTTATAAAATATTACATGAAAACTTATCAAACACATTGTGTGGGATATTTAATAAAACATTGCCATAAAATAAAAAATAATAAGTTAATCAACTCATTTCAAATAAATTATTTGATATAAAATACACACATAATTATTTCGTCCGAAATATTTGTGAATATAAATAAATAAATTATTATTAAATATAAATTCTTAATTAATGGGGATTACTACCTCAAAAAACATTTACATAAAAATGGCCCCCCTAAACACTCCAAAACTTTCTCGAGGAGTAAGGACACCCATAAGAAACCTTAAAAACACAAATAACATAATTTATAGTAAAAAGAACATTTACACGGGACCCATAAGTCCATCGAATAATAATAATCCAAGGGAAAATGGATGTATTATTAATTAGAAGATAATATGAGTAAATTAACTTAATAAATATCCAAGAAAAATATATTGGATAGAACATTGCAACAATATAGTAGGCTTGGAGATGAAGGCTGTATTTCTAGTAGGGATTATAGATCAAATTATGTATGGTAGGTATTTTAGGATAAAAATTAATGTATCATTTGATATTACATTAATATTTTCAAGAAACATGGTAATTAGGTATATATATTATGAGCATATTCTATTGTTGGTCTCTCGTTATGAACCCCCTTACTGGACACACTGGGAACCTGCAAAATAAAGATTCATCGTTTAAGATGTTGGGTGCCGACTAGGGGACATGGTTATATAAAAATTTAAAAACCACATGGATATCTTCTACATAGTTTGTAATAAATGTTCTTATTCCATACCCCATCATCAATTGAATCCCAATGGCCCAAAGGATTTCTCCGAGGATCCACATGGTTTGGATCATACTGTGGGAATAATGTTATGGAGGACACATTTATGAAGAAATTCACTGATAATGGGATTAGCCTTAGGATGTTTCTTGGTTTCCCTTAACCATGAACATAAACCATTTAATTGAAGAGAAACACAATGGAACAGAAAATTTCAATCTGATAACTCTGATACTGAAGAGGGAATCGAATGAAAAAATGATAAACCAAAATAATAGAAGGGATTTAAATCGATGGTGTGGCATTCATTATATAATGAATCTAATAGTTTGAGTATAAGAAAATATTACATGAAATTATATTTAAAATAAAACATTATTGAATATGTATCACTTGATACTAAATGAAAATGTGATGTTTCTATCTAAACAATGAAGGTTTATTGATTTGTTGTTGATTACAATGCATATTATTTTTACGAGTGAAATTATTTTAAAAGATATATTATATGATGCATGATTCTTTAAAAACATTACTAATAGATAATCAAATGTCCCTGGTGGTTCAATAGTGGTATCCAATGAAATGATATTTAAAATATTGATCAAAATATTACTTCTATCATGAGAAATACATTACAATAAATCAACATCATATATGATATGGAAGGGATATAGGGGTACATCAAGTGAGATACATATTTAAATCCAAGAATCTAAAATAATTCCAATGATTCAAAAAATAGAGTATGTAATAAGTGAGAGTTTAATCAATAGGATGTAGTGTAATGAGCAATTCTAAAGTGTTTTAGTAATACTAAATAATAGTATGACATAGTTTTTTAATATGAATGCATTAGGAATAAAAAAGTTTCTTTCTCATAATGATTTTTTCATCTCTGATATCAAAATTGTTGATCTGACCTGAACTAGTTGAGTGTTATTGATTGATAATTGGTATGAGTTATTAAAAAAATGTTTCCAATAGAAATACATGTTTAAATAATAAACCATATTTAAGATAAGAATTTTATTTATTAATGAATATAGGAATTAAAAAAGTGGGGATTTCCAGATAGTGTATATGAATGATAGAATATGGGTTCATAAGAATGTATTATGGATTCTAGGATAAGATTTAGTCATGTAGAGGATGAACTACACACAAGTATTGAAGGAATAGATAATATAAAATAAATTTGGGTTTTAAACATGATTTTAGATATGAAATTTTCAATTATTTAACATATACTGTGAATTTATCCAACCATAATCAGTGGTTTACAATCAAATTGATCAATGATGGTCCAAAAAATATGTGATATTACGAAAAGAAAATTCCGTAGTTTTTTTAATTTTTCAAAATTGTTTTCAGGTAGAGGAATAAGTAAAACCTTATGTCCTAGGAATGCCAAATGGTAGGATATGGTGATGATGGCTTCTGTTTTCCAATATTGGATCAGGAATAATGTAATATAGTTAGAAACGAAAATATAATCAATAATGAAGAAATAGTGAGGAATGATAATAAATTTTAGATATTAATGATGAGTTAAAATTATGATCATAATCATGGTTTTGGAGAAATAATAGATAAAATGTTAGGGATGTTATAGATAATTCAAGTAGTATGATATTAATAGGTATGGTGGAAAGCATATATGAATTTATAGATGATAGTAAATTTCCGATTCTCTTTCAACATATATACGCAATGAAGAGATATAATAGTATTGAATCCCATAAAAGAGTTCCAAATGTTTACATTCTAGAAGTTGTAGATGAAAATTTATTATACATAAAAATGATTTTATAGATATATACATCAATCTTGTTTAATGTATATATATTCATAAGTTATCTATTTTATTTTCATCACATAGATGATGGATCAACTAAGATCTGAAAAAGTTGATTCCATGCTGGATAACTAGATATACTAGGATTGATTGATTTGGTTTGAAATTAATTTCATAAATATGACAAAAATATGGGATATAAGGGACAAAACTACAAGAAATATATAAAATTAAAATAAATGGATTAATTATTTAAATAATGAATCATAGGATAGTCGTAGTATAAAAGAAAATTATTTTCATTAATTTTCCTCTAAAAAAGAATTGTAAAATTTCACTAAAATCAATTCTATTATAGTGAAAATCATGTTTATTTATAACTTTTTTGTCTCCATCAAATGATAGAATATGTAATAATTTCTTTTTAAGATGATTTTCATTCCTGGATACATAGATGAAAAAATCAACATGGGGTATATGAAATGTATTAAAAATAAATAAAATATAATTATTTTGTGCAAGAATATGTGAAGAATATATTTTTTGTAGAAAATAACTAGATAAAAGAACATAAATTCATTACATTTGTTATAGAAAAAAAAATCATCAAGATTATTTATGATCAGTTAGTTAGAAAATTAATTTAAATGATCGGTGTTTTAATTTATTAAATATCCATTTTGTCGAATTTCTTATCATTATCTTGATAATGTAAATGATATATAAATTAAAAAAATATTTTTTCAAAATATTGATAAATGTGGATATTAGTCAATCGTAATGAATGTTTGATGAAATATATAAAAATGGAATTATGTTCAAGAACATTGTTCTTTACAACATTAGAATATATCTAAAAATAGTACAATAACATTGTGATGAGTAAGGAAAAGTGGAATATGATTTCCCCAAATTGAGATTTTTATATTAATAACTATGAAGAAACCATTAATCAATGTTATGGAATATTTCATTTTATAGGATCAATACCCATCGATAATAAAATGTATTATGAATACCATAACATATTGAAATTATTTTTTTTAGATTTTCTATTCATTCATTATTGAGAAAATGTTCATCACATGGTTATCACACCAATTGAATCAGATCTCTAGAATGAATCCTCAACACATTTTATCACCAATATTAAGAATAAATTATTCATTATAATATATAATTTGATTGAAACATTCTCAATCTTGGTTTCTCAAACTCACAGAAACATTGAACTGTAAAAGAGAAATAGAAATAAAATAATATAAAATGGAACAAAAACATGTGGTATATGAATTGAGAATTCATCAAAAATATATTGGATGAACCATAGTATGTCATAATTTATTGAAATATACATTGTAAAAATTAATGGGATAAATAATCCACATATATCAGAAACCTATATCAAGGACTAAAACCTCATAAAATTGGTCACACTGATTTTTATGTAGGTTCCCACATGGTCATATTATATAACTAACTTCAAATTTTTTTGGGATTTTATATATTTCACTTTTTAACCCAGAAGCCATTTAGCATTCCATTATATGAATATCAGTCATTGATATTGGAACAAAAATTTCCAATTCCGCACTAATTTTCAATAAAGGTATACTCTATGTGATTTAAATCCTCATTATAATTTTATGGAGACCATGATACCTGTTAAATTTTGGTGGATCGGACTGTTGTAATATGAATCAATCATATATGATTTAAAATATAATAACCTCATTATAAAACCACTAAATCCATCTTCGAATTCTCTAATGTAGTGGTTATGATTCATGATGATCCCCTTTAATTAATATTTAGTCATGTATTATAAGATTCGAATAAAAATATCGAACTTCAGCGGTATATTATGATAATGATGGCATCCACCAACAAATTGAAAAATTATCACCTCCCATTGTACATAATTTTATAAGAAATCTAATTATTCATTATATTCTATTCATCTATTTCAAACTAGGGAATATTTATTACATTGTATATCATAAACTAATATATTACATTATGTACAATTATGTTATTTTATATAGTTATCTTACAAAATACCATCACATTATCTTCATTAAACATTAGGATATAATGATTCATGATGTAAAAATATTCCATTGTCACGTGTAACAATTTATTAATGAAAAATTAATTTAACTCAGACAACCACTATATAGTGATATTTTTCTGTAGCTAATTTAGAGATATTCCATATAGACTTTAGTTCTCTAAATTTAACTTTTTGATTCATTTATTTAATATTATTCTTTCTAAATAGTGTGTGAAATCACCAATTGCATCTCAAACATCCAAACCGCTACAATCCCACTAAATGTAAGGAAATAACATGTTATTCTCTTTAATGAATCATTATATCCCCCAATTTATTCATAAAATAACTAGACGATAATAATCACAGAGAAAGTGATATATCATTTTATCTGTTCATATATCTTATAATCCACATAAAAAGTTCCAAATGTCTCTGCACCGTATTAAACATGTATGAAATTACAACTAAAACTATAGAGGAATGATCTTTCAATGGTCCCTCCAAGGCATAGATTATACATTAAATTTCAATGGTAAATATTTTTCTTAATATTTTATTAGCATATTATTTCACTCTTGGGGATTGTGACATTGGGATTTTAAAATTTTCCACATGATGAGTCAAATCTAAATTATATTTAGTTGTTTTAATATGTTTTATTATCATCCAAACATACTATATCTAAGATTAAACTATAAATAATGTTTTTTTATATCGTTAATCCCCAAGTCTATTATTTTCCTTAATTCTATAATATAATTCCTTTTAAAAATCTTAAACAATCATCCTTGCCTTCTTGATATGATTATTTATTGGACCCAACAATATCATGTCATCGGTGCATAGAATGTAAATGATGAAATTACTAGAATTATAATCCATCTAGAAGAAACAATAATCTATGTGAACCCATATTAAACCAGTATCCACAATTAATGATTCAAACATCTGGTTTCATTTTCTAGGTGTTTGTTTCGGCCAATTGATATATTTTCATAGCAAATTAACATAGTCATATATCTACTGACCCATGAATCTAATTGGCGGGTTCATGTTTATTTCCTAAAAACTATATATGCTATTAAATTCTATATTCACATTGATTATCTATAGATATAATAATTTTGATGTTACATATTTGAGAATTCATTGAATGGTTGAATGCAAAACTATAGATTTTTTTTTCAAAAAACACAATTCCCTCCATAAATTAAAAACTATTGACCCCAAGCATATTCTTATATTTATTATTTATGTTATCATCCTAATTTATATAAAATAAATCCTTTTTAGGTTCTCAATTTTCATTGAGTAAATCTATTTTAGTGTTATTGTAATTTATGAGATGTGAATTCAAATACTCTTACATGAACAAATCTTACTCACTAGAATAAAAAATGGTATCTAATTCATCCATTCATTATAATTATCCCAAATTAAAAAATTGTATATTTTCTAGGATTTCTTAATATATTTATATTGGTAATATGATTATTTTATACATCCCGAATTTTATGATCTCAAACATTATGATGGTATTCCCTTGTTTAAATTATTTTTTACATCTCTTAATTTTATATAACGGGATGATTAAAATTTTTATGTGGTAGATCATTCCTGTTTCATGGTATTAAAACATTAAATAAATGGTAATTTTTTCATCCATTTCATTTTACATGGTTGGTGCATGGTTAGAGGTTAATGTTCTCCCAAACAATGATAGCATGGTAGAGGGGTACACGGTTAGGTAAATAATTCAAGGGGATGAGCTAAACCATGTGGGACTAGATTGAAGAATTCTAATCTATTAGTGAGTTTTTTTGAAGCATTTATATATATGCACATATTTGTTCGTCATGGAAAACTCATGGACATGATTTGGTGCATGATTGTCACAAATTTTTTGAAAATGTATAGCCAATCCAAGCGTCCCATTAAAAAGTGAAAAATTAAAAAAAAAATTAACCAATAGTATTTTAATATACTCACCTCATTTTCTACGCATTTATTCATTATCCATCACTGATGATAAAATAATACCCCCCATCATTACATGTAGTGATCTAATTAATTTCTATGGAATTTGGAGACTAGTTTGTTTTATAATGAAGATATGGGCCTGACTAATGTTCTTCGTGCACAATTAGTTATTATTTAGGAATGTAGATTTGTTATTATTCTTATGAATCTCTAGAAAACCATTTTTTATTTGTATTTTTGGTTGGTTATTCAAGTGGTTATTAATTCAGGATCCAAAGATATTTTTAAGGTTTTTATCATCATTATACACAATGTATATGGTTTACATGTTATCACACATAGACTCATTGTACATTTTTGAATGCGTGGGAGAGTAAATGGATTCCCGATGATAGAAAATATAAACATTTTGTGTGAATTATAAAAATTAATTTTTAACTGATAAATTAGACCCCTCATGATCCCTTTGGGATTCTTTGAGATTGTCAACACCAATTTAGGTCCACCCATGGGTTGCACCGAAATTACCGAACATGGAACTGGGTAATGTTAAAAATAAAATTGGATTGTATTTAAGTATATTATACAATTAAACTATTATTATGGTAGGATAAATAGTATAAGGGAACTAATTGTAGTTGTTTATATTTGTAGTAAATGGTATAAGGGTTTTTTTATTAATGGGGAAAATTTTTAAATTGGTTAATGTGAATGTGTATAATGTATGATGAATTATTGTTTGAAATTATTTAATGGATTATAAAATATGAAATGATAAATGTGTTAAATGGGATTATGTATGAGAATTTTTCAATATACAATTTGTATTAAGGCATGGTAATGAGAATTGGGTTAAAATATGATATGTTACGTAACTATCAAATGTACTAATGTATTAAGTCATGATGAGAAATTCATATGTTGAATATTTTTAAGATGATCTTGTTATGTATATTTATTTTGTATGGTTTTTGATATGGTATATGAGTTATATAGACATATAAGAATGTGCACATGAATTTTAAGTTGTGAGGTATTAGACTTGAGGACCTATTCTAATGGATTAGGTTATAATGATTCTCTAAATCATGCCTAATAAATATAATGTTGGTGAAGTGGACCCTGGATCTATGCCCCTAATATATGAATTTAGTGGTACTACTATCACTGATGATCCAAGGAAATAGTGCATTAAGTGTTTATCAAATTATATATATATATATAAATAGTTATGTATTAATAATCCGTTATTATTAGAAAATTACTAGATTAATTTGTTGTGTATAGGATTCAAATTCATAAACCATGGAACAAGTGATGAAAATGGTCTATGTGATTAAAATAGATAATGTGAACATTTTTATATAGAAATACAAGGGTATAGATTTGTTTATCATGACATTGATTTAGTTTGTTCATTGAAAAACCATTTAGAATGGAAATTTAATATACATAATTGGTGGTAGAATACATAATTGTACTCACAACCTACTCATTTAATCATTGGGAACCATTAATGATTTTGTGGTGGTAGTTTAGGACTAGGGATAACTAACTGTTATTGGGAGTTGAGTTTCTATTGGGATATTCATGGATGAGTATATAGAAATTGTGTCAAGAACTATTTTTTGAAACCATATGCCTCTAATTATGTTGGTTTTTGATCACATTGAAAAGGATATAATGACAATAAATGTTTATTGTTTAGTTTTGGTTTGAACACAATTTGGAAAAAGGTTAGTAATGAATGATCCTAGTTTATAATTTTTATTTATTTACTTATTTCACATGTTTTCATATGTGGATTCATTTTTAAATAGGGTTTAGTCTCCCAAAAATATCTATTATACCCTCACCACTTCTCGGATGCCTATTCTTACTGGTGAGGCACACTTCAGGTCATTTGGTGACCCAGCTGAGGGCACCAGTTTAGTGACCTCAGGGATTGGGATGTTATAATTTTGTTTTAGTGGATTTGTTTTATCTAGATTAATCTTTTGTAATTGTATATGGGAGACTAGTAAGAGTCGTTTATTTGGATTTATATTTTTATCGGGTGTATATAACCCTTGTATTAGGTATAACCCATGTACCTAGGGTGGGATATGCTAATCATGATGTGTGTTGATAATGTTCACTAATAATGCACCATTGGTTGATACACTTGTTATATAATGTTACTATTTTATGATATTTTTCTCGGGGATTGAGTATAGAAAGTGTTTTCATTCATGAATCATTATAGTCACCCAGCGATATAGGTGGAATTCATAATGATAGGCACACACAGGATGGGTGTGTGGGACATGAAGTGCAGGAAGAATTTTACATCATGAAAATTTTAAATGAATTTATAATGAATATTAAATTAACGAATAAATAGAAAGGATGATAAATAATGGTTAAATAATTATTCTTTATTAAGGGATCAAAAATGAGCTAAAATATATGTTAAAATTAGTTTTTATGTAGTTGAAAAATAAATTATAATGAACTTTAAATAAGGAAACCCAACTTCATAATAATTTTTTTCATAGGGAAGGTATAATGGTTGTTTGAGAAGTGTCCAATTAATTACATTTTATCATTTATTTTGGTTTACCTTATATAAAACCAGACCCATGATAGAGATAGTAGAGAGTAGTCATCTAAATGTTACAATGATTTTAGTGAACGCATATGAAAAATGGATCTTTTATGGAATGTGTAGTGTCTTCCATTATATAAAAAGTGAATGATTTGTGTCATGTGATCATGGAATTCTATTTGTAATTTTATTACATTTTCACCATTATGACATGTACCATTAAAGATACATGAAGATTACACTAAGAATGCTCCACCAATAGCAGTGCGTGGAAAGACGTAGGTCGAAGATACCACATAATTGGAGAAGTTTCCTGAGATCCTCACTCATTTTATACAGATGATTAATGGGGATCTAGGAATGATTGAGCATAGAATGTTAGATCTAACTTGATAGTTTTAGTTATAACACTCTCTAATGTTTTAATGATAAGTTTTAGGAGAGGCAGCATTGTTCTATATTATTTCTATTATGATTATCCTATATTATTTATAAATTATTATTGATAATATAGTAATGTTGGTAGTATACATTTTGTAGCTATCAAAAAAGTGTTGGGGAATATTCTAGTATATACTCATCAATATGATGGTATGTTATGGAATGACTATATATAAAACGTTTCTATATAATTTCTATCTAGAGTCCTTGAGATAAGAATGTGTTGAAGAATTTATGCTGGTGACGGAGGGTATGAAATCTGTGATAGATTATAAAGGTGGTTTGATAGACATGATACTATTTCCTCTGTTGTTTTTAGTGGAAGAGAATGTGATAAAAATATGTTTCTATGATTTTTATAGATAATATATTATATCATTTGTGAAGAAGTTATACTAAAAATGTTTTGCATTAGTGGTGGATCTAGCTGTTTTTTATGAAGGAAACATAAAGGAATATTCATGAAATGGGTGTGGGAATATATTTGGCCAATCTAGTGGTGTGACTTCTGATGTATGGAAGTATCAATTCAAAAATCTCAGCCAGGGTGGATGTACAAATTGTGTTCTGAATAGAGGACAATCATTTCATAGTGGTGACCATGAATTTTTCATTCAGAAAGGTAGGCAAGGGAACATGCATGTTCATTGCCCTTGACCACCCGTTGAGTGTTGATTATGTTGCAGAATGGGGTGTGTGCTGTGGTTTTGTAATATCCCTCATCAGTTGTTCATGGAGGGATGATTTAGGCTGATGGTGACTATATGAAGCGGTTTAATTAAACTATATTGGGATTGATGTTGGAGGTGAACTAGCCACACTAGTATTGGGGCTGGTGTGGTACTTAGGGGTGACAGTTTCCATACTATTAGTGCAGTGTTGGTTCGAGGATTCAAACAAAGTCCTAGGGTGGAGGAGGGGGTTATATTCATGCAGTTTAGACTATATTGGGACGTGGTGATGCTAGACCATCAACATTTAAAGGTATAATCCTGGTTTTTTCCAATGTTTTATTTTAAATTTGTCCCCCACATTTTTTTCTACTTGGTTATTGGTTATGATGGTTCTTGCGGTGGAATATTTTTGGGGGATTATATTGATTTATAAAAATTTAGGTTTTGGATACAATGATATCAGGTAATATAAGGGATTTGATCTTGAGGTCTGTGGTTTCCTTTCCTATGGGACATGTTTTTTCATTATATGTCAAGTTTTGATTGGATTTAGTGTATGAAAAAGATACCCTTGTACAAATATCATATTACAATTACCACTATAGGGTAAATATTATTTCTCTTTAGGTAGACATTTATGTCCATCACAATGAATGATATCATCATCTTGTCCACATAGGACTAGTTCTATTACAGATCAGTGAACTCACAACCCATTATGATTTTCTTATAATTGTCTATGGGGGAGTTGAGTAGATTGAATTTTCTCCTATGGTGAATCTGTTCCTGGAATTACTTCCTATGATTTTCATGGGTCTTCCACCTGATGGGTATTTTGGGATCATGATAGAGTATCTTCTATGATTAGAATCAATATCCATTATTCCATATAGAATGATATTGGAATAACTCTTGGTGATCAAGACACAATTAAATAATCTAGAGAACTAAGGGTTCATTTATTCATGTAAATCCCAATTGGAATATCTACTTGTGTTTTCCATGATGGTAAAATAACCACATTGGATATTTGTTGAATAAAGTATAGTAAATCAGATAATGGATAATAACTAAAACATTCTTCATAAAATTGGTGATCTTTTTCACAGATTGAGATATGATTCAGAGTTCTCTAATACTGATTTGATATTATGGAATCATCATATGTGGGTGACAACATTTAATTTAAAATGTACCTTATTTAGGAGAATGTACATGTTTTTTCATTGTATTGTAATTCAATTTGGTTCAATGATATACTGACCGTGTTTATAGGGTTAATTAACGAAATCTATAATCATTACAAGATTGAACTAATTGTCTTTTTATAGAAGAGATCATAATGAACCCCACGCCTCGTGATGATTATTGAATACATCTTGAAATAATACATAGTATAATGATAGAACAAAAGATACACACCATAATAGTGATTCTTCATTTATGGATTGAGATGTTTCATTTCATAAGTCACATTATCTCAGTGGATGGTGTGTCAGTGGACCCATAGAATGTATACATAGTTTTGCCATGGGAGGATCCATATTATGTTTCTAATGTTTAGATTTTCATGGGTATGACAATTTATTATCATATATTTTTTTTAATACTTTTCCCATTTGTAAAAGACTCTACTAGGATTGATCAACAAGGGAATTAAGTTTTAGTTGTCTAGGTTATGGGAATATTCATTTAAGGAATTGAATAGGACATTGATAACCACACTTATTTTGATATCACTTGTGATAGGTATGCAATATACCTTTTTATCTAATGCATCAGTTGGTTGGAATAGATGTTGTTGATGTAGTATGATGGGGATGTGTTGTATATTTCACCTCAGTTGTTGTCTCATGAAATATATTACCCTACAAATGATAATGAATTAGTCAATGTAGTTTAGTCCCCTAAATGATTGTGACATTAGTTTTTGTGGGAATGTTTTAATGGGTATAATAATCATAATAGATATATATATTCTCTCAATCTGAATGGAATTATCATAATATAATATTAGATGAATTCATTTAATCCATTGACATTGAGCTAGATTACACACTATGAATGGGAAAAAATATTTTAGATGAAATAAGTTAGAACACTCAAAAGGATGTAGTTCATGAATCTTGTTAAGAATTGATGATTTTTTCATGGTTTGGTGAGATTCATCTTGAGGTGTATTATGGCCAACTAAAGATTACCATTTCTTATTTGTATGTTGATTTCACACTTATAAGATTAATACATAAAAGGTAAAATGTAGATTAGTAATTTTTTTCATTGAGGGATTGAATTAAATGTGGGGACTGTCCCTATAATTTTTCCTTTAGATATTATGGGGTCATTTATGATCATGGTAATGTGGTTTTCCCAATGTGTTGGTAGGGAGAGATGTTTCATTATTTCCAAGCATCCAAGTGGGAAGTGTATCCTTATTTTACCAAAATGTATCATGATGTTCTTATTAAATATTATTGTTTATGGATGGAGTAATAGGTTTTGGTTTTGTAGTGTGATGTCTTACCTATCATCATGTAAGGTATGAGCATGAAGGATTAGGTGGATTGTTACAACATTTTCAAATTATGAAATTTAAAACGGATAATGTGATAATAATTTTTTCATTGGTCTCATAAGGACAACTTATAAGTATGTTTGTATCAATTCAGTTGTTGATTGGTTGGTAATGGTTGACCATTTCATGCAAATTTTAGAGGAACTCCATGGGGATCAGCTGGGTGAGATGTATGTTCAAGAGAAAGTAACATTTCAAGGGGTGTTATAAAACATAAAATCATATCCTCATCCATGATTTACTTCGCACTTTTAGAAGGTATTATAAAAGGTTATTGGGAGCCTAGTGTTAATGAGTACGGTCATTCACCCATAGATGGATGGGAAATTAGGGATTACTATTCAGGTACTTGGGAACTTGATGAGGCAAAATTTTTATATTTTTGTTGATCATTGTATCAACAATTTTTACTTTTTGATATTTTCTTCAATAATATTTTGTAGGATATAGATAATATGATGTAGTTTGAGGCGTTATAAGTTTGACCATGTAAATCTCATTTGTAGTGCATAAAAGATATGGAATTAGAGTTTTTCGTGACAAAGTATCATGTAGGAGACATATGAATAGATTTAGCTGATTCATAATTAAATATATATGGAACAGAGTATGAAGGAACGTACTAATATGGCTGTTATTCACTTCTTGAGTACATGGTGGGTTATCATGTGTTTCTTCTGGTATCACCAAGGTTAGGTCACTAATGAAATTAGAAAATAAATCACTGTGGTTTCTAGGTACATTAGGCCATTTGAAATTGTGGCGAGGATCTGTTAGAAGACATACATATAGGATCATACACAATAATATAGTGGTATTCTAAATGTTTTTCATGTGTCACAACTTTGGTAGAATCACCCTTACCCAAATTAGATGATTGATGTTGAGGATGCTGGTATTGAGGATAATGATCCCTTCGAAGAACATCATATTCTTATTGTGGATCATAGTGAAAAAGTTGGGTGGTTCCTGATAGTGTGATTGGCTTGAGTTTTTTTGAATCACGAATATGTTCTGAAAGAAATATGGGAATGTGAGTGGGATGTTCAGGCCTAGCGTCCCAATAACAATTATTCAAAAGATTATAGATTCATATAATGAAGACTTGAGGATGATCTTTTAAAATATGGTGAGGTTATATGATGAAGAAACTTGTAGAGGTTTTACTTGTTTAATATTTGGTTAATGTATCTTAATTTTGGATTATGGGATGTTTACACCGTGTATATGGACATGTGTGGGTCTTACATGTATTCATGTCATGAATATAATTTGAATTTTTCAATACAGTGTAGTTCACACGGTTGTGTCATGGTTAGGAACAACAGTGTGCCCATATAATGCTTTCCAGGAAGAGGAGGTATGTTGTTGTGAAATTGATTTCATTTGTGTGATATAGAAAAATGGATAGATAATTGATAAATTAAACCCCTCATGATCTATGTGGGACACATAGATAGTTAATGTTCCAATTTATGGACACTGATGGGGTACCCCAACATTCTCGAACATGGAAAATTATAATGAAAAACATGAAATTGAATTGTTTCAATTTATTTCCCACACCAATCCTATTTTTTGTGTTAGGTTGAATCATATGATGGTTGTAATATTAGTTTTTCCAAGTTATTTTAAATTACATGAGGTATTCATTGGAAATATTTTAAAATAATCTAAATAGATAAATTTAAATTTGAAAAATGGATTATTAATTTGTGATGCCAATGCGTTAATAGGTTATGTCATATAAAATGATATCTATGTTAAATGGGTTAATGTATAAGAATTTTTTAATATAATTATAGGGTTATAGCAGGGGAAATTGAAATAGGTTAAATAGGATATATAACATAATTGGTAAATGTATTATTCAGTACTCTCCTACTGTAAAGTTCACATGTTAAATAATTATGATATGTGAATGTTATGGTTAATGATTTTGTATGGTTTGTGATATGTTATATGGGGTAAAACATTAAATAATAATGTTCACATGGATCATATGTTCTGGGTTATTGGACTTGATGATCAAGGACCATGAGTTGGGTAATATAGAGGCTCTAAACCCCACCCCATAATTCATGGGTTAGGGAAGACGATAGAATCATTATACCCCTAGAAGATTCATTTGAAGAGACTAGCAAAAATGAGGTTCCTTGGTAAGTGTAATGAATGTTTTTAAAAAATATTTATCCCTAATTATATTGGTTACTTTATTAATTCCCATATACTTAGTAATTTTTAGGATTATTTCATTATGAATATGACCTGAATGCTTAACCCATGGAATAAGTCATGAAAATGGACTAAAAATTGTAAAATTTAATATTGTTATCTAATGGAACCAATGTTATGTTTTATTAATATTTTCATTCATTTAGTTAAATCATGAATTATCTATTTACACTTTATATTATATAGACAATGTTGGTGGATTCATATAGTGTAATAGTCACACCATTCTCAGGATACTATTCTGTACTCCTGAATATTTCATTGTTTCATTTCATGAAAATGGAAAATCCCATATGTAATGGTGTTGAGTTTGGATGGGGATGTAAATAGATGAGGATCCAAACATGGATTCAAGATAAGATTTTGAGATTTTTCTCTTTCTATTTATTTTTTTGATTCCTTTCACTTTGAAACTATTATCATGTCATGTCCAATTTATTTTTTATTTCTAGTCCTTACCATGTTCATCAAATTCGTTGTAATGCATGTTAATGTTTTATAAAATATTTTTTCCAATATTTATCATTTTTTCTATTTTTGAAACCCTAGTAAAAATTTATATTATCCCCCAAATGATTTATTGGACTCTCAAATCTATTTGGAACCCTATTGAATATGGGATCGTGTGCTTCAGGTCATGTGTTGACCCATATCAGGGAACCATTTTAGTGTCTTTCAAGCGAGTGAAATTAAAACAATGCTTCTTGTGGCTCTATTTATTCATGAACTAGACCATTTGGTGAATTTTTCCAATCCTTTTCAATTAATGAGTTTACATGTGTATCAAAATTGTTTTCTATTAATGGCCCCTAGCATGCTTCCCCTAAATTAATACCCCATATTTGATGACTATTTAATGTCATAGATCCATCTGATCACATTTTAATTTATCAATTTATAGTACTTCAAGAAAAAACTATCTCATTTAACAATTTATTTCAACGTTTAAAGATTGTAAATTTTTCATCATCCAAAATGTATAAATTATTTATATTATTAAGAAATGAATTAATATATATTTTACAACACTTCTATATAATATATTTCTATCTTATAAAAATGTTATTGAACTTCTATCTTATATCTACTAATCTATGGAATTTTTAGTTTTGATCCTGATATTATTTTATCATTCCCAATTACTTCGAGTCTTTATATGTTTAGAGATCTTCTTCTGATATACTCGCTTCCATATTTTAATCATTTTTTAAAAAAACCATCCATATTTTAGCCATATAATTTATATTTAATGAAAAATCCCAAAAAATTATTTTTATGTATTGTGAAATGTAAAAATTCTTTCAGAATTGTGATCATTTTATGAAAAAAATAGTGTGTTCATCGAAGATAGTTAATTATCATAAATACACATAAATTTATATTTTCAATCTATAGTTTCAATCTCGAGATTATTCATTCCGTATGATTAAAATATATATTCATCAACTTAATGGTTATAAAACTCATATAACTTATGAGGTCTGAATTTTCCATTGTTACCATTCCTTTAATACAGTAGTGATTTTTATCATTCTAACTGATTTTTTCATGGGGGCAGCAACCCAAATTGTAAATTTTTAATTTTTATGTTCCAATTATTGTATCTCTTAATTGCCTAAATTTCAAACGGATTTTGGAATTATTTACACCATTTAATTTGGAATGATCGATTGGAGTGATGTCCAGGATCAATCAGAAATTTAAATTCCATATCAACATTCATAAAATTAAAAAACTAAAATTATGTTCATCCAAGTTCATATAATATAAAAAATTCATCAAATATAAGAAAAAATTTCATTCATTAATGAGAAATTTTCACCTCTATTCCCCACGAAATAAATAACTCCATCAGCCACTAGATACGACCTTTTAATTTAACTTGATATATATATATATATAATCATTAATTGTTTATCAAAAGCCATGTAAAATCATACAATTGAAAATATTGTCTGAGATTCTATCAATGAGTAGAAACCTATAAATATATTTTCACTAATAACTTTTGTTTATCCAAGAGAACATAATACATTGGAAGAAATTGTTAAAAATTTTACCTTTTTCTCTTATAATTTTTTTTATGTTATAATTTATCACATTTTTATTACTCTAGACTAGGTCACAATGTTACCACTTCTGAATTTTATTGAATTATGTTCTGATCATATTAAAATTATTCAATGAGGTTGGTTCACAAGAGGCTCATCCCAGTTAGAGAGGACTCTCTAGGTGCATCCAAGAGACCTGAGATCAAATATGGGTGGAGGAATATTTCGGGGGGGGGGGGGGGTACTGTAGAAGTACTGTAGTTGCACTGTAGCAGCACTATAGCGGGCACTATTCGGTAATCTAGCAGAACTGTAGCATGTACTGTATAATACTGTAGCATTTGGAACTATTCATCCATCTAAGCCATCGGGCCACCGGTTTGGTCCTCGGTTCCGCAAGGCATTTGGGCCACCCAAGGCCTACGGGCCAGTTGATTTTCATGGCCTTCGGGCCACCTTAAGGCTATAGGGCCACCCTAAGGCCTTCAGGCCACATGAATGCAGGCCCCAGACACACTACAATAACGGTGCAACCCAAGAAAAGGATTCAGAGCAGGTGCAATCACCATGGCAGAGCCAAATGTATTGTCTGAATGAGAGGGTATGTAAATTCCATCAGTACCAGCATGTGCTTGCATAGGAACCCTAGCCAGACTGTCATGAAAACATGAAGAGTTACTATCAAGATGCAGATGCGGGGGAGGGGTTGTTGCTTGTTGATAGTCTGATTGAATTCCCTCAAACCTTTGGGTCATGTAATCACTTAATCCTACAGGCCATGTAATCTCTAATCCTATGTGCGTTGTAAGGGTTCCCCCTCATCTCTAGAAAGGGGGTTATCAAAATTCAATAAAAATGAAGGATTTTAGGACATTAAAGCAGGCAATGAGGCTGGTTTCAACTTTCATGTTGACTAAGTTCATTTTTTGGACGATTCATGCATCCCCTTTTGTAGATATCTTTATTCATAATCAAATTTTCAACATTATTGAGTATCGGGTCACCCTATCTGCTAGAGATAAATAATTTTTTTCCATTACCTCACATGTTTTTTTAATATTTAAAATAGAAATATCTACCAAACACCATAAATAAATTATTCTTTTATAGACTCCAGATGGATCTATTCTGTGTTTAAATTAATTAAAATACCCACTTTAGATCATCCTTATTATATCCCCATATTGATCAAAATTCATATTAGTATCTATTTTTTTTAATGATTTTGGATTCTATTACATGTATTATAAGGTAAAACGTATGTCTAAAATAGTCTTCTTATCCTAGATGATTGGAGAAATATTCTAGGATATGGCCAATATTATATCGCCAGACACCTTTTTATGATGTTTTTCCACATCAATGTTTATCCATTTTATCTAACTTATACCAAATTTATAAAATTAGTTCTTTCTTGATTATATCGTAATAAATCTATGTTACCTAATAATATTAATTCTTCTAATATTGTTTTCCAAAATGGACCATTCTATATGGATTCCCCATAAATTACAAAAATACCTACCAAATTTAAAAAAATATGAGTAATTTGAAAATGATATTTTAGTTATTATCGAGAACACCCCAGATCATTTGATAAAACACCATAATAATATGATAAAAGTTATTGATATTACCACTCAAGAATGTGTTCATAAAAAGGTCATAATCGAATGATTGGGAAGGATGAAACATATCCATTAATGTTATCCACACACAATCATTGTTTTGTATCTGGGAGTAAACTCCTCACCCTAATCAACAATTTGACTCAAAAATATTCGGTTATATTTACTAAAAATATTAAATAATTTTTTCAGTAAAATATAAAAAGAAATGGAAAATTTTAAATGTCCAAACCAATTATATTTTTGGTTCCAAATTTCATCAAATGTCGAAAGAAAGAAGAATTAAAAGCCTTTATATTATTGTATCAAAATGGTTCAAATTTATATTATAAATCAATAAAGTATATAAATAACTCATATTAATTTATTAAAACATAAGAAATTCCCCACACCCCTTATATACTACAAAAACCAATCATATAATAACACCAAATTTCTACATTTATGGGTGTATAACAATTGAAAATTTTAATTTTCTTTCCCCTACATCATTCCTCCCTCTGACTTCTTATAACCATTTTTAGAACAATGAATCCAAAAATATCACTAATATCCCACAAAACCGTTTTAGATGTGATTAAACTTATCACTATCACTTTTCAGTGAACACTATAGGTGATGGATTTCTCATAGAAATGGAAATTGCATTGATCAATAGTTATATTTTTTCAGACATTCTATAACCTCACTACCCAAGCACTAAATAATTATACACTACACTTACATGAATAACATTTATACAAATGTTCCTCATAAATGAATTCGTAATCATGTATTATAATTTTAATAACATTTTTATCAAATTTTTTATGTAGTAGGAGTGTTCAAAAGTTTCCTAGAGTATCAAAAAAATGAAATTAAGTAAGTTTCAATGATAAATATTTTTCTTGTTAAATATATGTAGGGAATTAAATGTTAATTTATTATATATTAACAACTATATTGGATTCTATATTAAATAATTGCAGTATATACAATTATATAAACTGAAAAAATTTAATATATCCCCTTTATAGAGTAATGTATGTCAGTTATATGTCAAATCATCTGTATATTATTTATCTTTAATTAGTTAATTACTATTAAATATCATTAAACAAAAATGTTATTGGTTTTTTTAATAAAGGGTAATTTTGGAAGAAGGAATGTAATTGAGGTAGAAATAAATGATTCATATAGTAATATCCACATAAATTTCTATTGATTGATTAATTATTTTCTAAATATCATTTAGATGAAATATAACTCCTAAAGATATTAATTTCGAAAAAATTGATGTATCATCAAATGGATGATGGATCATAATATTTTTTACATGGGTAATATGGATATTCTCTAGGATATTTTTAGGTGGGCTTGTTCCTTAATTTGGGTTGGATGACAAGAATCATTGTGGGGAAGCGTTTTATTTTAATGGATATGTGATGAATGGAAAATGCCTTTATATTAAAACAGAATGGATAGTTTTGAAATTGAGAAATGGTTCCTATGTGATAGATTCATAGGATCAACCATGTAAAAATATTTTGGGATAATATATAATCCCATTATAATGATAAATTGTGGAAATCTACATTTTCATGATAATATATATATTTTAGAGAGATTTTAATTATTTCTTGATGTGTCGATGTTAGTGTACAATATGATGTTATTCTATTTTTATAATCTAATAGTTACACGTTGTATATAAATGAATGTCATGTGTGTATGCAAAAAGGCATATCAAATGATCATCATTGTGATAAATAAGTGTATTTCACAAGAAAAATATCTTTTTCCTTGGCAGTTTCATAGAAAGGAGTATATATTATTGTATATAATATTTATATACGAGAGTAATAAAATATATTTAGAAAAATAGCACAATATTCACTATATGAAGATGTGGAAGAGGTTTTTATCACTGACTGAATGAATGGATGATATGGAAGATAAGAGTGGAATAGGAATACACATTACAATGATAAAATGACTGTGATATATGTTCAATGAATATACTCTATATTAACTAGTTGAGTGAGAACACATTTTTGACATGATGATGATATAATTTTTTATTGTAATCATACTCCAATTCCATTATAAAATAGATTTAATTATTCGAAATTTTTTATGTAGAATAACATATAAACAATGTAAATTATTTATTTATATATTTTCCTATTTTTATTTTAATCTTATTCATTATGATGTTATTATCTATGTTTTAATCAATGTGTTGGATGTTGTGTGGATATTTAATCCCGTTCTCTTCAAATTTACTATGAATCATTAACCTGGGTTTATAATGATACATTTATTCCACCTGTATTGTTCATGAGGAATTTTTTTATGATTTTATATATAATTAATCCTACAAAAAAACCCATATATATATATATAAGAATGAAATGATATTATCCCTCCCAATAATTATAATTAAAATAACTCTAGATGTTACACATATATAAGATGTTTTAAATTTTCCCCTATTACAAAAAATATTATAGAATCATAGTTCCTCCCAAATATATTAGACATGAAATCTATTATAAATATGGTCATTCCCATGGTGATCAATTTAATTTCCACTATACATGTCATTCATTGGGTAATGAATCAAAAATAATAAACCATCGAAGTACCCTGAATGGAATTAATTGAAAATTATAACATCATTATAATATATATAATTTTAATTAAGGTCTTATCCATTATATAACAATTCCAATGATCCCCTTATAATTAGATCCATTAGAAAAACTGAATTCATCCAAAACAAATAATTCATTATCAAACACTAATTATTTAAATCAATTGATGGGAAAACAAAACAAAATCCCATTTTTGTGTAGTTTTTAAATCATAAATAAATATACTTAGTGTAGTATATTAATTAAATTCACGTTTTTGTCAATTAAATGGTTTGGAAATAAAATTTATGACATGTTTTTTAAAATTAATAACTCGATGAGGACGGGGGAAATTCTAAAATCAAATTAAAGGAACAATAAGAATATAAGATGAAAATCTATATATGAACAGTTTCCATTTCATAGTTTTATTTTAGAAAGGACAAAAAATATGAATATATACCTAATATACATCATATATTATTTGTGACTTTCCACCATCACTAATACGGCTACCTTCCTTTTTAATGGAATGTTGATCACCCCAAAATGTTGTATGAATAGTTCCACCCAATTAATTTGGTTCCCCCATGGTGGATCAAAATGTAAATTGTGAAAATAGTATGAGGAACTATGTTAATACTAACTTATTATATTGAATAATTTTTTTATTAATTTTTTTCCCATGTATAATACAAATATGGTGGATAAAAAATAAGAATCTTTGAAAAACTCAATATGTAGGTTAGTAAGGATATTTTGGAAAGTAATAAATAAAAATATTTGGTATATGTCATTTCTGGGGAACTTTTTAAAAAATTTCTAGTTTGATAGATGAATGACATATTTTAATCCTCAATGATTACAAAATTCAAAATCATGTTAAATGGACTATTAATATGAATTTTCATAAAGCCTCTAAAAATTTTATGAGCATGGATAAAATGTCTAAAAATATAACTATAATATATTGTGAAATATTAATGGATGATGAATATCATATTGACTATATAGAATGCATTTATAACCCATACCATGCTTGGGAGAGAGCATAAAATCATAAACGGAATACAATAATGTTTATAAAGAATTTAGTTGAATGGAGTCTTGTCTATTATATATGGATGATGTATTTCCCCCCCATTATTATACAATGTTGGATATTTCATGACATGTTGATGCAATTATTTAACTACATCTATAGTTCACCAGGGTATGATTTCTTGGTTAATCACATTTACCAAGAATATTTTCTGTAAAAAAAGTGAAAACTCTATAAAGATAACCATTAAAAAATTATTTACATTTTCTTGTCAACATGATTGGAAAGGGAGTAAATAGATTATTTTAATGGGTTAAAATACAATTAAATATATTAGATGTGGAAAAAATTTACAATTTCTCCATTATAGTACACTCAGACACTAACAAGTAACATTATTTTACTAATGTAAATAATGGTATGATTACTCTAAAATTATTTGTTTCCTTACATATTATTGATTTTAACACCTTATGTGATGTGGAAACATAGTGTACTGTTTAATTACATGATAAAATTACATATATATGATATATGATCAAAATTTGAGTGTGATAAGATGTTTTCTTGACACGTCATCAATTTAAGACTCCTGATATGTGAGCTCCACCAAACATCCCATAAATACCATCAAAATGGTAATATAGTAGAGAAAAATAACTAGTTTAATCCATTTCTGAAACCCAACCATAATTAAAAAGGATATCCATATTTTTCTAATGAATAACGAATCATAGAATATTTTGTTTATTTTGAGATGTTTTGGTGACTACATGATAAATTTATTGAGATAAAATTTATGTTGAGAAAAACAAATAGTCTAATGATTGTATTCCCCCCTTTAATATCCCTCCCAATATGTATAAATTTTATAAAAAATAATATAAGAATAAATCCACCAAAAAATATATTTTTATAGAAACAAATTTTACATAACAAAGACTTTAGGTGATTAATTTTTATCCTCAAATTGAGAAGCAAACCCGGCTGGGAAAACAAGCCATCCCATACAGACCAAGGATAGTTTTAATCCATGATTTTATCTCCCTATGTTTTACGGATAATTTTATTTCCAAAAAAATAATGTATATAATTTAGAAACGTTTTATTATATTCTATTAAAATATTCAATCATGGTTTGGAAATGAGGAATGATATATATAAAATAATCTATGAAAAAAAATTTTATTTAAAGTGGAACATTTCAAAAAATGGTACCTAAAAACATGCACTATACAAAATAGAATATTACATATAATGGGGGATTACATCGTTTTAATGAGTATAAATTATAATATGATGATAAATAGTAATGAATCATATCATTAAAAATATGAAATAGAGTAGATCCTCTCAACTCGTGATAATGATCATTAGTAAATCTATACTTATAATGGGATAGAAAAATCATGGAATAAAAATGAATGTTTGAAAATATATAATAATAATTATTGGAATGAGATTTGTTATATCATAGGTTGGAACCAAATAAATTTATTATATGTAATGGGTATAATATATATTTTATAAAGTGGATATAGTAATTATTAATATGAGAACTAGTAATATAGTCATTATATATAAATCTATCCAATATGTATTTTCATGATTTTTATCATCTATGAAAAATATATAATTATATAATTCTAAAATAATAGACAATGAAATAAAAATAAAATACATACATAAAATCACAACACAGAAATATATATTTATGTGATATATATCATTAATATAAATAAGTTATGATATTTTGTCTTTATAAAATGCATTTATATATTTATATATAAATTGAATGACAAAATTAATATATTATATTATAAATTCTATTTTTATATGTATTTAGTGAATATTGTTAAATATATGAATGATATTATTCATGTAAATATTTTTCTATAAATGGTGTTATTTTATTACACATAAATTAAATTCAAATATCATTAATGAAAATAATATTTTTTTTCAAATATAAAAAAATTATATTGGAAGTAATTTAACTTATAAATGGTAATAAATAATTAGAAAGTCAGTTAATACATAAAAATAATTTTTTTATACATTATACATTAAATATATTTTATTTTTTATTTTTATAAATTTTATTTTATAAATTTTATTTAGAAATTGGATTCATCATTTTATAATTAATCAGCTGGGGACATCATATATGTATTGTAAAATGAGATTTTCGTGGTAAATATTTAATAATTGACAATAAGGGTATATGATTTAATTTAATGTGTATTGAATTTTTATATATTAACATAAAACATAGAAAATATATAATATCTTACACATTTTGTAAATTTAATCCCATATTCACCACGAATAATTCATCACCTTACTCATCCAAATCATATGTGATTTCATCTCTACCCATCACCAATCTTTAGTTTCTAATAAAGTATCCCTATTTTCCACACTAAAATGTGATAAATATATCCACTTAAAGTAAAAAATTATATTTTAAAATTAAATTGTATCTCAGCACATTAAACTCCCATATATCCACCTTTCAAATTTGTTAACATCTATTCTGATGAAGAATTCCTAAATACCAGATTTTAAATAAATATTTAATGGGAAATATTCAATTCCTAAATGGTTTTAATACCGAATCCCTTACATTTTCATCTCTATAATTCTCTTAGAAACCTATTCTAAAAATTACAACCTAATGGAATTAGTGTTATTTTTATATTTAAATTATTTTATATTGATGGAAAATACATGATTTATTTCCCTCCCTCCATTAAAAAATGAAAAAATCTCCCTTTTATATGCAGAAAGCCACACTTATAAACCATGTATACAAAATTTCATAACATCAATACATATATGTTTGTATTAATGAATATAATGAATAAAATGATATTTATAAAATAATTAATAATCACTGAATTCTATTAATATCTGATATTTTATTTAAAATTTATCATTTTTTGGTTAAATATTATCGATACAATATCATAAATGACTCCAAATTGAAAAATCGTAACTAATGTCCACCTTAAATTGAATTATAACCTTAATAATCATCACAAAAATTATATTCCAATACAATGAATATTAATTTATGTTATGATTTATTATTAAATTAAATGAAACTTGTTCCTTCGGGATTCCCTAATTACAACCCATATACATTACTTCAATAAAATTAATATTGGAATAAATTAATTATTAATAACAATGAGTCCAATAAAGAATAATATTGTAATTTTTAAATATTTTTCAAATAATGATGATTGGCATTTCCATTACAATTATTGTATAAACATTCAATGTTTCTAACCGAATATGTTGAGAATAATCATCTGAAAACAAATAATTTTATATTTTATTATTATAATTGATGATTATACATAGTTATATTATTCAATTGGGTTATATAAAAATTGATTAATATGTATATTTATATATTAAATGATAATAATGTTATTTCATAGAAAACTATATTAAGTAAAGGATATCATCCAAAATTTCCTTAAATGAAACACATTATCATGTTATGCACATATGATACTTTTGAATGAAACTATAACCACCCATAATATTACATGTGAGTGGTTATAATTTTTCTCGTTATAATGGAAATCAATTTGGTATAGCTATCATACCGAGGCCTCATAAACATATTTTACTTTATTATATATAATTAGATCACCAAATTGGACCAAAAGTTATAATGTAATATGTACAAATAACTATATATAAACACGTAATGTATTGACATCCTTTTCATCCTCATTACAATCAAAATTTCAGTTATACTAGGTGTCAATATTTTGAATACCTCAACAAATAGATAAAAAATGATATTTTCAATCCCATTTTTACCTATCAATGTTGGTCTGTATCTTGTGTATGTTGGTGAAAATAGCACCACCAAATTACACAAAAAATGGATTACCCATATTTGGGATCCATTAGTCTGGGTGCTTGTTGGATGCGCAGTTCAACCATAAAAGAGTAGAAAAAAATTCAAATTCCCTATATATATAATTATAATAATCTATAATAGATTTGTGACTCAATATAGTTTCTCAAATTATTTAATTATATACATTAAACATTCTAATCGCACATATACAACACATGTGTCAGAACTAATGGTGACACAGGTAATGGAAATTTCCATAAAACATTATATCATCCATTAACTTGTTTTATATTAATAATTATATGAATAATTCCATGTAGATCATCTATTTTAGGATATTTCATTATGAAATATTCCATATAATATAAAATTAAACTATGTGGTTACTATCATAATCATAATTCATTAAACTACATAATTACGTATTCTCCACAGGAAGAAAAACTACAAGGTATAGTGTTATCTGACAACATTAATGTATTATGTTATAACTATGGGAGATTTTATTCCACTTAAAATTTGATATGTAGTAATCCTCCATAATTTTCAAATAAAACATCATAAATTTTCCATTCCCATTCTCATAAGATAATATTAATGATTAAATTAAATCCCCATATGAAATGAAAAATTCCATTACGTTAAAACAAAATATTTTCTGTCTAGGCCACTTAGCAATAAAATCACTCATATCCAAGATAATATCTATGTCTTTTCAAACTAATTCTTCACCACAAATGGTTACTCGTATATTAATTCAACACCGACAATTACTATGAATCATTCGTATTTTCATCCTTACCATATCATATTAAAATGTATAGATCTATATTTATAAAATAAATAAATTTTATGATGTTCACATTAAGAGGAACTGAACTATTTGATTTTATACATCCCTAAGAATAGTAAATATGAATCTGGATGAATGATTCTAATCCCAAATCAAAAATCATATAATACCTACAAATATGGTGAAAAAAACTAGAGATCCCAAATATTTCTATTTATACTATAATTACATAAAAGAATAATAGGCTAGTAAAGATACGTTAAGTATGAGGCAACCCATATACATATAGATTATTTCATTAATACAGATCTTATAACAGAACAAAATATTCACATCTATCTATCATTTATATTTTAAATAGGAAGATTTACATGTGATAATAACTAATTTCTAAAATGGGGGAATGTAGTTCCATATTAGGATTTAGAAATAATTCATAAAAATTAATTCAATATATTTTATATTCCCATGGTAGAAAAAAATCCCTTCTAATAGGGTGTGATATGTTAGACCTCCCATACGCTTTAAAAATGTGATATCCTATGCATGACTTGGGATAAAACCCATGAATTACTTCTATATGGATTGTGGGTGTATAGTAACACCTCTATAATGGATGTGGGAGTCAGTGGGTAATTATAGTTCTTTAACAAAACCCATTTAAAATATTCGATATGATAGTATATAAAATACATTATGATTTTTCATCCCTACTCATCCCCTTCAAATGAATCATTAATCCATAAATTTCTTGTTTGTTGGGATAAAAATCAGACATTATAAATTACAACCCTATGAGTTCAATTATTAATATGTTCTACTTATATATCATTATATTAAAAATTGATATATTAAATGTCTATGTTTTCAGTAATATTCTATTATTTAATTATTTTTGATTTCAATAATATTTTTCAATCCTTGTTTTTTCCAAGATAGCTTCTTTTAAAAAATACTCTTTTCTTATCCTTTAAGCTCCACATTATTTTATTTTTCATTACCATATCTTATGGAGAATCATATTATGTAAAATATTACTATAAGGGATATATGTGGGGATAAATCTATTTGATATATTGTAGATATATTATAAAATATGCAATTATTGGTCTAGTGGGAACAATTCCCATTAGGTGGAAAAATTAATAGTTTTATTAGTAATTTTTCTTCTTAAATCTCAAAAACTATAAATATATAAATTCATTTGTATTGATGTGTCTCAATATTATTTTTAAATATTATATATATAAATGGTTGTGTTTGGGTTAATTTAGTTATCTATAAATTTGTTATATAAAAATGTGTTATTGGCACAAAATCCAGGTGTTAGGGTCTATGGTATAACAATTGTTAACAAATAAGCATTAAAATAACATTATAGGTCAGTGTGATTAAAATATTTATTCCTAAAGGATATTAGGTTTGGTTTTTGATTTATGTTTATATGTAAATGTCATATTTTAGAAATTGTAAAAGATTTTGATATATATTTATTGGTATGAATTTGTATGTTTTATGGTGATACAGATTGTTTTAAATACTTGATGATAAATTTCAATGTATTACATGTTTTGGATTAATTAATAAATAGAAATATTTAAATATCATTGGATATTAATAATAAAATAAATTAGTGGAAAACATATTGAAATATATATATAGAAATACATCGTAAATATTTTTAAATGTATAGAGTTTTTTATTTCTTAAAATGAAATCTCAGTCATGATACAAACAAGTGAATTCATATATTAGAGACACTTCCCCAATGGGTAATCATAAAAGAAAAAGTTTGGTGGGGTATTAACTCAATATTTATATGATGGATAATATCTGGGTTTAACTGCTTATACGGTTTGAAAATAAATGGTTATATGCTTTAGATGAATTATTTTCTCAATATGAAACATTATAATGGAAAAAATGTAATTAGATGATATAATATATAAATTTTTATTCTAGAGTTCATAAAGAGAAAAATTAAAATGGAATACAAAAGTATAACTATAGCAGATATATGTTGATCTAGTTATACCAATGTTGTTCTAAAAGATTCATAAGCTGCTGTAAAGGTCATACCGTTGAAGACATCTTAAAATTTTGATTTATTCAATATATGATCATTTACATTGATATTTTTAGATATTATAATTATCATTATTGTTTATGTATTTAGTTGGAATGTTGAATATGAAAATGAATATACCCATGATATATCTCTAGATACCCATAAAACATGTATATAACAGAGGATTGAAGTATGAAATATATTTTTATGAATATAAAATTATTCTTATTGTAAAGGATACATGGGTTTTTTAATAGAACCCTAGACACTGAGTTGTAAATTATGTCTTCCTTATTTCTAAGAGATATATTTTCATTATTGAGTAGTAATTAAAATTAATATGAATTAATTTCCATATTGAGATCATGTAACTCTTGGAGTTATATGAGTCATTTTATTTCATTAAACATTATTTTTACCATTCCGTAATATAATATTTATAATCTATTAAATATTTTATTTTGGAATGTTTAATGAGTAATAAAATATATAAATCAAACTAAATACATTGTACTCATTTATAATGGAATGCCAAAAATGAGAAAAGGAAAAATTTTATTACCCACCAAGGAATACAATAAAAACATGGAATAATAAATCCATCTAAAATCAATTAATTAAATTATTAAAATAAAATGAAAATTAATATATCATAAAAAGAAAGAGTTCTCTTCGATCATCTCCACCCATGAGAAACAATATAAGTAACAAAACGAAAAATTTCATGGAATAAATTAAATGATAAAAAATGTTATGAAATATAACTTTAAATTAATTAATTGATTCCTATGATATATAAAGTTGTGAATTAATTTATTGGATGTAATAGGTAAATTATATTTTTAATGAAAGGAGAAATAGTATGTGGAGAAATGGTAATTAGAAATATTTATTTTGGAAATATGGTCATTTGAGATACATGTATACATTTGGAATACTTATTTTTTATATTTTATGCACAAAATTTATAATAATATAATTCACAAATAACATACACTGAAAAAAATTAGATATTATATTTCCAAATTTATTGATGAAAATATTATTCTATGAAAACTAATATAATTATCAAATAATATTATTATTTATTTATAAATTTCACAGAATGATTTTATAATCAATTTTATTATAATCTAAATATTAGGAATACAAATAATTAATTTAATGGTATTTAGTTAGGATTATTTTTTGAGAATGTTATATTATTCAATAAACATTATTTATAAACATATTTTATTTTTTATGTAAATAAATTAAATTTACATCTTTTTTATGAAACAAAAAATGATTTTATGTATATAAAACAATATTATAGCATAAATTTAACAACTAATTTATGAGACATTTTAATAAAATAGTAAATTTATTAAAAACAATTTATCATGGGGAATTTATTTTTCTATTACATCATTGTTAATTTATAATATACTTTTAAAAAGTTATATATTTAATTATATATTATGATGTAATAAATGATTCAAAACATTAAAATTATGAATGAGGAATTTCATATTTTTGGTAAGAAAAATAATACCACGGTTAATATTTTTATAATGATTAATAGAGTTTAAATGGGTTTCATTAGAGTGTATTGAATTATAAAAAATTAACAATAATCTCGGACCTTATAAAAGATATATATTATATGTATAATTAAATACCAATTTCCCCACTTACATATTATTATATAATTTTCCAATCACACATGTGATTATATCATTCTCTATAACATAGCTATAGTTTCCAAAATATGACAACCATATTAACATATAAAATTAGATCATTTATACCATCATAAAAAAATTATTATTCATAAAAATTACAACAAATATCATTTAATTTTAAACCCGTATAACCCTCTTGTATGTTTTGAAGAATATGGCCCCATGAGGAATGTCAAAGACTTTCATTTCAACAAGTTACACTAAGGGTTGATTCATTTCCTCAATGTGAGTACAATCCACACCTTCTCCTTTTATTCCCAATATTTTACAATAAGACTATTCCAGAAATAATATCAAGATCACATAATTATAACTTTTATATTTTAATGTGATTTTCTTTATAGAACAGCTGTGATATATTTTTCAATCAACCATTTGAAAATAAAAACACTACCTATGTTTTGTGATGTGTATGACTTCTTTGAATGAATTATTTCATTTTCATCATCATTATACAAGGAAGATTATAATAATATATTTGTTTTATAATTTTTTTTATAACCTGATATTTATTAAAAAAATATATTTATTTCTTTTATTTTAATAATATACAACCTTATGATTATTAAAATTTATTAAAACATGATTACTAAAAAAACTATTTTATGAATTTTGACTAAAAACTACTTTAATAAAACAAGAATATTTAAAATAATTATTGACATTTAATAAAAAAAAATTATACATATTTTTCTACTATGGTATCAGAAATTATCATGATTAAGGTATAATATCTCATTAATTTAGAAAATTAACTAAAATATGTTATTTGCAAATTCCATTCTAACTATCCATATTCATTCCTTCAATTAATTGATTAAGAGAATATAAATCATTTAAAACAATGATTCTATTAAATTTATTTATCTAGGAATAAGTAACATATAATAAATAATAATTGATTGAGATCTCCATTAAAAAACATGAATAAAATAATTAATGACACTAAAATCAATTGATAAAAATAAACAATAACTTATTAATTAAATATATAATAAGTAAATATAATTGAATGTTATAAAATTTTATATATTTTAATACGGTTCTAAAATAATTCATTGTGGTATATATTTTGATTATACAGACGGATAATGTAATCTCATGGAAAGTCGTAATAAAAGTAACGGAGGTTTTAATAATTTGCCTTCGTTAATCATGGGTACTTATTGTAATCTAGACACACACACACACACATATATATATAAATATAATTATTTATTAGAACAATACAGATAATGTAATAGAACGATTTATAATGTTACTCATTCAGTCCATATGAATTTAATTTTTTCCCTTGTGTTTATGTATATTTATTTTATCCATGGATATATTACATTTCCTTATAATAAATTAAATAGAAATAGTTTAATAATTTTTATTACTTATATTTTATTCACGATTTATTTATTCAATGAAATATTCTCTTATATGACACCAATTCCTAATGATTTTTTCTAAGCATTTTTTTTCTTTTTCCCCAGATTATGAAGAAGAGTATTATGTATGATATGAATATATGGGTTGGAAATGTAGAAATATTTGTAATAGATGTTGAATATATTTTAAAAATGAAAATATAATTTAATTTATGTTAAACATACCAATTGGATGTAAAATATATTAGTTTTATTAATTAAATTTTATTTTTGTAACTACCTAACACTTTATATTTAAAATATCATGGGTGTGTAGAAATATCAAATAATTTTTCTGTATATTGTAAATTATTATGGCTATGTACATGTTACATCTCATGGTTATAATCATAATATATAAAAAATGTCCTTATATCACTTGATCATAGAGTGTGGTCCTGGGATGTCATATTGGGTATAGAAAAATGATTATATATGTCATCACCGAACATTCTTAATGATACAACTTCCATAAGATAAATACCATAATATATCTAAGAATCAATTAGATAGATGTCACGACGCACCATCAAAAAAGGAGGGAAGGGTCAGCAGATTGCCAGGCCCTTCCTTATTTAAGTTGAAGGAGAGATAATGACCCTCGAAACCCACTTTCAATAGGTCCCGGAGTGGCTACTAGCACCAAGGGTATAGAAAAATTCTCTCAAATGGAAGGCATTACCCTTTTTATTTTACAGGATCGAGAGATAAGGAGAATAAAACCCGACAACACCATGGTAGAAAGAAATGTAACTCCAACAGTAAACCATTCTCACATGCATGTTTCAAAAGTAAAAGCCACAAAGTGGAAATGGTGACTACAAGGTAAGTACCAAAAATAAAAACAACAATTGCAACTGCTCCAAAAGTCCAAGCTAGTAAGGTCCTGAATGATCCCCAAAGTCCTCCGGGAAACTTGAAAGAAGTTTTATATACGTAGGGTGATCATACAAGTACACTCAATAGGTAAAACCAAGACTCTCGTGCACAAGTGGGGGAACGTACTAAAGTCCCATTAGAAAAAAAAAAGTAAACGAAACACCTAACAAGGCAAACTATCCATCCCAGGCCTCACCAAGGCTCACTCCAAAAATAACGCAAGTCAAGAAATATATATAATAAGAGCACACCAATATTTGGGTACCCCACGCCACTTTCCCATTGGTTATTGAGACATCCTACGCATCGGACCAATCCCACCATTCTCACCGCCGCCCCTATGCCACACCCGCCAGCACACACCTGGGCCACAACCACACGCAGTACCACTGCTGAAATCCTTCCCGCACACACCTGGGCCTCAACCGCATGCAATCCCACTGCTGAATCTCGCCTGCACACACTTGGGCCACAACTGTCACATGTAACCATGCCTGCAAACAACTAGGACAGAACAACCACCACCACGCCCGAAGACACCTAGGCCTCATCCCGAAGACGCTTGGGAAAATAACTTGCCGCACACACCTGTCCAATCACCACACCACCCCGCCCGAAGGTTCATGGGCTCATAATGGACTTCAGGCCATCACAGCCTGCCCGAAGATACTTGGGCTATTCGGGAACGGTAGCAGAAAAGGAGCTAATAACCAGCCACTAAGAATAGTGTTGGAAAAAACACCCTCCCCCGTGAAATGGGGATGTTCGGCACTATGTTCTCAATTTGGGTGGGGCGTGATTAAGAAACATAATGCTACAAATATATATATATCTATATATCTATATATATATAACATGAACTCACCCAAAGGTAGGTTTTTCTTTAGACAACCTACATATCACAACAACACTCAAGTCCGAGTCACGACTCACGCCAAAAACCCATTTGTCCCCTTTCTTATTTCACGTTCAGTAATAATGTTTACGTTTAAGCACTACTCGGCAACTAGTAGGCATAGGCATAAGTCCAGAATAGTAAACAGTCAAACATCAACCAAAATGTCCACACCTGGTTCTCAACAACAGAGGATTCCACCCCAATTTGTGATATAAGAATGTAACCACCTGGATTTAAAACTCACAACCACTGAATCCACATCAACAGGAGATCTCATCCCCCAAATTCACACAACCACCGAGAGTATAAAAGAACAGGGGATCCCATCCCCTCCCACATTTCCAGCAATCGGCCCGAAAGGAAAACAACCAACTACCACCACCAACACAAATCAGGGATTTTCAGATTTAAATGACTTAACACACTCCATGATTTCAAATTATGTGTGTTCTAACCTGGAGTTATCACAGAAGGGTTGATCCTGGTGCTTTCAATTTTTCAGCTGGATATACATGACTAACTGATTCACTTTTCAAAGCAGGATTTTACAACCACAAACATGCCATTTAAAACATAAGTAGGGTTTATTAGTGCACAAACAATGACCACCAACGACCTCGATTTTCAGAAGGCATAAGCCAGCACAACTCAACAAGATGTTCATAAAAGAATCAGCATCAAAATATAAAACACCATCAACGATCATAGCCCCCCCCCCTCTTCTTTCTTTATAGAATTCGTTATTTATCTTTAATTATGTCTGGATCACCCAATTCTACAGGACCAAAAGCACACCCACCCCGCATGATACACAAAAGAGATAGACGGAGGAGAAATTCCCTACTTTTTGATAGATGATCGACGTTTAGGCTAGCGGTGCGGAACCATACAGATAACGATGTGGCGGGCCCGATGCACCAGAAGCTATTTGTGAAAAGTCACGATCGAATAAAGGAGAATCTGTGGCTAACCCTTATATTATAAGAGTCGGGGACGGTTGAGGTGAAAACGAGAAACCGCGTAAGGCGCGGTGGTCGTGGGTTGATCACATGGCTCCACTCGTCACAAAAGGGGGTCGGGTTGTTTAAGCCGACTCATGAATTGATGAAGCATTTAATTAAAACTATTATGGTCATTATGGTTGTTAAAAATATGGTTAAACGAGTCAGAATAGGTTTTAAAACCCTATTTACGCAAAGAAGGGCTACTGGGAACAACTTGACAAGGTCGGGTGACGCCGATCAGTCGCGCCGATCGGTCCCACCGATCGGTCTCGCCCATCGTTCTCACCGATCGGTCTCGCCGATCGGTCTCCCCGATTGGTATCACCGAGATGCCACTCCTTTAGAACCCGGATTTTGGAAAAGGGTAGGACCAAGAGAGTCTGAGTCATCACATCAGATACCTCTCAAACTATTCTCGTCCCGGAGAATTTAAACAACCCAGAAGGAAAGGGCGGGTCCGAACAACCACCCCAAAAAATACCTCTCAAGAGTGCAACTCATCGCTATCTAAGAACATCTTCCTATCACGAACCAAGCAACATACCATGCCAAACTGCCCGAGTACGTGGGTTGGGGAGTCTCTTCCCCCATGTCAAGATATTATCCGCTTTGGGCGGCACTGACTCGCCCGCACGGGTTTAATCGCATCCACCTTAATGCGTCTTGATTAGTGGCCAGGTTCTCTCCTTCCCTATAGCTGAGGGTATTCACTCACATGCAGAGGAATGAAACTAGTACATTTCATAGCCAAAAGACAAAACGTTCTATCACAATAGGTACAACAAGGAACAAAACGCAAAACAACTCTGGGTACTGGGTACACATATGTGCTTCCCTCTCCCACGTACTCTCCTCAAGCCCACCATGTATCCACAACACGCGAACCAAGGGAATGGTTCGCCCACGAACCACCTTCTCCTTGCGATCCTCGATCATCACTGGACTATCCACAATGGTCATGTCGTCCTCGATGTCCAGCTCGCCCGAATCAAGGACGTGCGAATCGTCGTGCAGATACCAACGGAGCTGGGACACCTGAAAGTCATCATGTATCCTTAGTAGCGGCGGTGGAAATGCTAGCTGGTAAGCCACTTCGCCGACCCGCCGTAACACATGGAAGGGACCGATGATCCTAGGGGAACGCTTACTCCCCTTACTGAACCTCCACTGCCCACGCCGAGGGGAGACCTTCAAGAACATGTGGTCCCCAGCCTCAAACTCCAAGGGCCTCCTCCTGGTATCAGCATACGACTTCTGTCGTTCCTGGCCTACCTTCATCCTTTACCGTATGAGCTGAACCGTCTCTGTCGTGTTCTGCACCACCTCCGGACCAAGGATGCCTGCCTCTCCAACTTCGATCCAACACACTGGAGAACGGCATGGCCTCCCGTACAAAGCCTCAAACGGGGACATGCCAATGGTATAGTGGTAGCTATTATTGTAGGAAAACTCTACCAAAGGCAAGTTTTGCACCCATGACCCTCCTGAGTCCAGAACACATGCTCGCAACATATCCTTTAAGGTATGGATGGTGCGCTCCGTTTGTCCGTCTACTTGGGGATCGAATGTAGTGCTAAGGCGTAACTGGGTGCCAAACGCATGCTGCAATCCTCTCCAGACCCGCGAGGTAAACCGTTCATCCCTATCCGAGACTATAGAACTCGGGACTCCCTGCAACCGCACCACCTCATCCACGTAATTTCATGCCAAAGCACCCACAGCACTCGACTCCCTGATCGTCAGAAAGTGAGCCGATTTCGTCAACCTGTCCACTACCACCCAGATGGCGTCATACCCTCCTTGGGCCTTGGGTAGTCCCATGATGAAATCAATTGAGATGTCATCCCACTTCCACTCTGGGACACCTAGGGGATGTAGTAGGCTGCCTGGAACTCGGTGTTCATCCTTCACCTACTGACACACTATGCACTTGGCCACAAACTCTACCACCGCTCTCTTAACACCGGGCCACCAAAACAGCCTCTTCAAACCCTGGTACATCTTCGAAACTCCAGGGTGTACCTCCAGGGGTGAGTTGTGGAACTTACTGAAAACCCTGCCGCGCATCGCCTCTAGGAAAAACAACCTTCCCTGGAAAAGCATCTGGTTCTGACCATCCTTGGTCCATCCTTCCGGAGCATTGCCCCGGTCAACTTGGTTACACATCACTTTTCACTCTAGGTCTCCCCACTGAGATTCTTCCACCTACTGAAACAAGGATGACTACATTATCATCATATATAGGCATCATGTTCCACTATCCATTGTCGCATCTAGGTGTAAGGCAGTCAACTCTTCCATTGCCTTCCAGGCGTCCGCCGACTCTCGGACCACATCCTTCTGTGTCCTCCTGCTCAAAGCATCGGCCACCACATTTCCCTTGCCCTCATTATAATAGATCTCGAGGTCGTAATCCTGGATGAACTCAACCAATATCCACTGTCGCAAGTTTAAGTCCCGCTGGGTGAAGATATACCTCATGATTTTGTCATCCATGAAGACCACAAAGCATTCCCCGATGAGGTAGTGCCTCCATAACATTAGCGCAAAAAGGAACACTACAAGATCTAGGTCGTGGGTGGCGTAATTATGCTCATGGGAACGCAGCTGCCTAGACCCATAAGATATCACCCCTCGTCGCTGCATCAACACGCATCCCAGGACCTGTCCCGAAGCATCGCAGAATACCTCATAGGACACCCCTTATTCTGGTAATCTCAGCACTGGGGCACTGACCAACTTATCCTTCAGATAGCTGAAGGCTGACTGGCACTGCTCACTCCATACTAATTCCTGGTCCTTCTTTGTCAGAGCCGTCAAAGGGGATGCTACTCGGGAGATGTTGGGTACGAATCTCCGGTAGTAACCTGCCAGCCCGAGGAAACATCATACTTCTGCCAAATTCTTTAGTGCTGCCCAAGAAACAACTGCCTCAACCTTTGATGGGTCGACCACTACCCCCTGCTCAGACACTATGTTCCCGAGGAAGTGCAATTCTTGTGTCCAGAACTTTCATTTTGACAACTTCCCATATAGCTGGTGATGTCAGAGGACCACCAAAACTGTCCTCAAGTGCTTTGCATGGTCCTCCTCTGATCTAGAGTAGACCAGGATGTCGTCGATGATCACAACCATGAACTGATCCAGTTACTCCCGGAATATGGATTTCATAATCCCCATGAACACAGTCGGGGCGTTCGTAACACCGAAGGGCATGACTACGAACTTGAAGTGTCCATACCTGCACCTGAACGCTGTCTTCGGGATGTATCTCTCTTTCACCCTCAGCTGGTGGTACCCAGACCGAAGGTCGATCTTCGAGAACCATCCTTCCCCTTTCAGCTGGTCAAAAAGATCATCTATCCTTGGGAGAAGGTAGCGATTCTTGATCATTACCTGATTCAACCTCCCGTAGTCTATGCAAAGCCTATGACCTCCATCTTCCTTCTTTGCAAACAAGACTGGAGAACCCCATGGTGACACACTCGGACGAAAATAACCCCTATTCGTCAGATCATCAATCTGTATCTGCAACTCACGTAGCTCCGAATGTGCCATCCGTTAAGGAGCCATCAAGATTGGACGAGCGCCAGGATGCTGGTCTATCCCGGACTCGATATCATGTCGAGGGGGTAGAGTCGTCACCTCCTTAGGAAATATGACCATAAACTCATGGACGATATCTTGAACTTCCACCATTTCTGTATCTATTGATTCTACCATCAGCTCGGTCAACACGGAGAGGAGAGGTTCCTCTCTCCTGTTTCCCTTCAGACTGCTCTGCTCACCGGTGTAGGTAACACGCCGGCTGTCCAAGTCTGTGAACACCACCCTTCTTCGAAAACAGTCGATGACGGCACACACAGAAAATAGCCAGTCAATGCCTAGGATGACATCGTATGGCTGAATCTGTAGCAGAAGAAGATCCCAAACCGACTGATGTGGCCCTATCATCGGTCTACATCCCCGAAAAACGAACAACAAGTCAGTCTGACATCTAACTGGTGTGCTTAACACCAGGGGCACTGGAAGTCTCTCGGAATCTAGTCCCAAGGCAAGGGCTAGACTAGGTGCAACGAAGGAGTGCGAAGCTCCGATATCGAACAAAGCATATGCAAGAGTTCTAAACAGACTGATCATAACTCGAAAAACCTCTGGCCCTGCTGGGACTACTACCTCTGCAGCGTGCAACTGTCCACGCCCGGCTCCCCTTCCCCCCGGTTGTCGGCCACCTCCCTGACCACACTTTGGTCGAGGTCCCTTTGGAGCTCCTTGAGGTCGGCCTCCTCCTACATCTTCCCTCGGAAGAGTGGGAGATCCCTGTCCCTGCTGCTGCTGGTGGAAAGGTCTAGCTGGAAACTGCTGCTGGGGCAGGTGCTGGGGCTGACTGCCACTACTGTACTACACCCGGTCTGGGAACTGACTCTGGAGATGCCCAGGGCTCCCACATATGATGCACCGTGGTCCCAGGCCCGTAGGAAAAGGGCGAGGGTAGGGGGATCGAAACTGAAACTGTTGTGGCCTGCTCCCTGCGGGTCGGAACCTAGAGGGTCCTGACGCTGGAGTCCTGGTGCTGACGGCTTTCCCCTTTGATGGTCCAAGTTGGATCCCCTCTCGCGACACACCCCCTAGAGCATGCATCCGCTCCACCACATCGGCCTTCTTCTGGACCTCCAAGTACGTCGGCAGGGTAAAGGGGGTAACAACATACTGGAGGGAGGGTCAGAGTGCCTCCTCCAAACGTCTTGCCTGAGACTCCTCATTGGGAAAAAGGTCCAGAGAAAAATGTAGGTGGTCCTTGAACATGATATCTAGCTCCGTCAAAGACATACTCCCCTGCTGGAGGGAGAGTAGTTCCTGCCTCTTTTCTGCCTTCATCGTCGAGAAGAGGAATTCCGCCCAGAACTCCTTCTCGAAATCCACCCAGGCCACCTCAGACTCTCTCCTCTCCCCCAGGTAAAGCATCCACCACTGACGTGCCGCTCCCCGCATCTGGCTAACGTCCAGGGGAACCCAGTACTCTGTCGGGGCCCGAATCAGGCCGAAGGATATAACTAGATCTTCTAGCCAGCCTTTCATCTTCATATCAGAGGTGATTCCCTTATACTTCTCGAGGGCCTGTCGCTGGAAGGCTTGAAGAGTCTTCTGCCACTAGTCGTCCTCTTCCTCTCGATCAGCTCTCTACCGATTGTCCAGAGTTGTCTCAGGGGCCTCGATCGTATGTACCACACTTGGTCGTCTTCCAGGTGCCATAACTGCAAGGTAAACAAGGAACGCCTAAGCCCAAGAAGTGCAGAATATCATTAATAAAGCTTCTTAAGATTTAATTTATTCTTAATTCCCAAGACATCCCAGAAACACAAGAACACAAGTCATTATGATGCATGTACCTTTCCTAGGGTCTCTACCTTGCAATCAGTGTGGCCTCACTTGGTCGTTCGGTGGGTCCAAAGTCCTTGAATCGGATCACGTGGGGCCCTAAAATACCGTATCCTAGACGGTCTTCCTTGGCCTAATTCACACTCCAAGGTCACCCAACTCTGTTTCCTTACCATCCCATGCAATCCTCATTGTGCCTAACTCCAGACTCCGTCCTATCTCTCAACCATCACCTCTGATACCATTCTGTCACGACCCGCCTTCACCAAAAGGAGGGAAGGGTCAGCAGATTTCTAGGCCCTTCATTCTTTAAGTTGAAGGAGAGATAATGACCCCTGAAACCCGCCTTCAATAGGTCCCGGATTGGAGACTAGCACAAAGGGTATAGAAAAATTCTCCCAAATGGAAGGCATTACCCTTTTTATTTTATAGGATCGAGAGATAAGGAGAAGAAAACCCAACAACACCAAGGAAGAAAGAAAAGTAAATCCAAAAGTAATCTATTCCCACATGCATGTTTCAAAAGTAAAATCCACAAAGTGCAAAAGGTGACTACAAGGTAAGTACCAAAAAGAAAAACAACAACTGCAAATGCTCCAAAAGTCCAAGCTAGTAAGGTCCTGCGTGATCCCCGAAGTCCTCAGGGAAACCTGAAAGTAGTTTTATATATGTAGGGTGAGCATAAAAGTACACTTAGTAGGGAAAACCAAGACTATCCTGCACAAGTGGGGGAACATACTAAAGTCCTGTGAGAAAAAAAAGCCAAATCAAACTCATAATAAGGCAAACTATCCATCCCAGGCCTCACCAAGGCTCACTCCCCAAATTACGCAAGTCAAGTAATATATATAATAAGAGCACATTGATGTTTCGGTACCCCACGCCACTTTCCCACTGGTTATTGAGACATCCTACACATCGGACCAATCCCGCCATTCTCACCGCAGTCCCACTGCCACACCCGCCCGCACACACCTGGGCCATAACCACACGCAGTCCCACTACTGAAATCCCGCCTGCACACACCTGGGCCTCAACCACATGCAGTCCCACTGTTGAATCCCCCCTCACACACCTGGGCCACAACTATCACATGTAACCATTCCTGCAAAGAGCTAGGCGAAAACAACCACCACCACGCCCGAAGACACCTGGGCCTCATCCCGAAGACACTTGGGAAAATCACCTTCCGCACACACCTGAACAATCACCACACCACCCCGCCCGAAGGTTCTTGGGCTAATAATGGACTTCAGGCCATCACAGCCTACCCGAAGATACTTGGGCTATCCGGGAAAGGGAGTAGAAAAAGAGATAATAACCAGCCACTAGGAATAGTGCTGGAAAAAACACCCTCCCTCGTGAAATGGGGATGTTCGGCACTATGTGCTCAACTTGGGTGGGGTGCGAATAAGAAACACAATGATACAGATATATATATATATATAACACGCACTCACCAAATGCTAGGGTTTTCTTTAGACAACCTACAGATCACAACAACACTCAAATCTGAGTCACAACTCACGCCAACAACCCATTTGTCCCCTTTCTTATTTCACGTTCAGTAATAATGTTTACGTTTAAGCACTACTGGGAAACTAGTAGGTATAAGCACAAGCATAGAAAAGTAAACAGTCAAACATCATCCAAAACGTCCACACCTAGTTCTCAACAACAGAGGATTTAACCCCAATTTGTGATATAAGCAAGTAACCACCCGGATTTAAAACTCACAACCACCAAATCTACACCAATAGGAGATCTCATCCCCCAAATTCACACAACCACCGAGACTATAAATGAATAGGGGATCCCATCCCCTCCAACATTTCCAGAAATTGGCCCGAAAGAAAAACAACCAACTACCACCACCAACACAAATCAGGGATTTTCAGATTTAAAAGACTTAACACACTCCATGATTTCAAATTATGTGTTTTTTAACCGGGAGTTATCATAGAAGGGTTGATCCTGGTGCTTTCAATTTTTCAGCTGGATATACATGACTAACTGATTCACTTTTCACAGCAGGATTTTACAACCACAAACAAGCCATTTAAAACATCAGTAGGGTTTATTAGTGCACAAACAATGACCACCAACGACCTCGATTTTCAGGAGGCATAAGCCAGCACAACTCAACAAGATGGTCATAAAAGAATCAGCATCAAAATATAAAACACCATCAACGATCATAGCCCCCCCCCCTCTTCTTTCTTTAGAGAATTCGTTCTTTATCTTTAATTATGTCTGGTTCACCCAATTCTATAGGACAAAAAGCACGCCCACCCCACATGATACACAAAAGAGAGAGACGGAGGAGGAATTCCCTACTTGTTGATAGATGATCGACGTTTAGGCCGGGGTCGCGGAACCTTACGGATAACGATGCTGCGGGCCCGATGCACCAGAAGCTATTTGTGAAAATCCACGATCGAGGAAAGGAGAAACCACGGCTAACCCTTAGTTTATAAGTGTCGGGGACGGTTGAGGTAAAAACGCGAAACCGCGTAAGGCGCGAGGGTCGTGGGTTGATCACACGGCTCCACTCGTCACAAAAGGGGGTCGGGTTGTTTAAGACGACTCATGAATTGATGTAGCATTTAATTAAAACTCTTATGGGAGTTACGGGTATTAAAAACACGGTTAAACGAGTCAGAATAGGGTTTTAAACACTATTTACGCAATGGAACGCTACTGGGAACAACTTGACAATGTCGGGTGACACCGATCGGTCTCACCGATCGGTCTCACAAATCGTTCTCACCGATCGGTCTCCCCGATTGGTCTCGCCGATCAGTCTCGCCGATCGGTCTCACCGATACGCCACTCCTTTAGAACCCAGATTTTGGCAATGGAAAGGACCAAGAGAGTCTGGGTCATCATAGTAGATCACATCATAAATTTATTTCATGGATGTTTGATGAGAACTACTTCAGATATAATGAAATCCTCATCTCATGTGGGTGACGTTTACACCCCTCCTTCCAAACATTTTTGGTCCTACAATTCATAAATTTAATGAAATTATTGATCCATCATATCATCTTAATAATTTAATGGTTATATGAAGTCATATGTTGTTAATTCTATCATACTAATAATTATAGAATCTTTGGTATTTCATCCATAACATTATATGGATTTATTTATTTAGGTATAACAAAATAGCTTCTAGATTAGTTTTTTACAAGATGGTATTCTACTATATCTACTCATTCATTTCGGTTAAAAATTGTATATGATAAAAATTCCTAACCCCCTAATTTATATGTAATAAAAAATAGAGGGTTTAAAATTTATTCAATTGAGTGAAATGTTTTATATATTCGATAATAGTATTCCACACTCATGGGAAAAAGTTATAAACATATATATAGAATAAATGAGATGATATTCAAATATTGCACATATTATTGAGGTATCTTAATTTCTTAAATAAACTATTTATACTGGGATAATATCTGTAAAATTTACGATGGGTTTTCCATGCTATATCTAGCCCAAAATTCAATGAGAGAGTGAATAAAAACTAACCAATTTGAAACAAGGACTATCTAACTCATACCTACACCAATTAGATCTTCTTTTCCATATCATATCAACTGTAATTCATTGCATCCTCCTTGGATGAATAAAAAACATTCATTAGGATGATTTGAATGAAAAAATATATAGAATTTCATTATTAAATGAATAAAGTCTATATATTAAAATAACATTTGGTTCTATGGTATTTCATTGTAATAAAAAAACCATGTTACATTTATAAAATATTTTTGTTGTTTTAATGATTACCCCAATTAAATTCATTAACATAATATGAAAGGGGATAATGAACAATTTTTTTTCTATTCAATTTCATTCTTTAAAAAATGATATACACCATGAATTTCATTTTTTTATCCTTCAACTCTTGAGACACAACATTTTTCAGCCTCACCGAAATGTGGATTATAGTGGTATTATTGCATATATCAAAGGAAATATATTATTTATGATTTGAAGAAAAAATCAAACAATATTTCACATGAAAATATATAGACATTAAAAAATTTAAAAAAATCATTAAAATGTATTGATCATTATCTTTAAAATATTATAATGGAAAATAAAATTGTTATTGATGGAGAAAATCACATCATGAATTGGACCCCAGATTAAATAAAGAAATTCTAGACCATATTGAATTTACATCGAAACCACCCATATATAAACTTTTATAATAAAAATTATCTCCATTTATTATGTATTATTATATAATTGTAAAAAAAATATTGTGTGTTATTTTATGAGATTTTTAGAATAATATTGTTCATGGAATGGTTTGCTCATGTTGAGGGATAATTGTGTGGGTCAGCCTTAGAAACCATGTATATTATGGTCTATATCTAATGGATGGTTCATAGTTAGTAATAAATATGAATCATAACCTTAAATACCATGACAATTAATTGTTTTAATGAATGTTTTGAGAACGATTTTATTTATAGTGCATGAAAACCATGCAAATAATCTTGTATCTGAGGTGGGGGCACAATATTAGTGCATGGTTTTCATATAGTGTGGCCAAACAGTTGAACATATATCAACTGTTATATCTTTTTATTTTAATCCAATATAATTATATTATAATACTCATTATTATTATATTATATTACAATCTCACAAAAAATTCTCTTCTTGGATATTATCAGGATTCCATTCCTCTTTGTGCTCTATTTCGTTAGATAATAAATTATTAGATCTAAATTCTCTATGTGATGTGCCTATTTATTATATTTTTTTTCGTTGAGATCTTTTTATATTGAATAAAACAATATTTAAATAATGTTAATGGTATGTATATGTTTCATTAAATTCTATGTTTGAATTTCTTATAGATTTATATTATAAATGGGATTTTTCATGGATATTCATTAGTGGTGGTTATATCATTATAAATTTGTGATTTATTTTTCTATTATATATAATAATGTTTATAGGATAATAAAATGGAGATTATTATTTTTTGACTATGGTTTTAGTAACCTCTCTTAATCACTCCAGCCTTCCTCTAACTGTTTATCCCTTTCGAGGTGTTAAAAATTGTCATTTAGTTATTAGGATTCACAATAAGGTTTCCTTAAATTGAAAACATTATTTTTTCAGGATTTGAAAATTATTTCCATTTTATTTCCAATGAATAATATGAATCATTTTGATTTATGTTTTTAAATGTCAAGGCATTCTTCTGGAGACATCAATTTCAATATATTTTGAAATATGTTTTTGATTTTGGTAAAATGACCATGAATTGAAATGTATTATCTATAGAAATATTTTATTATTAGTTTTGTAAATTAATTGATCTAAATGATTTATTATTGGAAAATAAATTTATTTATTTTATTGGTAATGGTTTTTATGCATTTTTTATGATAGTTTATTTAAATAAACTTCCATGTTTAGAAACATGAACATATAGATAATTTGAAATGATTGGTTGGTTTATCTTATTTTTTTAAAATTATTTAAAATTAGTTTTTATTACATTCAAGATCATTGGATACTAGATTTTTATGGGTATTGAAACGACACATGGTAAAAATTATTACCATGAAATGGATTGATGATAAAAATAATACTAAACTATGTTAAGGGTATGTAGTTCATTATTTTGGTTATTCACCTACTCCACCTAGTCTTGATGATCTATCGAATTGTTTAAGAATAATGAGTGATATGTTAAAAATATTTTAATGATCCACATTAATTGATCTGACTAATCCACATGACATAATAGTTTTTTCCTCTAATTAAAAATGATTATTATACATCAATGTTTATGAATTATAGTTCTCATGGTGACGTTATTAAATATATGTTTATGCATTCCTATATTTAAAAATAAACCACTATAAGAATATTATAATTGATGTAAATTTTTACATTATTTTATATATTACATTGAAATGATTTAGAAAAATGTTTTATATGGTATTATGAATTAACTTAAATTTCATGATTTAATTAAAATAGATCATATTTACATTAATTTGAGGGATTGATTATGATATTCATGGTGAAATCCAATTATGGTATTATTATTCAAAACATAATTTTTATTTTTTAATATGTTTAAATTATTATTATAACGATATAAAAATCAAAAGTACTATATAGAGGAATATGATGTTTCTAAGAGCGTGGCATTTGTGTTGGAAGTGATCATTGTGCAATATAATGCACTTAAAACATTGAAATATTTGAATTATATCTCTCAATATATTTTTATGAATTTTATTGAGATACCATTATTGGAGATCATATTTGTAATGTAGTAGTGATATTTATCTTGAGTTGTTTTTAGAATATAGATTGTTTATTTATTATTGTACCATATTGGAATTTGTTGATTGATTATAATGTCTATATTATTCCGTCATGACTATTAGGAATTCCCAATCAGTAATATATACCTTGATGGTATTGTTAATTACCATTAGGATCATTCCAGATTGATATTGGTACCATTTTATAGGATTTTATGTTTGGTTGGTAAAAAATTGAATGAAAGTCTATTTGTAGTTAGTGATGTCCTTATAGAAACAAGATTGGATTTTTTGGAATTATGGTTTATTTTTTGAGTAATTTCCAGACCATATCATATTTTAACAAGTGTTATGATTTCATGAAATTTATGGAAGAAGGTTATTTTAATTTTTTATAATTATGAATAATTTTGAAGCATTGATTTGGAATGATTCTTCAAATTTTGTGTAATAAAAATCATATATGATGTTATTATATCTCCTGGATAATTTTTCCTTTTATGATATTGTTGTTTGGTATTACAATTCCCACCAAAATGTGTTTGGACAGATAATTAATGTGTGATTCTAATTAACTAAAATCATTAAACCATCCATTTTACTAGAACCATCTGTTGGTTTTTTTTCATTTGTTCTAAGATATATGCCATGTGTCCTATCATTCAACATATTAATGAAATAGATGATATATCATATAGGTATACTAAATTAGATCATACATAATAGATTAATATTTATAATCCAAAAAAATATATGCTACTAATTTTCCTCAACATAAATAGTATTATCTGTTAAATATTGATATGATTTTTCAATAATTATAGATTAAAAATTAACATTACATGAAATATTATGTATTCAAATATGATTTTAATATACATTGGTTCTGGGATGATTTTCTCATAATGAATAATAATTTAGGATTATAGTGGATTTAATTCAAAGGTGTTTTTGAAGAAATACTATCAATAGTCATTTATTTATTTTATAATTTTGATTTTTCTCAACCATAATCTAGTATTAACGATTTAGACATAGTATAGAAATTGTTTTGTTAATCATGGTAACTTATCTTCTATGATATTTATGAAAAAGTAGAAGAAATAATACATGTTTCATTTTGGTCATCAATCAGATAACTATTCCTAGGACTTCATGACATTATATTTTACTTATAATCATGTTATGGATAGGGACTTCATGCGTTCATCATACTCTTAGTGGTTAATATAATTTTTTCATTTCATTAATACTCGGATAAATAAACATCATGGTGGAAAGAGTAATATTGGCGCTCGATAGAAATAGTTCCCTCAATTTATGACTTAATTTTTCAAAGGAGCACTAAATTACATCCATTCTAGTGAATTTGGGATCATAGAGCATTTTTTATTGAGGAAATAATGATCAGTAGCTGAGGGGGAATCTCGTGTAACATATAAAAGACATAAAATGTTTTTATAACTCCTCATAAATGTATGGGATCATATTTTTTATAAAGAAACTTAGCATATATATATATATATGTGTGTGTGCTTCAAGATCGAAGAATTCTATGCCACATACATCATCGATGGAGACTCATTACATGGTGGAAGAGTCTCAGGACGTAACCAATTTGTGTCATGTGATAGTGATAAAAACATTTTTATTTCATTACCACTACTTATATATTAATGGGATTAAATTTCAACATATTAATTTCTATATATAATTACAATTTAATTATTAAATATTCATTGAAAACTCATTTCATATATGTTATAAATTTCTATAGCTCAAATGATAAAGATAGAGAAGTGCCATTAAAGCCATTATTGTACTTCCTCTATAAAAAACGATCTAAAATGGGACAATTTTCTATATTAAATGATATCGTTGAATTTCATAATCATGTTGGATATATTTCATTACCATAAATTTCAAATCAATAGTGATTGTAACACAATGAAAATTTAGAATAATATGTCTTATAGCTTTCATAAAGCACAATAATAAGCTTGAAGTGAATCACCATATATTACTAAAAATTATTATTTCATGTATGACATATGTCCTTATCATTGAATTGGTGGGAATTAAAAAAAAATAACATCATTATTAGAAATGTATGATATTTTATATTCATGAGATAAATATTTAAAAAAGTTATTTAATAATAATTTTTTTAAAGTCGTTTTAATTCATACTTATGAGATAATATTAGAATTAATTAATGAAAAATTTAGAATATATATGACATCAAATTAACATAAATTTTAATAATTATATCAAAATAATATAAGGGTGATTTTGTTTTTATTTTTTGGAAAATGGTATTTTTAATTTGAATTGTGAAAATATGGTTTTTTGTTTGTTTTTTAATTTCATTTAATTATCAAACTCTCATTATAATTTTAATTTTAAATTAACATAGGTATTTTATAGTTTTAAATATTATAATAGATTTTATTTGAGTCTATACTATTCTTGATTTTGGTATATTTCCATTTCTAGGATAAAAAATTGACACTTTTTAAAAAAAATCATTTTGTTTGGGGAATTTATGTTAATGGTAATTTATATGACTTGTTTTTATTTAATTTTATGGAATTGTTTTTATTTTTATGTTGAAAAAATAATTTTTTACTAGAATTAAATATTTATGTTAATCTGATGTTGTCAAATTAATGGTCAATAGTAAAAAATAGTTTTTATTAAATATTGTATCTTTTATGATATCTCGAATACATAAACATGAATAAAAATTTAGTTAAACTTATTTAATGGTTCATGTATGATAATATTTTAAATATATAATAAATATAAAATTTTAAAAATATAAAAATGAAATTTTTTAATGATAAATAATTATATAATTATTAGTAGTGTCGATGTGCCATGACAACACAGGAAAAGTCAAATTCAGTGACTTATAGAAAGTATTTTACCAGGATAATGGCCTTTCATTATGTTTATAATACAAATATTATATTATTTATTATATTTATCAATAGATATGAACTTTTTGGGTATATAATATTACAAACCAATTATTTTATATCAAATAGTTCATCATCTATTAAATAATGATACACCCTATAATATTCCAAATAATTTAGATGCCTATTTTCATTCAATAATTAGTTACATAGATATTAAACATGAGAATATGATATAAAAAATTATTTCAAAACAATACAAAATGCCTTTAATTTTTTATTTCTATTGAAAAACACCATGGGTAAATCGGGGGATGTAAATACCAATGTATTATAATTTACAGCCTAGTAATAAAATAATAATATTATATCATTAGGTAATGATGAGACACCCCAACTTCCATGGTACGTTTCCATTTGAATAATGCAATAGCTTGCGTTGTATGAAACATCGAGTTCAAACACACCACATCCAATCAAAGTCGATATAATGAAAAATAATACCCAATTTTTGAAATTTTATAAATTATATCGTTCAAAAGGTAATTCATTTTTGTATTCGGTATATCGAAATTTTCTTATGGTGATTTTTTTTATTTTTTTGGAAACATTCAATTTTTGATGAATAGTTAAAAACACTATGTTATTGGCTAAAACCAACTTTTTATTTAAATAATTAATTATTTTAATTTAATCAATTTTATGCCAAAATAGATACATAATACATATATATGTTCAATGTAATTCATTGGAGTAAATTTATAATAAGTTTAGATAAATAAAATTTTATCGAACTATTTACTGAATTTTTACACATCTCCTAGGTGCATTTGAAATTTTTTATAATATATAATTTTACCTCTTATGTGAGTTGAATTTATAAAATACACTTGAAAATGTTAATATAATTAATTAAAAACAATTTTAGGAACAAAATATCATCCTTTAGGTCCACATTGATTTGATTAGGACGTTTATTATTATTTTATTTATAGAAGAGTTAAAAGAAATAAATACAAAGTGTAAAAACTAAACAATTTTTAATAAAGGGATATACATAAGATAAATTAGGCTAAAAATATTCATTAGAAAAATAATGATATTTCATACATAATGGTATTTTATTTATAATTTTTAGACATTATATAATTAAATTTGTTTTTGACACAATGGTGATGCAGTAATTACATTATTATTGAATGATTAAATTAATTGATATTATAAATATTCAAATAAATCTAATTTGTTGATTTTAGTAAATTAAACATATTTTATAGGTTACTAGGACATTTTAGGGTTTATTAAACTAATTTTTTTCTAAGTAATAATGATTTTATGAATTAATAAAAAATAACATACAAAATAGTTTCAAAAATGAAATAAAAGTGTTTAAAAAATATTATATTATTAATTGGAATTATATTCCAAAAAATAATTGATTCATACAAAAGGCATAAATAATATTATATATTTTATTAATGAACCACTTGAGGTTCTGTTGGATGTTTATAGTAATTTTATTAAATATAGAATATAAAAATACAAAGAGACATAGTAAATGTCAAACTATTCATCTAAGAGTTAAATCAAAATGATAAGGTTAATATGTTGAAAAAAACCAGTCTATAACATATTGGTTGAAGATATTTTCGAACTATACCCACATTATACTATAAATAATTCATTTTGGAGCAATTAGTAACTGGAAATTATTTTATAATAAAATACAATTTTTGGTTTTTCCAAATTTCACCCTCACCTCTATTATAAAATGGAACGTCTTCATTTGACAAATTCACAACTTCATAACCATTTTGAACTCCCCAAACCTTCTCGTATAAACAATAAACTGTTCTCCCTTCATCCTATTGGACTTATTTTAGTTATAAACCCAGCCTATGTAGCATTTTTTCTCAATTCAAAAGGAAGACCACGTATAAGAGGTATATATTTCATAATCTCATTCAAGTTCTTTTCTTCTTCCACATCCTCTTTATTTATTGTTTACATTATTAAATAATAACTAAGATATCTTATAAATATTGTGATGTTATTATAAAAATTTCACAACCATATTAATAACTCTATCCATCCTATAAATGACAAAGTCACCATATGTGTGTACGTACGGATTACCGTCTCCACTTCGTCGTGCAATTTGTTATTCGAACACTTCATCATTTTCATGGGTATAATAATTAGTAGAAATGATTTAAAAATAAATATAACATGATAAGGATTATTTTTATATGATATATCATCCAATTATTTATGATTATCATATAAAAAAATTATATTGTCGCTCGGGCGTACAGACAGATTACTATAACCACGAACTCGATGAGATTCAATCCCTATAATAATTAATCAACAATAATTTTCATTTTATTATTAAAATTAATTTTTATTAACATAATATCATTATTTATTTAAATAAAATAACCCCTTTGCAATAAAAACAATTCTTACATAAATAATTATATAAAGGAAAACGAATCAGTTAACACCCGAAATGATGATACTACAAAAATATTATTAACAATGAAATATTATATGATCATATATTATATCATATTTATGTATATATTTCATGTATAATTAAATAACAATATTATAACTACTATACATGAGTTTAACATTCTATGTACTAAGGAAACGTATAAGGTAATGGTTAATTTCATAATCTATTTATTATCCCAGATAGTTTTTACGTAAGTTTCAACTGCGACCTCTTTATCATCCTCATCCGTGTTTTTAAAAAAAAATCAATTTTTTTTTACTATTTAATAGAAATAGTTTAATGTCATTAATACAATTATTTGAACTTATTTGTTTTTAAATTAATCTTTCCATCATTTTCCAAACATGGTACTTTATAAACTTATCGACAAAATTAACGAAAAAATGTTTTTTTAAATATGGCGGGTGAAGCTATTTTTTTTTGTTTAGAACATCATTGAAGAATCCCATAAAATATGATAAGAAAATTTTACAAAATAAGTGATTACTTTTATAATTATATGAATTTAATTTTATTTTAAAATATAATGATTTATTTCTCTTAAAATGTTTTGATTTCAACTATGTCAACATCCTTTGATTGCTTTTAAACGTGTTTAATGTTGATTTATTATGATAAAAAACATCCATATTTTATTGATGAAATTTTTATATTTTTTATTGTTGATGTGTTATTTCATTATCATTCATGGTTTATGGATTATTTATAGACATTTCATATAGTAGTTTTAAAAATAATGTTTATGTTATGTTTAAACCTATTCATATGGAGAATGAATTGAACTTAGTATGTGATGGGTGGAGCCCACTATTTCTCTTTGATGCATCGGTAGGTCTCTTAAGAAAAACTAGTGTCTTCGCATAAGTCCTTGAAGAAAAATTATTTGTAGTCATGGAACAAGGACATGACTATTTAGTTATGATGTCCTACATTATGCATTCCATCATTATGAAAGTGGTTATTGATATTTCATGTGATTATTCAAATAGTAAAATATCAATGTGAATATTTAAATGGAATTATTTGATTTTATAATTTCCATATTCTGTTGAATTTAATGTTGAAAAATATTTTCTTATTCCTATAAATTGTATTAAATTTTTATGCATATTTATGAATTTTTCCACAATATTGTGATCCTTACAGAGCATCTGATATCATCCCATTTTATGTTTCATTTTTCTTAGGATTGGAAAAAGTATATTTTGACTAACCTACATAGATAGTTTAAGGAATATGAATGTGTCCAATGGAGACTATGTTTTTGTTTCCCTTCATTTTATTATGTAATGTAAAACTAATGAATGTGTATAGTACTTAAAAGGATACTAATCTAATCTGTTTTTTGGGACTTGATCTTTTGTGATCCTGCCAATGATATGTAATAATTAACATACTCTTGGTAATAGCGGTTGGGTTGTTACAAAAAATTTTTTAAATAAAGGAAAATTTATATCGAGGTAACCTATGATTTTATAGAATAACACAAATGGATATAAAATTATGATTGAAGATGAATATATAAAGAAAACATGGTAATGTGACAACAACATAAAACCTAACATCACAAAAATACGTCAATGCTTACCAACGAGACATTTTATAATAGTCTTATTTGAATAATCACACATGTAATATATATTTTATTTAATTATAATAAATCATAACTATAATAATTATAGTCCAATAAAATTTGAGGGCCACCCATCATATTTTTATAATGTAAATGCATTAGTATGCCATATAGATTATACAACATAAAAATATATTTAGTACATTTCAACCCACAATTAATGATTCTGGGATATATAAATAGATTTATCCAAAAAATAAAGGATATGTACGTCTAGGTGAAAATAATAGACTATAACATATTTTTTTATTCACAACCAAAATTATTACCATTAAAAATAATAGGATTACATCAGTAGCATAAAAGATTTTTATAATGATTCATTGGATTGTTTATGGAAATTTAATAGTGGCCTCAATTTGCGTACAAATAATAATATTATTATTTTGGAAGTATAAAAAAGTTTGACTATTTGTGATTTTAAAAATAAATATATACTAAAAATAATGATCATGAATAATGAGGAGTATAGGATTCCTGACTATATTATAGCACTAAAACATGTTTTGGAGGATCTTCTTAATATAATGGAAATCGAAATTGTATATATATTGAGAGGGAATTAGGGTGTAAATTAAAGCAGAATGGGTTTTGATTTTATAAGAATTAGAGTCTTAGTTGGTTCTATAGAAAATTATAAGTTAATTTGTAATTAATTTCTAAAAATATGATTCATACTTAATATTATATAATCATAAAAACTCAAATCCATGACGTGGTTATTATAATTTATTCATCAAATGATGAGTGGTTTATATTAAACTATTTTTTAAATTAAACACCAATTAAAACTGCACCCATGGTGATCTAGAGGTAAGGAATGTTCATAATTAATTAACATTAAAACTGTAAACTATGTTTTAGTTTCTAAAATAATCTTTAAAAATTAACTAATTTTTTAAAATATCTATATAAAAATAATATTAACAATGTGATAAATATTTTTTTCTGGGTAGACATTATAGTATTTATTACATATGTTATGGGGTTTTTTTATTTCATACTTAATAAGTTATATTTTTACATTTTTTAATTTTTATCATGAAATTTTATTTATAAAAATATTTATGGAAATACACCATTGGGTAATTTGTACGTAATAAATTTTAAAAAAAAATTATTTTATCAAAATAATTATCTAAATATGATAATGGATACTTATAAATAAAACACCCCACATTTTAATGAATTCTCATTTTTAGTACTATATTTGTTTTTTGACATTGAAAAAATCAATATTAGCCAAGAATGAATTACACTATATTTTATATTAATATATATTATTGAATATTATTATTTAGTTAAAAAAATTAATTCAAAATGATTGAATTAGTAAAAAAGAGTGTCGTAATTTAAAATATTTATTAAAAAACACACATTTTATTTCATTATGTGAAAATATTATTTTTTTCAAAACTCATTAGTCATTTATAAAATAATAATATCAAAGGAAATATATAATACATAATTAATTTATATGAATAATATTAAAATTAAATTTGATGGGTTATAGGTTCACAATCCCTTATTATACTAGAAAACACCAAAATGGTAATGTGTTTAATGGTGAAAATATTTATTGTTGTCCAACGTATGAGATTTGCACAATGATGTCAACAAGATTGATGATAACCAATAAATAGTTTTATATGATTTAGTTGGTGTGACATGGATTGGGGTTATTCATGGAATAATTCTAGTAATTCCTTCTCTATTTGATACTCTTATAAATATGATCCTTTTCGTATAGTCCTACAGATCAAGGTAATTTCTTCTTTTGTGTGGATCAAATGGATATATCACATCACATAATTTATAAAAATAAAAACAATAAATGAATAATGATTTCATTAAAAATTGTTTTGAATATTAATGGAATTTTATATATTATAGGATATAACATATATTGACCTATATAACCAATTTAGTTCATGTATTTCTAATAAATTAATTCCAAAAAATATAATCTATTCATTCTAAATAATAATTCAATTTATAAAAAAAAATTTGAATAAAATATTACCTATTTAAAAATTTCACCCCAGAAATTTAAATTCCAATACTAAAATAGATGAAGGTACTTCTATCTCATCTCCTCCTACATTCTGATTTTTCATCATTTAAATTTGGTTCTTCCAAAATACATTGACATGGATATTTTTCATGTTTTGTGGAAAATTGTCTCTATGATCAGAAATCATAATAGTATATTACTTGTTGTAAATATCATTCCCCCATGGTAACACATATAGAATCCTTAAACAAGATTTATAAGTAATGCACTTTCTTTTGAGGGGTTGGTGGAACACATCATGTAGTCGATATATGTTATGTGGGAGTTCACATCAAGAGTCCAAAACTCCAATGTGATCAATGATTAAAAATGTATATGAGACATATACTATTATTTTTCCAACACTGAATCATATTAAATAATTCCATGATTATATAAAAAATTAATACATTATCTTCTACCGTAAATTGTAGCATTTATCGATGATTTTATTAATATATTTTCTATAAATTTGTGTCGATATCAGATAATATTTAATATGAAGATTTATATCTGGCATCACATGGATAAGATCATGTCCTATAATCATCTTGTATCTAGCTTCATCAAATAATGTTTATATTTGAATTCATTTCCAATATATATCTTCATATTATTAAGTTTGAATGATTAAGAAAAATCTAATTTAATATGATAACTCTTCTAGGGGATGTTGTTGGTCCCAATATCCTTTTAAATACAAAAAACATCATATAAAAATATAACATATAGTTTGAATGACTCTCTCAGACCAACAATCCATCAATGGGTTATAAACAGTAATAAAACACTACATTTTATCATGTTCTTGCATAACTCTTCCCCATATCCAATATGTAATCCATATTTCATGATCATATACAATAGAATGTTTATACATGTATATTCATCGAATTTATATAATTAATATATAAATTATATGGTCCCTGGGGAAAAAATAAATTATTACAACGAATTGTGTGGACTTTTTAAGGTAATAAACAATAACACATATTATGTTATTAAATATATAAATATTTGGAGAAATATGACTAAATCTATAGTTATGATTTCTAATTAATTTTATCGCATACAAAAAGATGCAACATTACATTATACTTCTAGAATCCAACCTTGGATTGTTGTAATATCAAGAATTGAGATATAAATTCAACAATCCCCCTCTTTTATGTCATCCCAACCTATGATTATATTTAAATTTATATCCATCTTATTGATTCCTAGATGAATAGAGAATGATGAACCAGGATCATCTTCAAGAGGTCCCCTCTTCCATTCAGGTTTTTATGGGACTAATATAGGGATTCAAAGGCTTATATATCCATATTTGGAAAAGTTAAACTCTAGAATATTCACTACCATTTTCTATATCAACTCATCAAATATTTGGGCCTCATTTATCCATTAACTAATATATTAATGAGTAGATAATTTAGTAATGTTGGATTACGATCCCTTTAGTATTACATTGAAAATAATTGTTATTTCTTAAAAATAATGACACATTTAAATAAATATCATGGATATGGTTGTAAGATCATTTTTTCACAAATCATCTTCAAATTTTTCTTCATGCTAGAATATAAGTCATTGATAAATAATGATAATTTATCTTAAATAATTTCCCTCATTGATGTATAATATTATTAAATTTTTTTAATAAATATTTGATGATTTATTGATCTTTAGACATGAAAAAATTTTCCTCACAATAATTATGTCTTAAATTCCTCAATATTTATATATTTAATGCCAATTTTAGATAAGAATTCAGTAGTTCAACTAATGTATCTTTAATTAATAGGTGGAATGGGGTATCACATTATCATCTATCTTGAGTACAACATCAAAACCCTTAAAAGATCATATATATACATTAGAATCACTTCCTCAATGGTGGGTAATATGATTATAAACGTAGTTATTAGCAACATTATCAACTATTTAATTTTCACCTCACATTCATAAGTTTAAAAAAAACTCACCACTATATATGCTTGGAAAGTGGTAATTAAAATGATAAGAAATATATCACAATTTTAAAATACTACCTTCCTAATCCATTTAAAATACATATTTTTATACCAAATGTTTTTTTCCATCATTAAATTGAATATGTTCTAAAGGAACTAGGAATACCCCATTGATAGATATAATTCGGCACATGATTATTACTTTTTCCATCCAAAACATGCATTTACTATACTTTTCATTCAAATATTATTTCAATAAGTACTTCTATACCACATTAAAATGATTTTTATTTTAGTCATTTATTTGAGAGTATATATGAATATTGTATATAAAGAATACAAAAAATTTCATTGTAATCCAAAAATTTACTATTTAGTGACACCATAAATATTTCTTAAAAATTGTTCTATCCAGAATCAAATCACTATGAACTCAGAGTTAAAATTTATTTTATGAAAAATATCCATCAATATTTTATCATTCCTCTCTATATATTAATATTTATACCAATTATAAGACAAAAAGAATTATTGGGCCCTATTTATATGATCAAACAAGTAAAAAATTCATGGAATTAGATTATTTTTCATTATAGTTATCTTTTTGAGTTCATAATAATTGATGTATAGACATACTGACCCATCATTCCTCCAAATGAAGAGGACCAGTGAATCCTATAGTGATATTCAAGTATATATAGAACCTTTATAATATTATAAAATTATTCATTATCCACATATTATTTTTTAAAAGAGTCGGCTATTTATAGTGTCTTTAATATTTTTTAATCCCCAGATATATATTCGATTGACATCTAATCCACCAGTCAAAGATGAAGAACATTAAATTCTTTCAGAATCATGTCAATGAATTTAATTACAATGGAAAAGTCCCCAAGGATGATTAATTACATAGTCTCAATAATTTGAGATAGATACACAATTTTTTAATTTAATAATAAATGTTTTTGGGATGATGATACTAAAAAATCTTCATGATCGACCATTAACTTGTATAGAATAAAAGTCGTATTTTGATACAAATGATGGTTTACATTTTCATGATAATTTTGGTTCTAAATCAACATGTAATTCTATTCCTTACCATGAATACAATATAATTCCATTAAATGGATTATAATAACATATCATGGGAAATTATCAAAAAAAATGGGGGGTGGTTATATGATTCTAATTAAAAAATCAATTGATTTTTTGTCATCCAGGATAACTCAAAATCCTATTTTGAGATGGTATTTTAATAGTTCTAATAAAAATAAGTATTATAAAATAAGGCATTGTTACATAGTCAAATTATTAATTTTTCATTAATGAATGGACGACAAGACTACCTTACACAACTTAATTTAAGTACTACAAATTTTCTACATCCAAAATTAACATTGGGCTGATAAAATTTAGAATATTTAATTCATCAAAAAATAATGAGCATTGAAAGGATATGTAAATACTCGGAAATTCTGTGGAAATTTTTTTATTAAATACATGTGAATTTTACAACAATGTGTAAACTCACAGTGCCAGATTGTGATGCCCAGTGTGCCCATAATAAATTTCACAAAAAAATTATTGATACGTTCAGTAAATGTATGAGAAGGTTTTAATAAATTTCTAAATGGATTTTAGAATTTAAATATAAGCGAACCATTGAACTATATGTGCCAGTATTCATTTAGGGAGACGTTCACTTTGACAATAGTGGGTCGAGGATTAAAGTTAGTTTTTGGGTTTTAAATGAATTAAATAAAAATAATTTTGTGTAAACATATTTTTATTTTATGATTAGAACCTTCCAATGGATATTGGGATTTGGAGGTGGGGCCCACCTGAGGACTAAACAGAATTTACTGTTTAATGTGGTTGACCACCTGAGGTTAAAACCTATTAATCTCCCCATTAAGTTGGGAAAAACCTCTTGAGATCCCCACATTATAGTGCCAAATCCACTCCATTAATTAATTAATAATCAATTAATTAATTTTGAATATTTTTTAATTATGTTCGTATGATTAAATAATATGTAAGGATAATCTATTTTGATGGGTGGGAATTTGTATTATGGGTGGATCTTGGGAGAAGGCTCCTAGTGAAGAACATGTTCCACCGATGAAGAATGCTCCCACTGATGAGGAAATTCGTCCTTGATCCTGACTTCAGCTTCCTCCCTCAGAACCTCCTAAATGTAGGATGTGTTCATCTACAACGAATCGGCATCATCATTCCAGTGACATCATCAATGATCAATTAACAAAATTTGAGGTTCAAACATTGTTTTGCTTCTCAATATTCATTTTATATTAAGGATTATAATTCAAAGTCGCATTATATCACCATAATGCGGAGCGTGTTGGCCGAACAAATATGGCCCAAAACCACTTCTTTATTTGTGGAATTTGATTCTAAATGAGGCATGAGACAGAAATGAGAGACTCTAGACAGAAATTAATATGGATCGAAGGTGACATCCTGAGGAGTGCACATCTTCTTCCGGATCGAGAATTGGTCCACCAGAACTCATCTGGTGACCCACTGAAAGATCATCGGAGAATGGAAACAACGAACGTCACCACGTGGTGGCAGGGGAACAACCGTGCCACTGGAGTAGTACACTATGGCCAACAGGCCGTGGTGGTGCAGAAAAGGCCGGTGAAGCCTGGCCACGAATGAAACTGGCAGCCCGAGCCACCGGATTGCCGGAGAGGACGCATCACAAACATGTCGTGTGGTGCAGAAAAAGGGGCTATAGCCTTTAGTGGCAGCGGTGCAGTGGCGGCTGGTGCAAGCCCGACTACAAGGAGGACTAGTGGCCCGAGCCGGTGGGTCGCCAGAGGAGGCGCAGCGCAATAGGAACCCGAGGAGGCATTGTGTTGTCAGCATCAGAGGAGGCACATCACAATCAACGACACGTAGGAGGCCTCTGGCCACTCACCAATAAGGAAGGAGTGGGACCCTTTGTGGGTCCCGCATGACATGAGATGACTCCATGTAGCATCGGTTTTTGAAAATCGCCATAACGGTTAAGTCGTTCGGGGTCTAGGGGTGCCACCTCCACCTGGATGCGGCTAGGGTAGTCCCCACGGGCTGTTGAGCCGGACCCTGTACGGGTGGGATTCCAGCGTGGGCCGGACTACCCCTGCGAGCTAGGCCTCCCTCGTAGTCTGGGCCATCCCCATGGACTGGGTCAGACCCTAGTTCAGACCCAAACCCATTTGACATGTTACCACTCTATTTCTTGTAACATGAGCTACACGCATCTGATTGACGAACTATCTTTGCTGACTGAAACCATGGAATGATAATGTTATATTAGTATACCCCACTCATGGTTTGGACATAGGTGGGGTAAAACTGAGTTGGATCGAATGTAAATCCAATCGGGCCCCCAGAATGGAAATTCCAATAACTCTCAGATTGGGCGTATGATTGAATCATCGTATATTGCATTGGGTTTTTTTTGGAATGATGGGACTTTTGGATACATAAACTTGGGGATTCAATGCTATTGATGTATCGAAACATGTCTTGAGGAGTATAACTTACTAGAATTAAACATGCTTTTTGTGAAATCATGTGGCTGGTTGTGCACTAACGACTGTTACTAGATCCTGTGTGGGTTCGACAACACTGATGACTGTTCCCAGATCCTGTGTGGGATCGACAGCACTGACGACTGTTCTAGGATCCTATGTGGGTTCGAGAGCTCAGTTTACACTTCCTGGATCCTGTGTGGGTTCGACATTTCTGATTTCTATTTCTGGATCTTGTGTGGCTTCGATAGAATAGATGAATTAGTGGATACATCTGATCATCTCTATCTATCTACCTATGTTGTATACCTATGCGAGTTGAGTAAGTATTTTTTTTGTTTACCTCATGATAGAGATGGGTTACATGATAACTTATGTATATTAATGTGCATATATATATGTGGAGTCATCTGTTGTTTTCATACTCTTTGGTTTATCCTTGGTGGATTTTGAGAGACTATGATGGTGTCGAGGTCCCTATAGAGTATCATTATACCCACCCCTACGCGGGCTATGCCCACACCTCGTTTTGTTGGATGCAGACTACATACAACACTGACCGAGGCTGAGCATACTAGGACTGGATTGTACCTGGAGGTGGATCTCACAAATTGACTGTACATGGAGGAGATAGACAGATGTGGTGTGATGTGTAGGATATCTACAACTAACCTTCAAATAGGTTTTCCTAGTGGATGATCCAGGGGATATTTTTTTTAGTTTCTTATACATTCCCGTTGGGCTTGTATTCTGGACCCTATTCACCTTCTCTATTCTCTTTATGTTTATTCGGTTTTACTTAGTGCTTTCCTTCCAAATTGTACTCTATTGTGTGCGTTTCAGGTTATAAAGGAAATTCATTCATAGTATTCGGGATTTATGCCTTTGGAACTAGTCTCTAGCCCATGTCCTATAGATGGCGGGCTTGGGGTCGTCACGGTATGGGCCCAGGGGGGACGGGTCGTCACAAATGGGTATTAGAGGAGTCGATTCTACCATAGAAATTTGGAATCTGATCTTGTCTATATTTAAATTGTTCTACGTATACTTAGTGTGGTTTACAGTTCAGATATTCTTGTGTTGGTGCAGTAGCCAACATATCCATACACTAGGACCATAACATCGGATTTTTGACCCAGTGCATGAAAAAACCGATTGCGTCTTTGTTTCAAAGAGTGTTCTTTGTGATCTCATTGAGTTAGCTCACCCGGTATAACATTTGACAATGGTGCACCTATTTCTTTACTGGATTCCACCTTGTAGACATCCATACAGGTTTCCAGGCTATGTATGATATGGTAGCCAACATAGTGATGAGGCCACGTTGTTGGGCCCTATCACTGCGGAGGCACCAATGTTACCACTACCCATTGGGCCACCGATTCCACCAGCCCGAGTAACAGATAGTGCACACCTCATGAGTGTGTTAAATGTGTTCCATCACTAGAGGCCGCTCATGTTCAGAGTTGAGACAAACCAAGAGGCAGCTGAGGATTTGCTGGAGGCTGTAATTAGAGGCTTCATTCTGGTAGGGACACCATCAGACCTTACAATGATCCTTGTCTAAGTCTCATTCAGGCAGCAGCGCCGGATGGTGGAGCTTGATGCTCCAGGTTCATGATGAGGTGATACATCACTAGGCAGACCTTGATATCCTGTTTCGAGAGGATTTTTTCCCAGCCACCATATGTCTGGTGTGGGTACATGAGGTACTGCATCTAAATCAGGGTAACATGATGGTGGTGCAGTACTCAGCGAGGTTTACAATAATCTTGCGCTACTCCACAGATATGGTATGGGAAACATTATTCAAGGACCAGACCTTCGAGCAAGAGTTGAGGTGAGAGATCATGGGTTCTATGATCTCCCTCAGCATTCTGACATAGGTAGACATGTTGGAGCGATCCATCACAGTGGAGATTTTTCTTGCTTAGATGTCACCACTAGCGAGACCCACCATTGGGCATCACATAATGGAGTCTTCAATAGTAGGAATCCAAGAGATGTAGTAGAGGTCCAAGCGGACCATACCATCTAGTGGATGATCATAGGATACAGGTTTAGTTATGCAAGGCACACGAGATAAAGCTAGTCAATTGAGGAACATGCAATGTTCCAAATGTGGCAGGTAGGGTCACATGTCTAGTGACTGTCCGACCCACTTTTCAGATGATCAGCAGATAGTTGAGGGACCTCCCAAGCAGACACATTTTTTTGATCGATGTGATCCGCATGGTGTAGGTGGAGGTGGAAGATAAGATGTTTGTGAAGATGGGGGTGGATGACGTTACGATGTGTTACAACCACCACCACCTGGTGGTCCACCCCAACCATAGGGAGCAGGTGGACAAGGGATAGATAATATCCAGGTAGTTGAGTCATACGATCATGTTTCTATGGAGATGATTCATGGTAGGATCTGTGCCTACTATAACTTAGCTTTCTTTCTTATAGACACAGGTGTGAGACACTTTTTCATTTCCACACACTAGTTCGGAGCTCAGAGATTCCGTTAGAGTCGTTGGCCTGATCCTTATGGCTAGATAATCTTATGGGAGTAGAATCAATGTTTTCACATTGGTTTCGATAGTGTATACTTACTCTAGGAGGCGATATCTTCAGCTAGGATCTCCTCGTAGTGTCATCAAGGCCTTACGATTTCATCTTTGGTATGGAATAATTATCTACAGTCCATGCTCATATAGACTATATTAGGCACAAATATCAGTGTTTCCGCATTTATGGGACCATGATCCCCTTCACTGATGAGTAGGGAGCATTTGCAGCACATGAAAAATTTACTCAGAGTAGGGTATAGCAAGTCACTCATCAGTTGGCTAGCCTTACGCTCATAATAATTTATGTGGAGAGTTTGACTTACCCTATAGTGGTGGATCATTATGCATATGTTTTACCAGATGATGTCGGGGTGTACCTCCTCATAGAGAGGTAGAATTCAACATTGTCCTGTACCGCGAGATGGAAATCTTATCTACGCCAACATATCGGAAGGCTTCCGCTGAGCTTTGTGAGATGCAGGTTCAACTGGAGGACTTGAAGGGGAATGGATTCATTCTGTCTACTGTTTCACCATGGGAAACCCCAACTATATTCACCAAAAAGATTAATGGGTGCTTCAGGCTTTGTGTCGACTACCATTTCCTAAACTAGGTAACCATGAAGATCAAGTACCCACTCTGGAGGATTTATAACCTCTTTGATTAGTTTATGGGATCACGGTGGTTCTCAATGATATACCTCATATGAGGCTATCACCAGCTCCGAGTTCGAAATGAAGACATGTAGAATATGGACAATAGGTTTCAGTATGGCCACTACGAGTTTTTGGATATTCCCTTTGGCATAACCAACTCTCTAGCAGTGTTCATGGGACTCATGAAAAAAATCTTCCAACCATACCTCTATCACTTTTTTGTAGCCTTCATCGACATCATTCTGATCTACACGACTACTAAGGACGTGCATGCATACAATTTGTAGGTAGTACTGGACACACACTGAGAGGACCAACTTTATGGTAAGCTCTCTATGTTCCAGTTTTGTATCTAAGAGGATCACTTCTTCAGAAATGTCATCCCGAAGGATGGAGTTGTAGTGGATCCAGTAAATATTGAGGAGGTACTCTCTTTGGAGCCACCCGGTAATGTGATAGAGCTACATTTTTTACTGGGTTTGGATGGATATTAATGGAGGTTCATACCAGACTTCTCACTAGTTTTAGCACCACTATCATTCTTGAAGAAGAAGAGGCAACCCTTTATGCGGTCGGAGAGATGCCTACTGAGCTTTCAAGAGATAGGGAAGAGACTGACTAGTGCCCCATTTTGAGGCTTCTGGAGGAAGGCATATGGTATGTAGGCATTTGCGACGCATCAGGGAACGAACTCGGGTGTGTCCTATTGCAGGAGAAAGCAGTGATCTCATATGAGTCTCATCAACTGAGAAATCATGAGAAGAACTATGCATCCCATGAACTGAACATTGTAGTGTTTGTGTTCGCCTTGAAGATGTGGCAAAAATATCTTCTGGGAAAGGGTTTTACCACGTACTTTGATCAAAAGAGTCTCAGTTATATCATATCTCAGAAGAACCTGAATTTGAGACAACAATGTTGCCTTGAGTTTCTCCAGGACTATGACTTAGAGATAGACTATACACTTGGGAAGGGTAAAGTTGTTGTATATGCACTCATTATGAGGTCTAGAATACGACTACTAGGAGAGGTGACAGATTAGTAGGCTTCTATATAGATATCCTTTGTGGATAGTGATGGAGAAGCCTTCATTCAGACTCTTACAGTCATATGACCACATCGTTAGTGAGTCAGGGAGGTGTAGCGTTGAGACGCTGACTGCAGGACACGACGTACTCAGATATCCATAGGGCATGCACCTAATATATTTTATGAAGGACGGGAGCATGTCATCCTATTTTGAAGAATTACCATTGTGCCAGTTTCACTTCAAGTGGAATTGTTGAGGGAGTTTCACACATCCCCTATAGCGGTACATCCAATAGTGGCGAAGATGTACTAGGATCTCTGATGACAACACTGGTTTCCAGAGATGAAAAAGGATGTTGTAGATTTTGTCTCATGGTGACTCACTTTTCAGCAAGTGAAGACAGATAATTAGGTACCACCATGTATTGTTCATCCTTTATAGGTCCCAGAGTGTAAGTGGTATGGCATATCCATGGACTTCATGACAGGAAATCCATGTAAAAATAGGGATCATGACTCAATTTCGGTGATTTTTGATCCACTAACCATTTTGACCCACTTCTTACCGATCAGAGAGAAGGGTTCAGTAGAGATCGTGGGAACCCTCTACATGTAAGAGATTGTGAGGCTACATGGTGTACCTTCTTCTATTGTCTATGATCGTGATGAAAAATTTACTTCCCGGCTATGGATGGGGTTGTAGGAGGCTTTCGGGACACAACATCGTCTAAGAACCTCCTTCCATAATCAACAGGATGGTTAGACTGAGTTGACCATTCAGACCCACTAGGACATGTAGCATGCTTCTATCCTCTAATTCAGTCGCAGCTGGGAGGATCACTTACCTTTGGTGGAGTTTTCATACAACAACAACTATCACACCAACATTAGGATAGCACCGTTTGAGGAAATATATTGGCGACTTTTCAGATCACCCTTGTGGTGGAATGACCCCAGGGAATCATCACTTGTGGGACCATAGATGGTTTGAGCTACCATGTAGATGGTGCAGATAATCCAGGAGTAGACGAAGACTGCATAATGTATACATATGTCGTATGCCGACATGAGACAGAGACCTCATGTGTTTGAGGATGGGGACCATGTTTTTCTACAGGTCATACCTCGATGATGTTTACAAAGATTTGCCGAGGAACAAATTTATCATTGTGGTTCACCGGACCTTTCCAGATCATCAACCGAGTGGGTGAGGTGGTTTACCACCTAGCTCTTCCACCACAGTTGAACCGGGTTCACGGAGTCTTCCATGTATCTCAACTGAGGAGATACGTGCACTTCCTTGATCACATCATCAACCATGGAGAGCTAGACATCGATGATGGGGTGAATCATACGACGGTACCCGTGGATATTGAGGATCAACAGGAGCGGGTCCTATGTGGAAAATCGATTCCTCTGGTGCGTGTTCGCTGAAATCATGATAACCTCGAGGAGAGCACATGGGAGCGGGAGGCTCAGATACGGGATCAGTACCCCCAATGGTTCACTAAGTTCGAGTGGTAACTTATGGAGATGTAAATCCCTGAGGTGGGGAGAATTTATTACCTTATAACTTATGTGTAATTTTGTTTTTAAATAGATGGGAATTTTACGAGTCTGTGAAAACTAACGGTGCATGATTCTAAGGCCCTGTGTGCCCAGAATCAATTTCTGAAGTTTTTTTCATGTTCGGTCATTAAATCCAAGGGAACCGTTGAACTCACAGCACCAATGATCACATAGGGAGACATTCACATCTACGACAGCGGATCTAGGAGAAATGTTAGATTATGGGTTTAAAATTAATTAAATAAAAATAAGGTTGTGTAATCATATTTTTATTTAATGGTTAGAACCGTCACATGGAAGTTGGGAGTTGGAGGTGAGGACCAACTGAGGTCTAAAATCCTCTCCTTATTTAATAATTTGTCAACCACCCAAGGATAAAACTTCCTCAAATCCCAACTATGTGGGGAAAAACCTCTTGATCTCCCATGTTTGTTGTCCGAAATATAATCCATTAATTAATTGATCATCAATTAATTAATTTGAATCATTTATAATTTTGAACCAATGAATAAATAATCGTAAAGGATAATCTATTATGTTTTGTGGGAATTTGTCTTTTGGGTGTAAATTTGGAGAAGGAACCCAGCGAAGAACGTGTTCCATCGACGAAGAATGCTCCAACTAACGAAGAACGTCGACCTTCATCCTGACATTGACTTCCTTCATAGGAACCTCCTCGATGTAGGATACGTTTGTATACAAAAAATCGATGTCCGCCTTTCCAGGACTTCATCATCGATCAACGAACAATTGTATGGGTTCAAATATTGTTTTGATTCTCATTCATCATTTTATGTCGAGGATTATAATTCGATGACGCATGATATCACCCTAACGTGGAGGGTTTGGGATGAAAAAAAAACAGCTCGAACCCTACACCTTCTTTTGGGAATTTGAAGCTAAAGGCGGAATGAGACCGGGATGAGTGACTCTCTTCAACACAATTTAGAGATCGTATGCGACGTCCCGGGGAGTACACAGCTTCTTCTGAAACGAGAATCGGGCCACCAGAACATGTTTTCCTACTCAACAAAAGATCTCTAATGGATGGAACCAACGATCTCACCGCTCAATGGTGGAGGTGTAACCGCACCGCTCGAGGAGTATCCGGTAGCCGATGGGTTGCTGTAGTGCAGCGGTGGTCGGTGCAAGGCCGACCACGAAGTAAACTGGTGACCCGAGCCACCGGGCTGCTAGAGAAGGCCCTACGCAACCGCGCCACGTAATGGAGAAAAAATGGGTTGCAGCGTTAGGCGCAAGGCCGGCTGCAAGGAGGTCAAGCGGCCCAAGCCACTGGGTCGTCGGAGGAGGCGTGGCGCAATCGGTGCCACGCGGGAGGTAGGTGGTCGCTCGACATTCCAGGAGGATCGGGACCCCTCACCGATTCTCGTGTGACATGGATAGGTTCCATGTGGCACTAGTTTTAGAAATCACCCAAATGGAATAGTCGTTCGGGATCTAGGGGTGAGACCTCCCCCTGGACATGGCTAGGGTGGAACCCACGGACCGTCGGGCCAGACCCAGCACGGGTCAGGCCGCCAATGTGGGTCTGGCCACCCCCGCGGGTTGGGCCACCCCCGCGGACCGGCCGCCCTAGTAGACCAAGATGGCCACACGGACCGGGTCGGACCTGCAGTCCAAGTCGAACCACAATCCGGACCCAGGTAGGGTCGGGTTGGTCTAACTGAGTCGGACTGGACCTATACATGTTTGACCTATTTTTACTCTTTCACCCATATCTTGAGCTACAAGCATCTGATTGACGAACTTCATGTGGTGATGGAAACCTTGCAAGGAGACATTTAATTTTGTATACCCCACTCAATGTTTGGACATAGTTCGTGTACAACCTGGTTGGATTCAACGTAAATCCAACCAGGCCCTCAGAATGAAAATGGCAATATCTCTTAGACCGGGCGTCCGATAAACGCATCTCCTGTCGTGTTAGGTATCTTTTGGAAAGGCAAATCTTTTTGATACATCAATTTTGGACTTTGTGGAAGTAGATGTATCGAAAATTCGATTGAATATCAGACCCTCTCGGAATGAAGCATGATTTGTGCGGAACCCTGTGGTTGGTTGTGCGCTGACGTCTGTTCCAGGATCCTATGTGGGTTTAACAGCAATGATGACTATTCTTGGTTCCTGTGTCGGTTCAAAAGCACGGATGATTGCTCTAGGATCCTGAGTGTGTTCAATAACACTGAGAGATTAAAAACACACAAATATTAAATATTCACAATATGCCCATAAAACCGTTTCTGTTATAAATCTACATGAATATCCTTGGTTTTTTCGTATGAATAATGTGAAATATAATTCCTAGTAATTGGATAGTAAATTTATAGTATATGTTAATGTAGTAAAAATCCTGCATGTGGAATTTCTAGGTAAAAAAACTGTGGATTGGATCAGAAACATAAAAATGATAGAATTTTGTTATATAATAACATAAAGACAACATGAAAATTAGAAACAACATAAAACATGTCAGCATAACCATATTTCAATAGAGAATAAAAAATAGTTTATATAAATAATAAAATATTATCCATAAAATATTAATGTAATAAAAATAAATATGGTTGTGGATACTCATTAATGTTTTTATTACATCACTCTTGGGCTATTATGATATCATAATACATAAACTATAATTGTAATGTATTTAATTTTTACTCGAAAATATTATTATCTTAAAAAAATTATGAAAAAGTCACGGTTAGATCATATCAAGATGGTTAATTAAAAATAATATTATTTTTAACATATTTTTTCTATAAGTATTATAAATTTTTTTCTATCAAAATACCCATTTATTTAAAAATACATATCTTTCCAATGACAATAATTTTGCAACTGTTCAAAATATTTTATTAGACATTATTACATTAATAAAATTTATAATCAGGTAAATATTATTTATCTATTTTATAACATTAAAATTATTATTATTTAATATTTCATGAATTTATCCAATAATTTTTTTTAATTGAAATTATTTCCAAAAAAACACACTTTTTACATCTTCATGTAAAAATATGATTTATACCAATTACATTATTCTTTTATTAATTAATAACAATAATGGGTATATATAATAATTTAATAATTGTAATGAAAAATATATAAAATCATAGTTATTGGGTGTAGATGAAAACATCCTTATTACAAAAAACTAATCCCTAAGGGTACATTGTGCTATGGTAAACCTTTATATGGCTGGTTTGAAAATCATGGATTATACCATGAACATGAAAATAATACACTTCTACCACAAATAGTTATTATCATGCTTTAGTTATTGATTCCAATAATGGAATTGGACAACATCAATGACCAATGATGTCATGTTCACTAGAAGATCGAATATATTGTATCTATACGCTATAATACTTTTGGTCGAGGCTATCAATTCTTTTCTCATTATCAATTGTATGAATAATTAAAAATAATATATATTAATCATAACAACAATGGTATGATGGATATATTATCAGTGGTTTTGATGCATATCTATATAATAAATATAATTTTAAATAACTACAAAAATTCTATAAGAACAAATGTATTACATTCATTTTTATAGTCACATTTATTTATAAGAAATTTATTCATTTGAAATGAAACATATTTTTATAAAACATCAACTCATTACATATAACAAGTGACATATCTATGGGAATTTTCAAGGATTTCAGAAGGGCCAAAAAGAAAAAAATTTAATATTAAATATGATTCAATGAAATAAATATTAGTGAATATATATATTATATGAATTTTAAATTTTAAATTGAAGTTATATAATTTATTTTTATGATAGTATTTTATTTTCTAATTTTAATGATGATATAAATAACTTCAATGGTTTCTAAATGTCTATATAATAATTACTTAATAAGTATAAATATAGAATTATTGATTTTAATAATATTGTATGTCATAAAATATGATGTAATAATTTAATTATATGAATTTTTTAGATAAGTATGAAATATTAGGTATCATTGATAATATTTCATTTCAATTATTTCATTTTTATAGTAGAATCAATGTTATAATAGGTTAATAGTATAAAAAAGAAATTAATTTTATTTTATGATAGTGATATTTTGTAACATTATTTAAAAATTATATTAATAATGAATAAATTTAGTGAAAATTATATATGGTGGAAAATTTTATCCCTTATCCACTAAAGATAAAATTTCCACCTTATAAAATCCATTTTTTTTATTAATAATTTTTTAGTTAATAAATTAAAATTTATTGATGGATTCTATTACATGAGAATCATATATTATATTACATGAAATATAAATTTCACTTAGAATGAGATACACATAACAATATATTTTAACATAACTATGATAAAGTTTTAATATTTATATAAATTCGACTTTATAACAGATATCTTAATGTCATGAATAGTAATATCTCATTATCAAATATTTTGTATAATTATTTTATATTAATTAAACATATTGATAGTAATGTAAATAATTTTCAATAAAGTATTTATATGTTTTAAAAGTACTATTTTTTAAAAATATATTTCTATTATATAATTTATTAAAAATATTTAAAATAACATTTTGGATATTAATTTGATAAGAATAAAATCATTTTTAAAATATGATAATTAAAATTTAATTATGTTGATCATTTTAAAATATTTTCAAATGTATCATTGTTTTGATGAATATCGAAAATTGCTGATTTTTAATTGAAAATTTATTATTAATTTAATATATTTACAATGAAAATTATATTATAAATTTGTTTTAATGTATATTTTTAGTAATTATAATACTATTAATAAAATACATGTCATTAAAATATATATCATATTTAAACTGTATTGGAAATTTTTATAGTATTTTATTCATTTATCTATAGAAAACCTCTTTCTCATGATGAATGTGATATTATGTTAAATTTTTTTATTCACATATATTAAAATTAATTTTAAAAATGGATTCTATATTTTTAATCTACATAAATTATAATTTCTAATAACTTTATCTTAATTTTTAACTATAATTAATAGTGAATGCAACAATAAATATTTACTGTGAAAAAATAAAATTGAAATTACAAGGGGATAGAAAAGAATTAAATGAATTGAAATAAAATAAAATAGTATATAAATTTTATATTTTGAAATTTTTTAAAAGTTTTTAAAAAAATTATCTGAAATATATAAATTTTGTGTCTTTTCCTTGAATATAACTCATATAATATGGTATGTAATGAAAAAAATGAAAAACGATAATTTCCTAAAATCTAATATAAATAATGATTTTGGAGAAGGAAAAAATAAAATATGGTTGGTTATACATATTATTTAGAAACAGTGATGAGTTATTTGTATCATAAAAATTTATATTTAATATTTATAGATGTTTTAGAGACATAAAATTATTAAGAAATTATGATATATTAATTATTATATAATAAAAAATAAACAAATAATTTTAGAAATAAAAAAAGTAATGTATGTTGAATGAATTATTGTGTTATATTATTATTTATTGTAAATTATCTTCTTAAATAGGGGAAAACAGAAAATATTAAATATCTAAATTTTGTTGATATTTTTTAAATATTAATTAAATAAATTTTTACAAAACATAAAATAACATAATTTTATAGTTAGTGAAATTTTACTAGTTTATTCAAAATTAATAAAGTCATATTTTTTGTTATTTTATTTTTATTTATTAATAAATATCTGTTTTTATTAATGGTAAAAATATTCTATTATAATGTCTATATTGACAGAATATTTTTAATAACATGGATGTATTTGTTATCTTTAAACCGTTGTTTTGTCATGTTACTTGAACATTAGTGATAATTAATTTCCAAAAAAAATGTATTTATAATATATAACTTCAATATAATATTTAAAAGCATCATATCTAAATTATCTAATAATACTCACTAAATATTTATCTTATGGATAAATTAAATTTTTTAAAAAATTGGATACCTTAGTGAATAACCAGAATGGTGAAAACTCAGAATTGTAAAATATATGATTAAATTTTTATAAAATCATGTTTTTTTTGTGGTGGAGGTGTGGATAAACAATATAATCCCTCCAAAACATCAATTATAAATCACTGAGAAACAATATTTATGATTCCCCTTCAAATAGTTAATATGATTGATTGCTTACTATAATTAAAATCCCCTTAAACTATACAATATAATTAAATATACTATATTATTAACACCTATGAAGATATTTTAAAATACTATTATCTAACAAAATAAAATCCATAGAGCAATTACTCTCTCAACTATTACTGCGAACTCACTATACTAGATTATTCACATCTTTATATCCGTTTTTTATACCAAATATCTAATATACTAAAATCCAAGAATTCCATAATTCATCCGAGAATCCAAATTAGGTGTGTAATTATATCCTTTTAAGGATTAAATGCAATCCTATGGTTGATGCCAAAAGAAGAATTCTAGATTTTCAACATGAATATTTTTTTTATTTCTCCACAATAATAAAATATTATTATAACAATATTATAAAATATAATATGTAAAATACATATACTAATATTTATTTTTTGTCATGGTTATTCCCCACAATCACACACAACTATAAAAATGGGTTACATATTTATCGTTCTTATATACGCCAGATTACAACTTTGTAAAGAAATGTCTTTGTTTTTTCCATTACCAAGATTATATAATGTAATTTACGATGGTAATACTGTTTATATGAGATATTTATGAAAATAATATTCTTTTGGAACTGCTATATCACACATAACGTCACTTAATCTATTTATTTTGGAATATGATAATGTCACTCACGTGTACGAAAGACTGATGCCCAAAGAAGTGGTGTGTTTCATTCATTAATTAATGGGAATGTATTAAGGAGGGTATACAAAATTGTTATATTTATATGAAATAAAATTTATTATATAATGATTATATATATACCCCTCTCATTTATATTTATTTAATTCAATACACTATGAAAAAATGAACAATGATATAGTGTAGGTAAGACATACTATCTCCATGAATAGGGGTTTTCATTTCCAATAACTAAAATTTATGAGATACAAAAAATAAATATATGATGATTATATTTTATTTTTATCTACTATTATTAATTATATATATTATTAAACCTTGAAAAAAGTAAGAAGAACAAAAATAACAAATCAACAACATATATGAAGAATAATATCATAATTACATGACATGTAACATTAACATGAAATAGTTAATAAGAGGTATATAAAACATATAAATAAAATAATGAATTGTGTTATATATAAGGATATTGTTGTTTGACTGAATTATGATGAATATTTTTTTTATTTTAAATGAGGATTTCTGTGTATGATATATTTCAAGACTTAAGGTAAAGGATTTGCATCTCTCTATTACTTTATGTGAATTATATACCATGTTTACCAAATGTTTGTATTATTTATTTTACATTATGAATATTCATGTAAATTATGATTATTATACTTAAATTGTTGTTGGGTTTAAATATATACTTATGTTATATATTTCATGGGTGTTAACTTTTAAAAGATACCAAACCGATATGGTAATGTTTTCAACTATCCATCGTTGAGAAACAAGTCATGTTATGCACTGATATTCATCCATGAGATGTATCTAATTAGCAAATAGAAATAATTTAATTAATTATTTCCTAATATATATATATATTATATTTCATAATATGTTCTTCCTTCATAGCTATTAAGATTAAACATTACAAATGTATTAATGATTTAATATTAAAAACTCATCATTTATAATAAATGTGTATGAATAAGTATCATTATATTAAATATCATAATCAACCACATAGTAATTATCATTTATTTTATTATTCAATAGTTATTAATGATATCATCTTGTAATTGATCCACTATTACAATCCATGAATGTAAAGATAATAAATGATATTTTTTATGAAAATAATACTTTATTTCACTCTTAGTTCAGAAATACATTATCATTCAAATCATTGTTTTCGAAAAGTGTTTTAATGTTTTTAAATAATATATTATGTTTATTTTCAATTAAATATAAATTTGAAATTATTTTTCCTCAATAAATCATTAAAATATGTTTTACATATTCATTTATAAGATTCATCAGTTATTTTCAAATAAAATAATTTCAAAATATATTTTCTGCATAAAATAATTTTTAAATTATTTTGAAATATTAATTTATATGTTTTATATGTATCATATAAGTTAATAAAATTTCAAAAATGATTTATGTTTAATAAGTTTTTAAATAAAATTCAAAAATTCCTTATCGCATTAATTTTTTTTAATGAAAATCATTCAAAATAAATTTATCATTATGAATTGATTGAAATTATTTTCAATTATTATTTTAATATATTTATATTTCAATTTCATAGAAGATAATCTAAAAAAATACATTTATTGTGTGTTTTAAATGATTTCTATTTCTTCCTATATAAGGATTCAATGATTATTTAAATGAAAATGTGTGATTTTCCAAAAAAAATCAAAAAAGAATGTGTATTTTCTAGTTGAAATATTTTTAATTACATTAAAATTTATTATATATATAATATTTCATTTAATGATGTTACTGATACCTTACTATGGACATGATCTGAGTATAAATTTAATATTCTTTCACATAATGGTTCATGATTTTTACGAAATGATGTTTATGAAACCCATTTCTATTATTTATGTTATACCATGATGAAAAGATTATGAAATAAAATTATTTTCATTGGAAATAATATAATTCTATTATTATAAAACCATTATATTTTCCATAGGTTATTATATGATGAATACTTTAGTTTACTAATGTTGATTCAGGGGTTATGTTACAAGTAATTTTTATTATCTTGTGGAATAAATAAATATGATTTTCATTATGTGTTGTGTGAAACCTATACATACCTCTGATGCATTGGGTAATTAATTTTATATCTCACAATAAATAAATGGATTTATATATGAGTGATCATGGTATAGTAAGAGAGTGTTGGAACAATGAGTGATTTGGGTATAGTAAGACAGAGATGGAAAAATGACAGATATATGTTCAGTAAAAGAATTTGTCTATTAGGATGTACATTAATGCGATCCTAGAACAATATGTAAAATATTACTTATTTATATTTATATTAAAAAATCGTAGTCCTACTAAAATTTTATTCTACCTTGGATAATGTTATTTGATTATCATATGATTTTTTTCTAATAAAGAGACACAAATTACTATATTATTAAAAAATATAATTCTTTTTATGAAGGGAATAGTTTTCAAAAGATATTATCAAAACTATATTCTCATTTTATGTTAAAATATTTACCATGTTCACCAGAAATGGGAATATATGTTCACATTTTATTATGTTTTCAATCCACAAGATTTGTATACTATTTTTAGGATTACAAAATCGGATGATATTTATTGGAAACGTTTAAAATATTTCATTATATAACATTTTGTTGTTCTATGATTCGAGAATCCCTAATATATTATGTTCTCAAGAATGAATTTTTTATAGAATTTAATATTGAAATAAAAATAGATAATATACTTCTATGAAAATCTTGTACAGTTATTGTTTGTATATATAAGGTCCTGACCGTAAAACATTACATATTCATGAATCAAATGAATGATTCACATTGTGGGTCTTTTTAGGTTTATATTTTTAAATAATTTGGCCATAACCATTACTTATAAACATAGAAATTAAATTTATACACTACTAATCAGTATCAATTTTTTCATTGATTAAAATTCTTAAAAAGAAACATGTCTAGTTCCATGTTTTAGACAACATGTCTATTCCTTGATCCCATCATTAAAATTTTAAATCATGTAAAAAAACATTTAAAAAACATTGGATGAAAATAAAAAATCAGTAAGGGTTATAATAAAAGGAAATAAAATATTAGTCCATCAATAAATAACATTCAATTAAATCATATATTTCAATCATACATGCCTTATAAAATCATATGAATTATAAATAACATAGAGAAATCTTAAATCATATTGGTAACTTGTGGCATAAAAAATAATTTCATTTTATCTATCATAGCGACATTGGTAGATACATTTGAATACCCATCATTGCATATTCCCTAAATCCCTTAGGAGAAACATATATTTTTTCCTCCGTCACCTTACCCAGTGCATTTGAGAGATATCTCTGGTTCTCCTACCATAGGTTTATCAAATAACCACCCATATAAGTAAATAATGTCCAATAACCATAAAATATTCAAAACATATAAAAGATGAATAAAGAATATATAATTTCCACATTCCAATAACAATATATCAAATCAAGATATTGAAATAAACAATTATTTATCAATCAATTTTCAAACACATATAAAATGTTTAATGAAGTGATTTTTAGAATCAAAGTGTCCCATAAAACATCAATACATCTAAAGAAATTAAAATTTTAAATCATTAATTTCCATACATATAAATCATAAAAATCCATTTTAATACATGTACATTAATGATAATGATATAAAAAATTAGATATTCAAATCCTTTAAAACGATATTTTAGTTAAAGAGTTTTTTACAAAATGAGGGACACTTGAATTAAAATAATTGAAGAATATCATGAATCAAAAAATTAAAATATCATGAGAATAAATTTATTCCAAGTATAATATTCCAATTGACAGTATATACACAATATAAAAGTGATTTTGAATATAACAACAATGTAGTCTCCATGGAATGTAAATTAAGAAGAAATCCCTTATAAATATGGTATTCGTAGATTAAGGATAAAATAATGACATAATTTTGTGTGAAAAATATAAATACACCCAATAAAAGTGGATATTATGTGTGTAACAATAAGAGGTTATTCGAACATATTAATATCACAACATAATGATGATATAGAAGATAAACCAAATGAATTGAAATTGGGTAAGGACGTTTCCTTATAGAAATTCAAAAAACTAATGGTGTCACACTGAAATTCAAAAAATAATATGATGAGAGAAAAAAGGATATCACTTCATTGGGACATAAAATTTATAGAGATAAGGTTATATAATAACATATACCAACAAAATAATATGTAATATAAAATACCTAACAAAAAGAAATCCTTGACTAAAGGAGTGTGGTGAAAGGTTCCTTTACGAATTTGATAACATACAAAACATAAACCCCATGAAGGAAGGACCATAAAATGAAGATGTAAATACCCCTAAATTAATTTATTTTACACAAATAATACAATATCTGGTAGTACATACACCACACGAATGGAAATAATGGCAAATATTGAATGAATCTCACGAGAACAAAATGTGAGGTGAAAACCCCTTACCACATTGTAATCAATCGAGTAGTAAGACCAAATGTTAATAACCATCAATGTAATAATATAATTCCATGAATATAAATAGAATCATGAAATTTTATATCAACTTTGAGTACAAAATACTCCACATGAATAAATAAGTGGTGAATAATGAAATCAGATGGAATTAAAAGTGAGATAAGAAACACATTACCTCGTGTCCGACATGACATTTTTTCTCTTTAATCTCCTAAGTAATAAAATAATGATAATTTAAACTTTCAAATTAACTCTTTTCAAGTTTATTACTCCATTTATTTCAATTATTACCATGTTTCAATTATTATGAAATCATTTATGTTTATATTGGTCGTTTTTTCGATATTAGGTACTTGATTAAAAAATGAACATCTTCTAATTACAAGTTATTCATGTGGTTTAAATTAAATTGTCTCCAGAATGATAATAATGATTTAGATATCATATATATAAATTATATTCAGTATATTTTAGAATTTATTATATTACAAAATATTTGGAGATATGAAATGACATGCACAGTTCATGGAGACGGTAAGTCGTACTTTCACATGAACATTACTTTAATTTCTATTTCATATTGAATTCAATGAAAACATAATTTAACATTTGTATATTATAATTCTATTATAATATAATATGATATATATGTTACATTATTCCATTAACTCCATCCTTTTAATGTTCCATGTTTTTTATGAATGAATCGTATCATCTGGAGAGGGTGGTAGTCCAAACATACTCAAATGAAATTATCGTATTTACACATATTGGAAAGTATAAAGGAATGTTTGTAAATAAAAAATATAGAAAATAGGAAAAACATAATCAAATTATATATCATATAAAAATACATTTCCATTATAATGGACACCCTGAGAGGCCGTTGGAGAAAATTTAACAATCATTATTTCGTGAGGTAGTAGTTCGTCATCCACAGAAACAATATATTTGTTAACCATTAGATAAAGTTTTGTGTATGTTCAGTTCTATTACATCTCATAAAAACAACCTAATATATTGAGGATACTTGTATTGTTATAAAAAAGGAGTTAAAATAGTTTAGTAGGTTAGAGAAGTAATATAAAACAAAAGAACATTAGGGAAGACGTTACATTTAAATTGGGTAACTCCCTAAGGTTTGAACCAAAATGTTTACATAAAGTGCTTTATGGATAAGGTAAATCTTCTAATAGTAATATAAGGATGTAAGGAGCTTAATTGGGTAGATTTAAGTCAAGATAATTGGATAATGAAGTGTGAGGAATGTGATAAAAGTGAGGTATTTTTATTAGGGGGTGGAGGGTCCCTTTAGAAATGTATTAAATTATTATTGTATTATATAATGATTTTCATTTTTAAAAGGTCCAAATCTTATTAAAGTAGAAGATATGATGACTAAAGTTCTAAATAAAATAATCCATTAATAATTGGATTAGTTTTGGATATTTTATTAATGTTTGTAATAATATTTATTTAAATCATTCATAAATGAGGTAAAAATTGCATCATTATTGTGCAATAAATATTTCTATTTATTTGAGGTCTAAAAATATTAAAAAATTATCATGATTTATGAATTATTTTTATCATTAAAATTATAAATTATATATGAATATTTAATTTAAATATCCTCATGTAAAACCTAATTTACTAAAACATGTATGTTTATGTCTTTTTTTATTTTCATTAAATTAATTAATATATAGTGTCATTATCACTCCCAAGTAGCTACATTGGGTCTTAATATCGACCAAAAGATTCCCTTAGTTTGAAATGTATGTACCAATGGGATTATGGCACATATTAGGTAATTTAATATTATAATAATTTTATTATTTTTATGCTTATTTACCTGATTTACACTTTTACCATGGTAAATAAATTTGTTATTGAAATAAATATTCATAATGTATAAAAATAAATGATAACTTTTTTTCAAAATTTTGACCTGCTTATTCAAAAAATGGAATCCATCTTTTCAAAATGAAATCATTGAATTGGATTAAACTAATTTAAAATTTATTCGCATTGAAAAAACAAAAAGCATGTAGTTAAGATATAATAATTGTCAAAAAATTGACACTTATTTATGTTCCATTTGAAAGTGAATGTAATTAAAATGGACAAAATTGATTAAATAGTTAAAAAAATATAGTTAAAAATTTAGGAAAATTAAAATGATAATCTATCCTTATAAATATATTACATTAAAAGGTCTTTTTTAAATAAAATACAGTATTTTTCAATATTCATTAAAAATTTATATTTATCAGAAAATAAGTAAAACTAACCCAATGTAAATATTTATGTCCTAATTCTAAATAAGAATATTATTTTTTGAAATAAAAAATTTAAAAGTGGCCAAAATCTTATTTATAGATGGTTCTAAATTAAAAGGTGGTTACTCAACCATTTAATGAATATTATATTATTTATGATTAAAATCATATTCTTTCTTATTTTAAGCCTTTATATTTTTTTGGATAAATATAAAATCATATATGAAACATATTTAATCACTATATATATATTTTTTCTCATTCCCTCAATACAATGGTTATGTGGTAGATAAAATTTTAAAAATTAATATTATATTACTATTTTTCAGTATAACTCAACATTGTGTATAACAAATGTTTTCAATGAATCATGTTGTTTCATATTAGGTTTTCCATAAAACATAGAATATACCTTAAGGTAAAATTAATATTTAATTCACAAAAATTAATAAATATAAAAAATTTATATTCTTTATTCATCATGGATGTTACATCCTTCCCCCTTTTGGAAATTATGTCCTCGCTATTTTAAAATTGGGGTTGGAAACTTCTTTGAAAGTTCCACATTAGAAAAAAAGCCAATAATAATATCATTTTAAAAGAAATGAATGGAAATAAAAAGGTCCCTTGAGATAGCCCGTACTAGGATTACATGTTTGAAAACATGGATATGGAAGTGAAAAAAACCATAAAGGTATGATGTAGAGTGGTAGAAAACATGATTAAGAGAATTCTAACCACCAGAAAATGAGAAACATGTGTTGGGTTAAACGGTATTTAATGTTCTTAATATGAATAGATTACATATATTTTATATTTTAATGATACTTTTCGTAATGTTGAGGAATTTATTTTTTAGCTCAACTAAAAACATAGGGAAACATAGTTACATGTCATGTAGAATTTCAACCTTTACAAAATTTTTAACACAAACATGTATTTTCTCTTAATGATGTGTAATAAAACTGACATGGTCACATTAAGAGTTCTAGAATAAAATTCTAAATAATGAGATAATTCAAAAAAAAAGATTAACTATATATTTCTCCTATATTTAGACATCAACCAAAACCAAAATGTTTAGTTCATGACTAGATAATCCCTTAAACGAATAACCCGTCACAAAAAGAAATGCATCTCTTAATCTCTAATATTCAACTGAGAGAACCCAAAGATCAAGAAAGACCATTCAATACACATTTGACAATAAAATTAATTTAAAATAATATAATCAAATATAGAAACCCAAAATCCGTAATGATTTAATCACATAGTCATACACGGTAAATCATAAAATTTATCTCATAAAACATCAACTACTCCGAATGTCTCATACTGAAGTGTAATTAACATCATCACTATTTTAAATGTTATGATAATCATTTCAAAAAATAAAGCAATTTTCATATGTCCACAATAAAAAATTAGATTCTTCCAAAATAAAATTTCAACCATTACTCCACAAATAGGATCACATATTATTTTATTTCACTTAAGCATATACTATTTCTAAAAGGGTAATAATCTTATAAAATAACCATTTTCACAGAATCACCAAATCATTTTCCAATATTAATTATATCAATTTGATAAAAAAATAAGATACCAAAAACAACATATTCTTGATCCATAATTTCATTTATCATAAAAGTATATTTCATACTTATAAGGACTTCTTGTCGGGTAGTGGTTGGTGATGGGACCTTCTAGCTCTACGGTTGTGGGATTAATACATGCAACTTTTCCATATCTTAGAGGTTGACACCAATATTACATGTTTTCCTCTTTATAAAACTCAAAAATAATCCCTACATGTTTTAACCTCAATATTTTTCTTATAATTTTCATTTTTATCACAATACATTAATACCTCAACATATTATATATTGTGATTTTTTAACCTCCATATCATAAATTAAAATTATTCCAAAAAAATAACACCATACCTTGATCATGATGTCCATATGATTTCATAGTCTTCTTGTTCATGTGGGTAGAAGGTCCATGAATTGATTCAACAATTTATATATCCATCAAAATAATTTTCATCATTCATCCAAATACACATTGTAAACTTTTGTCATAAGGGTGTTCTTAGATAAATTTTTTTGGAAAATAACAATGTATAACATATAATTTCAAAACATAGGATATATCCTGATTTTTATAAAACTTTTAAACCGAATTTTTATTGAAACAATATATCTATGGTACTTTTAAAAAACCATATATATCTGATGAAAGACTATACTGTAAAATAAAATATAAATATGTTGTGCAAGTGTCACATTTTTCCGCAACATTTTGAAAATCATAATCTTCTTCAAAATGTTGTTATAAATTAAAATATTTGAAAATGACTTTATAATATGTACCATTATTGAAAATATTATAATACAGTGGAAAAATAAATTTTTTAAATACAACACATGATCCACAATGATATAATGGTATAGGGGATGTGTTTTATATCTCAAACAACTACTGGAAAGTGATTTTTATTCTAGAAAAAGTGTCCCACTCATATAAACATGATGTTACCATAATTATTGCAAGCATGTCATCTAGAAGAGATAATAATGTCATTAGAGATCCTCATACTTCAATTTTTAAATGATTTTCTTGATCTAAAATGTTATAAACCAAGGATTTAATTGAAATAATAGGTATAGGTAATAACCATGTGATTAGAAAACACTTAATCCACAAAGTTGTCTAATCTGACCTATAATACCAACTATAAGGACCCAACATTAAGACACTACATAATCATAAATTAAATGAATAATTCACAGTGAGGATCTTTTTAGGATTAGTTTTTAGATATTTAAGCAATAACTATTACATATCACATTGAAAATTACTTGTATACACTACATCTTAGTATCAATTATTATCAAAAAAATCATAAAAAACATGCCTTGGCCCAAGATTTATATATCATGGCTTTTCCATGATCCCATCCTTAACTATATTCATCTTTATGCCCAGTGGAAAAAATTTCCAAAACATGGGATTAGAACCACAAGCTCACCATGGGATATAAATTATGGAATGAAAACATCATCCCACCAATAAATACAATTCAATGAACCCATTCTTTTCAATCATAACATAACTAATTAAATCAACTTATTTATGAATATCACGCATAAATCATAAATCACAAAGGTACCTTGTGGCATATTAAACATACATACATTGTAGCTATAATAGATTCAATAGGAGTTTTTCTTGAATACCCACCATAGTAGATTACCTAAATATCGTAGGATAAACATTAATGTTTACCTCCGTCACATAACAGAATCCATTGGAGAGCTAACTCAGGCTTACCCTCCCTTGGATATTCATAGAACCACCCATATATGTAAACAATGTACAATATCTGTAACATATTCATAACACATAATGAAGCATAATGGTAATATAAAATAAAAACATTCTAATTAGAATATATCAAATCAAGATATTGAAATAAACAATGCTTTATCAAACCATTTTCAAAACATTTTAAAAAATATAATTCATAGTTTTTTGGAAGAAAAATTTCCCACACCACATGTAAACCTTTAATGAAATTCACATTTTAATACATTAATTTCCAAAAAAAAATCCTAAAAACCATTTTAAAAACATGTTCATTAATGATATTGATTTATAAGAATAAATCATTAAGTCATTTAAAATAATATTTTGATTAATGATTTTTTTACAAAATGAGAGATGCTTGAAGAAAAAAAATTGAGGAAAAACATTAATGAATACATTATAATTCATGATAAATAATGTATTCATGGTATAATATTCCAATGGAAATTATATACCCCATATAAAATTCAATTGTCACATAACAATAATGAAGCCACTATGGAATGTAAATTTAGATGAAATACCTTATAATGATATTTTCATTAGATTAACTATAATTCAATGACATAATTATGTGTGAAAATTTTAAATGTGCCCAATATAAGTGGATCTTATTTGTAAAAAAATATGATGTTATTCACACATATTCATATCATGACATAATCACGAAGTACAATTCAAACCCAAAGAATTCAAATTGGGTGAAGCAATTTCCTTACCAATATTTGTTAGCCCAACGCCGTCAGTTTAAAATTCAACAAATTGAAATGATGAGAGATAAAATTTTATATCATCAGATGAACATAAAATTTACTTCAATAAATATATTTAATAATATATCCCAATATAAGTAAATGTAAATTAAAATACAAAAAAAAGTCTTTGACAAAAAGAGTATTGTGAAAGGTTCCCTTACAGATTTGTTAACTTACGAAAAATACTCCCCAGGAAGTAAGGATCAAACAATGAAGATGTAAATACCAATACATTAATGTATATTACACAAATAATATGTGGTATACAGTGGAAATATCACAGAATCAAAAGTTATATAAGAAACTCTTTACCTCATGTCCGACTTGACTCATTCGGTCTTTAATCTACTAAAAAATAAACAAAAGATAATTTATACAAAATTAAGAAACATTTACAATTTTATTATTCCATTAATATCATATATTACCATGTTATAAACATTATGCAATAATTTATGTTAATAATTGTTATTTTTTCGATATTTGGTACTTCAATCAAAAATGACCATTTTTATTATTACAAGTTCTTCATGTGGTCAGAAGTCCATTATCTGTGTAATGAAGTTCATGATTTAGATATCAAATATATCATATATATACATTATATTAATTTATTTATAATATTAAATAATATATGGACATAAGAAATGAAATGCACCATTGATGGAGACATTAAGTCATGTGTACACTTGAACACAACATTCATTTATATTTCATATTTAATGGAATGATAACATAATGATACATATGTATATTATTATTATAATATAATATCATATTATATATATGTTACCTGATTTCATGAACTCGATACTTTAGACTTTCCATGTATTTTATGAACGAATCATATCAACTTGAGGGGGTAGTATTCCACACATTTTCAAATGAAATTATCGTATATACACATATTGGAAATCATAAATATATGCTTGTAAATAAAAATTATAGAAGCATAGAGAAAACATAAACATAATATATATCATATATAAATATATTACCATCATAATGTCCATCGTGGGAGGTGGTTAGATATTATAGAGTAATCATCGTTTTGTGAGGCAGTAGTTCGCCGTCCACAGAAATAATATGTTCTTTAACCATTAGATGGATGTGTTTGTATGTGTAGTTCTAATCCAATGCATAAAAAACCTAGTATACTGAAGATACAATTTTTTTATAAAATAAATTAATAAAAAGAGTTTATGAAGTTGTTAATTTAAAATAATACAATATAACTTAAGAGAAGATTTTACCTTTAAATAGGGTAACGACCACTGGATTGAACCAAAAGGTTTACTAGAAGTGCCTTCTGCATAAGGTAAGGATTCTATGTGGAGAAGAGGGATGTAGGGAGATTCATTTGGTAATGGATGGATGATCTAAGGAACTTGATATGTGTGAGTAATGGGTTATAATTAAGTGGTCTTTATAAGGGAGAGGATGGGCCCTTTTGTAAGGAATAAAAATATTATTTTGTTATATAATGATTTTCTGTTTCTAAATTTCAACCTCATATTGAAGTAAAATATAGGATGACTCATGAAAGAAATAAAATCATCAAATAAAAAATTTACATGATTGTTATTTTGTTTTAATCTTTATTATCTTATTTATTTAAATCATTCATTAATGTGGTAAACACTACATCATTATTATGTCATAAATATTAATATTTATATTTATTTTATGTATAACAACTATTAAAATTTATCATGATGCATGAAATGTGTTTATAATTAAAATTAATATTTATAGTTGATGATATAACTTATATAACCCCATGTAAAGTTTGATTTATTAAAACAAATATGTTTATGTCCTTTTTGACTTTACTTTAAATTAATTAATATATTGTGTCATTGTCACAAAAAAGTGGCTCCAAAGAGTTCCAAAATCAACCCATGGATTCCCACGATCGGGAATGTAACAACCAATAAGATTATCACTAATGTTAGGGTAATTGTATATTATTATAATATTATTTTTTACCCTTGTTTTCTAGATTTACCCTTTAACCATGGAAAATGAAACATTTACTGAAGTAAATATCAATATTGTCTAAAAATAAAAGATACCAATTTACACAATTTGGGCCACCTGATTCCAAATATGGAATCCATATTTTTATATTCAAAACAAATAAGTAGAAGAAATTAATTTATATTTAATTCTCGGTGTCCAAAAAAAAATTTTTTTTAAGGAATAATAGCTATAAAAAATTGAAATATATTTATGTCAAATATCAATGTGAAATTATATCCAATGAATAAAATTGTATTAAATAGTAAAAACAAAATATAGTTTCACTTTAAAATAAATTAAAATGATTTTCTATCCTTATAAATAAATTAGACTTAATGTCATTTTTCCATTAAAATAATGTTTTTTACTATGCATTAAAAAATTAAATTTATAAATAAATACCATAAATCGACCAAAACTAAACTTTTATGTCCACATTCTAAATAAGAATATTAATTTGTCAAATAGAACATATATAAGTAACCAAAACTATATTTAAATATTGTTCTCCATCAAATGGTCGTAAATCGACTTTTTAAAAAATATTATCATATTTATGCTTAAAATATGATTATTTCTAATTTTAAACCTCTAAAATTCAATAGATAAATGTAAAAAAAATTAGAAACATATTTAATTATTATATGGTTTATTTTGGTAATTCCTGCCAATACAACTGCTATGCGTTAACTACCATTTAAAATAATAATAATATATTACTATTTTCAGTATAACTCAATGTTTACTGCAATGTAAGATTTAAATAATACCTTTTGTTGCGTATCAGCTATTCTATTGAAAATAGCATTCCTATTAAGGTAAAATTATTATTTAATTAAATTTTTTTAATAAATATAAAATGTTATATTGATTATTTACTTAGGATGAAATTGTATCATTGGAAGGATGCAGTTATCCATTTGAAATAATGATGAATTATTTGTGGTGAGAAACATATAGATATTCATAAGAATATATATTGTAATGTATCTAAGGATATGTATAAGGAATAACTATGTTTAGTAAAATTTCTAATAGTTTTCGTTATTATTTGACTGATTAGTTTCTATGAAATGACATCCCTATTTTGGTAATTATTTGAATGTTTGGTTTCTAGGATATGACATCCCAATATGGATAATACAAGTGGATGTGGCTCTATCATAAATGTTTATAGTGGAGATACCTTCAAAAAACTATATTTATAAATAAATGAACCTGAAATGGTGTATGAAAATTGGCCTTTTACTGACATTGTTTTACACTATCAAGGGATATTCATGGGAAATTTAAAAATTCATTATGAACCATTATAATATATTTAAATATATGACGACTATTAATGAAATATAATAATAAAAATGCTTATTATATGAATGAAAATGTGTCAGGTTTTAGATATTCTATATTTTTTATTCAATATTATTTTGATTTAAAATACGACTAATGTTTATCACACTATGATTTTTGGCACAAGCCAATGTAAGGAAATATAATTAACTCAAGAAAACATTCAATGTGACATATAATTTTTTTATTAATAGCTAAATGGGAAAATTACTATTATGAATGAAATTATTAATTATCATATAAATTTTTCCAGAACAAGAATAATAACAAGTTACTCAAACTAAATCTCAAACACTCAAAACATGATATGAACCAAGTTAAAAAAATTAGATAATGGATACCAGTGATGAAATAATATTTAACTTATATTTATATGACAATGTGGAATGAATAATCCTTCTCTATGTCTGAGATAAATAGGATGATTTTTTGGACATTTGATAATATTGAAAAAAGAGATTCATTAACAATGAAAAATGAAACTTATTGTCCACATAGGAGATGATAATAATAGATTTCATGTGATATCATCAAATATTGAATTATATAGATAAATAAGATATGTAAATAAAAATTGGTGTCCTATTAGAATGATCTTGACAGGAATAAAAAAGGTTGGATGTGTAATGGTTAAATTGTTTTAGATGAAGAAACTATGAATAACATATGAAAGAAAAAGTGTATTTATAAATAAGATAATGAATACTAGTTACATGATTAAGGATGAGGTGTAGTGATAAATGTTTTTACAAATTAGAATATATATAAGTAGTTATATAAATAAGAATTGTTCATATTTTTCTTTTTAGTACAGATTAACAAGAAAAAGTGGAATACTGATGATGAACTAGAAGAGAGAGTCATCAAAATGTTATATATTAAACATGATAAGGTAACCCTTAATATGTTTCTGATGTAGAGAAAATTGTGATTAGTTATGATAAAGAGATAACTAGTATGAATAACGTAGATCTATCTGAATTATTGACCTTAGAACTGATAAATATTTAGATTAATAGTAGTTAATATAATGAATAATGTAATTTTGATTATATTTTTATTTATTAAATATAAATAAAATTCATTATATTAATTAAGTATTAAAGAAGGATTAATAATTTAAGTAATGTTTTATTTTAATTATAGTCATCCACATGTTTCATCATAACACATTATAATGGTATTCACAAGTTTGATATGTGAAAATTAAGAGATAATATCATATATTTGGTGGAGAAAAATGAAGTTGATTTTGATACATTTTTTCCCTTATTTGTACATTTTATATTTTAATATTTTTTTATCCTTAAAAAGATAAAACTTTAGTAAATGTATTATTTTTAACTTTTAATGAGTATCGAGGGATTAATGTTTTATTTATATATAATATAGTTTATGAATATATATTACAAAAGATACCCATTTTTTAATAAAGATAAATGAAGATAGACTGAATGATATATTTTTCAATCTATGTATCTTGTGATATATTAGTGCTTCAATTAGAAATTTTTTACCATATTTTCATGGAGTTAGAGATGATGTTGAAATATTTCAATGGAAATACCAAGGGTAATATTTTTCATTCAAAATGGAATGAAATCATTTAAGAATGTGTTCTAATTAAAATTTGGCCCCATTACGAAAGGATCGTGAACCAAAAAATGCTATCCTAGTACCTTAATTTAAGATTATTCATATGATCCATTAAATAATAAAATATTTAGGTATTTGTGTTCATAAACCTTCTAAAAAACACCCTCTTTTTTGATCATTGTATTCAATCACTTCCCATTAGAATTCGAAAGATAGTTTTCCCTTCCATGTCCATGTTATCCATTCATTACAATGTCATCATACATGTTAAAATAGGTATGAGTTAATTTGGATTAACATAATGTTTCCCTCATTTAATTATCAAGAGATATGTTTTACTCGTTTTTATGATACTGGTTCCAAATATGAAATTTTGAAAAGATATAATATGACAAAGATAAATTTTATGAAGGAAATTGAATTTATGGGTGGTAGAATGTAACACATAGTTTTTTTTATCAATAATTTTTTACAGAATAAATAAAATTTATGTGATTTATATTTTTACATGAAGCACTAAGACATAATTGAACTACACAGATAATGTATTACCTTATGTTACACAAAAAATTATCTTATGAAAATACAATGATATATTATTTTTATAATTGAATAAAATCTATCATTACAAACTAACCATTAAACATATTAATAAGAATATTAATTAATTAATTCTTTAATATAATTTACATTGCATTTTATAAAGGAAGAATATTGATAATTATATAAATGTTCTTTTTTGTAATGTCATTAATTTTTTTAAATACTATTTTTGAACAAATTTCTTTTTATAAATTCATTAAGGACTTATAAAATTAATTTTTTAAAAATATATAAAAAAAATTGACTAATTAATCTAAATTTATGAAATATTGATTTCCACATTATCCTATGGATAATTATTTTTTATTCTTTTTGAAAAGATACATGTTTTGATGAACTGTGAAATAATTACCAAATTTTAATTGAAAATTTATTTATCCTTTAATTTATATATAATGTAAAATTATATTTTAAAGAAATTATAAGGTAATATTTGTTTAGTAGTAATTATATTAATCAATATTAGGTATTATTAATCAATTCAATGTTGAATGTTGATAAAAAATTCTTTCACATCATGTTTGTGCTGGTTTTTTTAAACTAATATTATCCACATCAATTAATTGATTTTAGAAAAATATAATAAATATTTTATTCTTAAAAATTTATAATTTATAATTTATATTAATTTCAATTAAATTTTTCCCAAAAAGAATATGGAATGCAAAAAAAATTATATACCATCATTAAATAAAAATATATTTACCAGGGATTAAAATAGAATAATATGAGTGAAAATGGAAGAACATATTATCATAATTATATTGAATGAATGTTTAAACCATTTATTAAGTAATTTTATATATGAGACTTCTTTTCCACATTATTTTAAATATGACCCATATAATATGTTATAGAATGCAAAAGATAAAAAACATAAATATCTTACTATTAATATATAAAATTATTTTGTATATAGAACATTAAAACATGGTTTTTTTATCTAGGTAACATATATAAATAATTAGATAAGAATTACTTACTTATTTTTCATATAAAATTTAAATGTACTTAATATTTAGTTAATAAAAAAATATAAAAAATAAATCTAAAAATTTAAATAGTTGTATAAATTTAATGAAATATTGTTTTGAATTAATTTTATGATCACTATATCATTTTTAAAATGTAATAAAAAATTACATTCTTCTCCCTTTTTTACTATTAACATTCAATTAAAATTTAATAAAGAATGTCGAGATATACATTAATGTAATTTTATAATAAATTTTATATTATTAATATTTCAAAAATTAATAAAAACACTATATTCTCTAAAGAAAATTTTAATTGTTAATAAATATAACTTATTGTACAATAGTTGGGAAATTTTTTTATTATAATTACTATATTTTTTATAAAAAAGGAATAAAATTGTTATCATAGTTATGGTTGAAATAATTTTTTGGATCATTACTCGAGCTTGTGTTAAAATTAGTTTCCAAAATACTTAGGATTAAATGTTTATAAATTTTATATACTATTAAGAATCCATGGGTTGAAATTATCTAATATTTATCACTCTAATATATTATTAAATGATATATCATCATGGTGGAAAATTAATTCCCATTGTGGAATATTAAAATGGTAATAATAAGGAATCATAGATGTTATAGAACAAAATGAAATAAAAATGAAATTAGTTTTGGGGTCAATGTTTAAATAGATTATATCATACATCAATCTAAATAATTATAAATATTAGATCTACAAGAGGTATTATTGACCTCCTCATAGTGAATGGTTTATATTTCTTAAAAGAATTTTAATCCTCCTCGACTATATAACCACAAAACTCTCTGTTCTTCTTCACAACACTCATGATTTTTGGATCAACCATGAATTTACAAAATCAATATCCAAATCCAATATAAAAATCATATAATTCATTTTTTGGGAATAATTCCCTTCTTTAAAATATTTAGTGCAAACTGATGGAGGATACAGGAAGAAGACGAAACGTTGATCAATGACCAACATTGGTCTATTTCATACTCAACGTTATTAAATTAGAATTATAAAATGGTTATTTAATAACCATAAAATCAGCCATTTTATGATATTATTTTACATAAAGTGTATGACCTACAACCACATACACATCCATCATATGTTTTAAGATATCATTATTCTTGTGTGTGGAGGACTTCCACCTATCGAACTGCTGTCGTTCATTTTTTCATTAACACACATAACATTTTTTTATTATGATTAATATATAGAAATCTAACATTATTTTACATGGATATTAAATCATTTTATAGTTAAAAAACACAATATTGTTACACACACATGATCTAATGTTTTATTGACCTCAGATAATTAGGTCCAGTCATAAATTTTACATAATAAAACATAAACATAATTAAAATTATTATTTTACATCTTAATTTACCCCTCATGTACTCATATTATTTTTAGTAACATGTGTAAATATATTACATAAAGTGGATCCTATAATCCATGTAACATGATAGATAAGAACACATATCAATTTAAAATTGGAGAGAATAATCATCATAATCATAATATAATGCTTGATTCATCATAATAATATGGATATGTTTCATTAGCAGTGTAATTGAATATGGAAATGTATAAAAATAGAACAATGAGTTATATTGGTCAAATAATGCGCATTTTTGTGTACACAGATAGCATCATGTTCACATATAACATATGTAAATAAAAATAAAATCATTATGGTGAACTAATCAAGAGTTTTGTTCACACATATTTAACATTTTATCTTCAGTTACATCAAATTACCCAATTCCTTGGATGAAAAAATAGTTTATCATTCACCCATCACATTAGAATGTCAAAATATTCATGTTTTCCCCAATATATATATAGCAATCATAGAAATTAAAAAACCCATTGAAAAAATTGGTTTCATTTAAATTTAATAATGAAAAAATTTATGAATTATTACTTCTATTCCTAATATAAAATGGAAAAAACATACTTAGTTTATGAATCAATAGTATTCAGTAAAGAATAAAAAATGTCAATAGAAGTAAAACATGTTTTCCAAAATGAATAGTTAATTTAGGGAATTTCTTGAATTTCACACAAATTTAGATTGAAATTATTTATATTATACAAATTATAAGGTAATTACAAATAAATTATATTTGTGTAAAATTAAAGAGCATACACCCTATATTTTTTCATGAAAAATGAAAAACCCAATGAATGAAAATTGGGTTTGAGAATCCCCATATATTATGTCTAAATTACATATTCTCATAATTGTTATGTATTTTAAGATTTTATTAATTATTTAATATATCCTTATCATATTATATAGTAATATTATTAATTATAATTTTTTCAGTTTAATTAATGATTATTTTATGAGAAATAATGTTCAATTTCTCTTTTGGGAGTCTTCATTTTAATGGTATTTCTTATTTGTTCACTTTCATAAATGTAGGGATGATAATGTGAAATGTTTATAACTATTATGAATTTAATGTATTGGTTATAAATGTACATATAAAATTTTAATTAGTCTACAATATTATTTATTTTTAGGTAGTTAGACAATTAAATAGATAAATTTTTAATGAGAATCCTATAGATGTTTTTTGTAGTTTTTAATCAAATCAAACTTATTATTAAAATCATATATTGGTATATATATATATTTGTTACATATATTGAAAAAGACATAAATTTCAATTTAAAATATTTTCCATCAATTTTAAATGATCTATGACCTGCATTGGAGGATGTTAAGGTAATATTAATCTTTCCATCATCAATTCTGATAAATCAACACCTCAAAAATGATGTTTTCTTTTTTTGAATAAACGATATAGTTGAAGAGGTTTGATGATAGATTATTCCATTAACAAAATAAAATTACAATATATATATATAATATTTTAGTTACCATTCTTGTAGGATTAAGGGATTTCATATGAGAACAAGAAATAAAAATAACATGGAATGAAATTCAAAAAAAGAAATAAGATTTTACATATTTTACTTCTTCTACTTTCGGACATCCTTATCGATGTTGGATTCAGAATGATTAGAAACCAATGAATATCAGATACATAAAATGATCTTGAGAATAATTTTACATATAAATTTGTCAAATATGAAGGCTTCTTTAAGTGTTAATGTATAAGGATGCATTTATAGTGTTAAGAGATGAGTCTTTTTTAATATTTTGTTCATGGGATTGTTATATTGGCTCACGATAATGAAATTCTTTTCATATCATGACTAAATTCTATAATTTGATATGTATTTCACTGTACTATTTCATTAAAATATCCATACATAATCTATCCCTTAAAAATTCATTTATTTCATACATACCAAATATTTTTGTTTTTCACTATTCACAGAAAAATCTTCTATTTTAGAAAAACCCAATTAATTCAAATGATTTATTTTTAAATTATATATTTAAAAAGTGATCTCAATTTTTTGAAAATAACATCATAAATATGATAATTCTATTTTTTATTAATATCATCATTTGTTTAAAAAAACAATTTTAAAAATATAACCAATTCACTGACACTTTGAAAATATAAGTTATTTTTCATTAAACACTCTAATACTCATATGAAAATAAATTATTGATTTATAGATCTATGTTATAAAAATAATTTGTATATTAAATGATTATATTGATTAAAAAATTAAAAATAGGTATTTCATTTTTATAAAAATACCAACATATAATTAACAATCTATTAATCCTTTATTTACATATATTATGATTTAATATCATCATATTATCGTATATTAGATACATAAATTGTATTTATAATTTAATAGAATTAGTTATACTCTACTTGATTATTTATTAATCTTAATGATCAGAATACTATTCCATTGGGATAGGTTTCATAATTTCAGTATACATTACTTATTTCATTATTATTTTTCGGATAATAATGTTTTGTTGGGACCTCTACTATATGTATGTGTTTTATAATATCTATAATACATATAATAATAAAAAAACATTAATTGATAAACATATGTCTCGTTAAATTATTCTCCCATGTTTAAATTTGGCACTGAAAATTTTGTGTTACATAAATAGGTGACTGTATTTCCCCCTCATCACTTCCTCTAGATACCATATTTCCTCCTCATACTTATAGTTTCCCCATTGTACATTTACTATGAGAGGAATCATGTTACAATGAACATTTTCTCTATGGTCTATGATCATTACTGGATAATCCTCATAAGATTGATAATTTTTCAATGTTACCATAATTAGATTTAGTACATGTGAGGGATCTTGAATGTATTTCCTCAAAAGGGATACATGGAAACAATCGTATACTTGAGACATTTTTTATGGATGTTCTTGTCAATAGGAAGAAAATCCAGAACAATAAAAAATATAACAGTGGTCGATATACATGAGAATTTTCATTCCCTTCTTACCAAATCAAATGATACTGTTTCATGGAGATATTTAGAGGAGTTCAATGTCTCTTAGATCATGATCTAGGTAACATCGACGTTTTTCAGAACAACACTTCTATGATCCTTAGACAGCCTTGATGTGATGCTGAATTTTTTTTATCAGTTCCACCATTTCTTTAATCATTTAATGTCCTTGAAGCTTATTTTCAGTATCTACATCCAATCATACCGGAGGCCAATTTTGTTTCAATCATCCATTAATGTCAATAGAATATAATCCCAAAATTTCCTCCAGTATATGAATATTATTCTAAAATTATCCATAGGTTTTTGTATTATATGACATAATTATGATCATCTTAGTGATTAATGATTGTTGGATATTTTTCCTGAACATTGAGTATAATTTTGGATCTCAATATGATATAGTCTATTGTGGTACTCCAAACAAAATTTATACTTTTTTGATTTATATATGTATAAACTAATTAATAGATAATCCATATCGAATTTAAATAAAGTGATATTTATTTTTAATAATATCCATAAAAACACATATAAGATGTCATCCTCTATATGTCTTCATATGTTTGTTGATAATGTCCATTGTGATGTTTCCCCATTTATATAATGGTATGTTTAATGGATAAATAATCCCTTTTGAAATTTACAATTCTTCTTTAACTTAATGAAATACCAATAAATTTTATATATTTTCCCAGAACTACTTCTTCGTGTTTTTCCACCAATAGATCTCTAGGAGATCTCGAACCATATTTTTTCTTACATGCGGTATAGAGACTGATGAGTTATGTGCATCACCTAGAATATTTTTCAATATATCTAGATTGTATTGTATACATTTTTTTTGACTGATATATTACAACTCATTCCTCATATATTTAGAAATTTGATTATTTCTCTTTTCTCATGTATTACACCTTCTTATGAATTTCCACATAATTTTATTTAGCATTCTTTAATTTAATAGTGATGTATAATTGAGAAATCATTTGAGAAAGGATTGCATATGTTTACTCCCTAATGATTATCATTTCCATCAATTGAAAAACTATGATATTGGATCCTTCTCCATTCTCTCCATTGATAATGATGTGGGATCTAATTTACATAGAGCATCTACTACATTATTCTCATTACTGTTATGGTAGTGGATTGAGAATTATAAAAACTTGATGAGCTATAACCATCTCCATAGGTTTATATTCTCTTAATCTATGTGAAATTATATTTATATAGATATTATGATAAATATATATTTTAAAATTCATCCAATTAATATAATTCCTCCATGTTTTCAATGAAAAGATCAAAACTTCCATCACCATATAATTTATGGATAATTTTTAATCATGATGTGTTTACAGCATTGATCGTTATGATACAAAATTATCATTTATAATTAGTACAAAACTTAATACCTTCATTAAAGAATTTTTGTATACCACATTACAGATGTGCCAATATTATTTTGGTATTAAGATTGTTTTTTATTTCTTTTATGTGGTATTCACAATCTTTATTCCTAGTCAACATTAATAAATCTAATTATTCTTTTTTCGTGTTTTTGAAAATCTTAATATATCCTTAACATTTAACTAGTAACAACTAGTTGTATCATTGAATCAATGGATCAATATTACATATTTTGTCTTAGGACTCTCATTGATTTTATTTTTTCTAGGAATGGTACATTATAATTCAATTTATCATGATAACATTACACAATTAATATATTATTATATTTATAACTAAAATATTTATTACTTATTATGAATATTATCCCGTCAAATTTATTATGTATAGTATTCAAATACACATCATTTTCACCATCTCTTGTATTAAATATCATAACATCGTAAATAAATAATACAGTAAATATGATTATGTAATCTATAAAGTATCTATTAATTTATTCTAAGAATAATTATGTAGAATTAGTGAGTATTAAGGTCATTTATATGAAATCATATTATACATAACTAATTCAAAAGGATGTCTTGGAAATATATTCCTTATTTACCTTAATGATTTGATATCCCGATTGAAAGTGAAAAACAATGAAATTATTGGAACCACGTAGTCAAACAAACAATTCCTCTATCTATGGATGGGGATAATTATTCATTATATCTATTTTTATGATCTCATGATATTAATTTATGAGGTGTATCGATCGATGCTTCTTTTAGAAAAAGGGAACTAGTTTACCACATGGTAAAACACTCGGGATAATAAAACCCTTGTCCGAATTCAATTGTCACTACTTCTCCTATTCATCCCACACAATAGTGGTCATTAAACAAGGTGTGTTTGATATAGGTATAATTACAATAATAGTTTCAATTGTGAACTCAACCTATTGACCCGAAGGAATACTAGTGAATTTCTTAGGGAACACATCTGTGTAGTCTCCAACATTGGGCATGTACTCAATAACTATTCTGGCTATTATCTCAATCATCTTAGATAGAAATTTTATATTATAAGGAAATAATCTCCAGTATTGTGAAAATTATTCTAAAGAAGAATCATCCTCACTATTACGGTTGTACAAAATTAGAGGAATCCTTAGAATGTGAATAGTGATCACCCCTTCCCAGCAGGTGATGAGGTGTTTATATTATTACATAAAATCATCTCCCAACATAAAATCAATATCTATAACAAGAAGTAAGTCAAAATTTCATGGGAGGATCAATCAGTGAACATTATATAGGAATGAGTTAAATATATTGGATGCAATAATTTCCACATTTTATGTTGTCAAAATTTACTCAACCTCTATATTTTGAAAAGGTTTGTGAATATTACAAATAACCATTCATGATATTAAATAATGAGTTCTAATAAAGTCTAATAATTTGTTGACTATTAATTAATGAATAAACAATGAACCTCTAATCACATCATTGTTGGGATCCCCTCAGTAGTAGTGACTCTATATGATTTCACTTTTTCATAATTCATTTTTGGTTCTTAGTACTAATTAGTATTGATGATATATGTCTTAGTACACCACTTTTCATTGTTCCATATCTCGATATATTTGATGCATTGAACCATGGGTGGTTCTCTAATTTACTCTAGCACATTGTTTGTTTTTATTAGGACTCTTTAATATTCATGATCTTATTGTCCTTACCTCGCACACCTGAATCATTTCTCTATCCCTTTGTGGTAATTCCCATTTTTCTACACCCAAATTATTTTACATGTGAGTGGTAGTGTTTTCATTCCATCTATTTCATTATATACCCCATCTTGAAACTACAACATTAATTTCATGTTTCTATACTCATGGAACCATTCATCATAATCCACATAAACTTTGAGCGAATGTCGAAAATCATCATGATTACTTCAATGTAATGAAATTTATAAATCATTTATATGGTGGGGTTTTAAAAAACATAATAATCAATCTATTTTCCTATAAATTTTGATAATAAAACCTGAGTTTTACATTGTAATCCTTCTGAAAGTTTCTTCATAATTATAGAAAAATTAATATTTTTCATGTTCGACTATATTAATTATCTATTTATCTTTTTCCAATGAGTTACGGGGTTAAACTTGTTAAGAAATATTTTAATAATCTCTTCCCACACCATATATTAAATATCATCCTTCATCTTGGTGATCATAGTAAACACCCACCACTGATCATCCTTGAGGTCAAAATCATAAATTACTAGAGTCACCTTCTCTATCTCAGGATTAATAAGCACATAAAATATTCTCCCCACTAAGTTATACAATATTTATGTGTTTAGTGGATCAAAATATCCACCAAACATAAATGGTCATTTCCACATATAATACTCATGTATCAGTTTCCCTCTATTTGGGAAATTGAACATTCCCAATTATTCTAGTTTTGGTTTATATATTGAGATAATTTGGTATGCATCACCAAGAATTTTCACCTCCACCTCCCATGGAACTATGGATGTGGTTTTGGATATCACTTAATTTAACCAAATATGGGTTGATGGCCTTGTTTATCCTAGTTCCTTCTATTTTAAAAAATATAAAGGGTTTTAAAAAATAATATGTGAAAAATTCTTAAGTAAATAATTTATTCCATTTTGAAAATAACTCTAATGGTATATGTTATGAGATCTTTTTGTTTATAATTTTTTCGAAATAATTCATCTTGGGAGTATTTATATACATATCCTCGTAAATAAAGGCTTTCAATAATTTTATATAATCATTATTATAAATGTGACTTCCCATGTCTATGTTACAAATATTAGTTACCCCAGATTCATACATTACTATTACATTATTTTAATGATAATAAAATAATATAGTTTCAAAAGGAGGATCAAAATGTTTAGTGTGTTACAAAATTAGGACCATATAAAAATTATATAAAACATAAACATTATTTGTTTCCATGTTATCTATATTATCACTAGCCCTCATAAAATTCTTAGTATATATAGTCACAAGAGTTTATACATCAAAGAAATGTGTGATGAAAAGTCACTGCAAGGGAATAGATAAAACATAAATAAATTCAACATGGCTGAGAATAATAATAATTATCTTATCCAATTCATGATTTAATCATCATAATCATGAGGGGAATCATTTAGTAATGGCATGAAAATTTGAAATTCATAATAATGAAACATCATGTCTTAGTCGTCATATAGCAGAAATAACTGTAAACTGAGCTAATAACATGTTCATGAATAACATATGTGTATAAAAAAACATATTATTTGTGAAAAAATATATAATCGTGTTTGTGCACATTAAAAAAATGCCACATAAGATACATCACATAACCCAATTAATTGAAGGGATATATAATAGTCACATCTAAGAAATCTAAAGTATGGTCCTAGTATTCGATAACATGTATGACTTGGGATGCAACGTTCGTTTGGTAATATACTTTCCACATACATTAAAATATATTTAATATATAAAATATATTCTATTTATTTCAATGTGTGAAAAAATACATTAGCATTCGTTACAAGGATGATCGACCTTTATCAATTGAATGTGTTACAGACACAGATATGTTCTATTGAACAATAATATATTTTTAAAATATAATGAGATTTAATGTAGGAATTAAATTAATTATAATGAAAAATAACTAGAAAAATAGGAATGTTATTTTTTATAAAAATATATAATTAATTAATTTGATATAAATTATTTATTAATGAATATAAAAAGAAATATAATACAATGTGAATATTTAAATGATAACTTATTGTTTCTTACCAAAATATTGATTAATGCCGATAAAAATATTATTTAAAATTAATGGGTGATTTTAATATAATATATATGTTATATATTAAATCAAATATTTTTTATATTCATCCATAAGGATTGATATGTGATAGATGAGATAAAATACTATTTTTCACATACAATCCTATATATTATGAAATGTATTTTTAAAATATTTTAATGTAAAAATAATTTATATCATAATTTTGATAGTATAATTGATTAAATATGTCAACATATACACCATATTTTAATCATCCTCCTTTTAATTTTATTGTGGTTATTTTTGTTATTTTTCTGGCACATTTTTTAATGAATCAATTATAATACTTAAATTTAGATCAAAATTGATTTGTCATCTTATTTATGAAAAAGGATAAATTATAAGTTTAATTCTATTGAATTTTTAATTACATTATATCATTATAAATTTATATAATTTATATAATTTGAATCAATTTCCTTTTAAAATTGATTACAAAAACATATCAAACATGTAGATGTTTTTACTTTAAAATGCATTATTTTGTTTCCTATTAGATTATATTTAAATAAAAAGAAACCACTATTAAGTTTGGAATTTGGTTAAATATTTCCCATATATTGAATAAGAATAATTTATTGTTTCAATGAATATAGTAATTTATTTTTAGCAAACATATTATTGATTATGGTTTAAATTACATAAAATTATTAGTAAAAAATTATGCTTAATAATGGACTAAACATTTTATTTAGGAGAACAAATTGTTAGAAACCAATTATAATAAAAAATTAGTGATTGATATTAAATTAATGAGTTTTTTTGTTTATCCAGACCTTTTTAGTTAAAAATCCTAGGAACTTATAACATCTTCTCACAAATACAGAGTGAGTGTTTTTCTTCCCTTATAAGAGGCCACCACCTCTCCAAATTCCTGACAGCCCTAAAAAATGGGATCATCCAATATCATCCCACAAATTTTCCCGAAATCCATCCCATAAAACTTTAATCTTAAATTATTGTATAAATACATCAATGTTATCTCTTTTCTATACACCAAAAGAATCTATCTGATTTTAAGATAATTATTTCCAACAATAACATTTATTTCATTTACTTATAGACCCAATAATGTATCTATATTCCATGATAATATAATTATACATGTTTTCAAAACATTCTGAATTGTTGTTATATTATCGATTTTACTTTCATTTTCATACACTTCCATCTAATGGGAAATGGACATATTGTTTCTGTGTGTGGAAAACTACAGCCTCACAAAATGTTGGTTGTTCATTTATCCCTTACCACCAATCATGGTGGAAAATTTGATGTAAAATAGGTATTATATATTATATATTTTATATTTATTATGTATTTATACCTCTTTAATTATTTTATAAATCATTTTTTTAAAACTTTTCAATTTTCCTTTAATATTATAACATTGTTTGAAGATGTGTGGACTTCTGCCCCATCAAATATATGTTATTTCTTCACATGATACATGGAATCATTCAAAGATAATTAAAATTATACACATGAGACATGAAAATATATATTATATTTATAAAATATTAACTTTTTTGAATATATATATATCAATTTTTTTGTTAACCTTTCACTCAAATAAAAAGTTATAACATTATTCGTGGATGTGTAGACTATGACCCAGTAAACATTTTGTGATTTCTTTTTCAGAAATTATATATATATATATATAATTATATATGAATAAATAAAATGAAATTTATTTTATATTTATAAATCTAAAATTATATAAATCTACATATCTTCCTTTCATAATGATTTTTGAAAAATGAGAATGTTACTCATGCATACGTACGACCTACCTTCTATAAGATTGTAACATTGAATTATTTAATGACTAGATTTATAATTATAATTTACATAAAAATATGATAATTATGCCCTGATTATTATTATAAAGATTTTATATAATGAACCCTTTTACAATATTTGTACTACCAAACTTGTTCTTGACGCATAAATCGAATTTTGAGTATAAAACCTATGTAAAACTAATTGAAAAAGTAGTTATATACAACATTGTATAAATTTTAAAAAAATAATTGATAAATATGAAACACTTTCTCAATAATTTATATATTTAGCATAAGTTTTTTATATAGTATTTCATTGTATGTTCTCCTAAAATGAAACTCAAGATAAGGTATTTTCATCTCACTTTTTTACATTTGTTAGATAAATGTCATGTTGAAAACATAAATTACTAGTGAACTGTACATTATACCCATTTTTATAAACTATATAATGTATTGAATTATAATATGGGTATTTAAAAAATTATTTTTATATTATTCTTTTACGAGGATGATGATTTAATGTTTTTCAATGGTTTAAGGGACACTTTGGAATTTTCAATGATTATTTTCTCTAATAATAACATTAATAATCATGTAATGGTATTAAATTCAATGAAATTATATTATCATTATTCAATAAAAACATTTAATTTCCTCTAATATATTAAATTATGTCTTTTTTCAGTTATTATTTCCATTTGATAATATTTATTAATCAAATAGTTTTTTAAAATATTTTTTAGGAAACCCATAATTGTTCTCTTTTTAGTTTTATAACATGTTTTCTTCTAAAACCATAATTTATTTAAAAAATTTAATAAATTCATTAAAATGACTTTTAAAGAAAAATTTTCCCTTTTTTCCTCAATAAATATTTAATGGAATATTTATACCACTTTCACGATTTTTTTTGTATCCTTTATTTGTACAGAAGTAATGTTCTTTTACTTCAAAAAAAATAATACTAAATAATTAACTATTATCTCTTTCATGGTACATGTGCATGTCTAAATGATTAAATTTTAACAAAAAAATTCGATTTGTTTTGTGAATTTTTTTAAAAAGGTTTTAAAAATAGGCTAATTTCAAAGAGATTTATTTTAAATGATATTTTTACCATATTTCTATTCATAATAAAAAAAATTAGATTATTTTACTGCATCAGGGGTATTTTTTTATACCATCCTTAATCATTTTTTTGATGGGTTATGACTGATTTATCCTAGAAATGTATTTATATTCAATACAATGATTACTTTTATTCCAACTGAAATAGTGAATTTTATATAATCATTTGAAATTAAATTTTCCATAATATCTATATGATTTTTCATGGATATTATTATTATTTAAACCATATGTAATCATTCATAATATTTTTACTTTTAATTTTATTTGATTATTTGGGGAAGTATTTATAAACCAATATACATTATTCAAACCAATTTTTTCATAAGTAATATTATTTATTAGATATGAGGAATGATATGGACATATAAGACATTTGTCGGGAGAACGTTTCGGGAATGAACTACGGGTTGGGCACCAGTTAATGAAATCCCCTCGATGCATCAGTAGTCTCATGAGATGAATTAGTTGTGAAAAATAGATGGGTTTTCACCTAATATTGTAGAATATATTATGAAATTTCTCAAGGATAATTGTTATATGTAATTATGAAACACGACATCTAATAATTCTGAATTTCATTCATTTATTTTTAGTTAGTATTTATCGATGATATTTTTCATTTACATATCATTGTATATACTTAATTTTATGCCCATTTATTAAAGGGCACTGGTTATAGTTTCATACCTAGGAATGTAAATTATCGTTATCTAGTTATTTTATTGGAATGTGTTTCTAGTTATTAAAATTCCATGTTATTTATTTATATCCTTATCAGTTTATTGATAATATTCAATGTGTGTTTATTTATTAAAAATTTAATAATTCTTAAGGTCATTGACCAATTATGGCTTCTAATATACATTACCCTTAAAAAGAATTTGAGCTCACCAAAATTATTTTTCTTCTTAGGAATTTAAGAATCATATTAAGAAATATAAAAATGTATTTACAAGATATAATGAAGTTATCCTCAATTTTATTTATTTATAATGAAAAAAAATTATATTTTAAGTTGTCAATTTATTTCTAATTAAAAACTCATATATTTATCTGATTTAACATGAATACTAAACTCTTTGGTATTCATGATTTGTTTCTATGTGATAATTAAAATGTAATTGATATATTTCATCATATTTGGGCTATCTAGTATTGAGTAACAATAGTTGGTATCAACGGAAGCTTTGTAGAAACAAGGGATGTAGATTTAGGAAGGCATAGTTTAGAAAACATAACACAATTGTTTAAATTGAGGATATGTGTAGATGATTATCCCATAATTATGGTATGGTAGATATTATGTTGTTCACCCTACATATAAATACATGTTTTGATACTACATATGGATGTGGTTTTGTAATACATATAACTGGAAGTAATAACATAGAGAAGGTGTCCCAATTCTAACATGAGGTATTCAGGAACATAATAGTGGCCCTTACTATGAACCTTGTTCAAGACTCCATGGGTATATTCATAAGATAATTATAATCTAAATTAAAATTTATTATAATGGATTTTTAAATTTTATAATGATAAATAACATATTAGAATCATATGGTGATTGACATTTATGATTATGTTCCATAATATAAAAATCATATAAGATGATGAATCCTTTATGAAATATGCTTGATTATTGAAGCATGTGTTTTTAAAAAAATTAATTGAACAATATTGGATTTACATTAATATAGATGTCAATTTATAGTATTGATAACCTTTTATGTTCATATAATCAAAAATTACATTGTACAAATAGAAATATAATATTATGATACCTAACAAAGAATTGTTTTGTTTACAAAATTATTTAATAGTCCTTTAAATGATTAAATATCAATAATGTATTTAATATTTTCTGAAAATTATATTAATATTGTACTTGAAAAGGAAAACTAGTATGTTGGGTGACAACATATCATGTTTGAAAAGGAAGAATGTCTTGATCCCGTGACTGATGTAAGGAAAGGGTTTCACCCCAAATAAAAAACCTTCACAATTTACTACTTTTGTTTATTTTTTATCTAAATTATATGATAAACCCCAATTAATGATGAACTACTAAATTCAAAATTTAGATTTAGATTTTAATGAGTTATCAATAATAGTTTTAAAAATTAGTTAGAGATAAATTGATTTAAATTTCACTCTAATATGGGCCTTATGATCCTCCAGAAATGTATTTAAGTTCTCCATGCAAAAAAATTAAATAATTAATTAATTAGAATCTAGTAAATAAAGGAATAAATATTGAATTATTAAGTTAAAATTAAATAAATATCATGTATAATATTAAATTATATTCTTAGGTAGTAAAATAATTCTCAAAATTAGGATAATTGTCTTTAAACAAAAATTATGTCTTAATACCTAATTTTGTATTGAATAGATGGCCTTCTATGTAATCAAAGATTAATGGTTTTGGGGCCCTTAACATTCTATAGATCCTTCAATTTTTTTTACTGAAAACCTAAATATCGTCTTATACATAATTACTTTTTTACTCCAAGTATGTATATATACTTTTGACTAATATAGTCTTACATAGATACCACATTATGTGTTATTGCAGTGAATATTACATTTCCCATTATTTTGTTTGTAGAGGATGTTTTACAAACACCATTAATGATTTTGTATTTCCAAATAATTTTGTATCAAAAAATATAACACCATGATCATCCTTAAATTGTGTGGATAGTCTTTAAATAAGTTGAAGAGAACTTGACTTCCTTAAAATAAATGTAAGAACATTATATTTGATAATGTGTATGAAACATGACACGAAGCACATAAGGTAATATATTATCTAGATACATTATAATATACTTACGATATTGAATATATTCCATTTTTTTAAAATGAATAAATATCCATGATTACATTCTTAACATGGAATACTGGCCCTCCTTGATGACTTGTGTACAAGAAAGATCAAGTTATTTCGAAAATTAATTTATTATTACGATATAATGACCAATATAATAGATTTTAAATTAGTTGTTATGAATATTAATAATTTTCAAATGAAAATATTAGTTTAAATAGATATATAATGACGATTTCATTACAAAATAATAAAATTTGAATATAAGAAGAAATTGAATATATTGAGAATAAATTTGCAGAAAAAATATTGTATGATCAAAAATTTGGATTACACAAATATAATCAATTAATTATGATTATTTAGTACTATTAATGTAATATATATTTTATATATTCAATATAATATTTCTCATATTCATCCATTAGGTATTATATGAGTAATATGTGGAAAACAAAATTTTAAACATAAAAACATTTATTTTTGTAATGAAATATTACCAATATTTAATAGAGAAAACTTTTTAAATATTAATTTTGAATATTTAATATATTTAATATGATTAAATAAAATAAAAATTTCAAATAATAACTTATTTATTATGTAATGGTGTGTTTCTCATATATTTTTTATATATTTCAATGATTAATTTAATAAGAAACCGATGTTTTCACATTGCTGATTATAAGAGAAAACATTTATGATACACATTTATTCTTTGTGATATGATATGATGATTATTTATGATATTCTGGAACTCAGGAAGATTATTTTCTTTATGTGATTAGTGAAATATATATATATATATATATATATATATAAGAAATTAGAATGTTATAAATATATATCTCCATATAGAAAAGATAAAATAGGGAGTTAACCCTATAAAATAAGTCATGGATGGAATTAGGAGTGACCATGTATAGTATGACTGTCCTTGAATGAGGAGTGACCATTGTTTAGTAATAGAAATTCTACACTACATTGGAATTCACAAGGATCTATTACAATAGAAGAATTATTTTCTTGGCATTTGTGTGTGGGAAAATTATTTGTTCTATGCAAAATTTATGCACCAATGGAGCTTGTAATTTATTTAAATTGTAATTATTGTCTTATGATGTACTAATATTTAATCAATGATTTGTGATTTAGGTCATTGATTTTTTGAGTATGATTTTTAAATGTTATTCTAATACATGTCTGCTCATGTTATACATACATATATCTGTTGTTTACCTATACCAACCAAAATTAACATTCCATTTATATTGATTATTTTTATAATTCTATGAAGATATGTGTAATGATGGATATATAAATAGAGTTATGTTTGAGAAAAAATTGATGATATGTCATCAGATTAGAATACTTTATTCAATGATTCTAACTAAACTAATCTGTAATAGTCATTAGGAACATATATTTTTAATGTCATTAACAGTAATATAAAATTATTTAATAACCATTTATTAAAAAATTGATTCTATATAATTCTTATATGTAAAATTATAACCATATAATATTGAAAAATTCATTATTGTTACAAGGATTAAAATATCAAAAAATGCGTAAAACCAACATAATAGATGTAAAATAACCCAATATATATCTAAAATTTACTTGATTAATATATAAATAATATTTAATATATTTTTTTAAATATATATACATTTGGAATATTTTTTCATGAGAACTACATATTTATAGTTTAATATTTTGTGAAATATCATGAGTTCCCATCCAAACACATATTACAGGGATAACCCATATCATGTTTATTTAAAAAAATTGATAAAAACTTCTCAACCATAAGCAAATAATATTACATATACACATCCACGTACATGATCTATAGTCTATGTTATTCCAAATAACTAGCTCTAGGATAAATAAGGGGAGATCTAATGGTATTCTAACAATGAAGAGCTATTCATCATTACAGAACACTTCATGATTATTTATTTTTTTAGAAAAGATTAACCAATTGTTCCAATACTAGAAAAATATAAGAACTATAATATATATATTGAGTTGAAATTATTATTACCGGAAAACCATTTGACACATTTCATACATCCTAAAAAAATATAATACAATCCTCATGCTTATATACATCATATAGTATCCACATAGTACTGTAATTTGTTTTTCATAACTAATTATTTTTTTAATTTTTTATCTAAATAATGAAAATATATATGATATTTAATATATAATAATTCTTATAAATATATAATATCATATAAAACTCGTTAAATTCTAATCTGGTTGGAAATTATAACATTGATCGTGCATATTTGGGTACTACCACAATCAAAAACTGATATAAATTTTTTAATTTATCCTTACATGGATAGAAAAAATTAAATTTCTAACGAACAAAAAGTATTAACATGAATTCAAAATATATTTCTAATTTTAATCCTTATTTAATTTCCATTCCTTAAATTTTTTAAAATGATAAAACATTGTTCCTTTATACGTATTACCTTCCATATCTATGAAAGGTGTTGTTCATTTCTGTATGTAAATAATTTTTAGATTTATATATATATATATATATTGGATAATAAATATTAATTTGATTAATAAAATATGTATATAATGGAACAATTATCAATGTACAATGAACAAAACTATTCAACCTAAACATACATTAATCGCAAAATTTTCATCATAGAGAATAATTATTTTTATAAAGAATTGTAAAGAAATGGTGATAGATAACACTATTAAGATATAGGATAAACCATCCACATAACCGTAGGTTCAAAAAAACATCAAAAATTTTCATCTAAAAACTCTTTGGAAAAATAAACTAACATGGTGGATTTTAACATTGAACATTGGTGTTTCATTAAGTCTTACTCACATAAACATTTGCGTCCCACCCCATGCACTCAAAATCCATTACATATAGGCCATCCTTCAAGATATCAATAAAACCATTCATGTGAGATCCCATGAAAACATTATAGGCTATAACAAAACAAAATGATTCCAAAAATCATTTACCTTCATATTCTACAAAACAAACCACACATAATCAAGAACCATTTTATTAAAAACAATCCATTTCTATTAATAAAACATACAAAAACAACCATTATATTAAAAATACCCCTTTCCCATTTTTTTAAAAAAATTCAGTAAAGTGGTTTTTCATAACCTGACAACCACAAAAGCAAAAACCCATATCCAGAAAAATACCATCCGCACAATGTCGAATTTCTAAAACCTATTCATCATATTCAAACACTTTTCAACATCCCAAAAAACACCATTTATAACAAATTTTCAAAATTAATTTAAAATCATTCACACATTCAAAACATTTTATTTCAACCAACCACATGCTTAGATTAGGTAGAATCCAATCCCATTAAATCATTCCCACTTCCTCCCCAAAATTTGTTTAGAAAAACACAAACATACCAAAACAATTCTTATATTAATTTTTTTAAAACACCTTTTCTACTATTCCAAATCCAATCCTTCAATTAAAACCCATTTCAATAATTCTCAAACAATTATTTTGAAAAAAAAAAATTCAGAATTCATGAAACATCCAAGAAACCCACAAAATGGAGCTACTGTCTGTGGGGACTTGACCATATGGTTTATAGACATATGTCCAACACAAGACCAACAAAAAGAGACTTACTAGGACCAAGCCCTATCTCTACATGGCTTTCCAGGCCCTGCAAGCTGATAGATTCAATTAGTCATACTCCCCTTCTCATATCCCAACACCAAATAATCATCCAGAACAAAGGAAACTAACAAAACAAGACATCCCATGGGAACCTGAGGATCAGAATGAGCAAGTGTACCCGAATCCCTTCCAACAAGTAACCCTAAAGTCCAAAAAATCCAACACCATCTACCTTGAAATCCACAAATAACTTGGGAGCTCTAAAAATAAAGGTCTACTAAGATCCTACCTCCTTTGATAGCGTTGTTTCATGAACCAGCCCGAGTTGACCCAGAACCAATCACCTAGGCCAGCCCACGACAAGTCCTGAGAGGCTTTACAAATCCTCCCAGGATGGAAAAAAGAACTGAGGGAATCAATATAGTATACAAGGGAATGATTAAACTTAAATATATAAAATCAAACAGACATCAGAAAGAAACAGACAACCAAAAATACATTTACCAAAAAAATGAACTTAACATTTTTTGTACAGAAATATGAAAGTAAAACTAAACCAACAACTCAACTAAACTATCCTGATAACTAAATAACTCCATGTGACCCCATTGGTAAATCTACAACATAATTATCACACATCTCTCAAGGTGATCAAACTCAAGATGAAACATGCACAGGGGATAAAAACAGAGAAGAGTATATGCGTGAGTATTAAAAGTCTGTAGGTTAGCCCAATTTATCTATTCCCAATTCACATCCTTTAAAATAATAGAAAAATAAATTTATATTCATATATCAAAATATTAAGGCATTATTTACAAATTTGGTCCCACACTAAATAAAATCACCAGACAAAATAATTCATGTTTTATAAAAAAGAACACTTGTAACAATTTTCCAAGTGGTACAACTTCAAAATGAAAATAGTTTTCAAGAGGGATTCTATAATTAATTTAAAGTGTTAAATAAATCAATCACACTACTAAATTTACCAACCAAACACACTGTATTGCGATAGTGATTACAAAATAGCCAATGAGAAAAAGTCACGAGAAAACCCCTCGACACTAGTTAGTTTTAATCCCCAGCTATTGTTACTAGTATACTTGTTTATAAAACATAAAATATTTTGTCTGGTTATTTTATTAGTTTGGGACATAATTGGGAAAGCATACCTTTATCTTTATATATAAAAATATAGTTTTATTTTTCTTTTATTTTAAAGGATGTGCATTGGGAATAGAAATTCAGGCTAACCTACTGAGTTTTAATACTCACGCCTACAGTCTTCTCTATTTTTAGCCCTTGTGCATGTTTCATCTTGAGTTTGATTTCCTTGGGAAATGATTGATCATTATGTTGGAGAGATAAAATCGGTATCTCAAGGAGTAATTTTGTTATCAAGTTTGGTCAGTTGAGTTGTTAGTTAAGTTGTACTTTCATATTCTTGTACAAAAAAATATGTTATGTTCAATTTTTAGGTAAATGTATTTTGGGTTGTCCATTTCATTCATTTATTTTTTGGATTATTTATATTTCGGTGAAATAATTCCCTTGTATATTATATTTATTTCCCAGGTTCTTGTCGCAATCCCAGGAGGATCAGGAATGCCTCTCGGGTCTTGTCGTGGGCTGGCCTGGTTGACCGGTTCAGGGTCGACTTGGGCTGGTTCATGACAAAATGGTTACAAATGAGATCGGCTCTTAACATACCTTATATTTTAGCACTCCTTTGTTATTTGTGGATGTCATCGCATATGGAGATTTATTTTTGGGACTTGAGGGGTAAGTGAGGGAAGAGCATCATGTACTCTTGCTCATTCTGATCCTTAGGCTTGAATGGGATATCTGGTTTTATTAGTTTCCCTTGTTCTTGGTGATTGTTTGGTGTTGGGATATGAAAAGGGGAGTCATACCAATGGAATCTGTGAGATCAGAAGTCCTAGAATACCATGTGGATCCGGGGAACGGTCCCAATAAGTCTCTTTGTGTTGGTGTTGTGTTGGAAATATGTCTACTAACCATATGCTCAAATCACCCACTAACACTAGTTCCCTTTTGTGTGATTCTTGGTCCTTTCAATAATTTTGTTTTTTTTGATAAAACATGTCTGAGAATTATGGAAATGGGTTATAAAGGATGTATTGGATTTGGAATAATATAAAAGGGGGTTTTGAAATTTTAATATAATAATTGTTTTGGTAAGGATGAGTTTTTTAATCAAATTTTGGGGAGGAAGTGGAAATGATATAACGGGATTGTATTATCCCTAATCAAAACGTGTGGTTTATTGAAATAAAATGTTTTGAAATTCTGAATCAGTTTAAAGTATTTCTGAAATTTTGTTTTAAATGATGTGTTTTAGGATTTTGAAAAGTGTTTGAATATGATTAATAAGTTTTGGAAATTCAGTTTTGTGCTGATGGTGTTTTTTTGGAATGGGGTTTTGGCTTTTGAGGATTTCAGATATAGAAATGATACCTTAATGAATTTTTAAAAAAAAATATAGGAAAGGAATATTTGGAATAGAATTGTTGTTTTTTATTCAAATTTTTCATGATGATATGTGGTTTTTTTGTGAAATATGAAAATCATTTTTTACTTTGTGGCTGGTGTTATTTTTAACGGTACATAATTTTTGGAATGATGTTGTTTTGTTTTGGCCTTTGGTGTTTTCATGGGTACTGAAATGAATGGTTTTATTGATATCTGGAAGGATAGCCTATATGGAGTGGTTGTTGAGTTCTTGGGGTGGTACATAAAGGTTCATGTGAGTGAGACTTGATGAAACACAATTGGTTAATGTTAAAATCCACAAAGTTAGTTTTTTTTTTCAAAAGTGTTTTTAGCTGCAAAATTGTGTTATTTATTTTGATCCAAAAGTTATGTGGATGGTTAATACTATGTATTAGTAGTTTTGTCTATTCATTATGTTTCCATGTGATCTATAAGTCGTACTCTTGTTGTATCTTGAGATGATATCTTTTTGGTGGCTCGGTTTTGTAGTAATGTTCACTGGGATTCTAACAATGTGTTTATTGGAGAATAAGTATTTATCATTAAATAATAAATGGTTTCATATACGTGAATATTTTTAAAGGATATATATATATATAATAAATGTATAATTAATATATAGGAGGTTCAAATGAAAACGAATGATATCCAACCAGATGTATGATTTTATTTAACAATCTAATAGTTATTTGGGATTATATGATTTAGCCTCCATAGGGAAATTAATAAGCATTTCTATATTAATCCAATAAAAATCTCTTCCACTATGGTAACTTCTAATGAATACATTTTCATTTTTCAAAATAAATATTCTCATGAGGAAGAAGGTAATTTCTTATAAAAAATGTTTATGTTTCATTATTCAGTTGGGAATCATCCAATTTAATTTCTATATTTTCCATAAAATGGTTTAAATAATATTTTATAAATATTATAAATATATTATAATAATTATTATCATTTGTATTTTTTTTAAATTGGATTAAAATTAATGTTTTTTTCATTTATTTTATGAGGTAATTTATGATTTTTTTTACAAAACAATAAAAATAATATAATTTTAACATATATGAAGTGAATCAAATTTCCTGCCATTATGAATAATAAATTAATTGAATCATAAATTTAAATATTTAAATGAATTTTTTATGAATTTTTTCCCAAAAATATATATATTTTTTTATTTTAATAAATTACCTTAAAATGAAATTTATATTTTCCCAAAAGATTTCATTAATAATTATTTTTTTTGTACTTCAATTTATATAAAAATTAATTGAGTAATATTATTCAATAATAATAATATTTTTAAAATATAGGATGAACAATATTTCTATGGATAATATATGATCAGGGTTACATGATATGTACAAATATTTGATATGATATTTCTTTCAATATATAGATTTCCAGATTATTAGTTCATGTTTATTAAGTTGTATTATTTATTAATATTGTGACTATAATGGACATATTATTTGACTTATAGGAAACAAAATTACAAAAAAAATAGAAATAATAAAAGTCCATATGAGAAAAAAAAATTTCCCAAATTATATGGTTGTATAAGTCAACCATAACCACAATTTATTAATTATTAGAAAAAATCCCAGATGGTCTGTTTAAGAAGTTGTAACATATGAATTGCATCATTTTGAACTCGGTTAGATATTCAAAAGTAAGAATTTGAATATTTTAGTTATTAATACATGTGATGGATGATAAATATTTATATGTAAATATTTGTTGTTCAACTATAAATTCCATATTATAATCACTCATCATGTTAACAATTTAATGTCTTCGATTAATAGTTATTTACCATTCCATATTGATTATGATTGTGACAACCCATCCTCGGGGCTCGTGCTGTGACTACCCCAAACCTGCCTTCCCTAGTCCAGGGTACAGAGACTAGCATCAAAGGTGTAAATCCTAATAAAAGGGAAGGTATTTTCTTTATATAGTAAAAAAACACAACAGACTACATGAAATAAGTATGCACAAAGTAAAACTGTATAAAAAAGTAAGTGCTGGAATGAAAAGTTTCCAGAAATACAATCCCAACAGTAAGTATAGTATAATTTAAATTCTCTTAAAACAACTGTAGAGTAAAACAGAAACCTCTGAGTCATCCTATGGGAATCCCACCAGAATGGTGGGTACAGATGGTCTCCTCGGCACCTCGGGTATGTACTTCCGCTCTATGTACATCTCGCCATGTGGTCTACCTCCAGGTTCCATCCAGCTCCACATGTCTCTACCACAATTAGTATTTTTTTTTGTCTTCATCCAACAGAACATAGTCCGGGAGTAGACAATGTAGTGGTGAGTATAACAACACATAGTAGGGACCCTGAGACCCCCGAAGGTCTCATAAAGTCCACGAGGGATAAACCAAAAAAGGAAAAAATACAATCAAAAAGTATTAACCAACTCTACATAGGTTTATGCCTATATATATACATATGTCATCAATTCCATTTTGGATCCAACTCTCGAGTCCAAGCACAACCCCCTCCACACAGGGAAGAAGTCAGTCGCACTGATGGTAATGATTAAAAGTCATGACTCAGCTCACACAGGTATTCATCTTTCATAAAGTGATAAAGACGAACAAATGTAGGCACTGATTCATCTAAGCGGTCGGCCCCATGTAGGATACTAGACCAGCTATGTTGTTGGACCAACATAGGATACTATACTAGTTACATTGTCGGACCCACATATGATACTATAACAGAAGTCAAACTATCAAACCCATGTAGGATACAATAGCATTAACCATCATATTCGATCCCATGGAGTATTCCTGTATGATAGTGGTCTTCACCGAACCCACATAATATTCCATTATGGTAGTCGTCGGGGCCAAAACCACAGAGGAATCCGGTACGGAAGTTATTGCAGTTGCAACCAGCTCTAGGGTTCTCACACACAGCACGCTCGATTCCAGGAGGGTCCACTTATCAAGAAATGGGTTCGATACATTAACTGTCACAAATTCCAGTGTTGATGAATCCCAAATATTCATCTCATCAAAAGGAACTCAACGTGATAGAAGACGTGTCAATCAGACGCTCTGTGTGAGTGTTATTAGCATTTTTGCTCCGGGGGCCTTGTTGAAATACGGTTATTCCAAAACCGGACATTTATTGATGTTTCCCAAAACTCACATAGATTATACCAAAAGGATAGACACTTCACAATGGTCCCAATTCAGCTGACGGTGAATCGATCGGACGCACTGTCTTCGAGTTATTCACCATTAAGTGAAAAAACTGGCCCATCCCATTAAGCCTAGTGGGCTGGCGGGTTGAGTCAACCTGGTTTTGGCGGGTTTGACCGGGAAGCAGCTCAGACTGGCCCACCGAATCCCCCGGCCCGGCGAGGCACGACCTGGTTAGCCGCGGCTCGGCCGGTTAGCCGAGGAGTCTGAAGGGGGGGGGGTCGCTTTCCCGAACCGGCGGCGCCAAGCATCCCGCCTTGGGTGTCGTGGCTCCTTCACTTGACAGGTTCTTATTTTGCTGATCGGCCCATGGTAGCGGGATGTGATTCTTCCGCTTGTGGCTTATGCGTTGTTTCCGCCTTCGTTCGTCGCCACATAACTAAAATTATCTCCATCGCAAATAAAAAATACTACAGAGGGTCATCTGGCCATGTCTGTTCAGCCCGTGCCCTCCACGTTAGGTGGTATCAATTTTCCATAAACAAACATTCACATTCAACAATGATAAATGTATAATTTTATTACACTAAAATTATACAATTCCCCTACCTCAAAATAGAATCACGGTAGTGAGGCGTCACGGAAGACGACGTCGCGGGGATAAGGCGTCAACTCATTGACATCAAGAAAGAAGGAACAGGGGATGGTGCATCATCTGCATTCCTTTCTAGTGGATCCTTCTTCATCAGTTTTTATGATGATTGAAGGATGTGATCGTCATTATATGGCGGTTCCTCATTGGAAGGAAAATGTTTTCATTGAAGGAGGAACTCCTTCAAATTTTCAAGAGCTCTCCAAAAATATTTTCTAAGACAATATTAAAATAAGACCTTCCACATATTTAAAAGATTTGATATCCAATTTAATATAATTAAAAAATATTTATTGAAACCCTTTTTAATTCAAGTACATTAACTATTTTGGTTGGGACAAATTATGAGAGCAGGTGGCCTCACAATTGCTTGGGAGGTAAAAAGGTTCCACCTTAAGGAAGGGTGTAGTTAAAGGAGGGTTAAGGGAAGATGATAAGGCTAAGATCGTGTGGGCCCCAACTCACAAATACCCTCTCATGGGAGGTTATGTGGGTGTTGGCCCCGCATATAACTCCCCTTGGTAGGAAATAACAAACTTCCATAAATAAAATTGTGTTCCACATATTTTATTAATTTCATTCTAAATCCCCAAATATTGTCTCTCAACCCGCATAAAACAAAAATGTGGTAAATGTACCCTTAAGCGAATATCGACGCTGCGAGTTCATCGGTATCCTCATATTTCAATTCCGAGAAAAGGTTAAAATGATAGAAAAACAAGCACATATGTTTACTAAACGTACTAGAACAAAATTTTAGAAATTGATTCCGGGCACACCGGGCCTCGGATTCAAGTGCTGTCTAAAACCACAGACTCGTAAAATTCCAAATTATTAATGAAAAAAATTTCCATGAAATTTACATCTCTTTACATTACTCCCACCTTAGGGATTTACGTATTTGTAAAGCTACAACACAATCTAGGGAAACAAATGGGGGGTACTGAGCTCAAATCTGAGCCTCCCGCTCCCAAGTACTCTCCTGGAGATTCCCATGCTGCCAACGAATGCGCACATGAGGAAATGGCCATCCACATAAGACCCAATCCTGTTGATCCTCGATCTCCACCAAGACCTCTATAATGGTCTCCCTTTCATCGATGTCTAGCTCCCTATGATTGATGATGTGGGTCGGGTCATGCACGTTTTTCATCAACTGAGATACGTGGAAAATGTCATGCACCCAGTGCAACTGAGGTGGATGGGCCAGGCGTTAATCCACCTCAGCTACTCTGCTGAGGATGTGGAAAGGTCTGATGAAACATGTAGATAACTTTCCACTCTGGCCAAATCTTTGTAGACCTCATCGAGTTGAGACCCATTGGAAGACATGGTCACTATCCTCGAACTCCAGTATTCTCTGTCTCCTATCAGCAGAGGACTTCTATCTTCTCTATGCAGTCTTAATCTTCTCCTGGATGATATGCACCTTCTCTGACATATCTTGAACCATCTCTAGTCCAAAAAGTGATTACTCCCCAGGGACAGTCCAGCACACGGGTGATCTTCAAGGTCGGCCTTATAGTACCTCGTGTGGTGCCATCCAGATCGTGGAGTGGTAACTATTCTTGTACGCAAACTCCACCAAAGGCAGATGATCCTCCCTGGTGTGACCAATGTCAAGGACACATGCACGGATCATGTCCTTGAGAGTATAAACAGTTCACTCAGTCTAACCATAAGTCTGTGGATGGAAGGTAGTGTTCAGGCAAAGCTATGTCTCAAAGGACTCCTCTAAAACCTTCCATAGATGGGAAGGGAATCGAGCATCCTGATCAGAAATGATAATCGACCGCACAACATGAAGCTGTACGATCATCTGAATGTAAGGGTGTCCCAAGCTCTCTACTGAGCCCTGCTCTCTGATTAGTAGAAAGTGGGCTGACTTGGTGAGATGGTCTAAGATCACCCATATAGGGTCATGTCATCTGGATGTACAAGGAATCCCCATCACAAAATCCATGGATGTCCCATACCACTTCCACATTGGGACCTCTAAGGGTTTAACAATGCCTGATGGCACCTGGTGCTCCTCCTTTACATGGTTAAATGTGAGGCATCGTGAAACAAACTAGTATACAACCTTCTTCAAACCTGACCACTAGTGATGTCGTCTAATGTCTTGGTACATCTTCTCCACTCCTAGATGTACCACTAGAGGGTAAGTTTGAAACTTCATTAGCACTTCCTCCTGCAGTGCAACTTGAACAATAGTACATCCTTTGAAGAGGTTGAAATTCTCCCCTCCTTTAGAAAAACCATCTGGTGCCTGCCCTGTGGATATCCGAGCATGTCGCGTCTCACAGTCAACATCCCCATATTGTGCCTCTGTGACATGATGAAGGAGCGGAGGAGTGAATGTGAGTGACTGTAGAAAGGCAGATCTATCTCTATCCACATAGGATATCTACAACGTGGCTAGCTGCTCGGTCAGCTCTCCTCGCAGCTGAATGCATGATCTCCGGCTGAGAGCATCAGCTACAATTTTCACCTTCCCATGAGTATAGACTATCTCAAAGTCAGAGTCCTATAAGAACTCATGCCATCGCCACTATCTCAGGTTTAGATCCTTCTTGGAGATGATATATTTGAGACACTGGTGGTCAGAATAGATTCTAAAGTTCTCGCCCATCAGATAGTGTCGCCACATCTTATAGGTGATGACCACTGCTGCTAACTTCAGGTCATGGGTAGCATAGTTCTTCTCATGTTGTCTCAACTACCACGAAACATGTGTGGTCACCACTCTATCCTACATCAGGACACACCCGAGTCTCGTCCCTGACGCGTCGTCGTAATCTACGTACCTAACGCCCTCCTCCGGCAACCTCAAGATGGGCGCACTGGTCAACATCTTCCTCATCTCCTGAAATCATTACTGATATCTATATGAACACATGAAGGGTTTCCCATTCTTCTTCATGGATGAAAATGGTGTTGGAACTCTGGATAAGTCTGGAAAAAATATCCAATAGTACCCATCTAGACCTAGGAAACTCCGCACCTCCGTCACGCTCTTGGGTGGCTCCTAGGAAAGCACTACCTCGATCATCACCAGATCCACTACAACTCCCACCGATGAGATGATGTGTCCCAAGAAGTAAACCTATAGTATCCAGAACTATCACTTCAAGAGCTTTCCATAAAGTTGGTGCTCTCAAAGTGTATCCATTACAACCTACAAGTGGTAGGCGTGCTCCTCCTCAGTGGTCGAGTAAATCAGTATGTCGTCGATGAAGACTACGACAAAAAGATTGGGGTAATGCATGAAGATCCAGTTCATGAGACACATGAACACTGATGGAGCATTGGTTATGCTGAAAGGCATAACCATGAACTCGTAGTGGCCACAGAAACAGCTGAAGGTCATCTTTTTCACATCCTCTTATCGAACTCTGAGCCGGTGATATCCTGACATGAGATCTATCTTCGTGAACCATCATGCTTCCTTGAGATGATCAAAGAGGTTGTCAATCCTCTGGAGCGGGAACTTGTTCTTCACGGTCACCTGATTTAGGAGATGGTAGTCGACACAAATTCACATGCTCCCATCCTCCTTCTTGGAAAACAAAATCGTAGAATCCCAGGGTGAAACACTGGGTCAGATGAATCCCTTTCATTGCAAGTCCTCTAGTTGTACCCGCATCCCACAAAGCTCAGCGGGAGCCATCTGATATATTGGAGTAGATATCGGTGTTGTCCCGGGGTAGAGGTCTATGTAGAAGTCTACCTCTCTATGATGATGTAGTCCTAGAACGTTGTTAGGGAAAACGTCTGCATACTGATCCACAACAATAAGAAAACTCGGACTCCGCACATCAACTGCGCCAAGGATGACACTAGCCTACATATGTGTTATCGGGTGCCCTCTCCTCTACATAAGTCCATCCTGCACTGAAGAGGCTCCCTTCATGCTGGTGAATGTGAACCCCCTCCCATCTATGCTGAAACACCACACATTACACCTAATACAGTCGATCTGAGCTTGAACTGTAGATAACCAGTCCATACCCACGATGATGTCATAAGGCCCTGACGCCACTACAAAAACATCAGTATCAAAGGTCTCACCTCCATGAGTAAGCTCGCATTGCTAGAACCAGTGCATAATCATAGAGTCTATTTTTGTAGGAGTCTCTATCCGTAAGGATCGATCCAATGGCTCTTTCAGAATCTTATAGCTCAATACATGGGCGGTAGAAATAGAAGAATGAGTTTATCATGTGTCTATAAGTACTGCATCAAGGGCGGAGTAGACACAGATAGTACCTCGAATCATCTTAGGTGCACCATGGTCATAAGCCTCTACTGCCTGGAGTTGATCCTGCCTCTGTATTGCAGCTCTCTATTGCTAGGGTGGACCTCCTGGTGGTGGTGGTGGTGGTAGAGCCTCAAAACATCATCCACCACCCGCTGCTCGACCAACACCTCTACCTCATCCGCATGCTTCCTACGAACCGCCACAGTCAAACCTCTGCCTCTACATGGGATGTCCTTCCACTATCTACTGATCATCTGTGCTGTGGTTCGGGAAGTCTCAAGCCATGTGACCCTACCCGGCGAATGCATAGCCCTCCCTGCTCCTCATATAGCTGGATCTGTTTTGGGCTCCCAACACAAGTAATCATGTATCCCGAGGTCGCTCTCCATATGTCCTAGTCCTCTTGTACCACTGTGACATCTGTCTACTTCCGGCTGGAGACGACTCATCTACGTGTTGCCTTGTGGTGGGTCTCACTATATTTGTTAGCTAAGCGATAAATATCTCCACAAGAAGATCTCACTCAAGCACTCATGCCTGCGTCAGAATGTTGATGGAGATCATCGAAGCCATGATCTCATGTATGAGTCACTTCTCAAAGGTCTGGGCCCGAAATAATGGGTCTCGTACCATGTCTGATGAGTAGAGAGAGAGGTCGGTAAACCTCACTGAGTACTAAGCTACTATCATGATGCCCTACCGTAGATGATGTAACTATTGAATCTGCACATCACGAAGGGTGGCTAGAAAAAATTCCAAGTGGAAGAGATTCTCGAAGTCTATCAAAAGTAGAGATTAATCGTCGTGCACCTGGAGCAAGAAGATCCACCATCTACCTACTACTGCATGCAAGAGACTCACAACAAGGATCACCATAGGATCAGCTACTGTCCATACTAATCTGAAAACACTGATGACAGCCTCCAACCAATCCTTAGCTGCATGTGGGTCTGTCTCTCCGTGGAAAATGGGAGGCCTCTATCGCTGAAATTCATGCAATGCACTCAGGCGGAATGCACTCTCTGCTGCTGAGGCTGGCAGTATCGATGGCTAAGCGGGTAGTGGTACCGCTACTGCCTCCGCTGTGATTGGGACCTGCACTGAATCCTCGTTGCTCGGTGGGCTACCATCTCGTAGGCAACTCGGAACCCTAGCTTGCTACATTTGTGGGGCCATCCTGAAAAGATAAATGTAGGTCGTGGTCAAAGTTGTATACCTGGTCAGCAGACACATTGTAATCACATAGAAAACTTTTCAATGGAAACACACATGCAATCAGTGTTTTCGTGCACTATGTCAGAAATCAAAGGTCATGGTCCTGTTGTATGGATACGTCGGACGCCACACCAACACTGGACTCTCTATACTGTTAACCACACCCAGTACTCTTAACACTATTGCTTCATAGAGATGTAATAATATGTTTCCGGAGTTTTGCGGAAGCACCGACTCCTCTGATACCAATTCGCCATGACGCTTCCCCGGGGCCCGTTTCGTGACTACCCCAATCCCGCCTTCCATAGGCCAGCGGCTGGAAACTAACACCAAAGGCATAAATCCTGATAATAAGGAAGGAATTTCCTTTATATTATAAACAAACACAACAAAATACACGACATAAGTAAGCAAAAAGTAAAATTGTATACAAAAGTATGTGTTGGAAAGAAAAGGTGCTGGAAATAAGAGCCCAACATTAAGTAAATTACAACTAAATGTATCTTACAATAGTAGTAAAATAAAACCGAAACCACTGATTCATCCTCTGGGAATCCCACCTGAAGGGTGGGTATATATTGTCTCCTCGGTCCCTCAGTTTTGTCCGTCCGCTCCGTGTACGTCTCGCCAAGTGGTCCACCATCGGGTGTCATCCAGCTCCACATGTCTCTACCACGATAAGTATTGTCCATCGTCTGCATCCAATACAGCATAGTAAGGGCATATCCCATGCAAGGGTGGGTATAAAAATACTCAATAGGGACCCCGAGACCCCCGACGGTCTCCCAGAGTCCAAAAAGGATAAACCACAAAAGGAAAGATAAAATCACGACGTATCAACCTACTCTACATAGGTATATGACCATACATATAACTAAGTCATCAAATTCTAGTTCGGCTCCAACTCTCAATCTTAAGCACAACCCAGTCCATAGAGGAATGAAGTCAATCACACCAATGGTAATGAGTGAAAATCAAGACTCAGCTCACGTATGTGTACATCTTTTGTAAAGATATAAAGATGAACAGATGTAGTCACTGATTCATCTAAGCTGTCAGACCCACGAAGGATACTAGAAAAGATGTGTTGTCGAACCCACATACTCTACTTGACCAACTACTCTTCCAGACCAACGTAGTATACTAGAACAGAAGTCAAATTGTTGGACCCACATAAGATACAAGAACATTAACCATCGTCGTCAAACCCATGAAGTGATCTAGTATGGTAGTTGACTTCGCCGAACCCTTGGAGGATTCCAGTATGGTAGTCTTCGTCGCCGAACCCAAAGAGGATTCCAGTATGGTAGTAATTGCAGTCGAAACTAGCTCTAGGGTTCCCGCACACAACATGCTCGATTCCGGGAGGGTTCACAACTCGAGAAAAGGGATAGACACATAAATTGTAATTAAGTCCAGAGTTGATGTATCCCAAAGTTCAGTCTCGTCAAAAGTAACCCAACTCAACATACGACACCTCAATCAGACGCCCGATGTTAGAGTTATTAGCATTTTTTCTCTGAGGCCTTAGTTGGAAATACGATCATTTAAAACCCGGAAATTTTCCATAGTTTTCCAAAAATAACTTAGAGTATCGAAAATACACCGTCACTTCAAAAGGGTCCCAATGCTGCAGACAGCGCGTCGATCAGACTCGCGGTCTTCAAGTAATTCACCTTTAAGTGAACCTGGCCCGTTATGCCTAGTGGGATGGCTGGTCGGGTCAACCTAGTTTTGGCAGGTCAGACCCAGAAGTGGGTCGGAACAGCCTGGTAAATTGATTATCCATGATTGAGGGTGTGACCTGGCCCAATGGGGTGTGGCTTGGCACGGCGGGCGCAGCCCGGCACGGTGGGGCGGGACCCAGCCCATCTCGGTGCGGCCCTGCCCAACAGGGTGCGGTTTGGCTGGCCGCGGCTCAGCCAGCTAGCCGAGCGGTCTGAAGGGGGGGGGGGGGGCAGCCCCGCACATTCCCGAACCAGTGGTTCCAAGCGTCCCACTCGAGCGGGCCATGGTCCTGCTGCTCGACACCTTTGGGTGTCACGGATCCTTCACCCTGTCGACCAACGAGCCGGCCGGTTCACCACCAAAGCAGCCCGCGGAGCGTGGGCCAAGGTCCTCTATAGCATGATGCCCCATGTGGCGCCACGGTCATCCTTCGGCCCAGCTAGATTTAGCCGAACATTTCTTCTTTGGCCGAGCAGCCTGCGGTTACGGGCCGTGATTATTTGGCATGTGGCCGACGTGCGACCACCGCATTCGTTCGTCCCCACCTTTCCAAGATGATCTCCATTGTATATCAAAGATACTACGGAGGGTCTTTGGGCTGTGTGTGTTCAGCCCGCGCCATCCAAGTTTGGAAGTATCAGTTGTTCATAAACAGCCATTCACATTCAACAACAATAAGTGGATAATTTTACCAAACATAAATTATACAATTCCCCTACCTCGAAATAAGATTTGTGGTATTCAGGCCTCTCTAAAGACGGTGTCGTGGGGGAGACGATGTCAACTCATTGAAGTCGGGGATGAAGGAACCAAGGATGTTGCGTCTTCATCATTCCTCAAGGGAGGCTCCTTCTCATGTGTCTTGTCCAAAGATCGAAGGATGAGATCTTCATTCATAGGCGGTTCTTCGTTGGAAGGACGGTGTTCTTCGTTGAAGATAGGAACTCCTTCAAATTGTCAAGAGCTCACCAAAAATATTTTCAATGACAATATTAAAATATGACCTTCCACAATTTCAAAAGATTTTCTGTCCAATTCAAAAATAATTATTTACATCCATTTTAATTCAAGTGCATTAACTATTTATGTTGGCACAAATTTTGTGAGGAGGTGGCCTCATAATTTCTTGGGAGGTGAAGAGGTTCCACCTTAATGAAGGGAGGAGTTATAGGGGGTTAACAGAAGATGAAAATTCCAGGCTCGTGTGGGACCCACCTCACAAATATCCTTTAAATGGAGTTTATGTGGTTGTGGTCCCCACCTATAACTCCCCTAGGGAGGAAATAACCATCTTCCATAAATAAAATTGTGTTCCAAAAAAATAATTTTTTCATTCTAAATCCCCAAATATTAACTCTCAACCTGCATAAAATGCAACTGCGGTAATGGTCCCCTTAAGAGAATACTGGAGCAGCGAGTTCATCGGTGTCCTCATATTTCAATTCCAAGCACCGGTTCAAAAGATAGAAAAAAATTCACGTACGTTTACTAAACATACCCGAACAAAACTTCAAAATTTTATTCTGGGAACACCGGGCCACAGAATCAAGTTCCATCAGAGACCAAAGACTCGTAAAATTCTAAAGTATTTATGAAAAAATTGGCCTTGAAATTTTTGAGTCTTTACAATGACTTAAATTTTAAATATGCATTTTTCTATGTTACCCTTATGAGGAATTTTATATTACCCATTAATTATGGTTCCATTCCCAAGGAATCTACAGATTTTACTAAGATGTATATTTATGTATATTCTAGGCATACTAATTATGGTATTTGAGTAAATAACATGTGATATTTTAAGAGTTAAAATAAAATGTATGATTCTATAATATAACCAGTTTAAAAAGGCTAAAAACTATTTGATCCATCAGGATTCTATTCATTGTGTCTTGTGTGAATTTAATATGGTAACCACTATATCATGGATAATATGGTTTGTTAATGTATATTAAATACTGGTAAGGTTTTTTGGAATCCATGGGAACTAGATTTAGGTAACCTAGATTACAGAACATAACATTATGACTAAAATTAATTAAAAGGCTAATAATATAATAACATCCCTAATAGTTTTTGAGTTAGATATTATGTGGTTTACCTAAATATATATCCATGCTTGGATACTACAATTTATTTTTGTTTTATAACACATTCATCGTGTAGTGATTACCCTATACTGAGTGTGTGGAGTATATCCTAACAACAATTTTTCTGGGTTGTTTATGTTCATTTACTGTACACCTGTATGGAAACTATGGGGGAAATTCCAATTTTATTCATATATTAATTATAGAAAATTATGAATGATTTTATAATATATTTATGATATTATAATACTCTCCATGAATCAATGTTTATGATTTTGGGATTATTTTTTTATAAAATTTTATCCAATGTTATGTGTTTCATTAGTTTCATATTTATGAATTGTATTTTATAGTTTTCTAATATAATATAGATTATTCATTTTTTTAGAAATGGTAAATTTTTTAAGGAATGGAAATATTTTCCACATATGTAATAAATTTTTGGATTCCACATGTTAACAAGTCAATCATAACTGTTTTGGAAGTAGGTAGATTATGAATATTCTAGGATAGTTGATTTTGCTTTCGACCCACAATATTTCCTGTAATAAAAAAATATTTTTTATGAGGGTGAATTGTTGATGGTAGACCACTTCATGTGAAATAATCATAGATATTTTATTTCAAATAAAAATCCTTTTATATGAGAATAGTAGATAAAATAAATTGTAATGATATTTATGGCTTGTATACATAATGAAAGTTATAAGGTTATTTTAAAAAATAATTTTTACTATCATTCCTTTTTTAGATGCCTTTGTCTTGCTTCCATGTACTCATTTTCCATATTTGGAATAATTGTTTTTGGGCACTACCATTGGTTTTCGTTTAGTAAAGGTGGATAATTTTGTGATGAATAGTGGAAATACATAGTTTGTGTGCATTTTCCCAAACTGTACGGCTAGTATAAAAAATGATGTGAACCCAAAAAAGGAGATTTTCTTGGATAATCAATACATTATAAAAAATAACACTCTTTTAGAATTAACTTGGATACTCCCTGATAGGGGGCACAAGATTAGCCAAATAGTTAGGGGAATTTGATCTCCTCAAGCATTAAACCATGTGAACATTCATTTAGATCCTAAAAATTATGAAATAAAATCATGAACCCCTGTATAAAATCCCAAAACGCTATATATAGACTTTAAAACGTTTTCTTACATTTTTTGAGGTCTAATGATTTATTTCATGGTATTGTAACCTCTATTTCATAGGAAATATATGATCTTTTGATTGATATTACCCTTTATGCGTATATGGTTACTTCTTTATTAGATCTCTCCCTCCCACTCCACTTTCCAAATGAACGAATGATGGTTAATATGTTATTGGAAATGTATTAGTTATATGATTGAAATATATATTATTTAATTGTATCTTAGTCCTAGGATCTAGATGTATATCTCATTCCATTTCTTATTCATGACCTTTTTTCTTATTTGTAGAATTCAATTGGCTAGCATTTACCAGTGATCTTGAGGTTGTCTGTATCAATACACATTACTATATTAATTATTCATATTGTGTTTATGAATTATTATATTTCAACTAAAATTTTTATTATTGATTACAAAATTGAAAAAATAATTGATAAGACAATTTGCGAAATCATAGAATGTGATTAATTAATATGAGTATTAGTTAATGTGATTTTCTGATTTAGAAACTGGTGGAATTTGATGAAGTATTTAGTAAATTAAATAATAGTATTTGTAATTGTGGATTTTATGATATATTAGGATTGTTTAAATGTTATTAATTAATTATGGAATTATCTAATGGGATATTTGGAATGATTAAATTTTATTAATCAACTATTCAATTAATTAATTTCATATTGATATTGTGTAATTTTTATTAATTAATTATTGAATTAACTAATGAGATATTGTGATTTTGAAATAGGATTAATTAATTGTCAAATAAATTATTGTGATATTGATATTATTATTTTTTATTAATTAAATATTTTGAAGTTATAATGGTTTAATGGTGAACTTATAATTTATTTCAATTTGAATAATGATTTAAATCATGTAATTCATTTAATTATGAAATTGTATATCATGTAGTGAAATGTAAAAAGAGGGTTAATATCGATTACCCTTGATTGAGGTGATATAAGTGATATTGTGATTTATGTGATATATGTGTTTGTTACTTGGACTTCTACATCAAAATCAAATTGTGATAAATTCATATATGTGTTCAGGAAATGGTTTTATAAATCCAATGTCCATAATGATAAATTGATATATGTTTGTGGGACATGGTTTAATATAAAAAAATCCCATAGTGACTAATGATTTTGGGTCATGGTATACCGAATCAAAATCCCCCTAGATAGAATAATTGATCATTGAGTTATGGGTCCTGGAATGTCACAACTAGTTTTTCATGTATTTGTTTTGATCTGGTTCATTTGTAATATCGATACATTTCATGGGTCTTGTGTGATATTGATGTTGAGTATTTATGTTTAATCTATCTTTAATAATTTTAATTTGAGTTCCCCATTAATTGTTTAGGTGTTTTTAGAGAAATGGTGGTTACTTCATGATTTGGGCCAACCGTGATCCCCTTTCCAATTTAAAAACCAAATTTTAGATCTTTTATAACTCCTTTTTATTTTAAACTTTTTCACCCATTACACTTCCCACATGGGATGAAATGATATATTCAAACTACCATATGATTTTTCACCACTTATGAATTAATAAAAATGGTAAGTTGGGGTTACTTATTTAGGCATTGGGCCAGCCCGTGGGCCCATTTCATGTTTTAAAAAGATAAATTTATTATTTTATATCTAATCCAATATTTAACATTTTTTTTTATTCCACCTCCATACCTGAAGCTAGTATCTTTATATACACCCCCATTATATATTTTCCCTCTTTGAATATCAGAATAGTCGTAGAGTGTGGAATCATTTTCAATGTCTCTCAAATCATCCAGAAGTGACCAGGTAAATTGTATCAATCATAAATCAATAAATTTGTACTCTTTTGGCCACCAATATTCTTTAAAAAGTTATTCTAGACCGTAGGAGTCACTCCATAATGTTTCATGTCATTTACCATTATCTACGGTTGAATATATAGTGGAATACAAAGAGATTTCTAGTTGAAAAGGTGAGCTTCCTTCTCCTTTATCTTGTATCTTCTTCAACCTTTCATTATTTCATGGATTTATAATCTCACCTTACACTATCAGACCTAGGGTTATATTATTACATGATTTTTGATGTGTTTTATATTCATTTTTTTCTGGTCATCATAGGTTTAGGGTCTGTAAACCCTCAGATGGTGATTTCGTGTGTGTGTTTCCATTACGCTGAGGATTTGATGTACGATATCCCTAGAAAATGCCTTTATTTTTTATGTGTCATCATTTTATTATTGATAACATCAGATATATATATGTTTATTATTGTTTTTCATCCTTTTTATAGTTTTCTTGCTGTGAAAAATAGTTTTTATGCCTTGTTTTGTGAATGGTAGTGTTGTTTTGCAAAAAAGTGCACATCAAGTGTTTGTTTAAATTATCTGTTATCTATAAAAACTGTTTTCTGAGATTTATAATCTAATTTATGTTTTTTTTAATATTTTAATGTATCTTGAACAAAATATGTCATATAATTGGTGTCTTATTCCGTTTCATGTTCATAAAATAAATTGTTTGGTTTAAAAAGATCATGTCATGTGTCCGGTAAATTGTCTGGTTGTCTTTTATCAGTGATGTGTGATTTAAATTTGTCTTTGTGGATTTATAAATGAATGGAAATAATTATAAGTTTTATTTTTGAGTCCTTATATGGATTTTCTATTTGCATTTTTTTACAAACAAATGGGTTTTGGTTTACAACAAGTTTTGGCCGGAGTTGTCGGAAAATAGTTTGTTTCACATCCTTATGAAAATGGTTGTGATTTGAATTTGTATCCATAGTGTCCTAAAGGATTTATTAATTTGGGTTGATTATTTTAAATGTTTTTATAAACCTCATTAATAAAATTTAAATTCATACATTTTTCAAATGTTAATTTTGAAAAATGCTTAAAGGATCTTTTGACATTCGTTTTTTTTTGTTAAAAAGGGTTCCATGAGTGTTTCAAGATCTATGTTTTGGGAAAATTTTATGGTCCTTGAAATTGATTCATTAATTATTTTGGGGGCATCCAAATATGTTTTTCTATGTTATATATGGGTTTTTTCCTCAAAAGATCATTTTTGAATGGATTTTATGTGCAAGGTATCGTGATACACCTTGAAATTGATTGATGAATCTTTTTAGTGGTTTATTGATTCATGAAAAAATGTGAAACATGTTTGTATCCTTTTTGTGTTTTTGTTTTTCGGTAATAGAATTTTTATTTTGGAAATTTATATGATAATATGTGTAACTTTATTGAGCACTAAAGTGAATCTCGTGTATCTAGGTGAGTGGACGTGTACTAGTATGCTAGTGATCCTGTGGGGTTTGGACCTAGTTTCACGTAGCATGTTTGGAGATGACAATACTAACTAAACTATGATTATTATATTCTTGTGGGACCACTAGGTTCTGGGTATGCTCCCTACTAGTGGCTATGGTGCACGAGAACATATATATTTATGGTTACTTTCACCGAGATACGAGGTACCTGGGGCTCACAATTAACCACTGTCTAGGGGTGTTCCCTTGACTTGTGCTAATTGGATATTTTGTAATCACCATCGTCATATAGTGTGTTTGGATGGTAAATTAAGTAGTGTGTGTGATTTATCTAAATGTGTAAATTCTTTATATCAGCCCTCTTGAAAACTATTTTCATTTTGAAGTTGTACCTCTTTGAAAATTGTTACTAGTATTCTTGTTTATAAAACATGAATGGTTTTTCCATGAGAATTTTTTAGAGTGGGACCTCATTTGGAAAGAATACCGATATATTTTTATTTAATAAAATAAACTTAAGTTTCTTCTATTTTAAAGGATGTGTATGGGTATAGAAAACCATGCAAACCTATCAAGTTTTAATACTCATGCCTATAGTCTTCTCTATTTTAGCCCTTGTGCAGGTTTAAGAATGAGTTTGATCGCCTTGGGTGATGTGTGATCATTATGTTGGAGAGTAACCAGTTGGGTCACATGGAGTTATTTGGTTATCATATTTTTCCAGTTGAGAAGATGATTTAGTTGTACTTTTAGATTATTGTACAAAAAATGTAAAGTTCAATTTTTAGTTAAATGTGTTTTGGGTTGTCCATTTTATTCTGTTGTATGTTTGATTGTTTGTATTTGGGAGAAATCATTCCCTTGTTTACTATATTGATGTTCTCAGTGCTTGATGCCATACTGGGAGGATTAGGAATGACTCTAGGGACTTGTTGTGGTCTGGCCTGGGTGACCGGTTCAGGGTTGACTCGGGCTGGTTTGTGACAAAATGGTATCAAAGGAGGTCGGATCATAGAAAATCTTTATTTTTCGAGTGCCCTTGTTATTTGGGTATGTCAAGGTTGACGGAGTAGGATTGTTGGGACTTCAAGGGTATTTGTGGGATGATATTCATGTACTCTTGCTCATTCTGATCCTCGGGTTTCCATGGGATGTCAACTTTTATTACCATCCTTTGTTCTTGCTGATTGTTTGGTGTTGGGATATGACAAGGGGAGTCTGACTAATGTCATATGTGAGATCACAGGTCCTGGAAATCCATGTGGATCTTGGGCATGGTCCTAATAAGTCTCCTCGTGTTGGTGTTGTGTTGGACATATGGCTGCCAACCATATGGTCATGTCACCCACTGAAACTAGTTCCCTTTTGTGGGTTTCATGAACCTTTCTTGAATTCTGAGTATTATTTTGAAAAAACATGTGTGAGAATTATAGAAATGGGTTTTAAAGGAAGGAATGGATTTGGAATAGTAAAAAAAGGGTTTTAATAATATAAATATAGGAATGGTTTTTTACGTTTTTGGAGGAAGTGGAAATCATTTAATGGGATTGGATTCTCCCTAATCTAAACATGTTGATTGTTGAAATAAAATATTTTGAAGGTGTGAATAATTTTAATGTAATTTTGAAACAATTTTTTAAATGGTGTGTTTTGGACAATTGAAAAGTTTTTGAATATGATGAATTGGTTTTATAAATTCGGTTTTCTGTGGATGGTGTTTTTCTAGAAAGGGGTTTTGGATTTTTTGGTAATCAGATTATGAAAAGAGACCTTACTACATTTATTTAATAAATGATAAAGGGGTATTTGGAATAGAATGATTGTTTTTGTAATTACTATTAAATGAAATTGATGGTTCATTTTAATCAAATTGTTCTTGATGATGTGTGGTTTTCTTTATGGAATATTAAAAGAGTTTTTGACTTGTTGGTTGGTGGTTCTTATGACGATATATAATTTTTGGAATTATGTTGCTTTGTTTTTTCCGTTGGTGTTTTCATGGATTATCACATGCATGGTATTATTGATATCAGGAAGGATGGCCTATATGGAATGGTTTTTGAGTTCTTGTGGTGGCACATAAATGTTCATGTGAGTGAGACTCGATGAAACACAAATCGTTAATGTGAAAATCAACCAGTTTTGATTTTTTTTCAAAAGTGTTCTTAGTTGAAAATTGTGGTGTTTGTTTTGAACCAATTTTTATATGGATGTTATGTCCAATGTCTTATTAGTTTTTTATATTCAGTATTCTTCCTTGTGATATAGAAGTCATATTCTTGTTTTATCTTAAGATGAGATATTGTTGGTGGCTTGGTTATGGAGTAATGTTTACTGGGTTTCAAAAGATGTGTTTGATGTTGTGATGTGGCCATGCATAATTCTCTATTGGTATCTCGGTTTTGGAGTAATGTTCATTAGATTATTCTAGTTAAATTTTATATAAATAGATCATTTTTCCCACCATTAATGATTGTACATTAATAAAATCAACCATAAACTAGATTGGTGAACATTTTTTCTAGATTATATAATGTCACACCATGTTTTCTAAGATGTTACTCATATATTACCATAATAAGGATCCCAAAACTAATTCAACCGTAATTTTATAATTTTTTAATACTCATTAACAATATTATAGGCCACAATATACAATGAAATATTATTTAAATTCAGATAATTCATGGAATACCTAACATCAACACCTCTTAATTGATTGAGAACCTTATTTTTCCAATCACCTATGATATCTAAGGCCTCAAACATAAGTTCAGTTTCATTAATTTTGTTCATGGACAATTTTTTGAAAATTTGAATTCGTATTAGATCTATACTATAAAGTGATCATGAAGAACTAAAAATTTAGTGTTGATATTTAGCTGTACTTATTGAAGGGTTGATTCTCTTCCTAATTATATTTCTTTATCTAGGGAAGGTGGTCCGTGTTAGAGGATTAATCCATGTGTGGGGTCCCTTCAAAACAAATATATACCTTTATCTATGGGACCCCTATTTAATATTTTGATTCATGGGAAAATCATTCCCCTAACATGATCTGGTCAAAACCATCCATTACTTCACATGGAAAATATAATAATAATTATTCAAAATGACTTGAAGATTAGAAAATATCACTAATAAGAATTATTTAAACATAAATTTAATACCATCACTGAATAAAACTATATCAGACATTGAATATTAGGTAAAATCACTACTATCCAAAAAGAAATCAGTTACCAGGCCCGTATTGATTTAATAACTAGTTAACACATTTAAATCCAACTTCAACAATCACCTTTCCATAAAATAACTTCTAGTTTCTATAATTAATTAATTTACTCAATGGGTTTGTGATTCGATTTCATGAATTTTTTGTGGTGATTATATACAATAGATTTTTCTAACATATAATCAAAATAATGGGTTATTTATGGAATCCTAATGTTTTATATCATGATATATAGTTTTGAAACATAGCTACCACTTACAAATTAATTTTGAGTTCTAACTCGATTTATTATTCTCATCTAGAAGTATCCTTTTTGGGGAGGCTCTATAAATGAACTTTTTTAATATAGAAATAGGGATACTTGAATGGGACCATTATAGATTAATTTTTTTTGTTTCATATGAGTATATTAAAGGAGAACCTCACCCATATGACTCACATCAAAAATAAATTTGATCATATCCACATTGAGAAATTTCTACAGTTGTGACATTAAAATTAAAAAACACCAATTCTAATAAAAACATATGGTGCATTCTATTGTATTTATAGTAAAATTATATGAGTAATTGGGAATATTTTCATTATTGACAGTGAAGATGAGATTCTACATAACTCATATTTATTTTTTATGTTAGCTTATTCTTTGAAAAATTCATTCTTATACAACTCTTTTTAATCATTATCACCATGTTTTATGAGATCCAACATTTTTATCACTCTAGGGAAATAAATTAATTTTCCATAGAGCATATATGATAGATATTATAATTCCATGATTAATGTTTCAACCTAATTAGGATTCTTTTATTTAGATATTTAAAATTTGTTGAAATATTCCTTATAATTATCAATATAATATCATCTTGTTGAAGAGAATTCTAAATTTATTTCTGGTATGATGAGATCCAACAAGAATCCCACATCCTCAAAATCAATAAAAACAGGGAGTCACTAAAAATTATTGGGGTGAATGATTCATTACATGTATTTGAGATTCAGTAGTCATTTTCTATGAATCTAATTAGTTGTAGTATTCATTGATGAATGGATCATGTATGTTATCCATACCACTAATAGCTTATCTTTATATTACATTTATTTAATAAATTATGATAACTTGATATTTGGACATATTTTCGTGATAATTCATTCATGGTATAACATAATACATGGTTAAATGTAATTTGATTACATCATGATATAATCCATATTTACTGTAATGGTCACATTGATTCCCATGAATTCCTATATGACCATCATGATAAACTGGTGTTTCATCATCTTATTATTCATTACATGAACACTATAAGTTGTAGTTGAGAAAATATTATTCATAAAAAGAAATTTATGATGAAATATATGAGAAATTTGGGTTTCAAATTTGGAAAATATTTTTTTAGGACCAACAAGACACTCAATGAATTCACTCTATAAGAAAAAAACTAACAATTAATTATAGAAAATTTAATAATGATCATTAGATTATAATCATTTATGAGGATAAAAAATGTTTATTATGGAGAATATTAAGTAGGATATATATCTATCTATATCCAAGAAAGTGGATTCACACTTGATAAAATATCTAGGTTTTATTTGAATAGTGTTCCAAATATTTTTCTATCATCGATAAATTCATAAGCCCCCCACATATTAACTATGATCAAGCCCCATAGAACCTAGATTGGTGTAGTTATCCTAAAAGGTTCATATCAATTTTATGTGATTGTTTTTAAAATATATATTTTATATTATTATAAATAAAGGATTAATATATTATCCCATGTTATGTTATTACTACATCATGAATGTTATTTTCTGTACTTGAAGTGGGGGCCAATAGATAAGAAGATGGTATCCACTATGACGCCTTCAGAGGACCTAAACAATTCATACTGTTAAAAATTCTCAGCGAAGGACATCCTATTCATTATTTTAATGAACATCTGGAAATTTTTTAATATTAATTTATCTAACTGATCATTTTTTCATGTTGAGCATATTTGTGGGATTCTAATTATAGGTCCTCGTCAATTTTCCATGATATGTTTTTTTTCATCTTTGTATAGGGAATTTAAATTTACAGATCAAGTCCAATGTTTTAAACAACAAATGATAATATTAAAATACATATCATATGGGGTGGAGTTTTATTTTCTTCATACCATGATGATAATAGGGGGACAACCAAATTATGAATCCCCCCATGATCAGGGATTATGAAATATGGAACATGTCCCAAAAGTTTATCGATACCATTTTGGTGTAAATGGATGGTTTCAGTGTCATGGATTGATATAATGATCAATTATTGGATGTGTTTGTTATTTTTCTGTGATAATGAATGCGAAATTGAGAAAAATTATTAAATTACCAAATAATTCATCCCATAAATGAATTTAATACATATTCAGAGAACATTATAGGGACTCCCCATTTTCATCAATAAACCCTCATAAAAAAATATTTCAAAATATTTTATCCATGTTCGTTGACTATATAGTGCATTTAATTAATGGATGAATAAATATAAATTTATGGTTACAGAATTTGAGGGTCATATTATAGAGTTAGTAGTTAATATATGATGACATATATATTTCATCATTAATATATATAATGAAACTCAATAACCAATATATGTTTCTCAATTATATTTCACGATAATGAATTATACAATGAATTGACTTCTTCTTAATAGGATTATCATCGAGAATTGGTGTATCATGTAGTTTCGAAAACTGATAAAAGTGATGAATCTTTAGTATTAGGTTGGTCCTATATGGTGGCCCAATTTTTATTATAATAACAATTTTTTTGATGTGCATGTTATAAATTGTTACCCACAATTCCATTTCCCATATCCATCGATTTTTTTATAGATAATCATGTGTAGTGTTCCTAATTTATTATTGTAAACGTACAAATGAAAATATGAATGAATATATTAGTTCAAATAAAATTTAAAATTGGGAAGGTTTATTATTTTTTTGACAATGAAATTAATACATTATATATTTTTACAAAGCGTGTAGTGTTTAAATTTATTTTAGATTAGTGTTATTAAACAAGAGATAAAAATTCAATTTTTTGGAACAAAAATTCATTAAACTTATAGAATTATTTTTTAGATGATTTTACTCTAATATAATGAGTTAAATCATATATTACATGAGATAAAATTAAAAAATATTTTATTTTATTGCATATTAAAAATTATATCCCCATAACATAATATATAGGGGTATTAACAACCATTCACCATTTACATTATGTATAACATTTAATTATCATATGTACATAATTATATTATATTTTATTTAACATCTTTTGTTCTAATAGTATTCAATTATAAGGGTGTTGTTTTTTTTGTTCTTGGAAATGTTAAAAAAACATCGAGAAGAATGTAAAATGATAATGGAGTAATGAATAAAAGTATTTACATTACAATACCCCTCAAATAATACTAAAATGACCCACATTAGATTCCTACATACTGTCTATAAAATTATTGGATAGATGGGTACCCCCTTCACAGAGATGACAATTAATTTATTGACTATTATTTTTTTGTGTGATTGAGGTATAAAAACCATTTTATGGAAAATATAAATGTCATAATTTTTCAAATGTTTGTGTAGTGATCCCATTTAATATTGAATTGATCATATACAATAGAGTTTAAATATATAAAAAATATGGTTATGTGACGTTTTTTTATATAACGTTAATCCAATATTTCATGAAATCAATGTAACATCCAAAGGAATGAATTTTTCTCGATCTTATTATTTAGATTAACTCCTAAATTAGATGCTAAAATAAGATAAATATCCTAATATAGACAATATATTTATTTCTAAAAATTTGGGTAGAAACTAGTGATATATTTATTTCAAATTTCATATTCATTATAATATTATTCTGTTGTAATATGTTTGAAAACATCATGACCACCACCTTTTAATTCTGTTAGTGACATCATCATGGATGGTAACATAGTTATTATTATGAAAATACCATATTTAATATTATATATAATTTGATTTCCCACCTACAAAAATAGTGACAAATTTTCATTTAATATTGTGGTATCAAATATTATATATATCCCTTTCCTAAATTTACATATTTTACATAAAATTATACCACTCAATATCAATTATATAAATGTTTTCATCAATGTATTTTTGAACAATCTGACTAATCTGAAACAGAATTTATTTATACGTTCACCATTTTTATACCGTGAAATATCAAAATATGTCACATACTCATCTTAAGAAACAAGATTTACATGATCCAGTCAACATGATCATTTAGGTTCCCTTATTAAATAATTAATTTTTTATAATTGAAATAATGAAATGTATAATAGATGTCTCATACTTATCTCCATAAATAGATATAGTTTTTGATATAAAAAATATTGTATTTCCATGTTTAGAATGACCCATTACATTATGAAATAGATCAAACCTATCATAACACATAAACATAAATATAGAGTAGTCAATATATATTTTCTCATTATATAATAAAAATTTTACCGAACGATTGAAATTGGTTTATAATTGGGGTTTTAACTTACTATTAGACATATGATAATTTCACTTGAATTTTTATTCAGATAAAAATGCTATGGGCCACAAATTATTATTTTCTTGAAAAAACATTTTTTGATTATCCACTACATAATATTCTATTATGTATTGATTTAATCATAATTTTATTTTTTACTTCTAGAAACATTATTGGAAATGATATAATGTTTTTTGATTTATTACTTTAAAATTAGAATCTGTGGAAAATTGAAAATTGACCTCAACAGGAACTCTATTGATCTTTGATATATGACCATAAATCGTATAACATTGTTCTGAGAAACAAATAAAAAATAAACAAAATTATTATTTTGTGGTTTCATGAGAATGTAATTAACCACAACAATCCTCATCACATGACTTTAAATTGTATGGAATTCCCTGTTTAATGGAACATAACTTCTTAGGTTTTTATTTCACTCAGAGTGAAACATAGTTATCCATTCTCATGGTGAAATCTATTCTCTTCTACATTTACCATATCCATGAGTGAATATAATTTTTTTAATTCAAGACCTATATTTGTAACGCTTAATATTTTATTTAGAAATATGAGATGATAAAGAACCTTTGATACATAATTAAATATAGGCTTGATACTTATTTATGTTTACATCAGTGTATGGTATCAATCAATTTCCATTGAGAATAATTTAACTCGAACTCTTACTGAGAATGGATACTAAAATAGTTTCAAATTTTTAAAGTACATATCATGCTGGGAAGTAAGACCCTTCATGGGATGAATTGATCTTTTATCCACATTATGTAAAAAAATTATTCAAGTCATCTTCATGTAATTATAATGACTAATAACCATTGAAATTTTAGATGATATCAAATCAAAATACACCTGCTGTAAAAACATTGTGGAAAAATGTAGTAAATATTAATCTATTACAATTTTATGACTGATGACATAGATATTGGGTGGACACTCAAATGAATGTATCATGGTATCCTCCAAAAAATATTTATAATCCTAGTTTCCCATGAAACTCTAGAAAAATACTATTCATTTTATTATTCTAAAAATTAGGATAATTACCATTGATGAAACAATTATTATGATGTGAAAATAAAATGGTATCTAAGTTGTTCTAAACACCATTGGGTTTCCTTACCACATCATTGAGAGGATGGGATCCACTACACCATATGGAATTATCCTCTCGTGAGAAATCACTTCATGATTCATTAACGATCATCAATATATTATAATCCATCAGTGATGATGATGTAAATTATATAATAGGGTTTAAAACCATTATTTATAGATGGTACTATAGAGGAAGTGGGGGACACCTTATTGGGAGAACATGTAGAATGGGTGTCATCCCTATTGAAATCCTACATATAGAACAAATAAGAGGATAACTTCTATAATATGTATAATGTGAACATTATTCCAATCCTTAATATTCTAGGATACGTTTAGACATAATAATTCTCATGGGTACATTTTTTCATTGAGCATTATTTTTTATGTTGATATATTTTGAATTGGAATATCAAAATGTCCTATAGAAAATAGAAACACCCCAATGACCTGACTAGAGGATGAGTCAATAATTACATCTAATTTAGTCATTAAGACAAACATCAATTTAATTTTTTGATGATACAATGTATAAATAATTATAAAATTATATTTCATATTTTATCATCTCCCCATTTCCCCAAATTTAAATTATATTCTATATTCCCCTGACCTCTCTCAATAACACAAATAGTCTATGATTGATGCTCTTCTATTTTCATAATGATTCAAGATAAACATGTTTGTGACCAATCCAAAGAGTTCCAAAAAATTAATAATGAAATATTATATAATTATATCCATTATATAATAATATCTATAAATTCTATAAAAAATACCACCAAATTATTATATGTAGTTAACAAACTATATTAAATCCGCATTCCTTAATCAATGGTGATAAATTGGTTGGTAATAAACAACATCCAAATGGAAATAAATTATAACTTTATATTCATAGAGGATATCAAACAAAATTAAACTATTAAAATATAAGTCTATTCAAAATATTATCACGTAACTATTGATAATTGTTATATTAAAAACCCATTTCAGAGATTTTGAGTCAAAATTATAGTTCACAGTGGTTCACAAAGACATAACCATCAATACCCAATTATAAATTCTAATGATCTATATAAACTAAATGGTCACATATTCTAACTAATAGTGTCAAAAATACAATATTGATGGGACATTGGGTGCACTTTATTGTGATAATTCACTTTTTAGTCTAATTTATCAGGGCATATCACATCATGATAATGCAAATGGGATTAGAAGATAACATTTTTGAATGGTAAAAAACAATCTCTTGGGAAAACACATGATTATACGTTACCCTATACATGATAACCAAATAACATTATTTACATATGATGTTAATGTAAATATCATCTTTCATCGATCTACATCATTAGAAGAGGATATTACCATGTGATTTTTTAATATAAATCATGCATTCCTGAAATTAATATAAAATCCATATTACTTGGTATCTGGTTACGGTAACAAATTTATTTTGACAATTTTGATAATTTGTATCAAATAGGATCATCATGATTATGAACAGTCACTTACATTGACCTAATATGACTATCCATAATAAATCTTTATTCATGTTTTCGATCAAAATAATCAATTATTATTTTAAACCATATTAAATATATTAAGAAGTGATTATCTCTTATATTTTAGATGATTTTATGGATAGAGATCTCTATAATGAAACCCACTTATAAAGGAAGTAGTATCAAAAACCATTGACTGACTACGGTAGTTTAACATGACTATCTAGGAAAATACATCACCCATATTTTTCTAGGAGACAATGAATTAAAAAACATATATCAGAATATATCTATTTCTAAAATAAGAATGTTACATATTTATATATATAACTATATGTAAACTACCATATGTTAATATATATGTATTCCTTTATTTATTATTTTTTGAATAACCATGGTGGTTAAAAATATATGTTAGAGAGGAAACATATATCTCATTTTACTAGTGTATATAATGAGTCTATGAAGCTAAAAACGTATTTTTATTTAATTATAATATAAATATAGCATTTATAATAGCATCTATATGAAGAAGAATGATGAAAAAAATTATCATATATATTAGGGTTTGGAACCATCATTTGTTTTAATGTATTTTCTATTAGTCCCAATCATAGATCTACTTATTTTTGTAGTAATTATATTTTGATCTCTTTCATACCTGGAAATATTATCTTGACTAAATGGAAAATTAATAGATCATATATATGAATAATAATCTAATATTAGGGAATCCGTTCAGCCATGTTAAAACAATTTAATTTCCTTTTACTCAGTGAAGAATAGTTCTATCTGGTTTTCATGTCTCACAAGTGTTATGTTATCATTTCAAATATTTAGGTATTAATAGAAAGAATATTTCAACATAAAAAGTATAATATTCTACTAAAGTGATCCTTTATTATTCTGTCAAATAAAATTTATGGAATCCTACTTCATCATCATGGTAAAAATTCAACTCCATGATATCCTATTAAATAAAATATATTCCACCACCATGAAACGTTCCAGAGTTAGTAGGACATCATTAGTTCCATTCATAAATAAAAAAAATTAAAAGTCACAAATAATTACCTTTTAAAAATTTTATCATGAAACTATAAACTTTTATGAAGGGTCATTTTTCATAATTTTTATGATGATCTAGATATGTACCTTTGGTGTATTGAATTATGATTCCATGATTCATAGGAAAGACACATATCCTCTATTAGATGAATATAATGACATATCCAGGTACAATTTTTTTCACACATAAATTACCCTATAAATGATAATATCATATAATATCATATAAGAAATATATAAGAAAAAGGGACTTGAGACATTATCTATGAAAAGTATACATTGTATTGATCGTTCTAGTTAATAAACATAACTATTATCTCAACATATTGAGAACAAATTAATCAAAAACTATTAATATCATCATCATTTTTATTGCAATTTTATATTGATGTGTTAATTTTCAATTTATTTTATAATCAAAATGAAATTTTACATATATACATTTATCTGAATTGGTTATCAGTAATAAATAATTACGTAATTTATATGTAGAACATCCTTCCAAATATAAGTCTATCATAAAAACAAAACATCTCAAAAAATTGGTATTCTACATCTGGGATACTTATAAGACATTATAGATATAATTTTATGGCGCTTCTTCATGTTTAATAATGAAAATGATAGTTTAAATAAAACATAACAAAGTAAAACTACAAAAAATATTAATTTTTAGAAATATTATTATTTTTCAATTATTCTTATAATTTTTATAATGGTTTTCCAACAATGTGGTGGAGTGAAATATTCCCATTAGTGGCTAGAACTATGCTACCAAATAAAAATTTCCCAATCAAATAATTATTGAAATTTACCACTTATAATGAAGTGAAAAATTGACAATATTCAAATATGAAATTGGAGATAATAACCCTACTAGATTATGTTTGGGATATAATGAACCAATTTCCTATATAATATATATAATCTCAAATTACATTAATAAAAAATGATTGATATGATACATTACATAGTATAGCTACTAACCTCGTAGATCAATTTTATTATAAGATGATTTAATCAATTTCTCACAAAGTGGTTGTATATTAGTTTTTCTTAATTTATATATAAAAAATTAAAAAATAAATACCACCTTAAGTCATGTTGTTATTACATGTAAAATATCTTTGAAAATAACCAAATACATTTATCTAATAGTATTATAACATTATAATGGGTGAATTTTAAAATAATGATCATAAAAATCTATTAGTACATGACCAATTCCCTCTTTTATGATATCAAAAAATACTAAAAGTAAAATAGAAAAAATTAATTTAAGGATTCAGAAAAAAAATTCATGCTTGAGATAAATTCACAATCATATGATATTTCCATTCTATTACCATAGTGATCATCAATATAAAAACCAATAAAATCCACCAAATCAAAAAAAATGATATTTCTTGTCACCAATGATGTAACATTTTATTAAAACCAATAATATGTGTCACAAATATTAGAAAAAAGATAACAAAATTTCCAAATCAACATTGTTGTTACAAAATTACTTTTACTCATATAAATTTTCTATTAATGGTATAAATTTCAATACTAACTTCCATATATACAATATTTGGTCATTTATGATTATTGTTAATACTGGTGAGTTAATCTCCATGTGGATCAAATAATCACCCTTTAATGTTGTCAGAATAGAGGATTTTATTGATATTATCAAATCCATCACCAACAATATACTTATTCACAGAATAAAAATTGATAATGGAACTCTTTTTTATTTGTATTGGGTTAAACATTTAATAAAAAATAATATTTTCCTCAAAAGTAGTCATTACAATAAAGAATAGTGTTAAATAGATAAATAGAGGAATTGAATAAGATATGTAAAATATTCCTCTGAAAATATTTAAAATTTGTTAAATATATTGAATATATAAATACATTAATGATTTAACTGATTATATCACAAACTAAAATAATTCCATAATTGAAAACACATATTCATGTATGTGTGTGAAAGTCATTTTCAATCCTATTATTGTTTGGTTTTCGTCAAATGTCATAGAAATATAATATCAACCATATTAGAACTAAATGTCCTATGATGAGTGATCCTGTATTTTCCATGAAAACATGTAGATACATGATTAAAAAAATTCACACAGCCTATATAACTAATAGATACAAAAAAAGTATCAGATGAACACTTAAATGAATTTTCTTCCTCGACTATTTCATCCAAGGGGAATTTTTTATCGTCTATTGTATTTATAATGACACATGTTAGAGAGTAATTATGTTGGAATATAAGTTGGAATATAATTATTTAATATACATGTGAATGGATTGGAATTAGTTTTACTACACAACCTATCACAGGGTATACATTTATCTATATAATACATAAAACATCATGAGGAACAATCCAAGAAAAAAGGGCATTAATACTATTTTATATTGATCCCAATTTCATGAAATATTTTATATGAAACTAAATTCCATATCAATATATATTAAATGAAATTATATATGTATTTTAATGAATAAACATGAACCTGTATGAGTGGAATATTAAATACAACCTAATACCTCTTATATAAGGTCCAAATATATATAAGATACCCTATGGTATGATCATAAAAATTAATTTTAGACCTCCCTAATTGAAAATACACTATGAAATATGAAAAGACCCTTGCTTCCAAGAGTTTTATGTTGAGTAATTACTATAAATTTTACTATACATTGTGATACACATATCTCTTAAAGAGTATCCCACATAAAAATATACCCTTAAAATTTTTTACTCATTACTAGAGTGTTATACTTTTAATAATTCATATAGGTGCCTATATAGTGGCAATACATTTTTACAGAAGGAATTAAAAAAAAAATTATATAATATTGGTCACCACCATGACCTTTTACATGAATTGGGTGTTTCTTGAAAACAATTATCATTTGTTACATAGTGATTCAGACTATGTGTCTTAGATTTAGTACAAAATTTCAAAATCTATATTCCCCAACCACTAATACTAGTCCCAAATTTCACATTCGTATCATATCTCAATCATACTAATATGTATCCATTAAAAATCTTATGAATCCTTATTTCTTATGCACTATTTTTTAGAATAGATATTTTTTCACTTATAAACACATTGTGAGACATAAATCATATTATTGTAGGATACATAAAAAAGTCCTCAATACCCAAAACACACTTTGTAAAAAACTCATCTTTAATTATATTCTACTATTTATATTGTATGATGTTATAATTTGATTTAGAATAAGTATAATTCATTTACCATTTTTAACAAAAACCATTCATACACTAAAAATTGAATATAGAATTTTTGAATAATAATAAGCCTTCTATGGCTACTAGAGAAAATAATATATAATCCCAAAGGAACCCCTTGAATTGGTGAAGGAATATATACTACAATAAATTATCATATTAAAGGATCACAGAGAATTTATTAATCCCGAGATAAAATATACCTCATTCCCAAATAATTAAATAGAATTATTAAGGAATATATCATTTATACATGGATAAGTATCATACTTAATATGAATATTTTCCCCTATGGTAGATAATCTATCATTTTAATTTGTCTATAATTTTTCTAAGATTATCAATTTTTATTTAATAATCAAAAAATTTTATTATTTACATTTTTAATTTATTTATCATAAATTACACATTCTAAATGTCTCAATTGTTTTATAAATATATAAATTCTAACTATATTATCATAATAATTTATTGTTATGGTTTCTTGTATTGGTTTTATATTCATCATTTGTGGATGTGTAAACATTTTCTTTCTCTATATAGGTAGATACGATTTCATTCATCCATGTAAATATATATTACTACTCGAATATACTTGCACATTATTTTATCATTTCCATTATTAGTTTTTTGAGTATCTCACTCACATTTAGTCCAAACAATATAAATGTAAATATAAATAATTATTTTATCCGACCATTATTTCATTAAATATCAGTATTTTTTTGGTAAAATATGTAAAACCATAATCATTAGACTTCTTTGGTTTAAATTGAATGAAATTAAATTTCTAATGAGATGAGATATGCAACTCTGTAGGAAAAAAACAAAATGATTATCATTTTAAAATGACAAGTGTTTGCTCACTACATTTATGAATTTAATGGATCATTAAAAATATAGAACTAAAAAATCATAATAAAAATTTTTAGGTTAAAAATAATTTAAAGTTCATCAAAATTATATTCTATCATACTTCTATATATTAACTTGTTTTTTATACTGTGTAAAATATATATTAATTAACATATAATGATATGAAACCTATTAAGGTAAATTGAAATGGCCCAGACCTCTCTAGTCCACTAATTTGGGAAAATGCGGTGTTATAGGCATTCGGGGAGGTCAAGGTAACTTATCCCCAACGATTTACCAAAATCATTCATTTCGATGAACCGTTTCAACGATGGAAAGTTTTGAACTGTTTCATCATGTTATGTATTCAGGTACTTATGATGTTTCTAACTACCCTTGTTTGAGAGTAGTGACTTGCGGGTGTGTTTGGGAGAATCTTTATGGAAATCTAAATGGCAGTGACTTTTGCATGGGATGCACATGGTTTGTCTAAATCATACAGCCATACCGTGCATATATAATACTAGATACAATCTCTATTTCATGGTTAACACACGATTTGTCTAAATGTGAGGCCTAAACATGCGAGGAGTGTTTGACGAGGCAGTAGAGACCGCACGGTTAGCACACAGTTTGTCCAGCCGTGAGAGAAAACCATGCAGGAACATAATCTAGATCCTAAAATTGCGGATCTTACTCATTTTTCCTCTAAAGTCTTCGTTTAAGCTTAAAAGTGGCCATAACTTGGTATTACTTTCTCCTGAATGTAGGATAACCTATCCCAAGCATTTTGGAGGTGATATGAAGGCTTCTCTTTGCGAATTAAAGATGTTTTCTTTAGTTATGTGATCGTTCTATTTCATTTTTGATCGGTTTCTTGGATTCACTTGGATCAACATACCCTCTTCCCTGATATCATAAACCTACATCTGTTATGGGTAAATCTAATTGTGTTGATGCCAAATATAAAGTGTTTAGGTCTTTATATTTCTAAGATAAGAGATCTAAGTAGGATTCTTTGGAGAATCAACCTGGATTTCTTTGGTGTTCTTTGTTTGATGGTTTTTTTTCAAAAACCGTTGAGGTTGTGGATTCATTTATTATCTTTCTTTTACATTCAACTGTATCATTAGCATGTTTAACCCCACTGCATGTCAATGGAATTTACCTAATACATATTTTTGTACCAGATAATGAATATGTTATCGATCATATGATATTGCCTCGTGTTTTCCTAGATAATGTGATATATATGCTTTCTTTTCTTAGATGTATGTTATTTATGGAAATTGGTAAAGAACGTAAACATGGATTTATTGATAAGTGTTGGCTAAAGAATAAGAGGTGTGAAAACGAATCTGGTTCTTATTGTAATTTGATTTTAATCAAATTGGCGTAATAAGAATGTTTAACAATTTTTGATATCTTACTGGTTAGGTTTCCTGATGATGGAACACATAGATTATAAATATGTTAATTTAAGTTTGATTAATGAATTTGATTGTTTGACAATTACTTGAAGGGTTCTGAGTTACCCTTATGTTTGTTAAAGGGCCTTATCCCAATTGATGTGATGGTTGTTTTCCTACTGCTTCAGTTGAGACGTGACCCTGGAGGGGTGTTGTGATATGTGTGGGAATATATGCCTTTTGTACATGGCAATAGATGATGCCTAGTGTGGCGAGATGCATCAGATTTTGCATTTCGGTTTTCGGGGGACACCAAGGATGATGGAATGGGATTGATGTGATTGTTGGATGCTTGTGGATTCATTGTTTGTTTATCTACTTTGCTTTTCCCCACTGCTCAAGGAAGTTGGTCTTGTTTAGCCTTCATCCGAAAGAGGCAATGAAAAATGGGTATGCCACATGCTTTCCGTGATTAGATACTCAAGGGAGAATGTTTCTATTCTATTTATATCGATGAAAAAGACTCGACGGGTAGTTCATCTAATCACAGTGTCGATCCCCTTTGTGTTAGTATCATAGAATAATTTTCTAGAATGTTTGGGTATATGGGAAGGTGTTTTTAATGATTGTTTGATTACATGGTGTAATCTCATTGGGATGGAGTTTCCAGAACATAATGATGAGGTTGAAAACATTTGAAGGAATAATGGATTTTTGGTGTGATGCTAATGAAATTTAATGTGGAACTGTTCATGGTTAATTAATGCTTAAAGAATTAATTAATATATAATGGAACTGATAAAAAGGGAATAAAGTAATCCAATAAAGCTCTAGTTTTGTTGTGTGCTTAGAATATTCCTAGTCATATAAATAACAGTCTGGAGTGTGAGAGACGTTAGCTGCAGTTGTGTCTAAGACTAGGTTATGCCCATAGTGTGTGGTTGTGAGATATAGTATATTATGTACATTTTGTGTTTCTCTATGCTGATCCAACCTTTCATTAAGGTAAATTGAAACCATGGGGATTATGAGCCCTAGGTGGGGGTGTTTTCTCCAATATTCTAGTGGAAGGATGAATGGATGACTACCCCCTTTGGCCCCTCTTTATTCTCTTAGTAGTTAGTTTTACTGGCAGGCACAATGGTTAGTTATCCCCATATATGTTTTTAGAGGGCGGTGATGGCTTGTGGTTATTCACACACATATATTTTCGATAATGTTTTCAATGGACTATTATAGGTGTAAAATGTATAGGTTGTGAAGGCTTGTGGGTCCTTACTCAGTTTATGGGTTGTAATGGCAGGATGTATAATACCCATCGTATGATACACATTATGCAAGCTGTGGTGGCTCCCAGAAAATAACTGGTTTCTTTCGGTTGTGAGGATGGTGTGGTGATTCTCCCATGTCCTCTGTGTGAAATCCTTTCTGTTTAACGAGGTGAACATTGTGGTGCTTCACCCAAGTGAATGCAGACAATTCTTTTTTGGAGAGAGATGCTCAGGATGTGTGACGTTGGGGAAAAGTGTCACACCAGTGGGGAAGTAGTAGTGGGGTACCCATGATATTCTTTATTATATGCTATATTCTTGTATTCTTTACTTCAGGAGCATATCCATGGTGAGGTTGGGAAATTAGTATATCTATTTAGGTGATATTTAGTTTCACTTATTGTTCACTGTGCTTTAGCATGCTTTATTTACATTTTCACGAGAGGCATTGGGGAGGATCCTACTGAGTATACTGTTAAACTCACCCTATGAATATATAATCTTTTTTTCAGATCACTTTGAGCAGGTCGTAGATCAGTCTAGTTTCTACAAGCTTGGGGTTGCAGGAGATGTTCAGGCTTGTGGTTTCTGTTGTTTTTACTCTCTTTTGGGTACATGATGTTTTTCCCTTTCTGTTGTAGTATTTTTTTCATGGAATTTAATATGTGTACTTGGGTTTCTTTTTAAATTGCAATATGAGTTGGAGTTTATTTTTGCCTATATTATCTCTCTCTTCCACATGTGTTCTCTTAGAGGTTAATGCCTCCCATTTGTGTGTTTATTATACCCTTGGTGCTGTTCACCAACCTGGGGCCTACTGGAGTTGGGACTTGGGGGTCATTATCTCCCTTTTCAAATTGCCATCCCAATAGCGGTACACTTTGTGGGGAGGGGGTCATAAAAAAGTGGTATCAGAGGCTTGGTTCAGGGATAGGATGGAGTTTGGAGTTAGGCACAGGTGAGGTTGCATGGGTTGGTAGGGCAACAGTGTCATTCATGTTTAGCAAGTGAGGTAAAGACAAGAGACCACCTGAGACATGGGCATTTTGGGCCCCTATGATCTGATGTACTTATCTTTAAGATTACAATGTCTACTAAATAAGGTAATACTAGTTGTAGGGTAGAGTCCTAGGAAATGATCATGCATCAATATTTTTTGTGCCTGTGTTTGAATTGGTATACATTGTTAAAGGTTAATCTAAAAATGAATAAAAGAAAACAATTAATTAATTACCGGTGAGTCTTCCATATTCCAGGATTAGGAACATTATCGTTTTTTATTTTATAGTTATGGATCTAGGTCGACGTCCTCGTCAGGTTTTGTCAGAAAATGTCCAGTAGGTTGTTTCAGCAAATTTCCGTAGGGTAGAGGTTGATGATGAGAAAACATGGAGGAAGAAACTCTAAGAGTTTCAGCGCTAGAGTCTGCAGAAGTATGAGGGCTCTGTTTCAGATGCAGTCACGAAATACTCATTGGAGGAGGTTGAGATAGGCTTCAGTTCGATACGTGCATGGAAGGGGTACTGGGTGTCCTTAACTGTGACAATGTTGCGTGGAGTAGCAAGGTGGTGATGGTTCTTGTTCCTCGGGGATAGTGAAGAGTTACTGATATTATGGGAGGAGTTCCAAAACATGTTTAGAGTCGAGTTCCTTACTTCGAATGCGAAGGCATATAGTCACCAAGCGATTTTTACCCTTATATAGGGGAACTCTAGTGTTCGAGAGTTTGGAATATATTTCAAGAACCTTTTTTTATATTCTTCGGACCTGTTACCTATTGAGGAGGCCACGATGAGGCATTTTGAGGAGGCTTTGCGTCCAGAGATCCAGCACCAGGTCACCCCATTTATGCTGAAGTCATATCATGAGGTACTAGAGAGGGAACATTTGTCGAGAGGGATATGTCAATGACTGATTCATTATGAGTAGGGGATCTTCATGATCCCTCCTGAAGAAAATATGTGGTTTAGGGTTCCTGGTTTTCAGGGAAAAAGATTTTCCCTTCAGGTCGGTGTTGGTCCCATCCCTTCAAATATCATTTCTCTAAAGGTAGCTACCCTCAGGGATTTTCCAAGGGATCAGGTGCATGTTTTTCTATTGGTGGTCATGGACATCAGCAGTGGGAGTGCTCGACCTTTTAGAGGTGTCATCATGCACCAGCTGTTATGCTCCAGGTTCCTCCATTGAGGCAGTTCCAGCCGAGACAGTAGTAGCTAGTTGCACCAGCTTTTGATCAGTATAGGGTAGATGGGTCAGGGAGATGATATCCCCATGATGCACCCCTTCCTTAGAGAGATGAGAGCGGCCATGGTGGTGGTCATCATCAGGGTCAAGGATGTCATGGAGGAGGTCATGGTCAGCATCATGCTCTAGCATTGCCAGCCCCAGCCGAGCCAGATCTCGTTTGAGGTACCCTTTAGTTGTTTTCTACCTTGGTGTATTCCTATTTTGATTCAGGAGAAACACACTCCTTCATATCACTTACCCTTGTCCAAGATTTAGGACATGAGGTAGAGAGGCTTCCAATGCCCTTGGCATTGACTACGCCAGTTGGAGGTTGAGCTAACTTGTTGGAAGTATGTAGAGATTATTAAGCTGGTATTGGGGAAACATCTCTCTTAGGGAGATTTTCTATGTTTACTAATACCATCATATGATGTCATTCTCATCATGGATTGGTTGTCTGTGGTGCATGATATCGTGGATTTCATCAAAAATAAGGTTGTTTTGCGTCGTGAAGATTGAGAGAAAGTGGTGTTTGTTGGTGAGCGAGATCCTCGGATGGGTCATAAGCATGTTCCGTCTTTATCGTCTATGATGGATGAGATGATGCTGAGTTCTTTAGAGTTTCATCGGTTAGTATTTCCTAGGGTCGTATAGGAGTACCTTGATGTCATTCGAGAAGAGGTTGTAGAATTACCCCCTCGAAGAGAGATCGAGTTTGGGATTGAGCTACATCTAGGAGCGTATTCTATATCTCTGTCTCCATATAATATGTCCCCTTCTAAGTTACGAGATCTACGTATACAGCTTGACAGTCTATTAAAGTGAGGTTTTGTTCCGCCATGTGTGTCACCGTGGGGTGCACCAGTTTTTTTCATGAAGAAGGCCGACATCAGTTTGAGTTTGAGTGTCAATTATCGTCGCTTAATCAAAGTGACAATAAAGAATCTCTATCCTCTTCCGCATATTGAAAAATTATTCCATCAACTAAAGGGTGAATGTTGGTTCTCAAAGATCAATGTGTGGTCATGATATCATCATGTGTGTGTGAAGGATGAAAATATTCTAAACACTACTTTTGGTTGTCATCATTGGCATTATGAGTTCGTTATAATTCCATTTGGCTTGACGAATGCTCCAACTGTATTCACGGTATTGATGAATTCTATGGTATGAGTGTTCCTGGACAAGTTTGTGGTAGTTTTCATCGAAAAAATCCGTGTGTACTCCACATCTGAAGAGGATAATGCAGAGCATTTACGAGCTATTTTGGGAGTTCTTTGCCAACATCAGCTGTTTGGGAAGATGTCTAAGTGTGAGTTTTGTGCTCGTGAAGTCCGTTTCATATGGGATGTTGTGTCTTAATAGCGAGTAGTTGTGGATCCATCGAAAATTGAAGTAGTTGTGTCTTGGGCAGCCCCCAAGACAGTGTTAGTGGTGTGAAGTTTACTAGGTCTTGTCGGCTATTATAGGAGGTTCGTAGAAAACTTATCACGTGTTGCAACTCCTCTAACATCTTTTAGAATGAAGGATCAAGAATAAATATGGACTAATCATTTCCATGTAGCTTTCGAGTAACTAAAGGAGATGTTAGTAAGTTCTCTAGCCCTATTTCTTCCAGCTGAAGGAATTCAGTTTGATGATTTCTGTGATGCATCACATCTGGGGTTAGGCTGTGTACTGATACAGTAGAGGTCAGGTGTTTCTTATGTGTCTCAGAAGTTACATCCCCATGAAATCAACTATTCGACACATGATATTTAGCTGGAAGCCGTGTTGTTTTCTCGGATGTTGTGAAGACATTACCTCATTGGTGAGAACTTTGTGTTTTTCACCGATCATGAGATTTTGAGGTATGTTTTCTCCCATTATGACCGGAACTTACAACAATGTCATTGGATGGAGTTCATAAAGGAATACAACATAGAAATATCATATAAAACAAGAAAAGGGAATGGTGTAGCTGATGCGATGAGCCGAAAGTCACGTAGTGATGCTGTGCATGAATCCCGTGATTCCGGTAGAGTAATGGAAGAATTATCAGCATTTCATCTTGATATGGGATAATTTGGGGTATAGTGGAGGTCAGGAGAGACCGACTTGTTTATGGTGAGGCTCTGAATGGTTGGTTAGAGGATGAACAACACATAGTGTTTTATCATAGAAGGATTTTTTTTGCTTTTTTGATGCATGATATGGTTCTCAGAGAGTACCATAGTTCACCATTAGTGGTACATCCTAGAATGAAAAAGATGTACCAAGCCTTGAGGAGTTAGTTTTTGTTGTCTGGGATACAGCGTGAGGGTGCGGAGTTTGTGTCTCGATGTTTAGTCTTCCATAAGGTAAAGGCCAAAAACCGTGTTTCATGTGGTATTATCTTTCCATTAGAGATTCCTCAGTTAATGTGGGAGGACATATCAATAGGATTTTTTACTAGTTTACCATGAGCTTCGGGATGACCTGATGCTATTTCTGTGGTAGTATATTGTTTAACAAAATCAGCCTACATTAGAGCAATCAAGGAGTCAAGCTCAGTAAAAGTGTTGTCGAGGCAATATCTAGGGGTGGTGTTGAGACTTCATGGAGTCCCTAGGACGATCATTTCTGATCAAGATCATTTTTTTACCTATAGGGGGTGGAGAGGTCTCCAACATGCTTTTAATTCTAAACTATTCCTTAGCACTGCTTTTCATCCTCAAATAGATGGTCAGATAGAGCGAACCATCCAGACTCTTGAAGACATGTTATTCTCTTGTGTTTTTGATTTTAGAGGTTCGTTGATGAGGCACTTTCCCTTGACAGAGTTCGCATACAATAATAGTTTTCACTGCACCATGGGTACAGTGCCGTTTGAAGCCTTGTATGGCCCTCCTTTCCATTCTCTGTTGTACTAGACTGTGGTCAGAGAGTCAGCAATTCTCGGTCCGAAACTAGTGTAGAATACAACAAAGATGGTTCATGTGATTCATGAGAGGATGAGGACAGTGAAAGATCATCATAAGTCATATGAAGATCAAAGAAGGAGACCCTTAGAGTTTAATTTTGAGGATCATGTGTTATTAAAGGTGAATTCCCATCATGGGAGGCGATGGTTTGGTAATGGAAATAAGCTTTCTCCCTGGGTTTTTAGTCCTTTTGAGGTGTTAACTCATGTTAGAGCTGTGGCGTATATAGTAGCACTTGCCCCACATATGAGTTAGATACAGGATGTGTTCTATGTATCACAGCTCCGTCATTTCCATCAGGATGACTCTCATTTCATCTATTGGGGAGAGATCGATGTTGACGATGATTCAACCTTTGAGGAGCGACCTGTGGAGATCCAAGATTGCAAGGATATGCTATTTCATGGGAATTCTATTCCTTTAATTTGTGTCATGTCATGACACGGTGTCATGGAGGAGTGTACCTGGGAACGTGAGTAACAGATACATGCTCAGTACACTAAGTTGTTTGATTTTTAACTCTTTTCATGTGTCGATGTAACATATGTTGTTATGAAACTCTCATGTTTATGATATGGATCCCTTTGTTGCTTTTGCGGAATTATCTATTTTGAGAGGTATCTTGATGGGTTGTTGATTATACCCAGTTTCATTTTAACTTTATCTGGGTTTTGGATTCACGAGGATGAGAATGTTTTGAGAGGTACTTGAGGTAATGGCCCAGACCTCTCTGGTCCACTGATTTTTGAAAATGCGTTGTTAGAGGCTTTCTGGGAGGCCAATGTAACCTATCCACAATGCTTCTTCAAAATATTCATTTTCAATAAACAATTTCAACAGTATACAGTTATGAACTGTAACATCACATTATGTCTTCTCGTAATTTTGATGTTTCTGACTACCCTTATTTTGGATTAGTGACTTGGGGGTGCGTTTGGGAGAATGTTTAAGGAAAACTAATGTGTAGTTGATTTCACAAGGGCTATTCATGGTTTGTCTAAACTGTGCGGCCATACCGTGCTTATTTAATACTAGAGGTAGTGGAAATGCACGGTTAGTGCACAATTTGTCTAACCGTGCGGCCTAACCATGTGAGGAGTGTTTCAAGAGGAAATAGCGACTGCACGGTTAGCACATAGTTTTTCTAACTGTGCGAGAAAACTAAGAGGACACTTAAAATAGATCCTAAAGTTGTGGATCTAACTCATTTTTCATCTAAAGGGTTTTTTATGCTCTTAAATGGGCATAACTCTTGATTACCCTCCCTTGTTGTTAGGAGATCCTCTCCCAAGCATTTTGCAGGTGATCTGAAGGCTTCTCAAGGTGAAACGAAGCCGGTTTCATTGGGTATGTGATCATTCTTCTCCATTCTTCTTCTTTCTTGATCGGTTTCATACATCCACTTGGATCTACATCCCCTCTTATATTGGTTTCTTATACCTACGTATGTTATGGGTAGATCTAAGTGCATTAACGCCAAATATGATGAGTTTTGGTCTTGATCTTGCTTGAAGAAGATATTTAAGGAGGATTCTTGGAGAATCAACCTCGATTTCTTGGGCATTCTTCGTTTGTTGGGGTTTTCATCAAAAAACATTAAGGTAGGGGATTCATTGCTTCTCTTTCTTTTATGTGAAACTGTATTGTTGGCATGATTAATCCCACTGGAGGAAAATGGAATTGACATAATAAATATTTTTCAATCAGATAATGAATTTGTTATCGATCGTATGATATTGTCTTTGGTTTTCTAGAGAGTGTGATATATAATCTTTCTTTTCTTATCTATTTGTTCTTTATGGAAATTGGTAAAGAACATAAACCATGATTAATTGATAATTGTTGGAAAAATAAAAAGAGGCATGAAAACGAATCTGGTTCCTGTTGTAATTTGATGTTAATAAAATTGGCACAGTAAGCATGTTAAATAATTTGTGATAGCTTACTAATTAGGTTTCCCGATGTTGGAACCAACAGATTATAAATTTTTTCATACAAGATGGATTAAATAATTTTATTGTTTGATAATTGCTTAAAGGGTTCTGAGTCACCCTCTTGTTTGTTAAAGGGCCTTAGCCCAATTGATGTGATGGTTTTTCATTCCTTCTTCTTGTGTTGAGATGTGACCCAGGAGGGGTGTTGTGATCTGTGGGGGAATATATTCTTTTTGTTTGTGGCAGCGGATGATTCCTAGAGTGGCGAGATGCATCAATTTAGGCATGTGGGTGTCGGGGAGGAAACCATGGATGATGAAATGGGATGGATTTTATTGTTAGATGCTTGATGATTCATTGGTTGTTTATCTGATTTTATTTTCCACACAGCTCAAGGCAACTGTTCTTTCTTTCCCTTCTTTTGAATGTGGTGAAGACACATGGGGTATGATCTCTCTATAGGGGAAAAGACTCTATGGGTATTACATCTACTCACTATGTTGATCCCCTTTGTGTTATTAGCATAGAATGCATTTCTGGATTTCCTGGGTATATGGGAAAGTGTTTCTTTTTTAAATGTTTGATTAAATGGTGTTAACTCTTGGGTTTGGAGTTTCCATAACTTAATGATGAGGTTGAAAACATAGGATGGAACCGTGGATTTTGGATGGGATGATAATGAAATTTAATGTGAACTTTTCATGTTTAATTAATACTTAAAGAATTAATTAATTTACAGTGGAACTAATAAAAAGGTAATGAAATAATCCAATAAAGATATTGTTTTTTTGTATGTTAATAGGATACCTAGTTTTAGAAATAACAACCCGGTGTCTAGGAGACGTTAGCTGCAATTATTGTAAGACAAGGTTATTCCAAGAGTGTGGTTGTGGGATATAGTATATTCTGTACTTTTTTTGATTCTATATGCTGCTCCACAATGTTAGTAAGGGAAACTGACACCCCAGGGATTTTGAGCCCTGGGAGTGTTTTACCCCACATTATGGTGGGAGGATGATTGGATGACTACCCCCTTTGTACACACTCTCTTTTCTTGGTAGTTACTTGTGCTGGAAGGCACAATGGTTAGTGTTCCCCATATATTTGTGTTGAGGGCTATAATGTCTTGTGGTTATTCACACATGTATATTTTGGATATAGTTTTCTTCAGACTAATATAGGTGTAATGTGTATAGGTTGTGAAGGAATGAGAATCCTTACTCATTGTATGGGCTTTAATGGCTTGAGTTATAATACCTGACATATGATACCCATTATGTGAGCTGTGGTGGCTCCTAGAAACTACCTGGTTACTTTTAGTTGTGATGAAGGTGTGTATATTTTCCCAGGTGTCTGCAGGCAATCCTTTTTGGATTGAGATGCTCACAACTTGGGATGTTTGGGAAAAGCGACAAACTAGTGGGGAAGTAGTATCTGTGTACCAATGATATTCTTTAAGTTATGTTATATTCTTATATGATTTAATTTGTGGGAGTATCCATGGTGAGGTTGGGATCATTGGATGAATATTTATTTGAAGAGTTAGTTTCACTTGTTGTTCACTGTGCTTTAGCATGCTTTCATTACTTTTTCACGGAAGGCATTATGGAGGATTCAACTGAGTAAATTGTTATAATCACCCTAGGTATATATAAACTATTTTATAGGTCACATGTAGCGGGTTGGAGATCAAGATGGTTTCTATGTGTTTGGGGTTGCTGGAGCTTTTCGGGGTTGTCGTTGTTGAAATTTTTACTTTTTTTGGGTACTTGTAGTTTTTTCCTTTCAGTTGTAGTATTTTTTCATGAAATTTCATATTTGTACTTGGGTTTTCGTTTATATTGCAGTCCAAGTTAGAGTTTATTGGTTTCTATCTTTTCTCTCTCTTCTACAAGTGTTCACATAGAAGGTAATTCCTCCCATTTGTGTCTTTATTATACCCTCGGTGCTAGTAGCAAACTCTTGGCCTACTAGAGGCCGGACTTGGGGGTTATTATCTCCCTTTTCACATTGCCGGTCAAAGAGGGGTACACTTTGTGGGGAGGGGGTTGTGACATAATTTTTTTTCTTTTTAAAAATATATTCTATAATTTCGAGGTATAATGATTTGTGAAATAGGATGAGAATTACACATTTTATAATGATTTTATGATTAGATGAATTTCATAAGGTGTATAATAATGTTATATATGGGTAATTAATCCCTTGTGTTAAAATAAATAATCAATGAAAAAATAAACTTCTGAAAATATTTATGTTGAGTAGGTCATTCAAAAACATCATAATAGAATAATTTTTTTATAGAGTTATCTGAATTAACCCATATATAAAGCCTATATATATATAGTAATATATCTAGAATGAAATATCATTCATCTTATTTTCTATCCAATAGTTTTCCCGTGACATATAATGATGGTATATATATTAAATTTCATGCCCACCTATATCTGTATGAGATAATGTTTTTAAAGGAAATTTATTAATCAATCATTCCAATTAATGTTTAATGTATTTTTTAATTTAGAAACAATAATAATTTTTATTATATAGTGTTCATATATATTTAATGATTTTGAGATAAATAATTATTATTTTATCTATGTTTTCAATAATTAATAATTGTATGAAAATTAAAATTCGACAATTCAAAATTTAATTGTAATAAATTAATTCTATAATTATTTTTGAAAATTAATGAATATGATACAAAATTTAGAGTCTCCCCCTGATGTATGTTAAAATTAGTGATGATATGGAAATATTTTGAAAAATAATACCATGATCTATATATGTTAGAAATTTCTATAATAATTTATTATCATATTAATAAACCATTTATCACATCATGATTTTTCTTCTATTTTCCATAGTTCGTGATAATGACCTATGAGTTTATATCACACGAAATTGTTATAGTCATTCTGCGTTATTCTAATAACTCATAAATTGAATAATAAATTTCATAATATATGTATATAGTCGGATGACATCATTCGATGTGACACAAATGATATAGTCTGTCAATCATTGAGATTCATAGGAAATTGAGGAACTCTCTCATTGTGTACATACTTGGTGATCTCTAGTATATGAGATTATGAAATAATTATGTAAAGTAGGGAAAACACAATTAAAAATTTCATTGGATTTTAATATATACATACTTTTGTATTCAACCATAGGAATTATGATTATTTTCTATGAATTTTTTTAGACACATAAAATTATTTATTGATGAATTTCATGACAACATATGTTAACGGTGATTTAAGATACATTATGTTCATCCTGATAAATATTTCATTAATGAATATTAAGATATATTCTCTCCACCACCTTCATTTTATTTATTTTGATATCGATATCAGTTTAAAGGGAATGAAACATGGAAAATAAATACATGGAATGATTTTATATGGGGATTATCATTTTTAGATAACCAAATAAATAGAAAAAAGAATATATATAGATGACTGTAACATTTAAACTCATTAATTACAGTTATAATGATAAATGGATAATGTTACAAAACTAAATTAAGTGACAAGAAACTGTAAGTTTGGTTTCTTTATACACATTAACAAGATTCTTCGAATTTTGTTGTTATACAGAAGGAAATGTTTTTCCGAATAAAAATATATTACTAATTTAAATATGTAATATGAAAATTTATTCATAACTATGGTAATTGATAGTATTAAAATGATTAAATGAATTATGAAATTATATATTATATAAAATTTTTATTATTTATCTATCAATTACAAATAAAATAATAATCATTTGAAAAAAAAAAATTCTTGTAATTAATAATCATTTAAAAATATGATTGCATCATATGTTGTTCCCAATAATTAATATTGATATATAGAAATATTATTAATTTTATTTTAAAAATATATTTATGCTAATATAATATGAAAATTATATTCGGTTTTATTTTTCTTTTCTTTTCAATGAAAAGTTACATTTTTTTATTAGTAAAGAAAAATTCAAAATTTTAGTTGGAAACTAAAATTTTTTGTCAATGGTATATAATTTTATATTATAATACTAATTAGTTTCAATGAATAAATATTTAATTTTTATCCCAGTTAATATAATTTATGTTATTGTTATTTAATACAGATTTTAATATATAAATCATTGTACACTTTTGGACATTTTCTCTATAAAAAATCACTTTCTTGTCATGATTGTGGTAAAAAAATTAAATAATTTTTTTCCAATTATAGGAATTAAAATTGAATATATGGATTTCATATCTAGAATAATAATTATAAAAATTTATATAATAAGTTTAATTTTTTTACAAAATTGAATACCGAATCTAGTTAAAATTATTTACTACTGTTGAGGTATTAATTAATTTAATAGGTGGACAAATAAAGCTGTTTTTTTGTTAAAAAGAAAATTAAACATGTCTAAAACACATTGGATTGTCAAATTATAACCATTATGATATTATTCAGTATTTCGAAGATTTATTTGGAAACATGTTCATGAATGTGACAAATATAATGTGTTCTGTATAGAGGAATATAAAAAAACATATGACCTTTTTATTTCGACAATTAATTTAGATATGAAAAGAATAACATATGATAGGTTAATTATATTATTTGGATATGTAATTGAGTTATTTTATCATAATATATTTCAATTATTTTTAATATTACATAATTACATAACATGTATATGAAATACAAATAGAGAAATTAAATAGTTAAAAAAAGATAAATAACTAGAACTAAAGATAATAGAAGTCAATTAAATTGAAGTAATTATTAAATTACATTAATTTTTTAGATATCTTAATAATTTTAAATTGTTTTTAAAAAATTATATTTGATTTCAATGATTGAACTGGTTTTTTTAAATCAAATTAAATGAATAATGTGAAAATTTTTATTAATATACTATTCAATTTAATTATTTTTTATTATAAGTTTTAAAATTAGAAAAAAAATAATATATAAGTAGATGTGATTTTATAATCATAATAAATATAAAATATTGTCATTTAACAAACCATACTTTTTTTATAATTAATGTATTGAACCCTCAATAGTAAAAACTAAGATAGTGTGGTTATGTTTAAAACAATGTTTTTATATTTTACATGATTTTGTGTTAAAATTTAATTTTCAACAACAAAGGATTTTTATTTGATAATTTTTTCATATTTAGAATTATTTTTTATAAATTATGTAATCATAATTATAATAATTTATTCTAAATGGAAAAATTACCTTGGATAGAAAACTAGTTAATGTAGTGAAATGCTAAAATGGTAATAGTAAAGAAAAATATATGATATTGAAAAAATGTTTATGAAATATGTTTCTTTCAGTGGTGGAGTTTTTTATCAACCATATAATCCCTCCAAAACAATAATTTTATATTTAGGATCCACTATTGATAATGGATACCTCTCAATAGTGAATAGTTTTGTGTATTTTGAAAAAATGCATGTCCTCCTAAAAAAGGAAGACACTATCCTCACTTATTTACACCTTCATTACACATTGGATCAACCATTAACTACACAAAAACCTTTATAACATAAAAACTATAATCCTATATGTTTTCATTTTATCTTAAATACAACCAAAAAATGTTTTGTGTGATCGTAAGGAAAATACCTTTAGAAGTAGAAACCTTTTCCAACTACCATTTTTATTATGACCATTTTTACACATAAAAAATTCTTAATAATTCATGATGATATAAAAATATTACACTCTTATATAAACAAGAGTGTTTTTATAAAATATTCATGACAGATAAAAATCTCAATTACCATTAAATTTATTATTAAATCATCATTCATGTGGAATACCACCATGTGAACCTATATATGTCATTCTTCTATTACCACTATTCATGGTTAAGAATGGAAATGGATATAAATTATATATAATAAATTTATATCATATTTATACCAAAATTTGTACTATGGTATATATTTATATTTTAACTTCCATTATGTATGGATTTTGATAACATTATTCATGTATGATAGACTATCAACTCTCAAAGTTATGTAAATCATAAATGAATGAAAATTAACATGATGTTGATAACTATTAATTTAATAATTAAAGGTGATGTAAATTAAATAATTTGGATATTCTTGAAAATTTATCATTTATAAAATACAATATTCTTTATAATAAAAAGATAATTTCAATGTTCTTGTACTTATAGAATATCATCTACACAATACTATGTGATTAGTTATTCATCACCACACGAGATGGATGATATATATATATATATAATAAAATTAAAGAAGAAAATATAGTATATATTATATTATTTTCATTAATGATGAATAATATATTGTATACCTTCAATCTATATTGATCAATGTAAAATCTGTAATGTTATTAATCGTACATACGACATAATGTCTCCTTGATCATAAAATACATAATTTTTCATAAAAATCTATAATGTTCAGAGTTAAAAGTTTATTGATGTAAACATATTATGAATTTATCTTGAATATTATTATGTTTATGATATAACTCTATAATATTTCTAGAAACCATATCATTCATAACATACAATGAATTAGAAAATAAGGCGATTAACTCGCAAACCACAGAGAATAATAAAATATTATTGAAATCACATGGAATATTTTTAAAATAAGAAAATATATGATATCCTAAATATTAGTTTGTATCTTTTATAATTTAATTATATTATTAACACTAATATATGTTAAATTATTTTGTGTTCAAGTAAGGGAATCATGATTTCCATTATTTCGTCTTCATTTGATGTCAATAAAGAATATTTTAATATATAAACATAGTTAATTTTATGTTTTATTTAAATATCACTATTTATATATGATATCATGATTACATCATTATTTTGGGTATTTCATATTTTGATTTGAATTAATTAATCTAATGGTATTTTATTATAAAATTACATGCTTGTAATAGTTTTATTCAAATAGGACTTTATCTTATGGTTATTATATTTATCATAAAAAAATTAACATTATTATAATAATATTTAATTGGAAATTAAATTTATATTAAATATAAAAATTTATCTATAATGGACATGCTTATTTCATAACCCATAAACTATTTTTATATTGATTTTTTTCATTCAACGTTATTTTATTGACAGGGATAATATAGAAAAATATTAATCCATTAATAAAAAATGATTCATTATGATAAGTCACAATTTTTATGAAATAAATCAAATATTATATTTATAAAAATCATTTTTACAAGAATTAAATGGGTTGGGGATAATTTATAGAAATCCCATCAATGCAGATGTTGTCCCATGACTTATTGATTTTGCAAAATCATATGTTTTTTTACCTCATATGTTTTGAATATTATTGTGAATAATATTAATAGTAATTATATCATGTTCTTAGATAAAAAAAATACAATTATTAAGAATTTCATTAATTTATAATTTATTTGTGGTTATATACAATATTTTCCCAATGATAATATCCCTTGATGAATTTTATTCTCATCTTATTTGTTATATTATAGGTTTTTCATATGTTTAATTTTCCATATTGAATATGCTTATAAGCTAATGATAGCATCACTTTTTAATTAAAACCTAAATAAAAAGTGTGATCACCCAAATTATTTTTCCTTTCCCAAGTAAATGAACAATAATCAATTAATTTTTTTCATGTTACATAAATATTTCTTTTTTTATTTTACATTGTAAAATTGCAATAATGTTTGTATCATGTTTTTTAATACGATTAAACTGGACAAACCTTAGGAATTCCTCACATTTTATTATTTCTAATGTAATAAAGAAGGCACACGCTCCAAGCTAGTGCAGTAAGTATCCCAATAGTTGGTATAATCAAAAATTTAGTAGAAACCTTAATAACATGAATTATTAAAAAATAGATTATGGAAGATAACATATTGAGAATTTGGGGGATAACTATATAATAACATTCAATTGTTTATTTATAGTAGATATTATGTGGGTTTTCTCTATAAGACCACAATTTTAAGATATTAAATGTATACATTGTTCTATCCCAATCCTAAATATGGTAAATAACATTGAAAAATTTACATCGGGATTGAATCAATCATTTCCTCATACACAAAAATTGGCCATAAAATAAAACATGTTTGTCACACCCAAGCCATATTATTACTATATTTCAAATATTATTTACTAACCATTGGGATAGATTTAAAAATAAATATATCACCAATGAAACTATGTTATGGATTATGAGATTATATATCGATAAATACTTTAATATATTTTCTGTATTTCACTAATTTTGATATTATAAATAATCTTTCAAAATGATATGATCATATATATCTTGTTCCCTTATTTAAAAATAGAGCCTATTATATGGAATGTTATCATTAACATTGCGTGTGATCAAAATAGTTTGAATTATTATATACTTTATTTAAATAATCGATTCATTTAATGGAAACTATTATCCTAAACAAATATTGACAAGAGGAAAACTAGTCATGTGAATTCAACGTAGATACTGAATTCTATAAGTATTTTTGTTTGTAATGAAAGAATAGAAGATAATGAAAGATAAAAATGTGTATAATTGTGAGAATAGATATAATTATCTTCCAGAATCTAATATTGGTGGATTGGAAATCATTTGTATATGCTTAAAATGAAATGATTTTTTATTTTTCATTAGAGAAAAAGGCCGATCATCTCATGATTTATAGGGAAAGATAAATTTTCCAATGTTCACTAAATCAACATTATGGAAATGGGAACTACACAAATGAAGTCTGTATGTATCAAAATAATATACCTAAAAATAAAATATTATATAATTTTCTATAATTATAAATTACGATAGATGATTTGAAATGATTTATGTGATCATGCTTGGTTCCATGATATATTCATTTGATTATTTTATTAGAGATATCATTTTTATATTAATTCGGAAGAAAAAATAGATTTTATGGTCGTTATTATTCATTAAGGATATGGATGCTTTTGTTTAATGTTACCGATGAAGATGAAAATTGTTTTAGTGGAATGTTTAAATTCATGGAAAATAAATGATTAAGGAATAGAAAATTATTTATATTTTCCTCAAGTTTAGATAAATCTTTTATATAAATTGTTGAATGATATGGATAATTTAAATTGTATAATACTCAAAAACATGGAAATTATTAATGATTTATTTAATAAGTGTTTTATTAATTCATTGATTGAGTCTGCATCAATTTATTATTTAAGGAATATATAAAATAATCTTTATTTTAACTAAGTATTAATGAATAAATAATGATTTCTCTATGGATTTTTGGTAATTATTGATATTATATTTTTTTAAGAAAAAATATTCTGACAGTATTCACATGTTTGTTATTTGACAGTTAAGATAAAATTTAATTTTTATAAGGAATATAATGTTGATTTAGTAAACAACCTTATAAATTTGGATAGATATATTTTTTAGGATCACTATGGTTAACTATTTTTGGAAAGAATTAATTATTTATTCAAGTGATATTGTAATAATACTTATAACCATATTAATTTTATTAATTAGCTTATGAATATTTTAGTAGGATTTTATAGATTATATGATTTGTTAAAATATAATTTTATAAATTTTTTGAATAAGAATATATTTTTTGACATTATTTTAAGGTATTAGGCAATGAAATGTAAATTGATTGAATGTTATTGAAATGATAAATGTTTTTATTTTGATGTTGAAATGTGATATATATGTATAAATACATATATTCCTAGTTAATAAAATAATCTTCCATGCCTAGGGAGAAGGATACTGAACAAAACTTGTCCTTTTGTTATCATCTTTTATTGTCATATTGATATCCATTTTAAAATATATTTGTATCATAGTTTTTCTCATTTACCTTATCTCAAGCACCAAATTTTTTATGATAAATTGCCTCTATTAGTATTAATTAATCAATTGGAATTAGTTTTTTCATCCCTAGCCATGTTTTCTTTTCATAAATATATTCTCCTAATTGGAATCAATGTTATGTAATTATTACAGATGACATTCTTACTTACCATTATCTCTGATTATGTGTATGTTTTATTTTGTGTTTTTATGATGTTGGTTTATCAATAACAATATTTTAAAATTTTAAAACCATATATTGTAATATCATTTTTGAATTATGAGGATGAAATTTATAAAACATTGGAAAAAAATAACACCCAAAAATAGTATAATAAGAACATTTTATTATATAGACTATGTTACATGAAACACTGCTTTTAGCATGTGTTATATGAAAAATTTGGTTTCTATGAAATATTTTATTACATTAAAATATTTTTTATACCGAGTAACAATATAATGTAAATATTATTTGTTAATATGAATACATTCTCTTATAGTTTTGAATAATGTGTAATTTTATTATTAAATGAAATATTAAAACATAATTTTTAAAAATTTTATTAGTTATATAATGATTATAAATTAAATAAAAATCGTTTTATTGCAAAATAAATGTTTTATAGGATATGTTTTTTTAATGGGGATATATTGTAGAAAAAAGGCCATGACTGATTTCTTAAAAACCGAACTAGTTTTGTGAGTCTAAAATAGGGAATTTTATTTCAATCATTCACTCAATCAAATTAAAATATAAAATGAAATTATCTATCAATCATATGTTATTATTTATTATTGTAATAGAAATATCGTATATAACTTTTATGGATTCCCAATGAGCATGGGTGATAATTAATTAGATATCTTAATAGAGTGAGAGACATTTCATCAATAATATCATTAATTTCCCACAACGGTGAATCACAACATTTTTTATAGATTTATCAATTATGGTTGGGTCGCATTCCATCCAAAGGTAATATCATCCCTTCTATCCAAAAATGTTAAAAACTTGAATAACATAGAGCATCATAATATAAAAATATGAGGAATACAACATGAACCAATGAAACACATAAGGTCCCTTCAAATTTGGTCATTGAAAATAGAAGAAAACCCTATATGACCAGGGGATGCATTTTAGAACCCATAAACATTTATATTTTTTCATCCATGAATAGGAGCTTCCCAGAAGTACAAAAAGAATCCTATGGATTTCCTGAAATTAACCAAAACCCAAAACATTATTATAACCATGAGATTATTTACAATGTTGAAGTAGTAGTTAGATTAGATATTTTTATATAGTTTGGATTTTGTGAGGAGGAGAAAAAAATGACATTTAATGTATACAATATCCCACCTATAAAATATTGGGCTTTTTTCATTCCATATGATGTGGAATGTTTTAGAAATGAACACAATGTAGAGATTCCTAATCTACATAATAAGCTAAATAGTTGTACAATGTTGAAAAATAGTACTGTAGATATAAATTTAAGGCATTTGGATATAGAAAATATCTTTCATTTCCCACTAGAATGACAATGAAACAGATCATGACATAAATAAATGTGTCTTATCTTCTCTATTTCATTATAGAATACCCACATAGAACATATTGAAATTCCAAATGATTGCAATAAGCCTTTAGTATGAATTATTTAACAAGAAACCTTGAATATTAGGTTAAATTATGAAATACCAATCAAAGGATTATTAAAACCATTAAATTAGTAAAATCATTATTATATTCAATTATGTCGGAATAAAAGGTATTGGAGTCATGAATACCATTTCCAGGAAGTTCCCAGATCACATTGTCCTTATTTTAACCAAAAAAATAGTATTCTTCACAGTATGATAATCGTAAAACAACAAAATATTATCTAGTTTTATGAAATCATGTATAGATACATTAGTATCCATTAAAAAAATTTAGTATCAAATATAGATATAAGGTGAGTTATCATAAAGTTATCATGAAAAAAATAAAGATATGTTTCCCTTAAAGAACTTCATATAGAGTGACACATTATTTTGATGATGGAAATTTTAATGGAGTGACAAATAATTTAATTCATTCAATAACTTCTTTACCTTTTCAAAAATTTCAAAACTTTTGGCTCTATGAAAATTAGGAGCCATAGAATCACTATTGTATTGAATCCAAGTGAACATGACCTATATAAATTCATTAAATCACTTGATTTTTTATCCATAGACATAAATTATCAAGGGGGTTGTAAATTCATATCTTAGTTTATGTTCCTAATTTCCTTCCATGTGTGCCACCGCATTGAAAATTCCGCGATGCGAGCCCTTAGTTTATTAAGAAGATATATTGGAAATTTATAAATCACAAAAAATAGAACAATATGAATATAATAGAATATATAACCATAACGATCGTAATATCCTTTGAAGGGGATATCTTTTTTTTGATGAATTTTATTTTTTTACATGATCATAATTCCAATGAATGTAACAGTTTTTGGGTTTTTGAAAAAATTTGAAAACAGCACAGAAATATGGTATTATTTTTTATTATTTAAAATAATAAATGAGAATAATTAGCATCTAAAATTCCTTTCATTTAATATATAAATAATTTATTCTAATTAATATCATACCATCAAATTTTTTTCATAGTGGGAGTTTTAGAACTTGTTATTTTTAATATTAATTTCACATCCTTTAAAAAAACTATAATTTTATTAGCATAATGAAGGTGGGTATGAACAATAATATTCATATATTAATGAATGAGTTTAATCATTAATTTCATCATAATGTCAGTGAGAGTCAAACAATTATAATATTTAGATATGGATAAATGAATGGTAGATACAGGGGATCTGTATATAATTCCCCTTGATCATTTAAAATAGCCATTTTTTAAATAATTTATAAGAAAATATTTTTGAGAAGACCCAAAGAGAAAATTAACCCATTTAATTAAATATCAATTTTTTCGAATCCATGAATCACATTGAAATTAAATCACCATTCAATAATTTCAATGGATTTTTTATCTCCATCTTGCGAGATGTACTTCAAAAAATACATGATTTCTTTATAAGATTGACACATTTAGTGATCATGGAGATACAGTAATGGACTGTAATACATTTCAATTAACTGAACTGATTACATTATATAGTTTTATTATCAATTTTGGTAACTTTTTTTAAATGAGATGGGTATTAAATTTGTAGATACTGTGGATGAGGGATGCAGACCTGAAAAAGTGTATGTTAGAAGAATTTTTATCATTTATTATAAGGGTGAAAAACAAAGAATTACGGCCATTAGTAATTTTTTCTGTTGAAAATTAATTAATTTTTAGTATGAACATATCCCATTTAATGACATTCTAATTAATATTAAATAATTAATTAGTAAGGAAATAATTTCATAATGTATATCCAGGATTATTAACAATGTCTATCTCCATTATCTAAAATTCATGAGGTGTGATGGAAGGACTATTTTTCACCCCATCATCACACATATTTGGAATGAATCCATCATTCAGGTCCTTATTGATCTTAGGTACAGTAACAAGATTTGAGATATATATAAAAATATGACAAATAAGGGACACTTCATCCTCAACAATTCAATCATCATCTTTCACTAGTGTGAAGGATGTCTATGCCTTCCCAGATCATTAGAGAGTATTATAAAATTAGCTATCCTTATCCACATCATTTATACATTATATTGTGAATTTTTATTTATGAATATTTTATTTTAGGGAGACTATGTAATTAATATTAGATTAACACTTTTTTTATTGCTGAACACCCACTGCAAAATATGAAATCATGGAATAATATTGCATTTTAATAAGAATATATTCAAGTGAGGAAATGACTTTTCACATATTATTTTCCTTTACCATTCCAAATTTCTTTTAATTATAAATAAAAATCATCAGCTTCATGATTCAGAATAACACATTATTACCGTAGTGGTTAGAGTTTCATAAATCAGAAAATAGTTTTTCAATATTTTTCTGCGAATCCCTTAAATTATTAAATTTTAATGGCATCATTGGACTAAGATTTCTTATTATATGACTAACCATATTAGGGTTATGTTCAAAGTTAATAATTGGGATGTTAATACTAGATATTTTTTCCAATTTCTCAATGGATTGGATATTAAAAAATTTCATTTCATTTTTACTAGAAAACATTATATTGTAAATCCTTCTATAGCAGGAGTATTTTTCGAATAAATAATGATTTCATTCAAATTTTTCCCTTCAATACACATCCTAAACTCCCTTTTATATATAGTGAAGTGATAATCTCCCATTATTTCATTAGAAACAAATATTTCATTGAAACTACTTTGAATAATCAATGAGTTATGAATTTTGTGATTTGTGAGGTCTATATTTTTACAAATATGTGTTTATTCATAATATCTATTTTTAGAATTATTGAATTATCTGAAAATATGAAAATTAGGGATGTCAGGTTAACAATTTATCATTTTATCATCAACATTAATAATATAACAATTACCAATGGAAGTGTGATAAAAGACCCATAAAGTATCGACATTGATAAAATTTCTATTTCTACAGATCATTATATATCAAGTACTTTCCATTCCAATATGAAAAAGATGGAAACAATTGGGTAAAAAATACCTTGAATATTGGTATTAAGGACATGTAATTTGATTTGTATGTAAATTGAAAATCGGGGATATAGAAATATTGGGTGTAAATTTAATCCATGTTTGAATCAACTTAAAATATCATATCATCTACATTTATATGAATGGTATGTTTAGGTAAAGAAAAATTTGAGATATATGAACCTTGATGTTATTTAAAATTTATATACTATAAAATTTGATAATAGTGGCATTTGTATTGCTTGGATGAACATATAGGGAATTATTTATTGGATCCTCAGCCACCACCACTTCAAAATATCATTCCCATTATAAATTTTACAAGTCCATGATAGGTGGAAAAAATATAAAATCATAGAAGAATCATTACACCAAATCACCGATCCATAAATCCTTACACGCCCTTGAGTTGAGGCTGCATCTCTAGAACTAATTTTTAAATGTTCTATTCATTTTCTAAATGATATATTTATTTTAAAAAGTAGGTTGAATTTCACTTTACGTACATATTTAAAATTAAATATTACATCTCTATGATTTTTTTTATATATTAAACTATATTTATAAAAATTCATTCCCAAGATTATCTTCTATTGAAATTTTTAGGACAAGTTTAATATTATTGATGGATAATCATAAAATTATATTTATTTTAAATATACCTTTTTAGTCCAAAAATTTATAATGATAAAATATGTTATTAATTGATTTTATTTTGTAAGTAATTCAATTATATATAATTTAATACATTGTTTTAATTTGGCATAATTTTGATATTTTTTTAATATTAAATCGTTGTCAACTTTTGGATATTTAATCTCTAATAACATGCATTCCAACTGTGTATTTGGGATTAATTTTTCAAAAATAATTTTCAACTTATGTAAATTATATATGGAAAACTAGAGTATATATTTTGAATTAGTGTTAGTTATAATTTATAATGAAGTAAAATTATTTTTTTCTAAAATAAAATGTGAATGCTTTTAATATTTTTTACAATTATTAAGATAAAATTAAATATTATAGGGATTAAATAATGTTCAAAATGTTTAAAATGACCTATTAATTTTTTCAATGAACTTTAAACATTTATTGAATAATAATTATTACCATGGGATCAATTTTATCCATTTTTTTGGTAATTGGTACATCATTGTAACCTATATAATAACTTACATAATGAAATATACCAAAAGTATATTTTTTCCTTTTAATGTTTATGATAATTGTGATAGTGAAAAAAAAATTGGATCACTTGTAGGTAGTATTCTAAAAAATATATATTTTAATGTTTTTTTATATATTATTAATTTTTAGGGATTAATTAGTTATATAATATTCATAAAAAATTGCAATATAGAAATTATTTATTTTATAAAATATATTAATTTATACTATAATTAATAAAATATTATTATGTTGAATGAAATATTGTGTTAGATTGTATCTTTTATGAATATATAATCTTAAATAATATTTAATATAATAAATTTAAAATAAATTATTCTCTTGACACTTTATAAATTTAAACTAAATTAATATTTTCAAAATCGACATTAATATAATTTTATAATAAATGCTAATTTATTAAAATATTTAAAATTACCAATGAAAATTATGTAAATTGATTTTCAAATGCCATTAAATACCAAATATGATTTATTTATTTAACATTATATCTTTTATAAGGAATATATTGGACATTAAATTGAAAAAAAATCATGTTTATGTGGTAATAGATAAATTATATATTTAATACATTACATGCACTTTTATAAAAAATAAATTTACCCACATAAATATTATAAATATATTAATTTGTATTTCATATATAGAATGAGTGTTAATATGTTATCTAATTTTTTCTCACTTTATATTTTTTAATTGTAAATTTCATCTGTTAGAAAACTAGTTACCATGGTGAAAACCCAAAACTGTAAATGTAATAAAACATGGATGATAAACAACAAAATGCCAGAAACATGTTTACCACTGTGTGGATTATATGTGTCTCGAACCCATAATCTCTCAAACCCATTAATTATTAATATTTGATCCACATCAGGTATGGGAGAACTTGCAATAATGAATAATTTTTTTATCTATTAAAATGGCACTCCTCATAAACTACAAAATGGAACTCACTCCCCAAACTTATTAACACCATCGAAAAACAGTGTATCTACACAATACATATATAATAACTTCCAAAATATCATAATCTGATACATTAATTTTTATAAAATAATTTCATTATTGTAAAGATTTGGTCCAATCCTATGGAAGATACTTGAAGAAGTGATAACATTATCCAATAACTGTTCTTAATTTAAATCTTTCTACACCTCATTCAATTATAATTATGGATTGAGGATAATATAACCTTATTGTATTATATATAATGAGTTTCATTAATAATACTTTAATTACCTATAATTTAATCCACACCCATCAAAATGTCATTAAAACCATCGTTCATATGTTTTTCTAATTACAACTTGCAATATGATGCCAATCGTTCATCCACTAAACATTTTGACAGTTCGGTATTATGATGGATATAAATAATATTTAGGATATTATAAAATATTTTTAATCATCCAATGACATTATATAGTATATATATATATCACTCAATTCAGTATGGGATAAAATAATGAATCTCGTGTACAAACAACTACCACATCAAAAGACAATGTGATTTATATATCTATAATGATTAAAATGAAAGGAGATAAAAATAATGTTAATTATTATATGTTCTATAAATGAAATAATTTTTATTTATATGACATATTTAAGATTATGAAAATTTAAAATATAATTTTAATTTTACTCTAAAATGGTGATAAAATTATTCGTGTACATGTAGACTACCACATCTATGAAGTGACGTGACCCTCCTTTCATAACCAGAAAACATTAATGATGTATTAATTTATTTTTAAAATAATAATAATATATATATCATATTATGAAAATTTATAAAGGATAGAAAATAATTACCTCATTTCTATAATGATCTTGGAAAACTAAGAACGTTACCCATGAGTTGGTTTTAAAAATTAATTTTATGTAAAAATATTAGTTTTTTTTCATTATAATTATTCTGGAGATGATTGAACTATATTATGCACACATGATCTGGAACATCGATAATAAAGTACGTATAAGAAAAAAGGCGATTAACACCTGAAACAATGAAAATAATGAAATAGTATTAGAAAATGGGTGGAAATGTTTTATAATAGGATCATATATGATTTAATAAAAGTGAATTATTTTTAAAATATTAAATAAACTATTAAAATTTTTATAAGGGTGTTTTAAAAATGTTTAACTAAAGGGAAACATGGTGTAAAAGATTCAGTGTAATGTTTATTTCATTGGGAATATTGTAATTTTATTTACATAGTTTATTTCATACGGTTATTATAATATTCCTTTCAAATCTTATTTCATGAATATTTTATTCTGAATCATATTTTAGGTTAAAATTTATATTTTTTTATCCATGTTTATTTGGCCTAATCATTTTATTGTTGAAATAGTTTTTGTAAAATTTAACATTATTTTAAGATTATAACAACTATCTTGAAACAATAATTTTTTTGTTAGGATTTTTCAAAAAATATTCAATTTATATTAAAAATATATATTCTTTTGTGATAGAAAAGATTTTTTCCAAAACTATTTACCAATTTGACATACAATGTTGGTATTGAAATTTATTTTAATAACTAGAAAATTGTTAATAAATTCATATCCTTTACTCAAAATGGAGACTTTATGATATGAGAAGTTTATTATAAATTTACTTCATTATTCAATCTGTGATTCATGATTGGGAAAATAATCAATTGAGTTGGGTTTAAACTATATAAATCCCCTCGATGCATCTATAGTCTGATGAGATGATTCAATAAACCAAATGTTTTGGTTTTACCCAATATTTATTAAGAAATTCTATAGAATTTTATGTTTGTAATATATGATGTTTCTTTGAGACATGGATTCTATTTATTAATCAATTACATAATTAAATAGTTTTTAGTATTATCCCTGAAAATTTGAAAATTATATTATCTCTTGATTTACATTATTCAATGTTTGATGATAAAAAATCTTGTGTGTTTAGTTATATTATTATCCATATTGATTATTATTTTTTCCATGATAAATTACATATTAAATAAACATTATTGAGAAATTTACATCACTGTTATTTGTTTTCTTTTCCACTTGATAAGATAATGAATCCATTTAATTGGATTTCAAATATACTAGGCATATTGTTTTATGATTATTTTTGTATTTCCAAAGTATGATGTGTGTCATGTATGTATCTAGTTATCAAAAAATACATAACTAATAATACATTCATGATTTAACAAATTGTATCTATGAATATATAATAAATTAAGGAACAAATCATTGAGATGATGTGTTTGGGCTTGTTACATGATGGATGAAAATGTCAAGGAACTCATTTCAATAATTATTTTAATTTAATTAATTTATTTTAGTATAATTTATCCTAAATAAATTTTTTTATTTGAATTCATTTTTATTAAATATTTTATTCAAAGCATGAATAATAGTTGTCATGATTATAAGAATTTTATTTTTAATGTTATTGGGTTCAATTTATATTTTTAGTCAATTAATTTGATATATACATTTTCATTTATCCTCTCATTATGTAATGTCATGCATGTCCATAGTCTACATTTTTGTAAAATGATTTACCAATCATTTTGTTCCCCTCACCAGTGTGTGAGTAAATGATTTTGTAATAGAAGGACCTCCTAGGGTTGTGGACGAGTAACATTTTTGTATCCATGTGTAAACCAATACAAGATATTCATGGGTATAATGATGAAAGATTTAACATGAAGAAAGTCATAGTTTATGGAGATTTTCCTCTAGGACAATAGTTAATTTATCATACAATATATATAATATCCCATAAAAATATATCATGATCATATGAGTATTATTAGTTTATTTATAAAATGCCGCATGTTTTATTCCATTGTGGGTGTTCTTTCCTGATCACATGAATTATAGTATTAGAAATAATTAAATTTAGTAATAAAATAAAATAGATTACTATGAACATTATCAAATATATTATTGATCAAAATATAGAGTAGAAATAATATTATGTTGAATATCTATAATGGGAAATTTATTCATAATGATAAACTCAATAAATTATATTTATTCAGTTTATATATCCTTCCAAAAATTATATATGAGTCTAACTATAGTTCCATGTACATAGTAAAATAGTTTTACTAGTGATTTGTGATATCAATGAATTTATATTTTGAGTTTTGAGTGAACGAAACCTACTTTTCATTAATAGTTTGTCTCTTTTATGAAAATTATTTCATATAATTGGAATTGAGTTAATAAAAAATTATGTACGATATTATTATTGGGGAATCAAATGAATAAAAAAATTAAATGTGTATTAATTTAGGATTCATGTAACAAAGATAAAAATAACATTGAGTATCTTGATATAACTATATAGGGGTTATGATATAGATTATATAGATCCATGAAATTAATTATCCTATTAAAAGGATATTTAAAAATTAATAGGGTCTTCTATTAGTTTTTGATAAAATAACGGTACACTATTAAAATTAATATTTCTTTCCAAATTTTATAAACCAAATAATGTAATAAAATCTTAAATTTATAATTTGTGAAATAATAGCTATTAATTGATCTATATAATTAAAATACATATAAGAGAATGGTGATCTTATAATTTAAAATTAATTAAATATTGTATAATGTTATTTTCATGATATTTTATGCCTTTAAAAAAATTATTTGTGTTTGGATGAACAATTCATAATATTACATTAAAAGTGGATATTGAGGAAGAACATTCTTATGTTCAGAAACATTAGGATGGTTCCAAAAATATACAATCATTTATTATATCATCAATGTATGATGATTTTATATGGAACAAAGAGGATAAATAATTATCTTACAATAATTTTTATCATCATGATATATATCAAGAAAAGGAAAGACATAAATTATATTATATCTAAATTGGAATTTTAACACGAATACCTGTAGATTTGACACCTGGTGGGCCTCATGTTTTCAACATTATTGAAAATATAGGTAACTTAATAATCTTTGTAATTAAATTTTTAGACGTGATGAATAAAAATATCATACATTCCTCACTACCAAAATCCATCACCATTTTTATCTCGAATGAAATGATCTCTAATATGGACTCATAAAATTATGATGTTCATAATCATATTCATCAAGTTGAAAAGGATGACGGACATTAGAAATATGAATTCATCATGGTGGAAACAAAATTTATGAACATGTAAAATGATCACATTGGTCACTCGATGTATAATGTTACAATGAACCATCCTAAAAATAAAATAATTATTCAATGTAATGTGAATGAAGAGTATGTATTATGTTTTCCATGTGGAAAACTAGGGAACTATAAGTGGAAATTCACCCTAAAATCGGTTGATGATAAATGATTATTTCTATCAAATTTAATCTTGTTATATTTTATATTATTATATCTAATCATATTTTTTTTATTTTTTTTTCGATCCATTATATATATAATAATATATCTACCAACTATATTTCAAATTATTTTCATAAGAGTGGGGTATCTAAGAGTTACTAACTGAGAGGGTCATTCTAATTTGGTTATACGATACAACAACATATGTTGCAGATGGCATTGAATATTTTATTAATAAACTATAATTTTGTGAGATGTGTTTTTAAAAAATAATATATACTTCGTTACTTTTCATGTATAAGTATTTTTTCAAATTTGGATATAAAGAATTATTCTTTTAGAATCATCACATTTTTTATAGTATGATTAAACTAAATAATTTTCATTATGTATTTAGTTGAGAAGAAAAAATATTTTCAATTGATAATAAATCATCTTCAAAATCAATATATAACACTAAAATATGTTTTGAACACTATATTAATTTAAATGAGATTAATTTGATAGAGATCTCTCACTATGGTAATTTAGAAACATTTTATGGAATACTAATTGAATGTTGTTAGTCTTATTTTAATGTGCAAATTACTAAACCAAAATCTGGTGGATTATGTGATATGGGAAAATATATTCAATGATTATTACTCACCATTGTGTGAGGGCCTTTTATATCTAATTATAGTGGTATATATTATTACTTCATAACATTTATTGGCGAATTTATTTAATGTGAATATGTTCACTTTATGAGTTATAAGTTTTTTAGTTTAAAAATTCACTAACCTCAAGATTGATAGAGATAAAAATATTTATCGTAACATAATAATTATATTATATGATTGAGGTGGTGAATATATTAAACAAATGCTTATTGAAATTCTATATGATTTGGGTATTATATATTTACTCAAGAAACCATATACACAACAATGTAATGGTGTTAATGAATGGGGGAACCATACAATTATTTACATTGTATATTCAAGTATTAGTCTTATAGAACATCTATTACCATTTTTTGGATTTTTATTAAATACAAATCCAAATAATATATACTGAATACCAATTAGGAATGTAAATATGAATCTATAGGAGTTAATATAAAGAATGAAATAAACCATTTCAAAAACTCATTAATTGAGATCTGGGTAGATTGTTTAGGACATCTTGAGTATGATGTTATAACCCTATGAAAAAAGTGTATTTTTATAAGGTGTCCTAACGAAATAAAAGAGTAAAATTATAGAAATCCAATATAAATAATGTGAATTTTTAACAACGGACTCACTTTTTTGAAAGTAGGAAGATCATCAATATGGAAAAAATTAGATATATTTCTTTTAATGATTTTAATAATAAATATATATATATATGTGTGTTGTCAATTGAAATTATTTCATAGAAACTCGTGGATGAATATTTTATTCAAAATCATGTACTATATAAGAGTAATAGTGAAGTATGATAATTAGAAATGTATGATTTTCTATCGATAGAAGAATGTAATTCTTTATTGGTTGATAATAATAAACCTATGTCCAATAATGATTTATTAAATTTATCATTAGTTTTAATATAGATAGAACCTATCAATTTAATGAAGTATTAAATGTATTTTTATAATGTTTTGTTTGGTTTTATTCGTCGGATTATAGAAATTCCTCTTGTTTTGAATGATTGTATTCAATAAAAAATAGATATATAAGGTAATTTAAATACATTTGAATCCTAAATATTTTATAAATGAATTATACAGTGTCACCAAGATGAATATGACATGTATTTTTCTCAATTATATATTTTTATGTTAATAAATATACAATTTACTATATTTATTTACATATACTATGAAATTCATGAGATGAATGAAAAAATAGAATTGAATAGTGTAATCCTTCAAGAATATGTGTATCTATGAATAATAGAATGTTTTGTGACTCCAAACAGTTAAAAAATTATATAAATTTTAAAATTATCTACATACTGATTAAAATATGAATATATATATATATATATTCATTTTGATGAATCGATAAATGAATTTTGCATTATGAAAATGGAATTGGATCCATGTGTTTATGACTAGTTCAATGGGAAAAAGTGTTTTATCATAGTTTTAAATATTATTTATTTGATAATTATAATAAATAATATTTCTGTAATATTTTTACTTTAAGACTTGTTAAACAAGTTATTCACTCTGTTTTATTTTGGTAAATCATCACATATTTTAGAGATCAGGACTATTTGTGATACATCAAGGAAGCTTCATGGACTAAGACAAGGTATATTCATTGTTGAGATAATGAATAGATTAAATATTTTTATATTCAAAATATTATTTTTATACTTTTACCTCGTATAAAAATTTAAAATATAACATCATCTAATAGAGATGTGAACAAATACATAATGAGTAAGATCTCATATGATTATTCTATAGGATCAATGATGTATTTCACAGTATGTATGAAGCCAAAGGTTCCCCACATTATGAATATTAATCTAAAATATAAATCTAATAAATGGAAAAAAATTTGTGGATAAGACATTGATTAATTATATGATATGTACAAAGGATTAATTCTTCATGTATGGAGGATACAGTGACTATTTTAACTAAGGACATAATGGCACTAGTTTTCAAAAAAATAAAAATTATTTAATGTGAGAGCGAGATATCGTTTCAATCTCAATATAGGATGCGTGAGATGGGATATTTTAATGAAGGTTATTTTTTTACAATACAATAGTTTTAATATCTTTGGTCATTAAATATATCCAATGATTATGTCTACATAAAATATCATTTCTAGGATCTTGATGATGTACCATGACCTAAAAATCATGTCACGTAATATTTTGATAATTGTATAGTGGTATATCTCCCAAATTATCCATGATCAAAGTAACAGAAAAATAAAATACTTCATTAGTATCTAATCATGATGGATTTTTCTAATATAGGACATGATGATCTTATAAATGTTTCTATAAATAATATTTTTGTCCCTTTAATATAGGAACATCTATATATATGACTGAGTAACATGTGAGATCTAGATGAAAAAAGTTGTTAACAATTTTTTTTTTGAATGTATGTGTTTAATAGATTCTTATACCAATTAATACATTTAGTTATTAAATTTATTAAAGGTCCATATGTGAAATTAGGTTCCACATAGAGGTATGGAGGAGAATTACTATAACACATGTATTTATAAATTAATTTATTTTAATTTTAATGCATTTTATTGACCATGTTAAGGTTTAAAATCCACTCATTAATAATACCTCTACCTCATTTTATGATTATTAAAATAACAATAGAGTGAAACAAACAATATTTACAAGTATTTATAATGAAATTCACACTTTATTCATTGTTTTATAGACACTCCAACATGGATTTATTACTATCAAAAAAAGACAATACAATTTCTACAAACATATAATGAGAGACATCATTTCCATTTTTTACAAAAATATTATTTTTTATTTATACCTTATTCATATGTATTCATTCTCTATCTCCAAGAGTGATACTCTTTCTACTCCATGCTCCAACCAGAATACTTCAACTATTCCTGACACCAATTTCAAGGCTTCACCTTTGTTTAAGTATTCGATGCACGATAGTTTCATCATTGATCATCCACAGTAAACATGTTGGATCTGAGATGATCATATACTCTATCATGTAAATCCCCTATGGTGGTCATAATAATCCCACCACATGTGGTGATTTTTTAATTATAGTTAATCATTGAATTATTAGGAACTCATATTGTTTCTAATTTAAATATTCCAAAAAAATGACATTTTCTAATTTATAATGTAATGTAAAAATATCTCTATTTATATTAAAATTTATTATTACTTTTATCATGACATTTATGCAAATATTTTATAAAAAATCAGGTATTGTCAATAAATTTAATGATTTAATTTCTAAAGGAATTTAAAATATAAATAAAATGTTTTTATTAATAGATACAATTATTATTACCTTTTTTCAAATATTAATATATAAATAGGGATTTAAAAATTCTTCCACATATTTAAATAGAACATAATTTTTGGTAATATATTATTTTCAATTTAAAAAAAAATTTGGGGTATTTTTAACTCATCAAGGTTCTGCTTTTAATAAACCATAATTTATTGATATATTATTCTACATTAATTTCATTAAAAAATCATAGAGTGTTCTATTTATATTAATATATCTCAAAATACACAATATAATGGTTATTCGCCTCATATAATGTGTATTTTATTATTCCATTGTACATCCTAGTTTTTAGTCATATCATTAATTTGATTCATGATGTTTCCATGAACATCATCTACCTGAGGGTGTCAAGAGTCATCAATCATGAAAGAAAATAACTTTCATGGATATATTTCATTTTTTCATATTCCTACTTATTCTATCCTAGAATTACACAATTTTTTAGGCATTCAATTCTATTATGAGGGATATTTATATTTTAATTCCTAAATTTTCAGCTCATCCAAAACTAGTTGAAAATAATTCGATTTTTTAAATGCATATAACAATATCCTGGATTCATGATATCAAGTATATCCTCTTTAAATATTAATTATAGAAAAAATTATTTAAAACAAAATTTCAAAAAATTTATCACCAAATAAAAATTCTTCCACCATGTTAAATTTAGAGTTAAGGGTATCTTAACAATATACACAAAAGCTTATGGAGTTGTGAGTTTCATGATATTGTAATGTTAAAGAGAACACCTATAAGAAATTATTTTTATGCATCTCATTTATATAATGATCAACACATAATTCAATATAGGGAAATTTTATTCATGAATTATTTTTTTCACTCAGATGGAAAAACATTATTCTCTTTATCTATATTTATATACGATGAGGATTCAATGTGTAGGGTCATGTTAATGAAATTTTTATCATTCCATAAAAATCATAAATGATCTTGGTTTTTTTCATGATTGTTGATGTATGGTGGAAAAAATATCACATACATTCTCTAATAGATGGCATAATGTTGATGAGATTACAAAAATGGATATCATGACTCAGATCAAGTAGATCATTCAAGTAGAGAAATTTATATCTTCTTGATATGGATGAATAGTATTTTTACTATCCATGTTCCCTATCAACTGTAATTCTTGTAGAAAATTCAATTTATCAATTAATCACTTTATCTAGACATATTTAAATAATGAAACACCTATAAAACTTCCTCACAATAGCTCTCCCTACCGCATTGTGATGCCACATGGTTTTGTAGCTTTGTATCCATACTACCGACATTGGAGGGATATCTTATGCCACCCCGATGCTGGAATGAGGCTATCAACATTGGGATTGGTCAAATACTCTGTCATGTACTCTATGTTTATCCTTAGCATTGGATTTTTGTGGTATATGATATTTTTTTATTATATATGTACTCAAATAACAGTTGTTAAATATGATAAGTACATATGAAATGAAATATCAAGACTTCTTCAATTAAAATATAATTCCAATGTCATCTACATCCATTCTCAATTACTTTATCCTTCATAAAAAATACTTTTTCATTTCCCCCATTAAATATAATTATTATATTATGAAATATGAAGTATATATTCAATGGAATTCTATAATATTCCAAATATTTCTATAAATAATATATTCTTTTTTAACTCATGTCTTTCACATTTTATATTATCAAAAACTATAATTTTAATTAATATGGATACTTTTCCTCAAATCAAATAAAATTCCATAATAAGAATCCATAAGAATTATTTGGGATTCATCCCTTCATCTTCACAAATTTATTGGATAATGGAATTAAATGAAACAACTGGGAACAATATTACCCCCATTTTATTTTTTACCCATATATTCTCACATAATATGATTAATTTTTTGTAATATAAAATTATTATACCCATTATTAGAAATCATATGAAAATAATAATTTGGGTGTCATATGATGCGATTTTTATTCAAAAACATAATCATATTCCTTGTATAGAACATTATTTATTACATCAAATTGAAGGATGATTTAACATTGTGAATTTTTAAAATTTTATCTTCTCAATTAAATTTCTATCTATATGTTATAACCATTTTTATAAAAGAAGAAATATGAAAACAAGGTTGTGATATTTTTCAATAAATTTCAATGAAAATGCAATCAAGCATTGAATTATTCAATATTCTTATCAGTGTTGGAAATAATTACATTAATTATTGAAATTTCAAATCATTTAAATAATTTTAAAAAAACATTATTAAAGTTATACACCAAAAGAATGAGCTCATCCATTGCCTAATATTCACATCAAAAAATCACTACATATTAATTGAGAAAACTAATAAAATTAGGAATAAGGGATTCATATATTATTGAAAAAATTAACATCAATATTGAATCAATACCTTGTTTTTTCTGATTCAATCTAATGGTTTCTAACCTTAAGGGATGTATATTTCCATTTCATATCAGCCAGTAGACTCAATGATGATGTATCTTCGTATTCTATCCAATAATGTAATCCTCGATAATATACTTCAGTTAACTTCATCTCAGTTTAAAATATATAAAATGAAATGTAATTAGTGTGAACATTTTTGTTCATCGTCAGTTAAATTTATGCTATAAAATTCCTCTCAAACAAGGCCATTATATTATCTAAATATTAATCATTCAATTTTTACATGTCTCATTTTCCATTGTATCTATTTGATTACATGAGATCTCATGTTCTTTAAATTAAATTTTAATCATCTCTCACTATTTATAGACAGTCACAATTTTTGTGTGTGCATGTTGTTATGATGTATCCCACATAACACAAAATTTTCCATATTAATGGGGAATATATTTTTTCACTTATGTTTTATAATATTTATTTAATCTAGAAGAGGGCATACTACTATTCTTCTCTTTTTATCTTTATTTAGCCTTTCTCCCATTTCTGGAGTATTTTTATGATATTTATGGATTAACATATTGTGAAAACCCTATAATGGCTCTTTTGGAAACATAAATAATCACCAAAAGTCTCATATGATCCTACTTATATTACAATATGTTGTCATGTATTTATTTTTCATAGAGTGTGATCATTGTTTCTTTTGAATGACCCTAACTCTTTATGAGACACTTCTCGGGGAACAACTCTAAAAACATATTTTCACTTCCACCCATTATTGGTGGTATTAAAATAATTTTTTCCATTCATACATTCTTAGATATTAGTATAAAAACAATATAATAACATGAAATAAAATTTGTAAACAATATATATTTTTTGTAATTATATATGTTTTTCATGGAGGACGTTTTCATTGGATTATAAAATGATCTCAATGTCCTCTCGAATCAATTATAAATTAAAAAAGATTTTATGGAGAATTTTATTTCTCCAAAAATTTCGGATATTCGAACCTATTGTGATTACTGATTCTTCAATATCACTAAATGAACTTAAAATTTTTCCTTTTCATATTTCTACTCATTCTCAATATAAATATATATATATATATATTATTTCATTACCAATTAAACATAAACCAAGCTATTTTTTTGTTACGACATTTAATTGAATCATAAAATTATTTTTATACATACATTATTATATTATAATAATCATAAATTTGATTAGTTTTAAAAACAAATGAAATTTTTGGAGACAATGAAAATTATTGGAATCTTTCAAAAAATCAAAATATGAATGAAATCCTTCTCATAAAACATTCTTTCTAATTTTTCATTTTACTTATAATATATATCATATAATGATAAATTTTTTATATTTTTTTAAAACATGTTTTTTCTAAGTGATGTAATTTCAATCATTCTTATGTAATAAAACTCATAGAGCATCAAAATTTTCTTCAAGATTGATATTTTCATCCTTAAGAGACATTATGAAATAAACAACATTTTTTACATCATTAAGGATATTCATTATATTTTATGTGAATATAAAATTAAGATCACTATGTGATCCATCATGATCAAAAAAATATCTAGTACATGTTTTGAAGAAATAAAATCAAATAAAATTTTTCAACATATAACATTTTGATTAACATTTGTTGATAGTGTTTCAATCAATGATGTATGATTATTCTTCATCATCATTTCTTGTAACTTTATTATTTTCTTCTAAATATTTTCATAAATATCTATATAATGTATCTAATTCATTTAAATACACAAAAACATCACATAAACTCTCTTGGATGTTTAAAGGTTACTTATTCTCTAATACCACATTAATTTTCTTAAGATATATTTGGTTATATTTAATGGGTAGAGGGGTGAAACAGTGGAACAAAAAAATTAAATGATTCCCTTTTTCACTTTTATTCAATCATATTTAACATAATAATGTTCTGAATCCTCTCTATAAGGATATCTCAGTCTGACTACATGTTCAGTAATTAAATTATATAGGAAAGGTTGATTTATTTTCAATGTGTGATATTTAAAGGCCTACTATATTCCATGTTTGTTTGATAAAAAAATAGAGATCCCCAATGTAACATAGGTTATTAAAAATTCATTTAGCTCCATTTGAAATACTTATACTCTCTATCCATTATCGAGATTCTACAGGATTTTGGATACACCTAAAATTCATATTTCCCTAGTTCCAACTTATATACTCATTCTACACTAGTCTCAAAGAAGACGACATTGACTACTCACTACATCAACCAACTGGATTCACCCATGTTGAATGCTTTTATCCAATATATAATGATATTTTTCTACCTCCATGATCTTGTGTGATATGACTTTCTCATTTAATCTCCATATTACATCACAATTTATTCTAGCTATTCTCATTCAATAATTTGTGCAATAATAATTCTACAGATTCATTGGATTATTAGGAACTATTCTTGCTATTTTATCAAAGTCACTAAACATAAAAATAATATTATCATTATTTCAAAAACATTTCATGATGTTAATAAATATTACAGGTCAAAATATTCATTCTCATAACCTGTCTATATATATTTTCACCCAAAAAAATTGTGGTATATGGAATGTCAATAAAATTAATTGTTTTAATTATCCATTTGTAAATAATAAATTAATTTTTTTTTGTGAATAAGAACATTTATTCATATATTCAATGAAATACTATTACCATAATATCTATATTTTATTATCTAATATTCATTAAACACCTCATTATTTTTGGGAATTATGTTTTTCCCAATTATAACATCTGGTTGGTTATTTCATTCTCATCATGGTCATCCTTTCAAACCCAAAAAACAGTTTCTATTCTATTCAACATGAAATAAATTTAAATTACTATGTATAATTATTTTTAGTTTTTAACTCTAAAATTACAATGAGGATCATTTTTTTAATTATTATCACTCAACATTGATTAATTTGTGTATCATCCATGTTAGAATAAATATCATTAAAGTGGTTAATGTTATAATTAAGTAAAAAAAATATAATCAAGGGAATTAGGTGTCATCACTCAGATTTCTAAGAGTAAATCCATGGATCTTAGTCATTTATAAAAATACATGCATCGTTAATCGTGAAAACTCTCAGAGTGTCTTGTTTGCCAATACCCTTACACTAGATAGTCATATTATAATAATATAATTTTAATCTCATCTAATATGTGTTGAAATTGTTTTTATGTTTGTAAAATTAAAAAAAAAGATGTCATATGATAACCAAAAGATACAAAAATTTAAATAAAAATAATATTATGAACTATAAAGCTCATTTAAATACACGTATCATCCTTTGAATAAATAACCTCCTTGTTTATTAAATAGTTCAGTCTATCTAAAAAATTAATGCTAATAAAATTGATTTTGGAGTCATGTTTTATCCACCTATTATAGATAACACATTCCTGTCATTATTTTCATATATCTCATTTATATAATCACTTAAACATACATACATTGTGGATACATGAATAAAATAATGGAACATTGTTATCTTTCATCCAAAGACTCTCTTTTATATTTATTCACAGGCATTAACGAAATGCATTGCACACATGGAGTCAAATTGATCATAAATTATTCATCCTATTGAAATAATTTTGAAATGTAGATGGTTGGATGATCATGGACTATTGATGGAAAAAATACCACACACAGAAGGCTATGTATGGCGAAGGATGAAGACACACACAATAGAGTCTCAAATAGCATAGATCAACTAGGTCATGAAAAAAATGAAATTTATGACTTTCTAGAGATGATTGTAAATTAATTTTGATGATTAAATCACACATTGACTATATCTATGGTAGGTGCACCAGTTTATCAATTAGACACTACCACTAGACTACCAAAAATATTGGACCCCATATAGAACAGTTGCATTTTTTTTCTCCCTTAAATTGTTCCTCTAAAAATATTGGTATTTTTTGGGGTGCCTTGATCAATGCATGCGTATTCTCTCCTCTATCACCCCCTAATACCCCAAATATGGTTCCCTTAGATGTGTTTAAATGTATTTGAACCTATTCTCTCAATAGATATTTTGCCAGGATCAGGGTATGTTGGCCTATTTATTATTATATAAGGACACAAAATATTATTATTTAATAATACTATATATAAAATAAATGAAATTTTAAAATTTTATTAATTTAAATTCCAAGACAACTCTTCATCATCCATTTTCAAATTAATTCTTTATTCAACGTCATTATAAATATATTTTTTTAATTTTTAACATATATTCTCACCATTATTTCATGAAATTGTAAATTCATATTCATTATACTAATTTATTTTTCATATAATTTTATTGACTATTATTACCCGAATAACTCATTTTTGGGAAATTATGATATGTAAAAACAATTATTACAGTTAACATAGAGAATTTTTTTATCAAAAAACATAATGACATAATATGAATCAAAATAAATTCTCTAAGAATTACTACATCATCCTCACTCAAATATTTACTCATGGGCCCAAAATAAAATCCATGCGAAAAATAATTTAAATTATTAATATTTTTTAATATTAATTGAAGTTTTATAACATTATGATTTCTCTTCCATGTGATATAGTAATTGGTTGTGTCCTAAGATTAAATTTTATAGTAAATATTCCTATATATTTTTTGTTATAATTTAAACACATAATTTCCATGATGGTATTATAAAATAAATTATTTATAGTTTGATGATATCATTTGGTAGGATAAAATTTTGTAGTCTGTCATGGGTGTAGTCTCATACTACTTTCAAAATGTTTCTCATGTTGAATGCCATTAGTAATTTCTACTATAGGAGACTACGATAACATGACCCACTAGATGGAAATCAATGAGTATTGATGTCATTTTATGTTACTATATTAAGATGTGTGTGTGATATTTATACTTTGTACTATTATTAATGAATATTATTATTTTTATTATCTTATTTATTTATATAAACAATTATTGTATTTGTTCCTGACGTGGTTGGTAATGTTGGGTCAATCAGGAGTAACATTTTCTTAATTATTATCATGGTATTTAATTTTTCCATTCTATTAATAAACAAAATTATATATCATATTGATTTTAATGGGAGTAACGAAACACAAATAAATGTAATGACAAGGTATTCAATGGGTTGGTTCATTTATAGAATATTTGTAAAAGAGACATATATCATATATGTTTATGAGACTACTATGAAATGTGAGTGATAAATAATATCATGATTACGGGATTATATTTCACATTAAACATAAAAAACAATGTTTTATGCTACCTTGGCATTAGTATCATTATCTATGATTTCCTATGATTTGTTCTAGGTGATAACCCCAAAAAATGGCTGGATTCACCTAATACCCATAAGAGAGAGGCCTATAGGGACCCACAGTAAGGGTATCAAGAACCTCTCGTATGTAATATTATTATTTATTATTAATAGATTTAATAAATATGAAAAAAATATTTTGTTTTATAATTATTTATATTTTCATGATTGTGTATATTTTAGTAATATTAATACAAAAATATATTTTTCATTTGAATAATTTTTAAATATTAATTTTATATTGTGGGAATATTCTATTAATTTATTTCTTTGATAATGATGAAGTGATTTGTATTTATAATGTAAAAATTATTTATCTAAGGATTGATAAATATTTTGGGTGAATGTATAATTGAGTTTGAAGGGCCAATGAGAAATAATATATATTATATATTTATTAAATAACAATAACTAATTAAATAATTAAACAATATTTAACTAAATTTCTCGTTTGGTGAATGTCAAAAAAAATATTATTATCATCATCATCACGGGGATCTATGGGTATCAATGAAACAATAAGAGTTCATCTCACATTAATATTTTATATTTCTAGTACAATTTAAAATCAATAATATTATTTCCCTCCAATTATATTAGTTCCCCATGATTTTATGGATTCCAATAAGAATAACAGATCGATCATATTCTTATGGTGATCAAGGGCCAAAAACCCAAGCATTATGATCTTTCTTGTCAGATATCATAGTTTTATAAAACTATCATAAATGGCTCTTGTTAAACATGTTGGTCACTAATAAGAGGAATATGAATATGATTATTAGGATGCAATGGAAAAATGACATAGATATGTTATCTGATTCGTTAGTGAAGAGTGAACTAATTACATGGTATTACAATAACATTCATTATTAATTATAAATAGTTATATTATAATCCATGATTTTAATTTAAAAATTATCTTGTCAATTAATATTTGATTTAATTAAATTGTTCATCATATTAAGTATGTATGTATATCATATATTAATATTATATTGTAACATAATGACAAGTTAGGCATGATGTGGTGGAAGTTTCACTGCACTGAGAACAATTACATAGAGATGAAAATAATTATAAGATACACTCAAATGAATACAAATTTATCCCCATTAAAAATATATATTCATCATCCCTTTATAAATGTGTGAAAATCATAATGTTTTACACTTCCCAAAAATGTGTAATTTTTGTACCTTCATGGATGTATCGCCTACTACAATTCTAGACACTTCATCGATGTATTGATGTCAGGTGACCCTCAACATAACCATAATTAGTAGTTGAAAATGTTTTTTGTCAGAAATATTTAATCCTTACCATTAATAATTTATTATCCAACCAAATAAGTATTTAAGGATTTATCATGAAGAACCATAGTATAGGAAATATAGAAAGGGATATTGATTCCATATGAGGGAGATTTTTTTTGAAATGTGTAGATCTAATCATACTCATGGATGATATCCCACAAATTATCTGTTTAATTATGTTTTTGTAGAACGTAATATGATATCATAGTAAAATATAGATAATATTCTGAATTTTTATTCAAAATTCCTCCTTGGGGTTTCGAGAAATCAATATCCAAATTCCATTCTGCACCTCTTATCATTAAGTTTACTAGAGTGAATCATACCTAGAATCTAATATATTGTCAATTTATGGCACCATAATGTGTTATGTAGCTATATATATCTAGTGAATACCATTATCAATTGACCCATATTTTGTAGGAATTAGAGTAGCCACACACTCAATTCCCATAATAGTTTAATCATATATATGAATTATTAATATACTACTTCCACCATTGTTTTTTTGTGTGTAATGAAAATTGAAATAGACTATCATGGCATTAAGTAATTAATAAAAAATTTTGGCTACAGGTAAAGATGGGTGTGACCCCTAAAGCCAACCTAAAATAGGCCATGGGAAAGTAACTACCACGTGGGGAATAAAAAAAATATTTTATGATTTAGCTGATTAATTCATTTGAAATTGTAAATAACAACTATCCAACTATATTATATATATTTGTGATCTAAATCCTATTATTACATGTATAATAATATATTCATGAAAATTGAAAAATAATCCATGAACTAATCCTCATGGAGAAACCACAAATATCATCCATTAATAAAGACCCTCTTCAAGGTAATAATTTGAAACTCAATCATGAAAACCTTCACATGGGATGTAAAAACTGCAAAACATATATGGGTTGGTATAAAATTATACCCATTAGGATCATCCACAAATAATCCTCATAAAATATGTATGACGAATATTAATTCCTCCATGAATAAATAGAGAAACTAATCATCAGCTAAATCAACTAATATATTTATCTAACCATACCAAGGATAAAGCATAATGGAGTGCATAGAAAATAAATAATTTATAAATAAGAATGTATATAATTAGTGTACCATGTAACAACATTTTGACTTTTCGAGTCACACTAATCCACAATAACATAGGTCCAAGTGCACCCATGACATCCATATGTTTGGTTACCAAATTTTCAATCTGCATCATGGTTACATTATCATAATTTTATCTATATAAATGTAATAACTCCACATTGATAAATCATGAGTCCTTATAGAAATATTTAATTAGGCATTATAGATCAATAAATTATAGCTTGTAGAAAAAAATGTAATACTTGTTCGTGTTGTATCATTAAGCCATCATATTCTTATACTTATGTGTGTAAATAAAATGGATTAATTACATAATGCATGGGTAAACATATTATACCATAATCGACATTATGACACATAATTTAACATAGTTAGATAAAATATATGGGATACAGATGTGTATGGGGTGTTTTTAGACCCATATTTCATTGAAATTATATATATTTGTTAACACATGGTATCCATGACCAAACATGTGTATAGATATCTCTAATTGGATATGGTGTCAGATATAAAAATGAATTAAATATAACTATATATATAGTACCAAAATGTTCTAGAGTTAAAAACATGCCTTTAAATTTCATCATTTGAAACCACGTAACATTGACTAACTCATCCTTAAATTACCATTCCATAATCCAAGGAACTAATGTATTTTCTCTTTTAAATAGAATTGTATAAAATGTTCATGTAGTGGAATAAATAATTATAAAATAGTATGATAATATTTATAAATAAAAAAATAAACATAATAATATATCTCTTAATCTTATCACACATGTATCATCATCGTTGTCTTCCCATGTCATCCATAGTACCTATCATTCATCATAATAAAATTAAAAAAATAGACGATTTTCATTATACCTAAACTCTATAAAATAACACAAAATATGCTATAATTTAATAGAATTTTTATTTATTTATATATAAGTATTTACCATTAAAATTTCATGTATTATTTACTATGTGTTTTAAAGGACCGTGGGGAGGAGGTATTTTTAAAAATTACACAGTAAGGTAGATCATTATTCAAAATATAGTTTCATGAAATGTGTCACATTTAAGTTGGTATCTTTGGCCCCCATATAAGAGCCTTTTAATTTTAGCGTTTAATCTATTCATACCACAAATGTAAATATTATAGGTTGATTATTTTTTGTCAAAGAAAATGTAATCTATGAATATTGACAGACACTAGTTTTGTACTATATCCACCTATCTACTCTCTTGGACTAAAATAACCAAATAATAATTTAATATATAATGTTTTAAAAAGAGATATATAGTTTTTATTAATATGGTAATATTTTATTATTAGGATTCCAATGGATACCTTTTTGTTTTTAATTGATTATTTAGCTATCCTATGGTTTATTTTCTTATTGTTTGTTAAAAGTAATGATATTTGAGGTCGTATTACCATGAAACTATTTTTGAGATTAAGTAAATAATTTATTTTTTCAAATATTTTTTAATTTTTACATTAATTTTTCCAATTATATTCTCAAATTTATATCGAATTATGATTTATATTTTAATTTGAAAATGAGAAATATGGGTTTTCCATGTGAATTGATCTTAAAAATAATTATAATTTTTCCAACATCATTTTGGATATTTTAATTACATTATAACTCTATAATGGTTCAATATTTATATTAATTAAGATATTAAGTCCTAATATGATGAAATGTTTTTTATTAATATATTTTGTGTCATTACATTTCATAAGTTCCCTAAAAATATTTATATATTTATATAATAAATTGTTGGATTGAAACTCATATTAAAAGAGGATTTTAATTTTCTATCATTACATTATATCCACAGGTCACAGTTAGAACTTTTAATTTTTTACATATAAATGAAATTCCATAAGAAACTCCACATTATATGTGTTTTAAAATAATAGTTGTTCAATTGCCTATAAAATGATTCTCAATAAAGGGATGTTTAATTGTTTTATTATTTTATGATAATGTGAATTCTTCTATATTTGTGTTTATAAATATGAGTGACATAACTTGTTATTTTTTCTCACATATCATTATATGCTATGATTATTAAATCAAAACATCAAACCCAATAATATTTAATTGGAAGACTCTAAGTGATATATGAGAACACTAGGTAAATATTTTTACCGATTATGAATTTTTCATTTGATAATGAACACAGGCTTGTAAATATGTTATCCTAGGGTATATTTTCCCTTATTTAGGCCAGCCATTATAAGAGTCAATGATTAGATGCTCCAAGATGTGTGTAGTAATATTCTAAACAGTCATACATTATTATATTGATATCCATGAATTAACTACACTAAAATTATCCCTTTATATGATAGAACATAATGAAGAATAATTTTTTAACATTATGGATCTTATTAGTTTGTGAAATTTACTCCCACTTATTCAATGGTTTTTCTTAATATTATTTGAGTTATAATTTATCATTCATTCTATTAATTGAAACATAAAAAAAAATTACATTTAAAGAATAAAATATTTGAGAAAGTGGGGAATTTTTTAATTGAGAAACCTATATAATTTTGTATATAATAAAACATAAAAGAACATTTTTTGATTCCTAATTTGTGAAAATATCATGTCATAACATTCCATTTAATGGTTTATAAATTATGTATTTCAGAATTAATACTAAGAAATTTTGCTCAAAATATTTTAATTAGATGTCTAACGAGAATAATTTATATATATATAATATTTTGTATCCCTTTGTTTGATTATGGTGGAGGAATTTGTGGATATCCATCAGTTTTACAGGAAATATTAGTAGACATTTTTTCATAAAAATTTATCATTTTTTCATCATTTTTTTCAACTCCCATTTAAATCCCTATAAATACTCAATTATTTTTATATATTTTATATATAGACTTACCTTTTCTTGTTTCATAATTGAACAATATTTGTTTTATTTTTTACATATTTTGGGTTTGGTTTATTCCTTATTACTAATTGTTCATATTTTTTTTAATTTATATACGTGTAATTATTATGAAATGTAGTTACATTATTCGAAAAAAATTAGTAATCTTTGGTGATTTAGATTTTAATTTTTGAATTTCCATATGCTAGCTTGGGTATACCATCAATGGGATATACAAGTTGTTTCATGAAAATTGAATATCAAAGAGTGATTTTTTTTATTTGGTAATTTTTAGTAGATGAGATAATGGATTTTTAGAAAATAATTTGTAGGTGATGTTTAGGTTTTCAGTAAAAAACTTTCATGATGAGATATATATTTCTATGATTTTTATTGTGTTTTTTTGTGATTTAGATATGTTTGATGTTATTTATAAATTTTTTTCTTTATCATTGGAGATTTGGAGTTGAAATAGGAATTTTTTGGAATATTAAAGAGTGTAGTTCCATTGATAGGGGTGTAAATCTATGTATATAGAATGAGACCGTTGTGAATTCCGTTGAAATTATTATGTCTAGAATGTGACTGTCTGTATAATGAAATTAATCATTCCATTTTATGGAGTTATTCTAATGTTTTATATTTTCATTTATCAATGTTTTTGATCTATTTAAATATTGAATAATGGATTAAATATGATGAACTGGTGTATTTTAGGACTTTTTTTTGTTATTAAGCATATAATATAATAAAATTATAAAATTGTGTGCTATGGAATCCATTTTTTTTTGTAAATGTTGATGGTATTTTATAAAAAATTGAATATAATTTAAGTATTATATTTTTTTAAAAATGTATCTAATTTTTTTTGCATTTAATATTATTATATTGTAATATTGTTAAATACCATTTGATAAAGGTTTATTTTTAGTTATATACAAGTAGTTCTAATGATGATAAATTTATTTACTGAGATCATCTAAATATTTTTCCTTATAAATGATATGAAATAATTTATTTTGAAATATTTAGATTTTTAACATTATTTTTGTTAGATATTTCTTGCCTATTCAAATTCTAATGAAAGTAATTGATTTTAATTAAATGGATTTTGATAAAAAAAGAAACATTCCTCACAGAATTTAATTTCATATAAACAGGTATTTATAGTCTATATGATAGTTTTTTAATTTATTTAGTTGAATTTTATTTAATAGATGAATTTTTATTACTTATTGATTCATATTTATCATAATTATTTGTGTTCAGAGTTTATACTTGATGAATTAATATTTATTGGTTTAAAATTAATAATTATTTTGAATTTAATACACTATTGTGTATATGTATTTTTTTGGGATGTATTTCATATATAATATACTGTTAGATATTATATTACATGATCTTTTTCACCAACATGATGATCTTATTTATGAGTTTTTTGAACATGAATAAACCAATTTTCATTGAGAAATATGATTCATAGAATGTCATGTAACATGTATTGATAGTTGAGGATATATTACTCTAGCCTAAGCTTTATGAATCCCCTATGAATCTATTTTGAATCTCCAAACAAGAGCATCCATTTTAGACACTGTAAACATCATTTTTTTCATACTATGGAACAAAAAAACAAATCACGAGTATGTTTTATGTAACATATCATTCAATAAATCCATTAATATGATCCTAATGTACTAAATCCAATTGTATTTTATGTTATATCAGAATTTGACATACCATTTTTGTTGTACTCTCATTATTTTATTGATTTGGATATATATATTTCTAATATATATTTTGTTGGTTTAATGATTACATGGTGTTTTGGGGATGTTCATAGACCATATATGTCCCAATTTATGACTTCATATAGCCTCATCTCATATAGAGATATAGTGGACACAAATATCTATTTTTATGTGTTCATGGGATTATAAAAAGAAGTATTATATGTTCTTATTATACATCAGTGATGTTAAGAAATATCATACAAGGGAGAATGGAATTGTTCCCACTTGAATATTTTGAGTGGTAGTATAAAAATATAATCTTTCACATTATTTCCATTTTTTCATGGATTAATTAATTCAGTTTACATTAGTGTTGGCTATAATGGCATAAAAACCTACTTTTAGGGAAACATATAATTCATGTAATACATAATATTATTTATTTCATATTATATAGTTCTAAATATGACATTCTCAAAAAAAAAATATAGTGACAAATATCTCACTTATAAAGACTCTTTTATTAAATACATTTATCCAAATAATGATGTGGGTACTATTAACGATTTCTGTTTATATGATTTATTTCCCTTAGTTGATATTTTATTGTCAATGGTTGTGTTTTTGTTGACATTGGATCATTCGTTATGTTTTCTTTCAATTTAATTTGTGTGATTTATGGATTTTAAATTGTTTTTGTGTGGACATGATATTTATAGGTTCTCAATTTTTATTTATTTGTTTATTTTATTTTTAATTTTTTTTTCTGATGATCATGAAGTGATTGAATATGTTGGATTACATGTATTTTCTTCAATAAATATAATGTTTCAACTTGTTATCAAATTCATTTAGTTGATTACTGTTTATTTCTTTTTAATTATTATCCCATATGTAATATTTGTTTAGATGGAATTATCTTCCCAAAAGGATTCATGTATTTTATATTTTTAATGTTACATGGAACACTTGTTTGAATATTACACTATATTGGTTAAAAATATGAATGATTTAGTAAGTGATGTTGATTGTATGAAACAATTTTATTTTTTCTATGTTTTTTCTAGATTTATTAGTTTCCATTGTTCCATAATCCTGGTCATGGGCATAAAAAATTATATAGTTAAACAATATGTTGTTTGTGTTGAAGGTTTATTACTTACGACAAATATAATATTGTTATATGTCATTATCTTGTGTGTTATATCATGGTTAGTTTAATTAAGATGTCAATTTTTATGTGTCACTTTTGAAAATGTTTTTCCTTTATATTATCAGGTTTGGATCATATGGATTCATCATGTATTTGATATTTTTTTCTAATTAATATTCTATGAATCATTAATCAGTATTGGATTGTTGAACAGTTATTAGAAAATATTTATTGTTTTTCTCTAAAATCATTTAGTTTTTTCATTTTAAAATTTATTTCAAGATGGTAGATGTTTTTGAAGAAAAATTGTATTACGTGGAATATAAATGGTGGGGAGTCACCTACTAGTAAGAACATAAAATCAAATAGATATCTCTGTCTGTTCTTCATGGACCAATCAGTATGTTATGGTGGACAATGAAATGAAACATGTTTTTCATCATCCATGAAAATTTATTATTTTTATGTAAAAATATATAATGGTTCTTCTGTGAGAATGTTATTTGGATTCCACTATATGTTTTACTTTTTCTGTGGTTTTTAGTGTGCAGTTATATCGATGATGAAATTATTTCCCTTCTTTCGTTGTAGTTTTTTTAAATAATCTAATTTTAGATTTATTCAAGATTTTAATCTATATGTGTTTATATTAATTAGAGTAGAATATATAAGGAATTGTTGGATTTAGATTATTGAAGGGGTTGGGAATTACGATTTTGGTTTCCATTTTATCGAGCTATTATCTTCATTTTATTCATGGTAAATCAATTTACATGATACATTATGGGGATATAATGTTATATGAAAGGATGATGATTCGTATACCAACCATGAATTTCATAATTTATTTCATTATTTAAAAATTTATTTGTGTTTTTTCTTTTTTATAGAAAACATCATTTAGTTTCATTCAATTATTTAGGTCTTGGGAAACGATACATTACCGAACAATCAGGAAATATATTAGTTCATCCTGTGAGTGGTGGATTCATCTCATAAAACACACTTATATTTCTAATGTAATCCTCTTCAATATGAATTCAAACTCCTATGGATAATAAATTATCACAATGAATATTAATTTTACTACATAATTATTTGGGGTCAACATTCAATAATCCCTTGAATATTGATTAACACCCTGAATGATTTGAACTCATCTTTAATTATGCTATTATAAAAAAATTCTCATGAAAGTGTTAACTACATTTGGGGGAATGTATCCCTCTCATTTGAAACTGATATCACCCAATAGTGATTTATTGTATTTTATCTTCTTTTGTCATAGATCCACCAATTTTCAACATTTATTGATGTTTTCCACTCAGGTTAATATAACCTATTATCCTATATCATATTATCTTATACTCCATTTCCCTATAAGCCTTGATTTTCAAATAACTTACTAAGGGTTTTTCGGAATGGCTGATTCTGAAGTATTTGGTATCTTTTAAAACAATATTTTATTCAAAAAATACATGTGATGTTTAAATGATTATTGTCTAGGTATTATTTTGTTGTGATGATATTTGGGGTTGGTATCCCATGAATATATCTTGGCTATTGAATATATGATTTCATTTACTTCATCTATATTATTCAAATTCTCCATGAAAATAAATGCTTATATTTTTGTATCTATATCAAAGATTCTTTATTTCATGATTTTTTAAACAAATTATAAAAATGGGGTTTCAAGTGAATTGAAATATATTTTGTAAAAAAATATTGATGTAATATTCAGGAATTTGAAACCCCCATTTTATTTACGTTTTCACATTGTATTTTAAAATAATGGTAATTTTCAAAATATTGGGTCATTTTTTAGGCACATGTGTGTTTGTAAAATTCTTATAAATTAAATAAGAAACTCATATATATTGAATAAATAAAATAACGGATTATTTCTTTAGTTTTCCAATGTAATGATCATTTTTATTATTGATATAGCTAATGTAAGAGTTTCTCATCACTCTAAAATATTCATTTGTAAAGGGAAACTCCCAGAACATGCCCAATTATATGTGTTGAAAATTTATTTTTCCTAAATACCATTTTAAAAGTATCACAATAATTGGATATTTAATTTGATTAATTTTTTAATATTATGGGCATGGACATATATGGGTTCTCAAATGATTGAGTGATATACATGATTGCTTTTATAATATGATTATATCGTATGATAATTACATGAAATTTTCAACTCCATTAATATTCCATTAAAATACATTGTTGGCTATGTTAGATGTATATGTTCACATGCAGACTAGTTTATTACTCATGTAATCCTATAGGATAATTCCCCTTATTTTAGAAAAAATGGACTGATTGGGTCTTTTAGTTGGTCTATCTGTCTAAATTTGTCCATTCATCACACAAACATTAAATCATTGATGTCCATGAAAATTCTATTATATAATTTTCCTAATTAAGAAACAATGATTCCATGAAAATGTTATAATTTCAAAAATACAATTCATTTCAGTTTCTAATTTTTTTCATAATTTCATTCATGGTTGATATAAATTTTATTTTGACAATAATTTATAGAATTTTTATAAATGAAATTATTTTTTTATTAACATGTAATTTATGATGGAAATATAATATAGGGAGATTTTTCAAGGGAATAAAATATATTTATTTTATTGATGAAGACCATGAACCCTATTTGGATCCTTATTGAAAAAAAATTAATATTTTATTTTAAAGGATTTTGAATTGGGATAGTGGGTGGGGAACTACTTTTCTATTCCGATCACCCCTATAACAATATAGTTTTAGTGTGATGCTCTTATATAGTGTATGATATCTGATATATTGGTTATATTATGATGTAAATGAGTATTTAAATGACTCCCATGCTCATGGAGACTTAGTAGTTGTGTTTTTTTCTATTTTAATTTTTCTTATTGAAAATAATTTTTTTGATTACTTCTACTAAATTAACCTAACTCCATTAATTACAATTATTTATTGAATAGATATATATAATCATCCACTATACCTGATTTTAATAATTATATATTTATAATAATTCTTGATAGGTGATTATTCCATATTATTAAAAATTCTTTGTTTTTTTATTTTTTTATTGAATTAATTCCTTATGAATATATAATGATGCCTATGAAACTTATTCCATACAATGGTGATTAATAATACCCATCAAGAAATTACACATGAGATATTGGGTTCTTTATGAAGTGATGACTCAGTTTGGTTCTTGATTGACAAACAATATATTACAAAGAATTAATAAAAGGTTTAAATATTATAAATGTATTAATGGGAGAAGTTATTGTTAATTTAAGATTAATAATTATCATCATCTATTAAAATAATATATTTCATATATGATAAAATATTTTCAATAAGATATAAATATCCTCATACCTTAGATATTAATTCCAACTATCATCTTATAATTTACTAGCTTGAGATTATACATTTATTTATGAATAGATCACTGAAATCCAAAATACAGTTTATATTGATAATACTTAAATAAATCTTGTAACATGATCAAAAATTGTTATCCATCATAATTAAATACTTTTATATGTGTTATAAATAATTTTAATCTTATTAAATGAGATTTATTAAATTTTTAAATAAATTTCAAGCCCATATGCATGAGAGGGTTCATAACTGGAATTATTAATCAAAATAACAAATTACAAATAATTTAATGATAATTAATATAAAAAATAACTTCATAAATTGAAACCACATCATCTAATAATCCTTGAAATTAATATTAATTTATATTAGAAATAATCCTCTAATTGTTACAAAACTACTGTATATGATTCGATATCAAGAGGGAGCTTCACATGTCATTCTCATCCTGACCAATAAGATGAAACCTAGTTGTAAAGACCCCCATATAGTTATATGGATATAGATAAAGGTTGAAAATTATAATAATTATATGAATAAAGATCCTACCTATACTTCTTCAAGAACATTGGTTCTTTACAAGGTACAGAAGATTCCCCTAAATAAGCCATGATCATATTGTGTTCAATAGATAATGGAATATGGATAAATGGAGAGAAAGATTTATTGAATTAAAATAAAAATATGATGGATCTCATATAAAAACTATATAGGTGGTTACCCTTTAATATTCATCAATAATAAGTTATATTAATATAAATAAGGATAATATGTGTTGAATTTTGTTTTCCATGTTGCGATTTAATTAATTTTATAGTTCTCGTGCTCCACTTAAAGTATTGTAAAGTTATTTAATTTTAAAAAACAAATACATTCCATTTATTTTTTATTTGAACCCCTTATTTCATGATTATGAATAAATCATGGAATATGTTTATCATTTTAAAAACAAAATATTCATTTTCCCTAGGTTTTCAATTTAAAATGTATCTTTTATAAAAAATTAAATGTAAAATGTGGGTTTGTTTATTTTATAATATTGATTAATAACTAGTTATTATTTCAAAATAATTTAAAAATTGAAACTCTAAATTAAAATATTTAATTTTATAATGTAATCACAATATAAAAATATTGAATAATTTTTTTGGAAAACATATTTTTAATCACCAAATAAATATTTTGTTGGCTTCCTATTTAACATCTTAGTTAATGTAAAAATATATAATTTTAAAAACTAATTATAATCAAATAATATTTTTTATTTATTTATATTTATTATAATATTATAATTTTCTAAAAGTAAATACAATTTATTTTAAACCAAATTTTATTTTCATCAATTATATAGTTTTATATAAAATAATAATTTAAAAATTAGATAATATTATATGTATATAGTGGATTCTATTAAAAACCAGTGTAAAAATTATTTTATAATTAATTCATTATATTTTTCTAAGATGTTTCATTTTATAGTTCATAAATAAAAATATGAATATTTATTGAAAACTTATCTTCTTTTCATGAATTTATAACGTGAAATTCTATTTTCAATAAGCATTAAAAATTCATTATTTATTTTAAAATAGTAATATTACAAAAAAATAATTGGAAACAATATTATAGCTTGATATAGTATAATTAAATATTTATACTTCAATAATAAATTTTCTGGAAAACCACATTTCATCACATTGTGTAAATTTAATTTTAAAATATATTCAATAACTTTTATGAATGTAATTTAATGAAATTTAATATATATATTTAATTATAAAAAATTATAAATTTTAATTGGATTATATTAATATTAATTTACAATCATTATTAGAAATAGTCAAAATATTTTACACATGTTATGATTAAAAAAGGATTAACAGTATTTTTACTAAAGAGATAAGTTTATAATTTTCTTAAAAGATTTATTTATACTATCGAATGATTTTTATTAATAAAAATATCTATTTATATAATATATTAATTTATTGTAAAACATTATTTAGAATTTTAATATACAATCATGACTTTTGGGATGATATTTTATGTATTATTCATATTAATATCTAATTTGTTGTTTTTTAAATTTAATATAACGAGTTTAAATTAAAATATAGATATATAGATCTAAAAATAAATAAAAAAATTAATTATCCTGTATGTAATAAAATAAATTAATGGAAATCAATTTAATAATTTATTTCAGGGTAAAAATATTTTTACGCTTGAAAATATTATTTTCTTAAAACATTTGTTCATTCATTTTGTGTTTTTATATGAAATGTAAATTATTCTTACTAAAAAATTATATTCTCTTAAAATGCATTCAAAATTTATAATCACTATTTTTATCTTTTTTAAATTCACCATTCTATATTTAATATATAAATTATATTTTATGTAATTTCTTTTCTTAATCTGATTATATTCGAAAATGTGTTTAAATGGGCTTTATATAGTGAAAATGTTTAATTTTGTGTTTTCAAACCATGTAAAAACTTGATTTGTATGTTTTTTACATTATCATGGAATATAAATAATTATTTTGTTCCTTCATGCCACATTTTTATTATATATTAATTTAATTATATTATTATTATATTTAGTAGAGTAATTTCCCCTCCCATAACATATAAAAGGAAACAACTTCTCTTTTTTCCACACTAATCTTGAACAATCTAGATTGTAAAATACATAAATAAATCCTTTACATGAATCCATCAACAAATTTTAGATACCCTGTATTGTTTAGGAAACCATCCTTGTTTAGTCTTATGTCTAAAAAAATTATATTCCAAAATAAGGCATTGATAACGAACATGAGTTTTGAGTTCATGTCATGCTAAGAGACACATTAACATAAATCCACACTATTATCTTTAGTATTTTTAGTTTTTAAATCATTTTTTCTATTATATATTTATTCATATTTAAATAAATAAATTAAAAATGGTATTTTATTTCAATTTTCAATTTTTTTTAATTTCTTTCAAAAGAATTATCATTTCTATTTTTATAAGGGATATTTTAAAATTTACAATAGAAGGAAAAATTGGTGTTATATTTTATCATATACTATTTCAACAAATTATTACTTTACTAAGAATCATATTTTTTCTATTAATCCACGAAAACTATATTATTTTTACATAAAATAAAAAACCATGTTCCCATTTTTCAAAGTATTATTAAATGTTATATTAAAATGAAATTGTTATTTCTATATCAAGATATGTTATTCTTATGGGTGAAACGAATATTTTTTTTAAATGTGTGATCTCTTGTGTTACAATATTTTTATTTATCCATGTTATATTTTATGATTATAGTGGTTTAAATATAAACCATGGATGTTTGGTTCTGTTATAAACCACGGGGTTCTTGTTTCATCATAATCTAAGAATTTGTGATCATAATATTTATTTCTATTGAAATAAGTAAAGAGATATAGTTAACCTATTATGATTCTCTGATGAGATTATTGAAATTTATGTGCTAGTTTTTTTTGATTTGTAGGAGTTCTATGATAATGATATCCCATTTTACCTATATTATTTTTCAATCCATGTAGTAGTGAAAAATAAATCACAATATTTTCAAAGGATAGATATTAATCTTCTGATTATATTTATGTATGTTCTACAACATAGGGCTGAAATATAAAACTTTTTTTAGAATTATTCCTGAGTTTTTTAGGAATTAAACTAAAAATTCATGTTTTTATACACCCATTATGATTTATTACAAAAAATTTTATTAAAATATATATGAATTTATTTTTATATATTTGGTGGTGAAATTGTTATTTGGAGAATAATGAATATTTAAAAAATTTATAATAATTTATATAATAAATGTTTTATTTATTTTGCATTTCTCTGTAAAATTATTGTGTCTCATACCAGGATATAATATGTTATTAATATGGGTTTATGGATGATTTGAGGGAAATATTAAGTAATGATGAATATTATAAAAATATTTTTTAATTATAAAATATATTATATCATAACTGATTTTCATTATAGGACAAATTTATAATTACTAAAAAATTTATCTTTTCAAGGAAAAATTAATTTCAGTAAAAGTGATTGATGAACTATATAAAACACTAATCCAATATTATTTATATATTGAATAAAAATTAATTCTTGTATAAATAAACAATTTACTCATTATTTAATACCAATTACCTATAATTAGAATTATATAAAAGGATTATATACTTTTACTGATTATGATAATACATATAAATATCATTAAGAGATAGTAATATATAATTAAAAATATTTAGTTGTTGAATATTACCATGACACATTTTCTAATATACTTCTATGTATAGTTTATTTCCTTAGAGGAAATAGGGAATATAAACAAGAATTTCACCAAGGAGAGAAATATCATTTTAACTAATATACCTTCTATGTATAGAGTTAAGACTGAGTATTTTATTGTTGAGATGTTTTAGTTGATTAAACATATAAATAGAGGTGGCATCCATGATAGATATAAACCAGATCAAACAAATAATAACGTGTCGAAAGATGATCATTTTATGAGAAAACACCCTCCATCAATTAAATGATATTCCACCATAGTGATAATTGAGTAATGGATTCATGATTCAAAAATGTTAGTTTATTCTGGGGTATTTCTGAATAATTCAATGGTGGCACTATATATTTATTGTTTTATGGTGATTCTTATTAATAATTGTAAATGGTTTGCATCATGACCCACCTTCACCAAAAGGAGGGAAGGGTCAGCAAATTTCTAGGACCTTCCTTCTTTAAGTTGAAGGAGAGATAATGACCCCCGAGACCCGCCTTTAATAGGTCTGGGAGTGGAGACTATCACCAAGGGTATAGAAATTACACACAATGGAAGCCATTACCCCCTTTTTTGTTTTATAGGATCGAGAGATAAGATGATGAATCCCAACACCACCAAGGTAAAAGAAAAGTAAATCCAATAGTAACCCATTCCCACAAGCATGTTTCAAAAGAAAAAGCCACAATGTACAAAAGGTGACTACAAAGGTAAGTACCATAGAAAGGGAAACAACAACTGCAACTGCCCCAAAGGTCCGAACTAATATGGTCCCACGCGAATCCTGAAGTCCTACTGGATACTTGAAAGCAGTTTTATATATGTAGGGTGAGCATACAAATACACTCAGTAGGTAAAACCAATGACTCCCGTGCATAAGTGGGGGAACGTACTAAAGTCCCGTGGGAAAAAGAGTAAACCAAACACCTATCAAGGTAAACTATCCACCCAAGCCTCACCAAGGAACACTCTCAAAATAACTCAAGTCAAGTAATATATATAATAAGAGCACATCGATGTTTGGGTACCCCGCGCCACTTTCCCACTGGTTATTGAGACATCCTACGCATCCAACCAATACCGCCATTTCCACCGCAGTCCCACTGTCACACCCGCCCGCACACACCTGGGCCACAACCACACGCAGTCCCACTACTGAATCCTGCCCACAAACACCTGGGCCACAACTATCATATGTAACCATGCCTGCAAACACCTAGACCTGAACAACCACCACAACCCCCAAAGACACATGGGCTAGAAGATTCAATACCACACTCAAAGACACATGGACCTCATCCCGAAGACACTTGGGAAACCACCTACTGCACACACCTAGCCAACCACCACAGTACCCCTACCGAAGGTTCTTGGCATAATAATAAATATCAGACCATATCATCCTGCCCGAAAACACTTGGGCTATCCGAGAAAGGGAGAAGAAAAGAAGATAATAACCAGACACTAATAATAGAGTTGGGAAAAAACCCTCCCCCATGAAATGGGGGTTTTCAGCACTAAGTTCTCAACTTGGGTGGGGTGCGAATAAGAAACAAAAAACAAAAAATATAAATATAGGTAACAATAACTCACCCAATCTTAGGTTTTTCATCAGCCAACCTAAAGGACACAAACATTACATAGGTCCCAGTCATAACTCTCAACAACAAACCCACTTTCCCTTTGTTTTCATGTTTAGTAATAATGTATAAATAAGTTTAAGCACTACTGGGAAACTAATCCATAAGCATAACCAAGGAAAAGTACCAGCCAAACGTCAAATTAGTATCCACACCCGGTTCTCTTGTAAAGTCAAAATAACATGGAATATGTGATATCCCTCGAAGTACTGGAACCAAAGTCAATCCAAAAGACACTGCCCAGTGTCCCCTCCCCCAAAATGGTTTTTCATCAATAGATGATCCCAACCCAATTCGTGATATATACAAGGTAACCACCTCATCCTAAAACTCAGAACACCCAAATCCATAACAGGGGATCCCATCCCCAATTGCATATCCACCGAGAGTATAAAAATAGTGAATCCCATCCCCTTTCACATCTCTAGTAATCACCCCCTAAAAGGAAACAACCACACCACTACCACCACACACAAAGCAGGGCAATGATGGTGTTTTCAGATTTATAAGATTTAACACACTCCATGGTTTCAATTCTGTGTCTTGACCGGGGTTATCACAGAAGGGATTGATCTTGGTGCATTAAATTTATTCATTCGGGTATATGTAGTTAACCAATTTACTTTTCACAGTAGGAGATTACAATTACAAAACAAGCCATTTTAAACACCACTATGGGTTCATTAGTGCACAGACAATGACCACCAACGGCCTCGATTTTCAGAAGGCTTAAGCCAACACAACTCAAAAAGATAATCATAATATAAAAAACATGAATGATCATAACCCCTTAATTATTTATATAATTCGTTCATTATCTTTATTTATGTCTGGATTATCCAATTCTACAGAATCAAAAGCATGCCCACCCCGTATGATACACAAAAGAGAGATATGAATGACGAATTCCCTACTTGTTGATCGACGATCGACGCTTAGCCTAGGAGAAGAACTTTACGCATAACGATTTGGCTCACCCAATGCACAAAAATCGGCTCGTCTGGACAAAATCAATCGCCAAGGGTGATCGAGAAATGATGCAACCTAGGGAAAACCCTTTAGTTATAAGGGCCGCGGACGATTGAGATAAGAATGTGAAACCGCATGAGCGGGGTTAGTGGGTTGACCACGCGGCCCCACACATCATTAAAGGGGTCGGGTGGTTTAAACCAACACACACACAAGGTTATTTCATTAAAATTTAATTAAAACATTAGGGAATTACCGTAATTTTAAAACGAGGCGTCAAAATAGGGTTTAAAACCCTAATTGCACAAGGAGCGCCACTGGAAAGAACCTGCTGGGGTAGGCCAGAGCCACTGGTAGGCTGCTGCTACCGGTCGACTGAGCTACCAGTATACAGAGCTACAAATAGCTATAGCTATAGGTAGACTGAGCTACCGGTAGACAGTTCTACCAGTAGGCTATGGATACCGGTAGACCGAACTACTGGTAAGATTTCTACTGTAGGCTAACTCTACCGGTAGGCCTACTGTTTCACCGATATTTCCCATAACAAAAAACCCAACATGAGATTTTCACAATGTAATGGACCCCAAAAACCCAGTCCATTACATTAGATACCTCTTAAATGATTCTCATCCTCGAGTATCAAAACAAAACAGAAGGAAAGAGAGGGTCTGAACAACCTCCTCGAAAGTTACCTCTTAGGAGTGAAACCTTTCTATCCAAAAACACTTCCAACATACCATGCCAAACTACCCAGGAATGTGGGTTGGGGACTATCCTCCCTCATGTCATGATATTATCTGTGTTGGGCAGCACATACTCTCCCTCACGGGTTTAATCAGATCCACCTTAATGGGTCTTGATTAGGGGATGGGTTCTCTCCTCCCCCATAGTCAGGGATTTTCACACACATTCAGAGGAAAGAAAACGAACACTTTTCATAGCCAAAAGATGAAAAGTTCTACCACAACATGTACAAAAAAGAACAAAACTCAAAAAAACTCTGGGTACTGGGTACACATCAGTTCTTCCCTCTCCCACATACTCTCCTCAAGCCCACCATGTCTCCACACAAGACGAACTAGGGGAATATTTCTCCCATGAAGCACCTTCTGCATGCGATCCTCGATCATCTCTGGTATCTCCACAATAGTCACATCATCCTCGATGTCCAACTCACCCCAATCAACGATGTGTGAATCGTCGTGCAGATACCAATGGAGCTGGGACTCATGGAAGATTTCATGTATCTTCAGTAGTGGCAGTGGTAACGCTAGCTGATAATCCACTTCACCTACCCGCCGCAACACTTTGAAGGGTCCGATGAACATGGGAGAAAGCTTACTCCCCTTGCCGATCCTTCGCTGCCCACATCGTGGGTACACCTTCATGAAAACGTGTTCTCCAACCTAAAACTCTATGGTCCACCTTCTGGTATCAGTATACATATTCTACCAGTCCTTGGCCACCTTCGTCCTTTCTCGTATGAGCTGAACCTTCTCTGTCATGCTCTGCACCACTTCCGGGTCAAGGATGCATGCCTCACCTACTTCGGTCCAACACACAGGTGAATGACATGGCCTCCCGTACAAATCCTCAAACGGGGCTATACCGATGGTATAGTGGTAGATATTGTTGTAGGAAAACTCTACTAGAGGAATGTATTACACCCATGATCCCCCTGAGTCTAGAACACATGCCCGTAGTATATCCTCCAAGATCTAGATTGTGCGCTCTGTCTATCCATCTATCTGGGGATGTAAAGTACTTATAAGAAGTAGTTGGGTGCCAAAATCATGCTGCAATAATCTCCAGACATGCGAGGTAAATTGGGAATCCCTATCCAAGACTATAGACCTTGGAATCCAATGCAACCGCACCACCTCATCCACATACCTTCACGCCAAAGCATCCAATGCACTTGACTCCTTGATTGCCAGAATGTGAGCCGATTTCATCAACCTGTCCACTACCACCCAGATGGTGTCGTATCTCCCTTGGACCATCGGCAGTCTTGTGACGAAATCAATCGAGATGTCATCCCACTTTCACTTAGGGACATCTAGAGGCTGAAGTAGGCCGCCTGGAACTCGGTGTTCAGCCTTCACTTGCTGACACACTATGCTCTTGGCCACAAACACTGCCACCACTCGCTCAACTCCAGGACACCAAAACTGCCTCTTTAGTACCTAGTATATCTTTGAAAATCCTGGGTGTACCGCCAGGGCTGAGTTGTGGAACTCAATGAGAACTTTGTCGTGCATTGCCTCCAGAACAATAATCCTTCCCTTGAGAAACATCATGTTCTGATCATCTTATGTCCATCTTTCTGGAGTATTGACCTAGTCAACTTGGTCACGCATCACTTCGCACTCTGGGTCTCCCCACTGATACTCCTCCACATGCTGAAACAGAGATGACTATACTATCATCTGATACAGGAAACCCCGACTGCTATCCATCCTCACATCTAGGTGTAAGGAAACCAATTCCTCCATCGCCTTCCAGGAATCCGCTGACTCTCAGACTGCATCCTTCTGCGTCCTCCTACTCAAGGCATTGGCCACTACATTTCCCTTGACCTCAGTATAAGAGATCTTGAAGACATAATCCTAGAGGAACTCCACCCATCTCTACTGTCGCATGTTTAGGTCCCGCGGGGAGAAGATATACCTCAATCATTTTTTATTTTTGAAGTCCACAAAACATTCCCCGTTGAGGTAGTGCCACCATAACTTTAGCGCAAAAACGACTGATGCAAGCTCCAGGTCGTGGGTGGCGTAATTACGCTCATGACAGAATAGATGCCTAGACCAATAAGAGATAACCCCTTGTTGCTGCATCAACACACAACCCATGACCTATCCTGAAGCATCACATAACACCTCATAGTCCTCCCCTTCTTCTGGTAATCTTAGTACTGGGGCACTAACAAACATAACCTTCAGATAGCTGATGGCTGACTCACACTGCTCACTCCACACGAAAACCTGGTCTTTCTTGTCCAGTGATGTCAATGGTAGTTCTACTCGGGATAAGTTGGGTACGAACCTCTGATAGTAACCTACCAGCCCAAGGAAAATACGGACCTATGCCACATTCTTAGGTGCTTTCCAAGAAAGAACTTCGTCAATCATTGATGGGTCCACTGCTAATCCCTGATCGGACACCACGTGCTAGAGGAAGTGCACTTCTCCTGTCCAGAATTTTCATTTCGACAACTTCCCATAGAGCTGATAATGCCAGAGGACCTCCAAAACTACATTCATGTGCTCTGCATGGTCCTATTCTGACCTCGAATAGATAAGGATATCGTTGATGAACACAACCACGAACCGATCCAAGTACTCCCTGAAGAAGGAGTTCATGAGACCCATGAACACAGCTGGGGCGTTCCTAACACCGAAGGGAATAACCACGAATTCAAAGTGTCCATAACTGCATCGGAATGCCGTCCTCGGGATTTCTCCCTTCTTCACCCTCAGCTGGTGATAACCAGGCCGCTGGTCGATCTTCGAGAACCATCCTGCCCCTTTCAGCAGGTCGAAAAGATCGTCTATCCTCATAAGAGTGTAGCAATTCTTGATCGTCACCTGATTATGCCTCATGTAGTCTATGAACAACCTGAGACCACCATATGCCTTCTTTGCGAAAAAAGACTATATCACCCAACGGTGACGCACTCGGCCGAACATAACCCCTCTTTGTCAGATATTCAATTTGGATCCAAAACTCCCACATCTCTGAAGGTCCCATCCGGTAAGGAGCCATCGAGATCAGACGAGCATCGGGCTACAGGTCTATCCTGAACTCGATATCACGTCGAGGGGGTAGAGTTGTCACCTCATTAGGGAAGACATCCATAAACCCACGGACTATCTCTGGCACTTCCACCATTTCAGCATCTACTGGCCCTACTGACAGATCAGCTAACTGGGAGTGGAGGGGTTCCTCTCACATGTCGCCCTTGTGACTACTCCACTCTCTGGTGAAAACAACCCTCCAGCCGCCCAAGTTTGAGAACACGACCCTTCTTCGAAAGCAGTAAATGACGACACACACATAGAATAGCCAGTCGATGCCTAGGATGACATCGTATGGTAGTATTTGTAGCAGAAGAAGATCCCTAACTGACTGATGTGGCCCTATCATAAGTCTACATCCCCGACAAACAAACAACATGTCGGTATGACCCCCGACTAGTGTTCTTAACACCATGGGAACTAGGAGTCTCTCGGCATCTAGACCTAAATCACGGGCTAAAATGGGTGCAATAAATGAGTGAAATGCTCTGATATCGAACAATCCATAAGCAAGGGTACTAAAAAAACTGAACGTACCTCGAACAACCTCCGGCCCTGCAGGAACTGCTGCCTCTGCCATGTGTAACAGTCCATGCCCACCTCCCCTGCCCCTCGGCTGTTGGCCACCTCCCCGACCATGCCCCGGTCGAGGTCCCTGAGGAGTTCCTTGAGGTCGGCCTCCTCCTGCTACGTCTGCACTAGGAGGAGCGGGAGCTCGCTGTCCCTACTGCTGCTACTGGAAAGGCCTAGCTGGAAGCTACTACTGGGGCAAGTGGTGGGGTTGTCCACCACCGTCGTACTATATCCAGTCCGGGCACTGACTCCGGAGATGTCCTGGGCTCCCACACACGAAGCACTGTGGTCCCGGGCACGAAGGAAAAGTACAAGGACTAGGGGATCAAAACTGAAACTACTGCGGCCTGCTCCCTGTCGGTCAGAACCTGGAGGGTCCTGACGCTAGAGTCCTGGTGTAGACAGCCTTCCACTTCGATGGTCCCATATGGATCCCCTCTCGTGACACTATTTTTAGAGAATTCATATTCTCTATCACTTCGGCCTTCTTCTGGACCTCCATGTACGTCGGAAGGGTAAAGGGTGTAACAACATACTGGAGGGAGGGTCGGAGCACCTCCTCCAAACGTCTTTCCTGAGACTCCTCGTCAGTAAAGAGGTCCAAAGAAAAACATAGGAGGTCCTTGAACTTGATCCCAAGCTCCCTCAAGGACTACTCCCCTGTTGGAGGGAGTGTAGCTCGTGTCTCTTTTCTTCCATCATCATCGAAGAGAGGAATTCCGCCCGGAACTCCCTCTCGAAATCAGCCCATGCCACCTCAACCTCTCTTCTCTCCCCCAGGGAAAGCCTCCACCATTGATGTGCCACTCCCCGCATCTGGCTGACGGCCAGAGGAACCAAGTACTCGGTCAGGGAACGAATCATGCCAAAAGCTATCACTAGTTCCTCTAGCTAGCCATCTGTCTTCATGTCAGAGTTGTGGCCCTAATACCTCTCGAGGGACTATCGCTAGAAGGCCCGAAGAGTCCTCTGCCATTGGTCATCCTCCTCTTCTCATTCATCTCTCTGCCAATCGGCCAAGGTAGTCTGAGTGGCCTCGATCTCCTGTACCACACGCGGTCGCCTTCCAGGTTCCATAGCTTCAAGGTAAACAAGGAATGCCTAAGCCCATGTAGTGCATAATATTGTCTTTAAAACTTGTTAAACTTATCATTTATTATTAATCCCAAAAACACCATAGAAACACGTGAACACATGTTATTATGATGCATGAACCTTTCCTAGGGTCTCTACCCTGCAATCAGGGTGGCATTACTTAGTCATTCAGTAGGTCTAGAGTCCTTGCGTCGGATGACGGGGGTCCCTAAAATCTTGTGTCCTAGCCATTCTTCCCTGGCCTAATTCATGCATCGAGGTCCCCCAACACTATTTCCCTACCATCCCATGCAATCCTTACTGTGCCTAACTCAAGACTCCATCCTATCTCTCAACCATCACCTCTGATACCATTCTGACATGACCCGCCTTCACCAAAAGGAGGGAAGGGTCAGTAGATTTCCAGGCCCTTCCTTCTTTAAGTTGAAGGATAGATAATGGCCCCCAAGACCCGCCTTCAATAGGTCCCAGAGTGGCGACTAGAACCAAGGGTATAGAAATTACACACAATGGAAGGCATTAACATCTTTTTTGTTTTATAGGATCAGGAGATAAGATGATGAAACCCAACAACACCAAGGTAAAAGAAAAGTAATTCCAAAAGTAACACATTCACACATGCATGTAAAAAATGTAAATTCCACAAAGTACAAAAGGTGACTACAATGGTATGTACCAAAGAAAGGAAAACAACAACTGCAACTGCCCCCAAGGTCCGAGATAGTATGGTCCCGCGCGATTCTGAAAGTCCTCATGGAAACCTGAAATCAATTTTATATACGTAGGGTGAGCATACAAATACACTCAGTAGGGAAAACCAAATACTCTCGTGCACAGGTGGTGGAATGTACTAAAGTCTTGTGAGAAAAGGAGTAAAACAAACACCTATCAAGGTAAACTTTCTACCCAAACCTCACCAAGGCACACTCCTCAAATAACACAAGTCAAGTAATATATATAATAAGAGCACATCGATGTTTGGGTACCACGCACCACTTTACCACTGGTTATTGAGACATCCTATGCATCGAACCAATCCTGCCATTTCCACCACAGTCCTAGTGCCACACCCAACCGCACACACCTGGTCCACAGAAACATGTAGTCCCACTGCCGAATCTCGCCCACAAACACCTGGGCCAAACTGTCATACATATCCACGCCTGCAAACAAATAGTCCAGAACATCCACCACCACGCCCGAAGGCACCTAGGCTAGAAGATCCACTTCCACGCTCGAAGACACCTGGGCCTCATCCCGAAGACACTTTGGAATCCACCTGCCACACACACCTGGCCAACCACCACACTACCCCGCCCGAAGGTTCTTGGGATTATAATGGACCCAATGCCATCACAGCCTACCCTAAGACACTTGGGATATCCAGTAAAGAGAGCATAAAAGGATCTAATAACCACCCGCTAATAATAGTGTTGTGAAAAACTCCCTCCCGCCCTGAAATGGGGGTGTTCGGCAATATGTTCTCAACATGGGTCTGGCACGAATAAGAAACACAAAACTACATATATAAATATAGGTAAAAAACACTCACCCAAAGTTAGGTTTTTCTTCATCCAGCCTTAAGGACACAAACAACACTCATGTCCAAGTCACGACTCTCGCCAACAAACCCACTTTCCCTTTATTTTCATGTTCAATAATAATGTTCAAATAAGTTAAAGCACTACTGGGAAACTAATCCATAATCATAACCAAAGAAAAGAACCATCCAAACATCAAATAAGTATCCACACCATGTTCTATTGTAAAGTCACAACAACAATCAATATGTGAGATCCCTCAAAGTACTAGAACTAAAGACAATCCCCGAGACACTGCCCCATGTCCCCTCCCCCAAAAAGAATTTTCATCAACATAGGATCCCTCCCCAATTCGTGATATAAACAAGTTAACCACCCGGTACTAAAACTCACAACCACCAATTCCATAACAGGGTATCCCATCCCCAATTTCATAACCATCGAGAGTATAAAAACAGGGAATCACATCCCATCCCACATCTCCAGCAATCAGCCCCTAAAAGAAAATAACCAAACCACTTCCACCAACACAAAGCATGGCCATGTCGAAATTTTCAGATTAATAATATTTAATACAATCCATGATTTCAATTCCGTGACTTGACTGGGGTTATCACAGAAGGGATTGATCCTAGTGCATTCAATTTATTCAGCCGAGTATACATAATTAACCAATTTACTTTTCACAACAGGAGTTTACAATTACAAAACAGGCCATTTAAAACACCACTAGGGTTTCATTAGTGCACAGACAACGACCACCACCGGCCTCAATTTTCAGAAGGTGTAAGCCATCACAACTCAGAAAGATGATCATAATATAAACAAAATCAATGATTACATCCCCTTCATTCTTTATATAATTCGTTCATTATATTTATTTAGGTATGGTTTATCCAATTCTATAAAATCAAAATCACGCCCACCCCACATGACACACAAAAGAGAGAGACGAAATAGGAATTCCATACATGTTTATCGACGATCGACGCTTATCCCCGGCATGGAACTTTATGCATAACGATGCGGCTCACCCGATGAACAAAAATCGGCTCGTCAGGATGAATGTAATCGCCAAGGGTGATCGAGAAAAGAAGAAACCTAGGGCGAACCCTTTAGTTATAAGGGCCACAGACGGTTGAGATAAGAACGTGAAACTGCGTGAGCAGGGGTAGTGGGTTAACCAAGAGGCCCCATACGTCATTAAAGGGCTCATGTGGTTTAAAATAACTCACAAACCATGTTATTTCATTAATATTTTATTAAAACATTATCGTGTTACTGGGATTTTAAAACGAGGGGTCAACATAGGGTTCAAAACCCTAATTGTGCAAGGAGTGCCACTGGAAAGAACCCGTGGGGGTAGGCCGGAGCCACTGGTAGCTGAGAGCTACTGGTAGGCGGCATCCACCGGTAGGCCGAGATACTGGTAGACAGAGATACCGATAGCTGCAGCTACCGGTAGACCGAGCTACCGGTAGACAGAGCTACTGGTAGGCTGTGGCTACCTGATGAACGAGCTACCGGTAGGCCTACTGCCGGTAGGCTAAGGCTACTTGTAGTCCTACAGTTTCACCAAGATTTCCTAGACCGGAAATCCCAACATGATATATTCACAAAGTTATTGACCCCAAAAACCCGGGCCATTACAATTTGTAATACTAGGTAATGATAAGTGATTTGATTTATTTAATATGGAAGTATTTATTAATTTTTTTTTGAGAATTTTGTTTCTCGTATTGATCAAAATAAGATGGAAAATAAATTCCATGGAATTTCATAAAAATTTAAATATTTGTGAAATTTTTGGACTCATATTTCACATTATTATTACATTATGCACTATAATTTATTTGAGATCAGGAAAACAAAATTAATCATTTCTACTCATTATTAATGATTCTATGATATCTATGGAAATATCATTATATGAATAAAAATATAAAATATACACGTTCATTATGCTGAGAAGGTGAAAATGGAGTTCATTGTTGATCATACATTCCATGAAGATAAGAAAAATAATTAGTCTTGATGGTATTAAGATTAAAAGAATCCATTAAAGAAATATGAATATAATTATTGCATCATTCTAATTTGTTATGTTTTTGGAAAAAAGGGGAATATCATAATAAAATATTGTAAGTTCATTAAATGGGGTGGTATTAAGAATATGGGTCATTATTTCAAATAAAAAATAATATCATCCCAACATTGAATTTAGATTAGGAGATAATAATTTGTTTTAAATTTGTCATGATGTGTATTTATAATTATTTTTTTCATATATATGTTCTAAAATAATTGAAATATTTAAAACTATATGACGAAGTGTTTGTTAAAATATATCTCAATAATATAAAATGTAGTAGTGTCATCCAATAAAGTGGTGAGAGGTACATTTTTTACTCATAATGTTGAAATGTTTTTTTTTGATTGTATATAGTTTTACATTTCAAATAAAATTGCAAGTAAAAAAATATCATGATATTAAATAATGTAATAAAATTTGGTAAAAACCTCTTGGGTTACTATTGACGCAACAGGAGTATGAAATGATCATCATGTTATTATCTACAAAAATGTATTTCATCAAATCAATGTTGAATTAAAAAATATATAATTTGAAAATATTTTTTATATGGACTAGATTAATATTTATCATACTAATATTAATTGAATATTCAAATAAGTTATTTTCAAAAATGAGTTTCTATTCATAGATATGAATAAATTAATACCATTGATAACATATAAAAGATATGACAAAATGTGGAAAGATGTTTATTAATATTATCATGTACATATTTTTGGAAATATTATAACTATTATGATTAATGATTTACTAGTAGTTGAATAATTTCAATATATTTTTTAGCTGAGTTTTATAACCATATGATATTTTTATATAAATTTATAATATCATAAATTTATATGATAGTTTAAACTACACAAAAAATAACTACAAATGTAACATGGAACCATTTTAAATTACTAATATGTGAAAATTATAAAAATATATAATCATAATTTAAATATTATAATTCATTAAAATATTAGGGATTTTTATGATAATATTTAATTTTCAAGAATTACATACAAATGATTTTGGAAAACTCTCATTTCATTTAATTGAAAAATTACAATAATTACTTCATTTTAGTAAAATATTAACGTAATATTTCTTATGAACAAAATATTCTTATTAATATCTTTTTTCGTTATTATACCATATTTTTTAAGATCATATTATTATTAAAAATAAAAATTTCTAGAAAGGTAATTTTTTCTTGTCATTTAACATAAAATGAATTATGAAAATTCATTTAATTAAATATGATAATATGGATCCATATTTTTAATCCAGACATGCATATTTTGTAAATTGTTCTCTTATAATTTTAATCAATGTGTATAGTAATAATGATAAAATTAATCCCATTGATAAAGTTAAATCAAGAAATTGTGGTTAAAAATAATTTGGTAAGGACTTAATAATTATATAACAATCTAAATATTAATATTGAATTAATTTATTTATATGATAAAATTATATGTCTCAATAATTTTTGTCTTTATTACATTTTTATTTTTTAATAATATTCTATTACTATAATAGAAGAACATAAATAAAAGTTGGAACCATTGGAAATAATATCCATTATATTTTTCTATGATGTTAAAAATTGGATATCATCAATACTATGTAATAATAATAAATCTATCTTTAGTTTCTTATCAAGGATATTTAGTTTTAATTTTTAGTGATATATTTATTATCTTCATTTTATAAAGACATTAACACAATATTATTTCATTTAACACAAATATAAAATAAATTATTGTTTAATATTGCAATTAATAATGTTTTAGTTATTACATGTGTTCGAATATTTTTTTGGATACATATAACACATTAAGTCTATGTGATATGAATATATTTGAATTATATAATTTTCTGTATGTATTTACTTTCAAAATAAATGGATAGTATCAAAAATGAAAATAATAATATTATATGGTAATAATATACTACAAATTTTTTTAAAAAATAAATAATATATTTAAATAGTAATAGCATGATAAGATATATTAAAAAAATTAATTATTTGGGAATATATTTTCCAATTTTACATTTATTTTACCTTTCTTATATTTTATATTATTGAAAACAATGTTATCTTTGTTAGTAACAAATGGTATAACATGGTTTTAAAAATCATTATAAGGAATAAAAAATCTCCAACCCCTGTTAATTATTATGGAATTAGATAAGTTATATTCCTAATATCATACCACTGAATTATTTCAATTCAGATTCATTTATAAATTAAAAATATTTTGTGAAAATTGATTATTTAAAGAAATTCAAAAAAAAATTATTCTCTTCTCTTCATAATGACCACCATTTTCTATCTCATTTATACCCCCATTGAGCTATATATAATTACCAAACTCGTCATAATAAACACCCTTTTATAATTCATTTATACCCCTTTTATATTTCATTTATGTAAATATTTTTAAAATATTAAATAATGTAACAAATTATTTAAATAAAAAATTAGTTTTAAATAATTAAATATTGTTTTTCACAATTCATCTAAAATTGATAGTTATTAAAAAATACCAAAATATCACACTAATAATATTTTGATACTATAAATCCAAAAATGAAGTCCAATTTTATTATAAAATTTATAATATTTTAAAAAGTGTGTATTACTATTCATAATGATTATTTTGATTGGTTGTTGTGTGTATGAACTCGATGTTGAAAACAGCGCAACCAATTGTATTATTCAAAGATAAGTGTACAATGGATGGTTGGGGGTGTTATATTTTTATTTTATACATATATAAATATTAAAATATTAAAAAAACACCATAATATAAAATATATTATGATGTGTGACACCATGAAGTCTAATATTTAACATTTCCATCATTGAAATTTCATTTATTATTATTCATGAGATTATTTCAATGATATTAACTATGGATAGATTTTGTTTATAAAATTTTTGATTAAATAAAAAAATTTCTTTAATTAATATAACATGTTATATTAATTAGGAATTATTTGGCCATGATAAATTCTTTATGTAACTATTGATAAAAATTTAGGCTCAATGATTGGTTGTTTTACTTTTCCCATGATATGACGATGGATATTGTGAATAATATTATGTATTTATGAATTATTTTAGGTTATGGGTTTTATATTTTCAATATAATATAGAATAATATATATACTTGTTACAATAAAACTACCTTACTAATTGGTCCTTTAGAATGCGATCCATTATATTGTATACCATTGTAGTGATGTATAAATAATTTGCGAGATTGTGTGTTTGAAATTTCTATAGTTTTTATTTGATTAATTTTTATAGAAACCCCAATTATTTGATTTTAAATGATCATTGTGAAGACAATATCATGATAATAGAATATATAGTACTTTTAAACAAGTATTAATAGATGTATTTTTTTGTGGATTGATATTCATGATAAGTATGAGATAACATATTGTGTTCCATTATTTATTAATTGTTCAAAATAGAAGAATTTAAATAAACAATGATAGGGAATGTTGGGATTTTCCTTATAATAAGGATATTTCACGTGGTGTTGGAACAAAAAAAGATAATCGACATATCGGGAAAATCACTTTGATTATGGAGAATAACCATACCCAAAAAAGAGAAAACATTTGTTCAGTGATTTGATTTTCCTATATTATATAACATTAACTGAAATAGGCATTCAAATTTTATTGCAACTAATAATAAATTTATAGATTAGAAATGCATTAAGTCCCCCAAACATATATTCCAGTATTATGGATGTCAGAAAATTAAAATTTATTTTATTTTAGTCAATTATTTGAAAAGATATGTCGATCGATAATAGTCATAAAGGATAATGAATTATAAATCATGGAATAAATAAATTTTTATGTAGTTATATTAGATAAAAACATATTCTTATAATAGTTCTAAGAAATTGAAAAAATGTTATACAATTAAATCAGATAGAATAAGAATGTGTTGATGTGTATGAGGCTAACAATAAATGTATTTCCAGGAATGCTACACAATACAAACATAATATAGAAAGAATGATTTATCATTTCATTAATTTGATTATGTGGAGTCACAAAAGGGAACTAGTTCTCAATAAATTTATAATTTTCTAATAAATTATCATCTGTAATTACAATGGGGAAGTTGTCTTCTAGGTGTTTCTTTTTTCATGTATATAAAGTGAATAATAGATTAGTTGAACACTAAAAGAGAGAAACATATCATAGAATGACACATGATTGATGTAATTTCCACCATTAATAATTTACAAATAGTCACAATATTTTAAACTAATGAATCACATGGTATATTGTTTAAAGGGTGAATATTATGGTCATTTGGATAATTAAAATATGAAATATAAAAAACACTAATATCCAGTTCTCTAATTGTCATGGGAAGTGAAAATATTGGATTCTGTTCCCCATGAATCAAGTTAACACCCACCAAAAAATACAATGAATGAATTCCATGAATGTTAAATTAATAAATTCAATGTATATGTTTATAGATATGTGTTGACTGGTACACCAATAATCTACACCAGAAATGAAAATGATTTATTTGATCCATTTTTATTAATTATTTTTAATCTAATTAAATTTTTATGGGTAAACCATCACCACCTCAAAAAATATATGTTATGTTTGTATTAAAAACTCCTAATAATAGAATTATTTAAAATCAATTTTATATCTCATTCATTATAGATGTTTATAGTAATATACTTCCTAAAAACATATTTATTATTCTTTATGGTGAATTTAATTAATTATTTAAATGGTTTTCCTCACTTAATATAGTGGTTTCATCAACTACTGAGGATGAGAAGTAACAATATATATTGATAATAAAAAAATGAAATTATATCTGTGTAAATATGAAACTAAATAACACATTGAAATTTATTCAATCAAATGGATATAACTACCTATTCAATAGTTATATCTATCTCAGATAGTTGACTAGAAATAGAAAATTACAAATATCGTTATTATTAGATTTCTTTTATGTCATTTCACATGAGTTACCTAGTATTCCAAAATTTAATTATGTTGAGTGTTCATTATTAATTACATATAGAGTAGAAATAATTTCAATTATTCGATTTAAAATAACCTCAGTTGAGTTTCAAGTCCAAAAGAAAGAACTATTAGAGAATTTAGGTAAGGGACTTGTTCGGCCCAATATATCACCTTGGGGTTCACCTATTCATTTTTAATAATATATACTATTCAATTCATATTTTCATTTATTATCAAAAACCTAAAAAAATGTTAATAACATGTACCACCTACCTCGTAACGATGGTCAGTTCTGTTAATTATGGAGATCCAAATATATTTCTATGATTTATCATCGATATGTATATAAACAGTTAGTGGTAAATAAGAAGGATATACCCATGAATATATTCCACATGAGGTATAGTCATTATAGATTTAAAATAATGAATTTTGGACAGATTTACTTTTTTCATAATAAAGAAAAAAATGTAAAAATTAATTTTCAATTTTTTTCATTATTCATGAATTAGTTAGTTATATTGATTATAAAAACATTTGTAAATTTATAACTCAAAAGTATATAGTTTTGTTCAATTGTATACTTGTAAGTTTTTATTTAAAATATTTAATTACAAATTATTGGATTTTTATTAAAAAAATGAATTTATTATTTTATTAATCATGTAAAACATACCACTGGATGATAATTTGAGAATCATCTGAAAAGTTTTATTTTTCAATTAATATTGATGAAAAACATATTTTTATTGAATAATATATATTTTTAACTATAATCAATGTTATTTAATATATAGGGTTAGTTTTAAAATATCTTCTGTTCAATTTAGTTAATCATAATTCCATTATATTATTTAAAAGGATTTTATTCATGAAATTGGGAAGAAACATTGATTGACAGAAAAATTAATTTTCATGAAAATGTACATTTCCTCTCATTTTTTAGGATTAAAGTGAAATTAAATTCATCTAATTATGTATATTGAATCTTGGATAATTAATTACATTATTTCAATTAGAGGATCTAATATATTGTTATTGGGTCTTTTTTTATAATTATAAATAGTAAATTGAGTAAATTTTGACATCTCTATAAGGGTGAATTAGTTATTTGAGGTTATAAATAATACTCCACAGGAAAAATATTTACCATAAAATGTTATTGTATCATATAATATGAGATTAAATTGGCCACAAATAACCAATATTACTAAATATTTCAACCTGGTTTGATATTTATTTTATTTTCACATTCCTAAAATATCTGTAAAAAATAACGTAAAAAATTACTCTTTCATATATTTAATATATATGTATTTTTCAAAATGTAATAGAAAAATATATTTTTGTTATAAATATTACTTTTAAATCTATATTATTTTTTATTAATTTAGCCTCTTTATAATCATTAGTAAAGATATAATTTCAATAAATTCTAAAACCATATAAACACATTATTAATTAAATTTGTGGATGTAATGGCCCAGACCTCTCCGACCCTTTCCTTTTTCAAAAAGAAGATCAAGAAGTGTTCTGGAGGGTAAAATTAAATTTTCCACACATTCCAGAATTTTGAAACTACACGCTGTGTAGTTTGAGTACACTCCGTGTACCCCCTTCCCGGGTATACCCCGTGTTGCAGACCATGTCCTTGCTGTGTGGAATAATGGGTGCATGTCGTGTGTCCAGTTCTACACACCGTGTAGTCCTTCCCCACGTATGTGTTACCAGTCAACGGTCTTGTACCGTGTTGGAGCCGTGTCCTTGCCATGTGCAATATATGAGTACATGTCGTGTGTCTAAACTACATGTCGTGTAGTCCTTCCCCACGTATGTGTAACCCTCAAACCATGTGTTGGCTAGTCAACGGCCACAGAGAAATGTTGGAAGCCACGTGGAGACCGTGTTAAGGAACCGAGTACACACCGTGTACCATAAAGTACACACCGGGTACTTTTGATTTCCATGCCTATAAAAGGAGGTGTCCCCTCCTCCTTTCAACTCACACCTCTCCTCCCCTCTCCTCTGAGAAGAGCTCTCCCAAGAGACTCGGAATCTCTTCTTTACATAACTTATTTGTCCAATCTCCGATTTACGATCTTTCAGCGGCCATGGGATCGTAACAACGATGCGGAACTTCCGAGCCTGGTTCCGTTATCATTCCTTCAGCCTTTACATTCCGACTTCCACCCGAGGAGGTTTTGTCGGGACCCTATAGAAGTGATGAACGCCGACAGACGTCTTCTAAGGTTGATCTAGAGGAGCATTGCAATCAAAAACGTGTTGAGGTAGGGATCTTACCTTCTCCTCTTTAATTTGTGCATCATGCGTGGTGGGTGTTCTATTGTTTATGTGAAACGCTTTTTAACCGGTTTAATAAAGATAATAACTATTACGGGGATGAGATGTTGTGATTGTTGTTACTTTATATCATGTGATATTATATTTGTGAATTAAATGAGCTTCTACCTACTGAAAATCACGGTCGTTGGGGGCCTTTGCTTACGCAATTAAATGTTTCCCTCTCCTTCTGTATTTTCTTATGGATGGATGCTTGTGGAATGTGGAAATTGGATAATCATGTAAAGTTGTCTGATTAAATGAAAATATGGAACCCTTGTGTGATCACCACGGTTAAACAAAATGGATTAATGAGCATGTGGGTGTTGGCTTGGGTACGAGACATGTGTCGGGGGTGTTTTGTGGGTTGTTGTTGATCGAGTGAACAGTAGGGCTTCGGTTGACTTGGTTGTGGGTTGGTGTGAATGTTATGATGGTGATGGGTAGCGGGGCTGCAATAAATGGTATTAAAGGGATAATGATGTATAGTGCAGTTGTGGTTATAGCAGTTGGCAGCGGGGCTATAGGGATGGGTTTGAATGTGAACAGACCTTGGGTTGTGACTGATAAATGAATGTGGAAGAGTTAATGAATGGTGGGTCATGGTAGTGGAACGAGATTAATAATAAATGAGGTTGGTTGGTTAATAAGAAGGTATTGGTTGTGTTGCTCGTGTTTTCCTAACATGATTTGTGGATGGCAGGGATATGTTTTACGAACGATTGATGTGGTTGGTTGTGGATAGTTTCCCTGTAGTTAGGGAACTAAATAAAGTAATTCTGCTGAAACGTGAAAACCTAAATGGGGTGGGGGTTTTTTTGTATGCATGCATCGTGGTAGCAGTGTCGAGGAACGTGCTCTGTTTCCCTGTGTAGAAGCCATAGGATGGGCTGTGTGTTAGGTATATATATATATATCTCTATCATTTGTGTTTTATTTCACCCCACCCATGTTGAGCACCTAGTGCCGAACAATCCCGTTTTATGGGAGATGGTGTTTTTCCCTTAGTTACTAGCTCCTTCCCGCTCCTTCTCCACTTGGCTATGATGGCATGAGGTGACCTTAAACCTAATACTCTTTGGGTAGGTTTCGTTTGGGGTGGTTTTATCCCAAGACTCTTCGGGCAGGTTCTATTGTTTCCCAAGAATCGTCGGGATGAGGCCCGGGTGTGTGTGGGAGGGATACGTGGTGGTGAGGCCCTGGTGTGTGCAGGCGGGATACGTGGTTGTGAGGCCCAGGTGTGTGGGGGCGGTATACGTGGATGTGAGGCCCAGGTGTGTGCGGGCGGGATACGTGGTTTTGAGGCCCAGGTGGGTGTGGGCGGGGGGAGTGTGGCAGCGTCAGGATGTTCGTCATTAGTAAGAGAAGCTAACTAATGGGAAATGGTGCGGGATACCAAATACTCTTGTAATTATATACTACTACTACCTGTTGTGATTGTGTTTTGGTGTGTGTGGATGGTGAGGATGGGTGGATATAATTCCTTGATAGGTTCTTTCTATTGTTCTCACGGGACATTAGGATCTCTCCCCACTTGTGCATGAGTGCTTTAGGTTTCCCTAATGAGTATACTTGTATGCTCACCCTACGTTTTCTTTCAGGTTTCTAGGAGGACTACAAGGGCCGTGCGGGACGCTACTAGTCAGACAGTTGGAGTTGTTGTTGTTGTTGTACCTTTATTTTCTTTTGGTATTGTACTTTGAGCTTTCTTGTACTTGTACCTTGTTATAAACTGTTTAAACATGCATGTGGGCTTGGTTTGGGTTTATTTATATACACTTTTTTCTTTTCGTTTTGGGTGGTTGACTTGTCCTATTTCCTGAATCTAAATAATAAACAAAGGGTAATGCCTCCCATATTTGTGAAAACTCATACCCTTGGTGCTAGTTGCCACCCCGGGTCCTACTGGAGGCGGGACTCGGGGGTCATTATCCCGCTTTCACCATTGCCAGCTCAAGAGGGTCATCCTTGGTGGGAGGGGGTCGTGATACAACGGTATCATAGGTGATGGCTGAGAGATAGGATGGAGTCTAGAGTTAGGCACAGTGAGGATTGCTTGGGATGATAGGGAAACAGTGTTAGTTCTTCTTGGTGCGTGACATAGGCCAGGGAAGACCAGCTAGGATACGGGATTTTAGGGCCCCCCGTGATCCGATGCAAGGACTCTAAGCCTACCGAACCACCAAGTGAAAATAAATTTATTTCCGGGTAGAGACCCTAGGGAAGTTACATGCATCATCATGATTGTGTTTTACTTGATTTGGGTGTTCTCGGAATGATATTGAAATAAAATGGTAAAATAAAATGTTGAATTTTCCTTACTACGTGGGCTTAGGTGAACATTGTTTATCGTACTGCTATGGCACATGGAAGATGTCCCCGGGTGGCTCAGACGGCCGAGGCCCAGCTAATTAAGGTGGTCGATCAGTTGAGGATTGACCGAGAGGAGGAAGATAGCCAGTGGGAGAAGACTCTCCATTCTTTCCAGTGGCAGACCCTCAATAAGTACGAGGGTAGTACTTCAGATACGGAGATAGAGGGGTTTCTTTATGATCTAGGGATCGCTTTTACCTTGATCCATGATACGAGGTAGTACTGGGTTCCCCTAGCAGTCAGTTAGCTGAGAGGAGCGGCACGAATGTGGTGGACGCTCTACCTTAAAGAGAGGATAGAGGCAGAGGTTCCATGGGCTAACTTTGAGAATGAATTCCGAGAGAAATTCCATTCTTCCATGATCAAGGCGGAGAATCGGCAGGAGTTACTCTCCCTTCAGTAGGGGAGTATGTCGGTATGACGGCTGGGTATCATGTTCAAGGATCTCATGTGCTTTGCTCTGGATCTCTTTCTGAATGAGGAGTCTCGCGCGAGACTTTTGGAGGAGGCGCTTCGTCCTTCGCTCCAGTATGTTGTCACCCCCTTCACCCATCTGAAATACATGGCAGTACAGAAGAAGGAAGAGGTTGTATAAGGGATACACTCATATGGAGGTGCACCACGCGAGGGGATATAGCCAAGTTCGTTGAAGGGGAAGGCAGTCAGTAGTAGGTCTCCTGTGATGGGACCTTCTAGTTTCAGGCCAGTAGGGAGCAAGCCCCAGCAGTTCCAGTTTAGATATTTGGGTCCCCGTCCCTTTTTCACGAGCCTAGGACCGAATTTTATTTCTTGTGGAGGTTTCAGGAACATTCAGATTTAGTGCCTGACCCAAGCTCAGTACGATGGAGATGGACAAGTTTAGCACCCGCCTCAGCCGCACCAGTCACCGGCAAGACCCTTCTAGCAGAAAACAGGCTCCAGTCCCTCTGAGGGGAGATGGAGTAGGTGGTGGATAGCCACAAGGAGTTCCTCACGGATCCCAATTAGGATTTGGTCAAGGAGGCGAACATCAACAGATAGGCCGAGGAGTTGGGCGCAGATAGTTGCATGCATCAGAGGCAGCATCTCTAGAAGGACCAGGGATCGATAGAGATTTGTTTGGGTTTTCTTTAATGATCTCCTTTATGTTTTGTTGGGAGCATTACACTCCATTGTTGGAACTCTTTTTCTCATTCTTTGGACCTGGACCTTGTTTTTGTGAGTTCTTAATGCTATGGTGTTTCCCACTTTTCTTTAAATGTACGTGAAGAGCCGTATCATGTGGGGAGGGGAAGACCTAATACCTAATCGAGACACATTAATATTGATGTGATTAAACCCGTGCAGGCGAGTCAGTGCCACCTAAAGCAGATAATATCTTGACATGGGAGAAGGAATTCCCCAAACCCATGTGTTCGTGCAGTGTATTGGTTGTGTGGTGTTGGGGTTAGTGCGAGTTGAAAAATCCTAATGTATGAAAGTGGGAAGACCCAATTCTTAATCGAGACGCATTAGTGAGGTTGCGATTAAACCCGTGCATGAGAGTCAGTGCCGCCTAAAGCGGATAGTATCTCGACATAGGAGAAGGAATTCCTAACACATATGATTAGGGTTGTTGGTTGGGTTCCTATTATAGCGAGAACCTTAGGAGGTATCTTGTTGGGTTTCCTCTGGGTTGGTTTTTGAATTCTTGGGGACGATAATGTTTTAAAAGGTATCTAATGTAATGGCCCAGACCACTCCATCCCTTTCCTTTGTCAAAAATAAGGTCATGAAGTGTTATGGAGGGTAAAATGGACTTTTCCACACTTTCCAGAATTTTGAAACTACACGCCGTGTAGTTTGAGTACACGTCGTGTACCCCCTTCCCGGGTATACCCCATGTTGCAGACCGTGTCCTTGCTATGTGGAATAATGGGTGAACGTTGTGTGTCAAGTTCTACATGTCGTGTAGTCCATCCCCACGTACGTGTAACCAGTCAACAGTCGTGTACTGTTTTGGAGCCATGTCCTTTCCATGCGCAATAAATGAGTACACGCCACGTGTCTAAACTACATGCCGTGTAGTCCATCCCCACATAGGTGTTACCCTCAAACCGTGTGTTGACCAGTCAACGGCCGCGGAGTAGTGTTGGAAGCCGTGTGGAGACCGTGTGAAGGAACCGAGTACACGCCGTGTACCATAAAGTACACGCCGTGTACATTTTCATTTCACGCCTATGAATGGAGGGGTCCCCTCCTCCTTTCAACTCACACCACTCCTCCCCTCTCCTCTGAGCAGAGCTCTCCCAAGAGACTCGAAGGCTCTTCCTTCCATAACTTCTTCATCCAAGATCCGATTTATGATCCGTCAGCGGCCACGGGATCGTAACGACGAGGCGGGACATCCGATCCTGGGTCCGTTATCTTTCCTTCAGCCTTTCCTTTCTGACTTCCACCCGAGTAGGTTTTTCCAGGACACGAAATAATTGATAATCATCGACGGACATCTTCTATGTTTGATCCGGTGGAGCATTTCAATCAAGAACATGTTGAGGTATGGATCTTACCTTCGTCTCTTTAATGTGTTCATCATGTGGGGTGGGTGTTCTATTGTTTATGTGAAACACTTTTGAACCGGTTTATTAAATATAATAACTATAACGAAGATGGGAAGTTGTGATTGCTGTTACATTATATCCTGTGATATTATATTTGTGAATTGAATGAGCTTCTACCTACTGAAAATCACGATCATTGGGGTCCTTTGCTTACGCAATTAAATATTGCCCTCTCCTTCTGTATTTTCTAATGGATGGAAGTTTGTGGAATGTGGAAATTGGATAATCATGTAAAGATGGTTAATTATATGAAAATATGGAACCCTTGTGTGATCACCCCAGTTAAACAAAATGAAATAATGAAAATGTGGGTGTTGGCTTGGTTATGATACATGTGTTGGGGGTGTTTTGTGGGTTGTTGTGGATTGGGTGAACAGCAGGGCTGTAGTTGACTTGGTTGTGGGTTAGTGTGAATGTTATGATGGTGATGGGCAATGGGGCTACAATAAATGGTATTAAAGGGATAATGATGTATGGTGTAGTTGTGGTTATGGTAGTTGGCAGCGGGACTCCAGGGATGGGTTTGAATGTGAACGGACCTTGGGTTGTGAATGATAAATTAAAGTGGAAGATTTAATGAATGGTGGGCCATGGTAATGGAACGAGATTAATAATTAATGGGATTGGTTGGATAATAAAAAGGTCTTGGATGTGTTACTCATGTTTTACTAACTTTATTTGTGGATGGCAGGGATACGATTTACGAACGATTTATGTGGTTGGTTGTGGATAGATTCCTAGTAGTTAAGGAACTAAATAAACTAATTCTGCAGAAACATGAAAAACTAAATGGGGTGGGGGTTGTTGTTGTATGCATGCTTCGTGGTAGCAGTGCCGAGGAACGTGCTCGGTTTCTCTGTTTAGAAGCCATAGGTTGGGCTGTTTGTTTTGTATATATTTATATTTGTATCTTTTGTGTTTTATCGCACCCCACCCAAGTTGAACACTTAGTGTCGAACACTCCCATTTTATGGGAGAGGGTGTTTTTAACTTAGATACAAGATCCTTCCTGCTCCTTCTCCCATAGGCTGTGATGGATTCAGGTGACCTTACACCTAAGTCTCTTCGGGTAGGTTTCGATTGGGGTGGTTTTAGCCCAAGACTCTTCAGTCAGGTTCTACTATTTACCAAGAATGATCGGGATGTGTCCCGGGTGTGTGCGGGTGGGATATGTGGTTGTGAGGACCATGTGTGTGCAGGTGGGATACGTGGTTGTGAGGCCCAGGTGTGTACGGGTGGGATATGTGGTTGTGAGTCCCAGGTGTGTGCGGGCAGGATTCGTGGTTCTGAGGCCCAAGTGTGTGTGTGCGGGGAGAGTGTGGAAGCGTCAAGACGTTCTTCATTAGGAAGATCATCTAACTAATGTGAAATGGTGTAGGGTACCCAATACACTTGTTCTTATATACTACTACTACATGTTGTGATTGTGTTTTGGTGAGTGTGGCTGGTGAGGTTGGGTAGATAGAATTCCTTGCTAGGTTCCTTTTGTTGTTCTCACGGGACATTAGGATGTCTCCCCACTTGTGCACGAGAGCTTTAGGTTTCCCTACTGAGTATACTTGTATGCTCACCCTATGTTTACATTCAGGATTCCAGGAGGACTACCAGGTCCGTGCGGGACCCTAGTAGTAGGATAGTTGGAGTTTTTGTTGTTTTTGTAACTTTTTTTTCTTTTGGTATTGTACTTTGAGCTTTCCTGTACTTGTACCTTGTTATAAACTGTTTAAACATTCATGTGGGCTTGGGTTGGTTTTATTTATATACACTTGTTTCTTTTCCTTTTGGGTGGTTGACTTGTCCTCTTTCCCGATCCTAAATAATAAAAAAAGGGTAATGCCTCCCATATTTGTGAAAACTCATACCCTTGGTGCTATTCGCCACCCCGGGGCCTACTGGAGGCGGTACGTGGGAGTCATTATCTCTCTTTCACCATTGTCATCTCAGGAGGGGCATCCTTGGTGGGAGGGGGTCGTGAAAATCCAACAATGAAAATAAACTATTTATAAAATAGTAAAATTTATTTAATTTTAATAAATAAATGTGGAATAAAATTAGATAAATATATTATGATAGTTATATATTGTCACGACCCATCCCCCAACAACAGTGTCGTGACATACCACAATCCCACATCTAGAAGGACATGGGTCGGTGACTAGTGCTGAAGGCGTCAACCCACATGGGTGATGCATTTTCTTGAGTACATGTTCACACATATACACAACAACATATCAAAACTAGACAACTAATCAAGAATTACATTATAAATAACCACTATATACAAGTACAACAAGATTTCAAAGGGTCCAGAATAGAAACCCGACAAATGAATAACTGGATAGAATGAATTTATAAAAGAAATTCTCGATAGTAAACCACTGAGAACCCAACATAAAGGGTAAGTATAGTGTAGCTACTAGAAGATATATAAGTAAAACCTTCCCACCTGGTCTCACTAGGCACCACTGAATCCTTATCCACCAAGTCCTCTATCAAATAATCAATCATGTGCACTAGACACAACACATGTAGGGGAATCCCAAGAAAGGGTGAGTAATAATATAATCTATAGGGACCCCAAAACACAAAGTAAAGGCCAAAATATAATCCATAACAAAACCAAAAAGAATGATCACCCAAAAATGTCCTAGAGAAAGACATCTCACGTAAGATTTATTTATGAGTAGTTTAAAAGAACCATTATTCACATCATCGAACACTTCAGCTACAAGAGAACTCCTTCTCAATGAGTATAGTGGGAATCCCAAGTCACACAGAGGTTTCTTCCCACTAATCATACTTCTATTGTGGTACTCATTGATAATGATTATCGTGGGTTTACATGGTCACACAGACACCTCTCCCAACAATGAATATTTTGGGTCACATAGATACTTCCTCCCTATAATTTATGGGCATACTGAGTTACTTCTCCTTTCGAGTACCATGTGTCAGTTAGGTGATTGAGAAGCTGCTCCCCGCCATGGGGATACTGGGTCAAACAGAAGCCACTTCCCACTGAGCTATGGTATCTGATCCACATAGGGTTTGTGGCCAATGATCCTAATGTTACACCCAAAATGTTGGGTTATCACACATAGTATGATAAATATTGATAAAACTGCTCACCAAGACAATATTCAGATTCCAACATCAATGAAAGATTCCATATGTTTTTTCAAATGATTCATCTCATTGAAAGTGTTACAAATACATAAATAGATCACCATTTAGATGAATTGTTTTAATGATATTAGCATCTTTCCAAAAAAGAAATTGTTTGTTCTGAGTCTTGTCTAACCCAGTCAGACAAACCCAACCCGACCTGGACTCCTATCCACCGACCTGACCTCGAACCGCTGACCCAACCCCTACCTGACATGGCCTAGGTCCAGTCCATTGGGTCTTGGGTCTGGGTTGATAGGGCAGGTTTGACACACTGGGGCGGTCCGACTGACATGGGTGGGTCCACCCCATTGGGATGCCCAGTATTTTAATGGTAGACAGGTTCGTGCCTGGTTGATACATAGAATGCAGTCGCATATGGTTCCATCACTCACATCATGGTCAAAGTGGGGTAATATTTTCATCCATGGTCATGTGACATTAGAATTGTGCAATGTGTCTAGGTAGTATGGCCGGTAAGACTCTCACACGTAGTCGATGACCAAGTTCCTCTAAGGAACATGACCCGCGGTTGTGGGCTGCTACACTGACATGGATACCGAGACGCCTCTACTTCCACTGGCCTTTAGCACAGCCAAAATTGTTGTTCATCTTCCTTATCCATGGACATATATGTTGTTCCTACCGGCACACCGCCACCCACCCACGACCACCGCAATGGGTCCCCACATCCATTCATCGACACTTGCACATTGGTAGACTACATTGTGGACCACCATGTCTGCTCGGGTGGTCCGCTATTCACACTGACTATGCCTACAACCTCTGGGGGGTATTTCCTTCCCTGCAATGTCCTTGAACATTCCATTCCAACCTTTTGAATTTCCATCCTCCAAGAACACACTAGGTAAATAGGGATTTGGATTTGTTCTTGTCGTCCCGCAACATTCATGTTATAAGATTAAAATAAGGGAGTCTTTGGAAGGATGTTCTATCACCCAAAATTCAATCCCGATAGTATATCCAATAATGATCACCCTCTTTCAAGAACATATGATCGATGGATCAACCTATTCATGGGTGGATCAATGTTTTTAATTTAAAATGAATAATTAGGAAAACCAAAACCAAAACAAACCCATATATCTATGTAATTCAACAAAATAGTAGTTCACCCATGAATGTATAATAAGATGAATGCATTTATTATTTCCCATATCCTTTATATCGAGCTGCGTCAATGTTGTTAACATTATGTCAGTGTATGCCATTAAACATTGGAGAAAAAAATATGATGATGGTTCATCATAGAAATGTCTCATGTTTACCCTCAATTCTCTAAATCATTATTCCATAAAAAGAAAACTTGTTGCAGTTTTTTTATTACACTATTATGTTTCATCATTGGGTAGTTTAATATATGAAATAGCTTTTTTGTTACCCTTCACATAAATTGTCATTATTCTGCACCTTAATGGTCCATCAAAAAGATTTAATTAATGCACCTGGTCGTTGCATCGTAGTGACATCATCCTCAACTCAATGGTGCGAATGAATGTAAAATTTCATTTTAATGTTATTATATTATTTTCCAAAATGTCTGAAAATAATATATTCATTCGGCACATTCATGTCAATGTTCAATTCTATCTAGGTGAACCCTGACGTTCCAATTTCAATGGAACCCTCTAATTATTTATCTTTGAACAGGTTCAATAGATATAAAACCCCACTCGAATGATTAAATATGAAAACATAAATAAAATTACAAAATTATATTATATTCTCCCAGATCTATGGAATGATGTTTCGTCAATGTGTGTGGTCTCAAAATAATCCAATATAATTTAAAAAATAAAGATATTTATTTTGGTACATTACATGTATGAATGGATTATATTATTTTTACTATTTTCGCATTTTTCAATGTCAAATTAATTGAATACTTTTGAAAATTACTTTACTAATATTTTATAAAAATTATTATTATATTCATTGATTTAAATTTTTTACAAATCATATCATATGAAAACTGGTAATGATATTTTCTAAAATATCAGCGATGTTCCACTTGTGGTTTAATTATCCTTTTATAGTAACTATCATAAACCATAAAGATTAAAAAATTGTAATAACCATTAAAAAAGGGTTAACAGATGCTAAAATAATAATATAATGATATCCCTAGAATCTAATCATATAAAATTTAATTTGATGATACTAATTCAAATCATCCAAGGCATATAATAAAAATATTCTAATTAATATCCATTTCTTCATGGAAATTAATTAACACTAATTTTTTAATTTTTTAAACTCCAAGAGTGACACATTCCTCAATTATAAAAATGAATATCCTATGTTCATTTCTCCACACATACAATAAAATTTTTCATCAAAAACATTCGAAAATCTATTAAATACATACACCATATCATAGAGGCCTTTTATGTTATAAAACCTTCTTAAAAATTATTTTCTAGAACCATTAATATTTTTTATGATAAAATTATGATAAAGAATATACATGGAGAATTAGACACATGTTACAATAGATAACAACATAACACCTCATTATTAATTAATTCATTATTTAGCATATACATATTTTTTATCTTTGTAAATGATGATATAAATTTTTAATTGATTTTTTAATAATAGAATAATTTATTTATAAAGGACATTCTATTTCATCTACCAATTTTAAGTTAATTTAGATTTTAAAATAATATTTTTATGGAATCAACATGACAATATGTAAATTTTTTTTTTCATATGTGGTTGAAAGTGTATTTGAATAATTTTTATGAAAATTATCAATCATAAAATGTTTTATTCTGGATTTTATACATAAAAATTTTATATAATAAAAGAGGAAGATTGATAAATATGATATGATGGGCGATTAATATATAGTTTAGATGATGGGTATGACAAATATATCCTCTATGTTGGGTGATATTGATATAGTTTATATAATAGATGATCCTCATTGTATCTCTCCAATGAGTTAGGTCATGTTTCTTTTCATAAAACATAATAAAGAGGGTATTAACCAGTTTGGTATCCCCTATGGATTCCATGAGATCTATGTATTTATTAAATTTTCTATGAATGTAATATTATGAATCATCTAAACCGTTTTATATTTTCTTGATATGATATTTGAATGTTTTATCATAAAAGGATTCTATATTCCTATGTGAGCATGCTTTTTTATAAACGAAATAAATGTATGATAAAGATAAACATTTAATGTGTTTTTCATTATTTTAATTGGGCTTATAGTTCTCATATTTTATATCCTTTCTAATATTTTTTTAAAATAATAAATTAAAAAAAATATATTTTATTGTTGGGAATTAGGAATAAATATCCATGTTTGAATTTATTTTAAGATTTAATGAAAAGAAAGCATCATAATTTTAAATTTTTATTATTTTAATGTCATACACCACTCAAAACCATTCCATTTTAAAACATCATATATTTTAAGTATTATGGGGAGTATCTATGATTCATTTACTGATTTTTCTCTAAATCCTATTTATAACTGTAGGATGGGGGGTCGAAAAGTCATACATCAGTAGGTTGTACAACAAATAGGTCCGACGTCAATAGGTTGGGAGTTAGTAGATCAGCCATCAGTGACTTGTGAGGGTGACATAGGAATCAGTGGGTCGCATTAGTGACTCACTGTTGGTGGGTCGCATAAGTGACTCACATTTAGTGAGTCACAACGGTGAATCACTGTCGATGTGTCACTATTTGTGAGTCACATAAGTCAATCATTTTTGGCGAGTCTCTGTTAGTCAGTCGCATTGGTGACTCATGTTGGTGGGTCATGTTGATCACTCTTGTTAATGACTCGGGTTAGTGACTCACCCTACAGGGAGTTGTTTCCAGCGTTTTCGAGTTCTTCTTATTTCACCTCTCTTAAGATTTATTTGATGTAAATCAGGTATAAAACCTTGTTTGACCATTTAATCATTTTCAAAGGATATTACTTATATAATTAATATCCTAATGCTGTGGGATTTTGAAATATCCATGTTGTGAGGTCTTGACCATGATCTGATCTTAATGGACTTTTCAATCCATTCCCATTCATTTATAAATGATTTTTCAATTTTAAATCTATGATCCTCTCTTCCTTGAACCATTCCTTTTTCTCATGGTATAAAAAACACCTTTCTTCCCCAAAGGAGTTTCATCTATGATATAGAAATTGATGGAGTATTCTCTTGGGGTACTTTTAATTACTCATGCACCACTATTTTTTGTTCAAGGGAGAGATACAAATAAATTGTTCATTGATTTATTAATGACTTCATATCCTTTTTAATTATAAATCATGTGGGGTTAGTGTACTAATATCTTTTGGTGGGTATGGTTAAAACCAATTTAATATAGATATATTAGTGGTAGGTAAGATGAAAATAATAATGATAATCATACATATTACATTAGTAATAAATGAGGGGCATGGTGGTGTTTATTATGATCATTTGTATCATCTATTACCATTGATCACAAATAAGTGTTATACCAGAAATAATATTTATACAAATCATTGTCATTGGTGGCCCTTTCTAGAACATGGGTGATTTTCAATACTTGTTATTGATACCATTTCAAATGGATGATAATATGAAAGTCTATCTAATCACATATAAATGGTTTCCCCTAGATTAAATTCTTCTATGATCACACTAAATTAATAATTTTAAATTAAAGAATGATTGTTAGTTAAATCTTATTACACCTCGCTGATTTGATGTGGATATGTGTTGGGTAGGTTATTTTCCTCATTGATTATTGAATGCGTTAGTTCCTTGTAACACCACATTATTTTGTGGACATTTTTTTCTAAATAAATTAAAATATTCATTTATATATTTCAATGCAATAATTCAAAAATTTTGTTCACACTAAACTGACTTGTCAATCGTTACCCGCAACCCTGAGATAGCATATGATAAAAAAACACTGAATATAGTGTTTTTTTAGTTTATAAAATTAATATGATTGGATTATGTTATACACATCACAAATGAAATATTTCACAACACGCAACACAGACTAGGACTGTGTTACACGAAAGGGAAACCATCCTCAATAGTGTTTATTGTATGAAATACCGAGTTTCCCTAAAATTTATATCTTATATTATTATTTAATTGGATATAAACTAGACAATTTGAATATTATTAACCACCTTTTTAATTTCATATAATATTGGAATTAATCCTGTTTATTTTATATACTGGATATAGAAAAATAAAAAAAATTTGGATAGAAGAAGTATTTTTAAAAAAAATGTATTTTTCTACCTTTTGATGGCTCACCCACATAATATATTGTATATAACACTTATATATATTATTATTAAATTTAATAAAGTTATTATATTTAATTGGGACATGAAAATTTCATTTGGATGAATTTTGCGTAATCTTATGAAAAAATTCATATTTTAATAAATATGGAATATTACTTTGTTTTAATTAAGAACCGTATTGTTATAAAATTTAGTGATATAGTTAAATTATATATTAAATTGGTTTTAACGTTTAATTTTATATTTTTTTTATTATTTAATACAATATTTGTCATTTTAAATACTTTTACATTAAAATATGAAATATTACACTCCAATATTTTAATATTTCTTACATCTTAAAAACATTTATTATGGTTTTTACTAAAGACAATAATTTTAAATTAATTACTGAAAATTCATTATTTTGAATTTTTAAAAATGGATTCCATATTTGGAAGAACTAGGACAAGAAATTGATAATATGATACTTTTTGGACATTATGAACTGATGTTATGGTAAATTTTACCTTCCATGGTTAAAGGAAAATCAGGTTAGATAGGGTCACAAAAAATACGTTAAAGATATTAAAATAACCATAATAACTACCATAATCATATTAGATGAATTAATGTCTTCTAATATCTCATAAGGGTTGTAATTCATTCATTTAATAGACTCTTTTCCATGAAATTTATTTAATTATAATTAAAACAAAAGATAGTGACAACATGTCACTCTCTTGTCTCGTATAAGCATAATAATTTTACAGTAGTGTTAAATATGATAAAACATATAACATAAATAGTATCAAGAATGAAAGAAAAATTATATACATTATTTGAATTTATTTATAATTTTTAGAGATTTAATAATTATTATAATGATGTCAGAATAGTGTCGTTGAAATTATTTTACTAATATAAATATAAAAAAATGAGTTTAAGATTATTAAATGATGTATAATATAAACTATTTAATGTTATTTAGTAATTTTATATATTACTACACAATTTTATGAGTGTAATAAATATTTTGGTTTGAATTTTTATTTTTGATCGCATTTTTTTAAAATTCAAATAAAAACTAGTTTTGAAATTGACACTGTTGATATTTTAAAAAAAATATTAAAAAATTTATAAAAATTAAAAAAACATTTCAAATTTAAAAAGTTAAAATTATTAGTTCTAAAATATCATAAATTATCAAATTGATTTCAATTCAATACAAAGAATTAATTATTTAAAATAATTTAATATATAGAATATTATAACCATAATTTAAATTATATATATTACATAAGGATAAATCAAAATAAAAAGGATTAAAATAATATAAATACATGTTTAAATATTATTGTTTTAGTGTATTTCGACTCATCTTAATCATTCCTCTTTTATATAAGTGTTTGGGACCATTATGAAACCAAAAAAATTATAATAAATCAATACCACAAGACTTTCCTAATGTGCCCATCATCCCTCTAATAAAAGGAATCCACATATACCCACATTCACACAATAATAAAGACCTATTGTTCATCAAAAACCTTCTTAAATAAGCTTTAAACACACCTCCATTCTTCTTATAGGCCAAAAATTTGGAATGAATCCATTATAGGGTGGCCTTTTGTCAAAATAAAAAGGAGATACTGTAAAAAGTGGTAATTGTTTTATAACCTATTTCAAAATTCTTTTTTTATTCCACTTATTCTTATTTTTTATCTCATAGTAATGTTAATAATTTTGTATCTACTTAATAATAATATTTTTTTATAATTATGGTACAACCATATATCACATTTTATCTATCCTACGAATAACAATATCACCAACTGCACATACGTATGAATTTCCGTCACCACGTCATGGTATAATATGTTATTCAAAAATACATAATTTGGATGGGTATAATGATGTGTATTATGGATTTAAATAATTATAATTACATGATAATATTTATTTAAAATTTTTATATCATTCTATTCCGTACAATTTAACTATCAGATGAATGTTATTCTCACTCGTCTGTTTGTAGGAATAACCTTCTCCATGATGCGATGAGATTAAATATCCATGTTATGATTTAGAGAATGATTTTAAAATATACATAATAAATAATAATGAAATATATTACCTAATTATGCTTCTTTATTAATGTAAATATATATATGTCTGTGTCACTAACTTGATTCCAGTCATATAAATTAGGATAAAATATATTGGTCATGAATATGTATGGTCTACAGACTCCATGATATTTGTATTCCATTCTGTTTATCAATATATTATTTATATTTATATACTGAATATTTGTGATATATAAATAATTTTTAACATTATATAATTAAGTTAATAATGAACTTAGAAATAATATCAATAATAACTTGTCAATGAATGTACGATATATTAAATGATTATTACCCAAAATATTACTTTAACATGGAATTGATAAATAAACAGGTAATAAAAACTTCTAAATGAATCATATATAAAATAAAAAATATTATTATGGTTCTATTAGAAGTTAATAATATGTTTAACACCACGATATATGTGTTTTAGATATATACGAAGCATATTAGAACGAATTTTATGGTTAATTTAAAAATCTCAATATTTTCTAAGATTGTTTATTCTTATGTATTTAATGGGGTATATTTATCCTTCATGTCCATTTTTCCTCATTATAAAATATAAATTCTATGTATATTCTAATTTCTATTGTGAATTTTACCCATTATAAAATTTATATGAAATGGTATGGAAGGAATCATTCATTCGTTTTCTATATGATGTACTTCTAGAATTTTCAGAATGTGTATGAGAAGAATGTTTTTTAACTTATACTAAATGAACATATTTTTATGTATTCATAATACCAAATTTTCATTTTAATATTCCTATAAAATATTTCAGTTTTTATTTATCTAAATTCATTTCATTTAAAATTTAATGAAATTTTGAAAAAATAAAATGTTTTTTGTCAAATGAAGGATTCTTTTATCATGATATATGTTTAAGTGTTATATCAACATTTATTTCCATCTAAAATGATGCTATTTTTATCGGGTTTGGTTTATATATTTATTATTACTACTATTTTTAGGGTTAATAATGGAATGGTATTTTATATGGATTATGTTATGATGGAATAATGTTTAAGAATCCCATTTTAATTTTTCAGTTATGTTATGATGAATGATTAATGTTTTTGAGGAACATGTAGGAATTATATCATTAAGATATGGTTGGGACCTATATCTCTCTCCAATTCATGGGGTAATGTTTTATATTTAATAAGACCTACATTACAGTAATGGTAAGTAAATCTGGTTCAATAATACATGGCAATAATGACATGTAATTCTAGTTTAGTAATATATTGCTGGAACGACATATAAAATGAGTTCATTAATAGGCTTTATCCATTATTATTGGATTGGAATCAATGCATTAGCTACTATGGAAAAAATATTTTGTTCTTATTTATTCTCCATAATTCCATGTTTTATTTCAATGCTATTTTAGAATGGTTCATGTTCTTTTATGATTTATGACTTATGTACTACTAAGATTTATTTCATGACCCATGATTTTTATATTTAAAATTTGTGTTTATGTTATTTGTAGATTCTTATATATATATATAATTATATATTTTATATCCTGCATATTTACACTTACTATGCATTTGAGATCAGACATTTTATTTTTTGTTTTCACCAAGATATATTGAAAACTTTTCTAAATGATAACAAAAAGTGATAATCATTATTGGAGACGTTGAAGATTAGTCACCATGTTATAAAATTATGTTTCATGTTTTCGAAGACACAAAACAAATATTGTTTTAGAGTGTGTATTTGTGTAATTTATTATTTATAACACACGAAGAAATTTAAATTCCATGTACATAAATGATGGGTATTTATAGATGATATTAGAGTAATGTTCTTGTCAAACATTGGAACAAGGATGTGAATTGTTTAGTGTGATCCCTAAAAAAATCTAAGGATTTGTCTAGGTAATTGCTAAATATCATTCTTGTACAAGTTACAATATTATAGTTTTTGTGATAATAATTTATAAAATAGGATAAATCCTGAGAAATTATATTATAAAATATTATAATCAGTTTACCATAATATTGGGTTTTTAATCTCAGATATGTATTTCTCACACTTATCTCTCTGGTCATATTCAATTTCCAGAACAACATAAGACATGGTTAACCATAGAATTTTTAAGTCGTGGAAATTATGGGAATGAAGAATATAATTCTCTTGTGTGATAATATCGATAATATAATCGGGATTATTGTATGAGTGCTGGTCATATATCTTATGATAACGAAATTGTAAATGAAATATGAGAGGTATGTTACTTCCTTCTCGTATTGACAACATTAAAACTACGAATCATGATGTTGAGAAACCCCAATACATGATTCATATTTTATGAAAGATGAATACAATGGATCACGAGTAGTTTTTTGAGAATAATGTTGGATGATTGGGTTGTATATGTTTCATATTTTATAGATTATGTAATATAAATCATGAAATATATAATTGTTTTTAGTATATTTTATTCATTATGTATTTGAATTGATGAGTTTAAAAGTTCTAGGGATCCAATATATGATATAAGGGTAAGTTGATATACTTGTATAACACACTATTAATAGAATTTTAACCCTTACTATATATATTATGATCAGATAATTATTTTTGGATAAAGATATGTTGTATTTGAATAATTAAATTGCATGATACAAGTTTCATGGGAGCTAATTATAGAGTTATTGACAATTGGGTTATGATGTCACACATAAAGGTTAAAACATTTGTGGACTTATAGAATATATCCAATAAATTTTGGAATAAAGAAACATACATGTTTTAAATAATCATATATGAAAAATGAGGCTATTATCCTAACTCAAGAGAATTTAGGATGAAGTCATTCCAATGATAGTAATGTGACCAACAAGATATATTTTATAATATATGGGGGATAAATGAAGTTATTCAAAGGTTTTTTATATAGAATTTCATGTAATTTTGTTTTGTTCATGTGAGTTTGGACAGAAATATTTTTTATAAACATAAATTTTGGAATGAATTAAGTTAGACATCAGATAGAATTGTTTAAGTATAATTTTTTTAATTTTATATAAATAATGTTATAATTGAAAAGTTTTAGAAAATTAAAACCCACTCAATGAGAGAAACCACATCGTGTTAGACCAGGATTCTATAATCAATCCCAAAATAGATGTATGATGTGCTTTTATCGCCTACCACTAGCCTACATGAAGTCAAGAGATATTATAAACTAGTTATATTTTATTTATATGGTATTCTAGATGCATTAAAAATCTATTTTTTTGAACAATATACGATTAATCTCATCACAGATAGACTTATATATATTTTATAACTTGTGTTACCGTATTTGTGAAAAAGACAGATGGAATTAACTATCATTATATTTATAGATTTCATTATCTACTAATACATTTGGAATGAAAAATTCAACATCATTTATTTGAATATTTTATGACGTGGAAACTGTTTAAGGCACGTCTATCCATGATATGGTAGTGAAATAAAGTAAGAATTTCATCTCATGTTCATAATATTTATGAAAAGGTTATTGAAAACAAATAATTATATCATACTTCCTTCTTATCTATTTAATTATGTAGCATCATATATCACCACATATTTATGGAATTTTGGTTGTTAACTTTCTCTAATCCTTGTACTCTATCACTATCCATAAAAACATGATGGTAATATTTTTATTCCAATTCTATATTTTCACATCCCACCTATGTTCTCTGATTTTTAATCGTTGTGGTGAGTTATATTAGTTACCCTTTATGTTTATTCCATTCCTTTATAAGATTATTTTTTGGTATATCTTTTTACGATGTGGGTTTCATGAATGAAACTTTTAAGTATTAAGACTTTTATAAACGCAATGACCTTCATGGGATAAAATAATTCTATGGGGGATGTAAAGTTACACCACATGTATTTATGAAACATTTTTTTCAAATAAATTAATATTTTTATTTATAACTTACATTTTTCAAACTCAAACATTCCATTCTAACTAAACTGACATGTCATATGTTACACGCAACACCGTGTTAGCGTACGATACTCGTGAGACTCAGCATTGATTTTTCTCAATGTATAAAATGAAAAAAATGGGTTGTATGATTAAAAACATGAAATGAAGCTTTACCTACACACATCACTGACATTGAATGCACTTCAAAAAATAGTGACCTTCCTTAATATCTTTCTTTAAACGCAATATAAACACTCAATGAACAACTATATATTATATAATTATTTAATGAGATGTAAACTAGTATTTATGAATATTATAAACCAAATTTTAGATTTCATATAACATTTAAATTCATCTTATTTAAAATCTAGGAATCTTATAAGGAAAAATTAAAATTTATGGATAAAATAACTATTTTAAAAAAAAATACAGTTTTCTCATTTTTATTGAATAACCATTTACGATCTATTTTTTAAAACATTTAAATATTATATGTGAAATTAATAAACTTCTTCAATAGAATATGGATATCTAAATATAATGTGGTTAAATTTTAGGAATTTGTTTGATAAAAGTCTTATTTAAATGAATAGTAAACAATATTGTATTTTAATTCAAAACTAAGTTGTTATCTAAATTATTTATATAATTATATTCCCACTTTAATTTGTTTTAATTTGTAATTGGATTATTATCTTATTATTTAGTAAATTTTTTTTATTGAAAGTAATTTCTGATTTATATTGGATATAAATACATGTCAATCATTTGATTGTGTTTATTTCATAAAATCTCGCTTTCTGGTTTTTACAAAAAGAATTATTTTTAAATTAATTTATGAAACATATGTGTTTTGAATTTTTAAAAATTGTTTCTATAGTTTTGTTAAGTGGGTCCATAATATGGTAATTTGTTACTTTAATTTTTTTTGATATAATCAATAATATCTATGATAATTTTTAATTACTAGAAGTAAATGTAAACTGGGTAAATTAGGGTCACAAACAATATGATTAACATTATAAAATTACGCTATCAACTACCAAAATCTTATTATATGAATTAAATATGACCAATATCACCTGTGGTTTAGAATTTATTCATTTAATAGACTTTTTTAACTTCCATATAATGGAATTATAATTAAAACACAAGAATGGGACAACATGACACTCTCTTCTCTTTTATAAGATTAATAATTTTAATATAGTGATAATCATGATAGAACATCGAAAATAAATTACCTATGGAAATATAAAAAAATTATCTATATCATGTGAATTTTTTATAATTATTATATATTAAATAATGTCCACTAATTATGACATTAATGATATTTATAAATTATATTATTAATATATATAAAATAAAAAGTTTTAAAAATATTAAAATAAATATAATATTGACTAAATAATTTCCTCCATGAATTTTTATGGTGACTATAATAGTTTATTAGTGTAATTATATTTTGGTTTGAATATTTCATATGCGTGGATTATTTTAATTCAAATAAATAAATAATCTCATTATTAACAATATTGATATTTTATAAAAAAAATTAATATATAATAAAATTATTTTAAAGTCTCAAAAATATGTAAATATTACAAAGGTAAATTTATGATGTCTAAAACATCATAGATATTCCAATTAATTACTATTCATAACACATAAGTAAAAATTTATAACTATTTAATATTTATAATATTATTAACACAATTAGAATTAAATATATTAAATAAGGATAAATCAAAATGATAATGTTTAAAATTAAACAAAACATTTTTAATTTTATTTTTTAGAGGAATTAGACTCCGGGAAATATTTTCTTCAATATAAAATTTATTGGGAAAATTATTATCCAGTAATGAATTTATAATATGTTATTATTTTAAAACAATAATAATGTTCCCCCAATCCCTCTTATAAAATACCACTAGATCTACCAACTTAGTCACACCTTTTAATTCATTTTCATTATCCATACTCTACTAAAATAATCTACCAACATACCTATTATTATCCTAGAGGAATGTTTTTTTGGCATAAATCTATTCTTAGGAGACCATTTGAGCATATCAAAATGAGACACTCAAAAAAGAGGTAATTGTTTTATCACAAATTTCAAATTTGTTTTATTATTATACATTTTATTCATATGTTTTTTACATAATAATGTAATAAATATAGTATCTTATACCAGATTATATGTTATTATACTCATTTTACATCATTATACCTCCTTTTATCCATCCTCCGAATTACAATATCATCAAGCATATGTTTGGACGACTGATTGTCTCCATGTTCTGGTGTAATTTTTTATTCAACAATACTAAATTATGATGGGTATAATGATTTGTATAATGGATTTAAATAATTAATTTAACATACAATTATTTCATTTAAATTCATATATCATTCCATTCCATACCATTTAACTATCATGTGAATGATATCATCTCTATTGCGTACATACGACTTATCGTCTCTATGACGCGATGATATTGTTTTACATGTTAACTGTTCAAGATTGATTATAAATTATATATAATAAATAAGAATGAAATATATTACATAATAATTTTATTTGATATATATATATATATACATATCTATTTATTGTGTGTGTGTGTGATTTTCTTTCTTCAATTCAATTCAATAAGTAAACGGAAACAACGTTCATGTGTACGTACGACCTACCATCTCCAGGAATGGTGTATTCCATTATATTTATCTATTTATTATATAAATTTTTATACAGAATATTTAGGATAAATAAATAATTTTTATCATTTTTTAAGTACTAAAATAAATATCTATTCAATATTATCAATAAAAACAATTCGACACATGTACGAAAAATAAAACAATAATTATCTAAAACGTTCATTTAACATAGAATTGCTAAATGAACAGTTAGTATAATTTCATATGTGAGTTATATATGATCATATTAATATTATTATGGTTATATTAGATGTTAATAATGTGTTCAAACTTATTATATGTGATTTTCATATACATATGAAGAATATCATGCCTCGGGTAAGGGATGATTTTGCTAACAGATTATTTTCTTAGATTGTTTATTCATATATATTTAATTTCGTATTTTTATCATCCAAATTCTTGTTTCCTAAATATATAATATTATTTATATTATTCTAATAATATTTTATGCTAATTTTACCCATTGGTTTATTTTTATTAAATTTTATGGAGGGAAAATTTCCTTTGTTTTCCATATGAGTTACTTTTGGACTTTTCCTAAAATAGTATGAGAAGAAAATTTTTAATATTTCACGGAATGAATGGATTTTTATGTACCCATAAAACATTATTTCCATGAATATTCCTCTACATTATTTAATTTTTATTTTTAACTAATTAATTTTTTTTCAAAATTTCAGGATATTTTGACAAAATGTAACAGTTTTTTGAAGAAATAATATCTTCCTCAATAATTTAATTTAATAGTTTTATAAAAATTATTGTCTATTTAAAATGATTGTATTTAAATATAGTTATGTTTATATATATATATTATTTCTATTTTTAGTGTAAATTATGGAATTATATTTTATATAAATTATGTTATAATGAAATGATTTTTAAGAATCCCATTTTATGTCATGGGTTATGCTATGACAAATGATTTATGTTTTTGTGGAACATGTATGAATCTTTTATTTTTGAGATGGGTGGTAACTATATCTCCCCCCAATTCATTAGATAACGATTTATATCTCATGATACATACATGATTAATATGGAATTTATATCTAGTTTAGTAATATTGGTTTTGGAATACAAGTAAATCTGGTTCAGTAATACGTTGTTGGAATGTCATGTAAACCTGATTCAGTAATGGGATTTTTCCAATGTGATGATCTTGGTTATAATTCCTTGTATACTTTGGAAATCATATTATGATATTAATTTTTTTTCCTAAACTCCAAGTCTTAGTCCAATTCTATTTTTTCATATATAATGATTAATTATGATCTTTTCTTTATGTAATGCCAATATTTATTTCATGACTCAATATTTTGATATTAAAACATTATGTTAAATTTTTATTACAATATTGTGTTTATGGTTTGTTTTTTAACCTCCATGATTACCCTTACTAAGTATTTGAGATCACCCTTTTTATGATTTATTTTATTTTGGATATAAATAACTTGTATTGGTAGGGAAAAAGGGGGGAGATATTTATAAGATATGTTGATGATATTTTACCATATTAATATATTATGATCCATGATTCAAAATCCACAAAAATAATGGGGGTTTGGGGGTATATTTTTGTAATATATTAAATATATCACACAATGAAATTTACTTTCCATTTATGTCGAGAATGGGTCTTTATAGTGGTGATGTGGCTAGGAGTGTGGCTATGTGTATGGGGTGGTTAGGGTGGTGAAATGGAATATCATTTTGATAATATGGTGACTGGGGAATGGATGAACATGTTATGTAGAGAGAATTCATCCTGGTTGTGTTATCATTGTTGGGGTGTGTCATGATCATGATGTGGGGCTACTGATGTTTTTGTTTTGGGGATATGGATATTTATGGATGTGTTGAGTGTTGGTTTTTTAAGAATTCAGTCTTCCATGTATGGGATTGATGAACTGTACTGCATGTTTTGTATGTACATTGGAGGGTTTCATGTTTAGACAACGTTTAAGGTGGTATTTCATTGAATAATGACAATGATAATGGTTTTATTGTGTGATAATTAGGGTTGAAGTGTGAAGTGGGGAGTTATATCATTGTTTACATAGTTTATTAGGATTTTATGGTGGTTGGTATGGTATCTTAACACTTATAACATGTGTTGTGTTTGGAAGATTCCCTGGTATGTATGGAATCAAAAATTTTATATTGTTAATCAAATCAGGATTATTGATTTAATTAATATTTTGGGGTTATGAAATATATATGTTGATGCCTATGTGGTAATAAATTTGATGTGGTAGAAAGGGTACTTTTTGGTGGTATGGTTGTCTTTTTTTGATAACCCATAGTTCGGGCAGAGAGATCGGTATAAATATGTATACTTGTAGTTCCTTGTTATTTATAGATGCACCCCAATATAGTTGAGCACTATGTTCTAAAAACCCCCATTTCATTGGAGTGTGTGATTTTTCCAACATCCTAGTGAGTGGTTGGAAGACTATTTGTTGGATCTTCTTTTTTCACACTTCTAGACATTTGTATCCAAAGACACATAGGGCATGTTGTGGTGTATTTTTGAGGCCCTTGTGCCTATGGGAAATGTGTTCTTTTTTTTTGAGTCTTCAGGATGATGTTGGGGTTATGTGGCCTAATTTTCTATGGGAGGGATGTGACACAGTCATGACCTAGTGTTTTTAGGAAGATTTGATATCTAGCCTAGGTCTGTGCGGGAAGGTTGTGGTAGTGAGGCTTGTGAAAATTTTGGTAGAATCATGATATTTTTTATTAGGGATGAGTAGTTAACTGGTGGGAAGTGGTTCTGGGTACCCTATCATTGAAGACCTTAATACTTATCTTTACATGACTTGAATTATTTGTTTAGAATGAATTGGTGAGGTCGAGGTGGATAGAATAAATTTTCAGTTTCCTTTGACTTTCTACTCTTATCTCATAGGGGTATTATTATGCTTCTCATACTTATGAAAGAGTTACTTTGGATTTTCTTAATAAGTATACGTATATTTTCTGCCAATGTGTATAATTTTTTTCAGATTCCAGATAGATTACATTGATAGTGATGGAAATTACTAGATCGGGTTTTGGGATATTTTATGTGTTGTTGCATAACATTTTTTTCCATATTTATATCGTATATTTTCATTGTATATCTAGTAGTTTAATATTAGCCATGCACGTGGGATGGAATTTTACTTCTTTTATATATACTTCTCTTCGATTATTTTTGAGGTTGGTACATGTTATCTCCTGATCAGGGGTACTATTAAATGTGTAATGCATCACATTTTTTGATATTTGTATACCCATGGTTTTGTTCTCCTTTCATAGGGCATACAAGAGGTTGGACATTATGGTTATTATAAAATTTTCATCTTTTTAAAGGAATTTTGTGAGTCATTTTCATCCATTCCATAATCATGATGAAGGTGGGTTATGATATAATGTTAACAGATGCCATAGTTGAGAGATATGAGTGATTTGAACTTAGAAATATTGACAATTGAATGGGATGGTAGAGAAATAGTGTTAGATGATCTTGGTTTGTGAAAAAGATACATAGGACTAGCTAGTATAAAAAAATTAAGGCCCTCCTTGATATAATTCATGGAAACTGAGTATATTGAATGACAAATTAAGGATAAACTGTTTGTTAGATATAAACCATAGGAAAGGTAGACTCTAAAAATGAATCATGTTCTTGTTTGTTATTGTATTTTTTGGTAATTTAAATTAAATAATTACTTAAAATAATATCAAAATAACATTTTATACTATAATTTCATATGAGGTAAATGTTGACTTTTTGGATCTGAAACACAGTCATTTTTTATCTGTAGTGAGGGTAATGGAGGCCCATCAAGTAGATTCGGTTTACTGGAGGATGGTCGATCTAATAGAGGGGGATGACCGGTGGGAGAAGAAACATTGGGTTATCTAATGGCATGGTCTATGGAAGTATGAGTGAAACAAGTTAGATATAGAGAAATGTTGTTAGATTGAGGAGATGGAGATATCCTTTAGAATGATTCAGGCTCTTAAATATTACTGGGTTCTATTGGTGGTAAGCCAGATGTGGGGAGTAGCGCAACAGTGGTGGATGCTCTACAAGGGGGAAAATAAGTGGACCGATTTTCTATGGGTTAGTTTTTTGAAGGTTTTAAAGTAAGAATTGTTTTCCTCATTCATTACGTCCAATAAAAGAAAGATGATAATCACCCTATAGTATGAGATTATGTTAGTATAGGAGATTCTGATCAAGATGAAGGATCTCCTTGGATTTTATCATGATCCATTTCAGGATGTAGAGTCCATAGTGAGATGATTAGATGAGAAACTCTATCTATCCCTCCATTATTCAGTCACTCAATTCACCTTATCGACATAAATTGAGGTCCATAATAATGTTTTTATATTTGAGTGGATTCCCTCATGAAGAGGTCTACATTGATAGGGGATCCTATAGTGTTCATCATAGGTCAAGGAAAACAACATATTGTCTCAGGCACTTGTGCCATTGAGGATTCATCTAAAAGGGGGTAAACCCCACGAGTTTTATTTTAGGAACTATTGGTCTTTATGCTCTTCCCATAGGATTTTGACTAAGGAGTTATGGAAGTTGATGTCAAGATAACCATTATAGTATGTTAAAAATTAGAGCACATTATGGTGGAGGTGTGAAGGATTTTCACCCACCTTAGTACCAATTGTTAGCCATTCCATTTTAGTAATAGCAGAAATAGGCTCAAGTTCCACTATGAGGATATAGAGTTTCTAGAGGCTATCCTTAGGGAATTACATAGGGTCCTCAACTTGTTCATGTACATTGAGGTGTCTAGTATCCATGTGGTAGAAAAGCTAGGAATTGAGACATTCACAATAAAGAGGCACCAGTTCTGGTAGGGTCGGAGGCCGTTAAAGGTTTTATCAACGTGTTCATCACTTTTTCTTGTGATTTTTGTTTTGATTCAGGAGCTTATCACTCATTAGTTACTCCTACTATAGACCGTCTTTTTTGGAACCATACATAGATTTATATTCTATTCCCCAATTGTGGGGTACAAAATTTGTAGTTCAGAATTTTTTTTTGATGTTTTCATGGGATGGAAAGTGATTTTGGGCATGTAATAGCCTAGCATGGATATTTTATTAATAAATATGCAGACATACGATGTCATCATTGCCATAAACTGGTTGTTTTTCATTAATGGTATCATCTAATTCTTCCGATGGAGAGTTGTGTTTTTAGATTTAGATTTCAAATATGTGGATTTCATTAGAGATCAATGTTGTAAGGTGGGTATATGGAATGTAGATACTATTCTTTCATTATTATTAGATCTATTAGTGGAATCAATGGATACTAATATGGTGTAATTTCCCAGCATTTTTAGAGAGTTCTTGAATGTTTTCCATAATCAGATTGTGACTCTACCTACTCTATGTGACATTATGTTTTAGGATAGACATATAGTCTAGTGCGTTTCCAATTTCTAGGGATATTTATTGGATGAATCCTTTTGAGTTCAGAGTTTTTTGGAACTAAATTGAATATCTGAAGATGAAGTGAATTATCAATCCTAGTGTTCCATCTTTGGATGTTCCAATTTTTTTGTGAATAATGAATATTAGGGAATAAGGTAGTGTATAGACTACTAGAGGCTCAATCTAGTGACAGTCAAGAAACAATGCCCCCTTAAATGGATAAAAAATACTTTTGGTCAGCCATCAGAAGTAATTTTGTTCTGTAAGACCGAACTATGGTCCAAATATAACTAGTTCAGTGCTATGGAGGGTGACATCCAAAAGAAAAAATTTAAGTGTAGGTATGGGATGTTCATGTTCTTTTTTATGTCATTCGATGTTCTGAATGCACCATTCGTGTTCATGGGATTCATTAACACTGCCATTTGTGATATCCTAGATAGGTTCATGGTTATTTTCATCGATGAAATCAGGATCTACTCAATGTCAATGGAGGATTACACTTAGCAACTCAGAACTATATTTGATATTTTTTGACACTACAACCTCTATGGGATGTTGTCCAAGTGAATGATTTCTACATGATGGGAAATCATTGTTGGACTTATTGTGTCTTATAATGAGATTGATGTTGACATGTCGATGTTTTAGTCATTTGTTTCTTTGTAGTACCCATGAATATGCAGAATATCACAACATTCATGAATTATTAAGCTATTACCATATATGTTTACACAATTTTTCTTGAGTTTTATCTCTCGAGATAGATTATACAAGGAAATATCATGCCATTTTTTGGAGGAAGCAATTTTAGGTAGCTTTAAACATTATTAAGGGGGTGTTTTTCAGTTCTCTTGTGCTCTAATTTCAACAAGAAGGGGTCACAGTCGAGTTGTTTTGTGATGCTTCTCGTCTGGGATTAGGATTCATGTTGATGTAAAAACGGGGTGTGAAATATTATGGGTATAGATAGTTTCATTCCCACGAACATCTCTATTCCACCCATGATATAGTGCTAGTGGAGTTTCATATTTCACCGAGGTTATAGAAGCATTACCTAATTGAGAAGCATTTTGTGGTCTTGACAGATTACATGATCTTGTTGTATATCATCTTCCAGTGATATATTGACTTACTAATGTGTAGGTGGATGGGGTTTATATAATACTAAGATTTATATATCTCATAATACTTATGGAAGGTGAATATTGTGGTTGATACCTTCTGAATAAAGTTGCATAATGATGTTTTTCAAAAATCTATTGATGTTAAGAAGTTGATGGATGAGTTGGCCTCCTTGATCAAAAATGCTGGGATGTATGGTGGTTGAGGATATCTATTTCAACTGGAAATGTGGTCAATTCTAACATTGAATATTGTGTATTATTAATTGGGAGACTCATTGGTGGATGAGATTTGTGATCTTATTAACAAGGATACACTACAGAAGGGTGGTCATAGAATTGACAAAATTAGATGTTGTTACATGGGATGTTGTTTGACTGATTGGATGTTCATGAAGGAGTTCGTGGTGAGTATCATAGACTGCCCATAGGTGAACACCTAGGAGTTTCCAAGATGTTACATGGATTAAGAGAAATATTTTGGTGGCCCGAGATGGAGTAGGAAGTGGAGATTTTATTTAAAAGGTGTGATGAATTCCAGAAGGTGAAGGCTAAGTAGTGTGTTCCCATTTGTTTTTTGTATCCCCTAGAAGGCTCGGACTATATGTGGGATGACATCTTCATTAATTTCATCATTATTATAAACAAGGCTCATTGAGGATGTGATGGTATTTGGGTAGTGGTGGACCAAATGATGAAATTTTCAAACTTCGAATTAGTTAATGAGTTTATCCCAATGGATTCCATGGCTAGAAGGTGTGTGAATGAGGTGGTGTGGCTGCATGGGATTTCAAGATCCATTATCATGATAGGGATGCATATATTACCTCACAAGTATGGATAGTGTTAAAAAATCCCTTGGAACTAAATTATGGCTCAACATTTCTATTCACCATAAGATTGATGAGAATAGAGAGAGGACCATCTAGATTATATAGGATATGTTACGTGCATGTGTTGTAGTCATTAGAAGATTGGGGGGCACAAAACATTCCCCTAGAAGATTTTTATTAAAACAAAAGCAATCACTCTACCATTACATGAAACCATTTGAATCCTTGTATATAAGGTTGTGTAATTTAAAATTTTACTGGATAGATGTTGGCGAAACAAAAATTCATGTACAAGAAGTGGTGTATACCATGATGGAGAAGGTCAAACTCATGCATGAGATGACCAATGATTCCTAGGACAGGAAAAAGTTCTTTGTCGATCACAGTAGGTGGAACATATTGTTTTATGGTGGATAACATGAGTTATTTATTTTTTCCCTTCATGTTGGTAGTGGAGGTTTGGTAAAAGGATAAATCGTTCACTGATGTTCATCAGACCATTCAATGTTTTGGGATGATTTGGTGAAGATGTATAATAGATGGAATTTCAAAAATATTTGGAGAGGATCAACGATGTCTTCCACATTTCCCAGCATTTCCAATATCTAAATGATGACTCTCATGTCATGTACTTTTGTGAGACGGATATCGGTGATGATGAAATGTTTGTCGAGATGATAGTGGAGAAATAGGTCATCTAGAGAATGTGTTGCATGGATGGAAAGTTCCCTTTTTGAATTTTTTTGAATTCTTAGTGTCTTAAATGTGAGTACATGGGAGCCGAAGATGTAGATGTGGGACAATTACCTATAGTTGATTGGATTTTATATCAGGTTTTTCCATTGTGTGGTAATCTTTGAACCATGTTCTCTATGAAATGAGTAACTTCTTGTATTATAATGTGTGATAAATTCTTCACACAAAGAGAATTATTGACTTCATTTAAAACAAAGATGCAATAATTACGATTCAATTAAACCCACATGGGTTAGTGAGAATCACCAGAATTATATAATATCTTTACATTGTGAAATCAATTCCCGGATGCATGTATAATGACAGTGTGGTTTTGGTGCTTGTATGATGGTTGTGCGGTTTATTGTTATAGAAGATGACAATGTAGGTTTTATTGGATATAATGTTTATTACACTATCTTTTGAGCAAAAGAGTGTGGTTTATCCTTCAGATGTATCTTACTAGGGAAGTTTTTTAGACCCTTATTTCTTTTGTGTTTGCATTGAATACTCGATGGAGAAAATAGTTTTAGTGTTATCTGATGTAATGGTTATGACCTCTCCAGTCCATTCCTTTTTTTTAATCCAGTGATTGAGGTATTCCAGGGTGTCACATATAATTATTTCACGCGTATTCCAAAAATCCAATTTTTATTTGTAGGATGGGCATCGATAGGTCAAATGTCAATAGGTCCCCCATCAGTAGGTCAGTCATCAGTATGTCAGGAATTGGATGGTTGGAATTTTGTAGGTCAGGATTCGGTAGGTAGGGAAACACTAGTTCAAACATCTGTAGGTTGGATATCTATATGTCGGACATTGGTGAATCACGTTAGCGAGTCAGGCATCAGTGGGTCATGTTTGGGACTCACAACCAGTGGGTCATGTCGGTCATTCCCTATTGGTGACTCGTGTCATGGACTCGTTGTCATTGATTAACATTTTTTGAATCACATTAGTGAGTCATTTTCAGTGATTCACTGTTTATGGTTCACTTGGTTGTCTTGTTTCAATGACTCACATCAGTTACTAAACCATATATGATTCATTTCAATCATTTTTTTTCAGATTCACCCTATTACATTTAATTTGTAATAAATCTAGTTTGAAACCTTGTTTTACTATTTATAATGTAGTTCCAAATTATTTTTACTATATATTTAGTATCATATTTCCCTAAAGACTTTTAAATCGAAACGTAGTTGGGACATGACCACCATACAATAATAATGGCCTTTTGAAAGCATTCCATCTAGATGAGATAGGGTCTAGGTTTTCTAAAGTTGATATTCTTTCTTCCTTGAACCCATCTACTTTATATTAGTACACATAAAACCATTATTCTCCAAAGATTTGCATAACTATTGTAGATGTCCATTGAGTATTCACATGGAGTCATTCCTGATACTCATACACCCCCTATTTTTAGTGCATGGTGGATTTTATGATTTTATATTCTTTTTAATCATAATTCCTTCAACTATATTTTAATTATGTTTTATGTGGTGTGGTTTCACTCATGTATTTTTCTAGATACGGTTGAAACAAATTTTATAGATATTAATGAGGGGAAGTGAAGATGATAATAACAATGATAATAGGACCAATTAAATTAGAAATAAATGAGGGTGGGTTGATGTTGATGATGATATTTTATATTATCTATTATTGTTTAATCCTGTTGTGAGTTGCTTGAGAGGTAATCCTCTGAAAATAATGATAAATGGTGGTATTTTATTACACATTAGTGATTCTATATACTTTTGGTTGATCCTTTTTTAAATTGATGTTAATATGAAAATCTAGTCAACCATTTGTTATTATAAATATAAATGGATTCCCCATGATTGTACTATTATAAGATAACTCTAAATTAAAAAAGTTAAATTATATAATGATTATTAATTAAATATGAAACCATGAAGCCTATTTGTGTTGTTGTGTGTTGGGTGTGGTTCTATTTTTCCTTGTTTCTTGAAGGATTAATGTGGTGTTGTGGTTGGGATTATGGATACATGTATGGGATTGTATGGGTGGTTTAATGGAATATCAGGTTTTGGGAATAGCTGATTGTGGAATGGATGATGTTTTTAGGAAATGTGTCATTGTATAGGTTGTGTCATGGTTGTTCAGTCATGGATTTTTCACATAGTGGGGATGATAATGGTTGGGTTTAAGATATATGGATTATTATTTATATGGTGAGTAAGGCATTTTTATATAGTTTGGATGTCATCTGTGGTTGTGATGTGGTGCGTTGTGGTGTTTCGTTGTATGTTGGGGGTTTTCTTGGTGATAATAAGGATGGGGAAACATTATTTTGATGAATGATAATGGTCTTGGATGGTATGTGTGCTATGTGGGGTGGAATTGTGATGTGCGGTGTTATATTAAAGTTTAATTTGTCTATTTGGATTTGGATGTGGTTTTCATGCATCCATCAAAAATATAATGTGCGATGAGTTTTTTAGTTTCCCAGGTAGGGATGGAATCAATAATTTTTTCATGTTAAATAACAAATGATAATTTAATAAATTTATTGGATTTTTTTATGAGTAGAGTCTATATATATCTTTTGATTAATCATTAGAGGTGGTAGTAAAGGCATTTCTTTGTGGGATAGTTTTTTGTTTTGAGAACCAACCAGTTGGGCTGAGTGTTTGGTACCTACATATAAAATTATATTTACTTTTGTTATCTATGAGCTCCCAACCATTGTTGAGAAAAATGTTCCGAACACCCCTATTTTATAGGGGAGGGTTTTTTCTTCAATATCCTAGTTGGAGAATATAATTATGTTAATTTGACCTTCTCTTCTACCACTTATAGGTCATTGTTTCCCAAGACTCTACAAAAATGATGTGGTGTGTTTTTGGGGCCCAGGTTTCTACGAGTGAGGTGTTCCTTCCAAGTAGTCATCAGAATGAAGTTGTGGTTTTGTGTCCCATTTGTCTTCATGTAGAATGTGACTTGGTTGTGGAGTAGGTCTTTGTGGGTGGGATGTGGTATATGGAACATGTGTGTGTGGGTATCCTGTTTCAATGCGGGTTGTGGAAGAGAATTTTTTTTTGAAGACATTCCTCGTTAGAGATGAGTAGTTATACTATGGTGATTCATGTGGGGTACGCTATCATTTTTATTACTAATTAACAATACATCAATTGGGTTATTTTGTGATCATTCCATGGTATGGTTGGGTTATATTTTATACCATGTTAAGAGGTTCTGAGATTCTACTGTTTCCTCTATGGGTAATTAGTATGCTTCTCCAAAATTTGCATTAGTGACTTCAGATTTTCCTTCTACCTATACATGTTTTCTTACCCTATGTATATAAATATATTTGGAGTTTCCACGTAGATTACACAGACTATGATAGACAATACTAGTTTGGGCATCAGGACAACTGATGTGTAATAGTCTAGCTTTGTTCTTTTCTTATTTACTTTGGCTATTTTCATTGAATTTCAAGATTTTTTAATTTAAATATTAATCAATGATGGATCTTGAATTCTTATATATATATATATATACATATCATGGGGTTTTTTATATTGATACAACATATCTTTCGATGTTGGTTAATAAAAATATAAATCCATTTTATTTTGTGTTATTGGTATACCCTTGGTGATGGTATCCACTATAAGGCCTACTGTAGGTGGGACATAGGGTCATTATCTAATTTTCATCATGAATAAGTATGGTCACAACAATTTTCTATCCCTGCCGTCATCTTTATAAATGAGGGATGTGATAATTATTCATTGAAAATGAATACTGAGATGAATATTCCATTGAATAATATATATATTTATTATGTGATATTAAAATCCTAATTCCAAAAAAATAAAAACATAAATTATACTAACATTTTTTAGAGAAATTTATTAACATAAAACCAATGATTATGTAAAATTTGTAATTTTGGCCTTTATAGTTTTTATTAGAGTAAGGGTTTAGATAGATTTAGAATTTTAGATAATGTTAATAGAATAACAATAAAAATTATATTATTTGGTTATGTTGAAAATATATAGTGTTAATAGATTAAAATTATAATTCTTATAATTTGTATTAGTTCATAATGCTTTTCTGTAATAGAAAATTTAAAACTAGAGTAGGAATGTATTTTGAGAAAAACATCCTTCCATATTAGTATTTCGTAAATAATAGAATTTTACATGAGAAATATATTCCATTAATGGGTTAGTATAGAGATGATTTAAATTGTGGTGAAATCCATGTTATAGGAAAAATAAGATTTTAAAAATAAAAACATGTTACTAGTGATAATTTAATGATATAACTCTAATAGTCATTCAATGAAAATTCTAATCCACTGATAGTCTACCCATGGATCCATTCTCACGAATTAATAATTTATTCCATTGATTTTCCATACCATAAAAAGGAAACTCATTTAATTTATTATTTTTATATTGATGATTATTTTGGGTGGACTTTATTTAAGAGCACATGATATAATGATAATAATTCCTCCATGGATTGGGATTGAGCTATGAATATTTTTCACATGAAATATTTCCCAAAAGATTTATTACTAAATATGGAAAAAAAATTCTAATTAAAGGAAAATAGTAATTACTTATAGTAGTGTATGATGAAAATATTAAAATAATGGAATGTAATGTACTGGGCATTATTTAGGGCCATGCTTTTATAAATAATCGATCATTCCCATGATATTTTTTATGCATGATAATTTCATATTTATAATATTTTCTTACATTGTGAGATGAAATTTATGATGATTGTTTCTAAGAGTTATGTTCCTCGATATGAAAATATTTATAAATGGTAATGTTATGAGTAAATGTATATGTAGACATATAATAAAAATGAATATAAGAACAAAATAAGTTCTATTTGCGATTAAAAGACAATTAATGAATGTTTTTTAGTATACAGAAATGTTTCTGATGTGGTATTACTTGTCATAAGGGTCATGACATCAATGAAAAGTGTCCTTAATCATCAAATAATGAGGAAACTATTATCCAACCAATGGTGATAAGTTTTAATTTCAATGATATGATTTATTATACTAACGGGTGACTGGGGTTAACTATAAATGGTGGAAATAATCTTGATTTAAATTAAAAAATGTGTCTTAAAATAAAATTCTTCAATTATTGTTGATATTGGTCCATAGAATGATGTGGTGATGTGTCTATAAATTTTTTATTCATTTAATTTTATTAATTTTAAATTAGATTATTTAATTCCTTCATTTTTTATAAATATTCTAGAAAAATAGAAATATCTCTTTATGAAAAGAGGATTTTCTTTTTAGAGAAATCTACCAATAAGAATATTAATTAAAATACTATTTATTGGAATATTCCTATAGTTATTAGTGGAATAGACATTTTTATAAATCTGGATTAACTTGATATAGTAGTTCTTGATAATTTTTTGGGTATGGATCATCCATTGGATTATCTGGTAATGATATATTTTAATGAATTGAACAATATATTCAATAATTTAAACCCTTTAATTACATACCATGAAGATGATAAATTGATTAGTAATTAATGTTAATGTTTCATATACCATGTTGACGAGAAGAATGGATATATTTAAATAATATATGTTCTACTAATATATTAATATGTGGATGTGTAGCCTGATGATTATAATGATGATATTACTAATCCATAAGATGAAATTATTGTTGAATTAGTCTGTGATGAGAATGAAATTTCAATTCCACATTTTCAAATTTATCATGTAGAACATATAGTATTAATCAATTAGTTGAAAGTTCTCTAAGATATATTATTAATTATTCATCTCACTTCACTATGGGGTGAACCCATTTTCATTCCTAAAAGTATGAATGGATCAATGAGACATTTTATTGATTATAGATTATTGAATAAAATAAAAATTATGAATATATATCTTTTACCACAAATAAATAATTTTGTTTATGAAGTTCATGGAGTGTAGTATATTTTGAATATTAGTCTTCACTCAAGGGATCATTTATTGAATATAAATGAACAAGATTTGTTTGAAACTAATTCTTTGATTCATTAAGAGATTTATATGTTTGTTGTTACTCTTTTTGGGATCCATAATTATACAATTATATTAAATAATATATTTAATAGTATTTCCTATAACGTTTTTTCAAATTTTTTGTTTGTTTTCCTGGAGGATATATTGGAATATTGTAAAATTCATAATGTTAATTAGATCTGAATAAGGATATTTTTGAAAACAAGAACTTAAATAAAACTATATAGAAAATTTAGTAAGTGTAATTTTTTTTGGAAATTAATTTCCTTCAATTGGAATATTTTATCTAAATATCATTTATCATTTATCCACAGAAATATTATGTTGTAAAATTATAGAATAGTCCCAAAAAATTAGTTTAGATTCATTTTTTTATTGAGTAGTTGGTTAATACTATCACTTTTTTTAAATAATTCTTGGTAATAGATAATATTTTCTATGTGAACACAAAGTGGATTTAAATTTATCTATATGACAGATTGAAAAGATTATTTTCATGAAATTAATAGAATAAATTTTAATGCTCATTTTTTTGTCGTGACCACGAGAGATTTTCAATTTTTAAACTATATATATATACATATTTGAAGGGGCATTGTTGTGTTTTGATCCAGAATAATCATCAAATTACTTATTCATCATTAAAACTGAGAGATAATGGGTAAAATGGTTCTACACATGATATTCAATTTTATTATATTGTTTTATATTTATAAAAATTAGAACCATAATTAATATTGATTAATGTTTTCAATATAAATTATTTATAAAATTTTGATTTTTATATTCAATAATAATTAGAAAATCATAAGGCATATAATTTTTATAAAACCAATTTAGGACTATGACGACATGATTCAAAACAATATTGGAAAATATCAATGTGTATCTTGTGCATTAATTCAGAAAAATAATTCTTAATTAACCATGTTACATTTGGAACATGACCCATTGGTAATTGTTTTGATGATTTTTTCTATTAAATCATTCATGTAGAAACATATTAAATTTTATTTATATTTATTCTATTGATGTATTTCATAAGGAATTAACAATCAATAGTAGTAAGATCATGTTATAAAGAAAAATTAAGAATCTACTAATTACGGTATGTTTCTATAAAATTATAATTATGAATAAGTTTTATGAGATTGAAAAAAGAATATGTGTGACTTTTGATTCACAATTCAGGAAATAGTTTTTGAGAAAAGATTATTGTTCCATATTTTATATTCATTGCTGAATGACTATTATATAAAGAAAACATTGAGATTATTAATAGTTGGGGGGATAATATATTTATTTATTTCTATGGAATAAAATTTTTCAATTTTTGAATAAGTTAATGTCAATTTAAAATTATTAAATATTATGAGTCAATAATTTCTAATGGCCGAGTTCAAATATAAATATATATATATATGTGTGTGTGTGTATTCAATTATGGGATTACCAATGATAACATGATGTAATAATTCAATTTGGGTTATTGTTGACTCAGTAAGTAAATCTTCACATTTTTTCCGTTCAAGATAATATGTCACTAGATCAATATACTTGAATATAACTAAATTATATGGTTATGTTAAATGGAGAGCTAACTCTTTTATATCTAACCATGATTTTTGGATTACATCTATTTTATGAAAGATATTGAAATGTTTATTTTGATTAACAATAATTCATTTTCAAGGAAATATGGTCCCATTATCATTCCTTGGTAGATTATTTTTATAGTAATGATTTTCATTCTAGTTTACAGATGGAACCTTTTGACTCATTATATGTAATTCGATTCCAAAATCCATGTTTTTGTGATGATTTCTTAGAAATGAATTCTATATCACTAGAGATAATCATCTAGCAATTTCCATGGTTAATGTTATATAGAATCATATATGGAAGGCTCGGATGCACTGTAAAATTAATCTGGATTACTGTTGAAAATAACTTTCTTTTGATGTTGGTGATGTAGTATTTCAATATTTGTCCCAATACAAATATGTTATTAATTTCGTTTAAAAGAAAAATCAATATTTTTCTTTCATCAATCTCTATGAAATCATTGATAATGTGTGACATGATTCCTATATAGTGTAATTTTATCTGAAATAATCATCCATACACAACATATTTCATGTATTAATGTTCAAAAACAATTTGTAGGATTAATCAATTGTTTTGAACCCATAATTGTTTAGTTTGAAGATATCCATTACTATAAGAAAAATAACATGCAGAATTCTGACCATTGAAATATATTATTACCAAATGAAGTTATTAAATAGGTTACTATTTTATGGGAATAAATATAATTTGAGAATAAATATGGGACTCTGAAAATGATATGAGGTAAACATACCCCCATGTTTATGAAATAAATAATATTGGAAGAATGGAATTTAAAATATTTTGGAAAATTAAATAACTATGTAACCGATAGAGTACGTCATTTTCTAATTTATTATTATTCATTAATTATTTATATTTAATAGAATAATATTAATTAATTTTTTAATATAAAATGAATTTGACTTATTATAATACATAATTATATTATTTTATTTAAAAGTATATATTTAAAATTATAAAAAAATTATTTTTCAAAAATGAATATCATTTTTAAAATAATTATTTCTATTATATTTTAGGATGATTTTTTGATATTTTTCTAGAAGGATCTATATTTCAATAAATAGTTAAAAGTATTTTATTATTGAATGATATAATTACAATTTAAATATTTATAAATTTATATTCCATTTTGGGTTATTTTTTAAATTTAATTATATAATTTTTTTTATAATAATATAATTAATTTCCCTTGTTAACTACCTTAATGAAATTAGGTATAAAATTATTTTATTACATAAAAATTTAATTTTTTAAAATTTATTTTTCTGAATGTAATGTGGGATTAATTAAATATTATATAATGAAAATTCATTTAATTGGATCAAAAAAAATTATTGAAATTTTTTTGAATCATTATGTACAAAATTTTTAAATTTTTTACATGTTATTTTTAATCATCTCGAATAAAAACTATGATTTTCTTTTCAAATGGATAATGGCAGATATGTTAAATATTATTCAAAATAATAATATAAGGACAAAAAATATATTATAAAAAGTTCTATTAACCTATTAAATTACTTCAGTTCATCAATATGATTCCATGTTGTTAAAATATGGCATATTGGTTGCATATATTTTTTATATTTTAAAAATTAGAATATTTGAGTAAAATCTAATATCTGAAATTTCATATTCTATATTTTAGTAAATATAATATTTTATCGTATGTATAGAATCGAACTATGCTCGGTTATAAATATTACCATTAAATTTAAATGATTCCTCTATTAGGGTAATATTTTTTTATTTCAACAAATGATATAATTACCTTAATTTCTAATGGAACACTGACATAATATTCATTAATTTAAAATATATTATACATAAACGACATATAAAATTGTAAAATAAATATAATTTTATTAATTATATTATTCCATGATGTTTATAGATAAATATAATGGATTATTTATATATTAAAGTAATATATTCGAATTCTTTTGTATTCAGGATCATTATAATTTCATATTAAATTAATAGTTAAAAAAATTAAATTAATGATATTTTATAATAAATAATATTTTATTATACAATTTAAAATTCTTAAATATCATTTAAATGGAAAATTTATTAGGATATGTTAAAATATATCAACTTTCATCTTTTTATGGGGGAAAATATATTAGTAACATAAATAAAACATGTCAATGTTTATTTATATGCGGGTATTTAAACATATACACATTATACCATTTAATAATAAGATTGTAGAACTATATTAATATGAAAATTAATTTAAATTTATTTAATACATTTGGAGAATACTGATATTTACCTTACCCTCTCTTAGAAAAGTTATCATCCGCTCATCTTTTCTTCGAATATCAATAACATTTTGTTTTGAAAAATCCTACAAAAATCATTTTCACATAACTAAAGATATCATAGTGTGTTTTTTTAATAATAATAATTATCAAGGAAATGTTTTTTAGAAAATGATGATTATTTATAATGAATAAGATGATAAATAATATACATGATGAGTTTGAGTCGAGGTAGGGGAATCCTTTATATACACCCCCATATTAAATATTTTAAAGATTTATTTTATTAATGATTATTCCCAATAAAAAATTCTAAAAATTTAGTCTATATATGTTTTTGTAAGAAGACAAATGTATTACAATTGTAACATTATGTCAAATTTTAATTTCATTCATTTTTTTAAAGGAATATTTTAAGAGAATGTTAATTAAAATTTGAGTGTTCTATTTTAACAAGTTTGTGGTCAATGATATTTACATAGATTATAACTATTATTTAATTATTGGATTGATTTTTAAGAGTGAATGTTTTCATAAATAATAGTTACATTTTTCTATTTCGATTGGAATATTTTCATTAAAATAGGGTTTTAAAAATATAAAATTATTTGTTATCAAAATATGCAATTATTATGAATTTGAAATATCTTTATATGGGTTTGAAGATGTTATTTTTCATGTTTAAAACGTTTTAGTCATGATTTTTTAACTTATAATTACATAAAATGAATGACTAAACCTAATTAAACATATCTTACAGGTGATCATAAAATGGAATATACAATTTGAGATCCCAAATATATCTTATATGATGGATGATCCCAATACAGATTATATTATAGGTGAGATATATTTAGCTTATATAGTTGGTTATCCACATTATTGATCTTCAATGCATTGATTAATGTTTTATTTCATCAATGTAATGAAATATTCACATATGTGATTTGGTTAGTCATATGGTTTTAATTGGGATCAATGTATGTATTACAATGGTTTTGTGCATTGTTTTCAATGTCAAAAAACATAGTTTTCAAATTTATCACAATGGTTTTTATCATTTTTTTGAAAAAGTATTTTTTTCATGTGGATATAATTTATTTAATATTATCAATGGATATTTGGATAAGTATTACATTGTTTTTTTATTTTAATAGACTCGAATATCTTTTCTTGTATATCCCTTACTAATCCTATTTTTCATTCAATTTTTTTAAAAAAAATTTATTGTATAAGGGAATTGTAAGAACATTGAAGTGGTCTTGTTGAATGTAATAAAATGTTTTCATAAAAAAATTTATTTCAATTTAAATTTTTTATATTTTTTGAAAATGCAAGAAATGTATAATTGTCCAATTAAAAATATTCGGGTCATTCATGTAATATTTATAGAAAAATACACTAATGAAAAAAATAAAATGATCATAAAAGGTAATAGATCTAATTCAAGAAATATAACATAAGATTATTTAATTTATAGAGAATTATTCAACATTAATGATCAAACTATATTCAAGGATTAAATGGATATAGTCATTATAGATTATTTTGATCAATTTTTGGTATCATTTATAATATATATGATGATATATTAAAAGAGTAATTGATAATATGAATACTATATTGGAATTTTGTAAAACGCCATTTTGGTGGAATACCAATTTGTAAAATTTATCAATGTTTATTATTTCTTAATAATGATTCTATATTGGGTTTTATAATCTGTTGTTAATATATTTCAATCAACACATAAAATAAAATATTTATAGATTTATTTCCTAAAAAACGATGGTAACTGATATCCACAAGATTGTTGTATTTACTGTATACCACCAATACAATAAGAGGTTTTTCTCATGGATATGAATTCGATTGATAATGTTGATAGTAAAGGTTGTTAATTTATTTTATAAATTTTAATTTGGTGAAAATATAATTGAAATAATTATATGGTTAGTCAGTATTTCTATTCTTACACTACCTAGTAGTATAAATAGACTATGTTCTACAGTGAAGAATCATTGAAGGGATTGGGGTGTTTCCTAATTAATATATAATATTCTAATATATTATGCCTCCCACAAGTTAAAAATTTAATATCTTAATTACCCCTCAAATTATTCAGTTTTGATAATTTTTTTATTTTTCATTTTAGATATAGAGGAATTATATTTATATTTAATGTTGTGATATCTATACTGATAATTAAAAAATTATGTATAAATATAATAGATAGAGTTGAATAAGAGTCAATAAATAATGATAGTGTTGATCACATATTATGTTATCTATTACAATAACACACTTCTAGGGTGAAAAAGAAGTCTGATTTTCTTATTAAAATGTATCATTCATGTTTATAAATGATGATGATTTAAAAGGATTCCAATATTTTTTTTATAAGATGGATATTGAAATCATGAGGAAATGGGAAAGAAAATAACATTTTTAGATGAATATACAACCATAGATCAATGTGATAATTATGAATATGTAGAGATTGATTTGGAATTACAGAGAATGATTACAAATGTTCATGAATTCAACCATGATCACACTAGAATTAAAAGGATTATGAACCATGAATTTATTTCATCAATACAATAGTTTATGAAGATGTTGTTTGATGAAGAACATAGTTCATAATTATATATTCAATATAGAGGTAAGAATATTATAGATATCTTAATGAATTTTTATGGTGGTATAACATAAAATAAAATATTACTGATTATGTATCGCAGTTCCCCATTTTTATCAATATATGATTAAGTAATAGAAATCTAATGTTGTGTCCAAACCATTACCCACATCATAATGGAATAGATAAAACATTTATTTTATTATAATTATCGAACATTAAAAAAATATAAATGGAAAAACCTTATTTGTGTTACATTCAGAAAAGTCATTAAACAGAAATAGATTATCCATATTAAATAATATTAACATATTGATAATATTATTACATTATACGTTATGGGAGTTGTGATATTTCTCTGGGTTATAATCTAAACCTTATAATATATGGAGTTGTATAATTACCTAATACTTCTATAGAATTATTATTTATGAATCGGATATATAGTTTAGTTTCAGTACATATTATCTTCTTCATGTAGATGGTCAGTCTGAGTGAAACAATAAACTATATAATATATATTTAGAACATCTATTATGTATTTGAAATATTTTTCTGATCAAAACAATCATTTAATGGATTATTATTAACAGAAAAACAATCTATCAAACTATTTTATGGAACATTATGAATCCATCTATGGATTAATGTTCATAAATCTAATGTGTTGGGATTAGTTGGAGAAATATAGCTATTTTGATATTTTCATGATTATAAAATGGAATATAAGGGTATATCCATTAAAAAATAATGATTGAACTTATCCAACATATATTTTCATGATAAAATTCCTCAGTGATATCTAGAGTTTCAATTTGGAGAGAATAAATTTATATGAATATATACATGTATAAGGTTAGGAAATTTTTAATAAATAAAAATATAAGGTCATGATATATTAGTCACTTTGATTTTCTAGATCATATTTTGATGATATATTATCATATTGGGAATCCACATAAATTCTCCAATATAAATTACTGTTCATTGTATTTATCATGTGAAATTTCATAAATGAATATTCAAGTGTACTAAACACATAGGTCACACCTAATAGGGATGTTATTTATTATGGAGAAAAACTAGTAGATATTCAAAATCATAGAGATAAAGGGATATGCATCAAGACCACTCATTTTTGTCATTGTCTAGATAAGAAATCATAAAATCAATAAAACATATGACATCTAGAGGATGTGATGATGTAGAATTGCAATATTTATTTTATATCAATGTGATCAATTTTTTTAAATGATTATTATAGGAGTTTTTATTGTAAAATTCTAACATATTACAATCTATTTATCCCTAAAAAATTCTATTAAAATATTTAATTACATATAATTTTTTTTAAAGTATAAAATTGATTAAAATATTTTGATGTTAAAATTATACCAATTTTTAATTCTTTATGAAATTTTTATCTAGTGATTAAAATTTGTACGTTTTTCAAAATTATTTTTTATGAAAAGTGTAAAATAATGATTTTTGGAGAACTATCATTTATTTACAGTCAAATATCATCATATTTATTCAGATGGAATACAAAATTAATGTAATACTCTATTATATAAAAATAATATAATTAATTATGTTTTAATAATTATTTGAACAAACTTTAGTATACATTCATTTTTCAACTCGAAACACATTTTTTTAAGAACTCTTTCTTTATAAATTTTTAATTTTATTTAATTAATTTTATGGAACTTATATTTATTGATTTTGATAATTTTCCCACATTTTGAATCCATAGATTAAAAATTAGTAAATATAACCATTTTATATTTGGTTATTATGAATTGTAAAAATGGTATATTTATCAAGATGGTGGACTGTAAATTACTCAATTGAGGTTAAATAATAATTCCACAATGAAATAAATTTATTTTAAAATGTTAGATTCTAAAATATTATAAATATTTTTATTCATTTAAATCCTTATAAATAATATATTTATTCAATTTTAAATATTTCTTTGATATTTTCTTCTATATTACGTCAAGAACAGAAGTAAAATTGTCCCATACTTTAAATTTGAATCTATTATATTTTTCAATGATGGTAAAGGTAGTTTTTGGTTATAAGTGAAAATATAATTCATAAATTAAATATTTTATCCTAGTAAATTATTTTTAATTATGATTTATAGAATCATATCCTTAATACTTAATCAATAACACTATAATAATTTTTTTATTATATATTAAAATATAATAATTTATTTTAATCTGTATTAATGGTAAAACATATTGGATGAATCATTGTGTTCCATGAATTTCATAGATGCATATCAGATATTTGGGGTGTTTTAGGTGATTTCATTCAAATTACATATTTTTTATGTAATTAATGTGTTGTGAAATAAATTATTTCAAAAAATGACATTATCAATATTTTCTGAATATAATAATTTATTAAATTATTTAAAAAATATATGAGTTTGGAACAATTAAAATGAATGATATTATATAGTCTAAATTTTTATTCATTTCCAATTTAATTGATAATTTCACTTTTTATGGTTAATTTTGTATCTCATATAATGTAAAAACTATTTTCCTCAATAAATTTTAAGAAGGGTTAAGCTGAGATTCAAAAAAAAAGGTAAGTATGAAAACATCATCTATGAATATGCATTTTTTGGATGGTGGTATTTCGAAATATTATATTTTAATCATATAAATATATCAAATTTTATCTATTTTTACATGATTCATGCTATATATGAATTGTATACTCTATTAATTTCCTGGAATTCACCTCTGATCACTTATAAAACGAAATTCCTTCCTGATTTTCATTAAATATCCTTAAGAAATATTTCTTATTCAAAAACTAATGAATTATATTCAAAAATTAAATATAAATGTTATTTATTTATTGTTCCTCCAACAATACAAACCATAGGTCTATTAAGATGGTATTTAATGGAGGTGATTCGAAGAAGAGGTAATCAACATCACAATGTAATTTCTTTTTCATATAATTTTAGAAATATAAATTATGTCTAAAATGTTTCCCTATAATAAAAACATTATCTATTAGATAATTATATTTTATTATGTTAATGTAATAATTTTTATCCATCTTATTTACTATCAAAGGTGAATCAGTTACATAAATCGTTTGTTCGGAAGACTGTGACATCGCAAACTAAAGTATTATTTCATATATTACCTCCTAACATGGATGTTAATAATGATTCGACAGATTTTTATAAGATATATATGAATTAATTATTCTTCTAGAATTATAATATCATTTATAATTTCTTTCCTTTTAATCCATTGTAAAATTATAACATCGGTTGGGTGTACATGTAGAATACAACCAAAATGACGTTGCATGATTTCTTTTTCATTTATTATATAAATGGTTAATAATAAAGTTATATATAATAAATATATATGATATATTGTATACAATAATTATTATATAATTATTAATTATTATTTAGTATTAAATTATTTTATACTTCAAAAAATTAAAACATTGATGATGTGTACGTATGACCTACTATCTCCATGAACAACATAATTCATTTTTCTGTCTCTTCAATATTTATGGATGAATATAAATATAAAAAAATGAATTTTATTGATATTGGTATCATTATTATAACTTTTTTACTATATATTTAACAAATTTTCAAGTAATTGAACATCAAAATCCAATCATACACGAAATGTGAATCCATAAAAACCCAAAATATTGAAAATAAAAAATTATTAATCAAAAAATGGTGAAAAAATTTTATAGATACATCATATATGAATTTTAAAAAAATTTAAATGGAATTAATTTCTAATTATTTAAAATTTATTATTAATTGTGTTTAAATCACTTTGGATGCAATTTGAACATGTGGTCTGGGGTTTTGTAACAAAAATTCTTTCCATTAGGTTATATTACTTTTTCATACTCATTGACAGAAAATTTTTATTAGTGTAGTGACCTACTATTTTTTATTAATGATTTATCATTGAATTATGTTCATTTAAATTTTTTACACAAAATCAATTCATTTATTATTTCTCACATGAACATTATGATCTTTGTAATGGATATCAACTCAATCATAACTCCATTAATACATATTTGGTATAATATTCATATTTATACTTATGTGGTGTATATATATCATTATTTACGTATTTAACATTAGTATTTATTTACTAATTATTATTAATGTTTCATTATGATGTTTATTCATTTAATGGTTTATAATATTAATGTTAAAAAACTAGTTATATGTTATTTTAGAACACCCTTTATTTGTGATTTCTTATATTTCCACTGATGTAATATTATTATCTATAATTCATAAAAAGCATTAATTTTATTCTCATGATATTTACGGATATTACATGTTTACTTAAATAACATCAACTCTTTGGAACATTATACAGAAAAGAAAATTTTGAAAAAAAAATCTAATCGTATTTATATATTAATATGGTATTTTATATCCATGTCCTTTTTTTCAAATTTAATTTACAAAAATAATATTTATTTTCTATAAATTAATTTTTTTCATTCATTAAATAATATTTTTTGAATGGAATTTCTATAAATTTTTCTTAAATTCCCATCATTTATATTATTTAAAAATATTAAAATCAATTTTTTTAATGTACGTGACACTAAAATATTTTTCCACCATTTTAACAGTTTTACGCTCTCCAAATTTTAAATATGTTTTCAATGCTTTGATAATGAAAATTCATTATTTTAATATTATTTTAATATTTCACATACATTTAATTTATTTATAAAAATTTTATTATTTTATTATAAAAACGTAAATTTCTAATTAATGGATGCTTACATTTTATCTCTTATTAAATCGTTAGTTTTAAAAGTTATATTAGAACATTCATTTTTTATGATCATAGAAAATTACATTTCTCATACAAATATACATTATGTGTATCATGAATATTATTATTTCTTAATCTATATTCCATTTTCAAATGGTATCGTATGTTGATTTTCTTCTCTCGAGATATTCATATTTTAAATTCTATTAAAATTAATCTTTTGATGACTCAAATTAGTTATTATTTAAAATGATAATTCAATTTATATGGAATGAATTAGATATGTATTTTTCTGTGGGGCCCATAATTATATTTCCCCATGATTTATTGAATTGTCCAATTAGTTAAACCAATTGGGTATAATTGTTAAAAGTGTATTCTATTTTAAAAATATATATCAAATAAAATGTCTTGGAATATGGATTTTATGGTAAGGATATAATGATTTTTGGGTACAAGAAATCAAATATTTAGCATCTAAATAAATAAAAAATCAGTTTTTAAAAACTATTATATTACAACATTTATATTATCTATTTATTCATTTCATACTAAATTTATTGACTAATGTTATTGTGTTTTTATTTATAATTCTTTCTATATTTAGTATGCATTATATACACGTGATATATTTTGTTGGATGTAATTATTACAGTGCAACACACTTCAACTGTTTATATTGTCATTTTCCTTGGATATGGAAAAGGATAATTTTAATAATATCAATGATACACGAATTTTTTATGAAATTTATATTATATATAAAATTATTTATGAGAATCATGTGTGTATCAGGTTATTAAAATCAACTAAACTGGTCATCCATTTGAGAGGTGTTTCAATTTATCATATTATAATGTAATAATGTAGAATGTAGCTCTAGGTTATTTGAGAAGGGTATTATATGTAATTTATATTGTTATATCTGATTGGGATGTTTTGTTAATGATTTACTTATTATATAATTATAATAAAATTCAAAAATGAAATATTTGAATGATACAGGTACAACATATGGAATTTAAATAGACGGTACGATAATAACTTAATAAAGAATTCATTTGACATAAAACATCACATTGGTATTCAATTAATTTATTTTCTATAAAGAAATATTGTTCGACAAGAATCCTAATTTATTATTAGTAATTTAATAATATCAATGTAATGAATAAGTATTTTGTGCCTTATATTGATGACATTATTGGTCATCTCTAGGTAGCACAGTATTCTTTTGATTGTTTAACTTTTTTTATTGGTATCTTTAGTACAATTTTAATGATGATATAAACTATAAGACATTATTTCATAACAGTTATGGTTATTATAAGTTTCTGGATTTTCACTATAGAATTATTAATTCCCATGTTGTATTCATGTATAAAATCAAAAGTGTTTCCCATGATAATTTTTATAAATTTATAGTTGTGTTTATTTATTATATATTTTTTAATTTAAGAGTTCTTGTGGATCAAAAAAATCATTTATTTTTTTTTGAAGAAACTTATAATAAACGAACTTATATGAAATTGTTTTTAAAACTGAATATTTTTTGTAATAGATTTTATTCCATATACATATCATAAATAAATATGAATCAAATATTGATACTTGTAAAATTATAGTAGTTCATTAATTTCCATGATTTTTAAATGATACTTTGATTCATTGTTTTTATTAATTTGAATGATATTTTATATTAATTTATAAAAACATTTTATGGTTATATATCCCAGAAACTATGTTTGCAAGAATTTGAGTAATGTTTAATTTAAAAAGTACAACGATGAATTTTCACATGAATTGAATAATATATTTTTTAATTATCCAATTATTTCCCAAAATCCTTAAAGAGTCACTTTTTATCTGTAGTGATTCTTCATAGAAAGGAATTAGATTTATATTAATGAATATAGATCAATTAATTTTTATTATTCATTTTAATAAAAACACAATCAGAAAAATTATCCTACATAATGACATGAACGTGCAGTTGTTGTTTTATCTTTATAAATTTGGAGTAATCATTTATATAGAGTAAATTTTGAAATTTATATTAATAATATCATTTTTAGGAATATATTCACATTTCAATAATTAAACCCAAGACATTGGATATGGGTGGAATTTATATAAGATTAATATTTTATAATTCATTAATAACTCTGCGAAGTAACCAATGTAAAAGATTCTTTTATTTATAAATATAATACATAATTAACTATGTTATGTATAGAAAATTATAAATGGTTAATGGTGTGATGAATGTGTTCTAAGAAAATTTGAATATATGAACTACCATTATTTTTTTCTGATGTATATGTATTTATTTATTAAAAAAATAATGAAAGATCAAAATGAATATTTTAAATGGTAAAAAAGTATATTTTCATTGAAATTCAATTTTGATTAATTAAATATTGAAAAACAATATTTTTTACATTAATTTAATGATTTGTGAATAATGTTAATCTCAATTGAAAAATATAACTATTGATCATGGATCAGACTTCTCCATTTTCAGTTCATCATGTAATCATAAAAATATCATGTGACCTTTATGGATATTTATAGTTATAAGAAATGAATAAATATATTACTAATTTTACTATTAAATTATTTAAATTTAAATATGTTATGAAAAAATTTAAAATTACTAAATTGGATTAAATAGAAATATCGATTTACAGAATATAAATAGTTTAATATATTAGTGGATTCCATGGTGGGATTACATAAAACATATCGAGTTAGTAATATGAATTGTGAAATTGTTGATAGATTAACTAAATGTTATCATTTTCATGACGTTAATGATAATACATAATTACATAATATTTATCAATACTGTGGTAGAGATCATATTATATTACATATAGTCTCCCATTCATTTATATCTAAAAGTTATCATAGATTCACCTCGACATTTTGTAAAGGAATATTAAAAGTTTTCTTCACTAAATTAATTATTTTTAAATCTATTCATACTAAATCATATAGATATATCTATATAGAAAAGTAGACAATAGATGATATTAGTCAGTATTAATCTATAAAAAATCAATAACATTAGGATCATCTACATATTTTGGTTGATATTTCATATAATAGAATTTTTAATTCTAGTATATAGATTGCTAATTTTGATGTATTATATGAAAATATATATAGGGAACCTTATATAGTAGTTTAGGTTGCGGACAAAAATTTCTTAGAACATAATTTTATGACTAAATATAATATAATATTTGAATGATTGAGAAACATATGAGGAATGAAAAATAAATAAGAAAATATAGATGGATAATCATAAGAAGCGTCATTCATATGAGGTAGATTTGAAGCATCCAAGGTTTTTATAAAATAATAATTTTAAATATATATTAATATATATGAAGAATATATTATTTATAAATTAAATAGAGAGATTTTTCTGATAGAATACTCGACACACAACACTGTGTTTCTTCCAATTTTTACTTTGCAGAGAACATTGAGTTATACTGAAAAAAATAAAATAGTTATATTATTATTTTAAATGGTTGTTAATGCATAGCCATTATATTAGTGGGAATAAAAAAACTTACTAAAATATGATACTACATGTTTGTAAATGTTTTTACTCTTATTGAACAAATTTTAGAGGCTTAAATATTAATGAATCTAATTTAAAAAATAATAAACTCTAATATTTTTAAACGGTCGTTTTACCAAATATTTATGGAAAAACATTATTAAATATTTTTTTTGTAAATTTAATATATTCTATTTGAAAATATAAATTTATTCATTTGAATAATAACATCTCAATTTAATTTGGTTAAAATTTTTGAATTTTTAAGATGAAAATCATATTTTTTTTTAAAAAGTTAAAAATGCTACTTTTTAATTCTAAACTGTTATTTAAAATAAAATATTTATATAATTATATTTTCATTTTAAAAGGTTTTAAAGTATAATTGGATTATTTGTTATCATTTAATCAAAATATATTCATTTTAATTAATTTCATATTGAAATTGGTCATAAACACATGTAAATCATTCAATAATTATTATTTCATAAAACCCCACTTTTTGGTTTTGAGAACATGAATTAATTTTAAAATATATTCTAAAAACTATTAGTTTTTAATTTGTAAAAAATGATTCAATATTTTGAATCATAACATGCTAATTTATTAATTAGGTACCTTTTATTTTTGGACATTATAAATAATAGCTTCAGTAATAATTTTATATACCCTTGTAAAAGAGTAAAGCTTCTAAATATGGGTAAAAATTAATATTATAATAATATTAAACTACCCTAACACATATTTTATTCCTGTTGGATGAGATATTTCCAACCATAGGAAATCATGGGTCTATTTTGGGTCCCTATGGATCTACTTGGGTATGACAACGACATGTTATAAGAATTAATTTTAAGTAAAAAAGAAATACAACATAATCATGGATATTTTATTAAATATATTTTATATGGTTTATATAAATTATATTTTTGAATTTGAATTTAATTTTAAATAAAATATTATTTCATATATCATGATATATTATTTCTAATTTTTAAGACTTTAAATATTGACTGATAATTATGAAAGAACGATGATGTAGTGATGACATAATTAATATAGGAATAAAATAAATGATTTTATAAATATTGAAATAAATATTATTTAAATAATTAATTTCATCCACGAGTTATATATTTGAATATTAAAATTTATGGTTGAATCAATTTTTCATGTTTAACTAAATCAAGATGTTATTTTTTATCTATAAAAATCAAGTATAATTATTATAAAAAATTGAAAAAATCCATAACTGAAAATATAAAATACTTTATTAAATGATATTAAATTCCTAAAAATCTATGATTATAAATAGTGTTTTAAAAAATCCCAAATATTTCACAAATTACTTTTTCTGGGCCATTTGATGTTATATGGTAATGACATTAACACCCAATTTGTAAATTACATGATATAATTATATGATTAAAAAGACTAGAATAAGGGTTAAAAGAAATAGAAGGATAATAAATATTCCTAACCTATATTAATATTATTGGATGATTTGTATTCAGTCACAAATCATATTATATTTTAATTTAATGAGTTTTGGACCATTTTTTATCGGAATTTAATTTAAAATAAATTAATATTTCAAACATTCCTAAAGTGCCATTCCTTTGTCTTAATAAAGGCCACCACCTCGACCAAATTACTCATATTTCTAAAGCCCCATGCAATGCCCAACATTAGAATGATATGTTGGATACTTTCCTAAATTCCTCTTAAACAACCATAGACATGTTAGAATGAAAATCAAGAAACCCTTTTGTCAAAAATCAAAAGATGTTACCTGATTTAGAGGTAACATCTTCTCTCATGTTCCTTCCCATTATTTTCGTTCTCAGCTCCCAGTTATCTTATTATTCCATGATTACATAACAACACCAATATCCTAAATATACTAGGATGTTTTAATGAGACATATTTGAACATGACATACACACACCTCCATATAATGGATATGAACATACTATTTCAGAGTTTCGGTAACTACTGCCTCACAAAACGATAATTGTTCAATTTTCCTATACCATATCTCATTGAGGACATTATGATGGAATAATTTTTATATAAGATATATATTATATTTATATTGTCTCTAGGATTGTGTAATTTGTATTTAAAATATACCATAATTCTTTCCATGATGTGTAAATAAAATTATTTCATTTGAGGAAGTGTGGACTACCGCCCATTCATAGTTATATGACCCGTTCATGCACAAAATAGAATGTATAACGAAAGGTTTTATTAATATTTTGACAAATACATTAAATTTTTATAAAAATTGTATTATAATTAACAATAATATCATTTTATTATTATTCTATTAGCATGATAATGAGTTGAAAGTATCATTCATGTATACATACATCCTATCATCTCCATGAATGGTTCATTTATTTTCTTTTCTCCAACATTTGTGGAATATCATAAGTACATATATACTAGATATATATATTATTTGAATCATGAATATCATTTTTCATATGATTTATTTTTTACTACATGTATAGTTTATATCAAAATATGGTTATTTTCGACTCATGTACCTTATATTGACTAAACGAATAATATTAACATAAATAATTATGTAATTTTAGTAACAATGTAATAAGTGATATAAAAGGTATAATATAGTTGAAAAATGATCATATGTAAGTATAAATTAACTTATGTTAATTATTCAAAAATAACTTGGAACATAAGTGATGAGTCAGATTCATGGTAGAGGACTTCGTCTCGATATTCTTTAATTGCGGCGTATTTTGATAATATTGGCCACCTTATTTTATAATGTGTATTATAAAACAATTTTACATTTATTTTTATTCAATTTGAATCATTTTATATTAATATTTTCCCAAAAAGTCAAAGTAATGCTTTAAACGTATGTGGTGGAAACGACCATTCATCCGCCGTAACCGTTATTTGATAGTTGGCATCCTTTATATGCCTTAATTTTTTTTAAAAAAAAAATAGGTTTTCACATTTTGTTAGTATTGTTATTTAATATTGTGTTTTAAATGGTTTAAATATTTCAATATCTTCAATTATTTTCTGACGATAGAAGTTGATTTTTTATCTATAATTTTATTATTTACAATATTTAATCTCCTATTAATAAATAATGGTACATGGATATTTGATGGTTGGTTACATGATAATCCAAATATGATAGGTTACATTTTTATCCACATACAGAGGGTTCCATGACACACCAATTATGGGTGTTTCCATTATATCGTCTAATACATTAGGTATGGAATTCGTCTTATAGTTATTCCATTTAGTGATATATGTGGATGTCTGTCGAATGGATATTCCCATTATGTATGATTATGTCTCATGATAAACATATATGTTATTTTTGTAATTATATGGGATTTATGTTAATCATATTATTTTAAATAGGTTAATCAATGTGTTTATATTTAGTTAAGTATATTGACTACTTCTTAAAGGTGAAAAGTATTTCATTATGATAATGTTTTCATAATTTTCATGTTATCCCCAGACTAAATATTTTCCTTCTTTTTGTATACCTTAATAATTTTTTAAATCTAATACCATGTTTTAAATTTTTTTTTAGCACATAAAAAATAATAGAGTCAACAATGGGATCATTGATGATTTATGATGTTAAAACATTAAATGATTCCATATACATTTTAAAATAGTGTTATTTAAAAAGTTATTGAGTATAATTTCATACTTGTAATATTTAAGTTGTTATGTATTTTTCATTACATAATTCTATAAAACACTAAATCTATAAATATACTATATATGAATTAATGTCAAATTTTTTACTTATCCTGACATTATGTAATGATTAATGCTGATGCCTTATAATTGATTTGAATTTTTTAGATAGTGTTAGGAGTTAAAATATTTTTAATATAACATCCATAAAATATATTTAAATAATGGTAAAATTAAAATTTCCAAGAGTTTGAAGATTACAATGTTGGTTCGTGTGATAGATATTTGTTCAGAATTGTTTTCTGCAGAGGAAACGTGGTAACTGTGTTGGGAGGGAATACAATGAAAAATTACCTTCAAAATCAACATCCTTATATGGTTAGAAAATGATCATAATAGTTATTTTGTAGTAATGGATTAGTTGAGTCAAGAGAAAAATGGTTGTGGTGTCCATGAATGAGAATAAGTAGACCAAATATAGTGGCATATATCGGTGGTAGATAATTTCATGAGGAAACATCCGCCTTAATTAGTAGGATCAACAGACCCTGTTAAATATTAAGGAGGGATTAAAGAATTGGAAACCCTTTTTTTGTAATGGGATATTCAGGCAATCAAATGTTTAGTCTTGGTATATATCATTTTGATGGTTAAGACAATCAGTATTGTTCAATTATTAATTATATCTATGGAATTTAAGATAGTGATGCCAGAGAATATGACGAATTTAAAAATATATTCACTGAGAAATATTTTCTTTTGGTTTTCTAACATTGGATTAAAATTCAATTACTGTAAATGAGAAAATAGAAAGAATATTTTGTGGCTGAATATGAATAAAATTTCAACCGTTTTTCACAGTAAAACTAAAATTTTATTAGGGATATTGTTAATAAGAAAAATTTGTTTTAATGAGGATTAATGTCGAAATAGAAAAGGGTGTTATCTTCTCATGAGTAAAAAATATATGATAAACTAGAACATTGAGATGAGATGGTAGAAATAGAGTTTTCAGATGAGAATGTATTCAATTATAAAAAATGAACAATTTTAGTTGGAATGAAATGGGAAATAATTCATAAAATAATCATGGAGGTAAGAAATAAAATTAGAACATCATAGTAGTGGGATAAAAATAATCCTGGAGAATGCTTCTCATATTGGAAGAAGTGATTTAGATGTGGTAATACTGGTCATATTGATCATAACTATATAGAATATTATAATGAAGGTAATGAAAAACTTAGTGAAATATGATTACGTTGCAATGAGAAATGAAATTTGGAAAATATTTTTCCAAAGTTGATTAACTATGGTGGAAACTAGTAATATTGAAAGCATACGAGGATGGTAAAATCATTTTCAATCACTAATATTGATGTGGGACTATTTAAATGATGTGGTAACATCTACAGGGTGCTCAATATATTTAGAATATTGATTTGAGGTCTTGGTATCTTCTAGTGAAGTTGAAGGTGCATGATATTCCAAATATATAATTCTGGACAAGATATCATCTTTTTGACTTTGTAGATATCACAATTGAGTTATTTAATTCACATTATATATTTATGAATATTTTGATTGGATTCATTCATTGGTTTCAGGATCAATTTGTTGTTGTTTTTAACGATGATATCTTAGAATATTATAAAATTTGATGAGAACATGACAGTCACATTAGGATTGCATGGAATACCTTATATGAAAAGATCCTCTGTGTAATGTTTAGTAAGTGTTAATTTTGGATGAAAAAAAATTATTTCCATTGTCAAATTGATTCTATGGATGAAATATCTTTTGACCTTTGTAATCCAAATTTTCTTCATGAGTGTATATGTCCTACAAATATCACAGATACTCATAGTGTTCATGGATTAGAGGGTTACTACCTAATGGTTATTGAAATCTTTTCTCAGTTATATATAACAATAATTATGATAACCCATAAATGGGATAAGTTAATCTTGACAAATGAATATGATGATTGATTTTAGGAACTGAATTGAATATCGGTAAATTCTCCAGTTCGGGCCTTGGAATCAAGAAATTAATAATTTTTTATCTATTGTGATCCATCATTATAAGGACATGGTTGTGTCCTAATATAGAATGATATGATAATTTCATATTATTCACATCAGATGAAACCTCATGAACTAACTTATCTTACATATGATATGAAAATTAGAGCAATAGTTTTTTCATTTAATATTTTGAGGTATTATTTATATGGAGTAAAGTGAAAAATATATACTTATTAAAAAATATTGATGTATATAATCACTCAGAATGAATGAAACATGAATTAAAGAAAATATATAGAACTAATAAAATATTTTTTTGCACGATCCATTATATTCTGGGAATGGACATTAATGTGTAAAAACAATATATTAAAACTCTAATTCAATATTATCCATGATACGTTTGGTTTGAGATTCATTGTATATTGATTTGATGAATTTTGGATTGGATTTTGTTGGTCTGGTTAATTCCACTATTTTTTATGTTGATGTGAAATCATATATATATGACAGCATTAAGCATGTATATAAAGAATTCGGTGATTTTTAGAGAAATGAAGAATTGGTTCAGAAGGGTATATTACATGAATTTCACATTGATAAAGAGTATGTTTTGATGAATAGAAAGATATAATGGGATCCTTGTGGTCCACAGTTGATGGGAGAGTTATTATGTGAAGCTCATTGTTCTTCATTTTCATCTCTTCATAAAATTACTAATATGTATAGAGATCATTTAGAGTAATACTGGTTGGATGGAATGAAAATAGATATTGCAGACATTACTGTGAAGTGTTTCAAATGTCTTTTGGTGAATGCACAACATTAATTAAAAAAGAGATTCTTCAGCCACTTCCAGTCCTAGATTGGAAATGGGAAATGTGTCCATTAATTTGGTTTTGGGGTAACAAATGAATCTCGAGGTAATAATGCAATCTGAGTTATTTTTTATCAATTGAATAAATATACAAATTGTCTTCCTATTAGAGAGACACTTTTTCTAGATCTACTTTCTGGATTCTATATTAAAGAGATAGTCAGGATTAATGGTTTTCCCATCTCCATTGTATTATATCGTGATCACATTTTCACATAATACTTTTTGAAGGGCCTTCTGAAGTCATTGGGAACTAAATTAAAATTCTATATCTCTTTTCATCCCAAATCAAATGGGTAGTTAGAAAAAATAATTCCAATCTTGGAGGATATGTTATATGTTTGTTCAATGGATTAAAATAGAATTTGGGGTCAACATCTTCTTTTTGTAGAGTTTTCTTATAATAATATGATTTATTATAATAAACAAATGGTAACATTTGATTCATTATATAGAAAGTTATGTGTAACTCAAGATATTTGTAATGAAGTAGGTGAATGGATGTTAAGGGGACCAGAATTGGTAGAAGAGATGCCCAAACAAGTTAAGTTCATTCATAATCACAAGAAGATAGCTCATAGTAGGGAGAAATGTTATACGGTTAACCGGATGGAGGATGTTTCTTTCGAGGTAGTTTATCATTTATTTCTAAATGATTATCTAGTGGAATGTGTGAAACGTTTTATTAGAAAGGGAAATACGAGCCTGAGATTCATCGGGACCAATAAAATCCGAGAGATTGTTGGATCTGTTGCCTACAAGGTGGCTTTACCCCCATGTTTATCCAAGGTACACAACTTATTTCATATTTCAATGTTCATAAATTATATGCGTGTTCCATATATTGTTTAGAGTTCAGAGATAGTTTAGTTGGAAGATAATATTTCTTATTAGGAACAAACAGTTACAATTCGTAACTACTTATAGAAGGGGTTCAGCAATAAGCTGATTCATTAGGTAATTATTTTTAAAAACCAAATGTTTGAAGAGGCAATATGGGAATATAAAAATGTTTTGGGGGAAAAGTACACTTATTTTAAAAGTAAATAACAAATTAAAAACTCAATTTCTAATTTTTTTTTGATATAGTATCCAAGGTAATAATTGAAAATTAATTTTTCATATTTACAAATATTTATGAAGAATATATTATTTTTTTGTTTAATAAGACACATTGTATGATAGATTACACAACACACAACAATGGGGTTTTTTAAAATCTTACATTTCATATTACATTGTGTTATTCAGAAAAATAATACCAATATAATATTATTATTATATTAAATGGTTGTTAATTCCTAGATGTAGTATTAGCGGGAATGAACATAAATAACAAAAATATGATTATATGTGTTTTTTAAATACTATTTATTTTATCTAATAAATTTTAAAAACTTTAGAATATAATAAATGAAATTTTGGGAAAAAAATAATCTAATATTTTTTTAAGTTCATTTACCCGCCTTTTGATGGAGAATCATTTATAAATATAGTTTTTTAACGTGTATATATTCTATTTGACTAATGAAATTGATTATTTAGAATTAGGACATAAATATTTTCTTTGGATGAACATTTTATTATTTTTTATAAAATCATATATTAATGAATTGTAAAAAACAATGGATTTTAATTCAAAACATTCTTTTCATCTAACTTATTTATTTATTTAGTTCAAACATTTAATTCCATTTAATGTTTAATTGGTATATGTTTTTATAATTTTAATAAATTTTGGTCATTATAAGGGATTTTCCATTGAAATAGGGTATAAACACGTATTAATCTTTTTATAATTATAATTTCATAAGAACCTTCTTTTTGGTTTTGACAGAAGATTTAATATTAAATTAATTGATGAAAATTAAGTTTTTTTAATTTGGAATATTTGTTTCCATAATTGAAATTATAATGTACAAATTTTATACATAGTTGGCTTTGAAGGACCCCAGGACACCCTGAGAGGGGTGGGGTGAATCGGGGTGATAACTTTTTCTTTTAAAACTTGTGACAAATCTTGTTCACATGATGGTAGGAACTTGTTGAACTTGTATGATGAATATGATCAGAGAGAAAAAACACACATGCAAAGATAAGACATAACTATTTTTACTTGGTTCACCACTAAGGGCTACGTCCAAGAAGCATATTCCGATAGGTTTTTGGTCGTACCTAATTCCACTAAACTTCACTATATGTAGATTACAAAGGTTCGGGAATAGTCACTCTATCCCAGGCTCACTGCCTTTACACAAGGTTCAGGGATAGCTCACATTGTCCCTCGAGTCACTCCTGTTGACCCCCATGGCTCACTGCCCTTGGTGAAGTCACACCCAGTTTAATGACGTGAAGGTCTCTTCGTCATTTCAATAGAATGCATCTTTTTTTGTTTGTATATGCTGTGTTGAAGTCCAATATTTTAATCTAAGACTAATCTCACTTTGCACCGATGATATTAGGCCATCATCCAGCATCCTTGCAGCTCCCAAAATACCGGCATACTCCAATATCTCCTATCATGCTTCTCCAAGACCAGCGCGCAAGTTTCAATAATGGCGTACAAGTCACTTCTGTAGTACAAATTCTGCGTGTAGGTGTCACCAACCAACGTGCACGACACTTCCTCTTTCAACTCCAAACTTTCACGATGCTTCTCCTTTAACTCCCAAACTCCCTTGGTTACACAACCAACAACCAACGCACATCCTCTACTTGCGCGACCCAATTACCACTTGTGCGACTCAACCACTTGTGTGACGAGAGCTCGAAAAATATATAAGCCTTGAAATTAATTGGAAATTAGGGGGTGGTCCTCTATTTATAAGAAAACTGGACCCCCTGCACGTTGTCGCACACATGACCTCACAACACGCAAGTCCTGGCGCACAACCTCAACTGCCCAATCCTCTGTCGTGCTACTCACATGCACAATCGCACCAATACTTGCGCGACCCTCTTTAATTTTCAATATTTGGACGTTCGGATCATGAATAACAATAGCCGCACAAGTTTCCAATCCTCCCAGGCACCGGTGCGCAAGTCCTTTCTCGCCGAGCATGTCACTTCCGTGACCACACCAATACTTGTGTGACCCTTTTCACATTTCCATCTTTCTACATTCTGATCTTGAAAAACTCTAGGTGTGAAAATTCCCTCTCTTTCAATTACATGGTGCACAAGTATTTTTTCCAAAAAAAACTTTTCTCCATTTGTCGATTTTAAGGCTCAAATTTTTTTCAAACATTGGGAAACGACGCCACCTACAATATTGTTGTCTTCTTGAACTTTATGATCACTTATATGGTGAACATTCTGAACATCTATTGAGGATTGTAAAGAAACACAAAACATACTCAAATTCTCTAATAGAAGACCCTGTTTTCAACAACCTCCCCCATTGGGGTTGTTGGAAATCCGAAAATAAATTCAATAGATCCTCGCCCATGTGAAAACCAAAAACGCATGAATCAAATCGGACAACACTCTAAGTCTATGTGAGAAATGCTCAGTGTAGAAAACAATAAAGAAATCTTGAATTGGGTTCCCGTGTTTTGGAATTCTCAATGACGCCCAAGAAGAATTACATGACCAATGTATTCTTTCTAATCCTTCTCATCACAGAATCATGACATGCCTAAAGATTCCAGAATTTATTCCTTTCTCACCCATTGACACGAATCCCAAAGAAAGTTAAAGTGTTCGTTGTTAATCTCAAACCATACTCCCCCTGGATTGTATCTCCCCCACAAACCTGCATCACATCCATAAACAGATAAAAACATTTTTCAAAAATAGGGAGAGGGGAATCACATAACCTCCTTATGCACTAGGAGGTGGCTGAACACCGAGGTTCAACCGATGTTTCTCAAAAACAGCTGCTGAAAGTCACTTGCTCATGATATCAGCCACATGCTCAGAAATTCCCACATGATCCATTCTAATCACCCCTTTCTCATCTTTTTCTTTGATAAATTGATATCTGATTTCAAAATGTTTTGTATGAGAATGCTGATTAGTATTCATCATGAGATCAATTGATCTCTTGTTATCAGAGTAAATTACAATTGGTAGATTCACCTCATCACCAATATCTGTAAGTTGTTGCTTCATCCATAGCAGTTGAGTGCATGCCTTTATGGAAGATATATACTCAACTTCAGCAGTACTCAGAGATGTAATTCCGTGTTTCTCGCCCAACTACCCAAAAGATTTTTTCCCAACATAGAAGGCTCCACCACTAGAGAACTTTCTTTTAAATACATCACCAACCCAGTCAGCATCAGAAAACATTGATAATTCACTGTCCCTGCCTACATCAAAAAATAACTCAAAGTTATGTCTTCATTGAATGTACCTCATGATTCTTTATTATTTCTACCACATGTTACTCCATCTGATTACTCTAAATGCGGGTTGCAACACATATGTAAAATAAAATATCTGTTTGTGTCGCTGTCAGGTACAAAAGGCTCTCAATGATCCTCCTGTACATAGTGGGATCAACAGAGGCCCCATCCTCATGCTTTACAAGTTTAGTTCCAACTTCAATCAGAGTTAACATTGGTTTAGAGTCTTGCATATTAAACTTCCTTAGTACCTATCTTGTATAATTTTCCTGAGAAATGAAAGTGTATTCCTTATTTGGAATCACTTGCAACCCCAAAAAAATATTTGAGCTCTCCAATCATAGACATTTCAAATTCGAATTTCAAGTGATTAGAAAATTAGTCTAATGATTTCTACAAGCTTCCACCAAATATGATATCATAAACATAGACTAGATCCATTAATTTATCTTTTAGAGAATTCATTACATAAAGATTGTGATCTACTCCTCCTATTTTGAATTCCATCTTCCTTATATATGAATCCAGCTATGAGTACCACGCCTGTGGTGCCTAGTTGAAACCATATAGATACATATTATGTTTGCAGACCATTGATTCATCAGAACCTAGAACAAAACCCACTGGTTGTTCATTGTAGACTTCTTCTTCAAGTAAACCATTCAAAAATTATGTCTTGACATCCATTTGATATACTTTATATCTTCTTTGGAGTGCCATGGAAAAGGAAATCATTATTTACTCCAGCCAAGCCACTGGAGCAAAGGATTCTTCAACATCAATGCCTTCAATCTGGGAGTATCCATTAAATACCAGTCGTGCCTTGTTTCTGATGACACATCCTTGTTCATCAAACTTATTTTTGATGATCCATTTCTTACCAATCCCATTTTCACTTTCGGGTCTCTGGACAGGATCCCAAGTCTGATTCTTGTCAATCTGATCTAATTCTTCATTCATTGATTTCACCCAAGATTCATTCTTTGTAGCTTTATCGAATGAGGATGGATCCAAAACTGACAGAAATACAGATTGCATGTTATTCCTCATCCTTCTAATTTGAGTGGGTGCACTCCAGTCCCCAATTATGTTGGATGGATCAATCTCTGCTCTTCGATTTCTCTTACGAGGTTCGGTTTCATTATCTTCAGCCACAGATGCTTCTTCATATTCTTCTTCTGAGTCAACATCATGATGTGACTGCTGAGTGCTTTTTATAACTTCCGCTATATCAGTATTTATATTTTCTCCATGTTCTCTTTCTTCCTTACTTTCAATAACATCATCATATGACGTCCTGGAAGCATTTGTGGTTTTCTCATCAATTAACATAACATCACTAATTTCCACAATCCTTCCTTGATGCTTGTTGAAACATTTGTAAGCTTTTCTGTTCATTGAGTAACCAAAGAAAATTACTTCATCTGCATTGTCGCCACATTTCCCTTGATTTACTTCCTTATTCCTGATGAAGCATTTACTTCCAAAGACACGAAATTATTTTAAAGTTTGATTCTTTCCATTCCACAATTCATATGGTGTCTTCGTCTCACCCATATAATGTCCTGTTCGATTCTGAATATACACTACAGCTTGAACAACCTCTTTCCAGTAATTTTTGAGGAATATGACACTCAATCATCATAGTTCTGTTCCATGTTGTTGACATGTCGATTACTATGTTAAACAACTCCATTTTGTTGTGGAGTTCTTACAGCAGCTACCTCATTTTTCATCCCATGATTATCCAGATAATTTTCAAATTAATTGGATGTGCATTCTCCTCCATTTCAATATCACAACACTTTTATTGTTCGTCCAGTATCATTCTCGATGATTCACCGATATGTTTTAATGCAGTCAAGGTCTTTTTTGTTTCCTTTTAATGACCATCACACATGCCATTCTACAATAATCATCTATTAAAAGGATAAAGTATCTTTCTCCATGAGTTATAGAAACATTTATTGTCCCACATACATCTTTATGAATCAGATCAAGAAGGTGAGACACCCTTTTCTTCTTTGGTCGATATGAACTGCAGACCAGCTTCCCAAGAATGCAGTCATCACAAGACTTTTCACACTCACACTTCAGGTTGGGAATGTCCACAACAATCCTCAATTTAGATATTTTCTCCATGTCTTGTTGATTGATGTGTGACAGTATCTGATGCCAAAAATTGTTTTCTTCTTCAACAGTCATGAAACATACATTTTCTTCACTATCAACCAGATACAAGTTTCCTTCTGTTATATATCCCTTCATAAGTAAATTTCTTTTCTTTCCCTTGATTGTGCAGCCTTTCTGATGAAAAGTAACTATAAGTCCTGAGTCAGAGAGTTGACTCATGCCGAGTAGATTATGACATATGCCATCGACGTAAAGGACTTCAATCTTCTTTAGTTCTCCATTAGCTAATTTGGTACTTCCACTCCCTTTGATTTTAAGAGCTCCATCATTACCAAATCGTACTGTACCATCAAACTTCCTTTTGATATCCATTAACAATCTGACATTACCTATCATATGAGATGAACTACCACTATCTAGAATCCATGAACTATTTTTCTTTATATGTTCGAGGGCCACCTATGCAAGTTTTGATTTCTCAATCTTCCTCCTTTCCTTCCATGAGACATTGGATTGAGTATATAGTAATGATGGAATTTCAATTATCTCTTCCACGTACGTAGGTTCTTCATAGTAAAAGTCTTCTTTGAACGGAGAAAACCTGTTTGAAAGAGAAAAATTGTCTTGCTGATGAGACATGACTTGTCTTGAATATCGGTACGAGGTTTTCATGTCCCATCTCTACCTGCAATTAGTAGTCATATGACCAAAGATTTAACAATGAAAACAATAACCATAGAAATTTTTTCATCTATAATAATTAAGATAAGAATTTTTATCCGTTATTTAACTCCTATATCTTCTCCATTTAGATCACTTCTTACCTCATCGTAATAAGACATGGTATGACCCACATAGCCACAGAACTGACAATTCGTGAGGGGAAATTTCTTCTCACTTGAATTTCTCCTCATACCTTCTTCCTTGGGAGAATAGTTAGATTGTATTTCATTTATGAATGTTTGAGGATAATTTTCTATTCCCCGTTTATTTTGTATTGAAGTTTCCCTTTTTAGCACTTTATGCAACATTTCAACTTGTTAAACATTCATCTTATCTTTCTTTTAGATATTTTCACTTCAAGTAGTTGATGTCTCAGCTTCATAGACAATTCCACTCTTTCCCATGCAAGCGGGTCTTTGATCACTCATGATTTTTCCAACCCCATCTAAACCACACATGCCTCTTGCCAATAATTATGCGTCTGAGAATCATCCAAACTATATTTTCTTCCTTGATTCTTTTGGAATTGATTTAGTCTCAAGTTTACCCGTATGAGTAACAACTTCTTCCTCATGACCCTCAGTAGTCGTGGATTTTTCATCTAGTCTGGAGGTGATGTCATTAATGGCATTTTCCTTCTCTTCAATTATCATATTCAGATCCACTACATCATCATTGCTTTCAATTATTTTATGCAATACATTCAAAAATTCTTCCAGTCGTTCAATTTCAGCTTCATGTTGATCAACGTATTCAGTTGAGTTTTCTACAATTGATTTCCACTTATTGAAACGCTTACATTTTTTCATAAACTTACTAAAAACATCCTTAAGATGCGTCTTGGGATCTTCCCAAGTCTTCAACTATTTTTCTCCACCAGTATCATCTCACTTTTCAACAGTGGCCATCATAGACGCATGGATCTCAGTTTTGAATTCTTGTTCTTCTTCATCACAGAATTTATTATCATTTTCTTCCTCTTCACAGACAATCCTTTTCCTTTGCATTTTCATTCTAGATTCGAAGTCTAACTTTTTGAGAAAAATTCTCTAATTCTTCACAATGCTTCCTTTGAATTTCACTTTTCCCTTCTATAACTTCATTGCAATGAGAGAAAGAATTTATTTTTCTTCTTCATCTTCAGCACTAATATATTTTGTAATTTATAGTTTATCCATGGCCTTAAATTCCAGTTCCTTTCTCACACGAGTCGTAGCATCTTTTGGTTTGATTCACATTTCATTTTCTACCAAGCTTCGTAGAAGGTCATTCAGAGAGAGTTTTGAAAGATCAATTTCCTCAAGGGATGATACATTTTCATTTTATAGGGGTGTAAGTCTTATCAATATTTTCTTCACAATGTCAAAATCTTTGATTTCTTATCCTAGGCCCCAAATTTCTCCAACTTCTTTAGTGATTCAATTAAAGAAGAAGTCTGCATTCTCATCTAGATTCATCTTCAAATCATCGAACCTATTGTGCAAAACGTGTAGTTTCTCCTCCTACTATTTTCTATATCCTTCATAAATATTCTCGAGTTTATCCCACATGTATTTTTTCTAAGGTGAAATTCATCACCATTAGGTAGATCTGATCAGAAAGGCATGTAGTGAGTACATTTTGTGCTTTAGCATCTGCATCAAGAATTTTCCTATCTTTGTTAGTCATAGAAGGATGATTGGAAGAGCGACATCTATTCCTTGAAAAGAAGAAAATAGAACATCCATTCCAAGAGATCTTATATGAGATCTCATTTTTTCCTTCCAGATCTAGGAATTACTGACATCGAAGTGAGGGACTCCTCTGACATTGACTGCATTCTACATTACGACAAAAGACAGATTCAACACCAACAACCTCCCTATGATACCACTTGAAGGACCTCGGGACACCCTGAGAGGGGAGGGGTGAACCAAGGTGACAACTTTTTCTTTTAAAACTGGTGATGGATCATGTTCCCATGTTGATAGGAACTTGATGAACTTGTATGATGTATATGATCAGAAAGAAAACATTCACATGCACCGAGAAGACACAACACATATACTTGGTTCACCACTAAGGGATACATCAAAGGACCATACGCCGAGAGGTTGTCGGTCGTACCTAATTCCACTAAACATCTTTAGAAGTGGATTACCTCGGTTCCAGAATAGTCACTCTGTCCCAGGCTCACTTCCTTTACAAAACGATCAGGTAGAGGTCACGACGTCCCTCAGGTCACTCTCGTTGACCCCCTGGCTCACTGCCCTTGCTGAAGTCACACTCAGTTTAAAACATGAAGGTATATCATCATTCCAAGAGAATGCATCTTTTGTTGTGTGTAGATGCTCTATTGATGTCCCATATTTTAATATGAGAATAATCTCACTTTGCACTGAAGATATCGGGAAATATTCTAGCTTCCATGAAGCTCCAAAAAGACCGGCGTACTCCAACCTCTCTTGGCGCGCTTCTCCATGACCGGCGCAAAAGATTCAAGAATGGAGCGCTTGTCACTTTCATCGTACAAATTGGGCACGCAGCTGGCACCAACCCACTTGCACGGCATTGCCTCTTTCAACTCAAAACATGTGCGACGCTTTTCCTTCAACTCCCAAATAGCCTTGGTCGCACAACCAACAACCAGCGCGCAACCTTTACTTGCACGACCCAACTACCATTATATTAATCATCCACTTGCATGACGAGAGCTCAAAAAATCTCGAAGTCTTGAACTTCTTTACAAATAAGGGGGAGGTCCTCTATTTATAGGCCAACTGGACCCCCTGCGTGGTGGCACGCAAGTGTCCTCACGGCGTGTAGGTCCCGGTGCGCAGCTCCAATCGCCCAAGCCTCTATTGCGCTACTCACTTGCGTGATCACAACAATACATGCGTGAACCTCTTTCTTTTGCCATATTTTGACGTTCTGGTCATGAAGAACAATATGCACACAAGAACCCATTTTTCCTAGGCACTGGCGCACAAGTACATTCTCGGCGCGAAGGTCACTTGATCGACCACACCAATACTTGCGCAACCCTTTTCACTTTTCCATTTTTCCATGTTCTGATATTGAAAAACACTAGGTGTGAAAGTTCCCTCATTCCTTTTCCATATTTTAAACTTCAATACTATTTTATTCTTGAATTGTATGATCACTTTGTTGGTACACGTTTTGAACTTCTACTGAGGATTGTCAACAAACACAAAACATATTCAAATTCATTCATAGAAGAACATGGTTCCAACAGCATTTTATTTTTTGTCATTATGAATAGTATCTTCAGTTATTATTTTATTTACCATGGTAATATTGGAAATCATGTAATTATAGGTAAAAAATAATATTACAATAAGATTATAATAAACTTACATATGTTCTAATCTTATTAGATGTGATATATAAGACAATGGGCATCCTTTCGTTGATTTTAGGACCCCATGGATCCACATGGATTCGACAATGACATGTTATAATATTTAATTTAATATAAAGAGAAATATAACGTAAATATTTATCATTTAATGAAAAAATAATTATTTGGTTTATATAAATGATCTCTTAGACATTAAATATTCATTATTAATAAAAAATTCTTCCATTTGGGTATTTTATTAATAATTTTTTGAGTAATATAGGGGAAGATAATTATGACACGATGATTATGTAGTGATTTCATTACTAAATAAATGATACAAATAAATGATAATATATATTAAAATAACTATTATTTGAAATAATTAATTTCATCCATTACATATATTGGTTAATATGACATGTTCGTATTTATTCAATGTTTTTTTATGGAATCATGTTGTTATGAATTTTTAAAAAAGTAATGTATGAATAGTTTCCATAATCGACATAATTAATAAATAAATATATAAAATAGTCATTAAATGATATTAAATTCATGAAAATTTATGATTCTTCCAAATAGTCATGATAAGTTGAAATATGTCATAAATTACTTTTTTGGGTATTTTGATATGATATTGTAATTACATTTACCCACAATGTGTAAATAACATGACATCACGGTATGATTTAAAAGGTAAAATAATGGTTCATAAAAAAAGATAAGGATATAAAACATTAAAAAACCTATCCAAAAATTATTGTATGATGGGTATTCAAACCGAAATCATTATATATTCAATTTATATAAAATTTGGAAAATTTTTAATTTAAATTGAGTTTATTAGATATTAATATTTCAGGACATTTCAAATGTTCCCCTCTCCCCTCTAATAAAAGGTGACCACCTATACCCACCTTATCACACCTCTCAAGACCCATTGATAGTCCAAATTATGCTACAATAATCTCATAATATCCTTTCCTTCCAGCTAGAATTTTGAACATGGGTATAATAAAATTCAATAAATCATTTTTATAAAATTAAAATAACTCACCTAATGTATATGTAACATCTTCTCTCAGATTAATTTAATTTATTTTCATTATCCACTCCCTATACTCTATTTATTCATTAATTACATTTAAAACTAGTACCCTAAATTTATTAATATTTTTAATGAAATTTATTCAAACTACACTTACACAGACCTACATATGACAGAAAATTTATTTTATTTATTTTTGCAACACTTTTTGGTTAAGTGAGAAACCACCATAAAAATCACTTTGAGGATATGTTTCAACCAACATTTCATCACAAGTAACCATTAACGGGTGAGAAACGATCATTGTCCAAGACCAAATCCATCAAAAAAACACCACAAAAAAATGAAAGATCGTCACTTTGTGTCTAATTGTGATCCAAAATCAAGATCCTATATGATGTGAAACATTATCATCAAATCCACTAACACCATCCTAATTTTCCAATGAAACATTTTAACCAGCCCAATGTGTGGTCGTACGCAAAGAGTGAGTCCAAAAGAGTATAGAAGGATCATCAAATGCCGTTATCAGACAATGGAACACAAAAATAGAACCCCAAAGGGGGAAAACAATAAAACATGGGAGAAAAAACAAGTAATTGATCAAGCACCGAGCATTCCTAAGGTCGCCCATTGGGACCTCTTATTAACTCGGGAAAAGATAATTTTTTATTTTTCCCTTAAAACCCCTCTTTGGGGCAATTTTTATAGAACTATATTTATATATGACATCTGTTATATTTATATTCTCTCTATGATTCTGTAAATTTTATTTTCAATATACAATTATTCTTTCCATGATGTGTAAATACAATAAATACATTTGATATAGTCTGGACTAACACCCCCATAATGTGTTATGAATTTTTTATGCAATACATGGAAAAAATAAAGTAATGATTTTTAATACTATGATACATAATTTACATAACTATACAAATATTATTATAATATATAATTATATCATTTTATTATTATTCTTTTAGTATGAAAAAGTGATGAATGTAGCATTCATTCGTACGTACATCCTACTGTCTCGTTGAATGACACATTTATTTATTAAATAAAAACATTATGGACTATTATAAATACTTATATACTAGAAATATATGATATTAAAATACTGAATATCAATTTAGATATACATTACTTTTGAGTACATGTATAATTTATATCAAAAATAGTTAATATTCGACTCAGGTACCAAATATCAACAAAAATACAGATATTAATGTAAATAACTATAAAATATTTATAACATGGTAATAAGTAAAATAAGGGTAGTAGTAAAAATGAGAAGTGTTCTGGCGAAAATTTTAATAAACATAAGTTTATTATTTAGGATGAAAAGGAACATATGTGACGAGACAGACTAGAGTTAAGGGACTTCGTCTCAATCTTCTTTCATTGAGGCATATTTTGAAAATATGCACCTCCTTCTTTTATACAGCTTATAATAAAACCCTCGTACTTTTAATTTAATTGAAAGGGTATATTTTTATATAATAATTTTACAAAATGAAAAAATTATTGTTTTTAAAGTATGCCAAGACAATGACCTTTCGTCTGCCATAGTCATTATTTGATATTTAGCTTCCTCCATAGGGCTTACTGTTTTTTAACTAGAAAAGAAATATCATATTCTATTTTTGGGTGATCTGGTGGTGAAAAAGGTTTTTGAAATGGATTTAATATTTAAAAATATTAAATACATTTATTATCATTTCAAAATAAACTCTATTAGTCAAATGTTAATATTTCAAATATTTTAGGTGTTGTAATTATATAATTGTACGTGGACATTTGATGGGTGGTATATGATAAACCAATGATATGATGTTTTGTGATAAACCAAATATGAGTGGTTATGTGATAAAATAATGATGGGTGGATATGTTATATCCTCCAATACATCTGATTTAAATGTCGGTAATATGGTTATTCCAATTAATGATATTGGCGGTTGTCAGTCGAATGGTTATTCCCTTTAACTATGATTATGTCCCACATTTCCTTTATATGTTATATTTTTCATTATATTGGAATTATGGTAATATTTTGTTTACAAAATTGTAAAAAAATATTTTTATATTCAATGAAGAATATTTAATACATTTTATAAGTGAAATGTATTACTGTATGATAAGGTATTCAATGATTTAACGTACTCCCCAGACTAACTGGATTTCTTCTTTTTGTATCCCTTTATGATAATCCCATATTTTGATTTTTTATCAAATGATATAATTAATAATAGCATCAAATATTTAATCAAGGGAAATTTATGATGTCAAATAGGAAATGATATCATGTTCCTTTTTAAAGAGTATTTTGAATGGTTATTTAGTATAAGTGTCTACTTGTAATATTTAGGTTTTTATGTGTATTTTTACACATAATTTTATAAATCTAAAAACCTGAAAAGATCCATTTTTAGAATTAATGTCCAATTACATTCATATATCATGATTACGTAATGATTAAGGATATGTTATTATAAGTTTGATCACATATTTCATAAAAAATCACTCTGTAAAAGCGGTTGGCATTTTTCTATAAAATGGAATTTGTGTCAAAATTTCATTGCAATGAGTAAAATCATTTATAATTATAGATCATTTTCACATATAGTGAAACAAATTATGTGTCTATTTTTATTACATAATGTTTTTAATGTTTCTATATTGAATTTTTTTTTGACTGATGTATCTCATGTTTAATCATGAATGTTGTTTATATGTAAGAGACACATTTATATGAGAAACCACCTATTTAGATTTTATACATTAGAGAGATGTGGTTATGTGATATGTTGGGTTAGCATGTTTAGGTTTTTTTGAAACCCCATATGATTGAATAATCAATAGGGGAATACTGAAATTCTATATAAGTAAACTATCCCAACTTCATTAAAAAATTAACACAAATTTTTAATACAAATTTTCCATATTATATTAGAATTAATTTTTGATATTTTTCATTGATATTTTATTTTTGAATGATATAGGTAAAATTATTATTTTTAAATAAAACCATTTTTCATTTTATGTATTTAAAATTTCATGTTCTATTATGGATTTTTTCAATATATAATTACATTATTTTTATTGAAAATACAAAATAATGTATTATTTCAATCATTATTATAACAAATTTTTTATAAAACATTTATATATTTAAAATGATTGGTTTTTGGAAATTTATTTTTTATCACATTATGTTGGATTAATTTTAAATTCCTTTTTACATATACATTGAAGTGATTTAATGAAAATGGACACTAAATATTAAATCAATATAAATAATTTTATTTCTTCAACTTAATTTTTTTTTCATAATTAATATTAAATTTTTTTCCCACACATAATGTTGAATCAAGCTTATCGGAAGTTAAGTTATATTGATATAGGATATAATTATCAAAACATTGAACTTTTTCTTATTCTAGGAGTTATTTTCATCCAAATATTAATATATAGATTTAAATAATGTACATATAAAATTATTTATATGTTTTTATGAAAAAACATAAATTTTGAGATTATAAGATATATTATATTCAAATTTAAATCATTTTTTTATTTTTTCATATAAGGGATTGTTATGATATTCCCTTTAGTTTTTCCATGATATAAATGTTCAAAAAATTAAATATTTTATTAAATATTTAAAAATATAAAGGAAACAAAATTATTGATTTATTTGTTGGTAATTTTATTTTCAAACAAAAATTAATTATTTTCATAAATTATTTATTCATAATTTTTTTCTTATATCAAATTTAAATTCATAAAATTAATGAATTTTAACTAGATTTAATGTATTACAAAATTCAAACCATATTTTTTAATTTCTTGAGAATACCACTTTTATTTTTGTTCATATACTGATGATATCATGGTAAAAATATTTTTTATCACAATTATGGATAAAATTATTTTAATTTATTTTAACATCGATATAAAATTTAAAATGAATAAAAAATAAAACTAAATGATATTTTTGTGTTTTTTTAGACCATTCCACACCTTATTATCTACTTTTTGGTTACATTGTTCGACATTTACATGAATATTAATGTACATTAATTTAAATCATTGATTTCATATAATTGTTCAACTAACCTCACATGTAAATGGAAGACTCATATCATATCATCCATAGAAATTTTAATAAATCTAGATCAACCATGTCCTACAAAAATAAATTAATAACATATATCCAAACATCATATCAGTCATTTTTTTATTATAAAACCATAATTGGGAATGATTTATTATTAATCAATATGATATATGAAGAAGGCGATGATAACGAATGAATTTGAATATTTGGATTCACGGTAATGGAAATATTTACATAAAACCTCATTTTAAATGTTTTAGAGATTTATTTTTTAAATAATTTTCATAAATTCTGGGCAATTTTTTTGGAAATAGTTTTATTGAAATTTACATTTTCTTTTAATTTTTATTTTTGTTAATTTTTTTAAAGGGTAATTTTATATATATTATTTAACATGTTTTAAGATTTTAAAAAATAAAATTGTTTTTTCTATTTTTATATATACAAAATAAAAAAAATTATGACCACAATAATTTTTGTTGGAATTATTTATTTATTTATATGATTACATGTATTGATCATTGTTAAAAAATATTTTCCTTGATTATGTATATTATCAAAATGGGTTTTGAAATGGATTGAATATTTCAATATCCAATTTTTTTATGGTGGATGTAATGAATATTATAATTGAAATTTTTGACTTTATATGCCATTATTTTCAAATAGTTCCAGGGAATTGATTATTATGTCTATTGTTTCTAATATAATCCATATAAAATGGATCCATTATAAACCATGGACATGAGGTTCCATTATAATTCAATATCAGGTTAACCAAATATATCATTATAATGAATTAAAAAATGGGAACAATTCAGCTTAATAGGTTTCCCTAAGAGGTTATTGAAATTTACCTATAATTTTATTCCATTTGTATGGGTGATATAAAAATGATATCCCATGATTCATATATGATTTAAATATTATGTCTATGGTTATCTAGAAATATTATGATTCCATTTGGGAAATATATTAGATTTTGATTAATGTAACGTGAATGATACATCATAAGGGTTAAATGAATAGTTTTTTTATAATGAATCTCAGCTTATTTTATATTAAATAGAAATTTTAATTTTTTAATTTTACCATCAATATTAATTAGTATATTTTTCAGAAAAAATTTTTGTTGAGAAGTTTCATTTTTGTATAAAAATAATTATTTGAGTTAAATATATATTTTAAAAAATAGTTTTTTAATATTTATTGAATATCTGATTTCATTATATTTTATTTTTTCATGTACATAGAATTTAATCTCAATCCATTTTTTAAAATAACTTTTAATGGGTTTTATGGATTCCTAGTGACATTGTATATGATAATATGAAAAATGTGAATATTTGGAATGATAGGGAATGTTTTTATTGCCTAAAAGTATTTTATTTTCATAAATCAATTGGTTGTCTAAGTGTGTACAATTTTCTATGTAATATTTATTTATATAATCATGATGGATTAATAAAAGAAAAATCTAAACCAGAATGAAATTCAGAAATGCATGAAAATGAATTGTTTTCTAAAGGGAAAATTTATAGATTATTAATGATTAGTCCCTTTTTCATAACATCATCTGAAGATATAAATATTTATCAATTAATCATTGTAATGTAACCTCAATTATTTAATATAGATAATGTTGTCTACATCATCTAGTCTATATTTTTTACTTTTATCTATGTTATCTTAAAAAGAGAATCTAATGTATTTACTCCACATGGATTTTATCTGATATACAAATGTAATCGTTCAACTCTCTACTAATATTTTCATTTTATTGAAAATAAATTAAATCAATATTAATTTCAATTCATAAATTGATCTATTTTTTTCAATCAATTTTTCATTTTCTATTAAATTAGTGTCATGTAACAATTCAAGACTAAAAGATATCATTTTCTCAAATTATTTTAATGAAATATATTTTAGATAAAAACCACAATAAATAATATTAAACATAAAATATTGGAAGACATAAATTTATAAAATAATAATGAAAACTATCAAAAATAAATTAAAAAACATGTTAAATGAATATAATATTCCATGAAATTAAAAAATAAGGATTAGTTAAAATTAATGAACTAAATTAAATTTTTTTTTCATCCATGAGAATAAAAATAGACACGGTAAAAGAAAATTACAACAGGGGATAATAAAATAAATACCTTAATGGGTTCATCAATAACAAGGATCCCAATATTAATAAGCGATAAGAAATTAAAACATAAGAAAAAATAAAAATATTATCATTTATCACAATAAAAAATCAATATCACACATATAATACAATAATATATCATCAATTACCTAATGATATAGGGAACTCATATGAAACTCATTTACCAAATTTAATCCTTCATAGCCACCATAGCACCAAATAAAATAAACAAATAGAACAGAATTTCCAGGAAAACCATTGTTTTGATAGTCCAAGAACTCATAAGGCCATTCCTTATTCATCATGACATCTAAAACTTTTATCACATTATGATCTACTACATATGAATCATCATGGTGATACTGATATTGAAAATTTTATGTGCAATATTTCATGGATTTGGTTTAGATATGTGAGTAGTTAAAAATATATGAAAAAAATGCATTCTCCATAAAAACAAAATAAATAATTAATCTTATAGATAGATTAATCTTGTTGCTCAACATACACATCACATTATGAAGACATACATTAAAATATACATGATATCTAATATGAAAATCTATAGGTATCTTCATATGATCTGGACATAAATTATTTTTTTCCCAATAAACCTACCTTCATTTAAATAATTAATGCCTTGTATAACATATTATGTTATAATTACTTCATTAAGATAGCTGACTCTATAGTTGTAGACCGGAACTATAAATATATACTAGGTAAATCATAATTTATTCCCAATTTGACAATACTAATTGTTTAGTTATATCTAGTCTTATATAAAATGAAATCAATTATTGATGATTCTCTAATGAGAATTTGAAATTTAAAACCCTGAAAGTATTCATTTATTCTAAAATTTTGATTTCTTAGTCTGCGTGTTCATCCTTCTATTAATGGTAGTGGTTGTTGGGCCATATTTGTCTATTAAAATCAATATAAAAGCCTCTAACTCTTGGGGGTAATGACAGTGATTTTGATCTATGATAATATTCTTCGAAATTAAATGATACCTCCCAATTTCAAAAATATGTTTCTTTGATATAAATCCTATAACATCTCATAATTAATTATAAATATGATTTAATACATTTTCATGACGTTTATAACCAACCAAATAAAATCATATCCACAAAAAGAATGGTGTATGAAAATGATGATATAAATAGTTAAATCATCCCACATCAACATGAGAACCTAAAAAGTATGAAGTAACCCAATAAAAAAGTGGTTGGATATCATTATATTTATTCTGACTCGAAATCATGACACAAACAATGATAAAAAACTCTTTTCCAATGAAAAAAAACAAAATACCGAAGTAACGATATATATTTCTCACACCCGGATTTATTACTAAGGGGGGATATAAAATCTACAAATTAATAACTGTTAAATCACATAATTAATGAAGTTCCACCAAAAAAAATTCAATATTTCATACATCCAAAAAATATCCATCCTTATAATAACTAAAAAAACTCGACTATATCAAACATCTAGAAAAAAATATCCAATGTGAGATTCCTCAACCTGTAGCACCAAGGATGATTTCAGGGAAATGTAATAAATGTGTCTTATATTATAATAAAAATTATAAAAACATGTATATAAAAATGATATTCAATCAGAGTATAATATTCTCTTAACTAATTAATAAAATATAAACATGACTTTCTACTCAATATCATTACAACAACATTCAATGTCCCCAATTTATAATAAATTTTATTGACTTAATCCTTCTGAAATTATATCAACAAAAAATTTCAAAAGTTCAAATCAGGATGGGAGAAGATGTCCCTGAATATCTTATTATTATTAAAGACTACCTAATTCTTACCTAAGAGATATTGTCATAAAATATCATGGTAAAAACAATTTGTGAAGGATTGAGATTATGAGTACCATATTTATTCTCATTGAGTCATAATTTTGGAGACCTAGAATATATTACTAGTCATTAAAATAGAAAACTACGACCCAAAATAATGCATATAGCACCACAACAAATCTCAAACAGAAAACCTTCCTTCAAAAATGGGGGACATTTCCACTAAATGTATTCATTTTAAAATACTGAAAAGTATCCTGAAACATGTTAGTAAGAAAAAAGGATTGGTAATTAATTATTTATTATGTTAGAATATATAAATTCTATAATATGTTATGAAATAATATAATTTAATTTTATAAAATACCCTAAAACATATAAATATACAGTAAATTATTTTAGAATCCCATTAAACAACTGCATCAGAATTGATGGATTGATGATTATTCAATACTAAGAAATGATATTTCAATTTATTTCAACACTATATCCTATAATATAAACATTAATATCCTCCCAGATAGTTTATGATGTTGTATAATCAATAATGTGAATCACTATTATATTAAATTCCCCAATTTATACAAAAAATACAAATGGGTATTCTTTATGAATACCATCACAAAAGAGTTATATAGAGAAAAAATTCATGAGTCTAATTAACATGGATGCAGTGTTATAGCACTGAAATGAATTAATGTAAACTCATATTAATCATGAACTCAAATGAAGTGAGTATTTGGAATAACCAATTCCTTCAGCCTCAACTCATGATATATTGAAAAAAATAATTTATAGCTATTTACCTACCATAAGATAATAAATATGACAAACTCAAATTGACAGGGGGTCATTTTGTCATTTAGACCTAATTATTGTGATTATAATAAATAAATAGTCACCTACTACCATTTTATTTTTCGATAAAAAATATCGCAGAACCCCAATGAACATATTTTTTTGAATAAAAAATATACATAAGAGATTGTCAATTTGGATCTATAACTCATTCATGTTAAGAGGTGTTATCCAATAAAGAGACATCAATATTGGAACAATATGACTGTAACCCTATCCCCAACAAAATTTTTCTCTCAGGGTATAGTTTCACAACCCCATGAATGAATACATTATGTTTATCATATGAACTACTAAGAAATGCACATTTATAGGCCCCAATTAAAGAAAAAATATAGTAATACATAATAGAAGGTAGACAAATAAAATGTATTTATGACATATAATGTTGTATGTCTTTGATGAACACCACACTGTCACTATTATAAATTATGAATAAAACATGCCTTCATAAGTATTTAATTACAACCAATAAAAAATAAAATTAATACTTAATAAGGATTATTTTAATTAATTAAATTAAAAAATACATTGAATCTCTCAAAGAGATGATTTTATAAAATTACCTCGCAACCTCTAAAAACATAAAATAATCCAACTCATCCTACAAAATATGTTGTCAACACAATGTCAATTGGAAACCTTTTCACATAATGTCCTAGATCCTTGACTAAGGTAGGTTAATTGATGGATTATATAGCTCAGGGATCATACTATAAAAAACCTATGATGAATGAAGGAAATTTTATATCGTACAACATCTGAATTTCCCAATGCTTGAATAATTAAAGTGTATTTTTTTACCCCCAACTATCCCCGTGTACACTATAGACATTAGGAAAACCACATCAACATATGTTCTCTTCTATCATTCTCTACGGTTATGGGACATTTTAAGGCTTTACTAAACTAACATATTCTTCACATAGTGGATTCATACACAAAAAACATTGATTTGACATGTTCCTTATAAGATACTAGTTCAAATACATAACCTAATGTGGACTACCAACTCCGTGCTGACAATAGATAAATTTTTGATACAGAATATGCAACTATTTATGACATAAATATAAAACAAATTCACATCCAGTATTTACATTAATATATGAGATTATATATCCATGTAAAAATGGAAATGTTGAATAAGTTGAGGCTTATACACTATGGAATGGAACATCATATTATTAATAAACTGAAGCCCATATCCATAGAACTTTGTTGCAATTATTTATTACTCCAAGATCATTTTAATAAAATATATCCTCTCTAGAAACCCAAGAAACAACAGTGTCATGATTTTGGTGGCATTAAACTGAATCATTCATGGAAAATCCTCATTGAAATTACCCAATATAGAATCCTCATCTAGAAAATGTTTTAATTTATATAAACATTGTTTATTGAAATTCACACTAAAATCATGCATTCTAGAACATCCTTTTTAGTGGAAAATTATCTAATTTTATTGGACCTCCATCAATGTCAATGAGTAAAACTAAACCAAGAAGTAGTTACATAATTTATCCCATTATACTTTTATATCTTCAAAACACATGAGATGTAGAATATACCTCTAAATGTTATATCCCTACAACATTATAGTAGTAAACCTTATCTAGTGAAACTTCCTAAAATGGATTAAATGGAAGGAAAATTATTTCACTTCCATCAACAACTAAGTATTTGAAAATAATAAAAAAAACATAACACATCTTTATAATCATGCACATAAAGAAAATAAATTTCATCCTCTACATGTTGTATTTATTTAATGTAACAATATGATGATTTATGGGAAAAACATTCTAAATATCATTATGTTGATATAGGTGAGGCTTTTAAGAACTAGATAAATACATACAAATTCAAAAACCACTCTATACATAACACAATTGGAATATGGTTTACTCATGATTCATTATGTTTGGTTTATTATCATTCCAATTATATTTATAATTGATACATATTCACAATAAATTATAATGCATGATCATTTCCATATTCCCTACCCTTCACATATCATCTCATCACATTGCATGTTCGGTAAAAAATATTTTGTTCACATCATATCATTGAAGACATATTATACCATTTTTTTATTATATACATTAAATAAATTTCAAAATATATATACTTAATATTTTTCACATTCAATCAATAAAATTATCATTAATTACTATCACCATGATATATTCTAAATCTAAACTATAGGCTTTGATATAATGTTTTCACAACATCCAACCCCTCCACAATACCCCTCATTTTATAGTAATAGATGTTGGTGTGACCCATGAGGATCACATATATTGGTCCAATCATGGGAGACTACAATGAGGGTATAAGTTAACATAAATGGGAGCTATAACCATCTAAATTTCTATAATTTTACAATTAACCACAAATGAAATCGAATAATCAAATAATTTATCCCAATTCAAATACATGATGTAATATTATATCAAAAAAGTTAAATAAACAAATTATCTAAACCAATCCTATGAAAATGACAACAACACTCACAAAACCTGAATAACCCTCTCTCTTTAATATAACACATATATATTATTGATATCCTTTGGTAATCTTAAAAACAGATATATATATATATACCAGTGATCATATAATAATACATAGTAGGATAATCCATAAATCATTTATACAAAATTCGGTAAAAATATATTATATATATAGTAAATAGGTAGTAATACCATCCCATCAGCTAAATTATCTAAAAAATATTTCTCTCATTACTTAAAAGAACTCAATATGTTTCACCATAATATACACAACATTATAAGAGATTATTTTATATATAAATGGAACACTTCTTCCAAATTCCTAATTAGAAAGGTCACCTAAACCCTAATGAATTAAATAGTTCTTCTCATATCCTCAAAAATTTAAATACTATAATTGGTTTATTATCATTAAAACAATATCCACATAATATGAGCCACAACATAATCAAATTCCTACTAGTATATGTCATGATCAATCACATCCCTATATAAATATGCACTATAACATATTACAATATAGAATCAATATAATTACACATTTAATACAAATATATGATATAACCATAGGCCTCATGATACATCACATATAATATTGAAATTTCATAGAACATTTATTTCCTGATATGGTGTACAATGAATATTTTAATATACTATAGCCTAAACATGTTCACATATTAATTCTATATCATTAAGAGAGAAAATTATATGGGAGAATTCAAACATTTTATCCATTAATACCAATTAAAAAAAATAAAATATATGTCTAATTATAGAAATCAGTTTTCTAAATTTTAGAATAATGGTGTGACATAAGAATTAAAATAATATAATAATAATATACCACAAAACCAAAAAAGTTGAAGCTATAAAAATATAATATAATTTAATATATAACATTCAACATGAAAACCCAACTTCAATCTTGATGAAATAATTTCATAACAATCAAACCTGAACCCATCTTAAATTCCTTATTATGAATTTATTTAGCCACAAAATCATTTAATAATATTTCAAAATCATCCATAATTATAAGTCATTCCTATTTTAATAATTTTCTACCTTTCAATTTTTTAATTTATGTCATTAAAATTTATTAAAATATAAACATCCTATGATAACTTATTCATCTCTAAAATAACACCTTTTAACCACTAACATGAATGAAACTATTTTTATGTTTAATATGATAAAAAATATACCAAATGGAGAGTGAATAAAAATAACAAGTCAGTAATAAATTTATAAACAAATTATATTCATTGTAAAATAAAAATAAGTTTCCAAGTCTGAGTTATCCATTCAACAAAATCATTACAACATTCCGTCATTATCCACACTACCCATCATCATCCAAATCAATCCACCATAACAAAAATAATATAAATATTTGAAAACCCCTAAAAGTTTACAATAAATAAGAATTTATTAATTCATATAAAGGGTTTAAATATCATTTTTTATCATTTAAATAATCATTTATAATTATAAATTTGTAAATATGATGATCAAATGAAATATTAAATTTCAGGCATGTAAACATAATATAAAAAGGATCCAAACACATTTAAAATCTATACATAATACCAATAATAATCATAAAATTTATAGTCCTCTGTTTAGGAATATATTCATTAGATTATTACAAAAATAATAAATATAATCCAAAAATGATATATAATCTATTAATTTTATAATTACATGATAAGAATGGAAATGTAATCTTTATCAAATTCATGTAAGAAGTTGATAATTATTTTATTTTTCACAAAATGATTTAATATTTTCCAAAATTATTAATACTAAATTTATTATTAATATTAATAAAAATATGAATGTGAGGTTCATATTTTAAATAAAAAAAATCCAATTTAACCAAAAATGTATCCTGTAGTAATATCAATAATAATTCCTCAATGTGAAACCAAAAAAATATTTCATACGTTTTAAATTATATTTTTTCTCATTTATCCTCTCAAAATTTGAAATTTCTCATTATTAACTAGAATATAAATAATGATAATTCAAATTCATTTATAAAAATATAAGTGAATTTAAGGGTTCACAATCTGGGTTTAAATACTTTTTCCAGTAACTATAGTTGAGAAAATTGTAATTGGGACTTCCCACACATCATAGGTGATTTAAATTCTTCTTACAAAGTACATCGAACATGTACAATAGGTGAGATAGTGGTTAATAAATCATGACTTCCATATAATAAGATCACATCATGTATGCTTCATGGTTCTTGTATACTTATATGGAATTGGTAATTCTCTTTAGGTTATCAAGATCGTGTAGTGTTTTATGTAGTTTAGAAAATAGAAACTGTTAAAAATTTTAGTTCAAAAATTTAAATATAAATAAATTGAATAATATATATCAAAAATTGTGTGTTTCTAATTTAATAGTTGTTAATGAATTGATAATTCGGTAAATCACGTAAAAGATGAATTAATTTTTATTATTCATGATGTGGTTTCAATATATTTCAGGTATTCAAAATATAATCAAGGATAATTAAGGGGATTTAATTTTAAAATTACTTCAATTCCAAATAAATGACTTTTATTTTAAAATAATTATATAATGTATTTTTATTATGTTTGACATTGGTTTATAGTTGTCAAACATAATATCAATATTTCTATGATTTCCCTTTTAAAATATCAATTTAAATAAACAATATATGATATATATGATATCTAAAAAATTTCAAAATATTTAATTATTACATGAGCTTATTTTACAAAACAAACTAATGATTATTTCTCACTCTGAACTACTTTATTTCATAACATAATCCTACAATTTCACTTTAGAAAACATTACTTCCATAACATATTCCCATGGATTGTCTCTTGATTTCATTACATACATAACATAATATATTTCTGTAACTCATGATTATTATTCTATCATAATTGGAATTTGAGTATTTACTATAGTGTATGTTATCATTGTATGTTCTCTTGAGTTATAAACATATATATATTAGTATCATAGCATAACATATATAAATTAATAAAAATAAAATTTATCTCATAATATAATGTTTAAGTTCTTCTTGACATTAATTTTATTACATAATGAAGTCTCAACCATTGTATTGGTATTAGTTTAATGAAATAAAATTATATCTCGTTTTGACACTATATTACATTATCACATAATGAAATTTTGATATAAATTTACAATCCAATATGTATATTATTATTAAAAAATATTAAATAACATATATAAGTATAAAATATATATTTTTTTGTATAAAATAATTTAATATTGAAAATTGAAATAATCTTATCAACTCCCAACAACTAATAGGATACATCCCAATACACTCTAAATACAAAAAATATGATAAAAAAATTTGTTTGGAATTTTTTTCCAATATATAAATAGTATATATTGGATATTCGATAATGGAATTTGATTAAATATTTGGTTATCAACTATTTCAACTTCATTTTACTATTATGTGAATATATCTTTTTCATCAATTGTTTTTTATCTGATTTCTACTATTCAAACATTTATTTATTGATTTATTACGGAAGAATAATTTTTATTCACCATTTTCACTATATTAACTTGTAAAATGGGAACGTATTACATGTTGATTATAGTATAAATTGGTTATAGATATATTCATTCCCCCAAAATTGAATTTTTTTATCACAATGGGTGGGGATATCAAAATGATTTATAATAACCTTTAGAATGTCATGGGAAACATAGGGTAAATCAAATGAATACTCAATATCAAATTACTTACCAATTGAGATGTCCACTCGCTGTGAATATAAGATTTTAGATTCTAGTTTTCAAACTATTGCATGGACTTTTCTATAGATAAGTCTATATAATATCAAAATATAAGTAAGTATTAATCTAGTATACTAACCAAGTAAGAACATTTGAAGAGAAATTTAATTCAACTATATTCTTTATGAAGTCAATAATGTTATAAAAAAATGAATAATATATTCCATAATTTGTGATAGTATATCATTAACCATTAGTGTAGAATCAACAAGTGTTGTATGGTCTATAATTGGTATTAATGGTCAACAATGTTGTTTGGAGATGACGAGAGAACTAAATAATGTACCATAATGACCCTCAATAGGAAAATTAAGAGAGTTCTGAACATCAAATAAGGATTTCATGTCCACTATAATTGGGAAAACCAAAAGAACATAGGGATCCTCCAACCATAAATTGGATTAATTCATTTTTTTCTCATATCACTAGACATATAATCAGAGTACCAATCATGGTATATTAGAAATATAATATCAGCTTCCTCACAAGATCTTCCACATACAAAAATAATAAAATTTAAGATATAATGTAATGTTAAAATATTAGATGTTATAAATTCATGAAAATAATCACCATCATTCCTCGATGGATAATTGATGTTTCACTCAGTTAGCATCAAATTATTTAATAAATGTATTTTTTAATGTAAAAAATATCAAAAATTAAAATCCCACCATGTTTCAGTGAACCTATTTTATTTTTTTATTGTACTGTTATCTAAAAATATTATAAATTATTTATAACATCATATAGAGTTTTATATAAGATATGTTCTTTAGGATCTTTCTCATTTGTAATCTATGTCATATTAATTTAATATATAAATGAAAAGAAAATTCTAAATGATTGCCCTATATTGGAAAATTGTATCAAAATTAGTATCCAATAAAGTAAAAATATTTTTATATGGAATGAATATATCATGATTAAATCATTATTGATTTCTATATCACATTAATATATATTTATTTAATCTCCATATTCTATTTTTATAGAACATCATAAATTTTTAATTCGAAAAGTCATTATAATTCAAACCAATTACATGTTGTTTTATTAAAAATTACTAATAGGGAAACCTATGTTCATGTTGTATCTACATAGTTTTATTATCAATTTTTTGTGATATTATTCAATTATTTCCATATTAATTTTTTCCCTTCCCTTGGTCCAACATACATTGAAACTACTAAATTTATATGGAATAACCTCTTGTGTATATAGTGAAACCCAAATATGTGAATTCTCAAGAGTCATAAAACGATACCATTGGATAAGGGAAATATATTTTTATAATGACATTTACCTTAAATTATTATAAACCATATATTTGTGTTATTCATTTACATATGTGGTTGGATATAACACTTTTCATTCTACATATCAGAATGTATTAGAAAATATGTATGGTTCACATTATCCCTTAATGATATGTATTCTTCCACCAATATAAACATGATTAAATTTTTTACAACCATTATGTATAATATCGAATGATACCCAAAATAGTTTTCATCTATAATTGTCATTGAAAATACATAAATTAAAGGAATGGAGTTGAAATATAAATATGTTTGTAGGGCCATGATGGACCTTTCATGATTGATGAATGTGGGATTATTCAATAGAAAACATTATTGAAAATTATAAACCATCATCATATTATATTAACATAGTAGTGTAGTTATTATGTTTTCTGGGATTTTTTCTATCCTCACAACCACTGGATTTGAACTATTATGTGAAACATGTATATTTGATTATGGATATTATAAAAATTCGGGTATCTAGGCCAAAACATTCACATACAATTATACCGTCATTCATTTATCCTACTATTATACCATCAAAAAATATATTTTTCTAACATCAATGTGTTATTTATATATTTGAAGTATGTAAAATATATGATTTATTTTTATAAATCCAGTGAATTAAAACCCATGATATATGTTGGTATTAAAATCATAGCCCAATATATCATATTAGACTCAATATTTTTCATTAATGTAATTCAGTGCGGTCCCATATTTTTCATCATTTTTTAAATTCTAGGATGTTAATAAATTGTAATATAACCATGCTTAGTTAAAAATATCGTCATCCATGTATTCTAGATAATGTCAGTTTTTTGATAGGGATCATTAAACATTGAATTTATGGAATCCATTAATATTGTGTCATACAATAGTCGAGTTTATGTGTTATTTCCCTAGATAGCCTTATTTGGAGGAAAATCATTGTACTTATATCCAGTTATTAAAACCCCATAGATGTTAAATACATTATATATAATCATTCATCCTTATCTATATTAAATATAAAATATTTTTTTAAGGAATATAATAGATTAAATGATCCATGTAGAATATGAATGTCACGACCCGGCCTCGGGGCCCGTGTCGTGACTACCCCAAACTACCTTCCATAGGTCAGGGGCTGGCGACTAGAACCAAAGGCGTAAATCCAGATAAAAGGGAAGGCATTGCCTTTATGTATGTAAAGAAACACAAAAGAGTACTCAAGATGAAGTAAACACAAAGTATACTGAGTAAAAAAGTATTTGTTGAAAAGTAAATGGGACATAATACAAACCCAACTAAAAGTACAGTACAACTGAAAAGAAAGTACAACAACAGTAAAGTAAATCAGCAACCACTAAGACTTCCTCCGGCCATCCCATCCGAAGGGTGGGTACATATGGTCTCCTTACCTCCTTGGGTCCGGCCGTCCAATCCATATACGTCCCTCCAAGTGGTCCACCTCCAGGTACAGTTCCGCTCCAAATGTCTCAACAACGATCAACGATGTTCGTCGTCTGCATCCAACACACCGTAGTGCGGGCATAGACCATGTAGGTGTGAGTATACGATACTTTTTAGAGACCTCGAGACCCCCGAAGGGCTCACAAATCCACAATTGATAAATGAAAAAGGGAATATAAAAAAACGAGTATCATCCAACTCTACATAGGTATATGCCCATACATATACCTATGTCATCAATTCCAGTTCGACTCCTAGTCACAAGCCCAAGAAAAACCCAATCCACAAAGGAAAGCACAACCCAATCCACACAAGGATGAAAGACAATAATATCTATCATATTGATTGAATATCAAGACTCAACTCACATAGGTATACTACTCGTGAAGAGGGGTGGAGATGATATATGTAGTTTCTGAATCATTACCCCTGCCAAACCCACATGGGATTCAAATACAAAAGTCGTCGCAGCCGAACCCACGTTGGATCCTAGTATAGTAACCATTACTACCGAACCCACTTAGGATTAATGTACAATCAACAAAGCAGATGAACCCACAGAGGATACAAGTACTATCTTCCTCACTGCCAAACCCACGTAGGATCCATGTACCGTCACCATCGTCGTCACAGTCGCATCTAGGTCTAGGGTTCCCACAAATAAATAACTCGATTCCAGGAGGGTCCTCTTCTCAAGTCAAAAGGGGTGGATACATCAACAGTCACGAAGACTATAGTTAATGTATCTCGTAGTTCCATCCCACGTCATAGGGGAAAACCAAGAAAAACGTACCCAAGTCACGGAGAACAAGACAACCAAGCCATTTTACTAAAGTACACGGTGTGTAGGTAAGTGATACACGCCATGTCATCAGACACCGGGTACTGCCTGTGTGAAACGGCCCGTGTCATGGGGCTGGTCATTTAAAAAGTAAGTACATGGCGTGTGTTATGGTTACACGTCGTGTCTTAAGTCCTGAGTACAGTCTGTATACCACATCCCATGTCTAAGGGTTGTTCATGTAAAAAGTAAGCACACAACATGAGGTATGGTTACACGCCATGTCCAAATTTATGGGGTCGGCACCGTGTACGCAAGCCACGCCAAGCAGTGTGGTGGAGTACCTATGTGTGTACTCCACCCAGTGTCAGTGTATTCCCGTGATACATGCCGAGTCATCACGAAGCCACTTCTGCCAAGTTGAAGGTAGTACACTCCATGCCTCTTAGATGTGTGATTTTGCCCATGTCCGTGTATCTCCCGAATTACAAACCAAACCTCGTGAAGCTACTTCTTACTCTCAATGAAGATAACACACTCCGTGCCTCTTTACCATATATTTCTGTCTATGTCCATGAATTTCCCTTGAATACATGCCATGTCCATCGAGGTCTCCACCGTTAAACAATGTGGGTAGTACACGTCGTGTGACCGGTGTCACACGTTGTGTGTCACTTCTTCCGATGTCTGTTACTTCTACCGCTGAACTATTATACTACACTACGTGTGCATTGGAAATACACGCCGTGTATTCTAGAATTTTCCAGAAATGACACCTCTAGCCAGAACGCCTCCTGAGGTGCCCGTCCTTTGTTCCGATGATCTGTTTGCAACAAAACTCCTATTCCTAGGTCGTCCCGATGTTCTGAGGCCGTTTCTGATGTTTTCGGGCCTCCGATCGGCTCTGAAAACTTGCCTTGATTCACCACTCAAAAATTTTGGAGAACACCATTAAACAAGAATGACGGAGGAATCTAACCATGTTAGTTTGGTCCGATTCCATCCGCATTAGTTTGATATAAAAATGTTTGGAGGAAACCAATAACATGGAAGGGAAAACAACGATTCTCTTTCATAAACGTGCCCCTACCTCGAAGGAATTTTTCTGTTGTTAAGCGTCGCTGATGTTGGCGTCGCTTCCGTCGGTGGTGGCTTCTCCTCCCTTGTCGCGATGGAAGAAGAGGATGGAGAAAACCAGAACCCCCAAGTCGACGTTCTTCATCAGAGAATTAGGGTTCTTCGTTGAAGAGGAGACGCTCTTAGCCAGAGAAGATGAAGTTCTTCAAAAAGTGAAAAGAGAACTCTCTCACATACAACCAAGATCAATCCAAAATAAAATAAGGCCTTCCCATATTTTATTATTTTTCCATGCAATTCAAAAAATCAAAATTCATACAAAATCACTTCATTAATTAAACATGAGTTGTCTAATTAATTAGGTGTTATGTTTGCAAGAATTAAAGTGGGGAAGGTGAGGAGAGGAGAAGTCACCCACTTAATGGGGGAGTTAGAGGAGATTTAAGGAATGTGAAGGGGTTGGGTTCGTGTGGCCCCCACCTAAAAAATATCCTAACATGGGTAGTTAAGGTCATGTCGGTCCCACCCCAACTACCCCATGTTGGATATAACCATCCTAAGATAAGAATAAAATTTTTACGACACATTTTATTCACTTTATATTTAATCCCCTATTTTTAATCAACTCCTCCCGAGAAAACGCATCATCGATAATGGTATTCTTAAGAAAAAATCGGCACTGCGAGTTCATCAGTTCCCTTGGATTTCAATTTCAAGCACCGGTTCAAAAGATAGAGAAACCTGCTCATTCATTCACTAAATGTACCCAAGTTAAACTTTGGAAATTGATTCCAGGCACTCTGGGCCTCGAAATCAAGTGCTGTTAGAAACTAGGTACTTGTAAAATCCCAATGAAATTATGAAAAAAAATTCCTTAAAATTTAAGGGTCCTTACATTACTCCCACCTTAGGGATTTAGATTCCTATAATGCTACATCATAAACTAGGCAAACAAATGGAGGTATTGTGCACGCATCTGAGCTTCCTGCTCCCATGTGCTCTCTTGGAGTTCCCGTGCTGCCAGCTGATACACACTAGAGGAAACAATCATACCCATAGGATTGGCCTTTGTCGATCCATGATCTCCACCGAGACCTCCGCAAAAGTCACCCCATCTTCGATGTCAAGCTCCCCGTGATCAATGATATGCGTCAGGTCGTGCACGTATCTCCTCAGATAAGATACCTGGAAGACGTTGTGCAACCAGTGCAACTGTGGTGGAAGGGCCAGGCGATAAGAAACCTCACCTATCCTACTGAGAACCTGGAATGGTACGATGAAGCGTGGTGATATATTGTCTCCCCGGCAAAATCTCTGTAATCCACTTCGTGTTGAGACACGTAAGAAAAGGTGGTCGCATTCTAAAACTCTAGTGGTATACACCTACTGTCAGCATAGGACTTCTATTAACTCTAAGAAATCCTCATCCGTTCTTGGATGATCTGTACATTCTCTGTCGTGGACTGGACCATCTATGGTCCTACAATTGCTGATTCCCCAGGGTCTATCTAGCATAGAGGTGATCTTCTTGGTCGGTTGTATAATTCCTTGTATGGTGACATTTCGATGGTGGAGTGGTAGCTATTGTTGTACGCAAAATCCAAAAAGGTTAGGTGATCCTCCTAGCTATGACCAAAGTCAAGGGCCCATGCACGGAGCATGTCCTCGAGAGTCTAAATGGTCTTCTCTGTCTGACTTTTCATCTGTGGGTGAAAGGCGGTACTCAGGTGTAACTGCGTCCCAAATTCCTCCTACAACCCCTTCCAAAGCCGATAAGTAAAGCAAGAGTCTCTATTAGAGACGATAGACGATGGCACTCCATGAAGTCGTATGATCTATTGAACGTTGAGGCTTCACATGCTCTCCACTGAGCCCTGCTCCCTGATGGGTAAGAAGTGGGCCGACATGGTGAGTCAGTCTATGATCACCCAGATGGAGTCGTGTCCTCTGGTAGTATGTCGATGTCCTGTCACGAAATCCATAGATATCTCATACCACATCCAATCCGGGACCTCTACGGGCTATACAAAACCTGCTTGTACCTGGTGCTCTTCCTTCACCTGCTGGACGGTGAGGCATCGTGAAATGATCTCTTCCATATCTTTCTTCATGCTAAGCCACCAGTGCTGTCATCTGAGGTCCTAGTATATCTTCACTACTCTATGATGTACCGCTAGAGTAGAAGTGTGAAACTCCCTCATCACTTCCACCCATAATGCAACCGCTACCATGGTACTTCCTCTGAAATGGATGATGTTCTCTCCTCGAAAATAAAATTCATCAGGTACCTTTCATGTGGATATCATCGCATATCGTGTCTCATAGTTAATGTCCCCACGCTATGACTCTCTGACCCACCGAAGTATTGGATGAGTGACTGTGGGAAACTGTAGAAAGGATGCCCCATCTATATCCACGAAGGATATCTGCAAAGTGGCTAACTGCTATGTTGCCTCTCCAAGTAGTTGAATGGTCGTTCTCCTACTGATATCATCAGCTACAACGTTCACATTCCAATGAGTATAGACTTTATCAATGTCATTGTACTGGATGAACTCGAGCCATCGCCGAAGTCTCAGGTCCAGGTCCTTCTGCGAGAAGATGTACATGAGACTCCGTTGGTCATAGTAGACTGTAAAGCGCTCACCAATCAGATAGTTCCACCACATCTTCAAGGCGAAGTCCACTACTAGTAACTATAGGTCATGGGTAGCATTTTTCTGCTCAAGCTGCCTCAACTTTCATGAACGATAGGCAATCATTTCCCGCTCCTGCATCAGGACACACCCAATTCTGATCCCTAATGCATCGCAGTAAACTACACACCCTACTCCCTCCTCCCGTAGCATCAAGATAGGTGCACTTGTCAATCTCTGTCTCTACACCTGGAAGCTCTGATAACATCTTTCTAACCACATGATGGGTTTCCCCTTCTACGTCAATTATGAATGTTGTGCTGCAACTCTGGAGAAGTCTAGCACAAATCTCCGATAATACCCAGCCAGAACCAGGAAACTCCGCACCTCGGACACACTCTTGGGTGGATCCCAAGCTAGTGCTGCCTCTTTCATCACAGGATCCACCACAACTCCCACCTTAGAGATGATGTGTCCAAAGAAGTGGACCTCTCGAATCCAAAACTGACACTTTGAGAGCTTACCATAAAGGTGGTTCTCTCGGAGTTTGTCCAGTACAAACCACATGTTTTAGGCGTGCTCCTCATTAGTAGTCGAGTAAATCAATATGTCATCTATGAATACAACGACAAATCGATCAAGCTAAGGCAGAAATATCCTGTTTATGAGAGTCATGACCACTTCAGGAGCGTTGGTTATGCCAAAAGGCATAACCAATAACTCATAGTGGACATACTGACACCTAAAGGTCATCTTCTTCACATCCTCGTCTCGAACTCTGAGCTGATGATAGTCTGACCCGAGGTCTATCTTTGAGAACTATCGTACCCCCTTGAGCTGATCGAAGAGGTCATAAATCCTCAAAAGGGGATACTTGTTCTTCGCGGTCAAATGGTTCAGGAGATGGTAGTCGATACACAATCGCAAGCTCCCATACTCCTTCTTGGCAATCAAAATCGGGGAAGCCTAGGTTGAAACACTGGTTCGAATAAATCCCTTGCCCTGCAAGTCCTCCAGCTATACCTGTAGCTCTTGAAGATCAGCAGGAACCATCCAATATGCTGGAGTAGATATTGGGGTTGTCCTAGGGTACAGGTAAATATAGAATTCTACCTATCTGCGAGGAGGTGGTCCTTCAACGTCATCGGGAAAAACATTCGCAAACTGATCCACCAAAACAAGAAAACTCGGACTCCGCACGTCAAATACTCCTAGGATGAGACTAGCCAACTGCTGAGTGATCCGCTATCCTGTCCTCTTTTTGAGACTATCCTATGCTGAAAAGGCTCCCTTATCTCTGGTGAAGGTGAACATGCTCCCATCTGTGCGGACACACCACACCTTGCGCCTAATACAGTCGATCTGAGCATGGACAATAGATAACCAATCCATGCCCAATATGACGTCACAATCCCTCGACGCCGCTTCAAGAAAATCTCAGCTGAATCTATCACCTCCTAGAGTAAGCTCACATTGCCGGCACCAGTGCGTAATCGTCGAGTATACTCCCATAAGAGTATCTATCCGTAAGGATTAAGCCAACGACTCCGTCAGAATCTCCCAACTCCAAAAAAGGGCATTAGCAATGAAAGAATGACTCACTCAAGTTTTTATAAGAACTGCTGCAATGGTGGAGTTGACACAGATAGTACATCGAATCAACTTAGGTGCGCCGTGGTTGTAGGCCTCCACTACCTGAAGCTGAGGTTGCCTCTACCCGCAAACTCCCTATGGTTAGGGTGGACCTCCTGGTGGTGGTGGTGGTTGAGCCTCGAAGGGTCATCCACCACCTGCTGCTTGGCCAGCTCCTCAACCTCGTCTGCCTGCTCCATATAGACCGCCATGGTCAAACCTCTGCCTCTGCCTGGGTGGTCCTTCAACCATTTAATGGTCCCCTGCATGGCGGGTTGGGCAGTCACGAGCCATGTGGCCCTACCCACCACATGCATTGATCTGTCTGCCTCTCGAATGAATGGCTCTAATGCGAGTTCCCCACACCTCCAAACCAGAATCATGAGGTCATCCACCTGATGGTATGGTCCTCTTGGACCTCTGTGATGTCTGTCTACCACCGGCTGTAGAAGAATCTGCTACGTACCACCCTGATGTAGGTCTTGCTGCTAGTGTAGGATCATCAAGAAAGATCTCTACAAGAAGGGCTTGCTCCAGTACTTCTGCCTCATCGGAATACTGAGGGAGATCATCGATGACCTCATCTCATGCCTTAGTCCATGCTCAATGGTCCAAGCGTGGAATAATGGGTCTCGTACCATGTTTTTGGAGTAGCATATGAGATCAGTAAATCTCATTGACTAATGGGATACAGACATGTTGCCCTATCGCAACTGTAGTAACTCCTGGATGGACACCGCACGGAGGGAGGCTGGAACAAACTCCGAGCGGAAAAGGCTCTCGAAGTATGACCAAAAGAGAGATGCCTCGTCGTGCACTTAGAGCACCATGCTCCACCATCTACCTACTTCTGCGTGAAGGAGACTCTCCATAAGGATCACCATGAGATCTGCTGATGTGCCTACCAACCTGAAGACTCCAACGATATCCTCTAGCCAGTCCCTGGCTTCCTGAGGGTCTGTCTCCCCACATAACCTGGGTGGTCTGTAATGTTGAAACTCATGCAGTGCACTCATGTAATGTGCACCCACAACAACTGGGGTCGGTGGCATCGGTGGCTCACCGAGTAGAGGTACCATTGGTTCCTCCGCTGTAATGGGGCCCTGCACCGAGGCCTCGTCACTCTGTGGTCTGCCGTCTCGCACAATACTCGGAACCCATGCTAGCTGTTGTCATGGGGCCATCCTAAAAAGAAACAATCACTCCATTATTAATACAGTATACCCAGTTAGATGACATAATTTAATCAAAGTGAATATTTTTGAAATACACATGCAATCAATGTTTCATGCATTGAGTTGGAAATCAGAAGTCAGGGTCCTGGTGTATGGATATGTCGGCCGCAACACCATCTATGGAATTAATGGACTGATAACCAAACACAATACCCTAAACACTACTGCTTCACATGGAAGAAATTATCAGAGTCCTAGGATCTGCGGTATACTCGAATGCTCTGATAACAATTTGTCAAGACCCGTCCTCGGGGACCGTGTTGTGACTACCTAATCGCACCTACCATTGGTCTGGGGCTGTCGACTAGCACCAAAAGCATAAATCCAAATAAAAGGGAATGAATTGCCTTTATGTTAGTAAATAAACACAACAGAGTATGAAAGCTGAAGTAAACAATAAGTTTATTGATTACAAAGTATGTGATGAAAAGTAAATGGGCCAGAATACAAACCCAACTAAAATTACAGTACAACTGAAATGAACGTACAGAAGGAGTAAAGTAATTCAACAACCACCGAGTCGTCCACTGACTATCCCACCTGAAGGGTGGGTATAGATGGTCTCCTCAGCTTCTCAGGTCTGACCGTCCGATCTGAATACATCCCGCCAAGTGGTCCACCTCCAGGTACCGTTCCACTCCAAAAGTCTCAACCACGATCATCGATGTCTGTTGTCTACATCCAACAGAACGTAGTGGGGGCATAGCCCATGTAGAGGTGAGTATACGATACTCAATAGGGATCCCGAGACACCAGAAGGTCTCAGAAGTCAACAAAGGATAGACCACAAAGGAAATATAAAAACACTAGTATCAACCAAATCTACTTAGGTATATGCCCATACATATTCCTAGGTCATCAATTCCAGTTCGGATCCTACTCACGAGACCAAGTACATCCCAGTCCACAGAGGAAAGCACAACCCAATCCACATAGGAAAGAAAGTCAATCAAATCGATGATAATGATTTAATGTCATGACTCATCTCACACAGGTATACTACTCATGAAGAGGGGTAGAGATGATAGATGTAGCCTCTGAATCATCTCCCATGCCAGTCCCACATAGGATCCAAATACAGATGTCATTACTGCCGAACCCACGTTGGATCCTAGTACAGAAACCATCATGATCGAACCCACGTAGGACCAAAGTACAATCATCATCGCTACTGAACCCATCGAGGATCCATGTACAGTAACCCTTGCTGTCGAGCCCACGTAAGTTCCATGTGCAATCGACATCATCGTCATAGTCGCATCCAGCTCTAGGGTTCCCACACACAGCACACTCAATTCAAGGAGGGTCCACTGCTTGAGTCAAAATGGGTGGATACACCAACCGTCATGATGACTACAGTTAATGTATCTCGTCATTCCGTCCCACGTCATATGGGAAAACCATTAAAAACATGCCCAAGTCAAGGAGAACAAAACCACCATGAAATTTTCCTTCAGTACACAGCGTGTAGGTAAGCAATACACACTGTGTCATCAGACACTTGGTACTTATCGTGTGAAAAGACTCGTGTCATGGGTCTGGTCATGTAAAAAGTAAGTAAAAGGTGTGTGGTATGGTTACATTTTGTGTCTTCAGTCCCATAGTACTGTCCATGTACCACAACCCATGTCGAAGGGTTGTTCATGTAAAAAGTAAGTGCATGGCATGTGGTATGGTTACATGCCGTGTCCAATCTTCTGGGGTCGGCTCCGTGTACGTTTTCCATGCCTGGCCGTGTGATGGAGTACCAGCCCGTCTACTCCAACCCGTGTCTGTGTATTCCCGAAATACACGTCGAGTCATCACGAAGCCGCTTCTACCAAGGTGAAGGTAGTAAACGACATGCCTTTTGCCATGTGATTCTTCCCATGTCCTCTTAACGTCCGGATTACACACCGAGCCTCACGATGCCGCTTCTGCCTTTCAATGAAAATAAAACACATCATGCCTCGTGACAATGTATTTCTATCTATGTCCATGTATTTCCCTTAAAAACACGCCCTGTCTACCAAAGTATCCTCTATCAAACTGTGTAGATAGTACACGCCGTGTGATATGTTTCACACAATGTGTTTCAATTTTTCTGATGTCTATTACTTTTGCCGATGAATACATGTACTACACGGCGCATGCTTTGGAAGGACACACCATGTATTCTGGAATTTTCCAAAATTGACGCCTCTAGCTAGAACGCCTCCCGAGGCGTCCGTTCCTTGTTCCGATGATCTGTTTGCTACAAAATTGTCGTTCCTAGGTTGTCCCGATGTTCCGAGGCCTTTTCTGATGTTTTTGGGCCTCCGATCTGCTCTGAAAACATTTCTTGATTCAGAGCTCAAGAGAGGTTAGAGAACACCATACAACAAGAACGGAGAAGGAATCAGACCGGGTTATTTTTGTCTGGTTCCTTTTTCATTAGTTTGATAGCAAATGGTTTACATGTAACCAATAACATGGAATGGATAACAACGTTTCTCTTTCATAAACATACCCCTACCTCGAAGGAAGTTTGTGGTTGTCAAGCACTACAGACATTGGCATCGTTTCTGTCATCATCAGGGTCTCCTCCCTTGTCGTGAAGGAAGAAGAGGATGGAGAAAACTGGAACCGCCGAGTCAAAATTCTTTGTTGTAGAATTAGCGTTCTTCGTTAAAGTGGAGAAGTTCTTCACCGGAGAAAACGAAGATCTTCCAAAAGAGAAAACAACTCTCTCTCCCAAAATTCTCTAACTCAACCAAGAACTAACAAAAATAAAATAAGGCCTTCCCTTATTTTATTATTTTTCCATACAATTCAAAAACTAAAAATTCAAAAAAAAAATCACTTCATTAATTAAACTTGAGTTGTCTAATTAATTAGGTGTTTTGTTGTCAAGAATTAAAGTGTGGAAGGTGGGGATAGGAGAAGTCACCAACTTAATGTTGAGTTAGAGGACGTTTAATGAATGTGAAGGGGTGGGGTTCGTGTGGGCCCCACCTCAAAAATATCCTAACATGGGTAGTTAGGGTGTTGTGGGTCCCACACCAACTACCCCATGTAGGATATAACCATCCTAATATAAGAAGAAAATTTGTACCACACATTTTATTCACATTTTATTTAATCCCATATTTTTAAAAATCTCTTCTTCAGCAAATACATCCTTAATAATGGTCCTCTTAAGAAAAAACTAACACTACGAGTTCATCAGTTCCCTCGGATTTCAATTTTGAGCACAAGTTCAAAATATTGAGAAACCCACTCTTTTGTTCACTGAACGTATCCGAGATAAACTTCAGAAATTGATTCCAGGCACTCCGGGCCTCAGAATCAAGTGCCATCAGAAACTACATACTCGTAAAATCCTAATGAAATTATGAAAAAATTTTCCTTGAAATTTACTGCTATTTACATTACTCCAACCTCAGGGATTTAGGTCTCAATCAAGTTACATAATAAACTATAGAATCACATGGGGGTATTGTGCACGCATCTGAGCCTCCCACTCCAATATTTTCTCCTACAGATTCATGTGCTGCCACCTGATGCACACTAGAGGAATCGACAATCCACATAGGACCTGCCCCTTTCGACCCTCAATCTCCACTGGGACCTCTGCAAAATTCGCCCCGTCATCGATTTCCATCTCCCCATGATCAATGATATGCGTCGGGTCATGCACATATCTTCTCAGCTGAGATACGTGGAAGACGTATTGCAACCGCTGCAACTGAGGTGGAAGAACCATGCGATAAGCAACCTCACCTATCCTGCTAAGAACCTGGAATGGTCCGATGAAGTGCAGAGATAACTTTCCGCCCCAGCCAAATCCATGTAATCCACGTCGAGTTTAGACCCATAAGAAAACGTGGTCGCCATCCTCTAACTATAGTGGTCTCCACCTCCTATCACCATAGGACTTATGTGGGATTTGAAATGTTCTCATCTGCTCTTGGATGATCTGTACCATCTCCATCGTGTCCTGGACCATCTCTGGTCCTATTAGTGCAGTCTCCCCAAGGTCTGTACAGTACAGAGGTGATCTGCAAGGTCGACCATACAATGCCTCATATGGTGTCATCCTGATGGTGGAGTGGTAGTAGTTGTTGTACGCAAACTCCACCAAAGGTAGTTCATCCTCCCAGTTGTGACCAAAGTCAAGGGCACATGCACAGAGCATGTCCTTGAGAGTCTGAATGGTCCTCTCCATCTGACCATCCGTTTGTGGGTGAAAGGTCGTTCTCATGTGTAGATGCGTCCCAAATGCCTCCTGCAACCCCTTACAAAGCAGGGAAGTAAAGCTAGCATCTCGATCGGAGATGATCGACGATGGCACACCAGGAAGCTGTATGATCTCCGGAATGTAGAGGCATCCCATTCTCTCCACTGAGCCCTTCACTCTGATGGGTAAGAAGTGGGCCGACTTGGTGAGTTGGTCTGTGATCATTAATATGGAGTCGTGTTCTCTAGAAGTACGTGGAAGTCCTGTCACGAAATACCAAGATATCTCATCCCACTTCCACTCTAGGACCTTTAAGGGATGTACCAATACTACTGGAACATGGTGCTCCGCCTTCACCTGCTGGAAGATGAGGCATTGTGAAATGAACTATTCCAAAACCTTCTTCATGCCCCGCCACCAGTGCTGTCATTTGAGATCTCGGTAGATCTTCTCCACTCTAGGATGTACCGCTAGAGGGGAAATGTGAAACTCCCTAGCAGCTCCAACCGTAATGCAACTGGTACCATAGTATGTCCTCTGAAAAGGATGGCGTGCTCTATCCTAAATAAAATCCATCAGGTACCTATCCTGTGGATATCTGTGCACGTCGCGTCCCACAGTCAACATCCCCACGTTGTGCCTCCTTGACTTGCTGATGTAGTGGATGAGTGACTATGAGCGACTGTAGAAAGGTTTCCCCATCTCTACCCATGAAGGATATCTGCAAAGCGGCTATCTACTCTATCGCCTCTCCAAGTAGCTGAATACATGTTCTCCTGCTGAGAGCATCAGCTACTACGTTCCCCTTCCCATGAGTATAGACAATCTCAAATTCATAGTCGTTGAGGAACTCGAGCCATCGCCGGTGTCCCAGGATCAGGTCCTTCTACGAGAAGATGTACCTGAGACTCTGGTTGTCAGAGTATATTGTAAAGTGCTCGCCCATCAGATAGTGCCGCCACATCTTCAAGGTGACGACCACTACTGCTATCTCCAGTTCATGGGTAGCATAGTTCTGCTCATGCTGCCTAAAAATTTTGTTAACCATAGGCGATCAATGCCTGCTCCTGCATCAGGACACACCTGAGTTCGGTCCCTGATGCATCGCAGTAAACTATGTGACCTATGCTATCCTCTGGTAGCCTCAAGATAGGTGCACCGGTCAATCTCTACCTCAGCTCCAATAAGATCTTCTAAAATCTCTCTGACCACACGAAGGGTTTCCCCTTCTTCATCAAAGTTTAAAGTGGTTCTGAAACTTTGGAGGGGTCTGGCACAAATCTCTGATAATACCCAGCCTTACCTAGGAAACTCAGAACTTCCGTCAAACTTCTCGGTGGCCCCAACCTAATATTTCCTTGATCTTCTCAGGATCCACCACAAATCCCACCTCAAAGATGTGGTGTCCCATGAAGTGGACCTCTAGAATCCAGAACTGACACTTGGAGAGATTACCATAAAGTCGATGCTCTAGTAGTGTGTCCAGTACAACCCGCATTTGGTAGGCGTGCTCCTCCTCAGTAGTCGAGTTAATCAATATTTCATCGATAAAGACTACGAAAATAGATCGAGGTAAGGTTGGTAGATCCTATTCATGAGACTCATGAACACTTCTGGAATGTTTTTTTCCAAAAAGAATAAGTGAGAACTCAAAGTGGCCATACTGACACCTGAAGGTCGTCTTCTGCACATCCTAGTCTCGAACTCTGAGCTGATGATAGTTGGACCTGAGGTCTATCTTGGAGAACCATCGTGCTCCATTGAGTTGATCGAAGAGGTCATAAATCCTCGGAAGGGGATACTTGTTCATCAAGGTCACCTGGTTCAGGCGAATGTAGTCGACAAATAGTCACAAGCTCTAGTCCTCCATAATGGAAAACAAAATCGAGGAAGCCAAGTGTAAAACAAGAGGTCAGATAAATCCCTTTCCATACAAGTCCTCCAGTTTTACCTGTATCTCTTGATGCTCAGTGGGAGAAATCTGATATGATGGAGTAGATATCGGGGATGTCCCCAGGTACAGGTCAATATAGACGTCTACCTCTCTGTGAGGAGGTATTCCTGGAACGTCATCAGGAAAAACGTCTGCAAACTGATCCACCACAATTAGAAAACTCGGACTCCGCACATCAACTGCTCCTAGGATGAGACTAGACAACTGATGAGTGATCGGATGTCCTCTCCTCTGTGTGAGTACATTCTGCACTGCAAAGGCACCGTTCTCACCATGGAAGGTGAACCTGCCGCCATATGTGCGGACACACCGCACCTTGTGCCTAATACTGGCAATCGGAGCATGGACCATAGATAACCAATCCATTCCCAAGATGACATCGTAAGGCCTCGATGCCACTACATGAAGATCTCAGCCGATGCTCTCGCCTCCTAGAGTAAGATCACACTGCCGACACCAGTGTGTAATCATCAATTCTGATCTCGTAGGAGTCTCTAGCAGTAAGGATCGAGCCAACAGCTCCGTCAAAATCTCCGATCTCCGAACACTGGTAGCGACAATGAAATAATGACTCGCTCATGTGTCTATGATAAATGCAACAGGGGTTGAGTTGACACAGACAGTACCTCAAATAATCTCAGGGGTGCCGTGGTCGTAGGCCTCTACTTCTTGAAGCTGAGCATGCTTATGCCCGCTATCTCCCTATGGTAGGGGGTGGACCTCCTGGTGGTGGTGGTGGTAGAGCCTCGAAGAGTCTTCCACCACCTACTGCTCGTCCAACTCCTCTACCTCGTCCCCCTTCTTCCTGCGGACCGCCACAGTCGATCCTCTACCTTTACCTAGGTAGTCCCTCAAACGTATGCTGCTCCTCTGTATGGTGGGTCGGGCAGTCACGAGCCATGTGTCCATGCCCGCCGCATGCATAGCACTGTCTGCCTCTCGAATGACTGGCTCTACTGTGTGTTCCCCACACCTATGAACCAGTATATTGCGGCCGTACAACTGATGGTATGGGCTGCTTGGACCTCTGTGGCATCTGTATACTTCCATCTGTAGAAGACTCTACTACATGCCGCCCTGTAGTAGGTCTTGCTGCTGGTTTTGGCTCAAAAAGAAATCTCTCCACAAGAAGGGCTCACTCCAGTACTCCTGCCTATGTCGGAATACTGAGAGAGATCATCAATGCCCTGATCTCATGCCTCAGTCCCATCTCAAAGGTCTTGGCCCAGAATAATTGGTCTCGTACCATGTCCATGGAGTAGCATGTGATATCAGTAAATATCACCGAGTACAGGGCTACTTACATGTTGCCATGTCGTAGCTGTAGTAACTCTTGGATGCTCACCACACTGAGGGTGGCTGGAACGAACTCCGAGAGGAAAATGCTCTCAAATTCCATCCAATGTAGAGATGCCTCATCATGCAACTAGAGCATCAGGATCCACCATCTATTTTCTACTGCGTGCAGGAGAGCCGCAACAAGGATCACCATGGGATCTGCTGGTGTCCCTACCAACTTGAAGATTCAAACGATAGCCTTCAGCCTATCCTTGGCTACCTGAGGGTCCATCTCCCAGTGGAACATGGGTGGTCTCTAACGCTGAAACTCGAGCAGTGCACTCATGTGACGTGCACCCTGATACGCTGGGGATAATGGAATCAGTGGCTCAATGAGTATAGGTACCGTCGGTGCCTCCGCTGTAATGGGGCCCTACACCGAGGCCTTATCACTCAGTGGGCTGCTGTATCCCACAAAACACAGAACTGTATCTGGCTGCTGTCGTGGGGCCATCATGAAAAGAAACAGGTGGACCACAATTAATAGAGTATACTTGGTGAGCGGACACAAAGTAATCACAAAGAAAAATCTTTAAATACACATGCAATCAATGTTTTCGTGAATTGCGTCCAAAATCAGATGTCAGGGTCCTAGTGTGTGGATACGTTGCCCTCCGCACCAACACTGGACTCCCTAGATTGATAAACACACTAAATACCCTAATAACTATTCCGTCACACGGATGAAATTATCAGATTCCTATTTTCTAAGGTAAAACCGACTCCTCTGATACCAATTTGTCATGACCCATCTTCGGGGCCCGTTCCATGACTCCCCCAAGCCCTCCTTCCATAGGCCAGGGGATGAAGACTAGCACCAAGCGCGTAAATCACGATAAAAGGGTAGGAAATTCCTTTATGTAAGTAAAGAAAAACATTAGAGTATGCAATATAAAGTAAACACAATGAATACTGAGTGAAAAAGTAAGTGTTGAAAAGTAAATGGGCCAGAATACAAACCCAACTAAAAGAACAGTACAACTGAAATGAAAGTACAGTAGTAGTAAAGTAAATCAGCAATCATTGAGTTGTCCGCCTGCTATCCCACCTGAAGGGTGGGTACAAATGGTCTCCTTTGCTCATCAGCTCTGGTCGTCCGGTCCGTATACATCCCGCCAAGTGGTCCATCTCTAGGTACCATTCCACTCCAAAAGATTCAACAACGATCAGCGCTGTCCGTCATCTGCATACAGCACAATGTAGTGCAGGCATAGCCCATGCAGGGGTGAGTATATGATACTCAGTAGCGACCCCAAGACCCCCAAAGGTCTCACAAATCCAAAAAGAATAAACCACAAAGGAATGATACAAACACGAGTATCAACCAACTCTACTTAGGTATATGCACATACATATACCTAAGTCATCGATTTCAGTTCGGCTCCTACTCCCGAGCCCAAGTACAAATCAGTCCACACAGGAAAGCACAACCCAATCCACAATAAAAATCAAGTCAATAATATCGATGATAATGATTGAATTTCAATACTCGGCTCGCATAGGTATACTACTCACAAAGAGGGGTGGAGATGATTGATGTAGCCTCTGAATCATCTCCCCTGCTGAACCCACATAGGATCCAAATATAGAAGTCATCACTGCCAAACCCATGTAGGATCCTAGTACAATTACCATTGCTGTCGAATCCACGTAGGATCCAAGTAAAGTCTTCATCGCTGCCGAACCCACGGAGGATCCATGTACAATCGTCCTCACTGCCGAACCCTCGTAGGATGCATGTACTGTTGCCATCGTCATCACAGCCACAGCCAACTCTAGGGTTCCCGCACACAGCACACTCGATTCTAGGAGGGTCCTCTCCTTGAGTCAAAATGGCTGGATACATCAACCGTCACAATGACTAGAGTTATTGTATCTCGTAGTTTTGTCCCATGTCATAGGGGAAAACCAAGAAAAACATTCCCAAGTGACGGAGAACAAGACAACCAAGACATTTTCTTAAAGTATACAGTGTGTAGGTAAGCGATACACACTCTGTCATCAGACATCGGGTACTGCCGATGTGAAATGGACCTTTTCATGGGGCTAGTTGTGTAAAAAGTAAGTACATGGAATGTGGTATGGTTACACGTCATGCCTTCAGTCCCCGGGTACTATCTGTGTACCACATCATGTGTTGAAGTGCAGTTCATGTAATAAGTAAGTACATGGTGTGTGGTATGGTTACACTTCATTTCCAATCATCCAAGGTTGGATCCGTGTACGCTGGCCATGCCTGGCTATGTGGTGGAGTACTTATCCGTGTACACCACCTCGTGCCCGTGTATTCCCGAAATACACGCCGGGTCATCACGAATTTGCTTCTGCCAATGTGAAGGTAGTACACGTCGTGCCTCTTAGTCGTGTGATTCGGCATGTTTCCGTGTATCTCTTGAATTACATTCTGAGCCTCGAAAAGCCGCTTCTTCCTTTCAATGAAAATAATACACGACGTGCCTCGTGACCGTGTATTGATGCCTGTGTCCTTGTATTTTCCTTGAATACACGCCATGTCCATCGAAGTCTCCTCTGTCAAACTTTGTGGACAGTACACATTGTGTGACCGGTGTCACACGCCGTGTGTCACTTCTTCCGATGTCTGTTACTTCTGCCGCTGAACACTTGTACTGCACGGTGTGTGCATTGGAATTACATGTCGTGTATTCTAGAATTTTCTAGAATCGACGCCTCTGTCCAGCACACCTCCCATGGCATCTGTCCTTTGTTCCAACGATCCATTTTCTAGAAAACTCCCGTTCCTAGGTTGTCCTGATGTTCCGAGGCCGTTTCAAATGTTTTCCGGCCTCCGATCGGGTCCGAAAACTTTCTTTGATTCACTGCTCAAGAACAGTTGGAGAACACCATACAACAAGAACGGTGGAGGAATCGAACCATGTTAGTTTGGTCTTATTCCATCCACATTATCTCGATAGAAAAAGGTTTAGAGGGAACCAAAAACATGGAATTCAAAACAACGTTTCTCATTCATGAACACACCCATACCTTGAAGGATGTGTGTGGTTGTCAAGCACTGCCGACATTGGAGTCGTTTCCATCATCGTCGTCGTCTCCTCCCTTTTTGTGAAGGAATAAGAGGATGGAGAAAACCAGAACCGCCGAGTCTATTTTCTTTATCGGAGAATTAGAATTATTCGTTGAAGAGTAGAAGTTCTTCACTAGAGAAATGAAGTTCTTAAAAAGGGGAAAAGATCTCTCTCTCCCCAAATTCTCTCACACAACCAAGAACTAACCAAAATAAAATAATTCCTTGCCTTATTTTATTATTTTTCCATGCAATTAAAAAATTCAAAATTCAATCAAAATCACATCATTAATTAAAATTGAGTTGCCTAATTAATTAGGTCTTATATTGGAATGAATTAAAGTGGGGAAGGTGAGGAGAGGAGAAGTCACCCACTTAATAGGGGAGTTAGAGGAGGTTTAAATAATGTGAAGGGGTGGGGTTCGTGTGGGCCCCACCTCACAAATATCCTAACATGGGTAGTTAGGGTCTTGTGGGTCCCACCCCAACTACCCCATGTAGGATATAATCATCATAAGATAAGAATAAAATTCGTACCACACATTTTATTCACTTTTTATTTAGTACTTTATTTTTAAACAACTCCTCCCTAGCAATCAAATCCTCAATAAAGGACCTCTTAAGCAAAAATCGGTGCTGCGAGTTCATCGGTTCCCTCAAATTTCAATTCCGAGCACCAGTTCAATAGATATAAATACCCGCTCATTTGTTCACTGAACCTACCAAAGCTAAACTTTGGAAATTGATTCCGGGCACTCCGGGCCTCAGAATCAGGTGCAGTTAGAAACTGTGTACTCGTAAAATCCAAAAGAAATTAATAACTAATTTTCCTTAAAATTTAGTGGTATTTGAAATGAATTTCTTTAAATGTACATTTCTTATATATAAAAGACATTCATGACTAAAATTAGGGGAAACCCTCATGTTCCTACAGAAATAGTTTTACCTAACCATTCTGATAGGGGATTATATCAAATGATATCCCAATAGTTTTCTAAAATTAATTTGATTATCTATGACTATTGAAATTTCTTTTTAGAACTATTGGCACAAGTTTTCTCCACAATTACTAAACCGTGTTCTCCAACTCAAGAGACCCTACTCCCATCACATGTCATGAATCATTTCTTTCCACCTCCAATTTGGAGCCCTAACACCTGATGCTTCACTTGATATCTAAACTCTACCAATTAGTGGAGTTTTCCCATCTCCTCCTCTCATCCTGATATAATCTATAGCCTATGCTACATCCATGATTGATTTTATTCACAATATACCATGTGATGATTTTCATGATTTACTTTCACTAATCATCAATATTATATTAGTTGTTTCCAAAACATTGAGTTATACTATGAAATATTTATATTATTTTTATTTTTGGATTAAACATAACAAATAAACTTATATTTATTGTATTTTAATTTATTTTAATAATTTGGCTTTATTTATGGTTTATTATATATAGTTTATGTGTGTTTGGGTCACATCATACTAGATTGGTTTTGATTAGCTTCATTCTATAAAATTTTGGATTGTTTCATCAATGTATTTTATGCTTCATTTTTGTTACAGTTTATTACGCCCATTCATTATAATTAATTTTGATATTATTATCAATATATTCATTGTGGTTAATGTTGATTGAGATCATAAAAATAATTATTTTGTTTTTATAATTTTAATTGATTTTTGTTATTTTGGAATCATTTTGAGCATTTAATGTTATATGTGTAAATTTATCCGAATGTGCATCATCTTATTTATGTTAATGGGGAAAATCATTAAAATAGATTAGGTATTTTGAAAAATATAATGACCTTGGTAATTGTCATTCTCTTAATATATGTATTATATGAATTTTCTATCGATGTTACATAATCAATGTGTTTGTATGTTATATGTGAATTTTTCACAATATAAATATTATATAGAGAATATAAAAGTTTTTTTTATATTGTAGTTTAGTATTTATGAAAATTGAATTTCATTTTGTATTAAGTTATAATTTTATCTTATGTGTAAGAATTCAAGTAACTATGTGATATGACCATATAATATATTAAACTGAAAAAATTAATGTTTCATACATGTAATGGTAATGATTAATATATATTTTAAATCTAATAATATAGTTGTTTATTTTTCTAGATATTTTATATTTGAGGGAGATGTAATATTGATATTAGCTTCTAGAATGTTATTTTATGATAATACATGATATACATGAACGTTTTCATTGTAAAAAATCATAAAATAGTTTTAAAGAAAATAAAGAAACATATACATATCAGTTAATAATGGATGTAGAATTAATAAATTAAACAGAGATACATGTAAATGTTAGTTAATAAGAATAAACAAAAAAAAATATATATATACATTTTGAAGGTAAAATCCTTTAACGAGGGACATTCTGGTAAATTTCAAATTTTTAAATGATGATATCAATATTCAAAAATAATAAATCAATAGTGATTATAAGAGTATAATCAAAACCATCATGCTATAGTGATTGGATAAGAAACAACAAAAATCATTTGAATACATATTATTCTATGATACAGTATAGGAATATATAAATATTATATATATAGAACTAGTTTTTTTATGAAATTAAACTAAATGGACACTCTGTTTTGGCCAACCATGCATGATCATGGTGTAAAAAACACAAAGCATAGTGTGATCCTAACATGGGGATACTATAAATAGTTGCATCATAACTAGTGAAATAACATTACCCATATTTCTAAAAACAATAATCCTAGTATCCCATGACACTAAACAGAAGTGAGATATCAACATGTCAGTATATATATATATATATATATTTGTGTGTGTGTTTTTGTGTTTTTGTATTTATATATATATTTGTGTGTATGTGTGTTTATATGTGTATATATATATGTGTGTGAATATGAATATTTATATGCACAATAATAGTTATATGTTATGTATATAAATATAGAGATATATATACATATATATGTATATGAATATGAATAAGTATATGTATTTGTATATGTATATGTATATATTTATATGAATATGTATATTTATATGTAAAATCCCACTTCATTTGTGTACTTATATAATAATTAAATGCTTCACCCTTGATGGATGAGAAAAATGATTATTTAAAACCTGGGACATCCTAATGGAATTCGAATGATGACAGAACATCATCCCATGTTCCAAAGAGAGTACTGTTTAACATTCCACTGATCCCTAGAATCTAGAATTTTTTTATATCATAAGTAATATCAAAGAAATGTGATGGAATAATACAAATTGATTGTATAGTAATTCTGACTATGGTCACCCTATATATTTATTTACATGGATGACAATTGATTTTTTATATCATGATTTGACATATGGTGTGTATAATGAGAGGATTTAAATTTCCACTATTGGTATAAATTTATTTTCGGTTATTCTTACTTCAGACAACACATGACCAATTTGCATACATATTTATAGACATAAAAATGGATTCTTTGAAAAAAAATCACTTTCATGAGTATACTCATATCTAGACCATATTATACCAGCATTGATCTATATGTATACATACAATTAATAATAAAATAGTTGAAACATATTTTCAATTTTTCTATACACACATAGAATGTATGTTTTAATTAAATATTTTAGTTTTGTGGTTAGTTTATTTGGACAATATATGATTTTACTTCAAATGAAATGATATCTAGATGTACAATGAATGGAAAACAATCATGTCCTTTTTGTATGGAGAAAAATCCAGAATATTAAAATATTGCAATATTTTCTATTTTATAATAAATCGACGATTCGTTCTCATGGACCATCCATATAGGAATAATTGTCGAATATTTAAAAATTTCATGGATAATAAAAATACAACTAAACATAATTACATAATCAATGTTCTTAATGAATTAAAAGAATTTAGTTTTTCATTTGGGAAGGGTGCAATGAAATCCAGGAAGATGAAAAATGTTTGGACTGAAACATGTTACAATTGGAAGAGGATGATTATCTCCATTGAGATTCCTTATTGGTTATTCTTTTTCTTACATCATTTCTTATATATAATTCAAATTGATAATATTGCATGTGAATTGTTTCTATCAGATATTCTAAATGTCGAGGAAATACAGTGGATTCATTATTACCTTATCTTGTCTGGGTAGATTTGGACATGATACTGGAATAAAAAACCATGCCTATTATTGAATACAAATGTAATGTTATGATTGATTATTATGTTTTGAAACCTACATTAAAATAATTAATTTTTTGAATTACTAGAGTCTATTATTGATCTGAATGGATATTCATGAAACATATCAATACTGGTCAGCATGTGATAGTGGAGGCTGAAATTATTAAAGACTCATGATTATGACATAATTTTTTATTATTTGATACCAATAACATTCCATTATCCATTGTACAATAATTTAATGGTTAATCTTTTTTGGTTTTTCAATTTTATTATCATTATTTTTTCAAATAACATTTTTATGAAATTATTGCAACCTAATATAGAATATGGACCATTAATTTAGTGATAGTAAGAGAAAATATTGCATCCATAATTTTTCTCAAGCATGATGTTTCATACTATCAAACGATTATCCAAAATACTTCTTGGAGCGCATATTTCATTTTAGTTTCTGTATCGAATGAAAAGAAATATTTTTTCAATGATGTCATAAATCTAAAATATCAATCATCATTAAGGATATATCGTTAAATTTTACTTGAATAATTAAGACATGGATTTATGTTCAATGTCATTCTCAAATATGGCTATTAAATAGTACAAAATAATGATAATTGATGAATAATAGTATGATAAAATGAAACCATATTTTTTTATCAAATACCAAATAGGGGGGATTATTGGATCATATACATTGACCTCGTTATGAATTAAAGTGTGGGTGATGGCACATTTCATAGTTATGATTAACTATGATTTTTTTTTGATAACTACATTATGTAAGTAAATTTAATATTTATATCATATGTCATATCATGTAATTTTAAATATTTTTTAAACTATTTTTATTTTTTCATCCAAGAACACAGACAAATGATAAATAGATTTTATCATTATTTATACTTGAGAAGTAAATAGACAATACATAACAAATAGATTTATTCTGGGATTAAATTAATTTCACAAATATTAATATAATAAATTAATAAAATCAACATTTAATTGTGATTAATATTGATATATATTCCATGAATTGTTTTCCCATTGAACTTATCTTATTGGATATGATAGATTTTTATTTAAAACCATATTCATTGGTTTGTGAATACAATCTAATTTTGATCAATGGTTACAAATTGAATATCACTAAATGAGTGAAGAATCATAAAACAATGAAATGGTGTTATTGTAACTATCAAAAAAACTGGTATCTAAGTACAACAAATAGTTGACCAAGATTATAAAATCTGTCTTATTATGGATTCATTGAGAAAATATTTATATTGGATTCTTACTCACATTGTCGGGTCCCCATTATTGAATACTAGTGGTTTAATTTATTGATGAGACATGGAATATTTATTGATGACTATGGATTTTGAGTTATTTAAATGGTACACACCCTTTCTATTGATGAACATTATTTTCTGGTATGAATGGGGAAACATGTTTTTATGTCAATGATCCTCTTCGAACTAAACCTGGGAACATTATTAAAGTATTACCATGAAATTTTTTTGATGATGGTGGTGATGGATTTGACAACATCCCACCACCCATTGTTCATGATTCATTTATTACTTATTATAACTCTTATACATCAATTGTAATAGTTGGTTGTGAACCAAATGATGGAATGCGATATACATTGAATAATTTATCAGTAGTATTATTATTATTTTGTTTATCTCGACATTTTTATTTTGGTTTTGGTTATAAAAAATACATAATGTTGTTTTCAATTAATTTGTATAAAAATTTCCACCATGATCATTTCCAATATTTACTGGTCGTAGTTTTCACAGAGTTTTTTATTATCGAATAGTAAAATAATTAACCCTAAAAATCAAAAAAAAAATAAAATAACTAAATTGTAAAAAAACTAAAGTAATTGTATTCGACATAGCAAAAAAATTGATAAGAAAATAATATTTAATCAATAAAATTACATTAATAATTATACTAATTATAAAAACCAAAAAATAATCCAAGTTATCCAAGACTAATATAAAAAACAAAATGAAAAAAATCATTTGAAAAAATGATCCAAATAACCTAAAAAATTAAAATGGATAAAAGAACTAAGTAATTCACCAAAATTAACCAAATTACCTAACTATATTTGATTTTGTTCAATTTAAAAATAGATTAAAAACTTATCATACCCATGATAAACATTTTAATTTGAATGAATTGAATTTTCAGGGATATACTTTATGGTTTAATTTTTTTCCAACTATATATGAAATGTTTTTATGTCCCATTGTGTCATGTTTTAGGCATGAAATGGGTATTCCATTATTATTTCGTGTCTAATATTATTTTTTGTTTTGGTTATATAATAGTTATAGATTTCTAATTAATTACATATCTTATTTCATATGAAGGAAATTAATAATACTGTTGATATACGAATAAGAAGGATTGCATAAAATAATCACTGAATCAGTGATATTGGAGGCCCACATATTGTACCAATTGTGAGTATTTTAGTTCATATATATATATATATGTCAATGAAATATGCATCCATGGGATTAGTTTTGTTTTTAAAATTTAATCAGCGTCCACCACTAAGGTTCTTGTTTTTCACAAACCATCTGAGTTGTTCCAATGCTAATGATAGTGATACCAGGGGCTACCACAATAGCTTGGAACTCTAGTAGGTGTACCTGACCACACTCAATCCCTAACCATAGTGTATTGTCTACCACACCTTCTAATTATTTATTGACATTACAGACACCCAAGATATGTAGTCCACCCATGTTTGTTACACCTTTTTATCTTATCCTAAATGCATTTATTTTATGTATATGATAGTGATTACAACTCATCATTATTATTTTCTATTTACACAAACATATATTCCACATTTTTTTCTATTATTCTTCTCTGTCACCAAGATACTACATTAATTATTTTTCGACTGTTGGTCTGAAAAATTCTAAGATGTTGGAGTATAAAATGATACTAACAAAATATTTACAAGTTGATGTTCATTCTGTTCATGGGGATATAGTTATTCCATATGCTCATCTAGACAAATGTATATTTATATAAACCATGTAAATTTATTACAATATTTTTGTTCATTTTAATATTGATGGATTTAATATTTTTTTCTTAATTTATAGATTTATCCTCTAATAAGTGGAATTCACGTACATGAATACAAGTGGTGTGGAACCATTGCACACATATGATGTTGGTGTGTAATTAATATATCCAAATTATTGGATAAATAGGGTCGGAATGTTTGAGTTTTATGTAGAGGCTACCTAAATACATTCACATCATTCACATTTGTCCACTCTTATATACACACATGATAAATAAAGTAAAAGGTAAGGCTTATTGGAAAATATGGGTAAAAATAATTTCATTCAATTTAATATTATATTTATATTAACATGAATTTACATTTTGGTAAAATATTTATTTAAATTTTTTTGATGGTCAGGCGGTGAGGAATGAACATCTCATAGAATTAGGTGATCTATGGTGAGGCTATAAGAATCTGTTATATACTTGATGTCATGATAGTTTTGGCACAAATTAAGATACCAAAAATAACATGGATGACTATCTAGTTGAAAATTGACATGAAATTATTACCCATTAAATGTGTAATAAGATCAAGGTATTAATCTAATTTGAAAATTTTAAATGATAATTATCAGTTATTTCATTAATAATTTATTTTAAATTATTTAATGTTATTATTTTTGGAATCTTCAAAATTAAAAAAATAAATCATTTAATGAAATACAATCAAAATTTTGGTGTATAATTATTACAAATAATGAGATGAAGTAGGCACAACTATCATTTATAATTTTTCTACAAAACATTCAATTTCTTTTGATTCCTCCCAAATTAATTAAATTTATAATTGGGAAATATACATGATAATTTATTATTTAGTTTCTTACTTTATTGTTCAAAAATGAAATTAAAATGGTTATGATTAGTATCGAAGAATGAAAATGAAATAGCGACTTTTAAATTTATTCCCTACATGAGATAAAATAGGGTTCCAATCAAATATGAATCAATATTTACTCAATTTTCTAGTCTACATAATTTAAATTAATATTACTAAACGTAGATGATTTTTACTTTAACATTAATATAATTTTAATATTACATATATCTAATTATTTTTTTATATCTCTTGAAAATATCTAGTTCAATGAGCTTAAATATTCTTTTAGAAAATGATATATAATTAATGTGATTGGTCAATCATAGATAATTGAGTTATAAATTTTATGTTTATCTATTACTTATAGAAATAGATAACATGTACCTCATATTTAACAGATTATATTTTATATAGGCCTTATAGTGTTATTTACAAATGATTTACCTAACTTGAAAATGGAAAAAATATGCATGATGATAATGATGGAATCTTGGATGACCTAAAAAAACACAAACAAAATAGAATAATATATATGAAACCTATTAAAAACCAACCATTTCTGATATGAATCAATAAAATAAAACATGACATAACCTGACCTGAAATAAATGCAATTGAACAAAAATGAAATAAAATAGAAAAAATTTATCAAAAAATGAAAATGTATTGCGTAACCTAAATAAAACCTTGACAACCTAACATTGATAAATATTACTAATAATTCCATAAATACACCAAACATACTCAATCCCAAGAACAAAAAATATTAATTTAAAAATAATTAAATGAACGCTTCCTTATTCATGTTGATCCATGTAAAGTACAAACAAACAATAGAATCGTATTCAATCAAAAAAATTTAATTCAAACATAATCAAATTGATTCAAACTAAATTAATAAAATGATAACATAATGTTATTTTCCATTATAATAATTTCAAAATAAATCTACACTAACCAATACTCACTGAACTCAACCCAACACACATTAAATTTAATTAAAAATAACTAAAAAGAATCAAATTTTTTCTTACAAAATTAAATATAGTAGATCCATATTTATTTACAAATTATTTGATATAAATAAAAATAAATGAACTATAAAATATTAGAACTAAAGAAACTACACCTGAATAATTTTGAACTGAATAAAAAAAATAAAATAGAATAATTCTAAACTAAACAAGACTAGTAATAGCTAAACATATGTGAACCATAAAAACATGTCTACAAAAATTCATGTAGAGGTAAAATAAATGAAATTTAATATATAAAAATATTATAGTATCCAAAAGTCTAAAAACAACCTAAAAAAAATTGAACAAATTATTATTGAAACAGACCACATTGTACAAAATTAGATATAACTGAATTAAAATATTAAAAAATAAATTAAAAATTATAGGTTGGATAGAATATGATTGAAAAAAATAATATCTATCCAAATAAATATTAATTGAATTGAACAAAATCAAACTAAAATTGAATAAATAGAGCCAACCACGTCTGAACCGAGTTAAAAAATATTAATCTAAAATAAATTAAATAGGAATGAATTAAATGAATCATATGATAGAAAAAATGTACTAGAAAAATAATAATTATATAGTGTCTGATACCCAGATAGCCACCCAATAAATACTAATGGTCCTAGTGAAAATGGCCTTAGGCACACCTACTGGAATTCCAAAGGTTACCAACTAGCAGTGAAGGTGAAAACCATTATTTTCTAGAGGATATACCATCTAGAAAAAAAATAAGATACTAGACCTATCATAATAAGATAACATGGAGTGGAAATAAATGACTCAAAATATTCAAAATAAACCTGAAAAGTGGAAGAAATATAGAAACCACTGGAGTATACAGTAACAAGAACATCATGATAAACACCACTTTAAAATACTACTAAAACATGAAGGAATCCCTCCATAGCCAGTAATAAACATCAATATCATAGTTTCTTCCCATAGAAGACCATAGCAGAAACCTAAAATAAACACGCTAAAAATAAATGTAAACAGAACCAAACTCCAAAGAGAAATGACATCAATTTCAATTCCAATCATTACATTGAAATATCTCCTAAGTCATATCATTTACCTAAACAAAAAACCATAAAGTCTATACACATCATGAAGTTCCCGTGTAGGGTGTGATGAATCATTGTAGGATACCACCCAATGGTGTGTAACTAGTATAAGTGTTTCAAAAGATATGAATATACAAATAATTAAATTGTTTGATAAAATAAATAGACACAACCTCAATAAGTTATCATTATCCACCAAGGAGTTTCACATCATTCAACCAATACTGGAATCTCAAAACAAATGTGTGTCTGGGTTCCATGGCCAAGGCACTCCTATAATAGAAACATCTTGGTAAACCCTAAGGTTACACCTCAATAATATTTCCCAATACCAAATTGCTCCTATCACAAGGTGTCCCAATGTGCTAACATTGTGAAGGCATGACCAAAAATTAGTATATCGGTCTCATGGACACCTTCTCGAAAACTCATGTCATTCCATTGCATGAGATCCAAAGGAACAAAGATGTATTTCCAAAAATAAATATTCATGACTATAACATCACATATGGAGATCCTCAGCCTCCAACATGAAATCCTCTTTTCTATAAACCTAGGGCTCAATGCATAATATGTGGCTTTCTATGGAAATAACACCATCCACCAAACAATTAATACCTAAGGCACCAGTATTGGGGGACTCTACCCACTAGAGTGGTCAAAACCACATCACCACAGAGTCATCCTATGTGAAAATAACTCTATCAATGATTTTTGCATCAGAGGTGATAAAAAATCATTATATAAAAAGACTTAATCCAGAAAATCATTCTCACCTTGTGACCTTATGACTATTTCTCTCAAATCATTTTTCATTTCCATCTACGTATCAAGGGAATTTCCCTAAATTAATATCATGTTACCTCAAACTAACGCCCACAATGCCAAATAATTTGGTTAAAACCACCCATGAATATTAGATTCAATCCCAAAGAGTGATCAAAATCACTAAAACACATTATCCACACCATCCCATCCTCGGGTCCAAACTATCACAACCACAAGGGTTTCAACATATGTACTATAAAAAATTACATACATATAAAACACATTAATGAACATTAAACTAGTAATTGAATTTAAATAGATTGAATCACCCATGATCCCATTAATTAAACAATATAATGGCGGTCTTGAATGCCTCTAACTCACTTAATCAATATTAAAAACATTAAACATACTCGTTTAAATACAAAAAATCAATTCAAACCATTTTGGCACCCTCATCAATAATTTACCAAGGAGAATCAACACCTATCTTAGCCTCGCTCAAGAATAATTGGTATAGGGAATTACTAAGTCATCCTATATGGTCAAAATGTAATGTCAATATGTTATAACAAGGTTCTTCTCAAAACCCACCAATGCACAAAAAATCTGCAACCCCCAAAATTAAAAAAAAATCAAAAAATATATGATCTACCTCACATAGAATTGTAGATGTAAGAACCTCCAATATTGAAGTCCTATTACAAGTGTATTGACATAGATTTGTGTTTCTGTCTAAAACATTAAAATTGTCACAACTAGAAATAGCTGTCTATAAGGAAGATGATCCTGAAAAAAGATGTATATGTGGGGTTAGACATTCTAATGAGGTCATATACCTTCCGAAAAATAATAGAAAATAATTTAAACAAGGATACATGATCAAATTGATGGAATGATGAAAAATAGGTAGTTATCCAATATTTTGAATGGTCAAGGGTGAAAATAGATAGAGATAAGAGAAAAAAAGAAATAATAATTAAAAGAATGTTTTTCTAAATAGCCATCACTATCTGAAGGGTATGCCCACATGATTTTCTAAACTGTGAAGAATCTTATACCTAAAAACACATGCTCACATGGAATCATCACATGGTTTCCTATACTGTCTGCAAACAGTATGGAAACCCTATATCAAAACTGTAATGGTTGTCTGACAGCCCAATTCCACCACTCGAACGGTTTCAATATACCATGCCACTGCAAATAATTTCGAAAAACCTGGCATGTAGTCATCTGACACTCCAGAAACCCTTCAAAACACGTGAGGTAATCTCCTAGCCTCTTAACCAATCCAAAACCATCAAATAAGGCCAAAAAACTCAAATAATTGAGATATAGTAAATGTATCAATAAGTATCATATCCACTAATTGCAAATTCTATTCATGTGGGTATATTAACTCATTCGAAGAATCATCATCATTATAATCTTCCCCACATAACATTGATCATCCCCAATGTATAAAACAAAACACATATATGGTTCCAGACAGATCCATCCTATCTAAATTTTTTTGTACCACCCCAGTATTAGCGGTTACGACCAAATTCATCCAGGGTATTAAAACATTAAAAATTTCTTAACTAGATATATACATGAACAAAAATAATATCATACAAATGCCTACCAACCTATTTCAAGCCACCTAGTCCTTATAAGACGAATCGTCAGACATACATCATCAAGTACTCATGTGTCACTTTTGAATCTCAATCATATCATGCACCACGTCAATGACCACCATGAGCCCATGTAACCCATGGAACAATTAGGTATATCATACTATGGATCCTCATAACACCTAGACACATACACCTCAATCAAAACCATGCATCCTTGATGTCCAAAATCCAAAGGAACCTCATGTAACCCGCACCACATGGATTCTTCAGTTCCCTCTATCTCCTGAAAACTCGAATCCAATAATAATTCAAGAGAAAAAACACCTTATATATATACACATATAATAGGGATACCATACCAGTTCCATCCCACTAAACAACATTTGGTCAGTGCATATACAATATGTGCACCACATTCAGTCAAGATGGACATGTCTTAAAAGGACATGCCAATGAAGACATCCATCAATAGGTCATGTCAATGAAATTTGAATGAAAATAACTATCATGACCATTATATAAGAATGTTGGTCAACAGATCTTCATCCATCTCATCGCTATGTTTCCCCACAGTGTGCACCTACACTAACACATGGTTTCTTGATGGTTGTTCTCCCTACGGTGCTACAGAATCTACTAGAAACTAACCCTAAAAGAGGGTCCCTTTATCACTTACATGTCCTTTGTGTGATGTTGATCCTTGGCTACCCTCACCCAGTACCGATCCTGATCTTATATTTGAATCATTCACCTACCTCACTCTAGAAAAGTAAACAATTTGATAAGGTTTATAATAGAACCTATCAGGATTCCCCACCTTCCCCCATGACTAGCACTCCATTGGAGTCCAATAATATTGAGTTCAAAACATTCCCTTGCTACACACACTAAATGAAAAACACCTCTGAGATACCATGATATGGTCTAGATGGTTCCTTTACATGATATCCCTACTAGAACTCTTCAAGAACTCATTTTATTCCATAAGAACCCTCGCATGAAGCTTTCACCTTGTCCAATAGAGTCATGGTTGTTTGGATTCCCGCAGCTATGAGTGCCTGCTTCATTTCAACTAAGATTGAGGCTAACCTAAACATGTATACCTGTACTCCAATAGTGTGTCCTAATCCATCATCAAAGTTCATCACCCTCAAGGTTTCATCACATTCCATTCATGGTGAAATGCATGACAACTCCGAGAATGTAGATGCATAGTCTTTGAGTGACAGTCGCTTATCCCTCAGTGTATTAGGGAGAAAGTCCTTGAAGTACATTTACTCAAAGTCATCCTAGGATAATTGATCATGTCTGCTCACCTGAACATGCACATCCCACAAGGGATTAGCTAGCCCTTTATGTATTTATGTCACTAGCTTGATAATTGAACCTGATAGCATCTCTTGCTGATCGAAGATCTGGATTATGCTCTCTATCCAGTTATCAACTGATTATGGACCACCATCTCCCTGAAACAATTTGTGGGAGTTGTGACTAGAACACCAACATTAGATACTCCATTGATTGATCTGATACATTAGAACCTCTTTCGTTCCCTTGCATGACACATACCATTCTCAATTGAAGCTAATCCTCAATCCCCAATCTATAAGATGTTAGGCCTACAAGTTATTATTCTTGTACTAGATACTGAACACGATCCTACCCCTCGTCTTGTACCTTCATAAAATGTTCGTCCTACCCATCAACAGTCTGAACCTGATCATACCCTCATTGAAATGTACCTTCAACCACCTAATGATCTTTTAGAAAATCTAGGAGGAAAACACAAAATACCATTAAATGGTAAAACACCGCACACACACACACACATATATATATATTTGACAATATATTCAACAATGATAGGGAAAGAAATAAAGATGTAGTGTATAACAACTTCCATCATTATAACCTAGTGTATCCATTCCCCATGGCATCCCAACCTCATGGACTCCTTACCCACCCTTAACAAATACATGTATCTCAATATCGTTGGGACACCCCATACTGACATACATTGTTAGCTCATTCCGATTACTAAGCCACCTAATCATAGTCAACAAAATAACCTCATCCATAATACCTTTTTTCCCCTATATGATCCATGCCAAATTTTTATACCACATGTAGATTTATATAAATTTAAATAATAGAATATCACATTTCATTAAAATAAGAAATTATATCAAGATTTCCACCCTTTTCACATGGAAAATTTCATATATCACTTGATAATGACACTTCACAAATAATATGTGCATATATAAAACTGTAATACCCTAAAATTGTACTTATCAAAGTCCAATAAACTTTGCCATACCTTATCAGGCCACGATCCAATTATCCTTTACTAAAATGGTTCAATGGTCACATACCACTACCAATAATCATCACAAGCCCAGTGAGCCAGCAAGGTAGAAATCATATAATCTTTAATCTGATAAAAATATAGACAGCATAACCCACCCAAGGAAACTAAAAAAATCCAACATACATGAAGGTATTTCACCAAAGAATGAGTTATAAGTCTCATTATTACAATATCCTATCACCAGTCTACCATAACCCCAAATATTCATTCCATGAAAAGTGGAAAAAACTCATCGGATACCAAATGTGGTGACCTTAACCCGAACTGCCACCCAAAAATAGCTCATGTTTTAGGTTCATTTGGTCATAGGTTCCCACCACAAATGTCTGAGGATACTGACTACTAATGACTGTGTAAACAAGTATATTACGGAACCTCTACCCTCTGGGAATTGATATGATACTTGTCTGAGCATATTAAGGTAACATAAAACGCAAATAAATGACTCATTAGAAATAAATAAGTCATGTATATCCTAACGACATATAATAACAATAAAACAGTGAATGAAATATAGAATAAACAATTGTATAAAGTAAAAAATGATCATGCTAAAAACCATTTTTTACTCGTATTAATACAAAATGACTTGCATCAGTAGAAAGTCATAAAATAAAATATCAAAGGTAATACCCATGGAATATAAAATTAGATAGATAGTATAAATATGTTTTATCTATAAGAAACCCATGCACATCTCTAGCTTGGAATGATTTCGATGTTCATGTCGATATCCATGTGAAACATTGCAATTGTCCAACTCATGAGAATGATAATTTACCTTTACATAATACCCTAAATTCTTCAAATGGAATGAAGGTCCCATGCATTGTGTGAGATAAATATCAGTATGATTCAACCCAAGAGTGAGAACTAGTATAATTGTATCAAAATAGTATGATGCTATAGTTAAAAACAATCCCCATTGGTTTCTAGAATACACCTATGAGTGTCACCTGCTTCGGTCGATGTCAAAATCTCATAAGCAAAAAGAGTCCTTGGACCATGGTCCATTATAAACCTATAGTTACAATGTCTTGGTGAACCCTCAAGTTCCACCACAATCATATGGTCTAACATGACTAGACTTCTGACACCATGACACTCAATATACCGATGTCCCAAAGGAATTAACAAACAATTATATCCTAGTCTCACCGAACCCTATATGAAAGAACATATATGCACAATGCACAATATTCGGAATAACTACGATGTTTGTCCTTAAATAGATATCCAAAACCATGTCCAAAATCAAGGAGGGACTCATCTTCCAACTGGATATCATCATTTCAATCAACTGTAGTCTCCTCACCATATAAATGACATTATATGGAACGAACCCCCAAAACCATAAATACCTAATGTAAAACAATCAAGTTCCTCTACCCATGCTAGTTGAAAAAACCACCTAATCACATATTAAACCTATGTTCACATGACTCATTCCATATTTTGGCCATCATGTGTGATCTAAAATCACCAAATAAAATTATCAAAGACACGCCATCTCTATAACCTCAGGTCCATGTCACATTGTATCTCATATTAGATGGCCTTACCATCCATGTATCACAGGCATTACCCAACATGAGAGTCACACTACCTCAATCTAGAAACCACAAATTCCCAATACTGTGGTCATGACCACTCATGTATATCTAGGTTATGACCAACTAGTGATCAAAATCACTCAATCCTGATTTCCCAACCATCCCATCCTCAGGTAAATCCCTTCACAACCCAAACAGTCTCAACATATGTAATATAAAGAAAAATATATATATATACATATAACATCTTAAATTACATTAACTAGTAATTAAATTTATACAGATTGAATTACACTAGATTCTATTTGTATCACATTACCCCATCAATATTTAATTCTTATAACTATATTACGCATGTTTTATTAAAATTTGAACTTACAATTTTGAATAAATTAAATCAATTAAAACTATTTTGGTAATCTCGGGATAAATATCCTAAAGTGAAATAGCCTATTTCACATCCACGCTAAAGAGTAACTGGGATAGGGCATGCCCACAACATCATAGATGGTCTAATAGTCATGTCAATTTTCTATAAAAATGTTCTGATCAAAACACATTATTGAGCTACAAATATGCAACCCACAAAAGTCAGCAAAATCACAAAACAATGTATACCCCACCTATCATAGACTCGTAGATATAAAAATGTTAAATATCGAAGTCCAATTCGATTTGGATCCACATATAAATGAGATTATCTCCAATATCCATAAAATCTATTGGATCTAACCAATGGTATGAATGGTTAATTATCAAGGAAGAATATGCAATAATGGTGTTATCCTTACCGAGGAGATCCTATAGCTTCCAACAGATCAAATAACATTTGTCGAACTGAGTTTCAAGATCAATCGCGTGGAATGAGGAGAAAAGGGAGGATCCCCAATGCTATTCATAACTAAGAATAAGAAAGATGAAGAGAAGAGATAAAAACACTGAAAAAAATATAAAAAAAAATTACCCACCACTATATACAAATTATACCCGCATGGTATTCAAAACTCTTTGGATGCCACAATATAAGAACCCAAGTTCAAATGGCCACCCACTCAGAGATTTCCATACCATGAAAAACTGTGTGGCAACCATCTGTTGGAACAACAGAGGTGGTCGCACATCCGTTCTCTACAACTCGCATGGTTTCCCTAAACACTGCACCTACTCTTGTTTTCCAAAAACCATGCCATCAGGCATCTGATGATCCCAGAACCCCTTCGAACAACTCAGGAACTCTCATATAATATAAACTAACCCAAATTCATCAAAAAGGGAATATATAACAATTATAAATTAGTTCCAATAAATGAATCAAAACCTAGGATAGCCACTGAATTTCCATTCAAACCATGTAAGAATTTTGTCTCATTCCAAAAACCACGGTCATTATAAACTGACCCAACATGGTATACAAAAAAGTAAATTTTATTAAATCATATAGAAATATACAACCATAATATGAAAGAAATGAAACTGAATATTACATAACCATAATAAAATAACCTAAATAAAACAGAATTTAATTTATTCAAGCCAAGTAGTACTAAATTAATGAGATAAAAAAACTAAATTGAATAGATCTAAAATATATATGTAGAAGTAAATAATTTCATAAAAACCAAATATTGAAATGAATTATCCTAAAGCACCCACAAGAAATAAAATCCAAAATCATTAGAACTTAATTGAACAGAATCCAACTAGATATAATAATACATAGAAAACATGGATTAATTTGTATTGAACAAACATGAATACAATTGAAATATATCAATGTAATCTAAATTGAATAAAACTAAACTAAATTAATATAATTATTCGACAAATCTGCAAAAATTAATTCTTTCCTTCATGGTTAGAGTGTTGATAACCAATTCATGTTTATTCTATTATGTTATTATCATACTTTTTTCTTATTATCATTAATTATTTTTATCACAGAAAAACCTCATTTTTTATTACTATGTTAAACTATTCACTTATATATATGTTATATTTATTGCTAACCCATTCAATTATACTCAATTATAATTTATCTACCATATGTCTAAAATTTTATCATCAGATAAAGTTTAAATCCATTTAATTGTATCCATGAAATTAATTATGAGTAACCTATTTTCAATTATGGGTTACTATCATAATTTTCATCGCATAAGGAGGTTATTAATAATTATATACATTTTCAATGTCAAAAACTATTTTTTATCAAGTAGAAAAAAAAATGGTAGATGAGTGGTCATCAAAGTGACACACCATCAGAATTTATCTTTTACAGTGTTTATTTCTAATTTTAATATCAATTATATATATTAATATTCTACTTATTAGAAATAACCTTATTTAAGGACCCTTGATTCCAATGAAGTTGAAAATTTTGGGCCACATGATCAGCTATATATTTATTTAGAAGATGATCACCAATATTGAGTATGTTATCTACCTGGAACAAGTAATTCCCTAATAATGTATTGTTCCACATTTGGTTTCATTTTGGGAATTACTGAGTAATTAAATGATAATTCCTAGGTATAAAATGTTAATTATTGGGCTGAAAATTCTAAATAAGCTCCTCATTGGTGGAAGATAAAAATCAAATGGAAAAAAATGAATTTATGATAATGATGTTTGTTCTATGTCCATCACTACCACCATAGAATATAGAAACATGTGATGTTAATATGTTGATGATGCTTAAAATATAAAGTTCATTGAGAAGTAGAACTAGTGGTTGGTGGGATGATGAATTTCTTAGATATATTGATGGAGAGGATGACGACGATAAAGAGGGTGAATATTGTGGTGAGGAAAGTGTTGAGGATATTGTTGAGGGTGTGGTTGGTGGAATAGAAGGAGGATAAGGATGATACTGATGACAATTATAGTTATGTGGGAAATATTAATACTTTATAATTTTTACAGATATTTATGAAATATAATGTTTGATGATTTTTCTGAGTTAATAAATGTGATTTTATGAATGAATATATATGATATTCTAAATTAATATTGTATGTAATATTTAATGCATTGCATGTTCTATGTTCTTATAGGTTCTGTTTGTATGTAGGTTTTATTTTATGTTTTCTAAATGATCTTTTTTTAGGTTTTTTGTTGTAGGTTTCTTTAATACAGGAATAGGTGGGCTAAATCATTCTGAGCAAATGGGATGGGGTGTATACAAATAGTTTAATAATAATTAGATAAAGTGATTTTCAGATTTCCATATTCCAATGGATCAATAAATACCATTGGAATAGTACATTCCTAATGATATCATATCCAAAGGTTTTGGGAACCATTTGTATATGCTATACCAATGGTTATCTATTCTATACCATAGATTTTGACCCTTTTTTATACTTGTATTCTAACAGTGATTATTGAGTTCTTACCTCTCTAAGTAGAATATAAACTATGAACATATTCATTGGACATAGAATTATCATATCTATTTTGTATTTTATTTTCCACCATGGTGTAGATCGCAACATGTCATATAACAATAATGTTGTTCATTTCATTTTAATGGCATATAGATATTTATTAGTGGGTCTAGGTTTTTTCTTGTAGTGATGGTTTTATTTGGAGGCTCATTAAACGCATAAGAGTTATTCTATTATATCGAAATATTTAATCATATATGACCCCATAAATGTAAATTCACTACACCCAAGTTTTTATAAATAGTAAAAAAAGAATATGATTGATTACCAACATTTAAAAAAGTTACTTTTTTTAATTGTACAAGAATAGTGAAAGGAATGAAATATGATAATGGAAATATTTATTTATGTTCCATCATTATTTCTATAAGAGGTGAAATATATGAAATGCACTTCAAAACATTTTCCACCACAATGACACAAATAATGTGGTAAATATTGGAATATTACTATTTACTGGGGATTTTTTAAGGGATAGTAATTTTTTTTAAAACAGTAATCAAAACACAATAAATATCATAATGAAATATATAATAATAACAATAACATTATAATAATAAAAAATTTAATGGAAATAATGAATAATTTTTTTCCTAAAAGTATATAATTTTATAATATTTTTATCATCTATAAATTTCACCCATTTTAAGTGGAACCCCTAAGATTTCATCAACACTCAACCATTCCTATGAAATTATGACAAATTATTTTGCCTTTTTCCTGAAGACAAATAATGAATGTCATTGAACATGGTATGTATAGAATAATGTTCTGAAATCTGAAGTATTCAATTCTTGATGAAGCTCTAATGATTCAATGACACCAATAATTATATAAGGCTCCTAATGATGTCAAATGACTAAGTGGATAGACATGTAATCTATATGAATCACCCAACACTAAATATTACATTCTTATTTTTTTGATTACATAACATACACTATATAGAATTATTTATTATTCTTTAAAATATAGAAACAATTTAGTTAATCATCCAATTGAAATGATCAACTTTTGGATTTTTTAAATTTTCAATTAAAACAGTTTAACATTAATTTTTAGAATAACTAATTCACCTATCAAGCATCCCATGCACTAACTGTTCTGCCCACCCCCACTATAGCATCTTGACTAATCTACATTCTATGATGGTTTCCCCACTTCTATATTCCATAGTGACCATACCCTCAATTGGATTAATATTAAAAACAACTTTTATATGACCACGTCCACCAAACATCCCAAACTCAATCTCCCTTTCTCATATACATTTCTCAGTAATATTCTTCTTTTAGTGGATAGCTGATGTCCACAGTACTTGTTTACATCTCTTTTCCGTAGAGAATATATTCCCGGAATGTTGAACCTATAATTATTATAGTTAATACATATTCATTGATATATATTTTGTATTTAATTATTTATTCAACCATTTTCTTATTTAATTTATTACATCTAAATCCAAAAATCTTCTATATTCAATGAGGAAGTTTGTTCATGATTATAATATTTTATTATTATTTAATAAAAAAATTTATATCTAAACTAATTAGTATATATGGATAATAGTTTTTTTAATTACCTCAAAAAATTATTCATTATTCCAAAGGTTTGGATGATATTTTATATTTATAAATTGAAATATTATTAGTGGATGTTAAATGAATACGTTTCTTTGATAATTTCAAATTAAATTTATTATTGAATATGAAAAAAAATTATATGACTAAATTATAATGATAAAATATCATATATAATTTTTATATTGTACTTGGAAATGCGAATGAAATTTTGTAGGATGTAAGAAATAATATCTATTCTTTCAACGACACATAATGAAACTCCCAAGAAGGGAATTTAGTTTGAATCATAAAACATGATAAATGATTTATTTTGTTTTATAGAATAGAGTTTAAAATATATTACTCTATAACCCAAATTTTTTTTTACAATTTGGTTATTAATTATCAAGATTTAACTAACCAATAAATGGGTATTATATATTGTTTGAGAATGGATGAAAAATAAATGAATGAAGGTTGTGCCTTGTATTCAATGTTTTCAATCATATTTTGGTATTTCTATATATGGTGTCTCTTTGAATTATTGAAAATATGTGTCCATGATTTAGTGGTGTCTTCATTACGAATTTAGGGAATATATGATCCCTACATCATTATATGAAATGAATAAATTCATTAAAAACATATAAATGATTATACAAAGATATATGAATTCCATATAGATTCCCTCAATTATTGGGTTGGTGATTATGATAATGAATAATGAATAATATTTGTTTTATTTATATGAATTTAAATAATAATAATGAGAGTAGAAAATTAATATTAAAAGAAGAATAAGCCAAATGAGAAAACTCCTGAAATGGTATTGCATTACCTTCCATTAAAAACATTTTTGAATACATTATTCATGTAAACTAATACTACATATGACATGATGTTCCATGATCATGATAATAATATAGTTTTTTTGGATGAGACATCCATATATTCAGTATTATGGATGGTTTTTGATTAATTATTTTCAAATATCCCTTAGTGTCCTGTAAATGTATTTTTTGGTTTGAATTATGATGTCTTAATACTTTTTGTAGATTGTGTTGTGATTATATCATATTCCCTGTTATTATGGTCCCTTATAGTCAACAAACATTAATTTGTGAATGAATATTACATTGTTCCGTATTTTTTATATATATTTTGTAAATGATAATATAATGTATTTCAATTGATATAGACTATCAACTAATAATAATAAAATTGAGAGATTTTTTTATGATGGTGTGATATTATATGATTCTCTAATGAAAATGATCTTCAAATTGAATGTTTCTTTGTTGTAGAATATTCAAGATTCTCTTGAACTATAAAACATATCTCATTGTAAATATCAATTCTTTTTAGATTTTTATAGTTTATAAATATTATTTTAAACCTAAAATTTTATCTCAAATATGCATATAATGACATATGTTCCATAATATATTTCTTGATGAAAATTGAAAATTTAGGTTTAACATGATGAAATTAAATGAAGATTTTTAATATAGAATGTCAATAAATGTGTAATATAGTTTTAATGTCAAGGGAAAATTGTTGACTGTCATTGTTGAATTTAGAAAATATAATAATTTCAATTAATTTGGAAAGGTGTATGAGGTAAAAAATAATATGTTGTCAGTAATAAAAGATGAATAAAATGATTATATTTTTCAAATTCCCTTATTTAGTGTTTAATTTGATAATTATTAATTCTGAAATTATATATATTTAGAAAACAATTATAGAATTTAAATTTTTTCATTTTGTATTTTTAAGGTTAAATCAGTGGATCACCATAATGATTATAATTATTTCAAATCCTCGAATATAAAGTATAATGTGTTGGAAAATTTTAATAGAAAGTATCCTTTGAGTATTTTTATAACTACAAATAATAAAACATGTGTATTTCATTTAAATCTAAAAAATTTAAATGCCCAATATGGAAAATAAAGTATCTTTTCACAGTGGGTTGACATAAAACATACAATTTAACATAGATTTACTTTCCATTATTTATATATTCCGATTTTTTGTTTATTTCCTTTTTCATTGTGTAATATATAAACTAAAAAAGTAACAATAGTTCTAGTTTATTTTTTCACCCCTTTGAGAGATATTTGAAAAAAAATTAATCAAACTCATATTTATAAAATTTTAAAATATTTTTTTGAAATACGATCATTTGGGGATGTTATTTCCCACATCATATTTTGTATTATAATTAATTTTATTATTGATTTAGTTTATGACTCTAAAAACATGGATATAAGCACAATCGACTGACTTATCCATTTTATAGTAATGTTATCAAGTTTTTATTTTTATTGATCATATTTTCTTAACAATTCATTATGTAATTTTATTTAATATGATTTTAATTTTTGTCATCTGTTATAAATTTATTTTGAAATCATATTTTGATAAATAAATCTCAACTAGAATGATCTATTAATGATTGATATATAGTGAATGAGTGGTTAAAAATATTTTTTTTGGTATTTGGATGGTATTGATAATAGAATAAATCTTGTTGTTTTCATTGATTATTTTATTAATAATTCTCAATAAAAAGAAATATCATGGGTAATTTTGACTAATAGATAACCCATTTGATGGGGGTAAAATTTTACACTATAATTATCGGTTCCATTTCCTCTCAACATATATTTACTAATCAATTATCTTATTTAGGATAAATTTATAAATGAATTGATATTTAAATCAATGGGATGACTAGGGGGTTGAGATTACAGTTTTATTGAAATAAAAAATTCATTAGTTTGCTGAATCGATCACCCATCATGTAAATATATACAAACATTCGTATATTTATTCAGTACATATATTGACTATGATAAATGTAATACCATAGATCATTTTTATAAATAATGAATGTTCACAATAGAGTTGAAACGAAAATTGATGTTATATTATTCGATCAAATTCCTCAAATGAATTATATGATATTCAATACCTATAATGTTCAAGGATTCATATTTTGTATAATTTATCATGAGGAATACATGAAAAACCAATATAGTTGTCTTTTTACACATTCATATGTGGGATAATTTGGAATTCATATTAACAAAATTAAATTATATAATAATGGTAAAATTTTATATATGGTATTAAAATTCTTATTAATCAACAGTGATAAGGGAATAACGAATCATACAATATATTTTACTTATGATAATTTCTCAAGGTTTATATATATAATTGATTTTTAGGAGAGTTATATATTTATATTGGCTTCAAAATCGATGATGTTTTATTTTAGGGATGATGAAATACGTGATTCGTTAGGTGTTTTTAACACATAAAACAATGATACTTGTATATTATTAGTGATTATAGTGAATTATAAAATTATGACAGTGAAGGTCAACAATCCAAAAAAATTCAACGTGGTGTTCCTAAAAATAAAAAAATTAAAAAAATATTTAATAGAGGTTGAAAATGAAGAACTCATTGAAATGGAGGATGATATTAACCAAGGAAATGATGATTAAGGTAATTGAATTTATTTACTATTAATAAATCTATATCACAATTTCTCATTTATATGTGTTTTGAATGTATATATATTATTCCATTTATTTTATTTTTCATATAAATATGTATCATATGGTATTATTATATATTGAATACATATTTAAACATAGAATATTTTTAATTACAATAAAAAAAATTTTATATATCATAACTGATCAAAATCTAATAGCATACCACTACAACATTAGGCTTTAAGATATTTGAGGGATTCTATTATCCAATATAATTTTAACAAGACATTATATTCAACACAGACTACTGTTAGCTCACAATCTAATTCACCCCCAGTGGTTAGAAAATTTATCACCAATCCATTTATGGGATATTATCATGTTTCTATTACAACTGTAAGAACTCAGTCCTTCTTTTTAGGTATGATTTTTCCTTTCATGTTTTTTTGGATGAAAAGGGGAGAAGGAAATTTTTAGGAGTACACATCGTGTACTTCCTTGAAAACTCTATTTACCCCATCAACAAGTCCAAGTTGTGTCCGGAAGTGTCATGACCGCATACACGACCATGTTATGGCATGGTAGGGCCACTTAAGGAGGGGATTGGAAAACACATATACACAAAGTGTATCTTTATGGAAAAGTCCATGTATTTATATTTTTATTTTTTATATCTGACTGGGGCTGCATTTTATTCACAAAAAACCCATCTTTTAACGTCGTCTCATTCAGGAGTGACCGAAGATCATGATTCTTCCCCAAGCACCTGATCGAACATCCACTGACTCAATCAAACACCTTCGATTGTAGTATATTTATATTTACATTGGATATTGTATTCTTTTTGTGCACGATTGACCCACACAGGGCTATGGGAACTTGGTATAGGTAGACCATTGGGATAATGGATGCTAATAGATTTCCCAAAATGTATCTATACATTCATATTGTGAGTCCATAGGGGACGTGGACACGAGTTCTCTCTCATTGTGACTATAGTTCCTTGTTGAGAGACCACATGGGGAATTGGACATCGAGTTCTTCCCCAGATTGTTTGTAGTTTATGGTTACAAGAACATGAGGGGAATTGATGGTGACTGCTTCCACAGAGAGTCTTTGTTATGTTAAACCAGTGGGGTTAGATTGTGAGCACATTTAGATTATTTTTTGAGAATTCTTCACTGGCAATTTAATAAAATTTAATTAATATAGTTGAAAATGTAGGATTGTTTACATTTGAGTACTTACATGTTTATCACTTCATTTTTCATATTTCTTGCCATATATATTTATGGACCGTTATGCATAGATAATTGGGTGGTTGCCTACTGGGATTCACCTCACACCCTGTTTGGGTCATGATTTATGGACCAAACTATTTATATTGTTGAAGGAAAAAATATGGATGTGCACCCTAATAATTTAGATACATTGTTGATGTGGATCTGGAGATAATGGGACCAAGATGAGGTGTGCTATGATGATTTAGTTATTTACTTGTTTTCATTGTACTTTGGATTATTACTGTTTTCTAGCATTTTGTCATGTTTGGAAACTTTAGTATACATATGTGACATGCCTCAGTTACTTATGTTCTCCTATTGTTTACCAACATGAAATCTTCCACTATTTACATTGCATGTTGTTATTGCTTATTCTTCTACTATTATACATTTTCTTCCACTGCTCTTACTCTTCCAATGATGGAATAGTTTTCCTATTATCACTAAAAAGGCTCTCAATATTATTTATAAGCCTCTTGCATTCTCGACAATATTCTTGAGGCCAGGTATCCCACAAGGTACATGGCCCCTCTATGCAGCACCTGGAACTGGGACATTGCATAGCCATATTAGAGGGTTTATTTTTTTTTTGTCTAAGTATATGGAGCCTATAGATAGGGATATGAAAAAATATGTAGTTAGTAATAATTTGTTCCTGGGAGTATCTACCTCGTGTACATGGAAAAACTAATTTACCTCGATTATTTAAATTTTTATTTTTTTTCCATTATTATAGATCATTTGATTTCACGGTTGGGTGATTCAAATGTTTTTTTTCAATTCATGATTAAATTATTGAGGTTCCATTTCTATTAAAACTCGATGAGATGTGGGTATGTTATCTCATGTATTATATACGCACTTGCTAGAGATCACATGTCATGAAATCGTGTAATGGCATTTACGGGGCAATATCAATTTTAGGCTATTGTGATATATTTTTTTGCTATATATGCATGTCATTGAGAAAATTTTCATGATTTAATACTTTCTATTGATATGAAATTACTTATTCCGTATGGTTTTGTAAGAATGAGTTCCAAAAAATTTTCCATGAGGTGTTATGGTCCCTCATGGATAGGAATGTTCTAGAACATGTATTGACTGCATTGTTATATGTGTGATATACATAAATTTGATGCCAAAAATGTATTCGTGTGTATTATTCCCCTAATATATCATTATATTTAACTTTAATGTTTGTTTTATTATTTCTATGGGATTTTGGAGTTGTTATTGAGGGATGCTATCCAAAAATCCCCAAATTACATGGTGTGTAATGATGAATACATGCTATGTATCCTTTTGTTTTGAAAAAGAATATTTTACATAAGTAAATGGAATGTACTATATGTAAACATCTTGTAATAGTTGATCGTGTGACTAAATGTGGGGGTGGAGACACGGGCTTCGTTTTTGGTTGGTGGAATATAACGTGTACTGGTAGTACATTTCATGTTATATTGACCACGTATTCGACCATGTGACTAACAAAACATTTTAGTGAAATACATCTAGTACATGTCTTGTCTAAAATAAACAGGCCGTGTAGAGTCAACCATATATAGGATCATGTGACTAATGATACGAGCAGTTGAAACATAAGTGGTACACGTCGTGTTTAGGATGAACAAGCTGTGTAATATTATTTTAAGAGTACTATGTCGTTTAGTCATGTATGGGGAATTGGGAAGGGGGAAATGATTCATGTACATGACGTGTCCTCAGGACGAACATGTCATGTGTAGGGGTGTTACATGAATAGTTTTTTAAGAAGTATATACCCATGTAATGGATTAAAGGGACACATTGCGTAGGGTAAATACAGACCGTGTATGTTTTTTTGAAGAACATGAGTACATTATTTATTCTATTTCTTTCCAGAAATTCTATTTTTCAATCCTTGATAGTCGAGAACTAATCTGGGTACATGACCATTCAGAGTTGTTACACTTAGACATCCTCCGGTTGTACGCCAGATACAGGGCTGGAAACAGAAACTTGGAATGGGTGATCAGAGACTATAAGTAGGCCCACTCATTGTGTCTGTAATGGAAGCAGCTGTTATTATAGATAATGGTACATATTAATAGTTATGATAAGGCCCTATGAGTTTTATGTAGAACTTCAGGGGAGAACCACATCCTACCCGATCTATGGCAGAGTTTATGGGGAATTCTTGAGTACCATCATCCTCCCACAATCTTAGGGGACATAAGACCTCAGGATGCTGAGTAATGTTTAAAACCCATGTTAACATCTGGAGAATCCACTAGAGAGGAGGGTGAAGCACTATAGGTTCATGCTTTATGATTCCGTCAAGAAATGATGGGATGTTATATCACAAAAAGGGAACTAGCAGGGTATGGATTGGGATGAGTTCCAGCATACAATCTATGATTACATCTACCTGGAGACTTAAAGGGATGATTGAGATGGAGTGTTCATGAGTCTGTAAATGGGTACTATCTCGATACTGGTGATCTCTTATTTATTCATAGATCTTCATCACTTCATGCCCATTTAAGGAGGTGATGAGTTATTTGTGGAAAGGATACCTGTGGATAGTCTCAGGCATGAAATATGATCTCGGGATAACATCTTCAGGTTGACATCCATCACCTCTATAGTAAACCAGATGATGAACTCAGAGTGAAATCTGAGGGATTCTAGGGATGTGAGATAGGGAGACAAGATATCCAGAGTTGGTGTCCATTGAAAAGGCAATAGAAAGTGGCACAGGGAGCCTACACTCGAAGATCCAAGTTGGTGTGATACTTCTTCTAGAAGCCAGGTGGTGTTCTACTACTATGGGAAGAGTGTGGATATGAGGCCACATTTCATGATATACCCATTAGAGTTCCATTATTGAGGAAAGATGGGTCATCTTCAGTTCTTCTGTCAGATTGTATCACCAACAGTGTCACAACCCGTCCTCAGGACCTGTGTCGTGACTACCCAAATCCCTCCTTCTTTAGGCCAGTTGTAAATACTATGCCAAATGAACGAAGAATAAGTAAATACTAAGTAAACTGAGTACAATAGTAAGTGAGGGAATGTAAATGGTCCAGTATACAATCCCAAATGAATGTAAAGTACATCTGAAAAGAGAGTACAATAGCAGAATTGTAAAGCAACAACACTAAGCCATCCTCTAGAAATCACACCTGAAGTGTGCATACAGATAGTCTCCTCAGCTCCTCGGCTACATCTGTCTGCCCCGTGTACATCTCGTCCAGTGATCCACCTCCAGGTATCGTCCATCTCCACGAGCTCCCACCTCGATCAGTGTTGTTCTTCATCTACATCCAACACAATGTAGTGCGGGCATAACCTGTGTAGTGGAGAGTATACGCTACCTAGTAGGGACCCCGAGACCCCCGAAGGTATCCCAGAATCCATGAAGGACAAAAAAGGAAATATACAATCACTAAGTAACAACCAACACTACTATGGTATATGCCCGTACATATACCTAAGAAATCAATTCTAGTTTGGATCCTACATCCGAGCCCATGTTCGATCAAGTCCACAAAGGATAGTACAACCCAATCCGCACAGGATACCAAAACAATCATATCGAAGATAATGAATGAAAGTCAAGACTCACCTCACACATTTATACTTTTTCATAAGACAATAGAGATGAACAGATGTAGCCAATGATTCATCTAAGCTGTCAGAACAACAAATGATAGTAGACCAGCTATGTTGTCGGACCCACAAAGGATACAAGACCAGCTACTTTGCTGGACCCACATAGGATTCATGAACATAGTCAAATACTACCAGACCCACATAGGATACCAGAACATTAGTCACATACTGTCGGACCCACATAGGATACAACAATAGTAGTCATCATCGTCGAACCCACTGAGGATTTCAGTGCGGTCGTCGTCGCTGCCGAACCCACGGATGATCCCAGAACAGTCATCACCATCGTCGCAGTCGCAACCAGCTCTAGGGATCCCACACAAATTATGCTCGATTTCGGGAGGGTCCACTCCACGAGCCAAGGGGTTCGATACATCAACTGACATGTAGTCCGGAGTTTATGTATCCCAATGTTTCAGCTTGACAATAGGAACTCAATGTGACAGACGACGCTTCAATCAAACGCCTGGTCAGAGAGTTATTGGATTTTTTTTGTCCCAAAGGCCCTGTTGGTTTTTAATTCAAAACCAAAATGTACATACTCAAACTACGTCGAAACCTCATGCAGAGTAAGCCAATAGAATCGTCTCAATAAGAGGAATCCGACAAAGTTGACGACACATCAATCAAACATCTGAAGCTCATGTTTTCAGAGTTTCCACTCTGAGGGCCTGCTTGGTTTCGTGTTTAAACCAACCTGGCCATACCCAATGTTCTCCAAAACCCTGAGTGTAATATACTAAAACAACAGACTCAATCCATGAATCGTATCGCAACTGATGGTTCATCGATCAGAGGTCCATAGCCCATGTTATGATCGTTTGAACAGATTTGTCCGAAAACAGGGGGTTCGGGCCTGTTCCGACCCAGCCCAATACCACTAGGTCGGACCAAACCGGGGAGACCCGACGCGGGTATGGCCCAGTTGGGTGCAGCCCGGCCCGGTTAGGCACATCCCGCCCTAGCTGGCGCGGCCTGACCCAGCCGGTGTGGCCCGGCACGACGCGGGGTTCCGGCCCAGCGTGGGCGGCCCGACCCGGCACGGACGGTCCGGCCCGGCCCAGCCGGTTTGGCCCAGTCTGGGAACCCGCATTCTTGGCGGACGTGGAAGGGGGGGGGGGTGTCGTCGCCCTCTTCGAATCGTACGGTGGACCCATGGGGGGTCCGCCCTGCTGCGCTGGCCTGGAGTACAAACCCCCGGTTTTCCCGGATCGGGCCGGCCGTAACAGCCGGACGGGTGTGCCATGCGGGACATGTCTGTCCCGCCCCCTGTAGCACCGAGGGATGGTGGTTTCGGATGCCTCCCTCTGAAACATTGTGGCCATAGGCCGCAACCCTTGTCTGACCAGTGCGGCGCAACGGAACCACACCCCTCCTCCGTGACCCAACTCAGCAGCGGCCCTCCATGGTTCTCCGGTGTGGCGCGACGGTTCCGCGCCCTTACGCCGCAGCCCGACTCCGGTCGTGGCTTCTTCTGGAGTCCGAGCTCCTTCACCACATTTTTCCTCGATCCCATGCGATGTCGTAGCACCAAGCCTCCTTCGTTCCAACCCCAATGGTGAACAACAACAAAGGGGAGGAGGATCGGCCGTGTTTGTGCACTATGACCTCCTCTAGTTAATTTGATAATAGGAGGAAATGAAAATTAACAGTGAACGTCAAAATAAGTCACGAACATAAATACAATCCCCTACCTCGAAGAAGTTGTCGAATGATGATCGACGTGGGAGAACGGTGTCACGGGGGTGGTTTCAATGACGGCTTTGGTGAGCGTCAAAGAAGAGGATGTCCTCTCACACCGGTTGTAGAGAAAGGGAAGATCGAAACGCCATCTCTCTATGTTGCTCCGGCGTTCTTCGCGTTCTTCAACATAGAAGATGGTGTAATTCAAGACTAGAGCCCACCTCTCCAAAAATATCCACACACCGATACAATAATAATAAAATAAGGATTTTCTTTATTTTATTACTCATGGCATGTTTAAAAAAATAAAATTGAATTCACCAAATTAATTAAGTTGTGTTTTCAAATTAATTAGGCGTTTAATTGGCATGAAATTTATGTGGATGAGTGGATGAGTTACCAAATTATTTTCTAGAGGGGGGGTTAATGGGGTGTTAGGTAAATTGAAGGAGGTGGGGGCTCATGTGGGATCCACCCCAACTTCCTCACAACTTCCTTTCCCATAACACTTAAACCATCAGACGAGTAATATAAATATAATTGTAAAACAACTATATTTTTATTCTTCACATTTTTAACAACTCCTCCCAAGAAAACGCATCTTCAGAAAAGGTATTCCTAAGTAATTAAATACGATGTAGTTTCATCAGTTCCTTCGTATTTCGATTCCGAGCACCAGTTAAAAAGTTAGAAAAACTCGCTCGTTTGTTCACAGAACGTACCTGAGCTAAACTTCGTAAATTGATTCCGGGAACACCGGGCCTTGGAATCAGGTGCCATCAGAAACTGCATACTCCTATAAATCTCAATAAAATAATATCCCATGAAATTTATGGGTATTTACATTACTCCCACCTCAGGGATTTATGTCCCCGTAATGATACATCATGATCTAGGGGAACAAATGAGGGTACTTAGCATGAATCTGATCCTCCCGCTCCCAAGTTCTCTCCTGGAGGTTCCTGTGATGCCACTTGATGCATATTATAGGAATATACTACCCACGTAGGACCTTCTCCTATCGATCCTCGATATCCTCTGGGACCTCCACAAAAGTCACCCCGTCATCAAGGTCCAGCTCCCCATGGTCGATGATATGAATCAGGTCGTGCACGTATCTCCTTAGCTGAGATATGTGGAAGACTTCGTGAAACCAGTGCAACTTAGGTGGTAGAGCCAGTCGATAAGCCACCTCGCCTATCCTACTGAGAACCTGGAATGGTCCGATAAAGCGTGGAGATTACATGCCGCCCACGACAAATCACCGTAATCCACTTTGAGGTGAGACCCGCAAGAAAACGTAGTCGCCATCCCAAACTCTAGTGGTCTCTGCCTCCTGTCAGCATAAGACTTCTGTCTGCTCTGATCTATCCTCATCCAATCTTGGATGACCTGGACTTTCCCTATCGTGGCCTAGACCATCTCTGGTCCCACAAGTGCTGACTCCCCAAGGTCTGTCCAGCATATAGGTGATCTACAACGTTGGTCGTACAATGCCTCATATGGTGCCATCCCGATGGTGGAGTTGTAGCTGTTATTTTATGCAAACTCCACAACGGGTAGGTGATTCTCCCAGCTGCAACCAAATATGAGGACAAATGCATGGAGCATGTCCTCGAGAGTCTGAATGGTCTTCTCCGTCTGTCCGTCCGTCTGAGGGTGAAAGGTGGTGCTCAGGGGTATTTGCATCCCGAATGCCTCCTGCAACCCCTTCCAAAGCCGAGAAGTAAAGAAAGCATCTCGATCGGAGACGATAGATGATGTCACACAATGATTCCATACAATGTCCTGAATGTAGAGGCGTCCTAAGCTCTCCACTAAGCCATGCTCTCTTATAGGTAAGAATTGAGCTAACATAATGTTTCGGTCGACAATCACCCAAACAGAGTTCTGTCCTATGGAAGTACGTGGAATCCCAGTCATGAAATCCATAGATATCCCTTCCCACATCCACTCCAGGACCTCCATGGTTTGTACCAAGACTGCTGGTACCTAGTGCTCCGCCTTTACCTACTTACATGTGAGGCATCGAGAAACGAACTCTGCTACAACCTTCTTCATACCCATCCACCGGTGATGTCACCTGAGATCCTGGAACATCTTCACCACTCCTGGATGTACCAATAAAGGGGAAGTGTGAAACTCTCTCAGCACCTCATTCTGCAAAGCAACGAGTACCATGGTACATTCTCTAAAACGGACGACATTATCTCCTCCCACAGAGAATGCATCAGGTGCCTATCCAGAGGATATCTGTGAAAACCGCGTCTCATAGTCAACGTCCCCATGTTGTGCCTCTCTGAACCGCTATAGTAGTGGAGGAGTGAAATTGAGTGACTATAGAAAGGCTACTCCATCTCTATCCATGATGGATATTTGCAAAGCGGCTACCTGCTCCGTCGCCTCCCCAAGAAGCTGAATGTCTGTCCTCCAGCTGAGAGCATCGGCTACTACATTCCACTTTCCATGAGTTTATACTATCTCAAAGTCATAGTACTGGTGGAACTCGAGCCATTTCTATTGTATCCAGTTCAGGTCCTTCTATGAGAAGATGTACCTGAGACTCTGGTGGTTAGAGTAGACTGTAAAGCACTCGCCCATCAGATAGTGTCTCCATATCTTCATAGCGAAGACCACTCCTGCTAACTCTAGGTCATGGGGAGCGTAGTTCTTCTCATGTTTCCTCAACAATTGTGATCCATAGGCAATCATTTCCCACTCCTACATCAGGACACACCCGAGTCAAGTCCCTAATGAATCGCAGTAGACTACGTACCCTACTCCCTATTCTAGTAGCCTCGATATGGGTGTGCTGGTAAATCTCTGTCTCAGCTCCTAGAATCTCTGATGACATATATCTGGCCACACGAAGGGTTTCCCCTTCTTTGTCAAAGCTGAAAGTGGTCTTGTCTCTCTGGAGAAGTCTCACACAAATCTCCAGTAGTACCCAACCAGACATAAGAAACTCCGCACCTCCATCACGCTCCTAGGTGGCTCCCAAGCTAGAACAGCCTCGATCATCACAGGATCCGCCACAACTCCCACCTCAAAGATGACGTGTCCCAATAAATGGACCCCACGTATCCAGAACTGACACTTTGATAGATTATCATAATGTTATTGCTTAAGAGTGTTTCTAGTACAACCCGCGAGTGGTAGGCGTGCTCCTACACAGTGGTCGAGTATATCAACATGTCGTCAATGAAGACCAGGAAAAATCGATCGAGGTAGGGCTGGAAGATCTTGTTCATGAAACTTAGGAACACTGTTGGAGAATTGGTTACGCTGAAATCCAAAACCATGAACTCATAGTGGCCATACCGACATCTAAAAGCCGTCTTCTACACATCCTCGTCTCAAACTCTGAACTGATGATAGACTGACCTGAGGTCTATCTTCGAGGACCACCGTACTCCCTTGAGCTGATCGAAGAGGTTGTCAATCCTCAGTAGAAGATACATTTTCCTCACGGTAACCTAGTTCAGGCGACGGTAATTTACACATAGTCGCATGCTCCCGTCCGCCTTCTTGGCGAACAAAATCGAGGATGCCCAAGGTGAAACACTGGGTCGAATGAATCCCTTTCCCTTCAATTCCTCTAGCTGTACCCGTAGCTCTCAAAGCTCAGTTGGATCCGTCCGATTTGATAGAGTAGATATCAGGGCTGTCCCGGGGTACATGTCAATATAGAAGTCTACCTCTATGTGAGGAGGTAGTCCTGGAACGTCATTAGGGAAAACGTCTGCATACTGGTCCACCACTACAGGAAAACTCAGACTCCGCACGTCAACTACTCCTAGGATGAGTCTAGCCAACTGATGAGTGATTGGATGTCCTCTGCTCTGCGTGAGTCCATCCTGCGCTGTAATGTCTCCCTTCTCGCCGGTGAAGGTGAACATATTCCCATCGGTGTGGAAACACCACACCTTGCGTCTAATACAGTCCATCTAAGCATTGACTATAGATAACCAATCCATGCCCAATATAACTTCGTAAGGACTCAATGACGCCACAAGAAGATCCCAGTCAAAGCTCTCGCCTCCAATAGTAATATCACAATGCCGACACAAGTGCGTAATCGTCGAGTCTGCTCTTGTATAAGTCACTAGGCATTAGGATCGAACCAACAGCTCCATCAGAATCGCTGAGATTCGAACAAGGGAAGCGAAAATGAAAGAATGAATCGCTCCTCTGTCTATAAGAATTATAGAAAGGGTGTAGTAGACATTTATAGTACCTCAAATCATCTGTGGTGTGTCGTGGTTGTAGGCCTCCGCTGCCTGATGCTGAGCCTGCCTCTTCCTGCCAGCTCCACGTGGTCAAGGTGGACCTCTTGGTGGTGGTGGTGGTAGAGCCTCAACGCATCTCCCACTACCTGATTCTCGGCTAGCTCCTCTGCCTCATCCGCCTGTTCCCTGCGGACTGCCACGGTCAAACCTCTACCTCAACCTGGGTGGTCCCTCAACTGTCTGCTGCTCCTCTGCCTGGCAAGTTGGGCAGTCATGAGCCATGTGGCCTTGCCCGTTGCATGCATAGAATTGTCTGCTCCTCATAAGACTGGCTCTATGCTGAGTGTCCCACACCTCTAAGCCAGTGTCCTGAGGTCGCCCTCCTGATGTTCTGGTCCGCCTGTACCCCTGTGACATCCGCCGACTGTGAGCTGCAGAAGACTCTACTATGTGCCGCCCTACAATAGTCATCACTTCTGGTGTAGGCTCATCAAGAAATATCTCTACTAGAATGGCTCGCTCCAGTACTCTTTCGTGATTTGGAATAATGAGGGATATCACTGAAGCCCTGATTTCATGCCTCATTCCATGATTGATGGTCTAGGCCCAAAAGAAAATGTCTTATACCATGTCCGTGGAATAGTGCGAGAGATCAGTAAATATCGCCGAGTACTGGGCTACCATCATGCTGCCCTACCGCAGCTGTAGTAGCTCCTGAATACGCACCACATGGAGGGTGGCTGGTACGAACTCTAAGTGGAAGAGGATCTCAAATCTGACTAAAGAAAGGATGCCTCTTCGTGCACCTAGAGCATCAAGCACCACAATTTGCCTGCTGCCGCGTGCAAGAGACTCCCTGCAAGGATCACCATGAGGACATCTGGTGTCCTTACTAACCTGAAAACTTGTACAACAGCCTCCATTCAATTATCGGCTACTTGAGGGTCCGTCTCCCTGCAGAACCTGGCCGGTCTCTGACACTGAAACTCATGTAGTGCACTAAGGTGACCTGCACTCTCAGCGGCTAGGGATGGTGGCATCGGTGGCTCGGAAGGTAGAGGTATTTCTGGTGCCTCTGCTGTAATAGGGCCCTGTAATGAGGCCTCGTCGCTCGGTGGGATGTCATCTCACACAATGCTCATAACCCTAGCTGGCTGCCATTGTGGGGCCATCCTGAAAAGTGACATGTGCGCCACAGTCAATACAGTACACCTCGTGAGCTGACCCAAAGCAATCTCAATGAAAACCTTTAAACACAAAATAAATCAATGTTTTCGTGGATTGAGTCATAAATCTAAAGTCCTGGTCTTGGTGTATGGATATGTCATCCACCGCACCCACACTGGACTCCCTGGACTGATAACAACACTCAATACTCTTAACATTATTTCTTCACATAGAAGGAAGATCAGAGTCCTCAGTTCCATGATAGAACACAACTCCTCTGATTCCAATTTTTCACTACCCATCTTAGGGACCCATGCTGTGACTACCCCAGGCCTTCCTTCCATAGGCTAAGGGCAGGCGACTAGCACCAAAGGCGTAAAACCTGATATAAGGGAAGGCGTTTCCGTTATGTAAGAAATCAAACACCATAGACTAAGAAATCTGAAGTAAAAACTAAGTAATCTATGTACAATAGTAAGTACTGGAAAGTAAATGGGCCAGTATACAACCCCAACTGAAAGTAAAGTACAACGGAAAAGAGAGCACAACAGCAGAAAAGTAAAGCTGCAACACTGAGCCGTCCTATTGAAATCCCAAATGAAGGGTGGGTACAGATAGTCTCCTTAGCTCCTTGCCTCCAGTTGTCTGCCCCATGTACATCTCATCCATTGATCCACATCTAGGTACCATCCATCTCCACAAGATCCCACCTCGATCAGTGTTGTCCGTCATATGTAGCCAACACAACGTAGTGAACACATAGCCCGTGCATGGGTGAGTATACGCTACTCAGTAGGGACCCTGAGACCCCTGAATGTCTCCTAGAATCAATGAAGGATATACCATAAAGTAAAGATACAATCACGAATTAACAACCAACACTACATAGGTATATTCCAATACATATACCTAAGTCATCAATTCTAGTTCGACTCCAACATCCGACACCATGTTCACTCAAGTCCACAGAGGATAGTACAACCAAATCCGCACAGGATAAAAAAATCATATTGAAGATAATGATTGAAAGTCAAGACTCAGTTCACACAGGTATACTTTTTCGTAAGACAATTGAGATGATCAGATTTTTCAACTGATTCATCTAAGCTGTCGGACCCACAAAGGATTCAAAACTAGCTAAGCTGTTAGACCCACAAAGGATATAAGACCATTTACTCTGCCAGACCCATGAAGGATACAAGTACAAAGTCAAATACTGTCGCACCCACATAGGATACAAAAACAGTAGTCACATACTGCCAGACCCACATAGGATACATGAACATTATTCATCATCGTCGAACCCACAGAGGATTTCAATACAGTCGTCGTCGATGCCGAATGGACGGAGGATCCCAGTACAGTCGTCATCGTCGTCGCAGTCGCAGCCAGCTCTAGTGTTCCCGCACACAACATGGTCGATTCCGAGAGGGCCGGCTCCATGAGCCATGGGGGTTGATACATCAACTGACATGTAGTCCAAAGTTTATGTATTCCAAATTTACGTCTCGATAATAGGAACTCAACGTGATAGAAGGTTCGTCAATCGGACGCCCGGTCTGAGAGTTATTGGCCTTTTCGTCCGAGGGGCCCGGTTGGTTTTTAAGTCAAAACAAACATTACCATACTCCAACTGCATCCAATCTGCGAATGGAGTAAACCAAAAGAACCGTCTCACTATGAGAATCCAATAAAGTCAACGGCGCGTCAATCGGACGTCTGAAGCTCAAGTTATAAGTGTTTCCACTCTGAGGGCCCGGTTGGTTTCGTGTTCGAACCAACTTGACCATACTCAAAGTTCTCAGAAACCTTGAGTTTAAAACACTGAAAAGACCATCTCGATCAAAGGATTGTATAGTAACTGACTGTGCATTCATCGGAGATCCGTAGCTCATGTTATGAGCGTTTGAACGAATCTGTCCGAAAATAGGGTGTTTGGGCCTCGTCTGACCTGAGCCAATACCACCTTGGTTGGCCCAAACCAGGGCGACGCGACCCGGGTATGGCCCAGTTGGGCATGACCCGGCCCGGTACGGGGGTCCGGCCCAGCACGAGTGGCTCGACCCGGCACGGACAGTCCAGCACGGCCCGACCGGTTCGGCCTGGTCGGGGCGCCCGTGTACTGCGCAGACATGAAAGGGGGGAGCCACCGCCTCCATTGAACTGTAAGGTGGACCCATGGGGGGTCCGCCCTACTATGCTGGCCGGGAGTTCAAACGCCCGGTTTTCCCGGATCCGGCTGGCTGTATCCTCCAAACGGTTGTGCCGCGCGGGACCCGTCAGTCTCGCCCAATGTAGCACTGGCGACAGGCGATTCCGGCCTCCGCCCTCTGCACTGCTGCGGACTTAGGTCGCAGCCCTTGTTTGACAAGCGCTGCGCGACGGCTTCGCACCCCTCCGCTGCATCCCGCCACGGTCACAGCCCTCCATGGTTCTCCGACGCGGCGCGACGGTGCCGCACCACTCCGCCGCAGCCCGACTACAGTCGCGGCTTCATTCGGCCTCAACAGCGCGGAGCGACGACGCCACATTTTTCCTTGATCCTGCATGGTGTCGTTGCACCGCTCCATCATCATTCCAACCTCAATGGTGAACAATAACAAAGTGGAGGAGGATCGTCCATGATTGTGCGGTCCAAACTTCTATCGTTAATTTGATAATATGCAGATAAGAAAATTAACCATGAAGGCCAAAATAAGTCACGAACATAAAAACAATAGCATACCTCGAAAAATTTGTCGAACGATGATCGTCGCGGGAGAACGAAGTCATGGTGGTGGTTTCGATGACAGTTTTGGTGAGCGTCAAAGAAGAGAATGACATCTCACACCGGTTGTAGGGAAAGGTATGATCGGAAGGTCGTCTCTCCTAGGTGCTCAGACGTTCTTCAATGTGGAAGACGATGTTATTCAAAACTAGTGCCCTCCTCTCCAAAAATCTCCGCAGAACTATAGAACAATAATAAAAAAAATCTTTTCCATATTTTATTACTCAAGAAAAAATTTAAAAAAAAAATAAAATTGAATTCAAAAAATTAATTAACTTGTGTTGTCAAATTAATTAGGTGTTTTATTGGCATGCAATTAATGTTGAAGAGTGGATGAGTTACGAAATTAATTTTTAGAGGGGGCATTTAATGGGCTGTTAGGGAAATTTAAGGAGGTGGGGGATCGTGCTATCCCCACCCCAACTTCCTCACAACTTCCTTTCCCATAACACTTAAACCATTAGACGAGTAATAAAAATATAACTGTAAAACAACTATATTTTTATTCTTCACATTTTTATCAACTCCTCCCGAGCAAACACACCTTCACGAAAGGTGTTCCTATGAAATTCTCGGCAATAAGGTTTCATCGGTGCCTTCAGATTTTGATTCTGAGCACTGGTTAAAATGCTAGAAAAACTCACTAGTTAATTCACTAAACGTACCCGAGCTAAACTTCATAAATTGATTTTGGGCACACCAAGACTCGAATTCATGGGCTGTCAGAAACTGTATACTCGTAAAAATCCGAAAGAAAAAAATTTCCCTTTAAATTTACTGGTCATTTCAAGTAGCTAGTCATGGGGTTTCTATTTATACTCCTTTTACCAGAGACGGACCAGCAATTCCACATCAGACGAGGGCTGGAGTTTCTCATGAAATTTAGTCAGAGGTGGAGGTCATGGCCACAATGTTCATACATAGGATTTTCTATAGACTCAAGGTGGATCCACTCATGGATATCAGTCAACTTCATAGGGCAATGGTGTAGGATATGATTTTTTGATAGAGTAGTTCCACACAAAGACTGATCCCGAACCCTCTATAGTTAGAGGTACGATTTATGTTGCATCATTTTTAGATTCGAAACATTTTGATACATGGTATTACCATAGTTTCATATTTTTCACTATTTTGGAATGCCTTCAACTCTATATAATTAATTATGTTGATGTCTTGATGTTAGAAACTCTCTTAGAGACAAGAATGGATAGTGCACGTCAGTGCATGGAGTTCCCTCTTTGTGATGGTGGGTTTCACTTCTTATGGGACCTCTACGTCCAAAATATGACAGGATAAGATTTATTTTTTGAAATGGTCTAGTTGGATCCCTTCCATGTTATTCATTATTTCAATCTCCATAGGGTGATTTTGATGTCACTAGAGGGTAGATCATTTCATCATAATGGTGAATGAGATTTATGGGAATGTATGGATGGATCCATGTATCATGGGTTGGGAGGAGTTACATCCCACACTGTAACTCTATGCCTGGATGACTAGAGGACATCCCATTTAGACTTTCCTCCCATGGTGGATCGTTTTAGGGGTCTCTTATAAGAAAACATTTCATGTTTTCCTCCAGAGTGAGAGGTGGATTTTTTAATGAACTTGATCCATGAGTGGAACTGATATGCATTCCACCTTATAGGATTGCTACACTAGAGTTACAGGAGCTCAAGATGTAGCTATAGGTGTTATAGGAAAAGGGTTCTATCCGACCCAGTATTTATCCTTGTGGCTTGCCTATCATATTTCTGAAGAATATAGATGATACCATAATACATTATGTGCACTATCAGAAGCTAAACTAGTTTTTAGTAAATAACTATTATCAATTTCCTAGGATTGACAATCTCTTTGATCATCCTCAAGGACCTCATGGTTTCTCAAATATTGACATGAGATTCAGTTATCATTAGTTCTATGTTATACCATCAGATATAAATCTTTTTGACGTCCATATAAGGTATTTTCTATTTGAGAATTTGTTTATTCGTTCTGTTATAAGGACACGCCAGTGGTTTTCAAGTCATTAATGAACCGAGAGTTCCATCCATACTTGTATTTTTTTGTGGTAGTTATCTTGGATGATAACTTGGCATAATCTCACACTCAACACGATGATGCTACTAATCTTTATATATTATTGAGTACACTAAGAGAGCATAATTTATATTCTATGCCCTGAAAATACCACTTTGGATGGACCAAATCCACTTCTTGGGTAATGTTATCTCGGATTCATTAGTGTTAGTGGACCCAGAGAAGGTGAATGTAGATGTTTTTTATGAAAAGCCAAAGAACGGCTCTGTGGTATGGAGTTTTCATAGATTAGATGGTTACTAAAAAAATTTTATTCCAGAATTTTGACACATAGAATCACTATTGAGAAGACTGACTAAGAATGATGTGATATACTTATGGACAGATTCTTATTATTCATCTTTTGAGGTGCTGAAATGGAGGTTGACTTTAACACGGATACTTGTTTATATAGTGCCATGAATAAGATACATAGTTTACTATGATTCATCATGTGTTAAGTTGGGAGAAATGCTTATGTATGGGGAATGATTCATTTTGTACGGGTCTCGGTAGTTGAGTCCACATGAGAGGAATTACCCCATGCACAATCTTGAGTTGGCTATATTTGTTCATGCTTTACACTTTTGGTAACATTATATTATGGGATATTATTTTGTGTTTTTCACCAAACCTAAATGATTCATTTATATCATCACTCAATGTGATTTGAATTTGAGATAGTTAAGGTTGATTGAGTACCTTCGATCATTTGATTTTGATATTTCCTACATGCCTTAGAATCGAAACATAGTGGCTGATGCGTTGAGCATGAGGACAATGATACATGTAGTTCATGGTTCTAGATGTGTTTGGAAACTGATGGTTATGTAATCTAAGATTCATTTGGAGGAGCATGACATACAAGGATAGATGTTCTATTCCACTACAACTATTACATCTACTCTTCTTGATCAAGTGTGAATGAGGAAGCTATCTAATGCTGAATGCCTAGTTTTGTGGGAGAGAGTGTTAGGAAAGGACCATATTCCAAGTTGGAATATATGTGAGGATTATATATTGTGTTTCTATTGATGTGTTTGGGTGTCAGTAGACATATGTTAGGAGTTGATGTCAGATTTTCATTCATCAGTTTGGGAAGTTCATCCTAGTGTTACCAAGATGTATTGAAATCTATACTATTAGTATTGGTTTCTAGGTATGAAGAGATATGTCATTCGTTTTGACAATAGGTGTTCCACTTGTCAACTAGTGAATGCAGAGAATCAGCAACCAACAGATCTTTTGTAGTTGTTACCCATTGCCTAGTAGAAGGGGAATGATGTCCTGATAGACTAAATTACTGGTTTATCGAGGGCGTATTGAGGGAATGATGCAATTTGGGTTTTCATTGATAGATTTACGAATGATTCACAATTCTTACCAATAAAAAACCATTTGGATTGATGATATGGGAAGGTTTTACATTTATGATATTGTACTTTTACATGGGGTTCCACACTCTATTTTTTTAGAATGGGATTTTTGTATAACTTCTCATGTCTAGAATAAAATCTAGGGGGACATCAGTACATAGGTACTTCTGAGTACTACATACCAACCTCATACAAATGAACAGTCAGATCATATGATTCAGGTGCTGGAGAATATTCTTTGAGCATGCGTCCTAGAGATTTGAGGTTACTGGGAGAAGCACATACCTGAGGTGGAGTTCCCAGTAATTATAATTTTCAAGAAACTATTTTGATGGAACCTTATGTTTCATTGTACGGTGGGCCATGATGATAATCTCTATGTAGCATGGAAACAGATGAGTCCGCTGTGTTGGGGCCTCATCTTGTTCAGGAGACCACATAGCATATACAGTTGATTTCGAAGAGGATTGGTACTACACTATCACAAGAGAGTTCTTGTGTTGATCGATAGGGATAAGCTATGGAGTTTAAGTTTGGTGATCATGTTATTCTATTTGTCACACTATGGTTGGGACAGATGAGGATTAAGAGATAGGGTAATCATTAAACGAGATATATCAGTCCATTTGTGTTTTTAGAGAGAGTCGGACCAGTTACCTATTTTTTTTCATTACCTCAGAGGTACCGAGATATGCACAACATCATCCACATTTCTCATCCCTAACATTACCTATCATATTACTCTAATGTGTTCTTACCATATGAGGTTTAGTTGGATGTCAAAATTTCATTCAAGGAGAATCCTATCCTGATTTTTGATCAAACCATGAAGGTTCTCCATGGCCAGTCTATTCCTCTGCTATGGGTGTTATTGCACCACAGACAAGTCCATGATGATACATGGGGAAGCAAGGTCAATGTACAATCGTAGTGGCTAGAGATATTTGTGGATTATTCTTCATAACATTTTATGGGGAATTTTGGGATTAATTTTATTTAGGGGGTGTTTTTAGGACCATGAAGCTTCATTCTATGTATGCATTTTCTTTTCATGTTGTTTTTGAGGAAAATTGGATGTTAAGAAGTTTTTAGGATTACATTTCATTTACATCGACATATATGGCATGTACCATGGCACCAATTCTAGGTCACGTCTTGTTGTGTCACAACCTTATACATGTCCATGTAATGACATGGAACATGTGCTTAAGGAGAGGACAAAAAGAGAAATATACATGAAATATACCTTTAAGGAACACACAATGTATTTTTCTATTATATCGGACCAGGTTTGTGTCTCGTTAAAGGGAAACCATTCTACTATTGTCGTCTCATCCAGGAGCAACGGATGATCGTGATTATTCTATGACCCCCAAATTGACCATCTATTCTATAAATCAACCATTGATTATTTTTTTGTAATCACCACAGTGAATTCTTACTTCATATTATGCCTTATCCATTAATTTCTCCTCTTTCATAAAATATTATTAGTCGAACATTTTATACATTTTTGTACATCAATGGAATTGTAGGTAGAATCATAGTCTTGGATTCAACTATATCGATGGTACAATGTTGATGTAGGTGGTTTGGGCCTTTATATAACTTTTCATTGTATTTTATGTGCAATATTTCTTAATACCCTAGTTATGGTTATTGCATGTTAAGGTAATTTATCCTTTTATTTCATGTTATGCCATGATTTCTTGCATATGGTATATTTTTGAGAATTGGTTTATTAATATTGATATGGGTGTTTTTTCCCATGTGTGAACTGATATTGGCCATTGGGTCTAGTTTTTCTGGTTAGGCTACTCTGTTTTCTATGACTACTGCCATTAGAATGGAATGATAAAATTTGACTTTCTTGTTCAATGCTTTGTAAATTCTTATCCGTGTATTATATTGTGATTTTATTTGGCTTCTGGATATCATTTATACATGATTTACCTACAATGGGATGTGGGAACCAAGTGTAGATAGTTCATAAGGGAAATAGATGATGAAGGCTTTCCTAGAGTGTTTATTTTAATTTCACATTGTGAGACCATAGAGGGGTTGGATGTGAGTGCTTCCTATGAGTTTCTATTGTTCCACATTGGTAGTTGATAGGGGAAATTGGAAATTGACTTCTTCCCCAGCGTTTATGTAGTTTTTCATTAATAGAACAGAAGGGGAATTGAGGTTGAGTGATTCCTCAGAGATTGTTTGTTAAGGGGAACCATAGAGGATGGACTTTGAGAACAACCATAGAGATAAATGAGAATTTTTTGATTTTTATTTAATAAATGCTAACGATGTAGTTAAAACTAATGGATAGTTAAATTTTGAGTACTTGAATGTTTATTAATTTTTTTTTCAATATTTCCATAAATATAAAATAACTGACAGTTAGGCACAGATGTTTGGGTGGCTGCCTACTAGGATTCATCTCACACCCTCTTTAGATCATAATTATGGCCCTAAATAGATTATATTGTTTATGATATATATAATAGAATGTTCCCTTCTACTTTAGGTACATGATAGATGTGGAGGAAGAGATAATGGGACCAAGCTATGGCCAACAATGATACATAAGAAATTTACTTATTTTCTTTGTTCTTTGGTTTAAAACTGTATTTATGCATTTTTACTTGTTTATATACATTCATATACATATGTGACTTGAATATTTTATGTATTTTCTCAGGTTGTTTAGCTATTTTCAGTCATTCAATATTTATTATTGCATGATATTATTACTGATTTAGATAATGATATAGAGTGGATTTCACTGAGTAACTCTCCAATGAGGGCATTATTGACTATAACATCCATGTCACTCGCTACTAGTTGGTAGACTCTAGTGTTTGTGTAAATGAGCTTGTGGACATGTGGCCAACTGGGTACGGGGTACCTATGGGTGATACCCGAAGTAGGGGCATCAAAAATGTATTATATTTAATTTAATTTTTTTAATAAATTTTAATTGTTTAACAAAATATTTAAAAAGGTAATGATATAATATATAAGAGATAAAAATCTTAAAACAATATATGTATAGGATGTGAAATAAAAATATCAATTTTTTATATGTTTGGGATGCCTAATAGTTATGATTCTAGAATCAATGAAAATATCTTAGGTATATTAGGTAAGTAATGGTGGTCCTTCCCATTAATTGTGAATATTGGTGGAATATTCCAAAAGAATGGAAAAATAAGGTTATTTCCATCAAAAAAATTAATATTAATTTAATCGTCATTCATAACCAATTTAGTGATGAGTAAAATTATTAATATTCAAAGAATGTATTATGCTTTTTATTTCTATATTTCCTTTCATTATGATTTAAATGTATCTCTTTCATGTTATTAGACCACAAAATATTTTTCAAGGTAATGGACATACATTAAAGAGATATTACAAGATGATATTAGTAACACATCTCCAATTAATAAATAGATACTAGAACAAATGTGTGATTGTGTATATCTGGATTAGTCGAATATGTTTTATTAATATTAACATAGTTTAATCTCTTAAGTTCATATCATTTTAATAAAATCACAACATCATACATATAATATAGTGTATTTTTTTATATTTTTTATAAATAATATTAACATATACAATTGATATTAACAAATGTAATTCCAAAAATATATAGATCGAATGAATAAATTAAAAATTGATTTTATTTTATCCAATAATATTTATAATATTATATTTCAACCTAAATGATTATTAGTCAATTTAATTATTTTTTATCAATAATAAAATTAATAATTTTTCATAGTTAATCAGATAGAAATATATCATTATGATTATTAGAAAACTAAGGTCACATTTCAAAATAAACATTTCTGAGGCATTTATGTATGTACATTTCATTAAATTTTAATAATATTCCATTAATATTAAACATTATAATTAAAATATATTTCAAAAGAAAATACAACATAATCCTAAAAATAGGGGAAAACTACATCTATCCAACAACACCAATTAGTTCTCTTGAATCCCTTTTATATGTGTATCATTTCCCATGGAAATGTGCTTGTAGATTATGTTTTTTTGAAATTTAAATTTCATTATTATTATTTATCATGATTAACTAAAACAAAATAAAATTCATAATTTATTTAAATGTTAATAATATATTATTAAGATTATATAAAAATCATTCTTTATAATGTTGTTTAATATGTTAAAATTCAAAATGCATGTTATGTGAACGCTTCACAGTCATCATCAAATTCCCATAATAACACATTTAATACCCTTTTAGTGAAGTAGAATCCTCGTCTAGTACAAGGTACATGATCTTGGAATACTTCATCAGTTGAATATATTAGGGGGTTTTCATCATTTACATAACCACATAGTGAGGGTTTTAATATTTAATTTATTTTTTATAAACATAGAGAAATTTCATGGAAGAAATTAACAATCCATCAACACAAATCGTATATGTAAACATGGGGTTAATGGTTGTCGATAGTGGAAAATTCCTTATTTTATTTTTTTCAAAAGATTAAAAACATGATCCATTATGTAATGTCTAGTCATATAGCTCATCCATCTATAGAAATTTCTAAACTGAATCCAAAAAATGTCCCAATATATATTTGTTTATTAGATTGATTATATTTGATATTATTGTGTTTTTTCTATGATAAGGATTTGATTGAAATGTGAGTTGATTTTTCTATTAGAATTACATGGGTATATATTGAAATTTAATCATTGTAAAACTATGGAAGAATTATTTTGGATTAACAAACATAGAAAACTTCTCCATCCATCATTTGGTATAATCCTAATGATAATAAAACTATTTTTAAAGATATTAATGTATTTAAAAACGTTTTAGGGTGTCAAACCAAATAAATTAATATAGTGATTCCATAAATTCATTAAAAAATCATTTGATATATATTTTTGAAGTATAGATACTAAAATCTCCTCAACCTGAGTAATGATTTTCATCAAATTCCGTTAAATTCATTGTTACCGTTTTAACAGACAATAAATAGCATATAACAGTAGACAAAGTAGATAAAACCCAAGCTAGAAATGATAACATGTTGTGTACAAGATGAAAACATGTTCAACATAATTTTTTTTCATTCCAAATGACACCCAATGATTTTAAATTTCAGAATTTCTTTAAAAACGTGTTCTATTTTATAAAATGTGAAAATAACAATTTTGGGAAGTGAAATGATATTAAAATGGTTATATATTAGTTTTCAAAATGAATATATGGTTTTATTTTCAATATGATTTTTGGTTTTATTAGGAACCTCGTAAACGCATTTTTAATGTCTTTAAAAACAAAACCATTCATGTAATGGTAAAAAATGTAGATAATGATGTCAATATGTTAAGATATAATGTGAAAACTATTATTTAATTATTTATAAACTATACAATTTTAAATAATGTCCATTAGTTTTGTTGTGTGATCAAAATTACTTGATAAGAAGTTTTGAATGACATTAAAGTAAATTTAAATATCCCACAGGGGGAAACAAACTAATACTGTTGGAGGGCCATGAAATAATAGGAAAATAATAATGACATGTGAAACTTACAAATTTAGACCATTCCAATAAAAGTTACAGGTTATTAATTCCCTTATAAAAGTATTTTTTGTGTTATAATACAGTAACTTATTTGTGGAACAATAAAACCCATTGAAAAAACCATGAATTAATAATTAATCATGTAAAAAAACCACTAAATTAATTTTTATATGTACATGTATTTATAAAATTCCTCACATTTTCTATAGTCCATAAATGACTCAATTATTAGTATTAAAACATGTAAATTTCATTATAAACGTGATTCACAAGGACAAAAACAAACAAAGGATATTATAGGGACAAGATCTTTTAGGACACTTCTCATATATCTGTTTTGGAAATATAGGTATTGTGTTTATTTTAATAAGTGTTATGGTATCCTTGGGATTCTAGTAATTAATTTTTAGTTTTTTAGAACAGTTAAACATGTGTTCGATTATAATAATCCTAAAAATTTACCACAAATTGATGTGAAATCAACGAAAAACTGTTGTTAAATTATATTAAATTTGTATGCGTGGAAAGAACATTGATCCAACATGTGGTCTTCTTAAAATTACCAATTAATTAATTTTAAAATATATTAATGTTTTAGGAAGTATTTGAGTGGTACAAAAAAATTATGTTGTATAGATGTGAAATAATAGAAAAATTATTATTGATATATTTTTCAAATTTTGGATCCAACTGCTTGTCAATCCGAGTATTGATTTTCATGGTGTTCCTAGAAATGGGGTTTAAATATTTTCAAACACAAAAAAATTAATGTAAGGGTGAATACAATTTTAAAATAAATCATGTTAATTTGGATTAATTTTACAGAAACCATTAATATTTTTATGTAGTTTTGATTTGAAAACATACCCTTACACGGGGTGGTGACCTCATAATGAATTAATAAAAAAATTATAAATATACGAATGTCATTAAAAAATTGTGAATAGAATAAAACCCATAAAATAATGCTGTAATGTGGGGAAATCATAGGAAAATACAAGTACATAAATTTTTGAAATGTTGAAACCAACATCTCCAAAATTTGAGTAATGATATTCCTAGGATTCTCATAAATGAAATTTATTTATTTTAAAACACTTGAATGTGTATTTAATGGTCAAAACCTTATAAAATGAACTCATATTATTGTGAAATTATTGGAATAATATGGTTGAATATAAGTTTATTATTATGTGCATGGGAAAGGTACATCCAACAATCATTGGGATTTTAATAGTGTAATATGATGTTTTAAAATATATTATTATCAGAAGAAATGTGAGTATTGTTGGTTAAACTATAAAAATTATATCGGTGGAACAAGATATCATATAGAAATTACCAAAGTATAACTTTTGAAATGTACAAAATGAATCCACATTAATAAAAGTTTATATTTCCTTGATTTTTCTATAAATATATTTTTATTATTTAAATAAACTCAAAAAAGCATTCAAAAGTCCAAAAAGTAGAAAATGATAAAAGATTGATGTAAAATCCAGGGATAATAATCATTTATTTATTAGTTATATATAAAAAATGCAGATATGTCAAAAATATAAAAAATATTTTCAAGTGGTTTCATGAAAACTACATGTCGATTTGAAAATTGATTTCATTTCTATATACTTATCCCTTTTTTGTTCAATGTGCTAATTAATATCATAATTATGTATGTTTTTTATCAGTATTTTTCTTAATTCTATTTTATTTTAATTATATTATAATAAAATATTTTTCAATAATAAAATAATAAATTTAATGTGAAGTATTAGAAAAAAAAATTAGCATACACTGTTACATTTTTATATTCTAAAATGATTTGATTAATATCGTCAAAGAGAGATGCCCAAAATAAGTTGTAGGATAATAGTTGTGATCCATGACATTTTTCATATCGAAGAGATTATGGATTATTTTATTAATATGGTTCAATACTAGTAGTGATTGTACTATAATTATAATTTATTATTTTCTATTTTAATTACATTAGTATTATTAGCCCATTTGACGACATGATGTCAGTGATTAGTCATATGATAACATTTTCTTTGGAAGTCATTGGATGTAGTAGAGGTTTTGAGAATGGAATATTGGTTAAGATATTATGATGTATGTTTGAAATATTTTTACTCTATTGATTTTAATAATTTTTTATAGAAAACCGATTATGTTGTATATATAATTGTTGATGTATGAATGAGTTCATTTGGTATCTGTTACCGATATCATTAAATTAATGAGTATATTTAATGTTTATTAATTTATATAATATATTATATTTTGAGAAATATTTTAATAAATATTTGTAGTTGTGTTTTGTTATTAAAAAATTTAAAATTTTTTAATCGATATTCTATTTATTTTTATTATATTTTCCATATAAAATGTACACTTCTGAAATCAAAATTAACATAGGTTAGATTAATTTTAATAAATTATTTGATTTTTGAAAAGTAATTCAGTATAAATATATAACCAAAAATAAATTCACATAGTTAAACTTATAAAACTATCACTAAACTAAAAATCCTCCAATATATGATATACAACTATGAAATAAATGGATATTCTAATTGCATCATCAAGTTGTAAAAAGAACTCAATCATGGAAAATATTTTTGGAAGTGGAATATGTTTTTGTGAACCATTAATTTTGATCCCCCCATCACCAATTGCATATAGATAAATAATTCACCAAATATGTCCCATATTTTTTGTAATCATCTAAATTATCTCATTTTATTTTCAAAAAAATCTTCTATAATAGAATACATTTATCCTAGGAAAAACATCCAAAAAAGGAGTCCAAGCAGTTCCCACACCGAAAATCATAAAAATAATATTTAAATATTCATATATTATAGGAATACCACCTTAAATCCAATTTCATTCTTTTGTTTCTTTTTTATTAAAATTATATCCATTTTATCCAAAAAGCATCTATGTATCATATGTATTTTTTTAGTTAAATAAAGTAACAATAATGTTTTTTATATTGTGTTTCACAAAATCCAATGGAAATTAAAGTTTGTAACTAGAAAAAAAATTTCTCACGAACACTACATTTATGCTTCCCTTGAACACAATCCTTATTACAGAGAGATATATTATAATTACTACAATATGTTAGATAATGTATGTGAAACACAACATTGAATTTAAATGAACTATGATACCACTATAAACAATCCTAGGAGATTATTGATAATATATGTATTAAAATAATAATGATATTATATATATATTTATATATATATTTTTTAATCAGTACAAATTTATAGAATAATACTTATTACGTATGAAAAAAATTTTAAGAAAATTATTTTTTTAATTCAGAAATTAACTTATGTAAAAATTATTATTTATGTTTTTTGAGATAATGATATTATTAATTAATAATGAATCTTAATAACTTACATTTATAATATAAAATATCATTTATAATTTTATCAATATTTTCTTAGAGTGAAACATTGAGGTTTTTCTGAATAGTTTTATATTTCGATGAAAAATATATATTTAATTGAAAACTATATTTTATTTTTAAAAATTTAAAATGAAAAATTTTATTTTGTAATATTTATAAAATATAATTATTTATTTTACATTAAAAATAATCTAATTTTATTATTTTTAATGAATTTTATTCGTGTTTATATTTTAAAAATATTTACATAGAAACTTATTTTTCTAAAAAAGTATTTTTTTCACTTGTTTTGCATGATTATTTATTGAATAAGTTATACTAAATTATTTTTTTATTCATGAAAAATATAATACAAATTCGGAATTTATAGTTTAAATGTTTTTAATATTCAATTTTTTTAAGTCATTATGTATATAAATTGTATTATTTTTTTTCTCAAGGAAATAGATAAAAGTATTATTTAAGGGTAAGATTATTGTAATAAAAATTATCAAGTAACCATAAAAATGAGTAAATATTATCAGATGTATATATTTTGTTAATAAAATTCCAAGAATATATTATACGACCAATTATTTCCATAATTTATATATTTTGACAACAATTATTTTATTTTAATAGAAATTAAGACATTTCATTCTCTTTGTTTTAGAAATGTAAATTCTATTAACTTATGGATAAAAACAATGTTTATTTAATAATTAAAATAAACTTTTTTATTTTCATTTTTTAAAAAATTTCATTTAAAATAATTGTAAATTTTTATTAATGTAATAATTTCCATAAAATAGTACTCAACATAGATAAACTATATATTCTATTTACAGAAAAATATTGTAAATGTTTTTTAAATTGTTAAATGTTATATGGTATGAATGAATTATAATTTTCTAAAATTTTTTAATCTAAACATGAAATAACATATAGTTATTAATCCCTTAAATTCAAATTCAAATGTTTTATGGTTATTTTAATATTGAAAATAAATTTATAGTTCATAAATTTCGAATAATGATTTTTTCTAAAAAACAATAATTTTATTAAATGATTTATAACTCAAAACAATACTAATATAGGATTAGCAATTTGTATATGGTTTGAAACATAATGAAATTTTCATTTATGCTAAAAAATACTTTTGTAGTGTAACTATTTTGACCCTAAATAATGAAAACATATTTATCACATTAATTGTCCAAAATGGTGAACACAGGTTAAAACTAAAATGATAATGGATAAAACAACAAAATAACATATACTATTTTTATTTTATGATATTATTTAAAATAATTATCATGTATATTTGAATAATATTAATTTGGGGCTATTTTAACATCCCCATTAGTTTATATTATTTAAATACAGTAATAAAAATCAGGAATACCCCTACCCTCTATTTTAAGAGGGAAACTCTTATCTGATTTTTTCTAAAATAATATTCAATTACATCTTCCAATAACATAGATAATTTCTTCTAATTTTTCCACAAAACATTATATTGGAATTATATTTGCCAAAATAGAAACCTTAGGGTGATTTATCTCTAATGGAATGATGGTAGTGTGATGAATACAACTAAATTTTAACTAAATGTAATATTTTTAGTGAATATTATACCTCATTAAAATATACACAAAATTATGAAATAATAAAACAATAATTATATATAAATAAAATTTTATTCATTTTATTAAGATAAACTATACATATAAATTCTTATATCAACTAAAAAATGAAATAGTAGTTCATGTGTACGGTGAACATCCGCTTCGTGAGTCGAAGTAATTAGTTTTCCATCACCATCTCTAAATATGTTTACAATTAAATTTTATATATTTATATAAAATTTTAATGAAACATTTATCATTATATAAATTTAATATATAACTTATGTTATCTCATTTTTATCCATTCAAAAATTGTAATAAAATACATGCTTTCGTGTGATCCACAACCTCTAGGAAGTTGTCTGATATATTATCCATCAGAAAATTAATTGGATGATATATATAATTTTATTTAGATAAATAATTTGTTATTTATAATATAATTATCATTCTAGATATACAAAACAATTTTAACCTTCTTTACATCATGATCATTGAATAATGGGAACCTTTCTGAGGTGTATGTATAGCTTTCCATCGCCATGATTGTAATGTGGACCATGTTACATAATCATCTTCCCTTAAGGATTTTACAATTTGAATTTATTTAAAAATAAGATTACTATATCATTATTGCAATTCTTAATATGGTGTAATAATGACCGTATTTACCTTTTTGAACTTATCGATGTCATTTTAGAGATATGAGCTGAATATCATTAAAATTTATTAGGTTAGAAATATAGATTATGTAATTGATTATAAAATAGTAAAAATAATAATTTAAATTTAAAATGATATCTATCTAAGAAATCTATATTTTAATGTTTTTTAATTATTATGATCATGAATGTATGTGAGGATTCATACTAGAGGTAACTGAGTTTCATTCAAAAAAACATATTTTAATAATCCCATTTTAATTCTTATTCACCATGTCTATGTTCTTAAATTTTTAAGTAACTTAATGAATATTCATATATGGTTACCAAGATGATCTTATTTGGTCATACGAAACTTTTAAATGAAATTTATGGAATATTAAATTTTTATATTTCTTTTAATGAAACATTTTTAAGTATTTTATTCATAAGTATATGAACTTGTATAAAAATCAAAAGGAATTATCTATGTAAATATATAATGGAATAAGAACATTTCTTGTTAACATAACCAATTTTTGGTGTTACTATTTTTCTGATACATTTTCATGATATATTCAAATTAAAAAACCAATATTCCATTAGATATTCAATTAATAAATTGGAATATAGTTTTTTAAGAAAGTAATAGTAATTAAATTTAAATTAGAGTATCACATACCGGTATAAAATTAATTTTCAGGGGTTTTAAATTGGAAAATGGGAAATAATAAAATGTATTTGTCATGATTTATTACTTGTAATTTGATTAGATCGTTGATGCGCCTCATATTTCGCATTATAATTAATGATCCTGATATAGCTTATATGATGGGTGTAACCAAATAGTTGACTTGTGATTTGGTTAGTGATTAATTTTTATGAACAATAATGTAGGATGAAAACTATATAGTTATTTTATTTGAAAGGATTAAATAAGGGTTTTATGAAAATTATTTCCCAAGACATGTTCCATAATTATATATTCATTTTGATTTCTTTTTATTGAAACAATTTGAATTCAAAATGAAAACTAATATTCATTAGAATAACATAATATAGTTTCCATTTTAGGGAAAATAATATTTTCGTTCTAAATCTCTTTTTTAGTAGATATCAATATTTTTATGAAACCCAAATTATTATGAATTTTCATGTATTTGTTTCTCATAAATTATCTTATATAGAATAATTTGATATAAAATTTGCTCTTATTTGTATGTAAAATATTATTTTAAATGAATGCACAATATTTTTAATGAAAATTTATTTTTACTCTCATGATTTTTGATAGATTATCATGTTTCTATATTTGTTTATATTTTTTTTGTTATTTTATTCTCATTTATTATTTCATATATGTATTCAATAGTGATTAGAGATGGGTAAGAATGTAGAATATGTTAATATGAATGACAAGAACATTCTCCAGGAAAATAAAACATGATTCATATTAAATAAATAATACTAGTGGAAATTTTAACCTAATGTATATGTATCCAGGATGTAATTTAAAGGATTATTCTAAAAGTGTTTTGAAATAATTATACAAAACTGTAAAAAATTGATATTTTCGAATTTAAAAATATAAATATTTATATAATACACACAATTAAGTGTTACTAATTAAAAGACACTTATAGATGGTATTAAAAACATTTTATGAAAACATTGGACATTATGTTTTTTACCATAGAATATGTTTATATAGTTATTAATTACACCATGTGTTTATGATTTTATTATTGATAATTTGTTTAACGTAATAGAGAATCCTTTTTTAGATTTTATGTGGTTGAATTTGAAGGTAATTAATTATAATTTCTGAGATATTTTATTTGGTTGAGGTATTTGTTACAATTATATTTAATATGAATGATTATTTTATAATAATTATATTACTTTTTTGTGATTTAAAAAATATTTTTATATGATGAAGATTTTGTTAAATTTTATTAAATGTTGAATATAAAAAATACGATTTTTTGGGATTTTTACATGAAATTGTTATATAATTTCAATAGGTATTGTATTAAAAATAACAATTTCTATTATATAATGAAATAATCCAATACAAATATTAGTGCTTTTATATTATATGTTTATATGATAATTTTAAAATATGAAAAGAAAAAATATCTCCGAAAAATTAGTTTACCTTCAAAATGATGTAATAATAAATATAATGGAAAAATATTATTCAATTAAGATAGAAATATTTTTGAATACCTTAATCACTAGGATGAAACTATGAACTATGAAAAACATTAATTTATGCCCTATTTTTATGGGTCATTATATTTAATTTACATCATTTTAAAATATACACTCATTCATGCAATTTTGGAAGGGAATCCTCACCATAGAATTAGATTTTTCTTTTCTAGATATATAGACATAATACATGTAAATAAGGAAAATATCAACATATGATAAGAACATTATATATGTATATATGGTATGAATATTTTTTCTTTTGTAATATTAATTGAATAAGATTTATTTTTTATTGACCAATTATAATGACATATTACATATTATTAATTTTTTTGAAATAAAAAATTAATGAATAATAAAAAAATAAATTGAAAAAATATTTTTATTGAATATGAATCAATAATTAGTTTTATAATGATTTTATGATATGTTCTATCAATTTTGAGAATCATGATACACTTAAGGATAATTTGAATGTAGATTTATTTCTAATTATAGATACATATGTTAGATTAAATTGACCCCATTATAATGTTGTGAAGTGAAGAGTTGAATATTTTTGGAGACAATCATTTAATGGAATATAATAATGTGGTATATTAATAATTTTAAAGAAAATTAATGATTTTATGGATATTAAATTGAATGAATTTTAATTGAATTTATAGAATATTCAGTTTTATTCATAATTCATTAAGGATGAAATAATATTTTATTATTAATTATACTATTGAAGATGTTTATCATATTATTTTGGAATCTAATAGAAATTATATTGATATATTTTAGAAAACTCACAAAATTTAGGGTGGGAGATAACCCATATCATCTAGACAAGATAAGGGGCTCCAACCTACAACTGATGAGTGGAAGGGGTCCAATGGCTCTCCCTATCACCATTGATTTCTTATTTAGTATTAAAATATGAAAAATGATACAAAATTAAATATTATTATTATGTTAGTAAAATGAATATTATAATATAAATATCCGTGGGATTTTATATTCAATTTGTCATTAAGTGATATATATAATTTATAAGGATGTACAATATTTTGAAACCATAGATGATTAGGTTAAAAAGGAATATGTTTTAATAAGTTGTGATTCACTTAATGCGATAAGGTTTAAAATTTCTTTTACAATAATTATGTTGATTATTATTTTTACGATAATATTTATCATATCTTGGAGATTATATAACTATGTCACATACATTTATTTTCTCAGAATCATAGAGTGATTGAGGTAATTTAGAGATAAATGCTAATTATATCTTAGAAAAACATGTGATCAGATCATTCAAATCTATTGATTACTATATTAACCAAAATATTATGGTTATATATTATGATATTAAATTATTAAATTATTTATCATTAACCATTGGTGATGTTTTTGAGTTTTCGGGGAAATATGTATTACTTCATTTTCATCATAGTTAGAGTGATTAATTAGAAATTAAATTTAGCTATATTTTTTTAATATTTATAAATAGAATAAATATTTGGGTCAAAATGATCTAATATTTAAAAAAAAGACATTTTATTTATATTCAATACGAATAGAAATCAGAGTAAATATTTTTAATTTTGTGATGCTAAAATTGGATATTTATATGTAACAACATAGTATAAAGACTAGAAAGTAACCCTATCAATTGATTAATTTTATCAAATGTGTACACTTCATCCATAATAATCCAAAATTATTATATTTGACATGATTACTTTTGGACATTATTTTGATATTTATAAAATTTTATATAATGAAATGTAAAAAAATAACATAATATTTGATTTAATATCTTTATATTTTTAAAATATTTATAAAAAATAATATATGTTCAGTTATAAATATTACCCTTAAATATAATATATTTTTACATATTTTTGACATTAAATTTAAATTTATAGCGATTAAATAACAACCAAAAATTCAAATACAATGTCTATAATCTTTTTATTCATTAAATGGAAAAATAAAATAAATAGATTAAATTTTTTTAAATGAAATATTATTTGATTGATTTAAAGTTTAATAATATTTCTATAAATAATAACAAAATTTATAGCATTTATGAAATATTTGAATTAATTTTATTTCTTTATTTCTAAAATCCAAACTAATTAAAGAGTCAAAAAATTTAAATTAATGTTATTTTATAATAAAAAATATCTTATGAAATAATTAATAAAAAAGATATTTCTATGGGGAGCCACAATAATTGCATATGGTATCAAATAACATCAACTTTCCATTTATGGTATAATTTTGATTTTATTGTAACTATGCTTACCCCTATAGTGTAATCACACTCATATCATGGAAATTTTGAAAAATGGTAAAAATGGGTTAAAAATATATGTTTGTGAAAACATCATCTTAATTATACCAATTATAATGTAAAGAGAAAATTTATAATAATCATATTTATATCATTGAATCATATCAATTTAGATCAATTATCCGATGAAAAGAAATATATAGTACTGTAATATATTATGACATTACAAGAATGACATCCCCCTATCATATAAAATAGCACAACCTTTCTATTTTTTTAATAAAATTATATCACCAAATACCTCACAAACCACTCAATTAAATACATTCACCCAACTAGGGGCTCTTATTTTGGGTATTAAATAAACATTAGAGTTCATAAGTAAAAAATAAATAGTGGTTACTCTAAAAATACGAATAGGTTATAATGGAATGTTTTATGATTATTTATTCAAATAAAACCTTAAATAATTTAAAATATATATATAATAATAACATTGTTACTAAAATTTACTATAATTTTTTATATTAGGATAATATCATATATCCCTTTTATCAACCATCAAACGTTAAATTATATCATCAGTCTTTTGAATGGCGGATTATCGCCTCAAGAACTATTATAAATCATTATCTATACATATATACCATATATATATAATGATGTATTTAATTTTTATATATTTTATTTGTGAAATATTTTTCATTCTATAAATATATTATATCGTCAACTTTCATAGAATTCCATCCATTGATAAATGATTTCTCTATTCTTGTGTATGTGTGGACTATCACCTCCTTGAAGCGATGTGATTCATTTTCCGTCATCACATCACATAGATGATATATATATATATATGTGTGTGTGTGTGTGTGTGTGAATCTAAATAAGTAATAAGGTTTTAGTTATTTAATGATAATTAAAGAGTTATAAAAAAATACTTACTTTTCTCCAATAATGATCATTCAAAAATAGATACATTAATTATGTGCATGTACAACATACAATATTTATGATTGTAACATATTCTGTTTTAACCACATTCCATAGGTAGTTTTCATATTTTAATTAATTTAATAATAATATAATTATTTGTTTTTTATTTTTATAGATCAGATTTAATATTTACCTCCTTTTCAATAGTCAACCAAACAAAGTCATTTTGGACACCTAATGGAATATAGTCAACATTCAATGCAATAAATTTATTTAATAATTAAATAATTATAATTTTACTTAACAAATTATTAAATTGAAAGTAATTCATAAAATTTTAAATATTTAATTAATATTAATTATTCAATAAGATAAATAATTTACATTATGAAATGGAATCAAGGTAGAGACTATTCTTTTTAAAACCATATTTCAAAAAAAACCATTACAATACCTTTTCTTTCATGTCCACATGCATCTAAATATTTCATGAAAATAAAGAATTATGCATTAGTGGATGGTAAAGGTTAAATTTTTACATGTATTGACATCTTTTAAAAAAAATTTATTCTATGTAATGTTTTATATGATAGATTCTTCTTATAATTTTTTAAATGTTATCATAATATGATGTTTATATACTTGTCATAATAATTAATTTTCATAAAATCATTTAATGGATGTTTTATATAGGGATAAATGAATTTAAATGTAAAATGTATATCTATTTTCCCTCTACTCCATGAGTTTTGAAAATATAGTCTTTTAATGAATGTTATACATAATGATAAGACATTCATTAAAAAAAGAAAAAGAAATTTTCTTGTTCAATGTGTATTTTGAAAAAAAAAACGTTTCCCTCTATGATAGAATTTATTTTAAAATTTTCATAAATTATAATATTTTTATTTTGATGACATAAAATTATTTTAATACATGTTTTAAGGTGATTTTTCTTTCATTTTATGATGAAAATTTGTATGAGTGAATTGTTTTATTCATGGTCAGGTACGTTCACAATTACTGTTATGATGGATGATCCTAATAGAAAACATTATAATGGGTGTTAATATTATATAATCTATTTTGGGTGTTATTATATAGTTCTCCATTTCATTGGGTAATTATAATGTTCACCTAATAATTACACTGGATGTTTACTAAATGGTTAATCCAATTCTATGTGTTCTATATGGGATCTAGGAAGACCATTTCCCAAGACATCTGTTTGAATGTACTATTCATTCAATTGTTTTTATGAAAATAACATTATATAAAATGATAATCTTATAATAAATTTTAAAAAAAATAATAATATTGTTAGTTTAATTTAAATAATGCGTGTTTTCATGAAAATTTTATCAATGTGGTCTAATTCTTCTTAATAAAACACCATAATTTTTATTTTCAGTTATGTTTTATTATAAATTATATTGTAAAAAAAATTTATATGGTATATTTTATTTTGTATGTAAATTTTTAATTTATCTTAAGGTTTATTATGATGAAGAAAAAAAATAATTTTAGATCTAATAGTTTTGAAATAGAATAATAAATTTATTTCATTATTTTAATATCCCTCTTTTATATCAACAGAAATTTTTAATATAATTTTCATAGGCATTTATGATTGGTATGTATGATAAAGTATTCATTTTTAAGGTTATTAAGATTTTTCATGAAAGTAAATCATGTTACATTTTATAACTTTTATACTATGGAACAAAAAGGATACTATTTAAATGATTAAATATTTAAATATAAAGGATATTTAATTAAAAATTATGATCTTATTCTCTATAAAAATATTATAAAATAATTTTGGGTTATTTGGTAAGGTGAACTATTATCCTAGGACTCGAGAAAAAGTTTATTTTAATGTAATATCCATGTAATCTTAGACATTGTGCCACACTCGATGTTCACCATCTGTGTGATTGTGTACTCAAGATCACCAAGTTCCATTTCCTCCCTGCCTAAACCATATAAAACCTATTCTTCAATATACTTCCCATGAATGATTGAGCATCATAATCTATTGGTTCCATTCATATTGGAACCATCTGATGATACTAACCTCAGCCGAATTCATTCACTATCACTTAATATCCTTGGGTTGTTATTTGTTGTTACCTTATATTCTATGGTTATAAAACTCTAATTTCAAATAAAATTGTACCAAAAGGATCTTATCTTAATAATAATTCCTTATTGATGTACCAAATACTTCATAGGAATACAATATACATAACAAAAAACACCAATATCCTCTCAGATAATTTATAATATTAATTTTTAAATAAATAATGGGATATGTGGAAATTTTTATATATCAAGAAATTTTTAATTCCAAATCATTATGAAGATAACAGTTTTATTATTAATAATCAATCATAATATTATTTTACATTCCAAAAAAGTTCCCTTACATGGGTGATACTTCACCAAGGCATTTATAGAGATCAACCACATGGGAACCACTTCAATAATGATATGACGATTTGATCCGACGTATGTGCTTCTTAACCTATGAATGTAAGAAGATCAATAAATGGGTTCCACATCCCCAAGGGTTTGATGGATAAACCCACATGAGAGTAACATGGAATATAAATTTCAGACATTCCTAAACCTAGATGCCACAGTTCAAAATCAATAACACTATTGCAGACATATGTTATATATATTTTAATATGAATTGATGAAGGTCCCATCATTGGCACATCATCATCCATGAATTGGGAATTTTTATACAAGGGTGATATGTTTCAAAAACCATTGGGTTCAACCAATGAGTGATCCATTAAATCTATCATTATGTTACAACAATATGACCCTGCCAAATACAAATATTCAAGAGTGTGCATAGGGTTACAGATAATAAACCCTACACCTCTTTGAAAATAACCACATAAATTATTTCTATACATTTTCTTCCTATATGTGAAACCATTAATGACATTCAAATATAGAATATTTAATATTTTATCCTTGAGAGTATTTTTAGAGTACTTGTTACCTAGTGTTGAAACTATGAGTTTTTTTGGAGACATGCATGGGAATATGGATAGAACTTGGTTAATAAAAAATCTGGATTAACCAAGTGGGAGATTTTTATGTTTTTTAAAGTGTATTTTTTCATTTTTTAAATCAGTTTTCATCAAATTTTTAGACACCCAAGGGAAAACTATGGGTCCAATTGTATTTTGATAGAGGAACCGACATGGTTGCGGTGTGGTTTTACCAACCATAGAGAAAATTCACACAAACATATCTATCTCATTAATAATATACAATTTAATCTTTTTACTCTCTATATTTCCTTTATATTAGGGGTAATTCTTCCTGCCAATAATTTATACCATCATCCGTTCTTTTGGTGCTCTCTCGTCTATCCATGGTGGATTAACTCTTAGATTATTTATGAATTTTATTAAGGTAAGTAAATTTCATAATGAATTATTTTTTAGATTTCGCTCTTAAATAAATATTAATTCGTTATTATATAATTTTTGAAACCCTATGTTCAGTGTTGATTTAATTTATTATTTTTAAAGAGGTTTTTGTGTTGACTTATTATGTACTATGTGTCTGAGTCCATGTTGTTCGAGTTCTATGTGGTCATTGACAAATGCAACACGTTTTTGACTGAATCCAACGTATGTGTCTCTATTTATCGTAATTTTTCTCAAAATACCATTAAATATATAATATTATATTTCATTTATTGTTACTTTTTTTATTAAAATGATTAATTGTTGTTTTTTATTCTATGTTTATTGTTTTTTATTTTCATGAATAGATTTTTTGTGTTTCATGTAGAATTTTAAAAATGGGTGTCTTTTATGTGAAACATGTTTTTTATAAAATAGAAAAAATAGATGTTGTGGTATTAAATATATTTATACATTAGTTTTAAAAATGATATAACATTTTAAATTGTTTTTATCTAAATCGTGAAGTATTCATTCATGAATTGTCTTCTGATATGGCTAAATTGATGTAAGAACTTTCTTGTGATGGTTGGTCATGTAGTAGCATATATTTTAACCTGATTGTTCAATGGGGGTTTGTTATAGGGACCAAGTGATCCTTATAGGATAATATTGTGTGAGCCCCCATTTATTTCCAATGTACAGAGTATGCCTTTGGGTTTTAATATCATGTGAGCTGCAATGATTATTTTGGAGAGACAATCCGATCTTCCTCATTTCTCCCTATGGAATACCATGTCATCATAAATTACCTTGTTAGAAAGAATTCATGACTACTCACTAATATTATAATAGATGTTTAGAGCCTCACATATAAATTAATAATTTTATATGGGTTTATAACAATTATTTATTTTATTAGTTCAATTTGTTTGTGAAGATATGTAATATGTCCATTTATTCAATTTTAATTTATGTTGTTGTATTATTCTAATGATATTATATGACTTAATATTCCATATTTGTAATGTTTTTTTATATTTACCAAATAATTTTTTTATTTAATTGATTGATGTTATCAATTTTATTTGGAAACCCATGTATTTTATTCAAAAGGAAAACCAATGTTATTTTTAGGGTTTCTTAGAAAATGGTTTATTTTGAAGGTGGTTTTTGTTTTGGAAATGTTTTAAAGAAATTATATTCATTTCCATGGGTAAATGACTTATATTTATGCATGGAGGTATCCTACATGGAATTTTTACTCCCACCACATATGGACAATTTTACGAATTTGAAGATTATAATATACAGGATAGAGGTAAAGGAATGGGAACCAAATTCTACGATGCCTATTCATGATTACAACCATCTGATTCTTTATGAGGGACACATGGTCTTCATGGATTTTTTTTTATTTTGTACCCATTGTGTAGTGATAATGATTTTTTATTGAATGAACCATTAATTTTGAGTTTGGTTTTATTATTTATAGATAACATGTATATTCATATTTATTTTCAATTTATAATTGTATGTATGTGGTCTTTAATAGAATATTGCATTATTATAATATTGAATATATTTATATTTACATGTCCACCCCATTTTTTGGATTTCTACTACAAGGTTACTAGAGGTGAAACAGTTCTCAAGTGTAGAGGGTTAGGAACAAGGCTTATAATCATCCCGCAGGGATCAGGAACATGATACAGACCATGAGGAATGATGAAGTAATATAGGGGTTAGTTAATCATAGGTTCGTTAATTTGAAACTAATAAAATACTGGGGTATTTTATTTGGGTTTCATTAGTATATTGGAACTAGAACATTCGAGGATTTAGTAGTAAGAATGTGGGAGTTTCCGGCTAGCTATTCTTCATGTAGAACATTGAATTTACATGGGTGTTCCAGGGTGATATTAAAATATTAAACATGGTTTTGGGTTATTGATAATTTATTAAAATCCTATGGTTGTTATTTATTTTAATTTGCATGATGGGTGTTGTATATAGCTAAATTTTTTCAATAGTTTTCAGATTTGTACTTTGTAATTCTTCTTCGCGTGTCTTATAAAAAATACATCCTTGACAGAACAATTCCAAGAATAGAGAGGGCCTAGATGAGAGTACCAAATTTGTGAAACAATAATTGATCCACCTTTTATTTATTCTATGGCCTATAAGATACAATCATATAGTTATTTGGGTTGTAATACATAGATGCTGGTTGTGGCCCAAGCTCATGTCCTCTGAAGGAAGTTCCCATCAGCGCTCCTAGGTGACAATACACCAAACTAGTCGCATGAGTATTTTTACCATATTGGAATAATATATGAGTTATTAAATACCCATAATCCCTATAATGTGTTATTTAATAAATACATATTAGAATGACTGGGAAGTAAGTGGTGTTAGTTAACAGTTATTTTTGGAAAGAGTGTGGTAGTCCCTCCTCCAACTCCCATTAGGTTGTTTTAACCACCCAACATGCACATGGTGGTTAAAAATAAAATAAATTGAACATACATAACTTTATTACTTCACATGAAAACCCAAAAACTAACTTTCATCTTCGACTCTCTGCATTCGAATTGAAAGTCTTCATACGTGAATAGCAGTGCTGCGAGTTCAACGGTGCTCTCAGATTTCATTTTTGAGCACTGGATCAATCAATATAAAAACCCACTCATACGTTTACTGAACGTACATGAACAAAACATGAAAATATGATTCTGGACACACAGGGAATTAAGATCAAGCACCGTAAACTTTTGCGGACTCGTAAAATTCCCAAGTATTAAAAAAATTCCACGGTATTTCTGGGTCTTTAAAAGAAATTAAAGAGATTAAATTTAAAGTGGTGCATATGATAAACTATTGTGTTTTCAAATTGTCCCATACAACAATAATTATATTCCATTTAATTTAAAATTAAACATCTCAATTAAATGGTGGATTCTTTATAAACAACTTTTTGGGAAACCCACATCATAAATAGGGTGAATAAAACATTATTTTAATTTGATGGAATGTGAAATTGAAAATTCAACAAAAAAATATGATTTTGAATATGAGAAAATTGGAGAAATGATAAAAAATGGAAATCAATGAGAAATATAAATATATTTGTCTAATGGAGATTTGTAGTTATAACTCTCAATATAATGTTATCTATCACAACCAAATAAATCAATGATCAGTTAAATTACAGTTATTTCAACGAATTATATGTAATAATTGAACATTTTTTTTCCAAAATACTTTTCCTAGTTTTAAGGTACAATTTTCATATTCATAAAGGATATTTAGTTAATAGAAATACTTGATTACATTCCATTTCATGTAAATAATCTCATCTATTTTTTATGCTTTGGCCTATTTTGAATTCATATTCTATTCTAGGAAAGGGTTGTTCATGATGATTATTTTTATGATAGAAGAAATTTTATGAATCCTAAGATCCACAATTCATTCCCATCTCTATTCAATTTTTTCTGTATCAAAAATGGTTATTATATGATATCATATTTAATAAATAAATCTTCATCCACAAACAATAATATACAATTATAAATTTATTCCATTTCATAAATAGTTAATTTTAAGAATCCTCCGATATATATATGCCCAAATACAAATACAAAAAAAATTATAATGTTACTAACAATCCAAAATTAACATAATATTATATTTTTACAAAACCAAATAATGTTTCTCATATTGTCAAATACAAAAAATATAAATAAATTGATCAACATAAAAACATATTGAAACCGTGCATGATCTTGAAAATAAAAGATCAAGTTTTTATTAGATTTCATACATTAAAACATCTAGTAAAACCAAAAATGTTAACAAAACCCATTATATTACTTACCATGATTTTGTTAACCAATAATATCCCATAAACATCATGTTATTATTATTATCATCATTACTACATTAAAGGTTAAATTCCATCAATTATGACTTTTACAAATGATCACCATGATAGAAAATAACTTATCTGGGTTATCTGTACTCTTCATCATGTGATTCAATATCATTAAATATGACTTATTATAGTAAAACCTATATACATCTATCATTGAAAAAATACTTCTAGAATAAAAATGAAAAACCACATTAAGAATTATTCTTCATTCATGAAACATAAAATAGGTATCATTATATTATTTTGAAATACTTATTTCCTATATTTTATATTTTTTTGGTTTAATAATCAGTATTAATATAACCATTCTAGTACTCTACGTGATATGTCCACAAAGGACAAGGATTTGTATAAAATTCAATTATTTATTATAAATAATTTTATAATTATATTACACATTGTTATCCAATGTCTTTATTATTCCATTGTAATTATATAATTTTTTTTCCTTCTCCCATATACCCAAATCATCTTCTTATTCCTCTAATACATTATAATGACTCCATATTCCCATATTCTCATCATATAAGATACATAATATTTTTTCATAAATTTTTCTCACAGCATGATATCTTGGTGAACTATACCATTATATTATTTGATATGTTTGGGAGTTGGTTGTGGTTCTTGTTTTTAATATTATTTTTTGATAAATGGATAATAATAATCATAATATTTTAGACTCTAGTAATTATCTGCTTATATTTCTCATCGTTTCATTATCTATCAAATTAATTATTAACCTAATTCCATCTGATTCTATCCTTTGAATAAAACAAAATACATGTTATGATCAATATTAATCATAGAGACATTTTGATGAAAAATCATTTGTAGAATTTTCAAATCATGTCATTGTCTTCTAAATCTATATGTTCACATTTTTAACCTTGGTTATCCCTGATCATTACTAATTATATATAGAATGATCTATTATACTTTTACATATCATTAAAAGGCATTCATATTTTATGTTATGTACAGTTTTTTCCTATATCTAGTGCCCATATATTCTATTAAACTTATTCTTATACCTACTGTACCACCCCAACCACAATAACTCAGAGATGGAGGATTAATTTATTACATTGACATGATTATATAGAATGAAATTCCAATTTAATGAATAGTCTATTAGTAAAGTTAATCTATATAATTTTATTTATCCCTATTTTACATTGGTATTATGAAATAAAATAAAATATATAACACAATTAAATTTTATAATAATTATAAACTATTTCAATGATCATTTATTCCTAACCATTGAAAAAATAGAATAATGTTTTAATCAATGCTCCATAAGTTTTATGAATAAAATAACATATAATTAATGTTTGTGAATAAACAGCATGGATAGATTGGTAACTGAACACATATTTCATTTTTTCAATAAATTAAAAATGAATTGAATCCATAGATTTTCTCATAGTGAAAGTCATATTTTTAATAAGAACAAAACTATGAATCCTTAAAATGAATTATTATTATATGTCATGTATCTGGAAAATTAATCACTACCATCAAGACGTTTTACAACACATTTTATATCAATGTGAAGAATCTTATCTGATTATAGTTGGAAACAAATGGGAAGGGTATATCGCTAACCTATTTGTCCATTTAAACATAACAATGCTTCAGGGGGATATCTATAACTAGATCACACATGTGTCTTCATTACAAATTATTCCTTGTATATCTAATAATTCATATAATGAAATAGACCATATTAATAAACTTCAAATACCTATATTGATTAAAAGAGATATATTAATCAATATATTCCATGTTAATCAAATATCAGTCAAAGATTAAATTGTATTTAATAAAAGTATATAGTTTAGGAAATAATTATATCCATTACATAAATATAATTATTATTAAATAAAAAATATTCTCATATTATTAGTAGACACACAACCATAAAATATTTAGGGGCACAATACAATGTATGAATCATTGAAATGAAAATTAAGATGAACACCCTACCATGAGATTTCAATTAGTTTAACATGATTAAACCTAATGAATAATGGTTTAGATAATGTTGTTAAATTATATTAAAATAATATACATGTTCATGATATCATATATTATTCTTATATTACATTTTATCTATATTTTTTAATAATATTTCATTATTTCCAATGTTTCTTTTGTTAACTACATTATTGTTCAATGAAATTTATTATTTTATATCCTTGTTCTTATACATATAATATAGTTATGTTATCTATAGATTTATATTAAGGTCATATATATAATATTTATTCATTATGTGCATAAATAAGAAATATTTACCCGTGAAATTTGAAAATGAATTGCATCACATATTGGTGATAGTAGGTGGTACGTATAGATGAGTGATGATGTCGTTTATTTAATGGTGAAATAACAAAAACATTTATTGTATATTAATATTTAAATAATAAAAACAATATCATATTTATTATATATATATATCCATTTCTTCTATGATTATTCCAATCCATGTAATGTGGTGATGAAAATTAAATTACCCTATGACATTGAGATGGTATGTGATTCACACACACATGTGATCTCTAATTTTTTATAAGATGGATAAGATGCAGAATATGGTTGTACCATATTCATTAAAACATCATAGAATATATATGATTTTGTATAGATAACTTTATCATTGAAAAAATATATGAACATGGAGTAGAAAACAATCAATCATGAAAGACTAGAAACAGACGATTACCTCTTCTTTGGAGGACTTCCATTAATTTCTTATTAAAAGATATAACATAGCTATTTATAGAGAAAAATTAAATATAAATCATATCATAGGATTCTTAGAAGATAATTTTTATGGTTTTGGTCATTCAATATGTCTCTAATTAGTTTTAGTAAGTGTGGAGGGCATTCCCGTTTATGATTTAGGTGAGTGGATCATTTAATATTCGCTAAAAAAATTAATATAATAAGTATATTATACAGATAAAGACATAAAAAAGTTTATAAATGAATATTGTATGACATTTCAGACTATATATTATCACCTTTTTATTTTTTTTATTATTTAAATTATTTTTATATAATTATAAAAATACTAATTAAATAAAATATAATTATTGTTATATTTGATACTATTCATATAATTAGAAACTATATAAAGTAAGAAAATATGGTAATAAAATATGGTAATAAAATATAATTATTTCAAATATATATAATATATAATATATATCTATAAAAAAATTAGACACATTAATCCCTTAAATGTATTTCAAAATTAATATTTTCTAAATCAATTATTTTATTTTTCTATTAATTTAATAAATAGTATTTTTGAATTGAATATGAATTAAAGGAAAATGTATAATTTATCAAAATTATAAATAAATATATTTATTTAATATAATTCCACTAATATAAAAACTAATTTTCATTCAACGATTTTTTCCCGATGTGTACATACAAATAATATTAAATACCAAGGGAGTGAAATTTTGTAACAATTGTTCATTTAGAAAATATGTTAATCAGTTTCATTAAATTTAATCATTTAAACTATTATAATAAGATATTGTCATTGTAAGATTATTTTAATATTTATCCTTGAATTATTGGACATGTTTCGTTCATTTTTATACCCATATCATTTGGTTTTGATGGTTATTTTACCTGTTTGACTCTTACAAGAAAAAATATTTTTTTACACTTTGAGAGTTAGTATAGTTACTATAAAATTATGAACTTACCATTAATGGATATTTTATGAAATTTTTAAACTTATAACAATCAGTTTCCATAAATTAATATTCTTAAGAATTTAATATAATCTAATAAAATTTATTTATTTTAAAATAACATTTATATCTGTTTTAACATTATTCATTACCTTGATTATTAAAAATATAAATCCAACAAGAATATTAAAAAAATATTGTAATAAAGAATTTAATTGTAATTATAATATTTAATTTTTTTATGAAATTAGTTATGTAAAATTATAATAAGGTTCAGTCTTTTCAAATCATATTTTTGATATTTCATTTAATTAAACAATTAATGAATCATCGTTATGCTTGCCTTTATAGTAATGATTTCCCCTGAAATTAAAAATAAATAACCATTATTAATATACATAATTTAAATTTTTAAATATATATTTATATTCATATATTTTTCCTAGGAGACCCCATATTAATATATTTAAATTTAAATATACAAAAGCATGACAATCCTGAATTTTAATGAAATTAAAAGACTATAAATGGATTATTACCCAGCATGTTACTCCTAAAGCTCATAAAAATATCCAAATTATGTTTTTTTCTGACTATATCATATCAAATAATATTTTTATAAGTGTTATGGTATTATATAATATTTATAATACTATATTTACCCTTAATAATATAATTTTCTCTTAACTGGGGAGATTAAAATTAGTGTATTTACTATTCATATTGGCCCAAAAAAACAAAAATATTTAAATAATTTGGACCTTATGATTTAAATTATTTAATATTATTTTTAACAATATATATATATATAATTTTCTGATATTAATATTTAATTTATCTTTTAAATGAGTTGAGAAAATGAAATTTTAAATTGAAAACATTCAAATGATTGATATATTTTTATATCAAAAATTAATATAAGAAAGATTATAATGAAAATAATTTAATTAATTAACATATAAATGATGTTATTTTACATAAAAATAAATTTAAAATTTAATTTTACATCATAAATTATTTACATGAAATGTCAGTTTCCAATTAAAAAGCATTTTATTATATTCATTAAAAAATGATACATTTTAGAAGAATACCATCAATTAAACCTAATTAAATTTCATTAACAAAAATTAAAGAGTTTATTGAATTTATTTAAATATATTTTATTATAATTTTAAAATTTATATTTAAACAAATTTCACCATTAAAATATTGAATAAATTATTTCTGAAAAAATCGATATTTATCTGTAATAGTGGATTTATTGTTATATCAAGTTATTTAAAAAACAGAAAATGTTCTTAAATAGTATTTATATTATATAATATATAAATTTAGTAATGGGGTAATTTTTATTCATTCAATACAAATAAACGAATTTTTTATAACTATATTTCACATATTGTTTAAGCTTGGGGTGTTGTGCAACATATGATATTTGAAGAGAATAACATTAAATAGATACATACTATAATATCATGGGGTGTTATAATTTTACATGGAATAAATATGAATTTTTAATATCCATTAGTTTTTATTATTTATATTTTCATTTAAATGATTTATCCCAGTTGTATAATCCTTGTTTACTATGTTTCAATGATTTGATTATAAATTTTATTTTTAATATGGGGTTCTCTAAATGGGTGTAGCTTTTATGCCTAGATATTGTTTGATGAAATGATTCAATGTATATTTTTTGTTTTAAATAAATTATCAATGTGGTTTTAGTAATATTTGAACATTAGATATAGAGTTTTCATTAATTAGGGATGATTAGTTCATGAAGTTCTTTATGTTATGGCTTGATTAACGTCTGAACATTATTTTGATATTCTAGAATGAAGTATAAAATTTTTCAATTGTGGTATGATTGAGGTACCCATTTGATTAAACATGTTTGAAATCAAAGGGTTGACCATTCACGCTTCCTTTTATTAGCAAGTATGCGAGTGTTCCATTGGGTACAAAGACCACTTGAGATTCAACGTTATTTTTTAGGGCCCATCTCGGCTAATGAAGTCCAGCCATGAGAGGAATGTGGAATATTCCATTTATTCTATATCAATAATAATAGTTTACTTATTCATTTTACACATTTTGGATAAACCCCTTATGATAACATTACTTATTTTGGATTTTTTAAATGAATTATTCATTTGATTACTGGCATATTGATGTGTTGATATTTATTATGTAGATTTAATAATTTCACATTTATATTTATATATTTTTTTGAATCATTGATCACTTATATTAATAAAATTTTTATATGTTTTTGAATAATTTTTCCCTGTGATATTTTATACTTAATTCAGTAATATTTGTTAATTTATTTAGAAAGGAATGTGTTTTAAGAGGATAACTGAATGGAATATGAAAAATTATTCTAAAATGGAATATTATCTAATATTGATTTAATGAGAAAGATTAAAAACTGGAATAATAATTTCATGTGAAAAATAATTTTATCTTCATGGTGGTATCATAGAGGGATTCCTAACTCACATACTTCATGAACACATTTTTGTGTTTATATATTTTGTTTTCAAGAAAAATGTAAATGAATGTGCATTAGTTTCTAGGGTGAATGTTCTTTATTACCAACACCTGGTGTTTTGAGGAGGAGATATGGTCATGTTGTGAAGGAATGATTTGGATTACTTTTTTGTATTTCTTACCATTTGGGTTAAACGTGTTCATTGTTTGTATTTTAACCTAGTATTTTTTGATTGTTTTGTTTATTTTGAGATTCAATTTACATCCTATGATGTGGCCTATTTTTTCAGAGATGTATATCTTTTTTATTTGAATATACCCATCATTTGATGTTGGATTTTATGAAATTGGTGTCGTAATCCCATTATATAGATGTATCATGCTCTTTTAGTAGTGGTTACACAATTTCTATGAGATAATTTTTAACGATTTTCTTTTCATTGTCAAAACCCATGGTGAATGAAAATACACATTGGGATATGTTGTGGGTAAAATCAGGTGATGCATTAGGTAAACATATTTTGGACCATTACACATCATAATTTGGTCTCTTACATTATATAAATTTTATCAATTAACCCTAAAAAAAACACCATATTATCCTCCATTAATGAAAAAACGTATAATCTTACATCATAAAGATATCATCTAATAAGACTTTATATGAATGAATATAACTTCATTCACTTCTTAATTCACTATTTCAATCATGTATTTCATTAATAATTTAAATTATACATCCTGTAAGATATATCCATCAATTTGTTAATAATTATTATGATTATTTAAATATAACAAATCGGTTATTCCATTGATAAGTATGATTATCATGACCCGTACCCCAGGGCCCATACTGTGACTACCCCAGGCCCAAATTCCATAAGCTCGTGGCTGGAGACTAGCACCGAAGGCGTAATTCCATAAAATTGGGATGACATTGCCTTTATAACCTCTAATCACACACAATAGATATGAACACAAATAAACTGTACAATCAAAATGTGCGTACATTATGTAAAAAGGGGCCAGAATACAAGCCCCACTGGAAAGTACAAGAAACTAAAAATACATGTACAACTGAGGAAAAAGGGAAAAAAGCGGATGTGTAGTCCTTGAGGTTCCTGCCTGAAGGGTAGGTCCAGATTGCCTCCTCAGCACTCCACATCCATCCATCTCCACTGTGTACCGACCCATCATCTGGTCCACCTCCGGTTACCATCCATACATGATACTCTCTGCCTCTGTCAACGATGTCCTTCATCTGCATCCAACACAACGAAGTGTAGGCCTATCCCGGGTTGGGGTGAGTATAACGATAGTCAGTAAAGACCCCAAAACCATCAAGTTCTCACAATATACAACAAGGATAAACCACAATATTAGGAAGTCAATATATAACCTTTATTAGATATATTACTGTACATATATCTAAGTTATCAAACTATTCATCTCAATCATGAGGAAAACACAAAAAAATCGACTAAACTAAACTTTGATTTTATTCACATTATCAAAACCATGGCTGCTAGAGAACTCCTAATAAATTGAGTGAAGTGGGTCTACTGCGACAACAAGAATGCTTCATACTAACATTGTACTGCTGATGTACTCCTTCAGTCGAGTACCGTGGGTCTGTCGTGTCACACAGAGGCACTCCCCACCATGGTTCATCTGCCACAACCAAGTGATCAACCTCATAGCCTATAGAGTTACTCATATTATCGAGTACCTTAGGTCTTCCTCCACAAATAGGTGCACAACTACCATGGGTCTACCGCTACAACCAGGCACTCACCCTGGGCCTGTCGAGTCACTCTGAGTCAATCACTCTACAGTCATCAGGTCCCAGCTAGATACTTGGTATCTGCACTATGATCAATAATCACTTGAAGGATCTACTCCACAAGCTACTGGTAGATACTACAACTATCACGAAGTCCCACAAAGAAGTATCATAAGGTCCTCCATGTCATAGAGGTCTCAACGCAGTAGACAAGCTATCAATCAGATGCACTGTCTGTGAGTAATTAGTATTTTATTCCTAGAGACCCGGTCTGGTAAGTTGTTTTCCTTGATAGTGGGCTCTGAACGGACAGTGTACGGTTTTTCAGACCATGTGTTCAAGTTGTGTGATGTCCCTCGGTGAGACAGTAGTAACCACATGGTTGGCACATGGTTTTCTAAACTGTGTGGGTATGTCATGTGACCACATAAATTTAGGGTTTTGAGTCTCGGGCCACTCAGGATTTCCCAATTTATCCTACATCCTTCCTCCCACTCGAGGATCGTGCAAATGTTATGGTTTTCAAAGGATGGGGAAACTCATTAGATCTATTTGTAGGCAAAAATAATGGGTTTCTTGTGGGATCGAAGGAAGTTCTCCTCTGGTAAGCCCCACTTTTGGCGTGATGGCAGCGGTGTGGCAGGATACCGCCATGGCTTCCATTTGACACATCAGCACAAGATGAAGCTCCTTGTTCACTGGGTGGCACGGACGTACACCACTTCTCTCATCATGTGACTGGCCTCCAGTTGACTTCTTCATCCATAGGAAGGATATCAACAAAAACACATGGGTCTACAGAGAGGTCGGTCCATGTTTTTTTGGACCACACCCTCCGTATTAGAGTGGTAGAAAATAGTTCTCTATAATATAGAACATCAAACCCTCATAAAAATAATCTTCCCAACCAGAAAAGGAAATGAAGGGGGTGTACATGTGATGTCATAATCAAAAAACATTAAACCCTTACAACTTCCAGCCAAAAAATATTCCCATCCCGCAAGGAAAACATCCACGGATCAACATGATAATAAGCTGATCCAGGTTTATTGTTTTTAGAAGGAAATAATCAAGGGAATGAAATCATACTTAATTAAAAACCCTACCTAATTAGTTGTTCCTTCATTGAGTCGCGGGGAATATGTTTGATCGTTGGGAAAAGGCAAACTTCGGTTTTTCCAGAATCATCAGTTTGTACGCCGGCTTGTCATAGTCAAAGAGGTCCTACATTGGAGGAAGTCCTGAGGAATAATGTCGATGTCTGGGTCAACATTCTTCATCAACGGATAATTCTTCGTGGAGGAAGAATTCTTAGATAGAGAGTTTTCTCTCAAGAGATCTATTCCACCTTTTCGAACTGTAGCCAACAAATGACTAGATAACCCCTCCAAATAATTGATTACCTATTTTTTAGTTTGATGGGTTTAATATTAAAATTGTAACATTTAATTTGAAGAGATGGCTCAATTAATTAAAGGGGGAGTGTTAAAACCATTAGAAGAGGGGGTGGCGGCACAATTAAGTTAAGGGAGGTTAGGAGAATCACCCAGATTTATGAGGGAGTTGATAGGTGTTCCTCAATTAATTTGGGGAGTTTTATCCCGGGTGGTCCCCACACCATAACCTCTCTTGGGAGGTCAGGTTTGGGTGGCCCCCACCACTACATCCTCTCAAGGGAGGTTAAGGTGTGGTGGTCCCCACCACCATCTTCCACTTGCGTTGATATAAAAGATAAAATAAAATTAAAAATGTGTTTATTTTATTTTATTATCTCCATGAAAAACCCCAAAAACTAACATTCCCCCATGACCAACTGTCGTTGAGGTGAAATTATTTTTTAGCGAATACAGGTGCTTCATGTTCAATGGTTTCCTCAGTTTTATTTACATGCTCCGGTTCAAATGTTATAAAAACCCAATTATATGTTTATTGAACATTCCCTAACAAAACTTCAAAAATTAATTTCGGGCACACCGGTCTATGGACTCATGCATCGTCAACATTCGCAGACCCAAAAAATTCCATATATTTAAAAAATAATAATTACATTGAATTTAAGGGTCATCACATTCTCCCTCCCATCTTCTTAGAGATATATGTCCCCATATTCCAAAACTCATAACTAAGAGAACAAGTGGGGGTACTGAGCACATATCTGAGCCTCCCTCTCTCATGTGCTCTCTTGGAGGTTCTTGTGTTGACAGTGAATGCATACTAGAGATATCAATCATCCATGATTGACCCACTCCAATCGATCCTAAATCTCTATGAGAACATCTGTAAAAGTCATTGCATCATCGACATCCAGCTCATCATGGTTGATGATATGGGAAGGTTCATGTATGTATCTCCTCAACTGGGATAAATGGAAGATGTCATGCACCCGGTGCAACTAATATGGAAGAGCTATGTGGTATGTCACACTGCCATATCTACGGAAGAGTATAAAAGTTCCAATTAACCTCAGAGATAACTTACCTCCATGGCCAAATCTCGGTAGACCTTATCAGGGTGTGACCCATATAATGACATGGTTGTTATCCTCAAGCTATAGATGTCTCTATATGCTGTCAAAATAGGGCTTCTACCTAATCTGTGCAGTCTTCATCTACTCTTGGATGATTTTCACCTTCTCTATGGTATCCATACCTTCTATGGTCCCACTACTGCTAACTCTAGGTCATGGGTAGAGTAGTTCTTCTCATGTTATCTCAACAAACGAGAACAATACACGATCATCGCTTTCTTCTGCACTAGGACACATCTGATTATGGTCCCTGATGCATCACTGTAAACTCTGTACCCTACTCCCTCTTCTATAAGCTTCTATATGATGGAACTAGTTAGCCTCATCCAGTACTACTGAAAGCTTCTCTCGCATCTCTCTAACCACAAAATTGTTTTACCCTTCATTTTCATGTCCAGTAGTGGTGCTGGATCTCTGGAGAAATCTGGAAAAAATATTCGATAATATCCAGCCAGACCAATAAAACTATGTACCTCTATCACACTCATGGAGGGATCCAAATAATGTAACACATCAATCATCGCTCTACCCACTAAAACACCAACTTTTGAGGAGACATGTCTCAAAAGGTGAACCTATCTAATCCATAATTCCATCATTGAGAGCATGTCATAAAGCTGGTGCTCTCAGAGTGTGTGCAATACTACCTACAAATGGAAGGAATGCTCCTCCTCAGCAGTCTAGTGGATCATAAATTCATCGATGAAGACTATGAAAAATTCATCAAGGTATGGCCAAAATATCATGTTCCTGAGTCCCATGAAAACTGGTAGAGTTTTGGTTACACCAAATGGCATAACCCAGAACGTTTAGTGGTCATACTGACATCTAATGTTTGTCTTCTACAAATCCTCATCTCGAACACTGAGCTGGTGATATCCGGATCTGAGTTCTATCTTTGAGAACCATCATGCTCCCTTGAGCTGATCAAATAGGTCATCATTCCTTGGGAGTGGGTACATGTTCTTCCCGGTCACCTGGTTCAGGTGCCGCTAGTCGATTCAAAGTCTCAAGCTCCCATCCTCCTTCTTAGTTAAAAGAATAAGGGCTTCCCAGGGAGAAACACTAGTCGAGATGAATCAATTCACCTATTAGTCCTCTAGCTATAACCACGGCTCGAGAAACACTACGGGAGCCATCTGATATGCTGGTGTAGATATAGGTGTCGTCCCAGGGTACAAGTCAATGTACAAGTCCACCTCTCCACAGAAACAGCTCCGAGGATAAGGCTAGACAACTGATGAGTGATCAGATGTACTCTCATCCTAGAAAGTCAATCCTATGAAACAAAGGATCCCATATTGCCAATGAAGGTAAACATGGACCCATCCATGTTTAAAACCCGCAATTTGTGCCTAATAAATTCAATCTGATCATGGACTATAGATAACCAGTCCATACCCAAGATGACGTCATATGGCCTTCACGCCGCTACTAAAAGATCCCAGCTGAAGCTCTCACCTCCTAGTGTAAGGTCACACTAACATCGCCAATGAATAATCATCAAGTCGTCACTCATTGGAGTCTATACATGTAAGGATCGATCCAACGGCTCCATCGGAATCTCTGAGATTTGAATGAGTTAAATGGCAATGAAAGAGTTACTAACACATGTGTCTATAAGTATTGGAGCTATGGAGGAGTAGACACAGATCAAACCTAGAATCATATTTGGAACTCCATCATCGAGTTCCTCAACAGTCTAGAGCTGAGATCTCCCATGTCCACCCGCTACCTGTGGTCAGGGTAGACCTCTTGGTGGTGGTGGTGGTAACATCTCAGAATGTCACCCTCCTCTAGCTGCATGACCTGCTCCATTACCACATCAACCTACTCCCTACATACCGCCCCAATTGAATCTATGTCTCTGCCTGGGTAGTTCTTCGACTCTCTACTGATCATCCAAATGGTGGGTCGGGCAGTCACGATCATTGTGACCATGCCTACCGCATGAGTTACACTGCCCTCTCATGGAATATCCCTCTCCGCTTCGAGTGCCCCGCACAACTGATACTGAGTCACGAGGTCATCCACCTATTGGTCTAGTCCTCTTGGACCTTTGAGAAATCTATCTGCTGCTAGCATTATTAGACTCATCTACATGATGATTGGTGGTGGATATCACTGTTGGAGAAAACTCAACAAATAAACTCTCCACTAGGAAGGAACTATCTAGCAACCCCACCTCTGTCAGGATGCTGAGTAAGGTCTTTGGATCTCCGATATCCCATTTGAGCCCCTAGTTGATGGTCCAAGCCCTAAATAATGGGTCCCAAATCATATCAATGAATTAGCATGTGGTGTTTGTGAACCTCTCTGAGTATTTATATACAGTCATGCTGCCCTACTACAAATGAAGTAGGTCTTGTATGTGCACTAGGTGAAGAGTCCCTGGAACAATCTCTACCCAAAACATGCTCATGAAGACTGCCGAGAGAAGCGTCATCTGGTCGTGGACCTGAAGCATCAAGCTCCACCATCTGCTCGTTGCTTCTTGTAAAAGGCTAACAGTAAGAATCACCATGAGGAATTCTGGTGTCCCAACAATTCTGAAAACTCTCACCACACCCTCCATCTAATCCTCAATCACTTATGGGAATGTCTCTCCCCTGAACCTAGGAGTCCTCTAGCACTAGAACTCATGAAACATGCTTAAAAGGCATGCACATTCTACTGCTAGGGATTGTGGAATCAGTGGCCCAACAGGTAAAGGTATCATTGGTGCCTCCACTGGAAAAGGGCCATACACCGAGGCCTCATCCCTAATTGGGATATCTGTTCATACAACAATCGGGACACAAGGTAGTCATTTGCGTGGAGGATTCCTAAATGAAACAGATGCGACACAGTCAAAATATTATACCGGGTAGAGCTGACTTAAATAATACTTTTGAAGTCACACAAGCAATCAATGTTTTCATGCACTGAGTCAGAAATTAGAAGTCTGGGTCCTGGTGTATGGATATATTGGTTGCCGCACCAACACTAGACTCCCTAGACTCTAAACCACACTCCCTACCCTTAACACTATTTCTTCAGTAAGTAAAAAAGGGGCCATTATACAACCCTAACTGGAAAGTAAAATAAACTGAAAGTACATGTACAACTAAGGAAAAATGAGAAATAGCAACTCGGTCGTCCTATGAGGTTCCTAACTAAAGGGATGGTCCGTATCGCCTCCTCAGAACTCCATGTCCATCCATCTCCTCCATGTGCTGACACGCTGTATGGTCCACCTATAGGTACCATCAAGTCTTGGGACACCTAGTCTCTGTCAATGTTGTTCGTTGTCTGCATCAACACAATGTGCTACGGGCATAGCCCATGCAGGCGTGAGTATAACGATACTCATTAGGAACCCCAAGGACCTCAAGGTCTCACAAAATCCAATAAGGATAAACCAAAAAAATATGAAATCAACAGATAACCATACATAGGTATATGCCCAAAATATACCTAAGTTTTCAAGTAATCCTTCTTAATAATGAGGGAAACATAAAAATTTCAACTAGCTCAACTATGATTTTATTCAAATTATTGAAACCATTACTTCGAGAGAACTCCTGCTCAATCCAGTACAGTGGGCCTACAATGACACCATGCACACTTCCCACTATCCTTGGAATGCTGAGGTACTCCTTCTGTCGAGTACCATGGGTCTGCCATGTCACACAGAGGTGCTCCATAACATAGGTATGCAGCTACAACTAGGCGCTCCACCTAATAGCTAGCATAGGTACTCCTCCTGTCGAGTATCATGGGTCTTCCGCCACAACCAGGTACTCCTAACCTGTGGGTCTGTCGCCATAGCTAGGTGATTCATACTGGGATAGTCGATTCACTCTGAGTCAATCATTAAAGAGTCATCATGTATTATCCAACTACTAGGTCTTCACACTCTTTTATCTTACCACTTGAAGGATTCTCTCCACTGGATACTAGTCGATACACAAACTATCACAAAGTCCCACAATGAAGTATAACAAAGGTCCGCCATGTCATAGGGTTCTTAACGAAATAGACGGCTCGTCAATCGGACACCAGGTCTGTGAGTATATAGCCATTTGGTCTTAAGGACCCAATCTTATAAGTTATTATCCTTGACAGTGGGCTCTACATGGTCAGCGTACAGTTTGTCCGATCATGTGTGCAAGCTATGTGAAATTCCTAGGTGATACAGTAGCAACCACATGGTTGTTTCATGGTTTTCCTAACATTGAGGGTATTCCATGTGACCACTTAAAGATAGGGTATTATGTCTCGGGCCACTCAGGATTTCCCAAATTTTCCCTTGTTCTTCCTCCCACTTGAGGCTCACAAAAATGTTCCGGTTTTCAGAGTTTGGGTAAACACCTCAGATCTATTTGGAGGAAATGAAAGGGGATTCACGGTGGATCAAATATAGTTCTCCTAGGGTAAGTCTATATTTTCAAGTGAGTTTCACGATGCGACGGGGTGTTTCCATGAATGGCCGGATGGGCAGCCGTCTTCCATTTGTCTCCACGTCACACGTTGCGACTCCTTGATCACTGAGTAGTGTGAACGTACTCTGCCACTCACATCTTGTGTCCGGCCTCCAGTTGTCGTCTTCCTCCATCACAATGATTTCCACAAAAAACAGAAGGGTTTGCAGAGAGGTTGGTCTATTTTTGTTTGGCACGCACCCTATGTGTTAGAGAGGTAGCAAGAGTTTCACCATATTATAGCACATCAAACCCTCCCTTAAATATTCTTCCGAACCTACAAAAGAAAAGAAGTAGGTGTACTTGTAATGTGATAATCAAACAACAATACACCGCTACCACTTCATGAAAAATAATATTCCCATCCTGCAATGAAAAACATCCGTGGATCAACTAGATAATAAGTTGATCCATGTTCATTGTTTTTAGAAGGAATGAATCAAGGGAATTAAATCATACTTAAATAAAAAACCTTACTTGTTTTTTTTTTGACGACAGATTTCTAGGGAAGAAGATAGATCAATGGGGAAATAAGGACAACAATGTTTTTCTAGATCATCAGTTTCTGTGTCGGCTCATTTTAGTCATAGACATCCTACATCGGAGGAAGTCTGAGGAAGGTATCGAAGTTGGGGTCAACGTTCTTCGTTGGAGGAGAGTTCTTCATGGAGGAAGCATTATTTTTTGGAGAGTTTTCTCTAAGGATATCCAGTCCTCTGTTACCATCCTTTTCCTACCAATGAATAGATTGCCCCTCTAAATAATATATTATTTATTATTTTGTTGGATGGGTTTAAAATTCAAATTATATAATTTAATTAAATGATATGGATCAATTATTTAATGGGGGATGGTTCAAATCATTTAAAGAGTGGGTTGGTGACACTATTATGTTAACAGAGGTCAAGAGATTGTCCCTCATTTATTATGGAGTTAAGAGGTTTTCCTCAATTAATTGGGGGGTGGATTTGTTTCACATGGTCCCCACACCATAACCACTAATAAGAGGATAGGTTCGAGTAGGCCCCACCACCATAAACTCTCATTGAAGATTATGGTGTGGTGATCCCCACCTCCAACTTCCACATGGGTGGTTATTAAAGATAATATAAAATAAAACACGAGTTTATTTTATTTTATAATTTCCATGAAAACCCCAAAAACTAACTTTCACCCTGAACAACAACCATCGAGGTGAAAGTCTTCTTAAGTGAAAACCTATGTTGGGGGTTCTAAAGTGTCCTCCTAATTCAATTTTGACCACCAGTTTAAATATTAGAAAAACCCACTCGTACATTTACTAAAGGTAGCCAAAAAAAATATTCAGACGTTTATTCAGGGCACAACGGGCCTCAGAATCACACAGCGTCAACATTTCCCGACATGAAAAATTACCATATATTTAAAAATAAAATAAAAATAGATAACATGGAAATTACAGGTCTTTATAATGATCTCTTTATGATGAAAAATAATATTTAATTAGTAAATGGATACTAATAAGGGAAAATAACATTTTTTCAAGGTCTCTTAATTATAGACTCAAACTCTATGGACTATTTTAAAAGGTATAGAAATAAAAGGGCCTCCATCATAATATTAACCCAAATTGGAAATACTCTTAAAATCCTTGTAGGTTAAAACAATATGTATCTCTCATATAAAAGTAGAGTTAACCCATTTCTATGTATCCATTCATAGAAATCCATTAGATTAAATATTAAACATCTTAATGTAGGTTATATTTGTATTGATGTGAACTAAAAACAAACATGTACTCATCTTATGAACACAATTAACCAAAACTAATGGTCCCTATCATCTGATCCTAATTTTTATTTTGTTCCAATTAAAATTATACAAAACAATGAGGGTTTTGATTCCCATTATCTGGATACATTAGAATACATTTTCATGTAGTTGATACAATCTCAAAAAAACCTACAACCACTATAAATTGAAATAAATATTATAGTTCCAAGATTAATTACTTTATAATATATAAATACCAATCAATTTGGGGGAGATAGATAACCTATCATATATAAAAATGTATATATTCAAAAATATGTTTTTAATATATGAATATTACTAATAAATATTTGTGAATACAATAGTGTCTAGTTTTGTTACTAAAAAGGATATCATGGATATTTCGTAAAGTCTTAAGATATTATAAAAATGATGATAAGATCCAATTATGTGATGATTCTAATTCCCATAATATCGATTTCAAATTGAAATATTCAATGAATTATTTCTTCATTCCCATGGTAAACCACATTTAGAGACTAGTTCAATGATTAAAATAATATATGTCATAAACACTAGAAAAAATGATATCTATATAATTTTATGTAGAATGATATAAGAAATTTAAAATATTATAAATATAATATTTTTTCATGAAAATAGTATTAATAATATAGTTTCAAGAAATATAGTAGATAAAATGATAAATTTATAGTCAATATATGTATTAATACATAATAATTAAATTATAAGAAACTACATATTTTAAGAGGCATGATAGATAATAATTAAATAGTAAAATATATTTTGTTAAAATATTACATATAAAAATTTATTCAAATAAAATTTAGTAATTATACCTCAAAAGATAATTTTCAATGTAACACGATGATGGTAAATTTCATATGGTATTACATAAGTAATATTAAAGTGGTTCAAGATAAAATATCACATTTATATTATTTAATATGATAAATCATGTTATCATTGATAAAATAATATTTATTTTAACAGAAATAGATAATGGATATTATAAATAGATATAATATGATCCAAATTTATTATAAGTAGTTCCTATATTACTGTTAATATATTTGACCCAAAAAATAATATGGTAATAATATCTTTATGTTTTTAGTCATTATGATAATTAAAAATTCATTATCATTAACATATTAATTTTTAAAAAATTAAAACATGAAATGACAAAATTAATGTGTAAGAGAATGTCATTTCATTATTATATTATTTATGAAATATATTAAGTGAATAATTTAAAATCTTTTTGACATTCGATGGAAGGTGTAATAGTGCGTAAAAATCATCATATTCCTAAAAAATATTCAATTAAATAGGTATGATGAATGATTAAAATGATCATTGTGATTAATTTCTATATCTGTAAAAATATAATAATTTTATTTAATTTTCCCATTACTGAACATATCTATTAAAATATACAGTCATTGGTGCTAATGTTTATTTAACTTACACAGATATGTATAACCTTTATCAAATCAGTTATTTATGGTCTCTTCCATATGGAATATCAAACATTGAGAGAAAATAATACATTAATATGGCCATTAAATGTAATTTTGAGTTACAATATATATAATTTTTTATTTTTTATTTATTATTCATTATTTTATCAAAATCATGTCACAAAAATTTTAGGTAATGTTATATAACCATCCATAAGATCGTTTATTGTTTTGTACTCTTCATTTTTTTTATTTAATTCATTTTAAATATTATCCTATTGATAACATTATATGATACAATCCTTTAAACAATTTTAATAAATAATTTAGTACATATAGTTGTAAATACTCTGGATGATCAAATCCTTTTAAACTCTAGAATGCATTCTTTATTATATATTTTAAACATTCCTTTAGAGGAACAACGAGATTCAACATAAGATTCTTATTTGGTAGTGAATTTTAGATTCCAATAATTATAAAATATATATAATTATCACAATGATATAATATTATAAAAACATCATTGATGTGTTTGTAAAATAAATATTTTTTAATGTTTTTTTACATTCCAAAATTATCATCCACCATTTTAAAAACTTTTATTCTCCTTTTTTCAATATGTTATTGATAACAACTTTTAATGTATTTTGGTATTACAATATAAGGAATAAAAAATTGTTTTCCTTTTTAAAAAATTATTTATAACTTTAATGCCCAATGGTTTTTAATCTCTAATTTAATGGGGACAAATAATATGTTGAGTAAATAACTAAATATTTTCATAATGTCCATAGAAATAAATTTGTATTCGAAGGAATAGAGAATGTGATGCAATGTATTTATAGTTATGGTGATATGTGAGACATGATATGAAAAATAAATGAGATATTTAATAAAATTTTGTAATTTATACCTCAATCATAATGAATTGGATGATGTGAAAGACAGTTCCTTTGTCATTGGGATATCCTGCAATGTTTTTGTCAACATAACTTTTCTATTGAGATAGGAAAAAATAATAAACATTATTTAACAAGATGTATGAGTGTAATTTGGAATATCTATTAATTTATATGGACAATAATGAGATAAATAATCAATTTCATGATATATATATGTAATTTCATTTAAGATAATAAAATTGATATGAGATAAACTGAGACACATATATGGTAGAAAAATAAATTCTTGAGATAGATCCAGAGTCATGTTTAAAATAAATAAAATAATTAATTTTATATCATTTATAATTTTTAATATAAAATTATAAAAAAAATTCAAACACAAAACACATTTCATCAATACATTAGTTCAAAAATTTATAAAAAATGAAAGACATTTTGTATATGAATCTAATTTTCTTTCTTCATGAATATTTTATTTATTATTTAAATTTTTCCAGACATTTAAAGTAAGGAATTAATATTTATTTTTTAAATTATATAATATACTTCCAATAATTATAAATATTTATAAATTAATTAAATCAAGGGAAATTGATAAATTTAAATAGAGATTTAAAATTGTAATATTGTTTTTGTATCTCATTTTAAATTGAAATATACTTTTATAACATACAAATAATTAAAATATAAGTGAAATATTTTTTATCCCTTTTAAAAGAATAATTATGTTCGTGTTTTAGTAATTTTTTAAAATGTATATGTGTAAAATATATTATTTTATGTTGAATACACTATTAATAAGATTTAGAAAATTATTTCTACTATTTACAGGGATATTAAATTTAGATAGGATCCCTAAAGTTAGTTTGGTGTATTTTTTACAACATAATAAAAATTGTATGTTATGCATTTATATTTTATTTATCACTTTTTAAATACATTGATTTGATATTGAGGATGTGGGTTTGCCATTTATTTTGGAAGTCAATAAATGAAAATACATTTAATCTTTGAATTTCAGTATTTTTGTGGTATACTAACAAATAAATTTGATGTTATCATTAAAAAAATCTAGTTGGGTAAAAATCATAAAATATTTATTTTTAAATATATAAATTCCATTATTTGGATTCCCAACATGAATGATTTAATATTAGTTCCAAAAAATGGAGTTTTATTTGACAGAAATGAAAAAGGAATTATTGAATATGGATTATAGAATGAAATATTATATATATATACATATATAAAAATAATTTTAAATATTAATTAGATGTCTAAATCTGAATTAATATAACTTAATCAGGTATTATGATAAAATTCAATAATCCAAATATATTTATATTGTAAAATGTTTTCATGCATGATTAAATAAATGGTTACATATTAAATATGAACAGAAGTATAAAATTGTAGTATAAATAAATTCCATGTATGAAATAATAAAATTACCCATTTTCATCATCCTTATAGAGATAAAAATGATATATATATATACACATAAAAATTTTAGAAAATGTATAATGTATGCAAAAAAATGTATATAAAACTTTTATAATTTTAAATTCCATAAGATTTGTTCTCATATAAACATCAGAACAATGAATAACATTATTAAAAATAAAAAACATTCATTAAATTTAATATTCTCATTTTTTGGAATAATTTATAGTGAACTCCCTGATATCATTATAATTAATGAATTTTAAAAAAATTATTTATAGGAAGTGTTACATCATTGATCGAAGATAAATAGTATCATTGAAAAATTAACCTAACTATTTGGATAGTAATCTAACCCCTAGAATATGACCTAAACATTCGAATAGTGAAAATATTAACACATAACATGGGTAATTAAAAAATAGTTAAAAATAATTATTATAATTCCATAAATTATTTGTAAATTTATGTATCTTAAATAAAGTATAAATGTATATTTTTGCATAATTTAATTTATTAATATTTTTTTATAACAATATTTTATATTTAGTTTGTATTAATATAATTACCAAAAATTTTATTCTCAGTAAACTAAATGAACATTATTATTATAATAATGATATAAAATGTATCCAAAATTGTATTTTTTGATATTCATCTCAAATAAATCAATTTTGTTTTGTGAATGTAATTTATTTTAAATATAAGATGTTTTATTATATAATATTTATTGTGTATTTATGTAATGTGTTTTTGAATTTTATGAAAACTTTGATTATGCATAATATGATAAATATTACCTAAAAAATAATCAATTTAAATTTCACAACAAAAAATTATTTTCCAATATCTAATAAAATATTTAGTCACACAAAAAACTACTCCTAATTTTATATATTATTTAGTTAATATAATATATTATAAAAATTAATTATATATATATACTATATATAATTATATTTTATACATGATATTGAATAATACTCATTGTTCAAATGACAAATAATAACACTATTTCAATTGTTGGTCATTAAATGATATAATATTCTGTATTTTAACACAAAATAATCTTTCCCTGAGGTATATAACCCTACTCTCACCCCAAAGTATAATATCTTCTAAATTATATCCAATTTACCATGACTATCTTATATATTGTAAATATATATGATAGTAATGTTATTATGATAAATGATAGATATTATAATCAGTTTATAATATATTAAAATATTATCCCATTACACTCAACATATCCATTCAAGTTTGATCCTAATGCATAAATTGTTATTATTCAATAATTATTACCTCCTCCTCATTGGTTAGTGAATATTAAATATATTCAATTATTCTCTTCAATACGTACTTTAACTAACAAATAACTAAAATTTAACAATACTATGATATTGGAGTAGATAAAAGATATTTAATAAAAATAACATCATTCCCAACCATTATTTTATTACAAAATTATTAATAATGAAATAAAAAATAATATTATATCTAAAGAATTACTTTAATAATTATAAAACAATTCTAGAATAATTATTTTATATAAACTATTTTAATAAATATAATGTGTGATCTAAATTATAAAAAATCAAACCTATGGTAAGGGGATATAAAGAATTGTTTTTAGTTCGAATTACCTCTATTTATCTATTATACATTAAGTATGTTTACATCATTTTAATATTTTTATAACCAAATATGTTTTCATATGGATAATTTATATGCATTAACATACTAAATATTTATAATTTGAAATTACTTTTCTCAAGAAATATTTTATATTGTGCATTATTTTATTGCTCAAAAATTATGCCCCACATGGATTTGGATACAAAATTAATACTATTAATACTTAAATTATCTTTGTTTTGAATTTTGAACACAAATTTATAATCATTTTCAATATTTGTTATGTTATTTATCTTGATATCCAATTTATGGTTGTTATAACATTGTATAAAAATATATATTATTTCTATATAATATAACACACTCAAATTAATATTTTTTATTTTATAAATTTTTTAATATAATTATTCCATTTTAATTAATTATTTTAGTTGAAATTTTTTATTTATATTTTTTATTGTATTTATTAAAAAATTTATTTATAGATTAACAATTTATGAAATTAGAAAAATATATTCTTAATTTCCTTTAACATTTAACCATATTTCACCTAATTTTGTTCATTATCATCATGAGAATATTTCTGTAACATATAATGATAAATGAATATGTTCATATATTTAATTTCATATAATAATTTTTTGATTGACAACATAATTGAAAATTATTGTTCGCAATTATTAATGATCCTTTTATGATTTATGATGGTATATAACTTTACTATGAAACCTGTATAATTACATCACAGATAGTTAATTTTATTAATATATATTTATATATGACAATTGTACAATTTATTATCTATATTTATCATTTTATATTTAATATACTTTGATGTTGTGAGTGGAAAAAAAATTAAAAAACCCTTCAATTCAATTGATAACATTTTTTGACCTCATTATGTTCTTATTCATGGAGATGATTTATTGGTATTCGTTAAAAATTTCATCCACAAAAATTATAGATCAATAATTGTAAATAATATTTTCCACTGGCATAATGTGGTCATCCTTTTTCACTAAGATATGTTGGTAAAATATAAAATTTTCTTTGTACATTGTGGAATGATCTATTTAAAGTTTTCCTTCTGTACTCTTAATATTGATTTATTATGATGATTGTGACACTTTCCATAAATTTATCCTATTATTATCATTTTATTATTAGTAAGTCCTATTTTTATAATGTGATGATGACTATAATTATATCCCATGTACACACATTGATTAATTTATCTATTTGTATCTCATTCCCACAGCCCTTGGTTTGGTTTTGATTCATCATTTTATCAATGATTGCACCAACGTTACTAAAAGTATAAAAAATTTACATAAATTAATATGATCACAAAGAGTAATTATATTTTTATATTTTTATATAATATAGTTTTATGATTTTTTATGGGCCAATATTGAAAATAAACTACACTCATTATTTTTTTAATTGTAATATATTACAAAGTATAATGTTATATATCTAAATTTATTACGTGTCAAATAAAATATGAATGTTTTAATCATATGGATATAATTATTTATTAGTGTAAATTTTTCTTATTATATTTAATTATGATTTATAATCATTTGGATTGGAATCCTAAATTATAAAAACATTAATTCTAACAAACATGTTCATTTATAACCTGTATGAGCATATGGGGTGAAATTTTATAATGTGTTTATATAGAATTATATTAAAATATTTCTCTAGTTATTGTTGAAGTCATATTAATTGTTTTTTTTTTAAAATTTTATGGAATAACTAATAACAGAATTATAATTATAGAAATCATGAAGACATAATTTATTTATATAGTGGAATATTAAGAAATTATAATTTATAGTTTTGATGTCAATTTTTTTTGTATGTGATTTCATTCTATAAAATATATTAAAATTTAATATGTGTTTTTCAAAAGTACGAATTTTTGGTATTAAATAATTTTTTCCAGGTAGAAAGAAAAAATTCATTTCTTTTATTTAAATTTTCAAAAACTCCATTAAAATATATGTGACAATATTAAATTTTTTTTATTCATTAAATATATTGATATGAAAAAATTATTATTATATATATATATCATATGTGTTTATCAATCCATTATGAAATATAAAATAATAAATGAGGTATAAATTAATACCAAAAAGTAATTATTACGAAATATATAAAGAATTGATATATATTTTGTGGTTAAATATATTGTAATACATATTAATGAATAATATATTCTATAAAATGAGAATATGTAATATAGAGTTATTATAACATTTTAAAAATGAGTACAATTTCATAATACAAAAGGTCATAGTCACCAAAAAACAAAATGATTGACAAAAAACACTACAAAAAGATGAAAAAATTATAAATATACTCCTTGATATAGATAGAATTGAAATACTAATTGATGAAATAGGACTAATATACAGTAATTACAAGGGTTATATGACTATTGGAACAATAATAAGACAATTATAATTTGAGACATGATTATTAGAATTTTAACATGACATATTCAACTAAAATCAATGGTAAATAATATTTTACATTAATGTCATATGTTCTAACATGTATTATATAATCATAAATTATTATTTTAATATTTAAATAACGTATTATATAAAACTTAGTCTTATTCAAATAAAATTATAGACATGTTATGAAATTATATGTATAAAACATGAATGTTTTATTTTTTATTATTTTCTAATAAACATGAATTGTTTGGGGAATAAGAAAAAAAATTGTATTTAAAATAAATATTTTTTATTGATATATATTGATGTAGTAATTATATTATAATCACTAGAATTGGGTTTAATTTCCCAAATTATGTTCAGTAAGATAAATAAATATTTAAAAATAATTAATTAATCTCCCAAAACCGAAAATGTAATTTAAAAAAGATAAAACAATGTATTATGAAATGAATTAAATATTTAATTTTATTTTATTCTATTTGTTTAATAATATATCAAAAAATAAATTAATCTTTTCTGATGGATTAAATGTCAAGTTAACATAGATAAAATAATTAGTATTAATATAACCAGAAAATATAACCAAAAAATATAACTATTTATGTTATTTGGTATTAAAGTATATTATAATAAATATTGTAACACAAAATATCCCTCCATTAAAATTATATGTATCCCCTCTCCTCCCTTTGGAAAATTAAACCAAAAAACAATAACAATACGCAAAATTTACATTATCTATCCTATTATTCCTCTTATGTATCTTCGATACAATCACATCTCACCACATTTAAATATTTTATATAATTAATGACATTAAAATTTAAAATATTTGAATATGTTAAAACACATCATTTAATCCATATATATTCTTATTCTTATTTTTTTCCATCTCATTTCATAAATTTTATTATTCGTTTTAATGATAATTAATATTTAAAAATATATGATATAAATGTTATAATTATATTGATGAATTTTTAAATGAAATATATAATATATGTCATTATTTTGTTTTTCCCTCATCAAATATTCATTACATTATTGATCATATAATATATACTAATGTATTATTATTTAATTATAATATATTTCCAAGATGGTTAGTGAACATTATATGTGAATGCGTGTTGTTTTTTTCATTATTGTATGATTAGGGAGGAAATGTGAATAATAAATAAATAAATATAGTCAAAATAATTAAAATTATTTTAAATGGAATAATTATAAAAAAAATAAAATTATAACTTTTTTATAAAATTATATCTTAATGTATAAATTCTTACTGTAAAAAATAATCAAAAAATCAATATTTTTAATATATTTTATTGAAATTTTCTATTAATATATATAATTTTATTATACATTATATTTATGTGTAATAAAGAATAATAAGACATGTGTTCATGGGATCTCTCTTGGCCATTATCATTGATATTATCTATCTTCACCAAAATTATTCTAGAATATTTGGATACATTTTCTACCCAAATTATAATTAATTTTTTTAATTATGTTTTATAAAAATCTATATATCATTGTGCTGTTTTCTAGAATTATTAAACTCTACAAACAATTTTCAATATTTGTAAGTGGATTTCATGATGATATTTTCTCTCTTATGTTTGAATTATATATTTTTTGAAATTATTCATGAAAGATTTATAATTTTTTAGTGGAATATATATTTATAAATTAATAATCAAATTGTTAGATATTATCATTTTCTGAATCCCATTAATGAGTATTATTACCGAGTGTCAAAATGAATTTTATTTTTTTTTGTTCTATAAAAAATATTTTAATAACTATTTTTTAATCTCTATAATATATTTTATAATAATAGTTATATTTTTATTAATGTATTATATAGATAATTAAGTGTATTTATTTTATATATTTTAAGAATTTATTCTTCATTCACATTTGGTTAAATTTATTATATTAAAAATAATTAATTTATCTATTTACTCTATCTTTTTTTCAAAAATTGAGTTTCTTTACCTCTATGTGGATACATATCTTCTATATTAATTAAAAAGATACATCTATATATTGAGTATATCTTTATAAGATTATGTTCACCCTCAAAATTACATACCACTACTCCCAATGATTATTATTAACATGATCCAATTATATGATTTCTGAAAATATTGTGAAAAATAATTCCATTATCATAAAATATTATCCATGTTATAGTTGTGTACAATTATTTGAATTTTATATACATAATTGTTGGTGTGTCCTGGATGATTTTGAACATATTTTTATGTGTTGTGTTTCATAAAAATTACACATCCATATAAATATGATTGTATGGATTGTTATATCTTAATATCATTACACAAGGACTTTATGTTGTATGATATGATCGCTATATTATACATGGACCAAATGTAGTTCAATTTCATAACTATGATATCTATGGTAAAAATATATTTATCTTAACAACTATTTTAGGAATATATATGATCCAATTAGAATTTTACAATATGTTATAATGTCCAGTTCATAATACATATCTTATATTTTTGGTGCTTTATTATTATTAATCATGATCCAAATTCCATTCTGTTTTAATATTATTATTTTATTCTTATTATTGTGACAATTTAATTATGTTTTGATAATGAATTTTATGGAATCCCTTCTACTCACTATGATTCATGACCCTTTTTTATTCATAATACTTGCCCTGTTATAATTATTTTTTTCACAATTTTTTTATTGGTTTTTCCTTGGTTAACATTTTTATTAAGAATGATTTGATCCCAAAATATACGATTTACATAAAATTCATTCAAAATTGATTTTTTAATTATAATGTTTTATGATGTATTATGTACCCTATTCTAGGAAAATATAATTTTATTTATTAATAAGTAATATATACAAAATTATCACGATATATCTAAAAATTATAAATTTGTTTCATTTGAATTGGGTTTTTTGAGGTGCCCCTTGAAAAAACAGTCAAAATTATTCATCAAAAACTCATTTAAACGTGGTGTATATGAAGGTTATGGGTTATATTAAACATAAAAAAATTTGGGAAATTATCCCACATAAATGATGGCTATTATAATGTGAAATGGGTTATTTTATAAATTATATACTATATATTTTTATTTTATGATATAACGAAAAATTATAAATTAACTAATTAATAAAATAAATATTTTTATCATTGGGAAATATGAAATTGTTATCCGAGATAATGATATTTGAAATAAGTTATAGATAACATATATTATATTTTACAATTAAAAGGATTCGATAATTTATTTATGTTATCTAATTCAATATTCATATTATATCAATAACTGTTGTTTGGTTTCTATAATGATGGGAGTCATGTGAGAAGTTACTTCAAACCGTTCGTTAATGGATTTTTATTTTAAATTAATTAATAATTGTTGATATATAATACCTAATATCTTGATATATATATATGAGTGGTGATTTGATAACACTAATGTGACTAAATTAAATGTGTTGAAAGGAATGGTTGTTGTGAAATATTCAATATGATTATTTTAAATATATAAATAAATTTTCCATAACATCATATTGTTCATGGATATAGGGATATGAATATAGTGAGTCTGAATATAGAATGATAAGGAAAATAATTTCAATTTTATTTTTAACAATAATTTAATTTCTGTTAAGAAATATTGAAGATAAAATTTCAACATTGATTCTTTTTAAAAAAACTATATTTTGGTGATCAATCCACCAATGTAAAATAAGAAGATGATTTTTAAATCTTGTTTTAATGATGTAATTTTTACCATGTTAAACTAAAAAATTAGTTATGAAGATGAATATTAATAGAAATATATATTCCATAAAAATGTGGATGTAATTGTTTCACATCATAAGTTGGATTTATAATTAATAAATTTGGATTGTAGATATTATTTTGAATGAGACCTTTGGATGTTTTGATGACATGAAACATTTGATTACCAAAATGTATAATGTTTTATAGGTGACTTAAATAAATAATAAAAATTTAAAATATGTTATTTTTCTTAAATGGATGATTTGGGTTTGAGGGATATACAATAGAGATCATCACTAATAAATCATATCTAACATGTGTATATAATAATTTTTTTGAATTGTTTAATTATTTTATCTATGTTTATAAAAATATAATATTTATTTATCTTGTTCGGTATAATTTTTATATCATTAATCTGGTGATGTGAACATGATTAAGTACTCAAATCATTCATCTCTTTTGATTCCGATATCTATAGAGCCATTGCTACTATATAATTAATCTATTATTCTTAATTTTAGAAAATATATTGGGAATAGTTTATGCACCAACATAAGAATAAAAAATATAAAGCATCTTACACTTTCATATTGGTTTATTTAGCATAATATTTCTTTTCCCCTCTAAAAAGTGTCATATAATATACTCAATGATATTCCACTAATTATCCAAAAAATTAAAATTAATTTGATGTCGTATTTATTATTATTCATCAAAAAATCATGATATCCTATTAATGGAAGATGGATATGGTTTGAAATTCATCTCCCAAAAATTAGTTTCACCAATTAGAAAAATTATAGTCTTATATGATTATATCAATATTACATCTACCAGGGAAACTTTTGAATATATATTATACCTAGATATAATCTATCTTTTGGATGGAATTTATGTGGATAGAAAATTAGTCATAGTCACATCATTGGGTTATATAGTGTAGAATCCATAAATAGATAATAATTTAATGATTAAGTGAATAAAAATATATGTTTTTGTTCTATCCGATTCTATTATATTTATTATGATACATGATTTGTATGTAAATACTAAATAAAGTGAAGATCCAATTCAATTAATAAATATTTTGATAAAGGCTATTTTAAGTATTATAATTATAATTACCTATGTTGGTTAATTTTATTATGTTTTTGTTCTAGTAAATGAAATGAATCCTACAAAATAATATGAATAGATTGATAATTCTAATTAGTATATTGTTTCACTTTACAAATTTAATATTGAATACCTCATAGAAATTAATATCAATTTTTATATAATACTTAACATTTAACACATAAAATATATTAATAATTTAAATTATTAGAAATAATAAATAATAAATATTACTTAATTATTACCAAGAATATTATAATTATAATTTATTGAAACAAAATAATTGAAGGTTTTACTTCAACGTAGATATAGAACTATATTCTTCTAACTTTTAGAGTTATTAATGTGTTGAATATAATTATTTAATATATTATTGTGGGAAGAAATTATGGCCTCCATTTTCATTATCACTAGAAAATAATTCCCCTTAATATGAACACGTGGTATGATCCTTATATTCATGTGAATAATCTTCATAATTTATTTAATGATTTTCCATAAAAATTTATCAAGGATACAAATTAATTGATCTTTTATTAATAAAATATTTAATATATAGGTTCTTTCTCATTAAATTTTTAACATAGGATTATTAGTACACTAACAAAATGAATTAATAAATTAATATTAATGCATAGATCTTCCCACATACATTAAATATTAAGGGTTTCATGTGAGGGGTTTTTTGTTCTTTTTTCAGTTTATTTTCACTTATTCAATTTTAATAATTATTAAATCTATCCATTTTTATCATCATGTATTATATATTTGTATAATTTTAAATGATTTTTTTTCTTCCACTGCCGAATTTTGATTGTTGTTTATCATCAAACATATTATTGTTCTACGTCAAACGTGTTTGATCGTTGGTGTGGTTTGTTTGGTTCATTAATGGATATTAATTTTAGATTGGTGTTCTATGTCATTAATATTTATTATTTTACATGAAATAGATATTATATCATAAAATTTCTGTGAAATTATTGTTTTATGTTTTTTTGAATGTTTCATGATTGATTAGAGTGTGTGTTGACATAGTGATGTAATTGGTATATTATTTTTTCAATGGATGTTAACATTTGATACAAATTAATAAATATATGATTGTAATTTTTAATATTTAATGATAATCATTATAATAAAGGATTGATAATAAATAGATTGTTTGAAAGTTGATTTATATATTAAGGTGCATTGCCTGACCACTACATTTTTAATTGATAGAATTAGAGTTTTGGTGGAAATGATTTCTTAGTAAATGGATACAATGATACAACTAGAGATCTATAGATTTTAAACAAAATTTAAAATGGTTTAAATGATGAATTTTTATTGTATTTAGGTTCCTTGAACATAAAGAGGATTAAAATAAGCTTCTCATTATATTTGATTGAAAATTTTATTTTATGTTTTTTCATGAAAATCGATTATTATATAAAAATTTATATCATCAAGATTTTGAAACCAACACCGATTAATCAAATATAAGGTGATTTAATTTAATTTAGTTATATAACCCCTCAAATAATAATAGTTAATGGTTATTTATGTTGTATATGTTTTTTATTTTCAAAATTTAATAACATAAATGTGGATTTTGTATAGTTTGTTATGGGTTGATTCATTATTGATAATATGGGTTTAATTTATAAGAATTCAGAAAATGAATTCAAAAATATTTTTTAATGATAAATTATTTTCAATAATGAATTTCATGAATATTCAATATATGGAATTTAATATTTAATACCATTAAAAAATATTTTATTTTCATATCCAAGATTTGATAATATAAATTTTTTAGGATTCAAAATATATTAAATAATTATGATTTTCATTTTTATAATTTAGTAAGATATTTAATTTTACAAGGTATATATTTTCTACTTTTTAATCAATATTTTTACATATACAGAATTAAAGTAATATAGGTAATTGATTATTGAAAATTTGAGTTCCATCTTAGATTTTGAAATAATTTTTAATTTTTTTCTAAAATATTTTCATTATTATTATGTGGGGTATTGAAATATTATCCTGTAGATATATAATTTTTAAATGAGTCCAATTAAATACCCTACTCATTATATCCCTAATGATTATTATTGATAATTTGATCATTGTTTTTATTAATACTTATATGTTTATACTCATTCAATTAGAATTTTGAAATTTATAAATAAATCACCCTTATGAAATTAATTTGATTAGGTTTTATTTTCAGAATTAAATGATATAATTCAATAATATTTAGATTATAATAATGTATAAACTCATAATATAAAAAATTTATGTTGCCTTACCACATGATGAGAATTGTATTTATGAAAGCTGTAAAATATTTGATTCACATAGTTACCCTCCCTTGTAGTTAATCCTTATTGATATTTTTATAATTAAATAAACTCATATTATTATATATCATTTATGTGATTCCATTAATGAAAAAGGTAAATATTTTGATAGTGAATAGTGTTCCATGTTTCCAATATAATGTTTCATAGAAATTTTTTTATCCTTTACTAATGATAAAAATTTATTGAATATAAAGAATATTCATTTATTTTATTTAATGATATATCACCTATGTAATGAAAGTGTACTTTCATTCATATTTCCAATTATCATGAATGTTATAGAATTTTTCATAACTTTTTGTGTTCCTCCGGTAGAATGTGAATCAATGGATATTGATAGTAGAATGATTCTATTATTTTATTTTCATGATATTAATTAATTTCTATCACATCATTAAAATAATAAATTTATCTATGTAATGATTATTAACAATGAAAAAATAATTTGATACAAGGACGAAAATATCTACTATAGAAACATCAAAGTTAGATATTTAAAAGATTAAATATTACATGTGAATTATAATTACATAAAAATGAATAGACATGACCTTTAATAAATTATTTAAATATTTTAATGATGTTCCATACATAATTGGAGTTTTTTAATGAATCTTTAATATTCAACAATGGTAAATAAAAAACATCTTATCATTCTGTTTGGATTTGATGATAATGTATCGTCACATTAATGTCATTATATTGAAAAATTTATATTGAATGATTTGAAAAAAATATAATAAAAGTAATAGAAAAGAAAATTGTTAGAATTATAGTAATTATTAAATATAAACATCATTTAATACCGTAAATAGTGATAAGGATCAATGAAAAGTTAATATAGAAGTTGAATATTCATAAGACGAAGAAAACATGAAGATATAATTTAGAGGTTAATTTAATATATATATTAGACATTTTAAATCATATAAATAAATTACTGGAATATTATTACTTATAAAAAATTCAAAAAAATTTCATTACAAATTATTAACACCAGAAATAATATGAGATTGAAGATGAGGAATTTTAATCAAGTATATTTTTATGGTTAAAAACTCCAATGTTTAAGAAATTCAAGAGTTCTCACGAGGTAATGGGAAATGTCTTATGAAAAATCAAAAATAGGATCAAATTATCTAAATTTGATATTGTTAAAATGATTTGATAATGATAATGATTTAAAAAAAAATTAACTAATATTAAAATATTTACTGAAAAATTCAAATATTATTAATTCTCTAATGTTGGAAATATTGAAGATTATATGGGGGATAAAATTTATATTGAATGTGTATTTATTGGAATGATTATTGAGTGAATTTTAATGTTTTTATTGATGTTTTGAAAAAAAAAATATTTTGATTAATGAACCTAAAATATTAAATTAAACTGAAACAAAATAAGATGAAAATTTATCACTTTTGTTAACCTAAATTTATTATTTTAATGTACTTATATGTGATGAAAAATATTAAAATTTTCTATGTAATAGAATGTTATATTAAAGGTGAGGGAACATAAATATTATATTTATAGGCTTTAAAATATCTAAAATCAGGTGGAGAATTTATAGATCAATGTTAAAAATACGGTGAATGGAATATGATAAAACATGAAACGAACTTCCATGATTGTTTATGGTCCTAATAACATAGATGAGTATTATTTTGAAAAAATAACTTATTAAAATTTCTCATTTACACTTCAATATTTTAATTTCAAACAATAAAATTTTTAATATTAACACAAGTCTATTTTGTACCATAAAAATAACAATTATAGAAAACAAATAGATATTTTAAAATTTAAATTAACGTGTTAGATACATATAGTATTTTTTTATGTGTTCCCAAATTTTCTTCTAATAATATAATAATAAAATTGTTATCTAAATGGTGGAATATAAAAAGGCACATTGTTTGGGAAACATGAATCTGATGTGTGATGAATTTAGTCATGAGGAATGGATATTATAGTTTAGTTAAATATATTTCTATAACATAAAGAGTTTTTGATGAATTTTTTTCATGGATGTGAAAACAAGTTAAAGTAATGTAATTATAAATTATGTTTTATGTTTCAAAAATAATATAAATTTATAAATTTTACATATTGAAATGAAATGATAGAATATGTTATCAATTATGTCATGATAAGGATAATTTTATTGACATAATTCCAACATGGTTTTGGATTAGTTATTATATTATTATATTATGATTAATTAAAATAAAATAAAGGATATGTATTTATAATGGATATTTCATTTATTTTTTTAAAATTAATGTTTATGGTGATGGATTATTCATCACGTATTATGGGACATGTGAAACATGTAAAATAGGGTTGAAATGTAATATAATGTTACTTAATATTTAATAATTACGGGTCACTAAATATCAAAAATATTTATCATGAAATTTATTGTAGATAACTAAATAAAATAAAATAATATAGTTTCAATCAATTGTCTTAAACAGTAGTTTAAATTTCCATGCATATTAATTTAATGAATGTAATGAATTGATTTTTAAAAAAATATTAATAATTGTGGACGTTCATAATGGGTTATAATTTTAGTACAATGGGTACATAAATATGAGTTAATATTTATGAAATTGGTGAGGTATAAAATTCATTTAATTTTTTTAAATAAAAAAATGATGTTGTTGATTAATTTATCCTAGTGCAAAAAATAATAATAATATGATTACTCATAGATAATACTTTTATCACATTATTTTGATAATGGGATAATGTAATTGGATTTGATTCATGTAAAAAATTTCAATATTTTTAACTCTTTATATGGGAATATGTTGATTCAATATTCACACACATTGGAGAATACACATCCTAAAATCTTCGGTAAATTAAAGGATAAATCAATAATTATAAATTATAAATTTTATCATTCACAGAATATATTATATAGATTATATGCATCATATTTATGAAACATAAATATATTTCCTTAGGGGTGTTTAAGTGTTTAGGATATTTTGTAGAAAAATATTTTCATCATTATTAATGGGAAATTATAGTAATTATTTTTTATACACAAGAGGAAGATTTTATAAATTTAAGTGAATTATTGAATTCAACATGAGACTCGTTCACCACATATACCACTATAAAAGTTTTTCATATAAATGATGAAATAATTTTTAGTAGATATGTTGCAAAGAATATTTTTGGATGATGAAATATCATGAAAAATTCCAAGATAAGAAAATATGATATGGATTTATATTAAAATATTTGTTTGTATCATGCATATTTATATTTATTTCATTTTGAAAATTTTTATATGGAACCCAAAATATTAAATAATTTAATGATGTATAGATTCTCCCACATCATTAGTGTGAATAATGAAAATATGGGAATGATTGAGGAATGGCGAGTTGATGAATTTTTTCCCTAATATCAACTAAATGGATTTGGAAATATTACCTAAAATAAAAATGGTTGACTATTGATTTTGTTGATGTTAATGTATTATAAAACAAATTTAATGATTATGAACAAAAATGAACAGACTATACAAGTAATAGTTAACATAAATAATTTTTTGAATATAATTTTAGAAATTCTAAAAAATAAGAATGATGCATGGGTTGTATAAAAAGTTCATGATTGTTCTAAATGATTATGTGACTAAGAACTAAAATTCATTGGCTCATATCTATCTATATTGTATCCCAATCAGATACCCATAAGACCTCAAGAATGCCTCCCAATGTTATAAAGGCTTCCAATTCAAATAATGGATCTTTTTAGGTTCTATGATTAGGTCAAAAATATTGTATTAGAGTGATAAATATCCTTAATATTAACCAAAACTGATCCATAAATAAAACAAACATCATAGTACACAAATATTAAAAGATAAGATACATGAGATAGAAAATGAAATATATATATTAAACTGTACAAGACCAATTCCAAATTGTCTAAACAAATATAAAGAAACAAAATAAAATAGATATTGGGTAACATATAAATCAATAAGAGGATATAATTAAATCAAAATACTTACCTAATTCTTATATCTGAATAATATTAGAGTTTCTCCAGCTCAACTGTGAAATTTTGAGCATCATCATAATAGGAAATCATAACTATTGGGTTCTACATGGTTAGGAAAATGAAATGCTAACATGATAATGGTGTGATTAAAATACATAGTATGGAACAACCAATGATTTCTACTACATATATTGTATTTCTTGAATATTTTATGGTGACATTATCAAATATATTTAAAAAATAGAGGGTAAAAAATAAGTAAATAAGAAATCCACAAATATATAAGATATGTAAAAATGAATTAATTTTAATTAACATGTCTTGGGACCATGTATTGAATAGTAAAATTGCCTCCCTAATCGATTCCCCATATAACATGGTCATAGAACAAAAAATATCATCATTCCACATATTCATACCCACAATAGACTATTACTACTTTAACCAGTTCTAGAGTGGATCTATGAATGTGGACCATCTCAATGTGAACTCAATCTACACTATTGATATCCTATAAAAACATTTTCACTGATGTGTAGCAGGCCATAGGGAGTTACCACTTATCCCCCTTCATCAAAAATATTCGATGATCCTCATGGTCGGTCCTATGCATTTTTAATGCCAGGTTGTCTTCTGATTACATGTAATTGGAAGGTTATGGGATATCCTATTTTTCAGAGAGTAATGAATCATGTTTTTCACAATAAAATTAATGTAATGAACTCCTTGGATCCATTGATCAAACATAGTGAGATCCAATGTCTGATGTCTCCATAACTAAACTATATCTTGTGTATCCACCCGATCATAAAGGGCATTCTATGAATCATTTGTTGGGAAGATACTATCACTATCAGAATATCTAATATTCATTAAATGTAATATAGGCCCATCCAAAATCTAATTTTAATATTATAATCCATGAAATTGAATGAATTGTGAATGGTTTAATAATACCTCATGCAAAATATCATCTTTGTGGGAATTCAAAATTGTCACACAGAAGCAATGAAATATATAAACTCTCATAGACTCTAGCATACACGCAATCATATAATACAATTTTAGGTTCTATGAAACACTATATTCCATGCTCCACATCATCAACCTATATGAATTCTTGTCAATATTGGAATGCACACAGAAAATATTGAGATACTAGATCCCATACATATTGGGAATCTAATAATACCACCCATAATAAATACTAATTTTGAGTAATCTGGTGTAATTAAAATAGATATATGATTAATTGTAAATTATTTTGAATACATGGTAATCAAAAAACACAACATTGAAAAATGAAACTATCTTAAAACCATATCACATCCTCAACGTCACTACACAATTTTTCTTCTAGGGAAATTATGGTTATTGGGTTTCAACGACAACCATCATTTTCCAATGTCCCAAACCTTATAGGGATAGTTCATCAACATGGAATCCATCTGGTTCCCCTATGTAGAAAATTAATTTAGGAATCCTATGATAGGTTCTCACGGTCTATCTCAACATCTAGGCCAATGGTCTATGATTAGTTTCCATTCTATCTCATGAAATCTAAATAATCACCTCATGAATTCACATGGATAGGAGGTACTCCCCTTTAGAATTAGTCTTCTGATATTTCTCTCTGTGTATCCTTATATCTAGGGTAACTCTGTGAAGTGAACTCTCCCATACCATATCTATTATTTTTCAAATATTTTATATTATTACTAACACATATCGAAGGTAACCCCATTGCATAATAGGATTATCCATCAAATTTATCATCACCATGCAATTGGATGATTCCACATATCAAGGTATCCATTAGCCCTTGTCCATTAACATTTACAACCATTATTTCAAACTAGTGGATAAGGCCCTCTATAGAAGTATAATTTTACCTCTTTTAAACAAAACTATTTAAATATCATAAATTTTTAAATTACATTACCATTAAATTTCTATTAGAAAACATGTTTAAACTAACAACATTCATATTAATTTATCATGAATCCTTTGGAATAATTAAAATCCATTAGTTTCATTATTATAAAATAGTTGATCCCTTAAAATTACCATTAAATCCTTAGGGAATATACGGATAAGAACATACATCATCTTTGTTGCATCAAAATTTAAAATTCTTTAATTTAGTTTCTTCTAATTCATGATACGTCCCAAAAAATCCCATAAACTATAAAATATCCTTTAATAACATCCATGAGGCCCTTAATTGTTCCAAAAATAACCAAAAATTATTTTTATAAATTTTGAATTAATTAGATAATGAAATAATGGAATAATGGATCAAATATATTGTTACATACGACAATCATATAATCCTCAGGAAATGGTGTTCCGACCATCCCCACCACATCCACGAACCCATACTGGTTCAAATCTCTTTTAATTAATCCAATTCATAACTCAATTGAAAATAATAATTTATTAATACAAAATGCTGAATTTCTAGGAGGTATGATGTGGTGATGTTCAAGAGAATTACCTCTGAAATATAGTTTAGAATAATTAATCGGTGTTTTCTTATGTTATTAATAATAAGACATTAATTAGGTAACCCTTTCTAGATAATATATCATTCTCAGTGAATATTAGAATACATATTTGAATAAATTCATTCCATGATAAATCATTATCCTTCACAATGAGATGCCATAGTCTGGATACCATGTGGTGATGATGTTATCAGGAAGGAAACCAAATAAGAGATTGTAATTAGTATCTAAAATAGATATATTGACAATTTTTATCATAAAACATGAAATCCCATATTATATTTATATTTTTTTCATAAAAAAAGATTTTATCATCCCCTAAAAGGAAATAAAAGTGAAAAAACAGAATCCACTTCTATCATAAAATACCTATGTCCTCCAATGTCTTCAGGAACATGTGACCAAACTATATTGTTCATCATGATGGTATTAGGTGGCCTCCATTTAAACCATCACCCATTGAGATCCCTTCCACCTCCCATTGTAAACATTAATTTCCATGGATGAATCCCCTTGATAGATGATGATATCCCCCAAATGGTTAAAATTCCACCAACCTCTACTATTATAAACATCACCCAAACATGAATATAAATATGAGACGAATTACCGCTTTATCATGATTTCTTTCTAGTTTCCCAATAATCTCAATGTGACACTATATACAATATTCCATGCATTTTTTATTCAGTGTCATGATTAAACACCCATGGGACCCAAGATAAATTAAATAAAAATACACAATGATGAATAACCTTATTCATAATATTCTTTTTGATAGACATATGATGTTTATAATTTTTCATATATATACAAAATACTAATTTCTCATCATGGGAAGGATATTTCACCAAAAAATGATGAAAAATCCAATTAAATATAATAAATTAATTTTATAATCATTGACAAAATTTGATTTTATATCATATAATGGAAATAATTTTATGTCTAGAATCCACCAATAAAATTTCAAATATTCACACACTAATTAAAGTGGGATACCCCCTTTTCAGGATCCCAAATTAGTTAGAGAGGGAGTATCCATCCTCTACATAAACATTAGAAAAAATAGTAATTTTACAATTAAAATATCGGATCATCTATCTAGTATCACTTGTAATTGAACCCATCCACATCTATCCCAACCAGCTATATAGTGTATGTATACTGCATCATATCTATCCCATATAAATTACAAATCACATATAATTTTCTAGACTACAATATGAACTCAATTCCTTCAAAAAAAAATCCACACAACGGTTCTAACCCTTTTAATACAATTCTATGAACATGTTTGAAATTCATCACATCAAAATATAAAAAATGTAAATTTCTCCTTTATTTTCTATCTTGTACATATAAATGTGGTATTACAATGTCCAAAACAAAAAAATTCTCCATTTCGATAGGTCTCATCATCTATTCTATAATTGATCCAATCCTATGTAGGTCTATAATTTATGAAGACTCATTTTTTGGTTATCATATGACCCACCAGCCCCCAAAACTCAACAATGAAGAATAGTTAATCAATTTACAAAAACATGAGGCACCTATTATAACCACCACCAAAACAAAGAGATGGTTTATACCTACACTCCTCTACTACGGGGAATCATATCACCTATTATTGATCCATCATTTGATCATTGGAATGTCCTACCATTTAAGAAATATTATTGTAGATAATTAATCACATTTTTTCTCGAGGACATAGAAATAATATATGGAAGAAAATTCTATTAGTCAACTAATCTACTAAACAATTTTTCGGGCACATTACAGAAATGATCATAAGAATATTTTAATCATATTTCAACATCAAATAATCAATTTCATTCTCAATGAATCATATATGTTTTAAAATATGAATACATAAACCCAAACATGATTTCATTTTCATTAAATGACTAGGGAATTCCCAAAAAAACCTTCCAAATACTCAATTATGAACTCTATGAATTTCATGGTTTTTTACATAAATTTTCATGTTTAATAAAAAGTTGGACTCCCTCTTGGTGATACATTTAAGAAACACTTTTTTGGCACACTGAGGCATTTCCAATTTACATGACCGCAGCTCCTATAATCATAGTGGTAACATGATATCATATTGATACACATAATATAGCCTCAACACAAAATATGATGTCATATCCATGGTCAAAAACTCATTTAACCATATCTTTCATCATTATATTCAATGACATAAGCACCAAATAACTACACCCTAATAATTATTGCATCATCTCAATTTATCTTGACCATAATGGAAACCATAATACTATTTTCATCATATATATAAAATCATTTCCAAAAGTTTCTTTAGAATCATGATCAACATGCACCCATTTTATAATTGGAATCCCAATTCCAAATAATGTTAGTCTAACCACTTTATTCATTCGAACATATCTCGTAAATATTAGGGTTGTTTTACCACTATTAGTCAACACACTCCCAACAATAGGAGAGTACATGTCATTACACTACCAATATATATTTATGATCATCATAGACAATGACTGATCCACAAAATACATGACACAAGGTGAGTACTTGGATAGTCTTAATTGATTTCCAATATTAAATGCCAATTTACTCCCAAACCCCATCTAATGGAATATCGCCCACAGTATCAACATAAATTTTTATTAACCATGTCTAATACACATAAAGGATAATGGTAAACTCTCCAAAGATTTAATTCCCTAACACCTCTCCTAAAATGTGATCCTAAATTGTGTTTTCACAAAATCATGTGTTTCGATCCTCATTCCCATCATATCGAATCAGAATCCATTAGGCATCATCTCTCGCATGGTATAAAATAATAAAAATGAAAACAACATTTTGGGTATCCCTTGAGTTCCCAAACTATACCTCATTTTAAAATAAATGATCATATTCAATAGTATCATCAACCATATAAAAACCAACTCACACTCACAAGAGTCACATTCAATTATAAACAATGTGACATGCCAATAGTACCAAACATGATAAAAAATGGTCATTTACCATGGGAAGGGGACCCTCATTAATCCACATCAAAACTAGGATATTTTATGGTTAAAATTATCATATAAAACTCCCTATAACAAAAAATAATTTCCCAAACATCCTTTTTTCTAAACATTCATATACAATTCTACTCAATGGAATCAATTTTCAAATTAGATAAGCACAAAAACAGATCTTCCACTCAAAAGATTCCATTAACCAAATACAATAATGGTGAGTTCTCATTAACTTATAGAATCATAATCATTATGATAAAAACCTCGAACTATTATCAGTAATAGTTCAAGAAGAAAATAACATTACCATACATACACATGTAAATGACATGTATGTTAAGTAAAATACCTCTCAATGGATTCCCCCAATTGCACAAGTCCCCAGATCATGAAGTTCAAAGTAAAAACTAATAGTCCCAATGTCTCCTAACATGATAATAATTAATGTCTCGTATATTTCACGATCTAATAGATTCCAATTGAACACCCATAACAATTTTATCCAAGTATCTAATTTTCCAATCACTGAATGAAGGGTATTGAATAACATTATAACTGACATCACATTCCAAACTATGATCTCACCAAGGATTTGATTCTCACTAAGCATACACCTATAATTCTTCAACAAAGGTATCTACCTCCAATATATCACCAACAAAAAATTACCTATTTTTTTCATAGGTGATAATTATTGATGAAATATAAACATGATAATTGCTTTGGCGTAATTCTATATGTATCTATTTGAGGAAATTAATATATGTTTTTTAGGAACATTAAATTACCAAATCATTATGAAAAACACACTAGTATGGTTAATTATAAATGTATCAAATTCATATCTCTTGTTTTCAAGGTTCTTCCCATGTTTCAAACGTCATGGTACTATATCATTATCCCTAACATTAAACATATAACTATATGTTCCATATGATCTCTAATAAAATTAAGATACATAAATTTTTCTCATGATGGGTATAATTTCACCAATTACATATTTGGAAAAATTTCATCTGGGTAGTTTCTAAAATAATAAAAACCAAATCATCATTTTCAAGGACATGGATCACACAAAAGAATTTATATATTTCATTTGAATCCATATGCGGTGAGAAAGATACATCAAGTTGTAACTTTCCACAATAGACAAAGATCCAAATAATAAATAACTATATTCATATAGATTGTTGATGATCCATAAATCCAATAGTAATAATAAATCTATATAATCATGTTCACCACAAAATGTGAAAGTCATACAAAAATTAACATCATAAATCCGATAAACAATCGAATAATTAGAATCTAGGAGATTATACATGATAAACAGTTCATGATTCAATATCTAGATATATATCATTAGATCATTCAAATTATTTTTCCATGGATACCATATTCAAAATCATAATAATAAAAAAAATAATGACACTATTTTTTAACTCCCCATTCTGGTTCACATTAAATATAAGTCCGAACAAACATACCCATGATCGAAGGCTCACATAAATGAATTCTAGATGATTTCAACTAGTTGCACGTGTCTATTGAAAAACCATGGCATAATTTAACTATTATATTAGAGTTTGAAAAAGCAACCCAATTAACCATAACTCATCTATCAATTAAATATTCATAGTATTTGGTAGATAATAAGATATTAAAAATGTGAGATAACCATGGAATATTGGAAAGAAATAAGACAAGGCTGATAACCCACTAACCAATCAGTAATAATAATAATAATAATTTAATGACCCAAAAAAATTACCATACTAGAGGATACCCTAGAATCTTGAGCCAGACCCCATTCAAAAATATTAATATTATCTAGGTATCTATAGCTCATTTATGAAATCATATGCCTCATCCCCACCTAAAAATGATACATCTGGGAGATACTTATGTTCATAAAGGAATGTTATGGTAAAAACTATGTTAGTATATTACTCAAAATATTCCCACCAAACTGGTATCATACATAACAAAATTGTATTTATACTTTTATGTTACAACCTCAAATACATTCTATAAATACATTTCCTGATATAAATTCAATAAATAAGAAAAAACCTACAATAAATATTTTTTATGTATATGAGAATGAATCTAAGTATTTCATGGGGACCATGCCAACCACAATAAGCATACATACATTTAAAGGGCATTATTAAATCATATTACTCATTTAATCTCATTCAACTTTCGTTAATTAATTCTTTATCCAATAATAAATAACTTTAATTTCCACATTACATTACATTGGCATTACAAAAAATTCACATGCCCTCTAAGCATAACAACACATATTCCATAGATCGTCATACGTAACTAAAAAAATCCATCCCATCATGCTCCAACCCCATGGGTTCATCTTCATTTATTCAATAATTTCATAACAACGTTAAAATTTTTCAATAATTCTAGGTATTCCGTGTAATAATTCTAATATACCAAACTAAATGGACTAGAAACGGTGAGTATATGAACTACCCATCGAGTCTTTACTTCCCATATAAAGAGTATAGATCAATAATTCCTTGTTAATATAAACACAGAAAGAATGTAGAAGAACACATGTTTCATCACATATTTTGGAATGTGATTAAGCAAGACCATCTGCATCATGAAGTGGGGAATGTATAACAGGTATGAAAACAAGAATATAATAATAAAAACACTAGGACAACCCACCTTACACAGTTTTCATCATCTCTAATGTCCTCAACGACACCTGAATGCATAAATAGATGTATCTCGCCACAATAAGTGCCAATTTATGCTACAACCACTAGGCATCCCTTCCTCACATACCAAAACAGACATCCAAGCTCTCATAATATCACAATCCATGGGATATAACAAAAAATTGGGCTCCATTCACTAATATAGGCATTCATCGTTAACCCATAATGATAACCCCCAACTCCAAAGCATATGTTACATAGCCACAACAAGTATTATGTTTTCATAGAACCCTACCATGTAGAATCCTTTATGAAGAGCTAATTCATTAATCCAAATTGAATTAACTGATTCACTATTAGTAGGTTCCATATATGGGAATCCTATCCAGTAAGCAACCAAAGCAATCAAAAAATTATATAATTATTTTGACAAGCCTTTAATAAAAAACCATTATAATGCTTCATTTATATCAATAAATTCAATTATACATACTATTATGCATTAATTTAATTATAATAAAATTACAAAAACAACCGAATTAATTTAATCACTTCTTTTTCATTGTCCTATAAAATTAAAATAAATTAAATCTATACAATATTAATTGATTTACCTTTAGAAAAATATGATCAATAATCAGGAATATATATCACAAAAATCTATAAAATCTATTGGAAACCTCAAAGTATCAAAAATAATTATTTAATTTGTTTAAAAGATTAATTATGTAAAAATTACTTAGATTAAGTGGGATAAATCATGATAAGACTACTCCTACTTGTAACAAAGTATAAGGGCCATGAAACAATTTTTTTTCATTCATTTCATTAGAGCAGGAAAATAAAAACATGTCATCATCACCTCTCTCGTAATGATAACATTCACCTAAGGATGTTGGGGAATGACCACATCAACCAAAACTCAATAAATCCCCATCAAAATTATGAAAATCAAGTTCTGTCACAGAGAATAGTAAAATGGGTGGAATTATATCAAAGGAACCATAAGAATAGATATAGAACAAACCTTCTATCAATGACGGATAGATACTTGTTGATTGCACTAGAATATAGGGCACACATGCAGCATGATGAAAATTAAAGGAGGAATGAAAAAAGGATTACAGTTTGATCACAACATTCATATGAGAAGGAAATCACATGGCACCTAACACTGAGAGAAGGGAAAATGAATGAAATAATGGAAGGTTCCTGACATTGATGGATTAGATCTAAGACTAACATGATCTAAAACAACATAGAATTCTTCTTATTATTGATCATAGTAAACCACAAGGATTGAACAATTAAAGGCCTCCATATTGTTATAAAATACATGATATTATTTATTTTCTTTTGAAACTGATTAAACCCCACTTAAGAATTAAATTCAACTCATTTAATGTCAATTAAATTCATCAAAATGGAAGATTTTGGAAATATCAAAAAATCTGGAATTGTAACAAACAATTGGAAATGATTCACCATTATGTATAGTGTCTACCATTAAATGTATAACCATTTAGGAAACATTTTATCACCTACCATAAGATGTCTCAATGTTTTTAAATCATTTTAGAACCTACATATAGGTGTAACATTGTTCGATGTCTCATAATTATGGAAACACTAAAGTACATAACATTTTATATGTCAACATATGAAAAATTATAGCACCGATAGTTAGATGTCTAAATGTTAGATGTCTAACTATTATATAATCATTGTAGAACCTACATATAGATGTCTCACTATTCTATAAAAATTGTTCAATGACCTATAAATCTTGAAAATTGTTTCGGATAAGAGACCTTGACCTCCCAAAAAACCAGATACACGAGATTTTAGATGAGGAATTTACTAGATAGGCCAAGTCCATTGCATTAGATACCTATAAAAACATTCTAATCCTTGAGAATTCAGAACAATCCCATATAACAAACATAAAATGGGTTTTAATATTCACCACATGAGATACCATTCAAGTATCTCTTCACTAAAAATTGATCAACCAATTTTTCAAACTGACATCACAAAACCATATGATAAATATATTCAGACCTTAAACAATCTCCAAGGAGAGATACCTCTCAAAAGAGAGAAATAAACTACTAGAAATAAGAGAAATCCAACTCATAGTAATTAATGCTCTACAATAAGAAACAACAATCATTACAAGAAAATTATAAACATCAAATAGCTCTTGGTAGTCGATGTATATCTCTGACTCACATTCTTATTTACTCTCCTGTATTCCACTATGGTACCACATGAAATTAACCAAGGGGATTTCATACCTTCACAACAACTTCTCATGGGGGTCTTGGGTAAATATCGGTAGATCCTCGAATGTTGTATCATCATCAAAATCGATCTCTCTCTAATCGATGACGTAAGATCCATTATAAAAATAATGACAGATTTGCGAAATGTGAAACACATTGTGTATCTAGATCATCCTCCTTGGAATTACTAACCAATATTTAATGACTCTAAAATGAGAAACCACCTCAAAATGCCCATCAAACTAGAGAGAAATAATACTCAACTGAACAAACCACCACTGCCTATGATGGGGGATCTCGTTAAAAATATATGATCCCCAACATAAAACTCCAAATTTCTCCTCAGACGATCAATATATTATTTTTTATGATCCTGAATTACCTTAATTAATTCATTAATCATATCAAGCATTTATATCATATTATGTACCTATTCCTACAAGATAATTTCTAACAATCCAACCCTATTCATTAAAATGAATAATGAAAAGGTCAACCATAAATGGCTTAAATTTTTTATATACTAATGGTGTGTTGAAAAATAATGTTTTTAGAGAACTTTTCCAACAGAAGGCACCTCATCTATGGACCTCCAAAATCCTTGATATTTCCTTGAAAAACCCTCCAGTGATATTGACTCATTGATTTTTAAAAAGCGGGATGATTACATTAAATGATCCAATACCAACCATATATATTTATAGTCACCTTGATCTCTAGGTAATCTGGTAACAAAGTACATCAAAATGTACAACAACTTTCATTGAAAAACATCTAACATTTGATGAAAACAATCGTGAAAAATAGTTGATGCCATTTTCCTATAGTTAGACCTAACAATGATAAAATACTCTAAAACATCATGATTCAACACATGCCACCATAATTGGTTCCCAGTGCATTGTACATATTTTTCAAACTGTAATGTACTTCTATAGGTGAACAATGAATCTCTCTGAGAACCATCTCACACATTTTCAAAGGAATGAAAATCCTCCATAAAACAACATTCAGTGTTTTTCGTCCATAGAGCAACCATAAGGGTTAACAACACAAATAGCTCAGTCACTCTAGGACTCTACCTCAAGAACCCCCATCTTTGAATCTTCTATATGCTTTTCCAATGATGAATGCACTTCTCATAGAAGATAAAAACTCTACCAATAACTACTCTAATATCCATATGTAATGCTAAAATTTTTCCATCACTCTCCTGGAATCACTACATTCATGTGTGGTATCAGGATGATAATTTCCACTCATGAAATCAACTAAAATATTCCCTTTAACATGTGTATAGGATAATTTGATCTTGTAATCCTACAAAAAAGTCATCCTCTAACATTGTCAAAATTTTATGTCTGTCTAGGAGAAAACAGAAATAAGTATTTTATGATCGGTAAAGACTAAAAATAACTCTTTGATGAGGTAATGTCTCTACTAATTCCTATAAAGTATCACTGCTACAATATGAATATTTTTGGTCAAATAATATTTCTCTTGTGAACATAGCATCAAACATCGATAAGAAACGACTGATCTCTAGTGGATCAGAACACATCCAAAACCATGATAAAAACATCATAGAAAACATAAAATTGAACTCCTTATGGTTGATGTCCATGAAATTGAGTAGTGAACAAATTCTCCATTAGATGCATGAAATATTCCTATCCCTAATTAATCCAAAAGGATGCCTGATCCTTCTGTTTCCGACGCTTTCGTCGGGGCCAGCGCATCCATTCGTCTGTGGAGGAGGACACGCTGCATTGTTGCCCTACATTCCCTCTTTCCAAAAGAGGGCGGCATTTGCTCCTAATTCAGGTACGTCTGCTCCTTGATCCAAACGGGTTGATGGGATGTTGGTTCTTCCTTCCGTGGATTCGTCCTCAAAACTCGTCACCTAGTCTGGGTCTCCCTCTTTGATTTAATACGTTTTTCATGAAACTCTTCCCAGTACCATCTTTCCATAGACACCGGTTAATTACACTGCTTTTTCCAGGACATTCCAAAGGGTCCGGTCAGGGCACCGACCTGATGTCGGGGGAGTAGTCACGTCGAGGCATCAGTAGCATGTCTGGATGTTGGGGAACTGGCGTGTCTGCCTTTTATCCCATGTCATAGGGCTTCTCGAGGTCATGGATGCCCGATGCATCCCACATTGAGCATGGGGAATTATATTCCATATACCTATATCTATGGTTTTCCTCAGCTTCTTGTGTTTAGCACAGGGTATGCCGCAGGTTTAACATCGAGCGGGGGATAGATCAGCCCGATCAGAGAATTAGCTAGAATGGACGATCAGATCGAGGGATTTCCCTTGCAGGGGTGCCAATACCGAGACCAGCCCATGAGAGGCTGCGAAGTGGAGCGGAATGGTATTATCTTGCCGAGACATGGCAGTCTGGGTGAGAATCAGGATGGGTGATGGAGAGTTGAATGAAATGGAGGGGGAATGAAATGGGACCATCGCAGGGGCGACCGTGAAATTGGGATTGAGCCATGAAGAGACCTCCTATGTATCCCTGTGGTAGGGAATCAAAGTCCGCATAGTTCAGGATGGTGCCGGCGAGCTGACGTGAAGGTGGACCTTGGCCCACTAGGCATCGTCAGTGAACCGACGTGAATGCGGACCTTGGTCCAGATGGTGTGGGGCTTACGCACTAGGCTGGACAGGTGCTGGTGACCTGACGGGAATGAGGCCGGGATGACCAACAGGTGGTGGGCATGACCCTCTGGGAGGCTTCTTACGTACCATGCCTTGACATGGATCAAAGACCAAGTAGTTCAAGTTGGATGTTGGAAGGCCGACGTGAATGTGGAGGACCAAGGGGGTCCAAGAAATGGTGGGCTTGGACCTCGTGGAGGATTCCTACGTACCATGCCTTGACATGGATCAAATACCACGTAGTTCAAAGGCGGCATCATTGGTGAACTGACGTGAAGATGAACCCGAGGGTCCACTTCTGGTGGGTGTCGGTGAACCGATGTGGATAAGGGACCTTGGTCCGATGGAAGAGGGTCTCAACCCTCGTGAGGCTTCTTACGTACAATTCCTTGACATGGATCAAAGTCCTTGTAGTTTGGGTTGGTCACAACGGCATGCTGTCGGACTGGAATGCAGTTTAATGTCATTCGGTATGAGGATGAACTCAACGTGAATAAATGATGGGTGAGAATGAACCTTAGAAAGGCTTCCTATGTACCATTCCTTGTCATGGATCAAAGTCCTCGTAGTTCAAATGATGGAAGTCGATAGCGAGTCGAATTGTAGGTGGACCTTGGTCCAAGGAGAGATGGTCTTGAACCTCCGGAAGGCTTCCTATGTACCATGCCTTGACATTGATCAAATACATTGTAGTTATAATGGTTTCATCAGTAAACTGAAATGAAAGTAGACCCGGGGGTCCACTACTGGTGGGCTTGAACCTCGTGAAGGCTTCCTACGTACAATGCCATGACATGGATCAAAGTCCTTGTAGTTCAGATGGTGAATGTGGGACGGTGGTGAACAGACGTGAATGAGGTCGGAACGACCAGGTGGTGGGATTGAACCTCATAGAGGCTTCCTACGTACCATGCCTTGACATGGATCAATGTCTACATAGTTCGGTTGGGCGTGCAGTTTAACGTCATGCTGGACGAGGCCATACAGTTTAACGTCATACTGGACGAGGTGTTGTCATGGACGATGCTTACTCTAAACCTACATGAGTCGTGCTCGGTGTGAGAAACAAGAGATAGCAGAGACCTGATGATCACGCCGCGAAAGGTGCGTTCGTGAGAAGAGAAGAGGGGCTTACTCGTTAGGCAGCCCATGGTGCTGGGAATTACTCCAGGATGGAGGCCCAATGTGCGGAAAAGCACAGTGAAAGAGGGATTTGGGGCCAATGATGGGAGGTTCCTCGTTCCCTATTACGCCTTCCAACGACCTTGGTAGTGGGGATGTACGGAGATGTAGGGGTCCAGCCTTCCTAAAGAGGGGCTAGGTGATTATACCAAGGTGGTTTCCCTTCTCCCATGGACATATGCTACTCCAAGAAGGAGGATATCATCCGTTGTGGAGGGGGTGACCTCGTCTCTGTGGAGACGGGTGGCGTAAAAAATGTCCGAGCTGGGGGGACCCTTCATGCGAAGCACAGGGCCGGATCACAGTTTATCCTCATGTTTTGAGGACGAGGTTCTTAGAAGTTTAACGTCCTACAGCTCAGACGGGGTGGGTTTACTCCGCACCCCTAGTACCTACATAACTGGTGCCCATTGATCATTGGGGGTGGGAAGGTACCAGTAAGGCCGTGGTTAAGGGGGGTCGTAGAGTGAAACATCGAGGGGTCCACATTAGCGTGGTTATGTGAAGAAGAAATTGTCGTTTGAGTGCCTATGAGAAGAAGCATTAGGCAAAGAAACTCTACGAGTGGTGTTGTCCATGGGACTTTGAAATCATATCGTGCAAACCTAGAGGGTCACACGGGAAGAGGATTTACCAAGCAGAGAAGCGTGCTTCGCGAAGTGGAGTGCCTTGGCCTTAGCATGGGGCATAGGTGTGGATAGGGGGATGCTTCGCGAAGTGGAATAGTGTTCGCGGAGCACTACCTTGCAAAGTAGAGGTGCCCCGTGAAGCAAGGTGCTGCGAAGAAGTGTGATTCGCGATGTGTAGCGATCCTGCCTTAGCATGGGAATGGCTAGTACAGGATGGGTGTTTCGCGAAGCATAAACACTCCACAGCTTCCCGGGTTCCCTTGGGAATCCCCCTCCTTCGCGAATTCCCTTGACCTTTGCGAAGGGCATCCCTCGCGGAAGAGGGGATCGAAATGAGACAAAGCGAAGGCGTCACACGAAGTATAATTACCTCGCGGAGCTCATAATTCCCGGGGCAAAGGGTGCTTCGCGATTCGGGAGAGGAGAAGACGAAAGGTCAGATTGTCCGTCTCCTAGGATCACGGGGAACCCAGTATTTAAACACAAGGGGCGCCACGATGCTAAACTCCCACGCCGCCTCCGGTGATTCACGGCGCGCTCGCGAACGTCAGGACACTCGTGGAGAGGTACCGCCTCCGGTGCCTCGCGGCGGGACCGCAAACGTCAAATTCGTTCGCGGAGAGGTATCGCCTCCGGTGCTTCGCGGTGGGACCGCAATGCTTGGGGGTGCTTCGCGTCGGGGCTTCGCGGGGAAGCGTGCGGGGCTTCTTTGTTGTGCCTTCCTTTCGTGCATTATTTTGGCACCAACAAATTCCCCCCTCAGACTCGAAGCCGTGGACCGCAGGGTCGAAGTCTGAGGGAAAATCACCAAAATTGTCGACGATTCGCGATGTGACTTCGCGAAGGGGGTCCTTGGTGCTGACCGGGGCCACAGATATTGACATGCCGTGATGCTCAGCATGGTCGAGGTGCACCGCGATGCTCCAGGGTCGCCGCCTATAAATAGGGGTTCAGCCTCTTTTGTCTTCAACTGATTTTCTTTTCTTTTTGTGCTCTCGATTTCGTGAAGCTACGCGTACTCCGCACCTACTCTCCGCGAATCGAGCTTCGCGGCGAACCGCGGGTCTCCGACTCCGTGACCGGTCCAAGCGAACTTATGTTTGCATTCCTAGGTTAGACTCCGCGACATAGTCTCGCAACAGACCTTCGCGAGCAGACTTAGAGATCCATCTTCGTGATCCGTTCTGAAAAAATTCTTTTCTATGTGCCTGAACCGAAAGGACCCATCGAGAAGCTATATTGGGGGTGATTGTCGATGCCGCCCGTAGGGATGAAATGGCCAACTATCTGGGTCTTGGGGAGATGGTTCGAAACCACTATGACCACATTTCTTTGACAGAGCTACTATCAGAGGGTCAGAAGAATTATCTGAAGTGCAAGAAGCTGCCATTGTACGACTTCGGGTTGAGGGATGATGTCTTCATCCCTGTGGCGAGTAGGGACGAACAAGCTTTCTGGTTTAGGACCATGCCATGTCAGCACAAATGGTTTAGGATGGCCGATGGTCATGTGTGGGAGGACATCACACTAGTCACCGCCAACTATCTATACAACCATGTAAGCGATATTGACGGGAATCCACTACAAACAGATACATCCCTTCCTCTGTACTGTACCATTCTAAAGGAGGTGTTGGAAGATCCGAAGAAGGGGTGGTCCTATGAGTGGGACCTGTGCCAGGGCGGAAACTTTGTTGATGACTGGGCCTCGGCCTACTGGGTAGGCGCCTCATGCGAGGAGTTTGGTGCCGATCTTAGAAGAGTGGGTTTATAAGAGGCGGCATGGGCTCCCAATTCCACATTTACCAACCGAAACAACTGATGTCAGAGTTGCTGAGCAGATGGTCATCATGGACCAATACCTTTAACCTACACCACGGGGAGGTGGGCATCAGCCTGTGGGATGTCCACCGGATTTCGGGGGTTCCAATCTTGGTGGCCATGTATGATTAGTTCCTCCCCATCATGAGCGCATCAGAGGATACAATGAAAATGTCGGGACTGGCGTTGGCGTTAATGGAACTCGTCCCTGGAGAGGACAAGGAGGCAGTGAGGGATGTCCACTTTAAGAAGTGGTTCAAGTGCTTCCTGAATTTCCCAGAAAATCGAGAGCTCCCTCCGAGGCCTCGAACTTGTCCGAGGGCAGCCCAATTGGGTAAGTAGCACTTGTATTGGCGAGTCTTGGAAGAAAGCCAATGGAAGACTTGGGGCTTCAGTGTCAGCACTGAACAACAGCCGATAGTCAGGCTGGCGGCGTTCATTGCGGCTCTCATCTGCGGTTGGATCCTACCAGTGGGGGATACTAGCATGGGGGTGCGGCCCAGCTCGTTTATCATGGAGTTGAAGCTGGGCATGGGGCATCAGGTCAATCTAGGGATCCCAATGCTCGCTAAGTTGTACAGAATGTTGCGGCACATTAGAGTGGGTACGAAGCATCCAAGGATATGCGGGACCTTTCACCTCCTATATGGGTGGATTGCGGCGCACATCAATGGGATCTATGAGTATCCAAACTCTATCTCGCCGCCGAGATCAAAATTCTACCCCTCCATCTGGAATGCGGTCAGGATCTTCCTATTCAAACTAACTATGCCGATGGTGCTGAACTGGGTGTGGAGGGCGGATGAGTTTAATTTCCACCCATTCCCATTGCCGACGGGTATACTCACTGACGATAGGCAGGGAAAGGAAGAGCATCGGGCTTACCTCCTAGCCTTTGGAGGCGATGTTTTGGTGGCACAAGTGGATCATGATCCGCTCTACGAACCATACACCCCGCATCGGTTTGCGAGGAAGTTCTGGTGCCTCCAGCGGCTGATTCCGTAGGTCTAATGGGAGGTGTGTCACGAGGAGCAACCATGTGTGGTGAGGAAGTTCTGGCTCATGTTCACAAGAGAGGATGGGAAGATGCGAATTGCATTGCCTCCATCCACCGCCGCTTTCGGATTGGTTAGGTATTATGCCATTAGTTGGGAGGTTGCTTACCCAGGGGAGATGCTGAAGCAACCATCTGTTCGGGTTGGTGACGGTGGGCCTCCACTATCCCGAGGTCGGGGTTAGAGGGTAGCTAGGTCCTCTCGCAGTGGCGGGGCTGCCGTGGAGGCGAGAGCCGCACCGGCCAAGGGTGTGGCAGCAGCGGCAGATCCGGTGTTCCTGGAAGAGCAGGGTCATTCAGAGGGGCGACCACTGAGGGGATTTCGTAGGATATCCACTTAGGCTCTGGGGAAGCGGCTGCATCATAACGACATTGCAGTGGATGTCATCTTCTCGGAGGCCTGAGACATTTGGGACGTCAACCGGCAATTCCTCAGTCCACCCGAGATATGGGCGCACCTGAATCTCCTCAGGATGGAATTACCAGGTATAGGCTCAGTCCGAGCTAGTTTCATGGCATCCCAGGAAGAGGCAGAGCAATACATGGACGAGCTGGAGGATTATGTTAACTCCAGTGGTGTCCCTCGCCCAATGATAGACAAGGTGAGGTTACTGCTGGATCGAATGGTCCCCCCACAGTTGTCAGCTGCCGATCTGAGAGAGCGCATCCCCCTGCCGGAAGATTCAGAGGACTCCTCTCAGGAGGATGAGCTGGAAGAGGGAGCCCGTTGGAGGAGGGCGAGGTCGGAGATCAAGGCTCGGATTCCGTCGATTTCATGGAGGCTCTCAAGGTAGAATTCCTAACTTCTTTCCTAAGAGTCCATTCTCGGTTCATTATGGACTTCTCACTGATATTTGGGCCATGCAGGAGGAACTTGTTCACAGGCCTCGTTCTCAACCCTCGGTGGGTGATGATGCAGGGCCTTCAGAACCTGCGCCTATGGATGCATCCAGTTTCGCATCTGGTGGGACCAGAGCACCCTAGGTGGCTCCTCCGGAATCTCCAGACCATCCAACAGTATACGGAGGGCCTCACCTCGGGGTCCCGTCTGTATCGGCTCAAGAGCAGCACTAGGAGGTCGATCTCTGTAAGTTTCCTCTACCGGTTTCCTTGTCGTCATATGTAGACTATGCCAACTAACGTTTATGTCCCTCTCTGTCGTACAGTTCTCCAACTGGTGTGGGCTGTTGCGGCAAGGCTAGTAGTGATGTCTGGTGGCATCCCTCATAGGGGAATGCCGGTGATGGCGGCTATAGTCCCCCCATCTCCCCAAGATGCAACACACATCATCACTGGAGAGACCACCAGCAGGGTCATGCTTGAGGTCATTGAGGTGGACTCTGATGAAGAGGATTGACCAGTCAGTCCTAGTCCTGTCGCACCTGGTTCGGCGCCAGATGTCGCGACAGATTCAATGCCAGATGCAGATCCTGCCGAGGACTTCCTGTGGGCATATCCTGCGTAAAAGTCTGGCAATCGCGCAGACTAGGACGAAATAGACTCCGATGAGGAAGACAGCAGCATAGTCCACCGTCGATCGTGGAAGTTGATCATGCACTTCATCACGGACACCCCCCAAGCTCTATGGCTGGACGAAATGGACAGACGTCGCTTGCGGCTACGCGAACTGTGCACTGGGGGAGTGGATGCCCAACGTCCTCACGCACTCGTCCGAGTTATTATGGCTGAGAAGATCCGGGATCATGATTTTGGGCTCAAGGTGGGATGACAGTGGAGGAAGGCGACAAACATCAAGATGCTCCAGGATGCTGAAAGCGATGTCCAATAGCATCAGACCCGGGCAGATGAGCACTCAGCCTCTCTTAGTGCACAATCTGAGCTGATCTCATGTTTGAGGGCCCAGCTGGTAGAGGCAGAGGAGCATATGAGACAGGCTTCTGGAAAGATGGCTTCCATTCAAGCTGGGGTAGAGACGGCCAAAGCCAAGGCTGACGAACTGCGCACCGATGCTGCTGAGGAGGAGCAGGAGCTTATTCAGAAGCAGCAAGTTTTGGACGCCACAAGCCAAAGGGTGGCGGAGCTGCAACGCTCTTTTGAAGGGGTCAACCCGTCCATGGGGGGAGTCGACCCCCGGGTACTGTGAATAACTGAAAACCTATTATTGGAACTTTGTGCTTCAATTTCTTCCTATTTTTAATGCAGTAGCTCGTACGATTTCCTCTGTTTAAATCAGTTCATTACATCACTACAATGTTTGCGGGACGTTCGGTGCTATTTCCCCAAGCTCATGTGGGTCACGCCTGATGTGAGAAATAAGAGATAGTGGCCTACTCGTCCCACCAAACATAGAAGTGGAGACCGTGCTCCGGGCATTGGGGATTTGGATTACCGGTCAGAATTTCCGAAAGATGGAAGAGGCTTGGATGGAGATGGAACTTCTCAAAACAACCAAATTACCATTTCTTCAGCATACCCTCATGAACGAACGGTGCAACACCAGGGGTACTAAAATCGTTCCGAACAGACATAAATGGTAAGGGTGAATTACGATGCCCAAGGTTCAGAGCACTATAGGGATGGCATGACAATAAAGGACATCCGCTAACCACGGAGGAGAAGCAGTATCCTTAATGCGTTATCCTGGAATAGGAATAAAAATGAGGGTCGACTGTTGACCGTGTTCGAAACATGGGACCATGTCACAAATGTTGTTGGTTAATCTTTCGGGACGTTGACCCAGGACAGGTGGTGGACCATAGGTCGAACATCCATACTGTTAGGGGGTCCTTCCAAACATGACCAATCTTCCGGAACGTTGGCCCAGGACGGTAGGTGAGCTGATGCGGCATGAGAACAGGCCGTTAGGGGGTCCCTTCAGACATAAAAGGGGACGAGGGTCCGAATAAGGGGCACACAAAGCATGGATTATGGAGTAATGATTTGTCCAAACAGAATCCGACACTTAGGTAGTTACACCACCGTGATGGGTGTATGCCAGATGGGTGCGTTGGTTTGGTAATGGATCCTTCCTTCATTGGCACAGGGCCTCTCTAGAGAGGGGTCCGACCAGGGGGCCGGAAAGGGGAAGAATGGGATTGATGATTTCTATGGGCAGGACCCTAGGCAAAATACCAGGGTGTCTCTACGTATCCCACGAGGATGGGAATCAATCCAAATGTATTTCTAGAAGCGTAGTTTAACATCATGAAGGACGATGAGTAGCATGGTCGTGTTGGTACACATCCAGCCAAAACTACTAATCCCACTTGAGTCTTGCTCGATGTGGGAAACAAGTAGTTGTGGGAATTTACCAACACAGAAAAGGTGAGGTTAGGGCAGAGATACGCTTGGTGAATACCAGCCCCATGATACTAACATGCCCATGTGGCTCACTTAGATGCGTGATGAGATAGAGCCAAATATTTTGGAATTCCACTTGAACATGAGGAAGTGGAAATGTGTGAATCATGATGCTCGAGATTTGGATCACAATGATGGTGGCGTGATGATAGAGGATAACTGTTAACCATGTAGGAAACACAGCGTCCATATTGTGTTAGCCTAGAATGGGGACAAAAAAATGAGGGTTGACTGTTGACCATGTTTGAAACATGGGACAATGTCACAAATGTTGTCAAAGATCCTTTAGGGATGTTGTCCTGAAACGATTGGAGGTCCCTTAGGTCCAATAACCATGGATAAACCTTAAGCCTAGTATCCATGTCACCTGAGTGTCCTTTTGGATTTGGAAGAGGATGAGGATCCAAATAGAGAGCTCATGAAGCTTGGTCATGGGACGAGGGGAATGTCCCCATGCAAATCCCACACTTCGGGCTCTTTGTCAAAACACATTTGAATACGACAACAAGACGTATTAGATAGAGGGAGCACAGTCCTTCCCCATAGGGATATCTTAGTTTAGGGTCATAGAATTCGGACCAAAGGGCGGGAGGAAGCATAAGAGTCACATGGTGGAGTAACTCAAACTCCTGGCTTGAATGGGAATAGGGGGTGTGTACGGTGTGGTGAACAACCCGGCGTGAATGAGGACATAACCCCATATCACACCGCACGACCCCCTTGGGAGAGGTTTTCGGTCAAGGGACCAAACGTGAAAGTTAGGTTGGGCCTGTGGGGAAGTTCCCGAGCACTCCTACGTATCTCATGTGGATGAGAATCAAGTCGTACGTAGTTCATGAAAACATCTTAGTTTAAGGTCTTATAGCTTGGACCATGAGTGGGTAAGGGGAGAAAGGGTCACATGGAAAGGTGGTTGCAAAACATGACATGAATGAGGACCTATGCCCTACATACCATTTGTTCTCTGGGGAAATGCTCGAGTCAAGGGACCGAACACGAAGGGTAGGGTGGGCCCACGAGGAAGTGCCCGAATCCTCCTACGCATCTCATGAAGATGAGAATCAAGCCATACGTAGTTTTTCAAGGTGGCACGGTAATGTACCGGTGCCAGGGAAAAAGGGGAGTGCGGGCGTGACCCTTTCACTAAAAGAAGCAGAATTTGATAAATCTTGTTTGTACTTTAAGGTAAGTGGTTTTTTTGTGAAGTGACAGGCCTAGGGTAGTAGTCCATGGTGTTGCCACAAGAATAAAGCCGTGATAGGCGTTGACAAATGGCATGGAATGTGACCAATACCCAATGTTATGTCCTCTACAAAGAGGTCATCACAATGCAGTGTTGTTTTTCGTCATGCTTCCAGGACGATAATGTCACAGTTTAGGGTCATGTGATAGGACCAATCATGCATTTTAACTTCATTCAGCGCAGACGTAGCAGAAACGATGCTAGGTGGGGAATGTGTATGGTGTCGTGCGACATAACCGACATGGATGGGGACATGATTCCTCATCACATTGTACATAGTCCCGAGAGAGGAAACTCAGGCCGAGGGGCCTATATAGTGGTAAAAGGTGAAAAGAAAGGGGGAGAGACTTGCTCCCTAAATGGGAAAGACCCGAAGAAAAGGCATTTGTGCGGTCTTACGTATCCCATGAGGATGGGAATCAATATGAACGTAGTTCTGAGGAGATCATAGTTTATGGTCTTAGTGATCAGACCAGGGGAGCCCCAAAGGACATCGTATTATAGCTTTGTCCCCCTGATATGCAAAGGTGCACTGAGGTGTAGCGCCAAGAGTGTCGAAATTCCACCTGGACAAGATGGGGTGGAACATAATGTGAATCATGTATCCAACATTCAAGGTCGGGAAGGTCTGGCATGACGACAAAGGATTATTGTTGAAAATGTTCGCAGGACGGGATCTGTATCAATTTGTTGTCTGAAAACCCTCGGGGGAGTTGGCCCGTAATGGTAGGAGAGAAATTAGGCATTGTATCCAGGTCATTTGTGGGGGTCCCTTTGGGTATGAAAGATAATGAAAGCCTGAATGAAGGGAAACAAAATGCATGACAAGAGGAGGGAACTTGACCAAATTGAATCTGACACTCTTGGTCCTAGACCAGGGTACTCTTAGCAAATAGCCGAACCACTTAATGGGGTCGAGGGACTCATCTTGTGGGAGGCCATGAGATGGCAGATTCCTGGGGAAAGGGGGTATAGTTCCGAAAACCCTGAATCATACCTTTATATCCCCTCCTAGAGAGGAACAAGCCAAGGGGCCTAGGTGACCGATAGATTGGGAGATCTGTAAGAGGTGGGTCTGGACCCGATGTCTATACAATCAGGTGGTGCTACGTATCCCATGAGGATGGGAATAAAGCCACACGTAATTCTTAAGGGTGCGTTTTAATGTCATGCGGGACAAGGAATAGGAGGTCTAACTCTTAGAATGGGGTGTGTGTGGTGTAGCTATTGCAAACCCAACATGAATGGGGACATAATCCCGCACTACGCCACACAATCCCGTAGTTGGGGTCGTGAAGGTAGGACCAGAGAGGTGAATTAGCTAAACTCAAGTTGGACCCAAATACAGGGGGTCTAGGAATTCCTACATATCCCATTAGGATTAGAATCAAGGTGAACATAGTTCTGAGAGAATCATAGTTTATAGTCATAGATCTTGGACCATGAGTGGTGAAAACATCCCGATTGAGCACAAATTTCAAACCGATTCCAAAGCCCACATGAGTTAAACTCGGTGTGGGAAACAAGGGGGGGTCCTTATTGCAATACGTGGGGCGTCCATCAAAGGGGAGTCGGTAGAGAGCCCCGAAGGACACTTTTGACATGGCTTGTTCCCCCAACATGCAGACGTGCACGAAGTAATAGTACCAAGAGTTACGAGACTCTACTTTGACATGATGGGAATGGAGAAGGATGTGAATCGTGTAACCAACATTTTGGGCTTAATGGGGTCGGCGTGGCGATAGAGGAAAACTGTTAAAAGTGGCGGAAAAAACAGTCTCTATATCGTGTTAGCCTGAGGTGGGAAAAACAAACGAGCATAGACCACTGACCATATTCGAAATGCAGGATTTTATTGATTTGTAGTCTGAAACCCTTAGGGGCATTGGCTCATAATGGTAGGAGATCCCTTGGGCATAGTATCCAGACCGTTCATGGGGGTCCCTCCGGGTGTGAAAGATAATGGAATCCCTAATGAAGGGATACACAAAGCCTAGAAGGCGGGCACAGACGTGTCCGAGTATAGTCTGGAATTCCAGGTAACAAACCGGAGTACCCTTAGGCACATTGGTGAACCGCTGGAAAGGGTCGACGGAACATATCAGGAGGGAGAGGTACATGGCGTGGTTATTACAATACCAACATGAATGAGGAAATAATCTAACACCACACCATATAATCCTCTCATGGAGGAAGGGTAGACCAAGGGGCCAAAGTGGGATGAAGATTCCCGATAGATGGGGCTGGACCCGAATCCTAGACATTTAGGTGATCCGACGTATCCCATGAGGATGGGAATCAAGCCACACGTAGTTCTCTAAATGTAGTTTAACGTCATACAAGACGAGGAGGGGAGTAATGTAGAGACCCGTATCTTGACGTACATGGACATTACATTACTTTTGCGGAATACTTATTACATAACAAAAATATACACACAAGGATCGTAATAGTTTAGTGTCTTTGGAAACTCGGAACGTAATCTTCTAATCCTGGTGAAAGATCTTCAAAATCTCCCACAAAGATCTTCCTTTTTTTTACCTAAAACCTTTCTTTATATCCTGGGAAAAGAAAACATAAAAGGGTGAGCTCAAATGCTCAGTTAGGGTAAACAAAAGAAATATCAATCACATAATTTTCATAAGAACATAACATTTTTGGAAATCTTAACCTGCAAAAGAGAGCATAATTTCATAACATGGGATAAATCATAGTAGTGAAAATGAAACCCTTACTTAAAACATTACTCATTGTGTCATACACACATAATCATAGAGAATCATTTCTTGTTAGTCAAGACTCATTGCCAAGACTATCTTAGTGGACAAAGTCCCTTTCTGAATCGAGTAATCCTCGTTTCAGTCCTGTTTCACTGAACCGGTATAACCTACCATTCCAGCCATGTCTATCTCATGAGATATGAAATCTTTACCCAATGCATTGGAGGGAGATATAGGTCCCACCCATCTTATAATGAATCCTTTCTTATTTGTGCCACATAATCATAAACCATACATCATAACGTAACCCATGTAATAAAAATGGGATTCTTGAAACATCATGACATCATAAAACTAATCATATAAGGTAAATGACTTCATAAAAATAATTCCATCATAACATAATCAAATAAATGTAATTAAAGGGATAAAAACAGAACCCTTTATTATCTTAGATGGAAAATAATTTTGATAAAACACTTGAATTGAATTCTTGAGGAAAATATCCTTTCTTCTTCAAAAACACTTTTTTTTCCTAACATGTCATACAATTATAAACTAAAAGAAGTTGATTAAAAATAAACTTGAGAACTTGTAAAGTAAGCTTCTTTGAAATAATGTTTTAAAAATCCATTCATGCCGTATAAGTTAAAAAAACATTCTTCGTACTTTTGTCGGAAAAGTCAAAAAGTACCTCGTACGAAAAACGACAAAAGATTCCTTTCATATCATTTACAAAAAACTCACCGAAGGGTAAAATTGGATTTAAACAATTTTAGGTGGATGTAAATAATATTACATATTTAAGAAACATGGATGTGGATGATAAAATATACCCCAATAAATTTCAAAGTACAAACAATCTCGGATAAAAATGAGATTGCGATATTTCCCTTACCTTAGGTCCAATTTGCTTCGTATGTGTCCGAACCTCATGTATAATGATTTAAATAATGTCATTGACTTATTACAGAATCATATTCATTGTTATGATATCATATATGGTTCACTTATGACATTATATTACCCGTTCTTTTGTAAATTCCATGTTAAAGAAGCGTTTTGGGTAAAATCGTTTCATTTATCGTAGGTGTTTTGACTTGTTGTTCTTGACATCATTATTACTTATATCATGATTTACTTACTTCCAGAATATAAAATATGATTTATATATCATATATATTCAATATATATATATATAATAGATAGATAAATAAAATGAAAAACACCGTTCATGGAGACGGTAGTCCGTACGTACGCATGAACGATGTTTTTCTTTCCTTATTGTCTTGAAATGGAAGTAAGTAGATGACATACATATGTATATATATACATAAATCCAGTAGCTTTATAATGTCATATATTTCATTATTATTTCTTATATATACATTATAATCATTCTTAAATGGTTAACATGGAGAATGAATCTCATCGCGTCGTGGAGACGGTATTCCGTACGTACGCACGAGCGATGATATCATTTATATAAATATTGAATTGAATTGGAGTGTATTATACAATATATCAGAATCAATATGATGTTGTAATAACTATGTATAGTTATTCTTTACACCATTATACCCATCCATGTAAGGTGGTGGTGGAAAATAGATTACACCACGGTGTGGAGACGGTATTCCGTACGTACGCACGCGCGGGGATTTCTTTTTCCGTAGAATGGATAGATGGTGAAATAGGGTTGTTTAATACTTATAATAACATATCAGTATATGAGTGATACTTATGTTATTACTTCATAATGAAACAACCTAAGAAGAAGAAGTGGAAGAAGAAATAAAGATGAAAGAATTGGTAACGGTAATTACCTCTTCTTTGAAGTGCCTCTTTGAGACCTCCTCTTAGGGCACTAAAATTGGTCTTTGAGGAAGACCAGAACCTCTAGGATTTTGCTAGGGAAGTGGAGAGGAGAAATTGTCAGGGGTTGGCCGAGCTTGAGTGCTCAAATTGGTGTGAGGAGGAGGGGGGGGAGGTGCCCTTTTATAAGGGAGGAGAGGGGCACCTTAGGAATATCTCAAAATATTATTTTATATTAAAGTCAAAATCGGTTTATAATGGTTCCAAATGGTCTTATTTCGAAGATAAAGTGGGGATGGGTAGAAATCCTATCAACCAATAGGATTTAGACAAGTTTAGGGTATTATTTTAACCTTATCAATTAGATTTAACTCTAAGTTAAATAATTTAACTTTTACCATGTCTTTTTGTTTTCTTACATTATATGGTTAATAAACTTACTATAACATGCCAAACGAACCCCAAATTGTATATTATTAATACATATATCCTTATCTAAGTCATGTGGTCGAACCTTAGATTTTTAGGAAGAAAATAACAATTAATAATATAATATTTGATTTAAAAACTATTTTGTGTCAATTATGACACTATTTGATACATGATTTTTGTGAAAATCATAAAAGAATTATATGTTCTAACCAAGTTGCTTAAAGCAACACTAATATATCATAGTAACCTAGAAAATTAGTGGAATTCATAAAAAGTCTCAAATTATATTTAGTTTGGTGTTTATAACATCAATTATGTCAATATTTCATTAATAAGATAATTACTGCATCATCTTTATGTCATAAATAAAATAACTTATTTGATGTCTAAAAATTACAAATAAAATACCATCATGTAGGAAATCCTTTTAGCTTTCTAATGAATATTTACAATCGAATTTATCTTATGTAAAACCCTATATTAAAAATGTTTTAATAAATAAACTTTGATTTTGACTCTTTTAACTCTTCTTTGAATTAAATAATAATAAATGTCCTAATCTAATCCAAGTGGGCCTAAATGGTCATATTTTATTCCTAAGCTTGTTTTTGGTCGAATTAAACTTCTCCAATAGAATTAGGGCATGTGTTAGGGTAATAATAATATCATTTTTACCCTTAATTACCCTATTTACTTTTAACCGTGGTAAATAAAAGTAAAAAGTTACTATTCACCAAAAATTATTTTCATCTCATTGAACCACATTTTACTTACTGACATCAACCGTGTCTCTAGGATTTCTGAAATTCCATTCACAGAAGCGGTAAAATTAAGTTTTATGAAAAATTCAGTTTTTTTAACTACCACTTAGTAGTTTCACTATTCATCAAAAATTGATGTTTTTCAGAACAATGCCAAAATTTCATCCCAAGCTATATTTCATATTCCGAATTCAAAAATGAAGTCTATTTTACCAAATTCATAACATAAAAGTTGCATTAATTAATTTTGTAATTAAATCCCGCTGTTAAAACAAATAGCGTGTTTTTAAGAAACAATATCTATCAAAAGATTGACACTTGATTATGTATGGTTTAAATGTAAAATTACAACCAATGACCAACATTGTATTAAATTGTAAAAATTTATTCTAAATATACTTTAAAACCACTCAAATTAATAATTTAGCACTATTAATTATTTCGATTAAAAAAGTTGCTTTTAATTAAAATTTAGTAATTTTCACTATTCATCAGAATATGAAAGTTATCCGAAAAGTACCAAAATTTTACCTTAGGCTAAATTCGTTACACTGAATCCAAAAATGAAGTCCATTTTGAGAGATAAAATTTCTAAAATTTTAAAAGTGGTTATTACTATTCAAAACGGGTAGTTTTAATAATATTTTAATAGTATAACATTGTTTCGTGAAACTCAGTATTGCGTACTACACACGCTATCGAGGAAGGTTGTGATTGTGTGTAATGCAAGGAAAGTCAAAGATGTGTGTTGTGCAAGCTCCTTTTGGTGTAGCGTACAACACAAGACATTAAAAAGAATATTTTTCATAAAATCTCGGGCTGTTACATTCTACCCCCCCTTAAAATGAATTTCGCCCTCGAAATTCGTCGGGGTTATAAATGGTTTACTATTCGAAAGTTTCTTTTATAGAAACCCACATCGTAAAAAGGAATACCAAAACTTGGCTTTAAAAACTAAAGTATGAAATGTAACGATTACCCAAATAAACTAATCACTGGGTTTCCACATAGGTGAAAATATGGATATGGAAGAGAAATCTAACCATCATGTTCTGATGGAGAGTGGTAGAGAACATGGCTATGGAAAAGCCAGTAATCACAAATCCATAGATTTGTGATGATATAAGGTACCATCTTATTCATCAGGTATAAGATCACTAGGACAACATTTTTGGTTTTCAAGATCATTTCCCCTAAAGATGAAAATTAGAATAAATACTTACTTTATTTTGGTACAATCTCACTGTTGTTCGTGCCTTGAACAATTTCCACTTCATCTCTTAAATAAATGAAGTTGAATTTGTTATTCGTGAAGTGTTAGCAGATCATGTGATAGAATGACGGGTCATTCCATCTGTCTCAAACAAAAGGTTAGCAATAATTATATTCATAAATCGATCTATAGTGAGATTAATCATATATGGTTCCTAAAATAGACTTATACTTCATATATAATACTTCTTAATATAATAAAACTAGTTTCTACTAAACAGGGACTTCCTGTAGGTCAGTGGTAGGCGATAAAGGCCAGTCGCACTTCGGTTGTGGGTTCGATTCCCACAGCCTTGTCCGAAGCGATGGGTTGTCGCCCGTCCTGCAGGTTGTCCATTTTCCAAAACTATATAACGTCCCATCAATAATATCAAAAATCATCTATCCTTAAACAATACTAACTTATGTCCAACATAAAACAGTCTAATCTTTAGGCTTATACATAATACTGCAGTCCATTCTCATAATATAGTGACAACGATTACCAGAGATTTAATACTGTCGTTGATCCCCACATATCATAAGATATGTCTTGTTGGTCACATTCCAAACATTCAAAGTCCTTAATCGTGTATTCTCTTGAATACCCATTGAACCTTAGTGAAAACTTGAATGCAGTTAAAAGTTAACACTTTTCACATACCGAAATCCTCAAAATTATATATACTCAAACCATGATATCACTTAGTCCTTATATCAATCATTAGCTCATGAATACTATTAAACATTTCATTTTCTCGTCTTCATTATGCGCATATCATCTTATTTCCAAAAAATATCTCAATCACATTGAATACCACATCAATAAATATTGCAATACTCAATGATACAACATTATTTTGGAATCCCATTACATAAACACTTAGTCATTCCACCACATCGTTGTCATATTCAACATTGCCAATAGTGATCGCATGTGATTTCCCTTTGTCCTTTGCCTTTAGTGGTTGCTCATGTTGATCATCACTAACCCTTGGATTAGGGCAATTATTAGCATAATGCCCCATTTCCTTGCACTTGAAGCATTGAAGTGTTGGCGGTGCATTCTCTGCAGTGTTTGCTTTATCATTAGAAACCCTTTTTCCATTACTTCGACACTCAGCTGCTCGATGACCTTCTTTTCCACACTTAAAACATTTTCTAGTCCCTTTTAGACAATCTCCACCATGCTTCTTTCCACACTTTGTGCATAAGGAAACATTCATCTTCTTTTCACCATTATTCTGAGATTTCTCCTTGAACTCCATCTTTCGTTTCTTGTCAAAACCATGAGATGGATATGTAACACCAACTTCCATTTCTACCTTGATAGCACAACGCACAATTTCTTCATAGCTACTGAAGTCTCTTATAGCTAATGCCCTTCGAAGACTTGGTTTTAAGCCACTGAAAAATCGATCAACTTTACTTTCAGGTTGGATGATAATTCCAGAAGCATACCTTGCAAGTCTTGTAAAATTTTCTTCATAGGTACCAACAGATTCATCGTCCCTTTGCTTCAGTTCAAGAAACTCTTTCTCCATCTTTGTTTGAAGAATACGAGGGAAGTACTTATTGAAAAATAAGTTCTTGAACTCGTCCCATTCCATAGACTCAATTTCATCCCTTTGCCTTGTATTCTTAATAAGATTCCACCATTGATCAGCATCTCCTTCCAAACGATACACTGCTAGGATGACTTTATCATGTTCAGAACATTGAAGAACTGAAAATATCTTTTCAGTTGTACTAATCCATTGTTCATCAAGTAATGGATCAGTAGACCCACTGAAAGAATGTGGACGCTGCCTCATGAAGGATTCAACAGAATGTTGCTCCTTCCTTTGCTCGTTTGGAAGTCCTGCATGATTCATAGCTTGAGAAAGTTGTGTGAGCATGGCTACAAGATTTTGCATTCCAGCTCCTATATCGTTTGGTTGCTCAGGGGTACAATCATTGCATTGCCCATCACATTCTGCATTAACACGGTTCCTTCGGGTTCCAGCCATCGTCTAAAACCCCAAAAGAATTGTGTGAGAGGCAAAAATCATGCTAGGGAAAACAACATAATAAAGGGTTAGTATCCTCAATATCTAGCATCTTAGGTTAAATTCGAAGATCGTTAGCGCAATTCTAGGACTATAACCTATACGTATACTTAACCTTAGAGACATCCCTAGACATACCTTAGAAATATCTCTAGGGATCTCACTAACGTTTTCGCATCCTAGTTTCCAAAGGTTGACTAAACCTTTCCTCTGATACCAACTATAACGGTCTGGAATTACTTCCAGTGGACTATAGTTGATACCTATCAGGGCACTCCATGGGCAGCTACACCCCCTGGGCGGGACACACCACCATCCCCAGTGGCAGCCATTTCCACATGAAGCCCTTGGGCGGAGATCCATGCTTCGTCCAACGCTCACATGTGAGAGTTCCCAAGGATCGGATACATTCCTACCTCCTTTGCCTCTGATACCAACTGTAGAGACCCGTATCTTGACGTAGATGGACATTACATTACTTTTGCGGAATACATAGTACATAACAAAAATATACACACAAGGATCGTAATAGTTTAGTGTCTTTGGAAACTCGGAACGTAATCTTCTAATCCTGGTGAAAGATCTTCAAAATCTCCCACAAAGATCTTCCTTTTTTTTTACCTAAAACCTTTCTTTATATCCTGGGAAAAGAAAACATAAAAGGGTGAGCTCAAATGCTCAGTAAGGGTAAACAAAAGAAATATCAATCACATAATTTTCATAAGAACATAACATTTTTGGAAATCTTAACCTGCAAAAGAGAGCATAATTTCATAACATGGGATAAATCATAGTAGTGAAAATGAAACCCTTACATAAAACAGTACTCATTGTGGCATACACACATAATCATAGAGAATCATTTCTTGTTAGTCAAGACTCATTGCCAAGACTATCTTAGTGGACAAAGTCCCTTTCTGAATCGAGTAATCCTCGTTTCAGTCCTGTTTCACTGAACCGGTATAACCTACCATTCCAGCCATGTCTATCTCATGAGATATGAAATCTTTACCCAATTCATTGGAGGGAGATATAGGTCCCACCCATCTTATAATGAATCCTTTCTTATGTGTGCCACATAATCATACACCATACATCATAACGTAACCCATGTAATAAAAATGGGATTCTTGAAACATCATGACGTCATAAAACAAATCATATAAGGTAAATGACTTCATTAAAATAATTCCATCATAACATAATCAAATAAATGTAATTAAAGGGATAGAAACAGAACCCTTTATTATCTTAGATGGAAAATAATTTCGATAAAACACTTGAATTGAATTCTTGAGGAAAATATCCTTTCTTCTTCAAAAACAATTTTCTTTTCCTAACATGTCATACAATTATAAACTAAATGAAGTTGATTAAAAATAAACTTGAGAACTTGTAAAGTATGCTTCTTTGAAATAATGTTTTAAAAATCCATCCATGCCGTATAAGTTAAAAAAAACATTCTTCGTACTTTTGTCGGAAAAGTCAAAAAGTACCTCGTACGAAAAACGACAAAAGATTCCTTTCATATCTTTTACAAAAAACTCACCGAAGGGTAAAATTAGATTTAAACAATTTTAGGTGGATGGAAATAATATTACATATTGAAGAAACATGGATGTGGATGATAAAATATACCCCAATAAATTTCAAAGTACAAACAATCTCGGATAAAAATGAGATTGCGATATTTCCCTTACCTTAGGTCCAATTTGCTTCGTATGTGTCCGAACCTCCTGTATAATGATTTAAATAATGTCATTGACTTATTACAGAATCATATTCATTGTTATGATATCATATATGGTTCACTTATGACATTATATTACCCGTTCTTTTGTAAATTCCATGTTAAAGAAGCGTTTTGGGTAAAATCGTTTCATTTATCGTAGGTGTTTTGACTTGTTGTTCTTGACATCATTATTACTTATATCATGATTTACTTACTTCCAGAATATAAAATATGATTTATATATCATATATATTCAGTATATATATATATATATAATAGATAGATAAATAAAATGAAAAACACCGTTCATGGAGACGGTAGTCCGTACGTACGCATGAACGCTGTTTTTCTTTCCTTATTGTCTTGAAATGGAAGTAAGTAGATGAAATACATATGTATATATATACATAAATCCAGTAGCTTTATAATGTCATATATTTCATTATTATTTCTTATATATACATTATAATCATTCTTAAATGGTTAACATGGAGAATGAATCTCATCGCGTCGTGGAGACGGTATTCCGTACGTACGCACGAGCGATGATATCATTTCTATAAATATTGAATTGAATTGGAGTGTATTATACAATATATCAGAATCAATATGATGTTGTAATAACTATGTATTGTTATTCTTTACACCATTATACCCATCCATGTAAGGTGTTGGTGGAAAATAGATTACACCACGGCGTGGAGACGGTATTCCGTACGTACGCACGCGCGGTGATTTCTTTTTCTGTAGGATGGATAGATGGTGAAATAGGGTTGTTTAATACTTATAATAACATATCAGTATATGAGTGATACTGATGTTATTACTTCATAATGAAACAACCTAAGAAGAAGAAGTGGAAGAAGAAATAAAAATGAAAGAATTGGTAACGGTAATTACCTCTTCTTTGAAGTGCCTCTTTGAGACCTCCTCTTAGGGCACTAAAATTGGTCTTTGAGGAAGACCAGAACCTCTAGGATTTTGCTAGGGAAGTGGAGAGGAGAAATTGGCAGGGGTTGGCCGAGCTTGAGTGCTCAAATTGGTGTGATGAGGAGGGGGAGGAGGTGCCCTTTTATAAGGGAGGAGAGGGGCACCTTAGGAATATCTCAAAATATTATTTTATATTAAAGTCAAAATCGGTTTATAATGGTTCCAAAGGGTCTTATTTCGAAGATAAAGTAGGGATGGGTCGAAATCCTATCAACCAATAGGATTTAGACAAGTTTAGGTTATTATTTTAACCTTATCAATTAGATTTAACTCTAAGTTAAATAATTTAACTTTTACCATGTCTTTTTGTTTTCTTACATTATATGGTTAATAATCTTACTATAAAATGCCAAACGAACCCCAAATTGTATATTATTAATACATATATCCTTATCTAAGTCATTTGGTCGAACCTTAGATTTTTAGGAAGAAAATAACAATTAATAATATAATATTTGATTTAAAAACTATTTTGTGTCAATTTTGACACTATTTGATACATGATTTTTGTGAAAATCATAAAAGAATTATATGTTCGAACAAAGTTGCTTAAAGCAACACTAATATATCATAGTAACCTAGAAAATTAGTGGAATTCATAAAAAGTCTCAAATTATATTTAGTTTGGTGTTTATAACATCAATTATGTCAATATTTCATTAATAAGATAATTACTGCATCATCTTTGTGTCATAAATAAAATAACTTATTTGATGTCTAAAAATTACAAATAAAATACCATCATGTAGGAAATCGTTTTATCTTTCTAATTAATATTTACAATCGAATTTATCTTATGTAAAACCCTATATTAAAAATGTTTTAGTAAATAAACTTTGATTTTGACTCTTTTAACTCTTCTTTGAATTAAATAATAATAAATGTCCTAATCTAATCCAAGTGGGCCTAAATGGTCATATTTTATTCCTAAGCTAGTTTTTGGTCGAATTACAGTTGTCTAATAGAATTAGGGAATGTGTTAGGGTAATAATAATATCATTTTTACCCTTAATTACCCTATTTACTTTTAACCGTGGTAAATAAAAGTAAAAAGTTACAATTCACCAAAAATTATTTTCATCTCATTGAACCACATTTTACTTACTGACATCAACCGTGTCTCTCGGATTTTTGAAATTCCATTCACAGAAGCGGTAAAATTATGTTTTATGAAAAATTCAGTTTTTTTAACTACCACTTAGTAGTTTCACTATTCATCAAAAATTGATGTTTTTCAGAACAATGCCAAAATTTCATCCCAAGCTATATTTCATATTCTGAATTCAAAAATGAATTCTATTTTACCAAATTCATAACATAAAAGTTGCATTAATTAATTTTGTAATTAAATCCCGCTGTTAAAACAAATAGCGTGTTTTTAAGAAACAATATCTATCAAAAGATTGACACTTGATTATGTCTGGTTTAAATGTGAAATTACAACCAATGACCAACATTGTATTAAATTGTAAAAATGTATTCTAAATATACTTTAAAACCACTCAAATTAATAATTTAGCACTATTAATTATTTTGATTAAAAAAGTTGCTTTTAATTAAAATTTAGTAATTTTCACTATTCATCAGAATATGAAAGTTATCCGAAAAGTACCAAAATTTCACCTTAGGCTAAATTCGTTACTCTGAATCCAAAAATGAAGTCCATTTTGAGAGATAAAATTTCTAAAATTTTAAAAGTGGTTATTACTATTCATAACGGCTAGTTTTAATAATATTTTAATAGTATAACATTGTTTCGTGAAACTCAGTATTGCATACTACACACGCTATCGAGGAAGGTTGCGATTGCGTGTAATGCAAGGAAAGTCAAAGATGCGTGTTGTGCAAGCTCCTTTTGGTGTAGCGTACAACACAAGACATTAAAAAGAATATTTTTCATAAAATCTCGGGCTGTTACAAGTAATATACCCCCAAACAAGGGAGGTGTATGGTACGGTGAATAAACCAACATGAATGAGAAAATAATCTCACTACACACCATACACCCCGGGTAAGATGTTGGGAGAAGGGGCCCGAGAAGGCCAAAGGGCCTAAGGTCAGGCATCAGTCAAGAAGGCCTGACTAGTTTGCAGTTTAACGTCTTACATGAGGATGGGGAAATAGATAACTATATCTAATCCAGGGGTGTGTACAGCATGGGAAGTAACCTAACGTGAAAGAGTACGTAATCCTACACCACGCCACACATTCCTTATAAGAGAATCGGGGTTGTGGGCCCGACTGCTAGCACCACCCGGAGGGTTGTCTGTCACTTCAGGATGGGGTAGAACGAATCACTACACTAGATGGATGGGACATCTTGGGGTGGACCTGAAGATCCAGGACAATGTCGACCATGTTCGAAACACAGTTTCATGATGGTGACCTGATATGGGAGCAACAAATGAGCATCGATCAGTGACCAAATTCGCGACGCGGGACTTGTATCGGCTTGTTGCTCAGAAACCCTCGGGGGCGTTGGCCTGTATCGATAGGAGAGACCTTGGGCGTAGTATCCAGGCCATTCTTGGGGGTCCCTCCTAGTGTCAAAAAAAATGATGTAATCACAGTCAAGGAGTGGTTGAAGTATAGTTGTATCCATCCACGAAAGAGGCGAATGTCTCCATGGCGGACGTGCAGCCGGGTCGAGGCTTGCTCGATGTGAGTTGGGGAGAAAGTGTGCACCCTGCCATATGTCTTGACCCAAGGAGAAGATTTTGTATTTTGGGCTGGGCCAACAGAAGAAATGCCCGAGCGTTCCTATATATCCCATTAGGATGGGAATCAAGCCATACATATTTCTTGAAGGCCATGCAGTTTAACGTCATGCGGTGAGGTCGTGGGAGGATAGAAGAACGTGAGTGGGAACATGGTGCAACCCATGGAATCCTTGTATGAGAAGAGTTTTATGAGCGAGGCTAAGAAAGACTACTCCTCATTACGCAAGGAGCCTCTAAGGAAACTATTCCTAGTGGGGATAGTGGAAGAGAGGACCTTGGGGCTGGGCTCAAGACGAGGTGTCCGAGTGTTCCTACATATCCCATTCATATGGGAATCAAGCCACACGTAGTTCTTGAAGTGTAGTTTTAGCATTGTTCTGGATGAGAAATGTATCTCAACTGGGTGTCTGTACAGTACGACGGGTAACCCTACGTGAATGAGGTTGTAATACCACACCACACCGCACAATCCCATAAGAGAGTCCGAGTCAACGAAGGCCAAGGGGACCGAGGCTGTGCATTATTTAGAAAGGCCTGACTGGCATCCAATTTAACGTCTTACAGTAAGGACGGGGGCCGGGGGCACGAGGAGGCTAAGGGGCCTGAGGCTGCGCCTCGGTCCGGGAGGCCTGACTGGCTGGCAGGTTAACGTCTTACAGTAAGGACGGGGGGAGATCTTAGTTTAAGGTCATAGAGCTCGGACCATTTTGCAGTTTATAGTCCTACAAGACGATGGTGCAGTTTAAGGTCATGCATGACCATAAAGTTTAAGGTCATGCAGAACCATAATGCGAATTTTATGGTCGTGCGGGACTGTAACGTGCAGTTTAGGGTCGTGCGGGACTGTAACGTGCAGTTTAGGGTCAGGCGGGACCGTAACGTGCAGTTTAGGGTCATGCGGGACCATACAATTTAAGGTCATATAGGACCATATAGGATTAGGCAAAGTAATTCTTGAGGAACTTGACATTGTTGTGAGGAGTCATGCGCTCACCATCCATGGTCACCAAGGAGTACGCCCAATTAGGGAACCTTATGGATGATATAAGGCCCTTCCAATTTGGGTTCTAGCTTGGGAGGTTTCCTACCGAGGATCATTGGCGCTCGAACGGCCAACTCTAGGTCTCCCTGTAGAAAAGAACGGAGGCGAACCTTCTTGTTGAAGTCCCTCTCTATCTTATTCTGATGCCTTTCCAGATTGTGCAGGGCACGAAGCTGGTTCTCGTCCAGTGCTTCTAATTCAGCTAGACGGATTTTGGCCACCTCATCTGGCGCTATCTGGTCATAGACAACAGTCCACAGTGATGGCAACTGGATCTCAATGGGTAGGATGGCCTCATCCCTACACACCAGGGAATATGGGGTTACTTGGGTAGAGTTTCCAGTCATCGTCTGATATGCCCAGAGGGCGTTGGGGAGCTTTTCCGACCAACTTTTCTTGTTCTGACCAACAATGTTCTGCAGAATGTTGGAGATGGTTTTTTTGAATGCCTCAATCTATCCGTTTGCCTACGCGTGATAGCGGGAGGTATGGTTCGAGCGGATGTCCTACTTGGCGTACAATTTCTTCAGCTCAGCTGCTCAAAATTCGGTGACGTTATCAGTGAGGACGGCATGAGGGACCCTAAATTGGTGGATGATATTGGAGCTCAAAAGGTCGATGATGGAATGGGTGGTGACCTCTTTGAGTTGAATTGCCTCTTCCCACTTGGAAGAGAAATTTGTAGCAGTCAAGATGAACCTACACTGGCGAGCCGTTGCTGGTGGATATGGTTCCACTACATCAAGTCCCCATACTGCAAATGGACAAGAGTACTTGGTGGGGTGGAGGGGCACCGGCGGCCGATGCAGAAAGTTGGCGTGAACTTGGAACGTATGGAAGCTCTTGGCATACCTGATACAATCATGGATCATAGAGGGCCAAAAGTACCCCAACCTCCGGATTTCATAGGACAGCTTCGGCCCAACATGATGGGAACCACATGAACTGGTGTGAACCTCTTGCATAACCTGAGAAATCACTACTCCTTGAATGCAACATAGGAGAACGCCATCGAAGCTCCACTCATAAAGGATCTGTTCAAGAATAGGGCCGCTCTAGAGGGTAAATTGCAATGCGCGGTGTCGGGTCCGCTCGCGCTCGGCCCGGTCGTTCGGGAGGCGACCATTTTAGAGATACACGACAAAAGGTGCCCTCCAGTCGGGAGTGGCTTCAACCACTGTGTCTGACGAACCCAGGACCCCTGACGCAGAGGGTCCGATGGTGAGATGACATACCCTCATGCCATCATTGTCCTCTTCGGTGATGGGGGAAATGACTCTCCGGTGTGCCGCTTTTATGATCAAATCATCTTGCTCTGGTTCTGCGAGCGATGCAGCTAAGACAGCCAAGGCATCTGCTTGACCATTCTGTGACCGCGGGACATGGGTAATCTTTGATCAAGAAGAGAACTGGGCCATTAGTCGGAGGGTGCACTCTAGCAACAGAACAAGCTCCGGCTTCCTGACGACATAGTCACCATTGACCTATTTGATTACCAGCTCAAAATATCCATTCACATAGTCACCATTGACCTGTTTGATTACCATAGTTAGGTCGCCACTCTGCAGTGCGCTCAGCCAATAGTTTTTCAACCAACCTCTTCTGCTCAGCAAGCTACTGGCGTAACATGGCCTTCTCGGGATCATCGTCCGTCTTCTGTACAGGGGCGGACGGGTCAGAGTGCTTGACATTTCTGACGTGATCCTTACCCTTATCGGCATTTCGATTGAGTACCAATGTATCGGTGGGTACAGGGATGCCTAGAATGTTCCTCTGATAATGGGTAACCCTCCCTGATAGGTCCAGTAGTGGTGGTACACCCTCAGGGGGTATGTCTCCATCTTGAAACTGAAGCTCATCTTCCTTTTCCACTACGTCAGTCATGTGGACTGTGACCCCTCTCAAGGGCATGTCCTCAATGTCACATAATGAATCGGGCTGTCGTCAGATAGGATCGAAGAGGAGTGCGGCATAGTGTCCCCATCCACAGACTTGCACATGGGGGGTAGCTTCCCTGATGACTCTACGGAGTACATTGAATCTCTGAACACATTTTCTAAGAAGGGTGCTCTGACGGCCTGGTGACTCAGGGTCCTGGGCCATAGGGAGTGCGGCCAAATCTATCAGGCAGCATTTCTCGCCGATTTCTTCAAAGTGCTATCGACTTTTGGGGTAAATCACCCGCTCTTAATGAAGGCAGATGTGTGTATCCCATAGGGTTCGGCAAAAGCACACCACCTCTTCTGGGGTAAGGGACTCGGGCGCGCGAAAATTCGGCCCCGCCGTCGGCCAGAACTTCTCTGGGAAGTGATCTTCTGTGAGAATGATCCAGAAGCTCCGGGGTTCAGACTCGGGGTCTAACCCTGTATTTCCCCACTCGTCGACAGGGGGCAGTTGAGGGACTGGTAGTGGTACCAAGGCGGACCTCTGGGATAGTAAACATGGTGGCGGAGAATACAGCAAACGAGCTGACTGGCCGCTGAATTCCGGGCCATCCTCTGAAGAGTGAGGTTACCAGACCACGATATCACGATACGATGGGCTGATAGCCACAGCCTTAGGCGCAGGAGTCACGGTCACCGGCAATGGCTTACACCATTGCTCTGTCGTCGTTGTTCCCCAAAACAGCTCCTCGTAATCTCTGGTGGAGGTAGAGGGCGCTTCTGCTGACAACGGTGGTGATTGCATGATCGTGACCTGTGGAATTTCCACGAATTCTTCCTCCTGGATGTACCTGCAGAGAGAGGTGGGAATCCGGTGGACCTCGCATTGCGGGAGAATGAGGCTGACGCGCCTGGTTCCTGCCCTAGTCTTTGATGCAGAGGAGAGGGGAGAAGGTTCCATCATTGAGTCACGTTTCGCTTTAGAACCCGAGAAATGGGTAGGTCGGATCTCCACTCGGGCCTTCCTAGGAATCTTCTTTTGGTGGTGACGACCCGCTCTTCTACCCCGGGGTGGCTCCTCGGGACAGGGTTGATTCCCACGATGTAGTCATTGGGCGGTGCTGGCGTCGTGGCGGAGAGGGCTCTCGCACGAGGTGGCAGAGGTGCGAGGGGAACTAGGGCAAATGTTGAAGGGTACATAGGGAGGATATCCATGGAAAACACCCATGTGGGCGGAGCCTCAATTGGAATCAGCAGAAGAATGGGGAGGACCTCCATGGTCGATGCGGGCGGAGCGAGGCTGACCTTCACTCCTCGAGTTGTTGGGGCGAGGAGGACCTTCACCCATTGCAGAGAGGACGTAGGGAGGACCCCCACATTGGAGATGGACCGGATGGACAATGCCTTCAAATCGGCAGTTGGGGGAAGGAGGATGGAATCAATACCCTGTATAGTGGGCGTGGGAAAGGTTACCGCACCGAGCTTCACCACCGCGGGGCGGGTCTTCATTCGGGATAGGGGTAGCACGAGGCATTCCTCCGTGACGAGCTTCGGAGCGGGGAAAGCCCATGCTCTGTGGAATGGTGGTATGGAGAGGACCTCCGTACGGAGTGACGTTACCACAAATTGGTTCACCACAATCATCGCCCGGGCCTACGACCCCGAGATTCAACCCAGCCTGCCCGTGGGGCGGTTGAGGCCTCTATCCCGGTCGGGTGAAGGAGTGCCCCTGATCAGTGTATGCAGGAACTCCGTGATGTACGTCAGCGGTGGCTTGGACCATAGTAGTTGTTGAAGTCAACGTATCTTGGCGAGCGTCCTCAGCCCGGGCCTGGCGCTGACGTCGGGTCAGACAAGCTGGTGTAGGTGGTGCAGGGGCATAGCCTACCTACTCTTCCTTCGGAGTCGGACGACGGGGTCGACGCGGCTGAATGGGAGCCCTCTCCCGGATCCCTTGGGCCGGGACCCTGAGCGGGCCGAGCCGGACGTCACCTATCTCATCAGTATAAGGCGAGGAATTATCGAGGCGTTCCGGGGACAGGATCCCGAAACGATTGAACGTTGGGGTGGGGAGCAGGGTCTCCCTGTGCCGCCTGTTAGGGTGGCGTTGATGGCGGGGCATGGATGCCTCCAGGTCCTGGTGGTCCATATCCCGAGTTGGGATGACCCCTTCCTCCTCGTACCTGCATACAAGGTTGTTGATCGCCCTTCGATGGATGATCTCTGACGGGGAGAGGGGACGTTGGCGTTGCGTATTTACGAATGTAGAGGTCATCTTGGTGGCAGCGGTGCCACGGAGGGCAGCTATGCCGGTATTTCCCCTGCTCATGAGTAGGTGAGAGGGCGGTGATCACGTCTCCATAGCAGCATCCTCGTTCCTAGGAAACAGAGAGATCAACTCATTAGCCCTGCGAGGAAAAGGATTGACAACCAATGCCCCAGCGTCATTCCATTCCCCATGTCTGTAAGAAGGATCCATGCCGACACGCTGCAGAACGGAATTCCCCACATTCTACTGGTGTCTCAAACGCTACTAATATCTACATTTAGGAGAAGAATTTCACGTCGGGTTCACCATTTCTGTTTCTGATGCTTTCGTCTGGGCACGCGCATCCGTCCGTCTACGGAGGAGGACGCGCTACATTGTTGCCCAGCATTCCCTCATTCCAAAGGTGGGCGGCATTCACTCCTTATTCAGGGACGTCTTCTCCTTGATCGAAATGGGATAATGGGATGTCAGTTCTTCCTTCTGTGGATTCCTCCTTGGAACTCGTCACCTAGTCCAGGTCTCCCTCATAGATATAATACGCTGTTCATGAAAATCTTCCCAGTTCCATGTTTCCATGGACATCGGTTAATTTCGCTACTGTTGTCAGGACATACCAAAGGGACAGGTCAGGGAAGCAACCTGTAGTTGTAGGAGTAGTCACGTCGAGGCATCAATAGCGTGTCTGGATAAGGGGGAACAGGTGTGTCTGTCTTTTATCCTTTTCCATAAGGCTTCTCGATGGCGTGGAATCCCAAGGCATCCCACATCGGGTGAGGGGAATTATATTCCATATACATATATCTGAGGTTTTTCTCAGCTTCCTGTGTTAGCACAGGGTATGCCATAGGTTTAAAGTCCAATGGGGGACAGATCAGCCCAATCAGAGCATTATCTAGAATGGATCGGATCGAGGGATTTCCCTTGAAGGGGTACTGATACCGAGACCAGCCCATGGGCGGATGCAAAGAGCAGCGGAATGGTATGATCCTGCTGGGACATGGCCATCCGGGTTAGAATCAGGATGGGTGATGGAGTGATGAATGAAATGGAGGGGGAATGAAATGGGACCATCGCAGGGGCGATAGTGAAATTGGGCTTGAGCCTTGAAGAGACCTACTACGTATCCATGTGAAAGTGAATCAAAGTTCGCGTAGTTTGGGATGGTGCCGGCGAGGCAACCTGAAGGTGGACCTTGGCCCAATGGGCATCGTCAGTGAACTGACGTGAATGCGGACCGTGGTCTAGATGGTGTGGGGCTTACGCACTAGGCTTCCCAGGTGCTGGTGACATGACGGGAATTAGGTCGGGATGACCAATAGGTGGTGGGATTGAACCTCGGGGAGGCCTCCTACGTACCACGCCTTGACATTGATCAAAGACCATGTAGTTCAAGTTGGATGTCGGAAGGCCGGCGTGAATGAGGAGGACCAGGGGGTCCTAGTGATGGTGTGATTGGACCTCATAGTGGCTTCCTACATACCATGTCATGACATGAATCAAAGACCACGTAGTTCAAAGGGGGCTTCATTGGTGAACCGACATGAAGGTGAACCCGAGGGTCCACTTGTGGTGGGTGTCGCTGAACAGACGTGGATAAGGGACCATGGTCTGATGGGATAGGGGCTCGAACCTTGTGAGGCTTCCTACGTACCATGCCTTGACATGGATCAAAGTCCTCATAGTTCGGGTTGGTCACAACGGCTTGTTGTCGGACTGGAATGCTGTTTAATGTCATATGGGACGAGGATGAACTCGACATGAAGAAATGATGGGTGGGCTTGAACCTCATGAAGACTTCCTACGTACCATGCCTTTACATGGATCAAAGACCTCGTAGTTCAGATGATGGAAGTCGTCAGCGAACCGACGTGAAGGTGGACCTTGGTCCAATGAGAGATGGGCTTGAACCTCAGGAAGGCTCCCTATGTACCATGACATGACATGGATCAAAGACCTTGTAGTTTGAATGGTTTCATCGGTGAAACGACGTGAAAGTAGACCTGGGGGTCCACTAGTGGTGGGACTGAACCTCGTGAAGGCTTCCTACGTACCATGCCACAACATGGATCAATGTCATCGTAGTACAAATGATGGAATACAGTTTAACGTCATGCGGGACGGTGGTGGACCGACGTGAATGAGATCGGAACGACTAGGTGGTGGGCTTGAACCACGTAGAGGCTTCCTACGTTCCACTCCTTGACATGGATCAAAGTCCTCGTAGTTCGGTTGGGTGTTTAGTTTAACGTCATGCTGGACGAGGGCATACTATTTAACGTCATGCTGGATGAGGTGTTGTCATGGTTGATTCTTACTCTAAGGCCACGTGATTTGTGCTCAGTGTGAGAAACAAGAGACATCATAGACCTGACGATCACGCGGTGATGGGTGCGTTCGTGAGAAGCGAAGAGGGGAAAATGCGTTAGGCGGCCCATGGTGCTGGGACATACCCCAGGATGGAGACCCAAAGTGCGGAAAAGCGTAGTGGAAGAGGTATTTGGGACCAATGATGGGAGGTCAATCGTTATCTATTACGCCCTCCACCGACCTTGGTAGTGGGGATGTACAGAGATGTTGGGGTGCAGCCTTCCGCAAGAGGGGCAAGGGGCTTATACCAATGTGGTTTCTATTCTCCCAAGGACATACGCTACACCAAGAAAGTGGATATCATCCCTTGTGGAGGGGGTGACCCCGTCTCTGTGGATATGGGTGGCGTAAAAAATGTTTGATCTTGGGGGACCCTTCGTGCGAAGCACGGGGCCGGATCACAGTTTAACGTCATGTGCTGAGGACGAGGTTCTTGGCATTTTAACATCCTGCATCTCGGATGAGGTGGGTTTACTCCGCACCCCTAGGACTTACATAACAGGTGCCCATTGCACCTTGGGGGAGGGAAGGTACCAGTAAGGCCATGGTTAAGGGGGGTCGTAGAGAGAACCATCAAGGGGTCCAAGTTAGCGTGTCTATGCGAAGAAGTAATAGATTTTAGCATGCCTATGTGAAGAATCATTAGGCGAAGCAACTCTACAAGTGGTGTTGTCCATGGGACATTGAAATCACATCGTGCAAACCTGGAGGGTCTCACGGGAAGAGGAATTGCCAAGAAGAGGAGCATGCTTCATGATGTGGAGTGCCTTGGATTTATCATGGGGCAGAGGTGTGGATGGGGGTTGCTTCGCGAAGTGTAATAGTGTTCACAGAGCACTGCCACACGAAGCAGAGGTGCCCCGTGATGCAGGGTGCTGCGAAGCAGTGTGCTTTGTGATGTGTAGTGATCCTACCTTAGCATGGGAATCGCTGGTACAAGATGGGAGTTTCGCGAAGCATAAACGCTCTGTGGCTGCCTGGGTTCCCTTGGAAATCCTCCTCCTTCGCGAATGCCCTTGAGCTATGCGAAGGGAATCCCTCTCAGAAGAGGGGCTCAAAACGAGACAATGTGAAGGAGTCACGTGAAGTAGAAGTACCTCGTGGAGCTCATGATTCCCGGGGAAGATGGTGATTCGCGATTCGAGAGAGGAAAATCCGAAAGGTCGGATTGTCCGTCTCCTGGGCTCAGGGGGAACCCAGTATTTATAGTCAAGGGGCACCATGATGCTAAACTCCCATGCCACCTCTGGTGCTTCGCGGCACGCTCGTGAACGGCAGGCCACTCACGGAGAGGTATTGCCTCTGGTGCTTCGCGACGGGACCGCGAACGTAAAATTCGTTCGCAGAGATGTACCGCCTCCGGTGATTCGCGGCAGGACCACGAACGTCAAATTCGTTCGCGGAGAGGTACCACCTCCGGTGCTTCGCGAGACCGCAATGCTCGGGGGTGCTTCTCATCGGTGCTTCGCGGGGCAGCGTGCGGGGATTCTTTGTTCCTTCTTCCTTTCGTGAAATATTTTGCTGCCAACTCCTTCCTAATCAATGTTTTCAGAGGAGTCGAAACAAGATATAAATTATACAGAATCCGATTATAATATCCCAATTGACCAATGAAATGATTCACTTTATCAATTGACTTGGGGGCAACCAAATACTCAACTGCTTCTAGCATTGATAGATCCATGTTTACTCAATACTGGGATACATCATTCCCAAGGAAATGGAATTCTCGAACACAAAACTCACACATCGACTAATTTCCAATCAGTGTTGTCAATGAGGAACTCCCAAAATGGGACAAAGATAATCTACATGATCCTTGTAAGATGTGGATTACAGTAGGATTTGGTTAATTAAAACCACCATGAACTAATTCCAAAACTCCTAGAAGATGTTGTTTACAAATCCGGTGAGCATAACTGGATAATTCATCCCATCAAAAGGCATCACCAAGAACTCATAATTCCAATGATGTCAATATAAAGAAGTCATCGAGATATCTTCATCCTTCCCATGAATCTTATGATACCTAGACAACAAATCATTCCTTGAGAACCAAAATTCACCCAACATTTGATCAAACAAATCATAAATCCTTGGAATTCGTTCATGGTTCTTCAATATCACATTGTTCATGTGACGATAATTAATACACAATACAAAAATGATATCATCATTCTTCATGAACCAAACTGGGGAACCCCATGGTGACACACATGTCCAAATGAAAATGCACTACAAAATTCCATAAAGCTATATATATAAATAATACAACACAGAATTCACCATCTTATATAGATACATTGATATATTAGATACTCATGGCTATAGCTCGATCCCGAACTAGATCTCCCATCGATGGGGTAACACTATGACCACTTTTGGAAATCATGATAGGTACACTTCAATGACCATGTGAAATTTTTATTACTAAACCTCATAACAACTCAACAATAGCATATTCATCCTGGTTGACAATGAAGGAACACTCATCTAACACATTCGAGGGTCTCACACACAAACAAACTCTAATGGATCTCCATCATCTTTGGAAACACCAACATCCCCACCAAATAAAATCCATGATAGCCTACATTAAATAAAAACAATACATGATATGGATGAAATAATATGGTTTTATTCATAAACATAAGAATTATCCCCAAAAGAAGTGCTTCCCTAGAACTATCTCTCCATCTCTATATACTTCAAACAAACCATCTCTTCCTCCAACAAGCTTAGTCAATGCCAAGGGAATAGGATTCCTCTCTACCACAAGTCCCAATGCATGTAAAAGGGAAGGTTATGTAAAGGGGTGTGTCTCACATGAATTAAAAAAGGAAAAAAAACAAATTAGAAAAAATAAAAGTGTACTTCGAACAACACTTGGTTTGCTTGGCACTGGAAATGATTATGTATGAAGATAAATACGACCCACTCCATGATCTCGCTCACCCAGATGATGAAAATCACCATGGTTGTTCTCTACCCGATTGGTCATGGAGCATCCAGGGGCTATCCTATACATCCGTCAAATCCCCACAAATGATAAAAAGATTTTTCAACCTACTGTTGTTGCCTCAGATTGAATGTCCTCAATAGAGGGACTATGAGTGGAACACCTAGAGCACAGAGACTACTCTGAAAGGTCAGGCACTCGTGCTGTAGATGATTACTTCCTCAACAAGAAAAAAAAGAACATGATCCCATATAAAACACCTTTGAAATTTCACCCATGGAGAAAAGATATTGTGAGGGCTGGGACCTACCCTCAACCAAATTAAATCTCTTATTCTTGAAAAATAATGACCCCGAGACAATATCTATACTTTGTGAGGAATCATGATGACCCAAAATGATGACAATCCAGTTATGGATAACTTTTTATCGATGAAATCTTCCCTCGCCATCACCTCAAGGTTTGTTTTCAACATAAAATGGGTGACCTACACAAAACCTATAGACATAAAACCTCCTCATAATTCATCGACCAAGAATCCCCCTCTAGAAACAGGTCTAAAGAATAATGCTGAAAGTTACATAAATGGATCCTGGTCTCTCTCACATTAGAGATTACTATGTAAGGGTAATTAGCTTCGTGCGACAGGCCACCCTCATGGTCTAATAAATAAAAAAACATCTAAACGACTCGCATAACTTCTGACATGTGATCATGGACTCCTTGCAAACATCTAGGAACAAGAACTACCACTGGATTTCTTCCCCACATAGAATCGTAGAAATCAACAACCCATTTTCTCTATCTGAGCATGGATCAAACAAATTGCTATCTCAGCCATATACAACTAGTCCTCCATGACTACATATGAAATGGATACCACGTACATCTATACAATATGGTGCTGAAACTCACAGAGTGTCCTCCTCCATGTAATTTTGTCATCATCATCTAATATTTGGAGATCTATTGGTTTATCCTGCTAGACATATATTGTGAGAAACTAATGATTAAATTGACCTATAGTGTTACCTTAAAAAAGAAAAATACTTATAACTTTCGAAAATGGAATATGGAAGAATTTAAGAATAATTAATTGTTTTCATTTATTATTTTTAGGTTAACTTATCCACTGGTCTACCCATTCAGACAAAGGAACAAAGAAGAATGATCCATGAACCTTTCCTAGGTATATACCATGAAACCTACATCACATAGTTTAGTATAAATTGTAAACATATTATTCCATGACTTAGATTACATGGGGCCCTAAACACCTATATCTTAGTCAGTCTCGAGTGTTACCAGTGTTTTCTAAAATTTGATGATACAATTTATCTACCAACCCATTCATCCTAACCTGTACATAGCTCCAAACTCCATATCATCCCCCAACCAGACCTTTGATACCACTCCTTCATGAACCCCTCTCCACAATGTGAACCTCTAATTGGCTGATGATATGAGATAAGATATAATGACCACTGAGCGCCACCTCCAATAATATCTGGGATGGTGACTAGCACTGATGGTATACTAAACCCAAAATTTAAATGCATTTCCCTCTATAAGAACACATGTTACTCAATGGGATAATACAAACACCATCCAACTCCATCTTATATTGTAATATAAAATAATTCCATGAACATGTATGTAATTACATGAAAAAACTATAACAAATGAAAGAAAAAATTGCTGGTAACAAAAGAATTAAACATAATAAAAAACACGAATACCGAACAGCTCCCCAAAACCCCATGCATGTAGTAAACAACCTTATCTACAACCTTCTCCATGTGACCTGAAAAATGTTTATATAACATTGGGTGACTATAACATTATACTATATAAAATCACCCATATATCCTCTCTTGGAAACGTAAAGGAAGTATGGTAAAGAACAATTAATCAACAAATGAAACAAACCCATCACCTAAAATGGTATACTATCTTACCAACCTCTCCATATATACTCTCACCATGTATCGTATACAAGATTATAAAATACAATAAATTATATCAATGGTACCATTCCTCCACTTCCCCACTAGTATTCAACTTTTTCCCAACATCATACATTAAAAACCATTTGTCTTTGAAAAGGCAGCCCTGAGGACATCTAGGCGAGCACCACAACCCAAACCTCATAAAAAACAAGAATTTCTCATTGAAAATTGATTGAAGAAAACACCATTTATAGCACCCCCAGTTTGATTTATATTTCCTTTTTATTATTTTATTTACTTTAATGTTCATTGGATGAGTTGAGATGTGGTTGGGAGAGTTTTGAATGGTTTGGAATACGTTTGCAGGCTTTTCATAGGGAGCATGGTATGAGCACAGTTAGGGGAAAATGTCTGAGTTCTATAGAAAACTGTGCAGGGGGAGGTAGTAGGCTTCGCACGTTCTGCACATGGTTTTTCAAACCATGTCAGGAAACTATGCAGACGCTTTCTCTCGATATAGTGTCTAGCACATGGTTAGCACACAATTTTCCAAACCGTGTGGACTAACTGTGAGAACACTTAATGATTGAGTTTTTAAATTCATGCTCCCTTTGGGTAGCCTCAATTCAGTCAAAACCTCATCCCACTCAAGCCTCACTTAGAATTTTTGGTTCTCATGGGTTTTAGGTATTCTACCGCTCAATTTGGATGCGATTCAAAAAGGATTCTTGTTGGATCGAAGGTTGTTCTCCTCAATTATGTCACTAATTTGGTTCTTTGAGGGTCTGATTGGTGTTAGATCTCTCTCTATATCTCTTTATTTCCTAGATCTACAATGGTTGAATTTAGATCTAGGGTTTTTTTTCCCTTTTGTGTTAATGTTTGAATCTGTTGATGTAAGGGAATGGTTTTTGAGGTGGTTTCGAGGAGGCGTTCACCCACTTTGGAGTGCTTTTGGGTGAAGGATCGATTTCTCCAAACCCTAAAAGGTAGGTTGATTCTCTATCGACTCCACATGGTTAGAACTAGTGGTTGTGGTTACAATTAATGGGGTTTTCTTGAAAATAATTGGGATATTGATGTACCAATCTTGTTCGGAAACCATTCGGTGATGATTTTGGGGATTTTGATATAAATTGGTGATTGTTACTAAAGGGGTATTTGTTGTGTGATTTTAAAATGTTGATATTTAAATCCTTAGTGGTTCATTATGAAAAATGTTTTCTGAGAGATGGGTTTAATAAAGATTTTGTTTTATTGAAATGTGGATTGGCTTGGATAATGATTTAAGGGTGGCCTCAATGAATGGGTGATTTATTGAAGTGGATTGGCATGTGATGGAAAATATTTTTTTCATGTTTTTGTGGCCTTGGTGGGATACATGCTTGGTTGTGACTTGTTGAAGTGTTGTGTAAATGTGTGAGGGAATTCTCAAAGTAAAAGGTAATGGGTAGTGGTCGGAAGTGCCACCCAGATGGATAGTGATCGTGAAGCACCGCTAGCTGAAAATGGGGTGAACGGGATGGGAAGAAGTCCCAACGTTATGGTTGCTTTGTTGTGTATTTAATTACAAGATGGAAAATTTTAGTGCTAATGTTAAATGGTGAGTTAGATTATGGAATGATTATATTGATTTCGGTTGGGTTCTTGGTTTGGGTGAGGTGGCTTGGTATTAGAATGTTTGGCATATGGTATTGGTTTCACTTTTGCTTATTTTATATAAAATACTTTATATAAATGTGATAACAATTTTATCCTAGTGGTGTGTGTATGGAAGTCAGTTGTGGAAATCCTACTATGTATTTGTATACTCCCCCTGCTTTGGAACATTGGTTTCATTGCAGATGTTATGTACCGTGATGTGGTAAATGGTAAGGTGTCACACTCTTTTAGTGGTGCATTGTGATGTTTTGGTGGAGCTTGATTAAAATAGCTTAATGTCGATCTGTGGTGGTGTCATGGCTCATGGTGTTTTGTTGTGTAGTTTCTTCTTTGTACTCTGCTGTATTATGGACATGTAGAGTTGAATTGTTTTGAGGTTTTGGAAGCATTTTTATCATCACGTGGTTGGGTTGAATGTGCATGCAGCATTAGATGTTGGTTGGTTGAGTTGGGTTATCTTCATAAGGTCAAATTGTTCCCCTCTGTTCCGTGAAGCCCTTGACTTTTATTTCTTGCCTTTGGCACATTTAGAACATCGTTTAAAGCCATGTAAACCTCACCACAACCTCAATCCAATGATATAGGGGGCGGGGTGTTTGATGTGGTATCATTTTTTTCAATCTTTTAGAGTTGATTATCAAATTTGGAGTTGATATTAGTTGTGGTACATTCAATGAGTAGCGATGGTTTCAAGGTGTAATAATGTCATAACATAGAATGTATAACATAAAAGATATAGTTAACCATTTTTTAAACTTCAAGATAACAAGGAGTTTGGTAAATAATTGTTTTTGAGGCACTTATAGAATTAGAAATCTCATTGTCTTGGGGGTTGCCAATGAGATGTGCTTGGCATATATGGTAGAAATGACTTCCCTCTAAGATGGACATTTCATTGGGTTTAATGATTTATGGGATGAATTGAGAAATGGTTTTTCATATGTGTGAAATTGTAATGTGAATATATTTTGTATTTTTAAAATGGTTTGGTTTTCAAAAATGGCGAAACATGAAAAATATGTAATGGTGGAAAGCCTCATTATGATAGTGTTGTATATTGTGATTTGAAATGGTAATTCATTCTATCTATAGAAGTGACACTCATGGTAGTTTGTTTTCTTCTTATAGAAATGGCATCTGGTAGGTGTCGTAGAGACCAACCGGATGTGGTCGATGAGAACGTGGTTACACCTGAGCCCCAGGTGAACCAGCAGTTTGTCCAGAGAATAGTGTAATCATTCCATGATATGGGAAGCGTGAATTGATAAGAACATCCAAAGCATATTAACTATGTGGCTATGTTTTAAAAGTACGATCCACCCATCTTTAGGGGTGATTCAGACTCGGAAAGGGAAGAGGTGTGGCTGTCCAGAATAAACCAAATTTTCGAATTCATGGGGACGCTGGTAGAGCTAAATGTAAAGCTAGCGACGTATAAGGTATACAATACTTCTCTTTAGTGGTGGGATTTGGTATCAAACAGGGAACGGACCAAGGTATGATCTGGGAAGGCTTTGAGGAATTTTTGAATAACAATTCTACCCACATATGTTCAGAATTCTTTGCACAACCGATTTATTTAGTCTGAAGAAAAATCATATGACTGTGACAGAGTATGTAGCAATGTTTAGGAGCATAGTGTGGTTTTCACCTTAGGTGGTGGGTAGCACATTGTTGACGACAAGGATATTCAAAGTGGGGTTATGGAAAGAGATACAATCAAAAATAGTAGTGTTGTGTATCAGCAATTACAGAGGAATGGTGAATCGAGCATAGGTTGCTGAGCGGGATCTGTTGGGATCTTTGGAGAGGAGTAAGCATGGTGGTAGCCATGGGGAATAGTGGGAAATCTAACGCTGGGTTTAAGTAGAAGAGGGACACATATTCTTATGGTAAGAGTATGGCACATAATCTGATGGTAGGATTGGTAAATCTTCCTCTGAATCCCCAGATAAACCCATGATGTTTTCTGTGTGGCTCTATGGAACACATAATGTGGTATTGTATGGAAGAACCTAGAGCATGTCACAATTTCAAGAAGATAAGTAGTATTTGGTGCTATTGTAGGAACGTTCTGAGTTCTAGTGTCCATGACACTCCTCCAGGATTGTAAAAGTCATTTTCTTCGATGGGATGCTGACAATATCATACCCCTCTTCAGTAAAGAAAAATTTGTTATAGTGATTCTCAGAACACCACAACTCTAAAGCAGGGCAATAAAGAGCATAGTATGGAAGCCAAGGCATTGTTCAGAGCCGAGTAGGTTGTTGAGGATGATCAGTCAGGAACACCCACAGTACGAGGTACTATTCTTTTAAATTCTACATTGATATATGTGTTCTTTGATACGGGTGATTCACACACTTTTATTGCTTCATGTGGGGTTGTGTTTATAGGTTTAAGGGTAGATATGATGCCTTATATTTTGAAACATCAAACTCATCTGTGTCAAAGAGAATTTCGAGCCTTCTTTTGGAAAGCATGTATGTATCGTTTTGGGTGACATTGAGCTAATGTGTAATTTCATAGTGCTTGAGATGGATGGGTTTTCTGTAATTATCGGAATGAATTGGTTGGTGGAGTTTAAGGCCCACATAGAATGTAATGCGCGAACAATGGGTTTTAGGACACACAATGGAGTTAGAAATCTCTTTATATGACACATGCATGTAAGGATTGGTGAAATAGTTTTGTTGGAACCTACAGTGGGTACATTATCATATTAGTTGGCGGTGTTGTCGATGGTACCAGTAGAGGGTGTTGAGCAGAGTGTTCTTCTAGTATTAGTGGATCAATTCATGGATGTTCTTCCCAAAGAATTCTTGGGGTTAACTCCCGTAAATGTATTAGAGTTTATGATTGATCCACTTTGTGGAACAATCCTATCTGTCTTCCATATTATCGGATGGCACCAACTTAATTGCGGGAATTGATTGTCCAGTTAGAAGAATTATAAAAAAAATGGTTTATCTGACCTAACATGTCTTCGTATATAGCGCCATTGTTAGTTGTGAACAAGGTGGATCGAACATTGAGGCTCTGTGTTGATTATCAAATACATAACCATGGTATGATAATGAATAGATATCCACATCCACGAATTGATGATTTGCTCGAGCAATTGAGGGGTGATAAGTGGTTCTCCCAGATCGACCTGAGGTAGGGATATCTTCAATTTCAGGATATGAAGGAAAATATTCCTAAAATAGATTTCAGATTTAGATATAACCATTATAAATATGTGGTTAGTCCCTTCAGTCTAACAAATGCACCAGAAGTCTTCATGGTATTGATGAATCAGATATTTTAGATATATGTGGATTAGTTTTTGGTGGTGTTTTTAGATGGTATTCGGTTGTATTAGAATTCAAGGGTGGAGCATGAGTAGCACTTGGTGACATTGTTGGGGATCTTGAGGATTCACTAGTTGTATGCCAAATTGTAAAAGTGTGACTATTGGATACAAGAAGCCTGTTTTTCTAGAAATTTTATTTCTAAAAGGGGTGTTTTAGTTGATCCAGAAAAGGTAAAAGATGTAATCTCGTGGAAACATCCAATGAATGTGATTTAGGTATAGAGTTTCCTCGGTCTAGCATTGTATTATCGGCATTTTATCGTGATTTTTCACATTTGTATTCACAAATGATATATTTGACAAGGAAGGATGCTCCATTTTAGTGGAATGAATAGTGTGTGTAGTGTCTCATATAGCTAAATGGTCACCTCACATCATCACCGATCATGGTTTTTCCAGAACCAGGAAAAAGGGTATGTGGTGTATTACGATGCATTTGGATCAAGGTTGGGGTGTGTTCTCATGAAAGGGAATAAAGTGGTAGTGTATGGCTCTTGGCAGTTGAGGTTGCATGATAAGAACAACCCAAATCATGATTTCGAATTGGCAGCAGTGGTCCATGCTTTGAAAGTGTGGCATTATTATCTCTTCGGTGATAAATTCATGGTATATATAGATCAAAAGAGTTTGAAGAAAATTTTCTCATAAAGGGAATTGAACTTTTGGCAGAGGAGATGGATGGAATAAGTCCAGATGATTGATTTTCACTTGATGTATACACTAGGAAAAGGTAATTCAATGGAAGATTCATTTAGTAGAAAATCATATGATCATGTATTGAAATGGGCATTGGCCCAATGGTAGTTGATTTTAGTTATAACTGACATGCGGTTGGACTGTGGATACTAGGGTGATAGAGTGGTGTTTATTTTGGTTTTGTTGATTCCTAACTTGTTTGACCTGGTTAAAGAGGCATAGATGTCTAATTATGAGTGTATGATCATTATGTTGAAACTCAATGGTGGGGAGACCAATGAAGGTTTGAAACTGAATAGAGATTTAGTTTTGTGTTTTCGGAATCAGATGGTTGTCCTAGTTTCTTTTCAGGAGGATCTTCTCAGGGCATATCATCATTCCAGATGGGATGTTCATCCTAGAATTACAAAAATGAATAAATTGTGGAAAGCGTAGTATTTTAGGGCTGGTATGAATATAATAGTGGTTGAGTCTTTTTCGAGATGCTTGACATGCAAGAAGGTCAAGACAGTGCATGAGAGGCTTGTCAAAATATTGTAGTCTTTAACAATCCCTATTTGGAAGTGGGAAAAAATAACGATGGATTTTTTCACAAGTCTCCCAAGAATGGTCAGAATGAACGCTTCCATTTGGGTGACTGTGGATTGACTAACTATGTCGGCCCGTTTTATTCTAATTCACGAATCACATACAGTTTAAGATCATTCCATAACCTATATCCGGGAGGTGGTAAAAAGGCATGGTGTTCCAGTTTTGATTTTATTAAGTAGAGATCTGAGGATCACATCTTGTTTCTAGAAATCCATGGAGGAATTCCTTGATACATATTTTACTATGAGCATGGACTATTACCCTCATACGGATGCTCAATCCAAGAGGACGATATAGACTATGGAAAATATTTTGTAGGCTTGTGTCATGGATTTTGTTGGCTCATGTAATGAGCACTTTTCATTGGTTTAGTTCTTGTACAATAATTGTTATCTAGAGTCCATACATATGGATATTTATGTAGTATTTTATGGATGGTTGTGTAGTTCTCTACTATGCCGGGTGCAAACGGCTGAGTCCTCGATGGATTCACCATGCCTTTTCCAGGAGACTACGGTAAAGATCAGGTTAATCAGGAAGAGAATAGATATGGTTCTGAGTCATCAAAAATCTTATGTAGATCATCGTCAGTGATCGTTTTCGTTCGAGGTTAGTGATCTTGTTTTCTTGAGGATCTCCCCTATAATGGGACATCATCGGTTTGGGAAGCACGAAAAGTTATATATGAGGTACATTAGACCGTTTGCGATTTTCGAGCAGGTTGGTGTGGTGGATTTTTGTTTTGATTTACCACAAAGGTTCACTGTGGTGCACAATGTGTTTCATGTGTCGTAGTTGAAAATGTATCAGCTAGATCCGGGGCATGTTATTTGATGGGATCATGTTGATCTAGAACTAGAAGCGTTGTTTGTGCACATGCCAATACGGTTTGTGGATAACCAAGAGACAGTCTTTATAGGTAAATGAATCGGCCTGGATTGGGTTTTGTGGCAGCATGACAATATCCAAGAGGAGACCTGGGAGCAGGAGAAAGCCTTTGTCGAGCAATGGCCTAAGTCTTTTGGAAAATTATTGGTTCACTACATTCTGAGGAAGGAAAGTCCAATGGTGGGTAGAATGTAGAACCCCCTGTTTATGGTATGTAGCCTATTTTATATTATTTTTGTGCTTAAAGTGCATGAGATGAGTTGTGAAGTGGTTGGGAGAGTTTCCAGTGGTTTTGAATAATATTGGAGGATTTTCTTAGGGATCATGGTTTGAGCACAGTTAGGGAAACCATATGGGTTCTCTAGGAAACTGTGTAGGGGGAGGCAGTATGCTACACACAGCCTGTGCACGGTATGGTAAACCATGTGAGGCAACCGTGTGGAACCTTTCTCTCGAGACAATGGCTTTCTCATAGTTAGTTCATGTTTCTCCAAACTATCTAAACAAAAAGTGAGACCACATAAAGATGGTCTTTTTACATTTAGGCTCTCTTGGGGTTTCCTTGTTTCATTCCAAACATCTTCCCACGTGAGCCCCAATCGGGATTTTGGGTTCTCAGTGGTTGAAGTTTTTCCCACACTCATTTTGGAAGTGATTCAAAGGGTATTCTTGGTGGATTGAAGGCGGTTATCCTCTGGTATGTCTCTCTTTTGGTAATTTTAGGTTTTGGTTATGGTTATCTCTCTCTCTCTCTTAGAATACTAGATCTACAAGGGTTACATGTAGATCTATGGTTTTGATTCCCTTGTGTGTTAATGGTTGAACTTTTTGATGTTAGGGGAGGGTTTTAGAGGTCGTTTTGAAGATTCAATCAAACAATTTGGAGTGAGTTTTGGAGAAGGATTGATTTTGGCATACCCTAAAATATAGGTAGCTTCACTCTCAACTCCAATTGGTTAGAACTAGTGTCTATAGTTAAAATTAATTTTTTTTCTTGAAATTAATTGTGATATTGATGAGGGAATCTTGTTGGAATACCATTCGGTGATGATATATGGGATTTTGAGATTGATGGGTTATTTTTTCAAAAAGGGGAATTTTTTTTGTGATTTTAAAATGATGATTTTGAAATAAGTAGTGGTTCATTATGAAAAATGTGTTGTGAAAGATGGTTTTTAATAAAGATGTTGTTTTATTGAAATGTTTTTTGACATGGAAAATGATTTAAAGTTAGTCTCAATAAATGGTTGATTTATTATAATGTGATGACATTTGATGGAAATGATTATTTCCATGTCGTTGTTGCGGTGGTGGGTTACATGAATGGTTGTGGCTTGTGGAAGTGTTGTGTGAATGTGGGCGGGAAGTATCACTATAAAAAGTGATGGATAGTATTCATATGTTCCACCAGGATTGATAGTGGTCGTGAAGCACTGCTAGTTGAAAATGGGGTGAACAGTAAGGGCGGAAGTCCCACTATTATTGTTTCTTTGTTGTGCATTTCATTGCAAGATTGAAATTGGTGTGCTATTGTTAAATGCTGAGATGGCTTATGGAAGGATTTTTTTGCTTTCCCTTGGGTGCATGGATTGGGTGAGGTGGCTTGGTAAGAGTTGTTTTGCTCATGGTTTTGGTTTCACTTGTGGTTATTTTATATAAATTGATTTATATGAATGTTATAATGGTTTTATCCTAGTTGTGTGTGTATGGATGTCAATTAGGGAAATACTACTGAGTAGTTCTACTCACCCCCTGCTTTGGCACTTTCGTGTCTTTGCAGATGTTGTGTACCTTGATGTGGGAAAAGGAAAGGCATCACCCTCCATTAGTGGTGTATCGTGATGTTTTCATGGAGTATAGAGAATGGAGCTTGCTGTGGAGTTGTGGTGGTGTCATGGCTCATGTTGTATTGTTGATTTGTTTCAGCTTTTTGCAAATAGATTTTTTCAGACATTTCTAGTTGAATGGTTTTGTGGTTTTTGTTGGATTTTTAGTATCACATGGTTGGGTTGAAAGTGAATGCATCTTTAGTTGTTGGTTGGTTGAGTTGGGTTATCTTCTTAAATAAAAATCATTCCCCACTATTCCATGAATCCCTTAGAATTTATTTCCAGCCTTTGGCTCCTTGGGAATTTCACATAAGTCCATTTAACCCTCATTGCCTCATCAAGCCAATGAGGTGGGGTCAGGGTGTTACACCATCTACACAAATAGGAGAAACCAGGTAGTTTCTAGTTGCCACCACATCCCACATAATGTATATCATACATCAGTTACCCGAAAATCCACAATAGAACATACACTGAGTAAGGATTATCAATCCGTCATAGCCTATACAAGTCATACATATAGTATTATGTAGGAAACGCAATCCAGAATACTTGTGTGTGAAATAACCACAGGTCATTACAGCTATATACACACATATATTGGAAGAAATAACCATTGTGTGTACCAGCAGATGTAACTACCCTGAAACTATAGCAGTTCTAAAAGGGTAAATTCTCTATCTATCCTCCCACTAGAATTTGGGGGAGAACACCTCCACGGAACAGAATCCCCATGGAGTTAGTTTACCTAAATGGAAGTGTGGAGTATCATATATAAACACAAAAACAAAAGGATATAATATGGCTCGAAACCACACTATGGGCATGACCTAGTCATAGAATCAACTATAGCTAATGTCTCTCGGACACCCGAATGAAACTACTAAGATTAGATGTGTTATATGTATTCATAAATATAACGATGTTTTTTAATCATCTGGTTCCCTTTAATTAGTTTCACATTATGTTTAATAATTCATTAACCATTGATAATCCATTAACCATTCCACATTAAATTACATTGTAATTCCAAATATGTCATATTCCCCACATGGATAACAAGATCGAGTCCATAGAACCTTATAAGAATCCACAATACTGCATCTTAGAAACCACCATCCCAATAGGATTGAAATCATTTTTTCAAAAAAAATCTTATCATAATTCACTCTTTTCCATATTCCAGGTTTTCTGAAAATGTATTGTAAGATACCAAACAAAAGGGGATTACCATGAGGAGTAGATTAACTACTGATTAAGTCATTATCACCCATAGAAAGATTGTATACCAATTAATTCACATGAAGAAAAATACAGAAATCATGTGGGATTCCCCACATTTCTTCACCACTTTTTGAATGAGGATAATCAATTTCATCTACCTCAGGGAGTGGGGAAAGTATAAAAAACAAAAAACCATCATCCAACAAGAAAAACATCAATTAATCCCATATTCTACCTTTTTTATCATATCTAGTGTCCTCCCTAACACCCATATGCTGGAACCGACATATAATTCCAATCTTAGAGTCAACTTCTATAACAACCACTCAACCTCCCTTCCCCACATATCACTAAATCCGACTAGGATCACATCACATCACCTAATGTATGAAAAAACAAAAAACTAAGCTATTGGACACAATCATGGTACACAACCTTCAACCATAAAATAATCACATGAATCCAACGAATAAGTCTCGTGGCCTTTAGAAGAACAATGGTAAATCAGACCCCTACTCGGACTTATCCTTTTTCAATAATTAGTTCATTAATCTATCAAAAACATTCTGATTCATTATTAGTTGGTTCCAAATCTAGTAAACCTAAAAGAAAATATACCCTAACTATCAAAAATTAAATAAACAGTTAATTTTTATGCCTTTAATCCATATGTATCAACATGATTTTAGATTATCAATCAATTCAATTAAACATTCTCATCTTCATTAATTTGATTACCATAAAATTAAAACCATAACCTGATTCATTTACTTTTCTCTTTATCTTTATAATTATTTTACAATTAATTATGGCTCTATGTTCTTTACATATTTCCCATTATAACAACTAGATATATAGAAGGGCATAAATATCACACTATTTAGAATATCCACATGAAATGACATATGATCAAAACAAATCCTATAATCTGGATAAAATATTTATCATATAAATTTCAATGAGATTTAGTGGGAAAAATAAAGATAACTCTACCACTACATGTCACAAAATCGGTAATCCATGAATCCCCTACATCAAATGCTTTCCAATACACTTTTTATCAGAATAGACAAAAAACAGATCATGATAACAACTCCCACAATTTCTACATTCACCAGAGGACATTGGGGCATGAACGCATCAACAAACACCCAAGAAATATACATTACAATGACGAGGAAGAAATTAAATCACATATAATGGATAAATTGGATTAAATGGATGAAATATCACACAAGAATAGAGATATAACATAGATTTTATTAAAGACACATTGACACTTGTTGTGTGAACTGAATCAATGACTTGTGTTCCAAAACACCACACATATGGTAAAGAAGTCCCAAGGAACCTCCCACCAAGAGTAAGAAAAATTGAATATAAAAGATAAGGTTCTGAACATTGAAGGATTGGATATATGACTAATGGGATTTGAAATAGATTAAAATATCCATTAATGTGGTTTACATTTAAACTCAATGTTTTTCCCATTAAAATCCTCCATATTTTTAGAAAATAAAATATATGTTTTATATAATTTCAAACAACATAAAATTTACATTAATATGGCATTAAAATCATTTTATGTCACGAATTTTTTCAAAATTGAAAAACTGTGAAATCTGAAAAACAAAATTGAATATTTGAAAAAATATTGAAATGAATTTCCATTCTCGAAACACTAAATAAACTACCATTAAATGACTCACTATTATCCAATCACTGCAACACCTATCTTTAGATGTATCCCCATTTTGGAATCACTTCAGAACATACAACTAGATTTTTCACCATTATAGAAACAATATATCACCTAACATTAGATGTCTCACAATTCTGGAAACTCTATAACACCTACAATTAGATGTCTTGGTGTTAGATGTCTCACCAATTTGGAGGCACTATAAAACCTAATGTTATATTTCTTACCATTCTGGTAACAATGTTTACAGAATTGGAAATTTAGAAAGTGTCGGGTATCATTCACCTTTACCCCCCAGACCACCTTAAAAACAAGATTTTTGAAATGTAATGTACTAGATATGTACTGGGTAATAGAGTTGATGTTACTAAAAAAATGTGTATCTTTTTAGGAATATATATTATATTTTACTAGACATAAATTTTTTCTCAAATATATTAAAAATTAATTATAATTACATAAAAAATTTAAAATTTTACTATTTATTTTATAAAATATATAATAATTAATATATTATGTAATTATTTATATTACTATTTTTGGAATTGAGGTCTCCTTAATATGATAAATGTTAATGAACTTCATAATTGTAAATCATTTATTTTCAATGAATAATATTATTGTAGTTTTATACTTATTTTCTAATCAATTAATTTGAAATGATTTAAATGAGGAATCTAATATAAAAATTAAACATATATATAATTATAATAAAACACATTCAAATGATAATAAATACTAAGTAAAATTAAGAATATAAAATTTTAAAAAATATTTTTATAAGAACTATTTTTATATTTTATGGATTTTAATTTAAAATTTTATTTTCTTATAGTAAAAAGACAATTCTAATTATATAGTATATTCAGGTAAAAATAGTAACATTTTTTACTAGTGGTTATCATTAATATTTAAATGAAATATAATTTATATTTTAAAAAACTACTTTTAATTGTTTAAATAATAATAAAAAATATAAAAACCTACGGTATTATAGTTGAAACCTAATTAGAAAAAGCATTAATATAATTAATTAAGACATTAATTACCCTATTAAATTAAATTATAAACTATAATAATATTTTGGAGTAATTTACTATTTACTATTTTAAAGATATCATTGAAGCGTGATTTTAATTTCCAAAAAAACATTTTATTTTCATATAAATACCCATCTGTTCCAATTATATGTGGTTACACAATCCATGTTGATTTCCCAGTACCGAAAAAATTCCATAAACTATATGTTACCAGTTCATCCATAATCTCTATTTCCATATATGTTATATTAGGGCCATCTTTTACATGAAAATAACTATTAGAATACCAAGTATCCAATATATGTTTTACCATCATCGTAATCATTTCTCCTACATATTCCCTATCAAAATCAATATATTAATAAAAATTAATTTAAATAAGTATCATTTTTGTAATTACATATTATAATATTAATTCAATTACATATATTTATTCAAATCCATTGGTTATGAAAAAAAATTCTACTACTGGGTTGCGTGAACGACCCCCCGACCCCCTCAACTTAGAGAACCCATTCATTTTTCATCATATACAATAATATATGGTTAAGATTACTGTATTTATAAATAAATATGAAATCTATAATAATAATACTATTATATTATGATAAAATTATAAATCTCCATCACTCTCTCTCATTTAGTGAAAAATAAAAACCGTATTCATGCATAATAAGGACAAAAAACTCTTTGTGAAATGAGTATGATTACTCACCACCATGAAACATGGGTGGAACTAAAAATATATTAATAATATAAAAATTATCTCTATAAAAAAATCTATAATGTATGAAAAAAATTACCATTATTTGGACCATGGTCCATTTATATAATGATTTATAGAAAAATTGGTCGAAATACATGAAGTACCAAATATAAGTTATATAATCTATCTTACAAATAGATAACATATTATAGATAATGGAACACATAAAATGTAATGTAATAAAATAGGTTATTTCAAAATTATTTCATCAATATATTTTTCAATTCAATATGTTAGGTGTGAGTTAATAAATAATTCAAACATCATGGTTAGGGATATTCCACACTAGCCTCACTACTTATTAGATTGTCATTATCTATCATTTTCCCTCAACAGAGATCACTCCATTGACTTCAAGTAATAAAAAAAATTATGGAATTGAGGAAAAGGTCATAAAATAATTTTTATGATGGTGGTGTGTTTGAAATATGGGATACAACCATATGGTCAGGTCACCAATCTACAATATTTATCCGTTGTTTGTGTATTTGATTTCCCTGTGATATGGAAATAGTTTTGTGAAATTATTTTGAATTGTGAAGACTAGATTTTGAAATGTAAATTTATTTGTTTTGGAAGGTTGAGAAATACATATTCAGACTATTATTCATTAATATTCATGGAAACATTGATGATTATTTAAGATTTTGTTTTATATGGAAATTTTTGGGATTTTTAACTAATGATTTTGGTTGAAGGTTATTTTTATGATACTGTCAATATATTTAAAGTTATGAATTTACATTTTGAAATGAATATAAGGTATTAATGTTAAGTGTTTAAAAATTATTTTTTTGTGGAAATAATATGAAATTATTTATAAATATTTTAAATACAATTATTTTTTATACTGTAAAAATGATGGTGGATTCTTTTGATTTGGGAGATAGAAATGTTTTTTAAAATATTGGTAATTGGTTGTGTAATATCATGCATATATGTGTGTATAATTTTGTTGGATGATGATGTTGATGTATTATGTCCTAATATGGCATGAGTTGATGGTGACTGGGGTGGCAAGGAAATGTGAATGTGAGTGGGACTCCAATTAATATGATTTGTGAGTGTGAAAATCCACAATTTTTGCGCTCTTTTTTAGAATTCATTCAGTAGGTATATTTATTTGTTTGTTAGATAGTAGTTATGTAGTAATTATAATCTTATTTGGATGTTATTTTTAGGTGGTGTTCAGAGTTATAATACATTTTTTGTTAAGTTGGTTTTGATTTAGCTATTGGTTTTTATTGGTTATAGTTCCCCCTTAGAGATTTGACGGAAATTAGAAATGTTGTTGTAAGTGGGTCACTAATTTAAGATCATACCACTGACCAACATAAGGATTTCATTTGTGAGTTTCTAATGCAAGACCCACCAATCTGTTATGGTCTAGAATATCGTATTGATAATGAATATAACATGTAGAAAATTGAAATGATCTTTAGCCTTTCACAGTTTTTAAAGGTGAAGTTTTATACCTTTATAGTAAAAGGTTTTCCCTCGATGTGGAGATGTAGATTTTTTAGAAAATTCTGCAATAATATCATACCTAGGATATCATAAAGGTTTAGTTCATTTTACAATACTTCTCTAGGATGATTATTAGTGAGGAATCGAATTGAAAACTATTGTCTATAGCTGGGAGGTCGATCAGTGTTGGAGTTTTATTGTCACACTGGAGACCACCTTCACTTTTTCCCAAGGAATGGTTAATATGATTCATAAATGGCTCAGTATTTCGATTGTAGGCTTCATCATAATATATAGTCATTGGTGCCAGAGTTGTGTTTAACCACATTTTCTAATGTGCTAAAGAAAAATTTTAATGCTAAAGATGTATTAGCAAGACTGATTTGGTGGACATCCATTCTCCATTCATTGTAAGCAGTGAAGGGAATTCTAGTATGATTATGGGAAATAAGATTATGTATATTGTTACTATACAGGGAATTAATAGACCTATTTATCATTGTTCATATTATTCAAATAAGAGTATAATGTTATGTAATCAATATAAGATGATAAATCATAATATATATTCATGTCCAAATACTCTGAAAACCTATCATGAATATGGATTCATAGATTAATAGGAATAATATTATTCGGTGTTTCCAAGATGAAATGTGGTGATTGTTAATAGGATAATTTTACTTTGATGGGTTTTGTTTTACATTGATTCATATTTGTGCCTCTATGGTTGTAATAGATCTGTTTGGGGTTTTTTTCTCGTATTTTATTCTCTTTAAATAGTAAAAGTGGAAGTTGTGTATCTCTTAATAACATAATTTTTTAATAGTAGTTTTTTTATTTTGTTAAAATTCCATGCTTTTCTATTTTATTGTTTGACGAGGGATTAGCAGCTCTTGACTAGGGGGAATTATATTCTGCAACCAACATGACTATATCAATAGGATTCGATGTGAATCTGGTGAATAGTCTGAAATCCCGATGATGGAGGGACCTTATTACAACAATTTGTTTTCTATGTCGTAATGGAGACAGATTAATGTTTATAATTGATGCTCTTGTTTTTCACATGTATAGTGGGGGTTTGTAAATCTTTGTGGGGGAAAATTTCCAATTTCAGATCATGATGAGTTTCCAATAATGGTCAGTTTATAAATTGTTTTGAGACATACGACATGTCTCATTGATATTTCTACGATGATAATCCAATTTTAGATCATTAATAAACATGTGGATCCCGTTCTTTCCACCCATATTGATGATTCTTTGATGATCTAGTGTTGGTTTGGTATGAGGTGTCTTATTTTCTGTTGTAGATTTTTTTTATTTTTAGTTTGGTTTTTGTAATTTTTTACTTTTTCAAAGAGGTGTATGTTCAATTTTGAAGTATATGAGTTTAATTTTTTGAGAGGTGTGATTATGAGGTTGTGAAATTCATATTGTTTTGGTGATCAAATATAATTTATATTGGAGTTTTAGTTTCGGTAAATCATATGGTAGTGAGAATTGTCACACCTGGAAATTTATTATTGACCCCATTCATGTTTAAATTTTGGGAATTAGTTTTTTCAACTGATATTTGGGTAAGACAGGTTTAAATTATTAGATATAGGTATTTTTAATCTTGGTTCATATTCTGCACATGGTTTGGGAATATCATGCACTAAGCACAAGGAAACCATGTGTGCCTTGGAGTAAATTTAGTAGAAGGTGAACAACCCATGCACAATTAGTAAAAATATTATTAAAACATGTAAGAATACAATATATGAAGAAAAAAACACTTTTAATAGTTGGATTTCATTTTAATTTTCATGGGAAAAAACAATTCTAATACACATAAGTGTTCATTAAGGGGTTCACTGTTGGATAATTGTTTGGTAAATCGTGTATCTAAACTAAGAGAGATTCCCAGATATTAAAATTTTGTAAATTAAGACTCTACCCTTATAGTATTTTATACTATATCACTAATTCTTACAGTCTCATACTTCAGGCAGCCCAATGTGATCTCCTCTCTTTCATTACATACATATCCTCATATCTCATTCAATAAATCAATATTTTCTTCAATGTTTTCAGTTAAATATTAAAGGAAAATCCTCTCTTCTCTTCTTTCTCTTCCTCTTCCTACATCTCTCATTTTCATTTAGTTTCATCTCTTCATATGGGATGTTCTATGTATGGTTAATGTATCCATTTATTTTCATTTGGGGGGTTTTTTTATGGTTACTCATTGTAAATCATGGATCTTGGAATCCTTTTTTAGATATATCATGTGTGCATTGTTGAAACACGTGTTATTTGAGGAGGATTAACCATTAAAATTCTCTTTTATTTTTAATATACATTGGTTTAATTCTATTATCACTATACATGATCATTTACTTGTATTGATTAATATATTGAATAATTTATTAGCATACAAAGTGGATTTTATAACATATTTTTTGATAAATAACATTATTTTGTTATATTGTGTAGAACACATTGTTTTCAAAATTCATTGATGGATTTTATATTAATTTGTGATTTTAAAGCATTTCATCTCAATGTTAACAAATATTTCGCTTCTAAAATAATTAATTTGGATTCATTAATGGGTTTTCAAGTTGTTTTGAGCTTAAAATATTTGTTTATTTGGATTTTCAATGTTGTATGATATGTGTTAGTCGATTGTGGAAGGATGTGCATTTTATTGAAAATGGTTTTGGATTTGAAATGAGGTGTATGTTCAATAAAAGGTATTTTAAATTATTTTAAAATTTAAAATAAATTATTTTTAAATTATTGAATTTATGATTTGATTTATTGAAAAATTATGGTTTTGGTAAAGTTTTCATTATTATCTTTTTTCACTTATATGAATGTAGTAAAAAATGTGTTACGAAAAACAACATTTAATGATCTTGTTGACTTATTATTTTTTAATGGTCGGTTTTTCCCCATTGTTGAATCATCTTGACTCATTTACAATGAGATAAACGAGAGATCCTTGATGTGGAATCATTTGAGAGATATTGTTTAGGAAAAGACAATAATATTTAGGCAATTCATGTTAGGCATGTTTTGTAAATTATTATATATGTTCATGGGATTTTATTACTGATTTGAATTGGATGGATCAAACTCTACTTTACACATCAATGTGGGATCCCTAAATAGTATGATAATTTTCAAAGAATTATTGGTTCATTTGCTTAGTTTATGTAATGGCTAGTGACCAAGAAGAAGGGGATATATTTAATTTTAATGATGCGAGATTGTTCCCCTCAGTTTGAACATTATTTTAGATGTATGAATGTGTTGGAATTATTGATGTCATTGAGTGAATAATATTTTTCTAGGATTAATTAACATTTATTAGTATATTAGTAATTATTAAAAATCTCTTTGGATTATTATCATCTATATATGAACTTATATTATTGTTTTGATTACTGAGTTAATTGTTTTTTGTTTACTGTAATGTTATTATTTCTATTACCCTTATTATATGATTAATTTGGTTCACTAGTATATGATTTGTTTCTTTTGAAATTGATGGTTTCGTTATTTCTTAATGGTATTTGGAAAAATTCTTAATGTCAAAATGTATTACACAACATTAACCTATTTTGAAATGAAATATTCACTTTCATCTTGAAATTGTTAATGTTTCATAAGTGTAAATGAAACTAAACATTAAATGAAAAAGGAAAATGGAACATGTCTTTTATGATAAAATGTTTGGAAAAGTTTTTATTTTTATATTTTATTATAAATATGATGTTTAAATTTATTTAATTTTATTGTATTCTTATTTGGAATATATTTTTTCAGGCATGAATACCGAGTTTTAGTAATCATTCCTATATTTATTTCTTGATTTTATCTTCTGGTGAAGGTTTCATATTGGTTTTATAACCATGGGAATTGGTTGAATTTGGAATCAGAGAGTGTACCTTATGGTCACATTTATTTGTGTGTCTGTTAGGTGTAGTTTGGTAATGAAACTTGTCTTGTTAAATTTTTTTCAGATTCTTGTATAATGATGTTCATAATTTATATTTTTATATGTTAGGATTATCAATATTGATTACACTATTCTGTTTAGTTTTTTTTTGAAAAATCATCCAGTTGGTCACTTTTGTTAATCCGAGGTACTAGTTTCCAACCTGTGGGTTTTAAGAACACCCTTCAAGCCTTGACTTGATCCTAGTTGGGTGACGTATTGGGTAAAATGATGAATTTGTTTTGAAAAATTGGCATCAAATGAGTTCAATATTCAGAGGAACTCTCTTTCATTGCACCAACTATTATTTAGTTATATCAGGGTAGATCGAGTACGGTAGTTGATACATCGTGGGGTAGGTATTCTTAAGGGGTTTTCCTACACTCTTTGGAATAATCCTTGTCTTTCCATGGGATGTTTATATTATTTTTCTTTATTAGGTTCTGTTAGTTGATTAGTTCTTGGGATTCGAAAGAGGATTTAGTCTAGTGAACTAAGTGAGATCAAAGGTTATGGATAGCCTTATTTATATACGGATAAGGTCAAAAATTATTATAGGTAATGGTGGTTTATTTGGAATATGGTAACAAACCATATGGTGAAGTCAGCCATCAACAGATGTTACCCCTTATTATATTTTTTGAGTTCATTGGTTTTTTTAAAAAAAATTCGCTAACCCATTCTTTATATTAGTGAAAAATATAATTCTAAATGGAAATTCTTTTCATTTAGGAGGATAGAAAATTATTATTTAATGTCATTTTAAAAAAACATTGAGAAACTGATATTTTTTAAAATTGTTTTTAATGAGAATGAGTGATTTTTTAATCCAATGATTTTCAAGGAATTATAGCTATAAGATGCTAATTTTTTTTTAATGTTACAAGTAAATATTTTTAATGGAGTAAAATGGATTCATGTGTGATGTTTCAAAAGGGTTTTTTATTGGAGAAAGTGATTTCAATTTTTTTTGGGTATTTGGTAAATATGATGTGACATTAGATTTTAACAAAATCGTTGGAATGTTTTGATTTGGAAAATTTAAATGTTTTAATTTGACATTTGGTATCTTCTAGGGAGTTCACATGCTTGGATATGTGTACAATGTTGTTGGATGATGATGTGGATTGATGATTTCCTTTTATTTCATGAGTTGATGGTGATGGAGGTGGAATAAGAATATTATTGTCATTATGAGTCTAAGGGATATTGTATGTGACTTTGAAAATCACCAAAAAATGTTATGTTTTTTAAATTTTTTCATGAATGATGTTTTGATGCCAGATAAATAGTGGTTATATAGTTATTTCCCAGTTATATTGTAAGTGATTTTTTATACATTTTATCATTTGAAAAGTCATTATGATGAGTTGGTTTGGATTAATATTTGGGTTTTATTATTGGTTTGTGTTCTCCACCATAGATATTTGAGGGATATTTGAAGTGCGTTAATGGATGGTTCACTATTGGATGATCCTCCAATTGATCAACATAAGGATATTTTTCATGAGTTACTGAAGATAAATCATCCTATAATTTATGGTTATGTAGATACTATCCAAGTGGAGCAGGGGATGTTGAAAATGGAATGTTTCATTAGCCTAATTGAGTTTACCATTTATATAATGGTGATAATTTTTTACCTTTATGTGTAAAGGTACTCTATTTAAGTGGTGGATCATGGAGTCTTGGAAAACCCTTTATGATGATCCTACCAAAGGGTTCATCAATTATTTGTTCATCAAACATTAATTCTCTAACATGATGATGGTGAGTAAGGGAATGGAGAAGTGTTTAATACACCATGGTTATGGGTCGATGCAAGAGTTTTGTCATCGATTTATAGAACTAGTTTCATATAACCTGAGGAATTATATGGTTGATTTCTCGAATGCTCAATAATTTGATTGTGTGATTCATCCTGATCTATAGTTAAATATGTTAAAGAAACTTTTATCCTCTTTTTCCGAAGTGACGAGGAATTTTGTTTGTGTTAATTTTGTGTCAAAAGGACTACATAAGGCATTAATACAATATACCATATCTAAAAGTAGTTAAATGAATTATAATAAGATGTTGGGAAATCAATCTATGGATATTGTAGATGGGAATTAAATTAAAAGACCACTTTATATTAATTTTGAATTTTTTATGAACTAGTTCATGGTATTTCATTAGTGTGGCATACCATATCATATGAATTCATCCTGCAAAATTGATCCAATGACTTGTCATGCATGTATACACCTAGTTGACATGAAAATATTTTATCAGAGTGTTTTTGGGAAACAACATTGATCTCATTTATAGATTTAGTGTTTTGTTCTAGGAAATGATTTATATCCCTTATTATGTGCACCAATTTCATTTTTAATTATTTTGTTTAGATATTTTGTAGAGATTTTAAATCTAAATAAATCCTAAAACTACGTATTTTGGATCTTCTGATAAAATCATTTATCAATATAAGTGGGTTTTCATTGGGGTAAAATACTACTTATTTCGTTTAATGTATTACAATCAATGATTAGTTGCCCCTAACTAAGAGGCAGTATATGTTTCAAATAGAAGGGATCCACTCATAGGCACCTGAGAGATGTTGGTGCATAATATGGAATCCCAATGATGTTAGATACCATGTTTTAGATTTTTTTTCTTTAGTGAGGGAATAGAGAAAGAATATGGTTCCATATTTTATCTTTTTTTCACATTTGGTGGGGGTTTGGATCTATGTGGGGTAAAGAATCTATGTTGGATCGTGTTCGGTTTCCCCTGGTAGTTAGATATAAAATTGTGGAAGACCAAACATAGTTCTTTTTAAGATTTATCCCATAATAATATAGTGTGACCTGATTATTAATGATGTGGATACCATTTCATCCTCCCATTTGAAATATTTAGTTTTATTTTGGTGGTGGTTTGGTATGAGGTGGTTTCTTGGATGCCATTTATTTTTAATTATATTTAGTCAGGTTTTAGTAGTGATTTTTCTAGAGAGGAGGTGTAAGTTTCATTTTGTAGTGCTTATTATGTTTTGTTTGATAGGTTAGATTTTATTTTTGTTAAATGATTATAATTTTATATATCATTTGGAGGATATTTTGGATTTATGAGGGTGGTAATAGTTATGGATTTGAGAGTTTTGAAACATAGATTCTTTATTTTGACATGTGATATGGTTTTCTTTTTTGGAATTTGGTTTTCCTATCACATTTCAAGTGTGACCAGTTTAAATTTTGAGTTTCAATGTGTTTTTATATTGGTGTATGTTCTATATAGGGCTTGGGGAAACCATGTGTCATGCTATAAAATAATGTTTGAGACTTTTAGTTCTTCCATTTCAGGGTTATTGGGCCATAATTGGTTAGTCTAACTTTTCCAAAATAATGTGAGAAGCCATTTTCTCAGGACGGAACGGTTTCTCAAGATTAAGGAATGCTTTTAAAACCTTTAATCTAAACCATTTTGGTAGATTTGTGTGTCTATTAATATGAACGCGTTTTAATATGTTTTGTAAAACCCTGTGGGAAAACCATGCGAGCTACCGAGATCAAAAGAATTTCAAAATTCCAACTCTACACTTACATGATTTTAGCTCAACGTCCCAAATTAGCCCCCTCATCTAGTTATTGTGACTCAATGAGATCCCTCCCATTTTATCCACACCTGTCATAATCCAACACAGTGTGTATCTAGGTTTTCATGAATTTTTTGGGTTAGATCATCAAGGTAAATACTCAATTTTATTCCCAATATTGCTTATTCTATTTGTATCGTGTGGGTTCTTCTCAGCCTATGGTCTACTAGAACTAGAATCCATGTTGCCTTGAATTATGAGGGTTTTTTCAAGGATCTTCTTGGTAGGTAAATCCTCCTGGAAACCTCAGGGTGTGATATTCAGGTGTGCTTTGTTGATGTGCATACGATTCGATATAGGATTCACATTGGAGTTGACTTTTTAACTAATGATTCATTGGATTCGTGATTTTTACACATTATATGAACATGAAATAGTATTATGTAATATTTGGAATATTTTATTGGTGTGAAAATCGGTTACTTATGCCTTGTTCTGTGATAAATCAAATTATTATGGTATATTGTGAACACCATGTGTTTGATGAAATAACAAGTTGGTTTTTTCAAGTAATTCGTGATGTGTAAAGAATTTATTCACTTTATTAATAGATATGATTCATTTAAATTGATTAAATTTCTTTCATGAGAGGGTTTGTTCCTGGTTTCTAGTATAAAAGTTTCGTTTCTTTGGTTTATGAATGTGGTTGGACATGTGATGGTGGATTATGTCCCATTTGATCATAGGATGAAAATAGATTTCACATGTAAATGTGGGGTCATAAATTTAAAGGAATAGTTTTATAAATGATAATGAAATGTAAAATGGCATAATTATAACTATTTGAATAGTTGATTTGGTTCTCTAATAAATGATGATTTTTGTGTAGTGTGCCTGAGTCCATCTTGGGACTTTTATAAAATTGATGAAAATGAATGTTTTGAAAAAACCCCATGGATGATCTTCATGAATTATTTATATTGAATGGGTGAGAGATATTCAATTTGGACACCTCATTAACCATTTACACTGAGAAAAATGTGAGTTCCACGTTGTGGAATCCTTTGAGATTTATTCTTTATAGAAAGAGTCTGATCATTAGGGTGACATGGGTGATGCCTTTTGTGAAAATTATTATATATGTATATGTGATTTAATGATTCAATAGAATCATATGGATCACAATATTAATTATAATTCAACATGGTAAACTATAAAAAATTGAATTTTCTAATTGCAATTGCTACACGAGCTTAGATTATGTTCTTTCTAGTTGCACATAATAGGGGGTACTATTGATTTTAATCACTATGGGATAGTTCCCCACAATGTGTACTATGTAGGGGATATTATAGTGTGTGGGAGTTATTTATTTCATTGAGTGAGGGATGATTTCATGGTTGAGTCATCATGCATAAGTATGTACTGGATTATTCATGAGATCCTAGGATTCATGCTTTGTATTTTGGAACTCAGTTCCATGCAGTGATGATCGAGATTATCCTTGGATTGTTAATGTTGGGTTCATATTTTCATGACCATTATTATATCATTATTTTTGTGCTTTCATGTGTGTTAGGATTCTATGGAATGTAATGGGTTTGTTGTTTGTCTATGGTTTTTGAAAAAATTCATTAAAGTGAAAATGTTTTTCATTTTGTTGTTCATTTATTGAAATGGAACAATCACGTTCAAATTGAAATTATTTAATTTCGTTAATTTTAAAATAAAATTAATTTAAAAATAAAATGGGAAATGGATAATTTTGTAACATGAAGAAGTGTGTAAAAGCATACTTTTATTTATCATATGTCAAAATTTATGTTGATTCTACTATTAGTTTAAATGATTGAATTTGGATTATACTAAGTCGAGAACACCTAATTACTATTAATACTCAATCTTATATATTTTCATGTTTTAATAATTTCATATATGTTAGAGGTTGTATTTATTGCATGGTTTATTTTTGTATATTACAGTGACCATCGGGGTCACATGGAGATGTTTATTTGTCATGTGTAGTATTATTTTTTTTAGTTTATTTATATTTTTCAGATTACAGTATAAATATTCATATTTGTATATTTATATATATATATATGAATATTATCTTTTGTTTCTGTTATTAATTTTATTTATTTATATTGGTCAAAATCCTCCCCTTGGTTACTATGTTGATTTTGGACACTACTTTTCATTCTATGGGGATCAAGAATAACCTTAAGGCCTTATCTTAGTCTATATAGGGTGATATATTATATTCAATATCATCTTGATTCCTGAAAATAGGAAATTTTCTATTATGTATTGTTCTCATCCAGTTATCCAATGAAAATTATGTTATGCGATGGTGGGACTGAAATTATATGTCCCTAAAATTCATTGGGTAATGATTTATATATCACAACATGTCTATAATGGGGGTAGTGAGTGAAAATTTTCCTCTATGTTACATCCACTATTATATATATATAACATTATATGTTTTCATAAAGAAAAAAAATTAATGTTAAGGGTGGTCCTATAATTATATATCTCTATTATGAATTGGATGAAGCTTTATATCTCATGAAATGTTATGTATGGTATTGTGGAGGGAAAATAATTAACTATGGTATGGTTTTATACTATATATGCTTCTATGTTTATTAGAATAAGAGAAATAAGATAATTGATAGGTGGGATCTTAATTTTATAGACCTCTAATGAATTTGGTATATATTTATAACTCATGAGATGATATGTATGAGATTATGTAGTTAACCCATTTCCCCATATGTATTGTAACACTATGTTAATGGTAATGGGGAGTAATCTCAATAAAGATTTATCTTTTTACATTATGAATAATCGAAGGAGTATAGATCCCAATCCAACATGGGACTTGGTTGACAAGGATTTACATGGATCTATGTGTTAAATTACACATTTTATGTAATGTTTTATGTTGTTTCTATATATTAATTATTATATTATATTATTATAACTATTTATTATACAACGTCCCCAATCTTATATAAGACTCTTATTTAATTTTATATGTTTTTAATTTTCAGATTACATTTCCAACTATAAATATTTTGACTATAATATAATTTTTCAATGTTTTTTTATTAAAAAAATTCAAAATGCTATTCTTTTCACATATGCTTACGATCTAAACCTACATAACATATTAATATTTTTTAACTTACTGAGAGTTAGATCACACCACCTTCTTTTATTTCTTATCCCTATGTTATGAAGATATGTATAAATAATGATAATTATAGATGTTTGTACAATATAGTTTAATTTATAAAATTTTATAACATTTTATATAAAAATTATTACCTTATATATCTTGTCCTCGATGATTGAAAGGATTTTTTTTATCGTTGTTATGTGATATTTTTGTGATATGTTATGATTTAATTATATAATGTATTCATAATAATTAAACATTTTTTATTGGTCATCATATCCATTACATTGAACATTTATAGCTTCTTCACTCAGTTCTAGAGTAACTATGATCATGATAATAACATAATGGGTCCTTTCTCCACACTATGAAAATACATCGAAATCACCTATATTAATATTTTACGATCATCATGGATGTACTAGGAATCCATCATCCTAAAGACCATAGGATTATTCCACACTAAATCATAATCATTAAAAATATTTGGAATATGCAATATTTAAAATAGGTGGAGTCCCAATGAAATTCCATTTGTGTAGGAGTTATTGATTATTGGGTCACATATGAATTCAAAATGACTGAAATACATATATCCCATTGAAAAACTACTTGGAATCTAATATCTCATTCTTCCTCATCCAAACCATCTCTGGGGAATACTTCTGATCTACGGAATTTTATAGGAATCAGTTTAGGTGATGATAATTTCAACGTTTGAAATTCTAACATCATTTATCAGGGAGATATGCCTTTCTGACACCTCATACCTCATTTATGATCATGCATTGGATAACCATTTTTAGTGGTTAAATGATATTACCATTCAAATGAAAACTTCTCAATCAATAGATGTGGTCCTAGTAAATCATTCTAAACTATTAAATCTCATCTATTCTTAAATGGAAATTATGATATAAATTGATGTCAAATCATGGAAACAACAAAATGTAATCCAATTCTACATCACCCATCAAGGATTGTAGTAAATAATAAAATCCACCCAAAAAATTATAAGATAATGGATTATACAAATAATTAAAACAGCTTGGCCTCATCCATTACAATGGATGATTATTATTTTTCTAAAAAAATTTATATATCCAATCATTATGGGCGATTTCCAAAAATATTGGGATATGATATAACTATTTAAAAAAATAATAAAATGGATGGAAATTTTAAAAAATATATATATATTCATAATCGCCCCCCACCAAATTTGGTATACACAACATTTCCAGAACAAGGATGGCATTTAAATCCATTAATATCAATGGCACACACAATCTAGGTCTATTTAATATACATGGCGCTAATAATTCTCCTATTTGTTTAAAAATATTATTAGACCCTGTATTGTTTCCTTAGGTATATTCCAAATATTTGGTTCATTAGCCACTTATTACAATTAATTATAACTAAAATATCACATATATCATCTGAAAAATCCACATGACCCTATGATATGCCTCACTGATCATATTCTCAAGATATTGATAAAGGCCCAACTATATGAATTGGTTCACTCAATCTAGTAAAATCACCCAACTAATATATAATTCATTGATGTTCATTCATCCTATGAATTCCACAATCAAGGGTCCTCACCTTACCTATTAGTGTAATAAACCAAGATATATCAACACATAGTTTATGTCTTCCCTATTAGATTGTAACTTGATATAAATAGTCAAATTCGAAAGGAAAAAATAATGTACTGTTACACATAAACTAGAGACATATAATCTACCAATTTAACTTAAGAAATGATATATAACATATTGTACTTTTAAATATTTTATATCATTGAACAAATAAAAATTTTAATATCCATATCCTAGTTAAAGGAAATTAAAAAATAGGTTAGTTGAAATGATTATTTTGTGTTATATAAAACAAAATCTATTATCAGTAATTGTGACATGAACAACATGGTAAAGAATATAAATGAAAACAAGTTCCACTAAATAAATAACATTATTTTTAAAATTAATCCATGGATTATATCAATGTAATAATATCCTATATAATAATAACTAAATTCTTATTGAAGGAAATTTTTAATATTCTGCATTAGGATTCTATACATCATGATATCTATCTCATTAGGGCCTTGTGATGTGATTGTATTATATATGGGACAATATACACCGAAAACCCATTTAATTAATATAAGGAACTAATTTTTCTCACAGAACAATTGGTGAATGAAGGGAATATTAGCAAATATACACTATCAATTACTCCATTTGAACAAAAAATTTCATATAATAATTTATCAATTTAATTTTCAAACGACAATCCATATAAAAAAATATATTTATTCAATAAAAATATGAAATATTATGATTTCATCAATCAATAAAATAACTTCTATATAATATCATAAAATGTATAACTATAAATAAAATTAACATAATTTTAAGAAATATTAATTTAATATGACATCGAGAAAAAAGATGTAAATTTAATTTTAATATAAAATTTCCACACATCTTTAGTATATAATACTTATCTATAACAGTCATGTTTTGCATTAACTCACCAAAAATATTTTAATTTTATATTATTTAAATGTAATTTTATTTATTTTTAGACTTTTTACAAATGCATTGTGTTGGGGTTGTGTAAGCATATAATGTAATTATATCATTATTAATAAATAATAATAAATAAACATGATAAAAAATTAATTAATACTTTATGAAAACATTTATTATCTGACATTGTTTGTTTTAATGCTTTTTAAGAAACATTATATATATATAAATAGTAAAATTAAGAATGTTATATTTTCTAATTATCATTTTCCTATATATAAAAATATCCAGCCACAATTTAAAATGAAAAAAAAACATTTTTTTAATTTTTGGTGGTTATGGGAAAAATATACTTCATAAATAAGATCACTACATTTTTTAAATGAAAATGATGCCCTATGAAATATTTTTTATCTCCAATGAAAACATTTTACATTTAATGTGGTATAAAAATATAATTTGAATAACAATATTTTAAGATAATAATAAACGAGACTATTTTAAAAACTCAACCCTATTATTTTGAAAAATAGAATCTATTTTTAAGGATTTATTTTTATATAATTTAAAAAATAAATTTATTTCAACATCACAAAATGCAATGAATACTTGTTTTTAGGAAATATGAATTTTAGGTATAGTTTCTTATACACAATTAAAAAATGAAATTGTTTTAAAAAAGTATTTTATAATATTAAAAATATTATTCCTTATAAATGATTATTTAAAACAAAATTTAACATTGTATGTTACTAAAATTTGTACTTTTCAAAAAAATTAGTATTTTCACTATTCAATAAAAATATATATCTCTCAAAAAATCTCAAAAATTTACTCCAACATATTTATGATATCATTTTTTCATAAATTAAATAATTTCATCTAATTTTTTATTTGAATTTTCTAGAAATTAACTATAATATTCATTTAAACAAACCAAATTTATTTTTTGAGAAAAAATAATTTTGAAAATTAAATTGAATTTAATAAATATATAGTTCTTATTCATTGTGAATTTATCGATGAATTTTTATAGATTTTGACCTATATATAAATATCGTGATGTGTATTTTACTATTAATTCCTTATAATTGAATTAATATATTATAATGATTAGATTTTCATAATAGTATTATATGATTTTTTTATTCATGATATTGTGTATCTTCTATACTATAGAAATTATTCATTTCAAATTTCTGGATATTACAACATAGGATATCTGAATATAGTCTAAAAACATCAACATAGAGGTATACACATAGTAGAGTATCCTCTTGGGAAATTCCACAACCATCGGTGATTGTGGAATCTAGCAATTGAATGAGGCCCTCAATGGCCTTGAAACATTACTAATTTCTTCAATTGAATTTTATAGTGGATGAATATATTTAATTAAATAATAATGTATATTTAATAGGACATAGTGTTTAAATTTGAACATTTTAATTAAACTAATTCATGTATACTATTTATTTTAGAAGATACAAATTCCATTAGTTGTGTGACCATGCAATGAATTCAACATAATAAACACATAATAAATCTATATTGAAATTACAAAGGAACACATACATCAGCCATGGTTCTTTAATGTTTAATCTATAGAACAATAACTACTAATGATGACTTAAAATGACCCAAAAACTCAATCCCTATCTAAAATATTGTCTCAATATTTTTCAATTGCCTATATCATGCCATTGTTAGCGTAACACCCTATCCCAAAAATCATGGAGCAGATTCAATTATTATTACATTAGTATATATACAATACCCCTATTAAATTAAGAAATGTAAAATAAATCATTAGACATAATAATATAAAATGATCCAAATTGTTGAAATCATATTCAATGATCCCTTATTCATAAAATATGGAATGTTAACAAAATCAGTGTGCAGTAAAATGGACTGTATGGGCATATAAATTAGAAGAAATAATGAATCCATGAGAATAAAACAACATGTAATTGTAAATAACTAACAACAAATTCCATTAAATAAATAAAATGGGAATAAAAATGCATCAATAGATGTTACAAATAAATAATCTCATGGATAATAATAATTAAAAAATTATAAATATAGAGAATTGTTAAATATTGGATTTCATGTTTTCTAGGAATATGATACCTTTACCATATTGATTTTTTTCTATGATAGTTTATACTATTCAAATTTTCCCTCTACTTTTTCTCACAATACTTCCGATGGAAAAACGGTCTTGGAATAAGATGTCCCAAACTACTATCTTATCATACTGTTCTAATTGGAAACAAAAATTATTTTTTATTCACTAATGAATTTTTTTTCATGATTTAATCTTTTCATCATGGAAATTAGATTTATTCATCCCCAACTTGTAGGGCTCCCAATAAAAATCCCCCAACCCATTTATTGTATTGCCAATTCAATCCTCATACGTTGAACAATTGATTTAACTAACAGAAAATATTCCTTATCTTAATATATACATATTTAATAATTAATAAATATTTATAAATATTTTTCCACTGGAAGATATGTTCCAAAAATGGATGTCGAAATTGATGAATTGAAATACCACTGAAGATCATTAAATTCATTTTGGATTAAAAAATTAGTAAACGTTATAAAGGATCACATACTTTGTTGAAACATCTGAATATGAATCCCCATGAAGGAATAAAATAAAATAAAACAAATTATATCATGATATTAATAAGATTCATGGTTTAACTTGTCAATGGAAATTATATGTACCATATAAAAGTGAATTAGTTTATGAAAACTAACATGTATCAGTAGAATTTAAATTGAGATGAAATTCATTACATTGAGTATAACATGCCATGTGACTTATTAAATTAGAAGATAATACATTATATTATTTAGTTACATGATTCAGAAATTTTTTAAATTTTATCATTAATTCTATTTCACTTGTCAAAATGATTTAATCAACTACTTAAACAATTATGTTTATGTCTACCATTTTTACCATATTCAATTTATGTATCAAAAATTACATTCATAGGTGAACTATGGACAATATTATCATAATATAAACATCTAAATAATAATAATCATGAAATAATTATCATATTTATACATAAATTATACTTTAATACAAATCATGAATAATCATAATGGAAGGTTTTATATACACATTAGTAACATTCCCATTTTTCAATGACAATTACGAAATGATGGTAAGTAACATTGGAAAATTATATAATTACTATTATATAATAAATACCATTTTATTTAGTCATATATTTTCATCTAAATTATTCATATGATGTAAAAGGAATACCATTGTGTAGAGGAGGCTATAGTGCACATGTCCATAGTAGATGTTGCATCTTTTTAATGCACGAAAGGGGTAATACTGAAAATTAAATATTATTTTATCTAAATTGTAATTATCAAATAAATTTCATATTGTTTTAAATTATTTCAATTTTTTAATTAAAACTTTTTGTTATTCATTCCATTGATCATGTGAACGAATCACATCACTTTTGGTAGGTTGTAGTCTACATTTAATAAGCGACATTATTATATTATCAGAAAATGGAAATCACTATAAAATGATTTATAAAAACATAATAATACAATAAAGAGATTATAAATATAATATATATCATATTAAAATATTGTTTTCCTCATAATTACAATCGATGAATGTTGGTAATGAAAAAATGACCGATCATGTATTCACAAGGATGTTGTTTGACGTATACAAATGGTAAAATTGTTACTCATTAGATGGAAGTGTGTGTATGTAAATATTAGACCATATAATAAAAAAAATATCATTATATTTAGGACACTTAGTTTATTATAAAATATTTCAATAATAATATTTCATGGGTTGGATAATGAAAATAATATATAAGATCTTGATGAAGGGTGTTACCACCTTTTTAAGTAACTCATTTTAATTTACACCAAAGGGGTTCATTTATTTCCATTAATATAAAGATAAATATTCTACTATTAGGGGAATAATTTCATGATCTTATAAGATAAAATTTTCGGTGACCCAATGTTCAATATAAGTATGACTTTGTGGGAGGGTTGAGTACCTATTATAATAGAGGAGGAGTTGAATTCTTCTAAAGTTTGGAATGCGAAATCCTCCCATATTTTTACCATTGAATGTGGAATTTTTTGTATAAATTCTATATAGGGAGGATGGTGTTGGAATAAATCCATATAATTGATTTTTTACATTTTTATGTAATTTTTGGTGATATTTTCAATGTTTAGTCATTGGTTAAGCTAATATTATCTTAGTCATTATAATTAATTTTAAAACAAATCAGTAATATTTTAGTACTAAACTATTATGAAAATATTATAAATTTTAAATTATTTTGATTCTAAATATGAAGTCCATTTCACGAAATTCAAATGTTGGATGTGGATAACATTATTTTAAAATTAATCTCCCACTTTTGATGACAATGCGGTTTTTTGATGTAAATTATTTCAAAATATGGAAAAGTTTTTAATCAAATTTCATTGTGAAAATTATTAAATTGAAAATAATGGATTAATATTTGTAAAATTAAACTAATTAAACATTAAAAAGTATCAAAATATAATTTATCCTCATAAATAAATTAGACAAAAATGCATATTTGAATAAAATGTTATTATTATATACTACTCATCACAAAATGAAACATCACAAAAAATTACCAAATATTCACACCATGAAATTTTATTTTCTTATAATAAATATGATGATTTTTTCATATATAAATTCAATAATTATTAAAAAACATGGATTTAAAATAGTTTCATCATTAAATGGTGGTAAAACAACCTTTATTAAAATTTTGTGTTTTATGCTTAAAAATTAGATTGTTATTATATAATACTAATAAATTCATTTACATTAGAATAAAATACAATTAATTCTATATATTATATTTAAATTTAAATAATTAAATTAACTAATGGAAATGTATTTAACTTATTTTTGTAAATATTTGTTTTCAAATAGACATACTATTTTATAAAATCACTCTGTTTACATTCATATTAGTTTATAAAATAAATTATATTTAGTATTTAACCAATTATATTACGAATATATTTTTATTTTTTAGTTAAAAATATTCATTATTGTAAAATTAAGGTATATGTTATATATTTTATTATTTAATAATAATTTTTTAATAATGTTATTCTGCTCAACTAAAATAAGTCTATTATGTTACACAAGCCATCAACAAAATTCTGTCATCCGTGTAACACAATATAAACTCAGTGTTCAACATATATGCGGGTAAGAAATTGATACGTGTTACATAATCATAAAAGGTAGTTTCTTATATATAAATCATAGAACAAAAATTAAATTTTTACAAAATAAGAAATTATGTAATGTCATGGGGTGTTATATTCTCCCCACCATAATAAATTGTTTCCTCACATTTAATAATTTTCCTCGGTAATCAAGGAATTGATATTTGAACATTAACTACGGTTGAAAAACCCACATCTTGAATAGGTTAAATCACACAACATCCTACTGATTGTGAAATTAATGTACATTGGTCATGTAATTGTGTCCCATAGTATGGGAATATAAGTGGGAAATGGGAACAGGAATATAAAAAAATAGAAATCATATTTTGATGGGGAGTGATATAGAAAATTTTCAGAATAATTTTGAATTCCACGAATTTATGAAATTTTATTATGAAAATGTTCGTTGACATAAAAAATGACAAAAATATGAAATTTTTTTAAAGACATTTGTTATTATATTTTATTATTTCATTCAATAAATAATAATATATGTAAATATAATTTTAAAATTCAAAAAAATTATCCATTGGTTGTTTCGTAATCTATTTATTCTTAATTTCATATCACCCAATGCATCATATATTGATGTAATACATCAAACTCTAAAAACACATCTATATATGTTGTTAAAGAATAAATGTATAAATTTTTCCAAAATTTTGTGAAAAAATCTCATTATAAGGAAGGTTATTAAATATGAAAAATTATTGTTGTAATTAATATTTACAAAACATATATATGATCTTATTTTTTTCTATCCAAAACGGTGGTTAAAATCATCATGTATTCTCTTGAAACATGTTGACAACCTAAATTAACATAAAACAGTATTAGAAACAAGAATTTTTTCTTATTACATAAGTAAACAAATGTGGGTGGATATTTTAGTGAACTATATAAAAAAATTTAAAAACCATTAATGAAAGGATTCAATTTTCTAACAATGTTTCATTTATATGTTTCGATGTTTTATATACATGTCTAAAGTCTATTATACAAATAAATCTTATTATTATCTAATTTTCATTAACTCACCATTACGAAACATATTATATCTTTTATTTCCCACAACAATGTGTTTAAAAGAACTCAACTTCCTACCATATCACTTTTCCTAGTACCATTCCATATATGATGTTATATCCTTTAAAAAGATAAAAATGATTAATCATCATATATTATATTATCCTCATAATACGTACTAAATTGATAGAATAATAAAATTAATTAATTATTGAATCAACTAATAATAACATTTTTCATTCCTCTTTGTCTCTTCTATTAGCATAATCATGGTCACGATCCAGTTTCCTATTTTTTGGTATATTATTTTGATGCATGAGAAATTTATTGCCATAGTTTACCATTTAATTCATGTGGAATCATTACAAATTGGAGTGCCCATTCTTTTAATTACAAAAATAAACATGGTGGCCTTTTTCTCCATACAAAAAAAAATCTTCCATACCATTAAATCATGTACATCATCCTTTATTCATAATATTATCACATATGTGAATATTATTATTTCACTTATTTTCTTCATACATATTTTGACCATCCATAATTTTATTTCCATTCTTTCTTATGAAGCCATAGGATTAGGATAATTATTTACCCATATATTTATCACATGATACAATGTCATCATATGATCATAATTATTTGTGGAATATTTACATTCTATGTAATGGAATAATACAATAAATGGTATGATCATTTATACTAATTGGATCATGTACAGAGGTGTGGTTCATGTTCCTTATTTAAGGATCCATTTACAAATAAATTCAATCATTACGTTATTTCATATAATTATAAAACATAACTTATAATCCCAAAATTTGTAAATTTATTAACATAAATTAGAAAAATTACATGTAGATAGTATAATAATCATATTCATGGTTTATTTGAGGAAATATTTTACTTTTAATTACATTAGAATGATTTGTTATGAAATTGAGAATTATTCTATGTGTATCACACTGGAGTGATAAACGATGTATGATGTATGTCCCTTTGTAATCTACCATGTTACAATCAATTCAGGTACATCACACATTGTCAGCGTTGTTACCCCATATGTACATTTGTTGCAGAACCACATGAACTTTTAGTATCCATAGAGGGATACATTTTCTAAGAATTCCCCTAAAATATCTTCCTAACAAAAATTATAGGACATTATTATAATCATTTCCTCAAATTCAATATCATGTTTATGTTCATTAATCTATGTTTTCTAAATATATTTTTTATTTTTGATGTTGAACAAGATCTAATACCAATTGTAATGGCCCTACCCTAGAATCTGAGATCTAGTTAATTATTTATTATACTTATATAGATAGAGGTTTCAAATACCAAGATACCTAACAGTTTACATGTTCATAAAAATAATATATCATATAAAATACCTCTACTACATTTGAAAATATAAAATAAAACATTAAACATAAAAAAATAATTTTCATTGAAAAATTATTCAGATACTTCTAATTCAAAACATTATGAAAGAAATCAAAATAAGGGGTATCTCAAATTCATAGTAATGGTATATAAATTAGAATAAATAATGATTCAATAATAATATATCAAAATGATAAGATAAATAACATTCAATACTTTTCATTTAATATTAAAATGAGAATTAAAATGCATCCATAGATGCATCAAAAAATAAATATCGTGGATATTAATAATAAATAGAATTTAAATAAATAAAATGTATAAATATTGGGGTCTATGTTTTCCATTATAATAATACCATTACTAAAAATATTTTTTCTCTGGGTTGTTTTAACTATTTGATGTGGCAAATTAATTCTTCTCATGAGACTATTGACACATTGAGGTGATTTCATTAACTTTTCCCCAAACATTATCTTACGAGTCTCTCATAATTAGAATAAAATGATATGTATTTTAACCAATTAATATTGTCACATTATAAAACTAATGTATATAGGTAATTTCATTAACATAACTCAAACAAGTAGTGCTTGAATGAAATGATCCCCAACCCATGTCTTTCCTTTTTAATGTATTCCTCATATATCGAATAATCAATTTAGTTAATATACAATATTCCATTTCAAAAAATAATCCATACTGAATAAATAATAAAAAACACATTACTTATTAAATGAATCTTAACAAAAAGGATTTTTTATGTTGTTGGTTTAAAATACATTTTAATGATCATTTGAAAATTTATTAAATAAAATAGTCTTTAAACTGTCCAAAGTGTCCCATACAACTTTGAAAAATATGAATCATAATGCATGTGAAGTAATAACATTAAATTAAACATACAATATCATATTAATAAGGATATTCATTATATGACATGTCAAAGGTAATTACATGTACAATTTATAATTAAATTTGTTCATAACAATAAATTCATCTCATTGGAATCAAAATTAAGAATAAATATATTACGTTGAGTTTGACATGTCATGTGGGTATTTAAATTTCATAATGATAATCTTATGTTCATTTATTATCCACTTAAGATAGTTTTTTATTTTTTTAATTTTTTTCTATTATTACAATTAAAAAAATACTTGAAAAATTATGCTTACATCGGTTGTTTTGAGCACATTTATTTTAGGTGTTAATAATAACTTTGGTAGGTAAATTGTGTTAATAGGGTTAAAATATACATTTCATTATAAAAAAGATAATAGAATAACTATCATATTAATATATATATTATTCATTTCAAACCAATCATGAATTATTTTTATCAATAAAATGAACCAATTTTATAGTCATGGAGATGTTAGGCCGAAGGTATGCATGTGTATCATTCCCATTTTTCAATGATAATTATGTAAGTAAGGTAAATAACATTTTTTTGTTCCTTACTGATTATTATATCATAGAAACAAGTTATTTAATCATATATACATATATATTTATTTTTCGGATGTAAAATGAATCACATTATGTCAATGATGAGGTAGTCTGTATATCCTATAACAACCCTCGCTTTGGAAATATTTACATTACATCATTTTTTTGCAATACCAAAATTATTAAAAAATAATTTCCTACAATCGTGTTAGTTTATTTCCATTGGAAAAATAGAACCAAACTGTTCTACATAAATGAAGGATCTTCACTATTTCCATAAAAGATCATCCCACATAGTAATTAATCATAAAGCATATTCTTAATTACCTGGGGAGAGGAAACATAATAATGAGGTGAGATAGAATACTCGGTATGGTTAAATAAAGTATATACATTAGGATAACATGCATATAATGATAAAATAACATGATCATAATATTTTAATATCATACCCTTCATATGTAATATCATAAACATTAATCAAATTGGAAATGTGATATTAACCTATGGAATTGTAATTACAAATAAGATGTGGAATTTTGGAAGTCACATAATAATATAACATGATTTCATTATTTGTTAAGGAATCGATTCCAATTATATTTTAGTATCATGGGTTCACCCCACAAACTATATTAGTTTTCCTAGTTCACTTCCACATCCCTCTTAGTTTTATAATTTCACTTGAAATACACTCATGGTAGTTATAGTTCATTGTCATGGATATCATCAATGTAAAGGTTCAATCCATGACCATAATAGCCTACTTCACGAGATATAAATATATAGCCTCTTTATTAGAGTTAGATATATGTCCCAACTATAGATTTATGATATAATTCATACATGATTCAATAGATCATAAAAAATAAAATGATTTCCCTTGAAATGAAATTGGTGTCATAAACAGGTAATAATATCATAATATATAAAAAATATTGGTCATATAATCATTTATTAAAAGCATTACCCCTAAAAATGAGTAGGTTTCATATGTATATAACCTAAGGAAGAGAAAGATTTTTCATAAAACTATTATCCAAGAGAGATAGACTAATTTCATAGTTTTTAATCCATCAAAACATAATCCAATTAGAGAAAAATATAAGATTGTAACATTTACCTAATTATCTAAAAAGGCATGAGTACCACCAATTGATGACATCATAGATGGAATAATAATTTGAAAACGTAGTTTTTGAAAAATTCAATGAAGAACTTTTCCATTCTTATATGAGAAATTATTTTTAAAACAAATTTTTTTTTGAAAATATTTTCATGAATATAATATTGATAAAAACATTCAAAGGAATCCTTAATATCCTTCTAAAAAACATTTTCTCTAAAAACTAATATGGACATCTTATAAGAATTTTGAAAAACCTTTTCTTAGAAAACATAAAAACAATCATGAGGTTTTTATACAATTTCATTGAAATTACCTTCAAAACATATAATATTTTTAAATAATTCAAATATTTATCTTTGAAATCATTAATTTGAATAATTATAATGTAATATTTAAAATTAATAGATAAATAATTTTTTAATAGGAATCAAATGTGATAAAAATTTTCATTTAAAATAACAACAAGACAACGAATTTACACAATATTAGGCAATAATTTTATTTTTTATAAAAAATATTTTATATAAATATTTAATGGAATGTTAGTCTAACTCTATGAAAATTCATATATGAAAAAATTCCTTTTTTAATGTAAAAATTTATGAAATGATACTCAACTAGAAAATGATATTAAGACTTGTTTTTAAGAAACCTTTCATTTAAAAGGAAAAAAAATGTAAAATTTTCATTATGTAACTTAGGATAATATTACTTATTTCTAAAATTTTTTAGATAACATTGGTTTTTAAGGTACATATATTCTTGATTGAAGAGAGAGGATAAATAAACCTTTAATAAAATAATTATTGATTATTAAACTATCAACATTTTTAAATGCTAAAACCATTATTTAGATAGAAAAAGTATAATAATAGGGATACAAAACACATGATATTTCACTATGTAATGATCATTGTATTTCATAAATGAGATTATAATAAGAAAATATTCTTGATAAAATGTTTATATTTTAATTAGAAACCATTACCAATTTGGAAACATTAAATTGTAAAAAAAATTATGAATAATATTAAATGAAGTAAAAAATATCAAGAAAATTATTATATTAATATTAAAACATATAAAATTGATTATATACACATTATAGAAATTTTATGTGTATAACATGTCCTTTGTCTCAAAAAAGGCAACTTAAGAAAATGATACATTTTGGATTTGGGGGTTTTTTTAATAACTATACCTTTGAAGAAAATACCATAAAATGTACTTTTAGAACACTCATTTTTCTAGTTATATAATTGGTAGAATAAATTAATTTGATTTATATAAATAACACTAACTATATGAGTGATGAATAATGTAAGTGTCTCATGAAAATAATATTTATGATTTCATTCCCTCAGGTTATGTCTCCACAGTCATCATACTCATAAAAACAACCTATATAATAAATATATTAATATTATAAAAAATTTAAATAATCGTATTATTTTATCTAATACCACATATTATTTGATTAAAACATCATATTACCTTCTTATTAATAATTGTATGTTAAGGTTCCACTTCGGGTATTATTGTTATTATACTTCGTACACTTTTTTACTTGTTATTAATTATTATATTTCATAAATAATAATTTAATTGGTTATATAATGTAATTATATATATATATATATATTTATTTTATATTAATTTTATATATATAATTATTAATATATAACATACAGAATGTTAAAATAGAATTGACCGTTTATGGAGACGGTAGGTCGTGCGTACGCCTGAATGCTATTTATATTTTGTTTTCGTATTGAATGAATTAAAGTAAATGAAATATAAGAAAATATATATAATATTAATATAGTATAATTAATATTATATATATCTTATATTTTCACCATGAAAACCATTAATACATTACATGTAATATGGGAAGAAATCAACTCACATTGTAGAGGTTATAGTCCACACATCCACAAACGATGTTATCATATTTTATCAAGATGGAATGTGTAAAATAACGCCTTTTAAAATAATTAAAATGCATTAATACATAATAAATATCATAAATTTCATACATAAATATCATTTCGATCATAATTCTCTACCATGGATGGTGGTAAAGAAAAAATGAACAACATAATTTCGTGATGATGTAGTTCTCCGTATAGAAGAAAGATGAGATTTATACCCATTAAATGGATGTGACTATATGTGTAGGTAATTAACTTTAAATTAAAATATATCTACATATTTAGGGTAATGTTATTATTTAATTAATGATCGGTTATAGATGACAGTATAGAAAATTATAATAAAAGAAAGCATCTTGAGGAAAATCATTACCTATTCTTTGGTCGATTCCTTTTTATATGAACCAATGATATTACATGTTGGTACATATTACCATATGAATGTTTATAATATGAGGGTAGGGTTTTTTAATTTGTATTGAGTTGTATTTTGGTCGAGCTGAAGTGGATTGTGAGTTATGTGGAAGTGGGATGTATTAATGCCCTTTTATAGTGGATGGAGGAGTGCCCCGCTTTTTTGTTTTTTGAAATAAAATTCTACCAATATTTATCACATTTACCATTGATAAATGATAATATAAAGTAATATAAATGGTGGTATAGGTTAGAAATATATTTATCAATTGGATTTTTTAAAAATTTCTATGTTATTTAGGTTCTAGTGTTAAAGGCTTTTTTCCATTTTTAGAATTTTTTCATCTACATCATGGTAATTTATTTTAATTACTATGACCAATATTTTTTATAAATTAAATGAGATGTTATTAGATATTATAAATTATGATGATACCAATTATGAAAGAAATCAACTTCCACTAATATAAGTGGCCTATTTTAATTTAAATTTAATCCCATAGATGGGTCAAAAATTCTTGTTTTTAATGGAAAAATGTTCAAATTTTTACAATGTTTTAATAGTTAATTTAAAAATGAAAATAATTACAATGTTAAAAATAGTACTAATTGTTAGAAAATTGAAATAATTAAACATAAAATCATTTTAAAAAAATAATTTATCCTCCAAAATAAATATGATGGAAAAAAATTCTAAATTAAAATTCTGTATTTTTACTATTCATCAAAAAATAATTTTTACAAAGTTATAAAAAATAATCACCCTAACACTATTATTAGGTATATATTTTAAATATTCAGTTTATATTGATATATAATATTTATAAAATATCAAATAATTGGATTAAAGTATTTTCACCAATAAAAAGTGATAAAGATGCATTTATAAATATATTTATTTTTATTTAAAATATTGTGTTTGTTATTATCATATTATTTTCATATAAATTAGATTAAAAAATTAATCAACAAATAATTTAAATAAAAAAATAATATCACTCACTAATTTTAATTACATAAATTTAAGAGGATAAAATAACATTGGGTGTATAAAAATAAAAATAGTTTATGTATATTATACTGGATTAAATTTTATATTCTAATTAATTTCTAAAAGACGATTTCATATAATATTATTATAAATTGTTTATTATCATATGTTATTTAATACTTATCACAAACATTAATTTTATGGAAAGTTATATATTATTATATTATATAATAATGTTTTAATTAATTGTTAATGTTTTTTAAGAAAATGTAACACGTGTAACAAAAGGCTTAGAAGAAACTCATTGATGTTTGTGATGCACAGATACTGAGAATCTCATGCAGTGCATGACATTTATAAAATATCTAATCTATTATAAATAGTAAATAAATTTTAATGTCTTGGGATTTTATCTCCGATTATGTGCTTGGGGTTGAGAGTACCACAGTATTATCATGGTTTTGTGTATAAAACAATATAAACATAGATCATTAATATAAAAAAGGCAAGATTCATAGTTTCATGAATTTAAAAAAATCCAAAAAATACAAAATTAATTCAATTTTATTCACAAATAACCAATATTTGTTACATTCTACACCCATTAAAAGGAAATTTTATATCAAAATACAATTCGGTTATTAATATTTTAATAATAGAAATATTCTTGTATAAAAACCCACATCATAAAAATAAATACTTTATCATTCTTTAATTAAAGATAGATGTACCCATAATGGTTACCTATTGTAGGGTATAACTAGCTTCATACATAGGATAACATATTTAGGATGCGAAAAAATTGACATGGAAAAATTATGGATTCATAATTTTTTTAGGGAGAGTGATAGAGAACTATGTCATGAGATAATTAACAATCACAAAGTCATAAATCTATGATGACCTAAGGAAAAATATGATTCAACAAAAATGAAGGGACTAAGAAATAATTTTTGGTTTTAATTTACTTTTTTTTAATTTCAATGATTTCTTCATTAAAAGATATAATTTTTTTAATTTAGGAGGACTTTTCCCATAGTTGTTCCTTGATAAACTTCCAATTCATATGTGTTTCATTAAAATGATGGGAATTTTTTTACTCTCAAATAATTAATATCGTATGAGATCCGTAAATATAATGATAGTTCATTCAACCTATCTTAATCACAACCAAATGTTTGACACATGTTATCAAATATTAATAAATCATCACATGGATAGAAAATAATATAATAAAAAATATTACAAAATTTCATAACCATATTAATCTTCTGAATATTTAAAGTAAAAAATTTAGAAATAATGACACTAAATTTGCGAAAAAATAACATGGCATTGATCCCCCACATATCAAAATATAGCTCATGGTTTTCAAATACAAAACTTATGAAAACATCCTTCTTTTATTATTTAAAAAACATGTTAATAACTTGAATTACTATAAACTCTAATTGAAAAAACTCATGTTTCCTTATTACAATCTTTATTAGATATATTCCTTGAATCCATTTTTTTTCAACTTTATCGATGACAACATAAATTCCTATTCTTCTAATACCTAATAAGTTCCAAGGTAATTTGTACTGTAAAATTTAATTATTTATATTCAACATATATTTACCCAATGAAAAATATCATAGCATACAAAACATATTAAGGGTTATCATTCCAATAATTATCTATTTTCCGTGGAAATTGTCTTTCCATTAATTAACATTTCAATTCCATGAGAACCATTCAACATATTCTATTATATAATTAACAAAAAAACCATAAATTGAACAATCTTTATGTATTTCACCATTCGTATATAATTATTATTAAATCCAAATAACTGATTTTTTTTTTCAAATTTTATATTAATTAATTAGCAAGACTACTTCATCATTTCATCTAATTAATCTTTACATTTATATTTCATTTATAGTCTCATCATTATTAACAATATAACCATTAATCGTAGCACCTTGAAGATTAACATAATTGTCCGTACAAATGGGAGAACTATATTCATTAATAACATTAATTCTATACATAAATAATTTAATCATAATTGGATTTTTAGTGATTAAAATATTCACATCCTCTACATTTAAGAAACAATTCATTTTTCCATAAATGCACTTTCTTGGTATCATTAATTCCCTTATTCAAAACGCCTTCTTGGTCATCTAAGATATTCACATGGGTGAAGCTTTCTACAAACAAAATGTGTAATAAACTGAATCATCCATCCTATATAGTCTTCATTAGCCGAAAACTCATTGAACTCTTTTATTAACGTCATTAGTGAGTTTTAAATTAGGTGAAGGTATTAATTTTTTATCATGTTTTGGGAAAAATGATTAGGCATGGTCAGAACATCCTTTACTCCTATTATCATCCGATTTTAATAATCATAAAAAATATATCTATTTTAAAATTAACATGGTTCCATTGGGTTCTATGTATTTTCTAAATATAGAAATAGTAGAATGATAAATAAGTATCTTAGTTTAAAATAGCATAATAATGACAAATCATTACTTATAGTATGACTAAACAATAACACCTACTTTAATATGTGAAACTATTGGATTATCAATGTTAATTTTTAGAGAACATAAATTTATATCAATCATGATGGTTTGTGATATGGTTTTCAATTCCCTAAGCTTATACCCAATAATTGTCAAACAAGTTGTGTAGTAAAGTCCATTGTTATGTACCATGTTACGTCGAGTCTAGTTTTTCACACAATGTTAATGTTTTTACCCCTAGATACATATGATCTAGCAATATAAAAACTATTTGTATTCCAAAATGGATTTATTATAATGAAAAAACTCACACTATCCATTACCAAATTTCCATGAAATTTTAAAATACATTTCCTCATCCTTAAGCATATACATAGGAATATCCATATACATATCCTTAGAAATATACAGTGTCATCTCACTAAATATATCGAATCCCAGATTCAAATGGTTGAATAAAACTTCACTATAAAAGAGACTATAAGAAACCCATCAATGAAATCATTATCAATATATCATTTTTTGGAATTTTTAAAAGATTACAAAAATAGATGCTAAAGGAATGTGTTAGTTTAGTTCTATTAGAAACAAGGATGAAATATTCTATCTGAATGAAATATATTAATTCATTCCCACAAATATATTCCACCTTAGTTATATTATATAAAAAACAATATTCATAACCAGAGGAATGGATACATAAGAAATGGGTGATCTCTAATGCTGAATATGGTAAAATAAATTAAATACAAAGGTATAACATGACTATAAGGGTAATAGAACCTGATAAAAAATATTAAGACCATACCATACATATCAAATATCATTAACATGAATCATGGATTAAATGTGGGATATTAATTAGACTTGAATCATAAGATAAACAGGGGGATAATCATGGAATGAATAACATAGGAATAAGAAATGGAATTATTGTAGTCACATATGAAGATAAAATGATTTACATATTAGTTATGGAATCACTTCCATAGCCATATTAGTAGTATCATATCACACTCCATTCAATATTGGTAGACATGGATGACTCCCATTTGCATAATATTAGTATGATTACACTCCCCATACAATCCTGATTGTCATGGATCACTCTTATAGACATATTATTAGTCACATACCACTCCCAAGACCATCTTAATCAATATAATGAGATTTAAATTTTTACCCTATATATTAAAGAGAGATATGGGTCCCATAAAAATCATAATTAACTCTTAAATACATGTTCCACATGATCATTAAAAATAATATCATATCCCATGAAATGAAATTGGTGGCATAAACAAGTAATCATATATTAACTGTTAGAAAATGATAGGATTCATAATCATTTCATCGAAGAATACCCCATGAATTGGGGAGGGTTTAATAGTCATAAAACATAGGGATGTCAATTTGTTTTCATAAACCTATATTCCTGGAATGAGATGTAAATTATATAAACATAACACACTCGCAAAATAAACCATTTAGATAAAAACAATTATGAATGGAACTATTATACAGTTTAACAAAAAGTCACGAGTAACACGAACATATCTCATCGTATATGGAAAATAATTTGCAAATAAATTTCTAAGAATGTTCTTGATGAAATTTCCATTTATAATTTGAAAAGGTACATTAAAAACAAATAACCTTTTTACGACCATTTTCATGAAAATAATCATGAAGAAACATATAAATTATGCCTCAAGAACATTTGGAAAAATATTTTATTAGAAGACATATTTATAAAACATAAAAAAAATTGAAAACAATTTCCATAAAAACTTATAAATGAATTTTGAAAATGATTTTGAAAAAAAATTCATTATAAATATTCTCATAACATATATACTAATATTCTAAAAAACTGAAAACATTTTTTATGAAATAACCTTTTGAAAATATGTAAGGGTTGTTTTGAAAATCATAATAATTTTTTTGAACATAATTAATATTTGAAAACCTCTTCATTTAATACCATATTATGAAAAAATAAATTTTCTCTGCTAGAAAATAAATATATTTTTTAAAAAAAATTAACATTTTAATATTTTAATGGTTGAATCTTGGGATTGTTGGTTATTATTATGTGTATGTATATATATAATGATCATTCCCTTTCCACGATAAAAATATTAGAAAATTAAATCAATTAAAAAATTAAAAGAAATTATTTTCAAAAATAATTTATGATTAAAATTTAATATAATGGTAAAAAATAATTCTAATTATCATATTAGAAGAGTATAATTTTTTGGAAACCATTTTGGAACCATCATATTGAATAAACATAAATATCCTGCCATAAATAATGGTACAGAATGAATTTCATAAAAACACTTTATTATAAATATTATATTCCAAAGTGTGGGAAAATAGAAATGATAGTTAGATAAAACATCAATAACCATAGATAATGAAAAATAATCATTGTTCTTGATAGATTGATCATACGATTTTGTCCATGGGAGCATAATCATAAAAAATCCTAATTAACATGGATATTATAGCTATAAATCATTACAAATATGGTGACATTGAATCATAAAAAAAAGGAATAAAATTTCATTAATCATAAAATAACATTAAAACAATTAGAGTCATGATATAACATTTTAATGTCATTATAAACACCTCATTGAGAAATATTGATGTCTAACAGGCGTTGTGTCTCAAAGAAGTAAAATTGACATAAAAGTACATTATATATTTGGTTTTGTTTTTTAACAAAAACCACATTTCATAAATATATATAAATTGATGTTTCAAACAACAATATTTTTAAATATATTATTCATAGAATACATGAAATTGTAATATATACATCACAAAAAATAAACTAGGGGCGAATAAGGCATGTATCACATGAAAATAAAAAGAGGGAAGATATTCTATTACATTTTGTCTTGAATCTCATAAGACTCATACAATATTAAACTATTATAAATATATTTGTATTATATATCTTTTACAGAATCATATTATTGTTTGTAATCCTATATTTAATTTTATTATAACCTTATATAACCTCGATTATTAGCAATTTTATGTACATGTTTCACTTCAGATAAAATAAACTTTGATCATCATACATGTTTTACTTATTATTATTGAATTTATTATATAGATTATGATTTAATTATTTCATGAATGTGAAACTGTAACATGTCATGATTTTATGTTAAGTATTTTTTGAAATTTAACATCATTGATAGCTTACGTAGCATGCTACACCAAGTTTGAATGCCCTGTTATTTATTATGCTTCCATATAAAATAACTACTATGAATAATATTAACTACATTTTGAATTTTATGTATATTAAAATTAATTTTATCATCCATATACAATGTTTTATAAATAACTATATAAGAAAGAATTTGATTATACGTATAAAAACAGTATTATTCAAAAATGTAATATTACAACTTTTTAACAGAATGCCTATTTTTAAAAATAAATTTTAGGAATTTAATAAATTTTATGTTTCAAAATAAAAAAAATTAATACAAAATATAAAAACCATCTTTGAGTGAATTTTTAATATTTTTCAATGAAGTTTCATTTAATTATTAAAAGTGAACAACATATCCTAATAGTTAAAAATGAGTTTTCATTATAAATAATAATTATATTTTAAATTAATTTTTAATGTAAAAAATTTCAATTAGATATATATTAATTCATTTTTGTTAATTGGAAAAAATTTCACATTAAATTTATATATATGAACTTATTGAACTTTTGAACATTTTGTTTTACCCTCATTCCCTATATATATGTGGGATTCATGTTAAACGTGATTTTCTCATTTATGTGAATTGAATTTTGGAAAATGGAGATAAATTGAAATAATTATTAGAAAATTAGTGATATAATAAAAATAATAATTTTTTGATAATATTTATTTTTGTATATTTTAAAATGGTTAAGAGTGTGTTGGGTAATTAAAGAAAACTAATAATATTATAAAGATAATAAAATTACCCTACCACTTTTCCTATATTCATTGGATGAGTGGGTTTCCACCAAAATACACAATAGTTATAAATTATATCATTTTTAAGCCAAAATACAATGAATTAGGCATTTATAGTAGTTTATTTATTGATATGTTAAATTTTTCATTACCATATTTTTAATTTCAAAATCATTTGTAATATTGGGTAGTACAAAAGTTTAGTTAAACTATAAATAGTAATTAGAAATATAATACAACTATATTCATTATGATAATTTAAAATAATATTTTAGAGAAGAAATATTTCTACTTAAGGCTTCAATGATGATTATGCATTTAATGATTTATTAAATGAATAATCAAATAAATGATATCAATAATATTTAAGTAAATAAAAATTGAAATATTTCACTCCATGAATAAATTTTATTGATTAAATTGAAATTTTATTGATTATTTAATGTTTTATCGATTTTTTAATGCTGTTATAATTTTAAAAATGTCATGTACTAAATAATGTTAGAAATGTCATAAATGAGATTATAAAATAAATTATATTTTATTAAATGAATTAAAATTATTAAAATTATGAACTTCTAAAAAATATATATTAATTAAAATTAAAGCATAAAATATCATTTTGGTTTATTTTGTTATTATATTGTTTTTATATTAATCCAAATGGGTAAAAATACATGTCGTCACGGTAAGAGTTAAAACTTATAACTAACGGTTAATTCCAAAAGAAAAGCTTAATATTTATACCTTAACATGTCTAAAATTAATTGGTTGAAATTATATAGAACCATTATAATATTATATTTGAAATAAATTATTTATCTATTTAAAATTGAAAATTAATTTATATTAATTTAATATTTTATGAGTTTCCAAAAGTTTCGCTCACATCAATTATATAAGGGTCATCCTCCCTCAATTCCTTCAATATTTTTGACCATTATAGCTCATCCAAACCCTACCAATTTCAATGATAATCATTCCTATACATATCATAGAGGTTCTAGTATTCTCAAAAGAATAACTGTACAATCACTAAGAGGAGATCCAATAGAGTTTCGCTAAAAAATAGGGAATCGTTTCTTACCGTCTGATTGAAGTTATTTTATTATTTTACTTCTTATTATTATGTTGTTTTAATATTAATGTAATAACTCAAATATGAAATAAATTTTTTTATTCTATTATGATATTTATATGTCCATATTCAACCTTTTATCCATAATATGGAAATCCATATCACAATGTGTTAGCATGTATGACTTAACATCGCCACATTGTGGTATAATTTTCACTGATCACTACATTATTTAGGTGATGTGATAGCCATAAACTGATACAACTCCTCAATTAATACAGAGATATCATGAGATACACTAGATATGGACTCTTCTAAGGCCTCTTCTATCTACTTTTATATATGGATATGGCATAGGTCATAACCATTTATTTTCAAATCTAATAGACGAGGTCTTGATGTTATGTTTTAGATTTCCATCAATACAAATTCCATCATAGTGAGATAATTTATTGGGATTTCAGGTGTATATTTTTTTAGTGTAATATATATGGTGTTGATTCCTAGATCATGTAATTATTTCAATGGAATATTCATAAGTTATTTACTCTTCCATCATGATTATACATTTTCGATATGTTTAAGTGGAATGCGTGTTTATTTCATTACATTTCTATATTATTTATTCTTATTTTATCATAATTAATTCTATTGTACGATTACCATTAATTGGAATTTGTGTACACCCCTTTCATAGGTTTTATTTTTTCAATAATGTGAATAAGTTATTTTATTTTGATATATAATGTTACACCTAGGGTATTAATGGAATGATGGAAGAAACATCATTGTGTATTTTTATGTATATATTTTCATGTACATTTCATGTAAATATCAAGATTAATAATACTAAAAACTATTCAGTTCATTGGAATTTTATTCCGTTAAATCATGGCAATCTATTGAAATAATGCACTGGCACCAAGAGTCAAGGAATAGGGTGTCACAATTTGTATCAAATAATGATTAGTAGGAACCATTGTAACTATATTTATGAATTCATAAATTAAAAAACATAAATCTATAACTAAATATGAGGATAATTCTAACAATATGATATCATGAAATATTTTTTTTAATACAACGAATGACCTAGGCTAAACCTATTCACTAGTATATTGAGGATAAAATAATTATTTAAAAATCTTATAATTTTTTATTCATGACTATATCAATATGATTATTTTTTCTCACATTGTTATTTTGGTTTTGGTCAATAATTAAAATCAAAATTAAAATTACGGTAATGGCTATACTACATATGGTAAATAAAATACTAAATAAAAATTAATAGAAGAATGTATTATTGAATAAGATGATGAACCATAGTTAATGTTTTATGAATAGAGTAGAATGAATAAAGTTATTGTGTATTTAGATTCAAGATTTGTTTCATTTGAGGATCTCTAGTGATTAGAATCCAATGACACATAATGATTGTACTCTATTTATACTTCGTTAATGATTTTGAAGCATGAATTTTATCATTCAGGGTTTTATGGTGATTAATTTTTCAGTTCATGACAATAAGATCTATATTATGTTTCCATGAAATATAATTTTATGATAATTTTATATAATTTGATATCTTATTAGGTAGTTAATTTACAAATATGAATTTATGATGAGTCATAATCTAAGTACATATGGAATATATTATCCTATATATTAGATATTGTTGCTTCATGTGAATGTATGATTTATTATATATTATATTCTAATTTTTTTTATTTATTAAAAATTTAAAGGATGATAGAAATACTTATAAACCATATGATTTGTTATAAGTGCTACCTTAATATATATTCTTATTGAATATCCATCTCCAATTGAACGAAATAAAGTTAAAATAAATTGATTCACAACCAAAAAAATGTGATTTTTCACATGACAAGGATAATAATCAATTATGTTTACTTTATAATGTTCTTATGTAGATAATGTTACATTTCCTCAACTCTAGGAAAATAATATAAAAGAAAAAAATTATAATTTTTATTAAAACGATACTATTGTTGTTTATGATTTACGACATCAATAACTCCATATAAATATTTATTCATTTTCTCCATGTATGTATATATAAATTCAAATAATTTTCTCCTACATTTAGTCCTAGTAATATGTCATTGTATGAGACTTTTTTACTTCCCATTCCTTGCAATTAATTGGATATTCTGTTAGCCGTATTTCTAAATTGGGATTCCCCACAAATATATTTTATACTATCATCCATCAATTTTCAATCTACAATTTAAAATTGATAGGAAAATATTTATTGAATATGTGGAGAATATAACACCACATGATTTTCTGATATGTCTTTTTTTTTAAATTAACATTTCAATAGAATGTGTTGAACACAACACCAAGTTCAAGTGCACCATGATTTATTAACCTGGAAGTCTAAATAGATATAATGTATAACATTAACCAAATTAGGAAATTTATTTATTTTCCATATAATTTTAACATTAAAATTTTCTGTTACAAAAATAATTATATAATTAGAAATCAATCATTACACATATAATAATACAAAATTAAAAAGGTATTTTGACATATTTTTTAATTGAACACAATATATAAAACAGAAAATTGGAAATTTTATAAATTTTATAAATTTTATTTTCTAAATAGCCACAATTTTAGAAATCAAAATAACAAATTAAATTTGGGTTATTTTTTAAATTTTTTTGAGATGTTTCATTTTTTGATTAATAGTGAAAAATTACACATTATGGTTACAATTTGAATTTATATTCAAAATAATTAATATAATTTAAATTTATTTTTCAATTAATAATAGATCATTTATACATATATTATTTCAATAAAGTTCATTAGAAATAACTTCACATTAAATATTATATATAAGAACTTATTGATCATTTTCCCATTTCCTTTTATCTACATATCGATAAATCTATTGGATTTTGTTTAAACAGAATTTTTCAATTTATATTAATTCAAATTTAAAATAATGGACATACATGGTTGATCATATTAGGAAATTTGTGATATAGTAGTAAACAATAATTTTTTTGAATATTAATATTAATATTTTTTATAATGATTAAGGGAAAATTATGAAATTATAGGTAAATATAATATTATATTCATTAAAGAATTACCCAATAACTTTCTTAAATTTCAATATATTAGTGGGTTTTGACCAAAATCAAACATTGTCTTAAATTATAAACTTTTTAGTCAACTTTTTTGTGAAATAGTCATTTAATAAATTTTATTTAAAATATGTTAAAAATGTAATACTCATATTTTTAATAACAAAATAAAATTTCTTAATGGGTTACGAAAAAATTTAAATTAGACTATAAATTAGAAAATGAAATATAATTAGTATATCTTTATCAAGATAATTTGATGCTAGTTTTTAGTGAAGTTATAATTTAACTTATGTAATTCACAATAATGATATAGTAATTGATTTATTAAGGTAAAAATGAAATAAATGTTTTTAATAATATTATAATAAATATAATTTTAAATATTATGATCCATCCAAGAATTTTATGGAAAAATTAAATTTAGGACTATCATGAAATATTTTATTATGATTTTTTTAAAATTCCTGTAATGAATTGTGTCAAAAATGACATAAATGAGATTTTAAACTAAATTATATTTAATGAATTGATATAAAAGTCATAAAATTATAATATTATCCAAATAAATATAATTATGATTAATATTTATCAAATTTTCTATTTAGGTTTCTTTTGATATTTTATAGTAAATATATTAACCCTTTAGAGTAAAAAACCATGTTTCCATTTTAAGAGTTAGAAAATTCAAATAAGGGTTAAAGCCAAGTGGTAAGGTCAATATCACAACAAAAACATATATAAATATTTTTGAGACTATTTAGCCCCATAATAATCTTATATTTTAAATAACTCACTTGTAGCCCATTTTAAATTTATAATAAATTTATATTAATATAATATTTTTTTATATTTCTAAAGATCCCTCCACCAGAATTATAAAAGGGAACCTCCTCTATCATTTTCTTACATGACATAGAGAATTCTATTTCAACTAAACCCTACCCAATTTCCCTTATAAACATTTATAAATACATCCAGGATTTATTAATCTTCTCAAAATGGAAACCCTAGTGCAAATAAGAGGATATCCAAAAGAGGATTTATAAAGAAGTTGTAATCATTTTTACCGGCTGATTGATGTTATTTTCAACATTTAATTCCTATTAAATTATTATTTAAATATTAATGTCATTAATACATAATATTATATATTATATTCTGTTATTATTAATATGGGGTGATCATATTCGTTATTTTAAACATAATATAAAAAACAACATCTCTATGTGTGTATATGTAAAGCTTATCGTCACCACATTGTGGTGTAATATTTTTTATCCCTACATTATTTAGATGGGTATTGTGAAGAATATAAAGGATATAAATAATAAATATGGAATGATGTTGAATATTTTAATTAATATACCATCGAATTTTTTTACCACATTACCATTAAGGGAATGGTATTGTCACTCATGCATATATTTGGTCTATTGTCTCCTCAATGCAATGAAATTAATTCTACATGTTAACCATTCAAGAATGATTATAAAAATATATATGATTAATTAATACAATTTTTATGAACATCATATAATTTTCTATATGATTAAACATTATCCAATGTATAATTACGTTTTTTACATGGCTAAACCGAAATATGAAAATAAAGTTGTTAACAACCACAATGATGATAATATTGAATTTTTATAGCAAAATGAAATTAGAATATAATTTCTTTTATAATAAATATCGTTATACTTCTGGTAAAATTTAGTATCATTATTTAACCATTATAAATGTGTTTAATTCACCCCCAACAAAAGTAATGTTCAATAGAGGGTTTATTTTACAATTTAATTATTAATTGAGATTTCATCTGGTTAATACTGGAACAGATGATATTTTTTGTATTTTAAAAAATAAAATTTTTTTAAAAAAATTGATTGTATTTATATAGTATAATACTTATAATTTATTATAACTAATTTTTAACTTTTTAAAAATTTATTTGAAAATAATTTTTTTCTTATTTTTTAAATGAGGTCTATTACGACATTACAGAAAAAATATAGAAATAATGTTATTTTTCACCTATACACCTTGATGGAATTTAATAACAGTTATGAATCCTTGATGTTTTTAATATTAATTTAAAATATTAATAAATAAAATTTCTTCTTTTATAAATGTGAAACATTTAAATAAATGATTTCAATGTAAAAGTGTATTTTTATCATGATATTTTGAATGGTTGTATTATAGTGAATTCGTATTTATCAACATTATTTGTTGTAGATTATTTTTTTATTTATATTTTTAATTTATAATACAATATAACTTACATTATTGATGTTTTTATGATATTCTTGGATGATGATATGTTTTTTTCCAACTATTCATGGTTTATTGTTAAATTATGAACATTTCTTATGCAAGTTTTTTAATACGAATTATTATATTGATAATATTTTCATATGAGGAATGAATTTTACATAGTATGTGATAGGAATGTCCGGATATATCCCCTCGATGCATCGGTAGGTATTTTGAGAAAAACTAGATCTGTAATTGATTGTGGTCTTGCCCATTTATTTTTAGATATGGATTTTGGTAGGGCCCTAACCATTTATTTTCAAGTATCTTCTTTGAAGCATAAATGGAATGTATAAGATGTCTATAATTATGCTTTCCATTATTGTGAGATTAGTTATTTATATTTCATGTGATTATTCATCTAGTAAAATATCTATGATATTTTTCCAAGTTCATATGATTATTTAAATAACATGAGTTTTTTTAGTTTCCTTTTATTCTTAATAATGTATTAACATATTTTTCAATGGGACATATTTTAGTAAATTACCTCTACATACTATTTATTATTATTCTATCATAATTAATTAAAGTGTATGATTACCCTTAATGATCATTGGAGCTCACCACATTTATATGTTTTATTATTCAAAATAAATGAAGAAGAGTTTTTATTTTGATATGTTGGGTATCACTATGTTGATTAATGTCATGCCCGAGGAAAATTAGTTAGATATTTTTATGTTTTAGTTGGTAATGTAAATTTAATGTATATATCATTTTTTCCAAGACAACTCTACTATTAGGTCATGTGGCGATTGATTCATTATAATCCATACATTGTATGAAAATAAGGAACTACCATCATTCTTATTGTGTGTGGGTTTAACAAAAATATTATATAAATATCTAATATATTTACTATATATTTAATAATATTGACATATAAAATATTAAAAAATGAAATGGAATACACAATTCATGGAGATTGTAGGGTGTACATACACCTGGAGGTTGTTTTGGTTTTGTTGTCAGATAAAAAAAATATGTATGGGACATATTTTTATATCGATAAATAATATAATTATAGTAGCATTATAATTATATATATATAATATATGTCCTGTAAATATTTCATCGATACATTCAATGTAATGTGTGAATATATCACATCTCTTTAAGGAGGTGATGAATCACAGATCTACAAATGATGTTATAGGATTTACCTAAGATATAATTCACAAAGTAAAGTGTCATGAAAGATTTAATGAAGAATAAAAATACAGTAAAAAAAATATATATCATATAAAACATCTTTTATTTATTAATTCCCTTCCATTAATGGTGGTAAACAAAAAAAATTAACAATATCTTTTTGTTATGTGATAGTACATTTTACATTATAATGGTATGTTCATTCCCTATTAGATTAATGTGTGTGTAATTTAACATGAAAAAGATAACATAAAAACAAATTATTATATTTTAGATACAATAATTATACTATTATAATCTAATAATTAGATGTTATGTGGAGTATAATGAAAATAAATGAATTGAAATTGAATGAGGATGTTACCTCTTATTTGGGTAACTCCTTTCAGTTTTTCACCAATGGTGTTTCATGGTTGGACTATAACAAAATGTTGTCTTCTATTAATAGGGGATGGATTTATAGTATTTATTTGGTATTATTTCTTTTGATAAATATTGTCTTCTGTGGTTTGATAAATTGTGATGGGTCATTTCATTTTTATAGTATAAGAGGAGTGCCACTCTTGTAAATTTATAGAAAAGTAATTCCACTAAAATTGATTCCAATAATGTGTATTCAATAATGTTAAGATTTATATCCAATTGAAGATAGGGTCTAAATAAGTCTATAAATTTTGATTTTGACATGTTTCTATGTCATTAAGTATTTTTTTTATATTTTACTTCATCATTATGATTAGTTTAACCATAATAGTTGTAAATAAACATAATTACATGTACTAATATTTTTTAATTAACAAATTATTACATTATTATACACATTAATTTATTATGATCCAAAATATGGAATCAATTTTTCCAAATTACAATTACTGTAATGTAAGAATTTAATTTTAATTTAATCCCATGGGTAGGAGAAAAATATTAATCTATAAGTGATGGAACATGGGGAGAAACCCTAGCTGATAATCAAATATGGATAACGAAATCCTAGAGGTTGGACGAGGGAGGATGATTTTGTTCCACCAGCTCTATCTTCATAGGTGTTATTTGTACCCTTCTCTAAACCTATCTTTCACCCTCAATTCACATCAATATATTTATGCCTGAAAGTTCCATATAATTATCTTGGGGACCCTTATATCAGAATTTCATTATCAGTATATTCAGAGGCATTGTGATTCTTGGATATGACCATGGTGGATTTCATAAATCATCAAAGGCATACATTATATGGATTTGATCACTTCGTGTTAAGTAACGGGGATTTGAATGATCACATGATTGTAGGTTTGATTGATACACATCACCTGATGATACACATTTCTTCAGAGGAAGTCTTAATTTTCACAGGGTTAAATATCCACGCAGATACAACATATGCTAATTATTTCATATACGATGGTCATTGGACCTATCAAAGAATAGGGATCCCCCTTCCATAGTGACCTGGGTAAGCCTTCCACTTCATCTTTTTCCTTTTAAAATCTAGCTTTAATTCATATTTTTGGGGACATTGTGGGTGGTTTTCTCTATTCTGATACTTGAACCTCTCATGTGAGTCACCAGGTTAATGCATGCTTTGGTGTTGTGGTCGTTGTTTCAAAGACACCAGTTGAATGGATTTGGATTACGGTTGAGGATGAGTTCCAATGGAAGCAAGATGTTTTTTTCAAGCATGGGTTGATTATTGCTCAATTTGATTCCACCTAGGTCACGTGGCTGGTAATTGTCCTTGTGGATCCATGAACATAAGGTCTTCTATTCTGATGAAGAGGCTTGGTAGGGTCTCCATCCTGGTATAGATTCTCACTGATACTGATGAGAATGGTACTGCCTCAGGACTGGGTGGTTCAGCTTTGGGAAAAAAGGCATGGAAACCTACTAACAAGAATGTTACTATGGTGCTTGAGTGGATGAAGAAAGATATTTACCTGAGAGATAGTTTGGATCATGATAATTTGGATTAAGATTGTCATGGAGGCATTAATGTACCTGGATGTATTTTGAGAGTGGATGGTCCTTTATGGGATGCACTGCATCATGGGGTAACAGATCTGACCAGTGTGTTGTAAGAAGAAAAGATATCAGACATAACAAAGCTATTGACTCTGAGCATAAGGAAAGAGAGATTCTGTTGAACATAGTTATTTATGGGAAATAGAATGATGAAGTTATTCTTTCCGAGAATGTTAAGGAGCCTAAATTGCATTTGTATTCTGATGGTGGATTTCAAATCATAGTTACCACTGGTAGCTGATTTCCGGAGTTAGAACATGATGATATGGAGGGAATTTCTCAAATAAAAAATGATAACAACATGAATTTTGTTTTAGAAGATGCAATAATGAAGGTGGTGGATGAAGTTCATCATTTTGTAGATATTCTAGAATGTTTTTCCATGATTGATTCTAACTATTGATATGAGAAATACCAAAATGTGGTTGATTATTTCCAAGTGGTGTTCATCCCAAAAAAATTTGGGGATTTCACAGAGAGTGAAATATAAAATCACAGTGACTTGGTCAGGCCTTCCTATAGTTATGTATTCAAGGTTGGGAAGAAGAAGTCTTGAAATGAGGAGTCTTCCCTAGTAAACAAAATGTTGAGAAATTATTATTGTAATCTTCTAATGACCTTTTCCACAAGGTCATGTACCAATAAATCATAAAATGAGTAGATATCATTGAAGAAGTTGAATCATTGAAGGAAGTATGACATGGTCCTAAATAACTATGAATTCTCATAATGGTAATCTTGTAATGTAGAGAAAGTGATCTTTCAGGAATGTGGTGAAAGGTATGAATTTTGTGAAATGTAATTGATTTCTAGTGTTTTGTACTTGTATACTATACATTTCTATTCTTAATAAATAGTATGAGGCTTTCCTCTGACTGATCTTCCCTATTTAAAACAGACATTACAAAAATACCAATTTTTATGTGAAATAGTGGTATTGTTCTTATATTATGATAATAGAATATATTTGATGAAAAAATAAAATACTTTATTTAACATATAATATATAGTACATTAATACAACTAAATTTTTTTAATTAAATTAACATGTGAGGAAAGAATAAAAAAATTTCCTTTACATTCATTTAGTTTATATTTTAGTTTCTAATAAATTGGTTATTATATAATTCACATTATGATTTAATAAACAATATAATTTAATAATAAAATTAATAAAATTCATAACTGATTATTCAACAGTTAGAAAACATTTTTTTTATATTCTATTTTTAGATAATATTTTTTTGTTTGGAAAAAGTTGACAATGAATGTAAAACCATTCAACTATGTAAAATGTTTTTTAGTTAAACACACAATAACTCAGTTTCATGTGTATTTAATGATATTTATAACGTATTAAGTCTATTTAAAATATAAAATTTAATATTCCATCATATGATGTTACATTCCCTTACACAATAGGTTTTTTCTGTAATGTAATCTTAACATGGTGTTCTATATTTCTATATCCAAGCATATCACATTCATTCAAAAAGTTATATTTTGTTTTTTGTTAAATAAAAAATATTTAAAATTTATTAAAGTAATTATAAAATATTCACAAAATCTTAGGGTGCTTCACATCCATGACCCACATTATCTGTTTTTACTATGTCCAAAGGGTAGTAAAGAATATAATATATTAAAAATTTGGGAATTTTATTATTTCATAAATTTCATATATATGTCATTTATGTCATAGGTGTTTAATTAAAACCATCATTTATATAATTCTTTTTATCTTGTGAATGTATCACATCACTTTGTGGTGGTGGTAGAAAATATTTCCACTAATCATGTAGTCATATTCCAAAAAATGAAAATAACAAATGTATGTTCTTTATAAAAAGTTAATAATAGAAATTTAATTATAATTAAAAGATATATCATATTTTAAAAATTTACCCTTCATAATTCTCTACCATGATATTAGATATATGGAAAATGATAAATCATTGTTTCATGAGGTTATAGTTCACAGTACGTGAATGGTTTGTTATTTTCCCATTAAATGGATTTTTGGATTAGTGTTGGTATAAATGATAGATTAATAATATGTAAATATATTTAAGAAAATTATTTTGTAAAATAATCATGGAAGAAGATGATTTTATAGTGTGGATATGGAAAATAAATCCACAGAGTATACGAAAGGATGCTAACTCCTTTTAAGGTTGAACTATTTAGTTTTCCCAAAAAAATCATCAATTGATTATACTTGATTCCAAATGATATTCCACTAGAATTAAAGGTGGAATTTTGAGATATTTCTTTATCATAATTGTGGGGAGATAAATGCATTTATAGTTGTGATAAAGGGGGAGGTTTGAGTTTTTTTATAGTGGATGAGGTGTTCAACTATTGTAAATAATTGGTATAGGACTTCCACCTTCATTTTATTATTTAATATGAATTGAATAATGATAATAATTATATAAAATGGATTAAAGGTTCTAAATAAGCCCATATAATCATTATGAAAAATTTTATTTGTCGTTTTGGGCCTCACGTTTATGCTTTAGACCATGGTGAAGCTAAATTTTCCCATAATTTTTGTAATTAATTTTAATCATATTTAATATTTTTTTGTCAAAATTTAATTTGATCATATAATACATAATAATATATTCTAATTAAATGTATTGAGTTTATTTTTACAAATTATTTCAAGAGTATTGTTTGAAATTAATTAAAATTTAATCCCACCTACGTGATGATAATGTGTGGTTTTAAAGTTAAAATGTTAAAATGTTTCCAATGTATTAATATAATGTTTTTAGAGTGACATTGATTTAAATGAACATAATTAATATAAGTTCTGTAAAATTGATCTAATTTAACATTACAAAAAAATTCAAATACTACATATACTTCGAAATAAATTATATGAAAATTTGTATTTGAATTAAAATTTTGTATTGGTTAATACCTATCAAAAATTGAAACATCATATAAAAATACCAAAAATCACACCAATAGTTTTTATATGATTCTAATTTATATATGATTTTTTTTCAATAGATAGAATCAATAAAACATCCCAATATTAGATTTCACAGAGGTTCTCAATTAAATGATGGTAAAACATCCTTTATAAATATATAGGTTTTTTATATAAAATTCAGTTAGTTATTATCTTATCCCTATAAAATCTATTGTATGATTATGAAAACTTTTTATTGGATATATAATATATAATTTTATTTAATATCATTCTATAATACTAATTGATATAACATATTAAGATAAATATCAATTTTCAAGTAAGTATCGTCTTTTTAAAAATCTTTCCTTTTATATTCATTTGGTTTCTATATTCATTTATTAATTAATAGGTAACCAATTATTTCAACTATAAATTCTCAAAATTTTGTTAATATTATTCAACGCTACCCATATGTTGACATGATTATTTATTATTATATTATATAATAATATGTCTAATAATATATTGATGATCAGTAAAAATGTTCTTGCATGTTCTGCAATCCATTTTGTAAATTTTGTCTTACATGTAACACTAGCTCACCATAGTTTTCCGTTTTGAGAAAGTTAAAATTTTTTCTTCATGTAACATAATATAAACATTTTGGTTTTCTTAAATCAATATGGGGATATAAATTATATTTTTTCTAAATGGAATGTATCATAATGTCAGAGGGTCATACAATTACCAATAATTAATTTAAAAAAATTTTAATTTATTGAACAAATAAATCTAAATATGTATTAATTTAGGAAAACTCTCCAAGTGTCTATGAATCACTAAATATTAGATGAAATATTTTTTCATTCCTAAATGCACCCTTGAACCCATACCAGATCAAAACTGAAAGTTACACCACTCATACATCAATAAATCTCTTCTGATTTTATAAAATCAATAAAAATACTTATCATAGTGTAAATTTGGTGAAATATGTAATGTCGATAGGTAAATGTAATATCATGACACCCTTCAGGCAAAAATATTTTAATTAGTATTGAAGTCGGGGAATATTACCAACCTATAATTAAATCAACATAAAAATCGTGCCAAAACATGTTGGAATCATTCCTATAATGTGGTGGTTTATAAACTATAGAAGTTTAAGAGTTATCATAAATCATCCATAAAAATGGAAAATATTCACTTTAACTCTCTAACACCAGTTACCAAGAGTCAGTGAGTTATTATAAAACATTGGAATGATCCCAAGGGATCAAGTCCTGAAATACCGATCTGTTTAGTATTCTTAGAAGTACTAGATATATAAATTTATTTTACATAACATTATGAAATTTAAAATCAAAAAAATTCTTCCCCCATTGAACACACTCATATCCCATAGACTATTTCTTCAGGTCAATAAGAATATACTTCCTCACATCTTGGGAAAATGAAATCATAAAAAAATTTGAGATTATATGCTCATTAAGGATATCAATATAGTAGAAACTATCATAAATAATAATAATCATTTAAGGGAATGTATAAGACTAAAAAAACCACTTTTAAATAAACTTCTATATAATATGGAAAAGATATGACAAATAATGAAACTTTACTTATTCACATGGACATTCTATAGTCGAATAATAAAATTTAATATCAATATCTAATTCCATAATGATGGAATTCATAATGTCGGACATCATAACCGCATAGTCAAGGCCCCATGCCAATACTAAAAATAAGATTTTGTTAAGGACTTGTGCCAAGACACTAGTTTGTCTCATAAGACCTACCGATGCATCGAGGAGATATAGCAATCTCGACATGTCACATATAAAGTCAAATGCATTCCCCTTATGAATATATTGAAAAATAACATAAATATTCGTATTAAAACTGACATATGAAATGTTTATACTTTAACCATCAACTATGAATGGTATAAAAATAACACAACCACAATCAATCATATCACAAAACCATTGATACAATATGAATGATTTTATTATAAAATATAAACCTAAATCAATAATTATATCCACTAATGAATGTTTAGATAGTTGAAAATGACTATCTAAACTCAGATATAGAAATATAGTTTTTTTGAAATAATATAAAATAAATAATTTTTAAAATAAATTATTTAAAATAGAATTTTCAGTAAAAGTGTAACAAAACACTTTGAATCTTTTTAAAGGTATTAACATTTTAAAACAATCATGTATATATAAATAAAACATTACCACCATTTATAAAACATGGTCATTAACTAAAATGATTTAGAAAATTAAGTCATTAATACATGTAAAATTATGATCTTTCTAATGTGTATATTCCACAACACCATAAAATATTCATTTATAAATTTTTTTATGAAACATATGAATAGATGATAAATATTCCTCATTAAATACTTATACATAAACAATCTCGGATAATAAATAGATTGAGGAATTAACCCCTACCTTTTACTTCTCATTAGTTGAGGGTATATTAACCTCATTTATAATAGTTAAATAATTGTTATTAAATTATACAAAAACCGTATACATAAATAAGATATTATATATTATCTTCAAATATTTTTTTTCTTTATAATATTTCAGTAGTATCATTGTTTCGGGTGTTAACTAATTCGTTTTTTATAATATTTCTTGCTATATAAGTCATGTTTGTAATATATAAGAAGCATTTGATTCATATGATAAATGAAATTATATTATTAAACCTTATTTTTATTACTAAAATGAAAATTATACTTGAATTGTTATGTTAAGGAATGAATCTATTCACATTTGTGGAGACGATAGTTAGTTCGTACGCACGAGGGACAATACCATTCGAAAGATGGTAAAATCGTATGTAATAGGATGTTATATAATATATATACTGAATAATTAACTTGTTATATTAATTATTTACATCAATTATACTCATTACTATAAACATCCAAAAAATGTAGTGTTGAATAACAGACTACACCATGACGTGGAGAAGGTAAGACGTACGTACGCACGTATTTGTCATTCATATGATGGATAGAATAATGAATAAGGTTTTTCCATATTTATAATAATATAAAATTTTGTATAAGCTACTCTAGTCATTATTTTGGTATGGAAACATCAAATAAAGTAGAATTGGATGATGAATAAAACATTGAATGTGGTGATGAAATTATTAACACTTCTACGGGTTGTTCCTTTTGATATTATCCCACGGAATCCTTAGGTAGGAATTATAATCAACGTATGGACACTAATTTAATGTGAGGGTATTTGGTAAGATATTTTTATTCGGTTTGGCTGATCCAAATGTCTTTGGAGGTGTTATCCTATGAGAAGGGGAAGTACCCTATTATAAGAGAGGTGAGAGTCACATTAGGGAAAGCCTGAAATATTTATTTAATATAACATCATATTCAGTTTATAATGTACCCAAAATTATTTATTTCTAGAATAAGGTTGGGATGGTTCGATAAAATGTCAACCAATTAGTTTTAGACAGGTTTTTGTCACTATATTGACTTTATCATTTAGATTTAAATCTAATTTAAATATGTTAACTTTTACCATGTATTCTTGTATTTTTATAATAAATTATCAATAAAAATACAATAAAAAACCAAGGTAACCATCCATGTTTTTCATTATTGACATATATAACCTTATATTTTTCCTTTGGATGAAAATTATATTTTTAGGAATATAATATCAATTAATAATATAGTATTTGTTTTAAATAATAATCAATGTCAATTTTGACACTATTTAGTATTTTGTTTTTGTGAAAGTCAAAAAATCATTATTACTTAGAAAAATATATATTATATCAATACTAACATGAAATATATAACAAATAAAATTACTGTAATTCATAAAAACTCTCAATTTACTTTAATTTAGATATTAATAATATTAATTATTTTAATCAGACATTAATAAGTTAATTCTTACATCCTCATTGAGTCATAAATAAATTTAATTTATTTATGTCTAAAAACTATAAATAAAATAAAATTATGTAGAAAATCTATTTTTATATTTAATTAATATTTATAGTCTAATTTATCTTATGTATAAACCTATATTAAAAATGTTTTAGTTTTGAAAATTTAAAATAAACACTTTTAATTCTTATTTATTAAAAATAATAATAAATGTACTAGTTTAATCCTTGTGGATCAAAAAGGATTATATTTTAATATTAAGGTTTATTTTGGAAGAAAAAAACATATCAAATAGAATTTGGAAATAAAATTTAGTAATTATAATATCAATTTTACATTTAATTACCCAATTTTCATTTAATCATAGTAAATAAAATTCAGAAGTTCTTATTCACCAAAAACTATTTTCTTCATATTGAACAAAATTTTAATTTCTAATGTCAATAGATTATGTCAGACATTTGAAATTCAGTTCATAGATGTTGTAAAATTACATTTTATGCAAATTTGCATATGTGCATAGAAGGTTGGTAAATGATGTTAAAATGTTCAATAAAACTTTGTAATTCTAATTTTATTATATAATGACTCCAATAAATTGAATTAGACACATTATGTATTGTGTATCTATTTTTATCTAAAATGAATTTAAATATATAAATTTTAATATATAATTATATTCATAATGAGTAGGATTTAAACAATAACACGTTTTATCCACTATTCATTAAAATTTGAATGTTTTCAAAAAAAATCCCAAAATTTCCCCCTAGGTAATTTTGATATTACAAATTTAAAAATTATTTAAATTTTAAAAAATTCAAAACAATGAAGATTCATTAAATAAATTAATATTAATTCTTGTTGTCAAAACAAGAAATCTGGTTTTTGAGAAATAAAAAATCAAATGATTGATATGTGTTTATGTCAAATTTAAATTTAAATTTATTTATAATGAAAAACATTGGATTAAATGATAAAATTATAATCTAATTATACTTCATAGTTATTAAATTTTACATTTTATCACTATAAGTTATTTTGATTATAAATTTATATTCAATTATAATTTAGTATTTTTCACTATTCATCAAAATATGAATGATATCAGAAAAAAAAAATTTATTGAAACTAAATTTTTATGTCTAACATATAAAAAAGAATTTTATTTTGTCAAATTGAATATATAAAATTGTTAAGTATTAGATTTGAAAAGGGTACACTATTAAAAGGGAGTAAAATATTATTTTTTGAATAATGCATCTTTTATATGGAAAATTTAATTTGTTCTTAAATTTTGTCTAACATACACATAATATGGATGTTAAAATTATATGGACAATATAAAATTGAAAATTTAGTTAATTCTATTCATAATCGCTTTTTCAATGGCTAGATTGGTAAATCGTTATACGCTCGAACTCGATGTTGTCTGTAGCGTAAGATATTGAATTAAATTAATGATATAACATACTATGAAATCAAGGGGTGATAAATTCCCCCCTCCTTCAATAAATATCAACCTCTCAGTTTGAAATTGTTCTTCGAAAATAAAAGGATAAAAATATAAAATACTTTTGTGGAGATCCCACATTAGAAATATGGTTAGTAAAATTTAGTCTTAATAATAAGTAATTGGAAATGAAAAAGTCAACACCAAATTATGATCTCAAATAGATTAATATTGGTGAAAATTAGAAATACATAATTGTAGGGAAAATGAAAATATTTATAGGGACTGATTGAGGACATCAATCACAAACATGTGAGTAATAAATTCTATAATGAGGGCCTAAAATCCATAAATCTATGATGAGGTAAATATCATTAGTTCAACAAACAATAAGGTATTAGGATAACACATTTTTTGTTTTAGGATCATGTCTCTAAATTTTAAGAATTAATTTTTTCATAGAATAAAAGATAAAAAAATTACTTCACATTTAGAGTTCCATCCTTCAAGTAACTTCTTCCACAAACTCATCTTTTATTCAAAAAGATAATAGTATCCAAAAATATTCAATTTATCATAATCATATTGGGTTCCCTAAATTTAGTGTATAATTCATCTATAATAATATTTCAAAAAAGCATTATAAAAAAGTGGTCATCACGTAGGCCAGTGGTAGGTAATGCAACTCAGTCACCCCTTCGGTTGCATGTTCAAGTCTTGCGGCCATGCTGGACATGACGGCTTGCCGCCAGACCTTTGGGATTTCATTTTTATAAAAAAAAAATCTTTAATATTAAGAAATGTTTTATCCTTAATCCTTAGTAACCAATTTCCATATTAATACATTACAATATTTAGATTTATCCAAAGTATTTGTGTCCAAACTCATAGTACAAAATTTTATAAGGAAGGTCAACATAACCTAATGATGATCTATTTTTTCCACATAATAACAACTGAGTGCCTTCATCGTGTATTTTCATAAAATATCGTAACACCCTGACTTAATATAAAAAATTATTGATTACATTAATGTTCTTTTATTCCTTATATAATAATAGATATATTACTTATATCAAAAAAATTTGAATATTCAAACAATTAAGGAATAAAAAACCCATTAATCAATTCTATGGTAATCAAGAATATTCAATATAATATATCCAAATCAACCATCTATTATTCCAAAATATCTACCTCATTATCAGAACAATATTATGGTTTATCATTCTTTCAATCATGTATTATCCAAAAAAAATTACTGGATGATGAGTCACATTTTATGGTACTATATAATCTCCAATCCTCAAGGAAATATTACTACAGTACAATCCTTATTTACTTCCATATTTCATATAACTAGTACATCATTTAAAGAACACTAAGATGACAAAATTATTTAATATAAACATAAGAAAACAAATAATTCATATTTATGAGTGGTAGTATCGTAACATGATTATTATTGATTATCTTCGTTTGGTGTATACTCTTATGATTGGGACATAGATTCACGTAGTCAAAAACCTCCATTCAGATGAATCGCTATATATTTGAAACCTTTTTCATACCCATAAAATCATGAACATGGTGTCCATTTTCTCAACACTTATAAAAACCTCCCATTCCATTCAAGTATTTACCAAGTAGATTAATTCCACATTTATCACATTTGGAAAAATCCTTTATTCCCTTTTTCCCTTTATCCATCTTTTTCTCCTCCATCCTCTTCTTCTCTTGTTTCACTTTAAATACATAGGAATAAATGAATTCATTAACTTTCTTATTAACACATGATATTATTTCATTATATGATGATAATATGTGGGAATCTATCTCCATTCATAAGGCTGGATTAAGTCCAACAAAGATATGATCCTTCTAACTCGTTGGATCATGCGTATTGATGGAGTTCTCATTCCTTCTACTATGATCCATTTCTAAATGATGACATACAAAATGTTATATCATTTAATTACATATAATCTAAAAACTAGAAAAATTATCATCATTAGTGTCACAACTCATCCCCCGAGTCCCGTGTCATGACTACCTCAAACCCACCTTCCAGAGGCCAGGGGATGGAGACTAGTATGAAAGGCGTAACTCTCTAAGACTGGGAAGGCGTTGCCTTTATAAATTGTAAACACACACAAAAATGTACGAGCTAGAAGTAAGACACTAAGAAAAACAGTATACAATGCAGTGCTAAAAAGTAAAAGGGGCCAGAAATACAAGCCCAATAGGATAGTAAAAGTAAAACTGAAAAAAAACTATAATGGAATAAAATTAAAGCAGCTAATGTGTCATCCACTTGGGATTCCTACCCAAAGTGTAGGTATAGATAACCTCTTCAACACTCCATGTCTGTTATTCTCATCTGTGTATCGACTCGTCGTAAGGGCCACCTCTGGGTACCAACCAGTCCTGCTACTCTGAACCTCAGTAAGTGTTGTATGTTGTATGCAACCCACACAACGAGGAGCGGGCATATCCCGTGCAGGGGTGAGTATACCTATACTCATTAGGTACCACAGGACCCACAAAGTCTACCAAAATCCAAAAAGGATAAACTAAAAGTATGGAATAAATAGATAAGCACACATAGGTATATTCCCACACATATTCCTTAGTTATTAAGTAATTTGTCCAAATCAGGAGGTAAACTCAAAAGTTACTGACTCATCTCAACCCGGATTTTTTTTAAAATTTTTTAAACCACAACTACTAGGGAACTCCTCTGGCGAATATAGTTGTCATCCTGTAACACCAAGCGCACTTCACCATAGCCTTGGTTTGTTGAGGTAATCCTCATGTCGAGTATCATGGGTCTGTTGCGCTCACACAAGGGTGCTCTCCTCTGTGGGTCTGCTGCCAACTAAGAGGCGCTCCCCCTAATAGCATGTAGAGGTACACCACCTGTCGAGTACCGCGGGTCTTCCACCAACTACCAGGCGCTCCTCTAACATGGATCTTCCACCGCAACTAGGCACTCCCCACTAGGCTACTCAAATCACTCCAAGTCGAATAACTCATGCAGTCCTCAGGTCTTAGCGAGCTAAAAGGTCTTCGTACTCTATTTGCTCGTCTCCAGGAGGGTCTGCTCCACGAGCTACAGGTCTATACTCCAGCTGTCATGATGTCCCACGTGGAAGTATCTCAATGATCCTCCCCATCAAAGGGGTCTCAACGAAACAATCGACGCATCAATCAGATGTCTGGTTTGTGAGTTATAAAATTTTTAGTCATAGGGGCCCGGTTGGATTCGTGTACGATCCAACCTAAACATATCTCAACATTACCCTAAACTATAGTGGGGTATACTCGAAGTCGTGCTCTATGAAAAATAGTGTCGCTGAAGGTTTTTCAAACGGTCGTCTGGTACCAATTATATGTCCAAAGGATGTAAAAGGTCAGTAGTGGGCCATGGTTCAGTATGACCAGGTAGGACCGTCTCGACACCACCCAGTCTGGTCTGACTCAGTCTGGGTCGACCCACTCAAATCTGTTACGTCTGGCTTGGCCCATTGGGTGGGTTGTCCTGTAATGTTCGAACTGGTTCATTGGGCCCGACCTAGTGGATTGCGAGTCCAGTTCATCCCGGAGGGCGTCTAGTAGGTGGATCGATCTGGAGGCCCGAGCCGGTTCGACCAACACCACATGAGGTGCGGCTCAAGTGGAACATCTCTGGAGGTCATGGGCAGGGCGCATCAGGTGCGAGCTGGCGACCAGGGTTCCGGGCAGGCCGGGGAGGCAACAGGCAGGCCACGGTCAGGGCAAGCGTGGCCCGAGCGCCTAGTGGGGCGCAGGGGAGGGCGCACGGGGCGCGGGAAGGCCGACAGGGTGCCGGGCAGGCCACAAGCATGGGGTGTGGGGCACAGGTAGGCTTGTGGGGCACAGGGCAGGGCACTGGTATGGCGGTCGGGCCACGGGCAGGCTGGCGGGGCACCGGGGAGGACGCGGGCAGGCCGGTGGGGCACCGGGCATGCCGCAGGTAGGGTGATGGGGTGCGGGAAGGCCACATGCAGGCAGCCCGAGGCACGGTTCAGGATGCATGACGGGTTCTAGGGGTGGGAAGGCCATTCGGGGTGCGAGATAGAGACCGGGCATGCCTCTTCGGAGCATCTCGCGATGGCGTGGGCCAGCGGTGTTCGGAAGGGAGCTTTGGAGAGTCGTGTGGGCAACGCGATTCAGGGTGACTGTGGGTAGCGCGGAAATTTTCATCACTGACTTCATCAACTCTTCATATTTAGGTCAATATGCTGAAGAATGTCATAGAAAGAAAATCAACGTAGGATGTCAGGCCATGTTAGGTTGGCTTGTATCCACCACGTTTATGGTGAAAGTAGTCGGTTCAAAAGAACGAAGCTCAAAAACATTAATTATATAAAAAGGAAATAGGAATAAGGCACTCAATGTAAACCCCCTACGTTTAATCATCGGTCGTCGATTGTGAAGTCGCGGAAGAAGACAAATTTTTCATTCATCGTGTCTACTGCACTCTTCCACGGCCGAATTCGCTCGATGGTTGTGGAAGATATTCCATGTCAGTAGGTGTCTGGGAAGAAGTCGAAGAAGGATTTTCGCCGATGTTCTTCGTTATTCATTGGTGATAGTTCCTTGTTGATGGATTAGGTACCTTGTTGAGAGCTTTCAAATCAATCACCCAAGTGAAATCGTTGTTCCAAATATCAGATTTCATAATATATTATTTCATTATCAGAAATTCAAAAGGGTGATTTAAAAATTAAAAGGCTCGAACTCATTAATTCACTTGTGTTGGCATGTATTAATTATGTAGTTAGCACCAATTCCAAAAGGAGTAATTAATTAGGTTGTATCCCCCCTTAATATTGGAGGATTAGAAAAATTAAATGCTAGTGGAGGTGAAGAGGCTCCCATATATTAATGTGACGCTAAAGAGTTTTCTCTAAATTAATGGGGATTTTATGGGGTTAAGAGCCCGGGTGGTCCCATCTCATATATCCTCACATGGGAGGTTGAGTTCAGGTGGGCCCCACTACCATAACCTTTAATGGAAGGTTAAGGTGTGGTGGCCCCACCTCCAACTTCCATGAGGAGATTTTTACCACCAACAAACTCATGGTGGATCAAAATAAAAGAAAGTGTGTCCCACTTTATTTTATCATTTTCAAGGAAATCCCAAAAACTAACTTTTACCCTCGACCAACTACCATCGAGGTGAAAGTTTTATTAAGATAATAACTGTGCTGAATGTTTAATAGTTCCCTCAGTTTCCAATTCTGTGCACCATTTCAAAAGATATAAAAACCTGCTTGTACGTTTACTAAACGTACCAGAACAAAATTTATGAAATTGATTCCGAGACCACCGGGCCTCAGAATCGAGTGCCGTAAATTTCCGAAGACTCGTAAAAATCCCATGTATTTATGAAAAATACATCCACTGAATTTTTGGGTCTTTACATTCTCCAAAACTCAGTGATTTACGTCCATATAAGCTACAAATCAAGCTAGGGGACCATGATGGTGTACTGAGCACGCATCTGAGCCTCCCACTCCCTTGTACTCTCCTAATGGTTCTCGTGCTGCCAACGAAATCGCACCAGAGGTATCGACCATCCACGTAAGACCTACTCATGTCGAGCCTCAATCCCCACCATAACCTTCATGAAAGTCTCCCCATCATCAATATCTAGCTCTCCATGGTCAATGATATGAGTAGGGTCGTGCATGTATCTCATCATTTGAGATACGTGAAAGATGTCATACACGTGATGCAACGGAGTTATAAAGAGATAGGATGTAATCCACCTCACCAAATCTGTTGAGGACCTGAAAAAGGTCCGATGAATGTCAGAGATAACATGATGCCTCAACTAAATCACCGTAGGCCTTATCAAAGTGAGACCCATAGAAAAATGTGGTCGAAATCCTCGTACACCAGATGCCTCTATCTCCTCTCAACATACGACTTCTATCTTCTCTATGCATCTTCATCCTCTCCTGGATGATTTTCACCTTCTATGTGGTATCCCATACCATCTCTGGTCCCACCATTGCTAACTCCCCTAGGTTATTCCTACACAAGGATGATCTGCAAGGTCGCCTATACGATGCTTCAAAAGGGGCGATCCCTAGGGTGGAGTGATAGCTGTTGTTGTATAAAAAACTCTACCAAAGGTAATTGATCCCACAATCTATGACCGAAGTCGTGGACATAAGAACTCATCATGTCCTCGATGTTTTTAATGGTCCTCTTAGTGTGGTCATCCATCTGAGGATGGAAGGCAGTTCTCAGACGCAGCTGCATCCTGAAAGCTTCATGCAACCCCTTCCAAAGCTGGTAACTAAAGCGTTTGTCATGATCAGAGACAATTGATGAGGTCCCTTGATATTTCCGTACAATCTACTGCAAATAGATGCATCCCAATATCTATACTAATCCCTACTCTCCAATCTGTAGGAAGTGGGCCGACTTTGTGAGTTGGTCGATGATTAACCAAATTGAGTCATGACACCATGATGTATGTGTAAGAACTGTCAAAAATTCCAGGGATATCCCATACCACATCCACTTCGGGACCTATAATGGCTGAACCAAGCCTGCTGGTACCTGGTGCTCTGCATGCATTTTCTGAAAAGTGAGGCACAATGTGACAAACTTCTCTACTGACTTCATCATACCTATCCACCAATGCTGTCATCAACGGTCTAGGTACATATTCCCCATTTCTGGATGTTCTGCTATAGGGGATGTGGGGAAATCCCACATCACATCTTCTTGAATTGAAACTGGCACCATGGTACGTCCTCTAAAGAGGATGACATACTCCCCACCTTCAGAAAATCCATCAGGTTCATGCCTTGTGGATATATGATGATGTCGTGTCTCGCAGTCAGCGTCCCGATGTTGTGCTTCACCGAATCGCTGAAGAAGTGGGAGAGTGATTGTAAAATATTGTAGAAACGCTGCTCCATCTCTATCCACAAATGGATATCTGTAAAGCATCTAGATTCTTCGTCACCTCGCCTAGAAGATATATACATGTTCTCCTACTGAGTACATCTACAACAATGTTCCCCTTCCCAAAAGTATAGACTATCTCTATGTCATAGTCTTGGAGTAACTCAAGCCAATGTCGTTGTCTCATGATGAGGTCCTTCTACGAGAATATTTTCCTAAGACTCATATGATCATAGTACACAATAATATGATCTCCCATTAGATATTTTCACAACAAATTAAAAACGAAGACCACTACTGCTAACTCCAGGTCATGGGTAGCGTAGTTCTTCTCACGTTGTCTCAGCTAAAGAGAAAAATAAGCGGTCACTGCTCATTGTTGTATTAGGACACACCCATGTCTGATCCCTCATGTGTTACGGTAGACTACATACCCTATACTTCCTATGAAATCCTAAAGATGGGGTCACTAGTAAGCCTCTACCTCAGCTCTTGAAAGCTCTTCTGACAACTCTCCCACCACACGAAGGGATTCCACTTCTTCGCCAAGGTTGATAGTGGTGCTCCAACTCTATAAAAGTATGGTATGGACCTCCAGTAATAACCAACCAAACCCAAGAAACTATGTACCTCTATCAAACTCCTGGGTGGATCGCACGCAGGTACCACCTCAATCTTCGCTGGATCCACTGCAGCTCTAGCCTCCGAGATGACATGTCCCAAAAATTGATCCTCTCGGATCCAAAACTGGCACTTCGAGAGCTTAACATAAAGCTAGTGCTCTCAGAGTGTGTCCAGTACTACACACAAATGGTAGGCATGCTCATCCTCAGTAGTTTAGTTGATTAGAATGTGATCGATGAAGACTAACACAAAGCAATTGATGTATGGCTAGAAGATCCAATTAATGAGTCCCATCAACACTGATGCATCATTGGTTACACCGAATGGATTAACCAAGAACTTGTAGTGGTCATACCGACATCTGAAATTTTTCTTCTTCACATCCTTCTCGCGAACTCTAATCTGGTGATAGCCTTATATGAGGTCTATCTTTTAGAACAATCTGGATCCCATAATCTGATCAAATAGGTCTTAAATCATCAGGTTTGGGGAATTGTTCTTCACTTTAACCTAGTTCAGGCAATGGTAGTCGACAAAAATCCTCAAGCACCCATCCAACTTCTTTTCGAATAGAATTAGGGATGCCCATGGAGAAACACAGTTCCAGATGAATCCCTTCCCATAGAATCCCTCTAGCTGTACATGCAGCTCAAAAAGATTAGTGGGAGCCATCCGATATTTTGGTGTAGATATTGGTGTCGTCCCGGGGTACATGTCAGTGTAAAAGTCCACCTCTCTGCAAGGAGGTAGACCCGGGTCATCATTAGGGAAAAAATCCTCATACTGGTCCACCACTATAGGAAAGGCCAGACTCTCCACATCAACTTCTCTGAGGGTAAGGCAAGCCAACTGATGATTGATCGGCTGGACCCTGAACTGAGTAAGTCTATTATGTGCTACAACGACACCCATATTACCAGTGAAGGTAAACCTAGTCCCATTTGTTCGTAAACACTGTACTTTGATCATAATACATTCGATCTGAGTAGTGATTGTAGTTGGAAAGTCCATACCAAGGATGACGTCTTAAGGCCTTGATGGCACTACGAGAAGATCTCCACTGATGCTCTTCCATCCTATAGTAATCTCACACTATCGGCACCAGTGTGAAATCATCGAGTCTTCTCCCATATGAGTCTCTAGGCATAAGGATCAAGCCAATAGCTCCGTCGGAATCTCCGATCACTGAACAAGGGTAGTGGCAATGAAAGAGTGACTGGAACATGTGTCTATAAGAATTGCAGCTATGGTGGAGTAGAAACAGATCATACTTCGAATCATCTCTGGAGCACCATGGTCGTAAGACTCGGCTGCCCGTAGCTGAGCTCTCGCCTGTCCATATACTCCCTATGGTTGGGGAGGACATCTTGGTGGTCATGGGGTAACATCTTGAAACATATCCCACAACCAGTTTCTCGAACATCTCATCCACCACATCCTCCTGCTCCCTATGGACCTCCTCGATCGAATCATTTTCTCTCCCTGGGGGGTTCTTCAATTGTCAGCTGATCATCCAAATGTCGAGTTGGACAATCATGGGAAATGTGACCATGCCCACCACATGAGTATCAATGTATGCTCCTGGAAAGTCTGGATATGTATCCAATACAGGGGGCCTTCACAACTGATTTGGATTCATGTAGTCGTCCACCTGTTGGTCTGGTCCTCTTGGACCTTTGTGACATCAGTATACTACCAGCTGCAGAAGAGTTGGATGCATGTCAACTAGTGGTGGGTCTGTCTACTGGAGACTGCTCAGCAAGGAAACTCTTCACATAGAGTGATTGTGCCAACACCCCTACCTGCATCGGGATGCTGATGGAGACGATCAAATCCCTGATCTCTCGCCTGAGTCCCGGCTCAATGGTCTTAGTCCTGAAAATCGGTCTTGTACAATATTTGTGGAGTAGCGTGAGAGGTCGGTGAACCTCTCAGATTATTGTTCCACCACCATGCTACCCTGCTGTAGATGCAATAGCTCCTCTATCCTCACAGCACGTAGGGTAGCTGGGACAAAGTCCACCCGAAATAGTCTCTCAATGTCATCCCAGAGTAGCGTCATCTCATCGTGAACCGTGAGCATCAGACTCCACCATCTGCATCTGGATTCCAAAAGGAGACTCGTGGCAAGGATCACCATGAAGTTGGCTAGTGTCCCTACTAGTCTGATTACTCTCACGACAACCTCCATCCAATCCTCAGCTGTCTATGGGTCTGTCTCTCCCCTAATCATGGGTGGCCTCTTTCACTAGAACTCATGTAGCACACTCAATAAGCGTGAATCGTCTATTGTTGGGGCTGGTGGCATCGGTGGCCCAACAGAAAGTGGTACCACGGGTGCCTCTACTAGAAGAGGGACCTCTACTGAGGCCTCATAGCTCATTGGTCTATCTACACAAACATATCTCAGGGCTCTAAGTATTCATTTGTTGGGAGGCATCACAAAAGAAATAGATGCGACATGGTCAAAATATTTAAACCTGGTGAGCTGACCTGGTTGAGCATACATAAAGAAATCTTTTGAAAGAACACACTCAATCAGTGATTTCATGCACTGAGTCAAAAAACACAAGTTAGTGTCCTAGTGTATGGATACTTCGGCCACCACACCAACAATACACTTTATGAACTGAAAACCAGTCTTAGTACCCTTAACACTATTGCTTCATAGAAAAATCAGAGTTCAATGTTATGTGGTAGAACTAAAGTCGTTTGATACCAATTTGTCACAACCCATCCCCTAGGGCCCATGTTGTGACTACCCCATGATTTCCTTCCCTAGGATAGGGGCTAGTGACTAGAACCAAAGGAATAAATCTGTGATACTGGGATGGAATTTCCATTAAAAAATGTAAACACACACAATAGAGTACGAGGTGGAAGTAAAACACTATGAAAAGTTGTATACAAAGGAGTGCTGAAAATTAAAAGGGGTTGTAAATACAATACCAATTGTAAAGTACATGTACAATTGAAAAAAAAGTAAAAATGAAGAAAAGTAATGTAGCTACTGGGTCATCCTCTAGGGATTCCTAATTAAAGGGTATGTATTTATAACCTCCTCATCACTCCACATCTGTCAGTCTACACCGTGTTCTGACTCGTCGTAAGGTCTACATCGGGGAACCGACTAGTCCCACTACACTAATCCTCAGTAAAAAAATGTCAATCGTCTATCACCAAAACAACGAGGTGAGTGAATAGCCCATGTAGGGGTGCGTATAATGATACTTAGTAGGGACCCTAAGAGCCTAAATGTCTCACAAAATCCATCAAGGATAAACCACAAGTATGAAATCTACAGATAACCACACATAGGTATATTCTCATACATATAAAAATGTTATCAAGTAATTCTTCCAAATCATGAGGTAAACACAAATGTTACCGACTCAGCTCAACCACTGATCTTGGACTACTGATGTACTCCTACTATCGAGTACCATGGGTCTTCCTCGCTCACACAGTGGAGCTGCCCACTGTGGGTCTGCCGCCAACTACCAGGTGCTCCCCCAAATAACCTGCAGAGGTACTCCTCCTGTCGAGTACCGTGGGTCTACCGCCAACTACCATAAGCTCCTCTATTGTTATCATACCGTCACAAATTGACGATCCCCACTAGGCTAGTTGAATAACTCTGAGTCGAATCGGTCAAGTAGTCGTCATGTCTTAGCCTGCTACTAGGTCTCTATACTCCACTCGCTCATTTCTGGGAGGGTATGCTCCACGAGCTACACATCAATACTACAACTATCACGATGTTCCAAGTAGAAGTATCTCAATGGTCCGCGTCATCTTAGGGGTCTCAATGCAACAGATGTCATGTAAATCGGACGCCCGGTCTGTGCATTATAAGCATTTTAGTCCTGGGGGTCTGGTTGTATTCGTGTACGATCGAAACATAATGTTTCTAAACATTACACCGATCTCCAGTGGGGTATACTCAAAGGGACCATCGTGCTCTAGGAAAAATAGTGCCACTGATGGTTCATCAATCAGTTGTCTGGTTCCAATGATATGGAAAAAGAATTTAAGGGTCAGTAGTGGGCCCGGGTTCGGTCCGACCCAGTCGGACCGACACGGCCGAGCCCGGTGAAGGCTGACATATTCTGGGTCGACTCGGTCATATATATTAGGTCTAGCCTAGCCCATTGGGAGGGCCAGCCTCTTTGGTTTGGTCTGGTCCACTGGGCCCAACCCAGCTAACTTCGTGGGCTGTTCGGCCCAGAGGTCACCGCGTATGAGGCTCCGTCAGGAGGCCGGTGCAGGTTCGGCCAGCACCACATGATGCGTGACTCAATTGGCCTAGCCCGAGAGTCCACAGGCAGGACAATAGAGTCGTGTGTAGGCCGACAAGATGTCAGGCAGGCCGTGGGTAGGGCATGCAGGGCACGGGAAAGCCGAAAGGGTGCAATGCAGGCTGCAGGCTGGGCATGCTGGGCGCATGGTGCAGGCAGTCCGGCAGGGTGCCAGGCCAGCCAGGTGTCGGGCAGGCGGGGCAGGCAGGCCATTGGGGCACCAGACTGTCCGCGGACAGGCCGACAGGGCGTTGGGTAGGCCGCGGGTAGGGCACGCATGGAGAGGGGAGGAATACGGGGCACCGGGCAGGCTGCATGCTGGGCATCGACAAGCCGGCGTGCCAAGTGGGGTTTGGGGTAGGCCGCACAGGGTGAGGTGTAGGACAAGGGGCAGGGCGCCTAGGTTCGGGCAGACCATAGGCAGGACGCTCGGGGCGTGGGTAGGTCGTAAGGGCTCTAGGCAGGCCGTGCGGTGCACTAGCATGCAGGCCTGGGGACTGGCTGTGGCCGGGTAGGCCGGTTCAGCGTTGCTAGGGCCGGTGTGAGCCGGCGGTGTTCGGTCGGGTCCTTTGGAGCACCGCGGGGGCAGGGTGATTCACAGTGGTTGTGGGTATTGCGGCCTTTGTCATCGCCGCCTTCATTGCCTCATCATTTTTACGTCACAAAGTCGAAGAACGACATATAATTAAAATCGATGAATGATGTTGGTCCATGTTAGGTTTGCTTGTATCCTCTGCCTTAATGGTGATAGTAGATGGTTCAAAAGTGTGAAGCTCAATAACCTTAATTATCCAAAAAGGAGGTATGAACAATTCCTTCAATGTAAACCATCTGCCTTTAATGGTCGGTCGTCGATGGTGAAGTCGTGGGAAGAAGATAGAGTTTTTGTTCGTCGCGTCCGCCACACTCTTCCACTCCCAAATTCACACGATGGGTGTGGATGAGATTCTACATTGGTAGGTGTCCTGTAAGATGTCAAAAAGGACTATTACTGACACTCTTCATTCTTCGTTGGTGAGAGTTCTTCATTGGAGGATGATGTTCCTCATTGACAGCTTTCCCTTCAATCACCCAACTGAATATGTTGTTCAAAATAATTGATTAATTAATCTATTATTTTGTTCTCACAAATTCAAAAGGGTGAATTAAAAATTAGAAGGCTCCTCCTCATAAATTCACTTGTGTTGGTATGTATTAATTGGGGAGTTTGAACCAATTCAAAAAGGAGTAATTAATTAGGTATGCTCCCCCTTAATTGTAGAAGATTGAAAAAATTGAATTATAGGGGAGGTGAAGAGGATCCCCTAAATTTATGTAAAGATTAAGATTTATCTTCACTTTAATTGGGAGTTTAAGGGGTTAAGATCCTGGGTGGTCCCCACCTCATTTATTCTCACATTGGAGGTTGAGTTTGGTTTGGCCCCACCACCATAACCTCTCATGGGAGGTTATGGTGTGGTGGCCCCATCTACAACATCCATGAGATGAATTTAACCACAAACTCTCTCATGGCTGCTCAAAATAAAATAAAGTGTGACTCACTTTATTTTATTAATTTTTTATGAAAACCCAAAAACTAACTATTATACTCGACCAACTGCTGTCGAGGTGAAAGTCTTCTAAATCAAATATCGGTGCTGTGAGTTCAACGATGCCCTCATATTTCAATTCCAAGCACCAGTTTTATAGTTATAAAACCTTACTCGTACGTTTGCAGAATGTACCTGAAAAAAACCTCATAAATTGATTCTGGGCACACATGACCATGGAATCAAGAAACGTAAATTTTTGTGGACTCATAAAAAACACAAGTATTTAAGAAAAAATTCCTACAGAATTTCCAGGTCTTTACAATTAGTAAATATTTTCACACATATAGTGTCATAATAAAAAAATTGTTTCTTTGTGGGCATATTTAGACATAAATTATTCATAATGGTTTTTTAATAGAATGTGAATTATCCTTAGAATATACCCCAGGAGTGTCATAACCAATAGTTCAGAATGTCCAATTTTCAAGTACTGGGATTCCATGAGTCAAGCCTAAAATTCACTATCATAGTTTTCACTCCTAGGTACATATGTGCAAGATCCACCTCTATCTACTTGTATCCAGTCATGGATGTATTTACATAGAAAACCAACTTAATATTTACAATATTAAATTTTTGTATGTTCTTCAATACTAATCTTCAAACTCTATCTTTGGTGAAGGTTCTATAATCATAATTTTTCTGAATAATGTTTCCATGGTTTGTACTAAACATCCTATAATATTAACTATAACGCCCTAACTATAGTTACCTAAAGTTGATGCATTATTACATAACATTTTCATGATCCCAATGCATGATGTTCCAAAAAACGATCATTTTAGTAGTCGGGAATGTACTAGATACATAAATAAGTTTTACATTACATTATGAAATGGAAAAAATATAAAATTGTTTCCCATTTGAACACACTCATATTCCTTAGCCTCTTCCTATAGTTTAATCATAATATACTTCTTCAAATACTAGGAAAAAGAAAACATAAAAAATGAGTGAGCATAGAGGCTCATTAAGGAAAACATTATATCAGAAACTATCATAAATTGTAACAAACATTTAAGGTCACGTATAAGATGAAAAAAGCATTTTAAAAATAAAATTTAGTATAATATGGAAAATATAGGTCAAATAATTCCATTTACTTATTTTCATGTATATTCTACTAGTGGAATAAGCACATGTAATATCAATAGCTAATTTTATTATGATGGAATGCATAATTTCTTACATCATAACCAAATTTTGATGTCCTCGTTTCATGACTAAATATAATATTTTGTCAACGCCTAATGCCAAGACACTAGTTTTTCTCATTAGACATACCGATGTATCAAAGAGCTATATAGGGCTCTTGCCGTCACTTACTAAGTCCAATGCATTCCTCATATAAATTTTTTGAAACATAACATAAATAGTCGTATTAAAAATAACATACGAAATGTTGATACATTAACAATAAACCATGAATGGTATAACAACAACACATCCACAGTTAAACATATCAAAAACCCTTCAATACAATATAAATGGTCATATAAAAATAAATAAGCCTAAATCAAGAATAATATCTATTAAAGTTTTTTGATATTGTTTAAATTGATTGGTAAAACGCTTTTAGAGAAAAATCGGTTTTTGTGAAATCAATTAAATGTCACACATCTATAATGGAATTCATTTAGAATGGATTTTTTAATCCTAGTTTCCCATAGCACAATGAATATTTTTAAATGAATAAATTTTTTTTCAATCTTTTCCATATAAATAATTACTTAATATCATTTTAAAAACATGGATAATAATTAAAAGATTTACAAAAATAAATAAAAAAAATTTAAATGACAATCCTGCTAAATATTCCCATTCACAAAACCTAAAAATATTCATTTTAAAAAATATTATGAAACCTGAACATGGATGATAAATATTTTCCCGCTAATACCTACACGTAAACAATCTCGAATAATAAATAGATTGAGGAGTTAACCTTTAACATTTTCATTTCCTTGGATAAAGGTACCCTAATCGAATATATAATAGTTAAATCACTGTTATTAAATTATAAAATAACCATATACAAAATATGATATTATATATGATCTTCTAATATTTTTTTGCTAATAATATTTTAGATGTATCATTGTTTTGGGTGTTAATTTTTTCATTTTACTTTATATGTTTTTCTACGTAAGTCATGTTTTTTATGGATTGGATATATTAGATTCATATATAGAATGTTATAATGTTTTAAAAAATTATTTTTAATCACAAAATTAATTTTATTATTTAATGGTTATGATGGGGAACAATTCTCATCATGTTTGTAGAGACGGTAATTCGTACAAATTCACAAGAGACAATACCATTCTAATGATGGTGATATTATATGTAATTGGATGGTATATCATATAAAAAATATTGTTGACATACTATATTTATTATTTAAATCAATTATTCTCATTATTATACCAATCTAAATAATGAGGTGTTAAATAAAAAACTACACTACAACGTGGAGACGGTAAGGTGTATGTATGCACGAATGGTGACTTTTTTATTCATATGATGCATAGAATAATGAATATTGTTGTACCATATTTATAAAAATATCATAGTATGTATAAGGTATTGGAGTTGTTATTTTTTATGGAAACAACAATGAAATAAGATGTGGAAGAAAAAATAACTTTGAAAGAGGTGATGAAATTATTACCGCTTCGTCGGTTTCTTCCTTTGACTTGTGCAAAAGGGATCCATATGTAATATTTATGACAAAAGTAAGGCCTTTTGGATGATGTGAAGTTATTTGGAATGATATATGATTAGGTTTTCCCTGATCTTAATGGCTATGGAGGTGTGTCTACGAGAGAAGGGGGAGTACCCGTCTATAAGAGAGGTGAGGGTCACTTTAGGAAAATATTGAAATATTAATTTATTATACAAACATATTCAGTTTAAAATTGAATACAAAGGATATATTTAGAGGATAAGGTAATTTTGGGTCTAAAACCATTCATCCAAAAGTTTTATAAAGGTTTAGTTCACCATATTTACCATATCATTTTGATTTAACTCTTCGTCAAATAGTTTGTATTAGCCTTATATTCTTGTATTGTTATAATAAATGGATAATAAACTTATTATAAGAATCCAAGAGAATCCTAACTGGTTATTTTTTAACATATGTAACCATATAAACTTCCTTTGGCCGATCCACATATTTTCAGCAATATTATATCAATTAATAATATTGTATTTATTTTAAAATATCATTTAAGTCCATTTTGACAATATATGCTATTTAGTTTTTCTAAAATTCAAAAAAACAAGATTACCTCGAATAAAATAAAATAAATTATATATAACATATCATATTAACAAATACAATTATTGGAATGCATCAAAAATCTCCATTTTCATTTATTTTTATATTTATAATATCAATTATTTTAATCTTTCATTAATAAGGTATTTCATGCATTATTATTATGCTATAAATCAATATAATTATTAAATCTCTAAAAATTATAAATAAAATAAGATTCTGTAGGATATCTTTTTATCTTAATAATTAATATTTATAAAAGATTTTTTTATGTATAACCATATATTAAAAATGTCTTAGTTATGGAACATAGAATTTAACACTTTTAAGTATTCTTTAAATAAAATAATAATAAATGTCATAATCTATTAAATGTGGATCAGAAAGGAATATATTTTATTCGTATGGCTTATTTTGGTTTAAAAACACTTATCCAATATAATTAGGTCATGTGTTAGGGTAATTAACATATTATTTTTACCATTAATTACATTTTTTTATTTTAACCATGGTAAATAAAATTCAATAAAATATTATTCACTAAAAATTGATTTCATCCTATTGATAAACATTCAACATCTTGACCTCAATCATTTATCCCTATATTTTGAAAGTCAATTCAAAGAAATAATAATATTATGTTTTATGCAAATTTTTATTTGGGTGTAGAAGGTTGGTAAACTACGCTAAAATGTTCAATAATGATTTATACATCTAATTTTATTATAAAATGACTCAAATGAAATAAATATATCATATATAGGTATTATGTATCTTTTTTTAGATAAAATAAAATTAATGAATATAAAATATTATTCAATAAAAATTATTATTTTAAAAAATAATAGAGTGTTTTTCAATATTCATAAAAAATTGAACGATTTCTAAAAAATACCAAATATTCCAACATATCTAATTCTGATATTCCAAATTCAAAAATGATGTCTATTTTTTCAAATAAAAATCATTGATTTTTCATTAATTAATTTAATATTAATACTTATTGTCAAAACTAGAAAGCATGTTTTTGAGAAATAAAAACTTTTAAAAGATTGATGTGTGATTAGGTCCAGTTTAAATGTAAATTACCCCCAATGACCAACATTGAATTAAATGAGAAAAATATAATCTAATTATACATCAAACACTTTAAAATTTATAATTTAACACTAAAAAATATTTTTATTAATTTTTTTTCAATTAAAATTTACTATTTTTAACTATACATCAAAATATGAAAGATATCAGAAAAAATAAAATTTTAATGAAACTAAATTTATATATCTATCTTACAAACAAGATGTATATTTTTTCAAATTTAATATATATAATAGTTTCAAATATTGTATTTAAAAAATATTTTCCATTAAAAAGCGGTAAAATTGTATTTTTTGAAAAAAACTACCTTTTTTCAAAAAAATTGAATTTGTTCTTATATTATATATAAGAATCACATTGTATTTATATTAAAATTATATGGAGTATATAAAATTAAAAATGTAGTTAATACTATTCATAATCATTATCTTAACAACTAGTTTGATATGTCGTGGTGCGCTCGAACTCGGTGTTGTGTGTAGCACATGTTATTAAATTATTTTAAATAGATAACGAACTATGAAAATATGGGGTGTTAAATTCACACCTAAACTATGTGATATAATGAAAGGAGAAGGATTCCATACCACAAGTTCATGGGAAAAATTGAGAATGATATTGAATGTCTTCCTCCTAAAAAATGATAGGGAGAAAATGGAAATTCCATGACATAAACACCCCATATGCTTGGTAGTATTAGGATTCCAATTATCATATGGAATTGGTACTGGAAACCAGGATGAAAATGGGCCCACTAGATTTCCATTAGGTCCTTACTTTTTATTTATTGGATGAAGATAATATCCCAATTACCCCAACATCCTTCAAAATAATATACACTACTCTCTGATTCAATCATTCATACAATACATTCCTATGATAACTCATTGGATGTGTTCAAGCATTCATATTTACATTCAAAACTCCCTATAAAATTTTATCCCATTAAATATTTTAAATTATAAATTTATTTTATTACTTCCATTCTTTCTATATACATGATGTTATATTATTATGGTAATGATTATTTGATTAATAATTAACAATTTAGGTGCATGATAAAAAATAATTGGATATTAAAAAGATGTTGCTCAAACGATATGTCATTTTTGAACATAATCTCATTGATAATTGTTTTAATATGTGGAACATAAAAATATGGAAGCGTCATTAGTGAATAAAGATTTGATATGATATATATTAAATTAATTATATTAAATAGAAAAAAAATTAAGGTCGTGATTAGCCAAAAAATATGTCCTTTATTAGAATATAGTTTTTATTTTAATGAAGTAGACAGATTAAGTAGAAGGGATGATAAACAGTAGGAAGAATAAATATAAAGTGTTTTCTCAGGAAGTGGGAATTAAAATTATGTACAATATTTCTCTAGTTTCTTTTCATTAAATCATAATTATATTCCTTGTTATAATATATTAATGATGATAAAATATTTTCTAAATTTATATATAGTCGTAGATCCTCAATTGTTAACATGAATAGGAAATAAACATTGAGTATCCTAAATGTCTTTTTCATTGGAAAACATTAAATTTGGGTAAAAAATCTGTTCAAAAAACAATTTGTGTTGATGATTTTATGATGAAATGGTATTTGGATCTAGAATCATGTTTCTTATTAAATGAAATTAGAAAACGAAAGGTTGAGAACATCTTTTATATAGTATTTTTTAATGTTGAATCACTTATTTTTATAATCTATATTTATTATGTAATATGTTTTAATAAATAAGATTTTTTTTGAAATATTATTCAACTATATTGATAGATTTATATGATTTTTAAATATTTAAAAGGTTAAATTTTTATTCCACCTAAATGTTTTTTAAAGGATGTGCATATATTTATTTCTCAATTTAAGAATCATGAATATATTTTATAATAATATCAAAATGTAAAAAGAAATAGTTTTTGATCCCCAATTAGTGTTTAAAATTTTCTTCCCAAAATAAATTAATGTATCTTTTTAAATTATAAGGTGTTAAAAAATGATGAGATTATTATATTTTAACTACATTATTTATTGGGTAATGTTGGGGTTATAATATTACGAAAAAAGCAATCATAAGACACAATATGTATTCTTAAATTATTCATGAAAATTTGATTCTATGAAAAATTCATAGTTAATTATATTTATGGAAATAATATTCTAAAAATTGGATTTTAGTTGTATATACATTTGTATATATGTATTATGATGGATGTGTTGATGTAGTGAAGTCCACCAAAGGTGGAGTTTTACTATTGAGAGATAAGTTTGTAAGTTAACAAAAAAAGATTAATTTTACGTTTAGTTCAATATAAGTATATTATATTTAAGAAAATAAAGATTAATGATTCATATTATTAGGGGACATGAAATTTAATTTTAATTATATAATTTTCTTATTAGAGTAGGGGTCATTATTAGAATAAGGAATCAAAAAAAAATTCATGATAATGGAACATTTCAAATAGATGTTTTTGGTAATGGTTCCATTCATGTGAGGAAATTCAATTGATCAATAGATTTATAGAGAAGGGTTGTGAGAATAAAAACATAAATTTAGATATTTTCATCATGTATCACATTGATGGTCAGATGTTGCAACACAATTTCCCATAGAGTAGGTGTAACAATAAAAGATATCAAAATATTTTTTTATGTTAAGATGATATTTGATAGCTTTATCCATAAAAATCATTGAACTAATAAAATAACAAATTTATTTATTAATAAATTATTTTATATTAATAAATAATCTATTAAATTATGTTTTTTCGTCAATTAGTAAAAACATATGAAATATGAGTATGACAGCTTATCATTTTAAAAAAGGATTTTTTCTATAAAAGCAGTTTTCGTGTATATATATATATATATATATATATATAAGTATAATTAATTATTTTTTAATTTAAATTTAATGAAAATATAAAAATATTTATTTCCACATTAAATGATTAAATAGGGTTAATTTTTGAGGGTTTTCTAAAATAATTAGTTTTTAGTTGAATTGTAAAAACATGATTTTCAAAATACCATATCTTTTATGATTAAATCATAATAAAAGAATTACTTAACTATTATTGAAACATGGTATATATTAAAAATATAATTTTAATTTAATATCAATCAGCTAAAAATACTATATTTCGTTTATTAATACTTTGTTTATCTTTATTAAAATCTAATATAATATCATACAGAAAAAAATTTAAATTTTCTATATTAAAAATAAAATTTCATCACTACTATAAAATAAATATTTCAAAATTTATTAATATTTCAAAGGAACATACATGTAATATTTAATATGATTAATTTGATTTGTGGTCATAGTTTTATAATTTATATGATTATCATCCTTGACTATAATAATGGAAAAAATATTATTTTGAATCAAATTATTTTATTTTTAATTTTAAAATATTTTAGTAAAATAATTTCATATAATATCTAAAATAAGATAAATCTAAATTTTAATATTATATATAAATATATCATCCAGAAAAAATATTAAATCAATCATAAATAAAATTTCAAAAAACTTAATTGAGAAAAATAATTTTTTCCATGAATTTTTTTTGAATATATGGAATGATTTAATATAGAAGATAATTTTTACATATTTAAAAACTGAATTGTATGAAATTGAAATAAAATTTAGGTTCCCCACACCAAATTTGTGTATGTGGTTTAGGTATATATTTTTATTAAAATATTTATTACTTAGATGAGGGCTACAAACATTAGAAAAATAGGAAATGATAGAAATGATATAACCTAATATTAAATTACATAAAACATGTTTAAATAATGTTTAAAATTGTATTTATAGAATTAATTGACAATATAAAATTAAAAAGTCAATTATTTCTTATTTTTACTCATTTTACCCTTCAAAAGTGATATTTCCATATTAAAGAATTATTGGTGCTCAAAAAGCATCCCATTAAATCAAATATAAAGGTGGATACATACACCCCTTTATAGAACACCCATTACTATGAATTTATTTATAAAAAATAAAATTATTATCCTTCAAAATTAATTTCTCAGTTTTTGTATCCTTTTCCCTCAGTTATATATCATAATAACCATATTTCTAAGGCAGCTTTCCAAAGAATGGTCAAGCTATGAAACTGAGTATTAATTAATCATTCTCCATTCCTTCTTAATATTTCTATTCCAAACATAATGTTTTCATAGTAATATAGTCTAAATGGAATATATAGTACAATTATGTGATATGGTATTAATTTTATGTCTATTATAAATTCCTTCCCATCAACTTAGTGAAACAAGTGTTGGTTAATTTTTCAATTGTTTATAATATTTCATCCTCGAAGCAATGTCATCTATTTTTTACCACCGAATATATTTAATAGATATATGGAATAAATTTAAGAATTAATATTCACTAGAGATTTTAATAATAATAATCAAAATTTAATTTATTATTCATCTTTATTCACTATAATTTAATGGGAATAGAAAACAATAGCATTGAGTTGTATAGACTACCACATCCCCAATGTATCAATTTTCCTCTTTCATAATCACTTTCATTATTTAACCATCCCACAAAAAATCATATTAAAAACCATAAATATATATATAATATCATTAAAAATATTTTTTATTTGTATTTTGTTAAAATAAACTAATTATAAACCATTAAAACCAATAAATTTTTGGTATGATTACAATTGTTTCATTAAAATATCCTACCTAAACTATGAAAAAAAATAATTGTGGTTAATAATGAGTTCATAATTTAAAATATTATTATATATTAATAAGAAACTAATTTTGGATTTTGAGTTCATTAAATAAAATATTATGTTTTTGACTAATATTTATATTCCAAATATATAAAATTGCAGATAAAGAATTAATATATATATAATGAAAATTTAAACAAAATTTTTTTATAAATTTATAGATATTAATATGTTTATAATATAGGTGATTAAAATAGTTATCCATGATTTACATTTGAATCAAGTAGTGGTAGTAGGAACTTGTGGTGGGGTTGTTCTGTCTCATAATGTATTCCCATGAATCATATTTCTAATTATTGGCCACAATTTATTTGAAAGTTCATATTATATTCCCTATTTTCTTTAATAAAAATGAATATACTAAATTTAATTTTAAATAAATGTCTATTTCATTATAACCCTATTAATTTATTTCAAATCATATGTTACCATTTTTCTAGGTTTTTTTGGTATCTCAATTATGATTCTTTATGTTATTAATATTATTTTTGAAATTATTAAATATAATTTGAACACATTCTTCAACTAGATTTTATTTTCAAATTTTTCAACAGATATAAATTTCTACCACATAAAAACATTTCCATGTATTTCTTGATTCATGATTTATGTCATGCATAAGCAAATTAGTTAACTCCATTCCACATTCATTGAGACAAAATATTATTCCCAGAGAGTATTTCATATATTTTTGATAGATTTTAATATTTCATATTCAATAGAATATTATTAATATTATAATTATTAATGATTTATTTTTTAAATAAAATATTATTTCTTAATGAATACTATTGTTATAAATGGGAAATATTTTTCAGAATGAATATTATTTCTTTTAAATATTGGTTTCCCTCCTTTTCAATGTTCTTTATTCACCAAAATTTTATCCTTTATTATATTGAGTCCAAATATGATTCCACTATCATAAATTTTCTACAATAAATTATTTTTATTGAAATTGAACTTTTTTACACAATTATCCATTTGGATTTTAGAAATTTTATATTTCAATATAATAAAAAAATCTATGATTTGAAAAAAAAATTGATTTAACATCAAATCCAAATTCTAATTTGATATCATTTATGCATTTTTTATGTGATATAATAAATAATTATATTTAAAAGTAAAAAATTTCAAAAACCAATTCCCTATATCAATTTTAAAAAATAGTTTCATTGTAATGACTCCTTAATTGATTTTTCCTTTTAAGAGAAAAGGATTAAAAAAATCCCTTAAAATTTTTGATAAAATTTTATCTTTTTCATGGATTCTAATTTTTTTTTAAATTATATAAATTAATATAACTTTAAAATTTATAAAAAAATTCTATAGTGACTGAAACGTTTTCTATTATTATAAATAAAAAGTTTTCTAAATATAAAAATTACTTTGTCAATATATGTTATTAATTTTCACTTAAGGATTTATTTCCATTGAAAATATTTCCCTATAATCATCGTGTAAATGATAATACAAGATAAACTTTTGGGGTTATATTATTATGAATGGCAAGAAAATTTATTGTTGAGGTCTAGTTGGGTGATATAATTTTTAATTATTATGAGACCCATTTTATACAGATGGGGTATTAATGTGATGATATTTTATTGATTTATTTAAAGAAGCCTTGTTTGTAGACAGTAATGATGATATCATTTTTATTGTATAAATCTTTGATAATGATCAGGTGTTACTACACCAACTGAGGTCTTGTGTCTAATAATTCCTTCAGATGGTTGTGTTCAATATGGAGCTGATATTGCATTGTTCTGATATAACTCTATGATGGATTGGGTCTAAAAAACCTAGAGATAGGTTCTGTATGATAAATCACATATATTTTTTCGGTAATATAAATCCCTTAGACTACTTTTTTCTGATAAATATAATATATATTTTGGGGCCTATAAATGTATAAGATTATTTGGATCCATTAATGACAATGAATCCACAGTTTCAATATTAAATTACTTCAGATAATAATTTTAGTTTAGATATTTCATTCATAAAAATACGGAGATTGTACATTATTTTTTCCATAAGACAATTAGAAAAAAATCATTTACTAAGAACTTATTATGATGCCATTACTGAATTGGCTCAAAAAGTTATAATTTTCATGAGCTACTTTTTATAAAAAAATTATTGTCATTGTATTTTTCATGGACATGGGGTTTTCCCATACAATTTCCCATTTATTATTATCCCTGACTCAGTATTATCATTAATAATTCCTGACATTTTCATCGATGGTAAATATTCTATCATATGTGAATACATTTCATAATATAACTATATATGAAAAAATATTGGTATTTTATGTTCCCTTTATGTTGAAATTAATCAACTATCTATGATTATCCATAAACATATGATATATTATATGATAGGATGTTGACCAGCTCCTCCCCAATAACCGTTTGAGATCACCCATTTCTTATGTGACATTTCTGTAGGCTATAATGATATGTATAACATTTAATAAATCATGAATGGGTTCTACATATTTATATTATTTTAAATGTTCACATTAATTATAAAATTAAATGATTATAAATATAGTCCTCATACATATTAAATCAATGTATATTCACATTGTGAGATATTCATGTGAGATGTAATACTAGTGTGATGTTTCATCACGATTAACATAAATCATCTCATTATATATCACTATTAGTTTTTAAAATAATTTTCGTAGCACCACTCTCGATTGTTTGACTCCTAGGTTTCATAGTCGTCTGTCTCACATTGTTTAATTGGTGAGACACTTTAATAGAGTAGGTTTCCTATGTTGGTTATTTATTTGGATTGCATTGTGACATTAGTATGGAGGGATGAATTCTGGCATGTGTTGGTTGAGGGGGTGATCCATCTGTCTGGTAGTGTCATTCTACGATGGGCTTGAAATGTGTGAGGTTTTTCCATGATGTAAGATATTTACATGGGAGGTTAAGTATCATATAGTAAAATTTAATCATGACTTATAGGTTCACATAAGGTCTATCACTTATTTTCATTATTATATGTTGGTAGTTTCCTGTTTTATCATCGGGGTCTTTAGTTTTTTCATGGAAAGGGTTGATGGGAGGAAGTAATTTTTTATAGACTTTTCTCACACATGAGCCTCTTATATTCCACAGAGATATGGGAAGTTATACATCTATAAAAGTTGTTATTTTTTTGTATGTTACTACATATTATTCCTTCAATTTTAGTTTCCCTAAATTTTACCTACTCTTTTGGGGTTGATCATTTTATTTATATGGATTTGGGTTTCAGTGATTCATTCAATGAATCATTGTTCATTAGACACTATATGATTAGAATTTATTTCAATGTGTTTAAATTATGTATTGAGATGGTGAATTCACACTATTTCATTTCATTACGATGTTCCATGTGTTTGAAATAAGTGTGATCACCCCATTGCTCATGGTTTTATTTGAAGGTTGTCTCCCTATTAGATTTTATGTATTTTTAGATATTCAAATTAAATATTGTAATTAATTATAGTTTTTAAGAATTAATTGAATACATTGTTATGGATAAATATAAGGCATCAGGTTTATGGATGATTGAAATTTGGACTATGACGACATAGTATTTTTAAAAAGGAAATGGATGAACCCATGAGTCTGAGATTATTAATTTTTTTGAAAGGAAATGGATGAACCCAAAATATTCTAAATGAAATGAAATGAATGAATATACATGACTTTTTTTGTTGAGTTATGATCCATTTAATTGGATTATGGGATCTAGTGATGTTATGAAAATTATATTGATTAGTTACTATGTCACCATGTGATGTAGATGTAAAATGGATTGAAGGGAGATAATTTATAGGTTAATGACATTGATTTGTGACCTAAATGGTATTAGATTGACCGAAATTTCTAGTTGGGTTGCTGAAAATGCATAGTCTCTATGGTAATGGGGAGAGGAGTAGTTTTCACATATAACATTTAAACACCCTTTGAGAGGGTGGATGAGATGCTTTCTGAGTAGAATTTTTAATAACATTCCTTCTAAACTATATTCTATGTAATGAATAGAGTTACCTTATAGAGTTGTGTTTGTGGGCTCTCCAATGGGACATGTGAATGGTGCCTGAGTTTTTTACATAACTCCATTCTATATTACATCATATGTGAATTCATAGGGGAATAGTGTGAGATGGATTCAGATAGTTTTAGATGAACTAGTACGTGTTTTGATAGATATTTATTCTAGAATCTTAAATATTATAATTGATTAGACAACTATGATGATAATATATAATAGTTTTTTATATATAGATTATAGTCAATATGTAGAGTTTTATGGGTCACGGTCAATTTGATTACCTTTACAATAAAGAAAATGACATTGACGATTTCAAAATATTGTGTTTGGTGATAGCTTTAGGGAGAGAGGATTTCCATGTTGTATGATTTTTAGGTTTTCCAGATTTTGTGTGATCATGACCCTGAGCATTTTAATGGACAAATAACTATGAGTAGAGAGTAAACCCTAGTCTATAATTGATAATACCTAATTTCTATTATGGATAATGTATTCCCTTTTTTCAAATGATCTGTATCTTGAATAGGGACTGTCACACCCCAATGTTTCCAAATGATATTTTAGATCATTAATATAAGGAAGACTATTACCATGAGTTTCCAAATGACCCATTTTAATGAATCCTGCTAAATTGAATACATGAATAGGGTTTTAGATTATAGTTTTAATTCTCCTTGATAGTATGAAATAAATTCAAGAATGTATGGTCGATCAAAGGTGTCTCAGATGAACATTAAATTGATTGTGATTTATTTTGATGAAGTTTATGATTTATTTATTAATATATCATATAAAATTTCATATTTGATAGATTTATTATTTATATTTGGGACCCCAGTGGTGGTTCCCTACAGATCTGTACTCAGACGCATCCTAGTATGCAATAAAACTTGTATACCTTATAGAAACCCTTATTTACATGATCATGTAGTGTCGAGTTCTGATAATATATATTTTTTCTAGATATAATATAAATATTCATGATATATATATTATGGATTTTGTGGATATTATTACTGTGTCCATATAATTTATTAATTCTATTGATTATAAATATATATTTCATATGATTGGGTGACCTGCTTGAATGTATTATGTTATACTACATTTTCATTCATTATAGATTTTTTACATCCCCTTGAATAATAAAATTTAAACAGTGATTATTTAATGATATTCTTATTTTATTATACTACAATAAATGGGTGTAATAATTTATTTATAAAAATGTGGACCATCAATGTAATTCACATACTTATGAAAAGTGGGGAGGCATGCCTTAGGATTTATGAGGTACTGGTTTAGACACTCGGAGAGTGGTCCTTACTCATTGTTCAACAAATTTATAAAAGAATATTTTTAGTTTTTAATTATATTTTGGTCTGTGGTATGAAGTTATATGGGAACATTTTCAATCTTATAATGAACCTAATATTGGTGCATCAAAAACTACTTTTAAAATAGTAGGTTCATGTTACTTGGTATATTTGATTATTGTTCTTAGTTTTCTCAATTATAACTGAGATATGTATACATGTATGTTATGTATATTTTATATTTTCCTTTTTTCTTTTTTTCTTTTTCACCATTGGAATGTAACATGTGTACATTCTACAATCTTGGTATGTAGGCCCCACAAGTAATTTTTTTACATGAGTATGATATATATCATTAAATATGATGGTTCAGATGTTTAATTATTCATTTCATAATCATATATTATTTTTCTATATATCATGTTTGGTAATTCAACTTAGAAGTACCATGACATATATTCTATTTATTATTGGTCATGTGGGTCATATGAAGTGATACCTTATGGAAATTCCTATACAATCCCTATGTGTATGGAATATGAAACTAACCCTTCATGGATATTTATAATAACATTTTTAATTAAATATTAACACCACACATCAAAATGGATTTCGGTTCTATTTCAGAATGTGAAAAAATAAAAGACTATGTTTTCCCGAAGAAGATATTTGTTAAATTATAACAAACCAATATATATGTCTGTGAATAATATAATATATAATTTAATAGTATATGATTATTAGATTTAGAGTGTTAAAATTACTTGAGGTTCTATAGTATTGTGGTCTTCTATTCATTGGATTATTTTAATGTTTAAAAGGTTTGTTAAAATAAAGAATGTTTTTCAATGACATGAGGAATCATGATCATTGATTGTTGGAGCTGTGATGGAAATATCATCATAGAATATTATAAATTTGTAATAATTATCTTATAGTTGTTGATCATGTTAAATTAAATTGATTGATCAATCTGTCAATAATTTTTTGAAGAATGTATTTGGGTGATTTTAGTTAAATGATACTTTTAATCATGTCGTACAAGTATAGCATGTCAAATTTTTTCTCTATGGTTCAATGAAATAATACTAATGGTAGAAAGAATCTGGATAAATATCATGGTTTTATATATTATTACAACCATTACGTTTAGAGAATATTTGGGGTTTATCTGGATTATTTATTCCTAGATTCCATTTGTTCATGGATTAATTAGTCTATATCTCGAGGAGGGGAATGTGTGTCATAATATGAATGATTTCATTTCATGGTTGTTAATTGGTATAATGGAATACATGTTGTGGCGGTTGGACCATATTTTATAAGATGAATTGACCATTATTTGATATTTAATTTCATATGTTTTTAAGAATGATAATATTTTTATGTGAGAATTGGTGGAGATTATTATTTTGCATTGATTTTCAGGTATAAGTGTAATGACCATGTTTGGTGATAAATTATAGTAATTGATAAAGGATTTTCCTTAGTAGTATTAACCTTTTCAAATTTGGTTCATGGGTGGGATGAGAATGATTAATGTATTAAAGATGATTCATCAGGATGTTCGAGTGTTGATAAATATATATAGTATGTTCCTTATTGATTACGAGAGTTAATATTTAAATTAAATATCATATTGAATTCAAAAAATGGTATCATGATTAATATTTAATTATTTGATTCGAGGGTGATTCATATTCAATACTTGAGGGTACTCATGATTGGATTATGGTAACATATATAATTAGTCAAGGAACTTCCCTTGAAATTAAAATGAATATTTTATACAAATATCAGTGTAGGTGTATGTATATTTTGAAATTTCAATTGGTATTTAAAAATAATGATCAAGATATTTGATTAGAATTGGATGGGTGAGAATATGTGTTAATAAAAATCTTTATTAATACGAGTTTTGATGTTTACTTTTAATGTAAAAATGTGTAGTGGGATGAATCTTCACTGATGGTGGATTTGAAGAATGATGAATTAATTTCACATAGTGAATCAGAAAGAGGTGAGAAACATGTCTTATAAACTGTCCTATATGAGTTATTTATTATAGTATGGAGTGTTAAAATCTATGGGAATAATTTATTGATTCCATCTTATTGTCTTGACATAAATTGGTTTGGATGAGATCAATACATATTTTATTGATGTTGATAAGGTGAAGCGTGGATTTTAATAAATAGTTCTCCATGTGTGTGGATTTGTGTAAGAAAAATTTCATTATCCATTCTAGGATATAACATCATGAATTAACAGTGAATTATGGTATAGGTAAGCTTGTAATTAATGGTTAATGAACCACTGATGATTCCCAATGATGAGGTGTGTTATGGTGGGGACATATTAATAACATTAATTTGTAAAATTTTGGATGTTTAGAGTGAATTATTATTTTATTTCTATATATTTAGGTTTTTTTAGGGATCCATGATTCAAATTTGAATTCAGATATAGGGAACATATAATGAATATGATTTTGGATGTGGATTTATGTTTGGATGGAAATTAAAGTGCTTAGGTGAACGTTCGAGAACGGTTGAGTGGCTGGTAGTTGAAATATGTAATTTATATACAATTTCATGTTTTGATGGCTCTAAAACATCTTATAGAAGTGATTTTCCATCCACATTGACAGAAAACAATGCCATGAATGAGGACGCAGTATAGTGTATTCATCAATGGTTTTTAGCATGGTGTGAACCATTACAACCACACTACGGTAGCAGTTGGATGATGGGTCAAAGCATATTCCTATTCATGTCATGCTGATTGAGACATATGGTGTAGGAGGTCACACTACGATGGATAAGAAGGCATTGGGCAGTGCCCCTTCCCTTGTGTAATTCAAATCGTAGTCGGTGTTGTAGTTTTTTTCATAAGTATAGGTATTTCTGTCTTCTTTCATTAGGGTCTTTAGTTTTATTAAATAAGGGCAAAAATATGATTCCATTTTAGATAACATCTCTTATTCTCATCACATTCATCAGTCCACATGGAATTAGGAGTTTCATTTGTGTTTCTATGGTAATTTTCTGTACCTTCCACCATCATCCTTCTGTTTTGTATTCAGTGTATCTATAGTCTTCCTTTTTATATATTTGTTTCATTGTCTCTGACATATGGTTTCATTGATTACTTCACCACCACATGGTGAAATCATAACAATAAAATATTTTTTACTCGGTTTAGTGAGAGGATAGCCTATGGTGGTGAATACATATATATTACACTAAAAATCGGATATAAATGAGGTTCTTAAATGTGATTCGCAGAAACACTGATAAATATTTCAAGGATATCATATATACGGTAGGTTTTTACAAAAACTACATTCAAATGTTTTATTTTATTTTATTTTTTATTTTTTCAATGTTATAAAAAAATCACAACTTGATTTGTTTTCAAATATTTTTAAATTCATTTTTTGTGGAACATTTTCAAAGTCATAAAAAATATGAAATTGTTTATATATTATTTATTATCCATTTATTATATATTATTTATCACTTATTTTATATTTTTATTTATTTATTGAGTTAATATTTATTTACTACTTATTTATTATATAATAATTAAATATTCATTTTAGTTTAATATTTTTTTCATTCATTTTCTGTAACGTATTATTTATATTTTGTTTTTTATTAATTATTAATTATTTATTATTTATTTATATGTTATTATTTATTATTTATTGATTAATAAATCGTTATTTATTTATCAAAGATTAATTTATTATATATTAATAATTTTTTATATATTAATAATTTTTTATAATTTTTTATTTTTTTATAAATTTACTAATATTATATTGTTAAATAAATATTTATTGATAATTATTTCACTTTAAAACTATTAATAACGTATTATTTTATTATTATTTATTAATTATATAATCATATCTAGTTGAATTATATAAATTTTTTTATTAAATTTTAATTTCTAATTATTATTAATTATTTATGGACATATTATATATTTATTTACTAATTTTTATTTATTTATTATCATTAACTATTTATTTTTAATTATTCATTAAAATTTATTTATTACATATGGGTAATTATTTATTTATTTATATTTAATTTAATTTATAATTGAATTGTTCCATATTTTTTTGATAATTAATAATAAGAAGAAGAATAATTAAATTATTCTTAAAATTATTCTACTTTTTATTTAATAATATTATTGACGTATACCTATTTATATATATATATAAGTATATATAAACTCTACTAACTCCCCACATGAAGATCACACAAGAGTGGTAATGTCAATGCAGAATAACCAAGAGCTACGATGTTCATATCTATAACAATTCATAAATGAATATATGATGATTTAATACATGGGTTATGAATGAATTATAGGACAAAAAATATACAAAAAATATATAAATAAATAATATGACTAAAAATAATACGTAATAAATAATAAACTAAACATAATGATAATTAAAAATATTAAAATAATAATAATAATAATAATAAATATGTAATATTAATAATAATATATAAGAATAAATAAAAATAATGATACATTATATTAATAAATAACAATTATAATTAATAATATAGTAAATAGTTTATTAAATAATTAAAAAATAAATATTAATTAAATATGTATTTAGAAATTAAAAATAAAAAATTAATGATTAAATAATTACATAAAATTTTTAAACACTGAAAACCTAGTATTAGAAAACCGCCACACAAAAATATATAATAGTTTTAAAAACCACCATGAAATGTATCACAAAATCCCATAATGAGGTGGCATGAAGAACCATCGTGAAATGATTTATAGTCTGTTGAATCCATTATTAAGTGGAAAAAATTGCCACTAAATTTCCTTTCTTATAGTGATATTTATATATCATTTTGACGAAAGCCCATGTCTCTATAAGAGTGTACATAACCATGTTTCTCAATATTTCAGTGAGTCGATGTCACACTGTGACATTTTATTCAATTATTCCTTTTTTATTTATATGTAATAATAAATCACAATTTTTCATGAATAATTTAATTGGGCGATATGGATTAATATTGGGCCTTATACTTAAAGATAGTAATTGAATAGACATTGATGAGAGAGGGTGTGAGTGTATGAATATTTTTCTAAAGGAATGAACATTTCATATGAGGTAGGTGTACCATATTCTTTTCCTTATGGTTAATGTTTTTTATGAATCATTTGATGTGTGTTCTTTATAAATTTTGAGATCAACCATTTTTATGAAATAAAATTTTATTTGAAAATTAAATGGATGTAGATTGATTAAGTGCAATGGGAGATAATGGACCCCTGAACATTAGCTTAGTAACTCAACATTCGATGGACGATGCCTTGATTATAAATATCTTCTATGTAAAATTTGGACCCCTAAGGGGTATTAATTTATGAAAAATAATTAATATAAAAGACCTGGTGAAGGGTTTCTTTGATATATATGAGTATAAAATGTCCTCTAGTGATTCATTCAAAATGTGATCACTTGGTTACTATCTCTTCAATGGGAGATTATGTTTTTGTGGTTTATAGGAGAACCACTATAGTTGTAGGGGATTTTAATGAGACAAAAATATCAGATATTAGTATCCTTGGTATAGAATTCTAGTTGCAAGATTATTATGCCTTGTAATGGTAGTGGTATGACTCAATGTCTCTTATACTATGGAGCACCATTATGATATATAATTACAATCTAGTTGAGGTCCATGTATGGTATATGTTTTTAAGGAGAACAAAATCTTAGTTCTGGATAGAGAGATATGATGTACTCGTTCTGGGAGAACACACTCCACAAGTACTTTGAGACCATGATTCCCATATGAGTATCACAACCATGTCATGGGGTGATTCTGAAAACTCAGTCTGAGCTAATCCGCTAAGCAGAGGATCGGCACCCATGTAAGGTTGGACACGTCGATACAAAGAACTCTACCTAGGGTTCCAGGAATGAATAGAGGATCTTGCTCTAAGTCTCACAGAGGGGATTCCAACAACTCTATTCAGGAAGTCTTGTTGAAGGGATCATACTCTTGTATAATGTAAATGATACTAGAACCTTCAGTGAAATGGACAAGGGTACGAACCCTAAGAAAACTAGTCCATGTCACAAAATACAAGTGGCTCAAGCCATGTAAGATTGGTTACATGGCGTGTAGTATGGTTTCACGCCGTGCTCCTTGACCCTGGGTACTGCCCGTGTAACAGCCCGTGTTGTCTGTCCAGTCTGTGTAGTATTATACTACACGGCATGTAGAAAAATCACACGCCATGTTCCTTGACTCCGGTTACTGCTTGTGTATACCGCTCGTGTCATCAGTTCATTGTTGTGTAAAACCTAACTACACGGCGTGTAGAAGAATCACACGCCGTGTTCCTTGACTCTGGGTACTGCCCGTGTATATGGCCCATGTCACTCGGCCTGTCGAATAGAAAGTAACTACACTGTGTGTTGAAGAATCACACGCCATGTCCGAGCACCTGGGGCTCGCTCCGTGTATGCTGGCCATGTCCCTGTACACGGCCTCTGTCCATGTCCGTTTTTCCAGCTCGTGTACCAGTACACGGGGTATCCCGTGTAGCTGGTCGGGTCTGTCTGGGGAGGGGTATACACTCCGTGTCCTTGGCCATTTACCCAACCCGTACCCGTGTACTCCCAGAGTACACGCCATGTTGTCCGTAGATGACCACACACTATGTAGCCCATACTACACGGCGTGTAGTCGGGATTATTTTAGAAACACCATCTTCTTCCTTGCGTCGTGGCTGAACCTCCAGATCCTCTGTTTCTCATCCGTTCATCCCGATACACCAGGGATTGGTTTGTTTCATCATACAAACATCGTAATGGGTGTTTTTGGCTCTTAAATCGGATCCTAACCTTGGAACGATCCATCCGAAGAAAAATGCCTGAAAACATATATCTCCCGATCCGCTCCGAATCGCCAGCTGAAACCATTGTCGCACCTCCGTTACATCGTTCCGGGGATGGATCTTCAATATCGTATCGATGCGCCAACAAACGAATGTGAAATGATCGATTTTCTACATGAATGCGTAGAACACAACAACGAAAGCGAGGAAGAAATAAATAAAAAATCATAAAAGAGGTACGAACCTCAATCATTGTTCGTGTCGATTCAGGTTCGTCGCCGTTAGATCAAAAACTGAACATCCTAAAAATCCCTAAAATCACAGTCCCACAAGAAGTATTGATCCTTTGGATAATCTGTTCTTGGATTAGTCCACGTTCATCGGGGAAATCAAAAATTGGGAGGGAAATCAAAAAAAATCATCCTACTTGGATCCCTGGCATTCGTTGGTGAAGATATGATCGACGTGTTGTCATCGTCGGCGAAGGTCGTCAAGAACACCATCGCCGTGTTGGGAGGTTTTCTCCAGAGCCTCTAGAGCCCCTAGGGGAATTTAGGGTTATGGAAATTGTAACCCTGATCCCCTGCAAAATCTCCATTTAAGAGATAAGAGATTTTTTTGTAGCAAAGATTTAAATAAAATATTTTAATTAAATATTATATTACAGTTGCGCCCAAAAATATGATTTCACAACCGACATATTCTGGCCACTATTAGGCCTCGCCTGAGGTAAAATCGCGGTTCTGAACGCAACAGTTCCCTCATATTTCTAATCCGAGTACCCGTTTGGGAGTTATTTCACTTTTTCATTAAAACATCATGCACACATTATTTAATTAATAAATTAAATTCAAACATTTATTCCGGGCTCACTAGGCCACAGAACTGTGAGCCGTCTCAGAACCTGGTCTCGAATTAATTCCCATAAAATATTAAAATAATACATGGAAAAATCTGGGACATTACATCACATCCACATTAGGGCGTTTACGTCCTCGAAAAGCCAAATCAAAGGCTACTGAAAAAGATGTGGGTACTACACGCAAATCAGAGCCTCCCACTCCCACGTGCTCTCCTAGAGATTCCCATGCTGCCTCTGGACACACACTAAGGGAATAGCTCTCCATCGAAGGATCTTCTCCTGATGATCCTCGATCTCCACTATTTACTCAGCAAAGGTCGATCCATCATCGATGTCCACCCCGCCCCAGTCGATAACGTGCGATGGATCATGCACGTACCTCTACAACTGCGACACATTGAAGACGTTGTGTACCTAGTCCATATAAGGAGGTAGAGCTAAGCAATATGCCACCTCGTCAACTCTACTCAGAATCTAGAAAGGGCTGACGAACCTCAGATATAGCTTGCTGCCTTGGACAAATCTCTGCAATCCCCATTGAGGTGAGACCCGAAGGAACACGTGGTATCCTTCCTCAAAATCCAAGGGTCTCCGCCTCCTGTCAGCATAATACTTTTTCCGACTCTGTGCAGTCTTCATACTCTCTTGGATGACCTGAACCTTCTCTGTAGTAGCTCTCACTATTTCTTTTCCTATATGTGCTGGCTCTCCCGGTTCAGTCCAGCAAAGCAGTGACTTGGAAGGTCTCCCGTGTAGAGCCTCGAATTGTGCCATACCAGTAGTGGAATGATAGATGTTTTTATAAGAAAATTCAACCAGTGTTAGATGATCCTCCTAGTTATGACTGAAGTCAGGTATTCAAGCTCGATGCATATCCTCCATGACCAGGATGGTCTGCTCTGTCTGACCATCAGTGTGGGGATGAAACGTTGTGCTCAAGCGTAACTAAGTCCCAAAAGCTTCAGCAGATCCCTTCCACAACTGGGATGTGAAATGAGCATCCCATTCATAGACGATCATGTATGGAACTCCATGAAGTTTAACTATCTCTTGCACGTAGAGGCGTCCCAAGCTCTCTACTGAACTCTTATCCCGTATGGCTAGGAAGTGGGCCCACTTGTTGGGTCGATCAACGATCACCCAGATAGCATCGTGTCCCCCAGACTTACATAGTAAACCTGTCACGAAGTCCATGGATATCCCATCCCACTTTAACTCTGGCACCTCCAGGGGCTAATTCAATCCTTCTGGCACCTAGTTCTCAGCCTTTACTTGCTGACAAATAAGGCAGCGAGAAACAAACTATGCCACACACTACTTCATTCCTGGCTACCAGAACTGACGTCAGTGTTCCTGATACATCCTTTCCATGCCCATATGCAACGCCAATGGGGATGTATAGAGCACCCTTAGAACCTCCTCCCACAATGTCACTAGTACTACTGTACGCCCTCTAAAAAGAACAATGTGCTCCCCACCTTCTGAATATCCATTAGCTGCAACACCTGTGGATATCTGAGCATGTTGAGTATCATATCTAGCATCCTCATGTGGAGCTTCCCTGACTCGTTGTAAGAGTGGAGGGGTAACAACCATCGACTGAAGGAAAGCTTCCTCATCTCTTTCCACGAAGGATAGCTGTAAAGAGGCCAACATCCTCATCGCCTCATCTAGTAACAACAAACTATATTTCTTTCTGTGAGAATCTGCCACAATGTTCCCCTTCCCAGGTGTGTAAACAATCTCAAATTCGTAATCCTGGAGGAACTCATGCCATCGCCTTTGTCTCAAATTTAGATCCTTCTAATAAACGATATATATGAGACTCTTGTGATCAGGGTAGATGGTAAAAAGACCCCCCCATCAAGTAGTGCTACCACATATTCAACGTAAAGACTACCGCTGCCAACTCAATATCATGGGTCGCATAGTTCTGCTCATGTGGATCAACTGACGTGATCCATATGCAATCAATTCTTGCCTCTGCATCAGGACACAACCAAGCCCAGTTCATGATGCGTCGCAAAACACTACGTACTCGACACCCTCCTCCGGTAACCTCAAGATCGGGGCACTCGTTAGACTATATCTCAACTGCTGGAAGGCCTGTTGACATCTCTCAGTCCACACGAAAGGTTTCCCCTTTCAGGTCAAAGTTTTTGTGGTTGATGAAATCCTGGAGAAATCAAGAATGAATCTCTGATAGTAGCCTTCCAACCTAAAGAATCTCCAGACATCTGTCACGCTCCGAGGTGGCTCCCATTCTAGTACTACCTCTACCTTGGTTGGGTCTACTAATACATCATCTGCTGAGATAACATGTACCAGGACGTGGACCTCTTGTATCCAGATCTGCCACTTCAAGAGTTTCCTGTATAACTAGTTCTCATAGAGTGTGTCCATAACCATCCTTAGGTGTCTCGCGTGCTCCACCTCAGATGAAGAGAACAGAAGGATATCATCGAATAAGACCACTACGAACCAATCTAGATGGGGCTGAATGATCCGGTTCATGATTCCCATGAACACTGTCAGGGCGTTCATTACGCCAAAGGGCATCACCAAGTACTCATAGTGACTGTAGCGGAATCCGAAAGTTGCCTTCAGTATATCCTCATCCCGAACCCGCAATTGGTGATAGCCTGATCGTAGATCATCCTTCGAGAACTATCGTGACTCTCTCAACTGGTCAAAGAGGTTATCAATCATCGGTAATGGATACCAGTTCTTTATGGTCACCTAATTCATGCGCCAGTAATACACACATAGACTCACGCTCCTTTTTCCTTCTTGGATAATAGCACTGGGGCCACCCAGGGTAAAACGTTGGGTCTCACAAAGCCCTTCTTATGCATGTCGTCTAGCTGCACATTCAGCTCACAAAGCTCTGCATGAGATATCCAATATGCTGATGCAGATATCAGTGTCCTCTCAGGTTGCAACTAAATGCAGAATTCAATCTCCTGATAGGGAGGTAGTCCGAGGAAATCTTCTAGAAAGACTTCCTCATACTCATCCACTACTATTGGAAACTGGAAACTCGTAAGATCTATTGTGCCAAGGGATAAGCTAGCCAACTGATGTGAAATCGGTTGTGTCTTCCTATGCTCAAGTCCATCATGGGCTACCTGAGTCTCTTTTTCACCGACAATAGAGAACCTCGTCCCATCACTGCAGACACACTGTACACTTTGCCTAAAACATTCGATCTAGGAATGAATAGTGGATAGCCAGTCCATACAAATAATGACATTGTAAGGCCTCGATGATACCAATAAGAGGTTACAACTGAAACTCTTACATCCAAGGGTCAGGTCACACTATCTGCAAAGGTGTGTGATCATTGAATCTTCTCCAGTTAGTGTTTCTATGTGTAAGAGTTGAGTCAATGGATCAACTGAAATATCAAGGTCTCGAACAAGATAAGAAGCCAGAAACGAATGACTAGCACCTCTGTCAATCAGTACGGTAGCCAAAATAGAAAATACACAAACTGAACCTCTAATCATTCCGGGAGTACCTGGGTTATAAGTCTCTACTGCCTGCAGTTGTCCCTACCTCTATTTACCTACTCCCTGAGCCTGGGGTGGAACTCCTAGGCTTGGTGGTGGTAAAGGGTCAAAACACTGACTATCCCTAGCGGCTCTCCCAACTCATCAACCTCCTATGCCGCCTCGCGGATCAGTCAGCTCCACATATTGCCTCTTCCTCGGTGGTCCATCCACTGCTCTCGTGTCAGTAGTACAGATGGTGAGAAAATATCAAGCGAGATGTCCCCTTCCATCACATGAGTAGCATTTCCCCTCTCAAGAATGGATGGATGCACCCTGTGAATCTTATACAGCAGATCCCCTGTCATGGGATCTCTTCTGAAAACATCTCCCATTCCTGGGTCCTTTAAGTCGGCTCCCTACTACCAAGGTCTCTTCTCCATCTCGCCCACCACGGAAAATTGATGGTTGTCCCTACTCTACCAAGAATCTATCAACCACCAATGCCTGCTCAAGCACCCCAGAAGAAGTAGGAATGCTCATAGGGATGATGCGAGCTCGGATATCTCTGTGCAAGCCCCACTCAAAAGTCCGAGCATTGAAGTACGGATCTCTGACCATATCCATTTAGTACCACGAGAGGTCGGTAAACCTCGATGAATAGTCAGCCACTAACAAGGTTCCCTGATGGAGCTGAAGAAGCTCCTGTACACGTACTTCTCTTAGGGGAACCAGTGAAAACTCCTCTATGAAAATACGCTCAAACTCCGACCAAGCAAGAGTCACCTTGTCGTGGGTCTGGATAACCAAACTTCACCATCATCCTACCGAGCCCTGCAGAAGGCTCGCTTCTAGGATCAACATATGTTCTGCTAATGTCATGACCAAACGGAAGACTCTGGTCACTCCCTCAAGCCAGTCTTCTACTTCCTGAGGGCCCGACTCGCCTCGAAACCTGATGGGTCTCTATCTCTGAAACCTGGGTAGTGGACTCAGTCTGTGCTCCTCCTCCACAGGTACAACATGCACTAAACACTGCTCCACAGGTGGCGGTATAACTGGAACACCACCCGATGGTAAAAATGGGGGATCTGGTCCCTGTATCAAAGCTTCATTACTGAGGGGGTCATCCTCGTGATCGATCTGCTGGATCCTAGTGGGTACGCGTCGCGGAGGAATCCTGTTAAAAAAAGACGTGTCTCAGTCAGTGAGTATATCTGGAGAGCTGAATCATGAAGGAAATGGAAACCAAAACCCATTCCTATATGATACGTGTACTGTTATTTTCCCCTAAAACTAGTGTTCTCATTCTCTGAGTCGAAAAGAAGTTTATCAGAGTCCTGGTGTATGGATACGTCAGTCGCCCGCACCAGCATTATGATCCCTGGCCTGAAATCCAAACTCTAAACAATTAAAATTGTTCCCCCAACCAACTAACAGACTCTCGGTCCTATGGTAGAACCGACCACCACTAATACCACTCTGTCACAACCCGTCCCAGTGGGGCCCGAGCCGCAACTCCCCAAGCCCGCCTCCAACAGGCCAGAGGTTGCTGACTAGCACCGAGTAGGCATGTTACTAACATGGTAGTCATTTCCTATAAACCTATACACACACACAAACACATTTCCAAGCCCACAAAGCTGAAAAAGTAAAAACTACTAAAAATGGAAATTCATGCATACACTAAAAATATCAACCAACAGAGTACAATAGAAAATAAATGTACAACATGTGTAAAAACCTGTGAAAAAAGTACAAGCCCACCAAAAAAAGTTTGCAATAGATTCCAACCAGTAAGGAAAGGTACTGGGACTACAATCCATAGCCATAGGAACACATGTGAGCCCGCCTGATCTCACTGAGCACTGTCCGGTCCAGGGACCCCTAGAATCATGTCAAAGGTTCAGTCTTCTTCACATGACACATCACATGCGAGCAAAACCTATGCAGGGGTGAGTATAACAATACCCAGTCGGACAGCCCGAAACCACAAAGGAAATACAACAAGGGAAAAATACCACAAGGGAAAGATACAGTTCGCTCAATACAATATATGTCTATAGAACATATAACAATAATATCCATATATACTCATACACGATGAACTATCGTGAAACCACCACTAAGATCCAGCAAGAATATTCCACTAAGAACGTAACAAGGAGAACACACCCCTTGGACGGAATAGAGAGATACAAAGTACTCGTTCTGGGAGAACACACTCCACTAGTACTGTGAGAACATGATGCCCAGATGAGGATCACAACCAAGTCGTGGGGTGATTCTGAAAACTCAATCTATGCTAATCTGTTAATCATAGGATTGGTGCCTGGGTATAGTTGGTCACGTCGATACCAAGAACTCTACCTAGTGTTCTAGGAATGAATAAAGGATCTGGCTCTAAGTCTCATAGAGGGGAATCCAAAAACTCCATTCAGGAAGTCTTGCTGAAGGGATTATACTCCTGTATAAAGAAAATGATACCAGAACATTTTGGGAAATGACCATGGGTATGAACCCTAAGAAAACTATTCCACATCACAAAATAAAAGTGGATCAAGCCATTTAGGATTGGTTACACGGTGTGTAGTATGGTTACATGTTGTGTTCCTTGACCCTGGGTACTGCCCATGTAACTGCCTGTGTCATCTATCTAGTCTGTGTAAAACTAGAATACACGGCATGTGGATGTATCACACACTGTGTTCCTTGACTCCAGGAACTTCCCGTGTATACGGTCAGTGTCATCCGTTCACGCTTGTGTAAATCCTAACTACATGGCGTGTAGAAGAATAACATGTCGTGTTCCATGACTCCGGGTACTGGTGGTGTAAACGGCCCGTGTCACTAGGCTTGTCGGATTGAAATTAACTATACAGCATATTGAAGAATCACATTCCATGTCTGAGAACCTGGGGCTCGCTCCATGTACGCTGGCCCCGTGTTCGTACATGGCCCTTGTCTGTGTCTATGTCACCTGCAGGTGTACCAGTACATGGGGTATCCCGTGTATCTATCCTGGAAGGGTTCTAGACGATGTTTCTTTGGTCGTGTATCCACCCTGTTCTTGTATACTCCCGGAGTACATTCCATGTGGTCTACTGATGAAGACACGCTATATAGCCCATACTACATGGTTTGTAGTCGGGATTTTTCCAGAAACGCCGTCTTCTTCCTCGCGCCGCGGCCGACCATCCAAATCCTCGGTTTCTCATCCGTTCATCCTGATACTCATGGGATTGGTTTTTTTGTCATACGAACATCATAAAGGGTGTTTTGGCTCTTAAATCGGATCATAAACCTTGAATGATCCAACCAAAGATAAATTCCTGAAAACTCGTATCTCCCGATCCGCTCTGAATCGAATGCTGAAACCGTCATCGCACCTCCAAGACATCGCTCGGGGGTTGGATCTTTAATCTCGGATCATTGCGCCAAAAAAATAATGCACAACAATCTATTTCCACCATTAATTCATAGAACGCAACTAAGAACGCGAGGGAGGAAGAAAATACAAGAATCAAACAAGAGGAACAAACCTCGATCATTGAACGTGAGGATTCGGGTTCGTCGACGTTAGATGAAAACCGAACAAACTCAAAATCCCCGCAAAACCCATCCCGCAAGAACAATAGATCATGGGGCTAATATGTTTCTGGATTAGTTTGCGTTCATTTAGGAAATCGAAAATGGGGAATGAAATCAAAAACAAACATCCTACCTGCATCCCTGACTTTCGTTGGAAAATATATGGTCGTCCCGTCATCGTCGCCGGTGAAGTTCATCAAGAAAACTATTGCCACATTGGGAGGTTTTCTCCAGAGCCTCCAGAGCCACAAGGGGAATTCAAGGTTATGGATATTGTAACCCTGATCCCCTGTGAAATCTCCAATTAAAAGATAATATATTTTGTTGTAGCAAGGATTTAAATAAAATATTTAAATAAAATATTTTATTACGGTTGCGTCTAAAAACCAGATTTCAACACCGACCTGCGCCGACCAATGTTAGGCCTCACCTAAGAAAAAATCGATGTTTCGAATGCACCAGAGCCCTCAAATTTCTGATACAAGAATCCATTTTTGAGTTATTCCACTTTTTTAGGAAAACCACATGTGTGCGTTATTTAATTATTAAATTAAATTGAAACATTTTTTCTGGGCTCACCAGGACTCGAAACTACACGTCATCTCAGAGCCTGGTATCGAATTAAGTCTCATATAATATTAAAAAAATACATGGAGAAATACGGTATATTACATGTAACACCCGAGACTTTTATGTTATATAAATCATCAAAGGAATCTTTTTCTACACAACACTTGCTTGGCTTGCTTTACACGCAATCGCGACCTTCCTCGATAGCTTGCAAATTACGCAATACCGAGTTTCACTAAACAACAATATGCTATTAAAACTAGCTGTTATGAATAGTAAAAACCACTTTTTGAAAATTTATAAATTTTATTTTTTAAAATGGACTTCATTTTTGGACTCAGAATATCGAAATTAGCCTAGGGTAAAATTTTGGTATTTTTCTGAAAACTTTCAATTTTTGATGAATAGTGAAACCACTAAGTGGTAGGTTAAAAACTGAATTTTGCATAAAACTTAATTTTACCACTTCTGTGAATGAAATTTTGAAAATCCGACCGACACGGTTGATATCAGTAAGTAAAATGTGGTTCAATGAGATAAAAATAATTTTATTGGTGAATAGTAACTTTTTACTTTTTTTTACCACGATTAATAGTAAATAGGGTATCTAAGGGTAAATATGATATTAATATTACCCTAACACATGTCCTAATTCTATTGGACAAGTTTAATTCGACCAAAACAAACTTAGGAATAAAATATGACCATTTAGGCCCACTTGGATTAGATTAGGACATTTATTATTAATTTATTTAAAGAAGAATTAAAATAGTTAAAATCAATGTTTAATAAGTAAATCATTTTTAATATGGGGTTATACATATGATATATTCGACTATACATATTAATTAGAAAGATAAAAATATTTACTACATAATGGTATTTTATTTTTAATTTTTAGACATTAAATAATTTAATTTATTTATGACACAATGATGATGCATTAATTATCTTATTAATGAAATATTGACATAATTGATGTTATAAACAACAAAATAAATGTAATTTGAGACTTTTTATGAATTACACAAATTTTCTAGGTTACTATGATATATTAGTGTTGATTTAATCAACTTGGTTCGAACATATAATTCTGTTATGACTTTCAAAAAATCATATATCAAATAGTGTCAAAATTGACACAAACTAGTTTTTAAATAAAATATTATATTATTAATTGTTATTTTATTCCTAAACATCTAAGGTTCGGCTAAATGACTTAAATAAGGATATATATATTAATAATAAACAATTTGGGGTTCGTTTGGAATGTTATAGTAAGTGTATTAACTATATAGTGAAAGAAAACAAAAAGACACGGTAAAAGTTAAATTAATTAACTTAGAGTTAAATCTAATTGATAAGGTTAAAATAATACCCTAAACTTGTCTAAATCCTATTGGTTGATAGGATTTCGACCCTTCCCCACTTTAGCTCGAAATAAGACCCTTTGGAACCATTATAAACCGATTTTGACTTTAATATAAAATAATATTTTGAGATATTCTTAAGGAGCCCCTCTCCTCCCTTATAAAAGGGCACCTCCTCCCCCTCCTCCTCACACCAAATTGAGCACTCAACCTCATCCAACCCCTGCCATTTTCTCCTCTCCACTTACCTATAATAATCCTAGTGGTCCTGGTCTTCTTCAAAGACCAATATTAGTTCCCTAAGTGAAGGATTCAAAGAGGCGTTCCAAAGAAGAGGTAATATCCATTACCGATCTTTTCAATTTCATTCTTCTTCAACTTCTTCTTCTTTAGTTGTTTCATGATAAAGTAATAACATCAATATTACTTACATAATGATATTTTATTATAAATATGAAACAACCCTAATTCACCTTCTCTACATCCTACGGAAAAATGAAATCACCGTGCGTGCGTACGTACGGAATATCGTCTCCACACCGTGGTGTAATCTATTTTCCACCATCACTTTACAAGGATGGGTATAATGGTTTAATGAGTAACTATTTATGATTATTATAAAGTATATTGATACTGAAATAATATATATATACTCCAATACAGTTCCACGATCATAGGAACAATATCATCACTCGTGCGTACGTACGGAATACCGTCTCCACGATGTGATGCGACTCGTTCTACATGATCGTCATTACATAGTAATTATATAAATTGAATGAATAAATATGATATATGTTACACTAATACCATTATGGATATAAGGTATCTATAACCTTAAAAGAAGAATAAGAATGTATTCGGCAAAACATGCATAAGAACAAAAGGCAATAAAGACCCGAATTGTTTTATGATGTCATGTTGTTTAAGAATTCCATTTTTATTACATGGGTTATGCGATGATGTATGATTTATGATTATGTGGCACACATAAGAAATGATTCATTATAAGATGGGTGGGACCTATATCTCCCTCCAATGCATTGGGTAAAGATTTTATATCTCATGAGATAGACATGGATGGAACGGTAGGTTATACCGGTTCTGTAAAACAGGACTGGAACGAGGGTGACTCGGTTCAGAAAGGGACTTTGTCCACTAAGATAGTCTTGGAAATGAGTCATGACTAACAATAAATTATTTTCCATGATTATGTGTGCATGCCACAAAGTTTCAAGTTTTATGTTATGATTATGGGGATCTCATTTTCACTTCTATGATTTATTCCATGATAAGATATTATGATCTCTTTTGCAGGTTTTGATTTTCAAAAATATATGATATGATTTTTATTTCCTTTATTTGCCCTTGCTGAGCATTTGAGCTCACCCTTTTATGTTTTCTTTTCCCCAGGTCAGGAAGATGGATATTAAGTAGAATATGCTAAAAGGGACCCTAGATATGATGAAATAAATGGGAGACACTGTAGAAGATTTATGAACCAGTTGTTTATGTTTCCCAGTTTCTAAAGACACTATACCTATACGGTCCATTGTGGTTTTGTCATATGTTGTAATAAGTGTGCTTCAATTTTGAAATATTAACAATGTATGTAAAGTATGGGTCGTTATAGTTGGTATCAGAGGAAAGGTATAGTCAACCATTGGAAACTAGGATGTGAAAGCCTTAGTAAGAACCCTAAGGATAAGTCTAAGAATAGAAAACAATCTTAGTGTTTTAGAAATGGCCATGAATAACCTAGGATAAGACCTTAAGCATGAAAATTTTATTCTTGAATTATGTGGTTTTCCTATTATAATTAGTGTTGCTCACACTATTCTTCTTGGTTTTAGTCAATGGCTGGAACCCGAAGGAACCGTGTTAATGCGGAATGCGATGGGCAATGCAATGATTGTCCCCCTGAGCAACCAAACGATATGGGAGCTGGAATGAAAAATCTTGTATCCATGCTCACACAACTTTCTCAAGCTATGAATCATGCAGGACTTCCAAACGAGCAATGGAAGGAGCAACATTCTGTTGAATCCTTCATGAGGCAGCTTCCACCTTCTTTCAGTGGGTCTACTGATCCATTAGTTTCTGAACAATGGATTATTACTACTGAATAGATATTTTCAGTTCTTCAATGTTCTGAACATGATAAATTCATCCTAGATGTGTATCGTTTGGAAGGAGATGCTGATCAATGGTGGAATCTATTTAAGAATATGAGGCAAAGGGATGAAATTGAGTCTATGGAATGGGACAAGTTCAAGAACATATTTTTCAATAAGTACTTCCCTCGTATTCTCCGAACAAAGATGGAGAAAGAGTTCCTTGAACTGAAGCAAAGGGATGATGAATCTGTTGGTACCTATGAAGCAAATTTTACAAGACATGCATGGTACGCTTCTGTTATTATTATCCAACCTGAGAGTAAGATCGATCGATTCTTTAGTGGCTTAAAACCAAGTCTTCGAAGGGCGTTAGCCATAAGGGACTTCAATAGCTACGTGGAAATCGTTCGATGTGCTCTCAAAGTCGAGATGGAGATTGGAGGAACCCATCAGTCACATGGGTTTGATAACAAGGGGAAGATGAAATTCAAAGAAAAATCTAAAGAGCACACGGAAAAGAAGATGAGCTTTTCCTTATGCTCAAAGTGTGGAAAGAAACATGGATGGAGTTGTCATAAAGGGACAAGTAAATGTTTTAAATGTGGAAAAGAAGGTCATCGGGCATTTGAATACCGTGATAATGGGAAGAATATGTCTAATGATGCAAACAAAGGAAGGGATACACAGAATGAACCTACTACACTTCAATGTTTCAAGTGAAAGGAGATGGGGAATTATGCCAATCAATGCCCAAATCCAAGGGCTGATGATGATGGTCGACGTCAACAAAATCTTAAGGCTAAAGACAATGGAAAGTCACATGCAATTTCTATCAGCGATGTGGAGTACGATAACGAAGTGGTGAAAGGTACACTTACCATCCACTCTAAAGTATAAAATGTTTTATTTGATTCTGGATCCACCCACTCTTTTATTTCTAAAGATTTTTTTAAGGGTATCACTGTATTACCTCAACAATTAGATGTTGAGTTAGCTGTGACAACACCTAAGGGCACAACAGTCGCATCAAAAGTTTATAATTCTTCTCCAATCGATGTTTTTGGGAAAGTGCTTCCTGCAAATCTTTTGATCCTTCCTTTAGTGGAATTTGATGTGATTCTTGGCATGGATTGGCTTTCTCTACATGGAGCTCATATCAATTGCCAAAGAAGGGAAATCACAATTCATATTCCAGATCAATCTACGATCGTATACCAATGCAAGGATGAACATAACCTTCCAGTGGAAATTTCTTCCATCTTATGGGTATTGATTCCACTAAATGAAGGTTATTTATCTCAAATGGTTGGTGAGAAACTCACGATTAAGAATATGCCCATTGTAAGAGAGTTTGATGATGTATTTCCGGAGGAATTACCGGGTCTTCCACCAAATCGTGAAGCTGAGTTTTCAATAGAACTCGTACCGGGTGCTTTGCCTATTTCAAAGACACCTTATAGAATGGCCCTAATTGAGTTGCAGGAATTGAAGAAGCAACTCCAAGAAAATCTTGATAAGGGATTCATACGCCCTAGTGCATCACCGTGGGAAGCACCTGTTCTATTTGTTAAGAAGAAATATGGATCAATGAGACTCTGCATTGATTATCGAGAACTTAACAAGATCACTATCAAGAACAAATATCCTCTCCCACGCATTGATGACTTATTTGACCAACTATGCGGAGCTCAATACATTTCCAAGATTGATCTTCGTTCAGGGTATCATCAATTAAGGGTCAAAAGGGAGGATATACCGAAGACGGCTTTCCGTACAAGGTATAGACACTATGAATTTATAGTGATGCCATTTGGTCTTACTAATGCCCCTGCTATCTTCATGGATCTAATGAATAAAGTCTTTAGAGACTATCTTGATAAATTTGTGGTAGTATTTATAGACGATATTATTGTCTATTCAAAGAGCAAGGAAGAGGATGAAGATCACTTGAGAATTATATTGAAGACCCTGAGAAAGGAGAAGCTTTATGCCAAATTTACCAAGTGTGAATTTTGGCTTCAAAAAGTTGCATTTTTGGGTCACATAATCTCAAAAGAGGGGATATCTGTGGATCCAGCAAAAACAGAGGTTATCGAAAGATGGTTGAGACCAACAACAGTAACTGAGATCCGAAGTTTCCTTGGTTTGGCTGGATAATATCGACGTTTTGTAAAGGATTTTTCACGATTATCTAATCCACTCACCAAGTTGACTCGGAAAGGAGTTAAGTTTGTCTGGATAGAGGAATGTGAAGAGAATTTCAAGGAGTTGAAAAGAAGGTTATCCAGTGCACCTGTGCTCACACTGCCATGTAGTAGAGAAAGGATTGTGATCTACAGTGATGCATCCAAGAAGGGATTGGGGTGTGTTCTTATGCAAAATGATATGGTGATAGCTTATGCCTCACGACAGTTGAAAATCCATGAGCAAAATTACCCAACACATGATTTTGAGTTGGCTGCGGTAATCTTTGCATTAAAGATTTGGAGGCATTACCTTTATGGTGAAAGGTGTGATATTTATACTGATCATAAAAGTTTAAAGTATATTTTCACACAAAAGGAGCTGAATATGCACCAAAGAAGATGGTTGGAGCTGATTAAGGATTATGACTGCTCAATCCATTACCACCCTGGGAAAGCAAACAAGGTGGCAGATGCATTAAGTCGACAAGACCATGCTAGTTTATCCATGATGAGGATCACAAAAGATCCAATATTTATGGATTTACAAAGGATGGATCTTGGAATTATAATGGAAGGGGAAAAATCTTATCTTTCTCAAATGAATGTTCAACCATCTATACATGTGAAGATTAAAGAGGAATAGAAAGAAGATGTCGAGTTACAAAAGAAGGTGAGAAATGTTCCAGAATTCAACCTTGATTGTGATGGGATAATAAAGTTCAGGAATCGGGTTTGTGTTCCTCCCATCCCCGAATTAATGAAGGAGCTGCTGGATGAGGCTCATAGTTCTTCATTCTCTATTCATCCTGGAAGCACGAAGATGTATAGGGACCTGAAAGAGTACTTCTGGTGGGATGGCATGAAAAGAGATGTTGCTGAATATGTTTCTCGATGCTTGGTTTGTCAACAAGTTAAAGCTGAGAGACAGAAGTCTAAGGGGATGTTACAACCATTACCCATACCAGAATGGAAATAGGAAAACATCACTATGGACTTTGTCACAGGACTTCCTAAAACATCCGAAGGAAATAATGCTATCTGGGTCATAGTTGATCGTCTTACAAAGTTTGCACACTTCATTCCTATTAGAGAGGATTTCCCTCTAGATCAGCTTGCCATGATATATGTAAAGGAAGTGGTAAGATTGCATGGAGTACCAATTTCTATTATATGTGATCGGGATCCGAGATTTACCTCGAAGTTCTGGCGAAGTCTTCAGCATACTCTGGATACAGAGTTGAGTTTCAGCACTGCTTATCATCCCCAGACTGACGGTCAGTCTGAGAGAACAATTCAAACCCTAGAAGATATGTTGAGAGCTTGCTCTATGGATTTCAAAGGAGGTTGGGATCAACACCTACCTTTGGTGGAATTTTCTTATAATAATAGCTTTCACTCCAGTATTCAGATGGCTCCTTATGAAGCTCTATATGGAAAGAAATGCAGGACTCCAACATACTGGGATGATGTTGGTGAAAGAAAGCTATTAGGACCTGATCTCGTTGACGAAATGGCAGAAAAGGTCAGATCTATTCAACAACACAGAAGTGCAGCTCAGATTCAACAGAAAAGTTATGCCGACAACCGAAGAAAAGACCTAGAGTTTGAAGTGGGTGATAAAGTGTTCTTACGAATATCTCCCTGGAAAAGGGTTATGATATTTTGAAAGAAGGGGAAGTTGATCCATAGATATATCGGTCCTTTCGAAATACTGGATCGTGTTGGGAAGGTAGCTTACCGATTGGTGCTTCCACCGAATCTCTCTCAAGTTCACGATGTGTTCCATGTATATCTCATGAGAAAGTACATACCAGATCCTTCATATGTACTTAGCTCAGAAGTTGTACCGCTAGAGCAAGATCTTTCTTATGAAGAATAGCCGATAGAGATTCTGGATCATAGCGAAAAAGTTCTACGAAACAAGACCACTCGATTGGTGAAAGTTTTATGGAGGAACCACCAACGTGAAGAAGCTACATGGGAGCTTGAGGATATGATGAGGGAGAAGTATCCTCATCTGTTTTTTACAAAGTGACGAATTTTGAGGGCGAAATTATTTTTAAGGGGGGTAGAATGTAACACCCGAGACTTTTATGTTATATAAATCATCAAAGGAATCTTTTTCTACACAACACTTGCTTGGCTTGCTTTACACGCAATCGTGACCTTCATGGATAGCTTGCATCGTACGCAATACCGAGTTTCACTAAACAACAATATGCTATTAAAACTAGCCGTTATGAATAGTAATAACCACTTTTTGAAATTTTATAAATTTTATTTTTCAAAATGGACTTCATTTTTGGACTCAGAATATCGAAATTAGCCTAGGGTGAAATTTTGGTATTTTTCTGAAAACTTTTAATTTTTGATGAATAGTGAAACCACTAAGTGGTAGGTTAAAAACTGAATTTTGCATAAAACATAATTTTACCGCTTCTGTGAATGAAATTTCAAAAATCCGACAGACACGGTTGATATAATTAAGTAAAATGTGGTTCAATGAGATAAAAATAATTTTTTGTTGAATAGTAACTTTTTACTTTTTTTTACCGCGGTTAATAGTAAATAGGGTAACTAAGGGTAAATATGATATTAATATTACCCTAACACATGTCCTAATTCTATTTGACAAGTGTAATTCGAACAAAAACAAACGTAGGAAGAAAATATGACCATTTAGGCCCACTTGGATTAGATTAGGACATTTATTATTAATTTGTTTAAAGAAGAGTTAAAATAGTTAAAATCAAAGTTTAATAAGTAAATAATTTTTAATATGGGGTTATAAATAAGATAAATTCGACTATAAATATTCATTAAAAAGCTAATAATATTTCCTACATAATGGTATTTTATTTGTAATTTTTAGACATTAAATAATTTAATTTATTTATGACACAATGATGATGTTGTAATCATCTTATTAATGAAATATTGACATAATTGATGTTATAAACACCAAAATAAATGTAATTTGAGACTTTTTATGAATTATAAAATTTTCTAGGTTACTATGATATATTAGTTTTGATTTAATCAACTTGTATCGAACATATAATTCTGTTATGACTTTCAAAAAATCATATATTAAATAGTGTCAAAATTAACACAAAATAGTTTTTAAATCAAATATTATATTATTAATTGATATTTTATTCCTAAAAATATAAGGTTCGGCCGAATGACTTAGATAAGGATATATATATTAATAATAAACAATTTGGGGTTCTTTTGGCATGTTATAGTAAGTGTATTAACCATATAGTGAAAGAAAACAAAAAGACACGGTAAAAGTTAAATTAATTAACTTAGAGTTAAATCTAATTGATAAAGTTAAAATAATACCCTAAACTTGTCTAAATCATATTGGTTGATAGGATTTCGACCCTTCCCCACTTTAGCTTCGAAATAATACCTTTTGGAACCATTATAAACCGATTTTGACTTTAATATAAAATAATATTTTGAGATATTCCTAAGGTGCCCCTCTCCTCCCTTATAAAAGGGCACCTCCTCCCCCTCCTCCTCACACCAAATTGAGCACTCAAGCTCGGCCAACCCCTGCCATTTTCTCCTCTCCACTTCCCTTGAATAATCCTAGAGGTTTTGGTCTTCTTCAATGACCAATATTAGTTCCCTAAGTGAAGGATTCAAAGAGGCATTCCAAAGAAGAGGTAATATCCATTACCGATCTTTTCAATTTCTTTCTTCTTCAACTTATTCTTCTTTAGTTGTTTCATGATAAAGTAATAACATCAGTATTACTTACATATTTATATGTCATTATTAATATGAAACAACCCTAATTCACCTTCTATCCATCCTACGGAAAAATGAAATCACCGTGCGTGCGTACGTACGGAATACCGTCTCTACGCCGTGGTGTAATCTATTTTCCCCCATCACTTTACAAGGATGGGTATAATAGTGTAATGAGTAACTATTTATGATTATTATAAAGTAATATTGATACTGAAATAATATATATATACTCCAATATAGTTCCACGATCATAGGAACGATATCATCACTCGTGCGTACGTACGGAATACCGTCTCCATGATGCGATGCGACTCGTTCTACATGATCATCATTACATAGTAATTATATAAATTGAATGAATAAATATGATATATGTTACACTAATACCATTCTTGATATAAGGTATCTATAACCTTAAATGAAGAATAAGAATGTATTCGGCAAAACATGCATAAGAACAAAAGGCAATAAAGACCCGAGTAACAAGTAACAATGAAATATTACTATCAAGAAGCTATGAATATGACCATATATGATATCATATCAATATGTATGATTCTGGAATAAGTCAATAACATTATTTAAACCATTATACAGGAGATTCGGACACGTACAAAGCAAATTGGACCTAAGGTAAGGGAAATATCACAATCTCATTTTTATCAGAGATTTTTTATTTGTAAGTATTTACTGGGGTGTATTTTATCATCCACATCCATGTTTCATCAATATGTAATATTATTTCCATCCACCTAAAATTTTTTAAATCCATTTTTACCCTTCGGTGAGTTTTTAATAATATGTATGAAAGGAATCTTTTGTCGTTTTTCGTACGAGGTACTTTTGACTTTTCCGACAAAAGTACGAAAAATGTTTTTTTTAACTTATACGGCATGAATGGATTTTTAAAACATTATTTCCAAGAAGCTTCCTTTACAAGTTTTCAAGTTTATTTTTAATCAACTTATTTTATTTTAATGTTGTATGACATGTTATGAAAGTAAAAATGTTTTTGGAAGTAGAAAGGATATTTTCCTCAAGAATGAAGTTCATGTATTTTATCAAAATTATTTTCCATCTAAGATAATAAAAGGGTTCTGTTTTTATCCCTATTATTACATGGATTCGATTATGTTGTGATGGAAACATTTTTATGAATTCCATTATCTTATATGAATTGTTTTATGATGTCATGTTGTTTATGAATCCCATTTTTATTACATGGGTTATGCGATGATTTATGATTTATGATTATGTGGAACACATAAGAAAGGATTCATTATAAGATGGGTGGGACCTATATCTCCCTCCAATGCATTGGGTAAAGATTTTATATCTCATGAGATAGACATGGCTGGAACGGTAGGTTATACCGGTTCAGTAAAACAGGACTGGAACGAGGGTGACTCGGTTCAGAAAGGGACTTTGACCACTAAGATAGTCTTGGCAATGAGTCATGACTAACAAGAAATGATTTTCCATGATTATGTTTACATGCCACAAAGTTTCAAGTTTTATGTTATGATTATGGGGATCTCATTTTCACTTCTATGATTTATTCCATGATAAGATATTATGATCTCTTTTGCAGGTTTTGATTTTTAAAAAGATATGATATGATTTTTGTTTCCATTATTTCCCCTTGCTGAGTATTTGAGCTCACCCTTTTATGTTTTCTTTTCCCCAGGCCAGGAAGATGGATATTAAGTAGAATATGCTAAAAGGGACCCTAGATATGATGAAATAAATGGGAGACGCTGTAGAAGATTTATGAACCAGTTGTTTATGTTTCCCAGTTTCTAAAGACACTATACCTATACGGTCCTTTGTGGTTTTGTCATATGTTGTAATAAGTGTGCTTCAATTTTGAAGTATTAACAATGTATGTAAAGTATGGGTCGTTATATTACAGCTATCTCATTATAGGAGAATTTATTATTATTATAAATCTCATATCCAAATAGTTACCATGACTTGAAACATATGGATCATATTGAAACATTGTATGGGTTCCCTTATCATTCTCAACATAATAGGGTGGAATCATACAAGACATCACTAGTTGAGCCTAGCCTATTTGAATAGAATATTGAAAAGTTGTAATGGATCAAGAAACATATTGAAACAAACCACCATGGTTTGAAATCATATGTAGATCTGTTTTGGATGTTGTTATCATTTGAGGGGAGTGATAATGATTTCGTTAAAATACTTATATGGTATTGGAATCTTCATTTGGGATGCATCAGAATTTTTCTCCTTGATAGATTATCCATTCTGAAATACATAAATGGCTTGGTGTGATAGAATATCGATTGGCCTTTCCCGTAGGTTTATATTTTGTTCATAATGTGTTTTGTGTATCAAAATTGAAAAATTACCAACTATAAACTAAACCAGAGATATTATGGGATCACGTAGACCAATATTCAAATGCATAATTGGAACATACTCATGTGTAGATTTTTGATAGTTAAGACAAAGTCTTGAGCGGTAAAAGAATCATTCTAGTTTGAGTTTTTTGGAAATATTGTTAATGAAACATTGGAAAAGGAGATGTTTTTCTCGATAAATGGACCATGATCTTTCAAAAATGTAGTGGTTTTCTACTATTTGATGATTCAAAGGTAAATTATAGTGTTTATTTATATCCCCCCCAATGTTATGGAAATAAAACTTTAATAATGCATTTTATGTATGTGACGTGTTTGGTTGATGATTTAATGGGTTTTTAATTATTTTGGAGTGTTTTTGGATATTTTCTGGTGGTTCATTGTTTGAGAATGGTATGTATAAACTTTTAATCACCAATAAGAGAACATGAAAACGTTTATAATGGGATATGGATTGGAATACTTTTAAGGAAATTGTTTTATGAAACCATGAATCCACATAGGGTAAACAACACAATTTGAAATTGTGGGGAACGTATTAATATTTCATAGTTTGTCTTACCAACCAAGACAACTGTGAGAAAATTATAGGGAAGGCATTGGCTTGAATATGAATGGTGCATGGTTTTCACAGACTTGTAACCAAACCTTGCATGGTTCAATGTTAGATCCTAAGAATGTTTATATAACACTGTTTTACCTCAAATAAACTCTTTTTTATAATTTTCCATACTAAAAAGTTTTTTATTCCACCGAAATGATTTGGATACTTTCTACTTGGATCCTGTAGTAATCCGTTTGAAAATATTGGTGAATTGAAGTCCATAATGTTTGTTCTGTCTACATTATTGGAGTTTTTTATGTTTAAATATCTTATATATATTGGATTCATATATATAGTATATTAGGGATAAATAAATGATAGTTAATTCAATTTGATAAGATATATCGGTGTGTTTATGTTATGTAATGACCAAAATAGAATTTTTTTATTCAACCTGTAATTTTTTAGGACCAAGATTCGTTATTCATTTTCACAATAGATTATGTAATGCCCCGACCCTAGTTACTTAGGGTCCGTGCATTATTACATTAGATTTTCATGATCATCAAAGATAATTTCCCGAAATACTAATCAATCTAGTAACCTTTAAAATAATAGATATATATATATATAAGTTTCACATTACATTATGAAATGTAAAAAAACATTGTGTTCCCTTTTAACACACTCATATCCTTTATCCAATTCCTAGAGGTTAGATGTAATATACTTCTTTGCATCCTTGGAAAAATAAATCATAGAAAGGGGTGAACTCAGATGCCTAGTTGGGATAAAAATATTGCAGAAACAATCATTAATAAATATAAACTTTTAAGGCAATGTATAAGACTAAAACAGAAACCTTTTAAACAAAAACATTTTCAAAATATGGAGAAATAAATCAAATAATGCCATTTACTTATTCGCATGGATATTCTACAAGTCTAATAATCACATATATTATCAATGTCTAGTGTTATAATAATGGAATTCATAATTCTTGACATCATCACACCATATTCAAGGCCTCGTACAAAGACTACAAATAATATTTTTCCAAGGCCATGTGTCGAGACACTAGATTGTCTCATGAGACCTACTGATGCATTGAGAAGCTATAGTCGGCTCCACCCATCACGTTCTATGTAAAATGTATTCCTGATTTCATATATCGATGTATAACCTAGCCATTCATAATAAAACAGACATACAAAAAACAAACACTTTAACCACAAAAAAATTGATGGAATAAAAATAACAAATCCACATCCAAACATATCCCAAAACATTCAATACAATATGGAAGATTATATTATAATAAATAAATCTCAATCAAGAATAATATCTAATTAAGAATGTTGATGTAGTTGAAAATGATCAGTAAAACTCTTTGAGAGAAATATCACTTTTTGTGAAATTGCTTAATAGTCACACATTTATAAAAAATAACGTTGAAATATTATTTTTTAATCAAGGTGTCTTATAATACTTTGAAATATTTGAAAGGAATTGACAATTTAAAAAATTCATGTCCATATAAATAAATCCTTAGAATCATTTTTAAAACATTGACAAAATTTAAAAATATTTAGTAAAATAAATCATTAAGTAGTTTAAAATTTTTATCTTGCTAATGTGTCCCTTCCACAAAACCTTAAAATATTGATTTTGAAATCATTTTTTGAAACATGGACATGGATGAAAAATATGTTCTAGTAAATACTTACACAAAATTAATTTCAGATAATAAAGAGATTGAGGAATTAACCCATACCTCATACTTTTCCAGGGTCGAGGGTATGTTAACCTCTTATATAATAGTTAGATCATAATTATTAAATTATAAATGAATCATAGTCATATATGTAACAGCACATGATTTTATAAAGAAATATTCTTTTTAATTTTATTAATGTCTTGTGTTGTACGCTACACCTAAAGGAGCTTTCACAACACGCATCCTTGACTTGCCTTGCATTACACGCAATCGCGACCTTCCTCGATAGTATGTATAGTACGCAATAACGAGTTTCACTAAACAACGATATGCTATTAAGATATTATTAAAACTAGCCGTTATGAATATTAATAACCACTTTTTGAAATTTTGTAAATTTTATTTTTCAAAATGGACATCATTTATGGATTCGGAATATCGAAATTAGCTTAGGTTGAAATTTTGGTGATTTTCGGATAACTTTCATATTCTAATGAATAGTGAAAATTACTAAATTTTAATTAAAAACAACTTTTTTAATCGAAATAATTAATAGTGATAAATTATTAATTTTTGTAGTTTTAAATTATATTTAGATTATATTTTTACAATTTAATACAATGTTGGTCATTGGATGTAATTTCACATTTAAACTAGACATAAACAAGTGTCAATCTTTTGATAGATATTGTTTCTTAAAAACACGCTATTTGTTTTAACAGCGGGATTTAATTATAAAATTAATTAATGAAACTTATATGTTGGGAATTTTGTAAAATAGAAATCATTTTTGAATTCGGAATATCAATTATAGCTTAGGGTGAAATTTTGGCATTTTTCTGAAAAACTTCAATTTTTGATGAATAGTGAAACCACTAAGTGGTAGGTTAAAAACTGAATTTTGCATAAAACTTAATTTTACCACTTCTGTGAATGGAATTTCGAAAATCCGAGAGACACGGTTAATATCAAGGACTAAAATGTGGTTCAATGAGATGAAAATAATTTTTGGTGAATAGTAACTTTTTACTTTTTTTTACCGCGGTTAATAGTAAATAGGGTAACTAAGGGTAAATATGATATTAATATTACCCTAACACATGACCTAATTCTATTGGAAAAGTGTAATTCGACCAAAAACAAACTTAGGAATAAAATATGACCATTTAGCCCCACTTGGATTAGATTAGGACATTTATTATTAATTTATTTAAAGAAGGGTTAAAATAGTTAAAATCAAACTTTAATAAGTAAATCATTTTTAATATGGGGTTATACATAAGATAAATTCGATTGTAAATATTCTTTAGAAAGCTAAAAAGATTTCCTACATGATGGTATTTTATTTGTAATTTTTAGACATAAAATAATTTATTTTATTTATGACACAACGATGATGCAGTAATTATCTTATTAATGAAATATTGACATAATTGATGTTATAAACACCAAAATAAATGTAATTTGAGATTTTTTATGAATTAAACTAATTTTATAGGTTACTATGATATATTAATTTTGATTTAATCAACTTGGTTTGAACATTTAATTCTTTTATGACTTTCACAAAAATCATATATCAAATAGTTTCAAAATTGACACAAAATAGTTTTTAAATCAAATATTATATTATTAATTGTTATTGTATTCCTAAAAATCTAAGGTTCGGCCAAATGACTTAGATAAGGATATATATATTAATAATAAACAATTTGGGGTTCGTTTGGCATGTTATAGTAAGTTTATTAACCATATAGTGAAAGAAAACAAAAAGACATGGTAAAAGTTAAATTATTTAACTTAGAGTTAAATTTAATTGATAAGGTTAAAATAATATCCTAAACTTGTCTAAATTCTATTGGTTGATAGGATTTCGACCCCTCCCCACCTTATCTTCGAAATAAGACCCTTTGGAACCATTATAAACCGATTTTGACTTTAATATAAAATAATATTTTGAGATATTCCTAAGGTGCCCCTCTCCTCCCTTATAAAAGGACACCTCCTCCCCCTCCTCCTCACACCAATTTGAGCACTCAAGCACGTCCAAACCCTGCCAAAATCCCTTCTCCACTTCCCTAGCAACATCCTAGAGGTTTTGGTCTACCTCAAAGACCAATTCTAGTTCCCTAAGAGGAGGTCTCAAAGAGGCACTTCAAAGAAGAGGTAATTACCGTTACCAATTCTTTCATCTTTATTTCTTCTTCCACTTCTTCTTCATAGGTTGTTTCATTATGAAGTAATAACATCAGTATCACTCATATACTGATATGTTATTATAAGTATGAAACAACCCTATTTCACCATCTATCCATCCTACAGAAAAAGAAATCACCGCGCGTGCGTACGTACGGAATACCGTCTCCACGCCGTGGTGTAATCTATTTTCCACCACCACCTTACATGGATGGGTATAATGGTGTAAAGAATAACTATACATAGTTATTAAAACATCATATTGATTCTGATATATTGTATAATCCACTCCAATTCAATTCAATATTTATAGAAATGATATCATCGCTCGTGCGTACGTACGGACTATCGTCTCCACGACGCGATGAGATTCATTCTCCATGTTAACCATTTAAGAATGATTATAATGTATATATAAGAAATAATAATGAAATATATGACATTATAAAGCTACTGGATTTATGTATATATATACATATTTATGTCATCTACTTACTTCCATTTCAAGACAATAAGGAAAGAAAAACAGCGTTCATGCGTACGTACGGACTACCGTCTCCATGAACGGTGTTTTTCATTTTATTTATCTATCTATTATATATATATATACTGAATATATATGATATATAAATCATATTTTATATTCTGGAAGTATGTAAATCATGATATAAGTAATAATGATGTCAAGAACAACAAGTCAAAACACCTACGATAAATGAAACGATTTTACCCAAAACGCTTCTTTAACATGGAATTTACAAAAGAACTGGTAATATAATGTCATAAGTGAACCATATATGATGAATATGATTCTGTAATAAGTCAATGAAATTATTTAAATCATTATATAGGAGGTTCGGACACATACGAAGCAAATTGGACCTATGGTAAGGGAAATATCACAATCTCATTTTTATCCGAGATTGTTTATTCGTAAGTATTTACTGGGGTTTATTTTATCATCCACATCCATGTTTCCTCAATATGTAATATTAGTTCCATCCAACTACAATGGTTTAAATCCAATTTTACCCTGTGGTTAGTTTTTAGTAAAAGATATGAAAGGAATCTTTTGTCGTTTATCGTACGAGGTACATTTTGACTTTTTCGACAAAAGTACAAAGAATGTTTTTTTAACTTATACGGCACGAACGGATTTCTACTGTTTTATAAAGCCTTATTTTCATGAAGCTTCCTCTAAAAGATTTCATGACTATTTTCAATAAAATCTATTTCTTTTAAAATTGCATGATGTTTTGTGAAAAGAAATTGTTTTTGAAGAAGAAAGGATATTTTCCTCAAGAATAGAGTTGAAGTATTTTATCAAAATTATTTTCCATCTAAGATAATAAAAGGGTTCTGTTTTTATCCCTATTATTACATTGGTTTGATTATGTTGTGATGGAAATATTTTTATGAATTCCTTTATATTATATGAATTGTTTTATGATGTCATGTTGTTTAAGAATCCCATTTTATTTCATGGGTTATGCAATGATGTATGATTTATGATTTTGTGGCACACATAAGAATGGTATCATTATGAGATGGGTGGGACCTATATCTCCCTCCAATGCATTGGGTAAAGATTTTATATCTCATGAGATAGATATGGCTGAAATGGTAGGTTATACCGGTTCAGTGAAACAGGACTGAAACGAGGGTTACTCGATTCAGAAAGGGACTTTGTCCACTAAGATAGTCTTGGCAATGAGTCTTGACTAACAAGAAATGATTTTCTATGATTATGTGTGTATGCCACAAAGTTTCATGTTTTATGTTATGATTATTGGGATTACATTTCACTTCTATGATATATCCCATGTTATGATATTATGAGCTCTTTTGCAGGTTAAGATTTCCAAAAGCTATGTATATGATGTGATTGATTTTTCTTTTGTTTGCCCTTACTGAGAATTTGAGCTCACCCTTTTATGTTTTCTTTTCCCCAGGATATAAAGAAAGGTTTTAGGTAGAAAAAAGGGATGACCTTTATGGGAGATATTGAAGAACTTTCACCACGATTAGAAGATTACGTTCCGAGTTTCCAAAGACACTAAACTATTACGATCCTTTAGTGTGTGTTTTTGTTATGTACTAAGTATTCCGCAAATGTAATGTAATGTCCATGTACGTCAAGCTTCGGGTCTCTACAGTTGGTATCAGAGGAAAGGTTTAGTCAACCTTTGGAAACTAGGATGCGAAAACGTTAGTGAGATTCCTAGAGATATTTCTAAGGTATGTCTAGGGATGTCCCTAAGGATAAGTATACGTATAGGATATATTCCTAAAACTATGGTAATGATATTAGATTAAACCTAAGAAGTTAGGTATTGAGGATACTTTCCCTTTACTATGTTGTTTTCTCTAGCATGATTTTTGATTCTCACAAAATTATTTTTGTGTTTTAGTTAAGGGAGGGAACCAAAAGGAATTCAGTTAACATTGAATCCAATGGACAAATTGGTGACTATGAGCAACAAAATTGTGTAATGCCTAGAGAGAAAGATGTTGTGATTATGCCGAATCAATCATCGCGATATATGATTAACAAGGTGAAATTTAGTGGTATGCCTAATTCTTCAAAGAAGAGGAAGATAGACTATTATGCATGTTCGCATGTTGAGGAGCATAAAGAAAGGAAGATTGAGATTTCTAAAGAAGGGAATAAGATCCTTTAGGAATACCTCAAATGGAGGGACCGATGTGATCTGTGTGGAGAAAAGGGTCATAGAGTGACCGACTGTTATGGAGTTCAATGTCTTATTTGTGGAGAACATGGGCATTACCCAACTCAATGCCCCGACCTAAAATGTTACTTCTAAATCAAGGAAGGACTTATTCCAGGATAATCATTGATGTGGATGGACTGAAGTGTTTTGGTATTCAAGAATAATGTTGTTGAGGTACTTTTATACTGTATTGAAATATTTAAGTATTGGTCTATTGTGGTTTTCAATAATTTTAAGGTACCAATAACTATGAAAAGTGATTCAAATATTTTGGAAAGTAGATGATAAGTGCATAATGAAAGGATAAGAAGATAATGAGATGTTTGATTGTATTCATGAGCTCATGATTGATATAAGGACTAAGTGATATCATGGTTTGAGTATAAATAATTTTGAGGATTTTGGTATGTGTAAAGTGTTAACTTTTAACTGCATTCAAGTTTTCACTAAGGTTCAATGGGTATTCAAGAGTATACATGATTAAGGACTTTGAATGTTTGGAATGTGACCAACAAAACATATCTTATGATATATGGGGATCATCGATGATATTAAATCTATGGTAATTGTTTTCACTATGTTATGAGAGTGGACTGCAGTATTATGGATAAGCCTAAAGATTGGAATGGATTGTGTTGGACGTAAGTTAGTATTGTTTAAGGATAGAAATTTTTTTTTCGATATTATTGATGGGATGTTATAGTAATATAGTTTTGGAAAAAGGACAACCTGCAGGACGGGCGACAGCCCATCGCTTCGGACAAGGCTGTGGGAATCGAACCCACAACCGAAGTGCGACTGGCCTTTATCGCCTACCACTGACCTACAAGAAGTCCCTGTTTAGTAGAAACTAGTTTTATTATATTAAGCAGTATGATATATGAAGTATAAGTCCATTTTTGGAACCATATATGATTAATCTCACTATAGATCGATTTATGTATATAAGTTTTGCTAACCTTTTGTTTGAGACAGATGGAATGACCTGTCATTCTATCACATGATCTGCTAACACTTCACGAATAACAAATTCAACTTCATTTATTTAAGAGATGAAGTGGAAATTGTTCAAAGCACGAACAACAGTGAGATTGTACCAAAATAAAGTAAGTATTTATTCTAATTCAAATTTTCAACTTTAGGGGAAATGATCTTGAAAACCAAAAATGTTGTCCTAGTGATCTTATACCTGATGAATCAGATGGTACCTTATATCATCACAAATCTATGGATTTGTGATTACTGGCTTTTCCATAGCCATGTTCTGTACCACTCTCCATCAGAACATGATGGTTAGATTTCTCTTCCATATCCATATTTTCACCTATGTGGATACCCAATGATTAGTTTATTTGGGTAACCGTTACGTTTCATACTTTTGTTTTTAAAGATTGGTTTTGATATTCCTTTTTACGATGTGGGTTTCTAATAAAGAAACTTTCGAATAGTAAACCATTTATAACCCCGACGAATTTCGAGGGCGAAATTCATTTTAAGGGGGGTAGAATGTAACAGCCCAAGATTTTATAAAGAAATATTCTTTTTAATTTTATTAATGTCTAGTGTTGTACGCTACACCTAAAGGAGCTTTCACAACACGCATCCTTGACTTGACTTGCATTACACGCAATCGCGACCTTCCTCGATAGCATGTATAGTACGCAATAACGAGTTTCACTAAACAACGATATGCTATTAAGATATTATTAAAACTAGCCGTAATGAATATTAATAACCACTTTTTGAAATTTTGTAAATTTTATTTTTCAAAATGGACATCATTTATGGATTAGTAATATCGAAATTAGCTTAGGTTGAAATTTTGGTGATTTTCGGATAACTTTCATATTCTAATGAATAGTGAAAATTACTAAATTTTAATTAAAAACAACTTTTTTAATCGAAAAAATTAATAGTGATAAATTATTAATTTTTGTAGTTTTAAAGTATATTTAGATTATATTTTTACAATTTAATACAATGTTGGTCATTGGATGTAATTTCACATTTAAACTAGACATAAACAAGTGTCAATCTTTTGATAGATATTGTTTCTTAAAAACACGCTATTTGTTTTAACAGCGGGATTTAATTATAAAATTAATTAATGAAACTTATATGTTGGGAATTTTGTAAAATAGAAATCATTTTTGAATTCGGAATATCAATTATAGCTTAGGGTGAAATTTTGGCATTTTTCTGAAAAACTTCAATTTTTGATGAATAGTGAAACCACTAAGTGGTAGGTTAAAAACTGAATTTTGCATAAAACTTAATTTTACCGCTTCTGTGAATGGAATTTCGAAAATCCGAGAGACACGGTTAATATCAAGGACTAAAATGTGGTTCAATGAGATGAAAATAATTTTTGGTGAATAGTAACTTTTTACTTTTTTTTTCCGCGGTTAATAGTAAATAGGGTAACTAAGGGTAAATATGATACTAATATTACCCTAACACATGACCTAATTCTATTGGAAAAGTGTAATTCGACCAAAAACAAACATAGGAATAAAATATGACCATTTAGGCCCACTTGGATTAGATTAGGACATTTATTATTAATCTATTTAAAGAAGGGTTAAAATAGTTAAAATCAAAGTTTAATAAGTAAATCATTTTTAATATGGGGTTATACATAAGATAAATTCGATTGTAAATATTCATTAGAAATCCAAAAAGATTTCCTACATGATGGTATTTTATTTGTAATTTTTAGACATAAAATAATTTATTTTATTTATGACACAACGATGATGCAGTAATTATCTTATTAATGAAATATTGACATAATTGATGTTATAAACACCAAAATAAATGTAATTTGAGATTTTTTATGAATTAAACTAATTTTATAGGTTACTATGATATATTAATGTTGATTTAATCAACTTGGTTTGAACATTTAATTCTGTTATGACTTTCACAAAAATCATATATCAAATAGTGTCAAAATTGACACAAAATAGTTTTTAAATCAAATATTATATTATTAATTGTTATTGTATTCCTAAAAATCTATGGTTCGGCCAAATGACTTAGATAAGGATATATATATTAATAATAAACAATTTGGGGTTCGTTTGGCATGTTATAGTAAGTTTATTAACCATATAGTGAAAGAAAACAAAAAGACATGGTAAAAGTTAAATTATTTAACTTAGAGTTAAATTTAATTGATAAGGTAAAAATAATATCCTAAACATGTCTAAATTCTATTGGTTGATATTATTTCGACCCCTCCCCACCTTATCTTCGAAATAAGACCCTTTGGAGCCATTATAAACCGATTTTGACTTTAATATAAAATAATATTTTGAGATATTCCTAAGGAGCCCCTCTCCTCCCTTATAAAAGGACACCTCCTCCCCCTCCTCCTCACACCAATTTGAGCACTCAAGCTCGTCCGAACCCTGCCAAAATCCCTTCTCCACTTCCCTAGAAACATCTTAGAGGTTTTGGTCTTCCTCAAAGACCAATTCTAGTGCCCTAAGAGGAGGTCTCAAAGAGGCACTTCAAAGAAGAGGTAATTACCGTTACCAATTCTTTCATCTTTATTTCTTCTTCCACTTCTTCTTCTTAGGTTGTTTCATTATGAAGTAATAACATCAGTATCACTCATATACTGATATGTTATTATAAGTATGTAACAACCCTATTTCACCATCTATCCATCCTACGGAAAAAGAAATCACCGCGCGTGCGTACGTACGGAATACCGTCTCCACGCCGTGGTGTAATCTATTTTCCACCACCACCTTACATGGATGGGTATAATGGTGTAAAGAATAACTATACATAGTTATTAAAACATCATATTGATTCTGATATATTGTATAATCCACTCCAATTCAATTCAATATTTATAGAAATGATATCATCACTCGTGCGTACGTACGGACTACCGTCTCCACGACGCGATGAGATTCATTCTCCATGTTAACCATTTAAGAATGATTATAATGTATATATAAGAAATAATAATGAAATATATGACATTATAAAGCTACTGGATTTATGTATATATATACATATGTATGTCATCTACTTACTTCCATTTCAAGACAATAAGGAAAGAAAAACAGCGTTCATGCGTACATACGGACTACCGTCTCCATGAACGGTGTTTTTCATTTTATTATCTCTCTATTATATATATATATACTGAATATATATGATATATAAATCATATTTTATATTCTGGAAGTATGTAAATAATGATATAAGTAATAATGATGTCAAGAACAACAAGTCAAAACACCTACGATAAATGAAACGATTTTACCCAAAACGCTTCTTTAACATGGAATTTACAAAAGAACGGGTAATATAATGTCATAAGTGAACCATATACGATGAATATGATTCTGTAATAAGTCAATGACATTATTTAAATCATTATACAGGAGGTTCGGACACATACGAAGCAAATTGGACCTAAGGTAAGGGAAATATCACAATCTCATTTTTATCCGAGATTGTTTATTCGTAAGTATTTACTGGGGTTTATTTTATCATCCACATCCATGTTTCCTCAATATGTAATATTAGTTCCATCCAACTACAATGGTTTAAATCCAATTTTACCCATTGGTTAGTTTTTAGTAAAAGATATGAAAGGAATCTTTTGTCGTTTATCGTACGAGGTACATTTTGACTTTTTCGACAAAAGTACAAAGAATGTTTTTTTTAACTAATACGGCACGAACGGATTTCTACTGTTTTATAAAGCCTTATTTTCATGAAGCATCCTCTAAAAGATTTCATGACTATTTTCAATAAAATCTCTTTCTTTTAAAATTGCATGATGTTTTGTGAAAAGAAATTGTTTTTGAAGAAGAAAGGATATTTTCCTCAAGAATAGAGTTGAAGTATTTTATCAAAATTATTTTCCATCTAAGATAATAAAAGGGTTCTGTTTTTATCCCTATTATTACATTGGTTTGATTATGTTGTGATGGAAATATTTTTATGAATTCCTTTATCTTATATGAATTGTTTTATGATGTCATGTTGTTTAAGAATCCCATTTTATTTCATGGGTTATGCAATGATGTATGATTTATGATTTTGTGGCACACATAAGAATGGTATCATTATGAGATGGGTGGGACCTATATCTCCCTTCAATGCATTGGGTAAAGATTTTATATCTCATGAGATAGATATGGCTGAATTGGTAGGTTATACCGGTTCAGTGAAACAGGACTGAAACGAGGGTTACTCGATTCAGAAAGGGACTTTGTCCAAAAAGATAGTCTTGGCAATGAGTCTTGACTAACAAGAAATGATTTTCTATGATTATGTGTGTATTCCACAAAGTTTCATGTTTTATGTTATGATTATTGGGATTACATTTCACTTCTATGATATATCCCATGTTATGATATTATGAGCTCTTTTGCAGGTTAAGAATTCCAAAAGCTATGTATATGATGTGATTGATTTTTCTTTTGTTTACCCTTACTGAGCATTTGAGCTCACCCTTTTATGTTTTCTTTTCCCCAGGATATAAAGAAAGGTTTTAGGTAGAAAAAAGGGATGACCTTTATGGGAGATATTGAAGAACTTTCACCACGATTAGAAGATTACGTTCCGAGTTTCTAAAGACACTAAACTATTACGATCCTTTAGTGTGTGTTTTTGTTATGTACTAAGTATTCCGCAAATGTAATGTAATGTCCATGTACGTCAAGATTCGGGTCTCTACAATATATATGATATTATATATGATATTCTAATATTATTTTGTTAATAATATTTCATTAGTATTATTGCTTCGGGTGTTAACTGATTCGTTTTTCTTTATATGTTTTGTTATGTAATTAATTCTTGTTATGGATAAGATATATTTTATTAATATCCACAATGATATTATGTTCATAAAAATTATTTTTAATCATAAAATTAATATTATTATTGAATGGTAACAATGGGGAATGAATCTCATTGCGTTAATAGAGACCGTAATTTCTACGTACATAAAAACGAAAATACCATTCTATTGATGGTGAAATCCTTAGTAATTGGATGGTATATTATATATATAAAATCATTAACTTTATATATTTATTATTTACATCAATTATACTCATTATAATACACATCCAAATAATTATGTGTTGAATGAAAAACTACACCGCGACATAGAGACGGTAAGTCATACTTACGCACATATGGTGAAATTTTTATTAATTGGATGGATAAGACTGTGAATTTAGTTGTACTATATTTATAATGATTTAAAAGTATATATAAGGTACTAGAGTTATTATTTTGGTATATAATCAACAATTAAATAGGAAGTTGAAGAAGAAAATAACATTGAAAGAAGTGATGAAATTAATACATCTTCTTCAGGTGCTTCTTTTGATTTGTTCAAAAGGGATCCATAGGTTAGTTTTCTGATCAAATTAAGGAATATAGGTTGAATTGATGTTATTTGGGATGATATTTTATTTGGTTTCGGCCGAGCCAAACTTCATTGGAGATGTGACATTGAGGGAAGGTGAAGTACAATTTTATAAGAGAGGTCAGGGTCACTTTTGGAAACGATTGAATTATTAATTTATTATACAATCATATTCGGTTTAAAATGAATCCAAAAAAGATTTATTTTGAGTCTAGGTTTTATATGGGTCCAAAAAATCTCAACCAATAAGTTTTAGATAGTTTTATGTCAAAATATTAACCTTGTCTTTTATATTTAACTCTTAGTTAAATAGTCCACCTTTTACTAAGTATTCTTGTGTTAGTATAACAAATTGTTAATAAAAAAACAATAAAAATCCTATAGAACCCCATGCATTTAATTATTGAAATATATTACCTTTTATAAGTCCTTTGGGTGAACCATAGATTTGTATGAATATTATATCATCCAATAATGAGGCATTTGTTTTAAAAATTCATTTATGTCAATTTTGACACTATTTGGTAATTGGTTTTTGTGAAAGCCAACAAAATAAGACTACTTTGAAAAAAATATATTAAATCATTAATAACAAGTAATATTAATCTATAAAATTAGTTTAATTCTTCAGAAGTCTCAATTTACATTTACTTGGATATTTATAATATAAATTATTTTAATCCTTCATTAATAAGGTAATTAATGAATCATCATTGTGTCATAAATAAATTTACTTATTAAAGGTCTAAAAATTATATACAAAATATAATTATGTAGAAAATTTATTTATCATTCTAATGAGTATTTATAGTCGAATTTATCTTATGTATAACCCTATATTAAAAATTTTTTATTTACGAAAATTTGAATTTAACACTTTTATCTCTTATTTAAATAAATTAATATTAATTCTCCTAATCAAATCCAAGTGGACCAAAGGAGATCATATTTTACTAATAGGGTTGACTATGGACGAGAAACACATATCCAATAGAATTAATACATGTTTTTGGGTAATTATAATATCATTTTTACTTTTAATTACTCTATTTACATTTAACCAAGGTAAATAAAAATCAAAAGTTATGATTCACCCAAATTTATTTTCAACCTATTGAACCACATATTACCTAATAGTTTCAACTGTGTCCCTTATATTTTTAAAATTCAACACATGAAAGTGGTAAAATCAAATTTTATGAAAAATTTCATATGTGCTTAGAAGGGGGGTAAAAGCCGTTAAAATGTTCAATAAAATTTTATACCTCTAATTTTATTATAAAATGACACTAATAAATTACATTGAACATATATATTTATTATATATCTAATTTTACCTAAAATAAATTTAAAAAATATTATTAATTATTTCAATAAAATGTAGGCTTTAAACACTCACTTAGTGTTTTCAATATTCATAAAAAATTGAATGTTATCGGAAAAATACCAGAAATTCACACATAACTAATTTTGCTTTTACAAATTAAAACATAATGACTATATTTTCAAATAACAAACATAGAATGGTGAATAATTAATTTAAAATAATTTTTCATTATCAACAATCAAATATGGGTTTTTGAGAAATAAAAACAATCCAATGATTTATATATTTTTATGTTCATTTTAGCTATGAAATTACATCCAACGACCAAAATTGGATTAAATGATAAAAATAAGTCTAATTTTAGTTCAAAAATAATTAAATGTATAATTTAACAGTATAAATTACTTTTATTGAAAAATTATTTTTCAATTAAAATTTTGGATTTTGGATTATTCATCAAATTATTAATGTTATGAGAAAAAGACCAAAAATTTATCAAAACAAAATTTTTATGACCAAATAATAAAAAAGAAGTTTATTCTGTCAAATTGAATACATAACAGTGTCAAATATTGGATTTAAAAAGGGTTCTCCACTAAATGGTAGTAAAATTGAATTTTTTGAAAAATAATTCCTTTATCTAAAAATTTAAATTTGTTAATATATTATGTCTAAAAACACACAACATGGATATTAAAATTATGTGGAGTACATAAAATTCAAAATGAAGATAATACTATTTATATTTTCTTTTTGAATGGCCGGTTTGGTAAGTTGTGGAGCGCTAAAACATAGTGTTTCATGTAGCGCAAGCTATTGAATTACATTAAAGAGATAACATATTATGTAACACCCCAACCTTCCATAGTAAGTTTCCCATTGAATAATATAATAGTTTTTGGTGTACGAAACTTCAAGTTCAAACACACCACAACCAATCAAACATGTCGCTATGAATATTAATACCAACTTTTTTGAATTTTATAAATTTTTACATTCAAAATGGACTTCATTTTTGGATTTGTAATATCAAAATTAGCTTATGGTGAATTTTTGGTATTTTCTAAAAACATTCAGTCATTAATGAATAGGGTAAGAACACTACGTTATTGGTTAAAACTGACTATTTATTTAAATAATTAATTCTTTTATTTTAAATTATTTTAGGTCAATATATATATATTACATATATATTTTCAATGTAAATTGTTCGAGTCATTTTATAATAATTTTAGATATATAAAATTTTACCAATCTATTTACCGTCTTTTACCCACCTCCTATGAGCATTTGAAAATATATATAAAAGACAATTTTAAAGCATCTATGAGTTGAATTTCAAAAATTTGAGAAACAAGGTTACTATCAGTAACTAAAATGTTTTTTAGTAAGATGAAAATAATTTTTGGTGAATATTACCTTTTTACTTTTATTTACCATGGTTAAAAGTAAATAGGGTAATTAAGGGTAAAAATTATATCATAATTATCCTAAGACATGTCCTAATTCTATTGGATAAGTGTAATTGGACCAAAAAATAAACTTTGAAAAAAAATATTACCCTTTAGGTCCACTTAGTTTAGATTATGTCATTTAATATTATTTTATTTAATAATAGTTAAAAGAGTTAAAATCAAGGTTTAAAAACTAAACCATTATTAAGATAGGTTTATACATAAGATAAATTGTACTATAATTATTCATTATAAAGATAAAAATATTTCCTATATAATGGTTTTTTATTTATAATTTTCAGACAATAAATAATTAAAAAAATTTATGACATAATGATGATGTAGTAATTACCTTATTAATGAATGATTCAAATAATTGATATTTTAAATATCCAAATAAATCTAATTTGAGACTTTTAATGAATTAATATAATTTACTAGGTAAATAAGAAATGATAGTATTGATTAAATTAATTTTTTTGAGGTAATAATGCTGTTATGAATTCAACAAAAACAAAATACCAAATATTTCCAAATATGACATAAATGAGTTTTTTAAACAAATATTATATTATTAATTGGTAATCTATTACTGAAAATCATAGTCTTTTCCAAAGGGTTTGAATAATATTATATATGTCATTAATAAACTACTTGAGATTCTCTTGGATGTTTATAGTATGTTCATTAACCATACAATATAAAAATACAAAGAGACATGGTAAATGTCAATCTATTTAACTAAGTGTTTAATATAAAATATAATGTTAATACGATTACCTAAAACTATCTAAAACCTATTGGATGATAGTTTTTTGACCCATACTTTATTTATCCTTTAACAATTCTATTTGGATAAATTATTAATTGAAAATTATTTTATTATAAAATATTATTTCAATCTTTTCCTAAAGTGACCCTCACCTCTCTTATAAAAGGGCACCACCCATTATATCAAATTGACACCTTAAAATCCCTTGGTACAGCCAAACCCTACCCAAATATCTGTTAAACTATCCTACCATCATTCTATAGGACTTTATTTAGTCATAAATTCATCCAAAGGAGCCCTTTTGATCAAATCAAATGGAAGAACCTGAATAAGAGGTAAATATTTCATCACCTCTGTCAAGATTTTTTCTTCTTCCACTTCCTCGTTCTCTATTATTTCCATTATAAAATCATAAATAATGTATCTTCTATATTATATTATGTTATTATAAAAATGGTACAACCATATTAATTTTTATATCCATCCAATCAATGAAAAAGTCACCACACGTGCGTACGTACGGATTACCGTCTCCTTGTTGTGTTGTAGTTTGTTATTCAAATACTTCATCATTTGGAAGGGTATAACAATGTGTATAAATTATGTAAATAATAAATATAACATCATAATTTTTATTTATATATGTTATAAAATCCAATTATATATGATTTTAATATCAAAATAATGATATTGTTGCTCGTGCGTACGTATGAATTACCATCTCCACGAATGAGATGAGATTCATTCCTCGTCATAATCAATGAAGAATATTATTCTTTTTATGATTAAAAATAATTGTTATGAACATAATAGTATTCTTTATATTAATACAATACATCCAATCCATAACAAACATGTCTTATTTAACCAAGAATAAAAATTAAACTACACAGTTAAGAATAGAAACGATAATACTACGAAAATATTATTAACTAAGCAATATAATCAGATAATATATCATATCATATTTATGTATATAGTTCATATATAATTTAATAATAATTTTATAACTATTATAAAAGAGGTTAACATACCATCTAATAAGGAAATGTAAAGGTTAGGAGTTAGTTTTACAATCTCTTTATTATTCAAGTCTGTTTTTACGTAGGTATCTAGTGGGATCTCTTTATCATCCACATCCGTGTTTTCAGAAAAATGTATTTCAGTTTTTTTACTATTTAATAGAAAATGTGTTAAATTAATTTATTCTCTTATCTGAACTTATATGTTTTCAATGTAATCATTACATCATTTTCCAAACAGGGTACTTTATGACATTTTTTGATAAAATTAAGGTAAGAATGATTTTTTAACATATACAGCGGGTGAATCTATTTTCTGCCATTATAACATCGTCGGAGCTTCCCTTACAATATTATAAGAGTATTTTCAAAATATGTTTTTTCTTTTATAATTATATGACTTTATAATGATTGTAAAATAGAAAAACAAATTTCTTTAATTTTTTTTCGATTTCATCTATGTCAACATCATTTGATGGATTTCAAGCATGTTTGAAGATGATTTATTATGATACAAAACATCCATATTTTTTAGATGGTTTTGTGAAATTTTTGACTATAGATGTGTTAATTTTACAGCATTCATAGTTTATGAATAAATTATAGACATTTTTTATGCTAGATTTAATAAGATTTTTTTGTTATGTTTAAACCTTTTCATATAAGGAATGCCTTGGACATAGTAAATGATGGGTGGAGCCCGTTATAGCTCCTTGAGGCATTAGTAGGTCTCATAAGACAAATTATTTTCATCACACAAGACCTTGAAAAAATATAATTTCTATTCCTAGCATATGGCCATGACTATGTGGTTATGTAGTCTAGCATTATGAATTCCATCCTTATGACAGTGGCTATTGATATTTCATGTGATTAATCGACATGTAGATTATCCACGTCAATAATTAAATGACATTTTTTGATTTTAGATTTTCCATATTATGTATAAGTTCATATTTAAAAGTATTTAATTAGTATTATGCATTTACTTAAATGTTTATGATTATTTATGAATGTTTCTAATATATTGTTATCTTTACTGTGAATCTGTGCTCACCCCTTTCTATGTTTTATTTTCCCATGATACGAAGAAGTATATTATAACTGACCAATAGAGATAGTTTAAGGGATATGAGTGTGTCCAATGGAGACTATGTTGTTGTTTTTTATTTTATAATGTAATGTAAAATATATGAATGTATCTTTTACTTCCGTGGATACAAAAATGATCAGTCATTAGATAGTTGATCTTTTTTTATCCCGCCAATGTTATGTAATAAAGCACCAACTCTAGGTAATTATGATATGGGGATTACATACTATGAGATCCTGGGATGCTACTGATTATGAGGTAAGATTATTTACCCTCGACCCCTATAGTTATAACTAGAAGGATTGATTTTAAAGTTATTGTTTTCCATGAAATTTATTTCAAAATAGTTGTGTAATCCTTGAGGGAAACCATCATTCTTGATGGTTTTGGAAATTGAAAATTTTTTTTGGATTCAGTTGAATGTTAAAGTGATAAAATTATTTTTAAACGATGATTTTAAAATAGTTGATTGTATTTGATGTATAAATTTTTTTTAAAAGAAATAATATTTTATTAGAATGTTTTTGGGAAATATTGTGTTAGAATGACAGTTGGCTTAAGTGGTTGAGCATGTTTCGAATGGATGGATATTTGGTTTTTAAGTACAACCCTCAACCAAACAGGTTATGGACATGAATTTATATGTCAATGGTAACACCATCCTTTTTTGGATTTGTTTTTGTGTTTGGTTGGATGAAAATGAATGGTTTGTCCCAAATGATCTTAGCAATGGTTGATATACTTGTTTTTTTTTCATTCCTTGTATAAGGATTTAGATTTAAAAATTATTTGGTATGAAAAATAATTTAAATTGAAATGGTTTTCATTATTATAAATTTTTTAGAATCAACAAATACAAACTGTTTTTTATAAATGGTATAACATATTTTACCAGTGATGCATTAATAGGGAAGTCATATGGGAAAGACCCATTTTCTATAATTACTCACCCCTAAATATTAACATTGGTTATTGTGTGTATATTTTTTATTGGTCTATAGTCAAAGGGAAGGTATCACATTTTTATAGTGGTAACTCTTGATAATTGGGATATGTTTTGGGGTTAGATCATGGAGCATGTTTGGAGATCTAGAGTGTTATCTGTAGAATCATTAACAATTTTTAGTTTTTTCTTACAAATTCTGTTTGATTTTGATAATGTTTTCCAACTGTTACATGAATATAGTTGGTATTATTTGTTATACATTTAGTTTCTTAACATTGGTATCATACATAATATAGTGGTTTCAGTTATGGTATATATGGTTTTTTTTATATTTTCAATTGTAAAATCATCCCCTAATTCGATTAAAGTCATTAGTATATATTTTTATCTGTTGCAATCTTAGGTATTTCACTTATGTGAATATAAGAATTCAACCTTGACTCAAGCCAATGAGGATGGGAAGGATGATAGAAAACTAATGTAAATGGTTTTACAACTAAGTCATATTACATAATTTTTAATACTAAAATTAAAAATACTTCATAGATCTATGTATCTATCATTAGTGAATATCATTAAACTGATATTTAATTTTACAATATGTGTTTTAATCACTGAATAGTATTGAACCCATTTATAATAATATTAAAAAAATTTAAAAATGTCCCTCTATAAATGGGGTTGAAACGAAAATAACTAATGACCACTAAATATGAAATGCAAGATGAAAAAACACCGAGTGATTCTAGTTGTTACATAAACATCCACAAAATAATGAAATTGCCTAAAAAATAAATGCAATATATCAATGTGACCAACACTCACTCACCAAATCCACAACATTAATAAAAAATAACAAATAATAATTAACCGATATTGAGGTATAAAACATGAGAACAACATACAAACATACATGTTCTTATACTAGGTGTGAGAAAACATTCGTAGTAATATTTTCTTAATTATATTATTCAATTAGTTATAAAAAATTTCATAAATTGAATATTGAATATTATTTTGAATATAATTATTTTATTAAAATGAATAATGAATATAGTAATAAAAACATATCCCTCCCACAATAAATTTTATTGATCATTATATAATCAAATAAAATTATATATTAAAAATCAGGATTTATAAAATAAATTAAATAAAATAGAATTTCTTATTAAATTCAACCATTATATATTTTTTTCATGATCCAGCAAGTGTAATCACAAATAAAAATAGGAAAACCACTTATAACACCAAATATGGTTGAAATAAAATCATTTAAAAAGATATAAAATGTCATCTAATTATTAAAATTCATATACTAAATCAAATTTTGGAAATAAGTTAAAAACTAATCAATAAAACAAGATAATGAATGAATTCACTAAAGGAACCATAAAAGCAAGTAATTGTGGTGAAGGTTTTATAAATATTATAAAATTCTCTCATTTATCCCTAAAACATATGGAAATGTGATTAATTTGAAAAATGACAATATCCATAATGAATTATTTAAACAATAGATATCCATCATTTGAAATCATTGTGTTATAACATGATACAATCTTGGAAAAGGTATCACATAACATTTAAATTTCTATGTGAACCTATATATCATCCTGATATCCTTCCAATACAATCATTTCAATATAATTAATCCATACTCGGTTATGTAATACTTCTCATCCATGCTCTTTAGAAAAACCATTCCATAATACCATGATAGAGACCAATATATTTAAGGTAACAATCATATTAAACATTAAACATACATAAGTAGGGTTCCTATAATATAACTAAAATAAAATTAGACAAATAAACAAACTGAAATGATTAACACATTCATTGGGATATATAAACAATAATCCACATCTTACTTGTAACGCCATTTCTTGAAATAACCAATTTATAATAGACTGTTTATTAAATAATAATAACAATAAATGTCAATAACCTTAGAGATGAAAAATACAATAAAAATATAAAAAAATGGAGACCATAATATGATAAAAACTATTCAACTAAATAAATTTGTAAAAATTACAACTATTACACTGAAATAATAATTTATGTTCATTTCAAGAAACATTGATGTTACAAATTCACACAATGGGATGATTTTTATCAAATCCATCTAGGACATTATGTTTCTTATAAAAAACCATATTATAGAACATATATTAAAAACACAGACTTATTCAAAAATTTGTATACAAATCATCCCTCACGTTGATGTCACCTAAAATAAAAACAACCTTGTTATAAAAAAATCACCAATGATATGAGTTTCATTATATGAAAAATGAGAATTGTCTAAAACTAATATTTTATCTCTAAAACCATTAAAAATTTCTTTATTGGAGCATTCACAAACACATAGTGTGCATCACATATAAATTCAAAATATTACAACAAGTATATAAAAAATTATTTATGAATGTTTGGAAAACAATGAAAATGTTTTATAAACACAACATGGGTAAAAACATAATTTTAACCAAAAATAGGGATCATCTAAAAATCAAAAAAAATTCATGATTAATTTTAAAAAATAATTACCTAAAACCTATACATCAAAGAGAACCAAAATGAACATCAAAATGTGGAAGTGAGTCCAATCACAGAGATTGACATTACGAATAATGAAGAAACAATGTACAAATTTAAGAAGACCAAAGAACAATGATTTTTTGAAAAATACATTTATGCTTCATTAGAACATGATAAACTGAACGAAAAAACAACTTATGCATACGAATAATCTAGAACATGGGTAAAAATTTATTTTTACTCAATATAATTTTTTAAAACAAATGAGGACAAGAATTAATCCAATGGAGGCTAAGAAGTAACTCCATTAATTTTTACACTAATTGAGGTTTAAAAGAGGGGGTAATATGGATATTCTAACTATATATAAAAATTTGTATTGTACAAAATTCACATTTAAATTAAATATTCATTGGCCACATGGATTTGGAAACTGTGGACCAATTTTTTTGGTGGGACCATGAAGAAACTGAATACCTTTATATATGTTGCACTAGGGTCCCATATATCCATTCACCAGTTTTTCACCTTTACACAAAAATAAATATAGGATTCATTGTTCACTATTGAATTTTCATAGTTTTCAGAAAAACACACATCATCCTTGAAAAGTGCATAATATGGCTAGCCTTCATGTTACAAGAATATAGTGTATGTATAGAAATTATATTTATCTAACCATTTAACCACTCGAATAAATTTAAATTTTATGTTTTGAAGAATCTATAGTATAGCAGGTGCAGTTATTTTTCATAGTTACAACGTCAATTAAACATCGCTTACAATCTTATAAGAATATTTCCAATTTTTTTTTTTTGATTTTATAATTATATTAATTTTAAATGATTTCAAAATAGAAAGAGATATTTCTCTAAAAAGTTTTAATTTCATCTATGTCAACTTCTTTTGATGGATTTTAAGCTTGTTTGATGTTGATTTATTATGATACAAAATATCAATATTGTATTGATGGTTTTTTAATACGACTGTTTATGATATGTTTAGCCTTTTCATATGAGGAATGCATTAGACTTAGTATGTGACGTGTGGAGCCCACTATTGCTCCTCGATGCATCGGTTGGTCTCACGAGACAAACAGTTGTCTTGGCACAAGGCCTTGACAAAAAAATTATTTTTTGTCTTGGCGCAAGGCCTTGAATATATGTTTATAACGTCTGGAATTATGGATTCCATCATTATAAAAGTAGTTATTTATATTCCATGTGATTATTTGACTAGTATAATATCCATGTGAATAAGTAAATGGAATTATTTGATAAGATAAATATTTCCTATTAATATTTACTCTAAATTTATTTTTTTTGTACGTAATTATCCATGAAATGATAAAATACTAAAGCCTCAATCGGGTTTTCACCTATAATATCATGATTGTTTTGGTCATTTGAAATTACAATGGGATACTTTCATCATGTAAATGTATATTTCTCTCAAATATTATTTTTCAGAATCATGATTTTGTACTCACTATCCTTAAACCTACACACATGGAATAATCCATTCACTAAATTACATTTATGAATCATGTGGGAAATATCATGCATGGTATTATACATAATGTTCACGTATGGTTCATCCTAAAAATCATATTCCAGTATTTCTAGTAAATTATAATCATAAAATAATAATTGTAGATGTTAAATGTTAATTTTTATTATATGGTCAACCCATCAGTTAGTTTAAATATTTTTACCATGTCTAATATAACCTCTAGAAAATGATATCTACCCTTTATCCAAGTTTTAATATATAATTTATATGTTTTCATTTCAGTATCATCCTCTACCTAGTTGAGATGAAGGTGGTGTTAGTTACCCTTCAATGGCATTGAATGTATTCAATTGTAATTTATTGGACCACAAACTCATGTATATCAGTTATTTTGTTCTTTAAATTACTAAATGATATAACAAATAAAATATTAATACCATTTGTTTCATAGAAAATATGTTATCTCAAATATAAGGAATAACATTATTTTCTCATATTGTTATTTCATAAATACATAGTGAAATAGAAGACCATTCACAATTGTTGATGAAAATAAGTAGTTTAAAAGATATTTGTCATTATTTCATCTTCTCTAAAATATAAACTCATAATTTTGAATATATGCATAATATATTAAATTCATAATGTGGAATTAGGGTGGTAAGTTCCTAGGATGTTCACCAAAATAATCATTTGAGGTGGAAAGGTTATATCATGGAATGAATGGATCATTTCACTAATTATCATTATAGTTTTGAATTATATAACATTGAAATAAATTAAAATTGCTGATGATTACATGATATATTCATTGATGATAATTTTAGACTCTTTTCTAAAAAAATTAAATATTTTGAGACATGAAATTAAGAAGAAATACATGATAGAGAATCATTGGGAGCACAATGGATCAATGAATGAGGTAAGAACACTAAATTTATTGTCTTATGAATTAAATAATTTATGACATTGGGAAATATCAACATTAAATCTATTAATTTCTCCTCCACCTATGATGTCCTGGAATTGGGAAGTTTGATGGTTCAATTTTTTATTAGTCACATATCTATTGAAAAAATGACGCGATATTACTCAGTGGAAAATAAAGATGAAACCATCAATAATATTCCTAGTTCAATTGATGAGAAATTATATTTAGTCACTAAATCATATTATTTAGTTTAAGATATACCATATGAAATATCAAACCAGATATAAAACTAGGTACCAACAACCTCCATGGTTTATTTATTGTTTTATTGTTGTTTATGATTATGAAAGCGGTAATAAATGATATACCTAAACAAATTAAAGGTTCATTCATCCCCATATACGCTTGTACTATATATATTATTATTAATTTTATGGTTTTTCATTTTACCATCTTCAATAAATATTGGACCATATGTAGGGGAAAATTTTCCTATAATATCCATACTAATTATGTGAATCATATACACTATAACATTCTCCCCAGACATGTTTTGATGATAATAATTTTTTTAATTGCAAGAATATACATGGTCACTTGGAATGTAATATAAGAAGATATAGAATCATTATGAGATCATTATTTGTACCAACATATTTGTTAAATCTGATATGGAAAATTTTTATGATAGACTGTAAAGTTATATTACATAAAAACTCAAGAAGTTTTTTGAATTAGTTGAGTGGTTATGTGTCACATTTTTTATGTAAATATTCATAATTGTTGTAAATTACTCATATTTATAGAAACATTGTATTCATCCAATTATCAGGTATCCCCATCCAAGGAAATCACCGCCCTCTTCATCTCATTATTATATGACAAATTTTTTTTGGTATAAATCTCAAAAATTATAACTATAATGGGTATGAGTTATCATTAATATGTATGTATTGATTCATAGATATTTAAAATTATTTCTTACAATTGATATACTCCCTTATATAAATGGCATGATTTATTAAATTAAAATTTTCACATCAATATTAACAAATTTGTTATTTTTTTAGGAAACAAATCAATATTGTGAAAAATAATATATTTATATAAAGTGTATTCCCATAAATATGTACTCATATCATTGACTAATATGGTATATTAATAACATAAATATTTAATTTAATATATATTGGAGCTCTGTTGTATATAGAATGAATATGTATCGACCACATCAGTGTTCCGGTCAATAATATCACTAGATATATTAAAACTATAGAAACTATACTTATCTCTTTAAGGGGAAAGACAACACTAATTTAAAATATGATTTTTTAATTTCAATGCATTTATAGTTACTTATTTGGGTTAGAAAATATATCATCAGGGAATATTGAAAATAATATTAATATTATCTAATGTGTATCTCATAAAGTGGCCCATTCTCATTGGGTCATTTAGCTATGAAGAGTGAAAATTATAAAATAATTTGTTGTAAATTTTAGTTGGAGTGAGGATTTTGTGAACAATATGATGCCTAAATCAGCTTATGATGAACTTGATAACCAATATATATAGTTGAATCACTACAAGGACCAATATGGTATGGTATCCAATGAATTACAAAATTGGAGTTTTGTGTCTTCTTCACTATAGTGGAGTATTCTAGGTAACATATGTGTACTATATGAGAATTAAATTCAGATTATAATGTATAGTGATATATCATTATAGAATGAAAAAATTTCAATCCATTTCTTCCTCTTTCTTGGGTGTATATATCTGGGATTTAGATTATAATTTCAAATGGAACATCTTATTTATGTCAATTATGCTCTAAATGAAGATATAAATGTTTTTATTGAATAAAACGATTGATTAGTCCAATAATTATGAGTTCACTCCATCAAATTTTGGGTTGTTCAATATATCTGAAATTTTAATGATAATTTATGATCTATAAAGATAAATAAAATTTGATAAATTTCATTGAATTAAATACTTAGTGGGTAAACATTTAATTATTGTGTTGTCAGTTAGTCATAATGATATCCTCATATATATAATTATACAAGGCAATTGAAAATATTTGTAATCTAAATTATTTTATTTTACAAGTCAAAATAGAGAGATTGAAATATTTTTTTATGGAAGGGGTGTTGGAATGTTTCAATTAGAATCTTTATATGAGATTAATGTATTTTTCTAGTTATCATGTATTTATTTAATATTTTTTGTCCAATATGATTTATAATTTTTAAATTTTTTCTATTTATTGTTGTACTCGTACTATATTATCTAAGATGGCATAATGGATCCCATAAATAGAGATCAATTAGACCAATAACTTGTTATATCAATTTAGTTCTTACCACTTGATAGAAAATATTCTCTTGATTATATCTTATTTTAATTATATTTGTATAAACAAATACATGGAATTTACATTTCACCCTCTCTGATTCAACATTCCCCAGTCCATGAATATTGTGATGGAAACAAAGTAGGGAAACTATATTTCTTAGTTGGAATCCTATGTCAAGATAAAACTCAATTATTCCATTTCATGTTCTAAAAATATAATTCATATAGTTTAAATCACCCATAATAATTGGGGATCTATTACATTGTAATAAAATATCATTTGTGTAAATGGGAACTCTCCCTATAAACAACCATGGATATGTTGATATGTGTTGTTATTTTAAGACTCAATACAAATACCCTTTATTCTATGAATTTATATATCAATTTTATTTTTTATTTTTTATTATGATTCTATTCTTTCCACTAGTACATTATTTATTTTACATGGGAATATAAGTGAATTATTGGTGATGATTTGGTGGCTCAACAAACTGTGCATATGGGAAATAAGGCAGTTACGAATATTACATATAATAGTATTCCATATATCTATCACAACTATATTTTATAATATTCTACCTTGTTATGTATTTTATTATAATTGTTCATTTGGATTCCCGATGGGAATACTTTTTCATAGGCCCTTGAAAGACACCTTTTCTTCTTTTTCCAAAATCATTTTATTTTAAATTCTGTTTTCATTTATGAAATATATATAGTTAAGTGGTTTCTTGTTGAAAATTTAAATATGAATAGTATAATATATATATATATATAATAAATAACATCTCACTTTGTTTCCTATTTAGTATTTCATCTCTCAATCTCTCAAGAGGTTATACGAAATTAATCTAATATAAGTATAATATAAAATAGTATATTGAATTTTAATCATATAAAATAATTTAAATTATTTAATTTATGAACATAATACTTTTTTTGATACCATTTAGAAAATAAATGATTGATTTTATTATTAAAAATTATGATTTATATCTCTTGGACTCATCTATGATAAATTGAAAGGACGCTTCAAGAAAAAGTATTATAATTACCCATATTATGAATGATGAAACATTTTATAGTATATGATTACCTATTCACATAAATTATGTCCATAATTTCCATGTTATTGAATTTTAATTATTCAAACCTATTTATAATTTCTTTTGAATAATATTCCATAATTTTTTTTATTGGAAACTCCAATCTCTATTTAATTTATCTTCCTACTAGCCTCAGTACATGGTGTTCCACCATTATAATTTACACTATGTTTCCATTAATAATGATTGAATTTTATAATTATTTTACCTTAATAATAAAAATTTCAATAATATCATAACATTTGTGAAAAATGTGATATTACTACTATATATGTACATAGCTTTAAAATATTAATGAATTATTTCATCTTTTTTAGATAGTTTCTAAATATAGTACATAACATATTTTTCTAATCATTTAATATTATAAACACACTAAACTATAATATTTTATATTTTTTAATATAGAAATAATAATTCAAAATATATTTAATATTATTAGTTTTATTGAAAACACATCAATAAAACTAAAAAATAATAGTGTATTTCACGAATCACCTATGATATATCATCATTTGTGTTTTAAATTTATGAAAACTCTTATTACACATATAATATATGTCGATATAATTTTATTCAATCATTTAAAATTTCTATTTATTTAATTATATCTATATATTCTCCTTGTATATAACCCATTGATCCATTTCTATTGGTTTACTTGTCCATATAATGTGTATAAGATACAACATCATGATGAATTACAAATTATTTATTTCAATTTTAGGGTAGATTATTGGTTCCTTATTGGAAAATATATTATTCATCAATTGAAAAAACATATAGAGTAATGTGATTCTTTTAAAACCTCAAACTATATCATTATTAAATTTAAAATCACAAAAATCCTTACACATGCATTTAATATGGACATTGAATCAGTTTCTTCCATCGTTAGTTGTATTGAAAATTTTTATATAATATTTACATCATATATAAAACATTGAATTATTAATAATATTGTTTATATCATATATCCTTATAAATTATTTTTTTATCATTAAATTATATAAAATGTTTCCTCCATCCTAGATTATTTTCAAGAATTTTCTAACAACCTTATTTTTTCATGTAATGTTTAGTGGGGGATAAATGTAATTCTAAAACATTATAATTTAATCTAAAATTGATAAAATTAATATATATTTAGTGATAATAAAAAGTAATTTGAGTTATGTAGTTTTTAAATTTAAATTTAAATGAAGTGAAATAATATTTGTATAAAAGAGTTTTGTAATAACATATAATGATATCAAATCATATTCTACTCTTTATAACATGATTGTTCCTATTATACACTATTTTCTGTAGTATATAAGAAACCCATTTACATGTATTATGAACTATTAGATTTCATTGATTTATCCCGACTCATAATATTAATAACGTTTTATCTATTATATAAAGAAACATATTTTTTACTCTTGGTTTTTAGTGGATTTACCTAAAAATGAAATATATATTTATTTATAGAGTTGTTTATATTAATCCCATTTTCCTTTAAGTGTTATTATCATGAAAAATAATCCACATAATTCTGATGGTAGTGTCCACCAACCCCATACAGTACTAAGGTAGTTAGAATCTAACCACCGTCACAAATCTTTTCAAGAATCAAACCCTTCAGACTGAATTATATTTATTATCGATTAAAATAAAAATAACAATCAATTTATAAAATGTCAATAAAAAACACTCTCAATGATCCTGTAAGATTAAAATAAAAATGGAGTTTCTTAATGATATATAACTGAATTAAAACACATCAATAAGAACAATGTGACATAATGTTGTTCTATATTGATTCTTAAAGGTAACCACATCATCGAAGAATAATTACTGGTTTATTTATATAAAACTATCACCTTAGGATAATTTCAGAACATATAATGGTTGAAATTAGCTATTGAGAGTTGAATATTGTGAAGGGGTGAACCATAAAAAATTACATTTTATCATGGATGGAAGACATCAGCTAGCTGGTAGATTCTAATTACTGGTAGGTGGCACCATGATAAAATTGATGTTTAATCCAAATTCAACATTCCATCTGTTTTTTTTGTCGGGTAACCATGAGAAACTACAAGTGGGGAATCTAAAAATGTCATTTATGCTCCTCTTGATCCATCTGTTAGGTCATAAAGTGAATAAGAGTATGGTTAAATAATTAATATCATTTTTACTATTTGTATATTATTATATATATTTTTAGGCAAGACTTGATAGAGGGGGTTATGTACTTGGGGAATTGAATATAATTCAAGATAAATAATCATTTTATTTCTTTTGCTTTATTGATCATAAAAAATGATTTACGGAAAATATTGAGAGGAAAATTCATTGAGTAATTCATTAGATAAAATTCAAGACCTTGGGGATGTAATAATTTTGATGATTGTTCTTCGGGTCAGAATTCATAAGACATGTTCATATTTAGATAGTAATTAACAAATGATTAAAATAGGGTTTGAATTTAAAATAATGAGACAATCCAATAATTTTTTGATGAAATATTACAATGATGTCTATTAAATATTCTTATTATTTCATGAAGAGTCTTATTTTGGAAATGAACGAAATATTGTTATTTCAGTATCAGGATAATTTTCAATTTATTTGAGTTGTCCTTATAATTCTTTCTTCCACCAGTCTATCAAAAAGGACCCTCCATAAATAAAACATGAGTCATCCTAGAAAACCATATAATAAGTATAAAATTTGGGATAACCTTGGGAGAATGTGATTATGAGGTAATGCATATCCCCCATAGAGATAATAGTATAGACACAAGTGAGTTCCCTGGTAGACTATGAATTGGGGTATAGTGTCCCAAAAATGATGTGTTTGTGAACTGTATCAGGATTCCAACTCTTATGTCATCTTTAGAGGTTAGGGATGGAATGATTATTATTATGTAGATCAATTTACTTGAAGAATATTAATATAATATCCCATGAACCAAAACACTATTATGTTATTTATAAAAATTTTCATCCAATCTAATTAATCTATGAAAATTAATAATCTAATGAAATTTCCTTCTAATATTCATCCCTAATCCTTCTTGACATCATTATCCAGTTGATATATATTCCTTAGTGAGTATGTCATTTGTGTAAATTTCAATATATTAGTGGAAATAGATGAATTTTGTTGGAATATTGAGCAACCCATATCCATCAATTAAATAATTCTCATCAATTAAAGTGATAAATTGAAAAATATTATACTTCTTAATGATAATATGGAGTTTCAAATAGTGTTTTCTAGAGGAATGAAATAACCAACATTGAATGTGAAAAGCATTTGGTAGTACATGATCTCATATATCCAAGTGATCACTTGATGAACAAAGATGGTAGAATATCCCATCAATGAGATACTCAGCCACATGAATCATTAGGGATTACATAATGAAATGTTACCCAAGGTGTCACATGATGTATCATGGATGGTGAATGATGATACTGAACAAGAGAAACCTAAACACCTTAAATTTTGGGATCACATGAGTTTGAAAATTCAAGAATACCATAATTCAAAATACTATTTTTATTTTCTATGATTATTAAAATAATTAATTTTCCTAGACACAATGTAAATATTGAAGGATAGTTAGTGGTGTGGTCACCTGGAAACACTGATATAGAGATTAGAAGTTGATAAACCATTATTCTAATATTTTTTAAAAATAGAACTTGTTTCAAAAAAATAGTTATTTCATATTATTTTTTGAAATAATGGATAAGGATACCATTAGATGTACATGTTCTTATAAATTATATGAGGTCATATACTCTTATACAATTACACAATGCCTAAGACAAATCATGTTTTGTTTAATGTGATTAAGATGTATTGTGATTATTTTAATAACTTGATATATTCCACTCAAGATTATATATTAAATAGATATATCACATACATAAACATTGTTATGTGAATATAAATGATATATGAATGTGCGATTTAAAATTTACGATGAATAAAAACATTCATAGTTTTAATGTTTAATGAAGAAGTTAAGACAATAGGTACCAAATGAGGTTTTTCCTATGAAAAATAGTACATTTATAATAATTTATATATAGTATTTCTATTAATGGAAATGATATTACTAATCAAATATTAATGTGATATATAAAATTAGAAACACAATGAATAATATGAAAAAATAAATTATTATCTAAAAGGGTTATTTCAAATATCATGCACCACACATTCACCACATGAGAGTGAATTTCATTTGAATAAATATAATTGTAGATAAAAAGTTTTTTAGTTTAATCTTAGAAATAAGATAAATTATTTATGTTAATGTTAAATATTACATAAAATAATATTATTAATTTAATTAGTGGTAGATTATCATTATCATAATGATAAAATATTTTCCTGGGAATTAGAAATTTTAGTATTGGAAAAAGAAAATAGTTTTTGGATAAGAATTTCTAGAATGAAATATCATTTTTTGGGTAGAACCATATCATTCTAGATTTTTTGAAAATGAGTATAAATATTAACATGAATATTCCATGAATATGTTGAAGATGTTGATACTATATATGAGAAATCATGAACCCATATGATCATGGATGAATATCACACTAATGATGGTAGAGGAAATGTTACCATTGGATCAATATAAAAATGAAGAAGGTGGGGGATTCTACTCGGTCACCTAAATATTTATTGAATAGGTTAGAGGTGAGAGTGTAATGCCATGGAAGAATTAAAGGTTTGGGACTCGTACCCTGCATGGTAGAATTGTGGGTCATTGGCGATGTTGGATGTTGTTTTACTAGAGGATTGACTGTTATGGTATATATGGTATTTCTTTATAGTCAAATGAAATTTATGATAAAATTATAGTTGATATTCAATTTTAGTGTATTAATCCCACTTGTAATGTAATGTTTCTTTGTACATAAACAAATGCATAAAATTAATTGTGATTCAAATTGTTTTTTAGAATTAGTTAGTGATATTTGAGACTATGGATTCAACATTGAACATTGAAATGTTTCAGATGGTGAATTAATTTAAAATATTTATTAAATTTAAAAAATTGCTTCATCCTGCTATAAATAGTATGTCTATCATGGGTCTCTATATCTTTTCTCATATAAATTTTTTTCTGAAAGGATAAAAAAATATTGATATATGAAAATATTAACTCATTTAATAGTTGTTCTGTTCACATTTGATAGGTAACATTATCATCATTTGGGGAATATTTTCCCATAGCATCTCTAATTATATTGAATAAAAATGAGTGGTACCACATTAATAATAGTCCTCTCATTTATGAATCAAATATTACACTTACTGTAATGTTAAATATTTAGTTATATTGAATGGAATATAATTCAATTTTTATAACTCAATCATATAAGGTCTAAAAAAAGGTCACATTCTTCTAGATTTAAAATAATATTTGTGAATATATGAGATGCATTTATTAATGTAATGAAAAAGACATTGAATATTAATTTTTTTTGGACATTTCAGACTATGGAAATAGAAAATGCTGATGAATATAATAATGATGGTTATTCCACTTGGGTGAATGAGATAATCAGTAATACTAGAAGATAATCATATAAATTGGATTATTATATAATTTCCAAAAATCTAGTGAGGAATTTTTAAAATTAGTTTTATCAAAAAAATATCACCAATGGAAGAAAAATAATTATTGAATATATATGGGATTCATAATGTACTAACTGAATATGAGATTAAAAAGAACCATCATTAACAAATTATTTAAAAATGTGAAATAAATATAAAACAATGTTAAAAGAAAAAGGAAAAGTATAATGGTTTACCAATTTAATTGAATTGAATCTTGAGGGACTTTCTGATCTTAGTAATATCATTTCAATTATTTAATTAATAATTAAAATGGATAATTATTGAAGAAAATGGATGTAATCCAAAAATTTCAATAATTATGATTTCTTTAAAATATATGGTAATACGCATATAAAATTATATGTAAAATGAATCTAACTATGATTAGAATAATGATAAATCAAAAAAGGTTAAAAAATAATAATAAAATGAATTATTTATTAGTAAAAAAATATATGACGACATAACATGGTAAGGATTATTGGCCATCTGGAATATCATTATATGATGATGAAAATTTTTATTTTAAAGCCGAAATAGGCTCAAATTCATCATATAATGATGATGATGAAAAAGAAAAAATTAAATATATATATATATATAATAAATTTTTAAAAGTGATCTTGGAGAATCAATTACGGAGATAACCTATATATAAATAAAATAATAAATAATTGACGGTAGAAATAAAGGTGCTACAGAATCGGAAAAAATAATCATGAATTAAAATTTTTATTTCGATAATTTAAAGAATCACATTCCTAAAAATTCCGAGAAAGAATATATTATTAAGGTTTATGAATAGTATCTTCTGACAAAGGACGATAAACTAGGTGATCCAAAATCAATTTTTATTTTTATTCATAATGATGAGAAAAAAATTGGGAGAAAAATACAGTATTTATATTGATGTTAAAACAGAGTCATCAAATGATAGTGAGAATAAGGGTTCCTAAAGACAGGATAAATAGTATCATTAATAGTTTCAAAAAAGATATGTTTTCAGTAATATTAAATTTGAGTTAAAAAATCATTTATGTTAAAATATACGAATTTGGCCACCAAAAATAATGAAAAGGATGATTCTATTAAAAACATTTACCACCCTAAAAAATGATGACATATTTTACAACAATAATAAAATCCAATATTTTCAAAAAGGCTTATTAGGAAAATAAACTACCCCAATTCACTGTAACATTCTAGTATTATTGATAATACGAAAAAAAATCCCACTATAACTAGTATAACAAGTCAGTTCAAATAAAAATTAATAAGCTATAAGGGATTCATAATGAATATATGAAAAAACATTCTAAATTAAATAATGTTGATTCCAAAAATCCATCCAATATCCAAATGAAAATATGGTATGATATTTTCTAAAAAGCTTGTCATAAATGTGGATTTATGGTCATCTGGATATGGTTTTCAGGACCAAATTACATGGAGTAGTTTACTATTAAAAAATGATAAAAATAAAAAAACGATGTCATGTACTTATTAGAAGATATGTGAAACACAAAAAAATGATTAACATATAGCGTGTTGTATTTTGGTAGTTATTCTAGGTCAACATAATTTATTAAAAATGATTAAATATCAAATTGATGAACCAGTTTATTGGGTGATAGATATTTAAAAATATGTTATTTAATTACCAATTAATTAATCTAATAGTGATAATATATGTATTAAAAATAATATATTTGATAATAAAAGACAATGTGGTGATGAAAATATAAGATTTAAGTTAATAAAATTTCCTAATAAGAAATTATAAACCGAATGATGTAAGATAAATACAATAAAATTTCATTGACACAACAAATGGAAAACCCGAGTCTATATGATCACATATTTCCTGAGATGAATTTAAACAATTAGGTTTTGAATGGTGATAATGGGAAGAATATAACATAATTAATTGAGTTAAAAATGATGAATAATATGAAGAGGGTGAGATGAAGAAAACTTATTTGGGGCTATTTCAGAGAAAAATTAGGCTAAAAAATATAATATAATATAATTTCATTGGAACATCATAGAATGTTATTTTAGCTGATATAGTTATCCCTATAGTGGAATCATTTACGATTTAATGATATTAAACCTTCACTAAATAGTGATTTTGGATCTTTTGAACTCATTCTTAAAATAAGAAGAAATTGTATAAGAATCACTCCCATATCCTTACTGTGATTAATTTATTGTTCATATCCCACAAGAATTGATATTAATCTATCAAGGGAGATATATATATATTTTTAATTTTTTTTGATTGATATATTATCATGTTATTTTTTTCCTTGTATGATCTTTTTGGGAATTTTAAAATCATTAAAAAGGGAACTATCTATGTTTGGTATTATATGACACATTATTTTGGAAATTAAATTATCACTAGGGATATATAATCAATTTTTATATAGATGGTTTTCCCATTTCATCATATTGTTGTCTTTTTAAAGGATCTTTTCTGTTGAAAATCATGTTGTGAACACTAGTACCTTATCACATCAAAAACACCTTAACATAACAAAGAGGTTGGTTCTTAGATCCCAAGGTACCACAAATTCCCCTAGAGGAAAATGGTCTCTTAATTAGGGCCAACCCATTTGACCAAATGAATTGTTAGAAAAATAAAATCTCTAATAAAAAGACACATTTTCATTAACTATTTGTTATCCCCACTCACCGAAAGCCTATGATAAATTTTAGGCACTTATCCAACAATATAACCACTATTTTTCAATATAATTGTGTAGTTATATTATTTTATTATAATCAAAATAACTTTTCACGTTATTTTCATAATTTTTAACATTTTTCGTTTTAACCCATTAATATTATAATGTGTGATAATCACCCCTCCCCCAAGATCAAAATATATCCATTGTAGGTAATAATTTTTTACAAAGATAACACCACATCTCTTAATTATAGATACTCATCAAATACCAATGTAACAAGTAGGCCCACCATAAAACATTGAAAACATTCCTCAACATGTCCCTCATGTTCAGGAATACTCGAATCCTCTAGTTTCTCCAAAGGCATGTTCTCCCAGATATTTTTACCACCCACATGTTCAGATAGTTCACTAGACTAATGAATCTCCCATAGTCCTACACATGTTCATTCGTTTTATTATTCCCTCACTCACAAATACTCTATGAATAATCCAATGGGTTTTCTATCCATATAACTACTCTAGGATATGTTTTCTAAACTTTGGAATTCTTAACTGTTTGGATCATTAATATAATGGTTCAAAATTTGGACATGGGTAATATCATTTAAACCATTAATAATAAAGAAAATTAGATCATTGACATGTGATTTCATCATTATATAACATAATGATATGTATAAGTCATTAAATTAATCGAGGAGAATAGTATATCTTGATGAAATGTGATGAGTGATGATATTATAAGGTTACTATTATGCCTCCCTTTTTGGTGTCAAAATGGGGGATAAAAAAAATTTCTCTAGGAAGTAAAAATGTTTACACAACAAATTCCATGTGGGATTTTAAAGAGGAAATCTTCATGTTTGATGAAGAAATGATTATTTCTTTTTGGTATATTATATTTTCAATAAATGTGGAATATCAACATGATGTGAAAATTATTATTTGTTATATTTATGAAAATTATGATATAGATTCCATATATGTCTAATGAATTATTTAGAATCATCCAAGAATTATGGAAATGTAATCTATGTTTAATCACATGAATATTACAATAAAATATAGTCAGGAAATAGAGTAAATAGTTGTTTTTTAGATTATTTAACATTTATTAATCAATAAGATATGTGATAATTGTGTTCAGAAATAGGGAAAATTTTTCAAATTTTAAAAATTTTAAAAATTTTAAAACTACCCCTTAATATTTTAATTATTTATTCTAATGTAGTTAGTGAAATATTGTACTATTTCTCGCTGTGTTTTATTCAATCCATATAGAAAGTACATATATTTTTTATTGGTTAATATTTAATATGCATTAGATATTATAATATATAAAAAAATTTCACATCTATTTTCAACCATGGAACCACATCCAGTACATATTTGGGACCTATGTCTACTACATGGGTGTTAGATCACCCTAACTAGCTATGGAAGTAGGTGAGTATGATTTAATGCATAGTTCCCATAGATAGATCTTGGGGAATAATTTTTTCTGAATATTTGAGTGAACGAGATGATTTTGTAATGGGGTGGAACAACACATGATATGAATGTATTAATTTTATATTGTTTCCCATCATTGTAACAACTTGAGTGGTTTATGTTTCATGTAGTATTTTAATGTGGAAATAAAAATATCTATGTGGGAACTCATGGTGAAAAAAATTGATCCCCTGGTTAATTTTTTTTCTCAAAATCCATTTAATCAAATATATATGATCACAATAGGATTCATATTCAAAACATACATCTTTATCCTTCACAATGTCAGATTTACCGAATCCATCAATCTCTAGTGAGTATACCACAGTAATGAAGAATTCCATAGTAGATGATATAGATTCAATGTCTTGCATTCTCTATCATTTTAAAAACAATAATTTAATATTATTATTTCATTAATGTGATAATTTTATGATTGAAATATGATCATACAATGATATGAATATGAAGAGGATGTTCCCATGAGGTGCCTCATAAACTATGGTAATCTCCGGAAACCTACAGTATTATTGGATATCATATCTTGAATCATTCATGTAATGAACAGAGATTGTAAAAATGTATCATTATAGATAATTCATGTCACATGAATCAATTAGAAATATTGGATCATATATCCAACATGGTATCACATGTGGACGTTGGATCAAAATATATAATTTGGTCAGATGAATCAACACCATGTTAAATTATTGAATATATTATTGTTAAAAAATATGATAGTTTCAATATTATAAATAATTGATATTTTCATTGATAATCATTTAATTAAGAGACCCTTGAGTCTTCATGAGTCAATGAGAATATTTGGTTCGGAATTCATATATTTATACTAAGGATGATATGAGAGGATGAGTTACAATCATGTGAATATTTATGAGAAGAGATAGTGTTACCCTTAAACCAGAGCATCTATGATTTTTGTTCATTAAATATGGAAGTATCATATTATCCTTATTTTTATTTGTGAAGAAGGTGAAATCACATAAATTAAAACACATGTTCAAAACGTGATTCATATCACAAATAATTAAATACAGAGATGATTTATCATGAATAACCTTGTTACATGTGATCTTTTATTCACAACGATATAAAAATTGACATCTCATGTGAAAATACTCCATTTCAAGTAAAGAGATAGTGTTACCATTAAACCAGAGCATCTATGATATTTGTTCATTCAAAATTGAATTATCATATTATCCTTACTTTTGTTTGTGAATAAGGTGGAATCCCATTAATTAAAACTCTTGTGTGAAGCTTGACACATATCACAACCAATTATATACAGAGATGATGTGTCATGAAGAACCTTGTTACATGTGATGTTTCATTCACAATGATATAAAATTGATATACTATGTGAAAATACTCCATCTCATGTAAGAAATAAAAGTCTCAATAAAAAATTACTTTAAGGATAAAATAATACAACTCATACCTATTCGGCATGGTGTGAGGATGATAGATTATTTATATTCATTTAGATATAGTAATTCGTTGCTAGGATCAAAGAAGACCATCAAACAAAACCACATAAAAAATAAAATAATAAGAATAAATTATGTTTACTTGTGAATTTTTATTTAAACAAAATTCACCATACATTACATCATTAATTAATTAAGTGAATTAATATAAATTTATTTTTTTATTAGAAATGCATTTATATATTATTCAAAAAAATGATTCACTATGTTTTTTTTCTCATTATTCATTCATACAATAATATCCAAATTAAATTGATCAATGAAACATTCTATAGATAAAAAAATTAATTCCTAAGAATCTACACCTTTTGACTAAATCAATATGTTACTTTTAATAGAATACATTCATGTATATGTATTCAATAAACTAAGTAGAAGAATGTCTTTCCATATTTTGAGTATTGAAATTTCATGGACAATTGGAAAATATCCTAATTTTTTTTAAGATCCTGATTGTGTACATGAGAGTTCCTAATACAGTAGGATAATGTTTTATGATCACATAGATGAAGGAGAATGAAATTACAGAGATGTTTAAAAAATATAAATGCAATGAAAAATATTTTTTGGAGAGTCTAAATAGATTCTAAAAAGGCTCAAGTAAGAGATATCAAACCATACATGTAGATGTAAGGTGGTTACGGTACTAATAAAATGAGGAAGAATAGATTGTTCTTGTTGTGTATTATAATGATTAAAAATAGATTAAAATACTATGTTGTATAACATGTATAAATATATTCCGTCGTAATTGACGATAAAACATTAGTGAAAAATCCATTTTAGGGTATTTATCCCACAGATAATGGAGTTTGTCGTTAAATTGAATGTTATAAATTCTACATGTCATACTCCATATTATTATTTTTATATAATATGTGATGATATGAGATAGTATTGAGTATATTGAGAACCATAATATATTTATGAGTATAAAATTAACGAAAGTATTTCTAAAATTATATAACTAATCCACCACCTCTATATGGTCAATCTAGCCATCAAAAAGTGTATTTCACTAGCTGTTGTGCCTTTGGGCCTATGTTGTAAAACAAAAATATTTTATGAGATATATTATCTCTACATTCATTGATATCTTGTTTTGTACACTGTACCAATATTATCTCTCTCTATACGCAACAACATATTAGGAAGAATTATACGCAACACTATAATTGGTGTGTGTTACACAAAATTTCACGTTCCTTTGATTGAATTAATTTCACGAAACATTGACCATATATTTTGTTCAATATATCAAATAACAATATTTTTATTATTTTATAAACAACACCAATGTAATATTGCACTTAACGCAAAACTAACATGGATTTCATTACACACAGGAGAGACCTTCCTCGACCGCTTGTGTTGTATGGAGAACTGAGTTTTACTAAAAAACGATATATTATTTAAATATTTTAAAAACTATCCATTATAAAAAATATTAACCACGTATTGAATTTTTTATGATATTAAAATTTATTATATGTATTTTCTAGTACATGATATAAGGACAAATACAATATTTTCAGATAAAAAAATATTTTTTTAAAAAGTCAGTTTTTCATTTTTATGTCTCACCAATTTTTAATATAGTTTTTCACACTTTTATATATTTTGTTTTTCAATATAAACATCATATTTGGAATAGGGACATATAAATTTATCTTGGTTGAAATTTTGGTATTTTTATGATGAAATTCATATTTTGATTATAGTGAAAAATACTGCATTTTAATTCAAAACATTATTTTTGTACAAAATTTTTTTATATATATTTATATTATCTTTTAAATTAGGGTTAAACATTAATTGGATTCTGTTTTGTAATTTAAACTAATTATGGTCATTGTAATTAATTTTACATTTAAATTGGACATAAAAACATGATAGCCTTTTGATTTGTTTTTACTTCTTAAGAAACCTTTTTTTGGTTTTTGACAATATGAATTAATATTTAATTAATTTCTGAGAATTTAATGATTTTAATTATGAAAAATGTATTCCATATTTGGAATCATAGGATCCAAATTATACTAATAGGAATTTTTTTATATTATGAAAGAAAACTGTGGTAATTTTTATTTCCAATGTTAAAGGTAAATAAGGTAAATTATGGTAAATAACTATATGATAATGATATAAAATTACATAATACTTGAAAAAATACAATTGGATGAATAAATTTTAACCAATATCAGTTATGGTTTTGAATTGATTAATTTAATGGACTTCTTCCATAAAATAGTTGTAATTATTATTAAAATAAAAGAAGGTGACAACATGTCACTATCTTATATCATATACGCATAACAATTTTAATATAGTGATAATGGTGATAAATAATTTAAAATAAATAGTCTCAATAAGGGTAATGAAATTATGTAAATCAGGTTAATTTATCTAGAATTCTTAGGTATATAAAAATTACTATTAATGATGACATTATAGTGAGGTTAAAATATTTGATTGATAGAAATATATATTAAATGGTTATTAAAATATTAAATTAAATATCATATCAACTAACATATGTTCTCTATTAATTTACTACAAGAATTTGACATGTTAAGACTGTATAAAATATTTTGGATCGAATTTATCTTTTATGTGAATATGATATAATGTCAAATAAATGAATAGTGTAAAATCAACACTATTGATATCTTATAAATTTATTTTTTAAATTATTTAAAAATCGCAAAATTATATAAAAACTATAAATTGAAAATTAAATCGTTGAAAATATAATAAATTATTCAATTGTGGAAAATTTACTACATATATGTATGTAATTATAGAAATTTAATATTAAGAATATTATTACCAGATATATAAATAAATAGATTAAATAAGAATAAATCAAAATGGTGAGGTTTAAAATAAAATCAATACATTCCTAATTTTTTTCCGATGAGATTAGTTCAACCCATAGGTTTCATGCCTTAAAACTAAATGATATTTGGAGACATATAAACCAAAAATTAATTTATAAAAATTTAATATTTCAAGACTTTCAAAAGGTTCCCCTAGCCTCTCATATAAATGTGGACCTCTCCTTCTCTTTTATTTACTCCCCACATTACTCTTTGAATTAGCCATAACCTAAACAAATATCCACCCAACATCATTTACCTCATCATTGAGGCCACCATTTAGGATTAAAAGAATCTTAATGAGTCTTTTTGTGCATACTAATAAGAGCTACCAAAAAAAGAAGTAATTGTTTTGTCACTTATTTAAAAAAATATTCTCTTATTCTACTTCCACATAATATGTTTTTCCCTTAATAAAGTAAATAAATCAAATATATTCTTCATTATATTATGTTATAATAATTATGGGACTTCATTTTACCTCTTTTATCAATATGATGAATAACAATATGCTTATACGTGCATACGTACAACTTACCGTCTCCACATCATGGCATAATTGTTATTGGAAAATAATATATTTTTATGGGTATAATGATGCGTAAAATGGACTTAAATAATAAAAATATTGCTATAATTATTCTATAAAACTCATATACCATGAAATTGTTTACTATTTGACCATCAAGGGATAATGACCCAGAAATTTCTTGATTTTTTAATTAATTGGAATTATTTTGAGAATGCGAAAATTGACGCCGTGTAATTTTGATGCCTGATGTGCCCGGAATGAAATCTTGAACACTTTTTTTGTTCATTCAGTAAATGTGTGGGAAATATTTTTTATATTTTGAATTGGTGATAGAATTAATAATCTGAGGGCACCGTTGAATACCGAACACCAGTATTCACCTAGAAATGACATGACATCAAAAAGAGAGGGCCGAAAAGAGAAGTTTTTCGATATTTCCAGAAATATAATAAAATGGTTTAAAAGAATTAATTTATTCCTTTATCTATGTTGTGTTGAATATGGTAACGCTACAGGGAAGCAATGAAGCGATGGCATGTCACATTTATAAAATACCTAGATGACCTATATTCCGCAATGTAAGAGTGAGTTTAATGAATCAAACCAGTGACGTTGATTCAGAAATTATTCATCGTAACGACTCGATGTCACATAATTATGGAATCATTTTAGCGTGGTACTAAAAATAGTTTGATGTGTCTGGATAAATAATGAGGAATGGTTTAGAGGATTCTCTTGCAAAACTCTAATGCACTTCAACACCAGCGAAGAACACCGAACACCGAAGAATTCTTTTTGAAGGTCAAAACTGGGAAGCATAATCAACACCAAAAACCCTTGAGGAAGAACATGCTTCAATGAGCTTCATAAAATGTAGGGGGGGGGGTTATGTGATTTGATGTCTCCTTTCTTCAAAGACATGAAAATGTTAACCAACATGGACCAACAGACTAACGGGTTGATCTACGTCTCATCTAATCATGCGGGCGGTTGTCGTGGAATCTTAAACTAGTGGATTATTCTTTGTTTTGTTATTATTAATTCTCCTTCCTGTTTAAAATTCCAATATAGGGGATGTGGGATGAATCTAACAAGTCCTATACCCTCCACTAACCTTTTCCTTGGTGTGTTTTTCGTGGCGGAAAAAAAAACAGTGACAAGATGATTGAGGGTCGTGAAATGAAGGAGGCATTCTGGTGGCCCACAAAACCAACCACTAGTGCACCATGCTAGCGGATGTCGGTGGTGCCAAAGCATACTCATAAAAACCATCTGTAGCCAGTGGAAGGTGGTGTGCCATCGCAAGTTGTGGTGAAAATAGGTGGCCAGCCTGAGCCGGTAGTGCGGGACATGGGTGATACCCACAGGCCCTTACTATGGCAGTGGCGGCAGTAGACAGGGGGTGCTTTACGACGCATCATAATAGATGATATGGCCCTGCATCCACCAAACCATTTGGGAGAAGTGGTTTGCCTTTAGGTGGACCGGGCCAGACGAGGTTTGGCCGAATGAGAAAGACCCACGGCCCCGGTGACTAGCGCAGGTGGTCCGAGCCCCACCCCGGTGGGGCGAGCCAACTGTGGCTTGCGCCTTCGAACCATCCAGGACGATCCCAATGGGCCGATCCCAGTGAACCAGGCCGACCCTTAATGGGACGAACCATGGTGGGGTTAGGTAGACCCTAAGACCCATTGTGTCAGGTCGGCCTGACTGAGTCAGAACGAGACTAGACACAACCGGCCCCCAAATAAAGAAATGTATTTCACTGAAAAATTGTATTTCCACTTGACATTCTGTTAGTGGATTTGGGAACCCTTATGGGAAGTTTTCCCTTTGGCATATTTCAGCAAGCCCGACTGAGATGGGATAAACCGGGATGCGATCACCCCCATTTCATGGAAAGGGGTGTAACTAACAGACCAAGAGTACAATTAATGCATCGTCTATGGAATAAGGACACTTCTAAAAAGGTAGTTCATTGGAGATACTATAATTGAGTTTTGATAGAGTTTGAAGTGGCACCTGGGTTGGATCAGATTTTAATCTAACCTGGGCCTTTTTAAAAATATTTCGAAATCACATGGATCGAGCGTCTGATTGATGCACCAACTTTCACATTGGGACCTCAATTAGGGGGAGGTACCTTGGGTATAATTTTTTTTGGAATTTGTAAAGGTTGAAATATGACTAATGGATTGAGGATCATAGTATTCTAGAGACCATACATGCTTCTTCTGGGAATCCAGTGGCTGGTTGTGACATAAAGATGAAGTGCAACTTATACTTGTCAGCATCAAAAACTCTACAGTGTGATGATATAGTTGTATGAATAAAAATACCTACCTTTGTACCAGTGAACAATATGTTTTAGTACCTAAGACCATTACGGGTCCTCCCTAGCGTCCAATTGCTGTCCCCACTAGAAACCAATATGGGCTAGCAATAGTGACTAATACGGGTCAACAACAACGACCATCACGAGTCAGTGTATAGTGACTAATATGGGTTAGCATAAACTGAACTAAATGGGTCAGAAGTAGAGTCAATATAGAGAGGATTATATGGATTTACGACTAGTTATCCCAATCCTAGTAACATTGATATTATACCATTAGAGTGATGTGTCTCTTTTGCTTCGGGCTTCATGATTTAGATCTTGATTGTGATATTAACATTGTGTTATTTAATGTGATGTTTTATTTTATGGATTATTGAGAGACCATTGGGGGTATCTAGGTCCACTAATAGGTATTGTTATACTCACCCGTTCACGGGCTCCACCCGTAGGTGTGTCTATGGTGAAGACTAGTGACGCTCTGAGGTAGACATTGGATATTCATGACTTGGTGGAGTTTGATGCATCGGGAGAAGTCTAGATCCTATTCTTCAAATACAGACATAAAACTACTACCCTCTAGGTAGAGCTCTCGGATATATGTGATAGCTGTTTACTTCTTTCCAGTTTATAGGGATTATATTTTGTCCCATTGTTTTCAGTTTATAGTTGTAATTTACTATCATATTTGTAGAATACTTTTGTTTGTTGTTGAAATCAGTTTTCCTTTTGAGTATGTACTGATCTCTAAGGCAATTCATTCAATTTTTGTGAAAATCCTTCATGTTATAGTCACCAACCCCTGGCCTATGGAAGATGAGAATGAGCCAGTCACGTCCGAGCCCCGTAGGACAGGTCATGACAAAGTGGTATCAGAGGGTAGCTAGTTTTACTAGATGGTTTAACAGAATATGTTTAATGAGGATTTAGTGTAATTTTTCTTGAGTTTGATATTCACTACATCAATTCCTGTGTCATTGGGTCAGCCGATGTATCCATACACCTAGACTCTGAATTCTGTTATCTATCTCGTTACATGAAAACACTATTTCTAGTTTTTTGAAATGTTTTTATGATTTTTCTTGAGTAAAAAAACATATATAACTTATTGATCGTGGAAAATCTGTTTCTTACAAGATTCCTCCATGAAGATATCCAACTAGGATTTTCATTAGAGATCATGATAGTGGCCCAATGAGCGATGAGGAATCGCTATAGGGACCAATCATAGTAGTGGAGCCTTCAGGTGGTTTACCAGCAACACCACCACCCGTTGTGTAACAGTTGATATCAGTGGATCATGGAAGCTGGATGAGCATGATTTATGAGTTCCAGAGACAGAGGATTCTAATGATTCGAGGAAAGAGAGACTCCCACGAAGAGGAGGATAACTTTGAGGAGGCTTCACGGAACGTTCACTTAGTAGATACACCCGCATATGAGATGGGGATTTTCACCACTGGACATCATCAGGGTTCGTTTGAACGATGGTGGAACTTGATGCTATAGGTGCATGTGGAGAAGGCCCTCACCTTGATTGACAGTGATAGCCTTTACCGGGTAGAGTTCATGTTTGCGGCACTACGCACTATTCTTATTCAAGAGCTGATTCATCTACAGCATGGTTCCAAAACAATGGTTCAGTACTTTGTGGGATTTTATAACCACTCTAGATACTCCACTAAAATAGTACAAGACTCTCACATTTGGGCCCATACCATTGACCAGGGGCTCCTGTGAGAGACCAGAGCTACAATATTTTCTCTATGAATCTTGATATAGTCTGGGGTGCTATAGTGAGATTTTAATATAAATAAACTTCTTGCCGTAGCAAGCATTGGCTGTGAAATCAACTATTAGAAGACATGTTGAAGGGTAATCTTCATCTGGAAGTATTCATACAACACTAATGCCCAATAAGGCTAGACCTTCTGGAGGGTGACCTGAGGATTTAGGGTCAGAGTTGTGAGGCTCGAGAGGCCGAGGGAGCCAACCACGAGGCATGATTTGTTTTTCCTACGCGGGATAGGGTCACAGATCTCCTGACGGTCTGACATCCCAAAAAAATTATTGGCATGTAGTAGAGGGGCCACCGAGGCAGCAGCAATGGAAAGGGAATCTGTGTCGGCCAGGCGGAAGATGAGGCTAGGGAGTCGGGTGTGCAGTGGGAGGTGGTCATGAACACTAGGCACAACCACCACCACCCCTAGCTGTTCCACCGAGAGATGAGGGATCCTATAGATGGGGACATGCCATGCTACAGGAAGTAGAGGATCATGTACTTGGTATCCCTGAGATGATATGGGGTAGGATCTGTATCTTCTATACTTTAGCAGTAGTACTTATAGACATAGTTTCTAGAAATTATATCATTTTATCAGACATAGTTTGGGACTCTGATATTCGGACTGAGCATTTAGCTCGACCTTTCTGTTTGGATACTCCTACGGGAAGAGATTCAGTAGTCACACACTAGTTCTAATATTGTAATCTTACTCTCGAAGGAGATAGTTTCAGATGGGATTTTCTACTAGGGGCATTGAATCCCTATGGAATCATTCTATTAATGGACTGGCTATCAGCAATTCACACATATATTGTCCTCTAGAGACGTATAGCGTGATGTACATGATGAGATGGAGGACAGTTTTCCATTGTTGGAGAGAATAAAAAAAGATCCACACAATATGGACTTGTGCACCAAAGGGTGTATCAGATTACATATCAGCTATCTTGCAAGACATTCAACAAGGTATATGAGATGATTCCATAGTTCCCAGTGGTGGTTGATGATTATTTTTACTTCCTTCCATAATATATCCTTGTAAAAACTCCTCGCAGAGAGGTGGACATCTGAATTGATTTCCACCCAGGAACAACCCTGATATCTACAATAGAATATCAAATGGACAATGCGATGCTCCAGGAGGTGACAGTATAGTTGGAGGAATTACAAACCAAGGGATTCGTAAGGCCTAGTGTTTCTCTATGGGCATCCTATATTTTGTTTTCCAGGATTTCAAACATATGTCTGAGGATATGTGTGGACTTTTGGTGCCTAACCTAGGTGACCATGAAGAACAAGTATCATCATCTGAGTATTAATGATTTGTTTGATCAGTTTAAAGGGGTGAATTGTTTCTTTGAGATATAACCCAGATCATGTTATCCTCATCTCAGGGTACGAGATGGGGATATACCGAAGACAACCTCCAGATGTCGGTATGCCCATTACAAGTTCTTGGTGATTCCTCTTGGCATATTCAACACCCCAGAAGTGTTTATGGGGCTCATGAACATGATATTTTAGCCATAGATTGTTCTCTTTGTTTTGGTCTTCAACGAAGAAATCATGGTGTACTCAATATCTGAGGAAGAGCATGTTAAACACATGAGGACAATTCTGGACACACACCGGGAGCACCATTTATATTGGACGGTCTCAATGTGTGAGTTTTTTATACGGAAGGACCAAATCTTGAGAAACATCATTATAGAGGCTAGATTTGCAGTGGATCCAGGACTTATTGAGGAATTACTTTATTGGGAGCCACACAATAGTGTTACTGAGGTGTGGAGCGTCCTTGGATTAGCAGGCTATTATTAGAGTTTTTCCCCGAAATTCTATAGAGTAGATGCACCTATGAATTCATTTAAAATAAGGTTAAACCTATCCCTTCATTAGATACAAGTCATCAAATATTTCAATAGCTAAGGTATATCATGACCAGTTCCCCAATCCATAGGTTGCTGGAGGATGGAACTGACTACGTGGTTTACTATAATGCATCATGGACCGGACTCAGTTGCATCATGATGTGGGATGATGAAATGATAACTTAGGGCTCACAATAGTTATGGACTCATCAAAATAATTATTCAACTCATGAATTATAGTTGGAAGCAATAGTCTTTGCAATGAAGTCATGGCGAGACTACATTATGGGTGAAAAGTTCATTGTTTACTCAAACCATAAGAGTCTCAGATATATCATCACACAAAAAGATCTGAATCTAAGATCACAATGTTGGAAAGAGTTTCTCCAAGAATATGAAATTTATATAGTCTATAATTTTGGTAAGGGGAATATAGTGGCAGATGCACAAAGCCAGAGATTGAGTTCGCAGTTACTGAATGTTGCTTCAGAGAAGTTAGCCTCACTTCAGATACCCTGCGTGGATAATGATGAGATAATATGCAACCATTTGATGGTTGTTGTTGATAAAATCCTTCAGTGATTCAGGGACGAATATCTTAAATGAAGGATATGTGAGACTACATGTTCTCATATATCCTTAGTCCATACACCTAAAAGATACTCTAAAGGTGGGGAGAATGTTATCCTTTTCAAAGGTAGTATAGTTGTACAGTGGATATGTGAGAGGAGGTGCTAAGGGATTTCCATATATCGCCCTTGGAAGTACATCCAGGCATGATAAAGATGTATTAGGACATCTGGTGTCAGTACTACTGTCCAGGTTTGAAGAAAGGTGTGGTAGAGTTTGTTTCTAGATACTTTAATTTTCAGCAAGTAATGCCTAAGAACCAGGTACAATCATGATAGAACCAACACCTCGAGATACCAGAGTGGAATTGGGAAGGGATATTGATGGGCTTAATGATGGTGTTACCATGTACGTTTCGAAAGCATGATACCATCTTGGGGATTATTGAGCAACTCACAAAGTTGACCCACATCCATGCAATTTGAGATAAGTTTTTGGTAGGATACTTTAGATAACTCTACATTCAATATATTTTGAAGCTTCATGTGGTGCATTATATAATAGTCTTAGACTGTGATGGAATCTTCACATCCCAGTTGTGGAAAGGATTGTAGGAGACTTTTGGGAATCATGATCTCTTGAGTACATCTTTTCACCCACAGACAGATAGTCCGAATGAGTGGACCATCCAGAGCATGGAGAACATGCTTCATGTATGTGTCCTAGATTTTGGTTATATTTGGGAGGACCATATGCCATTGGTTGAGTTTTCATACATCAATAGCTATCAATCCACCATTGGTATGTCACCCTTTGAAGAATTTTATGGATGATCATGTTGATCACCCTTATGTGGGATGGATCCATGAGAGCTAGTACTCTTTGGCCTAGAAATAATAGATTCTACCATTGAGAAGGTGCATGTCATTAGAGAGAAGATTAAGACTACATAGAACTGACAGAACTAATATGATGATAGGCGATTGTGACCACTGGATTCTTAGAGGGAGACCATGTATACTTTCACGTCTCCCCTAGATGGTGACTAAAGAGATTTAACCAACAGTGCAAACTCTCAACGAGGATTATCAGACCTTTTATAATAATTCATAGTATTGGAAAGGTGGAATACCACTTGGAAATGCCATCACAATTTGAGAGGGTCCATGACGTCTTCCATGTATCCTAATTGAAGAGATATGTGCATGACCCATCCCATGTCATCAACCATGGAGAGCTAAAGATTGGAGTCGAGGTGACTTTTTTGGAGTACCTGGTGGAGATAGGGGATTGACATGAGTGGATACTTCATGGGCGGTCGATACCATTGGTGTGAATTTTATGGCAGCATGAGAATCTCCAAGAGGGGACATAAGAGCAAGAGGCACATATGTGGGCCATGTACCCCTATTTTTTTGAGTAGTATTGTTCAGAATTCATAAAAATAAAGCCCAAAGGTGGGGATAATGTAAAGACCCAGAAATTACAATAATTTATTCCATTAATTGGGATTATTATTAGTCTGAAAAAATTAATGGCACATAATTCTTAGGCTTAGTGTGCCTGAATGGGTTTTTGATCCTTTTTCTAGGTACGTTCAGTAAAAGCATAGGTGATGTACTCTATCTTTTGAAAAAGTTCTCGGATTAAAAATCAGAGGGTACCATTGAATTTGGAATTTTGGGATACACCTAGAAACAAATTAATAGCATACGGTGAGCGTTGAATAGAAATGTTATTTTTTGGTCATTTTGAGAAAAATATTAAAATAATTATAAATACTTATTTTATTCTTTTCTCAAAATAGTTTGGCGGACAGTGATACTGTGGTGCAGCAATGATGCGTTTACAAGGAAGATTAATGAAACTCATGGATGACCCATATTCCACATTATTACAATGAATTTAATGGTGTAAAATAGTGATGTTGTTTTATAAATCAAATAGTGTAATGACATGATGTCACGTCATTACAGAAACACTGCAGTGTGGTTCAATAAATAGTATGACTTGTCGGGGAGAATAAGCAAGAAAAATATTGAGGATTCTTGGGAGACACTATAATGCACTACCACCCTAGTAATGAATGATGGATGATGAAGAACACATTTTGATGGTCGGAACTAGGAATTGTCATCTATTCCATAAACCCTCAAGGAAGAACCAGTGGAAATGAACATCATAGACAGAAGGGGGATTATGTGGTCTGATGGTCCCTCTATTCTCTTTCATGAAAAATATAATGAATTCAGAACAAACAACTAATGGGTTGATACATGTCTCATCTAATCATGTAGGTGGTTTTTTGTTGGATCTTATACATGGAGATTATTCATCCTTTTGTTCTTATTAATTATCCCTCATCTTTAAAACGATAATGTGGAGGGTATGGGATGAAACAAATAGGGCATAGGCCCTCTTCTATAATTGTCCTTGGAGTGTTTTTCATGCTAGAAAAATGAACATTGTGACAAAACTTTTGAGGTCCACGAAATGACGTGACATTCTGGTGGCCTGCATAACCAATCGTCGGCCCGCCATACTGACAGCATCTGGCGGTGGGTGAAGGAGAATCATGGAAAATGGCCACAGGCGGTAGAAGGTGCTTTAAAGTTGTGGTGGCATGATGACCAAAGCAGGTTCCCATACAAATTAGGTCTTCTGCAGATTATGGAAAAAATTGAGCAGGATGTTGGGATCACTTGCAATGATTACACCATTAAGTGGTATACCATAGCACCACCACTCAAAGATAATATGTTAATACCAATGTTAATGGTAGAGGACACATTTAGTCTTAGTTCCATACATGATTTTCATCAAAATATACCCCTTACATTCAAAGGCCATCCAAAAAAATATGCGGCTTTGGACTGGCTTGAGGGGGTGATCGAGTTTCCATCTATCACGGGAACCATTGGACCATATGTTGGTCCTGGAATGGATCCTTCTATGTGGATCATTAGGGATATGGGATGGTTTTTGTTACCACGATGTTACAATAAGGTTAAATTTACATTGACAGAGCTTGAGAACCCTTTTCATGGAAGGGCTGCCATTCCATAAAAAATATAAGGGGTATCTATTCCCATGAGATTCTACAACTTCAGCAGGATGACATGTCGGTAGCTGAGTATTCATCAAGGAGTACTGACTATTCCTGGTATTCAATGAATATAATACTACCACTTTTTCAGGGCACAAACTAATGAGCCAGTTGTGTTTAAGGAGAAAAAAACCAACACATTTCCTATGTTTGTTCAAACATATGATAGTGTGAAAGAGAGGAACATTGTGGTTGAATGTTATTTCACTGAGTAGATATAGCTAGTGAATGCCAGCAGTGGGAATATAGGAAACTGACGTCAGTCTCAGAGACTTGGATGTGTAGTGTTTTTCTTATAGAGGAAGTGATTGGGACATATGAATCTACAGAGCTGTAGACATGGAAGACGATTTAGGAGAACTGTAAAAGGTGTTATACATTTAGATAGGTTATAACCACCACCACAATGTGGTCCCCACCAGGCTCATGTAGCTAGAGTACATGGGAAGGGAGTAGCTACATGCGGTCAAGAATTATGACCCAAGGGCTTTAGGAATTATTTGAGGTATGGTCTATGTCTACTACTATATTTCGTATTAATATACATCGGTACACATTATTCCTTCTAATCACAAATCTTGTTCAATAACTACTGTTTTTGGTTAAACCATTGACATGATCATTACGTCTAGATATACCTATGGGAACAGACTCTATATTCACACATATGTTAACAGTGTGATTTGATGCTTGAGGAGAGTGATTTAGATAGAACCTATTGGCTGTAGCACCATGTCTGTACAACATTAGTCTTGGAATGAGCTGCGCATCAATAGTTCGTGCTTAGATTAACTGTATTAGAAAAGAGGATGTAGTATATATGATGTTTTAGAATGAGGGTTTCCTTGGTTGGTGAATAAGGAAACCCATACAGATCGGGATAGACTCATGTGTATCAGGGTGCACCCGATCACTACTGAGTTGGGAAGCCTTACCCTCATGGTAACATATGTTTTGAATTTTCAGGTTCCCAACAGTAGTGGTGGAGTGTGAGAACGTACATTAAAAATATATTTCATATATTACCACCCTAATGGGAGAGGTACTTTGGTATCATTATACACCCTATATGACACTTATATCAGCATCAGTATGTCGTCAGGATTTCATAGTGATTCGTGTGCAGGGGGAATAGGTGGGAAAATTATAGAGGAAGGGAACAGTAAAACATAGTGTTTGAGGATATTTGCTTATTACTGGCACTTTAACAAAGTGGATGTGGAGAATGAGTATCCACTACCCAATGGTCGATTGGAACATCAGTATTTTAAAAGGGGTATCATTTTGTGTGTATGGAATTGTTCCTATAGTCTTTCCAGAAGTTGAGACAACAAAGATGGATGAAGTTTATCCAGGACTATGTCTTTGAGATAGTATATACTCTTGATAAGTGTAACATGGTGGTTGATGTGCTCTGCAAGTGGTATGGTTGGCAATTATTAAGTGAGGTGATGGAGAATCTAGTCGTGATGCGCATAACCTTCATGGATGATAACAGAGAAGCTTACATATAGTCTATGACGGTCAGTCCCCCACTCCTTCAGCATGTTAGGGAGGCACAACATGTGGATGTTAACGGTGAGTCCTGACATGTTTAGATATCTTTAAGTCATTCTCCTAATGTATATTCAATAGTTAGAGAAAAAATCATCATTTTTTGAGGATGTTTCATAGTACCAATGACATTGCATGAAGAGGTGTCGTGGGACTTCCATACACACCCTTTAGAGGTACAAACTGGTGTGGATAAGATGTATCAGGACCTCTGACATCTGTACTGGTGGCCAGGGGTGAAGAATGTGGTGACAATGTTTATTTCAGGATTCCATACATGTCAGCAAATGAAATTCGAGCATCAGGTCCCGACAGGCTTAGTATAACCACATCAGGTACTGGAATGTAAGTGGTATGGTATCTCTATTGAGTTAGTGATGGGGTTAACATGCACATCCATGAGCCATGATTCTATCTTGGGAATCATTGAATGACTCACCATATCATCCCACTTTCTACCCATCTGGGAGAAGGGATCAGTAGAGGTATTAGAACACCTCTACTTTCATGATATAATGTGGCTTAATGGGGTTCCATTGATGATTATATCTGAATATGATGCATGTTTTATATCCCAGTCATGGAAGGGGTTGTAGGAGTCCTTAGGAACCCAGTAGTGCTTGAGCACAAATTTTCTCCCCAAGATCGATGGTATCATGGAGTAGACCATACAATCCTTAGAGGATATGGTTTGTTAATGTGCCCTATATTTTTGTAACAGTTTAGAGGAATGTCTACCTTTAGTGGAGTTTTCGTACAACATCATCAATCACTCCAAAATTTTCATGGAACCATTTGACGCATTGTATAGGTGGCCTTGTAGATCTCCTCTATGTTGTACAGACCTAGGTGAGACATCACTAATGGGTCCCGACATGGTTTGGGATACCACTATGAAGAAGCAGATCATCCAGGAGGGGATGTGGACTGCAAAAATAACAATGAAGTCATATACATACCGGAGATGGACTCCCCTAAAGTTTGAGGAAGTAGATCATATCTTCCTTCGGGTATCACCTAATGGGGATTGTGGATATTTGAACAGGGTGGAAATCAATATATGAGGTTCATAAAAGGTTTCCAGATTCATATAAGATTTTTCGAGGTGTAAAACCGCTTATATCTTTCCCCAATGATGCACTAGGTGGATTGTGTGTTCCACGTGTTGAAGCTGAGGAGGTGCGTGCAAGGTACATTACACATCATTGATTGGGAAGATATGGATATTGATTATGTGGTGATGTGTGATTTGTTCCCAGTGGAGATAGTGGATTGAAAGGAGTTGATCATTCATGGTTGATTGATTTCTCTGGTTCTCGTTCAGTGGCAGCATGAGATTCTCTAGGAGCGTACATGGGGGAGGGAGCCTCGGACTCATTCTCAATACCACACATGTTTAAATTGCCTTATTTAGGCTTTCATGGATGTAATTCCATATGCTGGATAGAATTTAATGTCTCTTAATTTATGAATATTTTTTTTATAATTTATATAGAATTATTTTGAGACCAAGCACTGAGATTATGTGTGATTCTAAGGCCTAGAGTGCATGGAATGATCCGTCACATAACAGTATAATTTAAATAGAGGAAATGAGCGGTTTACCTCATAAAGTGAAATAAACATTAAACGGGTACCTAGATCAAATATATCTGGTCAAAATGGAATTTGGTATGGAGATTTTACCTAACGTGCGAATTTTGATTATTCATCGCATCCCTGCAACGAGAAAACCTAAAAATTGAATAACCATAAATAAAATTATTTTATATTTCATATGATTAAACTATCAAAAGGTGACTTGGATTAAATATTTGAGACCATCGTTGGGCATGTGATGGTATGATTTCCTAAGGCAGATCATGACATTGACTGGATCTAGGAAAAAATAGAAGTTAGTTTTTGGCCATATATATAATAAATAATTAAAATTATTTTTTGTAAACATAGAGTAAAAATAAGAGTGTAATGTTGATCCCATGTGGGTGTGATCCCCTTAGGTGGAGACTAACCACAGACTCGCTGGTCGAGGATGAAAGTAAATGTTTTAAAAAAATAAGGTATATTTAGTAAATCTGTGAACACGATTTTCTAAAATTTTAACCGTTTCTCGGATCAAAATTCAGAGGACACCGTCGAACCCCGAATGCCAAGATTCTATTAAAAATGACTAATGAATTGCCAGAAAGGGAAGTATAGAAAAGTTATTATTTAGACATTTTATTGAAAATTATAAAATAATTTAAATTAATAATTTTTTTTCTTCTAACCGTTGAATGGCTGATGGCGACACTATGGTGCTGCTATGAGTCAGTGACACTGTGGGGAAATGACATGGTAGATATAGGTCTCATTAATAGACGGTCAATAATAGATCATTTGAAACGTTGACGTTGTTATCTTAACGTATCATTAAATGTGGCTTATTAAATGTGGATCATTTAATGATCATCATTATGTGATACAAAGTCACTATAATGTTTATTTAATTTATAAATCCAATGTATTAGAGTCTTCAAATTAACAAACGTGGGGAAATATATGATGAACCGCCAGAGAAATCCCTCCCCAACGAATAACTATGAACGAAACATGTAACATTATATGAACATGTCATTAGGATAGTAAGTGGATATGATCACCAACAACCCCAGATCCACGACGACACGAATCGTATCTTTGGTCATCAGTGAATCCAATCAAATCCAATGAGGGGTTATTTGATTTTAATTTTACCCAATTATTATTTCATACAATGAACACAGACTAACCCATGAATAGGTAAATCATCGGTCCGTGCGTTCTTGAAGGAGGGTGAATTATTTTGATTTTTCTCTATTCGGGTTTTTACTGTAACTCATGCTGGTCATATTAAAATCTCCAAACCTCATCATGATTTAAAACTTATAATGTGGAGCCTACATGCCAACCCGAATAGGGAACGACCCATCCGAATGTGAGATATTCAGGGATGATTTCATAATATAGAGACAAAGTGATTTTGAGGCTATCATAATGATTGTGATAGAATAATAGTTTTGTAGACCCCAGTGGTTCGAGAAACGGACCTACATATTGACTCCAGTGGCATGTTGAATATTCTGCCGACTGGTCGTGATAGTAGGAACCGATGGTCGGACGACCACATCGACATGAAGACGTGGTGCCATGGGCTGTGTGGAGGGAAGGCCCACGTTTGAGTCAACTGATAGATAGTGAGTTGTGGTCCATCTAACACGGCTGTAGGAGGCCCGACATCTGTAGGTCTCGCGAAGGCCAAATGTGGAGCGACAACCACATTCAGGCTGGACGGCATGATGCCAGCTACCCTTGTGATTGGGCCTTAGTCTGGTAGGTCGTGCCTAGCCAGGGGGATAGACTAGTGACCTAGCGCACCAGTCCCATAACCAGAGTACCAGACCCACACTGGAAAGCCGAACCTGCACCCATGTTTCTAGAACATTGTCGGAAAGCCATATATGTTCTCTTAGGGTCGTCCCAGAATAGACTGGGTAATTAGGTGACCCTACAGTCTGGACCCTTGACCAAACCAGGCTACGTACAGTAAGGTCCATAAGGAATGGCCCCTTTTCCATGCTAGACTGGACCAACCAACACCCAAACAGGTTAAGGTTGAGTTAGTCAGAACTAAACCGGTGTATGTGGGACCCCAGGACATCTTGGTCATATCGTCCCAACTTGGTCGGACCGGTCCCAGACATAATAGACCCCATGTTTACTAAAACACTTATCCCTAGAAATACGCACGTTTGATAGATGCTCCATCAGTTGAATTGGGACCCTTGAGAATGAGAGGTCCATTTGAGATTTTCCACTTGAGTTTTGGTAGATGTTAGAGTATGGCAGGGTTTGATCGGACTTGAATCCAACCAATCAATTTTCACAGAAAATCCTATATCATATATATCGACCATCTGATTAATGCACCGTCTTTTGCGTTGGAACCCATATGAAAAGACAGTACATAGGGTTTACTATATTGGGGACTTTGTGGTAGTTGAGGTATGCCTAATGGCATGAGGAGAAGATCCTCTGGAAATCAAACATGCTAAGTGTGGGAATCTATTGGCCTGTAGTGACGTGAAAATAAATAGTGATCTAGTGTGGGTCAGCACATAGCGATCCAATATGGGTCATTACCTAGAAATCATCTTGTGGGTTAGCACCTTTTGATCTTTTGTGGGTCAGTATCTATTGATAATGTGTGGGACAGCACCAAGCGATCCTCGGTGGGTTAACATATTGTGATCATGTGTGCGTCATCACAGAGAGATCTAGTGTGGGTTGACATCTAGCTATCATGTGTGGGCCAGCACCAAGCGAACATGTGTGGATTAGAAACAGTGATTTTCAATAATATTAGATGATCTAGCTTCATGACTTTTCATCCTTAATTATGTACATATGTTAATCCAAGTGCGAGCTACGTCTTTTACTTTATGAAATGTGTTTGAGGTCATTCTTGGTGTTTTTACCACTTTGATTTTTCATTTGTTGATTATTGAAATACCTTTTAGGGCCTCAAGATCTCTACTAAGTATTTTTATACTCACCTTGCACGGGCTTCGCCCGAACCTATTTTTTCTTGTGTAGATGATGGACAACATTGGTAGGGACATTGGGGTGCCAGGACTAGACAGTGCTTGGAAGAGGATTTAAGGACATGGTGTGCTACAGTGACAAATGATTGAAAATTGTACCTACCCTTCATTTATTACCCTTGGAAAATGACCTCTGGATCTTGTACTTCTTTTTATATAATTTCCTTTAGGTTGGGATTTTATTCTAGCCCATATACTTTTAGTTTACAGACTTTAACCTCAGTGGTCATTATTTTTGCTGGTTTTATTACTATCCTTGCTTTCATGGTCGTATTTTTGTATTTTCCTGTGTCTGTGGGTGTCTAGGTTTTAAGGCATTGCCTTCCCTTTTTGGGATATGCCTCTTTGGTGCTAGTCACCATCCGGTGGACTATGGATAGCGAGCATGGGGTAGTCACAGCACGGGCCCCGAGGGATGGGTCATTACAATACATAGAAACATATTATATTTCTATATACACAACCTTATCCATGGATTCTATTACACACAATTTCATGTTTTCTGGAAATAAGTCATTTCCCGCAAAACTGAGTATAGAATTTTTTAAATGTATAAAATAAATAAGTATGGATTATTTTATACACAACACCAATTTATGATTTCAATATATGAATCACTTACTTTTCTTGCATTACACATAAGAGTGACCTTCCTCAATAGCTTTCATTATATGCAATACCATGTTTTAGTGAAAAAAAATATACTATTAAAATAAATATAAACTGGCCATTAAGAATAGAATTAACCATATTTATAATTTTATAAAACATTAAAATTCATTTTATTAATATTTTCTAACATGATAATTGAAAAAATCAAATTTTTTTGATAAAAGCAATATTTTTTAAAACATTTTGTTTTTTCACCTTTTGATCGAGACGTAATTTCAAATCAATTTTTTAACACTTTCATATATTTTATTTCAGAAAATAAATTTCTCCACTGGATGAGGGACCAAAACATTTAACTTTGTTTAAAATTTTGGTATTTTTCTTATTAAATTCAAATTTTGATTAATAGTTGAAAATACTGTATTTTAATTTCAAACAACATTTTTATCTAATTTATTTGTATATTTAGTTACATTATATTATTAATAGGTTTAAATGTGAAATTGGTTTATTTTTTCATCATGTAATCAAACATCTTCCATTGTAAGTAATTTCATATTTAAATTGGACATAAAAAGATGACAAACTTTTGATATTTTTTTACTTCTTAAAAACACGTTTTTTGGTTATTTACAATTGGAATTAATTTAATATAAATATTACCAATTTTTTGATTCGAACTATAAAAAATGGATTTCATATTTTGAATATGTGGGTCCAAAATATTTTAATATGTTAATTTTTTTATGTTATGAATAGTAACCATGATAATTTTTATATACTATAACTAATGGTAAATCATGAAAATTTGGATTACTTACAACATGATAAAGATAATAAAATTACCCTAACACCTTCCAAAATACAATTTTATGAATTAATGTCAACCAATAACTTATATGAGTCATAATTGACTCATAAAATGGACTTCTTCTTTGTAATTGATGTAATTATAGTTAAAACAAAAGAAGTAGACTATAAGTCACTCACTTATATCTTATAAGTATAATAATTTTAATGTAGTAAAAAACATGATAAAACATAGAACATCAATAGTCTACATAAATATAATGAAATTATATACTTGATTTGAATTTATTTATAATTATTATATATAATATAATTAAAAATAATGTTGACACAATAGTGATGTTGTAATTATTTTATTGATAGAAATATCAAATAACTATTTTTAAAATCATTTAAATAAATATCATATAAACTAATAATTGTGGAATAAAAATATACTCAGTAATATGACATTTTATGATTGTTTAAATATTTTTTTAAATTTATCATCTTTGTGGATTTTATTTAATGTCAAATAAATGGATATTGTGAAAATTGACTGTATTGTAATTTTATAAAAAAAATATTATTCTTTTGTTTAAAAATTATCAATATATTTAAAAATAACAAATTGAATATTATATGGCCTAAAATGTTATAAATATTCCAATTATGTAAAATTGAAAAACATAAGTAAATATTTATAACTATTTAATATTTAGAATATTATTACCACACATTGAATTAAATTGAATAAATAAGGATAAATCAAAATGATACGGGTTAATATAAAATTATAACATATCTAAAATTTATTGGTTGAGATTACTAGGAACCATACACATATTTCATTCTAAATAAAATAGTTTCGGATATTTATTAAATGAAAATTAATTTATAATAAATTAATATTTGATGACATTCCAAAGGTCCCCTCCAATCTCTAATAAAAAGACGCATCTTAATCTCTTTAAATCACACATCCAAAGCCATTTTTCATGGAAAATACCTTATCTATTATCCTAAAAACAAATATAAATTCATCATAGGGAAATTACATTGAAAAGAACTATTTTAATGAGTCTTATTAGGGATTCCAGAAATAGATACCTGAAAAATAGGTAATTGTTTTGTCACCTCATTCAGAATAAATTCCTTATTCTTCTTCCTATTTTTATTTTGTTTCCATAAAAATGTAATAAATCAAGTATCTTATAAATGATGATATTTTATTATAATTTTGGTAAAACTATATACCTCCTTTTATCCATCATATTAATAACAATTTCATTATGTGTGTGTGTTTACATCTAACCATCTACACACTGTGGTGTAATTACTATTCAAAAATACATAATTTGAGTGGTTATATTATTGATCCTAATTGATGTAAATATTGAATATAACATAATATTTATTCATTAAAATTCAAATACACTCATAATCTATACAATTTAACATTCAATGGAATGTCTTCATCGCACATACATATGTAAGACTTACCATCTCCAAGATGCGAAAAGATTCATTCTCCCCATTAACCATTCAAGAATGATTTTAAGGTATATATGATAAATAACGATTATATATATGAAATAATAATTCTACTGGATTTATATACATATATATATATATAACTTACTTACTTATATTCAATTCAATAAAGAAAAAAAACAATGTTCATGCATACATACGTCCTACCGTCTCCATGAACAGTGTATTAAATTTCGTTTATCAATATAAAATATTCTAAATATATATGATATTTAAATCATGTTTTAAATTATATATGTATTTAAATCATGATATATTTAATAATATCATAGATAAAAAATCAATACACATATGATGAGTAAACCAATTATTAAATAATGTTTTTCATAACATGGAATTGATATTTGAATGTATAATATAATGTCATAAATGAATCATGTATTATCTAATATATATTATTATGGTTTAGTTACATGAGTATAATATTTTTAAACTCACTATATATGGGTTTTTTACACATACATAAGAAATCATACCTAATGTACGAGATTTTTTTTCAATCTCATTTGTATACGATATTGTTTATTTGTATGTATTTACCAGTGTATATTTATCATCCATGTCAATGTTTCCTAAATAATTTTTACAATACATTATTTTAGACATTATCTATTTTTTAATTTCTATTTTGACAGTTGGTGAGTTTTTTAAATGGTAAGGATGTAATCATTATTTTGTTTTCCAAACGAGGTACTTTTGGAATTTTCTAGTAAGAGTACGAGAAGAATGATTTTTAACGTATACAGCATGTATGGATTTTTATTCCTTATAAACAAAATATTTCTATCAAGAATCTATTTTATTTTTTCATGGTTATTTTCAATGAAATCATTTTCATTTAAATTTTCATGATCTTTTATAGGAAGAATACATTGTTGAATACTTTGGATAATGATTTATATCTCATGAACTAGAAATTAATATAAAATAATGAAAATCATGTTCAGTAATACAGTTCCATAATGACAAGTAAATTTGGTTTTGAAATAAATGGTAGGAACGATATGTAAAGCCAATTCAGTAATGCAATTTGTCCACTATAATGATCTTGGATAGAATTTCATTTATATTATGGACTTCATATTATGTACTTATGTGTTTTAACATTTCCATGTATTATACCAATGCCATTTTAACATGGTTACTTTAATTTTATGATCTCTGCCTTACGTAATGTTATGATTTATTTTATGACCCATTATTTTGATATTTAAACATTATGATCATGTTTTTACATTCATATGTTTATGGTTTTTTTATGATCTGAATTTTTAACCATACAATAATATTTAGCCCAAAAATATTATGATTTTTATTCCCCATTATATAAAGAAAAGTTTTAGGCAGGAAAAAATACGATGATCATTATGGGAGATGTTGAAGACCTATTTCTAGGACAAAATAATATATTATAAGATTCCAAAGACACTAAATTATCATGTTAATTGGGTTTATATTTGTGTAATGTATTATGTATTATGAAAAATAAATGTATTCTTTATGTACTTCAATCTTGGGTTGTTTGATATGGGACATCTATTTGATTCCCTTAGAACAATGTTGAAAGGTGTTTCACCATTCATTTCAAAATATATGATTTTTTCACCGTCAATAAGTAAAAAATACAATATGTTCCACATTTTTATTATCATTTGATATAATAAAATTAGTTAGTATAAATATATTTATTAATCAATTATTATAAATTTTATTATTTCTCAATGATATTGAACCAGCTATTTTTATTAGCTGTAAATCAATTGATTAAATAAATTGTAATTTTGAATTCAAAATTAATTTCATCATTAAATAAATTTCAATCCTCCTCTGAATATGTGATTTAAAAAATTTAAATTTTCATAATATAGTAATTCAATAGTAATTAAATTTTTATACCACTTAAATTTATAATGATTTTAAATAGTTTAACAAAACAATGAAACTATTGGATTTTATCCCATAAAATCAACAAAAATGATCGATAAATGTCAATAAAATCTCTCCCTAGGATAATATAACACAATAACTATGTAAAATATTAATATTTAATCATTTTTAAAATTTATATGAAACCATTTGAAAATATATTTTGATAGAATGGAATATAAACATACATATAATTTAATTATATTCTCCCATAATAAATATTTTAAATAAGAATTTCTGAAATCCTTAGTTTAATTTCATCACTACCTACCCCATTATAATTATTATTAACATAATAAAAAGATTTAGAAAAAAAATCCTTAAACTAAGATATGGATTAGGTCCAATAATAATGGAAATGAAATAGAAATTAATATTTTATAACCCATAATATTTTATTAAGATTCTTCAATACAAAAAAAGAATATTTTGGATTAAAGTGGTTAATTATTGGATGTAATATATTAAGAAAATTACTACATAACAATTTTATTGAATTATAAAATAATATTTACAAATTAAAATTTCTATAACTTACTATGGTATAAACAATTTATCAACCTAGAGTAAATTCAGAAAGAAGTACATTGTGTTTATAAACATTATAGATTTATAAAGGATTGTCCCACTCAGTTGGGGAATGAATTATAGTGAATAATGTGGAACATGAAAAGTAAAACAATAGTTTAATGAATAAAATTTAATATATATTAAACTCGTCTATTTTCATGAAATTAAAAATTTATATAATTTAATATTAAAATAAATGTTATAAATGGAACAAATAACTCGAAATTTCTTCATATAAATTAAAAAACCAAATAAATAGTTTATTATAATGAACATATTTCAATAAGGTTCAAGGAGAATGCTATCAACAATTCAACAAAGTTTATGGTTAGATGTAAAAAAGTGGTAAATTGATATATTTTTTAAATATTAAATGAAAATAAATTTTTATATCATGTATAATAATATAAAAACAATTTAAATGATGGGGTTTCAGATAAAAAAATTTATTAGGGAAAAAACATTATATTAAAATAGTGAATCTAGGATAATTTGGAAAATAATATAAAAAAATCAAGCAAGAAATAATATTGGATTTCAGGATTTTGATCTGTAAGTATATTTCTATTAGGATCCATTTCAAATTAAGAAAACTATTTTTAACCCTAAATAACATCATTGAAATTTAAAAAAATATCATATATATTATTTAAATATTATTCTAAATATGAATTTTATAGAAATAAATGATTTATTTCAATAGATTCTTCACTTTTGGAATGTTTTAAAATCTCATAATAATGATAAATTAATAGTTAAAAATGCATAACCCATTTGATGATTTTATATAACTATAATTTTTTTCAAATAATAATATTCCAAAATAAATTTCTCCCATAAAATTAGAAGAATAAGTATTAATTAAATTGATAGGAATATATGTGTTTTCTAAGAAAGCCTCCTCAAAAAAATATTATAAGTGGTTTAGGAATGAGGATACTAGAGAGATGGTGGGTTATACTTGTTGATTGATAGAAAGAAAAAAAATAAATCATGGTTTTTGAAATGTAAACAATATAAGAAGTGGCTTCTTGGTCTTACCAAATATTAATTGACTTTTTTAATTGTTGGATTACTAATGATATATATCAATAATATCATACAATTTTTTATTCAAATATCGATTAAATAAAATATTAAAAAATCCCTCAAGGTTTGAATTAAAACCATTATAAATATTCAAATAATCAATAAAAGATAAAAAAATTAAATGTCGAATATTCATATTGTTTAAAATAAAAATTACATTAACCATTAAATGAAAAATTTATAAAATTTGAAAGGAAATTTCATTTCAAATTGAGATTATTTAAGTAAATATAATAATATAGAATTCTGAATCCATTGAATGGAATTTTAAAAATCAATGAATTTATCAATATTATGTCTACCTAATTTAAATTTCATTATATGGTCATAGCTAGATTAATCATATTTTTAAAAATGGTGGGTCTGAAGCCTCAATATATTATTAATGAAAATACCTCTTTAGTTTCTGTATAGGGGGACCCATTACCTAGCTCGAAGGCTGAAGGCAATATGGCCTGAATCCAAGTCTTGAAAACAAATTTTTTTTCCAAAGGACCCCTCGGTAAATGGTACTATCTTTATCTTTTTAATAATCAAAAACATTACCATAATAGGGTTTTATCATCATAAATTATATATAATAAATATTAATGACACTATATATTTTAGAATTTAAGTTATATTTCCCATATTTTAGTCAATAGTGAATTTGAAACCAAAATTTTCCTATGATATTATTTTTCAAAGATTAAATAATATTCCCTAGAAAAATTATTTTAATAAATGTGAATTTGTTTTGGCCTACTATAATAAGTATTTTTCAAACACACTTATGAATAATGTGAATTAATATATTCAAAAATATAAAAATATATATTTGGGTAATTAATAAAAATGTTGTCATTTTTATATTCCTTAAAAAGGCTTCATTATTTGAGTATCCAAGCCCATACTTTCCATTCAAATGCCATTAGTAACCAAAAATCAGGTCAAAATTTTTACACCATTGGTAAACTTTGTGACTTCTTCCTTTTGTTAAATAATTAAATTTCCCAATTCCTATTCATTGGAATATTCCATTAAACAATCAAAATTTAACTGTATATAAATACTTTGTATATATTTAATTCCCCTATAAAAATTTAATAACCCATATTTCTAAATCTCAAATAATTATTAATATCTAATCATTTAAGAATTAATTTTTATTCAAAATTTTCTCAGAAACATTATTATGTTCTATTTTCAATAAATAATGATTTATATATTTTGATATTCTTAAAATTAAAATGTATATATGAAAAAGAATCCTTGTTATTTTTATATAACATATTTATGAATTTAAAAATTTTAATGATTGTATGATTATGAAGTATATGAAGAATAATAAGAGTTATTATTAGGGTTCACCTCTTAATGGGACATGTGGAAAACAAAACCACCATTACATGGGGATGTTTATGACAGGGAGTTGTCTCTTTCACCCAATGTTGAAACACTGAATTCCAACATCTTTTTATTTTTCAATTTTTAAATATTTTTATTTATGGTAAAATACATAATAATGTGAGTGTTATTATTATAATAATATCATCATACATCTTGTATACATTTATCAATTTCGTTTTTTATAATGGTAAAATACATCATTATATTCATGACTTCTCATTTATCCATGTGCATTTGTTTAATATGAATATCACTTATGGATATTTCATCATCAGTTTCTTTTAAATTAAACTATCTGTTTTTATTGGAATATTTATCTTTCATTACAAATATCTTCTTCATTTATAGTCTATGTTTCCCTCGGAATTCAGGGATAACCTCCTAGATGGGAGATTCAAACGTTCCGATCGGTTTCTAATGGGTTTGTTCGTAGAACCAGAAACATCCAATTATTCCACATCCACTTGGACCTACTTTCCAAAGGTAGGCTCTTCATTAGTTTGTGAACTGATGAAGCATAGGAATTTTCATTGGTCGAGAGGATGAGAGGTCGGACTCATCACACCTTTTTGAGGGGAATTATTGTCTATTCCAGAACTCTCTTTATAGATTGAAGTTATGTTCGTGAATCCTTATTATATTACCATGTATAAAATGAGATTTCCTTCGCTTTTGACAATAAATGATTAAATATGAATGAAATTTAGAGAATCTTTTATATGTATTCGAGCTTCTTCATCAATAGAGAATCTTCTATATCTATTTAGAAATTCTTGGTCAATGGTATCCTTCAAAATATTTATATAAAAGTCTCTTGGTCGTTATGATGACCAGGCTGGTTTTAAATCCACTCAGTGGGGCACTTGAAGTTTATTGTCATTCAGAAGGACATGAATTATTTCAGAGATGGGATCGAACCCGTAGATGGGCTACCTACGTATCTTTTGTTTTGGAAATGGAATCAGAACCCACATAGTTCGAGTAAGGGAGTATGATGTTTATGATTGATGGCTCAAAGAAAGATGTCACAATTACTTTTACACCCTAATCTCACGTGAGTCGTGCTCAGTGTGAGAAAAAAGAGGTATTGGTAAAAATTAGACTATTGTGCCATGATAGATGCAATCATAAGAAATAATGTGGGGCTTATGTATGTATGACTGCCCAGATAGATGAAGGTTATGATTTACTTTAGGGACAAAATCCAGGAATAGGGTAAAGAAAGGCATATGTGCTTCATGGAGATTTGAATACTCTAAATTGGGACTTATTCCTGAAATGGAAACCCAAATTATGAGAGGATTGATAATTGGGTTTTACTCCTGAGAAGAAATACCAAATTAAACGTAAATTAGGATGGGTTAAAGAGAATTTAAGGGACTTGGGGCTTACTCCTGAAAAGGAAGCCCAAGATTATGACTGGGACTTACTCTTGAAAAGGAGGCCCAAGATTATGACTGGGGATTACTCCTAAAGAGGATGCCCAGGTTAGGGGATCTATGACTGAGACTTATTCCTAAAAAAGGAATCCCAGGTTAAGGATTAAGGTTTGGGGATTACTCCTTAGGAGGAAACCCAAATTAGGAGACTGGGGCTTACTCATAAGGAGGATGCCCAAATTAGGAGACTGGGGCTTTCTACTAAGGAGGATGCCCAAATTAGGAGACTGGGGCTTACTCCTAAGGAGGATGCCCAAATTAGGAGTCATTTAAGGATTGGGGCTTATTCCTAAAGAAGATGCCCAAAAATTAAGGGACTTGGGGATTACTTCTAAAGAGGATGCCCAAATTAGGAGACTAGGGCTTACTCCTAAGGAGGATGCCAAAATTAGGGGACTTATGACTGGGGATTATTCCTAAAAAGGAGACCCAGGTTAATAATTCTCTCATCATAAAGGATGAGTTTGAATGAATGAAATCACAATCTTTAGTGACATAAATATGTATAAGTCACTAAGTTTTGAGTGGTATTCCACAAATTTCCTTTCAGATAAGGAAGTCAAATCAAGAAATCATTCCATGAAATGGCATTGAAGAGTGTCTTGAAGACTTAATCATGAATAGGAAAGGTGTAATGGAATAAGAGGGGTGAAATGGGCAAGAAAGGAACCCAAAAAGGAAGGGGCACACAAGTCTTGGAAGGCCCGTAGGTACTGCGGGGGTGCGCAAGTATTGGTCGTGCAGGTATACCTGCGCGATGTTCAACCAGCATTGAAACACTTGAGAGACTATTTATTAAAGCCTTTAGAATCCTATTGAGGTTCTTCCAGCAAAGGGACACGCAAGTTCTATCGAAGAAGTAAGGAGGCGAGCAAGTGTGGCCACTTCCCTTAAGGGCTGGCCACGTAGACGCGCAACTGTTGATGAATTTCAACACTCAGGCCTTCCTCCCTCTCTTTAGATATTTTGTTCTAGGTAAGAAATTACCTTAGAAGTGTTCTGGAATCTTTAAGAAGATACTTGGGCGTCGGGAGCTTCAATCCGAGTTTCTGGAAAAAATCATCCGAATGGGGGGCCCACAGGGTCTATTTATAGGCAGGAGAAGACCCCGGGCGGTTACTGGCCGGTTATCACTTAGGTCGCGCAAGTCACTTGCATGACCATAAGGCGTCGCGCAAGTAGACTTGCTCGACCACTAGGCGGAGCACAAGTGAACTTGCGCAACCATGAGGGAACTTGCATGACCTATGGGAAATGTTCTCCTTGTTCATACCATTGTCGATTTTTTATGTTTCTTCAAAGGATGAATCACTTTGGACTAAGGTATTTCCCTTTTTTTAGTCATTAGACGCTGTGACAGAAAGGAGCGTAAAAAAAAGTCCCACCTCAGAGTTGGATCTGGTGAGAAAATAGGATTTGACTTTGAGGTGAAAAGAAAAAAAAATAAATCTGGTAGTTTAAAGTCATGAATGTCGGACATATAAAGGCTAATGTTTAAGGTTGAAATAGCTTTTACCGAAATGGATTAGAATTGACTCAATTCCTTTACAACTCATCTGAAAACATAGTACCATACTCACGTATGAGAGGAAATATGTAAGCTATTACTTAAGAATATTTGAATATGAGGAATGATATAAAAGTGAGCTAAAAGTCATTAGGAGAATTATTTTCCAATAATGAAGTTACAATTATTTAACAAAACCCATTAGGGGGTTGAATTATGTAGGGCCACCTAAGGGCATTGGATTCAAGGTCAAATAAATAGCATCTTTCGGCTGACAAGTCTGTTATATGGACTGTTTATGCAAGGCCACCTTTGGGCACGTGCTCCATAGTCAGGCAAAAGAACTCTTAGAAATTTACTTTCCTAGTGCTAAAATCCAGTGAATGTTTATAGAGATTCAAATTTTCTAATGTATAGAGTTTTTTTGTATGGAAAGTGGTACTTGAATATGGAGAAGATATTTCCATACAAGAATATCAAAAAATTTAATAAATATCACTCCTACAAAGGTGTGTCCCAAACGTAGGGAAAGAGAATATGCAGAGTATATACCATAGACTTGAATACTTTCAGATCATGAAAAAGGACATGGGACAAATATTTTAAGGATGGATATTTTTTTGATGATGCCTACATACCATCATTTAAGACAAATAAGGACAAAAGAGGCATTCTTCCCAAGAATGATGTTACCATAATCCAAAAAACTTGTTAGGGGGTTGAATTATGCAGGGCCACCTAAGGGCATTGGCTGCATAGTCAAATAAATAGTATCTTTAGGCTGACAAATCTGTTATGTGGACTTTTTATGCAAGGCCACCTATGGGCATGTACTGCATAGTTAGAAAAAAGAATTCTCAGAAGTTTGACATTTTTGTGACTAAAAGTCATGAAAAGGGTTATGAAGATCTGAAAATATTTAAGGTTAGGATTATAACACATAAAGATGGGTATTGTCCAATTTATATAGAGATACATAGGTCAATGATAACCATAATCATTTTGTGGCTGGGTCCTGAATTCAAATCTTGGACTTCACTACGTATCTCATAAAACAAGAATCAAACCATACGTAGTTCTTGAAATGCAGTTTAACATCGTGCAGGACGAAAGTATGATAGATATTAGTTTAGGGCCATAGAGTTCGGACCATAATAATGAATACACAGTGTGTGTTTTCATGAGGACTTTTCAGCCAAGGGACTAAAAGTGATATTTGGGGTCAGGCCGAAAATACTTGGGACTGGATTCGAAGGACACTCGAATGTTCCAACGTATCCCATAATCATGGGAATCAAGCCCACATAGTTCTAGAACTACCCTTTGTGCAAATTTGGTTCGTACATGTGAAGGGTGAAAGGGGACTTTAGTACAATGATGGTTTAACCCGAGATAAAAATTTTAGGCATTACCATGTATGCACGTAGTCTTTTGAAATGAAACATGATTGAAAAATCAATGTAAAAAATTGTTTCCTCTCAAATGAATAAATCAAAGAGTATTGTAGTTTATTGTCGTACCGGACAAATGTTTTGTGTAGTTTAACGTCGTATAACAAGGACGAAAGTGAATTAAATGTAATGATATTGATTCTAAAGGTGGTTTCACAAATCAACATCGTATGAGATGAAGGTGAACTGAAGTGTGGAGATTGTTTTTGGGCTTGATCCTTGGGAGGTTGCCTACATACCCAGCCTGGAAGGCAAGGATCAAAATCCGCGTAGTTCAATTAATGAAAAAATTAATGATCAAGTTATTCTTAGGGACAATGACCCAACAAAATGATGTTGGGACTTACAGATGGTTAGAAGCCCAGAGAGAGTGTTATTGTTGAGGTTTTCTCTAAGCTCACGTGAGTCATACTCGGTGTGAGAAATAAGAGGTAACAACCAACTTAACGATGCATAGTTTAATGTCATGTAGGACATATCAAGGAATTTCTATACAGTTTAGCGTCATGTAGTTTGGACGGTAGGGACAAAACAGTTTAACGTCATGTTGGACAAAAAAAGGGGGATTGTGCAGTTTAATGTCATGCAGTAAGGACAAAATAACACACCATTTACGTCATGTTGGATGCATTGGGGATTTTTCTACAGTTTAGTGTCATGTTGGACAATAGGGCGAATAGTTTAAGGTTATATAAATGGAACATGGATGGTTCAGTTTAATGTCATGTTGGACGGTGCTGTAGTTTAAGGTCATACATGACCATTGATGATTATGTAGTTTAACGACTTTCCGGACGTAAGGGACATTTATACAGTTTAGCATCATGTAGTTATGACGTCACAGTTTAACGTCTTTTTGGACGTAAGGGACATGCAAATAGTTTAGGGTCATATGCATGGACTAGGGATGGTGCATTTTAATGTCATATAGAACTTTTTAGGGAACTCTTTCACAGTTTAACGTCGTGTGGGACGAAGTTGTGGTTTAAGGTCATACTGGACCATTGTTGTATAGTTTAACATCATATAGCAAGGACGAACTGGTGCCGCACAGTTTAGTGTCATGATGCGGGGACAAATTTGTGAATACTTTGTAGTTTATACAAAATTCTTCTTCAAAAATCTAGCATTAGTTGGAGTAGTAATGTGTTCTCCATCCATCGAAATTAATGAATAATATCTATTGGAGTAGACCCCATGTATTAAATAAGGTCCTTACCATTTTGGCTCAATCTTGGGAGGATTCTTTCCTGGTATCATTGGAGTTATGAGAACTAATACCAATTATCCCTGAATGAATGAGCGAAGACGAACTTTTATGTTAAAATCTCGTGCTATTCGATTCTGATAGATTTTCAAGTGGTGCAATGTGCACAATCTTTTCCAATCTAACCGTTCTGATTCATTCAATCACTTTTTTGATTTCTCATCTGTAGATAACTAATCACAAATGGATACTCTGAGTGAGGGCAATTGAAATTCAATTGGAAAGACTGCTTACCTTCCATATACCAACGAATATGTAGTTGACCACGTTGCATTGCGGGTGGTAGTCCTATATGACCATAAAGCATGAAAGAGTTTATCAGGCCGTGAACTCTTATCTTTATCCACCATCTTTTGCAGTATATTTGAATGATTTTTGTTAAAGGCTTCTATTTGGCCATTGGCCGCCTCATGATACCGAGATGAATGGTTGGATTTAATGTAATATTCTTGATACAATTTCTTCACCTCAGAAGAACAGAAGTTGGTGCCGTTGTCCGTCAATATGGTATGAGGGACACCAAATCTAGTTATGATGTCAGACCTGATGAAGCTAACAATGAATTTAGAACTGACTTCTTTAAGAGGTACTGCCTCTGCCCATTTGGAAATGAAATCAGTAGTAGTAAGAATGTACTTAAACTACTTGGACGTAGCTGACAGGTAAGGTCCCACCACATCCAATCCCCATGTGGCAAATGGCCATGAGTATTTAGATGTATGAAGCAACTCTGGAGGTTGATGAATGAAGTTGGCGTGTACTTGGCATGAATGACACATCTTTGTGAAATTAACACAATCTTGTATCATTGAAGGTCAAAAGTATCCAAGCCTTCGAATTTGATCAGACAATCTATGTCCAGACTGGTGGGCACCACAGACTCCTGCATGCACTTTTTTCATGACAGTCATTGTCTCTTCACCATCAAACCATCTAAAGAGAACTCCATCAAAACCACGTTTGTAGAGAATTTTCTCTAGGTGGGTTGGGCAATCATAAAGAGTAAAATTGACCACACGTCGCCGGATTTGTTCTTTCTTGGCTCTATCAGGTGGAAGTGTTCTATTTTGAAGGTATTCCCTGATAGGTGACATCCATACTACAGTATGACCATACGGTTCAGGAATGGGACTAATTTCATTAATTTCCTCTATTCTGGTTTGAACATAAGGTGAAATTGCACGACGGTGGGCAATATTGATTGTTGTCTCGTCCCTATTTGGATCTGCTAGAGCTATGGCTATATTATCCAGCGCATCAGCTTGATCATTTTGGGATCTTTGGACATAATAAAATGCCAGTTCTGAAGTGAATTCCTCCTTTAACTCTCTGTCGTAATCATACAAAGGGATTAATTCTTCTTTTCTGATTGCATAATTCACATTGACTTGTTTGATTACCAGGTCTGAATCATCTTTCACCTTTAAGTGATTCACTTGTTCTTGAAGCGCTAACTCCAAGCCTGTGATAAGAGCTTGGTATTTGGCTTCATTATTGGTAACACCTTCCCACACTAAAAAGGAGTAAGGTAACAATGCCTTATCTAAAGAAATGAGTACAATTCCTAAACCAACTTTGTTGAATTTAGGATTTTCCATTTTCTTCCCTATTGGACTTCTGGAAGCAGCATCAAAATACTTTTCCAATGTTTGAGGACTCTCTTGAATAGAGAAAACTTCCTCATCAGGGAGTTCAATAGTTGAAGACGTGTCTTCCACTGAAGGATGTTCAGCCAGGAAATCAGCCAGAGCTTGGCCCTTTATTGCCTTTTGAGATACATACTGAATGTCGAACTGCTGCAAAATAACTGCCCACATTGCTAGATATCCTGTAAGCATTGGACGACTTAGGATGAATTTGAGTGGATTATTTCGAGATACCAATTGGACCTTGTGATGTTGCAGGTAGTGTCTCAGTTTCTGGACTGCAACGATTAATGCTAGACCGCACTTCTCAATACATGAATATCGGGTTTCTGCTTCAAGCATAGTTCTACTGAGATAGTAGAGGCAATTTTCATTCCCAGAATCATTATTTTGAGCAAGAAAGGCACCCAATGAACGCTCTAGAGCTGTCACATAGAGGATAAATGGTCTTCCATCAACAGGTGGCATGAGTACTGGTGGACTCAAGAGGTATTTCTTGAGAACATCAAATGCTTCTTGACATTCTTCAGTCCATTGGTAAGTGACTCCTTTTTTCAATAATTTGGTAAAGGGTAAACTTTTGCCTGCCAAATTGGAGATGAAACGCAGAATATAGGTTAAGTGTCCTTGAAGTCCTCTAAAATCTTTCAAATTCTGAGGAGGTGACATACCAAGGATTGAATTGGTCTTCTCAGGATAGACTTCAATACCATGATGGCGTACAACAAACCGAGGAATTTTCCTGAAGTTACCCCAAAAGCACATTTTAAGGGGTTCATCTTCAAATTATGTTGTCGACGCTTGTGGAATATGACTTCAAAATCAGCCAAGTGATTAGAAGGTTGTTTGGATTTAACCACCAAATCGTCTACATAGCATTCACCAACTTCCATTAGAATGGTTTGAAGATACGATGCATGGCGCGTTTATATGTTGCACCTGCATTCTTTAAACCAAAGGGCATCACCCGGTAACAAAGAACACCTTGAGGGGATCTGAAGGCTATAGATTCCTCATCTTCTGGGGACATATGGATCTGATTATATCCGGAATATCCATCCATGAAGGAATGTACTTCATAACTAGCCGTCGCATCAATTAATAGTTCTGTAATTGGAACTGGGAAATCATCATTAGGACAATACCGATTAAGATCGCTAAAATCGATGCAAACCCTAATTTTTACGTTCTTCTTCTTTAAATGGAAAATATTATCCAACCACTTGGGATACTGAACTTCTCTGACAAAGTTAGCTTTGAACAGCTTATCGACTTCAACTTCAATTTTGGAAGCATAAGTTGGATGTGTTCTTCTCGCGGCTTGCTTAAATCCTCGATGTTCTTTTGGTAAACCCAAATGATGAGTAGCAAGATCAAGATCAAGACCAGGAATTTCTGTATAGTTCCAAGCAAAAATATCCTTATTTTTCATTAGAAAATAAATATACATCTCTTTCTCTTCAAGGGTCATGGCCGAACTAATTAAAGTGGAGCGTGGATCTTTCTTTGTACCTAGATTTATTTCTCTGAGTTCATCCACAGTGGTAGAGATACCCTCTTCAAATGCTGGAGGATCATATCTAAGAACATCCTCTTCCTCTTCATCATGTTCTATTTCTTCTGTTTCTACTTGTATAATAGATGACAAAACGAAATTTTCTTGATCAGAAGAGATGTCAAAATTTTCACATTTTGAAGAATAAGCTTCCATTTCCGACCCTATTGATGATAAAGGGCCTTCATTGGGAAATAAAGAGGAGATGATGGATTGAGAATTGACATAATTATTCACCTCTGATGTTGCTATAACTGCTTCTGGCCTGATTGGCGAATTATAGAACTGTTCGATTTCAGCAGATGAAATGAAAATATCACTACTTGTGTTTTCAACACTATTTGGTAGGTGACCAATTTCACCCATGTTGTCTGGATCGATTGCCGTAATTGATGTTATGGATCTTTCCATAAGAGTATTTTTATTTGGGCCTATTTTTTCAATTTGACTGATAGGTAACACATAATCTGTACTCACATGTGTAAATGTATTTATTGGAATCTTCTCCAAACCATATGGAGCATTAACTTTGGTAATTTCCTTTATTATAGATTTCTCTCTTCCCTTCATGTGATAAAATTCCGCCTCAATGTATTGAGACTAAAATGTCTTGAACGGGGTCTTATCACCATACCATGTTCCAACTTGACCATTGAAACAATATTTGAGACATTGATGGTATGATGAACGGATAACCGCATGCTGATGTAGCCAGGGTGTTCCAAGCAAGACGTTAAAAGCTGAGTCTTGATCAACAATCATGAAATCCTAATTGGATACAAGATCTCCAAACTGAGTTCTGAGTGTAACTTTGCCCAGTGGTTCTTGTTCATTCTTATCATATCCATGTAATATCATTGTAGAATGAGATAAATCAGATTCCGTGAGGCCCAATCGACGAAGTGTACAAAAGGGCATGAGGTTGACTCCTGAACCATTTTCAATGAAAGATATTAGGATATCTACACCATTGACTTTTCCAGATAAGTACAGAGGTTTTATGTGCCCATGCACAACATCATCATCATCTTTATCAGTAAAAGATATCACTAAATGGCATTCTGCAGGATTATTCTCTATGTGATAGACTTCAGCTACAGAAATTTTAGCTTTAAACTCCTGAGGACATGACAATGCTTCGATGAGTGCTTCTCGAAGATCTTTTGATAGATTCAAAGCATCTAAAATTGATAACATGTCTGGTACTTGGGCCAAGTGTTTCAGTATATCATACTTTTTATCTAGACGTCTGTGTTTCCCAACAGGAATATGTGGTTTAGCAGGTACCTTGGAAGCAGATACTTTGGAAGCTGATGCATCTTGTATTGGGATAGAAGTTGGCAACATCATTGGTTTTGGAAGATTAGACCGATTAGATCCATTTACTTGCTGAGATAAAGAAGATGGAATTTTTAATCGGTCTTCCAAAATAACTATGGCAAGACTGAGTTGACTATTTGCAGAAGAACTTTCTTGTTCTTTTTGAGCTCGCTGAAGGGCTCTACCACGAGTTTCTACTGCATACACAGTGCTAGCAGGGGTAGAATTAGAGTAGTGGCTTCGGAAAATCCACGTCTTCCCCTGTATCATGAACCTTTGGAAGTTCCTCGGATTCCCTTATTTGATACAGGGAATTCAGGCTCATCAAAATTGAAATTACGACTGGAATACAGATCTGTTAATTGAATCATATTAATAGAACCGAAGATTAAATCTTCGTCTAATAAAGACTCTGCCTGAATAGCCTGTTTAGGTTGTGTCGTTTTATGGGGCGGTGCCCGTGGCTTTGAAGTAGATGGCATAAAGTCTTCCAGAGTCAAAGACAATTTAGGCTTTGACACATATTCAACATCTTCTGATTATTTTTCCTTCTTTGAATCAAACCATTTCATTGAGGACTTTCCCTTTGATGAAGAGGGTTTTACCGAAATATTCATGGCAGAAGACACAATTGGTTTCTTTAATTGTGTTCGTAAAATGGCATGAGTCTGATTGATTGTCTTTCTTACCATCCAATCATCATACTTCTGTGCATTTCTGCTTTTGACTTCTTTCCATTCACCTTCCTCCTCTGGAAATGTAGCAGTAACACATGCTACCTGAGTCGAAAACCTTTCAACATGACTTGTCCCAAGTCGACCATCTTTTGCAGGAGGTCTATGAAGACAAAACACTCCTGGATGGGATACCCTAACATTTGATGAAAGGGACAATAATTGGGACGGTCTTCATCTCCTTCGTTGTTTGGCCTCTAGGGCACTGGTAATTGAACCAAATTATTTTCCAGAGCTGAAATGAAGTAACCAAGAACTTTCACATTTCATAAGGAGTATGTTATACTCTTCAAATCCTAAAATTGTTTTCGTCGTTGATATCTTTGATCAATTGGACGAAACATCCTTTTTTGTTGGCGTTCAGGAGGTGGAGCCCTTCGAGAAGATGAAGGTTTTGAAGTAGAAATAAGTACAGACGCTTGTTTAAGCATAATTGTAGCAGTTTTTTCTTGACCCATTCTCTTTCCTGGAGCTGATGGAATTACATGAGATTTAGCCTTAGCCTGTATAAGGGAATCTTCAATATGTTGAGCGATTGACGTAAGGTCTCGAAACCCTCATGTGTATTTCACAGGGATCAATGGCATTCATAATTAGTCACACCAATTTGCCACACAGATTTTCAATAGCTCCTCCTGAGGGAGTGCTAATCTCAGGGAATATGTTAATCCCTTCCAGCGAGCAATGAAATCATAGACTCATTCATTCTCCCTTTTCATGCAGTTTGTAAGATAAAAAACAGTTGTTTTTGGCAATGTTGAGCTGAACTGAAAAATGAATTTTTGGCGAAGATCCTCCCATCCAATGATTGACCGGGATTGCAAGCTTGTATACCAGACAAAAGCTGGTCCTTGCAAGGTTCGCACGAAGCATCTGATTTTCACCGCATCTTGCTTCTCTGGAGTTCCCATCATATGATCACAACAAGACACGTAATGTGTCAAATGTTGTTTAGGGTCGCCTGATCCATTGAATGTAGGGAAAAAAATGTTTCCAAAACTGGATGGAGGAGAAATTGAATCTACCCATTCAGGGTAAATTTTCCTTTCTAGTTGAATTTGTGCATGTTTCCCTTCCATAGTTTCTAACCGAGCTGTTAATTACTCAATAGTAGTTATTAACTTTTGAGAAACATCTGGTTGAATTTGGTCTTCAGTAGGTGCAATGAATGGAGCTTGGATAGATGTGGTGGTTGGTTCCTCAACTGATGGTAGCACTGCCAACCATTGTTGCGCTTGACCAGTAGGATTAGACCTCTGAGGGTGTACTGATAAATGAGGATATTCCTGATCCCTATCAGTAGTTGCAACAAATTCTTTTTGTTGTCGGACTTCAGCATTCTTAAGAAGAAGACTACTTTGAAGTAGTTCTGCATTCAACCTTCTTAATTCGTTCATTTCTTCCTCCTGTTGTGCAAACCATTTCTCTAATTAGAGCGATTGACCTTCTCCAGAGGAAGGATATGTAACCTGATTATTTCACCTCCCTTTGTTGGATACTTTTTGGGGAGAGGGAAGTGGATTACCTAGGTTCTGAGTAATCCTTTGACTTCGTGTACGCACACCTTCTTCATTTGTGTCTGTGCGTACATTTTCTTGAGCAGGACGCTGTTCATCTGAGTCCCTTGAGTGAGCCTCCTCTGGTGGAATAGAAACAACGGCATTAATGACATTGATTGATGCATAATGCATCGCATCCCTTCTATCAACATTTCTGTGATATTGTCTTTTTTCATGTCTTTGATGAGACATTGCCTTTTGTTGACTCAATCCTTAAGGAACTTCTTGACGAGCTATAACTTGGAGGGAATCTCCTGATAATTTGGCTCTTCGTTCCTCTTTGGGATTCTTCGCCAATCGAGAAAATACTGACATTCTATGAGGATGGGATTGATGATTTGAAAGAGTCCCCAGTCTCGTGGACTGGGGATGTCCCTGCTGTTCCTGCTCAACTCCTCGAATCCTATTTGTTGATTCTGAGGGTTGGGTTAAAGGAGTCCCTAGTCTGACAAGATGGGGTGGCTCTTGACATGCTATGTCTGAGACCTTCTTAAAATCTCTCTTGATCTTCTGAATCTTAGTTCGGAAATTAGCTGGATGCATTAAATTGTATCCACTTTTGTCACCTGGTTCAACAGACCATTGGATGACTTCCGAAACTTCTATCATTTGATGATGTGTTTTCTCTATACGAGAGGCTTGTGCTATATTCTCACCTGCATGATGTAGGAGCAATTCAAAAACGTGTTCTCTATATGCTTGATTTTGATAGGAACTAGTTGAAGCTTGTTATTGAGTAAGCTTTTGATTACGAAAAAAGCCCATTGACTATGGTCGGAAATGGGCAATAACATTGCATGAGACCATTTTTGGTTGGCTTTGCTGACTTGAAAGCACTGTGAAATGTAGTGCTCCGTGAACACCCCATCCTCTGATATGAACACAAGATGGAGCATTGGCGATTAACTGATGCAATTTTCTTAGTGCGCAAAGGCATGAATGTTGAAGGGTTCTCTATTGCTTTTCAGCCTTCGGATACTGAAAGACTGATAGAGATTCCAAATCAATCTGACGTTGTAGCCTTTCTATTATCTTAGATGATTTTCGTAATCATCATAAGATAATACCTTCTTCTTCAATTGACAAAGAGTTTTCCATATGTTGAGATGAATATCATGGACTCCATCTTCCGTCAACATCTTTGGAATGTCATAATGGGAGTCATCCAAAGGCCAAAACATGACTGGTACCTCACCTTTCGCCAGTTTTTTCCTCTTGTTTGGAATTTCATCTTCATCATTAAATGAAGATTCTTCTACATGTTTTGACCAGAGTTGGTGTTTCCTTCTTGCTTTATCGGATTCAACAATATTGGTAGAGATCATTGATCAAACTAGAAGATGCATGACTTAGGGGTGGTTCGGAGAATGACCTACACCCTGGGCTATCTTCTAATTGAGAAATTATTTCACTTGCTAGCGATAAAGCATCAAGCATGACTGGTTTCACATTTGCATGTGCCTCAAGATAAGAGGGCCTTCTCGGCACTACATTGTCAACTGGAATATTTTCCATGCAATGTGAATCATTACTACGGAGATGACTTTCACAGCGAAATTCATCATTATGGGGAGGAACACCATAATGGGTTACATCAAAAGATGAGATCTCTTTCTCCTTGGTCTTCTGACCATAGAGAGGGTTCCTGTTGCTCTCATCTGAAGACGAAACTTCAAGATTGACTGAATTGTCACGAAGAATGCTTTCATGAGGAAGTGTATTTTGAAGACCTTCAGAATTAATCTTCCCGTTATTGGGAACTGGGGGAGTAGAATCTTGAATTCCAACAGATAAATGTTTGTGGGCTTTAAGAACTCTAGTATCGAGCAAGGCCTGCTTACAGATTTCCCTTTGATTTCCTGACTATGCTGGGTGGATCTTTTTATTAGATTCCATCTTACACGCTTTGGAAACCACTTGTTGATGAAATTGGTTGCTCTGAGCAGGTTTATATGCCTGATCGGGAAATATGGTCAGGTTAGGCTGACGATCTTCACTCAAATCAGGTGTATGTGCCTGACTTGGTTGTCCGTATGATATGGGGGAGTATGCCCCATAACCCTCTTGGACTGGAATAGATGTGTGTGTCTGTTTCAGAGTGAATCGTTGATGTGTCCCTCCACTGCTTGGGATAGATTTATGTGTCTTTACCTGAGATGATGTTGAAGCCGTTATGCTATCCTGGCAAGAATCCAGAATATGAGCAGGAATTTTCTTATTCTCTTTCACCATTGAAAAAATATGCTTGGTGACTTCAGCCGCCGGAACGGGGATATACGTCCTTTCCGGGCTTGGAGTAGGTGTATGTGCCTGCTCCTGTCCTCCTTTTCCTGTTAGTGAATCCTGACAGTACTCAAGTGTGGAAGCAGAGAGTTGAGTCTGCCTTCTGTTTGTCGTCGGAACATTCCGACTGACTTCACTGTGTTCTACCAAGCGAGACTGTTGGTAGGCTTGATTAGTACAAGCAGGTGTATGTCCATGCTGATTACACTTCTCCAAACGCGGTTGACGAGATCTATCATATGTAGTAAGGTGATCCTTCTGACTAACTGGTGATGTATAAGAAGGTTTATGTTCCTGCCTATAGTACTCCACTGGAATTGCCTGGCAGGATCAGCGTGATGCTGCGGGACGAGTATGCTGGACAGTGGAATTAAAACGGGTAGGTGTGTGTGCATACTCGTTGTTCACCGCCAAGTTAGGTTGGTGGACTTCTCCGGATATGGTAGGGATGAGAACATGCCCATTGTTAACCGGATTCCGCCTCTGGTGGTTCGTCTTGACTGGCCGTGTTCGAGGAACCTGAGCCAAACGCCTGGAGTCGGTACCCTCATCATGTTGAGGGAGCACTGTCGCACGAGTCGGGTGGTGATTGTTGATGGGAGCCCTCGAGAAGGACTCATGTCTTTTTGAATTAAGGCCCTGAGGTACCAGCTCATTCACTTCCTCAGAGTAAGGGAGCGAACGGAAATTGTGTTCTGGGGATAACGACCCGAAACGGTTGGAGACGGTAGTCAGCACCGCCTGCCTCTTGATCACTGGTCGTCATTGTCTGTATGACATGTGTGAGTTGTTCACTTGGAGGGACTATCGGGTAGCCTCCAGAGATGGGATGGTACCGTGTTGACGGTACTCCTTAACCAGGGATTTGATACCCAGCATTAAAGACGCTGAGTAGGTGATGTCATCGTCACAGCGGATGACGATCTAGTAGGAATAACAGCAGTGGTATTTGCAGCAGAAGTATTCACAGGTGTGAATTTTAGAGCAGCCATTATGGAAATATAGAAGATCTTGGAAAAAAGTGCCTGTTTGATATAACAGACATAATCAAGATAAATTCAGCTACTTCATCCTTTGGATGAGCACACATGTCAATGATTGTTTTTTAGCCCCCTTATTGAGTTTGAAATAGGGTCTTAACAAATAGGTAAAACATCATTTTAACTTGGTTAAGGATTCACGTCGGGTTCACCATTTTTTGTTTCCCTCGGAATTCGGGGATGACCTCCTGGATGGGAGATTCAAACGTTCTGATTGGTTTCTAACGGATTTGTTTGTAGAACCGGAAACATCCAATGATTCCACATCCACTTGGACCTACATTCCAAAGGTAGGAACTTCATTAGTTTGTGAAATGATGAAGCTTGGGAATTTTCAATGGTCGAGAGGATGGGAGGTCAGACTCATCACACCTTTTTTAGGGGAATTATTGTCTATTCCAGGACTCTCTTTATAGATTTAAGTTGTGTTCGTGAATCCTTATTATATTACCAAGTATAAAATGATCTTTCCTTCAGATCTGACAATCAATGATTAAATATGTATGAAATTTAGAGAATCTTTTATATGTATTCGAGGTTCATCATCAATATAGAATCATCTATATCTATTTAGAGATTCTTGGTCAATGGTATCGTTCAAAATATTTATATAAAAGTCCCTTGGTCATTATGATGACCAGGCTATTTTTAAAGCCACTTAGTGGGGCACTTGAAGTTTATTGTCATTAAGAAGGACATGAATTATTTCAGAGTTGGGATCGAACTCGTAGATGGGCTACCTACGTATCCTTTGTTTTGGAAAAGGAATCAGAACCCACATAGTTCGAGTAAGGTAGTATGATGTTTATGATTGATGGCTCAAAGAAGGATGCCACAATTACTGTTACACTCTAAGATCACGTGAGTCATGATCGATGTGAGAAACAAGAGGTATTGGTAAAAATTAGACAATTGTGCTATGAAATATGAAATCATAATAAATAATGTGGGGCTTATGTATGTATGACTGCCCAGATAGATGAAGGTTAGGATTTACTTTAGGGAGAAAATCCAGGAACAGGGTCCATAAAGGTATATGTGCTTCCTGGAGATTTGAATACTCTAACTTGGGACTTATTCCTGAAAAGGAAACCCAAATTAGGAGAGGATTGATAATTGGGTTTTGCCCTTGAGAAGGAATCCCAGATTAAACGTAAATTAGGACTGGTTAAAGATAATTTAAGGGACTTGGGGCTTACTCCTGAAAATGAATCCCAAAATTACGATTGGGACTTACTCTTGAAAAGGAGGCACAAGAGTATGACTGGGGCTTACTCCTAAGGAGGATTCCCAGGTTAGGGGATCTATGACAAGGACTTATTCCTGAAAAAGGAAGCCCAGGTTAAGGATTAAGGTTTGGGGATAACTCCTGAGGAGGATATGAAAATTAGGATACTGGGGCTTACTCCTAAGGAGGATGCCCAGATTAGGAGACTGGGGCTTAATCCTAAGGAGGATGCCCAAATTAGGAGACTGGGGCTTACTCCTAAAGAGGATGCCCAAATTAGGAGACTTTTAAGAATTGGGGCTTATTGCAAAGAAGAGGCCCAAAAATTAAGGGACTTGGGGCTTAATCCTTAAGAGGATGCCCAAATTAGGAGATTGGGGCTTACTCCTAAGGAGGATGCCCAAATTAGGGGACTTATGACTGGGGATTATTCCTGAAAAGGAGACCCAGGTTAAGGATTCTCTCATCTTAAAGGATGAGGTTGAATGAATGAAATCTCAATCTTTAGTGACATAAAGATGTATAAGTCACTATGTTTTGAGAGGTATTCCACAAAATTCCTTTCAGATAAGGATGTCAAATCAAGAAATCATGCCATGAAATGGCTTTGAAGAGTGTATTGAAGACTGAATCTTGAATAGGAAAGGTGTAATGGCTTAATAGGGGTGAAATGGGCAAGAAAGGAACCCAAAAAGGAAGGGGCGCAAGTCTTGGAAGGCGCGTAGGTACTGCGGGGGCGCGCAAGTATTGGTCGCGCAGGTATACCTGTGCGATGTTCAACCAGCATTGAAACACTTGAGTGACTCTTTATTAAATCCTTTAGAATCCTCTTGAGGTTCTTCCAGCAAAGGTACGCACATGTTCTATCGAAGAAGTAAGGAGGCGCGCAAGTGTGGCCACTTCCCTTAAGGGCTGGCCACTCAGACGCGCAAGTGTTGATGAATTTCAACACTTATGCCTTCCTCCCTCTCTTTATATCTTCCGTTCTAGTTAAGAAATTACCTTATAAGTGTTCTGGAATCTTTGAGAAGAGACTTGGGCATCAGAAGCATCAATCCGAGTTTCTGGAGAAAATCCTCGAATGGGGGGCCCATAGGGTCTATTTATAGGCGGGAGAAGTCCCCGGGCGGTTACCGGGAGGTTATCACTTAGGTTGTGCAAGTCACATTCACGACCATAAGGCGTCGCGCAAGTAGACTTGCCCGACCACTAGGCGGCGCGCAAGTGTACTTGAGCGACCATGAGGGAACTTGCGCGACCTATGGGCAATGTTCTCCTTGTTCATCCCTTTGTCGATATTTGATGTTTCTTCAAAGGATGAATCACTTTGGACTAAGGTATTTCCCTTTTTTCAGTTGTTAGACTCTGTGACGGAAAGGAGAATCAACAGTCTCATATGACATGAGAGACCTAGTATGCTATTTAATCATTATACAAGTGATATCATCCAGTTCATATATATTTTTTCACTTTTTATTCCTATAAACTAAGAAAGACACAAAGTATTTACTTCAAATGTGTGACTCTTGAATGTCTATCACCTAAAAAATCATTATTTTAAAAATATTCATTTAATTGGTAAATAGATCTGTAATCGAGTCATTATGATTCGTAATAATCCATTTGATATCATATTGATACATTTGATTCCTTATACCCTTTAAATTATTAGTAAGCCCATGTGTAAATTATAACAAGATCATGATTTCCCAATATATATTTAAACTTGTATAATTTATTTAAATCATATATATATAACAAACAATATTGATCATTAATGGGTTTTTCATCTTGTTTGAAGACATTCTATCACTAAGAGTATGTTTCCCATCCATTTCATAGGTAGTGAAATAACCATTCATTAGTATTTTTTAATACATATATATATATATTATATAATATATGAAAATAATATATCCTATTTTTCTCACCACCATTATCCAATAATTAAAATTATTAATATATATTATATAATTTTATCTTAGTATCATCATGGATATTTGAGTTAGACGCATTGTTATTGTGATCTTCAATGAACGAGTTTTATGTTTTTAAAACCATGTTGTCTATGGTATGAAACTTTTTCAGACTGATAATGTATAGGTAATGTGAATTGATGTTAAACATAATTTATAAAACAAACATATAAATATGTATCTAAAAAATATGTGAATATATAAAATTATAATAAATAATAATTATGGAAATATAAATATAAATGAAATGAAAAAGGCATTTATAAATAATTTAAACAAAAAAAGAGAGGGTTCTCTATGTGTCCTCATATCAAATCAATTAGACATCCCATTTCCCACTGAATTCTATGATAATCTAAATCACACTGAAAATATATAAGAACCATTCCTTTTTATGGTGGTTGAAATAAAAAGAATTCCCCTTTCTTTATAGTAGTTGCTGCATGAATCAAATTTTTAATTATTATATTTTAATGGTTCCCCTAGGATACCTAATTTACATTTATATATATAAATTTTATAGTTAAACCCGATATACATTTATTGGTTTATTGTATAAATAATATACCGAATATTTTTGTTGGTTATGTCCACCAGCCCATCACACACAATTAATCTAGGAAATAATATCTCCCTTATGTAATGTTGTAAACACCAAATACACACATAATGAATTATAAAGAACACACATAAAATTAAAATAATGATGCATTCAACATTTTTGTCATAAAAAAACTCTCAATCCTCCAACAATCATATAAAAGGAATTGAGTTATAAGGAGGGATACATTTATAACATAGGAGACAAATAATGGAAAAGATATACCATTTGTATCTATAATGAATCTTCATAGTGAAAATATCATCCTAGATCTCATTAGGATATAAATATAGAAACTAATATTCTTAGAACCATTTAAGAACCCCGTATATTCCAAATATGTAGTTGGGTGAAAAATTAAGGAACCATGGTCCACGAAAAATGACTATGTTTTTTCTCTACATCAATGCATTAGGGTAGAAGTTGGGTTTCATTAGATACCGAGTATAGTTCACCATCTAGTAAGTTTATCATAGAAAAAATATTATTCTATCCAGATACTAATAGTCATTTTGTGTGATCTACATGGTCACTTTGGGAACCTACTGGTGCAGGACCCCAAATATGTCCCCTTTGCTCATCTTAAGCCCTTAGTTCCAAAATAATCTTAATAAATATCAAATAGGAAGAATAAAATGAATTGAAATAAACATTTTATGACCAAAGATGAGTGTTTCTGACAATTAATACTACTAATTGAATTTATATACAACATGTATATCATATTAAATTGTTTTCCTAGTAATATTCATTAAAAATTATTTCATATTGTTCTTATAGTAATTTATGTGAAAAATAATTCTCATGAATAAATTATATTAGATTTAGTGGACATATTATAAATATAATTATAATAACACAGATAAAATAATTAGTTTTCAATGTTTATTACTCTTTATGATACTGAAGAGACTAAAAATCATAATTACAATATAATGGATTTATTATTTGATACATAAAAATTTATACATTACATTATTATTACTCTATCATGATATCATGGTTTTATTAATAAAATTATTCATAATCATTATCAATGGAAATGAGTAAGGAATGGACATGTATGAACTAGTATTATTAATAAGTGAAATAATATCAATCAATAAATATACACCACTGTCATAAAATATGTAATATGCAACAAAGGTATAAAAAAATTAACCAATATTACATAAAATGAATATATAATTATCAACACATAAAAATGGGTATAAATTTCATTATAATTCATTTTCATTAATTTTATGTACATATCATCAATTCATTGTTTAAAGAAATTTTACCAAAAAGGTGATGATATTCATATTACAGAATGATAGTTACTACACGAGTCTTTCAAAGATAGTAAGGGTTATATATTATGGACTACACTAATCACATATATAAATCACTTGTATATAATATGTAATAAAATGGATAATAAATAAATTTCACATTTTCCAATAAGGAATTAAATATCAATATATTCCATTAAACAACTACTCATAGTTATTCTTTAAATTTTTTTACTATAGTATAAATTGATATACACTCGTGTAACTAATTTTTCCTGGTCAACACAATATTATTTCTATATAAAAGACTAACATTCAATAAAATAGTATATCATAGGTTATTCTAATTAATAGTTTCTTTATATGTAAACCCAATGACCATGTAATTATTTTTAGATATTAAAATTCTCCTAAGGAATCATATTGTTAGGCTTTTAATCACTAATATTACAAGATATTATAAAATCGATTGTAATAAATATTAAAAAGGATAGTTAATTTAAATCTAGTGTAGAATAAATACTATATAATAAAAAAATTTATTCACATTGTAAATAATATATCCATTATGTATGAACTCTTTGTGAAGGAAGTATTAGTATGAAATGTTTACATTACCAATATAAGTAGTTCTTGAATTTTGGACCATTTAAATGTTTAATAAAAAATATATATTCCTAAAATAGTTTTATTATTCATTATTAAAATCAAATATATAGAATGACATAAATAAATGGAATTTTATGGGATTTGAATAATAATAAATTAATGTGTTATATGGATAATTTTAATATATTTATATACTTATGAAATATGTGTAATGAAAGGTAATAGAATAATAAAATTATAGTAAATTAAATATAAAAAATTAAAATGTATATAGAATAATACAGTAATATGAAACATAATTTAAAAATAATCTCACAAAATAATTGATTATTTGATGAAAACCCTTTTAGTATGAAGGAATATGGTGTAACTATGAGTATATAAAGGCAATATTGTATGATTTTTTTAATAGTTGGTAATCATTGGACATGGAAATATAGTTTTGGGGGAAAAAAATTCGATTATTTTACTATGTTATTTGGTTATGAAATTTAACATTTATAAAAATTAATACTGTATAGATTTGCATAAAATAAGTCTTATTATTTTATTTTGAATTTGAAAATAATTATATAAATAATTAAAAATCTTTTTTGGAAATTTATAATATTATATAGATAAAGAAATGTTTTTATGATTTTTTTAAGAAATATATATTATTTATAAATACATTATGTATCTCAAAAATCACTTGAAGATAAATGATATAAATATAGAAATTATTAACATTTATATATGGTTATAAAAATATTTAATAAAAAAAATAAATATTTTAGTATTATTCTAAAAAAAATATATCTATTTAAAAATTTACTATAAAAATAATTTTTATAGACTACATACATATTTAAACATATTTTTTCTTAAAATCAGATAATGGGATGGTTTAGTGGTTAAGTGGCGATTAGTTATTTAGTTTATCAAATTTTAAGAGTATATCATAGAGATAAAATAATATACAGTTTGGAAGAAATTTATATTTGAACAGAGATATTTATATATAACATTTGGTTAATGTGATCATAAGTATACCCTTAACATTTCCCTATCCCCAATATAAATTCCAACCAATTGTAAATAGAGTTTTTGAGGGGAGTAACCACCCAATTATAAGATATTTTTTATAGTAAAGTCATAACAAACACATGATACATGATTTTATGTGTTATTCAAAACATATTACAACCATGAATTTTTTAACCTAGAGCACCACATAATGTAATGAATTTTTATCCTATCAAAAATACACAAAGGTTTTTCTAGTATTATTTTTATCCAACATAGTCCTAATTGTTACCGTATAATAAACAAATGTTAATATACCATGAAAGAAGAAAACAAAAAAATGAAACATAGATCCAAAATTAAAGGGAGAAAATATGATTTTTAATATTTATATATATATAAATCACATTTTCGGCGAGTTTATCCTTATATTGTCAAGACAACCGAATCACAAAATAGTTTATTGATGATTTACAATATATTAAATCCTATTGTATATATTATATATTTTTTATTTTTAATAGATATATATTTATTTATATTTGTGAAATTATACCCTAAAAATTGTAAATAATAAAGTTACATTATTTCTCAGAAACCAAATTACTGTTTAAAATATAAGGAACAATATCATTTTTTTTTTAAATAATTATAGTTATTGGTTTCTAGTTTCAATGATTATTCTTCAAGATTTGTTCAAAATTAAATGCACATCCAATCCACATATAATCATCATGAAACATTATAATGTTTTTAAAAAAAATTGTAAATGTGTAAAATAAAATGACATTAATTCTATTGAAAAATATACTTGTACTAATTCTTATTTCAAAAAAATTCATATTTCATATTTATATACACTAGGATAGAAATTTTATATTGATATTTAATATCTTAAAATTGTATCATTCATCAATATTAATATATACATAATTCAAAATACATAATAATATTTTTATATAATTACAATACAAAAAATATATAATATTTTACATTTTATATTCATGTACGAGTCATTTTTAAAATTTAACTGTGAATTTAATGTATGTTTCAACATAGTCTTCATATGATTAATATTAAATCCATGTTCATATTTATTTATGTATGTGTTAAAGATACATACATGGGAAAATTCTTATACAACTGAATTAGTAATTTATATAATAATTAAAGTCACATAGGATTTGATATATATATTAGTTTGATAGTTTTTTTAATATAGAAGGATTAGAGTTAAAAAAATCATATGTTATTTATTAAGTAGTAATGTAGGAATACGAAAAATTTGAATACTCAATTGATTACAATTGCACATAATAATTAAAACTCATCTTTTATCTATAAATAAGATAAGAATATATAGAATCATTAATCAACTATTTATTCAATTGTGAGAATAACACATATGTATATATAGATAATATACAATCAGAATAAAGATATTAAAATTTTAAAAATTAAAATACTTAATATTCATTTTTCTATAATTTCTTTAAAATTTAGTAAATTATATATTTATTTTACAGACTCATTTTTAAAGAATATGACATTTATTTTCTAAATATAAACACTTAAAACACATAAAGTGGAATTGAAACACTAAAAAATATCGACCATTTTAATAATTATAAAACCAATTATATAAAACATGGTCAATTCTTCCCATATTTACAAATAATAAATAATTATTGAATTTTTTTATATAACTAAATGAGACAAGAAAATATGTAATTTAATTTTTATTGTCCATTAACTAAAATAAATCAAAAAAACTAACTCCTCCACTTTTTGAATGAAAATAAGTTAAAAACATACAACTTTTTATCTAACATGTTTTTCCAAATCCAAATCTAAAATATTTTCCCCCAAATTTTAATCAATAAATAAGGAATCCTGATTTAGTATGATATTGAATGGAAATATATAATTTTATTTCCTATTTTAACCATTAAATAATTAAGTTTTTAGAATATGAAATTTTATTATACAATAATAAATTTATCATATCTGAAAAATTAATGATAAATTAAAAATAATAAATTATCCGTAATATTTTATTCCTTATCATGAATATAAAAAATATTGAATGAAGACATTAAATTAAATCAGTATAAAATAGTGATAATTTGAAATATTTATTGTATAATAAAAAAGTAATTATATAAGTGAATATCTAATATAATTATAATTTGGTAATCATGAATAAATTTAGGTCACTACAGATGTAATTTATTTCAATCAAATTTTATATGGTCCATGTTCATAATTATAATTCAAAATTCTATAAAAATTAACATTTTACTATATATATTAGTTAATTCATAATTTATAGGAAAATATTCCAATGAGATGCCAACTTATTGTTCATGGTCTATCAGATAATGATATTATACTAAAATATGATAAGACATAATTGGATTTGATGGGTATTTAGAAATAAAAATAATCAAATAATAATCACAAAAAATATGTACCTGTTAATATGAAGATTAAAAAATTAAAATTTTTGTTTAATTGACAATAATTGATAATAAAATTTAGAAAATAATTCAACTTCCTCTTTTGATAAATAAAAAAATACTTATTTATTTGATTTAAAGGAAAATAATATCTTACTTAAAAATCGTACATTCCCCTAGAAATTATTTTTTATAATTTCTTTTTCCAAAATCAGATTTGGAATCGATTTCAAATTTAAATGTGGTTATTATAAATGAATATTTTTCAATATTTATAGAACCTTTAACATATTTAATTTTGTTTTTAATTGTTTTCATGTGAATACCCTAAGCTCTATCATAATATATAATAGAAATAAAAATAATAAAAATAAAATCATGTTTATAATAGGTATAATATAATTTAATACTAATCATAGACTAATATGACATAATATCAAAAAATATTCCACCAACCTATATATCTAATCTAGAATAAGTACTCATTGAAATAATTTATATTTTAATTGAATGGAATTAAAATATTCACTCTAATTTCATAGTATATTTACACTATTAAATAAGAATATAACCATTTATTTAAAAAATTATAATTCCATGTAATGAATTCAATTGTCTAGTAAAATTATTTATAAATTAAACCATAATTATATTTCAAAATGCTTTTCAAATTTATTCACATTTTGAAAAAAATATGATATTATTAAAATAAATTTAAATAATAAAAATATTTTTACAGTTCTTCTCAATAGAAAAAAAATAATGGTATCATCTATTTTAAATATATTTTTTTCTAATACATAGTATAAATATTTCATACATTAGCCGAGGATATAGTTTAATTCTGAAATATCATTTGAATGTTATGAAATATGATAGAGACTTTATTCTTTTTCATATAATGGGCGATGTTATTGTTAATGATTTTCTATAAGAATTTTATCTATACAGGGTGTTTTTTTAATTCCATTTAATAATTTGTATATAAATTTTCATTCAAATATGATAATAATATTTTATTAGATGATGTTATATAAACTACTATAGATGATTAACTATAAAAATTACATTCTTCATGTAAATATAATAAAGATATATTTCATTATTTATTTCATGTAATCCAAAAATATTCATAATTTTTATTAGTTAACTTTTATTAAAAAAATTATATTTTGGTGGTACACATATTTTTGAAAAGTTATCCTAAAAAAGTATTTATTATATATATAATTGGTTAAATAACTTTTGGTACATTTAAAGCATCTGAAATATTATATTGAGTTGAATAAAAAATTATAATAAGTGGGAAAAAATCATAATGATTTTTTATACTCACTAATGAACATATCAAAAAACTATACATATATTAATATATTGGCGTGATTTCAAAAATATTTCACTAGGATTATTTTACTGGCGCTATAATTTTGAGATTTTTAATTTTTGGATAGATTTTATATAATTTCCTTCAATAATATGATATTTTAAAAAATATAAATTATATTGGGAACATGATAATTGGGTCATCATGAAAGGTTGTATCTGAAAATGGGATGATTCCTATTTTGGGTTTTGTGGTTATTATGTGAATTTCATGGTGGGTTTAAGTTGATGTTGTATCTAATTTGCATTAAAACATAAAATCTATGTTATATCATGATGGTGTTATAACATGACATTGTTTAGTTTGGGTGGTTGGGCAGTTGTGATAGAATCTATAACGCCACAATATAATGTTTTCATAGTTATGGTACTAAACATTATATAATTCGAGGAGACTTGGTGGGTCCTCAAGTGTTAGTGGGGTTTGGATTCCCTAGGAGAAGCATTGGACCATGAATGAGTGTGTTTTACCATTCTGGTGTGAATGGGGGAAGAGATCTATTGAATTATAAGTTTTATTCCATTGCATGTAATAAGGTGGATATATATCTAGAGGCCCCATAAGATGTTTTTCTATATGAGTCTTTTCTAAAATCACAACCATATAACAGGGAGGGATGTTAGACCACAAAACATAGTTTTTCACTAGAACAAAACTCATAGTGAGGGGAATTGTTACATTTAATACATACCCCCATGAAAATACCCACAAATGTGTCGATTTTAATAGGGTTAGATAACTATTTATCCAATTTACCACCATAAATATTAATGGATGTAGGGGATATATGGAGGCTTATTTAACCAGATCATATAACTCTCTTACCATATTTGATACCATATTAAAGGAGTTCATTTATTAGTTTTTTGAAAATGATTTTATCTATGTATATCAATTGATTTCATTATATATTTTTTCCATTCATTTTAAACTAATTTTGATAATTGTGGATAGCGTTTCAATGAATATTCCACAAAATAATGGTGGGATATGGCCCAGATTTTGGGTCTTTTTATTTGAATTACAAGATATGGTACCATGGGAATGAAAAAAATTATATTCTTTTGTATCAATCGCGGGAAGTAACTAAAATAATTTATTTAATATTGTTGGATAAATTTAGTGAAATTAGTGATTGATCATGTTTTATGTAATTGGATTTTATACTTTAATTGTTTAAGGTGTCTGAAATAGTTATCCTCATTATTGATAGTCATGGTTTAAAGGATGTAGAGAGGGTGGATAATTACTTTTTTCAAATATTCTTACTTTTTAAAAAATAATATTCTATAATATATTTTTATAATTAATATTGTTTGATGTTACATAATGAGTTGTGGCTAGAGTGGTGGTATGATTATGGAGGAGGAATGGAAGGGCATGTTCGTGGGTGAGAAGAGATGGGATGAGTTGTGACACCTCTAATAAGGTAGGTGATTCCATTTATAAAAATATATGTTACTTTTTTTGAGTTATTATATTCCTTCTTTCATGTATCATGTGACCATGTTGGGAAATATGGACAGGGGCCACCATATCGAAATATAAAGGGTGGAATGGATCCCCATCATGTGATAACATGTGATCCTGAGCACATTTATTATTTTAGGATCACACAACAAATATTTCTCTATAGGGAGAGAGTACCACTTGATTCAACATGAATCCTTATGTAGGCACCGATGTATTATTTTTATTTTAGGATAACAAATATGGGTTCCTAGAGCTACTGGTATGTAAATAGATACTGATAAATAGTTGTGGAATTTTAGACAATGATATCTCTCATTCATAGTGAATAGAACCACTTTTTGGTTTATTGATACATGAAAATGATCTGGAATGGGTGGAGTCCTTCAAGACTATATAATATGTTGCAGACATGGATTTCATCCCATTGTGGGTTTATATCACATTAGAAAGTTATATGAGATGAGGCCTGAGTAACTGTCATATTTTATCAATTATAAATCATGTGGCTGACCACCTGAGGTATATTTTAGGTGGGGAATATAGGTTATGGTAACAATAGTATGATGTTAGACATTGATTGGTCATAGTGAGTAAGGCATTATATGGATTTTAAAGACTATAGTAGAACCTATGACATGTGATATATAAATAATGATATGGATATAATGCTTTTTGTGGAGGATGATATGTTTTCGTGGGTATGGGTAACATCCTAATTAACTATAGGTGTGTGATGTTTTGTTAGCATGAACGATGGGTTTCTTTCATAATTTCAATTTCATGTGTTTATGTGTTATTACCCTCAGAAAATGGATATGGTTGGGAGGTTCAGATATAACCATTCCATGTGTGAGAATGATGAATTGAGTATCTATGAAATTTCCCAATGTGAATGGGTACTATAAATACCTCCACTATATAATTGTGTAATAGTCCACCAATGCTTTTCAGACCCACCTTGGGTGATGTATGTGGTTAGGTAGTACCCTACCACTGTGAGTAGGTGGTGGAAGTAATATGTGACCTATAATATGTAAAAGGTCTTAGTAAAAAGATAATGTGATGAAATAATTGGAAGGTATACTATAATTTGATAGATTATTTATTCATTATGATATACTAAACATCGCCATTTATGATAATGTGTTATAAGGACCTCCTTGAGTGAGATGGTGAGTAATATATATATACACAGGACCCTACCCATTCCCTTAAGGTAGTTTTCAAGTATAGGGGAAACAATACCTCACACCATTATGTACATGTTTATATCCAGTGAGACACCGTTACCTTATAATATAGGTATGAACCATGTTTTAGGTAATTATAAAAACAAGTAAATGTCTACCATCATGTTGTTATGTTATGTATGATTGGGTTTCACGGTCGAATGGTTAACATAAGAGGTTTATTGCTCTATTTTGACTTTTTTCCCTAAGATAATAGAATATATGATTATTAATTCTAATACAAAACTTTGATACTATAAAATGATATATTTATCATACTTGTGATAGTCAATCTAGTTTTCATGAAGAACATATAACTTTTTTATGTGAAATTATTCGATATGAAATGAATGGGTAGGAGGAAACCACATTATTATTATTTGAGACTAGCATGAGTCATGGCCTTGTTTTATAATATGACAACATGTGTCTTTTTTTTCTTTTCCAAATATTTTATATGATTTATTCTCAATGGGTAATCCATTGTAATTGGACATTAATATTAAAAATTAAATTTTTGTTGTAAATTTTTTTCTTGATTATGAATACTTTTAATATTTATTATGGATGCTTTTGATATATTATACTATAGTTTCAGTATGATTAAATTTTCTGTAATATGATATGTTTATATAGTATCCCTTCTATTTGGTATCCCTTGTTGGACAGTGAGGAAAAAATTAGGTCAAGTAGCACACCGGGTTGAGACACTAGTGACTGTAATATGACATGGGAATTATAAAATAATATAACATTTTTTTTTGTTTTACTATTTGAGATATTGTATAACAATGATATATTAATATTCTATATCTTTCTGTTGACATCATAATGGTGATTCTTGAAAAATATTCCAATCAGATGTTCTATATACCATGGGTATAAGGTTATTGTTCATGTTTTTCTATTTTGGTTGAGATTTTTATATAAATATCAGTTTTATTCCAATGATATGTAGATTCTCATTATTTATCATTGACCAGTGTAAATACATAATTTTACATGCATCATATTCGCCTCATATTATTTGTATGACATATGCATACATGTTTTATATTTATTGTACTAATGAGGGGATCAATTAATTAATGTTATTATATGAACATATTTAGGGTTTTTAGAGATAAAATTTTTTGTGGAATTATTATTTCACGAACTATGATGATTGCTGTTAGATTTTAGGATGCGTGGATCATACTATAAGGATTTATCTAGTGATTTATATATAGTAATTTTTTTGTAAGATATATAATAACACTTGGTGGGTGGGAATTTTCATTGAATGCAATAGTCATAACTCAATGATATGAATGGTTGTCCTTAAATATGGGGTAGAGATACATAATTTGGTAACCAAAACATAAATTTTTAATAATATATATATTCTAGGTGTAAAATCATTTAACCAACACGACCGATTGGTGAAATTCATGTTGAATTCCTTTTTCATGTTATTAAGGATGGTTTTTTGGTGGGAGGGACTTATTGGATTATAATAACAATTGACTATAAATGAGATTTCAAAGGACTATGTGAGAGTTGGATTATGATTTTTTATTTTGGAATGATTCTCATGTGGTTGATAATCTTGAATTAAGTCTTAGTATGGATTATATTCCTCATGTAATTTCATGTGAATTAACAGTGGGAGGAGATCAAAATAGTCTAAATATGTAGTTATACATGGTTTTATGGTACATAAATCATGATATAGCAATTATTGTGTTGTTGTATAGTAGTTTTTCAATGTTAACTCAGTAGGTTTAGCTAAGACAATGACATATAGAAGATAGGAAATCATGAGAGGGTTAATAGTGGATTAATCTACATTAGAAGATGAGGGTGGGATTTGTAGATGTTTTTAGTGGAATGCCTAGTCCGTAAAGGAATTTTTTATTTTATTTTGAAAATATACCATTGATTCTGGGATTGGAAAGTTGTTTTGTGTGGATAAAGGATTGATGGAATGGATTAAAAAGTTTATATACTGGTTTGTTGATAGTTGACTAAGATCTAATAGAATCCAAACAATACATTAATCATAGTGAGATAATATTCTTGTGGGATTGACGGTGCGACAACTCAATGTGAATATGAAGATCCATGTGTTGTAAATAATATTTTTGTTTTACTATTTGAGATATTGTATACAGCATGTATGGATTTTTATTCCTTATAAACAAAATATTTCTATCAAGAATCTATTTTATTTTTTCATGGTTATTTTCAATGAAATCATTTTCATTTAAATTTTCATGATCTTTTATAGGAAGAATACATTGTTGAATACTTTGGATAATGATTTATATCTCATGAACTAGAAATTAATATAAAATAATGAAAATCATGTTCAGTAATACAGTTCCATAATGACAAGTAAATTTGGTTTTGAAATATATGGTAGGAACGATATGTAAAGCCAATTCAGTAATGCAATTTGTCCACTATAATGATCTTGGATAGAATTTCATTTATATTATGGACTTCATATTATGTACTTATGTGTTTTAACATTTCCATGTATTATACCAATGCCATTTTAACATGGTTACTTTAATTTTATGATCTCTGCCTTACGTAATGTTATGATTTATTTTATGACCCATTATTTTGATATTTAAACATTATGATCATGTTTTTACATTCATATGTTTATGGTTTTTTTATGATCTTAATTTTTAACCATACAATAATATTTAGCCCAAAAATATTATGATTTCTATTCCCCATTATATAAAGAAAAGTTTTAGGCAGGAAAAAATACGATGATCATTATGGGAGATGTTGAAGACCTATTTCTAGGACAAAATAATATATTATAAGATTCCAAAGACACTAAATTATCATGTTAATTGGGTTTATATTTGTGTAATGTATTATGTATTATGAAAAATAAATGTATTCTTTATGTACTTCAATCTTGGGTTGTTTGATATGGGACATCTATTTGATTCCCTTAGAACAATGTTGAAAGGTGTTTCACCATTCATTTCAAAATATATGATTTTTTCACCGTCAATAAGTAAAAAATACAATATGTTCCACATTTTTTTTATCATTTGATATAATAAAATTAGTTAGTATAAATATATTTATTAATCAATTATTATAAATTTTATTATTTCTCAATGATATTGAACCAGCTATTTTTATTAGCTGTAAATCAATTGATTAAATAAATTGTAATTTTGAATTCAAAATTAATTTCATCATTAAATAAATTTCAATCCTCCTCTGAATATGTGATTTAAAAAATTTAAATTTTCATAATATAGTAATTCAATAGTAAATAAATTTTTATACCACTTAAATTTATAATGATTTTAAATAGTTTAACAAAACAATGAAACTATTGGATTTTATCCCATAAAATCAACAAAAATGATCGATAAATGTCAATAAAATCTCTCCCTAGGATAATATAACACAATAACTATGTAAAATATTAATATTTAATCATTTTTAAAATTTATATGAAACCATTTGAAAATATATTTTGATAGAATGGAATATAAACATACATATAATTTAATTATATTCTCCCATAATAAATATTTTAAATAAGAATTTCTGAAATCCTTAGTTTAATTTCATCACTATCTACCCCATTATAATTATTATTAACATAATAAAAAGGTTTAGAAAAAAAATCCTTAAACTAAGATATGGATTAGGTCCAATAATAATGGAAATGAAATAGAAATTAATATTTTATAACCCATAATATTTTATTAAGATTCTTCAATACAAAAAAAGAATATTTTGGATTAAAGTGGTTAATTATTGGATGTAATATATTAAGAAAATTACTACATAAAAATTTTATTGAATTATAAAATAATATTTACAAATTAAAATTTCTATAACTTACTATGGTATAAACAATTTATCAACCTAGAGTAAATTCAGAAAGAAGTACATTGTGTTTATAAACATTATAGATTTATAAAGGATTGTCCCACTCAGTTGGGGAATGAATTATAGTGAATAATGTGGAACATGAAAAGTAAAACAATAGTTTAATGAATAAAATTTAATATATATTAAACTCGTCTATTTTCATGAAATTAAAAATTTATATAATTTAATATTAAAATAAATGTTATAAATGGAACAAATAACTCGAAATTTCTTCATATAAATTAAAAAACCAAATAAATAGTTTATTATAATGAACATATTTCAATAAGGTTCAAGGAGAATGCTATCAACAATTCAACAAAGTTTATGGTTAGATGTAAAAAAGTGGTAAATTGATATATTTTTTAAATATTAAATGAAAATAAATTTTTATATCATGTATAATAATATAAAAACAATTTAAATGATGGGGTTTCAGATAAAAAAATTTATTAGGGAAAAAACATTATATTAAAATAGTGAATCTAGGATAATTTGGAAAATAATATAAAAAAATCAAGCAAGAAATAATATTGGATTTCAGGATTTTGATCTGTAAGTATATTTCTATTAGGATCCATTTCAAATTAAGAAAACTATTTTTAACCCTAAATAACATCATTGAAATTTAAAAAAATATCATATATATTATTTAAATATTATTCTAAATATGAATTTTATAGAAATAAATGATTTATTTCAATACATTCTTCACTTTTGGAATTTTTTAAAATCTCATAATAATGATAAATTAATAGTTAAAAATGCATAACCCATTTGATGATTTTATATAACTATAATTTTTTTCAAATAATAATATTCCAAAATAAATTTCTCCCATAAAATTAGAAGAATAAGTATTAATTAAATTGATAGGAATATATGTGTTTTCTAAGAAAGCCTCCTCAAAAAAATATTATAAGTGGTTTAGGAATGAGGATACTAGAGAGATGGTGGGTTATACTTGTTGATTGATAGAAAGAAAAAAAATAAATCATGGTTTTTGAAATGTAAACAATATAAGAAGTGGCTTCTTGGTCTTACCAAATATTAATTGACTTTTTTAATTGTTGGATTACTAATGATATATATCAATAATATCATACAATTTTTTATTCAAATATCGATTAAATAAAATATTAAAAAATCCCTCAAGGTTTGAATTAAAACCATTATAAATATTCAAATAATCAATAAAAGATAAAAAAATTAAATGTCGAATATTCATATTGTTTAAAATAAAAATTACATTAACCATTAAATGAAAAATTTATAAAATTTGAAAGGAAATTTCATTTCAAATTGAGATTATTTAAGTAAATATAATAATAGAGAATTCTGAATCCATTGAATGGAATTTTAAAAATCAATGAATTTATCAATATTATGTCTACCTAATTTAAATTTCATTATATGGTCATAGCTAGATTAATCATATTTTTAAAAATGGTGGGTCTGAAGCCTCAATATATTATTAATGAAAATACCTCTTTAGTTTCTGTATAGGGGGACCCATTACCTAGCTCGAAGGCTGAAGGCAATATGGCATGAATCCAAGTCTTGAAAACAAATTTTTTTTCCAAAGGACCCCTCGGTAAATGGTACTATCATTATCTTTTTAATAATCAAAAACATTACCATAATAGGGTTTTATCATCATAAATTATATATAATAAATATTAATGACACTATATATTTTAGAATTTAAGTTATATTTCCCATATTTTAGTCAATAGTGAATTTGAAACCAAAATTTTCCTATGATATTATTTTTCAAAGATTAAATAATATTCCCTAGAAAAATTATTTTAATAAATGTGAATTTGTTTTGGCCTACTATAATAAGTATTTTTCAAACACACTAATGAATAATGTGAATTAATATATTCAAAAATATAAAAATATATATTTGGGTAATTAATAAAAATGTTGTCATTTTTATATTCCTTAAAAAGGCTTCATTATTTGAGTATCCAAGCCCATACTTTCCATTCAAATGCCATTAGTAACCAAAAATCAGGTCAAAATTTTTACACCATTGGTAAACTTTGTGACTTCTTCCTTTTGTTAAATAATTAAATTTCCCAATTCCTATTCATTGGAATAGTCCATTAAACAATCAAAATTTAACTGTATATAAATACTTTGTATATATTTAATTCCCCTATAAAAATTTAATAACCCATATTTCTAAATCTCAAATAATTATTAATATCTAATCATTTAAGAATTAATTTTTATTCAAAATTTTCTCAGAAACATTATTATGTTCTATTTTCAATAAATAATGATTTATATATTTTGATATTCTTAAAATTAAAATGTATATATGAAAAAGAATCCTTGTTATTTTTATATAACATATTTATGAATTTAAAAATTTTAATGATTGTATGATTATGAAGTATATGAAGAATAATAAGAGTTATTATTAGGGTTCACCTCTTAATGGGACATGTGGAAAACAAAACCACCATTACATGGGGATGTTTATGACAGGGAGTTGTCTCTTTCACCCAATGTTGAAACACTGAATTCCAACATCTTTTTATTTTTCAATTTTTAAATATTTTTATTTATGGTAAAATACATAATAATGTGAGTGTTATTATTATAATAATATCATCATACATCTTGTATACATTTATCAATTTCGTTTTTTATAATGGTAAAATACATCATTATATTCATGACTTCTCATTTATCCATGTGCATTTGTTTAATATGAATATCACTTATGGATATTTCATCATCAGTTTCTTTTAAATTAAACTATCTATTTTTATTGGAATATTTATCTTTCATTACAAATATCTTCTTCATTTATAGTCTCTGTTTCCCTCGGAATTCAGGGATGACCTCCTAGATGGGAGATTCAAATGTTCCGATCGGTTTCTAATGGGTTTGTTCGTAGAACCAGAAACATCCAATTATTCCACATCCACTTGGACCTACTTTCCAAAGGTAGGCTCTTTATTAGTTTGTGAACTGATGAAGCATAGGAATTTTCATTGGTCGAGAGGATGAGAGGTCGGACTCATCACACCTTTTTGAGGGGAATTATTGTCTATTCCAGAACTCTCTTTATAGATTGAAGTTATGTTCGTGAATCCTTATTATATTACCATGTATAAAATGAGATTTCCTTCGCTTTTGACAATAAATGATTAAATATGAATGAAATTTAGAGAATCTTTTATATGTATTCGAGCTTCTTCATCAATAGAGAATCTTCTATATCTATTTAGAAATTCTTGGTCAATGGTATCCTTCAAAATATTTATATAAAAGTCTCTTGGTCGTTATGATGACCAGGCTGGTTTTAAATCCACTCAGTGGGGCACTTGAAGTTTATTGTCATTCAGAAGGACATGAATTATTTCAGAGATGGGATCGAACCCGTAGATGGGCTACCTACGTATCTTTTGTTTTGGAAATGGAATCAGAACCCACATAGTTCGAGTAAGGGAGTATGATGTTTATGATTGATGGCTCAAAGAAAGATGTCACAATTACTTTTACACCCTAATCTCACGTGAGTCGTGCTCAGTGTGAGAAAAAAGAGGTATTGGTAAAAATTAGACTATTGTGCCATGATAGATGCAATCATAAGAAATAATGTGGGGCTTATGTATGTATGACTGCCCAGATAGATGAGGTTATGATTTACTTTAGGGACAAAATCCAGGAATAGGGTAAAGAAAGGCATATGTGCTTCATGGAGATTTGAATACTCTAAATTGGGACTTATTCCTGAAATGGAAACCCAAATTATGAGAGGATTGATAATTGGGTTTTACTCCTGAGAAGTAATACCAAATTAAACGTAAATTAGGATGGGTTAAAGAGAATTTAAGGGACTTGGGGCTTACTCCTGAAAAGGAAGCCCAAGATTATGACTGGGACTTACTCTTGAAAAGGAGGCCCAAGATTATGACTGGGGATTACTCCTAAAGAGGATGCCCAGGTTAGGGGATCTATGACTGAGAATTATTCCTAAAAAAGGAATCCCAGGTTAAGGATTAAGGTTTGGGGATTACTCCTTAGGAGGAAACCCAAATTAGGAGACTGGGGCTTACTCATAAGGAGGATGCCCAAATTAGGAGACTGGGGCTTTCTACTAAGGAGGATGCCCAAATTAGGAGACTGGGGCTTACTCCTAAGGAGGATGCCCAAATTAGGAGTCATTTAAGGATTGGGGCTTATTCCTAAAGAAGATGCCCAAAAATTAAGGGACTTGGGGATTAATTCTAAAGAGGATGCCCAAATTAGGAGACTAGGGCTTACTCCTAAGGAGGATGCCAAAATTAGGGGACTTATGACTGGGGATTATTCCTAAAAAGGAGACCCAGGTTAAGAATTCTCTCATCATAAAGGATGAGTTTGAATGAATGAAATCACAATCTTTAGTGACATAAATATGTATAAGTCACTAAGTTTTGAGTGGTATTCCACAAATTTCCTTTCAGATAAGGAAGTCAAATCAAGAAATCATTCCATGAAATGGCATTGAAGAGTGTCTTGAAGACTTAATCATGAATAGGAAAGGTGTAATGGATTAAGAGGGGTGAAATGGGCAAGAAAGGAACCCAAAAAGGAAGGGGCACACAAGTCTTGGAAGGCCCGTAGGTACTGCGGGGGTGCGCAAGTATTGGTCGTGAAGGTATACCTGCGCGATGTTCAACCAGCATTGAAACACTTGAGAGACTATTTATTAAAGCCTTTAGAATCCTATTGAGGTTCTTCCAGCAAAGGGACACGCAAGTTCTATCGAAGAAGTAAGGAGGCGAGCAAGTGTGGCCACTTCCCTTAAGGGCTGGCCACGTAGACGCGCAACTGTTGATGAATTTCAACACTCAGGCCTTCCTCCCTCTCTTTAGATATTTTGTTCTAGGTAAGAAATTACCTTAGAAGTGTTCTGGAATCTTTAAGAAGATACTTGGGCGTCGGGAGCTTCAATCCGAGTTTCTGGAAAAAATCATCCGAATGGGGGGCCCACAGGGTCTATTTATAGGCAGGAGAAGACCCCGGGTGGTTACTGGCCGGTTATCACTTAGGTCGCGCAAGTCACTTGCATGACCATAAGGCGTCGCGCAAGTAGACTTGCTCGAACACTAGGCGGAGCACAAGTGTACTTGCGCAACCATGAGGGAACTTGCATGACCTATGGGAAATGTTCTCCTTGTTCATACCTTTGTCGATTTTTTATGTTTCTTCAAAGGATGAATCACTTTGGACTAAGGTATTTCCCTTTTTTAGTCGTTAGACGCTGTGACAGAAAGGAGCGTAAAAAAAAGTCCCACCTCAGAGTTGGATCTGGTGAGAAAATAGGATTTGACTTTGAGGTGAAAAGAAAAAAAATAAATCTGGTAGTTTAAAGTCATGAATGTCGGACATATAAAGGCTAATGTTTAAGGTTGAAATAGCTTTTACCGAAATGGATTAGAATTGACTCAATTCCTTTACAACTCATCTGAAAACATAGTACCATACTCACGTATGAGAGGAAATATGTAAGCTATTACTTAAGAATATTTGAATATGAGGAATGATATAAAAGTGAGCTAAAAGTCATTAGGAGAATTAGTTTCCAATAATGAAGTTACAATTATTTAACAAAACCCGTTAGGGGGTTGAATTATGTAGGGCCACCTAAGGGCATTGGATTCAAGGTCAAATAAATAGCATCTTTCGGCTGACAAGTCTGTTATATGGACTGTTTATGCAAGGCCACCTTTGGGCACGTGCTCCATAGTCAGGCAAAAGAACTCTTAGAAATTTACTTTCCTAGTGCTAAAATCCAGTGAATGTTTATAGAGATTCAAATTTTCTAATGTATAGAGTTTTTTTGTATGGAAAGTGGTACTTGAATATGGAGAAGATATTTCCATACAAGAATATCAAAAAATTTAATAAATATCACTCCTACAAAGGTGTGTCCCAAACGTAGGGAAAGAGAATATGCAGAGTATATACCATAGACTTGAATACTTTCAGATCATGAAAAAGGACATGGGACAAATATTTTAAGGATGGATATTTTTTTGATGATGCCTACATACCATCATTTAAGACAAATAAGGACAAAAGAGGCATTCTTCCCAAGAATGATGTTACCATAATCCAAAAAACTTGTTAGGGGGTTGAATTATGCAGGGCCACCTAAGGGCATTGGCTGCATAGTCAAATAAATAGTATCTTTAGGCTGACAAATCTGTTATGTGGACTTTTTATGCAAGGCCACCTATGGGCATGTACTGCATAGTCAGAAAAAAGAATTCTCAGAAGTTTGACATTTTTGTGACTAAAAGTCATGAAAAGGGTTATGAAGATCTGAAAATATTTAAGGTTAGGATTATAACACATAAAGATGGGTATTGTCCAATTTATATAGAGATACATAGGTCAATGATAACCATAATCATTTTGTGGCTGGGTCCTGAATTCAAATCTTGGACTTCACTACGTATCTCATAAAACAAGAATCAAACCATACGTAGTTCTTGAAATGCAGTTTAACATCGTGCAGGACGAAAGTATGATAGATATTAGTTTAGGGCCATAGAGTTCGGACCATAATAATGAATACACAGTGTGTGTTTTCATGAGGACTTTTCAGCCAAGGGACTGAAAGTGATATTTGGGGTCAGGCCGAAAAGACTTGGGACTAGATTCGAAGGACACTCGAATGTTCCAACGTATCCCATAATCATGGGAATCAAGCCCACGTAGTTCTAGAACTACCCTTTGTGCAAATTTGGTTCGTACATGTGAAGGGTGAACTGGGACTTTAGTACAATGATGGTTTAACCCGAGATAAAAATTTTAGGCATTACCATGTATGCACGTAGTCTTTTGAAATGAAACATGATTGAAAAATCAATGTAAAAAATTGTTTCCTCTCAAATGAAGAAATCAAAGAGTATTGTAGTTTATTGTCGTACCGGACAAATGTTTTGTGTAGTTTAACGTCGTATAACAAGGACGAAAGTGAATTAAATGTAATGATATTGATTCTAAAGGTGGTTTCACAAATCAACATCGTATGAGATGAAGGTGAACTGAAGTGTGGAGATTGTTTTTGGGCTTGATCCTTGGGAGGTTGCCTACATACCCAGCCTGGAAGGCAAGGATCAAAATCCGCGTAGTTCAATTAATGAAAAAATTAATGATCAAGTTATTCTTAGGGACAATGACCCAACAAAATGATGTTGGGACTTACAGATGGTTAGAAGCCCAGAGAGAGTGTTATTGTTGAGGTTTTCTCTAAGCTCACGTGAGTCATACTCGGTGTGAGAAATAAGAGGTAACAACCAACTTAACGATGCATAGTTTAATGTCATGTAGGACATATCAAGGAATTTCTATACAGTTTAGCGTCATGTAGTTTGGACGGTGGGGACAAAACAGTTTAACGTCATGTTGGACAAAAAAAGGGGGACTGTGCAGTTTAATGTCATGCAGTAAGGACAAAATAACACACCATTTACGTCATGTTGGATGCATTGGGGATTTTTCTACAGTTTAGTGTCATGTTGGACAATAGGGCGAATAGTTTAAGGTTATATAAATGGAACATGGATGGTTCAGTTTAATGTCATGTTGGACGGTGCTGTAGTTTAAGGTCATACATGACCATTGATGATTATGTAGTTTAACGACTTTCCGGACGTAAGGGACATTTATACAGTTTAGCATCATGTAGTTATGACGTCACAGTTTAACGTCTTTTTGGACGTAAGGGACATGCAAATAGTTTAGGGTCATATGCATGGACTAGGGATGGTGCATTTTAATGTCATATAGGACTTTTTAGGGAACTCTTTCATAGTTTAACGTCGTGTGGGACGAAGTTGTGGTTTAAGGTCATACTGGACCATTGTTGTATAGTTTAACATCATATAGCAAGGACGAACTGGTGCTGCACAGTTTAGTGTCATGATGCGGGGACAAATTTGTGAATACTTTGTAGTTTATACAAAATTCTTCTTCAAAAATCTGGCATTAGTTGGAGTAGTAATGTGTTCTCCATCCATCGAAATTAATGAATAATATCTATTGGAGTAGACCCCATGTATTAAATAAGGTCCTTACCATTTTGGCTCAATCTTGGGAGGATTCTTTCCTGGTATCATTGGAGTTTTGAGAACTAATACCAATTATCCCTGAATGAATGAGCGAAGACGAACTTTTATGTTAAAATCTCGTGCTATTCGATTCTGATAGATTTTCAAGTGGTGCAATGTGCACAATCTTTTCCAATCTAACCGTTCTGATTCATTCAATCACTTTTTTGATTTCTCATCTGTAGATAACTAATCACAAATGGATACTCTGAGTGAGGGAAATTGAAATTCAATTGGAAAGACTGCTTACCTTCCATATACCAACGAATATGTTGTTGACCACGTTGCATTGCGGGTGGTAGTCCTATATGACCATAAAGCATGAAAGAGTTTATCAGGCCGTGAACTCTTATCTTTATCCACCATCTTTTGCAGTATATTTGAATGATTTTTGTTAAAGGCTTCTATTTGGCCATTGGCCGCCTCATGATACCGAGATGAATGGTTGGATTTAATGTAATATTCTTGATACAATTTCTTCACCTCAGAAGAACAGAAGTTGGTGCCGTTGTCCGTCAATATGGTATGAGGGACACCAAATCTAGTAATGATGTCAGACCTGATGAAGCTAACAATGAATTTAGAACTGACTTCTTTAAGAGGTACTGCCTCTGCCCATTTGGAAATGAAATCAGTAGTAGTAAGAATGTACTTAAACTACTTGGACGTAGCTGACAGGTAAGGTCCCACCACATCCAATCCCCATGTGGAAAATGGCCATGAGTATTTAGATGTATGAAGCAACTCTGGAGGTTGATGAATGAAGTTGGCGTGTACTTGGCATGAATGACACATCTTTGTGAAATTAACACAATCTTGTATCATTGAAGGTCAAAAGTATCCAAGCCTTCGAATTTGATCAGACAATCTATGTCCAGACTGGTGGGCACCACAGACTCCTGCATGCACTTTTTTCATGACAGTCATTGTCTCTTCACCATCAAACCATCTAAAGAGAACTCCATCAAAACCACGTTTGTAGAGAATTTTCTCTAGGTGGGTTGGGCAATCATAAAGAGTAAAATTGACCACACGTCGCTGGATTTGTTCTTTCTTGGCTCTATCAGGTGGAAGTGTTCTATTTTGAAGGTATTCCCTGATAGGTGACATCCATCCTACAGTATGACCATACGGTTCAGGAATGGGACTAATTTCATTAATTTCCTCTATTCTGGTTTGAACATAAGGTGAAATTGCACGACGGTGGGCAATATTGATTGTTGTCTCGTCCCTATTTGGATCTGCTAGAGCTATGGCTATATTATCCAGCGCATCAGCTTGAGCATTTTGGGATCTTTGGACATAATAAAATGCCAGTTCTGAAGTGAATTCCTCCATTAACTCTCTGTCGTAATCATACAAAGGGATTAATTCTTCTTTTCTGATTGCATAATTCACATTGACTTGTTTGATTACCAGGTCTGAATCATCTTTCACCTTTAAGTGATTCACTTGTTCTTGAAGCGCTAACTCCAAGCCTGTGATAAGAGCTTGGTATTTGGCTTCATTATTGGTAACATCTTCCCACACTAAAAAGGAGTAAGGTAACAATGCCTTATCTAAAGAAATGAGTACAATTCCTAAACCAACTTTGTTGAATTTAGGATTTTCCATTTTCTTCCCTATTGGACTTCTGGAAGCAGCATCAAAATACTTTTCCAATGTTTGAGGACTCTCTTGAATAGAGAAAACTTCCTCATCAGGGAGTTCAATAGTTGAAGACGTGTCTTCCACTGAAGGATGTTCAGCCAGGAAATCAGCCAGAGCTTGGCCCTTTATTGCCTTTTGAGATACATACTGAATGTCGAACTGCTGCAAAATAACTGCCCACATTGCTAGATATCCTGTAAGCATTGGACGACTTAGGATGAATTTGAGTGGATTATTTCGAGATACCAATTGGACCTTGTGATGTTGCAGGTAGTGTCTCAGTTTCTGGACTGCAACGATTAATGCTAGACCGCACTTCTCAATACATGAATATCGGGTTTCTGCTTCAAGCATAGTTCTACTGAGATAGTAGAGGCAATTTTCATTCCCAGAATCATTATTTTGAGCAAGAAAGGCACCCAATGAACGCTCTAGAGCTGTCACATAGAGGATAAATGGTCTTCCATCAACAGGTGGCATGAGTACTGGTGGACTCAAGAGGTATTTCTTGAGAACATCAAATGCTTCTTGACATTCTTCAGTCCACTGGTAAGTGACTCCTTTTTTCAATAATTTGGTAAAGGGTAAACTTTTGCCTGCCAAATTGGAGATGAAACGCAGAATATAGGTTAAGTGTCCTTGAAGTCCTCTAAAATCTTTCAAATTCTGAGGAGGTGACATACCAAGGATTGAATTGGTCTTCTCAGGATAGACTTCAATACCATGATGGCGTACAACAAACCGAGGAATTTTCCTGAAGTTACCCCAAAAGCACATTTTAAGGGGTTCATCTTCAAATTATGTTGTCGACGCTTGTGGAATATGACTTCAAAATCAGCCAAGTGATTAGAAGGTTGTTTGGATTTAACCACCAAATCGTCTACATAGCATTCACCAACTTCCATTAGAATGGTTTGAAGATACGATGCATGGCGCGTTTATATGTTGCACCTGCATTCTTTAAACCAAAGGGCATCACCCGGTAACAAAGAACACCTTGAGGGGATCTGAAGGCTATAGATTCCTCATCTTCTGGGGACATATGGATCTGATTATATCCGGAATATCCATCCATGAAGGAATGTACTTCATAACTAGCCGTCGCATCAATTAATAGTTCTGTAATTGGAACTGGGAAATCATCATTAGGACAATACCGATTAAGATCGCTAAAATCGATGCAAACCCTAATTGTTACGTTCTTCTTCTTTAAATGGAAAATATTATCCAACCACTTGGGATACTGAACTTCTCTGACAAAGTTAGCTTTGAACAGCTTATCGACTTCAACTTAAATTTTGGAAGCATAAGTTGGATGTGTTCTTCTCGCGGCTTGCTTAAATCCTCGATGTTCTTTTGGTAAACCCAAATGATGAGTAGCAACATCAAGATCAAGACCAGGAATTTCTGTATAGTTCCAAGCAAAAATATCCTTATTTTTCATTAGAAAAGAAATATACATCTCTTTCTCTTCAAGGGTCATGGCCGAACTAATTAAAGTGGAGCGTGGATCTTTCTTTGTACCTAGATTTATTTCTCTGAGTTCATCCACAGTGGTAGAGATACCCTCTTCAAATGCTGGAGGATCATATCTATGAACATCCTCTTCCTCTTCATCATGTTCTATTTCTTCTGTTTCTACTTTTATAATAGATGACAAAACGAAATTTTCTTGATCAGAAGAGATGTCAAAATTTTCACATTTTGAAGAATAAGCTTCCATTTCCGACCCTATTGATGATAAAGGGCCTTCATTGGGAAATAAAGAGGAGATGATGGATTGAGAATTGACATAATTATTCACCTCTGATGTTGCTATAACTGCTTCTGGCCTGATTGGCGAATTATAGAACTGTTCGATTTCAGCAGATGAAATGAAAATATCACTACTTGTGTTTTCAACACTATTTGGTAGGTGACCAATTTCACCCATGTTGTCTGGATCGATTGCCGTAATTGATGTTATGGATCTTTCCATAAGAGTATTTTTATTTGGGCCTATTTTTTCAATTTGACTGATAGGTAACACATAATCTGTACTCACATGTGTAAATGTATTTATTGGAATCTTCTCCAAACCATATGGAGCATTAACTTTGGTAATTTCCTTTATTATAGATTTCTCTCTTCCCTTCATGTGATAAAATTCCGCCTCAATGTATTGAGACTAACATGTCTTGAACGGGGTCTTATCACCATACCATGTTCCAACTTGACCATTGAAACAATATTTGAGACATTGATGGTATGATGAACGGATAACCGCATGCTGATGTAGCCAGGGTGTTCCAAGCAAGATGTTAAAAGCTGAGTCTTGATCAACAATCATGAAATCCTAATTGGATACAAGATCTCCAAACTGAGTTCTGAGTGTAACTTTGCCCAGTGGTTCTTGTTCATTCTTATCATATCCATGTAATATCATTGTAGAATGAGATAAATCAGATTCCGTGAGGCCCAATCGACGAAGTGTACAAAAGGGCATGAGGTTGACTCCTGAACCATTTTCAATGAAAGATATTAGGATATCTACACCATTGACTTTTCCAGATAAGTACAGAGGTTTTATGTGCCCATGCACAACATCATCATCATCTTTATCAGTAAAAGATATCACTAAATGGCATTCTGCAGGATTATTCTCTATGTGATAGACTTCAGCTACAGAAATTTTATCTAGACGTCTGTGTTTCCCAACAGGAATATGTGGTTTAGCAGGTACCTTGGAAGCAGATACTTTGGAAGCTGATGCATCTTGTATTGGGATAGAAGTTGGCAACATCATTGGTTTTGGAAGATTAGACCGATTAGATCCATTTACTTGCTGAGATAAAGAAGATGGAATTTTTAATCGGTCTTCCAAAATAACTATGGCAAGACTGAGTTGACTATTTGCAGAAGAACTTTCTTGTTCTTTTTGAGCTCGCTGAAGGGCTCTACCACGAGTTTCTACTGCATACACAGTGCTAGCAGGGGTAGAATTAGAGTAGTGGCTTCGGAAAGATCCACGTCTTCCCCTGTATCCTGAACCTTTGGAAGTTCCTCGGATTCCCTTATTTGATACAGGGAATTCAGGCTCATCAAAATTGAAATTACGACTAGAATACAGATCTGTTAATTGAATCATATTAATAGAACCGAAGATTAAATCTTCGTCTAATAAAGACTCTGCCTGAATAGCCTGTTTAGGTTGTGTCGTTTTATGGGGTGGTGCCCGTGGCTTTGAAGTATATGGCATAAAGTCTTCCAGAGTCAAAGACAATTTAGGCTTTGACACATATTCAACATCTTCTGATTATTTTTCCTTCTTTGAATCAAACCATTTCATTGAGGACTTTCCCTTTGATGAAGAGGGTTTTACCGAAATATTCATGGCAGAAGACACAATTGGTTTCTTTAATTGTGTTCGTAAAATGGCATGAGTCTGATTGATTGTCTTTCTTACCATCCAATCATCATACTTCTGTGCATTTCTGCTTTTGACTTCTTTCCATTCACCTTCCTCCTCTGGAAATGTAGCAGTAACACATGCTACCTGAGTCGAAAACCTTTCAACATGACTTGTCCCAAGTCGACCATCTTTTGCAGGAGGTCTTTGAAGACAAAACACTCCTGGATGGGATACCCTAACATTTGATGAAAGGGACAATAATTGGGACGGTCTTCATCTCCTTCGTTGTTTGGCCTCTAGGGCACTGGTAATTGAACCAAATTATTTTCCAGAGCTGAAATGAAGTAACCAAGAACTTTCACATTTCATAAGGAGTATGTTATACTCTTCAAATCCTCAAATTTTTTTCGTCGTTGATATCTTTGATCAATTGGACGAAACATCCTTTTTTGTTGGCGTTCAGGAGGTGGAGCCCTTCGAGAAGATGAAGGTTTTGAAGTAGAAATAAGTACAGACGCTTGTTTAAGCATAACTGTAGCAGTTTTTTCTTGACCCATTCTCTTTCCTGGAGCTGATGGAATTACATGAGATTTAGCCTTAGCCTGTATAAGGGAATCTTCAATATGTTGAGCGATTGACGTAAGGTCTCGAAACCCTCTTGTGTATTTCACAGGGATCAATGGCATTCATAATTAGTCACACCAATTTGCCACACAGATTTTCAATAGCTCCTCCTGAGGGAGTGCTAATCTCAGGGAATATGTTAATCCCTTCCAGCGAGCAATGAAATCATAGACTCATTCATTCTCCCTTTTCATGCAGTTTTTAAGATCAAAAACATTTGTTTTTGGCAATGTTGAGCTGAACTGAAAAAGGAATTTTTGGCGAAGATCCTCCCATCCAATGATTGACCGGGATTGCAAGCTTGTATACCAGACAAAAGCTGGTCCTTGCAAGGTTCGCACGAAGCATCTGATTTTCACCGCATCTTGCTTCTCTGGAGTTCCCATCATATGATCACAACAAGACACGTAATGTGTCAAATGTTGTTTAGGGTCGCCTGATCCATTGAATGTAGGGAAAAAAATGTTTCCAAAACTGGATGGAGGAGAAATTGAATCTACCCATTCAGGGTAAATTTTCTTTTCTAGTTGAATTTGTGCATGTTTCCCTTCCATAGTTTCTAACCGAGCTGTTAATTACTCAATAGTAGTTATTAACTTTTGAGAAACATCTGGTTGAATTTGATCTTGAGTAGGTGCAATGAATGGAGCTTGGATAGATGTGGTGGTTGGTTCCTCAACTGATGGTAGCACTGCCAACCATTGTTGCGCTTGACCAGTAGGATTAGACCTCTGAGGGTGTACTGATAAATGAGGATATTTCTGATCCCTATCAGTAGTTGCAACAAATTCTTTTTGTTGTCGGACTTCAGCATTCTTAAGAAGAAGACTACTTTGAAGTAGTTCTGCATTCAACCTTCTTAATTCGTTCATTTCTTCCTCCTGTTGTGCAAACCATTTCTCTAATTAGAGCGATTGACCTTCTCCAGAGGAAGGATATGTAACCTGATTATTTCACCTCCCTTTGTTGGATACTTTTTGGGGAGAGGGAAGTGGATTACCTAGGTTATGAGTAATCCTTTGACTTCGTGTACGCACACCTTCTTCATTTGTGTCTGTGCGTACATTTTCTTGAGCAGGACGCTGTTCATCTGAGTCCCTTGAGTGAGCCTCCTCTGGTGGAATAGAAACAACGGCATTAATGACATTGATTGATGCATAATGCATCGCATCCCTTCTATCAACATTTCTGTGATATTGTCTTTTTTCATGTCTTTGATGAGACATTGCCTTTTGTTGATTCAATCCTTAAGGAACTTCTTGACGAGCTATAACTTGGAGGGAATCTCCTGATAATTTGGCTCTTCGTTCCTCTTTGGGATTCTTCGCCAATCGATAAAATACTGACATTCTATGAGGATGGGATTGATGATTTGAAAGAGTCCCCAGTCTCGTGGACTGGGGATGTTCCTGCTGTTCCTGCTCAACTCCTCGAATCCTATTTGTTGATTCTGAGGGTTGGGTTAAAGGAGTCCCTAGTCTGACAAGATGGGGTGTCTCTTGACATGCTATGTCTGAGACCTTCTTAAAATCTCTCTTGATCTTCTGAATCTTAGTTCGGAAATTAGCTGGATGCATTAAATTGTATCCACTTTTGTCACCTGGTTCAACAGACCATTGGATGACTTCCGAAACTTCTATCATTTGATGATGTGTTTTCTCTATACGAGAGGCTTGTGCTATATTCTCACCTGCATGATGTAGGAGCAATTCAAAAACGTGTTCTCTATATGCTTGATTTTGATAGGAACTAGTTGAAGCTTGTTATTGAGTAAGCTTTTGATTACGAAAAAAGCCCATTGACTATGGTCGGAAATGGGCAATAACATTGCATGAGACCATTTTTGGTTGGCTTTGCTGACTTGAAAGCACTGTGAAATGTAGTGCTCCGTGAACACCCCATCCTCTGATATGAACACAAGATGGAGCATTGGCGATTAACTGATGCAATTTTCTTAGTGCGCAAAGGCATGAATGTTGAAGGGTTCTCTATTGCTTTTCAGCCTTCGGATACTGAAAGACTGATAGAGATTCCAAATCAATCTGACGTTGTAGCCTTTCTATTATCTTAGATGATTTTCGTAATCATCATAAGATAATACCTTCTTCTTCAATTGACAAAGAGTTTTCCATATGTTGAGATGAATATCATGGACTCCATCTTCCGTCAACATCTTTGGAATGTCATAATGGGAGTCATCCAAAGGCCAAAACATGACTGGTACCTCACCTTTCGCCAGTTTTTTCCTCTTGTTTGGAATTTCATCTTCATCATTAAATGAAGATTCTTCTACATGTTTTGACCAGAGTTGGTGTTTCCTTCTTGCTTTATCGGATTCAACAATATTGGTAGAGAGATCATTGATCAAACTAGAAGATGCATGACTTAGGGGTGGTTCGGAGAATGACCTACACCCTGGGCTATCTTCTAATTGAGAAATTATTTCACTTGCTAGCGATAAAGCATCAAGCATGACTGGTTTCACATTTGCATGTGCCTCAAGATAAGAGGGCCTTCTCGGCACTACATTGTCAACTGGAATATTTTCCATGCAATGTGAATCATTACTACGGAGATGACTTTCACAGCGAAATTCATCATTATGGGGAGGAACACCATAATGGGTTACATCAAAAGATGAGATCTCTTTCTCCTTGGTCTTCTGACCATAGAGAGGGTTCCTGTTGCTCTCATCTGAAGACGAAACTTCAAGATTGACTGAATTGTCACGAAGAAAGCTTTCATGAGGAAGTGTATTTTGAAGACCTTCAGAATTAATCTTCCCGTTATTGGGAACTGGGGGAGTAGAATCTTGAATTCCAACAGATAAATGTTTGTGGGCTTTAAGAACTCTAGTATCGAGCAAGGCCTGCTTACAGATTTCCCTTTGATTTCCTGACTATGCTGGGTGGATCTTTTTATTAGATTCCATCTTACACGCTTTGGAAACCACTTGTTGATGAAATTGGTTGCTCTGAGCAGGTTTATATGCCTGATCGGGAAATATGGTCAGGTTAGGCTGACGATCTTCACTCAAATCAGGTGTATGTGCCTGACTTGGTTGTCCGTATGATATGGGGGAGTATGCCCCATAACCCTCTTGGACTGGAATAGATGTGTGTGTCTGTTTCAGAGTGAATCGTTGATGTGTCCCTCCACTGCTTGGGATAGATTTATGTGTCTTTACCTGAGATGATGTTGAAGCTGTTATGCTATCCTGGCAAGCATCCAGAATATGAGCAGGAATTTTCTTATTCTCTTTCACCATTGAAAAAATATGCTTGGTGACTTCAGCCGCCGGAACGGGGATATACGTCCTTTCCGGGCTTGGAGTAGGTGTATGTGCCTGCTCCTGTCCTCCTTTTCCTGTTAGTGAATCCTGACAGTACTCATGTGTGGAGGCAGAGAGTTGAGTCTGCCTCCTGTTTGTCGTCGGAACATTCCGACTGACTTCACTGTGTTCTACCAAGCGAGACTGTTGGTAGGCTTGATTAGTACAAGCAGGTGTATGTCCATGCTGATTACACTTCTCCAAACGCGGTTGACGAGATCCATCATATGTAGTAAGGTGATCCTTCTGACTAACTGGTGATGTATAAGAAGGTTTATGTTCCTGCCTATAGTACTCCACTGGAATTGCCTGGCAGGATCAGCGTGATGCTGCGGGACGAGTATGCTGGACAGTGGAATTAAAACGGGTAGGTGTGTGTGCATACTCGTTGTTCACCGCCAAGTTAGGTTGGTGGACTTCTCCGGATATGGTAGGGATGAGAACATGCCCATTGTTAACCGGATTCCGCCTCTGGTGGTTCGTCTTGACTGGCCGTGTTCGAGGAACCTAAGCCAAACGCCTGGAGTCGGTACCCTCATCATGTTGAGGGAGCACTGTCGCACGAGTCGGGTGGTGATTGTTGATGGGAGCCCTCGAGAAGGACTCGTGTCTTTTTGAATTAAGGCCCTGAGGTACCGGCTCATTCACTTCCTCAGAGTAAGGGAGCGAACGGAAATTGTGTTCTGGGGATAACGACCCGAAACGGTTGGAGACGGTAGTCAGCACCGCCTGCCTCTTGATCACTGGTCGTCATTGTCTGTATGACATGTGTGAGTTGTTCACTTGGAGGGACTATCGGGTAGCCTCCAGAGATGGGATGGTACCGTGTTGACGGTACTCCTTAACCAGGGATTTGATACCCAGCATTAAAGACGCTGAGTAGGTGATGTCATCGTCATAGCGGATGACGATCTAGTAGGAATAACAACAGTGGTATTTGCAGCAGAAGTATTCACAGGTGTGAATTTTAGAGCAGCCATTATGGAAATATAGAAGATCTTGGAAAAGAGTGCATGTTTGATATAACAGACATAATCAAGATAAATTCAGCTACTTCATCCTTTGGATGAGCACACATGTCAATGATTGTTTTTTAGCCCCCTTATTGAGTTTGAAATAGGGTCTTAACAAATAGGTAAAACATCATTTTAACTTGGTTAAGGATTCACGTCGGGTTCACCATTTTTTGTTTCCCTCGGAATTCGGGGATGACCTCCTGGATGGGAGATTCAAACGTTCTGATTGGTTTCAAACAGATTTGTTTGTAGAACCAGAAACATCCAATGATTCCACATCCACTTGGACCTACATTCCAAAGGTAGGAACTTCATTAGTTTGTGAACTGATGAAGCTTGGGAATTTTCAATGGTCGAGAGGATGGGAGGTCAGACTCATCACACCTTTTTGAGGGGAATTATTGTCTATTCCAGGACTCTCTTTATAGATTTAAGTTGTGTTCGTGAATCCTTATTATATTACCAAGTATAAAATGATCTTTCCTTCAGTTTTGACAATCAATGATTAAATATGTATGAAATTTAGAGAATCTTTTATATGTATTCGAGGTTCATCATCAATATAGAATCATCTATATCTATTTAGAGATTCTTGGTCAATGGTATCGTTCAAAATATTTATATAAAAGTCCCTTGGTCATTATGATGACCAGGCTATTTTTAAAGCCACTTAGTGGGGCACTTGAAGTTTATTGTCATTAAGAAGGACATGAATTATTTCAGAGTTGGGATCGAACTCGTAGATGGGCTACCTACGTATCCTTTGTTTTGGAAAAGGAATCAGAACCCACATAGTTCGAGTAAGGTAGTATGATGTTTATGATTGATGGCTCAAAGAAGGATGTCACAATTACTGTTACACTCTAAGATCACGTGAGTCATGCTCGATGTGAGAAACAAGAGGTATTGGTAAAAATTAGACAATTGTGCTATGAAATATGAAATCATAATAAATAATGTGGGGCTTATGTATGTATGACTGCCCAGATAGATGAAGGTTAGGATTTACTTTAGGGAGAAAATCCAGAAACATGGTCCATAAAGGTATATGTGCTTCCTGGAGATTTGAATACTCTAACTTGGGACTTATTCCTGAAAAGGAAACCCAAATTAGGAGAGGATTGATAATTGGGTTTTACCCTTGAGAAGGAATCCCAGATTAAACGTAAATTAGGACTGGTTAAAGATAATTTAAGGGACTTGGGGCTTACTCCTGAAAATGAATCCCAAAATTACGATTGGGACTTACTCTTGAAAAGGAGGCACAAGAGTATGACTGGGGCTTACTCCTAAGGAGGATTCCCAGGTTAGGGGATCTATGACAAGGACTTATTCCTGAAAAAGGAAGCCCAGGTTAAGGATTAAGGTTTGGGGATAACTCCTGAGGAGGATATGAAAATTAGGATACTGGGGCTTACTCCTAAGGAGGATGCCCAGATTAGGAGACTGGGGCTTAATCCTAAGGAGGATGCCCAAATTAGGAGACTGGGGCTTACTCCTAAAGAGGATGCCCAAATTAGGAGACTTTTAAGAATTGGGGCTTATTGCAAAGAAGAGGCCCAAAAATTAAGGGACTTGGGGCTTAATCCTTAAGAGGATGCCCAAATTAGGAGATTGGGGCTTACTCCTAAGGAGGATGCCCAAATTAGGGGACTTATGACTGGGGATTATTCCTGAAAAGGAGACCCAGGTTAAGGATTCTCTCATCTTAAAGGATGATGTTGAATGAATTAAATCTCAATCTTTAGTGACATAAAGATGTATAAGTCACTATGTTTTGAGAGGTATTCCACAAAATTCCTTTCAGATAAGGATGTCAAATCAAGAAATAATGCCATGAAATGGCTTTGAAGAGTGTATTGAAGACTGAATCTTGAATAGGAAAGGTGTAATGGCTTAAGAGGGGTGAAATGGGCAATAAAGGAACCCAAAAAGGAAGGGGCGCAAGTCTTGGAAGGCGCGTAGGTACTGCGGGGGCGCGCAAGTATTGGTCACGCAGGTATACCTGTGCGATGTTCAACCAGCATTGAAACACTTGAGTGACTCTTTATTAAATCCTTTAGAATCCTCTTGAGGTTCTTCCAGCAAAGGTATGCACATGTTCTATCGAAGAAGTAAGGAGGCGCGCAAGTGTGGCCACTTCCCTTAAGGGCTGGCCACTCAGACGCGCAAGTGTTGATGAATTTCAACACTTATGCCTTCCTCCCTCTCTTTATATCTTCCGTTCTAGTTAAGAAATTACCTTATAAGTGTTCTGGAATCTTTGAGAAGAGACTTGGGCATCAGAAGCATCAATCCGAGTTTCTGGAGAAAATCCTCGAATGGGGGGCCCATAGGGTCTATTTATAGGCGGGAGAAGTCCCCGGGCGGTTACCGGGAGGTTATCACTTAGGTCGTGCAAGTCACATTCACGACCATAAGGCGTCGCGCAAGTAGACTTGCACGACCACTAGGCGGCGCGCAAGTGTACTTGCGCGACCATGAGGGAACTTGCGCGACCTATGGGCAATGTTCTCCTTGTTCATCCCTTTGTCGATTTTTGATGTTTCTTCAAAGGATGAATCACTTTGGACTATGGTATTTCCCTTTTTTCAGTTGTTAGACTCTGTGACGGAAAGGAGAATCAACAGTCTCATATGACATGAGAGACCTAGTATGCTATTTAATCATTATACAAGTGATATCATCCAGTTCATATATATTTTTTCACTTTTTATTCCTATAAACTAAGAAAGACACAAAGTATTTACTTCAAATGTGTGACTCTTGAATGTCTATCACCTAAAAAATCATTATTTTAAAAATATTCATTTAATTGGTAAATAGATCTGTAATCGAGTCATTATGATTCGTAATAATCCATTTGATATCATATTGATACATTTGATTCCTTATACCCTTTAAATTATTAGTAAGCCCATGTGTAAATTATAACAAGATCATGATTTCCCAATATATATTTAAACTTGTATAATTTATTTAAATCATATATATATAACAAACAATATTGATCATTAATGGGTTTTTCATCTTGTTTGAAGACATTCTATCACTAAGAGTATGTTTCCCATCCATTTCATAGGTAGTGAAATAACCATTCATTAGTATTTTTTAATACATATATATATATATTATATAATATATGAAAATAATATATCCTATTTTTCTCACCACCATTATCCAATAATTAAAATTATTAATATATATTATATAATTTTATCTTAGTATCATCATGGATATTTGAGTTAGACGCATTGTTAATGTGATCTTCAATGAACGAGTTTTATGTTTTTAAAACCATGTTGTCTATGGTATGAAACTTTTTCAGACTGATAATGTATAGGTAATGTGAATTGATGTTAAACATAATTTATAAAACAAACATATAAATATGTATCTAAAAAATATGTGAATATATAAAATTATAATAAATAATAATTATGGAAATATAAATATAAATGAAATGAAAAAGGCATTTATAAATAATTTAAACAAAAAAAGAGAGGGTTCTCTATGTGTCCTCATATCAAATCAATTAGACATCCCATTTCCCACTGAATTCTATGATAATCTAAATCACACTGAAAATATATAAGAACCATTCCTTTTTATGGTGGTTGAAATAAAATGAATTCCCCTTTCTTTATAGTAGTTGCTGCATGAATCACATTTTTAATTATTATATTTTAATGGTTCCCCTAGGATACCTAATTTACATTTATATATATAAATTTTATAGTTAAACCCGATATACATTTATTGGTTTATTGTATAAATAATATACCGAATATTTTTGTTGGTTATGTCCACCAGCCCATCACACACAATTAATCTAGGAAATAATATCTCCCTTATGTAATGTTGTAAACACCAAATACACACATAATGAATTATAAAGAACACACATAAAATTAAAATAATGATGCATTCAACATTTTTGTCATAAAAAAACTCTCAATCCTCCAACAATCATATAAAAGGAATTGAGTTATAGGGAGGGATACATTTATAACATAGGAGACAAATAATGGAAAAGATATACCATTTGTATCTATAATGAATCTTCATAGTGAAAATATCATCCTAGATCTCATTAGGATATAAATATAGAAACTAATATTCTTAGAACCATTTAAGAACCCCGTATATTCCAAATATGTAGTTGGGTGAAAAATTAAGGAACCATGGTCCACGAAAAATGACTATGTTTTTTCTCTACATCAATGCATTAGGGTAGAAGTTGGGTTTCATTAGATACCGAGTATAGTTCACCATCTAGTAAGTTTATCATAGAAAAAATATTATTCTATCCAGATACTAATAGTCATTTTGTGTGATCTACATGGTCACTTTGGGAACCTACTGGTGCAGGACCCCAAATATGTCCCCTTTGCTCATCTTAAGCCCTTAGTTCCAAAATAATCTTAATAAATATCAAATAGGAAAAATAAAATGAATTGAAATAAACATTTTATGACCAAAGATGAGTGTTTCTGACAATTAATACTACTAATTGAATTTATATACAACATGTATATCATATTAAATTGTTTTCCTAGTAATATTCATTAAAAATTATTTCATATTGTTCTTATAGTAATTTATGTGAAAAATAATTCTCATGAATAAATTATATTAGATTAAGTGGACATATTATAAATATAATTATAATAACACATATAAAATAATTATTTTTCAATGTTTATTACTCTTTATGATACTGAAGAGACTAAAAATCATAATTACAATATAATGGATTTATTATTTGATACATAAAAATTTATACATTACATTATTATTACTCTATCATGATATCATGGTTTTATTAATAAAATTATTCATAATCATTATCAATGGAAATGAGTAAGGAATGGACATGTATGAACTAGTATTATTAATAAGTGAAATAATATCAAACAATAAATATACACCACTGTCATAAAATATGTAATACGCAACAAAGGTATAAAAAAATTAACCAATATTACATAAAATGAATATATAATTATCAAAACATAAAAATGGGTATAAATTTCATTATAATTCATTTTCATTAATTTTATGTACATATCATCAATTCATTGTTTAAAGAAATTTTACCAAAAAGGTGATGATATTCATATTACAGAATGATAGTTACTACACGAGTCTTTCAAAGATAGTAAGGGTTATATATTATGGACTACACTAATCACATATATAAATCACTGGTATATAATATGTAATAAAATGGATAATAAATAAATTTCACATTTTCCAATAAGGAATTAAATATCAATATATTCCATTAAAAAACTACTCATAGTTATTCTTTAAATTTTTTTACTATAGTATAAATTGATATACACTCGTGTAACTAATTTTTCCTGGTCAACACAATATTATTTCTATATAAAAGACTAACATTCAATAAAATAGTATATCATAGGTTATTCTAATTAATAGTTTCTTTATATGTAAACCCAATGACCATGTAATTATTTTTAGATATTAAAATTCTCCTAAGGAATCATATTGTTAGGCTTTTAATCACTAATATTACAAGATATTATAAAATCGATTGTAATAAATATTAAAAAGGATAGTTAATTTAAATCTAGTGTAGAATAAATACTATATAATAAAAAAATTTATTCACATTGTAAATAATATATCCATTATGTATGAACTCTTTGTGAAGGAAGTATTAGTATGAAATGTTTACATTACCAATATAAGTAGTTCTTGAATTTTGGACCATTTAAATGTTTAATTTAAAATATATATTCCTAAAATAGTTTTATTATTCATTATTAAAATCAAATATATAGAATGACATAAATAAATGGAATTTTATGGGATTTGAATAATAATAAATTAATGTGTTATATGGATAATTTTAATATATTTATATACTTATGAAATATGTGTAATGAAAGGTAATAGAATAATAAAATTATAGTAAATTAAATATAAAAAATTAAAATGTATATAGAATAATACAGTAATATGAAACATAATTTAAAAATAATCTCACAAAATAATTGATTATTTGATGAAAACCCTTTTAGTATGAAGGAATATGGTGTAACTATGAGTATATAAAGGCAATATTGTATGATTTTTTTAATAGTTGGTAATCATTGGACATGGAAATATAGTTTTGGGGGAAAAAAATTCGATTATTTTACTATGTTATTTGGTTATGAAATTTAACATTTATAAAAATTAATACTGTATAGATTTGCATAAAATAAGTCTTATTATTTTATTTTGAATTTGAAAATAATTATATAAATAAATAAAAATCTTTTTTGGAAATTTATAATATTATATAGATAAAGAAATGTTTTTATGATTTTTTTAAGAAATATATATTATTTATAAATACATTATGTATCTCAAAAATCACTTGAAGATAAATGATATAAATATAGAAATTATTAACATTTATATATGGTTATAAAAATATTTAATAAAAAAAATAAAAATTTTAGTATTATTCTAAAAAAAATATATCTATTTAAAAATTTACTATAAAAATAATTTTTATAGACTACATACATATTTAAACATATTTTTTCTTAAAATCAGATAATGGGATGGTTTAGTGGTTAAGTGGCGATTAGTTATTTAGTTTATCAAATTTTAAGAGTATATCATAGAGATAAAATAATATACAGTTTGGAAGAAATTTATATTTGAACAGAGATATTTATATATAACATTTGGTTAATGTGATCATAAGTATACCCTTAACATTTCCCTATCCCCAATATAAATTCCAACCAATTGTAAATAGAGTTTTTGAGGGGAGTAACCACCCAATTATAAGATATTTTTTATAGTAAAGTCATAACAAACACATGATACATGATTTTATGTGTTATTCAAAACATATTACAACCATGAATTTTTTAACCTAGAGCACCACATAATGTAATGAATTTTTATCCTATCAAAAATACACAAAGGTTTTTCTAGTATTATTTTTATCCAACATAGTCCTAATTGTTACCGTAAAATAAACAAATGTTAATATACCATGAAAGAAGAAAACAAAAAAATGAAACATAGATCCAAAATTAAAGGGAGAAAATATGATTTTTAATATTTATATATATATAAATCACATTTTCGGCGAGTTTATCCTTATATTGTCAAGACAACCGAATCACAAAATAGTTTATTGATGATTTACAATATATTAAATCCTATTGTATATATTATATATTTTTTATTTTTAATAGATATATATTTATTTATATTTGTGAAATTATACCCTAAAAATTGTAAATAATAAAGTTACATTATTTCTCAGAAACCAAATTACTGTTTAAAATATAATGAACAATGTCATTTTTTTTAAAAATAATTATAGTTATTGGTTTCTAGTTTCAATGATTATTCTTCAAGATTTGTTCAAAATTAAATGCACATCCAATCCACATATAATCATCATGAAACATTATAATGTTTTAAAAAAAAATTGTAAATGTGTAAAATAAAATGACATTAATTCTATTGAAAAATATACTTGTACTAATTCTTATTTCAAAAAAATTCATATTTCATATTTATATACACTAGGATAGAAATTTTATATTGATATTTAATATCTTAAAATTGTATCATTCATCAATATTAATATATACATAATTCAAAATACATAATAATATTTTTATATAATTACAATACAAAAAATATATAATATTTTACATTTTATATTCATGTAAGAGTCATTTTTAAAATTTAACTGTGAATTTAATGTATGTTTCAACATAGTCTTCATATGATTAATATTAAATCCATGTTCATATTTATTTATGTATGTGTTAAAGATACATACATGGGAAAATTCTTATACAACTGAATTAGTAATTTATATAATAATTAAAGTCACATAGGATTTGATATATATATTAGTTTGATAGTTTTTTTAATATAGAAGGATTAGAGTTAAAAAAATCATATGTTATTTATTAAGTAGTAATGTAGGAATACGAAAAATTTGAATACTCAATTGATTACAATTGCACATAATAATTAAAACTCATCTTTTATCTATAAATAAGATAAGAATATATAGAATCATTAATCAACTATTTATTCAATTGTGAGAATAACACATATGTATATATAGATAATATACAATCAGAATAAAGATATTAAAATTTTAAAAATTAAAATACTTAATATTCATTTTTCTATAATTTCTTTAAAATTTAGTAAATTATATATTTATTTTACAGACTCATTTTTAAAGAATATGACATTTATTTTCTAAATATAAACACTTAAAACACATAAAGTGGAATTGAAACACTAAAAAATATCGACCATTTTAATAATTATAAAACCAATTATATAAAACATGGTCAATTCTTCCCATATTTACAAATAATAAATAATTATTGAATTTTTTTATATAACTAAATGAGACAAGAAAATATGTAATTTAATTTTTATTGTCCATTAACTAAAATAAATCAAAAAAACTAACTCCTCCACTTTTTGAATGAAAATAAGTTAAAAACATACAACTTTTTATCTAACATGTTTTTCCAAATCCAAATCTAAAATATTTTCCCCCAAATTTTAATAAATAAATAAGGAATCCTGATTTAGTATGATATTGAATGGAAATATATAATTTTATTTCCTATTTTAACCATTAAATAATTAAGTTTTTAGAATATGAAATTTTATTATACAATAATAAATTTATCATATCTAAAAAATTAATGATAAATTAAAAATAATAAATTATCCGTAATATTTTATTCCTTATCGTGAATATAAAAAATATTGAATGAAGACATTAAATTAAATCAGTATAAAATAGTGATAATTTGAAATATTTATTGTATAATAAAAAAGTAATTATATAAGTGAATATCTAATATAATTATAATTTGGTAATCATGAATAAATTTAGGTCACTACAGATGTAATTTATTTCAATCAAATTTTATATGGTCCATGTTCATAATTATAATTCAAAATTCTATAAAAATTAACATTTTACTATATATATTAGTTAATTCATAATTTATAGGAAAATATTCCAATGAGATGCCAAATTATTGTTCATGGTCTATCAGATAATGATATTATACTCAAATATGATAAGACGTAATTGGATTTGATGGGTATTTAGAAATAAAAATAATCAAATAATAATCACAAAAAATATGTACCTGTTAATATGAAGATTAAAAAATTAAAATTTTTGTTTAATTGACAATAATTGATAATAAAATTTAGAAAATAATTCAACTTCCTCTTTTGATAAATAAAAAAATACTTATTTATTTGATTTAAAGGAAAATAATATCTTACTTAAAAATCGTACATTCCCCTAGAAATTATTTTTTATAATTTCTTTTTCCAAAATCAGATTTGGAATCGATTTCAAATTTAAATGTGGTTATTATAAATGAATATTTTTCAATATTTATAGAACCTTTAACATATTTAATTTTGTTTTTAATTGTTTTCATGTGAATACCCTAAGCTCTATCATAATATATAATAGAAATAAAAATAATAAAAATAAAATCATGTTTATAATAGGTATAATATAATTTAATACTAATCATAGACTAATATGACATAATATCAAAAAATATTCCACCAACCTATATATCTAATCTAGAATAAGTACTCATTGAAATAATTTATATTTTAATTAAATGGAATTAAAATATTCAAACTAATTTCATAGTATATTTACACTATTAAATAAGAATATAACCATTTATTTAAAAAATTAAAATTCCATGTAATGAATTCAATTGTCTAGTAAAATTATTTATAAATTAAAACATAATTATATTTCAAAATGCTTTTCAAATTTATTCACATTTTGAAAAAAATATGATATTATTAAAATAAATTTAAATAATAAAAATATTTTTACAGTTCTTCTCAATAGAAAAAAAATAATGGTATCATCTATTTTAAATATATTTTTTTCTAATACATAGTATAAATATTTCATACATTAGCCGAGGATATAGTTTAATTCTGAAATATCATTTGAATGTTATGAAATATGATAGAGACTTTATTCTTTTTCATATAATGGGCGATGTTATTGTTAATGATTTTCTATAAGAATTTTATCTATACAGGGTGTTTTTTTAATTCCATTTAATAATTTGTATATAAATTTTCATTCAAATATGATAATAATATTTTATTAGATGATGTTATACAAACTACTATAGATGATTAACTATAAAAATTACATTCTTCATGTAAATATAATAAAGATATATTTCATTATTTATTTCATGTAATCCAAAAATATTCATAATTTTTATTAGTTAACTTTTATTAAAAAAATTATATTTTGGTGGTACACATATTTTTGAAAAGTTATCCTAAAAAAGTATTTATTATATATATAATTGGTTAAATAACTTTTGGTACATTTAAAGCATCTGAAATATTATATTGAGTTGAATAAAAAATTATAATAAGTGGGAAAAAATCATAATGATTTTTTATACTCACTAATGAACATATCAAAAAACTATACATATATTAATATATTGGCGTGATTTCAAAAATATTTCACTAGGATTATTTTACTGGCGCTATAATTTTGAGATTTTTAATTTTTGGATAGATTTTATATAATTTCCTTCAATAATATGATATTTTAAAAAATATAAATTATATTGGGAACATGATAATTGGGTCATCATGAAAGGTTGTATCTGAAAATGGGATGATTCCTATTTTGGGTTTTGTGGTTATTATGTGAATTTCATGGTGGGTTTATGTTGATGTTGTATCTAATTTGCATTAAAACATAAAATCTATGTTATATCATGATGGTGTTATAACATGACATTGTTTAGTTTGGGTGGTTGGGCAGTTGTGATAGAATCTATAACGCCACAATATAATGTTTTCATAGTTATGGTACTAAACATTATATAATTCGAGGAGACTTGGTGGGTCCTCAAGTGTTAGTGGGGTTTGGATTCCCTAGGAGAAGCATTGGACCATGAATGAGTGTGTTTTACCATTCTGGTGTGAATGGGGGAAGAGATCTATTGAATTATAAGTTTTATTCCATTGCATGTAATAAGGTGGATATATATCTAGAGGCCCCATAAGATGTTTTTCTATATGAGTCTTTTCTAAAATCACAACCATATAACAGGGAGGGATGTTAGACCACAAAACATAGTTTTTCACTAGAACAAAACTCATAGTGAGGGGAATTGTTACATTTAATACATACCCCCATGAAAATACCCACAAATGTGTCGATTTTAATAGGGTTAGATAACTATTTATCCAATTTACCACCATAAATATTAATGGATATAGGGGATATATGGAGGCTTATTTAACCAGATCATATAACTCTCTTACCATATTTGATACCATATTAAAGGAGTTCATTTATTAGTTTTTTGAAAATGATTTTATCTATGTATATCAATTGATTTCATTATATATTTTTTCCATTCATTTTAAACTAATTTTGATAATTGTGGATAGCGTTTCAATGAATATTCCACAAAATAATGGTGGGATATGGCCCAGATTTTGGGTCTTTTTATTTGAATTACAAGATATGTTACCATGGGAATGAAAAAAATTATATTCTTTTGTATCAATCGCGGGAAGTAACTAAAATAATTTATTTAATATTATTGGATAAATTTAGTGAAATTAGTGATTGATCATGTTTTATGTAATTGGATTTTATACTTTAATTGTTTAAGGTGTCTGAAATAGTTATCCTCATTATTGATAGTCATGGTTTAAAGGATGTAGAGAGGGTGGATAATTACTTTTTTCAAATATTCTTACTTTTTAAAAAATAATATTCTATAATATATTTTTATAATTAATATTGTTTGATGTTACATAATGAGTTGTGGCTAGAGTGGTGGTATGATTATGGAGGAGGAATGGAAGGGCATGTTCGTGGGTGAGAAGAGATGGTATGAGTTGTGACACCTCTAATAAGGTAGTTGATTCCATTTATAAAAATATATGTTACTTTTTTTGAGTTATTCTATTCCTTCTTTCATGTATCATGTGACCATGTTGGGAAATATGGACAGGGGCCACCATATCGAAATATAAAGGGTGGAATGGATCCCCATCATGTGATAACATGTGATCCTGAGCACATTTATTATTTTAGGATCACACAACAAATATTTCTCTATAGGGAGAGAGTACCACTTGATTCAACATGAATCCTTATGTAGGCACCGATGTATTATTTTTATTTTAGGATAACAAATATGGGTTCCTAGAGCTACTGGTATGTAAATAGATACTGATAAATAGTTGTGGAATTTTAGACAATGATATCTCTCATTCATAGTGAATAGAACCACTTTTTGGTTTATTGATACATGAAAATGATCTGGAATGGGTGGAGTCCTTCAAGACTATATAATATGTTGCAGACATGGATTTCATCCCATTGTGGGTTTATATCACATTAGAAAGTTATATGAGATGAGGCCTGAGTAACTGTCATATTTTATCAATTATAAATCATGTGGCTGACCACCTGAGGTATATTTTAGGTGGGGAATATAGGTTATGGTAACAATAGTATGATGTTAGACATTGATTGGTCATAGTGAGTAAGGCATTATATGGATTTTAAAGACTATAGTAGAACCTATGACATGTGATATATAAATAATGATATGGATATAATGCTTTTTGTGGAGGATGATATGTTTTCGTGGGTATGGGTAACATCCTAATTAACTATAGGTGTGTGATGTTTTGTTAGCATGAACGATGGGTTTCTTTCATAATTTCAATTTCATGTGTTTATGTGTTATTACCCTCAGAAAATGGATATGGTTGGGAGGTTCAGATATAACCATTCCATGTGTGAGAATGATGAATTGAGTATCTATGAAATTTCCCAATGTGAATGGGTACTATAAATACCTCCACTATATAATTGTGTAATAGTCCACCAATGCTTTTCAGACCCACCTTGGGTGATGTATGTGGTTAGGTAGTACCCTACCAGTGTGAGTAGGTGGTGGAAGTAATATGTGACCTATAATATGTAAAAGGTCTTAGTAAAAAGATAATGTGATGAAATAATTGGAAGGTATACTATAATTTGATAGATTATTTATTCATTATGATATACTAAACATCGCCATTTATGATAATGTGTTATAAGGACCTCCTTGAGTGAGATGGTGAGTAATATATATATACACAGGACCCTACCCATTCCCTTAAGGTAGTTTTCAAGTATAGGGGAAACAATACCTCACACCATTATGTACATGTTTATATCCAGTGAGACACCATTACCTTATAATATAGGTATGAACCATGTTTTAGGTAATTATAAAAACAAGTAAATGGCTACCATCATGTTGTTATGTTATGTATGATTGGGTTTCACGGTCGAATGGTTAACATAAGAGGTTTATTGCTCTATTTTGACTTTTTTCCCTAAGATAATAGAATATATGATTATTAATTCTAATACAAAACTTTGATACTATAAAATGATATATTTATCATACTTGTGATAGTCAATCTAGTTTTCATGAAGAACATATAACTTTTTTATGTGAAATTATTCGATATGAAATGAATGGGTAGGAGGAAACCACATTATTATTATTTGAGACTAGCATGAGTCATGGCCTTGTTTTATAATATGACAACATGTGTCTTTTTTTTCTTTTCCAAATATTTTATATGATTTATTCTCAATGGGTAATCCATTGTAATTGGACATTAATATTAAAAATTAAATTTTTGTTGTAAATTTTTTTCTTGATTATGAATACTTTTAATATTTATTAAGGATGCTTTTGATATATTATACTATAGTTTCAGTATGATTAAATTTTCTGTAATATGATATGTTTATATAGTATCCCTTCTATTTGGTATCCCTTGTTGGACGGTGAGGAAAAAATTAGGTCAAGTAGCACACCGGGTTGAGACACTAGTGAGTGTAATATGACATGGGAATTATAAAATAATATAACATTTTTTTTTGTTTTACTATTTGAGATATTGTATAACAATGATATATTAATATTCTATATCTTTCTGTTGACATCATAATGGTGATTCTTGAAAAATATTCCAATCAGATGTTCTATATACCATGGGTATAAGGTTATTGTTCATGTTTTTCTATTTTGGTTGAGATTTTTATATAAATATCAGTTTTATTCCAATGATATGTAGATTCTCATTATTTATCATTGACCAGTGTAAATACATAATTTTACATGCATCATATTCGCCTCATATTATTTGTATGACATATGCATACATGTTTTATATTTATTTTACTAATGAGGGGATCAATTAATTAATGTTATTATATGAACATATTTAGGGTTTTTATAGATAAAATTTTTTGTGGAATTATTATTTCACGAACTATGATGATTGCTGTTAGATTTTAGGATGCGTGGATCATACTATAAGGATTTATCTAGTGATTTATATATAGTAATTTTTTTGTAAGATATATAATAACACTTGGTGGGTGGGAATTTTCATTGAATGCAATAGTCATAACTCAATGATATTAATGGTTGTCCTTAAATATGGGGTAGAGATACATAATTTGGTAACCAAAACATAAATTTTTAATAATATATATATTCTAGGTGTAAAATCATTTAACCAACACGACCGATTGGTGAAATTCATGTTGAATTCCTTTTTCATGTTATTAAGGATGGTTTTTTGGTGAGAGGGACTTATTGGATTATAATAACAATTGACTATAAATGAGATTTCAAAGGACTATGTGAGAGTTGGATTATGATTTTTTATTTTGGAATGATTCTCATGTGGTTGATAATCTTGAATTAAGTCTTAGTATGGATTATATTCCTCATGTAATTTCATGTGAATTAACAGTGGGAGGAGATCAAAATAGTCTATATATGTAGTTATACATGGTTTTATGGTACATAAATCATGATATAGCAATTATTGTGTTGTTGTATAGTAGTTTTTCAATGTTAACTCAGTAGGTTTAGCTAAGACAATGACATATAGAAGATAGGAAATCATGAGAGGGTTAATAGTGGATTAATCTACATTAGAAGATGAGGGTGGGATTTGTAGATGTTTTTAGTGGAATGCCTAGTCCGTAAAGGAATTTTTTAATTTATTTTGAAAATATACCATTGATTCTGGGATTGGAAAGTTGTTTTGTGTGGATAAAGGATTGATGGAATGGATTAAAAAGTTTATATACTGGTTTGTTGATAGTTGACTAAGATCTAATAGAATCCAAACAGTACATTAATCATAGTGAGATAATATTCTTGTGGGATTGACGGTGCGACAACTCAATGTGAATATGAAGATCCATGTGTTGTAAATAATGTATTTTCATGGTTTCAGAATATAATCAAACATCTAGTATTGTGACCATATGGGATAGAAATCATTAATATGTGTAAAGGAATCCATATGGGTGTGTTCTCAACATTGATCATGAGAATATGTGATCCCCATTGTTAGTGGATTTTTGGATAGTGAGGGTAGTGTTCAATGTAACCCTAGAACTAGTATAGGTTGTGGTTTCAGATTGATTATTAGGTTTGAGTGGGATAGAAATATATTATTGTTACATTAAATAATTAATGGAGAATGGGATATACATATTATCTATTTTGTATAGGAAGAGTGATGATGAATGTATAGGTAGAATGGGGAGCATAGAATAAATGTTGATTGCATGAAACTCACATCAAATGGATGATGGGTTATTTGATACTAGTTAGTGGATGGTGGGGGTGACCCTAAGATGTTGATGTTTTTTTATCCATAGAAGTTTGGATCCATGATGAAATCTATATGTGGGATTCAGATGGGGAGTTAGTTGTGATGGCGTTTTTTCATCATGCTTTATACAGACATAGATTTATTTTCCAACTACTTGTATCAGTAATTTTCATTTGATTGTAGATATGCTATAGTGGATGGTGTATGTTATTCATGATTGGGATATTCAATTATAATATGTCTAGGGTTTAAATATTAATTTGGTTGTTTATATGGTTTTTAAATACCTCCATGTTTTAGGGAATAATTATTTGGTGATGTTCTGTGATGGTTACCATGAAGTTAATGATGGAAATTTAGGGTAGATGTTAAGAAATGGAAGAATACCTAATGATTTGGTGTGAGATTATCTGTAGTGTTATGGAACCCAAAATCGGAATGTTTATGGGATGCTGATAATGTGTATCACCCTCGTTTTGTGGTATGTAGCCTTTGTTTATGTTTTTTATATGTTTAAAATTCATGGGATTAGTTTAAAAGAGGTTGGAAGAGATTTGAATTATTTTGAATATGTTTCATGGCTTTTCATTCGGAGTGCGGTTTGAGGGCAGTTAGAGGAAACTCTGTAGGTTCTCCAGGAAACCATGCAGGGGGAGTCATTAGGCATCACTCATCTTGTGCATGGTTTTCCAAATATTTTGGACCCCTCCTCTTGATATAGTTGTGTGCGCATGGTTAGCGCACATTTTATCAAACTGTGCAGACTAACCGTGTGACCACTTAAAATAAGAGTTTTTAAATTTAAGATCCTTCGGAAATGACCTATTTCACTCCTAATATTCTCCCACTTGATCCTCACTTGGGATTTTGGGTTCTTACTCATTGGAGGTTATCTCCCACTCATTTTAGAAGCGATTTAAAGGGTTATCATAGTGTTTTAAAGGTGGTTTCTATCGGGTAATTCTCTCTTCATGGTTTCATTGTGTTTTACTCTAGATCTACATCTCTCTCTCTTAGTTTCCTAGATCTACAATATTTCCATGTAGATCAATGGTTTTGATGCCTTTGTGTGTTAATTTTTGAGCTTTTTGATCTTAGGGAAGGGTTTTTGAGGTGGTTTCGAGAAGGGATTCAATAGGATTGGAGTACGTTTTGGCGAAGGGTTGATTTCTCCAAACCCTAAGAAGTAGGTGGATTCTCTCTATAATTCACATTTCTAGAACATGAAACATTTTTTCAATTAAATTGTGTTTCTTAAAATTAATTGTGGTTTTGATATGCAAAATTGGATGGAAATTCCATTGGGGATGTTTTGTAGATTCATTTTGGAAAAAGGGGTTTTACGGTTGAATGCTCTTTTTGATAAATTTTAAAATGTAAATTTAAAAAAAAATTCTTGGATTGGGTTAAAAAAATGGTTTATGAAAATAAATTTCAATAAAGATGTTGTTTTATTTAATCGGGGTTTTTACATGGAAAATTATAAATGTGTGATTTTAATAAGTTGATGATTTATTTAAGTGGATTGACATGTAATGGAAATGAGTAATTGCATATTGTTGTGGCCTTTGTGTGTTATGTATGGTTATGGGTTATTGAAATTTTGTGTGAAATTGGGACATATTTCTCAATATAAAAGGTGATGGATAGTGGTCAGATGAACCACCATATCAGATAGTGGTCGGGAAGGAACAATAGTTGAAAATGGGGTGAATGGTATGGGTGGAAGTCCCACCGTTATGGTTGCATTGTTGTCTTATTCATTGCATATATGAAATTTTTTGTGAAAATTTGAAATGTTCAATTGGATTATGGTTTGGTTTTTGTCTTACCATTGGGAATCATGGAAGGGTTAGGGGCATTGTGATGGTGTGTTTGGAATATTGGTAATTGTTGAATTTTTTACTGTTTTATATAAATTGTTTTATATAAATAAGCTAACAGTTTCATCCTAGTGGCGTGTTTCGAAAATTAATTTGGAGAAAATCTACATATTATTTGTACTCACCCCCTTCTTTGGCACTTTGGTTCTTTTTCGGATGTCTTATTCCGAGACACAGGTAAAGCTAAGGCGTGTCATTGCTAGTGGTTAGTGGATATGCTTGGGAGATGGGGCGGAGCCCGGAGCATGCAACTTGGGGGGGATTTGAGGAGTGTGTCTTGGTTTATTATGCGTATCTTTTCTATCTTCCACATAGTACTCTGATATTATGTTGGATTGTATTGGTTTTGGGTTTTATTTTGTAACAACTTGTCTATCTTATTGGAATACATGCTTGAATGTTTTATTAACATGCATCATATAGTGGCTGTTAGTGGATGGTTTGGTTGGGTTTTTCATAAGGAAATATAATTCACTAATTTGATCTCAAATCCCATGGAATTTATTGTGATCCTTTGGTGCCTTGGGAACATCACTTATGGCCATGTTACACTCACCACCTCTTAATGAAAATGAGGTATGGGAGGGGTGTTACATGTGTTATCAGCTTGTTCGGTTATTTGGAGTTGTCTCTCTTATATGGAGTTGACATTCGTTGTGGTATATTCCTTGAGCTGAGATAGTAGTAAGGTGTAGGAATGTAGGAACATGGAATTTCTATCATAAAAGGATGTGGCTAAACTTTTTATGTTGAACTTCAAGTTATCATGGAGTTGAGTACATAAGTGTTTTAGATAAACATATAGGCATTGGAAATCTAATTGTTGTGGGTGTAGCCAATGAGATCTTCATGGCATATATGGTACAAATGAATTCCCTCTAGGATACATATTTCATTGGGCTTAATGATTTATGTGCTATATTGAGAATGTTTTTTTTTCAAACTGTGAAATTGTAATGTGAATAAATATTGTATTTTGAAAATGGTTTGATTTTCAAAAATGGTGAAACATGGAAAATGTGGAAAGGTTGAAATCCTCATTGTGAAAGGGTGGTTTAATGATATTTTAAATGGGAATTCTTGATTCATATGGAAGTGAGACTCATGGTAGTTTGTTTTCTATTTATAGAAATGGCACCAGGTAGTCTTTGTAAAGACCAACAAGATGTGGCCGATGATAACATGGTTTAACCTAAGCCCTAGGTGAACCAGTAGTTAGTATAGATCATAGTGAAATCTTTACAAGCTGTAGGAACTGTGAATAGAGAGTAAGAGTCAAAGCATGTTGATGATGTGGATCAGTTTCAAAATCCGGATCCACCCATCGTTATGGGTGATTCAGACTCGATAAGGTTAGAGGAGTGGCTATCCAGAATGAATAGAATTTATGAATTCTTGGGGACGCTGGTAGAGATTAATATAAAGAGGGAAATGTATAAACTAGAGGATCTTACACATTAGTGGTGGGATTTTGTATTACAATAGGGGACTCACCATGGTATGACATGGGAATTCTTTGTGGAATTATTTAACAAACAATTCAACCCACATACGTTCAAAATTTAGTGCACAATTGATTTCTTTAGTCTGAAAAATTATCATATGTCTGTGAAAGAGTATGAAACAATGTTTATGAGCATAGTGTGATTTTCACCCGAGGTGGTGGGTATCACATCACTGAAGGCCATGATCTTCGAAGTGTGTTTAAGGAAAGATATCCATTCAAAAATATCAGTGTTGTGTATCAGTGAAAACACATAGATGGTGAGTCGAGCATTAGTGGCTGAGTAGCATTTGTTAAGAGCTCCAGGTAGAGGAAGCATGGTTGTACCCATGGGGAATAGTGGGAACACTAACGTTGGGTTCAAGTGGATGAGGAACACTTATTAGTAGGGGAGAGTATGGCACATAATCCAGAAATAGGATTGGTAAATCATCCTCTGATTTCCTAGAGCACACCAGTATGTTTTTAGTGTGGATCTACGACACATATAAAGCGGGAATGTAGGGAACAACCACAATAATGTCATAGTTTCAAGTTGATGGGTCAACTTTAGTGCTATTGTTGTAATTCTTTGAGGTCAGGTGTGCGTGACACTCCTCTGGGATCACAGATGTAAAATGCTTCGATGGGATAGGGACAACATCCTACCTATCATTAGAAGAGAAAAGTCAGTAATAGTGATTCTCAAAATATCACAACTCCTCACCAGGGAAATAATGTGTGGAGTGTGGCAAGCAAGGAATTGTTCATATCCAAGTAGGTTGTGGTGGATGATCAGTCAGGGCTATCTAGGGTGTGAGGTACTATTTGTATAAATTCTACCTTGATGCAAGTGATTTTCAATATGGGTACTTCACAAAATTTTATTGTTTCACGTGTGGTTGAGTTTCTGGGTTTAAGAGTAGAAATGATTCCTTCGGTTTTGGAACAACAAACTCTTATGGGACGAAGAGATTTTTCAGCCTTCTTGTGTAGGGCATGTTGCATTTTTGTGGGAGAGGTTGAGCTAATGTGTAATTTATCACTACCTGAGATGGATGGGTATGATTTAATCTTTGGTATGGATTAGCTCGTCGCGTATAAGGCCCACATCAACTGTAACAGACAAACAGTGGGTTTTACAACACACAATGGCATTATAAGTCTCTTTAGAGGAGAGATTCATGAAAGGCAGGGGAAACTGGTTTGTTAGCACCAGAAGTGGGCACGTTATCATATTAGTTGGTGGTGTTGTCATTCGAATCAGTAGAGGGTATTCACTAGAGTGTTCTTCCGGTTGTGATGGTGTAACAGCCCAAGTAAGTAATGAATAATAGATATTTTTACCTATGCCTATTAATGAATTACATAGTGTTTTAGAGTATTAAAATGAAAATAAATCAAATCTTATGCATGGAATACACTAATATTTTTAAAAGATTGTTTTAGTACCTTTTAATGGAAAACAATTTTTAAATATATCTATTGACAATTTTATAAGCCATGTTTGTAAAAATAAACGTATTCTTTATGATCGGGACATCAAAATTTAGTTTGTGTGAATTTTTGGTAATTTTCCGATAAAGTTCATTTTTAATGAATAGTGAAAAATGTTTTATTCTAATTCAAAACCTATTTTTAATATAATTTATTTATATGATTATATTATCATTTTAATTGGTTTTAAAGTGAAATTAGAATATATTTTTAACATTTAATCCAATGGTGGTCATTGGAATCAATTTCACTTTAAAACTGGACTTAAACTAGTGTCAATCTTTTGATACATATTGTTTAATAAAAACACGCTATTTGTCATGACTTCGGGAATTAATAATTAAATTAATTAATGAAACTGAAATGTTTTGAATTTTGTAAAATAGACATCATTTTTGAATTTGGAATATCAAATATAGCTTAGGGTGAAGTTTTGGTATCTTTTTGAAAAAAACTTCAATTTTTGATGAATAGTGAAACCACTAAGTGGTAGTTAAAGAAACTGATTTTTCGTTTAAATGAAACTTTTCCACTTCTGTGATTTTATTTTCAAAAATCTGACATACATGGTTGTCATTAAGAAGTAAAATGTTGTTCAATGAGATTAAAGTATTTTTTTTGGTTAATAGTAACTTTTAAGTTCTTAATTGCAATTAGTGGTAATTATTGTAGTTTAAGGTAAAAATAATGATTTAATAATAATAGATGAGAATGACACATGTACTACCCTCATTGGATGTGTCATGGCCGACCAAGACAATCCATGGGTCACCTTGGGGACCCCACGGATCCACTTTGGTTGGGAAATGACATAAATAACTTTTTATTTAATGTTAAAGTAAAAATGACACAAACATGAGATGTTTTACTAAAACAATTTTTACATGGGGTTATATAAGTCAGATTTTTGATTATAAATATAAATTAGAAAGATAAAAATATTTCAAACATCATAGTATCTTTTTTATAATTTTATACTTTAAATAAATTAAATTATTTATGACATCATGATGATGCATCGATTACCTCATTAATAAAGGATTTAAATAAAATGAAATTATAATGTAAAATCTATGAACTACACATGTCCAAAACCTATTTTATGGGTGGATTTCGAACCCTTATCACCTTATCCTAGAATTATATCAATGTGGGACCTCTTAAATCCGAATACCATTTTAAAATAAAGTGACTTTTCTTTACATTCCAAGAGTTCCCCTCCTCTCCTCTTATAAAAGGCCCCCACCTCTACTTCCTTACCCACACATCCAAAGCCATTGGCTCGGCCAACCCCTGATCATTTTGTCTCTCCACTTCCCTCGCTTACTCCTTGAAGCCTCACATTGGGCAGAAGGCTTCCCAAGGAAGCCTTTGAGCTCAAACCAAAGGGAGTTACCCGATTTTAAGGTAATGTCTTCACTTGAGTCCTTTTGTTTTATTTTTCTTCTCCAACCCCTAAACTCTTTTTATTCATTTATTTTGTAAAAATTCCAGTATCTTCAATATACTAGGATGTTGTTATAAGGATTATTCGAGCTACACTTACACACACCTACATCTAATGGTTAAAGGACATACTGTTTCAGTGGATGGTGAATTTATGCCTCCCGAAACGATGATTGTTCAACATTATTTTAACACCTTCAAAGGTGGCCATTAAGATGTCACTATATTTATATATGACATATAATATGTTTATGTTTTCCTTAAAGTTCTGTATTTTTCATTTTGGGCATACCTTTATGGTTTCCATTATGGGTAAACACGATATCTTCATTTAAGGAAGTGTGGACTACCGCCCCCTCAAAGTGATTTGATTCGTTAAATACCATATGTGGGACGTATAAAGGATTCAACTATGATATTATATAATATATTATACTAGAATTACAATATACCTTTATATCATTATGATTCCATTCTATAAAATACAAAATAGAAATGAAAGTAGCGTTCATGCGTACGTACGGCTTACCGTCTCCATGAACGGTGCATTTCATTTCTTACCACTAAATGATTATGTAATATTATAAATGCATGCATGTACTGGATATGTATGACATATATGATATCTACATCATGAATACCATTCTGGATATAATGGATTCATGAAAAAACTGTAATTATAATGGGCTTATTTTTTACTCAAGTTCCAATGATCGTTAAAACGACCGTTATTAAATCAAATAATTACATAGTGTTCATGACATGGTAATAAGTGATATAAAAGGAATAATTAACTTTAAAAAGGTTCTTAAACAAGTAGAAATTAAATCATGTTTATTATTCAGGAGATTAAAGAACGATCGAGTCAAGTCGAACCGGAGGTATGGGACTTCCTCTCAATCTCCTTTCATTGAGGCATATTTTGTTTTATACACAACCTTCTTTTAGACGGTGTATAAACCCCTTTGACTTTTATGTTTATTCAAAAGAAATATTTTTTATACGAAGCATTTAATAAAAGAAAAAAGGGAATTCTTTTGACGTACGTATGCGGTGACAACGACTTCTCCGCCGCCGTGACCATTATTTGAGTTTCAGCTTCCTCTACAAGCCATAATTTTTTTAAAAAAGAAAAATAAATACCATGTTTTAATTTTCTTTTATTTTGGTATTGAAAATGGTTTTCTTAATATTTTTATATCAATGTGTGGTATTGATATCTTTTCATTGAATGGTGGAAATGTTATGTTTCCTTTATGCATGTTTTATGTGATACGATTTTGTTGAGGTTTCTTGGGCATTATTATGAAGACCGGTGGTTCCGTGATAGACTAAGGGAAGGTGAGCCCGATATATCTCTCCAATGCATTGGGTAACACAAAGGAGTGAATTGTTAAGGATTATCTGAAGGGATTTAGGGAATATACTGTGATGGGTATTCCAAACGAAACCAAGTGGGTTACTCCCTACGTAAGAATGTTATGAATGCCTCAAGTTACCTTTATATCTTATGATTTCTATGATTTATTTATAATTTGATGAGGTATGTTAAAGTGATTATGTTTTATGGGTAAAGTGTGATTTCATTCTTATTTATATATGTTCCCATGTTTCCTTTCCATATTTTTATATCCCTTACTGATCTTTTTATGCTCATCCCAAGTTTTATTGAAATTTTTTTCACTGTTCAAGGGAAAGGTACATGATATGATGATAGTGTCAAGGAAGTGTCAAGAAAGAATCCATGTTTTATTTTAAATATGTTTTCATTGATGGGAAAGAAGAATACTCTCATAATGTAACCACTTTGTTTATATGTGGAATGTAATTCATGTTTTATAATCTAATTTTCTAAAACTCTATACCCGAAACGATCCTGAAATGTGTAATCTTGTAATAACTCAAGATTAAGTAAGGTTTAATACTGGGGCCTTATAGTTGGTATTAGAGGTCGGTTTAGATAACTTTAGGAGTTAGAATTCTTTTAAACGATTATCAAAATATATTTTTTTATGGTCATATTGAAGTGATATAGCATTTGAAGATTACCATGTTTCTTCATCAAAGCCATTCTTGTTCAGAATTGTTTTCCGCAAGGAAAATAGTGAAGCAGTGCTAGGAAGGCATACATAAGGAAATAACCTTCCGAAGCAGCATCCGGATATGGTCGGAATGGGAACTGAACAGTTTGATGCAGTAATGGAACAGTTGACTCAAGCGATAAATATTGGTGGTATCCATGCACGAGATCATCCAGATCAACCACAGAGGAACATGTCAGTGGTGGAACATTTCAAGAGGTAATATCCCCCATCATTCAGAGGATCATCTGACCATGTGCTAGCTGAAGGGTGGATTAAATCACTTGAGAAGATTTTCGATGTCATGGGATGTTCAAACAATCAAAAGATTAGTCTTTCTATTTACCATTTGGAGGGTAAAGCAGATTAGTGGTGGCCGATTGTTAAAAATATCAGGGACGCTGATGAGCTTGATTCTCTCGACTGGGATGAATTCAAAGGTATATTTCTTGAGAAGTAATTTCCTAAGGCTGTTGGACTTAGGATGGAAAAACAATTCTTGAATTGAGGCAAGAGGAAGACTCAGTGGCTACCTATGAAGAAAGGTTCACTCGATTATCATGGTATGCTCCAAATTTTATCTGAGGCCTTGATAGTAAAATCAATCGTTTTTACTCAGGAATAAAGCCAAAATATCGAAGGGAATTAGATTCTTGTGAGTTTAAAAGTTATGAAAATCTTTTTTGATGTGCTGAGAAGGTGGAAATGGAGTTTTCCGATGATCAAGTATTCTATAACAACCAATAGAAGAAGAGACCGAGGTGGCAGGAGAAAGGTAAGAATTCTTCGAAAATGTCTGACGGTAAGAAAACTAAGTTTCCAGTTTGTGATAAATATGGAAAAAGGCATGCTGGGGAATGTCTTCTGAATTATGGAAAGTGCTACCAATGTATTAATATGGGACATAAGGCTTGTGATTGCACTGAGAAAGATCAGGGTGATGGTAAGAACAAATTTTATTTACAGTTAGTGAAATGTTATAAGTGCAATGAGCTGGGTCACTATGCAAACGAGTGTCCGACAAAGAGCTTGAGTGATGAGAAGAAGTTAGACAACAAGCAAAAAGGGGTGGTGAAATCCTTTTCAACTACTTCAACAGATGTCGGGCCATCAAATTTAGTTGTATCAGGTAATTTTTTTTTATTCAGATTATTCCAGTGTGTTGTTTGATTCGGGGTCGACACATTCATTCTTCTCTGAAAACATTTCTAGTAAAATGGGAATACCATATCAAGAAATGACTCCTGAAATTTTGGTAAAAACACCTGTGGGAAATGTTGAGGCAAAAAGATTTTATAAGAATCTTCCTATCCTTATATGTGGAAAGAACCTACTTGCAATCCTTATTGTTCTACGTCTAGTAGAGTTTGATGTTATCCTGGGTATGGATTGGATCTCTATTTACCATGCTAATATTTATTGTAGAGCTAAAGAAGATTCTTTTCAGAAAGACTTTCAGTTTGTTTACAAGAATTAACCATTACTATTGATAACATATCAAGAGGAAGAGAAACTTTTAAAAGATGTAAATGAATGTTATATTGCACACAAAGTTGGAAATAACGGAAATGTTCAGATTAATGATGTGCCAGTGGTAAATGAGTATCCTGATGTTTTTCTTGATGAGTTTCCTGGAATAATACCAGATCTAGAAGTTCAGTTTACCGTTGACTTAGTTCCTGATGCTAATCCAATTTCAAAACCCCCTTATCGAATGGATCAAATTGAACTTTTAGAGTTGAAGGAGCAATTGCATGATTTATTAGAGAAATGTTTCATTCGACCTATCACATCACCATGGGGTGCTCCTGTTTTATTTGTTAAAAAGAAAGATGGTTGAATGAGGCTTTGAATTGATTATAGAGACTTGAATAACATCACTATTATGAACAAATATACTTTGCCTCATATCAATGATTTGTTTGATCTGCTGCAGGGAGCTCAGTATTTTTCAAAGATTGACATGAGATTGGGGTACCATCAGCTGAAGGTAAAGGAAGCATATGTTCCGAAGACCGCGTTCCGTACAAGATATGGCCATTATGAATTTTTAGTAATGCATTTTGGGCTAACCAATGCACCTGCTGTATTCATGGACTTAATGAATAGAATTTTCCATGAGTTCTTGGATAAGTTTTTTGTGTTTTTCATTGATGATATTTTTGTGTTTTATAAAAGTAAAGAGGAAAATGAAAGACATTTAAGGGTTATCTTGAAAAGCTTAAAATAAAAGAAACTGTATGGAAAATTCAGCATGTGTGAGCTTTGGTTGCAACAAATTTCTTTCCTTTGTCACATTGTTTCTAAAGATGTGATAACTGTTGATCCTGCAAAAACAAAAGTTATGGAAGACTAGCCAAGACCCAAAAATGTAACTGAGATTCGTAGCTTCATTGGTTTGGCAGGCTATTACCGAAGGTTTGTTAGAAATTTTTCAGGGTTATCTATTCCAATGAATAAGCTAACTCGGAAGGGTGTAAATTTATCTGGAAAAAAATGTGATGATTGTTTTCCGGAATTGAAAAGAAGATTGGTGAATGCTCCAGTTTTGGCACTAACTTCCAGTAATGGTGAGTTTGTTAAATATAGTGATGCTTCATTAAAAGTAAATGGTTGCGTCCTAATTCAGAATGATCAGGAAATTTTTTATACATCACGACAGTTGAAAAATCATGAGGTAAATTACCCTACACATGATTTGGAATTAGCTGCTGTTCTGTTTGCTTTAAAAATTTGGAGACATCATTTGTATGGAGTAAAGTGTGAAATATATACTGATCACAAAAGTTTAAAGTATATATTCACTCTGAAAGAGTTAAACATGATACAGAGGAGATGGATGGAATTAATCAAGGATTATGATTGTACAATTCATTACCATCCAGGAAAAGAAAATAAAGTTGCTGATGATTTGAGTTGAAAAAATAATGCTTTATTATCAATGTTGCATTTGGAACGTGATCCTTTGGCTAAGGATTTGATGAACATTGGGACAGAAGATGTTGGTGTAGGATGTTCTTCTGTTTTGTTTCAGGTATCAGTGAAATATTATCTATCAGACAGAATCAAGCAAGCACAGAAACAAGACAGTGAGTTGCAGAAAAAGGTAGAGCTGGTTCAGAAAGATAAGTTTCCTGAATTCAACATTGATAATGATTGTGTTTTGAGATTTGGGAAGAGATTGTGTGTGCATTATGATTCATAGTTGAAGAGAGAGATTTGTTATGTAAATCTCATAGTTCTCTATTATAAGTTCATCCTGGCAGAACTAATATGTAAATAGATCAGCAGGAGTATTACTGGTGGAATGGAAAGAAAAGATATATTGCTGATTTTATTGTGAATTTTTTGACTTGTCAACAGGTTAAAGAAGAGCGGAAGTTAACGAAAGGGATGCTTCAGCCTTTACCAGTGCTAGAGTGGAAATTGGAGAATATATCCAAGGATTTTTTTATTGGATTACCGAAGACATTTCGAGGTAATAATGCAATCTGGGTTATTGTTGATCGCTTGACAAAATCTGCTCATTTCCATTCCAAACGAGATACTTTTTCCCTAGATCAACATTCTCATTTGTATCTTAAAGAGACAGTCAGGTTACATGGAGTTTCCCTCTCCATTGTATTTGATCGTGATCCCAGGATCACTTCTAAATTTTGGAAAGGCCTTCAGAAGTCGTTGGGTACTGAATTAAATTTTAGTACAACATTTTATCCTCAATCAGATGGGCAGTCAGAACAAACAATTCATACCTTGGAGGATATTCTACGAGCTTGTTCTATCGTTTATCAGGGAACTTGGGACCAACAACTTTCTTTGGTTGAATTTTCATATAATAATAGTTTTCATTACAGTATACAGATGGCACCATATCAGGCATTGTATGGGAAGCAGGGTCGAACTCCAGCTTTCTGGGATGAAGTGGGTGAAAGGAAGTTTATGGGACCAGAATTGGTAGAAGAGATGGCAGAAAAAGTTCAGCTGATTCAGAAACACATGAGAACAGCTCAGAGCAGGCAGACGAGTTATGCAGACAACAGGAGGAAGGATCTCTCTTTTGAGGTAGGTGATCATGTTTTTCTCAAAGTATCACCATGGAAAAGTGTGATGATATTTGGTAAGAACGGAAAGCTGAGTCCAAGGTTCATTGGACCATATGAAATTATGTAGAGAGTTGGATCAGTTTCATACAGAGTGTCTTTACCTCCGAGTTTATCTCAGGTACACAATGTTTTTCATGTTTCGATGCTAAGAAAGTACATGCCAGATCCATCTCATGTTTTGAGTCCAGAGGTAGTTCAGCTGGAAGAGAACCTATATTATCAGGAACAACCAGTCCAGATTCTTGACCACAGTGAGAAAATGTTACGGAATAAGGTGATAAATCAGGTAAAGGATTTGTGGAAAAAACCACATGATTGAAGAGGCAACATAGGAATCTGAAAATGCAACGAGGGATAAGTACCCCCATTTATTCGATAAGTAAATAAATTACGGGGACACAATTTTCTAAAGGGTGGAAGGGTGATACATCCCAAGTATGTAATGAATAATAGATATTTTTATCTATGCCTATTAATGAATTATATAGTGTTTTAGAGGCTTAAAATGAAAATAAATCCAATCTTAAGCATGGAATACACGAATATTTTTAAAAGATTGTTTTACTGCCTTCTAATGGAAAACCATTTTTAAATATATCTTTTGACAATTTTAAAAGTCATGATTGTCAAAATAAACGTATTCTTTATGATCGGGACATCAAAATTTACTTTCTGTGAATTTTTGGTATTTTTCCGATAAAGTTCATTTTTAAGGAATAGTGGAAAATGTTGTATTCTAATTCAAAAACTCTTTTTAATATAATTTATTTATATGATTATATTTTCATTTTAATTGGTTTTAAAGTTAAATTAGTATATATTTTTACCATTTAATACAATGGTGGTCATTGGAATCAATTTCACTTTGAAATTGTACTTAAACTAGTGTCAATATTTTGATACTTATTGTTTCATAAAAACACGCTATTTGTCATAACAACGAGAATTAATTATTATATTAATTAATGAAACTTACATGTTTTGAATTTTTTAAAATAGAAATCATTTTTGAATTCGTAATATCGAATACATCTTAGGGTGAAGTTTTGGTATCTTTATGAAAAAACGTCAATTTTTTATGAATAGTGAAACCACTAAGTGGTAGTTAAAAAACTGATTTTTCATTTAAATGAAACATTTCCACTTCTGTGATTTGATTTTCAAAAATACAACATAAATTTTTGTCATTAAGAATTAAAATGTGGTTCAAGTAGATTAAAATAATTTTCTGGTGAATAGTAACATTTAAGTTCTTAATCGCGATTAGTGGTATTAGTGTAATTTAAGGTAAAAATAATGTTTTAATAATATGATATTAGATTGAAACATGTACTAGCCTCATTGGATTTGTCATGGCCGACCAATAAAATCCATGGGTCCACTTGGGGACCCCATGGAGCCACTTTGGTTGGGAAATTACATAAATAACATTTTATTTAATGTTAAAGTAAAAATGACATAAACATGAGATGTTTTACTAAAACAATTTTTACATGGGGTTATACAAGTAATATTTTTTATTATAAATAGTCATTGGAAATCTATAATGATTTCATACATCATAGTATTTTTTTTATAATTTTTAGACTTTAAATAAATTAAATTATTTATGACATCATGATGATGCAGCGATTACCTCATTAATAAAGGATTTAAATAAAATGAAATGATAAAGTAAAATCTATGACCTACACATGTCCAAAACCTATTTGATGGGTGGATTTCTAACCCTTATCACCTTATCCTCGAATTATATCAATGTGGGACCTTTTAAATCCGAATACCATTTTAAAATAAAGTAACTTTTCTTTACTTTCCAAGAGTGACCCTCCTCTCCTCTTATAAAAGGCCCCCACCTCTACCTCCTTAACCACACTTCCAAAGACATTTTCTCGGCCAACCTTGGATCATTTTGTCTCTCAGCTTCCCTCTATTACTCCTCGAAGCCTCACATTGGGAAGAAGTCTTCCCATGGAAGCCGTTGAGCTCATCCCAAAGGGAGTTACCCGATTTTAAGGTAATGTATTCACTTGAGTCCTTTTGTATTATTTTTCTTCTCCAACCCCCTAAACTCTTTTTATTAATTTCTTTTGAAACAAATCCAATAACTTCAATATACTAGGATGTTTTTATAAGAAGGATTCGAGCTACAATTACATAGTCCTACATCTAATGGTTAAAGGACATATTGTTTCCGTGGATGGTGAATTTATGCCTCCCGAAACGATGATTGTTCAACATTCTTTTAACACATTCAAAGGTGTCCATTAAGATGTAACTATATTTATATATGATATATAATATGTTTATGTTTTCCTTATGCTTATTTATTTTTCATTTTGGGCAAACCTTTATGGTTTCTATTATGGGTAAACGTGATATCTTCATTTAAGGAAGTGCGGACTACCGCGCCCTCAATGTGATTTGATTCGTTAAATACCATATGTGGGACGTATAAAGGATGGAACTATGATATTATATAAGATATTATACTGGAATTATAATATACATTTATTTCATTATGATTCCATTCTATAATATACGAAATAGAATTGAAAGTAGCGTTCATGCGTACGTACGACTTACTGTCTCCATGAACGGTACATTTCATTTCATACCTCTAAATGATTATGTAATATTATAAATGCATGCATGTAAAGTATATATATGAAATATATGATATCTAAATCATGAATACCATTCTTGATATAATGGATACATGAACAACTTGTAATTATAAAGGGATTATTTTTTACTCAAGTACCAATGATCGTTAAAACGACCGTTATTAACTTCAATAATTACACAGTGTTCATGACATGGTAATAAGTGATATAAAAGGAATAATGAACTTTAAAAAGGTTCTTCAAAAAGTATAAATTAACTCAAGTTTATTATTCATGAGATTAAAGAACGACCGAGTCAAGTCCAACCTGAGGCCCGAGGTATGGGACTTCGTCTCAATCTCCTTTCATTGAGGCATATTTTGTTTTATACAAACCTACTTTTATACGGTGTATAAACCCCTTTGAAATTTATGTTTATTTAAAAGGAATATTTTTTATATTAAGCATTTAATAAATGACAAAATGGAATGTTTTTTTCGTACGTATGCGGTGAAAACGTCTTCTCCGCCGCCATGACCATTATTTGAGTTTCGGCTTCCTCTACAAGCCATACTTTTTTTACAAAAGAAAAATAAATACCATGTTTTACTTTTATTTTATTTTGGTATTGAAAATGGTTTTTATAATATTTTTATATCAATGTGTGGTATTGATATCTTGTGATTGAATGGTGGAAATGTTATGTTTCCTTTATGCATGTTTTATGTGATACAATTATGTTGAGGTTCTTGGGAATTATTATGAAGACGGGTGGTTCTGTGATAGACTAAGGGTGGGTGTGCCCGATATATCTCTCCAATGCATTGGGTAATGCGAAGGAGTGAAACGTTAATGTTTTTCCGAAGAGATTTAGGGAATATACATTGATGGGTATTCCAAACATAACCAGGAGGGTTACTCCCTATGTAAAATTGTTATGAATGCCTCAAGATACCTTTATGTCTTATGATTTCTATGGTTTATTCATGATTTGATGAGGTATGTTAATGTGATTATGTTTTATGGGTAAAGTAAGATTTCATTCTTATGTATATATGTACCAATGATTCCTTTCCATATTTTTATATCCCTTACTGATCTTTTTATGCTCATCCCATGTTTTTTTGAAATGTTTTTCACAGGTCAAGGGAAAGGTACATGATATGATGATAGTGTCAATGAAGTGTCAAGAAAGAATCCATGTTTTATTTTAAATATGATTTCATTGATGGGAAAGAATAATACTATCTTTATGTAACCACTTTGTTTATATGTAAAATGTAATTCAAGTTTTATGATCTAATTCTCTAAAACTCTAAACCCGAAAAGATCCTCAAATGTGTAATCTTGTAATAACTCAAGATTAAGTAAGGCTTAAGGCTGGGGCCTTATAGATGGATCAGTTCATGGATGATTTTCTCGAAAAATTATATGAGTTACCTCCAATAAGAGAAGTGGAGTTTATGATTGATGTCCTTCTAGGGACCAGTCTTATATAACTTCCATCTTACTGAATGTCACCTACTGAATTGCGGGAATGGCAGAGTTGGAAAAGTTAGTAAAAAAAGGGTTTATCCGGCCTATCACATCTTTGTCGGTAACACCGGTGTTGTTTGTGAAAATAGATTAAGGAATATTGAGGAACTATGTTGATTATTGTAGACTTAACCAAGACACAATAATGAACATATATCCACTTCCATGAATTGGTTAGATTTTCGATCAGTTGAGGGGATCCCAGTGGGTCTTCAAGATTTACCCGAGGACGGGATATCATCAATTACAGGCGAGGAAGGATGATATTCCTAAAAAAGATATCAAAAGTAGATATGGACATTATGAATATATGGTTATGCCCTTTGGTCTGACAAATGTTCCAATGGTGTTCATGTAATTGATGAATGAGATATTTTAGAGATATCTGGATTCATTTGTTGTGGTGTTTGTAGATGCTTTTTTGGTCTATTCATAGACAAGGTTGTAGCATGAGCAGCACTTGAAGATAGAGAAAGGGATCTCAAGGGATCATCAGTTCTATGAAAAACTGTCAAAGTGTGTCTTTTGGATATGGGAAGTTCATTTTCATGGCCATGTGATTTCTGAAAGGGGTGTTTCAGTTGATTTGGAAAATATAGAGGCTATTATCTAGTGGGAACTGCTAAATAATGTTTTTTAGATATACAACTCCATTGGTCTAGTTGGGTATTATCGAGGTTTTGATCATGATTTTTCAAGATTGGCTTCGCTGATGAAATCTTTGAAAAGATATAATGTTCCATTCCAGTGGAATGAACACTGTCAACAATGTTTTAAAGAGCTAAAGGATTGCCTTACATCATCACCAATAATGGTTTTTCCAAATCCAGGAAAATGGTACGTGGTGTATTGTGATGCATCAGGATCAAGGTTGAGGGCGTTCTCGTACAAGGGAATCATGTGGTTGTGCATGGATCATTGAAGCTGAGGTTACATGAGAAGAATTACTCGACTCATGATTTGGAATTGACAGTATTTTTCAATTCACTGAAAGTGTAGCATCATTATCTAATCAATGAGAAATTCATAGTATATACAGATCATAAGAGCTTGAAGAAAATTTTCTCACACCGGGATTTGAACATGAGGAAAAGTAAGCAGTTGGAATATCTCCAGATGTTTGATTCTGACTTGATGTACACACCAGGTAAGGGAAATTTTTAGGCGGATACATTAAGTAAAAAATCATATACTCAAGTGGTGAAAGAGGCATCAGACCAGTGGAAATTGATGCCGGTTATAGCTAACATGTGGTTGGAATGTGAGGACCATGGTGATATAGAGGTATTATTTCCGGTTTTGTGGATTCCTGGCTTGGATGGCCTGGTTAAATATGCATAGATATCTGATTTTGATAGTGTTACCATGGGGAAGAAACTCAATAGTGGGGAGAAAATTAAGGGTTGTCAACTGAATGGAGATTCAGTTTTGTGTTTTCGGATTCTGATGGTTTTACCATTATCTTTTTAGGAGGATCTTATCATGGAGTATCATCATTCCAAGTGGGAAGCTCATCCTATAATTCAGAAAATGTACAAAGCATTGAATGCGAATTTCTGGTGGGCTGGTATGAAAGAAAGAGTGGTTTGGTTCGTTTCGAGATGCTTGACCTGCAAGTAGGTCAAGGAAGAGCATCATAGTCCAGAAGGAATGTTGCAGTCTTTACCAATCCCTGTTTGGAAGTGGGTGAGAATAGAGATAGATTTTATCACAGGTCTCCCAAGAAAGGTTATAAAGAACGATGCCATTTGGGTGATAGTGTATTGGCTAACGATATTGTCCCATTTAATTCCAATTCGAGAATCTCATATGGTGGAGGATTTGTCCAAAATATATATCCAAGTGGTGGTAATGAGGAATAGTGTTCTAGTTTCGATTATATCTGATAGAGATCCAAGCTTCACATCTCATTTTGGGAAATTCTTTTTGTAAGCCCTTGGGACACCATTGACTATGAGCATGGCTTATCACCCTCAGACGGATGGTCAATCCAAGAGGACGATGAAACATTAGAGGATATGTTGCGGGCTTCTGTCATGGATTTTGGTGGCTCATGGGTGGAGCATTTATCATTGGTTGAGATCTCGTACAATAACAGTTATCAAACATCCACATATATGGCTCTGTTTAAAGATTTCTATGGGCGGTCATGTCGTTATCCACTATGCTGGGTGGAAAAGAGTACCATGATGGTTGGACAAAGCATTGTCCAGAAGACTACAGAGAAGATCAAGTTAATCCAGAAGAGAATGGAGATGGCTCAGATTCATCATAAATCATATGTGGATCATCGTAGATGACCTTTGTCGTTCGATGTGAGTGATCATGTTTTCTTGAGGATCTCTCCATAGATGGGAGATAATCGGTTTGGGAAGTAGGGAATGTTATATCCATGGTATATTGGACCTTTTGAGATTTTTGAGAAGGTTGGTGAGGTGGCTTATTATTTGGGTTTTCCAACTTGGATTAGTGCGATGGAAAATGTGTTTCACTTGTCGTAGTTGAAAATGTATCAGATGGATACGAGCCATGTTATTCGATGGGATCATGTTGACCTAGAACTGCATGCTTCATTGGTGAACATCCTAGCGCAGGCTGTGGATTACCAAGAGAACTTCTTGTGGGGTAAAAGCATTGTTTTGGTAAGGGTTTTGTGGAAGCATGGCCAGATCCAATAGGAGGCTTGGGAGTGGAATAATCAGATGGTAGAGCAATGTCATGACCTCTTTCAGAAAAGGGTGGGTTCACTACATTCATAGGATGGAATTTCCCATGGTGGGGAGAATTTAGCACCCTTATTTTGAGGTATGTAGCCTTTTTTTATGTTTTTTATTTGTCTAAATTGAATGGGATGTGTTGAGAAGAGGTTGGGAGAGTTTGGAATGGTTTTGAATACGTTCTGGGTCTTTTCTTAGGGAGCATAATTTGACCATGGTTAGGGGAAACCGTGCAGGTTCTCCGAGAAACCGTGTAGGGGGAGCAGTAGGATTGACATGTCCTATTCATAGTTTTCCAAACCGTGCAAGGAAACCATGCATACCCCTCCTCTCATGATAGTGGCATGTGCATGGTTAGTGCACAGTATGGAAATCCGTGCAAACTAACTGTGCGACCACTTAATGGAAGGGTTTTTAAATTCGGGCTCCTTAGGGCTTCACCTATTTTACTCCCAATATTCTCACACTCGAGCCTCACCTAGGATTTTGGGTTCTCAATGGTTAAAGTATCTCTCCCACTCGTTTTGGAAGTGATTCAAAGAGGATTCATAGTGTTTTGAAGGTGGTTTCTTCCAGGTAAGTCTCTCATATTGGTTTCATTTTGTTTTCCTCTAGATCTACATCTCTCTCTCTCTCTCTTAATTTCATAGATATACAAGTGATCCATGTATATGTTGTATTGTGTTTCCTTTTTTATATAAAATTTGAGCTTTTTGATGTTAGGGAAGGGGTCTTAAGGTGGTTTCGAGGTGTCGTTCACCCAGTTTGGAGTGCGTATGGGCGAAGGGACAATTTCACCAAACGCTAAGAGTGGGTGGCTTCTCTCTCGAGTCCACTTTGCAAGAACATAAATCTTTAATTCAATTAAATTGTGTTGATTAAAATTAACTATGTGTTTGATGTGAAATGTTTTTTGGAAATCCCTTTGGGGATGTTTTTTGGATTCTTTTTTGAAAAGGTTTTTTTACAGTTGAATGCTCTTGTTGATAAATTTTAAAAATTATATTTTAAAATTTGTTTCTTTCCTTGGGTTAAGGAAATGGTTCATGAAAATGGATTCTAATAAAGATTTTGTTTTATTGAATTGGGGTTTTGACATGGAAAATGATAAATGAGGGATTTCAATAAATGGGTTATTTATTGAAGTGGATTGACATGTGATGGAAATTAGTAATTTCATATTATTGGGGCCTAGGTGTGGTTTTTTGGTTATGTATTATTGAAATTTTGTATGAAAGGGGGAGTGATGTATCGCTATAAATGGTGATGGATAGTGGTTTGAAGAACCACAATATTGGACAGTGGCCGAGAAGCACTGCTAGATAAAAATTGGATGAACGGGATGGGCATAAGTCACATTGTTAAGGTTGCTTTGTTGTGTGTTTCGTTGAATAGATGGAATTTGTTGTGAAAATGTAAAATGTTGAATAGGATTATGGAATGGTAATTTGGCTTACCCTTGGGTTTCATGGATTGGTTAGGGGCCATGTAATGGTGTGTTTGGATTATTGGTAATTGTTAAATTGTTTAATGTTTTATATAAACTGTATTATATAAATGTCCTAACAGTTTCATCATAGTCGTGTGTGTAGGGATTTCATTTGGGGAAAAACTACCGAGTATCAATACTCACCCCCTGCTTTAGCACTCTGGTGCTTTTGTAGATGTCATATACCGAGACATAGATAATGGTAAGGCATCTCTTTACTAGTAGTTCATGGTGATGATTGGGTGATGTGTTGGTGAATAGAGCATGGAGCTTGGGGTGGAGTCATGGAGTGTGTATTAGTTTATTTTTTGTTTATTTTTTAGTCTTCTGCATGGTACTATGATATTATTTTGGACTATATTGATATTGGGTTGTATTGTGGAACTACTTTTCTGTTTTTGGCAATACATGCTTGAATGTTTTATTAACATGCATCATATAGTGGTTGTTAGTGGATGGTTTGGTTGGGTTTATCTTAAGGTCAAATCATTCCCCAATTAGTTCTCGATGCCCTCGGCATTTATTGCCATCCTTTTTCCCCGTGGGAATGTTGCTTAAGGCAAAGTGACCCTCACCGCATCCTCAATCCAATGAGGTAGGGGTTGGGTGTTACATAATGTTGTTTTTGGAAGGTGAATACTATAATGTAATGTGATGGGATTGGGAGGCCTGATAAGGATATTATATAGAAATAATTTCACTGACGAACTTTTTTATACCTTGGGTTTTATGATTGTAGTGACAATTAAAGACTTCAGCTAACGAAAAAATTTCTGATGATGGATATCATCAAATGCAATGAGTTTGTAAGTGAATATCCACAATAAGATGGAATGTGCATGAATTAGTTGTCTGGATAGAGAGATATGAATATTATACTATATATTTTAGTTGATATGACATTGGATACAGATGATTTCTGAAACCAATAAATGTACCACAACATTTCTCAGGTGGAGGTGTAATGTGTTCAACCACCTGGGAAACTTTATTAAAGATAAATGAGAATATATTCATATATGATGTCAAAATTTTAGTTTAATACTTTTAATCTTATAAATATAGATCATAATATAATGCATTCCTTGTGAAACATTGTTTTTCTAATTTTTGTACAATGTACATAAGATAAAACGTTGAACCAATGTATCTTTTTGTAATTTATTATTTCTTATTGTTCAAATTAATAAATGTTTGTTTCTATGTTGTTAGAAAGTGTTTATGATAGGTTAAACATAGTAGAATTAATTTTACTACATCAAACATCCTTTTTCCGACTATCTATTTTTTATATTTTGTAATTGTTTGATTACACATTGTAGGAGCACATGTGTGCAGTATCATCTAATGAACTCATGTTTTATTATCAAATTATTGAACTGTTTACAAATTTCAATAAAGAAGTATACAAGTTTTTTTGTTCAAAATTATGATATTTGGTAAAATTTACATGGATAAGTGTTATATATAATTCATATTTTTTGTGATCATGAGAATATATTTCAAAAAGATAAGAAATAGATTGAATTAAAATGATATATGGAAACAAAATTAGTATCTAGAATATATATATTGAGTAATATCTGAATAAAAATTAATGTAGAAGTTTAATTAGGTGGATTGAATCCAGATAAAAAAGATAAATATAATTTTGGAATATATATATATATATATATATATATATATAATGTAACTCTTATTAGTGAGATTATCATTGTTTTTGAATCATAGTCTTTAGAAACATGGAGAAAAATAATAAAACCTAACAGATGGAGGCATGGTAGGATATGAATGAGAGACCATAATCTCTGAACTCTGTGTTATTAATGAGGCAATAACTCTTAATGTTGTTAATAGAATGGATTTGAGTGGAAAACATTGTGTAATGACCCGGAATTTTGTAAATAAAATAATCCTTTTTTTAATTATAGGTATAATTATGTAATATGGTAATTAAATCTAGATGCTATTATTATTTTTTATAATGTAAAACTATATTTATTATACAATTAAGTTTAATATTTATTTATTATATATCTATGGAACATTGATCACATAATTATCATATATGTAGGATTTTAACAAATCAAAATCATATAGATAGTTGATGTGATTGCCTAAACAATTAGAATTGCACCGTATGAATCCCATTTTTCATATGATATAAGGGGGGTAAAATAACAATAATTTTCTTTTGACCAATCCCAATACATTATCCATCAACTTTAGAATTAGTGAAATAATTTACATGCATAAATTTAAGCTCATTGAGATCATGGCCCAAATTATGTTCGACAAACCACCCCATGAAAGTCTCACAATTACACAGATTAATCATAAGTATTTTCCTAGTGTATTAAAGGGATATGTATCAAGACACTAGATATATTATTGTTTACTTTATTTGTTTTAGAATAATGATAATATTTTCATTCTATTATGTTTACTTTATAAAATTGTATTATTTCTATAAAATAAAACACAAAGGGTATTTTTGGGTAAAATTTTAATTTAAATATTGATTTAATTTTGATGAATTAAGAGATATTTGAGATATATAATATTTTAATAAAATATCTTTACTAAATAATTTTATTATATATGAATCATCATATAATGTTTTTGATGTTAAATGTAATATTTGTAAGGGTTTGAAAACCGTTATTGTCAAAAAACATCATTTTTCAATAAATGTATATTACTATTTTAATAGTGAAAATGAACATATTTATAAAATTATTTATATAAAATTATATTATTTTTTTAAATAATTTTGTTGAAATTATCCAATGGATAATTTTTCATAATTCTATGAGGTAGTCAATTTTTTGGTTAAAAATTAAATACTATATATATATACTTTGTGTATTATGACATCATTATCATACCAAAGTAATGATATAAATACTATAAATGATATAAACAACCATCTATATTTTTTATATTTAAAATAATGTTATTTTATCTTTATTTTAATAATATTATAAATTTATTTCGAATCCTCCAAATCCAATAATAGGTTTTGTTTTTGGAAAACCATTTATTTAATAGTACGAATCACATCCACATAATAAAGGGTATTATTATATTATATTCATCCCTTTTAATGATAAATAATTATTACCCATCCCAATTTTCAAAAACCATGGTAAGAAACCATGTAATAGTTTTGGTTTTGGGTTGTTTTATTATGTAGACTACAAAAGCTAAATAATAAAGAAAGCCCCTATTTTTCCTATATAAAGAAACCAAATTTCCCATTTCACGTCACTCCAAATCATTGTAGAATGTATATATTATTATTTCCACACAATATATTAGTCATAAGGTTCCACCAAGCTCTTAAAAATCCCCTCCCAATAATTTGAAGTCACACACCCAACTAAGGGATTTCTTAATTATGATTTAAATTCAAGAACATATTTTTTGTTATTTCTATTAAATTATATTTTATTTTGTTGGGATATGTTCATCAATATTCCTCGTACATTAAATTAAAATTATAAATGATGAAATCATACTTTGAGTCACATTAATCATCTCATGAATATTTATTCACACCCTTTACCATGTGAAAATATATTTTTTATTGTTTTCTTCATTCAAGTTTCATCATTAACATATTACGTTAATTTAGGACATATAATGTTATGATATGTATTTCATGTTTCTATTACTTACCATTTTTTTAATTTGTTACAAGATAACCCCTTCTCTATCATCATCCAATTTTTTGGAATCAATATGGGACACTATTATATTGCCAAAATTTCATCAGGATTTTCCATTTCAAAACAATTATTTATTGAATACTATACCAATTTATAATCAAGGATTTTTGAATTTATAAACATATAACTTTTTATTAGAGATATATATATATCTATTCCACAATATATTATTATGGAATAATTAATGAGGATAAATGAATCAATGTATTATTATCTATGTGGCCCAAATAAGAATGATAATAAAATGAATGTGATGGGTGAACCCATAATTATATAGTACTCCAACGAACTGAGTAATTATTAGTCTCCAGATAATTATTGTTGTGATATAGAGTGAACCTGATTCCTTTATAGAACATTCCAACAATTTTTTCTTGGTAATTTATCTATGAACATTTTGTATAATGTTATGTTTTATTTTTCTCTGAATTTTCTCATTTTATGTTTATCATTCTATATCATGCCTTATTATTCATGTTCCTTTTATTCCATATTAATATTTATCTTTCCTAAAATTTATAAATTTTATTTTGTAATTCCATGTTTATTTATTTTCTAGGATTTATATGTCACACTTTTCTTATATATTTCCCCATATTATCACATTTAATTTTATGTTTGTCGATGTTATGTAATTTTTCAATAATGATGGGTTTTTCTTTTTAAAATTGTTATTTTATGTAACTAATTTCCAAATACAATGGAATTCATCATCATAAATGTTTTATTATTTTTAATAACATTTAATACATCATTTCTTTATAGGTAGTAAATAATATGGTTGTTATAGGAAGTTTCAATGGAAAAGTTTAGGTATTTTTGGGGATATTGTTATGAAAACTCTAGGGAATACCTTTGGAATAATAATAAGTATAAAGAAACATCTAAAAAATCTGATAAATATTATATAATTGTTACTTCAGGAAAATAAATCCTTATTTGCATACTACAAATGAAATTTGTTATAGCACATATTTACCATGGGATAACAACTTCGACAATGTGTACTAGTCCTTACTCGATGTATCTGAGTAAAAAAGAAATGGTCTATACTGTGAACATGGTTTGAAAATCCTAGGGTATATTTTTGGGAATATTAATAATCTCACTAAGAAACATTATTAAGTTAAAAATTTCCTATATTAATATATTTTTTTAAATAGATCATTGATAAAATAAATTTATGCTTAATAATTTATATGTTATGAAATAAATTTTATCTATAAACTATCCCATTATTGTCATTGTATTAACAATTTATGTGTTTAATAGTTTAAAATACTCATATCAAGTTTAGTATTTTATTTTACTCAGTGGCCTGAAATATTAGGAATCTGGTATAAATCAATGCATTGAGAAATGTGATGGCTTCCCCAACATGATACCAAACATGATGGGTGTGGGAATCATGAAAATAATTTTTATAATATCTCAGATAAGTTAGATTCTAAATAGAAACCTGGATCAAGAATATAATCCAATCCCCCCTCAAGGGAGAATAAATTTTGGATTAGTAATTAATGTGAAAAAGGCTTCTAACATTCAACGGATCATCTGATTCCTTAATCACAAAACAATGGATCAACTCCATTAAGAATATATTCTCAATAATTCAATGTTCTATGAAATATAATGTCATAGAGGATTATTATTTATAGGAGAGAGAAGATAAACTATTCAAGAAATTGACCATGAATACAATTTATGAGGAAGAGATCAAAGTGAGGTAGTGGAAATAATTCTGAAAAACCTTTTTGACGTATATTTTCCTTGTACTATTTTAAATTTAAATGAATTAATATTTCTATTCCCTCAATAAAAAGCATAAATTAATTTATAAATGAATTTGATATTAAATTCACAATTCATGCACAATATGCCTCTAACTTTGCCATTACCCTATAAGAGAGGTTAAATTATAAATCAAACATATACCTAGGGAATATTTATTATCCTTGAATCGGTATAGAGTGGAAATTTTTGGAACCTAAGGAGTTGAAGAAACAACTATACTATAATATGGTTAACGGTTTCATATGCCAATGTGCTTTACCATGAGGTGTATCAGTAATATTTTCAAGAAGAATGATGGGAAAACAAGTATTTATATTGATAATAATGATCTCAATAAGGTAACAAAAAATAAAAATTATTCTCTTCCATATATATTTTAATTGTTCAATCCAATAAGGGGAGAACAAAACATCCCAATGGAGGATCTTCGATTGGGATATTATCATGTTTAGGTGAAGAATTAAGATATATCCACGACTACATGTTATAAAAGGTATTGTCACTATGAGTTCATAGTGACTATTTTCGTACTCTCTACAACTCTATAAATATTAATGGACTTTATTAATTGATTATATATCAATTACATAAAAAATGGTTTGGTAGTATTTATAGAAGATTTTATTATATACCCATATACCAAGGAGGATGATGAGGATCATCTGAGAACATTCATAAAGAACTTTAGAAAGGGGATGTATTATTCTAAGTATTGAAAATATGGGTTCTCATTGAAGGATGTAACATAATTAGGGAATATCATTACAATAAATTGGATATATGTGGTCCCATAAAAGATAGAGTAAATTAAACAGTGGTAGAGGAAAACAACTATGAATGATATCTATAGTTTCCTAGGATTAGTTAGTAATTATCATCCACTTGTAAGGAATTTACTGTGATTATCAAACCCTTGAACCAATATTACCCGAATGGGTTTCATGGTTTCCAAAAATGATTAATGAGAAAATATCATCAAGGAACTGAAAAAGGTCATGAATTTAACAAACCAATACATGATATGGAGTTGGCTACAGTGATATTCTAATTGAAAATATGTTGTCAATATCTCTTTGGGGAGAGGTGTCAAATATATACTAATAACAAAATCATCATGGATATATTCATTGAGTGATTATATGAATATATGACCAATAAGATGGGTATAGATAATATAGGACTATTAATGATCAATTGACTACCATCCTGGTAATGAAAAATTATTAGAAGATACTATATGTAGAAAGGATAAAGAAATTATTTAATTAATGTGTATTGAAAGGGATATGATCTTCTTAGTTTTAGAAAGGATAGACATGGTATTCATAAATTAATGAATGAAATTAATCATTTCACATGTGATAGCTCAACCATCACTTCTGGGGATGTTAAAATTTGATAAAAAAATATGATTTGAGAATTTAGAAGAATGAGAAAAAAATAAGGAATGTGAAGTACTTAGAGTTCAATGTTAACGAATATGGTGTTTTAATATTTGGTAAATGACTATGTGTGCTGTAAAATCCTCTGTTAAATACTTTACTAGTGTATGATACACCTAGTTTTACTTTCTCCATTCACCCATAAATAAAATATGAGAATCGTGATCTCGAAGAGAACTATAGGTGAAACAACATGAAGAAGGTTATGACTAAATATACCTCTGAGTTCATTTTATGTTAAATTTTTTTTTCTTAAAGTCCAATGTATACATGGTGATTCAATGATTAACCATAAAAAATTGAAATGGGAATTGAACACCATTGTATTTTTCACCAAAAATTTGAATACATCTAAGGGAGTCAATGTAATATGGGTTCTGTTGGATCATATTACATAAACTATACATATAATTTCAATTAAAGATGACTTCTCACAAGATTATAATGCATAAATATATGTCATAGAAGAGTTAAGTCTATACGGAGTATCGTTATTTATTGTACTTGATGGAGACCCATGATTCCCCTCCATGTTCTGGAAAAGACTCTATCATGCTCTAAACACTATCCTAATCTTCATAATGGATTATCAACCTCAAAGTATTGTCCAATCTAATACGACTATTCATATAGTGTACGAAATGTTGAGAGAATGATTTATGAACATCAAAGAAGGATGGGGCCAACATCTTCCTTTAATATAATTGTCTTAAAACAAAAATTTATTCACAAGAATACAAATAGCTCTTTATGAAAATATTAATTGGAATAGGTGAAGAACACTTGTATGATGCAATGTTTTTGGGGAATGAAAACTACTAGGTCTTGTAATTTTTTAAGAAATAGTGTAAATGGTTAGGACTATTCATCTACCCCTTAAGGATGCTCATAGATCACAAAAGATCTCTAATGACAATAGTTGATGAGATAATTAATTTGAGATTAGAGACATTGTATTCCTATTTATATCTCCATGGATGAATTTCATCATGTCTGGGAATAACAGAAATTGTTTTCTAATATATATTAACCCCACTATAATCTATGATCACATGACAGTGGTAACCAAACAACATTCACTCCAACCTAACGTATCTCAAGTAAATGGTGCATTCTATGTATCCCAATTGATAATGTACATAGAAGCCCTAGAAAGTTTACTAAATCCAATGGTGGTACTATTAGGTAATGGTCTCTCATATAAATATCTGTCAGTGATGATTATAGAACATATGTACAATGATCTATGAAGATATACAATTCACCCAGAAAAAGTGTTAAGGTGAAACCATGTTTGATGAAGAGACATGGAAACTAGTGGAATAGACAAAGTAGTGTTACCCACATAAATTTTATTATTGGAAAAGTAAATTTTATGAGTGATATTTCATGAGGGGGAAGTCATTAAAGACCAAAACCCTTATAGATAAAAGTCCACTTCATAATTTAATTATATGTCTTATTATGTAATATTGTTATAGAAAATAGACAAACATATTTTTTTAATATATAAAAACATATTTAAAAGACTATTATGTATCATTACACTTCATAACATAATTGTTTAATAGTGATCGTAGGATTAGATAAATTGAGTGTTTTGAAAAATCCAATTGATTTGAACAATGGTATTTATGGCCTAAAATGCTTGGATCTAACCATATAAATCACATTTATAAGATATTAAAAGTGAGATAAAATCTCTAGGATCATTCCTAGATTATTACCAGTTTTAGATCCAATATCTTATATATGACTGAAACAATTCACTAGAGATGTTAATGATCATCTAGATCATGGCCCAAACCACGTATGTCAACCACTGAATGAAAGTCTCAATTTCGTGCACATTACACAAATAGAGTTTTCTAGTGTGTAAAAGGTATTTGTATCATGAACCTAAAAATATAATTAAGAAAATTATTTTTTATATAACATTTAATATGTTTTCTTTCGTCTGCGGTCACTTTAAAAAATATTTTTATTTAGATAAAATAAATCAAAATTATTATTTTTTGGTAATATTAAAATTTAATTATAAAATTTATTTTCAGGATTTTTTTTTGAGATAAAAAATATTTTAATAATTTATTGTTATTAAATAATTTGTATAATATATAAATAATCATATATATTTTATATAGTCAAATTTAGTTTTTGTAAGGGTTCAAAATGTGTTAATGTTAAAAATTACAGAATTTAGCAATAACTGTCAATTACTATTTTGAAAGTTAAAATAAAAATATTTAGAAACATATTTATATAAAATTATTTATATTTTTTAGGAATAATTGTGTTGAATTTATTCAATGTTGAATTATTAATAATTTCCTCTCATAGTTGAATTTTTGTGTAACAAATGTCGTCTAATTATACGTTGTCTATTATCAAATCATATGGAACCAAATGTGATATAATAAATACTATAAAGGGTATCAGTGAAAAAATATAGGTTTTAATTTTAGAAAATATTTATTTTATTCTTATTGTATTAATTTAGTAAAGGCAACATGAATATTCCTAATCCATTAATTTATTTTATTATTTTGTAACCATTTGATTGATAGTATGACTCAACTCAGTATAAAGGTTAATTTTTTTATGATATTACCTTAAACAGAAAACATAATTAGTACCAATACCCTCTTTTAAACGACATGGTCCATAAAAATGGTATGGTTTGTTGTTGGGGATATTTTATTATGTATAGTCAAAAAAATATATTATAATGAAATCCCCTTATTTTCCTATATAATCCCACCCACGATCTCATTTATCTTTACTAAAACTCATTGGATATGTACATAATATTACATAAAGTCTCTAGAGTCCTATATTGGTGAGAAACATCTCTAATTAATCCACTCTTAAACATTTCCAGTCACACACACACTTAAGGGATTTCTATCGTAGCACTTCTGTTCAATATATTATTTGAAGTTATGTCTCATAAATTGCATTTTCATATATTGGGATATGTTTTTCCATGTTTCCCATACATTCCATTTTATTTTTAAATTATGAGTTCTGATTTTCACTGTCATTAATCTTACCATGATTATTTATTTACACACATCACTATACTGAAATATAATTATGATTATTTTTTATTCAAGTTACTTTATTAATGCATACCTTTAATTTCCTTTTTATATTTTTTTTATATTTGTTAACATGTATCTATTATTGAAAATTTCAAATATATGGGATTATATACCCTATTCACTATAATAAACATATTTTGTGCATCATTATGTGATGTCATCATGAAGAACAAATTTCACCACCATTTTCCATGCCAAAACAGTTGTGTCAGGAATTCCATACACATTTACTATCAAGGTTGTTCACATTCATATGTACTTTTTAATAGTGACTAACATATATTAATTTCACACTACTTGTTCATATAATAAATTATTGTGATTAATGAATAATTTTTTTTTGATATATATGGCCCACTAATTCATAAAATGAAATGAATGTGATGGGGGAACCTAAAAATATATAGTCCTCCAATTTATTGGGAAATTTTACTCTGAAAAAAGAAAAAATTTGGGATTGGTGTTTAAACATATTCTTTTATGGGAATTTATATATTATAACATCATTTAGTGGTTTTCTTAAAAAAATTATATTATTTAGTGTTTTATGTGATTACCACAATTCTCATTTTATTATTTCCATGGTATATCATGCCTTATCATTATTTTTTCTTTCAATACACCAATGATAGTACTATTTTCATTAATGTGATGATTTATTTATTTATTTAAATTTTTATTCCCATATTAATATATATTGATAAATCCTTTCATATGTATGTCCACATGTTATCAGATTCAATTTTATTTCTATGCTTGTTAAGGATGTTTACGATATAGATGATGTTTTTCTATTTTTACAATCATTACTTATTATCGATAATTCCCAATGAAACAATATTTATTGATAATTGGAGTAGTATTTATTATAATATTATGTAATAAATAATATATTAATGTGTAATAAAGAATATGTGTGTTATATTATGTTAATTATTTTACCACGATTTGAGTAAGATTGAAGGAGTGGAATATATTTACAAGGATATTGTGTTTTAAATCCTACTTCTCTCATATTTAATGGGATAATGTGATGGCATAATCATGATGGTATAAATATAATTTATAATAATAATATTATATCTAATGACATTCAGATTATTATCATGTTTGTCGAAAATAAAAGAATAATGGTCTATAAACAATCCAGTATTGCACTTTCTAGCATCCCTGCTTCATGTAAGTAATGATTCCATAATGTTCATTATGTATGCAATGATTCTAGTTGATGTTTAGGAGTTCATAGAAGACTTTTTTATTTTTTTAGATTTTATAAAAGTTAATGGTTAGATCAGGGTTACAGGAAACCCTAAAAATCCAACTAGAATCTATAAAAAGTGAGATAGAGGGCACTGGGATGTAAAAATGATAGGCACATGATATGGCCAAAAATTGTAGCCAACCAGGAGAAACCGTGAAAACATAGACATAAATATTTTTCATGTTTTGTTCATGGTTTCTATAACTATTTGGGCCACCTGTGAAAGGTTCCCATTATTGATGAGGCTAGCACATAGTGCTTTATTTTCATAATAATGTTTCAGATCATGTGTTGTTTAAGAAAAATATTTGAAAAAGATGATATTGGTCAGGATTTACATTTCAAAACTCATTTTCCTCCATTTATACCATAACATGATAATTAATTCACCCAAAGGCTGTGGAACCTTTATCAATCAAATGAAAAGTGATCTTTAGGTGTTTTACAGTGTGTTGAATTACAACTACCTTGTACAATTTCCATATTTTTTGTTTTTCATATTTCATTTATATTTACAATATTGCCTATCTGGATTTCGTATATCTAGTTTTATGTATATAAATATAATGTGTTTTATGCAATTAATTTTTATTTTATCCCTTTTTAATTCATGGGGAATTTATCTAGGTCATGATTTTGTAGATTCAAGCTAGTATTGTGGGTATTTATTTATAGTTATTCATTTTCTCCATATTTTCTAAGGTAGGTTGTGGCACTCTCAACTCTTCTTATTTTATCACGATAGTTTATTTTCAAATTTTTTAAATTAAAAAAATTTGGTGTTAAATTGTTTTTAAAATCATGGATAACCGCATCTTTATTTTTTGTTTGAGTATTTATTGTAATTTTGGAATTTTGGTTAATAGTTTTTGGTTTTCATTATTTGAAATTTATTATTTTAAATAATGGATTGGTTGTATTTATGAAATTGTTTTTAATAAAAGAAAATTTTTATTTTGATATAAATGAACTGTTGATTTGAAATATTTTTTTCATTCATGGTTTGAGTGATACCATGACATAGTAGTGGCATTAAATAAGAGTCATGTACAATTTTGGTACCAAGGGACATGACATTGGATAAGCTGAATGTTTCATTAGGTCACAAGATGATTAGAAACTTTGTGAAAATATACTGTATGGATGAGAAACAAATAATGAATATTTAAAATTCATAAAATGATTCATGTGTGTGTGTGAATCATGGATTTTGAATTGAATAAAGAATGACAAATGTTTTAAATAATTGTTGGTTATTTTACTTGGAAAGTATTTTTGTACCAAAACTTTTGGCTTTGTCATAAATTATTTACATATTTGAGATGGTTTTATGAAAATTGTTTTATAAAAATGTGATAACTTCTTATATCATAGTGTATTTTTTAGGGATATAATTTTTTTAAATCCTACCGAGTTTCATTACTCACATATTATTTGGAATGTTGGTTCATTTTCAGATATTGGATATCAAGACACGTGTACAGATAAAGAATTAATTTATTTAGAGGTGGTTCATGATACTTGTTTTTTATTTTGGTGTTGGGGTATGGATAATGTGTTGATCTTGGAGTAATTCTTATTGTCATTAATTTTTTTGTCTTTTGTTGTGTACTTTGATATTTGTAGTCTTACACTATGGTACTATGTTGTAGTATGGTTTTTATATCAATGGTATATTATGTTTATTTTTTAAAATTTCTATCATACATCATGTAGTATTATTTTAGTATGGAATGTTTGGTTGGGTTTTTTTTCTCAATAGGGAAATCTTCCTCCAACTATTTGAATCCCAATGAATTTATTTTTCAGTTTTTGGTGCCATAGTCATGTCTCTTAAGGAAAAGTAGAAATTCAACCTCATCCCAATCCAATGAAGTTGGGAGATATATTAAAAATGGAATCATTCATGGAATTCATTTTTATATATTGTGTCGAATTTTTCAGTGGTTGACATGCATGGGATATTAGTCTTGGTAAGTCATTGGATTGGTTAACTTTTACCAGTCCTGGAGTTGATATTAATTCTATTCTATTCATAAACAATGTTTGGTAAAAAGTATTAGTATTTCCATGATATAAAATTTAGAGCGTAAACACACACAACTAACCACTTTATGAGGAACATCAACTTATTAAAAGTTAGTTAAATAATTTTTTTGGATTCAATAATAGGAATTGAAGTCACATTTTATGGAATTTAGATAATGAGACTAGAATGACATGAATTTTAGAAATGTTTTCCCACTATGATAGAATATTAATTATGTGTACTGTTATACAATTTTGTAGAATGGTTTTGATTTTTTACTACTATTTTTTTTTCAAAAGTGTGATTAATAAAATAATAGATATGGGTATTTGGAAAATGGATGGATTTTTTAATATAATAGTTTAATTTAACCAAATATATAACGAAAAAAATTATGAATTTTGCACACAGTTATTTTGATAGTTTTGATCTAGAATAATTTGAAATTGGTATGCCTTTACCATCAATATAGTGAGACTTATAGTGATTGTGTTTTTAGAAAATGGAAGATATTTGGAATCACAGAAAAATAGAGGTAGATACTTGTAATATGGTTTCACATGATCCACATCTAAAAAAATAGCTGGTTCATAGTATTGTTTCTGATTTTTAGGTTGTCGATAGTGGAAACATGAGAGATGAACCATGGAAGGTTTATCATTCCATACATCTCCAATATTATAATTCACATATATTTTTTGTTTATTATGTTTTAGAGAAGGAAGAGGTGTGGGTGCATAGGATAAATAGAATCATAGATTTCCATAGTACACCATCATAACTGAATGTCAAGCTGGCATTGTATATTCTGGATTACATTTCATTCCATTGTTGGTATTTACGTTTTCATGATAAATTAGACCATGTAATTAAAAGAATATTTTTTAATTGTTTTTCAATGAACATTTTCATCCTCATATGTTCAAGATTACAATAATGATGAATTTATTCATCATGAAATAGCTATGGCCCATAGTGATAGAGTATACTACTAATTTTAACATTGTAGTCTACATTGGATAAAATTTTTATTCTAATGCATCATAGAAGGCATGAATCATTTAATTGAGGTTGATGATGGTGATTCACTCTAATATTTTAATTATCTATATTATATATTATATAGAGATGATAAATAGAGATAAGGGTGAATAAATGGAAATATAAATCACTATAGTTGGTGGGAGTAAGTTGATACCAACTGAAAATATAGGGAACTATAGTATTGGGAGAAAAGAAAAGAGGTACACATATTTACATTGTATGAGCATGTCATAGAACCAGGTAGATGGATTAGTAAATCAATGTCCATTAAAAGAAATAAAAACAAGTTGCCTCCAATGTGTTTTATTCAACCACGTGATGAAAATGCGTACAACACCAACAACAACATTTCATAATTATAATTAGATGGGTATTGTTCATCTCAATTATCAATGTTCTCTAATTTTGGATGATTTGTAAACTTTTCATGTTTTGAAGTTTTTTTATTCATCGATAATATGAGGGGAGAAAAATAATCCTCATTAGTAGAATAGGGATATCCATGGAGATTCAAGGAATATCATAACTGCACAAACATGCCAATGTCAACATGGAAATAAATGAAATGGTTCTACGAGAAAAATGTTTTATGATGATAAGAATGTTATTTTATGTGATTAGTGTGGACCATAAATTGCGATATGTAAAAAAAATTTAATTACAACCTTATCATATAATTTTTTGATATAAGTTTATCCATTATTTATTAGATTTTTGTGATGGTGATTTGATAAGATTAAATTTTTGTATGATTCCCACTATTTAGATACTAAAACACCTCATGGTCAATGAAAATGTTGATACATTATGTGTAAATCATGTTCTAAAACTTTTGAATGAGGTATGAAAATATGGGATTGATCAGTACTTAATATGGATGTAGTTGACATAATATTGGGTATATATATGTTGAAAATTCTATAGGATCATATTGACTATTATACTATAATTTTTAGTTTAATGACTGATGATGTCATCATACATATCCACATAGGAGTATAATATATAAAGGTATTTGAAAGGGGAATTTATAAACAATCAGTTCAAACGATCTAATACCTGTTGGTAGCATTATCTTTATAATAAATGGAAGAGATCTAGAATAACTGTTTCTAGAGTTTTTTTATCAGTTTGAGGATGTTTTTGTAGAAAATTTATTAATTTTTTCATCAATAAGATAATTAGAGTATATGATAGATCTTATTTCATAGATCACCCCTATATCCCTTCTATCATTTTAGACGGAACAAATATAATTATGTGAACTAAAATAATAGTTGGTGGAACAGAAAGTCAAGTGATTCAATCATCCTTTTGAATCATGATGCGATGCAGTAGACATATTTTGAAAAATGGTTGATGAAACTCTTCTTCCATGTGTGGATTATCATAAGACTAAAAACGTTATGTTAATGATTCATTATCTACATACACACATTGATGATCGGTTCGATTAAATTAAGGGGTTCTCAATGACTCCAAAAAATTTACATGCAATCAGGACATCACCTAGTTTGGGATTGGAAATAGGATATTTCAATGAAATAATTCAATAGTATATATGGTCATTCTGAGTATGTGGTAATGCCTTTCCATTTTGAAAAATTAAAAATAGCCACTTTGGAAGTGATAAATTGGATATTTCATAAGCATATGGATTGTTTTGATGGTTTTTATGGATAAAATATTGATGTATTCAAGGACATGGGTTGAGCATGAGCGATAAATATCAACATTGTTCGGAATCATAAACTATCATTGTTTATATGAATATATTTCAATGTATTTTTTAGATTAATGAGTTATGTTTTCATGTTAATGTAATATCTTCAAAATTTGTTTCTATAGATCCAATAATAAATAGGTTTCTATTTATTTGAAACTACAATGTAATGTCTTCTAGATACGTAGTTTACTTTTGTTAGTTAGATATAAACAATATTTGTTTACAATTTTTCACAACTATATTCACATATGAAATATTTTTCCACTAAATTTGATCCATTATAGTGGAAATATAAATGAAATATATATTTTCAATATTTTATAGTTCTAATTAATATATCAAAAATCATGATTTTTCTAGGATCAGAAAAAGGGTACATGGTGTATTTTTATGCTACTGGATCTGGGTTAGGATATTTTATTTTGTACGGAGCCCATTTTGTTTTTTATATATTAAGAAGAAAATGATTCATGAGGATAATTAATAAACACAAGATTTACCGTTGAATGTCAAATTACAGTTATTGAATACATTGAATAATTACCATATTTTTGAGAATGTCAGTGTTTTTACGAATCATAAGTCCTTGAATCAGATGTTCTCACATTTTTAATTGATCCGGAGACAATGATTATGCATGTAGTATGTATAAATGATTGATTATGAATTGATGTATGCAACGGGTAATGGATATTCAGTGGTGGATGCATTAAATCCGGGAGACCCGTGATAAAATTCAAGAGAAGGCATAATTTTTCAGGGGTACTGCAGCAGTCTCGTAGCAGGTACTGTGCTGTAATGTAGCAGGTACTGTAGCGGGAAGTGCAGCAGGCACTGTTTGGCACTATAGCAGCCTAAAATTTTCCATAGTTTGGGCCTTTGGGCCACCTATTTGGTCCCCCAGTCCTTTAAGGTCATCAGTATACACAATTCTTTTGGGACGTTAAGGGCGTTAGGCCATGTCAAGGCCTTCGGGCCACCTTAAGTAAAGATGAAAACCAGAAAACCTACAAGGATCAAGATCTATAAATGTATGAGAATAGAGAATAAACAATAGTAAAATCTACACTGATTGCATGATTGAGAGGTTATGGAACCTGCCATCGGGACAAGCCTGTGCATTCATGGGATTCCAAGCCAAATAGTCATGCGATGGTGGAGAGCTGATTTCACTATAAAGATGTATGGGAGAGGCAGTTCTATGTAATAAGTCTGTGTAGTATGTAATGATTTAATACAACAGGCAATGAGCTTCTATAATTCATATAGTCCATGTAATACTTATTCCAAGAGGCCTTTTAAGGGTTCCACCATAACCCTTGAAAGGTGGTTTATCAAAATAAATAAAAATTGAAGGCCTTCTGGCCATTGGAAGTGGAAAATGAGTGGATTTCAATGTCGAACCACGTCGACATGATATAGGAATTTCAAGACCAATTTGATGTTTTTGATTTCATTTATATTTATTAATTTTTTATTAAGAGGATATAGTTAATGATGTATAATAATATGATTCATAATGAAATTCAATAAAGTCAAAAATCAATAGTGGGGAAACTATTGAGGGAGGGAGGCTAGAAGATAGTTTAGTTCTGTGTTTTTGAGATTTGATAGTCATACCTATTTATTGTCAAGAACATCTACTTCATGATTACCACATTTTGATATTTTTTTTAACTATTGAAATATAAAAACTATATATGTTTTTGAAATAACATTTTTGTGGTTCCACATGAAAAGGATGATTAATGAGTTATTTTCGAGATTCATAACATGTTTGTAGGTTAAGGGAGATAATCCATGAAAAGTAGTTATGATATAATCCTAACCAATCCATGTTTGTAAATGAGAACATATAGTCCTAGATTTCATAAAAATTATCTAATGAATAGTTTGAAAGCATGATTCCATTTGTGTGGTAGTGGATCAACCCACAATGTTGTCCCATTTTGTACAAATTATTAAATATAATACAGTGGATGACATATCAAATATCAATATATGATATGTCATAAAGAGACATGAAATACTAGTTTTGAATGTGTTAGATAGATACATGAGGTATATGTATCATTTCTAAAAATATTAATGGCAGTCCCATGGGGCTCAGAAGACCATGAGTATGGTGAACCATAATTAGTTGAATGGACAATATCAACTGATGATACAAATATTTTAAGAAATTATGTTAGATTGTATAATGAATTTTATGGCTTATGGGTGGAGGACATACATTTGATGGAGTCATCATATAAAAATAGTTATCATTCCACAATATGTATTTCTCATTTTGATAACATTTGTGGGAGTCCTTGTGGTTCTTCAAATTTTTTCAGGGGAAATATGTTATATTTCACAGGTTTAGTTAATCCTCATATAATATTTGATGGAGAAGATTAAATTCACAATGAAAAAGATGGAATGGTATCAATGTCAACAAAAATAATTTATAAATCATAAAAAATAATCATTTTTTTAGGTGAGTGATCATTTTCTTTTTGTAATTTCTACATGGATTTCACATAATCATTTTTTAAATCATGAAATGTTATCACCTCGATACATAATCCAATTTTAGATATTTTAATATTTTTATGATGTGGAATATTAGTTTTCATTTCCCCCACAGATCAATGGAATTCATAATGTGTTACAAGTATCCGAGTTTAAAAAGTAATGGCCAAATCCTAACCATGCAATTCGATGGGATCATGTTGACCTAGATCAAGATGCTTTTTTGGTGTATGTTTATGTCCAAATTGTTGATAATAAATATAATGTATCATGTGGTAAAATCATTTTTATTGTGTGGGTTTTGAATAATCAAATTCAGATTCATGAAGATATATTGGAATGTGAGAAAATGATCACGAAATTTCATGAACACTTTCGAAAAAAAAATTTATACATTTCATTGATGGAAATTCCAGCGTTAGATATAATTTAGAACCACTTGTTTCACCTAAAAAACCATAAATTTATGATTTTTTAGAATGTAAGTAGTTTGGGGAATGTTTAGGAGGTTTGGGATGTATTTCCAAATGTTATTATGTGTTTAATAAAGGTTCATTGTTCGAGGATGGATATTGGAATCCAACAAACTCTTTCAAGAAACCGTGCACAACGATAAATGGTAAAATTATAAGGTACATGGTTTGATGCATGGTTTTTCAAAAAAATGATTCCACCCAATAAAAACCCTAAAACATTTAGAGAGAGATATTTCATGATTTAAAAATAGTTTTTATTACATTTTGGGCGAAAATTTTGTTGTTCCCCTTGAGGTAGAGGCTGGTGCACAGTTATCTCATTGTTTTCCTAACTGTGCGACCAACCGTGCATCATTTTAAAACAAGAACCTATGAAGTTGATATAGGTATAAGATATCTTTTAACCCCTGATTTTCCAATTATTTTTTACCCAACTCAATAATTTATCTTCCCAATGTCTATTGAACCATTCCCCTATCAAATCAGACGTGATGTAGAGGCATTTCATGATGCGTTGAATCTCGATTCACTTGTTATGTAACCTTTTTTTGATAGTCTAAAAAAAATTAGATCGACTTTATATTCTACCTACGTTTATTATATCTAGAAAATTTATGATATAAATAAGTATTTTGATTCAATTCATGGATATTTTTGGACATTATGAAATTTAGGGGACGATATCTAAGTTGGGGTTTTTGAGATTCAACCTGGTTTTGAGCACGTTATAATTCTTTTCATTGTTTTCTCCATATTTTTCAAGGTATGAGACTTCAATATCGACTCCAATTAATTGAACACTAAGTGTTAGTTTCAAATTGGATATGTTTGATGAATTACGTATTGAAATTGATGTGGAATTTATTATATAAACCCTCTTTAGAGGTTGATTGAATGTGTTGTAGAATTGTGGAATTATTGTGAAATGTTCTTGGTTTAATTTATTATCAAATATAGATTCATTAGATTTATTAAAATAGTATATTCTAAATTATTTCAATAAATAATTATTTATTGAAATAGATCATAATAGTTTATTTAAATGGTTTTGGCATATATTGAATTTTTGAGCTCATGCTATCAACATAGACCTTAATAGGGGGTGTCTACAATTTGGGTATAAAGGGATATAACCCTAAATAAGCGGATTGTTTCATTTGGTAAAAATTATATTTTTCACATTGTGATGAATTATTGGATGGTATTGAAATTTCCCATGAGTAGGGTGATTTCTTAGAAGCATGCATGTGTTGGTGTGTGTTAGTGAATCATGGAATGTGATTTCCAAAAATAAATGTGAAATTTTTTGATGAAATGTTTTTTTGATTCCATGGATACATTTTTTGTATGAAACTATTATATATATATATATATATTACTATTCAAGATGGTTTTATATATATTATTTCCTTTACATGTTATTACTTTTTATATCTTAGTGGTGTGTGTAGGGATGCAATTTGGGGGGAAACATACTGAGTTTTATTACTCATCCGGCTTAGGAACATGGGTTCTTTTTTCATATATTTATCACCAAGGAACACATATAATGAAATTATAACATTTATTTAGTGGTTCATAGTGATACATGGGGTGTTTTGTTTTTGTGTTGGTTCATGGGGAATGTGTAGATCTTGGTGTTATGTTTGGAATCATTGTTTTTCTAAGTTGTGTATTCAACTTTTTACATTGAAATTTGGAGTCTTGAACTATGGTACTATATTGTAGTATGTTATTGGTATAAATGGTATTAAATTGAGTTTTTTACATTATTATCATGTATCATGTAGTATTATTTTTTAGATCCTATTTTATTGTGTTGATTACTTTATCAATGTAAAAAGTGTCCCCTAATTTTATATAATTCCATCGAATTTAACACTAGTATTTGGATCACTGGGGATGTCTCTTATGTCCATGTTGTAATTCATCCTCCCCTCATGATAATGACGCAGGGATGAATTTTATAGATTGAATACTAATGGAAGGTAATTCTCACAAACTAGGATAAATAGTCAAATACCTGAGGATAAGAATCAGGAGAGGAGTTGAGGAATGCAGTTAGGTCAAATTATTAATTTCATTCCTTATGGAATGTGTGTAAACCTCCATAAGATTCTCATAAAAAATAATTATTTCACTGTAAGAAAATAATTTTTATTTCAAATTATGTTATAATTATAGAGAGATGAAAGAACTAGTATCTCTTGGTCAATGATATTGTAGAGTTATGGGTGGTTTACTGTGGTTCATTATTCATCTAAAAAAATAACATAGGTCCCTGGATAGATATTCTTATATAATTATTGTAATTATTTGTTAGGTGGTTAATAGTGGATTAGAAGACTTATAATGGGGGTGGTGTGTAAACATGCAGATGTAGAATGGTTGTTTATGATTATTGATAATTTTGAGGAGTTTTCCTTATATCTAGAAGAATCTCATCAAAATGGTTCATTTGGATGATCCTAGGTATGGATTCCTAATTTTTTTTGGAGTCTAGAATGTTACATTAGCTTCCATGGGTGTGGGGAAGCCTATAAGAGATGGATCACACTTCATAAATAGAAATTAAGATGGGAATTTATTATCCAAAATATAAATATTAGAATATAAAAAGAAAATTATTTATAGTTTCAGCAACCTATGTTGAAAGAAAATTAAGGATTAAAAGTAAAAATACATAGAATATCATGATCAAATATTAATTAAAAATTGTGATGGTTCTGTATATAGAAAAAAATGATCATTTCATTCAATTTTAATAGATGATATATATGATTTTAGATGATGAAAATATTTCACGTGGATGTTTGGGGGGGGGGGGGATCTCCAGCATCCCATCATAGGGGATCCATTTTCATTAGAAAATTATTTAATTTAGAAATATAGAATATATATGTGAATTTTATTTTTCATACATCTAATATTTTCAGTTCCATTTTGTTGTGGAATGACGTGGTGCAATTGTTTTGTGGTTGAATGTTAATTTAGTTTGTATTAGATATTACTGGTGGGTATAATTTTAGAATCATACAATAATCCAATAAGAATAAATGGATACAGATATAAAGAATATAATATAAAATAATATAGTAAAGTGAATATCTATAGAGAATGAATATGGATTTTAAAGATAAATAATGACATATGTGTGTGTGATTTTGAATTCTCAATTCTATTTAGGTCGAATTAATTGATATTATAGTATACATAGAAAATAGAAGTATATTAGCTACTATGGGAAAGCATTACTAGATTTTTTATTTAATAGGAATCTACCAAAATATTGGTACCTTAAAAATTTTGTAAGATGATCATATTGATATACAATGTAGAGATAGTTTGGATGAAACATAAAATTCTTTGTATATTTTGGTATATGTTAATGAAAGCATCTATTTTAAAATATTGACTGATGTAATGTTCCAATCATTGGATATAAATTTTTCCCATCAATTATATAGCCATATGAAAGGAATAGAATTGGGATGAATTAGAATATGAGAGGAGTATTTCAAATACTAATTTTCATGATGATATTGATGATTAAATAAAAAAATAAAAATTTTTGGTGACACCACATGTCAGTATAAATCCATATGATTCTTGATAAGAGTAACATACGTAATAATTGTCAGGGTCTTCTAAATATCAATTTACAAATAATAAAAGTTTAGAATTCATAAGTAATTGCACTGAATGTAAGTGAACTAGATATTTTTGGACATTAAATATCTAAATTTCATGATAAGGTATGAATATCTTCTAGATTTTTGTGACCAGTATAAGGGAATATAGAAAATATAAATTTTTTACCTCTTACAAATTATAGGTTACACAAATTTTCAGATGATTATGTTAAACAATGTGTCTCAATAATGTGAGAGTCGAAGATGAAATAGAAATGAATTCCATATCATTCAATGGAATTATCCTAATCACTAATCGACCAGAATGATAAAAATTGTCGATAAAAAATAATTTTTAATTTTTAGGAATATGTTTATAGAATTCAATGATATAAATCATGAATATTGGTGGATGTACTAAAAATAAATTGGGAAATTTAATACTCATAATAATTATCATTGGTAGTTATGTAACTTTTATATGAATTATAATGAGATTAGATTCATAAGACTAACTACACAAGCGAAAAATAGATTCAATGGTTTATTTTTATCACACGTACTTCGAAAATAATATCTACATGATGAAACTAAATTGTTTGGAAAATCATCATAAATATGATCATTATTATATGTTTAATTTAATCCACTCTAAAATGAAACAAGATATAAAAATTTTTGTTTAACCATTAATAAAATAATAAGTTAACAAGGATTCTTAGGGTGTTACTCCATTCATTATTACTTTCAAAATTCATGGAATGAAGGGAAATACACCCAAAAATGGTGGTTTGGTTTTATGGTGAAATAAATTCTACAGATTATTGTAGATGAGAATCATTATCGATAAGATTTTTTGACATGACATGAATTTTTTAGTGATTTTTTATGGTAAATATAAAATTGTTTGGGTGTAGGGGTAATTTTTAAAGTCATATTTACTTTTTGAATTAAAAAATTAGAGTGTCATTTAATTTTGTTAGATGTAGGAAATGTGTAGATTTGATGATAGGGATCACATATGGATGTTAGATTATTAATGGATTCCAAATCATTGAATTCAATTATTGGTGATATAACACCAAGTATACATTTTCATTATAATGTGTTATGTATGAATTTTTCATTGTTTATATGGTGTTATGATGATGTAACTGAAACCATCAAGGTCACTGCATAGCATTTCTTATTCAGTATACCTTCAGCCAATCCCCTTATTTATTCTATGATGATTGTTCATGAGAAATCATGGTCAAGAATCCTATAGAGGAGAGTAACGTTCTGTTGGATGTCATTGTTCAATGACCACATCCATGGGGGTTCATTGTGGTGGGTTCCTAGGTGGCCAACCACTGAAATCCCCCATGAGGATCACCGTTACAATGTTCCTTGATCAATTCTTAAAATAGAGGATGGGTTTCATGAGCCTACAGAGGCCACCCACAAACTGGTCACATGATTTGACCCATGGAGATGCCTACAGAGAATTACCTAACTCCATGTACTCAGAAAATAGTTCATAGTAATCATGAGATATTCTTTATGTAATGGTTTCACAAAAGTGAATATTTGAAACAGTGGGTTTTTAAAGAACCTAATATGATATCACCATACATTTGTGTGTCATCCATTAATATATTCAAATCAATAATACAACACATTCAATAAAAAATTTAATCAAATTATTAAAATAACCACATTCCAATTATTAAAGTATACAACGTAACAATCACTTTAAAAATAAAAGTTATGTAATGGGAATTCATTGTAGAAATATAATGTCAACATAAAACCCTATAAATTTATCCAAAAAATCCATTGAACTGTCATTGTTTGACATATGGAATCAACAAACCATCATGTGACCTCCACATACACCATAAAAAGTTGGCATGTGTATTAAACAATCCAAATTAGCACCAGTATGTATCTTTATCATATAAAATAAGTGGTGTATACACCAAATATTTGTATAAGGTGTCATAATTACACGTTCATTTGTATCCCACCAAGTCTTACACAAATATTATTTGATAAAAAATATAATTCATGATTTTTTTTGAACAAAATATATATATGAAACGATGTTTTTATCATTTAAAGGAAACCAAACCCCATTTTTTAATTGTCATTTAATGAAATGATCCTTTAAAATTAAATTTTATATATATATATGATATTTATTAGAGTTCACCCTATGGTAAATATGTCTATGGATACCTTGAAACTTAAATCTCAATATAACATTTTCAATAGATGTGATATACCATCACTATCTATTGAGGTTCCTAAATAAACTACTTCACTATTTCAAGAGACTTACCAAACTTGTGGGAAAGACCAATTCTTGTCCAGGTTATCCAACCCTAGAACATAATTCTTCTTGTGAGAATTATTTTTTGCCTCCTAAATCGATAATTGTCCAATTTACATAATAAGGTTTATATTAGGTTAAAAATTACACTCCAAATAATTTATTTATGTTTCTAAATCATAAAGGATTTAAATTAATATCAATTCTTGTTTTCAAAAACATAAAAAAGAATATATAATATTTTTCATAAATATTATTAAATAAATACATTTATTAATAACTAATTGTAAAGAAAAAAAATGTGATAATATAAAACCATCTACCATAATCATTATTATAGATTATTCAGGGAAGAAAAAAACATGAAAAGGAGATAAAATCCCTATAGAAACCAAACAAAATATCTAAAATTCAAAAAAATGTTGAAAATTAGGGCATGGGACCTTAGACTTCCATGTAATCATGTGAAATGGAACACCACTAACTAATGGAGGAGTAACCCAGTAAATATAAGGTAATATACTTACATGATGATTCCTATAATATCTGTGAAGAACCCATTAAAATGAAAACATATAGTTTTGGGAGATGTCATAATTCAATGAGGAAAGGTAGAATTTGGGTAGGAGATAAAACTTTTGGTTTTTTATATTAATTAGGTAAGGGATATGAAGTAATATATTTATTTTTTAAATCAATTATTATCGCATCGTATTCTGTCATGACTTTCCAGACCATTCTCCAGACATCCAGGTGCCACTTCATTCCCTAGAGAATATTCATCATTTTCTATCACGATAATGGAAACCACAATCTAACTCAGTATAGAACCAATATCACCCATATTGTATGATATTCATGGTTTTCCACACAATTAGTAATAATTTTATGTCAATTGGTGGAATTTTAATATATTTAATTAATAAAAAATTTATGGGAGGAAAACCTAAATTTAATAATAAGGATAAAGTATTAAAATATAATATTAGTCACCTAAAAATAACATTATCGGTATGAAAATTATCACAACTTTATTTATTTTTGACCCTTATAATTCATCTTGATTATTGTTCAATGAAAAAATGAATCATTTTTCGCCTAAAAATTTCATTGCACTCTCATGTATCATCTGAACAGGATCAGTGTTTCCACACTATATGATGTAACAAAAAAACTACATATGAATCACTATTACAAATGAATTAATGTTCATTATTATATTCTTATTAATAAAATTTTCTGACTCTAATATGAAATCCACTTTGTCCATCTCATTTGACAGGTTAAATTTACACATCATTCATAGAGATTTATAAAAAAGTCCACGGATTTGTATTAAAAGAGATCAAAAATAATATATATATATATATATATATATCATATAAATCCTATATTGTTATCATTTGGGATACTTCATATTTATGATAAAACATGACTTTCTTACCCAATCTTCATTGTGAAAAAAATGGTGATGCTCTTTTGATCAACTTGTTACCTAGTGATAATACCATGGGACACCGACAATGATCCATATACGATTTAGGCATATATGGATTTTTCATCAAGTACTATCAGGAAATATTGATTGTTCACATTATTATTTAGATGAGTATGATTCCCACAATAATAGAGTAAATTACCTCTATAAAATATATATGATACTAGAATTATCAACCACTATTATCATACTATAAATACATATATATATATATATATGTGTAGTATCTACTAAAATTTTAAACATAAACCATTCCTATATAGATAATCCATTCCATGAAAGAGTATAAAAAATTATCCCAACACATTTTTTTAAAATTTAATTAGTCCTCTCCACATCATATCTGTTTGGGAATGGTACAACATAATCATAATAACATGTTATCATATCACGTTCAAGAGTCATTTCCAGAATAGAGTTGTAAAAAAAGTCCCCATAAAATATGATTCTAAATAGAATACAATATACCTCACTAATTCATTCCATTATAATATAAAAATATCAATTATTTTTTTACACTCCATGATTTGTATATTTTCGGTGTATTTAGTTAATATTTTTATCTCAACAAAAATAAAATCACTTCCTTGAGGCATATATGGTAAATCATTTATGAAATACAAGGATAGCTTATTCCAATTTCATGTAGGAACACATAGTGGCTAGAAAAAACTAGTGGGTTTTTGGTGTTCTGTACTAAAATAATGATAAGTATTTCTCCACGACACAAAATCAGCTATATTTATTCTAATATCAATTCATGAGTAATGATTTAACCTAACATAATAAATCATTATTATATCAGTATAAACATTGATTTAGGATTTATTAATGTATTTCTCCATTTACTTCGTCATATATAATGACATCACCTGAAAACATCTAAAAATATTTCTTTTGATGACAGAGAATAGTCACTAGTGGCCTCTAAATAATTTACTGTTCCATTAATATAATTGAATTCACTATATTATTATTATTCATTTCTGAAAATCATGTGGATGGATGGAGTATGATGAATAAATATATGAAACAAAATACCTTATCCTCCATCTAATGTATGTGTATCCTTGCCATGAGTCTGTTTAAATTATAATCCTCTATTGTCTCCCTCAATAACAGAGAAGAAAATTACCTAGTTAATGAATTGACAATTAAATTACCCATTATTGTCTTATATAATTGATCAAAATTGTATTAATGGAAGTATCTCACCCACTATGCCAAAATGAGAATTATAAATTTCTAAGAGAAAATATATCATAGACATTAATGATAATGGTGAATAATATAATTCTCCCATAAAATAATGTTTCTCAAAAAATAATGTTCATATATGAATGATGAAAACTCCATACCCTGGGTATTGTAGTTCCATGATTTTTTCAGGAATTTTTGAGATTCATAATCTATGAAATGATTTCTATTCATGATTTCACACCTAATACCCACACCCAATGCATCTTAAAATGACTAGAAACCCTTAATAGAAATTTAAATATGTCAAAATGGGAGTTGTATTCAACTAATATTTCATATAATCTAATAGATCCTGGAATATTTGAAGACTATAAATTTTTTAACCATTTTCATTAGAGAATGATGAGAAAGGATTCAAGTTTTGATGTTTCTTGTATAAAAAACATTAATAACATTATAAGATAATGATTATTCATATATTAAAGAAATATTTAGGATCATCACTATAAATTATGGCCATCACCTTTTATAGTTTCATCGAAAATGACATTTTTAGACACCAGATTCCCTAAAACATTATCCTCCCAAATCTAGAAGTTAAATTTGGAAATAATATAATATTACTCATGTATTTACTATAAACCTTATAGGATCATAAAATATTTCACATGCTACACCTTGGTCTAGAAATAAAAAAAGATATCATTCAAAAAAACTACCTTAAAGATATCCTTATTATGAGGGAATAAATTTTTTATTAGAACTATTAATACATTTGGAGTATTATTTATATAAAACGACATGAAATGGTGCAAATATTGGACATATGTTCTTTATAAATACACCCTGATAATTTCATCCTCTCTTACATAATGATCATTATATCAAAATTGATGGAAGATTTTAGAGGACCATTGGTACCCCTTTAACCGATTGAGAAAATCAATAATGTGTGGCTAAGAGAATTTTATAATGATAAAGAAAAAATTTATTTTACCATAATTAATATAAAATCAAGGGGAACCATCATTATTGTTTGTGTAATGCAATGTGGCCACCAAGGGAGACAACATAATTTGAATAACGTACATATCCTATAAGTAATCCATCTAGATTTTCAACCACCTCAATTCAACTAGATTTATGTGATTATATTTCAATCGGATTAGTTGTATCACCTGAAACAGATAATTGATTAACTCAACATTTTGATTATTAAAAAACAATACGAAGTCATATGGAAAAAATTTGCGGATGTCCTAGACTGTTGAATGTAACAAACTCCAATAATTTTCCTCAATTAATTCCCCATACAATGATTATACCTCGCATGTAATCATACTAAATTCATGAAGTGGGGGTACCCACTAGGTAGCCTATGTTATTCCATATTCATATGATAGAAGGAATATCCCATAATCGTCATTGAAAGTTATTCATTAAGTATATTAATTAATATTTTTCCTAAAATAAAACATACATCACATCACAAATATAAAATATAAATTCACTATATCAAGGATGAAAAAATCTCAAGGTAAGTCGATTTCATAATGAGTGAAGATATATGTTGGGCACTAAAATAATTTCTCCCATTTTCTATAGATGAGTAAATATTTCCATGATATAAATAATTTTGATATGTGGGAAGATTAAAAATATCTAGAATATATTTCTAAATAAATGAAACAGAAACATAATATTAAATTATGTAACTGATCTAGATAATGTAACAACAAAAAATTAAAAATAGCCTAGTTCATCGAACATCATATTTTACATATTCCTCACCAAATTCATGATGTTATATTTTATCATTTTTATTTTAGGACATAAATTTTTACATATTATCATCCCTAAACTAGATCTACTGATAATATTGTCCAAATCTACCTTATCCATCATGATGATCATGTCTATCTATATTATTATGATCAGAATGTATGAGTGATCATTGAAGAAAGGTGGATATAAGAATACTTCATATAAAAAAGTTCAATTTTAAAAATTTAATATTTATGCCGCATTAGTCTAGATAGATTATATTATTGTTGAATGTCTTGGCGAGAGTGAATTCTATAACTCATCTTACTACTCATGTAAAAAAAATTGACACCTCTTCCCATTAAATTATAAATAACCCACTAATACTATGGTAATGAACCAATATTATCTCTTATATTCTATTAATAATAATTTATTTTTTCTATATGAAACTAGATTCGCTCCCACATGGATTGGTAGAATCCTCAACAAACATTGATTAATATAAAACCACTATGTTATTCATAATATTGAATAGAAAAACAAGAGATCAAATATCCATCCTATGGCCCATTTCAATCCTATAAACATTCATATTTTTTATTTGAAACTATTTTTAGGGTGATGTTTATGAATTCATTGAATTTATTAGCATTATATATAAAAATATAATTACCCAACCAAAGGAATACAAACTACCCATACATGTCCAAGGACATTATAATAGTATAAAACTATTTTGTAAATATCCATTTTAAATAATTTTATTTAAAAATATATTATTTATTATCTAAAATAATTATATTCCACTATATTTAACTAGGCCCATAAGCAATCAAATCAATACAATTCACAATCCTAAATAATTATGTACCATAAAATTCAAATATTATTTTATAATTTTCCAACCAATCATTTAACTCATATGGATTGGTAATCTATTAGAAGGAATTAGATTAATGCCAAATAGAAATTTGATTACGATGTTGATTTAAATCCAATCCCTTTTCATTATCATTATTAGGTCGATAACCATATCCCTCATCTATGGATCAAACCATTCTCATAATAATCAGAATCTTATTTCAGAAAACAATATAGTTACTAACTAATTTAAATTAATTGGTCTATCTATAGGGTTTACATTCAGATATTTTTGGAGGAATTGTACATCATAAAAACAAATAAATGGAATACATTGAAATAATAGAAATTTAATAAAATTGGAATAAATCTTATTCCATGTTTTTTGACAACCCAAACTCTTTAAATAGACATGTTTTTTTTTCATAGCCTATAGTCCCTTAATATTCCTAAAATAGAAGTTTAATTACAATATTAAATCAGGATATCATTCTCATTATCCACTGAAAACTCATGGTGGGGTAATAGGTTCTGTCTAGAACCATAATCATTAACATCAATCAATTCTATACAATCCTTACTCTTGTCTACCTATAATTCCAACATATTATAAATAGTGACCTTGATATGATACCATTTGTTTTAGGAACTATCCAATGTTAACCCTGATCTGAGAAAATAAATGAATCCATTATAAAGATTCAAGGGAATCCTTGATCCCCAAAAGTGAAAAAATAGTGTCTAGTCATACATGAATATACCTTAGGGAATTTTTTCTCCCAATAAATAATTTTAACCTAGGGTATATAAAACCAATATGAAAATATCTCATCCTAATTTGGAATTCCATTCATTAAACAGATTGAAATAAATAATACAACACTTGAACGAAGTAAATTTAATAAATATATAAATATAGAAACCTGAAACTACGAGCTAGATAATAAAAATCATCAAACCAAAAATAAAATATAATGGATGGGAATCATTTGCAGTTATACAACGTAAACACAAATAGTCTAAAAATTTAATAATAAAAAACAATAATAGTCATATTTATATGTTAAATGAGATATCAAACAGACACAATGTCTCCTCCATATAAATAGTAGTTTGCATGAGTACCATATTTACTTTTCTTATTCCTAAATCTAATCAAATTAAGTATGAAGAAAATAGTTTTATATTCCTTATGTGACAATGAAATTCTTAATATGATCCCTTGAAATATTTCAGTAAATTTCATTATTATAAAAAATATAATATTCTCATTTTATACACAATATATGTATGTTTTTTTAAATATTTTCCATAAAAAACCACTTAGGTGAATCTTATCTAATCAACTATACATATAAAATTTAATTCCTTAAATGGTCTTCATCGGAGTGTACCCTATTGTCACTATGTCTTAGATTATCTAGTATATTAATAATCATTATTAAATGAGGAATGAATATTTAAGAACAAACAAATCCCATGGGGATCCACATATATCAGTTCACTAGTTCAACCAGTATTTCAAACTAGTGGTAGTAAAATCGACCTATTAAGGTAATCAATCATTGTAATCCAAAAATTTTAATTATGTTTAGTTATGTTCATATAAATTAGAAAAAAAAATTCATTTAAATATAAAATGTTCAAATTCTATCATAAATTACACTAAAAATATCATTTAATTTTCAAATCATAATGTATTCTCACTGAATAAAGTGATCTATAATTAAAAATTCACAAAATAATCACATAATATTTTTCATTATAATAAATGAATAATTATGTCGTCAATGTGTCAATATTACGACTAAAAATGGAGATAATAATAAATTACTTATCATAATCATGTTGAACCGCATGGAAATTTTAAAAACCCATCTGAAAAGGAATATGAGACCCTGGAAGAGTTTAATCAAATCTATATCTATTAAAACTAAATCATAAAAATTCTTGTAAAGGAAACCCAAAACTTGTATGAATTTGTGGGAATGTGATAACAATTAAATAAGTGATAAAGAACATATAATATGAGATATAAATAACTAACATGATTATTAATTATATGATCCTTGAATATCACACACAAAATCATGCATTGAGTAATGTAGAGTAGTGTTAATGCACTGAGGGGAGGGTATAATTGAGTTTGAGAGAAAATGAGATGGTACATATTTTATTCAAGTAGGAGAAAAAATAATTTCATTAATTATTATTTATATAAATGAAATATGATTTTCAAAATCATGTTCCAACCATGAAAGTAGTACTTCATTTATCTAGATAGATATATAATTTTAACTCATAGGTAGGAAAATTTTGTTCCATCTATGAAAACAGACCATATCACCCAAACTGTAGGTTTTGTAAAGCATGGATCACTATTAGTTGTAACTCTAAACATAATTATGTTTCTTATTTTCCTGAAATATTGATAAAAATCCATAAAATCATGTATAATCATAAATATAAATACACATTTCATTTTATAGCTTAAAATGACAACATATGTGTGACATCCAAGGAGGACCATTGTACTACAATCTGAAGGGTTATTACTCAAAGAAATCTTACGTGAGATTCCATGTAATGAGGTCCATATAGAAACACCTCAATTGTTACCATATGATATGCTTTCTTCAAGAGAATTATATTAATTTACAATCCAGTATTCCAATTATTTAATGTGATGAATCAGATATGGGGAAGGTCGTTTGGATATCTCCACTATATATGATCCATCTATATGAACATCAATGGAAGAGATAAAATTTCTTCGAATGTTTTAGTAATTCTAGATATTTAATTTTTATGTTATATTCCATTTTTAATTCTATTCATATTCGATTATTTTGACTAGGATAATTCTACCCATTATTCTATTTCATGTTTGAATCATAGGAGAATGATAGTGATTTTTACTATAATGTATATTGGATTTTTATTTATGATTAACTCAGATCATTATTTATCATTTTTACTAATGTAAGAAACAACAATAATTATTTTATTAAATTTGATAAAATTACTATTAATTTTATATTAACCGGTAGATGGGTGATAAGTACTTTTTAGATGATGGAATTTTTGGGTTTCTTATATACCTTCATGGTGCATTTATTCATGTTTTTATTCAAATAATAATGATTTGTTATATTTTATGGAAATTATTCCTGCATGGTTTAATTTAAATAAGAAATCAAAAGTTATTATAATTAAATATATTGATGGTGTGGCATGAGTTGTGATCTTGGTTAGTGTTATATTATTGAATAAAGAATAGAGGCGCTTTAATAGGGGATATTATGGAATTAAATGGGTGTGATGTATATATAGAGGTTGGTTTTTCCATTAATAAAAATTCATAACCTTCTATATACCATATTACAAGCCTTAATTATAGTCTCATGGGACCTAGTGGATGAATAGGGATAGATAGTCCCTTAGATATTGATAAAATGTTTCATTCAACATCCGTATGATTGTAAAATTTCTACAAAACACATTATGTTTTTAGAGACTATAACTGTAGAGACCCGTATCTTGACGTACATGGACATTACATTACATTTGCGGAAAACTTAGTACATAACATAAACACACACACAAGGATCGTAATAGTGTAGTGTCTTTGGAAACTCGGAATATAATCTACTAATCCTGGTGAAAGATCTTCAATATCTCCCATAAAGATCTTCCCTTTTTTTTTCTACCTAAAACCTTTCTTTATATCCTGGGGAAAATAAAACATAAAAGGGTGATCTCAAATGCTCAGTAAGGGTATACAAAAGAAAAATCAATCACATCATTTTCATAAGAACATAACTTTTGGATGTCTTAACATGCAAAAGAGAGCATAATTTCATAACATGGGATAAATCATAGTAGTGAAATGAAATCCCAATAATCATAACTTAAAACATGAAACTTTGTGGCATACACACATAATCATAGAGAATCATTTCTTGTTAGTCAAGACTCATTGCCAAGACTATCTTAGTGGACAAAGTCCCTTTCTGAATCCAGTAACCCTCGTTTCAGTCCTGTTTCACTGAACCGGTATAACCTACCATTCCAGCCATTTCAATCCCATGAGATATAAAATCTTTACCCAATTCATTTGAGGGATATATAGGTCCCACCCATCTTATAATGATTCCTTTCTTATGTGTGCCACATAATCATAAAACATACATCATCGCATAACACATGTAACAAAAATGGGATTCTTGAAACATCATGACATCATAAATCAATTAATATAAGATAAAGGAATTCATAAAAATAATTCCCTCACAACATAATCAAATCAATGTAATAATAGGGATAAAAACAGAACCCTATATTATCTTAGATGGAAAATAATTTTGATAAAACACTTGAACTCCATTCTTGAGGAAAATATCCTTTCTACTTCAAAAACATTTTCTTTTCTTAACATGTCATACAATTTTAAACTAAAAGAAGTTGATTAAAAATAAAAATGAAAACTTGTAAAGGAATATTCTTGAAAATAATGTTTTAAAAATCCATTCATGCCGTAAAAAAAACATTCTTCGTACTTTTGTCAGAAAAGTCAAAAAGTACCTCGTACGAAAAACGACAAAAGATTCCTTTCATACATATTACTAAAAACTCACCGAAGGGTAAAAATGGATTTAAACAATTGTAGTTGGATGGAAATAATATTACATATTGAGTAAACATGGATGTGGATGATAAAATACACCCCATTAAATACTTACGAATAAACAATCTCGGATAAAAATGAGATTGTGATATTTCCCTTACCTTAGGTCCGACTTGCTTTGTAAGTGTCCGAAGCTCCTGTATAATGGTTTAAATAATGTCATTGACTTATTAAAGAATCATATTCATTGTTATGATATCATATATGGTTCACTTATGACATTATATTACCCGTTCTTTTGTAAATTCCATGTTAAAGAAGCGTTTTGGGTAAAATCGTTTCATTTATCGTAGGTGTTTTGACTTGTTGTTCTTGACATCATTATTACTTATATCATGATTTACTCACTTCCAGAATATAAAATATGATTTATATATCATATATATTCAGTATATATATATATATCTATAATAGGTAGATAAATAAAATGAAAAACACCGTTCATGGAGACGGTAGTCCGTACGTACGCATGAACGCTGTTTCCTTTCCTTATTGTCTTGAAATGGAAGTAAGTAGATGACATACATATGTATATATATACATAAATCCAGTAGCTTTATAATGTCATATATTTCAATATTATTTCTTATATATACATTATAATCATTCTTAAATGGTTAACATGGAGAATGAATCTCACCGCGTCGTGGAGACGGTAGTCCGTACGTACGCACGAGCGATGATATCATTTCTATAAATATTGAATTGAATTGGAGTGGATCATACAATATATCAGAATCAATATGATGTTTTAATAACTGTGTATAGTTATTATTTACACCATTATACCCATCCATGTAAGGTGGTGGTGGAAAATAGATTACACCACGTCGTGGAGACGGTATTCCGTACGTACACACGCGCGGTGATTTCTTTTTCCGTAGGTGGATAGATTGTGAAATAGGGTTGTTTCATACTTATAATAACATATAAGTATATGAGTGATACTGATGTTATTACTTCATAATGAAACAACCTAAGAAGAAGAAGTGGAAGAAGAAATAAAGATGAAAGAATTGGTAACGGTAATTACCTCTTCTTTGAAGCGCCTTTTGGAGACCTCCTCTTAGGGAACTAAAATTGGTCTTTGAGTAAGACCAGAACCTCTAGGATGTTGCTAGGGAAGTGGAGAAGAGATTTTGGCAGGGTTTGTCCGAGCTTGAGTGCTCAAATTGGTGTGAGGAGGAGGGGAAGGAGGTGTCCTTTTATAAGGGAGGAGAGGGGCACCTTAGGAATATCTCAAAATATTATTTTATATTAAAGTCAAAATCGGTTTATAATGGTTCCAAAGGGTCTTATTTCGAAGCTAAAGTGGGGATGGGTCGAAATCCTATCAACCAATAATATTTATACAAGTTTAGGGTATTATTTTAACCTTATCAATTAGATTTAACTCTAAGTTAAATAATTTAACTTTTACCGTGTCTTTTTGTTTTCTATCACTATATGGTAAATACACTTACTATAACATGCCAAACGAACCCCAAATTGTATATTATCAATAAATATATCGTTATCTAAGTCATTTGGCCGAACCTTAGATTTTTAGGATTAAAATAACAATTAATAATATAATATTTGATTTAAAAACTATTTTGTGTCAATTTTGACACTATTTGATACATGATTTTTTTGAAAGTCATAACAGAATTATATGTTCGAACCAAGTTGATTAAATCAACAATAATATGTCATAGTAACCTAGAAAATTATTTTAATTCATAAAAAGTCTCAAATTACATTTATTTTGGTGTTTATAACATCAATTATGTCAATATTTCATTAACAAGATAATTACTGCATCATCTTTGTGTCATAAATAAATTAATTTATTTGGTGTCTAACAATTACAAATAAAATACCATCATGTAGTAAATCTTTTTAGCTTTCTAATGAATATTTACAATCGAATTTATCTTTTGTATAAACCCATATTAAAAATTATTTACTTATTAAACTTTGATTTTAACTATTTTAACCCTTCTTTAAATAAATTAATAATAAATGTCCTAATCTAATCCAAGTGGGCCTAAATGATAATATTTTACACTTAAGGTTGTTTTTGGTCGCGATACACTTGTCCAATAGAATTATGACATGTGTTAGGGTAATATTAATATCATTCTTACCCTTAATTACCCTATTTACTTTTAACCGTGGTAAATAAAAGTAAAAAAGTTATTATTCACCAAAAATTATTTTCATCTCATTGAACCACATTTTACTTACTGACATCAACCGTGTCTCTCGGATTTTTGAAATTCCATTCATAGAAGCGGTAAAATTAAGATTTATGAAGAAATTAATTTTTTTTAACTACCACTTAGTAGTTTCACTATTCATCAAAATTGATGTTTTTTAGAACAATGCCAAAATTTCATCTCAAGCTATATTTCATATTCCGAATTCAAAAATAAAGTCTATTTTACCAAATTCATAACATAAAAGTTGCATTAATTAATTTTATAATTAAATCCCGCTGTTAAAACAAATAGCGTGTTTTTAAGAAACAATATCTATCAAAAGATTGACACTTGTTTATGTCTAGTTTAAATGTGAAATTACATCCAATGACCAACATTGTATTAAATTGTAAAAATATATTCTAAATATACTTTAAAACCACTCAAATTAATGATTTATCATTATTAATTATTTCGATTAAAAATGTTGTTTTTAATTATAATTTAGTAATTTCCACTATTCATCAGAATATGAAAGTTATCCGAAAAGTACCAAAATTTCACCTTAGGCTAAATTCGATACTCCGAATCCAAAAATGAAGTCCATTTTGAGAGTTAAAATTTCTAAAATTTAAAAAGCGGTTATTACTATTCATAACAGCTAGTTTTAATAATATTTTAATAGCATATCATTGTTTCGTGAAAATCAGTATTACGTACCACACACGCAATCGAGGAAGGTTGCGATTGCGTGTAATGCAAGGCAAGTCAAGGATGCGTGTTGTGCAAGCTCCTTTTGGTGTAGCGTACAAAACAAGACATTAGTGAAATAAAAAAGAATATTTTTCATAAATTCTCGGGCTATTACATTCTACCCCCCTTAAAATGAATTTCGCCCTCTAAATTCGTCGGGGTTATAAATGGTTTACTATTCGAAAGTTTCTTTAATAGAAACCCACATCGTAAAAGGGAATACCAAAACTTGGCTTTAAAAAATAAATTATGAAATGTAACGATTACCCAAATAAACTAATCACTGGGTTTCCACATAGGTGAAAATATGGATATGGAAGAGAAATCTAACCATCATGTTCTGATGGAGAGTGGTAGAGAACATGGCTATGGAAAAGCCAGTAATCACAAATCCATATATTTGTGATGATATAAGGTACCATCTGATTCATCTGGTATAAGATCACTAGGACAACATTTTTGGTTTTCAAGATCATTTCCCTAAAGTTGAAAATTTGCTTAGAATAAATACTTACTTTATTTTGGTACAATCTCACTTTTGTTCGTGCCTTGAACAATTTCTACTTCATCTCTTAAATAAATGAAGTTGAATTTGTTATTCGTGAAGTGTTAGCAGATCATGTGATAGAATGACGAGTCATTCCTTCTGTCTCAAACAAAAGGTTAGTAAAAATTATATGCATAAGTCGATCTATAGTGAGATTAATCATATATGGTTCCTAAAATGGACTTATATTTCATATATCATACTGCTTAATATAATAAAACTAGATTCTACTAAACAGGGACTTCCTGTAGGCCAGTGGTAGGCGATAAAGGCCAGTCGCACTTCGGTTGTGGGTTCGATTCCCACAGCCTTGTCCGAAGCGATGGGCTGTCACCCGTCCTGCAGGTTGTCCTTTTTATAAAACTATATTACTATAACATCCCATCAATAATATCGAAAAAACTTCTATCCTTAAACAATACAAACTTATGTACAACATAATCCATTCCAATCTTTAGGCTTATCCATAATACTGCAGTCCATTCTCATAACATATTGAAAACGATTACCAGAGATTTAATACCATCGTTGATCCCCATATATCATATGATATATCATGTTTGTCACATTCCAAAAATTCAAAGGCCTTAATCTTGTACTCTCTTGAATACACATTGAACCTTATTGAAAACACGAATTCTATTAAAAGTTAACTCTTTCCACATACCAAAATCCTCAAAATTCTATATACTCAAACCATGATATCACTTAGTCCTTATATCAATCATGAGCTCATGAATACTATCAAACATTTAATTTTCTCCTTATCCCTTCATTATGCACATATCATCTACATTGCAAAAATATCTGAATAACCTTTCATGGATATTGGTAACATTAATCATACACTTTCAAAACACAAGGAAAGACAACAGTGTAACAATCCATAGATGTCTCTTTATTCCAAAATTACACATGATAAACATGTAATCATTCCACTACATTCTCAAACCATTGACCGAGCTTCAAAAATTCTTTCATCTGACATATCATTTGTAGTCTCTTCATCATCATCCACATAAATACTACCCATATGACCACACCGATTCTCTTCATGAGTCTTTCCCTTAGGGCATTTGTTTGCATAATGCCCATACATTCCACATTTAAAACACTTAACCATTTTTGATGTCGTAGCAATACCATTATCCTCATCCATGGTGTTAACTGAACCTTTTTCTTTGCACTTACTTGCTTTGTGTCCTTTTTTTCCACACCCAAAGCATCTTCCAGTTCCTTTGAAACATTCTCCTTGATGCCTCTTCCCACATGATTTACATAGGGGAAATTGAACTTTCTTTCCTCTATGATCATCATAAAACTCTATCTTTCTCTTGTTAACCGAGTCAGGAAACTTACCAAATTTTACTTTATTGATCATATTATGAGATTGCTGATTCGGCATAATAATGATGTTTGGACTTCCAAATCCCATTTCACTATGAAGAATATCATTCCATTGTCCATCATATCCTCCATTATCGTGAATCATCTTGTTTCCAGCCATTTTCTAAAACCCAAAAAAGAATAGTGTGAGAGGAAAAAATCATGCTAGGGAAAACAACATAGTAAAGGGGAAGTACCCTTAATATCTAACATCTTAGGTTAAATTATAAGATCGTTATCGTAGTTCTAGGATTATATCCTATACGTATACTTATCCTTAGGGACATCCCTAGACATACCTTAGAAATATCTCTAGGGATCTCACTAACGTTTTCGCATCCTAGTTTCCAAAGGTTGACTAAACCTTTCCTCTGATACCAACTGTAGAGACTCGTATCCTGACGTACATGGACATTACATTACATTTGCGGAAAACATAGTACATAACATAAACACACACACAAGGATCGTAATAGTTTAGTGTCTTTGGAAACTCGGAATATAATCTTCTAATCCTGGTGAAAGATCTTCAATATCTCCCATAAAGATCTTCCCTTTTTTTTCTACCTAAAACCTTTCTTTATATCCTGGGGAAAATAAAACATAAAAGGGAGAGCTCAAATGCTCAGTAAGGGTATACAAAAGAAAAATCAATCACATCATATTCATAAGAACATAACTTTTGGAAGACTTAACCTGCAAAAGAGAGCATAATTTCATAACATGGGATAAATCATAGTAGTGAAATGAAATCCCAATAATCATAACATAAAACATGAAACTTTGTGGCATACACACATAATCATAGAGAATCATTTCTTGTTAGTCAAGACTCATTTCCAAGACTATCTTAGTGGACAAAGTCCCATTCTGAATCGAGTAACCCTCGTTTCAGTCCTGTTTCACTGAACCGGTATAACCTACCATTCCAGCCATGTCTATCTCATGAGATATAAAATCTTTACCCAATGCATTGGTGGGAGATATAGGTCCCACCCATCTTATAATGAATCCTTTCTTATGTGTGCCACATAATCATAAAACATACATCATCGCATAACACATGTAACAAAAATGGGATTCTTGAAACATCATGACATCATAAATCAATTCATATAAGATAAAGGAATTCATAAAAATAATTCCCTCACAACATAATCAAATCAATGTAATAATAGGGATAAAAACAGAACCCTATATTATCTTAGATGGAAAATAATTTTGATAAAACACTTGAACTCCATTCTTGAGGAAAATATCCTTTCTACTTCAAAAACATTTTCTTTTCATAACATGTCATACAATTTTAAACTAAAAGAAGTTGATTAAAAATAAACATGAAAACTTGTAAAGGAATCTTCTTGAAAATAATGTTTTAAAAATACATTCATGCCGTAAAAAAAACATTCTTCGTACTTTTGTCGGAAAAGTCAAAAAGTACCTCGTACGAAAAACGAAAAAAGATTTCTTTCATACATATTACTAAAAACTCACCGAAGGGTAAAAATGGATTTAAACAATTGTAGATGGATGGAAATAATATTACATATTGAGTAAACATGGATGTGGATGATAAAATACACCCCAGTAAATACTTACGAATAAACAATCTCGGATAAAAATGAGATTGTGATATTTCCCTTACCTTAGGTCCGACTTTCTTTGTAAGTGTCCGAAGCTCCTGTATAATGGTTTAAATAATGTCATTTACTTATTAAATAATCATATTCATTGTTATGATATCATATATGGTTCACTTATGACATTATATTACCCGTTCTTTTGTAAATTCCATGTTAAAGAAGCGTTTTGGGTAAAATCGTTTCATTTATCATAGGTGTTTTGACTTGTTGTTCTTGACATCATTATTACTTATATCAAGATTTACTCACTTACAGAATATAAAATATGATTTATTTATCATATATATTCAGTATATATATATATATAATAGGTAGATAAATAAAATGAAAAACACCGTTCATGGAGACGGTAGTCCGTACGTACGCATGAACGCTGTTTTCCTTTCCTTATTGTTTTGAAATGGAAGTAAGTAGATGACATACATATGTATATATATACATAAATCCAGTAGCTTTATAATGTCATATATTTCATTATTATTTCTTATATATACATTATAATCATTCTTAAATGGTTAACATGGAGAATGAATCTCATCGCGTCGTGGAGACGGTAGTCCGTACGTACGCACGAGCGATGATATCATTTCTATAAATATTGAATTGAATTGAAGTGGATCATACAATATATCAGAATCAATATGATGTTGTAATAACTATGTATAGTAATTCTTTACACCATTATACCCATCCATGTAAGGTGGTGGTGGAAAATAGATTACACCACGGCGTGGAGACGGTATTCCGTACGTACGCACGCGCGGTGATTTCTTTTTCCGTAGGATGGATATATGGTGAAATAGGGTTGTTTCATACTTATAATAACATATCAGTATATGAGTGATACTGATGTTATTACTTCATAATAAACAACCTAAGAAGAAGAAGTGGAAGAAGAAATAAAGATGAACGAATTGGTAACGGTAATTACCTCTTCTTTGAAGCTCCTTTTGGAGACCTCCTTTTAGGGAACTAAAATTGGTCTTTCAGTAAGACCAGAACCTCTAGGATGTTGCTAGGGAAGTGGAGAAGAGATTTTGTCATGGGTTGGCCGAGATTGAGTGCTCAAATTGGTGTGAGGAGGAGGGGAAGGAGGTGTCCTTTTATAAGGGAGGAGAGGGGTTCCTTAGGAATATCTCAAAATATTATTTTATATTAAAGTCAAAATCGGTTTATAATGGTTCCAAAGGGTCTTATTTCGAAGCTTAAGTAGGGATGGGTCGAAATACTATCAACAAATAAGATTTAGACAAGTTTAGGGTATTATTTTAACCTTATCAATTAGATTTAACTCTAAGATAAATAATTTAACCTTTACCGTGTCTTTTTGTTTTCTTTCACTATATGGTAAATAAACTTACTATAACATGCCAAACGAACCCCAAATTGTATATTATCAATACATATATCCTTATCTAAGTCATTAGGCCGAACCTTAGATTTTTAGGAATAAAATAAAACTTAATAATATAATATTTGAATTAAAAACTATTTTGTGTCAATTTTGACACTATTTGATACATGATATTTTTGAAAGACATAACAGAATTATATGTTCGAACCAAGTTAATTAAATCAACACTAATATATAATAGTAACCTAGAAAATTAGTTTAATTCATAAAAAGTCTCAAATTACATTTATTTTGGTGTTTATAACATCAATTATGTCAATATTTCATTAACAAGATAATTACTGCATCATATTTGTGTCATAAATAAATTAATTTATTTGATGTCTGAAAATTACAAATAAAATACCATCATGTAGTAAAACTTTTTAGATTTCTAATGAATATTTACAATCGAATTTATCTTATGGATAAGCCCATATTAAAAATGATTTACTTATTAAACTTTGATTTTAACTATTTTAACCCTTCTTTAAATAAATTAATAATAAATGTCCTAATCTAATCCAAGTGGGCCTAAATGATAATATTTTACACTTAAGGTTGTTTTTGGTCGAGATAAACTTGTCCAATAGAATTAGGACATGTGTTAGGGTAATATTAATATCATTCTTACCCTTAATTACCCTATTTACTTTTAACCGTGGTAAATAAAAGTAAAAAGTTACTATTCACCAAAAATTATTTTCATCTCATTGAACCACATTTTACTTACTGACATCAACCGTGTCTCTCGGATTTTTGAAATTCCATTCATAGAAGCGGTAAAATTAAGATTTATGAAGAAATTAATTTTTTTAACTACCACTTAGTAGTTTCACTATTAATCAAAAATTGATGTTTTTCAGAACAATGCCAAAATTTCATCCCAAGCTATATTTCATATTCCGAATTAAAAAATAAAGTCTATTTTACCAAATTCATAACATAAAAGTTGCATTAATTAATTTTATAATTAAATCCCGCTGTTAAAACAAATAGCGTGTTTTTAAGAAACAATATCTATCAAAAGATTGACACTTATTTATGTCTAGTTTAAATGTGAAATTACATCCAATGACCAACATTGTATTAAATTGTAAAAATATATCCTAAATATACTTTAAAACCACTCAAATTAATGATTTATCACTATTAATTATTTCGATTAAAAAAGTTGTTTTTAATTATAATTTAGTAATTTTCACTATTCATCAGAATATGAAAGTTATCCGAAAAGTACCAAAATTTCACCTTAGGCTAAATTCGATACTCCGAATCCAAAAACGAAGTCCATTTTGAGAGTTAAAATTTCTAAAATTTAAAAAGTGGTTATTACTATTCATAACGGCTAGTTTTAATAATATTTAAATAGCATATCATTGTTTCGTGAAAATCAGTATTACGTACCACACACGCTATCGAGGAAGGTTGCGATTGCGTGTAATGCAAGGCAAGTCAAGGATGCGTGTTGTGCAAGCTCCTTTTAGTGTAGCGTACAACACAAGACATTAGTGAAATAAAAAAGAATATTTTTCATAATATCTCGGGCTGTTACAATAACAGTTTTTGGGAATATCCAATGAAAGTTTCTTCAACTGTTAGAAAGTACTTGTTGAGTTCATTTGATTACTATGTTATGTAATGGGAAACTAGTGGTGCCTATTGATATCCATGGTTTTTTTCCTCAATATTGTGGGAAGACATGAGAATATTATACCTTTTAGTGATCAGAGATATATGGTTACATTTCATGCATTATGAGTGACACACTCATCGGGGTTGATTCGAGCTTGAAAAGATTCATGACAGGGGTGAGTCTTCTATGAAAATATGTTCTACTATTGAATGAGATTTAATCCAAGCGATGAGTTCCATTTTATTACAAGGGATATTTAAGTCAAGACCCATGTTAGTGTGATGGTGTATTAATTTAATGAGAATGTCAAATAGAGTCATATAGTTTGGTTTTGGTGTGTAATACGAACTACTGGATCACACTAGTGGTGTTAGAGACAGATTGATGTCTATGATTTTGGCCCAATATGCGTATGTAAGATCCTAATAGAATACATAATGAGATAAATATAAATATCAAAAGTAACAAATTGTTATTATCCAATAAGGATATGACTACATTAAAAGTGTTTATGCCCTTAGGTACTAGTAACCTATAGTGAGTTATGATAATGAAATATTTGATGTGTACCTAATTTTATTTGAATGTGTGTGTGGGGGGGGGGGGGGGTTATGACCCTCCTCATCATATGTCATTGAGGAATGATATATGAATTATAACATTTCGGATGTGATAGGATAGAGAAAATGATTCATGGTTGTGATAAAAGTTATAGGGTACTAGAAGGGTCCATTATTAGTGAGATTTTATTAGTCAACTAGTTCATTCTAGACCTACTATAGGATAATGGATGAGTGACGAAGTGTCCCGACCTTTATATTGAGCGGTCTCTAGAAAAAGTGTTATAGTAATTCCTAGCCACAATAGGTGTGTTAAATTATTTATTTAAATCTTATATAAAAAATATCCAAAATATTCGTCAATAATATTTTCATTAGAGGATTTATATTAATAATATTTTTAATTAATCATAACATGATTAGAAAATTCGACAACTATTGTTATGTTTTTTATGCTATATAAACATTAAAACTGTAAAATATTCGAAATATATTCCTTTCTAATATTCAGTATCAAATATTTGTAAATAATATATATTATTATTCAAAAAAACATTATATGAAAAATATATAAAATAAATATCTTCGAGATTCCTTGCCTTCTATAATTCTTCATGATATTTCCGTAATTTTTTTAAAAATTATTTTGTTCAAAACATTTAATATATCACTCATAACTAATATAAAAAATAAGTTTACTATAATCACAAAACATATTACTGTAATTTTTTAAAATGATACTATTGTATACATTCCAAAAATTCAATTTTAGGGGGTGTTATAGGGACTAGAAAATCATGATAAGAATTATTTAAATATATATATATATATATCATATCATCCCTATCACATATAATGGATAAAATAAAATATAAATTTTCATTTTAAACTAGTATAGAATAGTAAAAATATCTAATAATTTATCAGATTAATGCGTATAGAAATAAAACCATGTTAATTTACTAATAACATCAATTTTAAAAAAACCATATTTTAAACCACCTAGAATATATACATGAATCCGAAAACAGTAATATATATTTGTTATTTTAATAGTAATTATATATTTTACTAAAATGATCTATATGAAACACTACATGTTCCATTGACAATTCATGCATGAATCATACATGTCATTATAATATTTTTTTATACCATATTATGAAAATAATCTTATATACTTATAAACCTTGTGTAGGATTATAAAATTATCGTAACTATGTATTCTATACCATAATATTCTATTAAAAAATATATCATTCAAGAAAATACTATTATTAAATGTTAATAAAAAACTAATTGGCTAATTTTTGTGTTTTGAGTTACCAAAAAATTTGCTTTCACTTTTAAAATAATAATTGTTTTTAATTAAATTTGAAAAAAATAACATAATCAAATGAATGATAAATTATAATAAGATTATTTTAATTAATAAAAATATAAAAAATAAAAAATAATATCATATTTATAAATATAAACTTTCCCAAAACTATTACCTTAAATTTTTATGTTTTCTTTAAATTTTATAGTGCCTATGTCACATCTATTATTTGATAAAACATTTAATAAATCTATAAAAATAGAATGGTTACAACACCTTTAAATATATTATATGTCCTTTTTGATATGTCTAGGTCTTATTTCATATAATATATGTTTGAATATAGTTATTGTACAGATTCTACATTGGGTATAATGTGGTTATTAAATGAATTTTTAGGAATGAAAATTGATTTTGTACTATCATTAAAATGAAATATTAACGTTAAATATTTTGAAAGAAAAGATTCAATATTTCGTAATGATTGTGTAAATCATAATGATCATTCACAATCATAATGATCATTCATCATTTATGTAAAACATATAATAACTAATAAAAATCCTTTAATGTTATTAAAAAAATGGTGTGTAGATTTTGGAAATATGGTTATCATATTCTTGTCTAGTATTTTATTGATTTATTTTATTCATACTCACTGATTTATCATAATTTTAATTACCAAGATATAAAATGAGATATATTTCATCAAGAGTTTAATATTTTTGACCAAATCATTGTTCTTTTATAAAATTTTTAGTTCATCAAATAATACATTGAAATTTCATTCTTCTTTTTTATTATTCATATATCAAAATCATTGGGCTGATAATTTTAAATTGGTCATTATAATTTTATTGATAAAATACCTAATGTTTTCCAACATAAAATTATATATTTATTAATGTTCGTTTAACAGTTTATATTTACTAATAATATCTATTTTAAATCATTTTATCTTCTAATATGACTCATTCCAAATAGGTTATAAGGAATCATATTATTTATAAAAATAAAAATAATAGCAAAAAATGTTTAATTATTTTTATAGACATAGGTTGACTGATTATTTTTATATTCTAGGTTCGTCACTCGTGTTTTAAAACTCTTGAACATTGTGACTAGATTCAAAAGAACATTTATCATTATTGTTTTTCCTTTTAGTATTTATTTCAATATATATACATATTAGGCCATGCATGACATAACATATTCACATGTATTCATTAAAACACGGCTTCGTGTCATCATTAGAATTATTATTACATTTAATATATCCTTTATAAACATCTATAGACTATTCCGTTATAATTTTTATTTACTATATATAATTTCTTCTGTAAATTACATTTTGTACAAGGTAAACATTATCTTATTCATTTCTCTAAAATAATGAATTAGAAGAGTATTTAATAACATTTATATTTTATATCCAATAAATACATATTAATTTTATTCTATCATTATAGATAATATTATTATTTTATATTACTTATTTTTGTGGTCATTTTATTAATTTATTTGAATGGGATTAATTGAATTCATTAAATAAATTAAATTTTTAAATAGTAATTATATTAATATCCCCTTTCATGTGTAAATTTTTTTAAAATAATTTTAGAATGAATTTAATTATGAAAGGAATATACCAAAAAATCATTAGATTAACTATTATACTAAATAAATGTAATAACTAAATTTTTATATAATATTATCCCATTTCAAAAAATGATATCAAATTTTAAATATTCATTGTTTTTAATTTCTTTGGGTTTCATTTCTATAATGAGGGATATTAATAATTTTTTTTATATAATCATCTTTTTTACATGTATATACATGTCAATGAACATTTCCAATAACAAAAAAATAAAAAATATTAATGAATTTATTGACTAAAATAAGCTTTACCACTTCAATAGAAGTCAATTATTTATGTTCAATATCAGATATTATATAAGATTTTTACATTATATCCCTACGATCAATGCTACATTATTTACAAAAACAATGTATTGTTTCAAATGATAATTCATAATTAGATACATGAATGAATGAATGTATATATTGAATATAAATATCATTATCATTTAAGCCATCCATATCGAATGATAGTTTCGTATTGATGATTAATTCTAGGTTATGCTTAAAATAAAAACTCTAATATAGATTATAATACATACATATAACATCTTTGATACAGATTTCATTCCTTGTAAGAGGGATAGTTAAATGATCAATAGTGGGGTAAATTATCCTACTTAATTAAAAGATAATATTATATTATAGTGGAATAGTATTTATTTTTTGGGAACAATAATAATATGGACACAAAAATAATTGTTGTAGTTTGGATCAAATAGATCGCCTTTCAATTCTTCACATATGTCTTTAAACATGGGTAATGAATCCTATAAAAATATTATCTTCTCTAGTGGAGTCATAAAAAAATTAAAAGTATCAACTAATATAATAACATTCTTCTGTAATGTAAATCATTTCCCCTTTCAACTATGTTTTTTAAAATAAAATCAACAAACCAATGTCCATAGTTTTTCATCCTAATATCATAGCACATATGAAATTTTTTAGTGTTGTATAGAAAAAAATTTCACACATTTGAATCAAAATTAAATCCCTAGTATTTATCAATAAAAAATAATTGAAATAAAAACCATAAAAATAAAAATTATATTGAAAATTTCTCAATATTGAGGTCATGTATTTATCATTAAAATTTAGAGATATTTATTCATGAATAGTTCTAATCAAATTTGATAACTAATTGTTTATAGAATATTTTAAATGAACTATAATTCACCATTTTTAATATAATTTTTACTCATATTAATATTTATTTAATGTGGATTCAACTAAATAATGTCTTTAAATTATAATTTCATGTGTTTATTTCATTTCAATGAATAGAATTAGTGAATTCAGAATTTACAAACTACTTAATCATTTTTATAAAATCATCATTGTGATTGTTTTTCGATTTACTATAATATTAATAATTTATTGTTATCAACTTAATCTATGGGTAATCAATATTTATTATTAAGAAATATAGCCCAAAAAAATTAAAAACTATTGGCAAACTAATTAGATATAAATTTCATACCTTTTTAAAATATTCAATGAAATATTTTCATTTCTAAGAAATATTCATTTAAATTAATCTATAATAGAAGTAATTTGAGAATATATGGTAATATTCTCAGAAATGAATCCATCATCAAAGTAAAAAGATTAATTTTTTTTATTAAAGAAAATATTTTTTAATGATAATATAAAAAATATATAATAATTAATATTTTAATGTATTTTATGTATATGTTTTAAAAAATACTCATAATAATATTGTATGAGTCAACATTATTCTCATTTATGTGTTATAAATTCACATGTGAGTGTATTCATTTATGATTCAACAATAAACAAATGTTTGAATTTAGATACCTGTGAATAAATAATTCACCTAAAACCCAAAATATTATAGGAATTGATATATCTTATAGTTAAAAACATCCTTTAAATACTAAAATGTATGAAATAAAACTTTACTATAGAGATCATATATTATTATGTATGAATAGTTTAAGTATAAGTACATAACATATGTGTACAACACGTAATAATTAATAAAGACCATTATAATGTACACATTTTTCCTATAAAAAAATTCTTAGATTATTTATTTAATTAGAAATATTTTATGTATGAATAAAAACATTAAATACAGAAATGAAGAAAATTATGAATTTTCAGTTTCATCATTATTATCTTATTTAATAATTCAATGAATAAATAATATCATTCATTTTTCTCAATACTAATGTATATGGTTAAAAATATTGTTTTTTTAACTATATTAACTTGATCACATAAACTATAAAGGATCCACAACATAATGAAATCAATATTGTTTTTTATATTCCCATTATTAAAAAAACATGAAGTGTGACATTATTTACCTGAATAAGATAAATGAAGGGGGTATTTTTCAAACTACTCTAACAATTATTCACTATTACATGTAAATTAAAATTATTTTAATAAATATAAAATGTAAATTCCATAAAATAATCATTATATATTTATAATTGTTATATGAATATTATTTGTAATTCTTACTACATGTCGAATTCTAGTGGCTACAAATCTAATGGTACATTCTAATAAATTCACATAATTATATACTCTAACATGATAATTATTACCACATTATATTAAAAAAATATCTATTCTGGGCATTATAGTTTTTTAAAAAAAAATTGTATCTCTATGTATTGACGTAAATTAGAGACTATAAATCGAGGGAGTGAGAAATTCTATTAATTTAATTTATTATCCATTATTTTTAATTTCGTTTTTTTAATAATGGGTAATATAATCCTTTATTTTTTATTTTATAACTGAAAAATAATAATGATATTTTAGTTTTTAGGTTTAATTTGATTGATATGTAAAGTAACATTGTAAAAATTTAAAAAATAACATTATATTTTGTAGCATAATAAACAAGAATCACTAAATTTATCTTCTTTTACAAGAAAACTATGTTAATATTTTTTTAAATGAATAAAATTTTTTATCATGCATTAAATGAATCACATATATTTTTCTTTTTGATATCATATTCATCGCAAAACACCGAACATAAATGACCCATGAAATATATTATTATTACAACATAACCATTATATTAGAGTGTATGAATTTTATTAACTAGTGTATTAAATATATAATTACAATTATATATATACATATATATTTCATACTCAATTTAATTTCTAGAATAAATATTTATTAAATAATAATTCAAATCAGAATAATGTTATTTTATTGTTCCATAAAATGTTTTATTCAAAAAGAATTACTACTTTTGGGGGAATAGTTTTATAATTATCTTTTTAAACACATATACATATAATATTATATAACTCATATCATTTTTTATAATAATATCAAAATTTATTTTAGATTAAAGTTTTGGCTTTTTTTGGATGATATTTAATTTTTAGTGAATAGTGAAAAATACCGATTTTTATAGGAATTCCATCCATTTTAATAAATTTTATATTATAAATTTACAAATATGATATGAAAAAATATTAAGGTAACCAAATTATTATTTATTATTTATTATTAAATATAATTAAAAATTATTCATCTTTATATTTGTTTTGAATATATTTTTTTATAAAAACTATTGTAAAAGGCATAATGCTTCTCAATGTAAAAAAGATAAAATAATACATAACTGGAAATGTTTTAAATGAAATATATATATTATATATCATTAAATAGTTATATATATTCCTAAAATAATTATTTTTATTCACATATATAATGTATAATAATATTTGTCTCAATCAACATACTTCTTAAAAACCCGTAGATTCACCATGTGTATGAGAATATTTTTAAATTATAAATTTTACATCCTTTAATTAAATTCAAAAAAAATGATTCTATATTTTTAATCATAATAATTTATAATGATTAATATTATAAAATTAATTTTTGATGAAAATTAAGATGGAATTATTTGAAAATAATTTATTGTGTTTTAGGTAAAGATATATCTATCGAGAGTTAAAAAAGAATGATCAGAGTAAAAAACCAATAATATTATATTAATTTATTAAATGAATTTATGTATAACTTTTTAATAAATTTATATAAAATATGGACATTTATTTCAACTTTTCTTTAAATATGAACCATATAATAAGTTACATAATGAAATAGTCAAAAAAATATTCTATTGTGTCCTTTAATATCAATGAACCATTAGGATAGGCACAAAATTAATAATATTTTCTATTATATAGATCATATTGAAATGCATATTATTTTTTCATGATAATTTAATTTCAATTTTTTAGGGATGAAATAATTTCATTAAATTCTCTATAATTACCAACACATGACTTATTTATTTAATAAATAAATAAATTAAATGAAACTAAATATATTAAAAATTAAGTTAAATGAAATATGTTTATTTTGTTAAATTAAATCTAATTATTATTATATAATAAAACTTAGTATATAACATAATATCTATGAATTCCAATTTTTTTTTAATTTTTAAATTTCATATTAAATAAATTATGAAAAATTTGACATTAATATTATATTATAATAAATATCATTTTATTAAATGATTTAGAATTAATAAAGAACCTATATTTTACTAAGTGATTTGAAAATTAAAATAAATGATAAATATTTTATATTAAGGATAAAATTTTTCTTTTATAATAACTATATTTCCTACTAAATTGTAAAAACATTATTAGCACTCTGGATGTTAAAATGTTATCTTTTCATGTTACATGCTATTCTGTTAAAATTAAAAAATCAATGCACATTTTATTTTTATTTTTTAAATTTGATGTCATATTTATAATTACAGGGTGAACATTATATGATAATAATTATTTAAATTCATTCTTAATGGATAAATTATTTATGTTAAAAATACTAGTGACCATAACAAAAAAAAATGAAACATGTAAAATTACAGAATTATATAAGTTTTGTATCAAAAATTATAATACATTTATTATTATATATTAGAGCATTTACTATACCAAAAAATCTATCAAACACTTTAATCATCAATTTATTATCCCATTTTGGAAATATTGACATCCTAGTAGTGGGTATTTATGAATATTTACCATAATTCCACTCCTCCTAAAATATAATTTGATAATCACTCACACTACTTCTCTAATTATATAGAGACATATTGATATTCCCAGAACAAAAAAATAACATCCAATATTCCCTCACCTAATCATATAAGAATTATTTTTGGACGAATTATATCTTATGAAAGATTTAGAGAAATCATATAGAGGATAACATCAAAAGATGTAATGTTCTCAAACAATCATCATTTCTTTATTTCTTAAAACAATTCATTAAATTATTAGTATTAAATGATGATATAGAAATGTAAGTATCTTAAAAAATAATAATATTTTATAATATTATGGCTATACACTACTACAATACTCATTTACATCAAATAGGTTACAAAATTATCTTTCTTACGTATAACAAACCACCACTACGAGAAATGATTTCATTCGTTTAATCACTACCACCTCTCAAGGTAGGGAAAAGTGATGTATATTAAGTTTATATATTATTTTGAAACATTATATATATCCTTGGATTCATTATATAAATTTTAAAATTTTTACATTCCATTCCATATGGTATATGATAAGATCACAATTGTGCATGGTGGACAACAGTGCCACGGTGAAATGTTATTCTCTTTTCACGCACATGTTACGTGGAAAATATTAAGTTCAAAAATTATAATTCTATATTATATAGATGAAATATTTTTTACAATACTATCATATTTTTCATTATGGATATATAATATATCATTTTCTATAAATGTTATCACTCATGGAAAAATAAAAAATTCATTTGTGGACCTATGGAATACTACCCCCTTAATGAAACGTGATTCATCTTCATCATCACGACATCACAATAATTATATATATAAATACATATAATAAAATAAAATAATATTCATCATATTATTATCATTTTTAATGATGTATTTTACATATCATCTTTCATTAAAGATCGTTAGAGAAATCAGAACGTTACTCATGTGTACCTATGACCTATCACCTATGAAATTCTAATTTCAGTTCATTTTTTATAACCATATTCCATGATTAGATTTAATATTATTATTCTCATATATATATTATAATTAATTCATAATTTTTATTCTGTAAATTATGGAACGATATAATATGTATGAAATTTGGATATTTTATAATAAATAATAGAAGATTGATTAAGTTAATTAACGAACAAAACAATGAAAATAATGAATTATTATTAAAATAAAGTGTTCATTTGTTATAAATAGATCATGTATTATGTTTTAAATATTATTATTTTTTGAAAATTAGTTAAAAAAATGATCAAAATGATTATTCATGATGTTTAATAACTCTTAACGAAAAGTAAGCAGGAGGCTAGGGTTTTCTCATCTCACTTTTATTTGTGTGTGATATTTCCAAGATTTACCACAAGTTTTTGTTAATCTATAAATATAATTCACATAATAATTTTATAGAATTAAAACCTATAATTTTATACAGATTTAAAAATATATTTGAAGATATCACATTTATGGGATTTACAGTTTTAATGTCACCTATGTGGCCATTGATATTTGTCTCAATTTTATTTCTACACCATATATGTTATGTTATATTTTTACATATTTTATGAGGAATATATAAAATTGGATTGAAATATTATATCTTCAATCTACTCATTTTAATTATATTATATGTTTCTATTAATGATATTTGTAAACACCTATAAATTTCAAGTAAATTTATTTTCTTAATTTCATTGAAATTTTACGAGTACACAATTTCTGACGGCACCTGATTCCAAGGCCCGGTGTGCCCGGATTAATTTTTTTGATGTTTAGCTCGGGTACATTCAGTGAACGAATGAGCAGGTTTTTCTAAATTTTGAACAGGTGGTCGGAATCAAAATATAAGGGCACCGATGAAACTACAGCGCCAGTAATTGCTTAAGGACACCTTTTCCAATGGTGCGTTTGCTCAGCGGGAGTTGTTAAAAATTGCAGTTTAAGTGACGAATAAAATAAAATTGTATTACAATTTTATTTCTTTTTTCTAATTAGTTATATCCTAACTAAGGGAGTTGGGGGTGGGACCCACTTGTTGTTAACAACCTTTGAGAGGATTAAGGTGGGGTGGGGCCCACACAAGCCCAACCCCTCACCTTCCCCTAACTCCTCTAACCCCCCTCAATTATGTTATGTAACTCTCACACATTAATTCATGCCATCTAAGATTAATTGATTATGTATGTTAGGTTTTGAATTTTGGAATTTGAAATGCATGGCCTGAGTAATAAAATAAGAGGTGTCTTATTTTATTTGGTTCTTAGCTTGTTGTTTTGATATTTTGGGAGAGTTATAGATTTTGAAGAGTTTCATCCTCCAACGAAGAACTACATCCTCATCATTGAAGAATGCGAAGAACATCGGTGCCAACCTCGACTTACTTTTTCTCGACTTTTGACGAAGCGACGCCCTCAATCCAAGGCAACGTCTATGGAACAGCGGGGTTTTCCATTTCTTCATCAAAGCGACCATCCTTCCTGAATCATGGTAGGGGTTGTTTCATCGATCAAAGATTACTATTTTGACTTTCTTCGATATTTCTTGGATGATTTTTATCAATTAACGGGAGGAGGTCTGACCGCACGAACACGTCCGACCTTCCTCCCCCCTTTGTTGTTGGTCTTCATTGTGGTTTGGAACGGAGGCGACGCAGTTCCATCGCACCGCATGGGAATGACTGAACCACGGTCGGAGCAGGCCGCAGCGATGGAGCGCAGTGTCGTCGCGCCATGCCGGTGCAGCCGAAAGAGGCCGCGACAGGATCCGGGCCACGGTGAAAAAGTGCAGTGTCGTCATGCCATGCCAGATCCAAGGAGGGGTGTGCCCAGGGCAGACCATAGCGGAGGGGCGTGACCCCTTCGTGCCGCGCCGGACAGAAGGAATCCATGGCCGTTGGCCTTGACTATTTATCAAGGGGGCAGCCGGACATTCGGCCATCGGCGCTTCAGCAGGCGGGACCCGTGGGGGTCCCGTGGCAGCCCACCGGCCGACCAAAATGGTCAGCCTTTACCAAAAAGACCGGGGGATTGAATCCCCGGACGATCAGCTAGGTCGGACCCCACATGGATCCGCCATTTCATCAATCAAGGGAGAAGCGCCCCCTTCGCATTCCTCTCGGCCGAAGGCCGGGCCGCCGGCCACGCGTGTCGGGCCGCATGCGCCGAGCAGGGCCAACCACACTGGGCTGGGCCGCTCGCGCCGAACCGGGCCAGCCGCGTCGAGTCGGGCTGACCGCGCCCAACCGGGCCAACCGCCCTGGGTCGTGCCACCAGTGCCGGGCAAGTCCGCGCCATTTGGGATGGGTCGCGCCAGCCAGGCCGACACGTGCCCAAATGGGCCAAACCTGGACCTGGGTTGGGTCGACCCGGTTTAGGCCGACCTAGGGGGTATTGGGCCGGGTCGGACCAGGCCCGAACCCCCTAAATTCATACATTTTTGTTCAAACACCCATAACATGGGCTATAGACCTCCGATTGAAGCACCGTCAGTTGAAATGAAATCCCTGAATCGAGACAGTAGTTTCGGTATATTACAATCAAGGATCAGTTGAACATTAGGTACATCCGGGTTGGTTCTAACACGAAACAAGCGAGCCCTCGGAGCGGAAGAACTTATAACATGAACTCCGAACGTCCGATTGAAGTGTCATTGACATCATTGGATTCCTCTTAGTGAGATGGTACTTTTGACTTACTCTGCTTGAGGTTTGGACATAGCTGGAGTATGGATGGGATGGTTTGTACACGAAACCAACTGGGCCCCCGGGACTAAAAGGCTAATAACTCACAGATCGAGCGTCTGATTGACGCAACATCTGTTGCATTGATACTGCTGTGAAGAGGTGGTACTTTGTGATACATCTTTGTGGGTCTTGATATACATTGAGTATCGACCAGTAGCTCGTGGAGCGGACCCTCCCGGATATGAGAATTCGGAGTGCGGAGACCTAGTAGTTGTGGACCAGAAGACTGCTTGTCTGATTTGATTCGGAGTGACTTGTATAGCCCATTGGGGAGCACTACATTGTGAGGTGGCAGACCCATAGAAGAATATCACTACATTCTGAGGTGGAAGACCCACAGTACTCAATAGGAGAGTACCTCTGTAGGCTATGAGGGGGAGCACTACTGTGTGATGTGGTAGACCCATGGCGTGAAGCACTACTTTGGGAGGTGGCAGACCCATGGTACTCGACAGGAGGAGTACCTCAGCATTCGATGATTAGTGAGTAGAGCCTCAGAGTTGAGACAGGACTACTGTACTTGACAGAGGAGGAGTTCTCTAGCTGTTGTGGTTTTGGTATCATTAATCAAAATCCTGGTTTGAGCCGAGTCACTGAACTTTGTGTTTCCTCTTGATTGAGATCGGTTACTTGATAACTTAGGTATAAGTATGGACTTATACCTAAGTATGGGTTATCTGTTGAAATTATTCTTTTTGCGTTTTCTTGTTGGATTTAGTGAGACCTTGATGGTCTCGTGGTCCCTACTGAGTATAATTATACACACCCCTACAAGGGATATACCCACACCTCATTGTGTTGGATGCAGACAATGGATAGTTCTGACAGAGGCCGAGTGTACGAGAACTGAACGACACCTGGAGTTGGACCTCACGACAAGTCGGCATCGGGAGGAGGTCGACGGACGAGGGAACTGAGGAGGAAATCTGTACCTTCCCTTCAGGTGTGATCCATGGTGGACGATCCAGGAGCTGCACTATATGTACCTACCCTTCAGGTAGGATCCATGGTGGATGATCCAGGAGATTCTTGTCACCTTCTAGATGTTTTGACTATTTCCTTATACTTTACAGTTGGGCTTGTATTTCCGGCCCCTTTAATTTCAGCACTACTTTTGTATTCAGTTTTACATAGTGTTTACTTCCTGTTGTACTCTTGTTGGGTGTGTTTATTTTTTATAATGTCAATTCCTTCCTAGTTATTGGGATTTACGACTTTGGTGCTAGTCGCCAGCCCCTGGCCTATGGAAGGCGGGCTTGGGGAAGTCATGGCATGGGCCCTAAGGACTGGTCATGACAAATAGATATCATAGGAGTTAGTTCTACCACAGAACATAAAACAAAGATATTTTCTTTCAGTGAAGCAATAGTGTTAAGGGTACTAAGTGTGGTCTTCAGTTCCGGGAGTCCAATGTTGTGGTGGGCGGCCGACATATCCATACATCGGGACCCTGACTTCTGATTTCCAACTTAGTACACGAACACACTATTTTTGTGAGTGTTTTCAAATGTTTTCCCTTAAACCATCTCAAACCATGTCAGCTCACCAGGTATAGTCTTTTGAACGTGTCACATCTATTCCTTTCAGGATGCCTCCCCGTGGATGACCAGCTAGATCCCCGAGAGTTGTACGTACTGACAACCCACAGAGTGACGAGGCCTCAGTATATGGCCCTCTTCAAGTTGAGGCACATGCGGAGGCACCAACGGTACTACCAACCATTGGGCCACCGATGCCACTAGCCCCAGCCTTAGGCGATGCACGCCACTTGAGCACTCTGCATGACCTTTAGCACCAGAGTACACCCAAGTTCATGGTAGAGATAGACCCACAGGAGGCTGAGGATTGGCTGGAGGCTGTGGTGAGAGTTTTCAGGCTTGTAGGTACACCAGCGGACTTCATGATGATCCTTGCTGCCAGCCTCCTTCAAGCAGCAGCAGACAGATGGTGGAACCTGATGCTCCAGATACATGACGAGACATCACTTGTATGTGCAGACATTGAGAGCCAGTACCAGGCAGAGTTAGTACCATCCACCCTACAAGCGGTGCAGATACAGGAGTTTCTTCATCTATAGGAGGGTAGCATGAGTGTAGCTCAGTACTCAGCGCGGTTCACAATCCTCTCACACTACTCCACAGACATGGTACGCGACCAGTTCATCTAGGCTCGGACCTTCGAGCAAGGATTGAGGCACGAGATCAATGCTTTTACGATCCCTATCAGCATCCCGAATCAGGAAGGGATGTTGGAGCGAGCCCTAGTATTAGATATTTTCCTTGCTGAGCAGACTCCAGTAGTAGGACCCACCACTAGTCGACTTACAGTGGAGTCTTCTGCAGCTGACAGTAGACAGATGATGTAGAGGTCCAGGAGGGCCAGAACTATAGGTGGTCAACCGCACGACTCAGGTTTGGTAGTGCGAGAAACCAAGGGTAGAGATAGAGATAAACCATCTATGATGTGTTACACATACGGAGAACATGGTCACATGGCTCATGACTGTCTGACCCACCCCTCGGACGATCAGTAGAAAGATGAATAACCCCCTAGATAGAGGTAGAAGTTCGATCGAGGTGGACTGCAAGCAGTTGGAGGTAGAGGTAGAGAAGCGGGTCATGCAGATAGAGGTTGAAGATTCTTCGAGGTGTTGCCACCACCACCACCCAGAGGACCACCCTGACTGCAGGGAATGGGTGGACAGGGGAGAGCTCATCTTCAGGTAGCTGAAGCATATGACTATGGAGCTTCAGAAGCAGGTGGACAAGAGCGAGTCTAGGCATGTATTCCCTTGTTCTTGGTGTTTTTAGATTCCATGTGGTCGCTGTTGTAGTTATTTCTGTCTTTGTACTTTTAACTGCAGTAATAAAAGACACATTTCTTGTGACGATTACATTATTTTCCACGTTGTATAGTTGATACTGAGAGGTTCCGGTTAAAACTGTTGACTTGACCCTAACATTCGAGTTTTCAACTACAGGAGACCTAGTAATCACACACTGAGGCCGATCGTGTGACTCAACCCTTGGAGGTGAGCGTGACGGTTGGATCTATTGGTAGTAGCTTCAGGGCCTTACGACGTCATCCATGGAATGAATGTATAATTAATGTCAGGATTGGCTATATTAGGCGAAGAATGTGGTTCATTCAGGGGATGAAACCAGATTCCACTTTTCAGAAAAGGAGAAATCTTATTAGCTCTTGTGGAATGTAAGAAATTAATGGGAACGTTGTAGCTGATTCTCTTTGTAAGAGATTAGTCATTCAGTAGTTAAGAGTGGTGAGACAACAACTGGACACATTTCAGATATCTCATCTGGATAGTGTTGGAGGCATCACGTTTAGAACCATAGATAGATTAGGACATGATGGAGAAGGTGCAGATCATCCAAGAGAAGATGAAGACTGCACGAAGTAGACTAAAGTCCTATGCTAATAGGAGACATAGACCACTGGAGATCAAGGATGGAGACCACGTATTCTTATGGGTCTCACCTCAACATGGATTACAGAGTTTGGCAGGGGTAGTAAGTCATCTCCTCATTTCATCGGACCATTCCAGGTCCTCAGTATGGTAGGTGAGCTGGCTTACCACTTGGCCCTTCCACCTCAAGTGCACCAGGGACACGATGTCAACCACGTATCTCAGCTGAGGAGATGTGTGCACAACATTTCCATCATCATCGATGACGGTGAAACTTTTATGGGGTTCCAATATAGGTTGTGGATCGGCAGGAGCGGGTCCTATGATGATAATTGATTCCTCTTGTGCGCTTTCGCTGGTTGCATGGGAACCTCCAAAATGGTACATGAGAGCGGGAGGATCAGTTTTGTTCTCGGTACCTCTTTTTGTTTCCCTAGTTTATGATATACCTTTACTGGGATGTAAATCCCAGAGGTGAGAGTAATTAAATATCATGTAAATTTTAAGGAAATTTATTTTCTTAATTTCATTGGGAATTTACGTGTACGCAGTTTCTTACTACACCTCATTCCAAGGCCCGGTGTTCCCGGAATAATTTTTCAAAAGTTTAGCTCGGGTACGTTCATTAAACGAATGATCGGGGTTTTCAAACATTTGAACCGGTGCTCGGAATCGAAATCTGAGGGCACCGATGAAACCGCAGCGTAGGTAATTGCTTAAGAACACCTTTTCCGAAGGTGCATTTTCTAGGGAGGAGTTGTTAAAAATTTCATTTTAAGTGAAGAATAAAATAAAATTGTATTACAATTTTGTTTATTTTTCCTAAGTACATATATCCTAAGTAAGGGAGTTAGGGGTGGGACACACTTGTTGTTTACTACCTTTGAGTAGATTATGGTGGGGTGGGGCCCACACGATCCCAACCCCTCACCTTCCCCTAACTCCTCTAACCCCCCTCACTTATGTTATGTAACTCTCACACATTAATACATGAAAACTAAGATTAATTAATTAAGTGTGTTAGCTATTGAATTTGGGAATTTGAAATTCATTGATTGGGTAGTAATATAAGAGGTGTCTTATTTTATTTTGTTTTTAGCTTGTTGTGTAGAGTTTTTGGGAGTGTTCTAGTTTTTGAAGTGTTTTATCCTCCGCAAAGAACTCATTACTAATCATCGAGGAACGCGAAGAACGCCGGTGCCAACCTTGGCTTCCTTTTTCGTGACATTTGATGATGGGATGCCCTCATTCTGTGGCAATGTCTACAGAACATTGTGGATTTACCTTTCTTAGTCAAAGAGACCAACCTTCGAGAATCGAGGTAGGGGTTGTTTCATCGTTCAAAGATTACTATTTTGATGTTCTTCGATATTTCTTGGACGCTTGTTATCAATATAACGGGAGGAGGTTAGAACGCACGAACATGACCGACCCTCCTCCACCCTTTGTTGTTGGTCTTCAATTGTGGTTTGGAATGGAGGTGACGTTGTGCCATCGCACCGCCCATGAACGAGAGAACCGAGCCGGAGCGGGCCGCGGCGAAGGAGCGCGGCGTCGTCCCACTGCGCCAGTGATGCTGAAAGAGGTCGTGGCTGGAACCGGGCCGCTGTGAAGGAGCGAGAAGTCAGCATGCTGTGCCGGAGAGGCTGAAAGAGGCCGTGACCAGAATCCGCCTGCGGCGATGGAGAGCGGCTCCATCGGACCACGCCGGAGCCAAGGAGGGTCACGGACGGGGCGGGCTGCAATGGAGGGTTGCGACGCCGTCGCACCGTGCCGGACAGAAGGAAGCTGCGATCCTTGGCTGCGGCAGTTCAGAAAGGGGGTGGCCGGACTTCCGGCCGCCGAAGCTTTAGGAGGTGGGACCCACGGGGGTCCCGCTGTAGCCCACCGTCTAGTCAAAACGGCTGACCGTTACCAAGAAGACAGGGGGTTTGAAACCCCCAGCGGTTAGCTAGGGCAGACCCCAGCTAGGTCCGCCATATGTTTAATGAAGGGGGAAGCGCACCCTTCGCATTCCGCTCGGCCGAAGGCCGAGCCGCTGGTCACATGGGCCAGGCCGCCCACGTCGGGCTAGGGCAAATGCGCTGAGCTAGGCCGCCCGCGCTGGGCCGGGCCAGCCACGCCGGGCCGGGCCGCCCTCGTCGAGTCGGGCCAGCCGCTTCAGACCGGGCCCCCAGTGTCGGGTCGAGCTGCACCGGCTGGGCCGGGCAACGCCATCCGCACCGTGCCGCACCCAAATGGGCCATACGCATACCCAGGTTTGGTCAACCCGATTCGGGCCGACCCAGAGGGTATCGGGCCGGGACGAACCAGGCTCGAACCCCCTAAATTCCAAAAGTTTTGTTCAAACGCATGTAACATGGTCTATGGATCTCCGATCGACGCACCGTAAGATGAGATGTGATCTTTGGATCGAGACGTTGGATTCATTATATTAAACTAAAGGTTTTGGTGATGTTTGGGTACGGTCGGGTTGTTCGAACACAAAACCAACAAGGCCCTTGGAGCGGAAACACTTATAACTTGAACTCCAGATGTCCGATTGATGTGTCGTCATCTTCATTGGATTCCTCATAGTGAGATGGAACTTTTTGATTACTCCGATCGAGGTTTGGACGCAGCTGGAGTACGGCTGGGTTGGTTTGTACACGAATCCAATCGGACCCCTGGGACTAAAATGCTGATAACTCACATGTCGGACATCCGATTAACGCACAGTCTGTTGCGTTGATACCCCTTTGACGAGGCAATCCTTTTTGTTAATTCTTTGCGGGATTTTCGATACCTGCTGTATCGACCAGTATCCTGTTGAGTGGACCCTACCGGAGAAGAGTGTGCAGAGTGCGGAGACCTAGTAGTTGTGGACCAGATGACTGCTTAACCGATTTGATTCGGAGTGACTTGTATAGCCTAGTGAGGAGCACTGCATTGTGAGGTGGAAAACCCATAGAGGAAGAGAACTACTTTGTGAGGTATCAGACCCATGGTAATCGACAGGAGGAGTACCTCTATAGGCTATGAGGAGGAGCATTATTGTGTGAGTTGGAAAACTCATGGTGGGAAGCACTACCTTGTGAGGTGGCTGATCTGTGGTACTCGACAAGTGAAGTACCTCAGCAGACTAAGGATAGTGAGTATCACCTCAGAGTTGAGACAGGGAAACTGTACTCGACAGAGGAGGAGTTCTCTAGGAGTTGTGGTCTCAGTATAATTAATGAAAATCATGGTTTGAGCTAAGTCTTTGACCTTTGTGTTTTCTATTGATTGAGATGGGTTACTTGATACATAGGTATAAGTATGGACATATACCTATGTATGAGTTATCTGTTGAAATAAATATTTGTGGTTACCATTGTTTGATTTAGTGAGACCATGAGGGTCTTGGGGTCTCTACTGAGTATCGTTATACTCACCCTCGCATGGGCTATGCCCGCACCTCGTTGTGTTGGATACAGACAACAGAAAATGCTGATGGAGGCCGAGTATATGAGAACTGGAAAACACCAGGAGGTGGACCTCATGATAAGTCGGTATCCAAAGTAGGTTTACGGACGAGGGAACTGAGAAGGGTATCTGTAACTACCATTCAGGTACGATCCCTGGTGGACGATCCCATAGCTGCGCTATCTTTACCTACCATTCAGGTAGGATCCGTGGTGGACGATCTAAGAGCAGCTTGTCACCTTCCAGTTGTTTTGTCTATTTCCTTGTACTTTACATTTGGGCTTGTATTTCTGGCCCCTTTACTTTCCGCACTACTTTTGTATTCAGTTTTACATAATGTTTACTTCTTCTTGTACTCTGGTTGGGTGTGTGAATGCTTTATAAAGGTAATGCATTCCTAGTTATCGGGATTTATGCCTTTAGGGCTAGTCACCATCCCCTAGCCTATAGAAGGCAGGATTGGGGTATTCACTGCACGAGCCTCACGGACGGGTCATGTCAGTATTCATTAATAATATTAGGATTTAATATAGAAAATGTGGTAAGAGCTTTTGGTAATAATCTTATAAGTTATTGGTATTTTTTATGACTAAGTACCGAATGTTGACATATTATAAAACATATTTGTTTTTTTCTCAAATATGTTTATTAAATAAATTTTCTTGTAAATAAATTAATTTTTCACTAATTGTTATATAAAATATTTTAGCATCTCTTTTTAGGAAAATTTGACAAAATATCTCTTTTCAGCTAGACATATGTTTTTTTGTAAAACATGATTTCTTAAAATATTCCCAAAATTTATCTATATATTTTAAAATTATATAGAAAGTAAATTTATACAAATTTTTTATTTTTTTAAAAATATATAAAATGAATCTTCTCTTATCTATCCAAATATGGAACATTTAAATCCTTTTTATGGGAAAAAATTAATACACTTTCCAACATATATATAATTTCATTACAAAATGACCATAATTTAATTGAATATTTCATTGAAATTTTAGCAGGATACAAATAAATAACATATTATCATATTATTCAATATATTCCATTGGAATTTTATATAAATTTATTTTCAATTTTTTTGTTCTGAAATAGTGCTTTTGAAAACAAGGTGGTAATTTTTTTCTTGAATGTTTTTAAATATCATTTAATTGTATTTTTATTCATCAAAAACCACTTATCATTCACTAGGGATATTTTTAATTGATAACATTCAAATTAGATATGTGTGTAGAAATTATTTTTTTCATATATAACTACATTAAAAAAAATTCTCTTCCACAGTTAAATAATGTTTCAATGAGATTGTTATGAAAACTATGTCTATTACTATAGTTAATCATGATAAATGTGATTGTTATGAGACTGATTTCCATTACTTGGGTTATTTTTATTTCAGAGTGACTATTATAGAACCCATTCATTTTTTACGAGTTAATAACATTTAAAAAATAATGAAATGGAACCCAATACATTACTAGGGGTAATCAGGTCATAAAATACTAATAATTATTTCTATGATTTTTTGGGGATGTATATTATTAATTTATTCATGTTGTGGAAATTGGAAAATTATTATTGGATTAGGTATCCATAATAACATATTATGTTCCCATTATAACAAATAAGATGAAATGACTCATAATGTTATAAGTGAGACTATTGCAACTTATATGATGGGGTCACCCATATAGCATCTATTGAGCATTTTATATCATGTACAATGGGTGCTACAAGATAGTGCTATAATGAATTGTATAATGATTAAATTTGAAGTTGTCCATATATTCATTTAAAATATAGGGTTTTGAAAATGGGTTATTAATATGATAATATATTTTATTGTAAAGGGTTTAAAATTCCTATTATGGATTTTTAATGTTTCATAAAATCAAGAGTGATATGGTATGGCCCATTATTATTAATTATGTTAAATATTTATTTTAATTTTTCATATTTTATGATCTAATTATTTTTTGTTATGCATTATTTTATGATTCTCTCGTGGACTCTGATTATATGATTATACTCTTATGAACATCTTAAACACATTTATTCTATTAAATTAATAATTCTTTTTGATTGAGATATAGAGAATTTGATCCCACCCTTCTAATTCTTCCTTTTCCATTTGTTATAAATAATTTTTATGAATGATTAATATTTATAATAGACATAATTTGGTTAATTGTAGTGACTATATGTGAAATAGAAAATCATGGATGACTATGAGAAATTATCACATTATGTCAATTTAATCGATTATGTATTATATTTAACTAATTATATATAACTCTAAACATAAATTTTCCTAATATATATAAGTGATCCAATGTTCAATTTTGATGTAGTACTGTATAGATGAAAATAATTGGGTCATAATTATCAAAATAAAAGTGGTATATTTAAACATTATGATTTCAACATTGAATCTTGGAGTTGAGTTTCTAGGCTTTTATAGTTAGCATCTGGTCATCTTAGATAACTTCACAGATTAAGATGTTATCATTTTAGTTTATAATAAAATTTATATATACAATCTTATGATAATAATATTAAGGTTTATCATATGTTCAATGTGTTTGACATCCCATTGAGGTTTTCTTTGATGATTTCTTAACACGAATAATGAATCATTAGGAGACGATATATAAGGTTTAACATTATTTTAATTATCAATTGGAGGTTAATTATTCCTTTTCATGTTTTGTAAACATGTTTTAATATATCAAGTTTCTCAATGGTTTATATAATCATGAATATTGAGTAAACTACGGGAAAACTAGTTTTATCATATTAATTAATATATTATTTAAATATAATTAATGACTAAGTGATAAATGATTTTTTAAAAAAAGATATCATGATATTATTAGTCTTTATGCTGAATGGTTTGAAATAATATTTCAAGATCATACTCCCATTAATTACGTGGTAATTTGATAATGATTGTGTTTGATTATTTGGTATTATAGCTGAATTTAATATATTAATTTATCAAATGATGTATTACTGACTTTGGGAATTATCTTTCCATGAAATGACCATTATTGTTTTGTTAAATTTCAAAACATAGGTGGAATAAATTTTTAACCCTTTAATTGTTATATGATCATTTAGAAGATCATATTCATTAATTTAGAATTCAAAAATCGTATGGGATACTAATCAATTCAAGAGAAATATGAGATTCATGTAGAATTTTCTTAATTTATGAAATTATACATCAAAAGAATGTATTTTTCGTCATGTTTTCATTCATGATGGTGAAATATTTAATAACCTTTTTTATCACAAATGATTTATGGGAATGAGAATTTTAATATTACATTGATAATTATCATTGTTTTGATCAATACAATTAATAACTCTATATAATTATTTACCCTTTTCATCTATTACCACATATGTTTTCATATATATAAACCTAGTTATGAGTTATTCCATTTAAAATTTTAACATTATATTCTCAAGAACTTATATAATGTTTTATGAAATCTTTTTATTATATAGGATAAAAAATTATTTTCAAATTTCTATCCAAATTTTAACTTGATAATGATAAAATTATGGAGTTAAAATATTTTAAAGGATGGTAGAATGTAACAACCAATTATATTATAAGAAAAAAATTATTTTCTATAACATAAAGGACATACAACCCTATGTTTTTTATTCATTATATAAAACAATATGTTTGAATTTTATTATAAAAAACAGCTAGTATATCATGTATTGCACATAACCCAACTATTTTTATTTCGATAGCATACTCAACAATCATTAATGAACATAAAAACCCATGATATATGTTTCAATTATATCATAGCATCTAAATTAACTAGTACGAATAGAATTAAATAATTCATTATATATATATGACTTATATAAACTAAATTAATGAAAATTATTTTTTAAATAATCAATCAAATTTGACCAATGTAATTTTATTTTAAAAAAATATAGATTAAAAAAACATATTTCTCTTCAATAAAAAAAATAATATAGTATATTTTAAAAACTATTATTAACATTAATTTTATATATTGAATATAATTTTTGAAATCATCATATCAATGTTTTCTTTGGGTAATGTTTTCATATTTTTCCGAAAGTACTAATTTTTACATGATTTGTGAAATAAAACTGTTTTTTTGTCCAAAGACATTTATTTTTATTAAAAAAAAATTAATTGTATCAAAATTTTATGAGTTTTTAATGTAATATATGTTTTATTTATTAATATTTAATCCAATTAAATACATATTATTTAAATTTATATTTTATATTAGTATAATTTTTTTATTTTCTATAGAAACTATTTTTTCTAAGAAATGATTGGAAATTTATAATTATTCACCTATTTAATAACATAAAATAATAACTAATGAGTTATTATACAAAAAAATATAGATTATATATCATTATATATTAAATTATTTTAAGGAAATTCTTATTATCCAAAAACTTATAATTCAATTATATTTTATTCAAACAATTATTCTTCATAAAATCCTACCCACTAATCGCATCTACATAGATTGATTTTAAAGTTTTTTTCTTCACATAGGTGAATATAATTTTGGAAAAATGAACTCCATATTTAAAAGTGTAATAATTTATAATTTACATTAATTTCATAATATTTTATCTCTAAAATTAATTATGAGTGTAGTGAATATTAATTAATGTGTATAAGGTCAAAATGGACTTACAGGGTGGTCAAACTACAATGATTGGATTGAAAAAGAAAAAAACATTATCTAATTTTTATTCAGTGATTTTTTATAGCATGTCCATAAAATTATATGAAATACTGAAATTATTTTCAATATTCCTTTGAGTTCTCCGTATATAATATTTAAACAAATGAAATAGATAAAAATATAATTTTCATCACTTTTAAAATATAAAAATCTATTTGATAAGGAAAATAAAAACATATGTTCGGTTATATGTACATTTTTTCAGTATAATTTAGTTTTTTTCGACAAAAAAAAATTTATTTAGGAATTTTTTGATTTTAAATAATATATTCAAATTATTAAGATACATCAATGAGTAAATTATTATATAAATAATTAAATAAAATAAACGACAATAAAAGAAAATTTAAATATATTATTTTTTTCTTCCATTATGTTTATATTTATCCATATAATTTTAAATATTATTTAACATGATATATATTAATTTCATCATTATATTTATATTTTTAAATTTTAATTTCTTAAATAATGGAAAAATTTATATTAATGTTGTATTATAATAATTGTTATTTAATTAAATGATTTATAATTAATAAGAACACTATATTAATACTATTTAATTTAAAATGGTCATAAATATAAAATATATTACATTCACTCTCCAATTTTCCTGTTATAACTTCTGTATTTATCGCTAAAAAGTGAAAACTATTTTAACATGATTGATGTTAATACATTGTTTTTCATGTTACACGCAATTCTGTTACAATTAATTATCAACAAAAATAAGTTTTTTATTTGATAATTTTAATTTAATATTTATATCCCTGAGTCTAAATTATATAATAAATATTATTTTAATTTAGTTATAAAGGATAAATTATCTAATTTAAATAGACTTGTTTCTATAATTAAAATCCAAAATGGTAAAAATAATGAAACATCAAATTTACAGAAAAAAAAGTTTGAGAAAAGTTTTTTATTTTTTGGGTGAAGTACCTATAGATTAAATAATTTATAAAACCATTTAATTATATTGTTTAGATTCAAATTAGGTGATATTGACCACCAGATTGTGATTATGTTTGAGTATTTACCCGAATGACACTCTACATCTACAATAAATGGGAACTATCTCTTCTAAATTCTTCACAACTATCATGAAATTTAAATCATCCACTCCCTACCCAAATCACTATTCAACATCCCTAAAAAAAGATTCTTTGTTTTGGCCAAAAATCCCTCGTATTAATTATTTATTTCCCACATAAGGTGGATACGAAATGAAGAGGCAATGTTCATCAATGAGGATCTTAATTTTATTTCATTATCAATATAATTCATTAATTATTGTAACATTATAATATAATAATATCATAATATATAATATGTATACACTTTTTTTAATGATAACAGTATGAACCAAAACCACACATACATCATTCAAAATGGGTATGATAGCATTATTCATCTCTAAGATAGAGTGCAGCCTCGAGAAATAATGTCATCAATTTTTCCATTAACACCTCTCACAAATAGATTTTATGATGGATTTAATGATTATATATTATATATATAAACAAATTATACTTATTAATTCATTATATCATATTTAATCTTTTTTACTTTCCATTCGATAAGGGGTGTGATAATTTGGCTTGTTTGTAGGGTAGAAGATCGTCTACAAAGCATTGTTATTATTTTTTCAGTACTACGTTATGTTGAGGGCATATATTATATATATAATATATTTTAATATGATACATAAATGATATATTTATGATATTAATGAAATATATATCTTTATTTAAATATAATATATACTTTTATTTCTACATTCTCACACACTAGAAAAAATAAGAACTTCATTTGTCGATGGGTTGACTACCACATCCTCAAAGAGATGTGATTTTTTTATTCATCCACACAACATGTTAATTATATTTATAAGTACATAAAATTAAATAATATTATATTTATTTTATTATGATAATTTGTTTAATATAAATTTCACTTAACATCATTCAATAATGATTATTGGAAAATGGGAATTTTACATATGAGTACGTATGACCTATAAGTTCAATGATGGTATTGTTAGTAAATTTTTAATAACATTAATTAATTATCCGTCTTAAAATTATAATTGAGGTATAATTATGATAAATATTTTGTTATTATTATTATTTATATTATATAACAATAAAATATGTAGATGAATGAAAACTTTTATATGAAATCATGAAAGGATAAACAAGGCAGTTAACACTCGAAACAACAATAATATTGAATGGTTCTTAATGAACGACTAATAAATTAATATAAAATTATAATATATGATATTATAAATATTAATATAGTTTTTAAATATTTTATGACATGTTTAAAACTAATAAAAATCCTGTTAAATGTCGACAAACCAAACAGATGTTCAGTGTATGGGTTTTCCCATCTCAAATTTATTTATGTGAGATGTATGCTAGATCCATCAGTTATTTTTGTTGTGTTTAGTATATACAAACAAATAATGAATTTAATTCTTATTAGTATTTAATTAATTCATAATTAAATATCTATTTTGGGTCTCTTTTTTCATGGGGCTTATAATTTTAATGTTATAAATGTAGTGAAGGATTGTTTCTTACTTTTCATTATCTAAGACATATATTATATTATACACCATTATTATTGTATGAGGTGTATATAATGAAACATTGAAATTATTTGTGAGGAATATAACTATTTTAATTATATTATAATTTTTTTCTAATTTTATTATGTCAGTCTTATTGAGATTTAATATAGAAAAAGTGGAAAGTATATTTTTTTTATAATATCATTATTTGTTTGGATTTTTTTGGATTATGAATAGAATAATAAAATCCAAAAAATGCACCAAAATTATTATAATAAAATTATACATGATATTATCATATAATTTTAATGGTTTTACTTTATTTTATACCTAAAATTTCTTGGAATGTATCACTATGAAAACCTAACTTCATTTCCCTTTTCCGTCAGAAATCTATTTTCATCAAAAAATTGTTATTGTAAAAATTTCTAAAAAATAACTTAATATTTTCAAAATAAATTTTTAAAGATATATTTTCCAATTATTCCTTTAAAAAAATATAATTATTCTATTTTTTCATTATGAATTGATAAATTTTATATCCATTTTACAGTAAAAATTAATGTTTTTCATGACATGTTTGAAATTACCCTCAAACATGACCGTTATTTCATTGAAGAAGTCATTTATTGTTTAAATGGTTATTTTTAATGAAAATTTGATCTTAATATTCAATAAATAATTGGAAATTTTAAATTAATAGTTTTTTAAAATAGTGAATGTCTTAAAACATTACTTTTAAGATGAAAAGTATATTTTCTTTAAGAATGAGTATAATGATATTTTATTGGTATATCAATAAATCAAATTAAAACTCATTGTTGCAACTAAATATAAATTGAGGATATTTGATATTTAAACCATATGGATAACTTATATGGATGGTAAAATATTATTTCCATGAGATTTTTATGAACCAAAATTTTCTTCCATTAGTTCATCGTGTTCTGAAGTGATTGTTATGAAACCCTTTTATTTTCTATAGGTTAATGATGTTTAAAATAGATTTTTATGAAACCCATTTAATTTCATATATTTACTAATATTTCAAAAATATATTTTAAAACCATTTTTTAATGGGATAATCATGTTTCAAATATATAAATTAGAAACATATTTTTTTGTGAAAAAATAGGAAATTAAAAAAATATTTTCATATGGGATATATAATGAAATATATTTGAAAGTGATTAATTTTGGGGTTCTTGGGAATTAATTATATGATGTGGTGACTGAATATAATTTTATTAATCCGTTAAAAATTAAATTATATAGAGGCCTAGAATGCATTTGTGGGATCATATTACATGTTATACGATAGGGTATCCCATAGAGCATCAAGTATTCCAATTATAGCATAAATGATTAGTTTTCAACGATATATCTCCAATTAAATCTATAATGATTATGCTAAATTATATTTTTATGGTTATTCCAATGGTTTTAAAAGTTTCTTATTAATATGATGATCCATGTTATTGAAAATGGTTTTAGTTGCTATTTATAGGTTTATAATGTTCCATATGATCATGATTTATATCAAATTTCTCTTGATTTTCAGTAATGATGAAAAATTAATTTTTTCATGAAATCATATTTTATCTTCTCAGCTATTATGGGTATGAGTTCATTAATATTACACTAATTCTGTAGTATTATATCATCTAACCCTTATTCAATTGTTATTATCATTGATGAAACTAATTTTCTAACACATATGTTTAACCCTATTTTAAATTGGATCTCATACTTCTCATATTACCCTTTACCTAGGTTATAATAAATATTATTTAACATGATAATTCTAAGAAGTGGTCTCATATGTATGATTATAATGTCCTAATGATATAATGAAAAGACATGTTTAGTGGTAGTGATGATATTTTAATTTCATGGGAATTGATTTCTATGTATTTTTACTATTCTAACAAACGTTAAATATTAATGGTCTAAATGAAAGTAAGTGATTAAATTTTTTGTTTTTTTTGATTTTGATGGTAAGAATTGTATCACACTTATGGGTATCAAGTCCATAAATTAAAATTTCATTATTTCTACACCGAATTCAATATTTTAGGTTCCAGGATGTTATATTTAGTATTTATTTAATTATTTTCAAACATATTTTTTCATATTTTAATTATCTATAACATCAATTAAATTTTTCAATAAATCGTTTTATTTAGTGAAAATGTTGAAAAAATAATTGATCATTATAATATTTCATTTTTTTCAAATGTTCCAAAAAAATTTGAATCATTGTAATAAAGTTGAGAGAATATTTGAGAAAAATTTTAAACTATTTAAACATAATTTTTTCATGTAATGGGATTACTAATTGTGTATAATAAGGAAGAACTAAAATATAAAATCAGTGAAAAATCTAGAAGAATACAAAAACATTAAAATGATTCTTATAAAAAATATTGACATACCATTTATTTATATTAATATTTATAATATATATATATATTCATTTCAAATGATTTAGTTTGAGTTTAATGTAAAATGAAAAAATATTATTCTTCATGAATGTGTGAATAAGATCCAATGAATGAAATTCCTATGATTTTTTTTATAATTATATAAGATGAGTATTATTATGTTTTATTTGAATGAGTAAGTGAGACAAGAATATTCTCATATACCCAAGAATATTTACTTAAGTGAATTTTGGTATATAATAAAGAAAACATTATTGAACATGAATTGAATACATAAAAAAATATTACAAGGAAGATAGATAGAATATGTTTATATCACATGATGAGGAATGTTATCATGGTAATTAATTTTAGGTCCCAAGTAGATAATATGGGGTTTTTTGAAAATATAACAATAAATATTGGATTCACTCAAAACAATATTAATTCATGTTTTTAAAAAAATTATTTTTTTGTTTTTTGATTGATCTCGAATGAAACTATTGCCTGTCAGAAAAATTTGTTACATAATATTTTTTTATAATTTAAAAATAGTTGATTATAAAATATAGTAATAACTGTAAATTCACTAATTCAATAACTAGAAGCTAATGTAAATTTATACATATTGAAAAAATATACATTAATTCATCAATGAATAATAAAAATACTATAATATAATTTTTTATTGATATTCATTATCAAATCATAGTTATTATTTCCATGATTGATATTGATAATAGTATTAATGTGTATAAAAGGATGTGGGATAATATTTTTTTGTGATTATATGAATGGAAATACGGTTTGTAATACATATGATAAAAAAATGTGAGAGTAATATTACCTCATAAATATGTAAATTTAAACATGTGAGGCCCAATGATAGATAAAAATAATAGTTGTTAGAGGAATAAAAATTCATTAGTTATTTAACATACTAAAATAGAATGCATCAGGTTTATTCAATTTTTCATGGTAGTAAATGAATGTATAAATAGATATTGAAGATCATTTCAAAATAATTTTTTTTGTCCTATCAAAGAATAATATTTTTTGAATTGCATGGGATACAATAAAATTAATGTATAATAATTGATTAAATATATATAATAAATAATGATGTATCACTAATGAAATCATACCAAAAAAGTAGAGATAATAAATTAATTAATTGAATGATTTATGAAATAGTTATGATGTATATAAAATTATATATTTTTTAAGTGATAGTGAATTATATCATACCTATACTGTTTACATTTCATTAGTTCAAGGGAATTAATTAATTTTCAAAATAGTTGAACTATAAATATTTAGGTTATATTTTACTACCATAAAAATAATAAGGAAATTTTTTAATGAAAATAATAATCAATGCCACCTTGAAAATTTTATTAATTCCATGAAAATGATGTATCAAATTTAAAATAAATTGTTTTAATATATAATGGGTCCCATTTTAATTTTATATTGAATATTAGTTGTATATGATTTCTTAGGTCACTTCAAAACTAATTTATAAATAAAAAATTTATCCTATATTTATACAAATATTACTAAGAAAACCAGGGTGATTGATAAAGAGATTAGTGGAGCATAACATTGGATTCCTTTTATATTTATAAGTATGAATTATGGGGACACAAAATAGCATTTTTTTCTACTTTTTTCTAAATGTTTTTTTAATTTATATACTTAATATTAATATTAAATGTTATGTATTTGGAATTGAACATATTTCAAAAAAAAATTATATTTTCATATTATCTATTGATCAAATGTTATATATTTTTCTTTTGAGGATTTAATGAACCAAAAATAATATTAATATACAAATATATATCATTTATACTAAAAATATAAAATTTTGAGAATTAATAGTTCTTCATAAATCAATTATCTACCCTTTTTTACACAAAGATATTGTTTCATTGGCACTATATTACATGATACACTTTGTATTGTATACATGATATAACCATGGAATATAAATCTCAACAACCAGGTTTTTGATACCCCATTCTCTTGATAACGAATTAAATCCCATAATAGAAGAGGTTTCACCTATTGGCTGATAGTTACATCTGAAAGTGGTGTGTATAAGTGCATGAAAATTATAGGTGAGTAGTAGTTTTTTTCTATTCTTATTATGATGGGAGAGTGTTCTCGGTGGTATTAGGGGTGTGCCTTATATATGACAGAATTTATTTATATATTGGTAGACATTTTTAAATTTAGTATGGTTGGGGAATGTAGTGAGAGTATAGAATATGAAATAATTATTTTACCTTAATAATAAATTTCCGTAATATGGGGAGGAATCCAACTACATTGTGGCTGCTATGTGAAAATAGTTGATAGGGTGAGACTTTTAGTTTGTAAAACTATTTATGAGAGAGAATTAAAATTCGTTATTCCATTCATATAGTAGTAGAAATGATGAATTATTTCCCAACCCTCAGGGGATAATCATGAAAATATATTTAATTATACGAATTACAATTGTATGTGTGCTTATTGGTGTCATTACCAAATATAGAAATAATTTAAGAGAATCCATATCACTTCATATGGAAACTCATTGAGTGGTTATATTTCCCTTATTCATTAGTATGAATATTTAAAATAATGCAATTTTCAGCTTTGTGGGTCATATTTTAAATCCAATATTCGGTTTTACCCATTTCTAAACAAAGATCAAAATATTGTTATTTTTAATGTTGTTTTCCATTTAAAGAATTTTTTATATTTGTAAACACTAAATATATTGATGTAGTGACCAATATAAATGAATAGGTTTGGGTTATATTTAGCATGATGATCAAAAAATGTTTTAAATAGAGTTATATAGCGTATAAAAGTATGAAAACTTGTTATGATTTTTTGTGAAGATTTTATCATATGATGCCTGACATTAGTGCTCAGATTTAGGAAACATGATATGATAATTTTATGATATATAAATATAATCATGATTTTTAAGCATCAAATAAATCAATTATTTATCATGATATATGTAATTCAAAATAGCATACTCTCGATTATGTAAATGAATAAATTGAAATTGATTTGATATGAGAATGAATCTTAGTTTTTCCACCTGGTTATGTATCATTAGGATAATTTGAGACTGATGTTTTGATTTTACGTTAACATTAAATTAAACGATTATAAAGACTATACATAATCATTAATCATGATAGGTTATGAGAAATTTATAATTTTTTATGAAATATTGGAGTAATATAATTGTTCTCTAAATAAAAATATTGGGTAAATAATTTATTAATAACAGGGGATCAAAATTTCATTATGAATATCTTCATTATTAATAGTATGAGATAACTTAATATGTGTAATTCCTTCAGATAATGATTTGGATGATATTTTGACATACATATATTCAAAATAGTTTTACTGTGATATTTTTGGGATACATTGTTTAGATGGAAATGTGATTATCAGAGAGAATATATCCCTTGGGGAAGATGATGTAAATGATATGTCACCACATTATCCTTCTTATCAATTAATGATGAATTTTTTTTTCTAAAATTACTATTGAATTATATTATGTTTTGTAGTATCTCTATTTTGAACAACTACCTTCATTTATTCGCAGTGTAAGTGTTAAATATATATATATATAATTATAGTAGTTATTATTATTTATTAGGTATCCTATGAAGTATTGTACTGCTAAATTCATTTTTCCCATAAATTGAATGTTATCTCAATACAAGTACTGGAATTTTGTTTTCAGATGAAACAATGACTCAGTGATCAGAATTTTGAATATAATGGTGAATTTTGGAACCCACGTCATCATTACATTACATGATTGGGTGTGAATCCTTCACATTAATATATAGGAAAACATTGTTCTATATTATTTGATGAGTTCGATATCTATTATAAAAATTTAAAATAATTCCTTTTGAGGTGTTTTTATGTGTTTATATTTGTGAAATTCTATTTATAAGAGATATTTTATGTGGGGATAATTTTTATGGTTTCATCTAATGATATAATTATTTTATGGTTACTAATAGACATTAGATATTATTTTTACTCATGTGTTAAACATGGTATGACCTATTGGGTGAAATTATCTCATAATTTATAGTTTTTTTGATTAATCTAAGGGTGGTATTGAGTTTTGAGGACATGAATAAATGCTATCATATCATATATTTCTATTTTTATTATTTTCCATGGTTCAATTTGAAACATACTTGTTAATACGATGTTATATTGGTTTTTTTAATCACCCATCATTTGTTTACATTTGATGATATATTAGTGATTATATAAATTACCAAACATTTTAATAAAAATGTGGGGTTAAGGAGCTAGTTTTTATATATAGTGGTGGTTGTCCATGAATTATTGATTGTGTAGTCTTAGTAGAGGACTTTATATTGTCTATTTATGTGTAACATCATGTTTTATATTTCACAGGAATCTTTTAATAAACAAAATTCATTTTTAGTAGTCATATAATGAATATCAATTCATTTTTATATGAACATGGTCGGTGATTTAAATATATATTCATATATATATATATAGAATGATTAATGTATTATTATACATTTTATATTTTAATAATTACTTAATCATATATATGTGTGGTTTTATTTTATATATTCTTACGAGAATCCATTTTTTCTGGCTCTTGGGGATATACATCAGCAACATAACTCATGGAGGATCACATGTAGAGCCCCCAGAACATTTTTATTGACATTATAAGAGACTTAGAAAGGATTATATATGATATAGTTTTATCATTAATGATCTATTATTGAGATATTATTTGGATATTAGAACATGTGATTATTTGGTTTAGGTAACTATGGTTTCCTTGAAATATGTACTTTATTTATATTATCATAAAGAATCAATATCAAGGTTATGGTTATTGGAACATTCTTATGAATATATTATAAAAAAATATTGAAATAATCATGTACCTAGAGAACTATATTGAAGGTAAAATTAGAAATTTTAAAATCATTATAAAGTGGTTAGATTATTAATATGGTGCTTGCAATCTTATGGTTGGGGAATATTATGTGATCAATACATGTGAATTTTAAGTATTATTTTTAGTAATTTTATCATTAATCAGTTACCAATCAATATATATTTGTTTATTTTTTTAATATAATATATAGTCATGTATAATTTTTTTGGAGTCAGAATATTAGTCTATTCTGGAATGAACATGTTAGAATTAGAGAATGTATTGATCATTATGATAGTGATGAATTTTTTCAGAGACCAAAGTATAAGATTATAAAAACTACTAATATACATAGTATTATGTTCCCTATAGAAACTGTGATAATACATATTGATGATGCATTATATTATTATCATTTATACATACAACTATTATTTGATGGTGAAAAATATCTCTTTGAATATATCCATAGAATAATAACATTTTTGGATACATTATATTAGTGAAAACATCTATATATTTTTGACCTTTTTATCATAAATATCATATTTTATGACTTATAGATAAATTCCGGATAAATATCAAATATATCAATATTATAAAATATGATACCTTAGGAGAATCATGATTTTTCATGTCAATCTCAATATTTTCAACTCCTTAATGAAAGGTATGCTTAGCCTTTGGTACATTGAACACCATGAAATCATGGATAACATAAGAGAATGGAATTTTAACATACACAGCCACCAAATCTAGCTCATGTCCAGGAAGCATTACTCATATATAATTTAATTATATACATAACTAACCCCTATCATGTACTTAATTTGTATGTGATGCAATTTCAACATGAACTCTCTTATTAGGAGTATCCATTTTAGAACATGAACCATAGGGACAATGTTATATGTATCAATACTACCAACATAATCAATTCTTTTTAGAGAAACCATAAGCATGATTATGTGACATGTCAAATAAAAGATACAATGAGATATAAGTATGACAAAAATTCCATAATATTAGAGAATTATTTGAAATTTCGGGGATGGAATATACTAATGGGGGAAGAATGTAATCCGCAAGAATTTTTAAATAAAATCTATTTCATGAATATTAGTTTGCTACTTATTATATAATGTTATACATGTACAAATTAAATACAAGACAACAAAATTTTATCTATAAATCAATTATAATTACATTATTCTTTTATGAAACTTATTAAAATTAAAAACAATATCGATGGGAATGAAATAAAAAATAGAATACCTAAAATGGTAAGGTATGGTTTCCCATAATACAATAAAATCATTACCCCCACTAAAAATTATTTAGAAATAAATTAAAATATTACTATAACAGTACATATATTTTGAAAATGAAAATATAATGTCATTTTTAATTTAATTTAATTTTCATAAATGGAAATAAGTGGTATTATAGGGTATAATTGGATATCTGACTTCTTGGATTCAAAAATTTTATGATTTTTTGGTAAATATGAATCGTGGTCAAATTGATTATTGGAAACTATTTAATATTTTGTTAATTTTAAAAATAAAATTAATGATTACAAACTTCAGTGAAATTTTATAACTAATTCAATAAAGAGAATCAATGGGATCAACATGTAGAGTCATGATGTTTGAAGCCTATTTGTCAGATCACATGATGGATGTAGCTTTACTAGGGTTCAACCTCGACCAAGACCAATTTTAGATTCAATATGTGATTTAATAATGAAATATCATTTGGGATAAGTTCATGTTATTGGAAATTAGCACTCCGCCAATGTTAGTAGATCCAACCTAGGAATCTATCTACAACACAAACCATACCATTTTGTAATTTACAGATGTTATAAATGGTTATGTGTAAAATATATAGTTATATAATCATTTATTAATTAATATAAATAATATCTGTATTAATAAATTTCGTATTAAGATATTTTTTCCTAATAAAATATTTAATTAAATGAGGAAAACATGATAAATACATTTTACAAACAAAAATTGGGCATTTTAAAAAATATAATTAATTATAAAGGTTTTAGGAATAATATTTTTTTAACAAAATATTCTTATAAAATAACACATTTTATATTTAAATGATAAAATAATTTTACTACTTCCAAGGAAATTTTTAAGTGTTAATAAATTTATTTATCCTTACAACCCACTAAATTTTTATAAATAAGGATATTTATATTTAAAATTGTTGATTATCATATTTTTTAAATTTTTATGATAAAATAATCATGAATTTTTAAGTAATAAAATCAAACTCATGTTGCTTTAAATTTATGGATTTTTTTAAAATAAATTATTTTCCCAAGAATTTAAAAATGTAGTTTTGGGGTTTCAGTATGATTAATTATTTAATTATCAATTCATATTGATGTATTAATTATTAAACCATTATCCATGAAATATAATATTATTTTTTATTATTATTAGTTATTTTATTATATTATAATCAATTTTAAAAACCTATAAAAGAATTTCCAAAAGACTAAAATAGAATCTTTAACTTTATAAACATTTCATTGTGGAAAAGTTTTTTTCATGGAAAGAATATTTAATAAAAATTATTATTGGTTCTTCTAGATTAACATACATTAAAATATGACCTTAAAATCAAAAATCATTTGTAATAAAATGGTTTTTAATATTTCAAAACCATTATATAGAAGGACTATATTTTGAAATTATTAAACAAATCCACTTGTTTTTTCTATAAATACCCACAATGTTCTACAATGAACAACACTACCAAACATTTATACATGATTTCCTGGTGATTTCTACAAATATGGATCCCCAATAAGGATTCTTCAAGATTCCAAGATTCAATTCATCAGGATCTAGGAGTAATAATTCATGGTAATGGAATTATCATTCTGTCAACTTCAATACATGAGCGTATTTTCGTATATGTCTTCTAATGTTTATAGTCACTATCTATGAATACCAATTTAATCAAAAAATTTAATAAAAACGATGTTTTATTAATGAGATACCCTAGTCCTTTATTATTTTTTAATTTTCTAAAACCATCATTTATGCCCATCATTCTCAAAAATTTACATTTCAAATTTTCCTATCTACTTAAAAAATTCTCTTTTCTTTTATTTTTGTGAATACTAAAACCTATTTTTTTTAAGTATTATTCACCATATGTAAAAACTATTTGTTATATTTCAGTATTTACATATAATAAACCAACATTCCCATTTCATGGGATAAAAATAACATGATGATCATGTCTATAAGAACTTTTTAATAACATGATATGTATAAGAAACCAGTTGATTTATCTCCAAGTGTTATTAGTGAAATATTTGATTATGATCAATGGGTATCAAAATCAACATAAAATATTATAGGTGTTACCTAATATCTCTCCAATTTATTTGGAAAATAATTTTATCTCTAGAGAATACACGTTTTGTTATACCTAGGTGAATAACTTGGAAAATTTCCATTTTTGATACCATGGTGAAAAACCACGGTGTAATGATTATGAATGTATCATTTATATTTTGTAGAAAACATGACTTGTTATGATTCATATTATTTTTCTCATGATATTCCTCATTATTCCCTTTATCATGAAATAATTATATTTCACAAGTTCTTGTTTTTTTACTCATCATAACATGTAAATTGTTTCCCTGGAATACGACATTAGTGGGAATCATGATCACCCATTTAATTTTATGTATCGCTCTATTATATTATTTAGAAACTCCAGTTTGAGGTACATATCGTTTTTAATGTCTTTTTATGTGTTTAATGTTTTTTTGATGAGTTGTGAGTTTTTAATGGTTTTGTAATGTTTCAGATACATTTTTAGGGTTCCATGGTTTGAGCACGGTAAGGTGAAACCAAAAACAATTCCTAGGTAATCGTAAAACATGAGGTAGTGGGGTTCTGAATTGTTTTGTAATGTGTTTTATTACCATGTAATGAGTTAGTGTGATATTCCATTGAGGTAGTAGCTTCCACACAGTTAGTGCATAGTTCTCGAAACCCTGTGAGTTAATCATGTGGTCCATCAACAGTGGTTTTTAAAAAATACATGGTTGGTTGAGTATAACCCTCAATCAATCATTTCTTCTCTCACTCATTCCCTATATATTATTATATCATCTCAGGATCTAGGGGTTCTCTCACACTTAATTGTTTAGGAATTTTAAGGGGTTTCATCGTGTTTTGAAGGTGGATTCTTCCATGTAAGTCTCTCCTATTTGCTTCTTCTTAGTATCTCTATAGATATACCCTTATATCATTCTTGGTTTTCATAATATAAATCCTTTAAATGACAATACAGTTTTTTATTGTCTAATATGTAGATTTTAGGGCTTTTTTATTATAGGTAATATAATATCGAGTTTTTTTCCTGGTGCGTTCTCTAGATTTATTGTGTGGTTGCTTATGGGTTGACGTTGCCAGAACATTAATGGTATATGGCCTCATTATCGACTCCACTAGGTAAAAACATGGTGATATTAATGAAATTAATTTTTTCCTTGAAATTTATTATGAATATGATGTGATAATCGTGGTGGAAACCCATTTTGTAATGATTTTGAGATTTTTGCATGAAATAGAAAATTGATTAAAGAGGGGTTTTGTTGTATGATTTGAAAAAGTAGAATTTAAAATTCTTTTTTTCCTACAATTATGAAAATTGTTTTAGAAACGTCTTCCAATATAAATTTATTTTCATTAAATTATAGGTTAGGATGGAAAATGCTAGAAGGGTGTCCTCAATAAATGATCTATTTATTAGAGAAAAGTGGCATGTGTTAGAAATTATTATAAGTTATTCAGTGGAATTGGTTATTTATGAATGTTGGTTGATTAAGTGTTAGGCTTGTGATGATTTTTTGGATGTAGGTGGTAATTCTCACTATGAAGTGTGATGGATAGTGGATATAAGGGCATCCATTTTACATAGTGGACATGAAGCACCACTAGTTGAAAATGTATTGAATTGGTTGGATGGAAGTTCCACCTTTTGGTGTCCTTATTGTCTGTATCTTTCCAGGATGGAATTCCATGGGCCAATTTTCGAGGGTTAGAGGGCTTATGACATAGTTGTGGCGTTCCCTTGGTTGACTTGTCTTGGTAATGGTATGTTTGGCTTGTGATAATGGTTTCACTATTTGATGTTTTATATGAAATTGTTTATATAAATATGCTAATGTTTGTTTCCTAGTGGAATATGTTGGAAAGTCAATTGGGGAAAATTCAACTGAGTATTATTACTCACCCATGCTTGGCACTTTTTTTCTTTTTCAGATGTTATATTCAGGGACATTGATAAGAGTAGAGCATCTCATTTGGTTGTTAGTTAGACATGATCTTTTGAGATGCTGTGGTGTGTGGAGCATAGAGCATAGTGTGGAGATATGGATGGTGTCTATTTTATTTGGTGTTTTTTAGTATTTAGTTTGGAATTATCATTTTTTATTTGGTAATATTTTCATTTAGAAATTTTCATTGAATAGTTTGGTTGCCTTTTGGAAGTGTATGGGTTGGGTTTATTTTTTGGGACGCATTAGCTTGTTCTGTTGATAATTTCTTCTATTTTTTTGATATTATTTTATGGTAAAACAGTTCCTTAATTATTCATGAATCACATTGAATTAATTTCCATCCTTTAGGATCCTGTGAATGTCACTTAATGCCAAGTAACACCTAATCTCCTTCTCATGCCAATGAAAATTTTCTGAAATGTAATACCCCCAGTTTTACGTATGTATCCTTTTTTCCATTTTTATGTGTTTCAAGTGTTTAAGAATAGTTTGAGAGAATTTTGAATATTTTTTTCTATGTTTTGGATGCATTTTTACGGCTTCATCAGTTTAGCGCAGTTAGGGGATCCAGTTCAGAATTCCTACATAATTGTGCCACTCAAATAAATTGTGTTCCACATGGTTTTTTCATATTTATTCTAACTTATTCTAACCATTCATGGAGGCCATGAGAAATTCCTTTGAGGTAGTAGCAATGACATAGTTAGAACACAGTCTTCTTAATCGTGCAATAAATCCATGTGACCCATTAAAATTGGTGTTTTCAAATATAAGGTTAGTTGGGAATAACCCCAACTCGCCAATTTCTACTCTCACTCAATCATTATGCATGATTAAATTATCTAATGGGAGAGTTTTGATCTCCCACACTGTTTTATAATGTATTTGAAGAGGGTTTATGTTTGTTCAATGGTGGTTTCTCCTGCATAAGTCTCTCATCATGGCATCTTATTGATTTATCTTATGATGTGCTCATATCCCATTATTAGTTTTCTAGATCTACATTATTTTCATGTAGATATAGTTTTCTTGTATCAAAATGTGTTGATTATAGGGAATTTATATGATAGTTAAGTGGATCTAGATAAGTTTCAGTGTTTTGTTCATCAGATTTGTTGTGCAGTTCCTTATAGATCAATTTCGGTAGAACCCTAAATGTAGGGGGCTACTCTCTGAACTCCACTTGGTTAGACCAAGTGGATTTGGATGAAATTAATTTTTTTTATTAAATTAATTTTGAATATGGTGTGTTAATCTTGGGGGAAACCCATTCAGTGATGATTTAGGGATTTTTGGGTGAAATAGAATATTTTTGAAAAAGGGGTTTTGTTCTGTGATTTGAAAATATAGGTTTTAAAAAAAATTATTTGATAATGAAAATAGTTTTTCAAAACATATTTCAATATAAATTTCGGTTTATGGAAATACAGTTTGGCATGGAAAATTTTAGAAGGTTATCATTAATAAATGGGTAATTTATTTATAAAAATTGGCATGAGTTGGAAATTGTCGTGTGCTTATTGTGTGGTTGTGATAATTTATGAGTGTTGGTTGATTAAGTGTTACATATTGAGCAAACTATGTAGAAGTGGGAAGGATGTCTAAAAAAAATATGATGAATAGTGGATTGAAGGGCCACCATTCTAGATAGTGGTCTGAAAGCACCACGTGTTGGAAATATTTTGAATGGGTTGGACGGATGTTCCACTATTTTGGTTTCCTTGTTTGGTGTACCATTATATGATGGAATTTGTTAGGATAAGGTGTGACGGTGATATTGCTTATGGAATAGTGGTTGATTCCATTGTTGGAATGTCTTGGTAATGGAATGTTTGGATTTTGATAATGGATTCTCTATTTAATGTTCTATGCGACCCAATTTAGATAAATGTTATAACATTTCATTCCTAGTGTCTTGTGTTAGGAATCTAATTAGGGAAATCCTACTCAGTATTTTTACACACCCTACATAGAAATGTTTTTCTTTTTTCAGATATTGTATTTCAGGACCTATGTAATAGTAAATCCTACCATTTTCTAGTGGGTTGACATGAAACATTGTTATGTTGTGGTTCTTGGACCATGGAGCTTGGGGTGAAGCTATGTGATGGTGTGATAGTTCTTTGGGGTCTTGTTGTGTAGTCTTTAGTTTGGCACACTGATATTTGTTTTGTTTTTATTGGAATTTGGGAATTGATATGGAATAGTTTGGTTGTTTTTTGTTAATGTAGGGGTTGGATTTTATTGTTTACATGAATTAGGTAGTTTCCATGAAAATAGGATTTTTGGTTGGTTAATTTTATCTTAAGGAAAATTAATTCTATAATAATTATTGAATACCGGGACATTTATTCCTAGCATTTGGTACCTTAGGATCATCTCTTATGTCATAGTAACACCTCACCTGCTTCTCAAGACAATGATGAAGGGGAAGGACATTATATATGATATGTATTAAATTTACATAGGACAAAACCATGAAGGCTTATTTTTGTGTATTTAGATGAATATTTTGTTTTTCATTTTTGGTACCCTATTTCATTGACACTAAACATTAAATTATCATTTATTATGATCATGTAATTAAAATTTTTGTATTAAATAAGAGGTGTTCCAATTAATGGATGAAATTTTAGATTTTTGGGAAGAATAACATGGAGTTATTATAATTAATTTTTGTGATAACCATGAATCCATACCATGAATCCCAAAATGCATAGGTGAATTGTTTTTAAAAATTCACAATGGGTGAAAGGAAACAGTAAAAATGGTTTTTGAAAAAATGAGAGGAATTTCACATGGTGGGTGCACAATAATCAAAATAGTGCATCATGACCATTTGAAATATCATTCCTTATGTGGTGTTGAGTTCAAGGTTGGTAGATTATTGGTCATTATGTGAGATCAAACAATGCATCCCATAAAAAATATAATTTCAATTATTTTCTACCAAAGAACCCTTATCCATTTAACTCATTTCCCCCTCCTCATGGCCTAAAAAACCTACCTCAAACACCTATATATCTCCCTATTCTTAATTATCAGTTCTCCATTATTCTAATTTCTTTTGACCATTAATTTTCTGTGTTCCATTATATGTGGTTAATATATAATTTATATCATATTTTTTATTCTTTCACTCAATACAGTGATATAATATTTTAGTTTTTAACAATATATTATATTTAAATAGATTTTTAATTCTAGTTGATAACTCCAATTATTTGATAAATCAATGTTCAAAATCATGATAGTGTCCATTCATTATGTTAAGGTCAGTGTACTTATGTGTTATTCCATATTAATGAAAATTTATTGTATGATCATGTGATATGAAAGTAGCATACTTCAATGAAATAAATTAATTTTATTCCACCATATTGAAAACTTACATTGAATGTTATTCCACTTTCGAGAATGTATTTATACTTAATGTTAAAAAGATGGGATAATGGAAAACATTGTTTATTCTATACCTCTTGGACTATTACACCCGATTTAGGAACAACAGTTGGGTTAGTAACTGATTTTTGGTAACTAGACATGATAAAATCAATAAGAACATGTTAACCATAATATGTGTAGTTATATAGGATAAGAATTTAAAAAGAATACTTTTTAGGATTGAGTGTTAAAATTAGTAAACAGATAGTAATTATTTATTTGATTAATTTTTTTGGAAATGATATTATTTAATGGTTTGACTATTTTTTAACATGGATCCTACAGGGTGTGAAAATTAATGGATATACTCAGAGAGAATGTGAATTCCATGTGGATGTTGGATCATTTTTTATGGGTAAATCCCATTGGGAATCTACATACTAGGTAGAATCTATGTACGCATGGATGGGTGTATTAGACTTATGTTCTTTTTTAGACCAGGGAAGGGTATATTACCATACGTTGAGAGTTTTTTATGCTTTTTTGGACATCAATATTCTCATAAATTCATTTGAAATTGACCCATGTAGGGGGGTATTCATGGGGTTTCACCAAAGATCCCATGACTGGATATTTATTGGTATATTTATTCTACCACATATTTATATTATTTTATATGGATCTATAGAATTTAAATTTTTATTTCATACAAAATTATTTGGGGTTGTTTTGTATTTCTATAGCTAGTTTATTCTCTAACCCTCTTTGATCCACCAATTGATACATTGAGTAATTCATGTATAAAGGTACAGATCGGGGAAACTGTTCGGTGACTGAAGAATTATTTTATTATATGATCAAATATGAGAGCAGTTTCCAAATAATTAGTATGGTTTTTTTATTCTCAAATGATTTAGAACATTTTTTATTTTTACACCTAATGTATATGGATGGTTCCATGTTTGTATTTTTAGTGTTGGAACATCAATATTGATATTGAATAGATTATGTTTTTTTTCTTCAAATTTTTCTAGATAGTGATATAAAATTATTTTATGATGTTTTTATAAATATATGAAATTGTTTGGGAACACTAAACATGACTGTGTAATCTATATATTTAAGATTAATAGTCTCTCACAACTAGTCCATAGTCCCTTGAATGTGGCAAGACATGCATGTGGTCATGTAATGTTCATCCTGTCTTAGAAATATTCAATTTTCTGGTGAGTAAGGACAATTAAAATTGTTATCATAAAATTATTTTACTTGGCACACTATTTTTTTGAATGGTATATGAGGGAATAGTACTGTGTTGAATATTAGTAGTGCGATAATTCTTGGTAATTTCTAACCCATGTACAGGGGAAAGAACAAGTCTCCACGGATGAGATTATTGTCATTTTTATACTTGTATTGTTTATTGATTTCTAGCATTACTGGAAAATAAAATTTTAATTATTATAGAATTATTTGTGGTTTTATCTAATGGGAAGGTTTAAATAGATATTGGGTCTACATTTATATATTATATTAGGCATGTAGGGTTACCTATCATTTATAAATTTTCTATAATTTCATGATATCATGTATATATATGTATCAACCTAGGTATAATGTGGGTGACAGATTAATGTTTCATAATCATATTATATGATGTTTTACAATATAGTCATGTGGTGGTATCTTACATGGTGAAGATGATGTATATTACATAGATATATAAGATTGTATAAATGTAATATTAAAATGTGGGGGTTTTCAAATAACAAATCAGTAATATAACTATATTTTTTCAAATATATCAATTTAAAGGAACTCCCTTTTCATATAAAAATAAAATTAAAACCATGCATAAAATATTTTAAACATAAAAACTACAATCTATTGCAAATAACAACAAGATATATATTGAGTATATTTGAACGAAATATTTCTTGAAAGGGTTGGATGAAAATATTTGTGGTAACAAATTCAAAAAAAATAGGTTTTTTTCATTCCTCACTAAACATTTATTAGTGATAAATTATTTCTATATATTTCACACTACAATCCATTATTTTAATTGTATATTTTTACAACTACGGATATCCAGGGCCTCACAATTAATGGGTGTGGGAGAGAATTCACATCCAGTTGGTGGACAAGAACCTATGGTATCTCCTGATCTGACTATACATGACAAGATTTATGGGATCCTCCTAAATGTTATAAATTATTGGGAATATGGGTTCACCTCATAATAAATCGTCAATGGTTCATCTCATTCAAATGCTATATATTTAGTGCCATACACTATTCATAGGTGACGGTAGTTCACATGTGACAGAGCTATGGATAGACTTCATAAATATTATTCATGAAAAATTAGTAACACTTTAGGATAATATGGAGAATTTTTTATTAACATGTTTCATGTGTAAATATGATTATGGGATAAAACGTTTTCCAATGGGGTGACCAATTGTGATTGAACTAAAATAATTTCTTGTTTGTCTTATCCTGATATTACATACCTAAGACTCTTCGATAAGATAATGCACATGATATATCTATTCTACCCCAAGGATATATAGATGTTATGGAATATTCTAAAATGATTATATAATATCATCAACTAACACTAACAATATATTGTTATTAGGCTGATAGGGATAGTCACATTATGGATACTCTACATTATTAAATAAATGTTTAGGTGAACAAAATTTAGTTCTCAAATTTAATCAATATCATGAACCAATAATTTATTAGAGAAATATTTATAAGTTATTATATATATATTAAGAGATTGTCCTAATCAAGATAAAATGATAGCATTGGTGTATAATTTTTTAATATAATTGCATAATCATATGATGAGAAACCATGGGGTAGTGGGAAATCCAAAAAAGGAAGTGAATCATATATTCCTTCTTGATAGGGTATTGATGTGCCATGATACCTGCTTGGAAACATTAGATATATGTGATAAATGTTCACCTAACCACCAATGGAGTTATATGACTGTGGTAATATGGGACATGTGATCCATATTTTTAGAGAAAAACATCATAGTAGTGTTATATAATCACGAAAAACTGTAACTTCAATGGTTATGATAGATACCATGACACAGTTTTCATGGAGTTTGGCATCAACATGAATCTTATGTTGTGTTATTATATATATAGACCATTGCTGCGGGATTTAGGGTATTATTTGGTGTATTAAATTAGGTCTTCAATTTTTAGTACAAATCCAAGGACTAATATTTTAGCACATTGTTTAGAAAACCCTAATATAGTAGGATATTCGGACATCAAATTCTAGAGGAACAACATTAGTTGTGTCTAACATCACTTGTATGTAATTTTAAAAATTATATTCACACTATACTATATTTTTATATTTTCTTGGTGGCATTGGTCTACTATGAGAGTATCACTATGTTTAATCAAAATTGAATCACTATTTAGAAGATATTATTGGTAGTTCATATGCTATTGTCACTACCTTTCCCCCGGGGCCTGTGCCTTAACTATCCCCACCTCATCTTCTATTGTCCAGGGCCTGGAGAGTAGCTCCAAAGTTGTAATTACTTGAAGATGGGAAGGAATTTTCATTATTACCAGTAATCGCACACACAAGAAAGAACACAGCATGATGAAACACCATGTAAACACTATAACAAAAGATTGCTGAAATTAAAAGGGTCCAGAACACAATCCCAATAATAAAGGTACAAGTACAATGGAAATTCAATACAACTAAATAATGAGAAAAGATAGATATAGGATCATCCTCTAAGATTCCTACCTGAGGGGTAGGTACATATATCCTCCTCAGCACTCCACATCTGTCTATCTATTCTGGGTATTTGACACGTCGTATGGTCCACCTCCGAGTACCATCCAGTCCTGGTACTCTCAACCTCCATCAATGTTTTCCATCAGCTGAATCCAACACAATAAAGTGCAAGGATAGCTCTTGTAGGGGTGAGTATAACGACACTTAGTAGGGACACAGAGACTTTCAAGGTCTCACAAAATCTAACAAGGATAAACCACAAAGTATGAAATCAACAGATAAACATTCAAAGTTAAATGACCAAACATATATTTAATTTATCATTTGATCGATCTCAATCATGAGGAAAACACACAAAAAACCAACTCATCTCTACTAGGATTTTATTCTAAGGGTAGTATCAAGTAACATACCGGGTCACATTGTCGAAACCCCAGTTTCAGAAAAACTCCTCCTCTATCGAGTACAGTGGGCTACGTACAACACCAAGAGCACTTCCCACTATCCTTAGACTATTGAGGTACTCCTCCTGTCGAGTAGCATGGATCTTCTCCATCACCATGCGCACTCCACAACGTGGGTCTGCTGCATCACCAAGCACGCTCCCCATCGTAGCCTGGTAAGGTACTCCTCCTTTCGAGTATCATGGGTCTGCCTCAAGACCAAGTTGATCCCCACTATGGATCTTTCATGACAGCAAGGTGCACCCCACTAGGATAGTAGAGTCACTCTGAGTAAAAACGTTCAGCAGTCATTAGGTTTTATCCTGCTACGAGGTCTTTGCACTATGCTCACTCATCTCTGGGAGGATCCACTCCCTAAACTACTGTTGGATACTCCAATTGTCTCTATGTCCCATAAAGGTGTATCAAAAAGGACATTCATGTCATATGGGTCTCAAAGAACCCAGCGGAGCATCAATAGGATGCACGGATTGTTAGTTATTATCCTTTTAGTCTAGGGGGGATTATTGGAATCGGGCACAATCTATCGTGATTGTATCTCAGCTATACCCCAAACTCCAGTTGGATATACTCAAAGTGAACATGACAATCCATGATTTGCAGCACCACTTACTATTCATCAAATGAATATCTGGTGCCACAGATATGGATGAATGAGCATAAATGGGTCGCAGTGGGCCTGATTCAGGTCCAACCAGGTTGGACAGACCCAGCATGACCTAGTATTGGCTACCCTATCTCGGGTCAACCTTACCAAACTCGTTGTCACTAGATAGGTTTGTTGGGTTCTGGCCGGCCCACTATGCCCATCCCAGCTAGCCGCGAGAGGCCGCAGAGAGTTGTGAGCTTGCGGATCGGCCACGAAAGCATGGACCTGCCATGGGTTAGTGTGAGGGTGTTTTGGCCTAGAGGAGGATGCATGGGTGGCTCAGCCCGAGTCATAGGGCTGATTTAGCTCGGAGGGCCGCAAGGACGTGACTAGTGGAAGCTTGGCTTGGGGGCCGAGTTGTTGTGGTCAGGGACAGATCGTCGAGCATGTGGCATGACCTATGACGGTTTGGCTGGGAGGCCTGAGCGGCCGGGGTGGCTCGACCAGCGGATGGCACAGCCAGGGAGGCTCGCCCGGGAGGCCAGGGGGCTGTGCGGCCGGGGAACGGCGTGGCCCAAGGTCGGTTCGACCGGTGGGGGCGTGGGTCCAGTTCAGTCGACGGTGGCATGGGGCCGGTTAAGCCAGGAGACAGGGGCAGCGTTGGTCATGGAGGGTATGGGTGTCGGCGTCATTGCCTTCATCACTGTCACCTCCTTCATCTCCTTCTTCCCCATCCTACGTTCTGATGAACATTGCAATTCAACACAAGGGTTACGGAGAGAATGATCCATGTTAGATTTTCCCTCACTCTCCACATTAGAACAATATCAAGAGGTTCAGAAGAACAAATCACATCAAACCCTCCCACAATGATTTATCCCAACACACAAAATAAAAGAAGGGGAGTACCTGTGAAGTGATATTAAAAAATAATTAAACCCCAACCTCAGGATGATATGTCGATGGAGTCATGGGGAAGAAGATGAATCATTAGAAAAAAGTCGGATGTCGGTGTCGTTAGTGATTTCTTCAATCATCGGCTTGTGCGTCTGTTTGACGTAGTCGAAGAATTCCTATACCATAAGGATGTCTCAAGGAATATGGATGAAGTCTGGGTCGACATTCTTCGTCGGTGTTCTTAGATGGAAGAACGAGTTCTTTATTTGAAGAAATAATTCTTTGTTGGAGTTATTTTCTCCCATGGCTCCACCAAAAAGAAAATGGCCAACTGAGGTGTTTCCACCAACTTTAATCCTTGGCACAATTTCAAAATATCTTAATTAAACACCTAGTTAGAACATTTAATTAATCTGACTTGGCATATTTAATGTGCAGGAAGCTCAAGAGGCTCCTCTCCATTAAAGAGGGGTGTTGAGTGGTTTCTTTTCCCCCCATTAATAAGGGCAAGGTGGTCCCCACCACTAAATTCTATTTGGGATGTAATTGAACTCTATGGTGGTCCCCACCACAATTAAACATGAAGAGGTGGTTTAGATCTGGTGGACCCCACCCCTGAACATCCACATGGAGGGTGGTTACAATAACAAAAAATCGTGTGTTTATTTAATTTATTATTTCCACAAAAAAAAACTAAAACTAGCATTCACCCTTGACCATCATCATCATGGTGAAAGTCTCCTTATGTGAATATTGGCACTGCGAGTTCAACGGTGCCCTAGAATTTCAATTCTGAGAAATGATTCAAAAGTTATAAAAACCTTCCCACACGTTTACGAAACGTACTTGAGATGAAGTTCTAAAATTCATTCAAGGAAATATTGGACTCTAAATCACGCGTCATCAATTTTCACAGACTCATAAAATTTCAATATATTTAAAAAAACATGGAAATTATGGTTCATTACATTCTCCCCACCTCAGGGCTTTACATCTCCATAATCTAAAACTCAAACTAATTGAAAAAGTGGGGGTACTGAGCACGCATTTGATCCTCCCGCTCCCTTGTTCTCTCTTAATGTTTCTTGTGATTCCATCAAATGCACAACAAATTTACCTTTTTTCCATTATGGACATTCTCCTTTCGATCCACAATATCTATTGGAACCTCAATAATAGTTTCTCCATTGTGGACTTCCAGCTCTCCATGGTAGATGATGTGATAAGGTTCATGCACATATGTCCTTATCTGGGATATGTGGAAGACGTCATGAACCTGGTGCAACTGAGGTGGAAGAGATAAGAGGTATGACACCATGCCGATATTTCTGAGGACCTGAAAAGGTCTAATGAATCATGGAGACAACTTGTCGTCTCGGCCAAATCTCTGTAAACCATGTTGTGGCGAGACCCATGGGAATTCGTGGTCTCTATCCTTGAACTCCAAAGGTCTCCATCTCTAGTGGGCATACACCTTCTTCCTACTTTGTGCAGTATTCATCCATTCCTAGATGACCTTCACCTTCTCTGTGGTAGCCCATACCATTTCTGGTCCCACTAGTGCTGACTACCCTAGGTCAGTCCAGCACAAGGGTGATCTGCAAGGTCGCCCATATAACGCCTCAAAAAGTTCCATCTCGAGGGTGGAGTGACGGATGGTGTAATAGGAAAACTCCACCAAAGTTAATTGATCCTCCCAGCTGGGACTGATGTCAATGACACATACATATAGTAGGTCCTTGAGGATTTGAATGGTCTGCTCAGCCTGGCCATCAATCTGATGATGGAAGAATGTGCTCAAATAAAGTTGCATCTCAAAAACCTCCTAAAAACCCTTCCATAGCTGGGATGTATAATTTATGTCGCAATCAGAGACAATCATCGAATTTACTCCATGTAGCCGCACAATCTCTTTCACATAGAGGCATCCGAATCTCTTTACTGAACCGTACTCTCTAATCGGTAGGAAGTGGGCCTACTTGATGTGTTAGTTGACGATCACCCAAATCGAGTCACGTCCCTGGATGTACGTGGAAGTCTTGTTTCAATGTACATGGATATCCCATATCACTTCCACTATGGGTCCTCTAAATCTTGAACCAAACCTGATGGTACCTGATGCTCTGCCATCACTTGTTGACGAGTGAAGCATCGAGGGAGAAACTCTGCAACTTCTTTCCTCATTCCTGGAAACTAGTGATGTCTTTGGAGATCCTAATACATCTTCGCCACTCTTGGATGCACCGCTAGAGTGGATGTGTGGAACTCCATTACCACTTACTCCTGAAATGATTTTGGTACCATGGTATGTCCCCTGAAGAAGATGATGTGCTCCCCACCTTCATTAAATCAATCAGGTGCATGGCATGTGGATATCTGACCATGTTGTTCCTCGCAATCAATGCCCCATGTTGCGAATCTTTTACTCACTGAGAAAGTTGTGGAGTGACTGTAAGAGACTGAAGAAAATTTGTTCCATCACTATCCATGAAGGATATCTGAAAATCAGCCAGCATCTCTGCCACCTCACCATGTGTCTATATACCAGATCCCATGCTGAGAGAATCTGCAACAACGATCCCCTTTCCTAAAGTATAGAATATCATGAAGACATAGTCCTAGTATAATTCAACCCAACATCACTGTCTTAGGATCAGTTACTTCTCATAGAAGATAAAACTGATAATCTTCTGATTAGAGTTTATTGTAATACACTCTCCCATCTGATAGTTCCATCACGTCTTCAAGACGAACACCACTACAACTAACTCAAGGTCATGGGTAGCGTAGTATTTATCATGTTGTCTTAGTTGCAGAGAACCATTTCTGATCAATGCTCGCTCCTACATCAGGACTCATCTGAGCCATGTCGCAGACGCATCATAGTAAACTACATACCCTACGTCCTCCTCTAGAAGCCTATAGATGGGGTCACTAGTCAGCCTCTGTTGTAGATCCTGAAAGCTCTACTACTATCTCTCTGATGACACGAAGGGTTGACCCTTCTTCGTTAATGATGATAGTGGTTCTACAACTCTAGAGAAGTCTGGCTCAAACCTCTGGTATGATCCAGCCAAACCCTGGAAACTATGTACCTCCATCAATCTCTCAGGAGGCTCCCAAGGAATTACTACCTTAATCTTCACTAGATCCACTTCAATTCCAACCTCTAATATGAGATTTCCTAGGATGTGAACCTATTTGATCCAGAATTTTAACTTTTAGAGCATACCATAAATCTGGTTCTCTCAGAGTGTGTCTTGTAATACATGAAAAGGATCGGAATTATCCTCCTCAGAAGTCAAGTAGATCAGAATGTCATGGATCAAGAAAAAAACAAAGCGATCGAGGTATGGATGGATGATCCTATTTATGAGCCCCACGAACACTTCTGGAGCAATGGATCCACTGAATGGGATAACCAAGAACTCGTAATGGTCGTACCGACACCTAAAGGATGTCTTCTGTAGATCCTCATCTTGTACTCTTAGCTGGTGATAGCCTGGTCTGAGGTCAATCTTCGAAAACCACTTTTCTCACATCAGCTGAACAAAGAGGTCGTCAATCCTAGAGAGTGGGTACTTGTTCATCACAATCACCTCATTCAGGAATTGATAGTCAACACAAAGACTCAGGCTCCCACATACCTTCATGGCAAACAGAATCAGGGCTTCCCCAGGAGAAACATAGGTCCAGATGAATCCCTTCATCTATAAGTCCTCTAGCTGTACTCGCAACTCACGAAGCTCTGTGGGAGATGTCTGATATGCTGGTGTAGATATCAGTGTCATCCCGAGGTACAAATAATTATAAATTTCCACCTCTCTACGAGGAGTTAGACCGAGAACATAATCAGGGGAAGACATCAGTGTACTAGTCCACCACTGTAGGATAACTCATACACTCCACATCAATAGCTCTGGGGGTAAGGATAGCCTACTGATGAGTGATTGGTTGCACACTCCTCTGAGAAAGTTAATCCTATATTTCAAAGGATCCCTTCTTTCCGATGAAGGTTATCTTGGTCCCATCTGTGTGGACACACCACACATTGTGCCTCATATAGTCAATCTGAGCATGAACTGTAGATAACCATACCATACACAAGATGACATCATTAGGACTCGACGCCGCTACTCGGAGATCCTAGCCGAAGCTATTTCCTCCTAGAGTAAGCTCTCTCTACCGAACCTGTGAAAACTCGTCGAATCTTCTCTTATATGAGTCTGTACCCATAAAGATTGAGCCAACATCTTTGTTAGAATCTCTGAGCTCCGAACGAGGGAAGTTGAAATAAAATAATGACTGGAACTTGTGTCTATAAGTCATGCAACTATGGGGTTGTAGACACAGATCATACATCAAATAATCTCTTGAGCATCATGGTTGAAAGCCTCATATACCTAGTGATGTGCTCTCCCCTATCCAACTACTCCATGGGGTCAGGGTGGACCTCCTGGTGGTGGTGGTGGTAATATCTCAAATCGTCTCCCACTGGAAATTGCATGACCAAATTTTCTTCCATGTCCGTCTACATCCTGTAGTCCACATAGATTGAATCTCTGTCTCTACCAGGGAGGTCCTTCGACCATCTATGGATCATCCAAACTACGGTATGTACATTCACAAGCCATGTGACCCTGCCTGTAGCATGTGAAATAATTCCCTCTCCTGGAATGTCTATCTATGATTCAGGTGCCCCACACAACCAACTCAGAATCATGAATCCGTCCACCTATAGGTATGGTCCTCTTGGTCCTCTATGACATTTGTCTGCTTGCAGCTGCAGAAAACTCTGATATGTGTCGACTAGTGGTGATCTCGCTGCTAGAGACAACACAACAAAGAAACTCGGCACTATGAGGGAACTCTCTAAGACCCCCTCTGGGGTTGGGATGCTAAGTTATATCACTAAATCCTTGATCTCCTTCCTGAATCCATTCTCGATGGTTCGGGCCCTGAATAATGGGTCCCACACCATATCGGTGGAGTAGCGTGAGAGTTCTATGAACCTTTCTGAGTACTGAGTTACAGGCATGTTTCCCTACTGCAAATTAAGTATCTCTTTTCTGCGCACAACCCGAAGAGTTGCTGGGAAGAAATCTTCCCAAAATAGGCTCTCGAAGTCTTCCCAGAGAAGTGTCACCTCATCGTGGACCTGGAACATCAAGCTCCACCATCGGATTATTGTGGCCTCTAGAAGGCTAGCGTCAAGGATCACCATGAGATCATTTGGTTTCCCTACTAATCAGAAAACTCTCACCATGGCCTCTAGCCAATCCTCATCCACATGCGGGTCTGTCTCTCCCTTGAACCTGGGTGGCCTATTGTGCTATAACTCATGTAATGTGCTCAAGTGGCATGCACTCACTGCTTCTAGGGCTGGTGGAAATGGTGGACCAATGGGAAATGGTACTTCTGGTTCCTAATCTGGTGCCACTACTGTAAGAGGGCCCCACACCAAAGCCTCATCGCTCGGTGGGCTATTAGTGCATACAACTCTCGGAACCCTGGACAACTATCTACATGGAGGAATACTGAATTGACATAGTTGCGCTACGGTTAAAACATATACCTGGTGAGCTGACCTTGTGAGCTTGCATAATGAAAACTCAAGAAAAACCCACACGCAATTAGTTTTTTCATGCAATGAGTCATAAATTAGAATATAGGGTCCTAGTGTATGGATATGTCAGCCGTCGCACCAACACTTGACTCCCTGAACTAAAAACCACACTCACTACACATAACACTATTTCTTCACAGAAAAGATCAGTGTCCTATGTTCATTGGTAGAACCAACTCCTATGATACCAATTTGTCACGACTCATCCCGTGTTGCCCGTATAGTGACTACACCAAGCCCGCCTAACATAGGCCAGGGGCTGGTGACTAGTACCAAAGGTGTACTTCCCTAAAACCGGAATGGAATTGCCTTTATAACCTATAAAAACACGCACAAGAATGCCCAAAATTGGACAAAACACCATGTAAATTGTATAAAAAATAGTTCTGAATTTAAAAGGTTCCAGAATAAAAGCCCATGAGTAAAGGTACAAGTACAACAGAAATGCAATAAAACTGAAGAAAGAGAAAAGACAACTACTTGATTGTCCTCTGGGATTCCTACCTGAGGGGTAGGTACAGTTATCATCCTCAACACTCCCTGTCCATCTGTCTCCTCTGGGTACTAAAACACTATATGCTATACCTACAGGTACCGTCTAGTCCTGGAGCTCTCAGCCTTCGTCAGCACTGTCTGTCGTCTTCATCTAACACAACGAAGTGAGGGAATAGCCCATGCATGGGTGAGTATAACGATACTCAGTAGGGACCCCGGGACCCTCAATGTCTCACAAAATATAACAAGGATAAACCAAAAATTATGAAATCAATAGGTATCCTTACTTATGTATATTCCCTTACATATACCTATGTTTTCATGTGATCCATCTCAATCATGAGGAAAACACAGAAAAACTAACATAGCTCAACCCGTATTTTTTTCTAGGGGTAATATCATTTTACATCCCTAGTATCATTTTCGAAAACTCAGCTTCCGGAGAACTCCAACTCTATTGAGTATAGTGGTCCTTCTGCAACACCATGTGGAATCCCCACTAACCCTGGACTACTAAGCTACTCATCCTGTTGAGTACCGCAGATCTTTCGCATCACCATGTTTGCTCCCCACCGTGGGTCTGCCGTGTCACCCAGCCTGCTCCCCCTCGTAGCCTGCCGAGGTACTCCACCAGTTAAGTACTGTGGGTCTACCACGACACCAAAGAACTCCTCACTATGGGTCTTCTGTGACATTGAGGTGCTCCCAGCTGGTCTAGTAGAGTCACTCCGAGTCAAAACAGTTAGCAGTCATCAGGTCTCAGAAATCTACTAGGTCTTTGCAGTACGCTCTCTCTTCTTTGGGAGGATATTCTCCCCGAAATACTGGTCAATACTCCAACTGTAACAAACTCCCACAAAAAAAAGTATCACAAAGGTCTTCCACGTCATATGGGGGTCATCGTAATAGACGGCCCGTCAATCAGACACCTGGTCTGTATGTTATTATATTGTTAGTCTTGGGGGCCTGGTTGGATTCATGCACGATCCAACCTAACCATATCTCAACTATAACCCAAATTCTAGTGGGGTATACACAAAGGGACTGTCAGGCTCTAAGATTTCCAGTGCCACTGATGGTTCTTCAAACGGACGTCTAGTGCCAAATATTTCGCAAAAGATTGTAAATGGGTCATAGTGGTCCCATGTCCGGTCTGACCGACCTAGCCCGACCTAGTTTGAGTTGATCAGACCTGACCCATTGGGTCTGGCCTATCCCATTGGGTGGTCAGCCTATTGGGTACGGAATGTCCCATTGGGCGGTCCTCCCATTGGGTGGCCCACCCGTTGGGTGGCCAGCCAGATTGGTTTGGCCTGGACAACTGGGCCCATCCCAGTAGGCCGCGAGGGGCTACAGAGAGTCATGAGGGTGTGGACTGGCTGTGAGGTCATGGACTGGCCGTGGGTCAGTGCGATGGTGCTTCGGCCCGGAGGTCACTATGTGGGAGACTTGACATGGAGGGTGCATTGAGGGCGGCTCGGCCAAGGGAGCGGGGTCGGTTCAGCTCAGAGGGTCGTGGGGGCGTGGCCCAAGAAGGCTCGGTCTGGGGGATTGGGTTGCACGGCTGGGGCTGGTTCAGCCAGCAAGGGGCACGACCAGGGCCGGTTCGTCTAGGAGTTCGGAGCGGCCAGGGGCAGCTTGGTGGGCAGATAGCAAGGTCGGGGTGACTCGGTTGGGAGGCCGGGGTGCGGCGTGGCCGGGGCATGGCATAGCCTGTGGCTGTTTTGGCTGGCGGCAGCGTGGGGATGCTTCGGCCGGTGGTGGCGTGGGGCCGGTTCGGCTGGGAGGTCGGGGCACCGCGGGGGCCTCGCAGGCTGTGGAGGCTATGGGTGGTAGCATTTTCACATCCGTCTCCTTCATCACCTTCGTCACCATCCTCCATTTCGAAGAACACCGAAAATCAACACAAGGGTTATAGAGACGATGGTCCATGTTAGTTTGTCCCTCAATGTCCATTTTAGAGGGGTATCAAGAGGTTCAAAATAACAAATACATAAAACCTCCAACCAATATTCTTCCCAACCCACAAAAGAAATGAAGGGGTGTACTTGTGAAGTGGTAATCAAATAGCATTAAACCCTGGCCCTGGGTTGATACGTTGATGGAGTCATGTGGAAGAGGATGAATCTTTGGGAAAATTTTGAATGTGGGTTTCGTCGTTGTTTTCCTCAAAGTTCAGTTTGTGCATTGGTTCGTCATAGTAGAAGACATCCTACATCAGATGAATTCTCGAGGAAAAAGATCAACATCAGGGTCATCGTTCTTTGTTGGAAGAACATTTTTTTCATTCGTAGAAACAATTCATTGCCCGCGAGCTTTTCTCCCAAGGCTCCACCAAAAAGAAAATGGCCAACTGAGGTGTTTCCCCCAACATTAGTCATTGTAACCAATTCAAAATAGCCCAATTAAACAAATAGTTTGGCATATTTTATTAAGGTGGGTTGGCGTAATTAATGTATAGGATGCTCTAGAGGCTCGTCCAAATTAAATATGGTGGTTGAGTGGTTTCTTCTCCCCTCGTTAATAGAGTTCGGGTGCTCCACGCCTCTATATTCAGTTTGGGAGGGTATTGAAAACATAGGTGGTCCCACCACCATTAAACATGATGAGGAGGTTTAGTTTCAGTGGACCCCCACCCCTAAACATCCATATCGAGGGTGGTTACAACAAAAATAAAATAAATCATCTATTTATTTTTTTTTATTTCCACAAAAACCCAGAAACTAACATTCACCCTCGACCATCTTCTGTAGAGATTAAAGTCTCCTTAAGCGAATAATGGCGCTGCGAGTTCAACGATACCCTCATATTTGGATTCCGAGCACCTGATCAAAAATATGAAAAACTCGCTCGCACGTTTACTGAATGTAAACAATATAATGTTCATAAATTCATTCTGGGGACTCTGGGACTCGGAATCACACACCTTCAATTTCTGCAGACTCGTAAAATTCCCATATATTAAAGACATTTACAAGGATATTTTATGTCTTTATAGTGATCTTGTTGTTCCCTTTTCATCATTGGAATCCACTTATTCTTGTACATATCATCGATGGAAATTGGTCTACATGATATTTTTCATGGGATATACAAGATTATTATTTATTAATATTATATTGAATATTATCACTGGTAATTTTATTTTTTTCCCTTGGGGATAAAATCATCATGTGTGTGGATTTGTGGGATGTATTTTCTTGTAATGTTGGATGAGACCTTCAGTAACTAGGTCGAATCACTGACCAGGTGGCTACTATTTTTTTGGTGAGAAAAATAAAAATCTTCCAATACTAACTCTTATTGTTGATTAATTCCATGAAATATTTCGAAAGGAATTATTTGATTATCAAAAGTCAACAAAGATTATTTTAGAATTTAGTTCACTTAAGGCATGACATTTTTTCATTATTTTCTTATAAATTTACACTGATAGATATGGGAGAATTTAAATTCAAATTGGAGGACCTGGAGGTGAAGAGATTCATTAGGGTGAAATGTTACCCTTTGGGTGATCAGATTTTAATTTACTAAAATGAGGAAAAGACATTCAGATTATGTGTTTGTTATTAGAGGATTGATTAAGTGACAAATAATAAGTAATATTCACTCCTAGAGATTGATTATTTATTTGAAAAACTCAAGGGTTTTCAAATATTATATAATATTAAATTACTATTGAGGAACTACAAAATTAGACTAATAGAATCTAATATATGTTAAATGGTCTTTTAAAGGAGGTAAAATAATTTTGAGTACCCAGTAGTTTCATTCAGACTAAAAAAATTGGCATCCAACATTATAGATCTAATCAATGGTTCTTAAACAAATATATGGACATAATTGTGGTTTTCATACATAATCATATTTTTAGTCACTTCATTTCAAGATACAATATTGTTAGGAATCGAAATATGTATTTTAGTGTTCTTCATGGAACACCAAAATATATTATGATATATTTAACTATATGTAATTTTAGTTACAATGAAATTATTCTTTATGTTAAATGTTAAGTATAAAATAAACCAAAAAATAATATTTATTTATTATTATAATAATTTTATATGTTTCTTAAATCAATTTTAATATTGTAATTGGTATATTTTTTTTGATATTTCGTGAAATTAATTATTTTGTAATGAATAATTTAAATTACCATATTTTATAAAAATAAAATGACCTTTAATTATTTAATTTTACGTCATTATGGATATAGTATTAAAGTGATTGAATATCCATTCTATTTATGAAATATAATTATTTTCAATAGGATCTTCATTTATCAAGATTTTGATTTATGTCAATTTTTAGTCTTAAAACACATTTGCCTATGAAATTTTTTTTCAATGTATTTTTCATGGTTTCTTTTCAAAATAATTTTTCTTAATTATAGATATTAATTCATGAATGTTTTATTTCAAATTTTTTATTCTGGGTAGATCAAAATGGTAAATGTAACCCATTAATTTTTTTTCATCATGATTAATTATATTGGTAAAATATATCACCTCATTAAAGGATAAATGAAGTATTTAAGTATAAAAATAATGTGTCATTACATTAAAATTGCTATAAAACATTTTTTTATTTTATTATATGGGAATAGATTTACCATATACATCATAAATTATAATAAATGCATTTGAGTTTCATTAGACCATGGTAATGATATTTATATTATTTTAATTAACAAAAATTATAATACGCCACACTATTCCTTTTAATTTTATTTATATGAACACATAGGGAAAATTTATGTTATTATTTAATATAAACAATATTATTGAACATAAATGATATATAATTATATATATATTAATTATTTTTTGTTTTTATTCATTTTAAAATTATATTAAATGCAAACTCAACATTGAATGTTTTTTTATAAAGTAATAAAAAAATTAATGAATAATTAGAATAATATTAAATGTTAATAAATTTGAATGATTTAGAATATAACCTAAAATTTATAGATATATATTTATCATTTTACTATGGGATTTAGCTATTAAAATAGAATTCCCTCATTTTCTTGATTTTTATGATAAAAAATTTTATAAACAGTGTCAAAAAAAATTTAATAATTATATTAGATTAATATTATATTAAATTATATATAAATTTAAAAAATAGATAAATAAATAAAAATATAATATCTCCTCTAAAGGGTCATATATTTTCTATTTTTATCATAATATCACAATGTAAATAAAATTATTTCCCTTTAATATTGAAATAATCAATCATATGGTTAAGGAGAAAATGCTTAATAAATGGGTTAGCCAAAATGATACATTTTAAAATAAGAAATAAACTTTTATAAAATTTTATTTATGAATAAATTTATATTATATCATATTTATATTATAATCCAAATCTTTATTGATCATCTAATGTATCAATATTACTTTTTGTATTTTTATATTTTTTGACATTACTAAATTTTTCATCCCCTTACTTCTATTAGGAAACACCTTTTCACATACCATTACATAAAAATGGAAAAAATTGTAAAAAAAATTATTTCTGTTAAAAACTAAATTTGGAAAAGATAAATGTTTTAATATTATTTTAATACCACTACAGGGGTCCTTGTGAAGGGATGTAATATAATTTTACAAAATAAGATGTAATCTTCTTTACATGCTCTTTCATGTCAAATATTCCAGGTAGTTTCATCAAATATTTTTCAATAGTCCTAAAATAAAAAAAATTACTGAAAAAAATAAATATAGATTATTTTCAATATGGGAAACCATTTTTATCACCATTACATCCTATGAGAAGTTAAAAAATTTCTTCTGTGTTCATACAACAAACCCTCTCAACATAGTGGTACAAATAATTTTTCATCATGAATTTATTTTGATTGTTAAAATCATGAATGTAAAACATTTACATGATATTTATTAAATGATAATTTTTATTTAACAGTTATATCAGTTACACCTTTTTGTACTCCAATATTTTTGATAATGATAATGTCACTCATGTATTCATGTGGACTAGTACCTCCACATATTGTTGTGATACATTTTCATTTATATTTTACATGGTTTAAAATAATGATGGATTTATATAATAGAAATTATATATATGATATAAAAATTATTATATATATTCAATATTTTATTTTCATTTCTATCAATTAATCTATCAAAATATGAAAACAACATTTTTTCGTACATACGACCAACCATCTCCATGAACGATGCAATTGATTTTTATATGGCTATAATTTTAATATGAATATTATTATATATAAATTATATATATATATATATATATATAATATTTATATTATATATCCATGATCGATGAACAAGGACTGGAAATATAAAACAAATTTTTCTTTAAAACAAAATAATTAACATTTACAAAAGTTTATTTTAAGAATGATTTATTACTAAATAGTTTTAAAAATGTTATAATCATATACAATATGACATTATAAATTATGTATATAAATCAATTATTTAATTAAAATAAATTTATTTTAATTATATATTAGGATAAAATAGCATACAAGGAAAATCAAATCTATGGTAAGGGTTTTCTCATCTATCATTAGTTTTTATGAGACAAATTCAATTTCCACCACTTGTTTCTTTCATATGATATATATATTTTCCATATAATATTTAATATCATGAATTATAGTCCTATTCATTAATTTTTCATTTATTTTTTTTGTTGGGTATATGATTCAAAATATTACAATGAGATAAACAATTTTGTTTTTAATATCAATTTATTTTGATATTATTTATTCTTGGAATTCGTATAGTAAAAAAGAAATGATCCTAAACTATTAAAACAAATATAATTTTATATTATAGGGGTTTTTAGGGGTTATAATTTGTATTTTCTATTTCATCAATATTTTAATCATATATCTACAATTATTTTATATGTGATGGGATAACACTTAAAAAATATAATATTTTTATGATAATATCCAACTGTTTTTATTCAATATTCAAATTCAAATTAAAAATTTTTGATGGATATTTTTAAAATTATCCAATTAATATATAATGACAGTTTTCTCTTGATTTAATTTATATCAAAAAATTTAAAATAAATATTTTTTAAAAACATTTCTTAATGAGGAATTTTTTTTCTAAAAATAGGAATGAAATATTTGTTTTAGCACAACAAGAATGAATTTAATTTACCTCTATCATAAAAACTCAAGGTTTATAGTAATATGTTTCATGTTTTTAATCATATTTTCAAAGATATTTTTTATTTTATAATTATGGATGTTTTTATTTTAATAGAGGATTTTTATTTTATAATGGAATTCATCCTCAACAAACTTAATGTGATCATTTAATTGAATTTATAAATATAAAAACATTGATTTATGTTACTAGGGATAAGGTAAAATCCTAAAATATGTATACTATCTCTAGATGATCTATGATGTGTATAAATTGTTGATATGTATTCTTGATAAGATATTGTAATTTTTTATATGAAATTCTATGAATAAAATGTATTGACTATTAAAAATATAATAAATACATACAATACACAAGGTATATGTGGGGACCAATTATATATAACCCATATACGAATTGAATGACTCATAAGTTATAATAGTATATCTTGATCTATTAGATGAGTCTATATGATCTTGTCATAATAGTAGGGTATGTGGTGTATTCCTTACCATATTATTATATTTTTTTTCTTGAGAGACCTCAATAGAATAATAATGTATTGATTAAGAGTCCTTGATGATATGATTCATGATTTATTGGTTGAATAAACATGATCCTAAAAATCAAGAATTATAAATTTTTACTACTAAGAATACAGTTGTTATTATCCATGTGTTTGTAATGTTGATATTACCCATGGATTCTCATTGAACACTTGTTATTTTTTAATTGAGTGATTTTTTATTATATATTTTTCAATGATAATTATTAATTATTTAATCATGATATAATATACTATAAATATTCTTATTAATCTCCAAATATCACCATTTATTTATTTTCATTTCCTTATGATATGAGGAAGGATATTATGAATGATATCAATTTTTTATGAATGTTTCATATTCTTTGTTTTTATATTCATTATGAATATAATAAAATATTGTTTATGTCTAGTTTACCAAGAATACAAAAATACTAATTAATTTTGGATGTGATCAATTGTATATTGTGATAATTTAATAATGTAACAAAAAAAATTTGAGATACTATTATTTGAATCATTATAGATTGTATTAGAGGATATATAATTACATTCCTTGGAAACTAGATTATAAATATTCATAGATTATATGATAAAAATTTATATTCAATATATTTTTTTTGATAAAATTTACCATTATAGTGATTTATATTTTTTTTAATGAGATTCATGAATATTATGATCTAACATTATGTATTCTATTATTTAATGATAGTTCCTGAAATAAAAAATGTAATATATACCCACAGAAAATATGTTTATTACTTTTCTAATAAAGCCAATATATAATATTTTAATAGACTATATACGGGATAGAAAAGGGAAACTAACTATGGTTATTATAAATATCATTACCTATGTAGAAAAAATGTTGTTACACATTGTAATTCACATATTTCTGATCACATTTGTGACATAAACCTATAACTTTTAGTCTATCTACTAATAAATTCCTAGTAGAGAAATATATTCTCTAGAAGATATATTCATAGATTTGGGTTCTATTAAGGTGAAAATTTTATACTATTATAGATTATATAATAGGATCTATAACAATATTTTGGTATTTAATTTATAAGTAGAAAGAGTCTGAATAAATAAAAATCATGGAATATAGAACATTTAAATAGGTATTATTTGGTAAATACTCCACCAATAATAATTTATCATAAATGTAGAGGATATTTCACACATTAATGAATATCAAATAATAATCTGTGGTAGAGTAGGAGTTTCAAAAAATAAGATTATACATTAATTCATTAGAATATATAAATAATCATGAAATAATTATTAACCATTTCATTGATGGGAATTAGCTAATTAGTTAAAGGCATATATTCTTGATAATGTTGTAAGCATATGATGATATATTATGAAGTTAATTTAATATAGATGATGAATTCTATATATTCAACGTCTTCATTGGAAATTAATGTGAATAAAGATTCATCTTAGAGGCAATTTAAATGGAACCAAACAATGAATAAGGGACTAAAAAAATTTATATCATGTAAAAATTTATGATTTAGACATCCTACAAATTTCATGGATGTCATATGAATTTCTTACAACTATAGAAATACATTTCATATCAATAATTACTACAATGAAAATAAATAAATACATAATATCTAGTATATATTCTATAATTTGAATGGGAATTAATGGATATAGTTCCCAAAAAACAAGGAATCGTACCATATATTATAAAAATAGAATGAAGCCAAAAAATATTAAATTACAATATCTGAATAGGTGGTTCAAAGAATTTTTTTCAACACAACAATTACAATTCACTCTAGATGTGAGAATAATATTATTTTGTCCAGGTTCTACACACTTTTATATCTAAATAATTTTGTTATAGCATCATATCACCTCCCCAATGGATAGATATTGATTTAGTAATAAAACATTTAATGGAAGTTTCGCCATATCTTAAGTATGTATATCCATTAAGATAGATAATTATGGGATGATACATCAAGAAAATGTTTTAATTACCAACCTTGTTTTAATTTATACAAAAGCATTGATGGTTTTTATCTATTATTATAGATTCAATACCAACTATAGTGTAACTGAAGTTATATTAATCATCCTGAATCAACATATAATAGTCTATTAGTGTGCTGGTGAAACTAAAATCATAGTGGAAATTATATTCATCATGTCAGTTTTAATACCAATCCACATTGTATTTTTATCTTAGATGGTTGGGGGAAACTAAAAATTACATATTTTTCTATAGTATTAGATTTGGTTGATTTTATTCCAAAATAATTTCATAATCATACGGATAATCATGATTTTTCAATATCAATATAAATCACCTATAGTGCTACACATATTTTAGAAACACTATATATAATGGTTATGATTTAGTTCATTGAATTTTGTAAGAAACTCCAAATGAATTGTGGAAATGAATTAATTCGGTATAGTATATAAGCATGGGGAGACAAATTTCATTTTATTTCGAATAATATTAGTCAATTCATCATTGAATTGATTTTCATGAACATAACAAAATCATTAATAAGAATAAGAATATTCTAACATGAATCAATGATATATTTGAACAATTTATAACATCACAATATTTTTACAACATCTATATTCACAATAAATATTATATTCTAAGGCTAATGAATGAGGATATACCTAATATAACATTTTTTAAAAGGTTCGTACACTAATAACAAATAAATTACACTTTTTACATATCTTTGCTTCATATATCTTTATATATTGCATTAATATGGTCTTTTGTGATTACCTTGATTAGTTTTGTAGTCTTAATAGATTATATTCTAATATAATTTTAATGAAACAAAGAAACTAATTATTATTTGAGTTTTTTTTGAGTTTAAATAATTATAATGTATATTCCAAATTTACACAGAGTGAGTTTTTGATTAATTAAATTTTCATTAATGGGTTATATAATCTCACGGTAGTGTATATTGGTTGAACTATAAAATCTCTATGTTTTTTAGAATTATAGTAGACTTAAAATAGAAAACAATATCAATAGTTTTATTGTGTTGGATGGATACTAAATTTTTAGGTATATTTATAATGGTTATTTAATCTATTAACTAAGACTAATCAATATGTTGTTAGGTTCCTAAAAAATATGAATGTGTATTGAATTACAATTATCTTAGAGGATGGGTTTCAATTGAGTTCTTCCTTATATTACACTATACAGGTTATGGGTTTTATTTGTATGATGTTGCATTAAAAAAGGTATTGTGATCATTCCTACTATAGAATATCATGTTGATATATTTTCCCTATCACCCATGGAAAATTATTCAGAAAAATTAAACAAGTAATTATTTGGATATGGTAGTTGTAACATATTGATTCAAAATATATGTTAATAAACTTAGTTTGAAATGTTTTGGTACATATAATAATCATAAAATATTAAATTATATATTTTCATACTAACATTTCAATGTACACTAGAAAATATTTTCGGATTTGATAATGGTTATGAATACACAAAATACTACCACCATATGTATGAAAACCCCCTGTTAATGATTTGAGTAAGGAAGAAAATTTTAATTTTTTCATTATAATTATTGAAATATATTCATTATTTATTGATCTCAATAACATTTTTCCAAAAATAATAATTACATTGAAAAATTTGAACTTTTATAGATGAATGTCCATCCTACCCACCATGAGTTGATTAAGAATACAATGATGGAGGGTGTGGAATTATAAAATAAGGTGATTAAACTATGAAAAATCAACATTGATCATGTGAGAATGATAATATTTAGTAATATATATTGTGTCTCGTATGCACCAGAGTTGACGGAGCTATTAGTGGAATATAATAGTTCATAATTACATATTAACATTTGAAATAAAAAATTCATAGTGATATAAAATAATATTATTGTGAGATATAATGAAAAGGGATATTGTAATGTATATATCATGGTTCCTAGTGTGTTATTATGTTATGAATTCATAACTGATGTCTATGGTTCTATTATAAACATTGCCTATACTGGAGTAGAAAAGGAAAAAAATATTATGGATTCTGTTTTTAGACTACCCAAAAATATAATGTGAATATAGATATATATTTTAATAAATCACATTATGATGTCATTCGATTTTATCACATGTAAGAATGATTTATAATTTCATTATATTACATAGATAAAAAATGTATATTGTGATATTTAATGATGCATGAATATCAATTTTACCTAATATGGATCCATGTATAACATCAATGTTTTTGAGAAAGCCTCATAGTAATCTTAAGGTGTATTTGAGTTTCAAAATATCTTATCTTCTTCATATTTAGGGTTAGTATTAAAGGACCATTGAAACTCTAAAAGGAATGTAGAGAGATTTTAACATTTATTTAAAAGGTTTTTTTATCAACACAAGATTCTATTATATTTTTTTCAAAAATATTTTCTTATACATGAGTATTTATATGGATCCTTATGTATCCCTATATGGAAGGATGTAAAGAACCCCATAATATTTAATGAATTTGGAAAAATGAACCTATTGTAACATAATATATAAATTATATGGAAGTGAATATTTGACCAATTTACCAACACATAAGTCATTATAAATGATGAAGGAAACATATGTTAATAATCATAGGTGTGGTCTATAATTTTATTTTTTGTTAAAGAATTCTGAAAAAAACTCCATATAGAGAAGTTTTGAGATTTAGAATGAATTGAATGTCGAACCCACAATATAGAGGTACCTATGAAATAATGATTTTCTTATGGTAGAATCCTATCATTTTTTGATTCCACTAAATATATCTCATGTTAATGATGTGTTCCGTATATATATCTCAAGGATGTATATACCAGAACAATATAATGTACTAGATATAGATGTCATTCCACAATATAATGATTTAACTTATGAGAAAACCCTAACAGAGAATCAAAATCATATAGATAATGTAATATGGATTTAGACCAATCAAATTTTCAATGTTTTATGCTAAAATAATAATATTGGAAAAAATATTTTGGAACCCATGTATATGATAAAAAATAATCTAATTCTATAATATCATGCTTCAGGATTCTGTAACAAAACATGTGATGTATTTTTATGATATATTTCTAAAAAATACATCATATATAATACTATTTATGAAACTGTATGATCTAGTCTGTAAATAATTATACAAAAACATTAAAATTAATTATAGGGGTAAATAAATTTATTAAATATTTTTTGATAGTGAAACTTCATTATATGAGAAAAGATCCTTTGTAATTTCAATAAAACCTTAAAAAAATATTTAAACATCAAATGAGAAATAAAATCTCAGTAAAAGACATAAACATATATAAGGAAAACATAAATAGATAAATATTTATATAATTTTCTATTTTAAAAAATACATTATGCTCAAAATAATCATTTCATAATTAATAAATCTTTTTTTCTTCCTGATTCACCATATAAATATTTCAAAATAAAAATTTGGGAAAAATCAATATATATATATTTTTCTATATAATATTGATGAATAAATACATTTTCACAAGGTTATATTTTTTCACCATTAAAAAATAACATATCATTTCATTTAAACACAATCCTAATAACATACATTTTGAATGCATGATTTTTTTTTAATTTTTTTGAAAGAATCAAATAAATCAAAAATGTATCATGGGGCCTAATTTTCTTATAATTCATTCATAGGATACAACCCTCACTACTACCGTATTATTGTAACCCTCACAGCAACAACAAAATATCCCTCATGACTATAAATAGATATAACTATAAAAATTACAATTGTAATAACCATCACGATATACTTTATACATAACCAATACATTATAGGGATATCATAGACCCACCCAACTTTGGTTTTTAATAGAACCACCCATAATCATAAACAATATCCAATAACTAGTCCATAATCATATAACATTTATACATGCATCGTAAAATAAATTATTTTTGGAAAAGAACGTATTTTAAAACTATACTTTTCTCAACTAACGGAATAAAATATATTAAAGATAACTTTATAAAATTTTAAATAAGTATATAAAACATTAAGGAATCATGAAATAGGATAATGAAACTCATGCAATGTATTCTTAAAAAAAATCATTTTTAATTTAGTTTAAAGACACATTATAGTGGATATTAAAAATAATGTACCATACCTAAAACCTAAATAAAACACTATTTTATTCGTTTTTTAGAGAAATTATAAAATATAAATTTCTAATAAAATAATAAGAATAATTGAAAAATAAATATTTATATGAAAAATAAATATTTATAATAAAAATCATTCAAATTTTTGAAATGATGTTCTTTCGTTATGGAGTTCTTTAACTTCTGTCTGAATTTGATTATACCTTGAACATAACATTATGGATAAAGAAATTAGATTTATTATATAAATAATTTTGATTGTTTTCTAGAAATATTAATTTTGTTATTATTTATTGATACTCACTTATCATTATTTCGATGAGTTATAATGATAAATAACTTCATTCACGGTGCATCTGTTTCAAGGTTTCATTGTTGTCTAACATGTATATTTTTATAGAGGATGTTTTAAAATGGGAAATAATACTCTTAAAGTGAAATAATATGATATTAATTTACCTAAATACAATTAAATAGTCCCATATAGCTTTTTCCATTTTGACATTCGGAAAATTCATTCGATAAAGCATTTATGATTAATTTTCACTTTGTTATTGAGGTTTTTCGGACCATCATGATTTAATGAAATTTTATATAATATAAATAATAAATTACTTACATAATATGAAATAATTTATAATATATTTATTATATTCTAATTTAACTACAATAATAGTTTTCTTACTACCTATAAAATAAATAATGGAAAAAGAAAATACATTATTCCTAGAGATGATTAATCTTCCAAATTTGGACAATTCTTATGATTCATTGAAAAATAGAAGATTAAATACTAAATTAATATGTAAAATTAAATTATAATAATAAACATGAAGAATATATATAATGATATAATTATTATATATTATTGAAGAAGTATGTTCTAATAATAATGAAAAATAAAAATAATCAAGAGGTGTTGTTTCAGAAAATTACAACATTAAGAAAACCTCCTTGAAGTACCCCTTAAAGGACATTAAATTTTCCATTTGGTTATTCCAGAAACAATAGAAAGGGGACAGATCATTGAAAAAGTAGAGTATCTTGGTTCACAAATGAGTGTGGTGGTTAAATTATTGGAAAGAGTGAGTACCTTTTTATAAAGAGGTGAGGGTAACGTTAAAAATTTATTAAACTTTTAGTATATAATAATGCATTTTTAGTGGAAATGACATCACAATGGAATATAAAGAATATGGGAAGGAAATTAAAGACAATATATTCTCATATTTGTTCATATTTATGTTACTTAATACTTTGAAATAATTTAACAAATTAATTATATTTAGTTTGTAATGTTATTCTAAAATTTAATAATATTATTATTATGACATAAGAAAATATCATTAAAATTTTATATCTAGAACGAAAACTATTTTATTTTATCCTAAATTTTCCTTATATAAATATATAATTTATTAATATAATTACATATCTCATTTAATATTTATTTTATTATTTATTTACGACTTATTTTATTTTTTGATTAATTTGATAATTACTATATCGTCATTGTAAAATACTTTAAGTTATATAATTATTATCGAAAAATTAATAAATAATTACCAAAATTATGATAAATATATTATCTCTCCAAATACTTTTTGTGTTATAATATCTATTTTGGAAACCCATGTTATAAAATTTTGATATTATTTTGAAACCATAGTGTGAATTTTTTAGCAATCCTTTATATAAAATACTATAAGTGATTTAATATCAACTAAGTGGGTCCAAATCGTCACAAATTAAATACAAGGATGATTATGGTATATATTTACAAATATAAATATATATATTCAAATATTTGGGTTATTTAATGGTTTCTATAGCATTAATAAAAATCTTTTAATTTCTTTTTTTGGATTTCCCAAGAACTACGTTAATATTGCGTAGTCATTCAAGATACGTTTTTTCAATATAAAAATTAAATATATAAAACTATAAAAAAATTTCTTCCATTTAATTTTTTTTGTTAATTGTATATATTTATTCTTATCTATGTCAATAGAACATATTTAGTTTGATAAAATGAGTGTTCATTACTTTCATAAGCATTGCACATGCATTTTGAGAAGAATCATGTTATATAACAGTAAAATTTGAAACTATTAGTCAAAATCATAATTTAGAATTAATAAAAAAAAATATGAAAATATATTTATAGAAGTCATTTATTATCTAAAAGGATCCATATATAACCATTTCAATGATGTGTAGGTACAACGTCGGTATTGAAAATGATTTTTATATTTTCAGTGAAAGAAATTATTATTTACATTTTTGGAATTATAGTTATATATATTTGATATTATAATGTTATAATATTTTATTATATAAGTTTAATAAATCGTATATAACAAATATGTTGTGGTGATATCATAAAAGATATACTATTTTAAAAAATTGTATGTTTTTTTGTTCATAAAATATATATCTTTTTCAGAAAATTTTTCAAAGTAAATCATAGACAGGTTATTATAGTATTGTCTACAGAAAACATTGATTTTATCAATTAAATTCTTTGAATTAATAAGAAATTATTTATATTGTTCATTCATAAAAAACAAATGAAAATATGTTTTAAGGATAACATATTTCTTAGATCAATTTTTATTTAGTTAAAATTTATGTTATAATATTATTATAATTTACCAATGAATTTATATTTATTTAGAGATAATAATTATATCCAAAAATAACTTATTTCTATTTATGACCTCCAAATTAAAGGCTATACTATAAAAGTCACATTTAAATAATAATAATTTTTTTTAATTTATGATCAATGTGTCGTATATCATACATTATGAAACATTTTTTCCCTTTTAAGATCTATGTTTGATTAATAAAATATTAATTTTTTTACCAAAGTATTGTAATATTATTGTTGAAGTTATTATAAGGGTGTATGATGTGTGATCCAATGTTTTTATGATATATTAGTCATTAAATAAATTTAATTAATTTGGTAGATTACATTACATTCAGTAGTGAGTTTATAAAAAATCCTGGAGAACTATTGAAATATGATTATCTACTAATTATATCATTTCTTACATCTGTATGTAAATTTTATATTCGTATGATTTTTTATGGATTTTTGTAAAATAGTTTATTTTTCAGAGAATATTAAAAAATACATACTTTTTATAAAACTAAAAATTATTCTATTTACATTCATTAGTTCTATTTTATATTTGATATTAATGTAATACATTATTCTTTTTATCAAAATAAATTATTGAATTTCATTAGGGTAAATTGTTTACATAATTTTGAAAGAAGTCATTCTTAGGAACATCAATACATTTTTCTATAAATGTTTTTCCTTGCATTATAAAGGTTTATATTAACATCCCAAAAATATTGATGAAATGAAGAAAAATATATTACATATTTGGAATTAAGTGGTGTAAATTGGTTAAATATGTCAATTTTTTGACAAAATTAATGGAAGAGGTGGTAAAATTTGTTGTCATAGTAAAGGATCTATCAGATAATTAAGTTTAAAAGTAACATGATAATAAATTAAAAATCAACCTGATAGGTCAATATATATCCTTATAATGTATTAATTCCAGAACAAATAACCAAATTATGAATATATTTAATGTTGGTTTCATTTGGACATCATAATTCGATTTATATTATTTAAATTAAAATAATTCTTGAATATCACTCTCTGGTTTTTAATTTATTTTCATTATTATTGTAGGTAATAGAATATTTTATGAAATAATATAAATCTCTATTTTGAAAATAACTTATTTTTTATGAATTTTATTTATTTTCTATTTTTTGGATTAATAACATTATATTATTATGCAATGCCAACACATTATGAGTTCAAGTCATATAAGAAAAATTAAAAAATAAAACTTATTTACTATAATATAAGTTGATAGAGGTCTATTATTTAAATGATTTATATAATATAATAAATATTTATTTATTATGTTATTATATTGTATCCTCATCTTTATCTTGATTTCTTTAATATCAATATAATAAAATTGGGTAAAAAATTAAATTAATGATTATTTAGGAAAATATTATTTTATTATACTTTTAAAACTCTAAAAACAAATTTTCATAGAAATCATGAATATGACATTGTCTAAATTATCATCGATTTTTTATTTTTGACCGTGTTTTTACCTTTTATGTAATGTTATAATCTATTAATAATGAAGCAGATTTTACTATAGTTAATTTTAGAAATTTCAAAAGAAGGGGTTTATAATAAATATAAGGATTAAAATTCTATCTATACCTATGAAAATTTAAATAGATGGATATATTAGAAAAATTATAATAATTATATTAAAATTCATATAATTTTTGTACCGCATTTCATTTAAATGAATTTTATTATATTTTGATATTTTTAAATTTACTAGAATAACTCTCTCATAAGTTAAAGAAGGACACATCATTTCTATTTCTACACCACATTGTGAACCCTGTATAAATAAAATAATACAATATTTTCATCTTGGCATCAATATATATAATGTATTGGTTCTGGTATTATTATAAAACTGATCCAAGTGTCTCTAACAATAGATCTAAGTATGTCTTCTGAGTAGTACATGATCTACTTTATAGACTCTATCTATTTTATTTCATCATTTACTTATTATAAGTATTTTTCAACCCCCTAAAAAATAAAATACATTATTTTCAATATATTTATATGTTATTATTATTATTTGATTCAATTTTCTATCTCATTTATATCGTACATAAGAATAAAACATCACTTATGCATACACATGACTTACCATCACCTTGTATTAGTTTAATTTGGTAAACATCATTAATTTATTCAGACCATAATAAATATGTAACAAAATAATATATATTTTATTTATAACATAATAATTATTTTTGAATTATAATATAAAATATACTATCTTAAATTCTAATATTTAGGAAGATAATATGTCTCATATTCATATGTGTGGACAACCACCTCCGTAAAGAAATGTTATTTGTAATTTAATTATTTTTTTCATTGATTTTAATAAGGATAGGATAATTGTTATATATCATATAATTATTATTTTTTATTTGTTAATTTTTATGGAATGTTATTTTTTTACATCCATCGTTAAGTGGAAATGTTGTTATTGACCACATAGAACATTCCATCTATATGTATCGTGTAATTCATTTTTTTCACTCAATATTTTTTAGATGAGATTAAATATGTATATATATATATATATTTAATATATATATATATATATTACAAAATTATGTAGATGAAGGGTCCATTATCAATTTATAAAGTCCATAACTACATAATCAAAATCATAAAAAATGAAACATATAACTCTATGAATTTTTTATTAAAAAAAATAATTAATAATAAACAATTTCTAAAATGATATAAATTGATAACATAGGATATTTTTAGTATATATATGGTTTCATTAAAAAAATTACAATGAAATTGAATATATTATAGGGTATTATAAAATTATATACAAAATAATTTTTATATGAAGTATTATTTCCCACATCTCACATATTTTTCAATGATACATATTCTATGTTCATCACTTGTTTCATTCATTTGGTATATATATTATCTCATTTTTTATTTATATCATGAATATCAATATATTATTTAGATTTAATGTTTCATTTTATTTTCCCATTCATGGGGTTTATGATTCATATGATACCAAGGTAATAAATGATTTACGTTTCATTATCATTTTAATTTGAGATTGTTTAGTATCTAATTACCATGGGGAAAAGTGAATGATCCTAAAATCATAAAGCCCATATCATTTCTTCTCATTTTTTATGTTCTTTACATGGTTATATTCCATTTATCTTCTTTTTTTAAAATAAATCAAAAATTATGTCACATGTTTTGGAATCTCATTTAAAAAATCATTTTTAGGATTACATTTCAATCGTTTTTCATCTAGGAAAATATATCATCTAAAATGTAAAAAATGAGGGTGTTCACTATTCGATAAAAAGGTTCTAATGTAAATTTCATCCATTTATATCTACTTATAAAATTGTTTCTGAGGAATCTTTTTATTGTTTCTTTAATGAGGTACTTTTTCTTAAAAGTTTTAATAAAATGATTTTTAATGTATACTTCATGAATAAAATTTATTAACATCATGATCATTCATTATTTGGAAGATTCTATTATGTATTTCCAATGATCATTTCAATGGTATTTTTATTTAATATTTGGATGGTTATTAATTTTTTTTAATTTATTTCATTTTTAAGAGGAAATTTATTCTCAATATTTGTTCCACTGATATTTAAATTGAAATTTCATCTATGAAATCACTAACTAATGTTATTAAATATATGATACAATGATACCATAATTCTTCAATCTGAATACGGTTTTTATGATGATGTACTAAATATCAGTATTTTTTTTGAACAATGATAATTTCTCTTTTATATTTAATTAAGATAATGAATAATATATAGCAGTAAAAATAAAGTGAATTAAATGTATCTGAATTTAATGGGTGAGGTGTAATTTTAAACTGCCACCTAGTTAATAAATTATTCTAATGATATAAAATGTGTTGGCATGATGTATAAGTTGTGTTTATAATATAATTTCATAATGGTGTTTTGTTTGGTTTATTACTACACATACAATGATAATATTTTGGTTGAGAAGAATTGAGAGAATGATAATGTCTTGGTTGAGAGTCCAAGACGACAAGAAAAATGATTTTTTAGTTGGGAGACCTTAAACCTGAACTTCCATAATTATGAAATTTCCCTATTAATATGTCAATATTGGTTATCAATTTTTAGTATATGATGATATTATCCATGGATTATCATTGAACTCATGTTATTGATTTAATAGTATGTGTGTATGATTATCCACACTGTTATATAAAATATTACATATTTACTCATGACAACAGTATTTATTCCTAAAAATTATTGTTCATTTTAGATCACATATTACATTTTCTCCTTTCCCCAAAACATATAGAAAGAAAAAAATAAATTATTTCCATGTGGAAAATATTTTTCTTATAGTTTTTTATTATAATTACGACATAATAGTGTAGTCATATATTAATCTAAATTACGAAAACTAATAAATTATTTATAATTTTTGGATTTGATGACTTGAATTTAGAGCCAATATAATAATTTAACTATAAATTATGGGATTCAACAGTTGATGAAATTAATTTTCAGGTTCATATTCATTATATAAAATTGTATAAATGTCAGTTTTGGTTGGATTATGTGAATTTAAAAGGAAATTTCTTATCAATGTCTTGAGTTTCTATGTATCGTGATAATGATTACATCATGGTTCCTTGGGATAGGCATAGGATTGATTTAGAAATTTGTAGCTTATAGGTGCGATCTAGATATAAAAATAGATTTTTATATGACTTATCATGCTTGGTGGCACCATTTATGAGAATGACCAGGAAAATGTTGTAATTTTTGTGGTCTAATACCTGTGAGTTAAACATTATAGTGCTAAATAAGAGGATGATGTATTTGTTGATCAGTAATTTTCATGAGATATGTATCGGGTACAACCTTTTGTTTGATATATCATGTGATTTATTGAGGTGTATGATTATATAGGATGACAAATTTACATTACTATGGTACCAAGACTCTAAGTCCACATGGGTGAATCTAAAAAACACATTATTTTGATTTTTCAATAGTGGTATATTTATAGATATATTACTAACAAAACCACATGGGATAGAGGATTTTGGATCATTTTTATTGTAATATTGAAACGCATATTATCTGAAAGTGACATAAACATTAGATAGAATATGTGGTTTTTGTGAATTTAATAATTTGACATCAAGAATATTTACACTCATAGGATGGGAAATATAGTGGATGATTCATTGAGTATAAAATCATAATGACATGATTTAAGAGTTTTTTTATGAGTGGTAGATCATGACCTTGGTTATAGAGATTCACCTTGATATTAATGAGTACCATGATAGAGGTATTCTAAATTCAATTTAAGTTACATCCTTACTCATTTACATGGATATAGAGGGCCAATTGTTAGACTAAGAGTTTTTATTGTAAATGGATAGTATATATTGTCGGGAGACCATTTATTATTGGATATTTGATTATGATGTGAATCAATATGTCTGTATTTGAGTGGTAGTAAACAAAATAATTCACTGGGAACATATGAGGAAATTATAATCCATGAGATTATTTTTGGATCCTAGGATGATGGTGATGTATCCTGATGTGGGTCAAAAATATTAGTTTTTGGGATTTAAGGATGTTAGTAAATTTGTTTCTCAATGATCCACATGATAGAATTTGAAGGATAAGAATCATTATCTTTCAATTATTTTATATTCGTCGAATATTAAATATTGGATGTATTAATATGAAACTATGTTTCTTATGATTGGCCAACCAAGGATTCCTTATTGACATGATGATGTTTAGGTTATAAATGATAACATAAAAAATGTAGTGCACTTCATTGTGATACCATGGAATGTCATGTCTTGTTGTGATTAATATTTCAATTCAATATTTAGGCAGGGAATTCCAAAGGTCATATGAATATTGACCCATGTGAGTACCACATATCAAAATTAGGTGGATGGTATATATGATTTAATGATATAGGGGATCTAAGACATTAATAGAGATATATTAAAACATTTATCATATCCTGGTAATCAAAAATAGACTTGGTGGTATTCAGGTACAATAAAAATAACTAGGAATCATTTTTTAGGGCTCACTTTTAGGTACAACATGATATTTCATTCTAGTTATCACTATACAAATAGGTATTTGGGGAGTTTTCCATTTTTTTATCATAGTGTAGGAGTCGTCTCTGTAGGTCAAGCTAATTTTGAGTCATTTGTATACCTCTAAAATCAAAGAGATACTATATTTTGAAAAATAAGGCATCATTGGTAGTTTGTGGTATAAGACCACATCTTCTTATTATTTTATATATAGTTGGGGAAGCATCGTATTTTGTTGTATAGTAATATATAAACTATATTCATTGGGAAATATGTTGTTATGGAAGGATGCATACCCATGTAATTTTTACTATCCCCTCAATAATGGTATATATAAGTTCATGTTGTTTCCATTGTCTAAAAGAATTTATGGTATCATCATTTTGCGTCTCATGTTATCGGTGTAAATTATATATAGATGGATATTAATTCTTCAATTAATTAATGTCCCAATAATATAATGGATTATATATTGAAAAATATAAATTTAAATATTTTATCTATAGTGCAAAAATAGTCGTAGAATGGATGTATTCTAAAGGAAACATTAGAGTGTGAGTATGATAATCATATTGAATGGAAATATCTTTCCATTCAAGAATATTAATTATTATCATGACTACACTATAGAGATGAAAAATTATATTCTAAATAGTTTATATTATATGGGTCATTTATAATTTATACATAATTTACTTCCACCATATTATCATTTAGATTCCCTAACTAGGAATGTTGGCTATGTTAATGTGTAATGTGGTATCCATTGGATCAATTGGAGGTGTTGATGTTTCACATTTTTTTTATTATGTGATGTAGAATATGAAACCAGGTTAGAATTTGGTTTTAGATAACAATAAACCCAATCCATTGGGAATATAATTTATAGTTTTATAGATTTTCAAAATGGTTAATGGGCCCTGAGAACCCATAAAAATGTGTGATAAAAATTACAGAGTAACTACACATTGTCGGTGGTTGTAGTTCTAAGAAATTCTCCAAATCCATGTGAAATGGAATGTATTAGTTATTTATAATAGATATGTGGGAAAAGGTTTCTCATATCACAAGAAAAAACCATTGACAACATTAAAATGTAAAAAATTTCATTTTTAACCATACAACTTCTTACCCCTTTAAATTAATTTTCTCATATTCCGGAATAGAACGATGACAACCATTCACCTCATTCTCTTACATATCTTATTGGTTGAATCTCCTTTAGTTTGATCCACTTGACACCCGCTTTTGAATAATAATATCCTAATGTTTTTCTCTCCTTAATTTATTATCCTTTAAATCTCTCTTTCACTATTTGTTTTTGTTTCATTGGGTTTTTATAATTTCAACTATTTTCATCTTATTTGTCTGAATAACTAATATATAATAATATATCTATAATCAATGGTATATGTCATGATTGTTTCAAATGGAGAATATTCTTTTTATTAGATAACTATTCCATCATTTTAATTGTAAACAACTTGAGGTTAATACCAAAATATGATCCAGTCGTTTAGTGTCATAGTACAATTAAGACCATATATAAGATTTCATAATAAAATGAAAGTATTTATTTAACATCTTATTCTCTTTCTTCTTATAGGATCACATGTTCTCTTAGTAAATTTATTCATCTAATGATATACATAAAATTAATTGGGGTGAGCTAAAATCAATACAAGAGGATGAATAAGAGACATTAATCATGGGTGGTCATAATCATTATCATATCATCCCCATCATAACCATCATTGGAAGCATTATAAATGTAATGAATGTTTCATGCTTAAAAAAGAAACATCATGTGTGTGTGGTCAAATACCACACATTGTTGTGGAAAAATATGGAATCTTGTCCACACATATTTCACATTATCACATGAGATACAACACCTTACCCAAATCATTGAGGTTCTATATAATTATGTTTTCACCCATTACATTTTAAGATATAGATGTTTTATATAATTCTTGGAATAGTTGTAAAATAATTACAATTACATTATCATGTAGGCAACATAGAATATATAAAAATATGTGACGTAAAATAACCCTCAGAATGGAATGGGTTTCATTTCAAAAGTAATACATTCATGAAATAATATTAGGTTTCCGAAAATAAATAGTAAATAACATACATTGAATAAGAATCTTCAGTCATGATTGATGAAGAAATTTTCTCATGAGAAGAAAAATATGTATTTTTGGATAGAATAGTTATTTAAGAAAATTCATTTCATTTTTCACATAAAAAAATTGGATACATGTCTATATCATAAATAAAATTAGAAGGACAAAAATATATTTCAATAAACTTAGTACTTAATATTAATTGAGATGGGGATAACCAAAAGAAATAGACATTGGTTCTCAAATCCCCTTACCTGTTGTCTGAATTATTTATTCACATTTAAATAAAAGATTATAAAATTGATTTCATTAAAAATCCATAATACTCGATATATTAATTTTATTAATTGTAATTTCATTTAGATAATTTATCTATTTTGGAAGAGTTATAGAGTTTAATTTCATTATTTGGTAGTGTTTTTTGTGGTATGTGTGATCCATTCACTTGTATATGAGTATAATAGTTCATTTATAATGGTAATAATTATCTATAATTATATTTATATTCCATTAATTAACGTCGTGACGATTAAATATTCATATATATCAATTTTATATATAGTATTAGGATGAATCATTAGATAAATAGTTAATGGAAATTAATTTATTTTTTATTTTACATTATATTACCATCAAGAACTCATATCATATTATTTAAAATAAATTTTATATATTTCTTTCAAAAAATAAATAATTTATAATATTTATAATAAAATATAATTTTACCATACTTATGATATTATAAGTATCATTGAATGAGGTAGTAAAAATGTAGAAGCGCATCGTTAACGGAGGTGTTAAATCGACACCCCATAGATGATATTTTCTTTTTTAGAATTAAATGTAGAGGGAAAATATTTGAAGATATATTATTCCATAAACATAATAAAATTACATTACAAAAATGAAAATTTCGTTATCATGCAAGTTTTATAAGTGTTTGTGAGGTGATGATATGAAAATAAAATAAATTTAATGGAAATTAAAAGAAAAAGAAAGAAGATTTTACCTCTTGAATTTATCCTCCTTTATAACCTCATGAGGGGTAGGGTTTTATTATGAGACGAGGTCATGGATATTTAGGTGTGATATTAGTATAATTATTTTTCATATCTTGAAATATCATTAAGTATTTGAAGGTGTGATGAGGATAAATGGTGAGGAGAGTAATTTATGGGTGAGGAGAGGCAAGTTTTCTCATTATTTTAATCATTATTTTATTAATATGGGTCAATAATATCAATAGATTGAACCTTATTAATTAATATAAAAAAATAAATAACGAGATTTCTAGATTGAGGGGTTTTATTTCCCATACATAAATGAATAACATTAAGTTCATGTATTTAGGTTTTATCATAAATTATTTTATTTTACTAATCCACACAAATTCATGTATTTTAGAAAAATTCCTTAAATCACATATACATTTTTTTAATGTCTAAAATTAAAAACAAACTAAATTTTATGAAAATAAGTTTATATGTTTTTGAAATTTAATTTTTTTTAAATCAAAATTTATTACAAAATAATAATTTTAAAATTATAAACGATTTCATGAAATGTTAAAAAATGATTAAAGTGTCATAAAATTGTCATATAATATTAAGAAATGAAGTTATTAAAATATGAAATAATTTTCTGAAAATAAATATTATTTTAAATCATTATATTCCTTACAAATTCAAATATAATCATTTCTATTTTATAAAAATATCAACAATTAATATATAATTATAAAACCATTATTTTACTTATAATGTGACATAATTATATCATTTATTCATTTATAATGTTTGTAAAAAAAAATTTAAGGTTAGGATTTTATTATATTGGTCTAATAACTATTCTTGAGGGTCATATTAATAATCTATGGGTAATTTTACTATTTCATTTGTATTGGTTCCGTACATTATAAAAATACCTGTTATAACATTTATTATTATTTTAAAATTTATTTTTATTATGTTATATATGTGATTTTATGTAATTTAGTCTACATGGAATAATACTAATAGGGAAATTTCCATTGAAAATATTTTGCATTATTACATTATTCCCACTAATGAAATTTCTTCATTGAATTTTTTTTACAAAATATTTTCAAAACTACTGAGGGTACATATCCATCATTACTTCCTATGGTTACCATGTTTTATCTTCCTTCCTACGGTTCGATCATAGTAAATTGATTAGATTGGTATATTTTTTGTTTAGAAATTTATCATAACAGTCCTAGATCTTCACTGGCTTTTCATAGTAAGAGATATCAATATAGAATTATACCATATATTGATTCAATACATGTGATTTATTTGGTATGTACATCCATAAGAGGGGTATAAGGAATACATCATTTACTTGAGACATAGTAGGTGGAAGTTCCATTCGATATTCCACAACTTTGACATGATCAACAATCATGAATGGGAATATTTAACTAAACTAGTATTTCATTTCTTTTAAAATATCATGATCATATATAGTGATGTTATGCAGAGGGAAAAGATGTCCACTGACTTAAATTCTTGGTTTTGATGATGATTTTACACATATGTCATATGTAAACTTTTGGAGGCCTTAATGTTCTACGACATTGATTTAAAATTTTTTACTATATCATTTTCCATTTCATGTCCAACCATCATATAGCGACCAAATTCATCCCAGCATTCTATTGTTATTCATCATTTCCAATAAATTAATTCATATAGAGCAATTTTGATCCTTGAGTTGAAACACGAGCTCCAAATGAACTCAACTAGATGAATATGTTTTTCTCATTTTCCTTTGAAGCATATAGAATATTCCCTTAATATTTGTTCTATTTCATAAATAGTTTACATAGATTTTCTATCTGTTTGAGGATATTAAAATTTATTGAATTTCTATTATTTTTTATATCATTATATTTAATTTTCCAAAACTTGTATGTGAATTTCATAACCCTATCGAATACAATCAGTATTGGTACTCCATGTAGGCTTTCCAATGATCTAATGTATATCCATGCATGTTTATCCATTGTGATGTATTCAAGAATATTTCTAAATCATTCTATCTTTGTAAGAAAATACACAATAACATATATAGCAGTGTTTCCTCTAGATATCTTTAGATGTATGTTGACAAATTCCATGATGATTTTTTCCCATCTCCATGTTGGTATGGGTAATGGTGGTGACACACCATTTGACTTTTGTCTTTCGTGATTCACTTTTTAACAGACCAGAAACCTTGATGTATTTTTAGAATTTTTGTTCATTATATTATCCCACAAATAGTGCTCTTGGAGATCATGATACATCAATATTTTCCCAAGGGTCATGGATAAGGTTGATCTATTGGCATCATTTATAATGTATTTATTTTTATATGGATTAGATGGCTGACATATTCATGTGTCGAAGTTTTATAATCATTCATTGGTCAAAATAATATTTTCCCACTTTATAGTCAATATTATTAGTGGGTTTAAAAATCCTAATAAAATCTTCCAAAATCATCAATAATACGCAGATATACCATTAAAAGTACTAATATCCATAAAAAATTATGTCTTAGGCCACTCTGTTGTTTCATTGTTCTTATAATGGTCAACAAATATTTCTCTTCTCGGGATAACATTCCACTATAATGATACATTCTCAATCCACTATACACATTTACTCCACATTGTAAAACAATTGTCCCTTCTCAATTTTGTAATCACGATAATCAAATTCACTTCATATTCCACATTTCTAAAGGAGTAAATTATAATATCAATATTAAATAATACCATTTTTTAATGTAATCTCTAAACACACTATTAATTAATTCAACAGATATTTTTAGAGCATTAGTTCCTCTGAAATGAATCACTAAGAAATTATAGGGATGTCATGTCAATATATACAGTCATTGATTTTAGTTTGTGACATCCCATATAATGGAGCACCATAGATAGAAACATGGACCCCAATAGCTGATCAAACAATTTGTATTTCTGTGGAAGGGTATACTTGTTCTTTATCCTGAACTTTGAGCTCACAATATTCCATGTATAGGCACATTGATCAATCATTATTCTTGATGATGAATACTAGTGCACCCCATGGTGAATCATTATGTCTTATAAAAACCTTGTATAGATTCTACTGTTACAATTTATTCAGTTCCTCCAAATCAATGGGGTCCACTATAAGTGATTTCATTGATATTGGTAAAGAACTAGGAGTAAGATAAATGGAGAACTATACCTAAAGGTGAAGAGGAAGTCTAGACAATTATTTAGGGAACACATTTGTGTAGTTCCACATAATGGGAAAGTCATGAAGAAAGATCCTATACTTTGTATCTATTATTTGATATAGATATTATTTCTCATAAATAAATAAGACCCATACTTGTGATGATGAATCCATAGAGGTTCACCCTCCTCCTTAAACATTGGTGGATTCTTCATAATGTGATGAGTGATAACCCTTCCTAAAAATTTCATGTTAACTCTTAATAAACATATCCAATCCATTTACTATATATAATCAAACTCTAAAAAAGCATGTAAGACAATATATTAAGGGTGGATTAGATCAAAAACAAAAATTATAGAGGATTACTATACATTGGATCAAATAATTTCCCCATATTAATTTCTCCTGGATAAAACAACCTCTGTATTTTTATTGTGTGTTTGAATAATCATTATAAAAATTAAAGATATGAATGAATACATAGAACCATAATAATATATTATGTTTTCGTTTTTTTAAATGAATAACTATAAAATCTATCATGATATACTTATATGGATCCACCTCATTCATATTTATAGCATACACTTTCCCTGACATCATTGTATTTTGTAGTTATTAAGGGTGACTACCCTTGATAACTCATGTTTTAGTGAACTCTATTTCATAAATATCATTCTCCCTACAATTAAATCATTTATTCACAGGTGCTTGTCTTGTAATAATAATAGTCAACTGTTATTAGGTGAAATTATTTGGGTTCATGTTTGGTAATAACAATAGACAACTGTTATTATTTGATATAGGGTATTACTAAGAATTAAATGAAATGAATAAATGATTTCGGGTAATTAATTCATTTTTTTATTATATGTAATAAAAATCCCAATTATATATTTCTCATTAGCCTATATGTTTTTGTGTGGTTGTGCACAAGGAATTTTGAAAAGCTTTCAAGCCAAGAGAGTCTTTTTTTTCAACTGAGAATGCTATCTAGCTACAAGAGAGAGATTCACCACTATAAGATCATTTTGATCAAAGGCGGACACCAAAAGAGAAGGCTCTTCCTCACTAGAACCTAGATATCCATTCGAAGACGTCCAGAGATATATATACCATGTATGAATCACTTCTAGAGTAGTCCTACTCATTGATTGTTTGATGCAATGATGGATCCCAACATATCATGATCGAAAAAATCAATAAAGGAAGAATTCAATAAAGATAATTTTATTCAATTAATTAAACTAATTATAACAAATATATTATGATCTTATTTAAGGTTCTGGGACTTCCCTATTTATTTTTCATCCATCATTATATTCCTATGATCCAAAATTTTATTATCGTGATGGATCACAGATTGTTCGTTGTTAACATTAAAATTAATGTTGGGTGCAGCCACCAATATTCTTACGCTATTCACTGAACCTAAAACTGGTATTAGAGGGAGGTTATATAGTTGGTATCATAGGGGAGTTATATTGTTGGTTATAATTATATATGTTTTTCTTTGGTGATTTATACATTTTAATAATTTATTTTTTTCAATTCATGTTAATCATTCTTTAAAATCGAAATATTGAGATCTGTTCCTCCTCTCACATTTCTCATTCACCATATAGAAATGAATTTTTATTTTTATTTTGACTAAAATAAAATAGAGGATCTCATCCCTAGGTGCCAAACATTCCTAGTCGTACAAAACAAAAATTAACTGTTTGTATTCGGAAGTACATGTCGTGTATTCTAGGTTTAATGAATCAGATTGGTCCTCCAAATTATATCGTGTATTGGAGTATTCCTAATTCATAAATGTCACTGTGTGATGACAAAGAATAGGTGGCACATGGTTTTCGGATTACATGTTCTGTGGTCTGATGAACATGGTGTGTAGTCCCTTCGGTCTACGGTCAGACCGTGTACACCATAAACAACTTTCCCGGCTGGAGACCATGTAACATGGATACTTCACGGCGTGTGTCCCACTAAACAGACCATGTACTAAGAAACATTTCATTGTAAATCTACACACCATTTCCTCGGGCGTGTAATTCGGATGGATGGTGAAAAAAAGTACATATCATGTACTCAAAACTACACATTATGTTCTCATCTTAATTACATAGTTTTATTAAAATTTATTATTATATTATACAAATCCTTATGATGTGTCCCATATTTCTGGTGTAAAGATTGAGGCACAACATGTTATAGGTGTTTTATATATATGTGTTTAATTTAACATCTGTGTAATGTTCATTTTTATTCATTCGGTAGTTATGAAAACGATTTCATCAGGTTACCTCCATGGTACAAGTTACATACAATGATAATTATAAATGAATTATTTGTTTAAAAATATGATGGATGAGAATCTCAATGAAAATCAGAAAAAGAGTTTAAGATAAAATTATTGATTAATTAATGATAATTAATTGATTCTAGTATCATTTATATTAAACAAGAATGTTTAAAAAACTGAATTCAAGTTTTAGTTGTGCATAAATATCGTGGCATTTATGGATGATCATGATCTAGAACAATACTTTTGTATTTGAATGGTTTCTTTGAATTTACTTATTTAAAATAAATTTTTTGGCCTGCGAACCTTCTCCTCATTAATATGTAGGGCCTATGTGCCCATGGTTTATGTTATGTAAAAACCAATTTTTACCCCCACCTGCATGTGAGATAAATGATTAAGTAATGGATGGATCTCACAAGATAGTGGAGGTGGCTCAAGTTATAAGCCAAGGTGAAACCAATCCAGGGAAATAAAAATATGGACAAGTGGAAAGTTTTAAACATGAACCCAAAAGGTTCAAGGTGTTTCTCCCCTACGTCTTGGGTGATATTATCAAACCTCTAGATATACTAACCAATTTAACAGGATCTTAATCATACAATTTATTTTATTTCTATATGTTTCATGGTTTATTTATTGTGGGGGTGTTTTCACGATAACACAATTAATGAAATAAACAAGCATGTAAGATGAAACTAATAATAAAACTGGAATGTGAGTAAATATTAACTTAGAAATGGCCAATAACTTATGTATTTCCTACTTAATATTCACAAGAATGTTATAAAATATAATAAAATGGAAATTTACTTATAAGGATAAAATCCCTCAAAGAAATATTATGTCGGTATAGACTTCCATAATATTGGTTAAAATCGAACCATAGTTCTAAGTGCATGACCAATCCTAGTTGGGGTGCTTTCAATTTTCAGGGAATTCTAAATTAATGGTTATGGGTTGACTTGACTTGGTTTGCATCAAGGGTTGACTTCCACAGTAGGAAATGGTTTGACCAAGTGGCAGAGGGTAAGGAAATCCAAAAAACAAAAGGATTTTAGGATTGGGGTGTCCACTCAGTGGATCAAGGATTTATGAGTTAATGTAGTTGGCATTTAAAATGCCTACCTAAAACCATTAAAGTTTCTTGACCAACCCTAGTTGAGGTAATGCGATGGGAAATATTGATCCTTTCTACTAGAATATTCCGGCAACATAATATTACAAATTTAATGGTGAGGGATAGTGGATTTTAAAAAAATAGTGGGAGACTAGTACGTTTTAAATTATTTTTTGTCTCAGTTTTGTCATAATAAATTACTAAACCAGTAGTCATCTTAATTTGTAGAAACAGAAAGAAGAATGACTTCAAAAATATCATTGTGAACCATACTCGAGAAGAAAATCCTTCTCACCTACACCAATTTCAATGAGTGGTAGAGGCGTTTATAATTCATCCTTCCCCAGGAGAGAAAATTGAATGTACTTGAAGAGCCTATTATAGTTGCACATATAAATGATTACAGTGATTAGGAACTATCACTCTATATGAAACACATGGAGGATACCATATATGTATAGTGTTCCATGATGTCATCCATGTCTAATGATATCTTGAAGCGACATGAAAACATTGACGCATATAGCATGATTTCCCACCGTATAGATCTCTGTTAAGAGAAGGTGATACATGAGATATATGAGATCTCTAATGACTTGTTTACAACTAAGCTTAGAGAGTCTGTGAAGGCTGGTCCTCATGTATTCATGATCATTGGCTACATTGAACGCTTGTATATCTTATGGATTAAGTTCTCGGATTATTTGGGTACAGATCTCATCCTATCATCACTGACCAAGACCATCTCTAGCTTCATTGTCAACTAAAACATGAAAAAGAGTGAGAAGCGTATATCATATCTTCATTCCATAATTCACTAGGTAGATAAGGAAATGGGGTGTGACATACCCACTGTTCTTATGGTGAATAAGAAAGGTAAGTACACAGTAAAGAGGGAAATTAATTATGAACTATCTAAATCCCCAGAGCATCGTCCATCCAAGAAGGGGAAGATCCAAAGGCAGGGCATGGAACGGGAAGAGGTGTGTTTTTCTTGTGTCAAGAAAGGCCACTCAATGAATAACTACAACCAGAAGCATGTGGATTCTAAAGGGGTGTTCTTTATTGAGTGTAATATTTATATTTATACACATTGAGTATTAGATACAGCTTGTGGGTATCACATCTGTATTCAAATGTAGGAACCAAGAAGGTTTGCAAAAATTTACAAAGGAGAGGTGGATAATTGATTTGAAAATGGCGCAAGGATGGTTGCATTGGCCATTGGTTATTTCCACCTCTCATTTTCTATTGGGATGATTTTGGGTTTACATAACTGTTATTATGTACCTAGTGTTACAAAGAACCTAATTTATGTATCTTTTTTGGATATGGATTGATATATATTCATGTTTGGAAATAAGTATTGTCTCTTTTATAAGAACAACATATGTTATGGTATGGCACATTTAAATTATTGTTTGTTAGTATTAGATTATGAAAACCAAGTGTTTAAAATAGATAATGAAATAGACTCACATGACTCATATATCACCCAGTTGTGGTATCACCATCTCGGTCATGTAAATGAGAAGCACGTGAAAAATCTCAGCCAAGAGGGATATTTAGACTCTAGCGAGCTAAACCCACTTGATAGATGTAACAATTGTTTATATGGTAAAATGACAAACTTCATTTTGGTGGATAGGGTGAACGTGCCACATAGATTCAAGGATTGGTGAACACAGATGTGTGTGGACCATTTATAATAGAAGTTAGAGGTGGTTATTCTTACTTCATTACTTTTAAAAAATATTTTAGTAGATATGGATATGTATACGTAATGAGGTATAAGTGAAAATCCATTGCGAAATTTAAGGAATTCATGAATGAAGTATAGAAGCATCTTGGTAAGAAGTTAAATAATATTCAAACAGATCGCGGTGAAGAATATATGAACCAAGATTTCATCAATCTTCTAATGAATTTTTGAATTCTATCCCAGCTCAATACTCCTTATACACCACATTAGAATGGTGTTAGTGAAAGGAGTAACCAAACCTTATAGGAAATTTTGAGGTCGATGAAGAGTCATTATGCTCTTTCATTATCCTTTTGGGGAAATGCATTATAGACAGCAGCATACAATTAAAATGAGTACTAACCAAGGCGGAAAATATAATTACCTCTGAGTCATGGAATGGAAAGAAACCAAATTTTTCACACACATGTGTATGGGGATGCGAGGAATTTGTTAAGGCCTTCTCAGGTAACAAGTTATCACCTCAATCGAGGATTTGTGATCTAGAAGATTTCAAAGAAACCAATTATCTCCAATTCTAAATTGGAGCCCGAATATATTGTTTCTATTGATGTAGCTAAGGAAGCTATCAAGATTTGGATATTTTTCTAGGAGCCTGAGGGTCTTACACTATGGGTGCCTTGGCATGTCATTGCGGTGTTAACTTCTTTCTCTATGGGTTCCTTGTCCTGTTGCTAGACGCTGACTTTGGACATTAGGTAGGCTCCACCTATTTCCACAGAGAAAGAGTCCTAGAGTGTTACCAACTATGTGATTCCAAGTATCCCAATTAAATATTAATTTTACATGTTGTTTAAATATTATTCCTGATTGTAGTTTAGTAATTATTTATGCATTCCTCGTCACATTTATTTCGACACTAGTTATTTGAGAGAATATATTGTGGTTGAAATAATATTTCTATTAGCGAGTAATGAAGATATATATCTTTTTGGAATAAATATCCATTAATCAAGGTCTAAAATATGTTGTTGAGGAAATGAATACAAATGGAAAAATAGAAGTACACGTCATGTATATTGAATATACATGTTGTGTAATGTTTTCTAGAAATTTATGAGAAATAAATATTATTTATTTAATTAAATAATATTTTCTGTAATTCATTGGGTGCATGTAAGGTAATAATAAGAGATAACTCTTATTATTATTCATGTGGTATTACTAAGAATAAAATGTAATGAATTAACACTTTCAGGTAATTAATTTATTTTATTATTCTATGTAATTAAATATCCCAATTATATATTTCTCATTTTCCGAGACATTTTTTTTGAGGTTTTTCAAAACAGATATCGAAAATCTCTCAAGCCAAGAGAGAATTCATTTTCAACTTATAACGCTCTCAAGCTACGAGAGAGAGATCCACCTCCACCAGATCAAGGCTATCGATGGCAGAAATCACAAGCGAAGGCTCTTCTGTGCTAGCTCCTAGAGATACTTTCAGTGATGTATAGAGATATGTGTAGAAAGTGTGGATCACCTCTAGAGGAATCTTATACATGGATTTTTTGACATAATGAAGGATAACATAGGATTGTTACTGGAAACATAAACGAAGAAGTAATTCCATCAAGGTAATTCTTGTCAATTAATAAAATAAATTATAACAAGCATATGATGATCCAATTTATGGTTCTGGGACTCCCCTCTTTCTTTTTCGTTCTTCATTCTATTTTGATGATCCAACATTTTATTATAGTGATGGATCTCAGATTGATCGTTGTTAACATTAAAATTAATGATGGGTACACCCACCAACGTACTTCCTCTACGCACAGAACCTAGAAATCTATCCATGACGTTATAGTCACTATAATAATCATTACATTCTATAATCTCCACTAAACTTCCTCTATTATAGGGAGAAGAATGCCTAAACTCATGCAGTGGTCAACTCCTCTAGGCACATATCAGTAGTCTCAGTTAGTTTGGGTTTATTGTATTTTATCAATCAATGGTAAGAAGGAACCATAAAACATAAACAAAAATGAAAATAAATCGATATAAGACCCTCATGAACATTAATGGTAGAAGAACTAAAAAATTAAATTTCAATAGATGATCTATTCTTAAAATTATTTTAATATAGATATTATTAAATTTTCATGACTATAGTTTTCTTTTTAATTGTAAATTTACATAAATGGTTATCTTTTTCTCTCATTATAATGGGATTTTAATCCTTTATCACTAATATGGAGTATATTTTTTATGATTACCATGATTTGAGCTGGCCAACAAGAATAATGAATAGATAAGAATACATTTATAGAATTTTAATTAACATGGTGTTGTGATATTTATTCATTATAGAATGGTTATTAGACATGAATATTATCTATAATTTGGGTGGTCCACATTGACGTTTTAGTTGACATTTTATTGAAGGATTTGTGCATATTAGAAGATATAGCAATCAGGTTTTAAAATATAATATATATAATCATCCTTAAAATGGATGCATAAATTATTTTTTTTGTTTACTGTATAATCATTCATTCATTTGTCCTTCAATTAATATTTTTTTTATTTTTTAAAACCAATATAAAAAACCAAATTTATTCATTTTTTGATATTTGCATGGAAACCCAATGTTTTTTATTTTTATAGTATAATTAAATACACTCATTAAAATTTTATCAATAATTATTTATGATTTCATTTTCATTAGGAATTACATTATTCCACTAGACCTATTTCCAAATAAAATCATATTGATCTAAAATGGGGTCTCGAATCATGAAAAATATTTTGGAATATAAAATTGGTTTTCCAATAGTAAATTAATTTTAACTCTTGTGAAATACCTAAAATGTGAATCTTAAAAAAGTAAATGAAATATGTAAATGATACTCACAACCATATAAAATATGTTTAAATTATTCACTTATTATGAATATTAGAGGATAAGTTAATGTAGATGTAACTGAACAATATTCAAATACATAGAAGATACCATTAATAATTCTATCATAAGATTATCAACAAATATTGAATGATACTCCAATTTAGTTAAAGGAATAAATAAAAATTAATGAAAAAAATATTATTAAATAACATGTGACTGTGTGATAAAAACTTTTGTTTAAATAAATTCAATCTTATTGATAAATAATTTATGGTAAATCTACATCTCCTCTTCCTTATAAATATAGGCATCTGCATTCATTTCAGATGTATCTGGACTTTTTTAGATTAATGGATTGGATTTTAAAGTAGATTAGTGTACTCTATTATAAATATTATATATATTTATAAATATAATACATTTTCATCTTCTTTATCCTTTCATTTTATAATTTTTCCTTTCTTCCCCCTATTTAACCATCTCATATCCCTAAACATGGAGAACTATCTTCATAACTTGTTTAACATAAGAAGTAATGGATTACTATAATTGTTTATCTGTCAATATATATAGTGTTCATAATATAATTCTTTACTTGAAAATTAAATTTATTAAGATTTGTTTTTGGAATTTTTCCCTCAATAAATTTTATATTTTCCATTGTTTTTATTTTTCATTTATTTCCATCAGCAAATATGAAATTCATATAGTGGAATTTTATTTAGGTAGAGATATACCTAAAATAGGTCTCGAATGTAAATATAGGAGGATAACATTACTAAATGCTCTGGTCTTATTTTTGGAAGTAAATAATTAAAAAAAGATTATAAAAACATTCTGGTTGAAACTATTAAATAAAAAAGAGAACCCAATCGATTTAATTATCATTTAACTAAGATCAAAATTATTATTAAATTAACTGAAAATATATTTTTCTATAACTAAAATATTTGGTTTGATTATTAAAATTTATATATTTATATTTCAAATATATTTTACAAACATAAACCTATATTTTTATTTAGTTTTTAGTATATTTACTGTAATAAATAGTTATTATAGAATATTGTGCATGAGATATTTCTCTTTGATATATTGACCATGATTTTGAACAATTCATCATTATTATAAAAGTAATAAATTATATTTTAAGTTTGATTCCTTGAAATCCCATGTATAAATTTATATCTATTTTCAAGGAGGCCCAAAAGACCATCAAAATTATTTCTTCTAATAAAAAGAATCCAAAATTATTAAAACAAAAAATTTGTGATTTATTATATATTTATTTTTAATAAAATATAAGATTTATGATATTTATAATCTAAAAATTAAATTACATGATTCTAGATTACTTTTTGATGAATGTTATAAACTAACACTTTATATGATTTTGAAACATCAAGATGCATGGAATGAAAAAATAAGAAAAAATTAAATTTTATATTAAATTTCAGAAAGAAAATATCATTAAGATGGGATAAAAAATGTTATATAATTATTGTATTCATGGAAATCAATAATATGAGGTTAGAATAGAATTAAAAAACTTGAGGATAAAAAATTATTCTTCTCTACACACATTTTATTTTGAAGAATATAAAGAGGTCAGGAGTTAATTAATTGATGTACTACCAACATTTATCATAACCATTACTAAAATATATTTTAGAATAGTATATTATAATTGATACATATGTGGGAGGACATGATAATTTGGAATATTATTTTTCTGATTTTATTGAAATATAAATTTAAAGTGATTCATCCATTTTCAATAATGAATAATAATTTCCTTTTTATATTTTTCTGCCCCTAAAATAGTACAACTAAAATCATGGTATTAGAAGTAAAGAAATAGGTTCTTTAAGTCCTTACTTAACACAAGGAATAAAAACTACATGTGTAATTTAATAAATTTAAAGAAGGTAATTTTGATCTAAAATAAGGAAATAATATTTTTATGATCTAAATTACAAATAATTATAACAAAAAATGAATATTGTATTACCTATATATTATATAAATATATTTAAAAGAACATCATGTTCAATATAATATAAAACATGAAACACCGAGATTAAATATACCATAAAATATAATTATTTAAATGGTATAGATATAACAACGTCTTTAATATGAGTTTTTTGAATATGACTCAAAACACAATGAAATATATATAATTTTACTAATCAATAAAAATTTTATATTAATTATTATTATAAAATACCTCAATTTTTAGTAATTTTATTTTATCATTCAGAAATATAATTCGTTGAAATTTGGTTTTTATTTCTTTTTAATAAAAGATATGATTACAAAAATATTTATATATAATAAATTTTATTTGATAATAATGATATAATTTGGAACTCACCACTATAAATTTATATTTGGAATTATTATTGAAAATGTATAAAAAAATTTATTTTTCAATGTATAGTGAAAAATACTATTTTTTCCATAATTATTTATAATTTCATATATTAAAGAAGTCATATAATTTAATCGAGTGGTTTTTAATTAAATTTATTTACTTTTATTTCAAAATAATTAAAATTATACACATTTAATTAATTATAAATATAATTTTAAAAAACAATATAATTAAATTTGAATCATTCTAAAAAATTAATTTGTTTTTCATTTTAGTGATTTAGTTTTTATTTTATTTTATCAAATTCTATGTGTTTAATTTAATATAATAGATTCCTTTTTTTAATCATAAAATCAATATTATGTCATAAAATAAGATTATTTTTTTGTTAACAAAATTGTGACTGTTGTTATATTTTTACCATGGTTATTGTAAAATGAGTGAATTATTATTTAAATTTATGTGAGTAGGAGAAAAATTCATTCAAACAAAAGAATAAATTTCATTTATTTTTCCTTATCCATATTTAAATTTTATGAACATTTAGTATATGAAATGTTTTTAAAATAAATCTATGATATCGAACATTTTAATATTTATGTTAATCATATAGCTATTTATTTCTTATTATTTCGTTTAATATATATTATATATTGTGGTAGGGATAAAAAAATTGATTTAATTTATTAATTTATATATTAAAAAAATAATAAATTAATTTATCTTAGTAATTTATTTTTATTGTTTTGTAATCAAATTATTATCTTAAATACTAATAAAATGATGAAAAATTACTTTTGTATAAAATTCAAATTAAATATCTTATTTTTAAAACTATAATAGTAATAATTTTTTAGTTATTTATAGTGTCCTATTAAATTTATTGATATATATATATAACAAAATGTTGATGTGAGAATTTATGACTTTTTAATTAAATTTTTATCTTGTGGTTTTAAATTCCAAATTATGTGAATTTGTATTTAAATAACATTAATATATTTTTATGTAATATTTTTATTAAATTATTGGAATATTGTAAAATTCATTAAAGAGGAAAAATAGGATGATAAATTCTCAAATATTTCATATATTCCCCATTTGTGACTTAATTATCAAAATATAATTTAAATTATTACCCAATAATTTACAAAAATCATTTACCATGGTTGTTGATTAAATTTTTCAAACAAGCTGTTTAATGTAAATAAAATGATTAAATTGTAATCAAAAAAGGTAAAAAAAATTGATCAGGTAATTATATCAATTCCAATCTCTCTTTATTATCATGTTTCTATTGTTTTGATCCCATTTTCCTGAGATATTCTCAAATTATATTATTATATTGCATATAATGAAAAATATGACATAAATAACATAGTTTGGTTATATAATATTTGATTAAATGGTTATAATTTTTATAAAAAAACTAATCGTAATCTGAGTGAATAATATATGGTTTAAAATAATATAAACGGCCTACTTATTAGAATTATTATCTTATATAGTATCTTTTTTAACCCATAGGGAGTAAAAAATGATGAAGTCATAATTGAGAGAGGGTTGGGGTTGTTAAAACAATGAAAAAAGTCAATAAAATATAATAACTATGATAAAATTTCATAATTAGAGATGATTCTTTCCCATAATCATTAAGTATTTTTGTTATATAAATTTTTTGAATCATTAAACTGAAAATTAATTTTTATAAATTAAAATTTTATGAAATTCTAATAATACGATGCCCATCATTTCTATAGGAAAGTTGATCTCTTCTCCAAGACACACTTCATGATCCATTGTTCATTGCCAAAAACTACCAAAATAACTTATCTAAATATTTCCCCAGATTCTAGATGTGATATTTTGGGTATAATACCATCCTTATTGGGATTAAGGTGTAATGAAAAGTAGCTTCCCAAAAGGTATAGATTAGTTTGTAACTGAATGTTTTATATTTTTATATTCTAATACATCTTTTAAATATTATTAAACATGTTGAAATAAAACAATTTGTAAATATCAAATAATAATTTTATTATATTTGTTAATTTAGTAATAGATATCATTATTATCTTCCACCAAATTGGGAATGAAACCATCATTCATATCAATGGAGGACTACAACAACATGAACAGATTTAATTTATTTTCCCTCCACACATTGCATAAATACGTAATGTGATGGATTTAATGTATACATCTTCTATTCATTTAAAAATTATAATTTTTTATTTATTATATATCTTTGATATTTTAACCTTTTCGTCCATTAAAAATTGATAACATCATTCCTATGTATATGTGGATTACCTAGTCCGTGATGCGATGTGATTTTTTTCCATGACCAAAAAATATGGCTATAATATATAAGTATATTTAACTATAACAGAAAATATTTATTGTATATTAATCACAATGGAATGGTTATATGATATTTACCTTCATTTCTACATTTTATTTGGAAAATTAATGTTTTGTTCTTTAGTACATATAATCTAATGTGTACATGATTATAAAATATTTCATTTTCCATAACCATTATTGAAGGCTAGATATTAAATTATAATTTCAATATAATATTATAATTATTTCATTATTATTAATCTATATATTATATATATAATAAATTATTTTACTATTGTAAAACTCAAGAATTAATTTATTCATTTGAGTCGAATATCATTAAAACAATTAACGTGGCATTAATTATTTATCTAATTAAATATGACATGGAATTAAATTTCCAACGAGCATGTACCCTAGTGGTACAGGCTCCTGCTTGGAATCAAAAAGAGCCAAGATAAAATCTGGGGAGGGGATAATTTCTGATACTATAGTAGGTGCACCGTAGCAGAACTGTAGTAGTGGCTAACTGTAGAAGGGGTGAGAGTATAGTGGCAGGGGAATTATAGTAGGTACAGTAGTGGCAGCAGTACTGTAGCTGGTACAGTACCAGCGCATTTACTATAGCAGTACACTTCCCTGAGGGACCCTTTGGGAAAATATTGGCTTTTAAGCTTTGTATTCAGGCCAATTGGCCTTGGGCCTTTGGGCTATCTAATGGGTCACCCTCCACCCAGTATAAAGCGATCATTGATTTAAATAATAAATTGAGGCTTCGAACCCATAATTTTATAAAATGACATGGTACTAAAATAAATAAATTAAATTTATTAAAACAATTTTATTATTATTTAAATAATAAATATATTGTTGTTATTATGTAAGATAATTAATTTCTGTGATGATTCAAAATTGATGTAAGGGATAGTAAACATTAAATTCCTCACACTAAATGATTTAATGATTTATAATCTATATACTTTTATTCCATTTCCATAATAAAAAAAATTATTTTACATGCATATTCTGTTGGAAATAATTAATTTCATGTTGAAATTATATCATAAGATGGACATTATTTTCCCTTTATAAAAATGTAATATGTTTACATATTATATACATATCATTTTGAATTTCAACATAAAATGAAAAAGGAAAATAAAATTTAATGTATATGACCCCAAAAAAATTATTTTACCTGAGAAATTATTTTATATATAAATTACATTATAATATTACTTATTTTTCATCACGGAAAAACAATCATTCTCTTTTTTCGGGGAATTTTTTTTTAAATGGGGCTCTAATAAAGAATGTTATATTTATTTCTGAAATTTTTTCAAGTGGGATCAAAAAATATTTTAAATAGATTAATGATATAAATGTGAATTATAAAAAAATCTTTTTATATACATTTTATATTTCATATGATGTTGTGTGAGATCGATATGTCTCATGATAACAGGTTATCCCAATATAGCACATGATGAAGTTTGATCTAAATATATCACTCCAATGAATTGGTTAATGATTATGTCCTTGATAGAATTACGATAGATATCTAATTTATTTGTTATTATACATTTTAGGTGTCTTTTAAGGTATCTCAAAATATAATACTGAAAGTTAGTTGTATTGGTTATTAATATTTTAATTCTTTTCGTAATGGTTTTATAATTATGGTTTCTTAAGGTACCAAAGTGACTTATCTATGAAATCTATTGAGTTTTTTGAATGAATTTATTTTCAAAATGTATTTTATTGATCATTTTTAACAAGACATAGATTAGTCCCTTTAATTGTAAAATATTATGTTTTAATGAAATCAATTATCATGAATTACTATGTTTTAGATGAAACCATAATGATTAATAATTTTACCTTTATGTTTTCACATTACTATTATTATGAAAACCAGTGCAATCTATAGTTCATATCACACATATGAAGAAATTAATTTATCTAAATTTTCATTATGATGATGAAAAACTATCTTTTATGAAATAATTGTTCTAAAACAACTTATTAGTTTTATTTCATTATTATTTATGACCTTAAATATTTTTTCCATCCCATGATTTTATAATATTTTCATTGGTTTTATGGGATATTATGAACAAATAATAATTCATATTTAAATTAATAAATATTTTTTGTGAAATTTTTTTTTGATGGACTGAAATTTTCATAAAATCTAAAAAATTGATACTTAGAGTGGGAAGAAAACCTGTAATGTATGAGTTTGTTATGAGATATTTTTAAAAAATTCAATTTAAATATATACTCAAAAAATAATTATGAATATACCAAAATTCATTCTTGTCTAGATAAATAATTTTTATAATTTTTTTTCCTTTTTAGATAGTACCAAATCCAGTTTTATAAAAATATGAGGATATTGATTTTTTAAGTTTGGTTATCTTCATTGTTAGGGTTACCATCATGTGTTTATAATATTAATGTCGAATATTTGATCAACGTCACAGAAACCCATATTTATGTTTTATGAAGTGGGACTATTATGTGATTGAAATCATTTAATAGGTTTTCAGTAATAAATTTTTTTTATGGTTTAGATAAAAAATTTAGTAATTATATGATTTAATTTTATGTCAATATTATATTGGTATATATATATATTATCATATTTGATGTTTATTCAATCAATTATATGATGATATTTTTAGTAATATTTATAGTTAAGCTATTGATTACCTTCTATGAGAGTTTCCAAATTATAGTCATGATATTTTATCGAATTTTGTTACATTAAACAGTGATATAGTTATATTTAATGGGTAATTAAATAAATATTATGATATTTATCATTATATTGCTGGATAAGATACCCGTAAGTTCCACATGTTATTTATTGTGAAGTATTATATCGATTTAATTCATTTATATTTTGGGTGATGTAGGCATAATGATAATGAAAATGTTATGCTGATAAAAAATCATTAATATTTAAGGTATGAAGGTTATTTTAGATTTAGTTCATCATTTTTTTGGAATTTTATATGAATTATATTAATATAGTAAAAGACAAACCCCAAAACATTATAATCATATGTCACATCTGATATGGTAGCAGGATGTGAACCCACAACCAATGGGTGAGAAGGGTACAACACCTACCACAAGCATACGTGATGTCCCAGTTGGTATGGAATTATTTTTTACATATGTTTTTTGAAATATAAATTAAAATTATATTTCACGAACATGTGTTTTACAATATAGAGAACCATGGTAATGAAGTTTTATATGGGGATTATGGGACTAATGTTATTTCAAAAGAAGATAAATATAAAATTGGGGATGATTATATGATTAACACCACCATAATATTATAGAAACTTATTTTCATAATAATATATGATTTCCCTATTGTAATAATAAATAGCAATATATTTTTTATTGGTGATTAAAAAAACTTATGGAAATGATTATAATATTTTGGAGATTATCTAAATAAGGAATATATGGTTTTTAATATATGACCTTAGCAGTTACTAATGACAACTAAAGATACATATTAATTACAAAATGGAAGAATATGTGATCAAATAATTATGATTTTTAGATTTCATACATTTACGATTATATTTTGATGAATTTTATGTATAGTTAGTTATCAAATTATCTTTGTCCAATATTTAGTATTACTATGTAATTTTAGAGATGAATGTATTATTTCTTTATATAAATGGTTTTATATTATTAATATTACCATAAAATTTGGAAAACATTTATTATTTTTTTAATATATTATTATGGGAGGATTATCCAGTTATCCTATAATGAATAATTTTATACACTATAAGTTGAGTGTAGTGATTCTGGCATAAAATATCGATCATTAATGCTCAGGTTTTTTTGAAAAAAAAACTATCAGATGGTTGTGGAAATTGAATGTAAGAGTAAAATATATTTTTCACTTTTGTATATTAAAATATGATCATATTATTTATTATAATATAATTATTCAAATCAATAATAATTATGTCTAATAAAAAAAATCCAATCACCATTTTTTTATGATTCAGATAGTATATTCCACAATATAAATGTTTATGTAGTTATTGTTATTTACATTCTCTTGGTGAGTAAATTTATTTTTATAAATCATATATTTCACACTTCATCATTAATTGTGCAATAAATTTCCCTCATGACTATATTTTCACATCCCACTAATATTTTCCAATTTGGAAAACGAGTTATGTGTTATTTTAGATGACCTCTATATTTCATTTTCCCTTTTTTGTATATGAAGTATTAGTTACCCTTTTTTGATGTGGGATTTAAAAAAAGGCATCCTAATATGTAAATGCTTCAATTTATGATTCCAAATTCATATTAATATAATATAATTTTTAAAGGGGTGTGATAATATAATATCATAATATTTTTAATGAATACTATATTCGATAGTGTATACAACACGTAATGTAAAATTTAAAATAAACATGAAATATAATTAAGTAAAATTTATAGTTATAACATGGCTGTAAATTGGTATGAATAATGGTTATTATCCATATTGGTATAAATAATGGTTCTTATAATTTTAATATATTTATTTTAAATCAATCTCTTTATATTCATAGAAATTCAAATGCTTCTCATAATTTCATATTATGTATCAAATTACTTTTATAACAAAATAATTTTAAAAATAAATTACCAAGACCAAATATTATAATTAAAAATGAAATAAAGAAAATTTAAAACTAATCCAATAGTGACATAGAAGTTTAAATTATGTCCATCATTTTCTCTAAAAAACATGACCAATTAAGCTATTTAAATTATGTCCATCATTTTTATGTCTTCTTTAATGTATAATGCAAACCATAATTGTCTTAATTTGTATATCAAAGGAGGGTGTCTGAAGATGATTTTACCACTTAACCAATTTTGTTGGTGTATTTTTTATTATACCTACTTAAATTTTTTCATACATGATGAAAATGTTAAACTTAATATATGACATATAATATGATTCTAGAAAAAATCATAACCTATATCAATATCCATTTATATCAAATGGGAAAATAAATTTGTATATATGTACAGTGGATTGACACCATGGGAACCGATGCAATCCATTTTCTATCACAACCTCTCAAGAATGGTCATAATGATTAAATTAATATATATATATATATATATATATATATTATTCAAGACATATTTATAAATATTTAATCATGATAAATGAACTATATTTGTTTCTTTTTAATTCCATGAATAATTTCAAATCCATTCATTTGTATGTGTGGATTTCTACATCCATTAAGAGATGTGATAACATTATCACAATAACAACACATTTATACTATATATATGTATATTTAAATATATAATAAAATATTTTTGAAATATTCATAATTGAATAATAATAAAATGGTATATTCATTCATTTAATAATGTAATTTTAATAATAGAAATGTTACTAGTGTCTACATATGTCCTACAATATCCTGGATTGTAAAATATATCTATTATAATAAGAATAATTCATTTATATTTTTTTAAAATTATATTTTATAGATTAGAATCGTAACAATTTTCTAGTTATTATTCTCTTTATTAGGGAATAATGAAATTTTTGTTCGTAGTCAACCTAACGAAGTCATTTTATACATATGATCTAGATATCATAAAAAATATATTGTGAATTTAATTGGTTATGAAAATAAATATAAAATATTAATAAATAAAATAAAGGTAATAATAAAAGTCAAAAGAGTTCTTATGATAGTAAATAATTATCCTACATTTTTATTGAAAATTTTAATGAACAGTCTTTATGAATCAACATTTAGGTAAGGGACACTATATATTAGAAACATTATTTTATATATTTTATATATTTATTTTTATAATATTTTTATACCATCTCTATATTATAAAAAACAATTATTTATTTTATTTATATGTGGATAAATTATTTTTATTATAAATTATATGCACCGTTGGACATTAATAAATTTAAAAATATATCTTTTTACATATTTTATAAAAAACGTTTTCAATTTTATAATAAAATGAATACATGTAATGTAACGACCCAAAGTTTCATTAATGGAAAATCCCTCTTGATCTAGTTAAATGTATCATTATAAAAAAATGTTTTTATAAGATTTCAACATCTTTGGTTTTTTGTTAAGAATAGTGACTGTTGTTAATATAGCTGTTGAACAGTGATCACATGATTAGTATAAATATAATGTTATAACGAACCCAATTTTACTCAGACAAAGGAAGCAATGGCCTCATCCAGTAGAATTTCCCCATACGAATCCCATTTTTCGGGGCACAGAAAAGAGGTGGTATCCTTGGGCTTCTCCCTTGACCAAGCCCAAGCCGAGCTTCATTATGTCAAGCTCAAACGTCACCGTCTACGAGAAAAGTGGAAGTTGATTGAAATTACCACTCGAGCGATGCTATCCGAGCCACCCCAAGAGTCTGTCACCATCACACACCTTACCCTTAGGTCTTATGCAGCTGTTTTAAGGGGTTTTGTAAAAAATAAGTAGTACTATGTTCATGTATGTTATTTTTTTATATAATAATGAATATAATTTCTAGTCATTTTTGATACATTGTAAATAGTTTTCAAAGTACAAATGGTGTTTTTAGTTATTATTTAATTAAGAATTCAATTTTATTAAATTAATGGATTTTTGAATTAAAAAATATTTTAATGAAATATTATTATTTAATATTAAATTAATTTTTATTAAATATAAATTATCTTATAATTTTTTAATGCAATTAAAATGTTATATTAAGGTTTGAAAGCCATTTCTGTCAAAACTCGTGAATTTCCGATAAATGACGGTTTTTATTTTAAAAATGAAAATTCACATATTTAGAAAATTATTTAGATAAAATAAATTTTATTTTTGGAATCAGGACGTCGAAATTATCCATCGGTGAGTTTTTCATAATTTTCTAAGGAAATCAAATTTTTGGGTCAAAATTAAATACCGTTTAAATATATAATGTGTTTTATGACATCATAATGACCCAATGGTGATTTAATAAAATACTAAAATCCTTATGTTGTGACAATATATGTTTTACCATTAAAATAAATTGATTTTGTGTTTTTTTGACTTATTTTTCAAAACATTAATGAACTCCTCAAATCTTATTCAACACTTTGCCTTTTTAAATTAATTTCCATGGGAGTGCGCCTCACCTCCACATAAGCAACATTATTATTTTAATAAGTTTGGACCTTTTCTGGGTAAAATATTGTTTTCCTATTTCTTTTTCCAGAAACCATTGTAAAAAACCATTGGATGGATTGTGGTTTGGATTAATTTAATATAAGGGGTCCCAAACCTAAATAATAAAGTATTATCTCACCTTTCCTATATAAACCCACACAAGCTCCCACTTCCTACTCATTAAAATCCTTTGGAGTTCGTCCAACCTCTTCCCTACTCTCTCTAGAATCCTCCCAAGGTGCCTCAAGCTCCCAAGAATCCTCTCACAAGCCTCTCTCCAGCCTTTGGAAGCACACTTCCAAGTAAGGGTTTTTCTTCCTTTCTCAATTTTTTCAATCTTAATTATCTTTTATTTCCCTTTTAATTTCAATTATGAATGTTGGGGTATGGTTTCTCACCTCCCCCATACTGCCCTCTTATTGTTTGAATGATGGGAGACCCCTTTCTCTCTCATTAAATGCCTCTCATGTACACCCGTTACTATGTAGAAATTCCGAAAGGAACTTCTCTCTCTTCTTTTACATTCAAGAAATACCATTGTATCATGAATCTAAATTCCTTATCAATTGTTGGTACATGTATCTATATAACCTCCTTACTATCCATAACATTTAAATATGATGAGGAACCCCCTTCTCTCTCATGAACTATTTTTATGAATTCTTATGTCACGCTGTTACGCTGCCGAAATCACACCGATTTTCTAAGCCAATGTCATTGTGTAGTGAATACCATGCCCATTTCTCCATCAAGGGTATTCAACTTTATGAAAATTTACTTATTGATTATAAAGTTTCATTGATGAATTCCACATTCCTTTATCGTGGAATAAATTATTATGTTTTATTAATCAATGTTTTATGATCCATGTGGCACACTTATGCATGAAATGAAATGTTTAAAAAGGGTGCGCCCTTATAGCGCTCCAATGAATTGGGTAAAGTATAGTATCATGATACGTCATGTACAATGAGTGTTGACTCATGCTAATTCAAGTGCAACGAGGGTTTACTCGTGCTTCATGGTCAATGAGGGTTTACTGATGCTTTATGTGCAATGAGCCTTGGCTCATGATAAATCCATGTTATGTGTTGTTGCCACATTTCGATGTTATGATTATCATGCTTTATCATGCCTTTATGTTCATGTATCTTTTATTATCTACTGATATGCCTATTGTTTGTCATGTGTTGTACTCCACATGTTATCCCATGTGTACTCCCTTACTGGGCTTTCTAGCTCACCCTTTTCTTATGCATGTCCTCAGGTTATCCCATGCAATGCTAAGTATGAGGGAATGTAATGGTCATGTAAAGGATGTTTTCAATAAAGATGTTGTATTTCATGTTTTAAGTTTTTTTGTAATGATCCTATGCCCCATAGACACTAAAACTCTCGATATTCTTTTTTGTATCAAGTGACGTTTTATGTAATAAATCATGTTTAAGTTATAATAAAAAGTAGGGTTGTCATAGTTGGTATCAGAGGATAGGTTTAGTTATTTTTTGGATTAGGAAACCATAGTAAAGCCTTAGATACAAGACTATGTATAATAAAAACATCCTTAAGTTTTGGTAAATACTAATTAATTGGTTTATCAAACAAATACATCCCTGTCTGCATACGATCAGGTAGAGGTGGCTCTGCACAGATGTATCCTAGGGGTAAAACCTAAAAACACCGCTTTAAGCTAGACTCGAACGTGAATTGGTGCACAACAATAGGCCTTTCTGCACTCTTGGTTAGGACACTCCTGGGGGATATGTTTTGAGAAATTCACAATCTTAGTATGAACCCTTATTAATGGAAAAATGCCCCTAAGAATATATTTTAGAAAGTAGATCATGAAAAGCCTAGATTGAAGCCTATAGACTCATGGGTTAAGGAATGAATGTTTATTTATATGTCATCAAATTTTGTTATTGGATTACCCTTTATGTGTTACCCCTAACATTCCTTTTATTCTAGGTAATGGCAGGTAATATGAGGACTCAGGCTAACAATTGTTGTGAAGATCAGTGTGATGACTATACTAATGAGATGCTCATTCCAATGGGAGCAAGAATCGCGAACTTTTTCATGCTTCTCTCTCAACTAACTCAAGATTTGAATAGAAACACGGGTCAAGAGGAACGTCCAAACCCCCCTAAGAAGTAACAAGTCACTGTCGAGAGCTTCATGAGGCAAAGGCCTCCTACTATTAGTGGATCATCCGATCCCACGATCGATGATCAATGGATCAACTCTATTGAAAAGATCTTCTCCATCCTTCAATGTTCATAACAAGAGAAGGTTCTCCTGGATGCTTATCTTATGGAGGGTGAATCTGATGAATGGTGGATGTTGATCAAAAATACAATGCTTGAGGAGGAGATCGAGACTTTGGAATGGAAGAAATATTCGAAGATGTTTTTCGATAAATATTTTCCGCGCACCATCCACCTTATGATGGAAAGGGACTTATTTTCCCTCAAGCAAAAATATTAAGAATATGTGTGAACGTACAAGGAAAAATTCACAAGGCTTTCATGATACGCTTCCGTCTTTGTCGTTACCCTTGAATGCAAGGTTTCACTCTTCTTTGGTGGGTTTAAGCCTAGCATGCGGAAAGCATTAGTGATCCGTGACTTCGATAGCTATGCGGAAATTTTCCGATGTTCCCTCAAGATCGAAATGGGGATCGGGGAATCACAGGGGTATCATGGGGACAAGAAGCGTAAGGTGGAATTCAATGCTGGTGGTCCGATGGATAAATCCATCGGCGCTAAGAAGTTACAGCACCCCACTTTCCAAAAGTGCGGAAAGAAGAACCCTATAAATTGCCTTAAGGGGGCGAGAAAATGCTTCAAGTGTGGAAGAGAAGGGAACCTAGCTATTAACTGTCGGCAAGAAGGACCCGCGGTTGCGACATAGGAGAGGAACTCTCCGTTCGAACCTCAACGTGTTGTTCAATGCTATAAATTCATAGATCTGGGTCATTTTGAAAATCAGTTCCCAAATCCATGGGTTATCGGAGGCAACCAATAACCTCCAAGACAGCAAGAAAGAGCTTTTTCCATCACTTCTGCCGATATGAACCCCGACAACGAAGTGGTGATAGGTATGCTAGTTATTCATTCAAGAATATCGAAATTTCTTTTTGATTTAGGTTATACGCATTCTTTTATATCTCTAATGTTTAGTAGAACAATCCCAGCACCACCACAAATCATGGAAGTAAAGATATCTGTGAGTACGGAAAATGGGGAAATCATTTCATCCCATTAATATATGTCCTCCACTGTTATAATATGAGGATTGTATTTCCCGGAAAACCTTGTCATACTCCCTTTGGTGGAATTTGATTCAATTCATGGAATGGATTGACTTTTCTTATATAGAGCCAACATAAATTTTTAAGAGAGGGAAATCACCCTCCATATAGAGAATCGACCCCCAATTCTTTACAAGTGTCAGGAGGAAGATGAATCTCTTTTAGCTCCATCATCTCAAGCATGGATATTACTGCCCTATGAGCAAGCGTATCTGGCTCAGATGATTGAGTCCAAAGAAGAAACCATCCTTGAAGAAATGCCTATTGTGAGGGAATTCGCAGATGTGTTTCCCGAGGATCTGCCTGGTCTTCCTCCTAGAAGAGATGTTGAGTTCTCAATTGAACATATACCTGGGGCGTACAAATATCCAAGACTCCATATAAAATGCCTGTTGTTGAGCTTGAAGTGCTGAATAAACAACTACAAGAGAATCTGGATAAAGGGTTTATACGCCCAAGTGCTTCACCATGGGGTGCACTAGTCATCTTCGTCAAGAAGAAGTATGGGTCAATGCGGCTTTGTATCGATTATCGTTAACATAAAAAAATCACGATAAAGAACAAGTATCCTCTCCCAAGAATTGATGACTTGTTTGATCAGTTTTGTGGAGCACAATACTTCTCCAAGTTGGACTTGCGGTCGGGATATTATCAAGTAAGGGTGAAGAAGGAAGATGTCCCCAAGACTGCTTTTCGTACAATGTATGGGCACTATGAATTCATAGTAATGCCTTTCGGACTCACCAATGCTCTGGAAATATTCATGGACATGATGAATAGAGTCTTTAGAGATTACCTTGACAAATTTGTGGTAGTCTTTATAGATGATATTTTAATATACTCTAAAACCAAGGAGGATCATGAGGAGCATTTAAGAGGTGTACTAGAGACTTTGCGTAAGGAGAAGATCTATGAAAAGTTTAGAAAGTGTGAGTTCTGGTTGAAGGAAGTCTCATTCTTGGCCATATCATCACAAGCAATGGGATATCTATGGATCCCTCCAAAACAGACGCAATTGAGGGATGGCCGAGGCCAACATTGGTAACTGATATTCATAGCTTCTTGGGTTTAGCTGGATATTATCGACGATTTGTGAGAAATTTCTCCTGATTGTCCAAACCTCTTACAAGGCTAACTTGAAAGGGAGTAATGCTTTCTTGGAGTGATGAATGAGAAGAAAGCTTCAAGGAGTTGATAAGGAGGCTTATCACGGCGTCAGTTCTCACTTTACCCACAAATGGAAAACTTTTTGTGGTATTCAGTGATGCCTCAAAGAAGGTATTAGGTTGTGTGCTGATGCAGAATGATAAAGTGATATCCTATGCCTCAAGGCAGTTTAAAATCCAGGAGCGAAACTATCCAATGCATGATCTAGAGTTGGCGGTTGTGATCTTTGCCCTGAAAATATAGCGGCATTATCTCTACGGAGAGAAATATGAGATATATACTGACCACAAGAGTCTTAAATATATATTCACACAGAAAGAGCGTAATATGCGCCAGAGAAGATGGATAGACCTCATCAAGGATTATGACTGTTCAATACATTAACACCCTAGAAAACCGAACAAGGTGGCAGATGCCCTTAGTAGAAAGGATCCTGCGATTCTATAAATGATGAGAATTGAGAAGGATCCAATCTTCTTAGACTTGATAAATATGGATGTGGGAATCATAAATAAGGTAACATCATCAATTGTTTCACAAATTTTTGCTCAACCATCTCTTTTGGAAAGGTTAAAGGATGATCAAGAGGATAATGTGGGAATTCAAGGAAAAGTGGAAGCAATCAAAAAGGTGAAATCCTCGGAGTTTAATCTTAATGCAGAAGGAATTGTGTGGTTTGGGAAAAGACTATGTGATCCATCAAGTCTGGAGCTGAAGAAGGAACTTTTGGATGATGAACATAGTTCAAATTTCTCTATTCACCCAGGGATCACAAAGATGTATCGAGATCTCCGAGAAAACTTTTGGTGGGATAATATGAAGAAGGAGATCGCTGAATATACATCAAAGTGCATGGTGTGTCCGAAAGTGAAGGCAGAGAGGCAGAAGTCTAAGGGGATGATGCAACCATTTCCCATACCAGAATGGAAATGGGAAAACATCACAATGGACTTTGTCACCGTACTTCCAAGGACATCCAAAGGCAACAATGAAATCTGGGTTGTTGTGGATCGTCTTACAAAGACTGCACACTTTATTTCTATTTGAGAGGATTTCTCTTTAGATCAACTGGCATGGATATATATTAGGGAAGTGGTAAGGTTGCATGGAGTACCAATATCTTTTGTGTCTGAACGAGATCCAAGATTCACCTCTATGATTTGGAAGAGTCTTCAACATGCTCTGAATACTGAACTGAAATTTAGTACGGCCTATCATCCTCAAACTGATGGCCAATCCAAGCGGACTATCCAAACACTTGAGGATATGTTGAGAGTGTGCTCAATGGAATTTAAAGGAGGATGGGATCAATATCTTTTTCTGGTTGAGTTCCCTTATAATAACAGTTTCCACTTGAGCATCCTAATGGAACCATATGAAGCCTTGTACGGGAAAAGGTGAAGAACACCGGCATGTTGGGATGAGGTCGTTGAACGTAAGCTTCTTGGACCAGAAATGGTCGAAGAAATGGTAGAGAAGGTGAAAACCATTCAGCAGCATATCAAGGCAGCCCAGAGTCAACAGAAGAGTTATGCAGATAATCGTCGACGAGACCTTGAATTTAAAGTTGGAGACACGGTGGTTTTACGCATATCTCCGTGGAAGAAGGTCATGAGGTTTGGAAAGAAAGGGAAGTTAAGTCCAGGGTACATAGGCCCATTCGAGATTCTTGATTGTGTTGGGGCTGTGGCCTATCGACTAGAGATTCCAGCTACTATGGCCAAGGTTCATGATGTCTTTCATGTATCCCTATTAAGTAAGTACATACCGGACCCTTCACATGTACTCTCTTCCGAGGTGGTACAATTGGAAGATGATATTTCTTATGAGGAGCATCCAGTGAAGATTTTAGGTCATAGAGAAAAGGTTCTACAAAATAAGACAATGCCCCTTGTCAAGGTGTTGTGGAGAAACCAAATGTTTGAAGAAGCAACTTGGGAGTCGGAGGATATGATGAAGCTGAGTTACCCACATTTTTTTTAGTGTGGGAAAAGGAAAATTTCGAGGGTGAAATTTCTTAATGGGGGAATATTGTAACGACCCAAAGTTTCAATAATAGAAAATACCTCTTGATCCAGTTAAATGTCTCTTTATAAATTTTTTTTTATAAGATGTCAACTTCTTTATTTTTATGATAAGAATTGTGACTGTTGTTAATATAGCAATTTGAACAGTGATCACATGATTAGTATAAATATGACGCTTTAACGAACCCAATTTTACTCAGACAAAGGAATTGATGGCCTAATCCAGTAGAATTTCCCCATACGAAGCCCATTTGTCGGTGCTCGGAAAAGAGGTGGAACCCTTGGGCTTCGCCCTTGACCGAGCCCAAGCCGAGCTTCATTATGTCAAGCTCGAACGTGACCGTCTACAGGAAACGTTGAAGTTGATTGAAATTACCACTCGAGCGATGTTATCCGAGCCACCCCAAGAGTCTGTCACTATCGCACACCATACCCTTAGGTCTTATGCAGCTATTTTAAGTGGTTATGTAACAAATAATTATTACTATGTTCCTGTACATTTTTTTTTTGTATATAATAATAAATATAATTTCAAGCCATTTTTGATACATTGTAAATAGTTTTTAAAGTACAACTGGTGTATTTAGATATTATTTAATTAAGAATTCAATTTTATTAAATTAAGGGGTTTTTGAATTAAATAATATTTTAATAAAATATTATTATTTAATATTAAATTAATTTTTATTAATTATAAATGATCTTATAATTTTTAATGCAATTAATATGTTATATTAAGGTTTGAAAGCCATTTCTGTCAAAACTAGTGAATTTTCGATAAATGACGGTTTTTATTTTAAAAGTGAAAAATCACGTATTTATAAAATTATTTAGATAAAATAAATGTTATTTTTGGAATCAGGACATCAAAATTATACAACGGTGAGTTTTTTATAATTTTCTGAGACAGCCAAATTTTTGGGTAAAAATTAAATACCATTTAAATATAAAATGTGTTTTATGACATCATAATGACCCAATGGTGATGTAATAAAATACTAAAATCATTATGTTCGAACAATATATATTTTAACATTAAAATAATCTGATTTTGGGTTTGTTTGACTTACTTCTCAAAGCATTAATGAACCCCTCAAGACTTATTCAACACTTTTCCTTTTTAAATTAATTTCCATCGGAGTGTGACACACCTCTACATAAGAAACCGTATTATTTAAATAAGATCGGATATTTTACTGGTAAAATATTTTTTTCCTCTTTCCTTTTCCAGAAACCATGTGAAAAAAACCATGGGATGGTTTGTGGTTTGGATTAATTTAATATAAGGGGTCCCAAACCTAAATAATAAAGTATTCTCTCACCTTTCCAATATAAACCCACCCATGCTCCCACTTCCTCCTCACTAAAATCCTTTTTAGTTCCCCCAAAATCATCCCTAATCTCTCTAGAATCATCCCAAGGTGCCCCAACCTCCCAATAAGCCTCTCACAAGCCTCTCTCTAGGCTTTGGAAGCACACTTCCAAGTAAGGGTTTTTCTTCCTTTCTCATTTTTGTCAATTTTCATTAAGTTGTATTGCCCTTTTAATTTCAATTAGGAGTGTTGGGGTATGGATTTTTACCTCCCCCATACTGCCCTTTTATTTTAAGAATGATGGGATACCCATTTCTCTCTCATTAAATGCCTCCCATGTACACATGTTACTATGCCGAAATTCCGAAAGGAACTTCCCTTTCTTCTTTTACATTCAAGCAATACCTTTGTATCATTAATCTAAATTCCTTTTCAATTTTTGGGACATATATATATATATATAACCTATTTACTGTACATTACATGTAAATGTGATGAGGAACCCCTTTCTCTCTCATCAACCATTTTTATGAATTCTTATGTCACGCCGTTACGCTGCCAAAATAGCACCGATTTTCTAAGCCAATGTCAGTGTGTAGTGAATACCATGCCCAATTCTACATCAAGGGTATTCACCTTTATTAACATTTACTTATTGATTATAATGTTTCATTTATGAATTATGCATTACTTTATCCTGGAATAAATGATTACATTTTCTGAATCCATGTTTTATGATCCATGTGGCACACCTATGCATGAAATGAAATGTTTAAGAGGGGTGTGCCCTTATAGCGCTCCAATGCATTTGGTAAAGTATATTATCATGATACGTCATGTGCAATGAGTGTTGACTCGTGATAATTCAAGTGAAATGAGGGTTTACTTGTGCTTCATGAGCAATGAGGGTTTACTCATGCTTAATGTGCAATGAGCCTTGGCTCATGCAAAATCCATGTTAAGTGTTGTTGCAACATTATCATGTTATTATTATCATGCTTTATCATGCCTTTATGTTCATGTTTTTTTATTCTATATCGATATGCCTATTTTCTAACATGTATTGTACTCCTCATGTCATTCCATGTGTACTCCATTACTGGGCTTTCTAGCTCACAATTTTCTTATGCATGTCCTCAGGTTATACCATGCAAATGCTAAGTACGAGGGAATGTAGTGGTTATGTAAAGGATGTTTTCAATAAAGATGTTGTATTTAATGTTTTATGTTTTTATTTATTTATCTTAAGCCCCAAATACACTAAACCTCTCGATCTTCGTTGTTGTATCATGTGATGATTTATGTAATAAAGCATGATTAAGTTATAATAAAAAGCAGGGTTGTCAAAAGTAATATTATATATATATATATATATGAATTCAATATACTTTTCTCCACTATGGAAAATATTTTGAATTTTTATTCCTTTATAAGATACCATATTTTCCCAAAATGAAAACATTATTTCCCTTTATTCTATGTGTTTCATTTTTTTAATATGGGTTTATAAAGTAAATGTATGTTTTGAAATCTAAAAGTTATTTATGAATGGATTGAAATATTTTTTCAATGTATTTATAATAAAATTGTTCAAGATTTAAATTTTTTATTAATTATATTGAATGCAGATATTTATCTAATCAAAGGTGATCCTGATCTATCTCATTGGGATAGTTGAGCTCAATATATCTCATGATTTCAAGTGAGATCGGTATAGATCAGGATGAAGTGTAATCCGAATATAACAATATATCAAACTGGGAAATGATTATTTTCCTTCTAGAATTATGGTAAATGGTAACCTCATTATGTATTATACGTGTTAGTATTCTATTAATGGATCTATTTAGATGTTATCCCTTCGAAACATACATCTATAAAAATTAAATTTGTTTTACCTTAAATTAATTATATTATGGAAAATTATGTTACGGGTAGAAATCATATAAAGTGAATTTTATGTGTTTTTTTAATAATGTTATGCCATAATTAATTAAAAATAATTACCATAAAAATTTGAATTCAAGAAAATAAATTCTTCTAAAAATTAATATTTTTAATATTTTTTTAAGATGTGTCCTAACTATATTACTATTTTTTAGATATTTTTATTTAATTAATATTTGTAGAAAATGACAATATTGATAAAATAATCATGTAGGATATTGTTTGGTATATTGAATAATGAATAAACCACGAGGTTGTGGTGAATATATAGTAATTTTTTGAGGAGTTTGTTATTATATGAATATATGTTCAATATAATTATTTTTATTACAAGAGGGAAGAAACATTGAATGGTAATTGGGATACCCTCTATATTCTCTTATATCGTCATATTATCATTTATTTAAAAAATTTCATTATCCATGGGAGATATAATATTTATTATATTTATATTACAGTGTCTCTACTCATGATGTTAACTCATTTATACAATGAAAAATATCATGTGGTTGTCTTGAAACATAACCCCCAAATGATTGGTGATAATGTATTATAACATCCAAAATGGTTAAAAACTACCAACACTTCTGTGGTTAAACAAATGACTATCTTTTTTTTATTTTAATTTACATTACTTTTATTTTTATTTTTTAATAATTCCTTCTATGATTATAGTGGGTACCTAATAGCTTATGTCATGGTTATACAATTAAATTAAACTACATCTATGTTTCTCCTCATTAATTATCAATTTTATAGATATAACTATAATTTATCTTTAATTAAAGATAAATTCATTTAGGTATGGGGGAGTTTCTAACTAGTTTTATGTTTTTTTCACATACCAATATTTTTCGTTTTTATTTTGTTTGAGCTTCAACAGATATTCATTATCCTTTTTAACTTCATAATTTACTTTATGATTGTTTACTTTATTTTTTATGGATTAAAATTTAAATGAATATCTATTTGGAAATTGTTCCTTGAATTATATATTCAATACTTATTATAATAATGGCTATTTTTTAATTTCTGGTACTATGATATACAATCTCAAATTAATTATTATATTCCTATGACATATTATAATCTATTTAGACATATTCTCTAAAATACCCTCACTTTCATGAGAGTTACAAGCAACATGTGATTATTATTAATGTATTTTTAGTTCATGTATTTCTTGATATTTTTGATATTCCTATTTTTATATCCATATTTTCACTTTGGACATATCATTTTCATCTAAAAATGTTATCCCATGGAATACATGATTTATATTCATTGTTTATATTTGATTGATACATATCCTAGAGAAAGTAAAATACTAATAGGAATAAATATTTCTTAATTATTTATATTAAATGTTAATATAATAATCAGTAGAAATGGAAAAAATGGAATAGCGGTAAATATTAGGAAATCATCATCGAAATCATTATTAACTCTCAGAGGGTTAAATTTATAATAGGGTGTTCTTTTTTAAATTTTAAGTTGAATTCAATGTGGTATATTTCTTTTTTTCATATAATTATTCATATTATTATATTTTAGATTTTATCGACCAATATTCCACCTGTAATTTTTCAATATGTTTACCCACCAACAAATAACCACCGAATTACCTTTAAATTACATAATTATTGCGATCAATTTTATCACTCATATAATTGAGCGTCGAAAATTTTCACAAGATTTTGGTGATAAAATAATATACTAAGTATGAGTATGAAAATATATTAATTTTCTATTAATTAAATTTTGTCATAAATTATATATATTGTATTTTGTAATTAGTTCAATGATGAATTTTTTAGGTTTAATAATATGGATTGTGGGAGATGAATATTAAAAGAAAATTTCATTTCATAGATGGGACATGTTAGAATTTATTTTCTACAACATCTTTTATATTCCGTTCTTATTGTTTTTTTATAATTTATTATAGATATCATATGAATTTTCTAATTTAGGTAAATTATTTTTTTAAAGATGTGATAAAAAATAAATTCTGCAATATTTTAATCCAAAAAAAAACATTTTTTGTAATAATTTAATTTTCTAGAATATCACATTTTTTCATTTTTCATTCAACACTTTTTATTTATTTATTACAAAAAAGTAAATTTTAAAATTTAAATTGAACTATTTATTTAAATTTTTGAATAATAACCTCAGTACCATAATATTATCATTAAATTATATTTAGTGGCATAATTTATTTTCTTAGAATAAATGGTTATTAAGATTTATTTCATTCAATTAGAACCAATGATTGTTTCAAGAATATAGATCCCAAATAATGCAAGTAAATTTGATAACTATTAGAAACACAAAATTGACCTATATTAGTTAACTAAATCCTGAATTGGTATATGAAACACTGAATTTATCAATTATTATTGTAAATGAAATATATTTTAACATTTCATGTGACCCTAAAATATCTATTAAAATTTTTGATTAATAGATAGGTTTGTGGATGTGTGAATTTAATAGGAAATGAACGTCTTTCAAACGAAAAACATTGACTTTTTTAATTTGGTAATTTATTTTTTGAATGGTTCCCAATATAACAAAATGTTTTTTTGATTAACTCTATGACATAGAATAAAAACACAATAGATAATCACATTTCTATATGTAAGGGTATTTGGATTAAAAATTGAATCTATATTTGTAAATTGAATTTTCTAGAAAAGATGATGCACTAATTCTTTATTACTATATACATGTAGACTCATATATGGGTTATTTAAAGATATTTTAGAATAATGGGAGGTGGTTATTATGGAATTAGATTATTAATTTATTTTATAATATTATATATATATTAAATAATAATAATTTCCATTTTTATTCTTCTATATTTTCTTTTTTTATTTACACATCTAAGTAGTATTTTTATCTCCATGTTAGTTGATAACTAACCTCATCTCTTATGTTATATATTTATAATATTATTTCTTGAGATCAAAATGATTTTTTATTTTTCTTAATATTTATTAATAAATTAATTTTATTGAATGATATATTTATTGGGATACATGATCATATTATATCCACTAACAATTTAATAGATTCCACAATGATCATTTTTTATTACCTTTAATACACTAAATAAATCATTAAACTTGGGTTGTTTTCATGAGGGAGTGATTTTCCTGGAATAGGTACCTAGGAAAAATATAGGAAGATATCATAAATGAATGAAGAGGTATCAATGTGAGGAGTTAGGCATATCATTTTTATAGTGAATGTTGAGAGATATAAAACCATTCACTCAATGAGAGACCCAAATCAATTTAATCATAATTAATATATGAATTTATATAACTCATTAAAATAAAATATTATTCACAAGAACTTATTCATTTTGTTTGTGATAGTAAAAATTTATTTTTATTTTTTATACATTTTATAAAACCCCCATATTATTAGAATTCCTATTTTGTAACATAGATTAAATATTAAAAGGGACTATGGAAATTTATTTTATCTTAGTTGGCTCTTCAAGTGAATGACCTTTTGTTTCTACTAAGATATATACATTAAAAAATAATAATCATTTGATGTTTAATTCATGGAAAAACATTCCTATATCAATGGTGTGTGATTCACGTTTAATTTATCAAAATCCAAAAATAATGAAATTGATTAAAATACATTAAATGGATCATTATACATAAAAAATCAGAAAATAGATTTTCTTATAACTCATTCGTTTGGAAGTCAGAAACCAAAGTCCAAATATAAAAGAAAAAAACCCAAACAAAAGAGGGATGAAAAATTACCAAATAAATATGTGGATAATAATAATATATCCAATTGGTGTCCCCTAAAAAATTATTATTAATATTCATGAAATCATTAAAATTATATTGAGAAAAAATATTAATATATATAAATATTACTATAAATTTAAAAAAAACATCATCAATCCACCCATGAATTTTTTATTCCTTCAAAAAAATATTATTAAATTTATGTTCAAGGAAAATAACTTTTAAAGCTACCCCAATCGACTTTTCTAGTACACTATAATCATGTATAACATTCATTTATTACAATTTCATGAAACTACCATCTAATTTTTTTTTCAGCATTTCATATGCCTATAATTTCACCATATTGATTATTTATATTCATGAATATTTGTTTATTGTTATTATTACTAGAGTTCATTGTGATGAAACGTTTTCCTTTTTAAATATATAATATATCATTTGATAAAATTTAAAACCACAATCATAAAAAATAATCATTATTCAATTTCTCTCCAATGAACACTTCACCAGATAATAGTCACATTAAGAAAAAATATAATAATAAAGGACCTCTTAACCACCTTATATGGAGTGAATAGCCATCAAATCTCTTGATTGATGTTCTTTTTGATTAATTTTTGAAATAATATAGAAAAATATATAATCCAATCATCTCTGAAAGATGAAGAAATATATAAGATTATTTTTAATTCATTATATAATTATCCTTTTATTTAAATAATGCTTTACAATTTCATTAATTTTCTTTTCTCTGCTTAACACTAATATTCAACTATTTATCCTTCCATATTGCAATTAATATAGTTTTTTACACTCATAATATAATAAATGAAAATCCTATTATTCAAATAAATTTCAACAACCATAAATTTTAAATATTTATATATTTAATGGTATCCCTATTCGATTTATATTCATCCCTCCAAAATAACCTAAACTATTCATTCGAAAAAATGATAAATATTTTTTCATGGAAAAATCATCAACATAATCCACCACTGATGACGCCTATAATACATATAAAATAGTAGTATTAGAAGTATTAATTACTATTATTACTACCTCATGAATACAAACATTGTAAACATAATCCTCATATATAAGGCCCCAACCTTAAAACATTATATAATATTGAGTTAAATCATGAATAAACATTGAGGATATTATTAGGTTGACAGATTTAGGTAATTAGGCCATAACAATTACATATAAACTTGAATATTATAGGTAAACACAACTACTTAGTATCCATATTTTTATAAAATAAAAAACATAAAAAGAAACATGTATAGTATTATGTTTTAGACAACATGACTTCTCATTGATCTCATCCATTACCCTATTCAACATTTTATCCTGTGAAAAATATTTAAAAAACATGGGATGAAAAAAAAAGCTTTGTAAGTGATAAAAAATAAATAAAAACTATTTTTAAAAAAAAACAAGTAAACCAGGAATACATTATCATAAGTAATACTTTTCACCTTTATAATGTAGTAAATACTCTTCACAAAATAAAATATCACTGCTTACCATTTTGTAACAATAATATTACCATAAAACCCAAATAAATAACAAAAAACGTATAACGGTAACATGGGACATAAACAAACATTGATGAAATAACCATATGGTTGAGTTCCACACATGTCACTAAATGGAATAGCCAAATGGCCTACTTCCATATCCAATGCCTTTGAGGTTATAATGCAATCATCAGTCCTGCTTTATCATGGCACAACCCGTCATTTCGTTTATCACTTAACCACCCGTAAAATGTCCATGTACCATTATAAATCATAAAATTATCATGAAGGAAATATACCATTTCAACATTTCACTCACAATATATCATTTAAATATATTTAAGTAATAAATTATTTATCAAAACCATTTTCAAAACCATTTAAAAATTTTAATAAATAGATTTTTTAATCAAAATATATCATACCAATTTGAAAATTTGAAAGAAATTAAAATTTTAAAACAATAATATCCATATAAATAAATCCTTAGCACCAATTTGAAAGGATGAAAATTAATGAGAAGTATTTATATTTATAAACATTTAGAAACAATATTTTAGTTAAGGAGTTCTTAACCAATGGAGAGATTCTTGAATACAAATAATTGATGGACACAATTTAATAAAATGTTTATAATATCTTGAGAATAAATGTATTCATGATTTAATATTCCAAAGGATAGTATATAAACCATATTAATGTTAATTTGTTCCTAACTACAATGAAGTCTCAATGGAATGTAAATTGAGATGAAATCTCTTATAAAGATGGTATCATTAGAATAAGGATAAATCAATTAAATAATTATGTGTGAAAAATATAAATTCACCCAATATAAGTGGATTTTAATTTTAAAACAATAATAGGTAATTCACACATATTTATATCTTGAAATAATCATGAAGTGGAAGTTTAACCTAAAGAATTGAAATTGGGTTATGAAGTTCCCTTACATAAATATGAAAAACTAACGATGCCACATAAAAATTAATAAAATGTGTTGATGAGGGATAAAAGGATATCTCATAACATGGGAAAACATTTATATGAATAATGATATATAATATCATATCCCAACATAATAAAATTGAAATTTAAAGACAATACATAAAATAAGTATTTGAATAAAAGAGGTGGGTGAATGAATCCCTTAACGATTTGGTAACATAGGAAACCTACACCCCATAAAAGAAGGAGTATAAAATGAAGATTTAAATACCAATAAATTTATGAATATTACACAAATAATACAATCTTGATAATTGAATACAAAACACAAATGGTAATTTTGGCAGATATAGCATGAATCTCACGCGAATAAAAATTGAAATGAAAAACCCCTTACCAAACTGTAATCAATCGAGTCATATAAAAAAATTTAATAACCACCAAATTAATCACATAATAACATGAATATTAATATAATAATTATAATATATATCAAATTTTAGTAAAAAAATACACCACATGCAATAAATAAGTAGTGATCAATAGAAATCTCATGAAATTAAAAGTGAGATATAAAACCCCTTACCTCAAGCCTGACTTGTCATCTATGTTCCTTATTATCGCTGAATAATAAAAATAATGTAATATGTAGCTTATTATGAAACTTTTTCAAGTATTATTATTCCATTTATATCACTTATTATATTTCTATAATAGTTAGTTAATTATTTTAGTTCATATCGAATATTTTATCGATGTTCGGAAGTTGAGTAAAAATGAACTTGTTATAATTACCAATTGTCCATGTGGTCAAAATACTATTATATCCAGAGTCATATTTATCATTTAAATATCATATATATCATATATATCCAGTATATATAAGTATTTATAATATTACATAACATTTGGAGATTGGAATGAAATGCACCGTTTATGGAGACTGTCAGCCATACGTTAACATGAACACTACATTCATTTATATTTCAAATTTTAATGGATTGAAAAATTAATGATACATAGGTATATTATACTTACTGTATAATATCATATATTATTTAATTAATTGGTCTAGTTTCGGTATTATTTTAATATTTATAATCTTATTTATTTAAATCATTCATTAATGAGTTAAACGCTGCATCATTATTGTGTCACAAATAATTTTATTTATTTGATGTCTAAATATTAATAAAAATAATTACCATGATTTAGGAAATCATTTAATATTTATAACTATTATATATTTTTTATAATATAACTTTTATAACCCCATGTGGAAATTGATTTACTAAAAGATATATGCTTATATCATTTTTTTCGTTACATTAAATTAATTAATATAAAGTGTCATAATCACTCTCAAGTGGCTCTATGTGGTCTCAAAATCGACCCATATATTCCCATTTCCTGAAATATATCAACCAATAGGATTAGGAAATGTGTTAGGGTAATTTATTATTATTATTATATTATTATTTTTTACCCGTATTTACCAGATTTGTCTTTTAACCGTGGTAAAAAAAAAATTTACTGAAATATTATTAATGTCAAAAACTAAAAGATACCTATTTATATAATTTAGACATCTTGATTAAAAATATGGAATCCATTATTTCCAATTCAATACATATAAGTGGTAGAAAATAATTTAAAATTAATTCACGTGGTCAAAATAAAATGCGTGTTTTTAAGAAATAACAACTATCAAAAGATTGAGGATTATTTTTCTCCAATTTCAATGTGAAATTGCTTACAATGAAAAAAATTGGATTAAATGATAAAAATATAATCTAATTGCACATTAGTATCATTTAGAAATTTAATATAACCATATAAATAAATTATATTAAATTACTGTTTTGACTTAAAAAAATGTATTTTTCACTGTTCATTAAAAATGATCTTTATCAGAAATATACCAAATATTTAACCAAACTAAATTTTGATGTTATTATTTAAAGAAGAATTTTAATTTTTAAAATAGAACATATATAATTGAAAAAAACTATATTTAAAAATGGTTTCCATTAAAAGGTGGTAAATCAAATTTTTAAAGACTATGAGAGTATATTTCACTAAAATTGGATTCATTAACATTTTAAGCCTCTAAAATTTATTGGAAAAATATAATAAAAATTACAAATATGTAAAATCTAATATTTTTTAGTTATACTATTTCTCGCTAATACAACAACTGGGATTTAAATACCGTTTAAATTAATAATATTATGATATTATATTTCAGTATAACTCAATATTGTGTGCAATATATGCTTTTAAAATAAACCACTTGTTGCATATTAGGTATGCCCTCCGTGATAGAATCCCCAATAAAGTATAATTAATATTTAAATTAAAAATATTAAAAAATATGATAATTTTCATTTTCTATATTTACCTAGGATGTTATATCCATCTCCCATTTTGGAAATTATGTCCTCACAATTTTAAAATTGAGATTGGAAACATTAATGAATGTACCAAATTTTAAAAACAGTAAATAAAACTATCAATTGAAAAAAAGATATGTACAAAGGTCACTTGAGATAACCCATACTAGGATACCATGAAAACATGGATATGGAAGAGAAACTAAGACTCAGGTTCTGATGGATATTGCTAGAAAAAATAAGTAAGAGAAAGTTAACAACCAGAAAATCACAAACTTGTGATGGGTTAAATGGTATTTTATTCCCTAGTAGAAAAATTTAACATACAATATTTTTTTATGTTACTTTTTATAATGTTGAGAAATTTATTTATGATATTAACTAAAAATATATGTAAACATATATACTTTTCATGTAGACTTTCATCCTTTAGTAAATTTCTACCACAAACTCATCTATTCTAGAAACGATTAGTATTCCAGATTACTTGGTCACACCTAAAGAGATATAATCAACATCCAAATTTTCACATAATCTATAAAAGATAAAATATATATTTTCCCCACATTAAGACATAAAAAAAACCAAAAATTATAGTACATGATTAGATAATCTCCCAAAAGGATAACAATTTTAAAAAAATAAATACTTCTCTTAATCTCCAAAAATGAACAAACAATTCCCACAGTTCAACAAAGACCATTAAATATACAATTGACCTTACAATTGTTCAATATAATCCAAACTAATATTGAAACCCAAATCTCAAAAGTTTTTAATCAGATAGACTTCGACAGTAAATCTTAAAATTAATCACCAAATAAAATCGATTACTCATAAAGTCTCATACTAAAATGCAATTAATCTAATCACATATTCTCTATGATAGGTTATTCAATTCCTAAAATAATAGTAAACTCTTATACGTACACAATAAATACATAGATTCTTCAAAAATAGAATTCCATCATTACTCCTCAATTTAAATCTCAATGTATTCTTTTTTCTATAGGTATATAGTTTTCCACAAAATAGAGAACATCATACAAAATAACCTTTATCAAATAATAACAAAATCATTTATCATATATAAAGGATATCCATTTGACAAAACATAAGTTCCAAAAATCTACTTTTTCATGATCCATAAAACCATTTAACTAAAAATAATAATTCATACTAACCAATGACTTTATTCAGGCTATTGGAAGGCGATTCACCCTTGTCGCCTTTTGGTTGTGGGTTCAATTCCTACGGCCTTACCGAACGTGACAGGTTTCCACCTATATTATAGGCTTTTTTTTCAAAATAAAAAATAACCCGAAAATTTTTTAACCTAAAATGTATTATTATACCATTCATATTCATCAAAATACATTAATACATTAACATATTATATATTCTCATTTTTTACCTCCATATGATAAAATAAAACTATTCCCAAAAGAAAGGACATCATTCCTTCATCATGTTGTCCATATGGTTTCATCATCATCTTGTTCAAGAAAGTATATGGTCAATTAATTGTAACAATGATTTAGAGATCCTTCAATATCATTGGCTTCCTTCGTCCAAATACACATTGTACAACTTGGGTTAAATAGGGTTTCCCAAAAAAATAGTTTTGGAAAATAATCTTGTATGACATATATTTTCAAAACATCTCATAAACATGATTTTTAAAAAACAGTCAGACCAAGTTTGAGATGAATCATTCAAAAAATGGTCATTTTAGAATTCCATATGTATGTGATGAGAGAATATATTTTAAATGTAAATAAAGAAAGGTTGTGAAAGGGTCTCCTTCTTCAGCACCTTTTTACAAATCATAAAATGCATCAAAATCTAGTGATAAGGTAATAGATTTGGAAAATATTAGATAATATTTTTCTTTCTTGAAAATATAAGAATATTGAGAAAATAGGATTTGATTAACTAAAACCCATGATCCATGATGATATCGAGGTATAGTGGAGGTGTTTGATATCTCAAACAACTTCTTGCAAGTGAGTTGCATGGTATAAATAGACTCACAATCATCTGAACAGGACATAACAATACTTATTGCAAGCATTTCATTAGGAAGTGATAATAATAACGTTTGAGATCCTCCTCCTTCCATTTTTAACCAACTTTCAATAATCTGAAAAATTTATAAAACAAGAATTTATCAAAAATAATATACATATGCACTAACCATGTGTTGAAGGAATACTTATAATCCCTAAGGATGTCTAAACTTATCTTTGATAAAAACTATAAGGCCTCAACCATAATGAGTTATATAATCTTGAGTTAAATCATGAATTAACATTATGGATATTATTAGGGTGTTATTTTTATAGAATTAGGAAATAAATATTATATATAATCTTTTATATTATAATTAGACACAAATACTCAGTATCCATTTTTCATAAAATAAAATATCGTAAACAGAAACAAGTCTAGGTCCATGTTTTATATAGTATGTCTTTTCCTTGATCCCATCGATTACCCAATTCCACTTTATGTCCTCTGAAAAATATTTAAAAAACAAGGGATAAGAAAAAAAGATCAGTAAGAGATATACAAAGAAGGAAAACTGTTAGTTTTTAAAAACAACAGGTAAACTATGAATACCATATCATAAGTAATACATTACACCTTTATGAAGTATTAAATACTCTTCACTAAATAAAACATCACTATAGCATCCCATCTTTTTATAACATAACTTTCATTCCATTACACGGAACTGAGGATCTTTAAGGTTTAGTGTCTTGGAAACAAGGAACATAAAACATGAAACAAAAAAACATTATTCTTAAACACTTGAAAGGCTTATCCTCATGTTCACCCTAGGCTCATTACTGCATCTCATAACCTGGGGACATACATAAAAAGAAAGGGTGAGCAGAAGTCCCAACAAGGGAATCAAGTGAAACATTTTACATATGAACTTGAGATACATCAATAAAGTCATGAAAAGAACTTTATGGCATGAAAATGAAATCATGAGGCATATCATAATAAAAATAAAACATTTTATTAACTTGAAGATGTGGCTACCTCATTTAACATAGAAAATCATGAACATATCACCAAGGTCCATCCCCAAGGTGTCATTTGAAAATTACAAAGGTTATTCACCAAGGTATCATGAAAATTGAAATCTCTAGTGGTTACATCATTACCCAATGCATTGGAGCGCTATCAGGGCGCACCCTTAAATTTGCCTTTATTATCATGTGAACAACATATATCATCATCAAAAATTTCATAAATAACCCATATAGCACAAAATAAATGGGTTTTATTTCGTAATCATAACGTTTTAAAAACTACTTTAAAGACATGATCTTTATGTCACCTTAAAACCCACAGAAAAGGAAGGTGGGTCTCATGTATGTAAATCACATAATATAAAATAGAACATTTTGTTATATATGTGAATAACCCTTTAGAAGAATGATCTTTGATTATTCACTTAATAATATAAAAGAACATTAGAAAAAGAGAGAGACATTTTGAGACGGAAATTCAACAGCATAACGGCTATGTTACGAGGTTTTAGAAGACATTAAAAGGAGAGGGAAAATGGGTCAAATATTGATAAATGACCCATAAAACAGTATATGGACAGAATAATAAGGATACATGATCATGGTAATGAAATTTAAAGTACATACCATTTGAAATGAAAAAACATGGAAGGAAGAAAAAAATTAGATTTCTCTTATTAAAGTTCGGCAGCCTAACGGCGTTACCTAAACATCAACCAAAATGATTTGAAAAGATCAAATAGGGTCTCTAATAATGTGAACATAACAGTTCAGTACGATAGATATATATATAATTCCCCAACATAATTAAAAAGTAACTTGAAAGACTTGACATGAAAGTGAAACTTTGAAAAAAATGAGAAGGGTGAAAGAATCCCCTAAAATATTCGGCAGCCTAACGACGCCACTTAAAACATAAAAATACTGAATTGAAGAGATCAAATGGGGTTTCTCATCATATGAACATAAGATTCCAGTATGATAGATATAGAGATCATACCCCAACATAAAAAAATGGAACATGAAATAATTGACATGAAAGTAGAACTTCAAAACGAGAAGGGTGAAGAACCACTTAAAAATTCGGCAGCCTAACGACGCCACTTAAAACTTCAAAATACTGAATTGAAGAGATCAAATCGGGTCTCTCATCATTTGAACATAAGATTCCAGTATGATAAATATAGAGATCATAACCCAACATAACAAAAAGGAACTTGAAAGAATTGACATGAAAGTAGAACTTCAAAACGAGAAAGGTGAAGAACCACTTAAAAATTCGGCAGCCTAACGGCGCCACATAAAAATTCAAAATACTGAATTGAAGAGATAAAATGGGGTTTCTCATCATATGAACATAAAATATCAGTATGATAAATTTAGATATAATACCCCAACATAATAAAAAGGAACTTGAAATACTTTACATGAAAATAGATCTTGAAAAAATGAGAAGGGAGAAAGAATCCGTTACAAAAATTTCGGCAGCCTAACGACGCCACTTAAAACTTCATAAAAAGAAATAATGAGAGTAAGAGGGGATCTCTCATTATATGAAAATAAAAAGGGCAGTAAGAGTAGTATAAAAGAACATCACCCAACATAAGAACATGGAGCATAAAAGGAATGACCTAAAAGAGATTACTTAAAATGAAAGAGAGAGGTCGGATCCCTTACCTTAAAACGTAACTCTTAAAACTCAAAGGTTTGGACCTTGAGGGCTTGGGGGAACCTTGGGAGGTAAGGAGACCATAACTTCATTGGGGAAGAGTGGTGAGTCAAATGGATGGGAGGATGGCTTGGTATTTATAGGGAAAGTGAGGGGACAAGGCATTAATGGCCAAGGGACACCTCATTAGTGGTTTTGGAAAAATCATGGGGTTTCCCATGGTATTTTCCCAGGGTATTGGACACTTGGGACAACTCACACCTTATCTTACTATTCATAAGTCGACCATACTGATTACATACTTAATACATCATTTAATGATGTCATTAAACACTCGTAACTTAAAAACTGTATTGCCACTATTCATTGAAAATTCAACTTTCTCAGAATAGTCCCAAATTTTCTCCTTAACCAAATATCAATGCTCTGATTTCAAAAATGAAATCCATTTTATAAAAACAATTTTCTAAATATTTTTAATTAAATTTTTAATTAAAAACACTATTCATCGAAACATTATTTTTTCAGAAAAATCCCCAAAAATTACCTTAACCTAATATCGATGATCTGAGTTCAAAAATGAAGTCCATTTTATAAAAATAATTTTCTAAATATTTTTAATTAAAATTTTAATTAAAAAACACTATTCATCTTAAAAAACTAATACTTGAATAATAATTTATGAAAACGTTATTTAACCATTTTATTGAATCACATTACTTATTCAAAGTGCCTAGATTATTTTAATACTTTCTTTAAGTGAGATTACTAATCAATTTGGAATCATTATTAATCCTAATCATAAAATAACTATTCATAATTTACTATTCATTAAAAATCATGTTGATCTTATTAGACTCTAAATTTCGTACTGAACATAATTGTAGAAAACCATTTTTTGAAAATCATTACACATTTTTAATTATTTAGGGTTTACATAAACATATTTAATATATCATTTCTCTAAAATTCATCAAAAATATGCATACTATATTTATCCAGTCATTTGAAAATTCATAAAAGAAATCGAAATTTTTATTTAAAACAAAGGATTACACAAGATAGTTACGGACTCCTTACATAGCCCCATATCACACCAGCATAGGATCTATGTGTAAGGTGTGCTAAGGTGAGAGAATCCGAGGGAGGCTCGGCCAACATCGCATGAGTAGTAATTTCTATCAGATTGAACTTCAAGCGAAGGCGATCCCGTACTAGCTTTATACGATGAAGTTCAACATGGGTTTGGTCCAGAGCAAAGCCCAGTGGTGATACCTCCTTCCCAAGTTATGTTAGATGGGCTTCAATCGGTCCAAGACTACTGGGTCAGGCCATCAAATCTTCTTTCTATATTAATTAACCAAGATTTCTTGTATTTAGAGACAATAGTCAAAACGTTTAGTTTCCAGTGGTCATATTGACCAATGGTCAAATAATAGTCAAAACCCAATAGTCTCATTTTATTTATAATCATGTTATCAAATGAAACATTTTTGTTGAGTATAAAAATAAAATAAAATAACACATAAAATTAGGAAACAATATTTATTTAAAATTTCGGGTCGTTACAATCTTCCCCCCTTAAGAAATTGTGTCCTCGCAATTTTTTAAAATTGGGTTTTGAAATTTCATTGAAAGTCCCACATCGGAAAAGGAGTCAGTAAAACAATTACTTTAAAAGAAAGAAAGGGAAGTACAAAGGTCACCCGAGTTAACCCACACTAGGATTCCATGTAGGAAAACATGGATATGGAGGAGAAAACAAAGGGTCAAGTTCTGAGGGAGAGTGATAGAGAACATGAATAGGAGAAAGTTAACCATAAGAAAATCCCAAACTTATGATGTTTGTAAACGGTCTTTGATTACCTAGTAGGAAACATAAACCAACAACATTTTTGTTTTACGTTTCTTTTCATAATTTTGAGTAATTCATTTACTACATAGAACAAAAACATAATAAAATATACCTACCTTCAAGTAGAGTTTCATCCTTTAATAAGTCCCTACCAACATTAATCTTTTCTCCAAATGATGAGACATCAAAAAACACTTGGTCTCATAAAAGAACAAGAATCATCTTCTAGAGAATCACATAATCTACAAAAGATTAACTATTTATTTCTTCTATCTTTAAATATTATCCCAAAAACAAAAAGTTTAAGGTAAAACAACTCTTCAAAATGAAAGAATCCCATAGGAATGGAAACTACTTTTAAATCTCCAAAGTTCCATGGTACTACACAAAGTTCATCATAGACCATTCCATAAATAATGGTCCTTAAAAATCCTCAAAATAAACCAAAATAAGATTAAAACCCAAATACAAGAAGGATTTGATAACATAGTCTTCCAAAACAACTTCACTGTTCATCTCCAGAAAACATCAACCACTCCTAAAATCTTATAACAAAAGTAGCTAACCTAAACATATTTTACCCAAGATAGGTTAATAATTCCCATACGTAACCTAAATTACTATAAGTCCACCTTAAATTCATCAATTCTTCAAAATATAAGTCAACCTTACTCCTCAATGAAAATACTATAGTAATCTATTTACCTCTATCATATAGGGTCCCCAAAATAGTGAACGCCTTCCAAAATAATAATCATATTTTAATCCCCTAATCATCTCTGTCATATTAATACGAAAATTGTCGCATTTCCTATCACATTGGTTGTTGGGACACGTTATTCCATTTCCCACCATTAACTAAGAAGATAAAGTATAATTAGAGGCTTAAATACTTAACCAATAATCATGAAAAGGAACTTAAAAAATATAAGGATAACTTGTAGAAGAAAAGTATACCCTAACTTGTGATCCCCTAGGTTCCCATCTAGGTTATCCATGATCATATATTCTTATGTGAATCTTTATTTTATTTTATCTTTTTTCCTTTAACAATGGTTCATACCAAGCTTACGAATTTACCAAAGCATATCCCCCCGGAGTGTCGTAACCAAGAGTGCAGCAAGGCCCGTTGTCGTGTACCAGTTCCCGTTTGGGTCTAGCTCAAAGAGGTGTTTTCGGGTTTTACCCCTATGTACATCTGTGCCAGAGCCACCTCTACCTGCTCATATCCAGACAGGGGTGTATTTACCTGGCAACCCCATACTCAATAATCACCAAAATACCAGGAATATTTCATATATTTAAAATTTTATAAAGGGTTCTTCCTAGAGTTTTCATATACTAATTTCCACAAATAACTAAACCATCCTTTGATACCAACTATAGCATCCCTTCTTTTTATAACACAACTTTCATTCCATTACACGGAACTGAGGATCTTTAAGGTTTAGTGTCTTGGAAACAAGGAACATAAAACATGAATAAAAAAAACATTATTCATAAACACATGAAAGGCTTCTCCTCATGTTCACCCTAGGCTCATTACCACATCTCATAACCTGGGGACATACATCAAATGAAAGGGTGAGCAGAAGGCCCAGCAAGGGAAACAAGTGAAACATTTTACATTGGAACTTGGGATACATCAATAAAGTCATGAAAAGAAATTTATGGCATAAAAATGAAATCATGAGGCATATCATAATAAAAATAAAATGTTTTCATAACATGAAGATGTGGCTACATCATTTAACATAGACAATCATGAACATATCACCAAGGTCCATCCCCAAGGTGTCATTTGAAAATTACCAAGGTTATCCACCAAGGTATCATGAATATTATAATCTCTAGTGGTTACATCATTACCCAATGCATTGTAGCGCTATCAGGGCGCACCCTTAAATTTGCCATTATTATCATGTGAGCCACATATATCATCATCAAAAATTTCATAAATAACCCATATAGCACAAAATATATGGGTTTCATTTAGTAATCATAACGTTTTAAAAACTGCTTTAAAGACATGATCTTTACGTCACCTTAAAACCCATAGAAAAGGAAGGTGGGTCTCATGTATGTAAATCCCATAATTTAAAATAGAACATTTTGGTATATATGTGAATAACTCTTTAGAATAATGATCTTTGAGTATTCACTTAATAATATAAAAGAACTTTAGAAAAAGAGAGAGACATTTTGAGACGAAAATTCTGCAGCATAAGGGCTATGTTACGAGGTTTTAGAAGACATTAAAAGGAGAGGGAAAATGGGTCAAACATTCATAAATGAACCATAAAACAGTATATGGACAGAATAATAAGGATACATGATCATGGTAATGAAATTTCAAGGACATACCATTTGAAATGAAAAACATGGAAGGAACGAAAAAAATTAGATTTCTCTTATGAAAGTTCGGCATCCTAACGGCGTTACTTAAACTTCAAACAAAATGATTTGAAAAGATAAAATAGGGTCTCTCATCATGTGAACATAAGAGTTCAGTATGATAGATATAGATATAATTCCCCAACATAATTAAAAATAAACATGAAAGACTTGACATGAAAGTGAAACATTGAAAAGAATGAGAAGGGTGAAAGAATCCCCTAAAAAATTCGGCAGCCCAACGGCGCCACATAAAACATCAAAATATTGAATTGAAGAGATCAAATGGGGTTTCTCATCATATGAACATAAGAGTCCAGTATGATAGATATAGAGATAATACCCCAACATAACAAAAATGAACTTGAAATAATTGACATGAAAGTAGAACTTCAAAACGAGAAAGGTGAAGAACCACTTAAAAATTCGGCAGCCTAACGGCGCCACTTAAAACTTCAAAATACTGAATTGAAGAGATCAAATGGGGTATCTCATCATATGAACATAAGAGTCCATTATGATAGATATAGAGATCATACCCCAACATAACAAAAAGGAACCTGAAAGAATTTACATGAAAGTAGAACGTCAAAACGAGAAGGGTGAAGAACCACTTAAAAATTCGGCAGCCTAACGGCGCCACTTAAAACGTCAAAATACTGAATTGAAGAGATAAAATGGGGTCTCTCATCATATGAACATAAAATATAAGTATGATAAATTTAGAGATCATACCCCAACATAATAAAAAGGAACTTGAAATACTTTACATGAAAATAGATCTTGAAAAAATGAGAAGGGAGAAAGAATCCGTTACAAAAATTTCGGCACCCTAACGACGCCACTTAAAACATCATAAAACAAAATAATGAGAGTAAGAGGGGATCTCTCATTATATGAACATAAAAAGGGAAGTAAGAGGAGTATAAAATAACATCCTCCAACATAAGAACATGGGGCCTAAAAGGAATGACATAAAAGAGATTACATAAAATGAAAGAGAGAGGTCAGATCCCTTACCTTGAAACGTAACTCTTAAAACTCAATGGTTTGGATCTTGAGGGATTGGGGGCACCTTGGGAGGTAAGGAGACCAGAACATCGTTGGGGGAGAGTGGGGAGTAGAATGGATGAGAGGATGGCTTGGTATTTATAGGGAAAGTGAGGGGACAAGGCATTAATGGCCAAGGGACACCTCATTTGTGGTTTTGGCAAAATCATGGGCTTTCCCATGGTATTCATCGAAAATTCAACTTTCTCAGAATAGTCCCAAAATTTCACCTCGACCATATATCAATGCTCTGATTTCAAAAATGAAATCCATTTTATAAAAATAATTTTCTAAATATTTTTAATTAAATTATTATTTAAAAACACTATTCATCGAAAATTTATTTTCTCAGAAAAATCCCCAAAAATTACCTTAACATAATATTGATGCTCTGAGTTCAAAAATGAAGTCCATTTTATAAAAAAAATTTCTTAAATATTTTTAATTAAAAATTTAATTAAAAAACTATTCATCCGAAAAAACTAATACTTGAATAATAATTTATGAAACTATTATTTAACCATTTTATTGAATCACATTACTTAATCAAAGTTCCTAGATTATTTTAATACTTTATTTATGGGAGATTACTAATCAATTTGGACACATTATTAATCCTAATCATAAAATCACTATTCATAATTTACTATTCATCAAAAATCAAGTTGATCTTATTAGACTCTAAATTTCGTACTGAACAAAATTGTAGAAGACCATTTTTTGAAAATAATTACACATTTTTAATTATTTAGGGTTTTCATAAACATATTCAAAATATCCTTTCTCTAAAATTCATCAAAAATATGCATACTATATTTATCTGGTCATTTGAAAATTCATAAAAGAAATCAAAAATTTTATTTAAAACAAAGGATTACACAAGACAGTTACGGTCTCCCTACATTGCCCCTTATCACACCAGCATAGGACCTAACTGTAAGGTGTGCTAAGGTGAGAGAATCTGAGGGAGGCTCAACCAACATCGCACGAGTAGTAATTTCTATCAGTTTGAACTTCTCGCGAAGGCGATCCCGTTCTAGCTTTATACGATGAAGTTCAACTTGGGTTTGGTCCATAGGAAAGCCCAGTGGTGCTACCTCCTTCCCAAGTTCTGTTAGATGGGCTTCGATCGGTCCAAGTCTACTGGGTGAGGCCATAGAATCTTCTTTCTATATTAATTAACCAAGATTTCTTGTATTTAGAGACAATAGTCAAAACATTTAGTTTCCAGTGGTCATATTGACCAATGGTCAAATAACAGTCAAAACCCAATAGTCTCATTTTAATTATACGCATTTTATCAAATGAAACATTTTTGTTGAGTATAAAAATAAAATAAAATAACACATAAAATTAGGAAACAATATTTATTTAAAATTTTAGGTCGTTACAATCACTCCTTACCCTTTTATAACCAAATGATTACAATAAAACCCATAACAATAACATATATCATATAATGAAAACATTGGACATAAAAATACATATATGTAACAACCATATGGTCGAATTAAACACATATAACTAAATGCAATATCCAAATGACTGACTTCCATACCCAATGTGTTGGAGGTTATAACGTAACCACCCATCCTGGTTTATCACGACACCACACATCATTTTGTTTATCACATAACCACCCATTAAATGTCCATGTACCATTAGAAATCTTAATACAATCATGAAAGAATGATAAAATTTACACATTGAAATCACAATATATCATTTAAATATTTTTACATAATCAATGCTTTATCAAAACCATTTTCAAAACCATTTGAAACAATTAATAAATAGAATTTTGAATTAATGTGTCTCATAGAACATTGAATCTTTTAAATGTATTAACATTTTAAAACTTAAATTACATATAAATATATCTTTAAAACCATTTTTAAAAGATGGACATTAAAGAGAAATATTTATAGGAATAAACCTTTAAAAACAATATTTTGGTTAATGAGTTCTTAATCAAATTAAAGATGCTTGAATACAAATAATTATTGAATATAATTTAAAAAAAAGTTTATAATATCATGAGAATAAATGTATTCATTGTATAATATTTCAAATAATTGTATATAAACTATATAAATGTGAATTGCTTCATAACAACTATATAGTCTCAATGGAATGTACATTTAGACGAAATCCATTATATAGAATGTATCCTTAGATTAAGGATAAATAAAATACATAATTATGTTTGAAAAATAAAAATACGCCCACTATAAGGGTATATTATGTTTAAAACAATCATAGGTCTTTCACACATATTTATATCAAGACATAATCGAGACGTAGATGTTTAACCAAAATAATTAAAATTGGGTTAAGAAGTTCCCTTAACGAAATTCGACAGCCTAACAGTGTCACATTAAAATTTAGAAAATGAGTTGATGAGAGGGAAAACGGTCTATCATCACATGGAAATTAAATTTACAAAAATAATGATATATAATAACAATTACAATATTCTAAGATTGAAATTAAAATACCATATATAAAATAAGTCTTTGAATAAAAGAGGAGGCTGAAAGGTTCCCTTACCGATCTGGTAACTTACGAAACATACCCCCCATGAAGGATGGAGTATAAAAGTAAGATATAAGTAATAAATAATTAAATTATATTATACAAAGATTATAATCATGGTTAGTATATACACAACACAAAATAAAAATTGTAAAATATAGCATGAATCTCATGGGAATAAAAAGTACGATAAAAACCTCTTACCACGTTGTAATCCATCAAGTCATATAAAAAAAGTTAATAACCACCAAAATAATCCAATAATACCATGAATATAAAGATAATAATGATAATATATATCAAATGCAGGTACAAAATACACCACATGCAATAAATATGAGGTGAACAATGAAAATATCACAAAATTAAAAGTGAGATAAGAAACCCCTTACCTCAAGTGAGACTTTCCATGTATGTTCCTTGTTCTTCATGAATAATAAAAATAAGTTAATTTTCACATGATTAATAACATTTTTAATGTTTTATTATTCCATTTATATAACTTATAATCTTTCTGTTACAATTAGTTAATTATTTGAGTTCATATCAGACATTTTATCAATATTCGGAAAATCAGTCAAAAATGAACTTGTTATAATTACAAATTGTCCATGTGGTCAAAAATAAATTATTTCTAGAATCATATTCATGATTCAAATATCATATATATCATATATATGTAGTGTATATATATATTTATTTATAATATTACATAACATTTGGAGAGAAGAAATGAAATGCACCATTCCTGGAGACGGTAAGTCATACGTAAGAATGAATGCTACTTTCAATTCTATTTAATATTTTAGTGGATTGAAAAATTAATGATAACTTGTTGTATTGTAATTTTATTATAATATCATATATAATTTCATTAACTCCATCTTTTATACATCCCAAATATGGAATGAATGAGTCATATCATTTTGAGGAGGTGACAGTCTACACTTCCTCAAATGAAATTATCGTATTTACCCATTATAGAAACCATAAATGTATGATATAATGAAAAATATATATTTAAATAGACAAAATAAAAATTATATATATCACATATAAATACAGTGCCATCATAATGGCCACCAGGAGAGGCGGTTGGGGATTTTTGGACAATCATCGTTCCGTGAGTTAGTAGTTCATCATCCACCGAAAAAAATATGTTCGTATCCATTAGACGGAGGTTTCTAGAATGGTAGTTAGAATACGTCTCATAAAAAATCCTTGTATATTTATTATTATTTATTTCTATTAAATAAATTAATGAGGATATTTTAGGTGGTTCGATAAGTAAAATAAATCAAAATAACTTAAGAGAAGTTGTTACCTTTAAATCAGGTAACTCCCTTTGGATTGAACCAAAGGGTTTACTTGAATTACCTTCTGCCTAGGGGAATGATACTTGTAGGAATAGAGGTATGTAGGGAGATTAATTTGGTAGAGATTGGATTATACAAGGGGATTTATAAGTGAGAGGAATTGGTTTGAAGCGGTGTCATTTTATAACATGGAGGAGCGTATCATTAAGACTGTTTGATAATATTTTTTTATTATATAATGATTTTTGGTTTCTAAATATCTAATACTCATTAGAGATGAAGATAATAAAACTATTGTTCAAAATAAAATAATCCAATAAGAATTGGACTAGTTTTCAATATTTTTTTAATTATTAAAATCTTATTTATTTAAATCATTCATTAATGAGGTAAACGTTGCATCATTATTGTGTCACAAATTATTTTATTTATATGATGTCTAAAAATTATAAAAAAATACCATGATGTAAGAAATAGTTATATAATTATAATCAATATTTATAGTTTAAGAGATAAACTACATAACCACATGTAAAACTTTATATAATAAAAAACTATATGTTTTTGACGTATTTTTCCTTACATTAATTCAATAAATATAAAGTGTCATTATCACACTTAAAAGTATCCATGGGGTCTAAAAATAGACCCAAGGATTCCCATGGTTGTAAATTTATAAAACAATAAGATTAGGACCCGAGTTATAGTAATTTATTATTATTATATTATTATTTTTTAGCCTCATTACATATATTTACCCAGTAACCATGGTGAATAAAATATTTACTAATGTATTCAATATGTATAAAAATAAAAGATACCTTTTTTGATAATTTAGATCTCCTGATTCAAAATATGGAATCCATATTTTCAATTTAAAATCATTGATGTGGTATAAATCAATATAAAATTAATTTCCATTGTCAAATAAAAAATCCTGTTTTAAAGAAATAATAACTATCAAAACATTGACACGTGCTTATGTCAAATTTTACAATGAAATTACATACATTACCAAAATTGGATTACATGGTAAAAATATAATCTAATCAATCTTTAAGGCCATTTAAAAATATAATTTATCTATATAAATATATTTTATTAAAAGGAAGTTTTGAATTAAAATATAGTTTTTTTCACTATTCATTAAATATTGAACATTATCAAAAACAATAACAAATATTTATCCAAATTAAATTTTGATATTCTTATTTAATGAATACTTTTATTTTGTCAAATAAAACCTATAAGAGTGAAAATAACCGAAGATTTAACAAAAGTTCTCCATTAAAAAGATATAAGTCGACCTTTTAAAGAATATTAGAGTATTTGTGATTAATATTGGATTAATTTATATTTTAAGCCTCTCAAATTTATTAGATAAATGTAAAAATATTTAACAGACATACATAATCATATTATAGTTAGTTATATTCATTCCCTCCAAAACAATGGATAGGTGTTAAATATAATTTAAATTAATTATATTATTATATTATTATTTTGGTATAACTCAACATTGTGGGAAATGTAAGATTTTCAAGAAACATGTTGTTGTGTATCAAGTATGCCCTTGATCACATAATCCCCTTTAAAGTAAAATTAATATTTATTTTACAAATATTAATAAATATGATAAATTCCATATTCTTTATTTTCCTGGGATGTTATATCATCTTCCTATTAATATGAATCCTATATATTTGTGGCAGTATTAATAGATGTTTTAAAGAATATAACTTATTCATCAGGAAACTTCCTAGTTAAATATTTTTTCAAAGAAACCCTACATCTATGATTCCACCTAAATATTTATATATTCTAAATTTAGATGTATAAAATCAAATGAAAAAAAATTCTATATCATATATTTTACAAGATCACCTCTTAGGACTATATTCCTAAGTTATTGTTACAGATAATGAAACCATGTCAATCGATGAAAACCACATCCTATGAATAAAATTTTAATTTCAACCCATGAAAATAATTTACTACATTTTCTTAAATTAGGACATTTTTCTACCTCTTTTACATATCTATGATCAATTATTCTTTTTAAAACCCTACTCCTCCAAATTTAATTTTCCATCCACTGAAAGACTAATTTTCAAAAATGAAAATATTCCATCATAATATATAATAAAATTTATACATATATTTATTAATATTCAATCACAAACAATAACAAGATCGCTAGATACTGTGTTATGACAACCACTATACATATATTACCATTTAATATAATATTAAATGTAGATATGTATCAATACATCTGTTTAATGGTTTTCAATGGAATTATCTCGCAATTTGATAATCACAGGATTATCCAATGGAAATGAGATCACATTAATTTCAATATACAACCCAGTTGGAATGTTGATTTATGTGCTTTCTGTACATCTTATTTTTATAAAAATTATAAGAACCATCATGAAGTTAATAATCAATCTAACCATTCAAAATATTTAATCATGACTTCTCTATTTTCATAATATACATTTTTATATTATGAGTATTTAGTAGTTAATAAATTATGTTTCATGAAAACCATTATAATAATGTATTTCTTTTTCTATTTCAAGAATTAAGGGGTAAAATTTCAAATATTATTTTATCAATGGAAAAAAATATGGATTTGAGGCCCCATAAAATATAAAACTGTAACATCCCAAGTATGTAACGAATAATTGATATTTTTATCTATGTCTGTTAATGATTAAGATAGTGTTATAGAGGCTTAAAATGAAAATAAATACAGTCTTATGCATGGAATACACTAATATTCTTAAAAGATTGTTTTACTCCCTTTTGATGGAAAACCATTTTTGAATATATCTTTTGAAAATTTTATAAACTATTTTTGTCAAAATAAACTTATTATTTATGATTTGGACATCAATATTTACCTTGTGTGAATTTTTGGTATTTTTCTGACAATGATCATTTTTTTATGAATAGTGAAAAATACTGCATTTTACATCAAAACTACTTTTTAATCATATTTGTTTATATGATTAGATTCTGTTTTGAATTTGTTTTGAAGTTAAATTAGAATATATTTTTACCATTTAATCCAATGGTCGTCATTGGAATCAATTTCACTTCGAAATTAGACTTAAATTGGTGTCAATCTTTTGATACTTATTGTTTTATAAAAACACGCTATATGCTCTGACAGCGGGAATTAATTATTAAATTAATTAATGTGACTTATATGTTTTGAATTTGGTAAAATAGACTTCATTTTTGAAATCGTAATATCAAATATAGCTTAGGGTGAATTTTTGGTAATTTTCTGAAAAACTTCAATTTTTGATGAATAGTGAAACCACTAAGTGGTACTTATAAAAACTGATTTTTGCATTTAAATGAATTCTTGACATCATTGTGTTTTTAATTTCAAAAATCCAACATACATGGTTGTCATTAAGATGTAAAATGTGGTTCAATGGGATTAAAATAATTTTTTGGTGAATAGTATCTTATTAAGTTTTTAATCACGGTTAGTGGTAATTAGGGTAGTTTAAGGTATAAATAATGCTTTAATAATATGAAATGACCTAGAAACATGTCCCAACCTTATTTTTTGTGTCATGGCCGACCAATAAAAGCCATGGGTCAACTTGGGGACCCCATGGAGACACTTTGGTTGGGAAATGACATAAATAACTTTTTATTAAATGTTAAAGTAAAAATGACACAAACATAATATGTTTTACGAAAACAATTTTTACATGGGGTTATAAAGATCAGATTTTTGATTATAAATAGTCATTGGAAATATAAAAAGATTTCCTACATCATAATATTTTTTTATAATTTTTAGACTTTAAATAAATTAAATTATTTATGACATCATGATGATGCAGCGATGACCTCATTATTTAACGATTTAAATAAAATGGAAAGATAATGAAACATCTAAAAACTAAACACGGCCAAAACCAATTGGATAAGTGGATTTCTAATCCTTATCACCTTATCCTTGAATTATAGCAATGTGGGGCCTTTTGAATCCGAAACTGTTTTTAAAATAAAGTATCTTATCTTTATTTTCCAAAAGTGCCCCTCCTCTGCTCTTATAAAAGGCCCCCACCTCTACCTCATTTCACACACTCCTCAAGCCTTTGGCTCGGCCAACCCCTGCCCATTTACTCTCTCCACATCCCTCTCCTCATCCTAGAGGATTCCCTTTGGGCATAATCCTTTCAATGGAAGCCTTTAGGATCAAATCAAAAGAAGTTACACTTTTAAAGGTAATTCATTCTCTCATGTTCATTTGTTTTATGCTGCTTCTCCAACCCCATAAACACTTTTTATTTACTTCTTTTGTAACAAAACCAGTATCTTAAAAATACTAGGATGTTGTTATAAGATTTATTTGAGCTACACTCTCACACAACTACATCAAATGGTAAAAGAACATACGGTTTCCGTGGATGGCGAAATTCTGTCTCTTGAAACGATGATTGTTCAATACTCATTTAACACCTTCAAAGGTGGCCATTATGATGTCACTATTTTTATATATGATATATAATATGTTTATGTTTTCCTTAAGCTTCTGTTTTTTTTCATTTTGGGCAACCTTTTATGGTTTCCATTAATGTAAACATGATATCTTCATTTTAGGAAGTGCGGACTACCGCCCCCTGAAAGTGATTTGATTCGTTAATACCATATGTGGGATGTGTAAAGGATAAAGTTAATGATATTATATATGTTATTATACTGGAATTATAATATACTCTTATATCATTATGATTCCATTCCAAAAAATACGAAATAGAAATGGAAGTAGTGTTCATGCGTACGTACGGCTTACCGTCTCCATGAATGGTGCATTTCATTTCTTACCTCTAAATGTGATGTAATATTATAAATACATGTATATTCTGAATATATATGATTTATATGTTATCCAAATCATTAATATCATTCTGGATATAACGAACCTTTGACCAAATTAACAACATGTAAGTGTAAGAAGTCTATTTTTGACTTAAGAACCAAATACCGACAAAATGAACATTATTAACATAAATGATTACATGATGTTCATAACATGGTATAAAAGGAATAATGAACTTGAAAAAGGTTAATAATCAAGTAGAGATTAACTCAAGTTTATTATTCAGGAGATTAAAGAATGGTCGGGTCAAGTCGGATACGAGGTATGGGACTTCGTCTCAACCTCCTTTCATTGAGGAATATTTTATTTTATACACAACTTTCATTTATATGGTGTATAAACCCCTTTGACTTCTACGTCTATTCAAAAGGAATCTTTTTTATACGAAGAATTTACTAAACGACAAAAGGGAATGTTTTTGTCGTACGTATGCGGCGACAATGACTTCTCCACCATTGTGACCGTTATTTGAGTTTCATCTTCCTCTACAAGCCATACCTTCTTTTTAAAAGAAAAAATAAATACCATGTTTTACTTTTATTTTATTTTGGTATTGAAAATGGTTTTCACAATGTTTTTTGTGTTGTATTGATATCTTGTGATTGAAATTTGGAAATGTTATGTTTCCTTTATGCATGTTTTATGTGATACGATTATGTTATGGTTCTTGGGAATTACTATGAAGACGGGTGGTTCCGTGATAAACTAAGGGCGAGTGAGCCCGATATAGATCTCCAATGCATTGGGTAACGCGAAGGAGTGAAACGTTAAGGTTTCTCCGAATAGATTTTAGGGAATATACTGTGATGGGTATTACAAACGTAACCAAGAGGTTTACTCCCTACGTAAGAATGTTATGAATGCCTCAAGTTACCTTTATGTCTTATGATTTCAATGATTTACTAATGATTTGATGAGGTATGTTAATGTGATTATGTTTTATGGGTAAAGTATGATTTCACTCTTATGTATATATGTACCCATGTTTCCTTTCCATGTTTTTATAACCCATAATGAGCTTTTTATGCTCATCCCATGTTTTTTTTAAATGTTTTCACAGGTCAAGGGAAAGGTACATGATATGATGATAGTGTCAAGGAAGTGTCAAGAATTAATCCATGTTTTATTTTAAATATGTTTCCATTCATGGGAATGAAGAATACTATCTCTATGTAACCACTTTGTTTATATGTGGAATGTAATGCATGTTTTATGATCTAATTATCTAAAACTCTAAACCGGAATAGATCCTCAATGTGTAATCTTGTAATAACTCAAGTTAAGTAAGGTTTAAGGCCGGGGCATTATAAAAACATCAATAATAAATCACTAGAATGTAATCTATCATATGAAATAGATTATCCAATATTTAGATACTTAGAACAAATGTGATAGAATTTGAGTATGTATATGAATTGGAGATAAAGAGATGGTCGAAAAATAATCACTAGATATGATTTTATTTCTTATGAATGATTACATATGAAGTTTAGAAGCCATTGTTGAACATTAATAGTTATCAACTAGTGATAAAGTCATATATAGACCACTTTTTAAGTAAAAATTTATATTTTTACCATCATAGAAAATTTATAATTAATTATTTAGAAAAAAAATAATACAAGTTATATAATTTTAATATGATTCATGATCATCATTTGTAATTATGATCGAATTATATATCATTATAATTTTTATTAATGTTTGTGGAATCCCAAAAATGATTCATACACTAATATCCACACATGTTCCTTGAAGATAAAACTTCATTTCATTATATATTTATTTCATAATAGATGAAATCAAGTGCATCATAATGTTTTTTCTTAATCATTTATGAATATTTATTTCTTACCCTCTCTAATATTTTAATTAATATGGGTTAGTTCTATAAATTTTACTATATATTAATTTTATTTTTTAATTTAACATATGATAATTCCATATACTTGGATTAAAAGTACTTTTAATTATACAATTATAAAAGACATTAATAATTATTCCCTTGTTACTTTTTTAAAATATAATATAATATATGAATCTAATTAAATTTTAAAATAAATTTTTTTATATGAATTATTTTATGTTCCACATGATAATAATATCATTTCTCAAAATAAAAAAAATATTTTTATTTTTATTCTTATAAATATATGTCTCCTGAACCATTAACTTGGTTCATAATTTTTTATATTTTTTTATTAATCACAAAACAATAAAATGTTCATTATTTGATGAAAATAATAATATATTTTATTTTTTAGTTAAAATATAAATAATTTATAATTTGTTATTGTAAATAAATATATATTAATTTTACTAATCTTGTAAATAAATAAGTAATAAATTTCAAGTAACTTATTTTTTACTTGAAAAGCATATTTTTAAAATTATATAAAATATAACATGATTATATATTAATCCATATACATAGAGTGAGTTTCTTGTTAAAAATATATTCAACTAATTATAATGACATTTTGTAAAAAATAGTCATTCAGAATATTAGATCATCTCAAAGAAAAATGGAAAGTATTTTGAACTAAATTTGTATATATCAAAGAATTATGACCACTATAAAAAATTATAACCCTTTGTGAAAAGAAAACAACCTACTTATGGAGGAAAAATTTTAGAATCATCATTTCTTTAATCAATATCTTATCAAGTGGGATACATACATTTGTTTTCATCTTATATACCTCACTCATATTTCACAAACATACCATAATAAACATGTTTATTTACTACTATGTCCATATATTCTAGTCAAACACATTCATCATATTCAATGTTCCAAATATATATTATTCAATATATACAAATTGATATGTTTTATCTTTTAAATTCAGTTATTTCCATACAAGTCATTATGAAAATGACTTAATACACATCATCATAAATAATTTCGTCATTGAGTTAAACATATAAATAATTATTCAGATAACGATACACATTTATTATGATCTCATGTCTATAGATGAATAAAATACTTATATATAATAATGTCGAATTAGAAATTGTTTATGTGGTATTTTTATAAATGGGCCGATCCTCATGACCTCCCTTAAATTATATATCCAACTGAAAACATCAGTTGAATTCCTAATGTTTATCAGACCCCATATGAAAGAAGACATATATAACTTTGTTCTTTTTAGATAGATCTATCATGTACATGAGATATATTTTTAAGAATATAATCAAGTAATAAATATGTTTTCAGCATGTGCGGGACAATTATAACACATTAATTCGAAGAATTGATGAATGAAATTATCACACGAATATTCCAAAGTGTAAAAATTATGTGATAAAAATTTTAACTTTATAAATTAATATTCACATGATATTTATATATATGATTTCAAATTTCATTAGTCACCTGCATGATCAAACATAAGCCTATAGATATATTATAGAATATTAAATCACCACTATGATGATAACATATCAAGTGATTATATTTCAAAAATATATAAATTATTAAATTTTTTATAAATATGATGTATTTATATAAATCAATTTTATAAATTTTATTTATTAATACTTCAAATTAATGTCTTATAAATTTATTACCTGATTATATTGAATTATAAATTAGTATTCACATGATATTTATGTATATGATTTCAAATTTTATTAGTCACCTGCATGATCAAACATAACCCTATAGATATATTATAGAAAATGAAATCATCACAATTATTATATAATATCAAGTGATTATATTTAAAAAAATATACATTTTATAATTTTTGATAAATATGATGTTGTTATTTAAAAAAAATTAGATTTGAAAATCATATGTTTATTGATATTCATATTCCTCATTGAAATGAAATTATCTTAGCTATGTTATCATATCAATATTAACTATATATATAAAATAATGTTTTATGTAAACACATATATTATTTAACATCAATATATACTAGAAAAAGTTCTATTGTACAAATTTTGGACCTTACATTTTTTTACTTATAGAACAACTCATAGGGATTTACCAGTTCAAAAATTGACATGCATTACATTTCAAATCATCTATGTGGATGTAATATTAATCATTTGTTAATTTATATGCCTTAGGAAAAAAATACACTCTAAATTCCTCCATCATTTATAATTAAATAAATTTTAAAATTATGTACATTTACTTGGTTTAAAAACAATCATTGATATATTAATAATGTTTATGATCCTTGTTATATAATATTGTTTGTCAAATCCATTCATAGAGAAACATTTTATTGAATAATATATAAAATGAATATAATATTAGTATCATGATTTTGATAATAATATGTATTTGACATATAATACTATGAATGATCTAATTATCACAATAATATTCTTATAGGTATGTAGACATTCAATTTTTAATGGATCCATATTTTATACTTCCCACATAAAAATTAATATTCTATCATTTTTATTCAATCATTATAGTATAAAAGATATTAAGTATATTTTTTAGGAAATTTTATAACAAGTATATTTTAAAATAATTTTGTATATTTACAGGTGAAAAAGGTCTCATTTGTGATGCTTCTTTAAACATTTAATACGAAATGTAGGTATTTAATTTACCATTATTATTTAGTTATATTATTACCCATTTTTTCAAATGATATTCTCTCAACGGGAGATCTAACAAATATTATTAAATATTATGTTAGAATGAGAAATATAGTTAAAAAATTTATTATTATTACAACTTCAATACTCTTTATCTATTTAATAAACACTTTAATTATGTTTTTTCCATTATCAGTGATTACTTTTTCACCTTCTCTATTGATAAGATACCCATATCAATCAATTTATTTGGAATCCTAAGTTGACTAACGATTTTATTATTTCGTAAGTAAAATCATACTCCACTTATCCTCTTGGTCATTTTAATATTATTCTGAGTGGTATAAACCATTCTCATCAAATAACTATTGTGTCTCATTCTTCAATTATATAATTTAGATATTCAAATACATTACCGAATTATTGATTTTCTTTTTGATATAAATTTTTTATCTATTAGGTCATAGAGAGGTACAATTAATTTTATGTAATGAATGATTATTTATATTATTAAAAAAATTATTATAAATTAATAAATAAGAATTAAATCAGCTTTCTTTTCCTATAATAGCTCTTATAAGATCACATATATTCCCCTATTCAGCATATGGTTTAGTGTAAATGTCAATTGATATTATGTATCATCCTAAAAGTATAATTTAGTGTTAATATGAACCATCATTAATCTCATAATGTTTAAAAAAGAGTGATTCTACATTTCAACAAAAAACATTCGACTAGGGAGTAGAAATGGGTGTAAGTTAAATATAATCTCATACTATTTCAAATAATAAATGTAATTTTTTATCACAGTATTTTTTGTATCAATTTGATAAGATAATATTGATCTTATATCAAGGTTAATTATAATAATGACTTTTATATTCCATGTTATATTAAATAAACCTAGTCCACGAATCACAGAATACACATATCTATATCTTATGATGTTAATGTAAAATTTTGAATGTATTCCAATCAAGAACTAGCATGTCACAATAATGTATTATAGGGGTAAGTTTAAAGAAAATTATAGAATCTATGTGGGTATCTAATCAATAAATAAATAAATAATGGCTATTTTTAACTAATAATTAACAATAAATAATAAATAGTGTCTTTAACATCATATATTCTAAATTCCAAACATGTTTTATCTTTTTAATATGTTTTTTCATTACTAATATAGGAAGAAAATGGGAAAAATGTATAATAATATTAATGTGTATTATATCCCCCAATTATTTCCAATATAGAATTTACTAGTTCAATTGGGTATTTAAACCACTGTTTAAATGTTCCATACTATAAAATACATCAACCATTAAGTAAGGTATTCATGTATTCAGAGAAATATAAAAATGTGATATTAATAGGAGACACAAGAATGAATTGATCTAGACACATTAAAACAATACGGAATTGAGTATTTGTGTGGAGAGGAAATTTTTATCCTTATTTCACCTATTAACAATATCATATGTGTTCCAACTTATTCACTTGTTCTTTTATAGTATTTGTGATTTCATTTTGTAGAATTGAGATTGATGTTAAATTTCATCATGAGAAATGATAGAACAGTGTGGGATAAATCATGTTGTAATGGTTATTAAACATTTGATAGAAAATTCTATTATTCCACAACGGTGGATTGTCAATAATAATATATTGATGATTTCCTTATGAAATTACCCACTATGTAAAAATAAAGGGAGTCCCCGCATTGATAGAGATCAATCATAGATGATATTAAATCCAGACATGTTTTGTAAATGTCTAAACCACTAGTTCATCTTAATAGATATTGAAAATAGTTGTAACCCAATTATACTTCATCCTCTATCAATCATTATATATAATACCATCATTAAGAGGGAGTGATTATTGATGTGATATATCATGAATAGGTAGGGAAAATATTAATTCAAACCCATTTATGATTTTTAAAATTATTTTTGGTGAATATTATATTACATGAAAAAACTATTGACAAATACACAATTATTTATATTTATTTCAGGAGAATTGTATAAAATTCATTATTGATAATGAATATCATATAAAAAAAATGGTTTTTCCTATCATGTTTTCTAGAACTGGTTATCCCACATAGACATAGAGAGTACAAATTAAAGGATATTATACATGTTAACCATGTGGTACGATCCTACATTTACAATAATGAAAAGTAATTTCGATGTACATTGATTTCAAATAATAAAAATCCTGCATTATTATTTTGAATTTACATTCAATATGGTGGAGGAAGAAAATTGTTATAAATGAAATGGTATTTTAAACAAATCCAAAGGGGGTATTGAAAACCAAATTTTGGTGGTTGATGAGTAAGATTTTTTTTTGTCAATATTAAAAATGGATTCAAAAGTCATGGTTTGCTGCATATATATTCGATTAGGGATTAATAAATGAATTATAAAGTTTTAAATAATTGAAAAATATAAAAAACAGATGGTAATGAGTCATGGAGAAATGTTATAGACTCATTTATTGAAATTTATATAGATAATTATCCATGAGTTTTGAGGATGTTTGGAGAAATATTATGGATTCATTACATTGGATTTCATGGTTGAGATATTTTTCATGTGGTCAATGTCACATGAAAAATAATGTGTTCTAAATTTCATAGATATTTTCCAATTTTAGAAAAAGGAAAATAATTTTCTTAAATATTAAAATAAGTGATGTGAAGAAATAATTCATTAGGTTTCTGTATGATGACAATGAAAATTTTTAGTTTCTTGATTATTCAGTTGCGATAGAATATTTGAATATTACCCATGAAAATAAATTATAAATTGTATCATTAAAATATTAATTAATTTATGTCCTTGAAATTCAAGTGTTATTTCAGGATGTTTTAAATTTGACATGTAAAAATAAATTACTTTATTAAGGTAGAATTTTTAATTGATGGAGATCATCAAAATATCACTATTCATGATTAAAGGATGAAGAAAAGAGATTTAATGAGTGCTGTACATAGTTATTAAATTTACAAGGATTACGTTGGATTTATATAATACTTTGTTTAACTAAAATTATTATGTATGGGACATATATATATATATATAATAGAGAAACCTACAATTAATCTTATGACAATATCCAACCTCATCTTGTGTGGGATATAGTGGTCCACCCCATCGAGTGAGCCTATTCTTGGTCCCTCAATAGGTCCACAAGCAGCGACATGTATAAGTCAAAGTGGAGAAACACAACTGAGAAGGGTACTAACTAAGTAAAGATGTAACAAGGGGCGATACTTATAGCTGTAATATATTTCAGACCAACTTATATAATAGTTTACATTAAAAGTAGGATAGATGTGGTATGTAGTTTCAATGTGGGATACATCATGGGTGTGTGTAGTTAATACATATTTACAAAGGATAGAATGAATACTATCATATTTGAGTGATCTAGAACATCAAATTTCATATTCCCTTCTATTTTGAATTTTATCCTTCATTTGAGTCTTATTCCCCACTAGTTTAAAACTATTTATATCATCTTCCACGTCCAAAAAATTAACAAAGAAACTATCCACTGAAAAATAGTTGTATTTTTTTCTATCATATATCCTAATAAATCCATGATCAATTTCTTACAATGATTATGAAGATTAGTCCATCATCCTGAAATTGTCATGCATCCAATCTCTATATTACATGCATGAGAATAAATCAAATAATTCATTTCAGGTGATCTTCAAATGAAGTTGTGTGAGATATTGGTATACATTATGAGTTTTAGACTTTCACTAATTAGGAGGATTGAGTACTCATTATATTAATGATAGAAGAACATTGAAAAGGATTATATCACAAGTTATTGATGATTATACACAATTAAATTAATAATACACTATATTATCCCAATGTGAGAAAAAAACACAAAATAAATTTCTTTTATTTTTGGATAATTAGAATAAAATAGATAATGATTCCATAAGAAAAACGTTTTAAAGGAATGTTATCCTTTTACAATGATTTACCCCTAAAATTTTAATATATATAAAGAATAAAGCTGCCCCCAATTATTTTTCATATATATATCATAAATGAAAAAAATATTAATTTTTAGAAAAAACATTATTAATAAAAACGTTTGGTTTCGAGACATTGATTAAAATATCAATATTAATCAATAAATTTTTCATTACAACATTATCTATACCATTATAATAAAATATAATAAATATATATTGTCCTCAATAAGGATATCCCCAGGAAATTCCTCTTCAAATAAAAATTCATTCATCTTAGACATTTCAATTATTATACCTAATATATTCTCTACAAAAGATGAGTATTCCAAATCATCACTATATCCTATAATCATTCTCCAAATTCCATTATTATTCGTGGAAAAACCATCCCTATTGTCATTATATATAATATAAAGATATCCATATTTAATTTTAAAAAAATTATAAAATATACCAAAAAATATTGGTCTTTTGTTCATAGATATTCAGCAGTTATACCCAAATTTATTTTGTTATTTTATTCCAATACAAATGTTAAAATTCATTTTTTTAAAGTGATTATTGAATAAAATTTCTATCCAACCCATATTTCTCAATAATCAAAATTTTTATAGATGTTTTGGAAGAATATTCAATACAAGTGGGAAATAAATTATTTAAAACTTCCAATACATCATAACTTATTAAAATTGTGTCTGATAAAATTCCATACTTCAATACAAGATAACATTTCCCATCCAATATAAAAATCACATTTATTTAAAATATTTTTAAAATATTTTTCAATGATAATAGGATCTAGAAACAACGTATAATTATTTAGATATATTTCATTATCCTAGCTTAAAATTTCTAATCAAGAATGAAGGGGATATTTTTCTATGTTAAAACATGTTTTACCACCTATAATATTTGAGTGATAACTATGGGAATTATTGATCATATTTTTTTTATTTTTCCTTAAATAATCCATGACTATTAGTTTTGATTATTTATGTGCATTTTCCACATATGAGGGAAAATATATTAACAAAACAGTTAAACCAATATATGTGGTTCACTTATCATTTCAATAAGGAAAATGAAAGGTTAGATTTTGAACTCACCATAACCACACACCTCACTAGAATCCAAATGTGAGTACAAAATAGTGGGGTATAAGATTTAATCTAATATACTCCTAAAGACGGACTACTCTTTACTGTATCCTAGACAATCATTAATTATGAAAATTGCAATAAAAATAGTTTTTGTAAGAACTACTCTTTGATCGTTCTATAGACAGTTATTGAGTTATTGATTCTTTTGAGTCTTCTACTTAATACGTTCTTTCATTGAATTTAGACACCAAAAAATAAATGAAGAACACTTTAAACAATAATGAATATCAACAACCTCATTATGTGAAATTTGATTCAATTTATTTGGTAGTAACACCATTCATTCTTCTCCCTTTCTCTCTATAATGACCATCATTAAATAATTACCAGATATTCATTATATTAATATTACAGTACTCCAGATATATTTTTATTTATGAATATATATTCATTGAATAGTTTGTGAATAATATCATTCATATCCACATTATTTACTTCTATAAATCTAGTAATATAGTTGGTAGTGATAATCAAATTTTTTATTCTACAAATTTCATTGATATCTATCATAAATAAATATATTTATACACCATATAACATATTCATTAGAATCATTAAGTAATAGTCAGATAACATCATTTTCATTAATATCACTATTATATTGAAATATATATCTATAGTGTATAATTATCTATCAGATATGTTTTCCATGATTCTCCTTCCATCATGATCAACAAATCATAATTTTGTTAACCTTGAAGACCATTTTACAAGGGATTTTTTAAAAATAAAATATATATTATATATTATTTTTCAATTAAATAGAATTATAATAAACAGATTTTTATATTTATATTCATGAAAACCGATATTACACTACATTGATAGATTCACATTTACAATGATAGAATATTACATTTTTGTTTCTTTAAAATTCTATTATCTAAATTATTTTTATCCATATGATTATAATAATAAATGTGAATTAAAATTATTAAATTAACTCTTTCCTTTATCTATATCTCATACTAACATTAATTTATCATCAATTGTTCTTATATGGGTAGAAAAAACATATATTTTCTTTATATAACATCTCCAATGCCATTCATATAGTCAATCTGAATGTTCAGATACCATTATCGAATAGAAATTATTTTTCAATTACCTTCTTACAATACGGTGACTTCTCTTATACAAGAAAAATAAATATCCATCTGACTATCAAACTGACCAGGAATGATTTCACACATACAAAAAATAATATAAACAAAGAATTATTTTTCTTATCTCATAAAATATCAGGATTATATGATTTATTATGTTTTTCCAATGGATTGTTTTTATAGGGATCATGTTGGTCCTATAAAGGCTTCTGATCATAGGACTTATATGGTTTTTTGAAGTCTTTTTATCCCATTAAAATTCATGTACTTATCCAAAAGGATTATTATTTATTGTATGTGATATATATTTTATTAAAAATAAATTATTTTACAATATAATGTCATATAAAACTATATGTCACATGAAATAAAATATAACGTCATAAGATATATTAATATGCTCAAGGACATTGTCAAAAATTCCATAAATATCTTTAAATTCAAAAAACCCATATTAACTCCAAACTATTATTTAACAATTCAAAATATAATCAATCTGATTCCAGAAAAATTCATTCAATCTCAAATACTTCACCTCACATGAAAAATAATAATTACATGAACGTTTGAATGCAACATAGGTATTTATTAAAATTGACAAAACATTAACCATACATACAGTATTCAGTAAAAAAATATTTCAAATATCTTCTCCAGTTAAAATCCAATACCTATAAGAACTAATTAAATATTATAAATTAGTCCAAATTTTATTTTTGTTTAGTTTTTTAGTCGGTTGTTAGACATGGAAGGAATATTTTATTTCGGTAGTTAATTTTTCAGACATGTGTTTATTTTTTTGGTATGCTTAATTATGTTTTTTTTACTTCTATATTTAATTATTTTATACAAATTCTAGATGGTGGGGATTTCAAATGATCGTATTTATCTTCCTTAGTATGTGTATTATAATGTCTTGTGTTTTTTACTAGGTGATATTTGTGGATATTTTGGGATTTATTTAATTTTTGTTGAGGAGTTGATTTTTGTCTTTTTATTTCCCTCGCTGACAATAATAATCATTAAGTCTTATTATAGAGTCACTATACTTAATTTTATCTTATATAAATATGATTTGGGGAAGAATTCGTCATGTTGGGGATAATTGTGACACCAACATATTCATGTTAGTTGGTATAAAGAATAATTTTTGTGTATTTTAGATAAATATAAAACATTAAAGTGTTTAATATTAAATTAACGTTGCTTATGATAGTCAATATGGGAAGGGGTTTTGTAATGTAGTAGGTTGTTCCGTGATCAGGGGTGTCAAATTGTGATTCACTCTGTGTAGTGGAGCTATAATTTATGGAATGTTTTTCTTATCATGATAGAGGAGGTCAAATTAGGATACAACCATAAATGAGGTGATTTTTATGGGGTTTGGGGAGTCTTTCGCACAAATTATTGATAGGGTCACTATGGGAAAAGACATTATGTAGTGTGGTACATTTTATAGGTGTGGTATTTCCATATATTATATATGATTTCACACATTGACCTTCATACAAATATTTTATATCATTATAGTTTTCAAATTAAACAAATTACATTCTAAGGTGATTTCAATCATATCATACATTTTGTGTTGTGGTCATTGAATTCATGGATTTCTCAAAAATATAATTTCATTGAATTATTTTCATTATCAATTTCCAGGTTTATTAAAATAAATATATATTGGACAACCATGTCATATTTTCAATGCATTATATATTTCTTTAATACCAATCATAATGATTGGTATTGTTCTTTCTCAATTTTCAGGGTGTTTCTTTTTGCTTAATTGTCTGATAATATGTATAAATTTTTTTTTTAAATAAAATCATTGATTAATGTTATTTGATACCATCAATATTAATGTGGATTATTAAAATTATGAAATAGGGGTATAAATATATTATTATTTTTGTAAATATATTTATGGAACATATTTAAATATATTTTCATAGTGGGTAAAATAATTTGTTGTTACCTTCAATATTTATTATTTTTTAATCTCATTATATTCATATTTTGAAGTGTTTTATATTATTTCATAACTATTTAATTTTTATACTTGAATGTGAAGGGGTTGTTTTATATGAGGGTGTACGAGGTGAGATGATTATTATTTTATACTTAATATAATTGATTTTAATGAAGATTTTGTTGTATTCTTATCATTATCACTATATATATACTTATGTATTGGTAAACCTTGGGTATCATAGTATGATATATTTAGGTGTGTTATAGTATAGAAATTAATTCTTATTAATTAATTCAGTATGAGACCTGTAAACTTTTATTATACAGAATTGTAAATGAAATTACATACAAGGAGAAACAGAATGATTTTTCATAAATATAAAACTACCTAGATAGTGATTATATAAAATAGATCCATTTTTATTTCATATTTTAGAATGTTGAATTTACAATAACTCTTAACACCGTGATGATTATTTAGGGTATCCCATTTTACCCAATGCTTTTTTTCCCTAACTATATTAGTTTGAGTGGAACCATGATATGGTTATATTGGATTTTTCATTTTTAAAATATATAATATGGTGAAATTTTACTATATTAGATACCATTATGATTTCTAGGTTTTAACTATTTAAAAATGGTTCTTGAATGGCTATTTCAAACAAGAGCATCTACCCATGTTTTATCAAAAAATAATTAAGGATTATAGAAATTGTTTGTGGAATGTTAATAATTTAAAAAATCATATATAAAAAAATTATTTCTATTTATAATTTTAAAAACATTAATGAAATTTATTTTTAAGGTAATTATAAAATAATCCACTATGAAATACAACTAGGAACATACTTTCACACACATAAATAAACAAATTGGTGCTAATATCTCATGTGTTTTTTTTCTTTTCCTAGTATTTATTAATTTATTATGTTGTTAATGTTTGAATGGTAATGATATTTTGTGATGTTTGGTGAAATCATTAGTTAGACATAGGCGGTTGATTATAGTTTGGGTTGGGATTCATTTCAATTTGGTTAATTTTTGTTTATATTTCTCCTCCATCCCAATGTAATATTTGAGATAAATTATACAAATAATTTTTTTTATTATTTTATGTATCTTATATTATCTGTTTTTTGAGATTTCTTGTTACATTTGTGGATTTATAATCAATTTGGATGAAAATACTCTTCTTTTTTTACTAATTTTATTGACCTGAGTCTAATATATAGATAGTCCATGAATAGTTTCTTAGTAAGATCTATAATGTGAATAATTTAAAATCGTGCATGAAATCATTGAAAATTATCACAAATAAATACATGGTTACATTCCAATATCACATTGTGAATGTGAACATACATTGGGCCGTGTGGTAGGATAATTTTTGAGATGTTTCAGATTGAACTAGGATTGTATAACAAAATGATGTTTGAATGTGTGGATATAATCGTATTGTTTAGATAAATGATTCACCTTATAAACATTATTGATCATTTGTTCATTTATTAGTTTTTTATGTCCCTAACACATACCACTATATGCTTCCCTTCCACATTTAGTTATTATTTTACTTTTTAGAAACTAGATGTTTTTTTTCAATGATTAATATTTTATAATGGAGATGCCTTCTTTTAATTTTTCACGGACTGCCAAAGAATATGTGACTCCTTAATGAAATTTATTTTTTGTTATAGTTGGTGTTATTCTTAATTAATGGTGGGTTCATGTTTGGTATTGGAGGTGTACTTTTTTTAGACATTTCTTCTGATTTTTTAGATTTCAGGACTCTATGATATCTTCTTATATGAATTCTCATTAATGAGGAATATCTGACTAATGCATAATGGAAAATGATTGATTTTCATATATGGTAGAATAATTTATCAAGTTAACTGTATTTCATATGATTATTGAGTTACTAATGGATCTCCTATGGTGCATCAAGACCTATTTAGTGTTACATTAGGATGTGATCGATCTGATTGTGAACTGGGCGAAATTAGTTTTTTCTATTATAGTGTTATTACTATATGATATTGATTTCATTATATATATTTTTATTGATTTTAGTTATTTGATATGGTATACCGAAAAAAGAAAAAAAATTGGGATTCCTAAATAATCTAATTTATTGTTTACAAATTTCATGACCCGACCTAACAGGTCTCGATCTATGACTATCCATGCCCACATCCATAGACTAGTGGATGGAATACAACACCGAGTAGGCTATCATGCATAAGAAGGACATAGCCTAATGTACATTTATGCACGCACCCATATACACCTCCATGCAATAGTCCATGTATATAAAAAACAGAAATCTAAAATGAAAGAAAACATCTATCCCAAACTAGATTACAAAACAAGTAAAAAATTATCATGTATAGGGCACACTAAAAGAAAGCAGAAAAACTGTTTGACCTTCTCTAAAATAGGGGATTTCTATTAAATAACTATCAGTAAGCTCCTTGAAAAAATTCCATTGAAACCCATTGTCAGTCAAACTACTATGATCTTCCTGTTCTTAGTCCAATTGGGACTCCATTGAAGGAAATGTGGTCTGTAGAAGACAGAAGACAGAACATGTGGGAAAAGAACATGAATGTGTGATTATGTGCATAATTATTAGGTTCACCAAAAATCCAAAAATAAAAGTGACATACTGAATAGAAAAAGTATATTCAACCTAGCTGAATGAATCATAAATGTTAGAGAATCTACATCTCGAAACCATCCTCACCTATACCCAACATGTCAGCATAATGTACATATAATTTCAATAAAATGACACATACCAACGAGACCCCAATAAACACCCAATTATACTCAAATTCATGTTTCACAGTCCTTACCAAATTCTATCCATGGTGAATGACAGAAGTTTATAATGCAGCACTCGTAATAATCTCTTGATATATTAACCTCATAGTCAACAATAAGATACAATCCATCCATGATTTCTCAATAAAGGAAATGGGAAAGCATCTAAAGCTCAAAGTAGATGGGTGTAATAGACCATCCCACATGGAACTCAACTAGGAGATTCCAATATATCACAAAAATGACCAATAGAACAACCCAACCAACAATAGTGCAACCAATCTATGGGGTCATGCTCGATTGACAGAAACACATAAGAAATATCCCAATGGATAAACTATATCAACCTCCTTAGGTAGGGGATCCTATAGAGGGTCTGGTAGGGGACACTAAAACCTTCGTAGGAACATTGAACTCAAAAAGTTGTATCACATAACAACACGAATCTGGAATAACTTATCTAGGTGAGGATCAACACCCATGTGTAGTTGGTCCACTGATTCTTACTCTGCTAAAGACACATTCCAAAATAAATATAACAACATGGATATCATATCTCACATGTAGAGGATCATCACCTATGTACATTCAGTCAAGAATATAATAGAATCCCAACCTATAATATCATGTAAGTACACCACATAAATCCAATCGATCAGATATTGATACACAGCTAGAGGTTAGTCTCACTAGGCACACATGGGATCCATCCCCTACTGAAAAATACTATTTTGTGGATTTATTCCAATTTCAATATGGGTCAAAATGATTCTAATAACACTAGTCGAGAAATATGTAGGGACATGATGATTATGTTAGGTATCTTAGGGTGATACATGCTCAAAAACGATTGAGTGTTAGGTCAATGTGAATTAAAAAAACCCACTCCATAAAGTTTGAAACGGACACTAAATATAAAAAATGAATCCAAAGTGGAGTCATAGTTTAGTGATGCAGAAGTGATACTGAAAACCCACATAGTAGTCAAAGATGTGTCTCATCCTGGTGATGTGTTTACAATATTGAAAACTCAAACAACATAAGGACCCACTCATCCCTGCTAATTCAAAAATCACAAATATGAACTAGGGGGAATAAAATCATCCCTAGAATAAAGAATAACTGACCTATGTAACTCACACAACGTCTCTTATACAAAATGTGTCCTGAGCCCAAACTATGGCCACCATCACATTCTATGTCAAAAAACATGTATGATATGATATTTACTCACCGAAAACGGATAACCAGTGAGAAATTAGAATTTTACTGAAAATGTCCAAACCATACCTAATGGGCCCCGCACCTTGATTCTGGTTTAATAACTCAGAACGAGTCCCATAACATCCTTTTTAATGTTAGGTTCACAATTTCCATGTCAGTGCATCAAACCAAAATCAGACGCAGGAGTTACATCTGATCCAAGAAGTTTAAAAAAATAACATCTATATTATTATTAATTATTAATGGAAATTTCATGACAAAAAATCTTGACCCCATAAGAAAAGTTCCTCAAATCATCTTTATAGTTTCCCCTCGATGATTCCATAGATGACAACAAATCATACCCCTGGTTTTCATGATACTAGGGTGTTAATAAAAGAACATCGTCTCAGCCCATCCCAAACCTCCTAGATTAGCCCGGACCGATAGGTCCGACACTCTACCACTAGCTTGTGGCCCATCCATGATAGCACACTATTTCAGACACCATCCCCCACTAACACTCAGTTGATCTGCAACCCACACGACGACCCTGCCTGCTGGCCTCCGTCATTTCGCCACTATACGCCGGAGCCACCCTCACCAGAACCGTGCTCTACCACCTTCCCCATACCATCTAGAACACTATGGTGGTCCCAAAAATATATGATACCGATTTTAGAAACCTCAAGACCTGATCTACATGGAATCATCATCCTCTTGATTATGATTCATTGTTTCAACATTACAATAATTTGGAAGATCTTCTTCTCACTACCACTCCTCCTCCACCACCTGAAACTCAACACCATCGAAGATCTAGAATACCTAGATAATGAAAATCATAGATCCATGCACATAATAATGTTTCGATGTCATTTGGTTGTATGAATTATTTATAAAGGAATAACGGATAAGAACAGACGAAGAACACATAGAAAATGAGATCGATAAATTAATCAGATGATGGGAATTGTTGGTTAAGCCATCGATCAAGATAATCAATTCAGCAGATGGGAACAAAAAACTAGTTTAAAAATAATACTGTCATTTAGGAAGATTCATAATCCGAATGAAGGATTATGACTAGATTTTGGATATGTCGTTGCATTCTATGCGATCTGATCAAATCAAAGTTGATGTTTTGTTGAGATCTTCGAAGAATCTGATGTCAATTCACAGATCGGAAGGATATGAGGACCTACCATAGTCATTGGAGAAAATGAGCCAAACCCCTAATAATTTCTATGACTTATTTGTAGAAATATCACAAAACATCTTCCAATGGACGTAGGATCTGAACCTCCTACGCCATCTCACATTAGGTCGTGCCAATGGTAAACACCCCATTACGAACCCAATAGTTTTCACACATTCCCATTCCAAGTCCACATTTAGATGTTATTCAAGGAACCATCTGAGATAAAATAATTTTATTAAATAATTTCAGTTATCGGTTTACCCACCACGGATTTTTTTGACAAGGGTCTGTACCCACAAAAGGAATACACGTCCTGGCATAAACAACATTCTTTAGACTCAACTATGGAATCCGATTTCAGATCTGAGATACCTTCTGAATGAATCCCCATTTTGTATAGACAATAGTATAAAAATAATTAATATTTTTTATAAAATAAATTTTTGGTACACTAGGACTTCGAATTTCATGTCGTCTTGGTGCCATTATATGAAAATATTCTTAGGAATCATCAAAATTTTGACAAGGAAAAATCCAATACAATACATCGTCCACACCATAAGAATTTACATCCCCAAAAAGATATATCCTAAGAACATGGGAGAGGACCTGAGCACTAAAATGGTACTCTCACACCTACAACCTCTTGATAGGTTCATGTGATGTAACTAACTTGCACCATGATGAAAAATAACACCAACAATGAAAGTGAGTGCTGAAAACCCATAGACGTATCCTAACTCTCTAGTAAACACTCTGATCCCTTGATGAGAACCAACGAAACACAATAACTCATCACTAAAAAACTAGTTTCACCCGTATAGGTCTACAACCACCCCGAAAAATCCCTAACATGCCTCAAAATTCTCTAAACGTTCTATTCCATCACCAAAAAGATCCCAAGGAAAATTACACCTCAGTATCACATATTGCAATATGACATGTGACAATGCCAATTCATAGTTGGTTGATGAACTCTCCACCTTAAGGAAAACCCAATGCAAACACTCCCTCTGGATATCCCATCACATGATACCTCACAAAGAAACCTCAACACCTCAATAGAAATAGCTCTACCAAAAATAGAACAAACAAGGTTTCCCAAGCATACATGATTGGTCTTAAAAAAACATATAATCCCACAGCCAACACACGAAATAGACCTCAAACTCATAGTTAGAAGGAAATCATCCACCACATATGAATATTTTCATCTTTGGGTGGCATTGTCTCACCCAGAGGGTTATCTATAATGCATTAATGTTTTATTTTAATGGGAGATGTGTACATCCTTCCAGCAAATTCAATGTGACAACAAACCAAACCAAAACCTCCACAAGCGTCCCACATATAATCTAATAATGAGAGCTAATTCCAAACTTTAATCAAAATTAGGTAAAAGTTTAGTTCTTTTTTGTTTCTTGCTTACTACAGTATATTGGTGAGAAAGGTCTAACCCATAGTGAAGGTGGAACTACCGATTTTGTTTAAAATAATTATCATGAATCCATCCACTTATCAGTAGTGGGGAGATAATTTTTTTAAATTTTCTGTTTTTTTTATTTTATATATTTCTTAAAATAGTATGTGAGATAAAAAAAAATCTTACAATGAAAAATCAATTTAATAATAAACTATGAAGTATATCAGTATAGTAGTGGATAAGACACAAAAAACATGGATTGATATGCAGAAAATCAAGATAAAAACACATGAATGTAATCATACAAGTTCAAATGGATTTTTTCTACAAAAAATCCATATTGAACACACCTCAAAGTAATAGTGAATTATCTTCCTTTCCCAATGATCCAAAACATTGAAAATTATGTCTTGGAGTTTTCCAATACAAAAATTAATCGAACAAATAAAGAAAATAAAATGGCAAACAATTAAATTATCATTTTTTTATGGAAATTTATTCTTTGATAAATTTCATTAAGATCAATCATGTCAATAGATCGTGATGTTTTGAATTGAAAACAGTTAAGATGTGAACAATTAAAAAGAAATTCAGAATTAGTCTCCCCAACTGATTCTAACTTTGTAAGAATATTAGCATGTGAAGAAGTTTAACAATGAATCTGGGGAGTTAAAATTCAGGAGTAAAATGTTGTAGGAAACATTTATTTTGACTAAAATAATTGGAAATAAAAAATTCATATGACTATAGTTCAAAAGCTACGAAGAGAATCCTCTTTCACTATCTTTATGTTATGCTCTTGTTGGTGATCCACAAGGACTATAGGTTGTCTTCAGGGATGATCTTGGATCTCACAGGTGTCTCCGCTCTTGAAAACTATGGTGTCTAATGCTCAAATTTTCCACACCCATTGTTAATCTATTTTATACATTAAAATTATGTGGTTATCTGATGCTCGTCACCCATATGGTCGACCGACATAGATTGGTTCATCACTAAACAACCGTAAATGTTCATTTTTTAACTCGATCACACATCAATTTTTAAGACCTCACGTAACTAACTCTTAGAGGGGAAATTGATTGAATCATTGTTTGTTTTAGGTTCATGTAAGTATCTGCGCAACAAAAATAGAGAGAAGATAAATTAGTTAAAAAGATTAGTTAATATAAATAATTACTTATATAATTAATTAGATTAAAGACGTTAAGGTGTTATAGTATTATAATATTTTGTGTACTAATTCAATATTACCTTTATTTAATGTTGTTATATGTTTTTATTAATAATTATTTTAATAATAATAATAAATTATAAAAATTTAAGAATCTAATTTATATTTATTAATTTTTTAATGTTACTAATTATTAAGTTTTGTAAAATAATATATTTAGATTATTATTTAATAATTTAATTAATAGATTGGTTTAGTTTATTTAAATTTATTGGTTATTTAAAAAATATATTTTAGATTTCATAGTTCAATGTATTAGTTTATATTTATAGTTATTAAAATTTTTCAATATTATTATCTTTATTAACAATTTTTTTAATATTTAGGACATTAACAAATTATAATTTATTATTAAATTATTATCATTACTAAGTTATTAAAATATTTTAAAAATATTTTTTAAAATTCATTATTTAACTATATTAGATATTATTTTTGTTAAATATTATTTCTAATAATATATAAAAGATATAAGGCTATTTTTATTAAAGTATTTAATTTTTTAATTTTTTTAATTTTGTTAAAAAAAATTATATTTATACGTTGTTATTAAGTACATTCGTTTTATTATTTCTTTAGTTAGTTTATTTGTATTTTTTTATTAATATTAATATTTGATTTTATTTTATTTTATTTATGATTTATATTTTTCCTTCATTTATCACTTATTGATTTTTATTATAATCTTATCCCTCAATCCCTCCATCCTTCTACGCACAAAGGGGAGGAAATTTGGGAGGCATCCTGAGGAAGTAGTCTTCTTCTTCCTCAGCATCAGATGGTGGTGCCTCCTTGTGGTAATCTCTCATCCTCAATGATACAAGAATGGCACCACATCCCCAGATCCAGGGTGTGGATCAGGTTGACATCCTCATTAGCGGTGGCCAACGGTGGCGGCAGTGTGGGATAATCTTAACCACTATATGCGGCCTACTCAAATCAGTGTGACATATTGGCCTCGCACATCATGGCTGGTTGATATTGGGTTCCAGATTTGAATTTATGGCCTCAATTAATAAGGAATGATCGTAATGGTTGATAGGGTTAGAACTTCATAAACTAGATCTGAAATTCTCGGGATTAAGTATTTCAATGGCCGAGCTTAGTGATTTCATGTTTGATGACTCGAATCTGTGGTTCGCGTCTAATTTGATGTTGTATTGTAGCGGTGTCAAGTCATTGGTATCAAAAAAAAAGGATGAAATGAGACTGTCAATCTTATCAATAGGGTATGGGATGATGAAAAGGCGTACGTGAGCCCGATGGGGGGGGGGTTGGTATAACCGACATGATGAATGGAAATCATTCTACTGAGACGACACACTAACAATGTAAAATGATAGTGTGTTGGTGAGACCAAAAAATTTATATGCACAACTAAAATAAATCAATTACAAAACTAAAAATATTTAATCCATAATGAAATAAAAAACAATTAGTAACTAATTTTAATTTATCAAACATGATAATAAATTTTAACTAATTAATCAGAAAAAAAACTAAAAAGTATTATAAACATTAAATCATTAAACTAACTATTTTAATATTAGATTATAAAATTTATTTAAAATTATATAATTATAGGAATTTTTTAATGAATTAAATAATATAAAATTAATAGATGTGTTGTGGATATATGTTAGTTGTGTGCTGCAGACATAAAAGAAAAATGAGGATCTGTGTGGCTGATAGAAGTAAGCACATGGTAATGTTGTACTTTAGGCAAGTCTCACTGATATTATAAAATATTTAGTGAGTCGGTGATATAAAATAGATTTATAACTGCTAGAATTATAATCATAAAGGAAACTTAATGATAAATCCTAAATGAATTCAAATTACTTAACTCGTTATCTATTTAAAAATGTAATAATTAAATAATGTAAAAATAAAAATAAAATAAAATATTCCCAAAAATTAAAATGAAACTATAATAAAACATCTAATAATTTAATTAACTAATTTATTAACTAATTAAATATATAAAACTAAATATATACATAAAATAAAATTAAAAGCCTTTCATAAAAAACAAACAATTTACATAATAAATTTATTGATTGTAATCATATTAACTAATTAAATTAACTAAAAAAGAAACCAAATTGAAAAACATATCGTAAATATTAAATTAATACATTGAGAATTGATTGTTTAATTTATTAATTAAGAAATTAGTGAAAATTGGTAAAACATGCAGATTAAAAATCTAAGAGTAAAAATAAAAGACCAAAAATGAAAGTAAATGAAAACTAATTTATCAAAGGACATGAATAAACAATTATTTATAAAAAATTATTAATTAATGAATTTAATAATAAAATTATGAAATTGTTAAAATTTAATAGAAAATGAAATATTAATTAAATGAAATATTAATTATATATTAAAAAGATATGGTCCATTATGTGTTTTTAGAGCCACATCTATTAAATGAATAAATTTAATTAGAAAATACTTATAAGACACTCACATAGAATTTTAGCAGGGCCCTCAACTACCATCACATTGCCAAGCTTTATCGTGTAGTCAAAGCTATGTCGAACAACACAAAAACATGGTATTAACAACTCCTTGAATGAAACCCCGAATAGGAAATGGATAGAATATAGTACTTGTCAACAGTGTCTATTAATCCGAATGCAGAATGTAATAAGGAAACAGTGCGAACCTCCATTCATTTGCTGCCTGCAGGGTGGTGGCTACAGCAGTCATACAAATAAAGGACAACCTTTAGCGTGACCAAGCCCCTAAAAGTTGACAATGTCACTCATCATGTAACACACCAAATTTTTCTATGTAACCCTTGATGATTTCTATTGTGAAGACATCTTGAAAAAATTCATGACACACCACAGAAGAAGATTTTATATATGGAGATGACTTAATAACTACAAGTAAAAATGATAACCAAGTCAAATGTGATGCATTTACCATTATTCCCATAGAACAAGGGTTCAACTATATCAAGTTGATATGTAGGTTATCAGAGTCCTGGTATACTGATACGTCGACCACATATACAAATACTAGATTCTATGGCTTGAAATATGATCTCAAATAATAAAATCATGAAAAAGATCATAACTATGATTCCATTGTCGAACACACTCTAATGCCAATAAGTCATGACCTGAAACCATGAGTCTCATGCTGTGACTCCACAATCCAATATTCATAGGCAAGGAGATGTTTTCCAATGCCAAGTAGGATATCATACACAATAATGCCTTATTCCAAAGCACATGTATGCACACACCCACATACACCTCCATGAAACAGTGCATAGATTTATGAAACTACAAAAACATATTGATGCCAACATCTATCCCAAATATATAGTATAGGAAATGAACATAAAGTGAAAATCCATGGCTTGATCTCAGCCAATGTGATCCCACATGAGAGAGAAACAATATCTCAAGTCCATACTCATATAAAACCGACTATTTAGATAGAAATCCCTTGCATGTTAACGAAACAAAACATACCACAACAACTCCAGAACACGTCCATAAATACTCATCTCCAAGTATCATGTTCCTAACTATAGACTATCCTTGGTAAAGGACTCGTGGTTCCAATGCAACACTCCCAATGATCTCATGAGGTACCAACCACATACACCACAATAAGAACCATGAAATACATATTTTCATTCAAAATTAAAGGGGGAAAATCAATAGATTAATGTTGGTGATCCAACCACACCATCCAGGATGGATCTCAACAGAGATGCCACACCATTGGTAAAATGATCATGCAGAACAACTTAACTGACACTCATGTTACCTATCCTTTATGGTATTCTTGAATGAGAACTCAATTGATGAAGTCACCTGGTGACAATACAACATCCAACACCTCTGGTAGGGGAACCCCCCAGTGTCTATTGGGGGATACTAAAATAATAACTGTAACATTGAAAAATGAAATGGGTATCGTGTCAAGATCAAATATATAACCACTCTCCTAGAATAATATCATTTATCATAAGGATTTGGCCACACCAATTCTAAATATGTTGAAGAAACATCACTAACTCGATTTGACACACTATAAGTCATATTTTTCAGAATGCGAATCATCCCCCGCGCACATTTAGTCATGACCATACCAAAACCACAACTAGTAACTCGTTGAAACATGCCACAAAAATCTGAAAGAAAAAATATTGATACATAGCTAGAGGGTCACCTCCTATGGCTTATTGGGGCGCCATCCCCTACATGGAATTCTGGGAAGGGGATCACTACCCAGCTAAATATTAGACACACCTATTCTAAAATACATACTAGGGAAATATAAAAGGATGTGAGGATTGTTCCAGGTCTCCCATGGAAATACATGATCTAAATACTATATGTATGATATCGAAGAAGATTATGAAAACTCACAGAAGAAAGTGGGAAACCCACATTGCATGTATTTAATGTATCAGAAGAGGGTTCATAGTCCAGTTAAGATGACGTTATACCGAAAACCCTTATTGTAGCCAAATATGGGTCACAGTTTAGTGATGAGGAAATGGTACCAAAAAAACATATAGGTAAAGAAAATGATGGACCCACTCAACCCATCTGATCGAATCATCACAAACAATACTAAGGGGGAATACAAGAAACCTTACTAGGAAAGGCGTCGCTAACTCAAGAGACTCATACAACATCATATAGTCACCATATCTATTAATCTGAAAACATGTCCACCTTCGTGTTCTACACAGAATAACACACAATATAGGCTATTTACTCACCCCAAACGGATAACTAGTGATAATGTCACATTTCACCGAAAACACCCAATCAAGCCATCTTGGGGACCACACCTCAATTCTGGTTTGAGAACCATGAACTAGTATCCAAACATATTAAATGAATTTAGGGTCTCATTGTTGATATTCGTGTGTCAAATTGACCTCAAAATCAAGAGAAACATTTAATCCAAGTAGTTCAAAATAATATTAATTATATTATTTTTATTTTTATTTTTAAGGGATGTTTTATACCTCCAAGCCTTGTGCCTGAAAAGAATTGTAACCAAAGTGTCCCCAAAATATCCACCTAAAATCAAATGATGCATTTTCCATGATAACACACAAATTAGACCCTTGGTTTGCAAGATAAAAGGGTGTTTAATAGTAAAAATACATGGGTTGTACCAACCCAAACCACGTGGACCATGTGGTCCAGATCGACACTACTGGCCCATGGCCCATTCATGCCAGCTGACTGTTCCTACCACCAGCCCCCACTAGCTCATGGCCAGGTTCCCACCAGTGCACCCAGTGACACCACAACCTTTCGGCCTCTGCCGCACCCCCATGCATCCACCTATTATAGAGTACTGGGAAAACTATAGTGGTATAAATGGAATCTAAGACCTATTTCAGAAACCTCACGTACCGATATATATAGGCACAGCCTCCGCTCAATGATCCATTGCTATCTTAATGTGAAAATAATTTGGTGAATCTTCCTCTTTATTTCACACATCTTATGACTCCCAAAAATTTAAATTGTCTTAGATCTGGAATCTCTAGATAATGACCTTCAAAATCAAATTATTTGTTCAATGTTAAATGACGTTTCATCATATCAAAAATTTTACGATGATGAATAGAAAATGAAAGAATGAATAAATCAAGGAAAATCAGCTAATAAATTAACCATATGATGGATGTTGATATTTATTCCACCTATAGAGAAAATAAAATCTTCAAAACTGGTCTGGAAAATGATTGGAATTGAAAACATCAATTGAGGAGAAACAGAATTGGAAAGAAGGATCACTCATAGATTTTATATCAATCATTTCATTCAATTCACTATGATCTACTTAGATCCAATGCTTCATCATGATCTTCCAAGAATATGACATTGATTCGCTGATTATAATTAAAGGAGGACCACCTCTATCCATAAGATAAAATGATCCAAACCCTAGCTCATTTTCTTAATGGCTTGTTTATATAAAACACACAAAAAATCTACAAACAGTCGCATGATCTAAATCATTATTTACCACTCACATGAGGTCATGCCTAGTGTAAAACCCAATTACAAACCGAATGATTGTATCAGATTACCAAACAGAGTCTTTGTTGAGATGTTATTCAAGGTAGTATCTGTGATAAAATTATTTTATGTAATAATATTATTTATAGTTTCCCCCTCATGTATTTCGTACAAAAGGGGTTGTGCCCACCAATTTTATATACACGCTAGTGTAAACACCATGCTCCAGACTCAACTTTTTCCTTATATTTATGATCCTAAATACCATTTGAATGATAAACTATTTTCTCCATGTGCATAGAACAAAAATACAAAATATTTTTTTCTAAATTTAATATGAAGCACTCCAAGCCTCGTAATTGAATGCCATATCAGTGCCTACCTCTAGTAATATTCTCAAAAATAATAGAATGTTAAACAATTAATAACATGGGATCATACAACAAAAATACTATAATATATATTTATATAATCAAAAAAATATTGAGATAGTTTCTTACATTATTAGTATAATTAAATGATATCGAAAAGATCCAAAAATTGTAATTCTAATGTATATAGATATCGATCAATGTATAAAGAAAATATTGAATTACTAAATTGGTTTATTGGGAGAGATGAATTTGTAAAATTATTTTATAATAGATACAATTTATTACTAAATTCCATATGTATCACCATTACTGTGGGATAATTTAACATATATTTTACTATATATAATGGTTTAGTGGGAATGCGTTATGAGACTAAATAACTGATATGTAGAAGAAATATAATATTGATTAAATGTGTTTAACATAACCCAAAAAGTAATACATAAATGAGTGTACATTAATAAATATATATAAATTGGTATGTTAATATCTATAAGATATGGTACATTTCATGTTCTCATTCATAATGGTTATTTTCTTACTATGTATTCACTCACACTGTTAATCTATATATAGGGATTAAAAAAGATATTTTAAACTATATTAGTTTGACATAATCTATGTCTCAAAGATACTCCATGTCGTATACAGACTGATTATATGAAATTAATTACTTTATATGATAAAACTAGTTGAAAATTATTATAAAAACTAATGTTTGATATAAATCATATCATATCCCTTTACTGCTAAAGTTTCATTGATTCTTTTCTACATGATTATCATTTCATAAATATATGAATTTGTTAATTTACATTTTCTCATAACGATATATGGTATAGTATATTAATGGAATATTATTTTCCGTTGAATCCATTAAATTTTTTCAATTAAAAAGTCCCATTGTTGAATTACTTTTTTATGTTTAATTATTTTTAATCATGCACCGTGTAATTAATGTTTTCCCATGAGGATTTTTTTTACCATAATTTAACCATACCGATGATGTATGATATGGGTATCAACTTTTTATTTATCATATACAATAGGTACTATATTATAATGGTATATGTTTCACCATGGCCTCTAACTTTTTTATCAATGAGGGGAGAAGTATTAAAACTATTTGTTATAGGTATATGAATCTTTCCAATATTAGTCAAATTTTTTCAAAATGGGTGTATTAAATTATAATGGTATGATTGTTAAATAGGTTTTAGATGGAACTATTTTGGGAGTTGAATAAATCTTAGTATTCAGATTTTGGATTGATCTAGGACCACTCTTGAATGATTGTGACTATTTCAAAAAGGTTTTAGTACATAGATAGGGAATTAAATCACACCCATTTCTATTTCAATATTTTTTGAGAAGCTCGTATCTTCAATATATATGTAGGATTAACCCCCTCTAATTAAAAATTATATTTTCCACCCTTAAACTCTCATACGATAGTGTTTTATTTTTATATCCCTTGTCATTTTGAAATATAATTTAATAGATTAAAATCATGTGATGGTCAAATTATGATACCATATTATGGATTCCTATAACATAGATGGATGATATATTATCTTAGTCACATTTATCACATCATGACCAATTTTAAAAAATATAATATAGAATATATATTATTGTTTCATCATTTACTAATTATATCGTTGAAGTTAGCCAAAAAAAAATATAAGTATTTCCTTCTTTTTATTTGAATCATTATTGATTATATTTCTATTTGATATAATATTTTTGAATCATTAATAAAAATCCACTATTTTTTCTCACGTATTTATTTAGAGAGATCAATGAGACCATATGGTTTTTTATTTTGGTATTGGTGTAGTGTATTATAGGTATGAACAGAAGATCAAAATTATATATGTAACTAATCATAAAAAAACTGTAATTTTTAAGATCATGTTTTTCCTAAAAATACTTTTTACATTAAAATGAAATGTGTCGAAAATTTAATGATTCCTTCATGGGTGGATCACATCATGATACCATTAGTTTCACCAGGACCATCATATTTTAAATTGTAAAAATGTTTAGATGTGTTATTGTGTAGTTATTGATGTTTTTTGTACATAATGGATATTCGTCCTGAGTTAATAATATATGTTTTGTGTTTTTCATTGTATTTTTACTCCAGATATCAAATATTTATTTGTAACATGGATGAATATTTATAAAATGGTGAAGGATTATATGGAAACCAGCTGAGGTGTGAGGAGTTTTAGTTTGGTCCAAAACAAGTGGTTATGTGTTTTATCATAGTGGAATAAAGTTTTGATGAACTATATCGATGATATGATAAAAATAAAACAGAATTATCCCTTGAAGTGAAAATACAATTGATTTTAATCACTTGTTAAATATTGGTGATGAGGAAGTCTATTAGAAGAATCTGTTTCATCAATAAGATTGATGATGGGATTTTTTTGATTGCTTTAATCTTATGATATAGAGTTTCTGGTAAGTATTTGATTTTGATATATTTTAATTTTGATGGGTTTATTTACTAGGGAGTAAAATATTCTATTGTGTTAGTTACTCAATATAAATATTTGTGACTATATGCAATGGGTCCCTTTTTGGGTATTATATGTAGATACCTTCCCACATTCATGAGGTTTGTGCCCTCTATGATTGGATCATTTAATCGATAATCCCATAAAATCAAAAGGAGTGTTTCTTATTTAATGTAAACTATGATTTAAAATAATCATAATAAAAAATAAATTAATAATTATTGAAAAATTCTACCATTTAGGGGGTCTAGTAATCCCTCATTCAATTTCCATGTTTTTAGAGGAGTGGGTGTTCCATCAGAGGTTCAACACTCCTTAATTCTATTAACATGTTCAATGAGGAGTAGGAACACCACCTAGGGTCTAATATTTCATTCACCAATTATAATATTAATGTTGTGATGGTACCCTAGTAAATATAATGATATTTGATGATATGTTTTTATATATTTCTATCAATTTTTTGGTTTTCTTCGAAGGATTTATTTATTATAGAATATAGGTTATTTTTTGTGGGAATTGGTTTCTTGTGTAATCTAACATAAAACCATAATATGATTCCAATTCTATAATCCATTTCATTTCATGGGTTATAGTAATTTCATGACCAGGATTTCTATAAAAGTGGTAGTCAGACTAGTCGGTCACATGACCTCGAGAGAAAATAATTATATGCTAGTGGCTTACTAATAGTATAGATGGTCTCAGAGGTTATTTTTGGAAGACATACCCTTATATTAGAGAATCACAATATTAAAACATACTATAAATAGAATAAATTATCATAAGTATATAAATAGGAATGAAATAGTGGAATAAAGATACTAAGAACACTATAAATGTGGTCAATGCTAGTTTACACTACTAAATTATGAATTTCATAGAAATGATGTAAAATTAAATGTAGTAAAAAATACATAATTAATTTCCATGCAGAAAAAAATAAGAAAATACAACAAATCACTGTTGTGATCTTCATGAGCATCCCAAGCTCCTGCTCGATCCATCACTACTTACTCCCTAGTACAATAAATACACCAATCAAACAAGATTCTACAAAAATGAGGTCTTAATATGTACTGAGGTAACCCATGAATGGTGTGAGATATAAATCTCAGTAGGCCATCACCCATGGTGTCGATCCAAATTCATTTCATGTAATTTAAAATAAATTATTATTTGAAACACATAATAAATTAAACGTGATAAAAAATTTAATAACAACTACATTTTACAAGATCCTATAAAGACACCTCTACCATACCACCTACTTCGGCCTACGACATATATCTATGTTTGTGGGTAAGTCCTCCTAAATTATGAGGGATTACTGAAATTGGGGGAATATTTTTTTACAAGGATGAACCATTCAGAATATACCATAATCATACGTTTTTTTTCATTTAGGATAAAATAAATGTCACCCTAAGGGATAATTATAATCTCACCCTTACGATATCAAGAATCATTCCCTCATGAAATCAAAAATTTTACCCTCATGTTTATCAAAATTTGACACTTCATGAATATATATATTATCTTCATAAAGAATCATGTTAGTGTGCATCAATCCCTCAGGCCTATGGAATAAAAAAATATTCTACCCTTATGCAATCTATACTTGTGTCCCAATCCCTCAGGTGCTATGAAAACATACACCCAACCCTAAATCATCTCATTAAACATGAGTCATATCCATAAAAAATCATCATGAAAAAAATATAAAACCTTCAGGGATCAATCACACTGATTACACATAATCTCATCAACTAACAAAGAATAATTGAATTCTAATATCAAACATTTTAGATTTATCGTTATAAGATACATCAATAAATTGATAAAAGAATATCATCTATGAAAAAGTTAAAATATATAATATAGGTTCATAATTATCATCATAATTATATTGGTCAAGTTTAATTAATCCATCAACCATATGGTCATTGAAATTAATTAACCAATTTACCCGAAGGTGACCTATAAAAAATAACAAATTTTCATTTATTTATTTATTTTCACGTGATGTGACAACGTGATTGTATATATCACAATTAATATAAATAATTTCATCAATAAATAGGGATTTTTCTATACCCCCCACATATAACACATATATGTTAGCATAGAGTCTGTCATAGGGTATATGTATAAGGCCCCAGCCTTAAACCTTACTTAATCTTGAGTTATTACAAGATTACACATTGAGGATCTTTTCGGGTTTAGAGTTTTAGAGAATTAGATCATAAAAATTTCATTACATTCCACATATAAACAAAGTGGTTACATAAAGATAGTATTATTCATTCCCATCAATGGACACATATTTAAAATAAACATGGATTCTTTCTTGACACTTCCTTGACACTATCATCATATCATATGCCTTTCCCTTGACCTGTGAAAATCATTTCAAAAAAAAACTTGGGATGTGCATAAAAAGCTCAGTATGGGTTATAAAAACATTGAAAGGAAACATGGGTACATATATACATAAGAGTGAAACTATACTTTACCCATAAAACATAAGAACATTAACATACCTAATCAAATCATGAATAAATCATAGAAATCATAAGACATAAAGGTAACTTGAGGCATTCATAACATTCTTACGTAGGGAGTAACCCTCTTGGTTACGTCTGGAATACCCATCATATTATATTCCCTAAATCTCTTCGGAGAATCCTTAACATTTCACTCCTTCGCGTTACCCAATGCATTGGAGAGCTATATCGGGCTCACCCGCCCTTAGTTTATCATGGAACCACCCGTCTTCATAATAATGCCCAAGAACCATAACATAATCGTATCACATAAAACATGCATAAAGGAAACATAACATTTCCACATTTCAATCACAAGATATCAATAAAACACAAAAAAACATTGTGGAAATCATTTTTAATACCAAAATAAAATAAAAGTAAAACATGATATTTATTTTTCTTTTAAAAAGAAGGTCTGGATTGTAGAGGAAGCCGAAACTCAAATAACGGTCACGACGGCTGAGAAGTCATTGTCGCCGCATACGTACGACAAAAACATTCCCTTTTGACATTTAGTAAACGCTTCGTATAAAAAATATTCCTTTTGAATAAACGTAAAAGTCAAAGGGGTTTACACACCGTATAAATGAAAGTTGTGTATAAAATAAAATATGCCTCAATGAAAGGAGATTGAATCGAAGTCCCATTCCTCGTATCTGACTTGACCCGACCGTTTTTTAATCTCCTGAATAATAAACATGAGTTAATCTCTACTTTATTATGAACCATTTTCAAGTTAATTATTCCTTTTATACCATGTTATGAACACCATGTAATCATTTATGTTAATAGTGTTCATTTTGTCAGTATTTGGTTCTTAAGTCAAAAATAGACTTCTTACACTTACATGTTGTTAATTTGGTCAAAGGTTCGTTATATCCAGAATGATATTAATTATTTGGATAACATATATATCATATATATTCATCATATACATGTATTTATAATATTACATCACATTTAGAGGTACGAAATGAAATGCACCGTTCATGGAGACGGTAAGCCGTACGTACGCATGAACGCTACTTCCATTTCTATTTCATATTTTATGGAATGGAATAATAATGATATAATAGTATATTATAATTCTAGTACAATAACATATATAATATCATTTACTTTATCCTTTACACATCCCACATATGGTATTAACGAATCAAATCACTTTCAGGGGGCGGTAGTCCGCACTTCCTAAAATGAAGATATCGTGTTTACCCATAATGGAAACCATAAAGGTATGCCCAAAATGAAACAAAACAGAAACTTAAGGAAAAAATAAACATATTATATATCATATATAAAAATAGTGACATCATAATGGCCACCTTTTAAGGTGTTAAATGTGTATTGAACAATCATCGTTTTGGGAGGCAAAATTTCGCCATCCACAGAAACCGTATGTTCTTTAACGATTTGATGTAGTTGTGTGAGAGTGTAGCTCAAATAAATCTTATAAAAACATCCTATTATATTTAAGATACTGCTGTTGTTACAAATGAATTAAATAAAAAGAGTTTAGGGGGTTGGAGAAGCAAAATAAAACAAATGAACATGAGAGAATGAATTGCCTTTAAAAGTGTAACTCCTTTTGATTTGAGCCTAAAGGCTTCCTTTGAAAGCTTCTGCCCAAAGGGAATCAACTAGGATTAGGAAAGGGATGTGGGGAGAGTAAATGGGCAGGTTTTGGACGAGCCAAAGTCTTGAGGAGTGTGTTAAATGAGGTAGTGGTGGGGGCCTTTTATAAGAGGAGAGGAGGTGCACTTTTGGAAAGTAAAGATAAGTTACTTTATTTTAAAAAGAGTTTCGGATTCAAAAGGACCCACATTGCTATAATTCTAGGATAAGGTCATAAGGATTCGAAATACACTCATCCAATTGGTTTTTTCCATCTGTAGGTTTTATATATTCCATTATCTTTTCATTTTATTTAAATCGTTAAATAATGAGGTCATCGCTGCATCATCATGATGTCATAAATAATTTAATTTATTAAAAGTCTAAAAATTACAAAAAAAATACTATGATGTATTAAATCTTTTTATCTTTCCAATTAATATTTATAATCAAAAATATGAGTTGTATAACCCCATGTAAAAATTGTTTTAGTAAAACATATTATGTTTGTGTCATTTTTACTTTAACATTTAATAAAAAGTTATTTATGTCATTTCCCAACCAAAGTGTCTCCATGGGGTCCCCAAGTTGACCCATGGCTTGTCTTGGTCGTCCATGACACAACCAATATGGTTGGGACAAGTGTCTAGGTCATTTCATATTATTAAAGCATTATTTATACCTTAAACTACCCTAATTACCACTAATCGCGATTAAAAACTTAATAAGTTACTATTCACCAAAAAATTATTTAAATCTCATTGAACCACATTTTACTTATTAATGACAACCATGTATGTCGGATTTTTGAAATTCAATACACAATGATGGGAAAATTTCATTTAAACGAAAAATCAGTTTTTATAAGTACCACTTAGTGGTTTCACTATTCATCAAAAATTGATGTTTTTCAGAAAATTACCAAAAATCCACCCTAAGCTATATTTGATATTCCGAATTCAAAAATGAAGTCTATTTTACAAAATTCAAAACATATAAGTCACATTAATTAATTTAATAATTAATTCCCGTTGTCAGAGAAAATAGCGTGTTTTTATGAAACAATAAGTATCAAAAGATTGACACCAGTTTGAGTCCAATTTCAAAGTGAAATTGATTCCAATGACCACCATTGGATGAAGTGGTTAAAATATATTCTAATTTAACTTCAAAACCAATTCATAACATAATCTAATCATATAAATAAATTAGATTAAAAAGCAGTTTTGATGTAAAATGCAGTATTTTTCACTATTCATGAAAAAATGAACATTGTCAGAAAAATACCAAAAATTCACACAAGGTAAATTTTGATGTCCCAATAATAAAGAATAAGTTTATTTTTACAAACATAGTTTATAAAATTTTCAAAAGATAGATTCACAAATGGTTTTCCTTCAAAAGGCAGTAAAACAATCTTTTAATAATATTAGTGTATTTCATGCTTAAGATTGGATTTATTTTCATTTTAAGCCTCTAAAACACTATCTAGTTCATTAATATACAATGATAAAAATATCTATTTTTCATTACTTACTTGGGATGCTACATCCTTCCCCCTTTAGAAAATTGCGTCCCTGCAATTTATTTACTTATCGAATAAATGGGGGTACTTATCCGTCATTGCATTTTCAGATTCCCATGTTGCCTCTTCCATCATGTGGTTTTTCCACAAAACCTTTACCTGCTTAATCACCTTATTCCGTAACACTTGCTCCCTATGGTCAAGAATCTAGACCGGTTGTTCCTCATAAGATAGGTTCTCTTCCAGCTGAACTACCTCTGTACTCAACACATGAGATAGATTTGGCATATACTTTCTCAACATCGAAACGTGAAAAACATTGTGTACCTAAGATAAACTCGGAGGTAAAGCCACTCGGTATGCAATTGATCCAACTATCTCCCAAACTTCGTATGGTCCAATGAACCTTGGACTCAACTTTCCTTTCTTACCAAATCTCATCACACTTTTCCAAGGAGAAACCTTGAGAAAAACATGATCACCTACCTCAAAAGATAGATCCTTCCTCCGGTTATCCATATAACTCTTCTGCCTGCTTTGAGCTGTTCTCATGTGTTTCTGAATCAGCTGAACTTTTTCTGCCATCTCTTCTACCAATTCTGGTCCCATCAACATCTTTTCACCCACATCATTCCAGAAAGCTGGAGTTCGACACCGCTTTCCATATAATGCCTGAAATGGTGCCATCTATATAATGGAATGAAAACTGTTATTATATGAAAATTCAACCAAAGAAAGATGTTGGTCCCAACTTCCCTGATAATCCATAGAACAAGCTCGTAGCATATCCTCCAAGGTCTGAATTGTTCGTTCTGACTTCCCACCTAATTGAGGATGAAAAGCTGTACTAAAATTTAATTCAGTACCCAACGACTTCTAAAGGCCTTTCCAAAAGTTGTATGTAATCCTGGGTTCACGATCCGATACAATGGAGAGAGGAACTCCATGTAACCTGACTATCTCTTTAAGATACAAACAGGAAAGTCAATCAACAGAGAAAGTATCTCGTATAGAAAGGAAATGAGTAGATTTGGTCATGAAATCAACAATAACCCAGATTGCATTATTACCTCGAGATGTCTTCGGTAATCCAACAACAGAGTCCATGGATATATTCTCCCATTTCCATTCTGGCACTGGTAAAGGCTGAAGCATCCCTTTTGGTAACTTCCGCTCTGCTTTAACCTACTGACAAGTCAAACACTTCACTGTAAAATCAGCAATATCTCTTTTCATTCCATCCCACCAGTAATACTCCCGCAGATCACTATACATCTTAGTACTGCCCGGATGAAATGAAAACGTAGAACTGTGAGCTTCACATAACAACTCTCTCAATAACTGTGAATCACAAGGCACACACAATCTCTTCCCAAATCTCAAAACACAATCATTATCAATGTTGAATTCAGGCAACTTACCTTTCTTAACCAGCTCTACCTTTTTCTGCAACTCACTGACTTCCTTCTATGCTTGCTTGATTCTATCTGATAGGGAAGATCTCACTGATACCTGAAACAAAACAGAATGACTTCCTGCACCAACAACTTCTATGCCAATCTTCATCAAATCCTTAACCAAAGGATCACGTTCCAAACGCAACATTGTTAATGAAGCATTACTTTTTCCACTCAAAGCATCAGCCACTTTATTTGGTTTTCCCGGATGGTAATGAATTGTACAATCATAATACTTGATTAATTCTAGCCATATCCTTTGTCTCATGTTCAACTATTTCTGAGTGAATATATAATTTAAACTTTTGTGATCGGTATATATTTCACACTTTACTCCATACAAATGATGCCTCCAAATTTTTAAAGCAAAAACAATAGCTGCTAATTCCAAATCATGTGTAGGGTAATTTACCTCATGAGTTTTCAACTGTCGTGAAGCATAAGCAATTACCCGATCATTATGCATTAGGACGCAACCAAGTCCTTTCAATGAAGCATCACTGTATATAACAAACTCACCATTCCTGGAAGGTAGTGCCAAAACTGGAGCATTCATCAATCTTCTTTTCAATTCCTGAAAACAATCATCACATTATTTTCTCCAGATAAACTTAACACCCTTCCGAGTTAGCTTACTCATTGGACTAGATAACTGTGAAAAATTTATAACAAACCTTCGATAATATCCCGGCAAACCAAGGAAGCTACGAATCTCGGTTACATTTGTGGGTCTTGGCCATTCTTCCACAACTTTTGTTTTTGCAGGATCAACAGTTATTCCATCTTTAGAAACAATGTGACTAAGGAAAGTAATTTTTTGCAACCAAAACTCACACTTGCTGAATTTCCCATACAGTTTCTTTTCTTTTAATGTTTGCAAGATAACCCTTAAATGACTTTCATGCTCCTCATTACTTTCAGAAAACACCAAAATATAATCAATGAAAACCACCACAAACTTATCCAAGATCGCATGGAAAATTCTATTCAGTAAGTCCATGAATACAAAATGTGCATTGGTTAGCCCAAAAGGCATTACTACAAAATCATAATGGCCATATCTCGTACGGAACGCGGTATTCGGAATATCTGCCTCCTTTACCTTCAGTTGATGGTACCCCGATCTCAGGTCAATCTTTGAAAAAAACTGAGCTCCCTGGAGCTGACCAAACAAATCATCGATATGAGGAAAAGGATATTTATTCTTAACAGTGATGTTATTAAAGGCTCTATAATCAATACAAAGTCTCATAGAACCATCTTTCTTTTTAACAAATAAAATAGGAGAACCCCATGGTGATGTGCTAGGTCTAATGAAACCTTTCTCTAATAAATCATGCAATTTATCCTTAAACTCTAAAATTTCAATTTGTGCCATTCGATAAGGGGGTTTTGAAATTGGCTTAGCATCAGGAACTAAGTCAACAGTAAACTCAACTTCCCGATCTGGTATTATTCTAGGAAACTCATCAGGAAAAACATCAGGTTACTCATTTACCACTGGCACATTTTTAATCTGAATAGTTCCTTTATTTTCAACGATGTGTGCAAGGAAACATTCATTTCCTTCTTTTACAAGTTTCTCGGCCTCTTGATATGTTATCAAATGTAAGGGTTCATTCTTGTAAACATACTGAAAGTCTTTCTGAAAAGAAACTTCTTTAGCTCTACAGTAAATCTTAGAATGGTAAATAGAGAGCCAATCCATACCCAGGATAACATCAAACTATACTAGAGGTAGAACAATAAGGTTTGCAAGTAGGTTCTTTCCACAGATAAGGATAGGAAGATTCTTATAAATTCTTTTTTCCTCAACAATTCCACCATGTTTTTTTACCAGAAGTTCAGGAGTCATTTCTTGAGATTGTATTCCCATTTTACTAGAAAAGGTTTCAGAGATGAAAGAATGTGTAGACCCCGAATCAAACAACACAGTGGAATAATCTGAAAAAACAAACAAAGTACCTGATACAACATCATTTGATGGCCCGACATCTGCTAAAGTAGATGCAAAGGATTTCACCACCCCTTTCTGCTTATAGTCTAACTGCTTCCCATCACTCAAGCTCTTTGTCGGACACTCGTTTGCATAGTGACCCATCTCATTGCACTTATAACATTTCACTAACTGTAAATCAAATTTGTTCTTACCTTCACCTTGATCCTTTTCAGTGCAATCACGAGCCTTATGTCCCATCTTACCACATCGGTAGCACTTTCCAGAATTCAGAAGACATTCCCCAGCATGCCTTTTGCCACATTTATCACAAACGGGAAACTTAGTTCTCTTAGCATCATACTTTTTTGAAGAATTCTTACCTTTCTCCTGCCACCTCGGTCTCTTCTTCTGCTGGTTGTTATTGAACACTTGGTCATCAGCAAACTCCATTTCCACCTTCTTAGCACATCGAACAAGCTTTTCATAACTTTTAAACTCACAAGAAGCTAATGCCCTTCGATATTTTGGATTTAATCCTGAGTAAAAACGATTGATTTTACAATCAAGGTCTCAGATATAATTTGGAGCATACCTTGCCAATCGAGTGAACCTTTCTTCATAGGCAGCCACTGAGTCTTCCTCTTGCCTCAATTCCAAGAATTTCTTTTCCATCCTAAGTCGAACAGCCTTAGGAATATACTTCTCAAGAAACATACCTTTGAATTCATCCCAGTCAAGAGCATCAATCTGATCGGCGTCCCTGATATTTTTAACCATAGACCACCACTGATCTACTTCACCCTCCAAACGGTAAATAGCAAGACTAACCTTTTGATTGTCTGAACACCCCATGACATCAAAAATCTTCTCAAGTGCTTTAATCCACCCTTCAGCGAGCACAGGGTCAGATGATCCTATGAATGATGGGGGATGTTGCCTCATGAAATGTTCCACCACTGACATGTTCCTCTGCGGTTGATCTGGCTGATCTCGTGCATGGATACCACCACCATTTATAGCCTGAGTCAACTGCGCCATTACTGCAACAAACTGTTCAGTTCCAATTCCGACCATTTCTGGATGATGATTCGGAAGGTTATTTCCTTCTGTATGCCTTCCTAGCACTGCTTCCCTGTTTCCTCTGCGGAAAACCATTCTGAACAAACATGTCTTAGATGAAGCCACATGGTAATCTTCAAATGCCATATCATTTCAAAGAAATTTTTATTTTTGGATAATCATTTAATAGAATTCTATCTCCTAAAGTTATCTAAACCGACCTTTGATACCAACTATAAGGCCCCAGCCTTAAACCTTACTTAATCTTGAGTTATTACAAGATTACACATTGAGGATATTTTCGGGTTTAGAGTTTTAAAGAATTAGATCATAAATCTTGCATTACATTCCACATATATACAAAGTGGTTACATAAAGATAGTATTCTTCATTCCCATCAATGGAAACATATTTAAAATAAACATGGATTCTTTCTTGACACTTCCTTGACACTATCATCATATCATGTACCTTTCCCTTGACCTGTGAAAATCATTTCAAAAAAAAACTTGGGATGAGCATAAAAATCTCAGTATGGGTTATAAAAACATGGAAAGGAAACATGGGTACATATATACATAAGAGTGAAATCATACTTTACCCATAAAACATAAGCACTTTAACATACCTCAGCAAATCATGAATAAATCATAGAAATCATAAGACATAAAGGTAACTTGAGGCATTCATAACATTCTTACGTAGGGAGTAACGCTCTTGGTTACGTTTGGAATACCCATCATAGTATATTCCCTAAATCTCATCGGAGAAACCTTAACGATTCACTCCTTCACGTTACCCAATGCATTGGAGAGCTATATCGGGCTCACCCGCCCTTAATTTATCAAGGAACCACCCGTCTTCATAATAATGACTAGGAACCATAACATAATCGTATCACATAAAACATGCATAAAGGGAACATAACATTTCCACATTTCAATCACAAGATATCAATACAACACAAAAAAACATTGTGAAAATCATTTTTAATACTAAAATAAAAGAAAATTAAAACATGGAATTTATTTTTCCTTTAAACAGAAGGTATCGCTTGTAGAGTAAGCCGAAACTCAAGTAATGGTTACGACGGCGGAGAAGTCGTTGTCACCGCATATGTAGGACAAAAACATTCCCTTTTGTCGTTTAGTAAACGCTTCGTATAAAAAATATTCCTTTTGAATAAACATAAAAGTCAAAGGGGTATATACATCGTATAAAAGAAAGTTGTGTATAAAATAAAATATGCCTCAATGAAAGGAGATTGAGACGAAGTCTCATACCTCGTATCCGACTTGACCCGACCTTTCTTTAATCTCCTGAATAATAAACTCAAGTTAATATCTACTTGCCTATCAACCTTTTTCATGTTAATTATTACTTTTATACCATGTTATGAACATCATGTAATCATTTATGTTAATAGTGTTCATTTTGTCGGTATTTGGTTCTTAAGTCAAAAATAGACTTCTTACACTTACATGTTGTTAATTTGGTCAAAGGTTCATTATATCCAGAATGATATTAATGATTTTGATAACTTATATATCATATATATTCATCATATACATGTATTTATAATATTACATCACATTTATAGGTAAGAAATGAAATGCACCGTTCATGGAGACGGTAACATGTACGTACGCATGAACACTACTTCCATTTCTATTTCGTATTTTCTGGAATGGAGTCATAATGATATAAGATTATATTATAATTTCAGTACAATAACATATATAATATCATTAACTTTATCCTTTACACATCTCACATATGGTATTAACGAATCAAATCATTTTCAGGGGGCGGTAGTCCGCACTTCCTAAAATGAAGATATCTTGTTTACCCATAATGGAAACCATAAAGGTATGCCCAAAATGAAAAAAAACAGAAGCATAAAGAAAACATAAACATATTATATATCATATATAAAAATAATGACATCATAATGGCCACCTTTGAAGGTGTTAAATTAGTATTGAACAATCATCGTTTCGGGAGGCAAAATTTCACCATCCACGGAAACCTTATGTTCTTTAACCATTTGATGTAGTTGTGTGAGAGTGTAGCTAAAATAAATCTTATAAAAACATCATAGTATATTGAAGATACTGGAATTTTTACAAAAGAAGTAAATAAAAAGAGTTTAGGGGGTTGGAGAAGTAAAATAAAACAAATGAACATGAGAGAATGAATTACCTTTAAAAGTTTAACTCCTTTTGATTTGAGCCTAATGGCGTCCTTTGAAAGGATTCATCCCAAAGGGAATCCTCTAGGATGAGGAGAGGGATGTGGAAAAAGTAAATGGGCAGGGGTTGGCCGAGCCAAAGGCTTGAGGAGTGTGTGAAATGAGGTAGAGGTGGGGGCCTTTTATAAGAGGAGAGGAGGGTCACTTTTGGAAAGTAAAGATAAGTTACTTTATTTTAAAAAGAGTTTCGGATTCAAAAGGTCCCACATTGATATTATTAGAGGATAAGGTGATAAGGCTTCGAAATCCACTCATACAATTGGTTTTTTCCATGTTTAGGTTTTATATTTTTCATTATCTTTCCATTTTATTTAAATCGTTAAATAATGAGGTCATCGCTGCATCACCATGATGTCATAAATAATTTAATTTATTTAAAGTCTAAAAATTACAAAAAAAAATTATGTTGTAGGAAATCTTTTTAGCTTTCCATTTAATATTTATAATTAAAAATATGAGTTTTATATCCCCATGTAAAAATTGTTTTAGTAAAACATATTATGTTTGTGTCATTTTTACTTTAACATTTAATAAAAGGTTATTTATGTCATTTCCCACCCAAAGTGTCTCCATGGGGTCCCCAAGTTGACTCATGGTTTGTCTTGGCCGGCCATGACCCAACCAATAAGGTTGGGACATGTGTCTAGGTCATTTATAATTATTAAAGAATTATTTATACCTTAAACTATCCTAATTACCACTAATCGCGATTAAAAATTTAATAAGTTACTATTCACCAAAAACTTACTTTAATCCCATTGAACCACATTTTACGTCATAATGAAAACAATGTATGTTGGATTTTTGAAATTAAAAACACAATGATGGGAAAATTTCATTTAAACGAAAAATCAGTTTTTATAAGTACCACTTAGTGGTTTCACTATTCATCAAAAATTGAAGTTTTTCAGAAAATTACCAAAAATACACCCTAAGCTATATTTGATATTCCGAATTCAAAAATGATGTCTATTTTACAAAATTCAAAACATATAAGTCACATTAATTATTTTAATAATTAATTCCTGCTGTCAGAGCAAATAGCTTGTTTTTATGAAACAATAAGTATCAAAAATTGACACCAGTTTAAGTCCAATTTCAAAGTGAAATTGATTCCAATGACCACCATTGGATTAAATGGTATAAATATATTCTAATTTAACTTAAAAACCAATTCAAAACATAATCTAATCATATAAATAAATTAGATTAAAAAGCAGTTTTGATGTAAAATGCAGTATTTTTCACTATTCATTAAAAAATGTACATTGTGAGAAAAATACCAAAAATTCACACATGGTTAATTTTGATGTCCCAATCATAAAGAATAAGTTTATTTTGACAAACATAGTTTATAAAATTGTTAATAGATAGATTCAAAAATGGTTTGCCATCAAAAGGCAGTAAAACAATCTTTTAAGAATATTAGTGTATTTAATGCTTAAGATTGGATTTATTTTCATTTTAAGCCTCTAAAACACTATCTAGTTCATTAATAGACATAGATAAAAATATCTATTATTCATTAATTACTTGGGATGTTACAATATGACACATGATAATTTTCAAAATTTAATACATGTGGAAAGGTCCCCTCATGCATATTATTATCCATGGTCAAATCCAATAAGGTATTACATTTAATTATAAGAATTTATTGTTTATTAAGAAAAAGTAAATATCCTCACTATCATTTGGGTTCAATCCATTTAATACCATTTGATTAATTTTATAAGAGGCATCCAAATCATTACTTTTCCATTTCTTTTAAAACAATTCATTCAATAATCCAAAATATTGGTAATTCACATTCAAGTCTCAATGGGTCACATTTCAAGGATAATATCATTGATGAAATAAAAATGATCACTTTAGAAATTCCATATCCAATGGTACCAAGAAAAAAATGTGATTTCATGGATTCATTGAAACATATATGAGACAAGGGATACAACATTTAAAAGAAAATCAAATTGCTAAACTGTCACATCATGGGATTAAAATCTTTGTAACAAAAAGGTGATCTCATTTCACAACATCAATGAGAACATGTCTCAACATGATAAATAATACTTTAATATATAAATTATGAACCAAGTAAATAATGAAGGATTGAATAAAAACCTACACACAACTTTTTAGCATGAGGATTGTGATTCTCCATTGGGGGGGTAATTATAAAATCATGATATTTTTTAACCCAAAAATAAAATATCAAATTTATAATTTCAATCCTGAAACCTAATAAATTGACGTTTAAGATGAATATAATCAAAATTATATAAAATTAAAATTAAAATATAAAAAATATGCATAATAATTAGTTAACACATTTATAAAATTTTAGGAAATAGAAGGGACCCTACCTTAAAAAAGAATTAAGCCAACACTTTCCACTTGAATGATTTATCGACGACCCCCAACAGCTAATCCCCATGTGAAAAACAAAACCATTATATATAAATATATGTATATATATCCCCTAACACAATCCATGTGTTCCCTGCACCATGAGAGAACACATACATAAAAGTTTGGTATCTATTTAAAAATGTATTCATACATTAGTATATGAGTTCGCTCCCTCAAAATTGGACAAAACACCCCACACACATTAGTAATAAATCAAAATGAATGTAGAAATGGATAAAAAAATATAAATTAAATTAATAGGGACTCATTAACTACAAACCCACAATATAATAACAAAGGGACATCAACAAATAGTGGAAAATATCTCATTAAACCATTGAAAAAATCAAAACTAGTCAAACTACCTCGCCTTCAGTGGTGGTTATCGAAACACATAGGATAACAACTTCAGGGACCTTTCCTACCACATATTATTGTAGAAGAACCCAAAAACCTAGTAACCCCAAATCCTAGGGTTTGGAAGAATCTCACCAGTTTATGGATAGCTCAAAAACAGAAAAAAGACAGAGATAATAAGGAAGTAGAATGCCTACATCCATTATCCACATAAAAATAGGTGATCACAACTCTAGATGAAACCATAATGAGGGTGGTTATGATCAGGGAAATAGAATGAGATGGGGTTTCGACTGAGGGGGTTGTGTTCTAGAGGCTCACAAAAGGGATGAGGGGAGAACCCCTTAGGGTCTCTATAATACAAACATAATACAATAAGAAATTTCTTAATAATAAAAAAATTAAATACTAATAACAATAACAATGAAATCATTGTTATTTTTAAATAATTTCTTTATTTTTTTAGTATCCATTTCCTTTAAATTAAATAATTTAATCTTTGTTAAAAATAGCTCATTTCAAGGTCTCAATTATCAAAATTACGTTCTGAATAAATGTTTAAAAAATGGATGGTATAATAATTGAAAAAAATAAAAATCATTAGTTTTTTTCCCAATCAAAAAACACTGGTTCTTACAATCTACACAACCTAGAGCATCTAATCCTTGATAAGCCTTCATGATCATCGAAAACATCACCCAATGAACAAGGGTTGTGAGCTCCCATTTGAGCGGTTGTGTTGAATTCCCAAACACCAAACATACCATTCATCACTTCTAAAACTCATTACACATAAGCACTCAATACATAAGGAAATTCATTTTTCAAACATAAACATCAGAACATCAATTACCAGATCCCATTTAGTAAGATTCATGATCGCGACATCATTTCATCAATCATACATCCAAATTTACATCCCACCTTAGTCTTTATCCTTATAAAAATGATAATTAAAAACCACGCCACCTCCACCATTGTAATTTTCATTACAAGACATGCCATTACACATTATATAGTTGATTTGGGCTAGATTCAATTAAAAATGGCTAGTCAAATCCCAATCCGTCAAATTGAAATTGGTCGCACACTCATACCTTAATAAAACCTCTAACCATTACAACATTTATACCTCAACCAGGATGTGAGTTTAATATGGTTCCTTATGAAAATAAAATTAAACAAGAGAAATATCATTTCAAGCCACTACATTATGACCGCTGTCGAAGAAACCAAGAAAAGATGATTGACATTTTACAAACGGAATTGTTCTTCAATTTTTCATGTTTTATCATATTCACTTGGATGACGCCATTACATGATATTCATGACATTACATGATTTCATGATCACAGATATTGACATAAATTTTGGGGTAAAAATCTAATTGGAATGACTAGACTATAAGATTCCATCCCATGTTGAACAAAATACATGACTACATCTATAAAATTTGTGCAATGTCATGTCATTCCCTTCACAACATTTACTGAATGTAGAGTATCATTATTATGAAATTCAATTCAGAATAAACGTCTAATGTACAATATTTCATCAAAATAAAATTGTACATGGGAATATAAGGGTGCTCATGAGTATCCTAGACTCAATAATAATACATGTTAGTGTGAAACAATGAGAACATAACTCAAACAAGACCAAAAACTTTTTAAATATTATCATGAAATTAGACCGATGCTCTATTACTACATCAAGGGAGAAGTCAACATAACGTAAATTCTTGTCTGTAAATGAAAATTACACTAAGATGATTTTAAATACATCCAACATTGAAATAGATGAACTGCAATAGGTTAGTACATTAAAAGAAACACAACATCACCTACTGACACACCATCATTTACCAATCGTTGTGGCTTTACCACCTGAGGCATCATGTGATAATTAAATCATAAAAAAAAATTTCAACCAGTACCAACCATGTTTGTCAAAGGGTTCATATGTTTCTTACCACGACAATTTCATTTAGTTAGGCATTTACTGACATGATTTGAATTTCAGAATCCTCATGGGAAATAAAACAACCTCAATACATTTCAAATGCACGTCTTCAATTATTCTCTACCTACACTGAATGAAAAATATTCAACAGAACTTACCAAAAAATCCACACATTTGGATTTTAATAATAATCAATATAAGAGATTGAATAGCTAATCAAAATAATTCTAGGTCCGAATCACCATTAATGAACACTATTGAACAATTTTTCATGTAAAATCTAACCAAATTGACCAGTGTGGAATGAAAATTGAGTCACTAAAATCCTTCCTTAGAATTGGGTAAAACAAGATTGCATTATACCTTTTCCACACTACTATGATGATGAATGGAGACCATACCCAAAAGTGCATGTCTCAACATGACTGCTGAACTCAATCAGTATGTTAAGTCATTAAACACTTTATAGGTTATATGTATACCAACACATAGAAACATGATATTTTATTATAAATAAAAAAATTCATGAATTCTATCCATAGGTCATCATGCCTAAGGATCCAAGCATTAGATGATCAATGAAAATTAATATACTTGGAAGATGACAAACCAACTCAACCATCACTGAATTAAAAAATAATTCAAGTGACCTAAATACCAGTCGACCATGCCTGAGGCATGTCTAACATGCTAAAACTGAGTATTGATAGATTATCACATCCATAATTTGGACAAGGAAAACAAGATCACCTATCTGAAAATGGTTTCAATTAGAAATAAAGAGTCATACTATGGACTAGAACACTATAACAACACCAAAAACTAAAATGATTATGGAATTAAAAAATGAATTTATGTTCTAAGGATGTTACCTACCACGAGCTATCCCCATATACAATCCTAGAGCATCGATCCAAAATGGGATCACAAAAAGTAAAATTTATTTAGTCTAAAATCCTACTAAAAGGCCATTGACAAAAAGTATGAATATAAAGGAATATGATAACATTTATATTCCAAGGATACTCAAAAATAAGAGGTAAATCTACCCATCTAACATGGTTTAAACTAAGAACAATAAAAATTGTTCAATTTTATGACCATTATATTTATTCACTTTTAAATATTTTATCATTTAAAAGATAAATCTAAAACATAAAATAGTAATATGAAAGTATAAATAATTATTTTTAAAATAATTTTATACATCATTTAATTAATTCATATATTTATATATTTATCAATATAAATTATTTTAAAGAGATAATATGTCCTACGAGGGACCCATTAATCCAACCTGTGTCCTTCAGAAAGAAAACTAGTAGGAATTGAATTTTTTTTGATATTATAAAAAACATTCAGGTGTATATGAAAGGATACAAGCCACAATCAACCCAAATGGGACCATTTGGGTATTATAGAAAGGGGACCAATACATTTGGATCTATGTTATAAACCAATTAAATTTAAACCCATTTAATAATACAACATTATCATGTTCAACAGTACATCCATTTAGGGTCCATATACAAAACCATAAAGCACCCATACACTTTAATGTTTGTCATATGACTCTATTTTTTCAAAAACAATTACACTTATACATTTTAACATTAGAATAATTTTAAATTTTAACAATTGTTGAAAACCATTTATATCTGTCAATAAATACTATAATTTCATCTAGAAATAATCACTATATATCATTCTATGACACAAAATCGAGGAAGATGAAAACTGATGAATTGAAAAACATTCTAAAATTATTAGACCAAACATGTTTTCTATAAACGTGTTCTAAAAAATCATGAAATTGTAATTATGTCACACAGTCAAATCAACACGCAAACTAAAATGCGACTACAAGGCATGTTATATGCAATTCATGTTCATTATTATGTTCTTATTATGATGAATTAAATGAATAATCATGGACAATCTAGGAAAATATTAAAAATACCAAAAAATCAATAAATTTTATGTGGTGAAAATTAAAAAATTCAGTCATGGTAAAATCATATCAAAAAAACAATATCAAATAGTATGAACAACAATCCTACTCCAAGCCACGTGGTCATTTCCCCCACATGGAGTGATCAAACTCGTGACTGACTATTAACCAATAACTGACACTTTCCTTGAATATTATATACTATCCTTAAAATGTATGATAATGGAATATAATCTATGTCTCTGATACCATTTTGTAACGTCCTGGCCCATATTACCCTCAAACCACTAGCCAGACCTATTGGTCACATGCGATCAAGAACATGTCCTCGTATTCCAGTAGCTTCCAGCCGGCAACAAGGGTATCAGGAGGTGATATTGGGGATAATATACCCTATAATAAAATATGCGTAGTGGTACAATAAAATATAAATAACAAAAAATAGTAGAAGATGTAAAAATTGAATGATATTTGTAGAAATCATATAATACGATCTATATAGATATTTTTAATGCTAGTTTTGAAAATAAAAGGATGCAATACAATGAAATGATGAAAAATTGAAATCATTAAACAATATAACATGTTTTACAATATAGAACAAATTAAGAAATCATAACAATTACCCCACAACGAGCTCTGTGTTATTCATGAGATCAAGATCGATCATTTTCTCCAAAATTCTTGGTATAAGAAATACATTGACCAACCTATATCCTGCAAATTTGAGACCTACATGGGTTCCAAGAGTTTCCAAGAAGCGTGTGAGATATAAATCATATTAGGTCGACACACATGGTGTTGAGCCCAAACCATTCTTTTCAATTAATAATATATTATATTGTGAAACACATTATCAGTTAAAAGTAATAATGAAATAAATAATAGAGACTTGGGTAGTGATCTTTTGTGTATGTATGTCTCATACCACCTCCATCAATCAAATATGATTATCTACGATTGTGGTTAGTTCTTCATGTATGAGGTGGGATCACCCAAATCAGATTATGATTCTTCTACCGAGGAAAAATCATTCTGTTTATACCATAAAACATGGTCTCTTGCATTAACATAATTGAAATACGAACCTTAATCATTATTAGAATATCTCCATCATGTTATCCTAAATCTCCCCATCAGGCTATTCAAAATCACAACCTCGTGCATATTGAAAATCTCTTGATCTTGAGTTACTATAATATATCCCTCAATCATCATGGGACAATGTATCTAGCTCCAATTAATTCAGCATAAAAAATTATATTCCCTCAGGTATTCAATGCCAATGTTCCAAGACCACATGTGGTTTGATAACATAAACTAATACCTTAGTCATCATAATTATATAAACCCATCAGGTATCAATCACACCAATTTCACAAAAACATAAAATATGTGTAAAAAACATAATTCTAGTGTCGAACATATTATATATATCATTATAAGACACAATGAACAATTCATAAAAAATTTACATCTATCAACAATTTATATTCATTAATCTAGGTTCTAAATATCATAATAATTATATAATTTTTTGTTTAAATAATCCATCAACCATATAATTGTTAATATTATTTAACTAGTTTAGCCAAAAGTGATTCAATAATAAAAAATCATGCAATTTATTTGGTCTTTCCTTTGATGTGCCAGTGTGATAACACATTTCACAATTAATTTAAATAAGTGCATCAGATAAAATGTATTTTGTCCATACCACCCACTTTTGGTAACAAGAAGTAATCATAGAGACACGCATAGAGTATAATACACATCTTCATATTCATAATTTAATACATGAGGCAAGGATCCTTCATAGATAACATTAATTAAGTCCAAATACATTATGGAATTATATAACATCATAATCATTTACTTATGGTTAAGAAAAATGGTATGGACTCAACATCCCTTGGAGTCATTCCGTATAATACTATTTGATTCATTTCAAGAGATTCAACCAGAACATTTATTATCAATTTATTTTAAAAAAACCCCTTCAATTTACCAAAATAGGTAAAATTCACTTACAAAGCTCATTGAGCTAATAATCATGTAAAATGACATGGAATTAACTCAAATTTCTAATTGAAAAATTCTATGTCCAAAGGGAAAAACATTCATAGAGTGTTTTCGGATCATTTAAACACATATGAGACAAGAGAAACTACATTTAAAAGATAAATAATTAATTAATCCTTCAAATCAAGGTATATATGGTTGTGTACCGAAAATGGAAACTCATTTCATAACATCAATAAGGCCAGGTCTCAATATTAAATTTACAAATCATACATCATGATATAAAATAAGAACCAAGGATATAAGTGACGCAAGAATAATAGTCTACTCACTAATTTTTTTAATGAGGACAGTTCACCTATATTGAATGGATTTTACTAAAATTGACATGATATGTCTTATCTCACAAATAATTTATAACATTTGTCATTTGAATCATGAATCATAAAAAATTAACATTTTAGATGAATCTAATATGAAGATTTCAGTACATAAATAATGATAATAAAAAAGTTATTTATGAAACTAATTAGTGTATTTATAAAATTCGAGTACTTGGAATGGGGTTATACCATAAAGTGGAACTAAGACAACACCTTGTACATGATATATTTATCGCTGACCACTCTGAATTTCTCCCCATGTAAACCCATGAACTGTCATATATATATATATATATATATATATATATATATATATATATATCCCTTGATCAAATTCATGTGTTCCCCGCTACATTAGGGAACACATACAGGGAATATATATATATATATACACACATACTTTATTATATGCGTATGTGCCCTCAAAAGTGGTCAAAACCCACTATAGACATTAATAGGAAATCAACATTTATGCAGGAAAGACCAACATATCTCAATTTAATTACTCAGGACTAATAAATTAAAATATATATATATAGACTAAGTGACATTGAAGAATAGAGGAAAAACTCAAATTAAACCATTAGCTATGAACCACAGTGAGATGAACAACCTTTCATTTAGTGTATGTTATAGGAACACTCATAAACACAACCTGAGTGACCTAACATGTCACCAAATACAAGATATGAAATTGAAAATTCCATTATCCCTAACCCTATGTTTTGACCAATTCTCACCGGACGACTGATATTGCAAAAAATGGTTGGAAATGAGGATAAATAAGAGGGACAAGGACTGACTCTACAAGCCACATAAAAAATAGATTATCCCTACATCGAGCGATAATACAAAGAGGGAGGTCATGAGGAGGGAGGTCGCGTGATAGCAGGATTCGGCCAAGGGGGTCACGCACTGGTGAGTCGCGTGATGGTTTAGGGGAGGCCCTATTTGGATGTAACAAAATTTTACTTAAATTAAATAATTATTAGTAATCATAATAATCATAATAATATTCATAATAATAATATAATAATTATAATAATTATATTATTATTATTATTGAATCATTTAATTATTATTTTAATTTTTCATTTTATGTGAATTAATTTATTTATTTTCTAAAAAATTATCACATCATAGTGTCTCAATTCTCAAAATTATGCTTCAAAGCACCATTTTTAAAAACATCTCTTATATAAATGCTAAAAAATCAAAATAATATGTATTTTTTCGGTAAAAAAATATAGGGTCATATGGATATAACATAACTCTATAGAATTGTTTTTTTTGAATTTATTTATTTATTTTTTCATCGGGAATGAAAATATGTTTTTATATACTCAGCACTGTATACATATTCCACCATCTAGGGTCATTTCTTATGCATAAAAAATATAATGGTTCCTGTAATGTTTTTTATTTTGTGGGAATATAGTTGAACATTGTGGTGAAATAAATATAAAATGTTTATTTATTTTATTACTACTTTTTAGAGATCACATAACCTCAATTTTTTATATTTATTTCCTCATTTAATTTTATGGGAATTAATTTCCCTCCATTTATATTGTGGTTTAAATTCATGTTACTCCTCTACGGTTTATAACATGAGTAACATGGATTTTTACATGTTCTTATATGCTTTTTATCTTCTATTCCATTATTAATTTGATCATGGATATTAGTGGTTAGATAAAAATAAATTAGGATAAATATCTCATGTATTGAGATACACCTACTAGGTGATAGTTACTATCCACTAGACTATTGGAGTTCGAATTCATGTGTCACACTCGAATTATTCTGGGTCCAGGTGGGGGCTAATGTTTTAGGTCTTGTTAATGTTGTATTGTAGAATATGTTTTATAGTGATGGAGTTTAATGATAATTGATTATGAAATTTGTATGGGATTTTAGGTATATATATTTAAAGGGTCCCAAGTTTATATTTTTTTCCAAGAAAACTTTTGTATTTGTGGTGAATGATATAGGAATTCATATGGACTCTAATAACCATCATGTAAACTCTCATATTTTTTTGAACACCTGTTAGATAAATGGTATGATTTTATTAATATTGTAGCAATTAGTCATAAATTTATTTCCTTAATTTATTTATCTCCCTAGATAAGACATAATGAACATGTTTAATCATGTTTGTGATATGTTCTGTCAAGGAATATAACCATACAGGTTACCAATATTGGTTTTTTGAATCCTACACTGGAATCCAATACTTTTTTATCAACAAGATGATTCAGGAGTCATTAACTCAAGATATAGATCATTATATTTCCCTGATAATAATGTGGGGATCATAACAAACATCCATTGTGAAATGTAAAGACCCACCACTATTATATGAGGAATACATCCCTCAACCAACTATAATGTGGATTATACCAGTGTGGTTAGATGTTAATTTGAATAGGATTAGTGTACCTCATAAGATGATGTGGAAACCACATTGAAGCATATCAGAAAAGCATAAAACTCATGAAGTGAAGGATTAGTTTGAGGTCTTGATTTAGGTGTTAAATATAGTTTATAAAGCCTTTGATCAAATGTCTGTCTTATGATAATGACATTTCCAAAAATCAATGAAATTCATGTTAATCTAGATCATCAAATCCCATTGTGGTTAAACTCTTCCATGATATAATTTTTAGAAGAAATGTTTCAATATGTATCAACCAAAAACTTTTTGATGATTAAACATATGAGTTTTGTTGTAAATGTAGTCATGTAGGATGTCTATTTTAATTTACTCATGATGTTTCACTAGAATCCTGAGGTACTATTTTGACATCATTAATGATAACATCCTTAAAACATGGATGTTAGTGTATGTACATTACTGAGAGAACGTATCCATGGTAGTTCCTCTTTAGAATCCCACTAATGATATTGAAATTTGTTGGACCATAGAAATTGATTGATTTTTTTTGTGGATGATATAAATCAATATGGATTGATGGTAGTTATCTTATAGATTCTTTGATCACTATACACAATGTCCAATAGTAAGAGTTATCTAAGATATCAACATAATAATCATACAAGGTCCCATAAAAAATAGACCAATAGAACACTATTCACATCGTGGTTATATCCTATTATGAAAAAAAAATTCTATTTATTTGGTTAATATGTTAAGATGACTCATGAATGATGGATCTGACATGTTTTATAGAGATATAAAGTGGTTGATGGACCATCATTTAAAATATAGTAATTTAATGATGGACCTTCTAGGCATATACATTGTGGTCCTTAATTTGCAAGATAGATAATAAGAGTTTGAGGTGCATTGTGAGGGTTATCCAAAGGTAAACATATCAATAGTCTACATATGACACCACCACCAATGTGGTCAATGTTTTTCCAAATGGTATAAAAACCTATGGTGTGAGAATATTCAACGAATGTAGTGAAAAAACTATTCTATATTTTATACGACCTATAATTGATCAATTTCTACTGTACACTGAAACTCAAACTCAAGGATACTAAATAAATACATTCCTTTTTTACTGATTCCATTTTTGGAGATTTGTATATTATGGTAGGTTATTTAGACTAAAAATATAGTTATAAATTGATGGATGATGTTTTCTCAATATTACCCATATCTTATGGGGATGTGATTTTATGCTAGTAAATATTTATTTTCATGGTAAACATTTATCATGTAAAGAAAACCCTAAGATACAATCCTTTAAATGAACTACATAATCTTTTTTTGTTCCCACATTGAATGAATATATTGATGGTTGGTGTGTTTTTTAACACGTTTATCATGGAATTTATCATGGAAAAGTGAGATAATTAGTCCTGATTAAAAATCAATGTGTGCTGAATGTTGATGTCGGTCACACAATATTTAAGGAGGATAAATCTCTATATGGTGTTAAATTTATATTATAGTCTTCTTATATTTATGGATTATTATATATATATCTTAAGGATATATATGTATTTCCATTTAATTCATATATGAAATTGTTTTTTTATATGAAACTCATGACCCCCATTATTCTTTTTCAGCATATCTGATAGATTCAAATGTGATTGATGAGGTAAATATATAATATTAAGAACATATTGGGATATTATTATTTACATAAAGTGTTTCTCTAAAGTATATCTTGTATTTTACAATATGAAGGTGAAAGATATATTATATATTATATTGGTATATCCTCAAGGATTATATGACTCCAAAAAATTCCCTCTTTTTAGAATTGATTTACACTTTTACAAACTCAAAGGTGTAAATTGGTTCTAAAATATCAATAAGATATATATTTATCAGCAACATCAATATATTTATGGTTATATCCAATATAGAGTATTATAGTGTATATATAGACATTATGTGTTTCAAGTGACACCCTTCCATGTAATTATATAAATGATCATATTCTTATACCATATAATGAAATCAATTTTCGATTTCATCGACCATTTTTCAGTGGTCTTCATTATTGAAATCACATCTTCTTATATTTTTTAGGATCATTATTATGCTCATATGAGGATTTCCATGGACATATATTAACTTAAATGCATTTATTTTATGTGATTATGGTGTTAATTTTATATTTTAGACATAAACTTTTAATTGATTTTCATCGTAGAGGGTGGATTGCCCATATAAAAAATGAAAATTATGGAATTTATGACTTTATAGTAATCCAAAATCATATTTATTGTAAAAAATATTCATCGGATTGAAGGATAATAATCCTTATTTTTCCTGAAAACATAATAATTATGACTGGCATGACTTTCATGAAAGGAAAGGGGGAACTACTCATATGATTAGAGAAATAAATGTCTTATGTTGTGGTGTTAACTTGGATATTGATGAATTCACTTATTATGTGCATGTAGTTTATTTTTATAAATACATATTGTACTATAATACCATTTTTACCCAAATAGTTTTTTCTTAATATATATGTAGACACTTATTTGTAATATTGTAGGATGTCGAGAGTATTACTATATGACCAAAAATATTGAACAGTAAGTGCTAGTGTTACCTTTAAATACATTGAAACATTATATTTTCCTTGATATGTTTATATGAATCATGAACCAATAGATCTTTATATACATATTTATAAATAGATACCATATTTTTATGTAACGAAATTGGTTTGAGTTTCAATACAACAAAAAAAATTATATCCATTAAAATTTAAAAATGGTAAACATGTTATATGAATACAATTTTATGAAATATACAGCTTAGTTGAATGTGTTTTCATATGATTTGTTGGAAACAATGTAGTTATCCTTAAAGGATAAGGGAGAGGTAGACTAACATTATTTAATATGAAAGTAAACATTGATTCTATATCACCCGTGTATGTACTTGTTTGGAGAAATATATTTTAATTTATTTCATGAAAATATATCCTCATGAAATGAACTAGATGGATATTTAAATTAGTGGGAGTGAATTGACCACCTTAAGGGACTTATAGTGGTTTGAATCATACATTATGAAGTGATTTTGACAGAGTTCCAAACATATCGATTAGTAATAGAAAACTCAAGATAATAATTTAAAATGAAATTTTATTTATTTTTGGAGTCTTATTAAGAATATGAGAGTTTATTAAGTATATTCAAAACTTCATCAAATGTATGGTTGTGAACGATAAGCATCTAGTTCCAGATGTATTATCCCAAACATTAGAGTTTATAGATATTATATTTAATTTTATATTAAGGGTATTTATAATTTGACTGTAATATTTTTTTATTGTTCACAATGTTATTTTGGTGTTAATCGACCAACTAATAACAATAGCCAGCATACATCCTATTTAAGAGTACAGATCATAGGAAATATTGGGACACATGTATGTTGATGATATTATAATGATGAATAAGGTAAATTTAATACTAATATAATACTATGATCCTAATATATAGACATAGTTTTAGAATTTATTTTTAGATACTTTTAGAATATAGATTAAATTGTGTATGAAATTTACCCTCAAATTAATATGTAAATCGAGAGAACCATCCTTGTTCTGGATAATATAGGGAGGGGTTCTATACATAATTCTGATCAAATATGGGAAGATAATTTTCCACTAGTGTTGTTCTAAAAAATAATGCATATGTCGTTACTATAATATTGGCACAATTCAAGGAATTTAATGGAAGATCATGAATGTCCTCTTTATGAGAAATTTAGATTGGATAATCATCACTAATGGAAACTATGTTAGAGTGGGTGATGATAGCTACAATTTAGGTGATCTAATAGCTGATGAGAAAAATTAAGTTCTACAACAAGTCATATATCAACCAAATATTTATCACTTTAGGGTTAAAATATTTACATGTTTTGATTTGTATATTCTCTACCTAATTAAGCTTATAGAGATACTGATGTGGAATAACAAACTTCCAATGGTTTGTATAATTGTTATATATTCTTGTACATATGTGATAGGATTCATACAACATGGAGATATGGATGTATTTATACTAAAACAACAAAATATTATTATTATCACAATTTCATTGTTATGTGCCTGATTCATCACACATAATCGAATGGGATGAGATTAACAATGAGGATTGTGGTGCCTTCCATGAGTAACCAGTGGAATTCAATTATCACTATTGTAATGTAATTAGATATATGGGTAAATAATTAGGCTATGATTAGAAATATAATATGAACCATTATGATATATCATGGAAACATAATGGTCATATTCATGATCAACACCTTCACATTTTGTTAGGTAATTATTTGAAAAGTCAAAAAATGTGATGGTGGGGTGAATGTAATAAAAAATATTTTTTCATTCGAATCTGATAATAATTTTAAGCATAAATGTATCTTAGAACATCATTTCTTACATTGAAAAAATATTTTTAATCCTGTATCACAGTGATGAAGGTTTTTGAAGGAGTATTTTAGTTGACATTACATAAAATTATACATGTTCAATGAGATTTTATGAATCCAAGATTTTGTCTTATTAAGTAGATGATTTACCCAAATTTTATAAATTAAATTGTAGCATTGAGTATTTCTGAGTTATTATACTTTTGGTTATTGTTTAGCATTATTGATATGGATTATGTTGTGCTAAAATGGGAGGTGAGATGTGTGATATTACAATAGTTAATAGAGCTTTTTGAGGGAATATGAAGGGTTTTGACAAAACTATGGTTTTTAGATATTATATTTCCTATGGGGTACTATGAAATGACTATTATAGTTTCACCATTAATTTCCTATATATTTTTTGAAATATAAATTAAATATTGATTTTTCTCCAAAATATGAAAAAAAAATTCATTATAATTTTTTAATAAATTCTCTCATATTTATATTTTTCATTTCCTCTAATGATGTCTTAGTTTATCATGTGTGTTTATGGATAACTAATATTCATGGATATTTATTCAACATATGATTTTCATTTAGTGATCACATTCACATTAATAATATGTATTTATAATGAATAAAAATATTATATTTTATGTAGGAGTCATTTTTATCGCATGTTCAATTTTCTCGTAAAACAATTATGAATCTATCAAATATATTTTCTATAGTTTTTTCATTTCACTACTATCAATCCCTATCAAAAATATTCACAGTTATCCATTTTTAATATCAAAAATTTATTTATAAGTTTCACATATTTTATATTTGGATTTTAAATATTTCTCTTGATTCATGTTTTCATAATCATGGTTTAATAAATATATATTAATGAACCCTAAAGATTGTAGATTGAAGAGTTGGCTTCTGAAAGTCACAAATTAACCTAAAGACGATTATGGTTGATGGAAAAAAATTTCAATAATATTTTTTCTTCCCATGGCATCATTTTTTCATTGAAATCCAAGAAACCCCCCAAAATCATGGTATCATGAATTTTCCATTTACTTCATGGAAGGATCATGAAAATAAACAACATGTGGAAGCAAGAACAAACCCATTATCATTATATGTGGTAATACTTGGGTAACTAAGAGTGGATTATGGTAAATAATATTTATATTTTTTGAATATTGAATTTAACATGAAAAAAAATTGTGGTGTTGCAGTTATACCTTTTATGTGATGTTCAGAGTTAGATAATGGACACAACCTTATTATTTGATTATGGTTCCTTCAAAAATCAGCTATAGTGCGATAAGTGTTTCTTCTATTTGAATCTAGATAGAAACAAATTTTTAACTGGATGTATGAAGTGGGATATTATTTTATTGATACCTAGAGGGAAATAAATTATAATGAGCTCACCACGGGAATATACATATCATTTAACACATACGTAAGATTACATTGATGATCGTGTCAATCCCATGATTCATTATCTGTAAAGGGAATTATGGTGTAATTTTTTAAAACATCTATGTCTATTTTCATAATTACTTAATTATTTTTCGAATTTACATTTATAAGGATAATGGATGGGTTTAAGAATGATGAGTGGATTATACCCTAGGGTTTGATACCCTATGTACTTGTTTCTATCATGGGTAAATATCAAAAATTGTGTTTTTGATTTTAATTCTCCCCCATTTTCAAGGGATGTGGTATGTCTATAACTAGGAATATAGTTAGTAATCACACTTACTTTAAAAGGAACTTGTCCAATAAAATTCCAATAGAGCATGGTACTCTTGTGATCAATTTTCCATTTATCATCTATGTCCAATTCCTCTATTAATTGATCTTGGTACTCCCTCGATTGTTGATATTATTTGATTCTTTGTGTTACATAAATGAGTCATTTTATAATCCACAACCATTATTTATCTTATCCCATTGCGGGAACCCAATAGTTTTGAGTGAGATGGTAAAGTCTTTTTTAAATAATTATCTCAAATTTATGTCATTTTCGGGTTGATGAGTTGTTTTGAGAAGATATGATATTATTAGTGGAACTCTATATAACTAGTTTTATTACAAGAAATGATTTATATTATTTTTCCCAGGTACTTAATGAATTATTAGGTTAGTACGTGGCTTTGTGATTTTGAGTTGAGTAGATCTTTTTTATTATTTCTAGTTCTCATACTATGTATATATATACTCAATCCTATAGGTGTGTTCTAAAATTTGTAGTTCCTTATATAGATGGTCAAATGTACAGTGGTTTCCTTTGATGAAATAGTATTCATTGAGTAGGTAATTAGTTGTTCCTAGTTATGATAGTATAATATGGTGTTTTTTTATGGTCACTGTTTGTAGTCGATATCACTTCACATCGGTTTCATTAGGTTATATTCCACTATTATATTATTGGTAATGTATTTTCTTCCCAAAAAATTATGATTTTGGGGTTTTCTAATATTTTGTTGATCTTATATTGATACACATTCTATTATACCTATTCTATTTGGTTACTAATTTTTTATTTCATTATTTTTATCCAACAAGAACATTTTTTTATGTATATGTACATTAGGATAAGGAATCCATTCTCTGTAGATATTCATAAATGCTATTTTTCACTAGTCTATGTCCTATATAAAGGTTGATTTGGGTAGAACAATAATATTACTTCTATTCTAGGTGGTCCCATGTGGTTCTTGTTGAATCAATTTGGGTGACTATTTATGGTTTAATAAAGTGCGTCAAGTTTATTATTAATAATTTAGTACCCTAAAAGTATTTCACAATTTATTTGAATGGTGAATTATATTAACATTAACAATATATTTAATATGTGGTGATATAAAGTGCAGTCTATGATATATTTTAATTTTTTTAACAAAAATACACAAATGGTGTTTTGGAAATAATTTTATAAGATATTATATGTTATTCAATATAAGATGAAATGAAACAATGTTAATGAGGATTTGTTAAATATGAGAGATTATATTATATATTCCCTAAATCCTACAAACGATATGAGTATTTTTTATGATATATTATTTTATAGGATATATTTTTTTTGTATGGTGTGAAATTTGAAGATTAAATGGAATATAGTATGTCTTTAGTCAATTTATTTCATTTGATATAGATATATCATAAAACGAGATACATATAATGTAATATTATGTAACATGATAATATTTAATGGTTTTATTGATCATATCATATTATCCACACAAAACATTATGTATGATTAGGGTATGACATCATAATGTACTTACAATTTAGATATCTTACACATAGGCTATCACTAGATATAATTGTTTCATACCTTATAAAATACATGAGAGTAAATTTAGGGAGAGGTCAAAATGAGTTTTAAATGTAAAAAATTAAAAAATATATTATGAACATATGAGTAAATTAATAATGATACGAGAGTTTCCAAACTATTATTGTAGAGTATGAAAAAAAATCTATCTTTATTGAACAGTAAATGTTTCTCATTTGAGTTTATGTGTATTTAATGTCAATATAATGATGGAATTGGAAAATAAGGCTTATATAGTTTTATATATCATTGAACTAGTGTTATTAGATCAATATAAACTAATAAATTTTTCCCTCTATTAAAAATAAATTATATAGGATGAAATGAAGTATGCATCAATTTATTAATGTTTCTATTGTATCACACATTTCATTGATGATAACATGATGCATTAAACATCAAATTATTTTTATTTGTTTTTATATTATTAATCCACCACTCACAATATTGATCTATGTTGAGGCTTAATAATTAATTGAGATACCAATTTATAATATATCTTTTCTTATTGTAGATTAATGAAGAAGTACATGTATTTATACAAGGATGTATTTTATATAAGAATATTTTTATTAACCAAGATTTAATCAAATAATAATGTGTTATTTGTATTAATCTTTTTTATATACATCAAATAAATAGTTTTTTGGTACATTATATTGATTATCAATTTAAATTTTATTGATTAATTTATTTATTGCATATAACATTATTTAATCAAATACAAAGATCACTAAACATCCGAATCCAAATGTCCAGTAAGGTGGATATTAATTTGTGAATGATCCATATTTAAATTTGGGTATTAAATATTTATGCCATTAAACTATTCAATAGTATCTAGGAAGGATCAAATATTTCTAATTCTATTAACTTAGTCCACCTTGACATCTTAAGTGGAATCCCCACTCCTTAAACAAAATAATCATATTTACTCAATGATATCCTATAAATATTATTAAGAAGCATATAATACCTTCTATAAATTACAATTTGATTATTTATTTCCAAACCAATCATTTTAACTCTATGATTTGAAAAAGATGAATCAACTATGGTCAAATCAGCACATAATTGTAATTATTTTTTTATTTCATGCAACAAATTGTGTTCCGATGACTAATAAATTTTATTTTAATATTTTTTTTATAATTTCATTTGAAATAAAATTATATAAATCTGTACTTAATGATTATTCTTTGTAAATAATTTCCTAAAAAATTATATGTACACCATAAAACATTTTAAACATATTAAAATTGACCTTTTTCTAAGAATACGTGATATTTATTGTAAAATCTGAGAGTAAAATCAAATTTAATAATAAGCTATGTATATATAAATATATGTGACATAATAAAGAGATTTAAAATACTGGTTGTTTTCATATGATAATAGACTATTTCATACAATATCAGGAGAAACACGTTGAGTATAGATTATATCGAGTATCATATATTTTTCATAAATCAACTAAATTTGGATTTGGATTAAAATTAATTACATAACATCAAGAATTGGTGACCACAATCATTATAATTTTAAACTCACATTTAAAGGAGGTGATATCATGTAGCATGAAGTACATTTCATCGCATAATGTGCAATTTCAATACCTCATAAAATTTACTATTGGAGTGATGAATGATCATCTAATGGGGTTTATTAATTATTATTCCATTTTAAACTATATAATAATTAACTAAAATATGTAATTAAATGTAAACATACCAACTTATTCTATCTCAAGACCATTGACGATGTGTCTATAATTACAAAAACTAAAAAAGTATCATAATTAACCTTGATCAGTCATAAATATTTTACAATTATTTAATTAATTTATATAATTATTTCAATTCCACATATTGTCCTTCATATTCCCATTCAATTAATAAATATAAATATTTATTTATTTAATTTTTTTAAAATGTGGATGGTTAAGGTTCAGTAATAATTCTTCAATTGGTGAGGGAAATATTATTTTTGTAAAATAGTTATTAGTAAATGGTTTATAGTAATCATTTAATTATCATAATAAAATATTTAATGGTCTATCTTTAAGGGTCAACATATATTTTTTCGATATTCACTTGTATCGAGGAGCTATTAAACATGGTAGGAATTTCATATAATGTATGAATGGAATTATAAAAACTAGGGGTTTTCCCATTGATTTGTTTCTAATATTGGACATATAGAATCCTATTAATAAAATACATCCTCCATCAAAATAATATTCCATCTGTATATATTGTTCCTCAATATTAAATAAAATTATAATTAGTAATTTTTCTAAAAACAATGATACAACTTATAAGAACAGTGTGTAGTTCATGAAAAATTATGAGACATAAATATTAATATATTCCATTTACACTTTAATAAATAAACCAAAATTCAATAATATGATCCCCACACATTGTAAATAATAAAAAACATAATAAAACATTTTCTAGTAGTGGTGTCCTTTTGATTTTATTTATATACATCATTAAGGTCCCCTATGTGATCCCCGATAATCATAATAATATAAGTTAATTATGAATACAATTGAGGATTTATATTGTGACATAAAAAATTTGTCCATAAATTTTAAAAAACTTTCTAAGATATATTAGTTTTTATCTTCACATAATCAAGGTCTTTATGAAATTCATTATTTCTTCTATATATATTAAAATCACTTTACCTTTCTAAATATTGATGCAATATTGATGCAATATCATTCATTCATACTATATTTCATTATATATTAATTATACAAATTTAAAAGAATTAAAATGGCGCTTTTTATAATTACTATAAATATTGACCCCATTCAACCTCATAAAATAATATTTTTTATTAAAATTATTTCTAGTGAAATATTATTGAAATTTAATTCAATTTAATAAATATTAATTATTTATTTTAGATTATACTTAAATATTCTACTTGTTATATTAAAACATATATAATTCCCATTTAAAATCATTTATATACATGAATGTTATAATAGTGAAGATCATTTAATGAAATAAATTTATAAAAATCATGTAAGGAAAGAAATATAATATTAACATATATTATAAATAAATAAATATTATATAAACATATCATGTTGATAATTAGATTTTTTTAATAACTTATCTTTTTACAGACAAACGGATTCAGTTAAAAAACATATTCATTAATTTAATGAATTTGGAATGTCTTTATCATATATATAACAGAACTAAATCTTCTTTCCCAAAATTGAATTAATTTATTGATATGAAAAAATTCAACTAAATCTTTTAAGGTCTTGGATAACTATGATTGAGAACCGTTATGTATTTTTCTTAGTAGATGTTGTTCCAAAAAATTGAAAAAGAGAAGTATCCAAAAAAAGATCATTGACCCTATAGGAAAATTTATTATTCAAGGAAACAAGAATAAAAATATCATGTAAACACATAAATTTAGTATAGTACCATTTTAAATTAATATTTGATATTAATTAATGAATGAATTTGTAATCACCCTTTCTATGTGATTTATCATTTTGTAAATATTGAGCTAATCCTACCTATATAATAACACATCATTGGAATTTATTCATATACATTTATCTAAATAAAATTGAAATATATATTTTTTCCATAACATAAAAACGGAAATATACATTCTGGTTTTGTTCATTAAATTACGAACTATATATGATACACCTCTCACAAGATACAGCCCCAACATTAAGGTCAACATGTTTTTCATTACTCATCTAAGAAGTCTAATCATGATATATATTGAAAATGTTACCAATTATATGGATATACTCACATATTGGAACATACAATGTCAATTTAATTATATAATGTTTTTATGAATGGATTGGCATGATAAATATATGATATAAAATATCTCTAAGTTAGAACATCATTACATATTTTTTGAATAATTTTTACCCCCACATGATATTCAAATATAATATGATATTTTTCAAATTATTTTTTATTAATAATAGTAAATCGATTTAACAATATTTTCATTCAATATCAAGGTTCCCTATATAGTATAGAACTAATAAAATCCTTCTGTGTGATTAATATTATATGTAAATTATATATAAAATAATAAATAAATTATGTATATACGTAAAATATATTATGTATTTATAATTTGGAAATAATGTTTAGTAAATACATGAACATGAAATTGTAGTTACTTAGACACAAACTCCAACCTTTTCTTCCTATTTAATAGTTTCCAAAATGGTATAAATTATACTATTAGTGTGGATGTGATATGAAAAGAATCATATCCATACATATGATGTATATTTTAATAAAATTATAGGAATTATTAAAAAATTAGTAAATTTATTTGGAGTGTAATGAATGAAATATAATGATTATTTTAAATAATAATTTGTGGATGTGTCACTATGCTTGAAAAATGTGACATCCTCGACCAGCGAACCACTTATCCCATGACATGTTCCTAGTTATCCACTTGACCCCTAGACCCTCTACCCGTTTTCTAGGGGTTGTTGACAAGTAGAATGAGTGTAATGGTATATTAGTAGTTAAACTATAACCACATGTTATATTATATAATCGGTGTCAAAACAATATTAAATAGTGTAATCATAACTAGATAGAATGATACAACAAACAGTGGAAAAATAAAAACAAATAGATAATGTAATTATATAAATACCCAATAATATAATAAAAGCCTCATAGGCATTGTATAATATAGATATGCATTCATGTAATGATAGTACAAAATAGAATAGAAAATTGTAATCATGAAATCATATACACATGTTCAAAAGTATAGAAATTACAAATTTTTCTCCATAGAATCTAGAGCCTAAGCTTGATCCACTTCTCCAAAGCTCCATCTATGAAAAAGTGTCAATTATCAGATGAGTGTTGTTTTCATATATTTACACCTTTAGTAAAATAGTATCCTTAGGTTCTAGTGGTGGCCCATGTTGGTTGTTAGATAAATATCATTATGCCACCACCCATAGTGTCTATATTTAATATAAGTGAAGCTCATAGGTATATAATGTAAAAATAATGGATGGATGGAAAAAAGTATAGAATAAAAAATTACCCTCCCAGTCTGGTTCCAAAAGAAACATAGAGGTCCTATATACTTCTACTCAATTCTAGCTTGTTTGAATGTGTTATTGTGAATCTATATGTAAATTTATATTACTTATAACTAGAACCTAGTAATAATGGATCTCTTCCATACATTTATATGTATATATATAGTTGGCATTGGGTAAAAAATTTCTCCCACCCATAGGAAGTAATAAATAAATGTAGTAATGTTCCCGCCTATATTTAAGATAACGGAAAAGTAAGAATACTTCCCACCAACATTTAAATAATGGAACAAGGTAAGATTTCCACCCTTCAACCAGAAAGAGGATGGCCTAAGATAATATTTTTTTCCTCCCACATGTATGATAATTGAATGGGGAATGAATTCCTCTTTACCCCATGTAAATAATCTCAGGAAATAGGTCTTCCTCCCATCCACATATATATAATTGCAAAATCATAGAAATGTTATAGGAACCCAAATGTCCTATAATTTAAGACAAACCATATCACATTATTTCATGTTGATAAATCAATCCAAAGTTGCAATGAATTTATAATGAAACTCAAAATTGGTGTCTGACCATGACATCAATTAAAATCATTTAATTTAATTCATTTCATTTTATTGTTTCAAGCTATCAAATCCTAGAAATCCCATTAAATATAACCATCCCATTTTTCTATCCTTGCATGTTTATATACAATGGAACAAGCCAAGGGAAATATACCATCTCAAAATATCCATATGTTAAAATTGGAAATTTAAAAAATAAGATATCCAAACACCAATGAGGTTTGTTGGATTAATCAACAGACACATGAAATGATAGTAAATTCAATTTATACTCAAATTAAAATCTACAAACAATAATTTACATATTTGAAAAAAAGGGCCTAAAATATCCAATATGGGTGGAACATCCCTTGGTAAATCATCTAATGTATTGGAAATATCTAATTCCCAAAACAAGAGTCAATTATCCCATATAAAAACATTAGGGTAAATTATATATGATAGAAAAAAAGGATCTCGGTAAAGGATGGCCAATGAAACAATAAAATTATAAATGAAACAATGAAAACCAAAAAGGAAAACTATTTGACAACCTACCTTAGGTTTGTAGACAATGACATACTAAATGTCACCCTCATATTTGGAGTAGGTTTCAGTAGATAAAAATTTTAATCCAATGACCTAAAATTATGGTGAATGATCATACATAAAAATTCACAACATAAGGTTCTATTTAGTTAGGAAGGATAAGCACATGAGGATTGCCTTACTATAGGGGAACAGATTCTTCTTACAGATTGTGAAATGGTCAACGGACAAAGTAGTTATTGGTGATTGAAGGATGAAGTCATTTTAGTGATCAACATGTAGAATGATGGAGCACATATCCATATAAGGGAGGATAAAAAATCAGAACTTACAAGAAAAAGGGGTAAATGTTCATTTTTCAAAAAAAAGGGCCCTCACAGTTACTGTGCAAACTTTGACCAATATCTAAACACGCCATGCATAGAACACTACTTCATTGGGCACAGTGTGTAGTCCCTATGCATAGTTTAAATAATAGGTCATAGGCCATAAAAATGGGATTCGGACCCCCACTACAGCTATTGCATATCTGTGTGCCTAGTTCAAGAGCTTTCAAGCAAACCATGCAACCTAGACATCATTCCTTTCTTCGGATATCTAGGCTCCAAAAGTGCCCCATATTTTCCATTGACATTCTTATCTCATTTATAAGACTTAATTATGTCTATTTTAGAAAAAATAAATGAAAAACTAATTATTCGTAACTTTTTCAAATATTTGGTTCATTACATCCTCCCCTCCTTATAGAAACACATCCAAGAGTTTTCCTTCCAAAGGTGATGAGGTATTGTAAGAAAATATTTTCTTCCAGTAGATCATTCATTATCATCCCAATCCCATGTCATTTCTATTACCATTTCATGCTATAATATAACCCATAAAACTATAACAAACTTTTCTCATATTGTCTGCATGCTTCGATAAACATTACTAACTGTATAGTATTAGAAGGAATAATCAATATATTTCACAAACTCAACAGTATAAAATACATGAGATGGATCTTGTTGACATCAGCGAAGTTACGATACAAGAAAATAATATTTTATGGACCTGTATTTATGAGGAAGTTCCGACCAGTAAGACACTTGCTTGATCACACACAAAACCTCAATGGTTCCAATGAATGTTAGTTGTAGATTTTTGTGATTCCAAATATGTTTATTCCCCAACCAAGTTGATAATTTCAGGCAAGACTCATATCCTACATCGGAGTCAAGAGGTTTAAAATGTCTGTTAGCCTATGAATGATGTCTACATCGAGATGCCAAAATAGGATTTTGAAATATTTAAACCTACTCTGAAGTCTCATGTATGAGGTGTAGGTCAAGCAAAAAATACTTCCCTACCATTAACCAGTTAATAGGTGAGTGACACAGCCTTACATAAAATGATTCATATGGATACATATCAAAGATATCACATAATAATTTTATATATGAAATTATGATCAGGAGAATATGTTTCACTGAATAACCCCCAAAAACAAGAATGCATGAACGATGCATATCCTCAATAACCTAAATTATACACTCCTTATTTAAATATTTATGTGGGTGATAGGCCATGCTCAAATGAACATGTGTGCCCTAGGCCTTATAAAAACCCTTCTTAGCTATGGTGTGAAATGTGTGTCTTTATTGGAAGAAATATAATGAGGTGATTCATTAAGATGTAACACCTCCTTGATGTTGATTCATCCCAATTCATATAAATAAAATGTATCTCACACAACTGCAAAGTGGGTGACCTTTGTTAGATGGTCAACAAAAACCCACACTGTGTTGGTTCGATGAGGTTTTCTTGGTAAACCAATCCCAATGTCCATAAAAACTCATCTGATTTCCACTCAGGAATGGAGAATGGATGAAGAATCCCTACAAAATTCTATTGATCCTCATTATCCTTCTAACAGGTGGAAAACTGAGTGATGAAGGTGGTATTATCATCCTTCATACTGGGCCACTAATATAGATTCCTAAGATCTCGATGCCTTTTTGTATTACCAGGGTGAACATCCCTTATTGAGACGTGGAAACCCATAATCTAATCCTCTCTGTTATATATTGGGACCCATAGACACCCAAAAAACAAGAGACTATCATCCCCATTTATAGTACAAATATAATATGTATCATCTTATAAGAATCATTCTCATAGGATAGGGGAATCATGATCAAATATATGCCTCAACCAGACACTTTTTGATAGATTATAAGCTACCGATAATTCTAATTGAATTGTCCATATATGTTTCTCATGAACTTAAACATGAATCTCTGAGATGAATTCCATAAGAATCCATTTGATACAAGACTGTTGACCATCATGTTCCTGAGTCTTTCACCTCATAGCATTGGCTACTGATTTCCCTGTACCCAGTGTGTAAGAAACTTATATATCAATAAATTTCAATTACATGACCCACATATGATACCTAAGATTTAGATTATGTTGTTTCAAGATGTATTTGATATTTTTTTGGTCTATAAACACCCAAAACACTCTCCCAATAGATTATGTCTCCAATAATATAGTCAATGTGCAACAAAATCAATCTCAAGGTCATTTTTTGGGTAATTACACTAATGAGGACTCAATTTATCAGAAAAATACAAAATAACTCACTCATCCTACATCAAAACATCTCTATGACCAATACATGAAGCATCAAAATAAACTATATATTTCATGCATTTCACTAGAATAATTAGTATCAACACTAAATTAACTCTTCACTTCAACTCATGAATGGATTCTTAACATACTTCTGACCATTTTAATTTCAATCCATTGTTCATCAAACCAGTATGTAGTCCTCCAAGGCATGACAAATCCTGAATGAATCATCATTAGTATCCATAAAGCACCAAGAAACACTAGTTATCACATATGTTCATGGGTTTTTCCTATGAAACCACATTCCTTAAATTATCATGGCCAACAAAAACTATTGACTCTAAGATGATATGACCCATTAAGTTGACTATATTAATTTGTTGGTGAAATTTACTGATCTTAGAATATAGTTAATGATATCTCAATGTATTTAGTATGCTCTCATGATTATTTTAAAGGTCATGTTTAGAGTGAGAATATACTAAAATATCATCTATAAAAAAACCACTAATGAATCAAGATATGGGTGGATAAACTAGTTAATATGAGTCTTTAATCCCACGAGTGTGTTCATAATCTAAAAGAAATATCCAAGTACTCATAGAGATCATACCTACTCTGGAATGTTTTTTGAGGTAGGTTCGAATTCCTGACATGAAAATGTTGATAGTAAGACCACATATCTATCACTAAAAACAACTTTTCTCCTAGAATTTAATCAAAGTGGTCTTCCATCCTAGGTAAAAATTATCAATTCTTGATAGTCTGGTAACTCAGCTGATGGTAATCCACATAGATCCTAAGTGTACCATCTACTTTCTTGGAAATTTGGAAAGGTGATCCCCATCGTAAATTATTGGAATATATTAAACCTTTGAAATCTAGATCGTCCAACTATTTCAGGTGCACCAGACGCTCTTTTGGTTCTATCCTATATAGAGAAATGTTCATTGTTTTTTCTCCTAGAACATGATATATACTAAAATACACCTCTTATATTGAAGGTAGACTAGAGAAGTCATTAGGAAAAATTTCTACGTAGTTGTCCAATAAAAATGGGATATGGTGGGTTTTCACCCCTGTCATCAAGGTAAAAACATGAAATCTATGACGAAACGCAAACCAGATTCTACATCTCGGGTCATACTCATATTGTACTAACATGCCATTATATTTTATGCATGTTCATAATGTCTTATAGTGATGTAAATGTCACCCAATGATCATAGTAGTGAATATAAGATATGTTGGGGACTAACCATTCCATCTATTATATTAAATCAAAACCTATAATATCGAGAATGTACATGTTCCATCTGGAAAGATAATTGTCCATTTCAGTGGGTAATTCTAACTGTGGTGAATTCCCTCTGAACAGATACCTAAGGGTGTATCTAGCATCATGAAACCATAATAATACTCAACATCATATCGTAAACTCTTAGTTACTCTGTCAAAAATGAACAAGTGAGATATTCCTATATCAAACAATAAAGATAATAAAGTGGAAGCAACTAGTATAGTACTTCATAAAATAGTTGGTCTGACATTTTTATATAGTTTGGTAGGTATGAATTCATGTAATTAGATTGAACTATAGCCCTATGTTACCACCACACTTCCCTGATCAGGCCCTCTCTACTAGCACTGATAATCATATGACTAATTTCCTCTACCTTGACCAACACCTCTTCCAAATCAACTGGTAGTATTCCACCTACCTAACTATCATGTTCACATCCACCATGGTCTTGATCGAGGAGTATGTCAAGATCCTATATCACTATGAACTAAATGGAAATATTTGTAAGAAAGGTGGAGGTTACCCATACTTCCACACCATTTTCACTCAACTATATTCCGTGAAAATTTCTTCTTGTAGTTCTCTTGTGGTTTGCAATGGTGAAAATTGGGGAACCACTAGTGGAAGAAGCCTAACTACCACCACTCTTGTGAAATTCCATGAAATGTCACTTTTAGATAGGTTAATATCTATTAGAATATTTTTGTGCTACACTAGCCTTGATTTCACCACTAAAATATCTCATATTTTATTAAATAATTAGGTCATTCATGAATGTTTCTCAAAAACTTTTCACATTGAAATTTTTTTCCTTCTACCGGATTGTTTAACAAAGCCCATCCCAAAATTTTATAGTAGTCATAAGGTAATTAGTATCTTTATAAGGAGTAAAAAAATTTATAAAATTAACATAGGAAGAGATATCCATAACTAAAATGATCCCATGTTGTAGATTCATAGACTCTTGAGATCTATCAGCCCTCAGAGTCTGGGGAATGAAGTAGATGTAGAAGACCATCTATAATTTGGGTCAAACCATCTATCTATGTTATCCTACCCAAGGGATATAATCCCAAAAACCAATGGATGAGTCTCGTATCATGTAAGAAGCTAGCTTGACATTCTGATCTAGATGAATCTCGTTGTGATCTAAGATTTAAAGGATCTCCCTGATCTAACACTAATTAACAAATGTTCCTCCATCCCTTGAGAATATAGGTGGAGGATGATTCTAAAACTTGCGATTCAAGTCATCCATGCATTAGGATGGTACCACATGTCCTTGCATATTATACATCATACCCAAGAAACTCTATCAAAATTGGGCATCAGTTCCCATCTCAGGTATAAGAGGATGAACCATAGATGTATACACTAGAAGATCAAATACCGCCTATAGGCCATCCACCGAGAATACACGATTATCACCTTCTTTATGGAACATGACTCAATGACATTTTTTCAGTAAAATGCTACATTGAAAAATGAAGATCTCATATGGGATTTAAACATATCTGAGGATTTCATTTAGGAAAGTAGTACATGTACTAAAGAATTTATATAAGAACGAACATGAAACTTCATGCATCAAATGATTGAACTAAATTTTAGAAGAGGTTATAACCTTAAACAGAAAATATATCACCCACTACCCACTACTATGTTCTGGTGTGAGTTATGTTTCTATTTTGGGCATGTGCAATCGTCGGTTCTGATGTTAAAAGTTAATTAAAATGATAAAATCCAACTATAAGTCCATTAAAAACCCATAAAGTCCCATAAAACTTATGATTCAAAAGAAGAAACTCACATGGACATAATTTTCATTTAAATTAGCTTTATACATGAGAATATATCATTACTAAAATGTCTTAGCTAGCTGTAATTCCATTTTCCAATCAATAAGGGACCATAATCCTTATAAACCAAATAGTGGTGGGAGGCTATCCTTGGGGAGGGGGTAGGGGGGTATCCAGGTGTGGGGTTGTCCGGGGTGTGGTTGTGTCTAGGGGGTGGGGGGTTTTCTAGGGTTATGGTGGGGGGCTATCCATGGTGATGTCCAGGGGGTTGGGGGCTTTCAAGGGGGTGGGGGTGTCCAGAGGGTGGGGGTGTCTGGGGGGTGTGGTGGTGTCCTGTGGGTGGGGGTCCAGTATGTTGGGGGAATGTCCAAAGGGTTTTCGGTGGTGTCCAGGGGGTGGGGTGGATGTCCATGGGGGTGGGGGAGTCCAGTGGTGGGGTTGTACAAGTGGTGGGGTGGTGTCAAGGGGGGTGGGGGTCGTCCAGGGGGTGAGTGGTCATCCAGGGGGTGGGTCCATCTAGCGGGGTTGGGGGCTATACATGGTGGTGGTGGAGGCGGGGGGGGGGGGGGTGTTCATCGGTGTGTCTAGAGGGGGGGGGGCATTAATGGTTTTAATTGAATGAATTTCAAGGATTTTAAGATCATTGGTATTTTTAAAATGTTTTTGATATAGTGTTTATTTCAATAGTATGTGTTCATTATAGAAAAATGAATTATTTTGGTGTGTATGGTTGGAAGGGGGTTTCATGTATGTTAGTTGTTGTTTTCAATTAAAATTTTGTCCATTTTAATCAAAAGAGATAAACATTGAGTGATACCGGCCACACCGTGCCTCATATAGAGGCAGGGTTGACTCATACACATCAAAATGACTCATGGATCTTTCTCCTAATGTATCAACACAATCTGAATGTGTTTGGTCTTATTTCCATACATTAGAAGTGGTTTTCACATAAAATTTTGTCCATTTTTTACAAAATAGAGACACTTTGAGTGATACCGGCCACACAGTGCCTCATATTGAGGTAGGGTTGACTCATACACGTAAAAAATGACCCATCAGTTATTCTCATAAAGAATCAACACAATCAAAATGTTTTTGATTGTATTTTGGTACATTAGTTGTTGTTTTCACTTAAAATTTGGTCGATTGTAAACAAAAGAGATACACTTTGAGTGATACCGGCCACACTGGGGCTCAGATTGAAGAGGGGTTGACTCGTACACATCTCACATAACCCATGGATCTTCCTCCTAAATTATCAGCAATATAAAAATGTTTTTTCTAGATTTCTGTACTTCAGTTGTTGATTTCCCTTCAAATTCTGTATATTTTAAACAAAAGAGAAACACTTTGAGAGATATCGGCCACACCATGCCTCATGTGGAGGTAGGTTTGACTCTTAAACGTCACAAATGACCCATGGATCGTTCTCCTAATGTATCATCACAATATTAACACATTTTTTTGGTTTTTAGTACATCAATTTTTGTTTTCATAAAAAAAATTCTACAATTTAAACATAAGATATACACTTTGAGCGATACCAGCCACACTGTGCCTCAAATTGAGGTGTGGCTAACTCATAAATGTCAAAAATGACCCATGGATAGTTATCCTAAAGTATAAACACAATCCAATTTCATTTTTTTGGATATTTGTACGTCTAATTTTATTTTCATTTAAAATTCTATCCATTTTAATCAAAAGAGAGACATTATGAGTGATACCGGCAACTCCATGCCTTTGATTGAGGATTGGTTGACTCATAAAAGTCACACATGAACCATGTATCATTCTCTAAAGTATCAACAATTCCTAATGCATTGTTCATTTTTGGGTACATTAGTTTTTTTCTTCACTTGAAATTCTGTCCATTTTAAACAAAAGAGAGACTCATTGAGTGATACCGGCCACACCCTTCCTCAAATTGATGAGGGATTGAATCATACAAGTCACAAATTTCTCATAGATTTTTATACTAAATTATCAAGTCAATATGAATTTTTTTTGTTATATTTTCGTACGTCATTTGTTGTTTTCAAATCAAATTTGGTCAATTATAAAAAAAATAGAGATACTTTGAGTGATACCAGCCACACCGTGCCTCGAATGGTGGTGATGTTAACATGTACACCTCACACATGAACCATGGATAGCTCTAATAAAATATCAACAATATAAGAATGCATTTGGTCATATTTAAGTACATGAATTGTTGTTTTCACATAAAACTATATCCATTTTAAACAAAAAAGAGACACATTGAGTGATACCGGCCACATAGTGCCTCAGATTTAAGCGGGGTTTACTCGTACATGTCGAACATGGCCTGTGGATTTTTATACTAATGTATAAACACAATCTGAATGTGTTTGGTCAGTTTTCTATATGTTATTTGTAGTTTCCACTTACAAATATGTCCATTTTAAACAAAAGAGAGAAACATTGAGTGATACTAACCATACCATGCCTCAGATTGAGGTAGGGTTGAATCTTACATGTTCGACATGACCAATGGATTGTTATCCTAGAGTATCAATACAATTTGAATGTTTTTGAAAAAATATGAAGGTATTTTGGAGATTTTACTGGATATTGAGAGAATTGTTCTGCCTCGATGTTAGGTTCACCAGAACGTGAAGACGTCATTATCTGAAAATGTGGTTGAAAATTTAATTTAGATTACATAAATTAATTAATGATAAGATAATAACATGAGATAGAAATATCTATATTACAAACCAAATATAACATGTTTATTGAACTCTCTTTCTTTTTTCAAAGGCGGATGGGATTTGAAACCTCTATCGATTATCCAGATCCCTTCATTGTGGACTCCTCTAACATAAAAAACATCATTTATATTGGTGCTTTCATGAAATGATTCCGACATACCACTGAAAGGATTGTCCTGGCCTGAATTTTTATCAGACCCTTTAGTATTTTTGGATGATAACAGAATAATCGACCATATTCAGTGTGTGGGATCTGGAACATAAAATACTTGTACCATTTGTGATTCCATTATAAACTATTATTATTTGAACCATTCTTTACAAAAAATCAACTTTCACAAATCCCAATTCATTTATTTTATCACCATTATTGTTATCAGCACATTTTCATTGAATAAATTGGCAATTGGAATGTCATATAATCCAACTCCCATATTTGTTTGATAATTTAAAATTATGACATATTCACAAAAATTGGATTTTAATCCTTACTACCAGAAACATGCATTGCTTCAGCCACACGTGTAACTCCACTATTTTGAATGGAACGATCTTCATCATGTTCATCTTTATAGAATGTATAATCATTAATTACATAACCACTATATTAAAATACATACAGACTTGGTCTGACGGCTAGCCATCGATGTCATTCTGAATTTGAATTCTAATTTTTAGCTAACTCTTTAAAAATATGGTCTTGAAACATTCTTATAAATTGGTGATTATGTGTGTTTGATATCTATATTTCAAACCTGAATGGATTAAACTGCCTAAGAATTTCATTTTGGGTTTCAATATATGGAGCAACCACCCAAATATTATGGAAAACATAAAGGTGGGTCTGCTCCTACTCGGTAATATTGATTGTCACAACATCTCTTTTGGAAATTCTCTCTCCCTCAATGCATCCAGTGTGATGAGAGTTAGGTAGAACAATGCTTTCCACATCATATAATCCATCATTATAGCATTCAGTGTATTCCTCAACAATATATAACTATACAATACAACCCTCTGGCTGACTTCGATTTTTGACATACCCTTTCAAAATATTCCTATATCATTCGATGGGATACATCCATTTATAGTGAGAAGGACCACAATGTTGAATCTCTCTCACAAAGTGAACCATCAAATGAAACATCATACCAACGATTGATGGAGGGAAGAACATTTATAATTCACATAATATGATGACAATTTCTCTTTCCATACCTTGAAATTCTGGTTGGTATAAAACATTGTTGCATATTTAATTCAAAAAGAAACAATGTTTGGTTAATGTATGATGAACATTCATGGAATAAATGAAAAGTAACGATATATGAATTTAATTATGAATCAAAACATGGTTGTCATGTGATTTCAAACCTTTTAAATTCAAATCATTCGTTGACACAATGTTCTTGTTATATGATGAATACTTATCTAGAACCATTACATCATTGAAGAAGTTTCAAAACTGATATCTCACTTCCCTGGAAAGAGTGTAAGAAGCTGGACGAAGAAACATTAGATTTTCAACCTTCATGAGAGCCAACTTTTCTGGAATTCTCATGTAAACCATTTCCAAATTTTCCTTAATTCCACCGTTTGTTTTTTCATGGTCATTTAGCAATGTTTTGAAAACATGGGCACATGCAATTTGTTTACACATGCATCATATCAGTAAAATGTCTGATGTACTGAAAATTATAGTATGGTAATTCAATAAAAAACTGATCCCTTTATCCAATCAATTTTTTGTATGGTTTTTCGAAAAAGGTTTACCAAATATAGTGTTCACCTATTTTACTCTCTCAAATAGTAGATCACCTGTTAGTAGACATGGTGTTGTCAGTTGTTCTGAACATCCATTGAATGATTTCATCGAAGATTGATACGTATGCAATCGAGGTAGAAATCTATGATGACCTAGAAACATAGATTTCGATGAATGTTTCAACCTAATGGATTCTGTATATTTTTCACACATGAGACACCATTGAGTTCCTTAAATTCTATAGCCGGATGAGTTTTCATAAGTAGGGAAATCATTTATCGTCCCATACAACGTCGTTCTAAATGTGATGTATACCCTTTTACTAGCATAATACAACATAACACATGAATCCAATAATAAAATCAAATTTTTGATCGAAGGATCCAAATAAAACTCAATATCATTACATGGTTTTTTTATCCTAATATTAGCATAGATAACACGATGAATTTCCATTTCATGCCAAACTAGGGTGGAAAGATATAATTTACCTAAATAAAAGGCCATGTACTATGAGGGGTGGTTTTAAAACCAAAAAGATTCACTCCATCTGTAGAAAATGCCATATGAAGGTTTCCTGGCTCATTTCCAAATTCAGGATACTCATGATCAATTTTCTTCCTTTTAGGAGAGCCATATGGGGGATGTAACTTCCCATAATTATTTCTTTTCTCTACATTCCATGACAATTTCCTTTTAGTTTTTCCACTTCATATAGATGCCTAAACCATGGATTTATTCGAAAGTACCATAAAAATTTTGTGTGTCTAGATTCTTCTTTCTAGAATCAGGAAGCACCACACTTTGGGAATTATGTAAGGTTTATTTCTCCTTTCAAAACAATATACACTCTTTTGGGTAGGCATGTATTCTTTCAAAAATCATACCCCTTGAGTGTATCATTCGTTTAGCTTCATATATCCAGATTGGGAGCTCATTATCTTTCATGATCATGTCATTAAATAGGGAATAAGTTCATTAAAACTGAAATCACACCATATGTTTACTTGTTTAAATTTATACAACATCAGTACAGCTGAAAATGATGTATATATTTGTGAAAGCAGCATACAATGGCATTTTTGCACAACTCTTTATCTTCTGAAACAATTTTTGGCAATCACAGTGTCCATCTACAATTGTCCTTGTCATTTCCTCAATACGATTGTCATCATCATTAACATCTTTAATCACATACTCCATACGGTCTTCGTCATTATACATATTCTTAATGATTGATGATCTATAAAACATTGTTTTATCCCAACTAGTTACTACATTATCTTTTTATCCATGTTCATTCCAACATTTATAACACTATTATATTCTATGACATATAAATTGTTCCTCCAACTCCTCTGGATTAATTATTCAAGAATAAAAATAACAGAAACGCTGACAAAGGATTTGAGAATGATCCTTTTTGTGATCCTTTTTAATCTTGTTGAAATATTTCACTCCATTCACATACTCTATGGTCAATCGATTAGCATTCATCCCATCATTATTCATCCCCATCACATATGACTCTGAAATATTACTATTTACTATTCAAATAAAAAAAACAAGACATCCAAATATATTAGAAGTAAAACAATTATAAAAATAGAGATTAATAGATCCTAACCATTACCAATAATGATTTGAAAATAAATAGAACTAGGATAGACCCCCCATCAAAATTAACAAACTTTCCACCCCCTTACCAATAGGTAGTGAAACCACCACCCTTGAAGTAAAACATTAAACATCCTATTAACCACACCTACCAGCCACATCATTCATAATAAAATAACAACATTAAACAACCCAAAACTAGTGTCCAAACTCAAATAAAATGAAAAGAAACATATAATTTTTGATTTTAAAATTAATAATGTAGATACATTTCAAAACGAAAAGGGGATTGTGGGGGAGACAAATAACCTTGGTTTATCCAAAAATTAATATGGAATATCATATGTTTTGTTACCCAAATTTACATCAGATATAGAAAAGTGATGTTAGTGAACATAAATTATATAATGAAAATATACAGGATATGAAATAACTCTCCCTCACCTTACCAAAACATGAAACTAATATCCATAGATGTGACATATGACAATTCTATAAAAAATCACATTCCCATACAAAGTTATAAACAACAATCCCTTAGTGTTAAAAAACTAACACATGAGGGAGAAGGACCACATCGACAATCCCTATCCAAAACTCAAACCTCCTCTCAATCCTCCTCTCACTAACTATTAATACATTACATAATATTAACAACTACAATAAATAAATTATTTCCCAAAAGCATGACCTTTAGATTAGAAAAATTCCCAATAATTTAGGTAAAATAGAAATATGGTTCCTTTATTCCTTATAAATCATTAAATTTGGAAAAACACACTAAATAACTCAATAAAATTCATATTTTCATAGGAATTTTATGTTAATGAAAGATAATTAATTCTATTGATAATAATTATAAAAGATCATTTGGTATCAATTGAAAGAGGGTATTGGTTATTAAATGAATGTGGTTAATAAATCAGGACATAATCATGCTTAGACTCTCAAACTAAACTCACCACATCCCAAAACATTATCTACTAAAACATGACCATCCAACTACATAGAACTAATCCATAATGAATATTATCATAAGAACAAAATGAAATAGACGGGGGTGAGTGGAGATATCACCAAAGATAAAAGATGGGATGTCGAGAGTCCAACCGTGTCGATAGGAATCCCAAACACTTGAAGTATGGTTTATGGGGAGTAGGGTCTAGCTGGGAAGAGTAGATGTATGGTTTTCGGAGAGGACGATCGATATAAGTTGAGGATATGGAGTAGGGCTATCGACGAAAGTATAAGTTAGTGGCGACCGAGTAGGTCAGTGGCGAAGTAGGGTAGCAAAGGCTGAGTAGGGAAGTGATGGCAGAGAAGTGCAAGCGGCAGCGGAGTAGGGCCGTAGTGGAGAAGAAGCTCTAGCAGGGGAGTAGGGCAGCATTGGCGGAGTCGGGTATTGGCGGCGAAGTAGCTACTGAAAAAGAGAAGATATGGGGGAAAAGGGGAGTTGTCAAAGGGGTAAATTCCCATAAGGGATTGAGGGTACGATGAATAGAGGTCATTGTGCACCATTTTTTATAAAATTAGACTGTGGTTTTATTAGCGCAAAAAAATCAACGATAAAGGGTTCCTCTATCAGTGCTTTTCTACCACTAATAAAGGGTTCCCTTTATTAGTGCTAGAAACCCGCTGATACAGATAAACCTTTATTAGTGCTAAATATTGTTGCTGGTAAAGTGTTACATTATTAGTGCTTTTAAATGTCATCGATTAAGAGTTACCTTTATCAGCACTTTTCTCTTAGAAATGATAAAAGGTAGCGCTTCCCTTTCCTATTTTTGTAGTAGTTACCCACATGTAAGATAATAGTATGCTTCCCTATCACCTATAAATTATGCAACAAGATAAAATTTCTTCTAGCCCAACGGAATATATCCCCCCATCCATATAGAGTATATAGTAATTCACATGTAATATAAATTAATGCAAACCATCTAGCCTTATTTCATGTTTATCAAAAATAATCAACTCATTTATAATAAAACCAAAAATAGGGGAATGAGAATGACACTCCTTTCCAACATTTGATTAATGGAATTTTATTTTTAAGGGTTCCAGCTATATCATCCGAGAAGTCCCATTCAAGAAAACCACACAATTTTCCAAACATGTATGGTTTATCTATAAGGTCACAATCCAAGGTAAAAAGTAATCTTCACAGATACACAAGGTTAAATTGGAAATTCCAAGCGTAAGAGGTCTGAAAACCCATGGTGTATCATGGATTAGTCAAAAAACACATGAAATGTTAGTCAATTATTATTAATCTCAAACTGAAATATAAAAACCATAATTAAAATTTTGGGAAAATATCCCTAAATTGGACAATTTGGGCAGATCACCCCTTAGGTTCACATATAATGTACAGGTGTTCCCTAATCCCATAAAAAAGAGTAAACTATTCTATGTCATCACATTAGGCTAAATTATACTTGATGGAATCAACATAATACAAAATATCAACAATGGTTGGCCCACATCACAATGATATTGCATACGAAACGATCTAAACATAAAAGGAAAACAATTTGACGAACTTTTATAGGTTTGTAGATTATGATTCTCTAGATACAAACCTCATATTAGATGTAGGATGGATTAGATCTATTTTTATATCCAATACGATAAATATTGGTTAAATGAGTCTACTTCTATAAAGCACAATAGTTGGATAGATTTAGTGACGAAGGAGGATCAGGCTATTTTAACCTTACTTTAGGGACTTGATGCTTCCGATGGATCAAGCAATTGTATCCAGATGAATTATTTAATGGTGATTAAAGTTGAAAGGGTATTGAGGGCTCGGTATGAGAAACGAAGTAGGATCATCATGAAAAATGGAGGATAAAAACAAAATTAGTACTTAAAAGAAGAGGGGGGAAATGTCATTTTTTCTCAAAACCAGGCATGCATTGATACTGTGCACATTTTGGCCATACCTTTCACACACCATGCATAGCTCAGTACTTCACTAGGTACACCACATGGACTCTATTCATATTTTTGAGAATAGAGTGTAGACCATGATGATGGGCTCTGGACCAATATTGAATTAGTTTCATGGATGTACGCCTGGGTCCCATGGTTGTAGAACATTCATGTGGCCAAGCATGCATTCCACTTTTCGATGCTTCGGGCTTCAATAGTGGTCCATACACACATGTGACCTCCATATATTGTCTAGAATAATTTATTAGGTCTATTTTAGATACCCAAATATTAAAAATAATGATATGTACCTTGGTCAATGATTCAGGTCATTACAAAAAAATCCAGCACTCCAAATAGAAATCATAATATCGAGTTGATAAATATTATAAATTATAGAAATATTATCCTAATGGAAATTTATAATGGAAAGGATCATAACACCAACAGTTTTATTTGATCATAGAAAATATTAGGGATATTTTAAAAATATCATGTAGTTTTATTTCCATCTTATGATATTAAAAATATTCTTCCATTGAAAAGATATTTTGATATATTTGATGTAGTGGGTGATGAAAAATTTCTTAAAGGTTCTCTAGAAAAATATGTTATTACATAAATAATCATAATTTTGAGGATAAATAGAGAAATTAATTATAATATTATGAGTTATATATTGAGTTTATAATAAAGGGTTTCAGATGATATAGTTTTTAATGACTATTGTATAATATGAGTGATTATTAAGCAATTTATTGTTGGATAATTTTTTTAATGTTTGGGAGTTGGCTTTCAATGGAATGTATTAAATAACATAAAATATCTCTTTTAACTATATGAATTGAGTAATACTACTTATTTTTTTGAACTGATAAACATATTTTATTTATTGAATATTAAATTATTAATTTAAATTTTGGTAGATTTGGATATATATCAATTTTATCTTCCACCATTTAGTGGATTATATAATGATGTAATCTAGTCCGGTGATCTGAAATGAGATACTTGATTTTATTTTATATTTTATATGAAATTTTATTAACATAAATTTATTCTCAAATTTTTATGAATTCTATAATAAAGAATGTAAATGCTTTTGTAATATTTATGATGATACAATAATATAGTGGTTCATGTGAGTTGAACAATAATATTTAATTATTATTGTAGGAAAAAAAATATATTATTCCATTTGTTATATCATAATAATTTTATCTATAAAAAATATTATTTTAATGATGAAATTAAAAAATAAGGAGATAAATGATTTTATAGTTTTCATGGTGTCAAATATCATAATATTATCATGTAAAATAGTGTTTATATGTTGTATGACATATTTTTTGTGAGCTCCATTAGATTACAATGATATTTAAAGCTCACATATTATATAAAATTATAAGGGTGGTTCCTTATTTTTTTCAATTACATTCATTTTTATTTTTGTGATAATAATATTTTAATATGAGGGGAATATATGTAATACTAATTTTGTTTTTTGGAGAATGTCATTTCTTATAAATATTATTTACCCCATGATTTGATTCCTTTGAATTTTGAGTTTATAAAATTATTAAACTTGTCTTTAGTCTAGTATAATAAAAAATCATTTTAATTATACAAGGTTACATGAATTACTTTTCATGAATAAGGAACAATAGTATGAAAATGATTTTTTAAATTTTCCATTAAATAAAAATATAGATATATTGAATTTATATTGATAAAAATTTCCTTTATTTTTCAAATTAATTTTATTTTATCACCATGGTAATCATGAGAGTGATTAGTCTATAAATAATTATGTTATTATATCAGTAACCATAGTAAATAACGATTTTTGAGGGGATTTATGAAGAGTGGGATAAAAAAATAATGAATAGAACCAAAATACATATCATATGTATGAGATTAAAGCTTAATTTTTTATATTAACTGATAAAAAATATGTATTATTTTAAAAAAAATTAATAGAAAATCAAATTTTTTTAGAACAATTATCATTAACAATATTTTTAGTTTATTTGTAATTCATTATTGTGCATAAATTTAAAAATTTATGTTTTGATTATTCAAAATTAAAATAAAAATTAATCTAAATAGAATTTTTTTTCAAAATTTATAGTTCTATTGAATAAATATTGGGATTTGGCTAATCTAACCACACTACTTCCCATAAACAATGTATTGTGTAGTGACTGTATACAACATAATTTCATATATCTTTGAAAATGTTTATTGAATAATAATTTTATATAAAAAAATGAACCTACAACCATATTTCAAAAAAAATTGAACCCACAACCATATTGATGGAACCCTCAGGATGGTTATTTTGATAATTTATAAAAATAATAGGAAAGTATTAAAAGAAACATGATAAAATTGATGTATAATTTATGACATAGATATTTCATGAGTAGGGTATCTTAATAGTTTATTGTGTTAGTTTATAGGATCCCATATCAAGTCTAGTAATAGTGTGATTTGTTAGGTTTAAAAAATATTTTTTAGTACTGTAAGATGATACAATGAATAATTTTATTTTAATGATTAAATAAATTAATCTAATATAGGATAGAATTCCTACAAAAATATCGTTAAATATTCAATCATGTTGTAGAGTCCCCAAGAGTCATTATTATATAGATGAAAATAAGAAAATGAAATTATTATTCTCCCCCATATAAAAGGTAGGAGATCGATATCTATTTATACATGTGAGTATGAAAATGTTTCTAACTAATTAAAAAAGATATGGATATGGATGAATGGGTGTTATAAATATGCAGATTAAATAAGAGCATAACTTATTTCTAAACCACATTTATTCCAACATACTGCCAGATTGATCTTCTATTTCACTCTAAAAAAGTTTAAAAACATTTACCCGTTGACCTTTTTAGACAAATAAATATTCCAATTTTTATACTGACTCCATTTTTTTATATTCCAATTTCATTTGAGGTCATTTAATGAATTTTTTTAAAATTTAAATATTTACAAATAGATTCTAAAATATTATTTTTGTACACCATTTCTTCCATTATATCGCAATATTTCAGGGATATTCCATTTAGTATTATTATGGTAAACATTTCTCCACGTTAATTATATGTACATGTATAGAGAAACTGTATAATGAAAATTGACTAATTTTAAATTCCCAGGGATCTACTGATGGTTCAAAAAACATAAACATTATTATTAATATTCTTGTTGATCATTGAATCATCACAATATATGGAATTTTTTTCGTTTGTTTACATAAAACAGAGACCTAAATATTTTAATGGTTTTACTAGTTAATATTATATAAATTATTTTTAGGATAACGAACTATCATTACTAAAATTTAATATTATTTTTTTAATTCATTTCAATAATTCAATGTGAAAATTCAAAAATAATCTCTTATTCTATACTATAAAACAGTAGTGTTCTAGGAAGTTTGATTGTTGTTATATAAGGGTTACCTAATTTATCATCACATTGAATCATGGGGTATAAATTTTTTTAATGAATATAGTATAGTATCATGATTTTATGAAATGGAATATTTATAATTATACATAATAAATATTTTCACTCTCATGAGATGATAATTTTGATTATACATAAACTTACATATCATCATATTAATTCATGATAATTTTTGATATATTCATGGATATCATAATGTGATTGTTAGTTTTATTTTATTATTGTTTTAGAGATTAGAGAGTTGATGATATATTCTTATTCTTCTTATATTTTATCTTATGAATCAGAATTGTCTGATTATTTATCTTTATTTTCTTTAAAGTATATCATCATTTTAAAAAAATCATTTGGAAATATTCACATTATTCTAAAACATGATCATAATTATAGTTTTTAGGAGTTAGGATTATATCTATCATAGTGCCTATTACACATCATTTTATTTCATTGATATAGAGGTTTTCCACAAAAAAAACATTAGAATATTTTTGTTAACCAATTAATTAGAGTCCCCTGGTGGAGAAATGGTACCCCAAAATAGAATTATGGTACCCCTTAACTACTACTTTAGCAGAATGGTCATAATACCTTTACCGTATTTTATATTTTTGTCATATTTATAATTAAAGATTGTAATAAATCCCTTTAAATTTGGTTAATGGATGGATTGGGAAATAATTCTTTTTACATGTCATCATTATCTTTTATATTAAGATATATATTTATTTTAGTGAAATTTTTTGGTATTTTTATTATAGATAAAAACTGTTAGACATTGATATACAAACACAATTAATGAGCTAGTTTTTCTGTGTGATTCCTTGGGAGGCCTTGAGAATGATATATTATCATACATGGTATTTTATAAATTTTAGCACAATAGTGGTATATAATTTTGAATCTATGTTAATTTATTGTGATATTTAATTCTCTTATTATTAAACAAGCATGAACTTGTCTTCAGAAATCATCAACATGTGGGATGTCCTACTGGTTCATATTAACCACCAACATAAGGGAGAATTTACAAAGATTTTATCTTGGTTGTGAAGCTATATGATTTTTTGAATGATTATGTGGTTTTCATATAGTGAGTGTTATTATATGATTGATATGTTTTAAGAATGATCTATGAGACCATCATAGTCGAGATGTATAATTTTTTTAATTAAGGAATATCTTAAATATTTCTATTATATGGGAATGCATTCTATCATAAACATATATTTCTAGTCATCATATATTAAAATTATTAATCTATTTTTTATCTCATAAAAGGTTACGTGATATTTATATATATTGATTCGTGTATTAAATTTTCATGGTGTGTTTTTATAATATATTTTTATATATATTTATTATTTTTCATTCTAGATTCATGGTATAATGCATCCCATTTTGTGTTTCCATACCTTTCTCTAGTAAAAAACACATTCTATACTATAACTATTTTTAGGGAGGTACACAAGTTATTATCCCTATCCCAAATAATTTCTATACAATTGTGGATTATACAAATATTTCATATCAAATGTTTCCATTTATTAAATTATTTCAAGATGTATTCAATGTTTTTTTATATAATAAGAATGATATATACTATGTTTTGGTGGGAATGTGAAAACAATTTAAATGTTTCTTATAATGAAACTAAAACTAAAACATTATTTATTATTTGTATGACAATATATTAATAAAAAACTATGATGTAAATTATATAAATGATATGGATGAAACAAAAGAACTATATTACTTATTTATTTTAAATAGTGAATGGACCTCAAATTATTTAAAAATTAAATAATTGTTTTTTGTATAAATGATATAAATTTGATTGAGAAAAATTTGTTAGTATTATAAATCACACACATACATTAAAAAATTATATTAATAGATATTTCTTTGAATTTGATTTTTTAGAAACATCGCTTATCTTCTTAAAAAATGTTAAATTAATGTATTGTTTTGATCAATTATAAAAAATGTGGATGTAAAATTGAAAAAATATATAAATTAAGAGAATTAGATAAATAATAAATATATTAATTGATAAAAATATACACATTAAATCACAAATAATGAATATTTTTTAGATGACTCCAATCTTATAATAACAAAATTTTTAAACATTTGAAGATATAATAAAAGATTATAATTTTTAATACCCAAAAATATGAACATGATCAAATTAAAAAAAATTATTATATGAGATATTGTGAAAACAAAATCTGAATATAGTTACCTTGGCACAAAATGGATGTTGAGAATACTATTGATGAACATAAAAATCCATTGTGATACAAAAAAAGACTTATATATAATGGATATAGCTGATTGAATGTGTTAATATAGATATAAATTTATCATTGAAGTCAATTATTGAAATAATTTATTGGGTAATTGCTAAAAAAATATGACACATAATATCTCAATTGTATGATTATATAATATTCGCAAATGGGGTTTTCGTTGATTGGTATTTCAATGAACTACTACTAGCATTACAACTCAATGATTTCAAAAAAAAATTCCATCTGAATAAAACTTTTATATATCATGGGCCATGGTCCATATAGTTGGTATCCCTAAATATATAAATAACTGAATATGGTAAAATTATATGTTGGTGTTTTAACCAATATATATATATATATATATATATAAAAGGAATGAAGGTGGTAGAATTTATACTACATGTAATTTTTGACGATTCCATATTTGTGGGAATAAAAAATTATACTTGAATGTAGTTACCAAAATTGATGAGAATATTATATTTTTTATATAGTTTGTTATAACACATGCGGTGCATATTTAATTTTTTGTTTTCCATTAGTTATTTCAATTATTGTTTATTAATTATATATCGAACCAGTAAGCATGTTTGAAATTGACCATGATTTATGTCTAATATAGAATTTTGAGGTTCAATGAAGTATTATTTGATATTCCACTCACTACCATGAATTACCCTTGAGTGATGATTTTTGTTATGTAGATGATATTTTATTTATGTGAGTTAATTAGTGAAAAAACATGAATTGCTGATTGATATAACCTATATAAAAACTATTATAAATTATTTTTTCAAAATTTTAATCACATGATGAATAATTTAGGATGGTTCATTAATGAAGGAAGAATTCCAATAAAAAAGGGTATGACTTGTATATAAGTAACTTTTAGTTTCCATATCACTATTTCTGAACTGATTGTGAATTAAAGTGGATTGTTTTTTAATGTTATGGGTATTTATTTAATCTCTCTAGAGGTAGGCTATTAAGGTATGGATATTATAACAACCCTGTTGATTATTAAACATTAATTCATGATTTATTCCAGAAAATTAATCATTATATAGATCCTATAAGATCAATATGTATACTATCTTTTTTTACTAGGTAAATATAAGAAAACTATAAATATTTGATATTTCAACGTAATTAAAAAATTCTTTAACATTCATCAAAAATTCCACAGCATTTGAAACTACATGGGATAACCTGGAGACATACATTATAAATTTTTGATATATATAGATCATTATAGGAATAATTATGGAATAATTTGAAAAATTATGTCAAATAGGAATAACAATGTTGAATAAAAGGTGTGTGAATATTAAAAATATTTAATAAGTAATTTTATAAAATGATAGTCATAACATTGTAAATGTGGAAAAAACATAAACCAATCCAACATAAACATATGTCAAGGATTACCGCTAATGATTTTGATGAAAATATTACCATAAAGGAATTAGGTTTATTCCTTTTACCATAATGATGTTTCCTACGAAAAAATGTTACCCAATTCATGGGAGGGATATATAATTATTGGAACACCCATCACATTAATTTAATTTTCATGCTAATATGTTCCAAATAGATCTAAAAATATATATTCATTCATCATCATATTTTATTACAAGATAATGGTTTGTGTAATATAATTTTTATGTCCCATGAGAAATATGTGTATGTTTATAAAGGTAAACAACATTGATATGGAATGGGTTTGGTATTCCTTAAACAATTGTTTTGGCATGGGAAAATCCTACTGAAATATCAGTATCATTAAGGTGTCACATAAAAATTCATAAAATGGTTTGATGAGAGAAACATGTGTCTCTCACCATTTTTACATTAAATCATAATTTATATTATAAGGCCCCAGCCTTAAACCATACTTAATATTGAGTTATTACAAGATTACAGATTGAGTATCTTTTCGGGTTTAGAGTTTTAGAGAATTAGATCATAAAACATGCATTACATTCCACATATAAACAAAGTGGTTACATAAAGATAGTATTCTTCTGTCCCATAAATGGAAACATATTTAAAATAAAACATGGATTCTTTCATGACACTTCCTTGACACTATCATCATATCATGTACCTTTCCCTTGACCTGTGAAAAGCATTTCAAAAAACATGGGATTATCATAAAAAGCTCAGTAAGGGATATAAAAATATGGAAATGAAACATGGGTACATATATACATAAGAATGAAATCATACTTTACCCATAAAACATAATCATTTTAACATACCTCATCAAATCATGAATAAATCATAGAAATCATAAGACATAAAGGTAACTTGAGGCATTCATAACATTCTTACGTAGGGAGTAACCATATTGGTTACGTTTGGAATACCCATCACAGTATATTCCATAAATCTCTTCAGAGAAACCGTAAAATTTCACTCTCTCACATTACCCAATGCATTGGAGAGCTATATCGTGCTCACCCGCCCTTAGTCTATCACGGAACTACTAGTCTTTATAATAATGCCCAAAAACCTCAACATAATCGTATCACATAAAACATGCATAAATGAAACATAACATTTCCACCTTTCAATCACAAGATATCAATACCAGAAATTGATATAAAAATATTATGAAAACCATTTTCAATACCAAAATAAAAGAAGAGTAAAATATGGAATTTATTTTTCTTTAAAAAATGTATGGCTTGTAGAGGAAGCTGAAACTTAAATAATGGTCACGGCGGCGGAGAAGTCATTGTCTCCACATACGTACGACAAAAACATTCCCTTTTGTCATTTAGTAAACACTTCGTATAAAAAATATTATTTTTTAATAAATGTAAAAGTCAAAGGGGTTTATACACCGTATAAAAAAGGTTGTGTATAAAACAAAATATGCCTCAATGAAAGAAGATTGAGACGAAGTCCCATACCTCGGGTCAGACATGACTCGATCGTTCTTTAATGTCCTGAATAATAAACGTGAGTTAATTTATACTTTCTTAATAACCTTTTTCATGTTCATTATTACTTTTATATTACTTATTTACATTGCATGAACACTATGTAATTATTTAAGTTAATAACCGTCCTTTTAACGATCATTGGTACTTGTGTCAAAAATAAACCCTTTATAATTACAAGTTGTTCAAGTATACATTATATCCTGAATGGTATTCATGATTTATATATCATATATGTCATATATATCCAGTACATGCATGCATTTATAATATTACATAATCATTTAGAGGTAATAAATGAAATGCACCGTTCATGGTGACGGTAAGCCATACATACACATGAACACTACTTTCATTTATATTTTGTATTTTATAGAATGGAATCATAATGATATAAAGTTATATTATAATTCCAGTATAATATCATATATAATAGCATAGTTCCATCCTTTATACGTCCCACATATGGTATTTAACAAATCAAATCACTTTGAGGGGGTGGTAGTCCGCACTTCCTTAAATGAAGATATCGTGTTTACCCATAATGGAAACCATAAAGGTATTCACAAAATGAAAAATGCATAAGCTTAAGAAAATCATAATCATATTATATATCATATATAAATACAGTGACATCTTAATGTCCACCTTTGAAGGTGTTAAAAGAATGATGAACAATCATCGTTTCGGGAGACATAAATTCACCATCCACGAAAACAGTATGTCCTTTAACCATTATATGTAGGTGTGTGTAAGTGTAGCTAGAATACTTCTTATAAAAACATCCTATTATATTTATGATACTGTATTTGTTACAAAATAAATGAATAAAAAGAGTTTAGGGGGTTGGAGAAGCAAAATAAATCAAAAGGTCTCAAGTGAAGACATTACCTTAAAATCTGGTAACTCCCTTTGGTTTGAGCTCAAAGGCTTCCTTGGGAAGACTTCTGCCCAAAGTGAATCTTCAAAGAGTAATATAGGGAATTGGAGAGACAAAATTAGCAGGGTTTGTCCGAGCCAAAGTCTTTGAAAGTGTGGGTATGGAGGTAGAGGTGGGGGCCTTTTATAAGAGGAGAGGAGGAGCACTCTTGGAATGTAAAGGAATGTTACTTTATTTTAAAATGTGTTTCGTATTGAAAAGGTCCCACATTGATATAATTAGAGGGTAAGGTGATAAGGGTTCGAAAGCCACCCATCAAATAGGTTTTGGACATGTGTAGTTCATAGATTTTACATTATCATTTCATTTTATTTAAATCCTTTATTAATGAGGTAATCGCTGCATCATCATGATGTCATAAATAATTTAATTTATTTAAAGTCAAAAAATTATAAAAAAATACTATGATGTAGGAAATATTTTTATATTTCCAATGACTATTTATAATAAAAAATCTGACTTGTATATCCCCATGTAAAAATTGTTTTAGTAAAACATTTCATGTTTGTGTCATTTTTACTTTAACATTAATTAAAAAGTTATTTATGTCATTTCCCAACCAATGTGGATCCATGGTGTCCCAAAGTTGACCCATGGATTCCTTTGGTAGGCCATGACACATCCAATGAGGGTAGGACATGTTTCAAGCTCATCTCATATTATTAAAACATTATTTTTACCTTAAACTACACTAATTACCACTAATCGCGATTAAGAACATAAAAGTTACTATTCACCAAAAAATTATTTTAATCTCATTGAACCACATTTTACTTCATAATGACAACCAGGTATGTCGGAATTTTGAATATCAAATCACAGAAGTGACAAAGTTTCATTTAAACGAAAAATCAGTTTCTTTAACTACCACTTAGTGGTTTCATTATTCATCAAAAATTGAAGTTTTTCAGTAAAATACCAAAACTTCACCCTAAGTTATATTTGATATTCTGAATTCAAAAATTATGTCTATTATAATATTCAAAACATGTAAGTTTAAATAATTAATTTAATAATTAATTCCCGTTGTCATTACAAATAGCGTGTTTTTATGAAACAATAAGTATCAAAAGATTGACACTAGTTTAAGTCCAATTTCAAATTGAAATTGATTCCAATGACCTCCATTGTATTAAATGGTAAAAATATATTATAATTTCTTTTTTATACCAATTCAAAAGATAATCTAATCATATAAATAAATTAGATTAAAAAGTGGTTTTGAATTAGAATACAACATTTTTCATTATTCATTAAAAATGAACTTTATCGGAAAAATACCAAAAATTCACACAATGTAAATTTTGATGTCTCGATCATAAAGAATACGTCTTTTTTGACAAACATATCTTATAAAATTGTCAAAATATAGATTTAAAATGGTTTTCCATTAAAAGGGAGTAAAATAATCTTTTAAAAATATTAGTGTATTCCATGCTTAAGATTGGATTTATTCTCATTTTAAGCTTTTAAAACACTATCTAATTCACTAATAGACATAGATAAAAATATCTATTATTCATTAAATACTTGGGATGTTACATATATGGACTTTTAAATACATATCACTATATTATGAATTGGAAGAAGATGGCATAATATAATAAATAAATTATAATAAAGAAAAGTTGGTCAGGATCCCTTACTATAGTTTGTGACTCTAAATTCATGTATGGATATTATTGAGAGATTGGGGCACCATGGGATGAATCTAGATAGGGGAGGGAAATTTAAGTTCATTATTAAAGTACATTTAGTTATGATTAATGGGTTATTGGGTGGGTTTATATAAGAAATTAGTGGGTATTTTTTTATTAATTTTTAAATTTTTTTCCAATCTATATAATAAAATCATCAAAACCAGATAACATGAAATGGGTTTGAAAATGGTTTATTCAAAATATGATTTTATTTTATTATTTTATAAGTTCAATTGAATGAAATAATAAATTAATACACAACATTTTGTTGGAGTAAGTCATAATCATTAAAGAAAAAATTTCAAAACCACAAAATATATTAATGGGTATGGATGATTCAAAAGGATATTATAAATTATAAGAATCTGAAATAAAATTACATTATATTAAATTTAATATATATATTTTGTCTTGTATAAACATTATTGAATTAATGAATGACTTTTGGTTCATTATTATGTCATAATACACATAGTATTTTTACCATGTATTTACATTTTACCCAATGAGTCAATAGTCATAGAAATTATGAAAAATTCTCTACAGTATTATTTTTTACATTATGATTCAAAAATTAATATTTATTTAATTTAAATAATTATATAAATATTTTTATCAAAAATATTAATTTAGGAATATACTTTTATTGATAAATGATGGGTTTTTTTGATAATAATAGTTAGTAAACCCCTCTAAAAATTACATTTGACTTCATAAAAATAATACGACCTTAATTATTTAAATACATTATTTAATAATAATATTTTATTTAAATACTTTTTGTTTAAAATATCCATTAATTCGTCAAAAATAATTTCTAAATTCAAATTTAATACTACCAAAAAATACAATTTCTTTTTGATTTTTCCAAATAAATGATATTTTTAAACTAACAATAGTAATAAGAATATATGATCATTATTATGTACATAATAATGTCCATACTCATGTGTTTTTTATATTTATAAATTATCCATTAATATTCCTGTGAAAATCATAAAGTGTGAGGTGCACGATATAGAGACTTTCATGGGGTGGTTTGGCGAACATTGTTTGGGACATGATCTCAATGAGCTTAAACATATCCCCTAAATGGTTTCACATATAAATAAGACATTTGATCTCATCATTGTATTTGTCAAGGGAAAATACTAGTGATGCAATATCCCTCTAATGCTAGGATAAATGGGCTTCATTTTGTATGACCCTACTTGTTTAGTCCATCACATAATTTTTATATTTCAATTTAATTTTTTAAAAACCTATTTTTATACTAATCATAGGACTAATGTTAATGAACTATATTATAAATGTTTAATATATTTAACTATCATTAAAATATGAAATTATTTAAAAACAAATATGTTCATTTGTTTTATATAACCATAATATGTAATTACACATTTAATTAAATAAAATGTGTATTATTTTATAATATATTGGTTCATTAAATTCATCCCCCATATGAACTTTATTTCAAAATTTTCATTTCCCACACAATAATAGATTAGAAAAAAATTATTTTCCACATCCTCTAGTTCCCACACTTCATCTTTTGGCTTTTGGTTTATCCCCAGTACTCTAAGAAGGGGAATTTTTTAATTTATAATAACAATGTCTTAATGATCTATGATTTTCACCATCATTAATTCAAAAGAAATATCATTATACAAATGGTACGTCATCTGGATTGAGTACAATTTATGGTTTTGGTACGTACATACCCCAGAGGGATATATGAAACAGATCATGTACTTCTGATAATTTAGGTGGGAGTGTTAGTCGATTGGTCACCATTGCAATGTGATCAAGGTTCTCGAAGGGGAAGATGTATATTTTACTGTGAATTACCTTATATACAAATACCATAAATTTTTCAATGAATATATAGGGAGAAATAAAATATACCCAACATCAACCTCTAGGAATCATTGATGATTTTCAGTATAGCTCTTCCATTGATATTGAGTAGCCTTTATGTTATTCGAAATTTTCTAAAAATTTTCCACAATTTCCAATACCATTTCACAACCTAGTAGTTTTTATTCCCCAATATAATCCTAACATAAATGTGTTATGCACCTCTTCCTTTGATGGGATTCATAGTGATCCATTTGGATTCATGAGGGAAAATAGTTATTGTATAAGAAGTTAACAATATGTATATATTGATTCCATCATCCTTTGAAGTCTGGTGATCATGGTCTAAACATGTCCTCGATATTCTAGATATACCCCTCATATTGGCCATAAAATTCTTAGTGATAATCCTGGATGAAGTTTAATTTATACTTTATAGCATGTGGGATACTTTTCTAAAACATGGAGGGAAATAGTGGATCCTGATCAGATATAATTGATATAGGTAATCCATCAAAACTTACCACTTCAATGATATATATCTATGCAGGTCTATCCATCATGAAATCCTCTCAAAAGTAAATTATTTTTTCAGTCTTTGTAAGATGATCCACCATATCATATATAATATTATTTCCTTATGATATATTAATCAGTCCGTTGACAATGTCCACAATGATTTGTCTCATTTATATGTTGGAATAGATAAATTTTCATCATTATATTATATTTTTATCTTTTACCCATAAATTTTTTACATCCATGAAATATAGATTTATATTCTATGATCTAATTCCTAATATTTTCCCACAAATACATATCGTAGAGATATTAATAAATCATTTTGATTCTTAGGTGTGTGGGGAAGGTAGATCTATATGAAGCATCAAACAACACATTCAATAACATAGGATTTGATGATGGACATAGTTTTAAAACAAATCCCACAAATCGTTCATTCACATTGAATTCCTTGGATTTGCCTTTTCATATCGTTTCCTAATTCTTCTGGACCCCAACATCATATTAGGGACAAATCTTTATATTCGGCATAAGTTATGGTTGGGAAATAATTTTCAAAAGGATTTATGAGGTTCTATTATTTATGATTCTCATGTCAATCCTTCTCAAATATATGATGATTGAAAACCTCTTAGTTATATAATGATATAATGGGTAGATCCTTTCAAATTATTGAACCATTTTATTTATTAACATTCCAATTTTGATAGTGGGTTGGGAATTCATGGTCCTTGATAATCTTTAACCATATTCATTGGTGAAAATTTATATCATTATGCATGAATATATAATTGACGTTTTTTGATCTGTATATATCTTAACCATTTACCCAAATAGATAATGCCATCATATTGTCAATAAGAAGATCACTATAGCCATATTATGATCATGAATTGGGTAGTTCTATTTATGAATTTTCAACTATCTTGAAGAAATTGCTATTATGTTTTTATTTTATATTGACATGCAACCCAGTCCCTTCAATGAATAAATGACAAACATCGCAAATAGTTATACGCTTTTGGGCCCTATGATAATCGGGGAAGTGATAAGACTTATTTTCAATTCCTTGAATATCTCTTCATGTTCACTAATACAAGAAAACTATTAATCAATTCATTGTAATCCTGGTAATATGGTATTAAGATGACATGAAATTTCCTATAAATCAATGTTAATACCCAGAAAATCCAAGGACACTATGGATATCTATCACAGTTTTGGCCATGAATATTCGAAAATTTCTTTTATTTATTATGGTTCTACCAATATCCCATTTCATATGCTATTATTTGGAAATAATTATACTTACATCAACTAGAACACAAATTTTCTACATGTGGACTAAAGATTATTTTTTAAGACATTTCCACAGTGATATGATGATTCTTTTTCTCCTCCATGAATATAAAATACCTAGAATATAATCATTAAATAATATTAGGAAATTATCAAGGAAATCACTAAATACACTATTAATCATTTCCATGAACATTTCATCATAATTACAATGTCTGATAAGAATTACTATGAACTCGTAGTGCTTATACCATGTACGGAATGTTTTCTTATGGATAGCCTCATATATCACCAATAAATGGTAATATCCCAACTAAATATTAATGATGGAGAATTATTGTTCTCTACATAGTTGATAAAACAAATAATAAATCTATGTATTGTTATATATTTTCTTTATTGTAATATTTTTTTCTCTTGATAATGATAATGCTCACTAAATCATCCTTCCTCCTGTAAAAGAGTACTAGTGCACCAAATGGTTAAGCACTTGGGCATATTATACCACTATCAATATTCCTTTATTTTTATTTTTTAGATACACATGTTCTAAAAAACAATATTCTACAGTTATATATACTAGTAAAACGCCAGGAATAAGCTTGATTGAAGATATACCCTCTCCACTTAGTGTAAGAGATGAAAATTTATTAAAAAAACATCCTCAAATTCCCTAACATTGTGAATATCATCAATGAAGATTAATTACATAGACTAAATCATTTGAGCTAGAAATTCATGTTTATAGGGAAATAATATCTTCTATTGTGATGTTGGTACTAAAGAAGATTCATCATCGTAATTTTACTTGTACATAATCTAGGTTAGATCCATAATACTAATATTTATTTTCTTTTCCATGTATTTTATGTTGGCTCTATGTTGGTTATGAAAATCTATACTCATAATTTCGAAGAAATCCACGAGTATGAAATGTTAACTACAAAGTAAAAACTATAAATTTCAATAGGGTAAGAGTATTACTCTTAGGATCCAATAATTTCATCATTTCCTTTCATCACTAATGACTCCACTTCCACACATTAGGGTGGTGTTTGGATATTTAAACTACACATTTGTTTTATAAAGAAATGTATAGAATAGAAATAAAAAATTAAATTCAGTTTCCATGAATGAATAACTACTGTATATGTCACAACATCGTTTTTGTGGTTTCCTTAGTGGTGTTGATAAAAAATATAAGTATTTCTTCCTTGGATGTTGTTGGTTGTCTCAAAAAACCCTTGTCTTAGTGAGATGATTTTAAAAAATGTTATGGTTCAATATAGTCGAATCAATGAAATATTCACTATGGTTTGAATGAACCATTACATTCCTCCATCTTATTAGAGTATTTCTCCTTCCATAAATCATAATAAAGTTGTCCTTACATACCACACCAAATTCATTTCATCGTTCCCCTTTTTTTGATTTCGAAGTACCCTATTTATTCACCATTGGAAAGTGGGATGTTGATGTTTCATGAAACCATTATATTTATCTATTAGAATTATAGAATAATTCAACATTGGCTTTTTCATATCCCAAATATGCCTATGATATTCCTCGATATACTTTTTGACATTGATGGAACATCAGAAAATGTCCTTATTAAGATCAAAGTCAAGGCTCTCCTGGGATATTATTATACTAGGTTTTTGAAAACAATATAATTGATCAACCTTAAATTTTTGGTGATGAAAAATGTGTTGGTTTATTATAAAAGTATTTTGGTGTTTTATTTATACTTACTAATTGATTCATTGTCATTTTACCTAAGGTTAAGGAAATACCTTTCCATTTATTGTTAGATAGTGTAATGAAAATTTATATCAATGGAATTAATTCCCTCTAATTGTGTAGATATCATCCTAATGATTTATATTCTTTATTAATGTCCAACAATGAACAAATTATTCCTCAATATGATCAACAACCATTAGAACTATATCCTTTTCGGATCATTGATGTATGAAAAATATTTTTTCAATAGGATGGATTCATTTTTTTTCTATTATTATTGGATTAGACGAACCATTGATATTCGAATGCCTTTTCAGATAAAGGACTAAATTGTAGCTTCTAATATTATTTGGTAATTTGGTCCCACTAATTGATTTAGGTTTATATCCAAATTCTTTTTTATCTGATGGAGTACTAATGAAAATTTTGTGATTCTCTGTCTCATTGGGTTGGGTATCTCAATGTTGTAGTCCTCACATTTCCAATCACATCGGTTATATACTCAATTCCTCTTATTTATATCCATTATCTGAAATAATGAAAAAGTTATTGATAATTATTTGTATACTATTGAAAACATTAAAGTCATTCAGTTTATATTAATGGGATTGCATATAAATTACATTTAGATCTTAACATGTAAATTTATATGATTCAATTTATGTTAGCCATTATCTATTTCCTAACATATATCAAAATGGGAATTTTTTGTTCCATTAAAATTGCCTAAAAATATATTATTTATTCTAAAAATCATTTTCCCAAGGAGTGTAAATACAAATATTTATCAAGGCTCCTTTTCATGGACTTTTCCAGATTGAGTCTAACGCAACATAGTGATTTTAGGTTTTACAACTATGTATATCTATTCCGGAGACATATCCACTTATAGAATCCTTATATGGATTTATTTTCATAATAAAAAATTTAATCTATAATTCATAAAATTTAGGTATGTGTTCTTATATTTATCCACATTCCCAACTCATTCTTTAGTATTTTATAATCATACTCAAAAAAATAACGGAACAATTTTGTTGATACAGACTATAACAACCATGTTCTTTATTAACATTTATTAATAACATACTAGATAATAGTATAAAAATTACATCTCAGAAAGAAAAGAAGTATATCATATATGGAAATTAGTTAAATATAAATACATATTGATCATTATATAGAACCGAATTATTGAATTTTTCATTACCATTCTTCTAAAATTCCATATTTTCTAAAACTACATGGGATAACATGGGGATATACATAAGAAAGGGATGAGATATAAATCCCACTAATAAAATAAACAAATATTATTATGTTAAATGTTATATAATAGGAATATAAATGGAGAATAATTGTTTTTGATATTTATATACCTGAATAATAAGGTATAATATATCATGATAATCATAACAATGGAAATGTGGAAAAAACGTAAAACATGATGTAAACCCTTGATTAATATTAAATATATCATGATTGAAAATTTCCATAATGTAATGATATTAACTAAATTTCCATACATAGATTCCCATGAGACTAAATATTATCCAATTCATTGGGAAACAATATAATTCTCGTTGACCGGTCACATTCATTTAATTCTCATGCTTAAGTGTGCCCGATAAGTTAGAAAACATTGATTCAAACATCATCATATTTTTTACCTGATTTTTTTTGAATATATTAGTTTATTTAAAATATAAAATTTGTATAAGTTAATAAATATGAACACCCTATATTTAAAATGGTTTTGGTATTCTCTGAAAAATTATTTTGTTCCTGAAAACTCGTCATGAAATTTGGAAGCATAGAAAACCCACATAAAAGTTTCTAAAATGGCTTTATGAGACTGAAAGGAACCTCTAATCACATGTAAATGAAATAAGAAGTTATATGGAAATGGATCATCATTTATCAACCTTCTTAAGTTGAATTATAAATCATATGATGAAAAATAAACTTGAATAAAAAATATAAGGTAATGATCCCTTACTTGAGTGTGTTAATGATTAGTAGGTACTTCAAGAGAATATTGGGGAACCATGGGAGGAATCTTGAGAGGGTAGGTCAGAGTAGAGACATTATATAAGTATTTTTAGTGATGATAAATGTTAACCTATGAGAGTTTATATATGAAATGAGAGAGGATTTTATTATTATTTCTCAAACTAGGGTTTTGGAATCAATACAATAAAATAAAAAAAACCACATAAATTTCCAAGGTTTTAGCCCATCATTTCTATCAAATGAAACGTTATTTCATTATTTTACATGTTAAGGTTCTGAAATTACTAAAATAATAACCTTTCTAATGATTATGTTAGTAATAATCTAAAAAGAACTGATTTTAAAAAAATTAAATACATTATTTGTTTCGGAAGATTTAGAAAGACATTATAATATTACTCAAATAAAAATAAATATATTTATTATAAATATTAAATAGATATTTGGGTTTTTATGAAATTTATAATATTTATTAAATCTATTTATTTCAATTTCCATGTAATAATACATACTATATATTTATAATGGTTTTAAAATTTACTAAAATATTTTGTTGTCTATGAAAATTTTAAAATTTTCACCATTGCATAATTTTGATGTTTTTATTCCAAAAATAATATTAATTTTTTTCTAAATATATTTCTAAATATAATTATTTTCAATTTTAAAAATATAATTGAATTTAATTGACAAATTTTGATTCTTTGGACAATAAATTTTTTTGAACCCGTATAAAAATTACATTTAAATTCTTAAAAAAATATAATGATGTATTTTTAATAAAAATAATTTAATAATAATATTATATTAAAATATAAAATAATTCATAAATTCAATAAATAATTAAATTAAATTCATTAACTAATTGTTAATTTTACACCAAAATGAAATATTAATATTATTCTAACAAAAAAAATTATAATCGAACTATAATAGGATAAATATATATTCATTATTATATATAGAATAATGTACATACTCAAACATCTAGGATATATATACTTATACCTTCAATAATCCTGTAAAAAAATTATGAGTAAGGTGTATGATAGTGAGACTATCATGGGATGATTTGGAGAATATAGTTTTTTTCATGGTGTTGATGAGATTTATCTTCATTAGTTAATGATTTTGATAATGATTAAGGTGTTGGATATAAATTGGTCTTGGTCAATAGACTATCTCAGTGATTATATCTATATTGGAAGCTATGATAAATTTGATCTGTATGGAACCATCCTACTGTATCATTCCATCACTTCATTTTTTCATGTCCAATGGATTTGTGAAAACAATATATTTATAAAAATCATGTCATAACTATTCTGAAAATATATTTTTGATGGAAAATTTTATAAAATTTTCATTCAAATTAGAATTAAAATAAATACAAATATTTTCAAGTTATTTTTATAACACAAATGCATTACACAACATTTGATTATATGAAAAAGGGAATCATATTTATAATAGTTATTGTCATTATAGATATCCCATAACTATTATAAACAATAATATATATTATTTCTATAGTAATGGTTTAGATTTCGGCCTATTTGTAAACATGATTTATTATCTGAACCATTATAAAAAAATATAATCTCTTTTTTATTTTTATAAATTATTTTTTTGTTTCAAGTTTAGATTGGAATGTATACATAGTTTTCGAACATATTATTACAAACATATATGTTTCTGTCTATATGTACACATTTTTTTATAATGTAGGATGAAGCCCACATGTGATTGTATTAAAGTTATAAGAAGATGTTTTGACACTGGAAATCAACTACAAAAAAAAATATCTACAATAGAAATATAAAGGGTTCATGTTTTGAAATACATATGAATATTTACCTGTCTAATATATCATAAAATAATATATGATGTAAGTGGTGATAGAATATTGATTTTTATGACATATGTCCCCAATGGAATTCTCAATAAGATAATCCAAAAGGACGTCTAAGTAATGGTTATATTTATGAAAATGATGATACTAGAGGTGTAATATGAAAAAAAATATGTATTATGAAATTAGAGGAGGTATCCTAGTTAATTTCTTATGGATATAGTGGATTAATTATAGTTTTTGTGTATTTGGATTCAAAATTTATTTCACATGTAGGGTGATATATATATATATTTGGATTTTTTATATTATATGTTTACACTAAGGATATAAAAGAATAATTTGAATTTTTAAAATATAATATATATTTAATGTAAAGGTTATGTTCAGGGGAAACAAATGATTAAGTGAACAATAGCCCGTTATATGTTCTTTTTATTATGATAATGATGTTTTGATAATGATATCATGGATATGAAAAAGTAAATCGAATGGTACCGATTACCTTGGACCTAATTAATCATTTTTATGATAATTGGTTTATTCTATCACTAATTATTTTTACAAAATTATTTTATTTAAGGAAAATATCTCATAAACATTTTAATAATGACAAATTAATATTTTCACTAATAAATTTTTTGAATTAATGTTATTAACATGATTTAAGAGAAAACTATCTGAAGGTATTCTCTTTTTTTGTATGAAAAAACTAATATCTAATTTATTGTATATGGGTGTATTAATGATAATATATTGTTATTGAGAATTTTAGTGATATTATTTCTGAATTTTTACAATTCCACCATTAAAGAGGTTTATAAGTTTAACCATTTTTGGAATGATTTAGGTTAGAACTAATATAATGTTTTAGTGAATAAAGTATTATCATTCTATATTTGGATTTATTTATATTGGATTACATGTGATAAATTTTCTAAATAAATACATATTGAAAGAGCTATAATCTATTTTACAGATATCATGATCTATTAATTCTTTAGGAGTAACAAAGTTTTCATCATTTCAAGGAATTAGTGATTATGTTGAATTTGATCTTGGCACCAAAAAGGGTAAGGTTGTTCAAAAATCACAAATGTATATCATAAAACGAAAAATTCAAAAACATTTGAGAAAAGTTACTTCTTATAATTTCTTCCATGTTATTATCATTTTGGATGACATCAATGACCTTTCTTAAGACTTTTTGGGTTATGGATGTGTGATTATTGCCATTTTCCTAACCATGTTCCCTATAGGTCCTAAAAGAATCTTGATAATTATATTTCTCTCCCATGCCTAGGTTTTCACCTTACTCATACATTATTCTATGTGGAATCCTCATTCTGAGTTTCATTTGGTAACAATTATGGTTCCAACATTTTTTAATGGAATATTTAGGAATCATTTTTATGATGTTGGTTTCGATGAATGGAACATTCAAGTAGTATACATTAGTAACATATATAAATTGTTTGAGTTAAATTTATTTTAATTAGGGGTATAATTTTACCCCCTGATATTTTATGAATCATTTTTCAAATTATTTTTAATTTTTATATATTTTTTATTACACACAACATTTCATATATATTTTCATATAAAATAAAAAAAATGTATTATGTTATTCAGAAAACTAGGATATTCTTTCACTATAAGAAACTCGCTGATTAAGATTTTGTACAGAAAAATATATATTTGGATTAAATTACCAAAAATACTAACTCACATTATTATATTGTATTAAATTCACAGCAATGTTTTTAAAAAAATATAAAATATTTTTAAAATTATTATTACAATACAATAATAGATTCCACCTAGTCATTAAAAAGTATGATACGAATAATTTTTAATAAATTGTAGTAATATTATTTAAATATGATTCTTATGGTGTTAAATTCATATAATTGAATGAAACAACCATTTAAAAATAAATAAATAAATTTTTTGAGAAAACTATGTTTCTAAGTGAATGCTGAATTTTAACTCATCCAATTTAACAAATCACTTTTGATTAATGATTTAAATAAAAGAAATTTATAATATATTAAATTAATATTTTTGGTCCTAATATAATATATTTTATAGGTATATGAAATTAATTAATAATATTTTATTAATAAGAACATGCATTTTTTAAAATGGTTATTTTACATACTTTTATTTGAAAACAAATTGTAAATGTAATTTTTTAAAATTATATAATTTTGATATGAAAAAATATTCTTCATTTATGAATGTGAAATTTCAACATTTAGTTTTGGTGATTTTATGGAATTTTTTAGAGAACATTCATCTTTTCCAGAAGAGTGAATAATACTGAATTTTAGTATAAAACTAATTTTTTTTCCAGTTTATTATATTGATACATAATGTTTTTAATTTTATTATAAGAATATATGGATAAATTTTATTTAAATCATTCTAGATGATTTAATTTGTAACAATTTCACATTAAATTTATATATATAAAATATAAAAAATTTGATCAATTTGACATTAAATCTCAACTTTATTAAACCATATGTTATATTATCATTACATTTATTTCAATAGAATATATTATTATAATATTTAAAATTGTATTAAATATTTTTTATAATTATAATCTATAAACTATAATAATTTCCACATATTTTTTACAAAAATATTAGTTAATGTAATTAAAATTAATTAAAATGATAACGATAAAATCAACATTACGTAACGATTAAACAATAATCCTGAGAGCCCAAAGGACTTATAAACATTTCAAAAAATACATTGTATTTAAATATTTCTACCATATAACATCATATATATAATTTTAAAATTATTTTATGTACATGAGGTAAGGGAAACCTTTTAATAGTGTTTACCATTTCATATTTAACAAACTGACACTATTATATAGAATATAACACCACTCACTTATACCTTAAAATATAGTCTGGATCTACGAAAACCATAAAAAATAATATCAAAAAATACTTAAATTATTTCTTGTATCAACACATTGTTAATAAATCTAACCATTTGAACCCATTGATGCAAAATAAGATGATATACCTAATGAATATGTATCATCCTTACTCAAGATCTATTGGTTTATTTTCATTAACTACTACCTCAACTATTATTATGACATTATTATATAATATAATTTGTTTACAAAATATTTTTATTATTAATTATATTATTTATATGTACAATTACACACATTTCTATATAATGGGTAATGAACTAAAATTGTTTTTGTATGGAAAACTACCGCCTCACGAAATGATATTATTCATTTTCCATTAAGTTCTATGATGGGTGTAATTTATAATGGAATATCAATTTTTATCTGTTATATATAATATTTATGATTTTTTTATACATATTTAATTATTATATAAAACATACCAGCATTTATTAAATTTTATGTAAATACAATAAATTTGTTTGTGGATATGTGGACTACACCTCCTCAATGTAATGGGATTCATTCACTCATTACATGGAATTTATTTACAGTGGGTTTATTAAACATATAATATATATAATAAATAATAAAATTAATTGTCACACCCACACCGCGGATGTCCATTTTTGTTCTCCTTTCTTGGTCCCGATTTAAATTTTTCGGAGATTAATTGCATTGGCGGTTCCGCGCCGGTGCGCGGTCACCGCATTGTCAGCGGTGACCTTACGTTCAGCCCGGGTGACAGTGTGTTCACCCGGTGTTTTAAATTTTATAATTTTTATGTTGGTATTTTATTATTAATAATTTTTATTTGTGTTATTATTATTGTATATATGTTTATATATGTTTTTATATATATATGTGTATAATAATGTATGTATATATAGATTTATATATGTATAAATATATATATTTGTGTAACATCTTTAAATTATTTTATAATTATTATTTTAAATATTTGATCAAAATAATTGTTATTTGAATTAACTAATTTATTATTTGTTATTATTATAAGTTTTATTTTGAAATATAAGTTTTATTATTATTAATATTATAAGTTTTATTATTATTATTATTATTATTTTATCATATATATATATGTAAACCTAAACCCTACCCTACCCCTACAGCCGCCACTTTTTTTCCCCCTCTTCTCTCTCACCCGTTTCTCTCCCGCTCAGCCCAGGCGCAGCACCCCTCTCCGGCGCGCTCCCTCTCCGGCGGCCGCCCCTGCTTTCCCCCTTCTGGTTCGGCCGGCCGCGCCGCGCCTGTCCCGGCCTCCTCCGCCTCGCCGGCACACCCTCCTCCAGTCGGCTTCCCTTCTTACCTCCTACCTGTGCCGTCGTCCAGCCCCCCCTCGTCCCGACTCTTTCTCCCCTCCAGCCCGCTGGCCACCCCCCCGGCGGCCCTCTCCTGCAGCGCCGCACCACCGCCCCGACTCCCGTCCGGCGGATCTCCCATGCACCCTCCCGCTCTGGCCTCGCTCGCCCCCTCGCCGCACCTTCCCGGCACTCCAGTCTCACCCCCCTCGGCGCTTCCCCCCTCGGCCAATCTGCCCTGCTCCGGCGAACCGATCCCCACCTCCGGCCTCCTTCCGGCTCACTCCAGTGTCCGCCCCGCCTTGCTTCGCCCCTGCTCCACCCCGGTGCGCCGTCAGCCGCAACAGCACCCCGCGACCACCACCTCCTGTCCCGGCCTACCGACCCAGCCGCCGCCCCAGCCGCTCCTCTCTCTGCTCGTCGTCCCGAGCTCGCCGCACCGGCCTCCTCCACCAGCCGACCGCCGGCCTCCGCCCTGCTTGCCGTCGCCGGCCCGCACCGACCCCGTCCCGGCTTTGTCGCGCATCACCCCCCTCCCTCCGTGTAAGGCTGTTTTTCTTTATTTATTTTTATTTTTATTATTATTATGTTACCATTACTATTATTATACTATTATTATTATTGTTATTATTATGTTAATATTATCATTAATATTATTATATCATTATTAAAATTATTATTATGTTATTATTATTAATACTATATTATTATTATTATTATCACTATTATTATTATAAATATATTTATTGTTTCAATTATTATTATATTATGTTGTTATTTTTATTATTATATTATGTTGTTATTACTATTTTTTTTATTATTATCATAATTATATTATTATTATGCTTATGTTATTATTATTATTATTATTATTATTATTATTATTGTTGTTATTATTTTTATTATTATTGCGCTATTATATTTATTATTGTTGTTATTAGTATTATGTCATTATAATAATTATTATTATGTTAATATTATTGTTACTATTATTATTATTATATTACTATTTCGTTATTATTATTATTATTATTATTATTATTATTATTTTGTTATTATTATTATTATTATTTTGTTATTATTATTATTATTACTATTATTAATATTTTTATTATTGTCATTATTAATCTTGTTATTATTATTATTATTATTTTATCACTATTGTTATTATTATTATGATAATTACAATTATTATAATTATTATCATTATTATTGCTCTGGCTTTCACTTGTGCTTTGTTAGGGGTTTTCTTCATCAACTTATATTTGTTTTTGGTAGGTTTAAAACTTTAGGACCCGCGCAGGGCGTTTCCGAGAAAGCACCATCGTTGCGCCTTGTTTCCGAGGTTCTGCCGTCTCCGCGCCTCAGTTTCGAGAGTGTTGGACTTTATCACGTGGCTTCAGACACACGTCGTGTCATCGCGCCTTGGTTCCAAGGTCGTTTTACCGTCGCGCTTGGATCTTGAGGTAGGTCTCTCATTGCACTCGCCTTTAAATTAAGAATTTATTTATTCCTTGCCTTTTATTGAATTTCAGTAAATTTAAAAGAATTTTTAGTAGTTTTTATAGTTTGGTGATCTGCTGATGATAAAATCCGTTTTTAATTCTAGCGTTTCATTGAAAATGTTCTTCTTGGATTTAGTTTTGTGCTTCCATGGTAGTATTGCTAAATGGTTTTTCCTGAATAATGAAAGTCATGTTAAATTGTGTTTTGAAATGTTTTTGGCCTGTGTAAATTTGTAGATGTATTGTTTATGGAAAATGGTGTTTTCTTAGAACCTTGATTAGAGAAAACGTCGTGTGACCTTTGAACTTGTTTTGGAAACCTTATGTGTGGCTCTTGGTTGATGAAAGATGTTTTCCTTTGTTACGCGAACAAAAGTTTGGTTTTCATTTGGGAAATGGTGTTCCTTCAAAAAAAAATGATTAAAGGCCCGTTTGGCTCTTGATAAAAGTGGGGTGCGTTTGGTGATTGGAAAGTGGCTCTACTTGTGAAACAAATGTGTTCCAGGTTTAAGATGCTGATTTGAGTTTCTTAAATAAATTTCTAAGTGCGTTTCTGGTTTTCAATGAAATGGCGTGTGTCATCCCTCTTTAAAAATGCTTTGGTCTTAGATGATCAAAATGTAAGTGACATGACGGCCCGGTTGGCACTTTATCAAATGTGAAGTGATTATATATATATATACGTACTTGTGAGGGAATTTCTACAGGGGGACTTCCCTTCGAGGGTTGTCGTGTAGCGATGTCCGTGTAAGGGGTTGGCAAGTGCGGTGAGATGAGTCACGCGTGCGCGGGTCTCCCACTTACACAGTGTTACAAAAACTACTATGGGTTCCTGGGCGTCTTGTAGATTATCGAGTGACGGTTGCTTGCTAACCCTGATTAGACGGGTTGGTACCCTCTGGAGTTGTGGACAGGCCAGGTGGGATGTGCCACTGGTTGGCTATTAGGGCAGCCAGTTGGTTATTGACTGTGGAGTACCATCCCGGTAGGTAGTCTGAACCCGAGTACATCCAGGGGTTTTCTAGGGATGTTCAGGATCGCCCATGGTTATTGCTGATAACTTCTGGTTCATTTTTACTTGCACTTGGTTTTTCCTTGCCTGTTTACTTTTTACTTGCACTTGTTTTCCCTGCTTGATTTCTTTCAGTCATATTTCACAGCCTATACTGTTAGACTTTGAGAAAAAAAAAATGGTTTTTAAATGAAAATGATTTATTCGATTTGGGTTAGATTTGAAAATGTAACACTTTACTTTTCAGAATGAGTTTAAAACTATTGAAATGGAACTAACTTTCGAAAAAGAATAAGGGAGATGTCTCGTGTTTGATTTTCAAGTAAAACATTATGAAAAATTACTTTTATACGTTATAGTTCAAACCTGGATTATGTAGATTCTATATTTATTGGCAGTGCATTGAGATTTTGTTGTGAGTCTCACCTACTGAGTACTTTTGTGCTCACGCCTATCTTTTACCACTTCAGTTGCAGGTCCCTTGTGTTCAGGTTCTCCTGCTTGAGTCGCTCAGTGTGGGAGCGACGTTGGTTGTAGCTGGGTGGTGACCCGCGAGGTCACATGGAGGTATGTCGTGGTATAGTCGGTTATGTCTTTAGTGTTATTTGTTCTGTTCTATTTACTTTTGTTTGGGCTGAAATCGTTCCCAACGATCAAAATTTTAATGCCCGGCACTAGTTGCCATCCCGGGGGGATCGGGAACGCCCCTCGGGACTTGCCGGAGACCGGCTCGGGTGACCTGTTCAGGGTCGACCCGGGCTGGTTCGTGACAAAATGGTAACAGAGGGAGGTTCTTGTTATTTGGGTTGTCCGGTAGAATGAGATTAGGACTGTCGGAACTCGAGGGGTAGGTACGGGAAGAGCGTCGCAAACTCTTGCTCGCACTGATCTTCGAGTTACCAGGGGTAGTTCGGGAATTGTGTCCTTGTCTTTCCTGGTTTGTCTTAGATTGAGAGATGATAATAGAGGCAAGCCGACGTTACATCGTAATTTCACATGGAGTAGTGACCCATGTGGAGTCCGAGTACGTGGTATAAATTCCTCCTAGTGGTCGACGCTGACTTGGGACATGGCCCACTACCATGTCGCCAGGTTGAGTGTGACTACTAGTCCCTCAATTCAGTGATTGATGCAAATTTGGATGTTGTTTCCGTTTTGGTCTGTGTGAGTGCATAATTGGAAATGAAAAGGGGTTTTTGAAAATTTGACTGGTTTCTTTTAAAGGAATTTAAATGTATAAAATGGGTTTTGAAACTGAAATCTCTTGTTTTGAAAATCTGTTGTTTGCTTGGAATTGGATAAGAATGATTTGGGTTGAAACCTCAGTTCCTCTTTATGAACGTTTGCACATGTGTGAGAATGCATGGAAAGTGTGTGTTGATGCACGTATGAATGGAATGTGGATGAAGACATGTGCAACGGTTCATGAGATTATCTGGGTGTGTATTTGAAGTTAAAGGCTTGACTTTGTTTTCTAAATTGGTTTTAAATGGGAAACAATTTTGGAAAGTTTTGGTTTGAAAGTGGATTGGTTTTTGGAAAGTGATCTTGAGAAAGGTTGGTTTTGAAATCAAAAATGAAAAGGGAATTCTAAAAAGGAGATCTTGTTTTGGGTTGTGTTGTATTTGATCGGTCTTTGTGCTGACTGTTTTTTTTTATGGAGGCGCTTTTATTGAAGTTTCTTTGGTTGATATTGGTTTTGGATTTGTGTTTTATATATCGCTCAGGAAATGCCGCCCAGAAAGGTCTCTAAGGATTCTGATAGGTCATGCCCAGTTTTTGGTCCTCTTCAGACTTTGCCTACTCTCCATGGTGATCAGGGCCCGTTAGAGGCAGTGAAATGGCTCGAGGAAGTGGAGCGTGTGTTTAGAATGTTGGGAACTCCCGATAATGTTAAGGTTCGAGCAATTATGGGGTTGTTTAAGGGTCCAGCTCTGGACCAATGGAAGAGGGTTACCCCATCATCAATGCAAGGTGAAATGACGTGGGATGTCTTCAGAGTCGTTTTCATCCAATGGTTTGTACCTGAGGAAGTGAAGTTGGGGAAAAAGAGAGAGCTTGTGCATATTCAACAAGGCCAACGGATGGTGAAGACATATGTTGACCATTTCAAAGAACTGATTTCCTTTTCTCCAGATGTAGCGTCACATGAGCTCATGAAAGCCTCTCTTTTCACTGGGGGTCTTCGTCCAGAGATCAAGGAGCGAGTCCTCCCTTCTAAAGACCTTTGTTTCGAGAAGCTGGTGGAGGAAGCTTTCCTGGCTGAGTTAGTTTCTGGTGTGCGGGTGGTTAATACTTCGGCGTCCCCTGTTGTTCGTAAGAGTTCCCCCTCTGGTGAGGAAAAGGCGCTAGAGATACATGTTCCTAAGGAGTCATTCCCTTTGGTCCCAGTTTCCAGTTCATCAGATCGTTCGATGGTATGCTTTCAGTGTGGTCGTTTTGGGCATTTAAAGCCGTCTTGTCGCAACCCTCCGATGACGTGTCATCGCTGCGGTTGTCTGGGTCATCTGGAGAAGTTTTGCAAGAAGCGTCGCATGAAGTGGACGCTGTGATGGGAGAATGTCAGTACCTGACTGTGAGGCAGAAGATGCTTCAGCCATCAGGTCCCTAGCCACAAGTCTCGGGGTGAAGCTCGCGCACAGTCAGGAGTTCCCAGGGGTGTGAAGCCTTGGTCCAGGTTTTGTGTTCCGCGTTAGTAGTGGAACAACCAAGATCTTTTAGTACTTGTTTTTTTCCGATAAGTTTTGACGTTGTTGTATGTTCATCGTTTTACCATGGGGTTATCATGGACTTTCTCTATTATAATCCAAGTAGCCTGGTTTATGTAAATGTATTGTTTTTCTAAAAAGTGACAATGGATTTGTTCTGTAATAATCTAAGCAGACTTGTCGTGTGGAGGTGATATTCTAAATCGTGTGTCCTTCTTAAAAGTGTGTTTGACTCTCGTGTGGGTTGACCTCGTTTTAGTTATGTTTAAAATTTGGTTATGTTTCGGGGACATCGGTGGATCATGTCTCCAATTTGATATTGGTTAAATGTTTTTCTATGGGTTTTCCCTGGTGTTGAAGTTGTTGACTCTAGTCGTGGGCTCAAGGTTTCGACAGAGGTGTTGTAGTAATCGTGTTATAAGAGTTGGTTTGAATTGGTTGGGAGTTCCCGCGTCGACCCCCCCCCCCCTTCCCGAGGTTTTCTATTGAAATGGTCATCTTTTCTGCACTAGTTAAGCTCTTGTGGTGGGGAGAACCCCTTCGTGTTCTCCCCTCAATCTCAGACCCCAGTTTTTTCTTGAATCGGTCGGGTGTGACCCGTGCTGAGTACGGTCATCCCCGAGTTTCTCAGTTCTCTCTGGTTCCTTTAGTTCCGTTGGGGCATGGACTTAAATCTTGATCAACTTTTGGCCTGGTGACTTTCTGGGGGCAGAAAGTGTCTGTGGTGGGGAGAATTGTCACACCCCGACCGCGGATGTCCATTTTTGTTCTCCTTTCTTGGTCCCGATTTAAATTTTTTGGAGATTAATTGCATTGGCGGTTCCGCGCCGGTGCGCGGTCACCGCATTGTCAGCGGTGACCATGCGTTCAGCCCGGGTGACAGTGTGTTCACCCGGTGTTTTAAATTTTATAATTTTTATGTTGGTATTTTATTATTAATAATTTTTATTTGTGTTATTATTATTGTATATATGTTTATATATGTTTTTATATATATATGTGTATAATAATGTATGTATATATAGATTTATATATGTATAAATATATATATTTGTGTAACATCTATAAATTATTTTATAATTATTATTTTAAATATTTGATCAAAATAATTGTTATTTGAATTAACTAATTTATTATTTGTTATTATTATAAGTTTTATTTTGTTATATAAGTTTTATAATTATTAATATTATAAGTTTTATTATTATTATTATTATTATTTTATCATATATATATATGTAATCCTAAACCCTACCCTACCCCTACAGCCGCCACTTTTTTTCCCCCTCTTCTCTCTCCCCCGTTTCTCTCCCGCTCAGCCCAGGCGCAGCACCCCTCTCCGGCGCGCTCCCTCTCCGGCGGCCGCCCCTGCTTTCCCCCTTCTGGTTCGGCCGGCCGCGCCGCGCCTGTCCCGGCCTCCTCCGCCTCGCCAGCACACCCTCCTCCATCCGGCTTCCCTTCTTACCTCCTCCCTGTGCCGTCGTCCAGCCCCCCCTCGTCCCGGCTCTTTCTCCCCTCCAGCCCGCTGGCCACCCCCCCCCCCCCCCCCCGACGGCCCTCTCCTGCAGCGCCGCACCACCGCCCCGACTCCCGTCCGGCGGATCTCCCATGCACCCTCCCGCTCTGGCCTCGCTCGCCCCCTCGCCGCACCTTCCCGGCACTCCAGTCTCACCCCCCTCGGCGCTTCCCCCCTCGGCAAATCCGCCCTGCTCCGGCGAACCAATCCCCACCTCCGGCCTCCGTCCGGCTCACTCCAGTGTCTGCCCCGCCTTGCTTCGCCCCTGCTCCACCCCGGTGCGCCGTCAGCCGCAACAGCACCCCGCGACCACCTCCTCCTGTCCCGGCATGCCGACCCAGCCGCCGCCCCAGCCACTCCTCTCTCTGCTCGCCATCCCGAGCTCGCCGCGCCGGCCTCCGCCACCAGCCGACCGCCGGCCTCCGCCCTGCTTGCCGTCGCCGTCCCGCACCGACCCCGTCCCGGCTTCGCCGCGCATCACCCCCCTCCCTCCGTGTAAGGCTGTTTTTCTTTATTTATTTTTATTTTTATTATTATTATGTTGCCATTACTATTATTATACTATTATTATTATTGTTATTATTATGTTAATATTATCATTAATATTATTATATCATTATTAAAATTATTATTATGTTATTATTATTAATACTATATTATTATTATTATTATCACTATTATTATTATAAATATATTTATTGTTTCCATTATTATTATATTATGTTGTTATTTTTATTATTATATTATGTTGTTATTACTATTTTTTTTATTATTATCATAATTATATTATTATTATGCTTATGTTATTATTATTATTATTATTATTATTATTTTTATTGATGTTGTTATTATTATTATTATTATTGCGCTATTATATTTATTATTGTTGTTATTAGTATTATGTCATTATAATAATTATTATTATGTTAATATTATTGTTACTCTTATTATTATTATATTACTATTTCGTTATTATTATTATTATTATTATTATTATTTTGTTATTATTATTATTATTATTTTGTTATTATTATTATTATTATTACTATTATTAATATTGTTATTATTGTCATTATTAATCTTGTTATTATTATTATTATTATTTTATCACTATTGTTATTATTATTATGATAATTACAATTATTATAATTATTATCATTATTATTGCTCTGGCTTTCACTTGTGCTTTGTTAGGGGTTTTCTTCATCAACTTATATTTGTTTTTGGTAGGTTTAAGAATTTATTACCCGCGCAGGGCGTTTCCGAGAAAGCGCCATCGTTGCGCCTTGTTTCCGAGGTTCTGCCGTCTCCGCGCCTCAGTTTCGAGAGTGTTGGACTTTATCACGTGGCTTCGGACACACGTCGTGTCATTGCGCCTTGGTTCCAAGGTCGTTTTATCGTCGCTCTTGGATCTTGAGGTAGGTCTCTCATTGCACTCGCCTTTAAATTAAGAATTTATTTATTCCTTGCCTTTTATTGAATTTCAGTAAATTTAAAAGAATATTTAGTAGTTTTTATAGTGTGGTGATCTGCTGATGATAAAAGCCGTTTTTAATTCTAGCGTTTCATTGAAAGTGTTCTTCTTGGATTTAGTTTTGTGCTTCCATGGTAGTATTGCTAAATGGTTCTTCCTGAATAATGAAAGTCATGTTAAATTGTGTTTTGAAATGTTTTTGGCGTGTGTAAATTTGTAGATGTATTGTTTATGGAAAATGGTTTTTTCTTAGAACATTGATTAGAGAAAACGTTGTGTGACCTTTGAACTTGTTTTGGAAACCTTATGTGTGGCTCTTGGTTGATGAAAGATGTTTTCCTTTGTTACGCGAACAAAAGTTTGGTTTTCATTTGGGAAATGGTGTTCCTTCAAAAAAAATGATTAAAGGCCCGTTTGGCTCTTGATAAAAGTGGGGTGTGTTTGGTGATTGGAAAGTGACTCTACTTGTGAAACAAATGTGTTCCAGGTTTAAGATGCTGATTTGAGTTTCTTAAATAAATTTCTAAGTGCGTTTCTGGTTTTCAATGAAATGGCGTGTGTCATCCCTCTTTAAAAATGCTTTGGTCTTAGATGATCAAAATGTAAGTGAGATGACGGCCCGGTTGGCACTTTATCAAATGTGAAGTGATTATATATATATATACGTACTTGTGAGGGCATTTCTACAGGGGGACTTCCCTTCGAGGGTTGTCGTGTAGCGATGTCCGTGTAAGGGGTTGGCAAGAGCGGTGAGATGAGTCACGCGTGCGCGGGTCTCCCACTTACATAGTGTTACAAAAACTACAATGGGTTCCTGGGCATCTTGTAGATTATCGAGTGACGGTTGCTTGCTAACCCTGATTAGACGGGTTGGTACCCTCTGGAGTTGTGGACAGGCCAGGTGGGATGTGCCACTGGTTGGCTATTAGGGCGGCCTGTTGGTTATTGACTGTAGAGTACCATGCCGGCAGGTAGTCTGAACCCGAGTACGTCCAGGGGTTTTCTAGGGATGTTCAGGATCGCCCATGGTTATTGCTGATAACTTCTGGTTCATTTTTACTTGCACTTGGTTTTTCCTTGCCTGTTTACTTTTTACTTGCACTTGTTTTCCCTGCTTGTTTTCTTTCAGTCATATTTCACAGCCTATACTGTTAGACTTTGAGAAAAAAAATGGTTTTTAAATGAAAATGATTTATTCGCTTTGGGTTAGATTTGAAAATGTAACACTTTGCTTTTCAGAATGAGTTTAAAACTATTGAAATGGAACTAACTTTCGAAAAAGAATAAGGGAGATGTCTCGTGTTTGATTTTCAAGTAAAACATTATGAAAAATTACTTTTATACGTTATAGTTCAAACCTGGATTATGTAGATTCTATATTTACTGGCAGTGCATTGGGATTTTGTTGTGAGGCTCACCTACTGAGTACTTTTATGCTCACGCCTATCTTTTACCACTTCAGTTGCAGGTCCCTTCTGTTCAGGTTCTCCTGCTTGAGTCGCTCAGTGTGGGAGCGACGTTGGTTGTAGCTGGGTGGTGACCCGCGAGGTCACATGGAGGTATGTCGTGGTATAGTCGGTTATGTCTTTAGTGTTATTTGTTCTGTTCTATTTACTTTTGTTTGGGCGGAAATCGTTCCCAACGATCAAAATTTTAATGCCCGGCACTAGTTGCCATCCCGGGGGGATCGGGAACGCCCCTCGGGACTTGCCGCAGACCGGCTCGGGTGTCCGGTTCAGGGTCGACCCGGGCTGGTTCGTGACATTAATGTTATTATATATTCATACCCATATAATTCATTACATTTCCTTCTTTCAATACGGTAATAAAATAGAAATATTGTTCACGCGTATGTACGACATACCGTCTTAATCAATGTTGAAATTCGTTATTTTATATTATATTATATATATTATTAAAAATTCATATATATTGAAAATATTGTTTATTTATTTCATATTTCACATTCCTTAAATAATTATATCATTATCTAAGTGAGACGATAAATAATACCATGCCAAGAAATATATATAAAACAAATAGGATATTTCCCAAAACGTAACGTGATCATGTTCTTGTAAATAAATGAGAAATAAACATTTATAAAAATAACAGATTTCATTTTATTTAATGATATTATTCATTATATTATTTATAATAAACAATTATTAATTAAATAGGACATTTGAAAATTTTCAAAGAATATAAAGTCTTATACAATCATAATTTCATCTTAATTTTTATTTCTATGAGATACAAGACAAATTCACCAATAACTTCTTTTTATATTGTAGATAAATAAATATAACATTTTATATTATCAATTTTTTGTATTTAATTCAATTTAAATTTATATTTTATGTTGTTCTCTCTTGGTGACCAACATTAATGAGTCTCTAATGTATTAAGGGTTTTCTTATCCCAGTATTTTAGACTTATAAATTATTCACCACTCATTTACTTTGTATTTTATATAAACATCCCACATATGTTTTCATCGAATATTTTTGTTAATTTAAATATCCATGTGATGATATTTCTTTCATAGTTTTTTACTATTCAAAAGATACCAAATTGGTATGATTGTTTTTACTAATATTTTATTTTTTCAGGCACATGTTGTTTTATGAACCTATATTGTTTTACATGGTGTATGTAAATACATTATATATGTTTTATCATGAATATACTTCTTTTAAATCTATATCTACCTTCATGTAATGTCATTTAATTACTTGGGCAGTATGATTCATTGTTATCAATTGGTAATAGTATATCCGAACAATCCAATCATAAATCCCTTTTGTTTATGATTATGCTTTCATTGATCAATATTTATTATTCATATTATAATAAAAATGAAAAATTTACATATCCTATACCTGGTAATGATAAATTATAGTATAAGTAAAATATTTAACCCTTTTATTACTTATGGTATTTAATAATTTTTTTAATAAAATATAACTTTATATCATTATTCGGTCGGAATTTTGTGTTCTTTAAAACCCATGTTTCCAATAAAAGTATTTAAAGAAAATTATATTTAATATGTGTTTTAAAAAATTTTCAATGATTCTATTATATGGTTTAAATACCTCTATTCAATGAAAATGATTTCAATTATTTTGAATCTTCTTCTATAAGTTTTCATATAATATTTAAAGAATAATATTTTCAACAATATTTTCTAGATTTATTTAAAATATTTAAATTAAATGGTTTTAAACTTTTTTTATAGAATAATTTATAATTACAAATTTATTTTCAATGAATTTTATTTCAAAATGTTTTCTAATTTATTTTATAAGATTACAAATTTTTTTCAAATAAAAAGGGCTTGAATTTTTTTCAATATTTCATTATAATATTTTAATGATTTTCAATTAAATGTTATTCCAAACATTTTCAGTCTTATATTATACCATTTAAATGAAAATAATATTCAAAAATATTTTCATTAATTATTTATAAGTTTTCAATGTAAATAGTTCTCAAAATAAATTTTATTATTTATTTGTTAGATATAAATTTTATTTTAATGTATATGATTTTCAAAAATATTAATTTTTAAAAATTATTTTCCAAAAAAAGAAGGATAATTACCTCATGAAATGTTTTTATAAGACCATTCCAATTAATTTGACATATAAGATAACATCTATTGGTGTTACATATGCCTTTCTCATGAAATGATCACAAGTTTTAATTCATATTTTTTCTCTAAATAATTTATGTTTTTAGGGAATCATGTGTAAATCACTTGTTTCACATTCAAAATTTAATTGATTATTTAACATGATTATTTTCATAGGTTATTATTTGATTAAATGATTCTAAAACATGCCAATTTTCCTTAGTTTATGATATTATTACATGTTTATGATATTCATTTCATTTCATGGGTAATGATTTGATTTATTATGATCATATGGAACATGTATGTGTGATTTAATTATGATATGGTTGGGATTTATATCTCCCACAACTAAATTAGGTAATTATTTATCATTCATGAGAAATACACGGCAATAATGGGAAGAGAACTCAGTTCAATAAATGAATTTTTCCTAGAAGATGGTATTTGGAGTGACATTGACTGCCAAGTTGTTCATGGGAGTGAACCATGACTACCATGATTTTATGGGGAGTGAAAACATACAACTGATATGGCCATATAAATAATTTTTTGACTAAAATGGAATTAATTTTATATTATTATATGTCTTCCACAAATAATATGTCTTATTACTATATAATGTTATCATAGATTCTGCTCGTGATTCCCTTTTGATTCATGTCTTATGAAATGCATATCATTATTCCATGAATCATGTATAAGATCATTGATATGAATTTCATAATCTATAAATTTCATTCTCATGTTATGATACACTTATTCTAATTTTTATATTTTTTATCTCTTTTATTTACCCTTACTGAGCATCCGGTCACACCCCTTTTTTATTTTCCATTCCCCCATGTTATGAATGAATGTTTTATGTATATGTAATGAAGTGGAATATATTTTTGGAAAAATATAAATATCATTCACTATGTTATAATAATCCATTCTATGTTTCCAAATTAACTAAATCGTTACACTCATCAGGCATGTACATTGGGAATGTGATGAATATTCATAAAAAGTGACATAATTTTAATTTTTTATAAGACTAGTTTACTATAGGTGGGCCAACCTAATGGAATCAATCCATGGATTTTACTTTCAAAGTATAATTATAGGGATTAACCACCATCATTCCACACTCTAATTGTATCTAACTGGATCTGAAGAACATGTCCAACATAATAACATGAAATAATAGATTTGGATACATGGATAAAATCCACCACATTTAATTTTAGAGCTCACTATTCCGAATCTAGGAGTATATCCAAGACATTAGAGTTTTTCCCAAGTTTTTAGTTCTTTTTTTGGCAATGGGATAATGAATTATGGAATATAAGACACTTATATGAACAATGGTTCACATTTACATTGATATTCATATAATTGAATCACTTGAAACCCACTATTTGTTTATTTTAATTCAAAACTATAATCCAAAAAAATATCATTTAATTTATCAATAATGAAACATATTCAAACATATTATAATGATATATAATATAATTATAAGGACATTATAAAAGAAAAATAAAAGTCCATTATGCAAGAACACACCATGACTCAAATCTATTTAGCTAAAAACAACCGAAGGATATTCAACAATTATAAAAAAATTAATTCCACAAACAAAATATCATGTTATAACATACCATTAATTATATCACCATATATAAAAACCACTTCCATATTATATATAGTTCATGTTAACATTAATAAAAACACATAAGTCCCAGTGCATTATTAAAATTTATTTATGATATTCATGGATTTAGTTATATTTTCATGTAAGGAACTCAATACCACAAATTTATCTAAAATTAAACCACAGCCTTCTGGGTGTATTTGAAAAGGATTTATAATTTATTATAACATTTCATTGTTAAATTTTTCTATTTAATTTTGGATTCCCATATATTGATATATACATAGTACTTGGGATTTCTTCATGACACCATATATTGATAAAAATTTTCCATTATTCAATTAAATATCAACAGTCCATTAAATTATTAAATTATTTATGTTTCATTACAAAAACAAAACCTTATTTTTGTCTTGAACCAATATTGAAATTATAGTTTTCCAAATTTCCAAAAACAAACACCCCATAACGGTTCATTTTTTTTCACCGTATGTATGGGTTTGAAGTAAGTCAATTCCCAAAAAATAGTAATGGGTGGTTTAATTAATTTCATGAATATTTAATTTATGTAAAACCACATAAGTATCAAAAATAAATTTTATTTCCTAATATAAGAATATTCTATACTAAATATTACTATCCACCATAGAATATTTTTTGTCAAATGATTTTGCAAATTTTAATAAATAACCATCTTGTTTATTAGTGAGCTGTGTAATCCCCCACTATGTTCATCACAACTATAACCCTTCTTAGAAATACGACACATAATAACTTTTATCCTATCATGGCGAATCTTATGAATGTGTGATCTCATATTATATGTAAAGGAAAGAGAGAGAAAATAATATATCATTACAATAAAAGTGTGATTGCTTTTGAATAAAAACAGAAAACCACACCCTATATATAAAATATCATAATATTGATTCATAAAAAAAAATTTGATGTTAATAATACATTAATTATAATGGAATCAATTAACATGAACCATGAGAACAAAAAATTTCCATTAGGTATTGATTTATATAATAACTATAAACATAGAAAATACTTTCCATATAATTCAATGTATCATTGTTGTGACTATCATTGTTTTGTTTTATAACTCATCAAACCATCATAATATTAAATGTTCTCACAAAAAAATATATAAGTAGAAAAATTAAAATATTGAACAAGGTTCACTCACAATTTTTTCCCAATTAATCTTATGAGATATCAGTCATTACAAAATATATTGTAGGGTGATTTTTTCCCCGCCCATAAAAAATTGAAAATCATATAAATGGGTTCCACAATTTATTAATACATTAAACATAGCGAAACACATGGAAAGAAATCAGTTTCAAAATCATTTCATTATAAAATAGACTATGTAAAATAAATAGGTTTCATAATATTTCAATATTTCATCATATGAAAACCATTGAAAAAATAAGTGGGTTTCCAAATCATTTTACCATGGTATTACCTATGAAAAAATGAGGTTGTTTCATAATAATGATATCATGGAATATCATTTGGTAGATAAATGGTTTTCATACACATATTTTCATAATAATTAGAAACCATATAGATAAATAATAAATATGTTATCATTGGATGATATACATAGTAAGTATTATTTGAAATAAAAGGATTCCATATTAGATAGAAAAAATTTTCTCAATATCACTTGTAACATTTTAGGAAATATATACCCATTTATCTTTGAAAATATTATTTTATTACATAAAATTCATAAAAAATTTGAAATTATATTCAATGAAGATAAAATTGGAAACAAGTCATGAATTATTCAATTGATATAATGGTCTTGAAATTGGATTATTTAATTCATTATATACAGGTTAATAAAATGATTCCTTTCAAATTTTTGATAAAATAAAAATGTTTTTTATTTTGATAATAAAATAATATTCAATTTTTAAAATATAATTTAAATATTGATAAGAATATATTCAAAAAATCATTAATAAAAATTAAAAACCATTCATTTATTTTTTTCAAATGTGGTTTATAATGATATTGTGTTTTAACAGAACATTGAAATAAATATGATGTTTAAAGAGATGATTTTGAACTAACGAGTATATAATGAGTGGAAAATTATGGAAAATCACATATTCTTATTTTAAAACTATAAGATAAAATTTATAATTATTTTTTGATATGTAATTCCTTATATATAATTATTATAATAATAATCAAAAAACCCTAATAAATGAATAGATTGTTTCATAAATATTTTATAACATTGGAATCATTAAATCATAAGATTAATAAAATAATAACATTAAATATAATATATTATATTATAAGAGTAAATTGTTTAATGATATTACTTTCCACATGGGATGTTTATACACCTCACAAAAGAAGATATGTTCATAATATAATCTATTTTCTAATGATTAAATATTATGACAAAAAACTATTAGTACATTACAATCAATGAAACCATTAACTCAATGAAACAAATATCCTGAAATGAATATGTTAATAGAAACACCTATATCTATATGAATCATAAGATATATTCATGGTTATTATTTTAACCACATAAAAATAGATAGTCAATGAGGCATTTTAATCATAAAAATTGAAGTAAGTGTGAAATATCATTCTTTGTAACTCAACTTACTTCATCAATATATAATCTAAAAATTCTACATTTATTTTTAGTCTTTTCATTTCTTATTAGTTTTTATATATTATATGAAGAATAATAATAACATTGAATTTCATTGATATTCCAATTTATGTTTATTGGATATAGGTTTCTATATATGTAGAATTAATGTCAGGATTGGGATGATTTTTATGTGGATCATAATGAAAAAAACATGTGTCAGGGGACGAATTTTTTTTGAATCATTTGGAAGAAGAATGGTGACCAAGAAAATAATTTTTTTATGATTAATTTTAATATTTTTAATGATAATAAATAATTAATATGAAGATAGTATTCTTTTCATATTTAGAGTGTTTAGTGTTCAATATTAATTCTATATATTATTTTGACTTAATAAAAAGTAATTCCAACTCATACTATCCCCAAGGGTTATCACTCAATAACTTATAAGGGGGCTTTAGGGTCAAACCAAATGGGATAGCATACCCAATTCGGAAATGCTGTTGTAGTGGTGGGATAGTTTATATAGCAGTAGGGACCACACATTCTAATAGGAATTCATGATGTTGGACCAATGTGTAAGGCCTGAAAAATATGCCGGATAATTTGGAGGATTGAAAACCAGTTTTTAAGTGTTGTGATATGTGGTTGGTAATCCCGCACATCCAACATGAAGTTATAGTAGTGGGGATTTTATAATATGTATGTAAAGACTTTAGAACTCTTTAATATGGGATAGTGAACTATGTGATAATCATTCCTATGTTTTAAATTATATGGACATAATATAGGACACATAACAATGACGATGTGAGATTCCCAATCAAATGGTGAGTGTATTCTTCCCTCATCTATGATATAAAACCTCTATAATAGAAATTATTCCACCATTGATGAGTCATGATTATCATTCCATATAATATAAAGAAAGAACAACCTTAAATAAAGGACATGATGATCTTTTAAATATCATGAGACTTTAAATCATTCGTTTTTCATGATATCTAGTCACTCCCTTGCATGAATAGTCAAACCTCATATGGTTATATAATCATTGATGGAGCCATGTTATGTGGATAGAGAGAGAAATTTTTTATCCATAAGGTATTTCTAAAATGAGTAGAGATGTTTTTTATTTACAATTTTATTCATATAGATATGTGTTAATTAGTGGTATAGTCACATTAGGCATGAATTTTTATAACAAGGATTTTGAGTCTTTAGGAATTTTAAAATTAATGACATGTTATTCATTCTGTGATTGATGATGGGATATAAATTGTTAGGTATTCTAAATTATTAATCCCATGTGAAGAATAGAAAACCTCAATCGATTAGTTGATTAAAAATATTAATTGTGAGATGTGAGTTTAAGAATAACAAACAAAAGAATCATTCGAGAGTTTATGGATGGAAGATACACTTCCAGAATGATGGAATCATGTGAGAATAATGCAAGAACGATCCTTTATGTTTTTAAATAACATATATTTTATACATACACTATTATAAAATATTAATCATTAATATTCATGTATGTAATGTGTCTATGTGTGATATTTTTTAGATCCTAAGGACTTATGTATTTTCATGATGTGAGTTGCATAGATGAATGAAGGAAGGGTGAACCATGAATTATCTATTAGTAATTTTATAATAATAAGTAAATACCCATCATATTTAGTCTATGAAATATGTTTTAAAACCATATGAAAATTCACATTGAATAATGACTAATTATTTGAGTGATAAGGTACCCACATCTATAAGGTTTTTACATTTTGAGGAAAGTAAATTTGTTCTTTGAGATAGATTTATATGGGGATTTAAATAGAGAATCTCAATTATTAAATAAATGAGATATTGATGAACCATATATTTTAATATATATATGTTCATTGAGGTAATAAAAAATTATACACACCACTGCAACAACTTTTGGAGATCCCAATATAGTATTTTCATCAGAGAGAGATGAATTCAAATATTTTTAATTCAATAATAAATATGTTATATAGAATGGATAAATTGAAGAGACATATAAATATCATATTTTTTATAGTTATGGAGGCAGTAAAAATGCATGACTAAACTATCAATCTTATGAAATATGATCAAATAATCGTACCACTTTTGGTCAAAATTCAATATCATTGGAGAGTGAGTTTTTTAGTCTAAAAACATTATTTATGATTGGTGGTACTATTATAAAAAATTCTACAAATTAAGGAATAATTATTCAATTCCTTCATTTAAATTTTTTCCCAATTATATGAAATATTAATCACTAAAAATATAGGTAACACTAAAATATGTGAAATAAACAATTGCATGATGAAAAAATTAGAAGTCATTTTCAAAACCCTGTAAAAATAATTCTATGATATTTATTTCATTATTAATTCTCACTAGGGAAGTGGGGAAAAAACCATTATATATCAAGGCCTCAATTGTTAAAAATATGAATGAATAAAATATTTTTTTAAAAATACATACATATTCACTGCTTCCCCTCAATAGATCCAACATGGAGATCTACAGTGTTTATAGCTAAAAAGCATCCCTTGTAGGATTGAAATTATGAATGAAGATATTGTATGTAGTATCTAAAGATGATCAATATAAAAGAGGGGGGTGAATTTTATACTTTAAAAATTCTATGCAACTTTTAAAGGTGAAATAATTAATAAAGATAAATAAAGTAATTCAAAAAACTCTAGTTCTACACACTTGCTAGATTCTAGAAATATGATTCTGAGAATTCAATTCTGGAAAAGTGGTTCTGCAAAAAGAAACATAAAAAATGTTTAAAAAGATAAATATTCTACCTTAAAGAGTATATAATCTTACTAAATAAGAGTTTACAAGTATAAGTAAGTATAATATAGTTATACATTCGTCAAAAATCAAAATACAGCGGAATACATGAAACAAACAAGAAACATGTACTAAGTCATTTAACCCAAAGAAAAGGATATCCGACAACCCTGGATAAAGGTCCATTGATTTATACATTCATTAATGTCTTTCTTACCCACACTAGGGTAATCCCTCTATACAAATATCAGAGTCTGTCTTGCTATCCTCGAAAGCCCTCAACAACAAGGTAGTCAGCACCTCTATCTTCCTCAGTAAGGAAGTCCTGAAACTTTAAGGTAGTCGACATCTCTGTCTTCCTATCCCCCGAAGCCCTTGAATGTACTAAGCAACATTCGGAGTCGCACAAAGCAATCTTGACCATGGTGTTCAGTATGCAAGAATCATGAGAGACTCTCTCTAAAAATCACATCAACATCATATTATAACTAGAGTCATTGAATAGTTCATCAATGTTGTGATCTCATTCAAATGATCTCATATTTATAGGTACAATTTCAATGGTCGTCTCCTTCCCATAATGGTAATATGTTTCCTTGAATTTCTGAGGGACCTTTACATGTGTCACCTAAAAAATGGTTAGTTAGTAACTGAATGCACAACATCGTTTTATAACCAAAAAAGTGCAATAAAAAATATGATGTTTAACAATATAAATTTTTTAGAGTGTAAAGAACAATAGATCGAAGTCCAACAGAAAACAAATTCGGTGTCTATAACACATAGAAATTCGGATTCTTTTTATAAAAATAATTCATAGTCAGAATTCTATAGAATTCCAAAGTCTGAATTTCAAAGAAATTCGGAGTCTTAAATTCAGAAGAATTCAGACTCTGAATTCATAACAGTTCGGAATATGAACATAAAATTTTAGTATTCTGAATTCCAAAGAGTTCGGAGTCTATAACATACAATGTTCAGAGTATGAATTCCTATGATTTCAGAGTCTGAATTCAATGAACTCGGAGTCAGAAATCAGAAGTGCTCAGAGTCTGAATTGGTATCCTGAAAATAGAATTCATTACATCTTTGTATTATTAGATTATGAGGTTGTAGATATGATACCAAATTTTACACTTATACAAAATGATCAATGAAAAACATGGCAACGAAAAAATTTCCTTGGGGAAGGAAAGTTTTCCTTATGAAAGTAAAACATAGGGTAAATAAAATTTTCATAGGATAAGGTGTTTATGATTTTAAAAACATGAAGAAATGGTATAGTGATAAAGAAACCTTATTGACTCAACAATATCCCCCTTTTTGTAAGGCAAAAACCTCTTTACGAAAAAGAACATAAGTACTTAGAAAAATATTTTTCTAGACATTGAAAATAATACTTATATCCCTTAACAAATGTTCAAGAATGATTTCGACTAAATCCCCCATAGGTTTTGGAAAACTAGGGATTGTTTTCAAGATTTATAGAATGATATTGTTTATTGTCTTGAATATTGAAATATTTTTAATGAAAAACTCCCCCTTAGATGAACTCCCCCTTACATAGGGCATTTCTTCTTCACTATGAATTCTTTTTTCCTTTCACCCCCTTTGTGATTTTCAAAAAGGAATTCAAGGGAATGAAAAAGAAATTATGGTAGCTGAAATATTAGTACAACTAATCCAAATGATAAGAAATCAAACACTTCATTAAGATAGGAAAAATTTATACATGGAAGGAAAATACAACAAACGATCGGATTTAAACAAGCTCATCCTTCATTTTTCTTAGGCTGCAAATCATTTTTTTCATTTTTAAAAGCCGGTTTATGGGTATCTGGTACCCCAACATACAACCAAAACACAAGAAGGAAAATATTACTCTTCAAAATACCAAGACTCATCACTGCACCCCATATAAAATCCATCTTCATCAGTGGTTGATTTCCACTCTGGAGATCTCCAATAGGTGGCACTTTGAACCCGACTCCTAAGTAGATCAAAGTCGGGTTTCTCTATAGAAGACTTCATGACCACACTAAACTTTTTAAAATACATCATCACCTAGATGTTCTGTTTAGAAGTCGATCTAGTCTGCATCATTCGTGGAATAAAGGAGTAATCCTTCCTTGGTCTTCTTCTTGGAGAAGCAGACAAGGGTCCATCAACTAAATCCATCGCATGCTTCCCAATTTGAACAACAACACTGAATGATCGTCTGAGTGGGACTCTCTCATTTTCCTTCCCTCTCCCAGGAAACTCTCTTCAAATATCATCTTGCACCCCCAAAAAAGTAGCAGGAGGCTCATAGATGATTCCCTGCCACTAGTCAGGAGTGTTACTCTCCATCAATGGGAGTTGCCTCTCCTCAGTAGTTACTTCCTCCACAACCATGGACCATGTCTCCTTTCCCATACCCTTAGGGCCCTCCTCTATTTTCACACCACCATTCAACCCTGAAACCTCATCCTCAGCCGTACCATCCTCCAACATGCCTATCGAGAGGTCATTAAATTGATTACTAAGAGTAATAATGGTCATTTCCAAGGGATCCAGACCCTTAGTCCACTTAGCACAGACAGGAAGGGCCACCTCCCATGAGCTGGAGCTTCTCTCCTCATTCTATTTTGAATATTTTCTAACATTGGAGATAGCTATGTTCTCCAAATCTTATCTAAATATTTTGAATATATCAGAAACCAACAGATTTGACTGCATCGTCGGACTTCCAGTCACCTCTGAAACCTGAACTTCTCCATAGGTCACCTGTTGGGGGATAGGTTGATGGACCTCCACAATTGAATTTGGCCGAAAGACCTGCCCACCTTCCATCAACCCCAATCCATCCATACTGTGGTCTAGCACCATTTTTTTTGCAGATTTCTTATGGAATGAATCACCCTCTATCCCCACAGGAAACATAAGACTCACCACACTTAATATCACCATTCATAGGATGCACAGGGGACACCGTACCCTTAATCACCCTAGCCCCTGAACTGGGCTCTTCACCACATCACCCTTCTCCTTTTTATCTTTAGACATCAACATTACCCGGGGAGCTCTCCATCGTCAGACCAACTAGGTGTCACCTAGGCTCTTAAAGCAGGAACAGAATTCCATCCAGTTTTTGTAAAACACCATATTCTTGAACGTGTACTCCTCACTAATTGTAATCCAAACAAAATCAAAAGGAATGAGAGACATATCAACTTCAAAATAGATATGGGGATTAACTAGATGGCACACAGATGTAGTACGACTATCAGAGAAAAGAAACATTCTTATCATATTACCAATCATCTAATGAATTGCGGGATTATGAAAAGGAAGCAGATTTTTAGGTTAAATTACCCAAATCGCCATTGACGGTGAATCGCGCTTCATGTGAAGATTAAAAGTCCATCAAAGGATGATGAAACTCATCCCGTTAAAACTTCGTGGAGCCCTGGACCGAGCCTGAATAAGTTCTACCTCTGATTCAAAGTGTATCATAATCTGGTGGCTATCGAGTAAGCCGACCACCACCTATTCTTGCAAATCCCACCAACCAAACACGAACTAGTCGACACCATCAACTGAAGGTCGCATATGCTTGAAACGGGATACCAGAGTGAGGTTCAGAAGCACTGAATACTCCAAGAACTCCGAGTTCAAGATCTGGAGGTTAGGGTAACCATCATGGAGCTCCTCAGCTTTCTTCTCTAATGTTTTTATTCTTTTATCCTGAGCCTTAAGATCCTCTTCCTTAACCTTCAGGACTTCTTCCTTATTGAAAATAATTTCTTCTATCTCAATCTGAAGATCCCTTTTCCTCTTCCAACTTGGATCTACTGAATATAGTTTCCCATTCAATTCCTTCACTTCTTGAATCCGAGTATTCTTCTTAAGTGTTATATTTTTTTCAAACCTTCTTGCATGGTCCTTGATTATATTATCTTCAGTGTCAAAATCCTTTTTGACACTATCTTGGATCTCAGGAAGATTTCTCAAGTTCTCAATGGTTTTCTTAGTCCAAATAGTCATATTTCTTCATGATCTTTTATGGGCTTCATAGTTGATGAGAAAATTCTTAAGACCATCCTCAAGCTTGACACACCTATCCATCACTAGGTATACTGAATCTGAAATCCGGTTCAAGGTGTTCTCAAGCATCTTGAATCTCAAGGCAATGATTGGAAAAATCGGAATAGTCCCAAAAAGATCCATTAATGAATGAACAATGAAATCATGTCCAAGGGATGATGATTCCGAATCTGAAACTTTTCTTAGTGAGGCTTCTTTTTCTAGAACAGAATGTTTTTTCTTTGAAGATACACCAACTTACTTCTTCTTTACAAAATATTTAGTAGGTATCTTAACTACCACTTGTTTACCGTTATCAATTTTTGGAATAGATTCCTCATCTGAAGATATAAGTGCACTATCCGATAGCTGAAAAATATTATCTTAATATATCTCTTCTTTCTCAGCACTCACCTCAGCATCCTCATAGTGAATTAAGTCGTGATTATAACTTTATTCCTCCGAGATCTTATTCACTTCATCATCATCCTTGTCATCTACATCTTTATAATCTTTCCCTGGTGTATCTAGCATTAATGATTCTGCATCAGAAGTTCAGATTTATTGTTTCTCGGATGGGCATTATTTCCCATGGAAATCATCTACTTTCTTAATCAAATATTCGGTGTCACCCTTTCTTTCTACTTCTTCTTAGTCTTATTGGACATGTTATTCTTCTTCGACAACAATTTATTGGATATTTTCCGGAGTAAAAATTTCTTTCCCGGGTTTTCTGGTTAGGCTTCTACTAGGAAGGATTCTGGTAATGGGATATTCATTGATACTTTCTCAGTATCCCTCAAAAGGGATTACACTATCTCGGCATCAGTCATCTTCTTCTTTAACATCAATTCGTTAGATTTATTTTCAATCTCATCAGCTGTCTTCTCTTTGAAGGCTTCTACATTAGTAGGATCCAAACCTAAACATGGCTACCCTTCCTTCCTAAATTTATTATCAACCCTCCTCTTTGATACTACCTCATTATGATATGCTTTTTGTTTCATAGGTTTTGGAGGTGTGGATTGAGTGTCCTTAACATTTGGGGTTTTTCTTCTTCTTCAACTTTATTCAACATCTTCTTATTTCCAACCTTTTTCGATGGTTCAGGCACTTATTATTTTTTTCAAAATAGATTTAGATTTTTCATAAGGGTGGTCATAAAATTCTTTTGATTCTGTAGAAAAACCAATTTTCATCCTCTTCATGGTATCTTCACTGACTAGTATGAATTTTCAATTTTTTGTCATCGAGCTGCACAGAATTTTAAAATATTCTAAGCACCGAACAATTAACATGGAAAGAATGGTTGGATACATGATTATCTGAGCCGTCATGTTTCCATTGATAACATTTTCAATCATAATAAGAGTATTCTTAATGAGATTGATCATCTTTAGATTTACCAAGAAGTACAAGATATACATGTCACTCTTATTTAATGTGTCATTATCACCTTTTCTTGGAGTTATAAATCCTTGAACCCATAATTCAAGAATCCGTTAATTTGTATACAAGTGATTAATCATCGGAGTATTCACATCTGTATGAATGAGGTATTGGGTATATTTTACCTTAACAAAACATAATATTTGGCAACATATGGGAACAAAAGGCAGCTTCTCCTTTGTATGGAATTCCTACCAAACTAGCTGCCTTAGTTATGAAAGGGAATAAGTCGTTCCATAGCTATTGAAGGAAAAATTCACTATACCTTCTCTGTTAATGAAAATAATGGATTCATAAAACTAAACTATCAAGTCAGGATACACCAAATCTTGTTCCACAGGCTTCGATATGGAAAAACTCTCCCATCCATTAAGCTTTATGATTTTTGAGATGATCGATTCATAATTAGAGAAGAATTTCGGATGCATAAAAATTTCTCTATTGACATGACACTCATAAATCGGCTTCATAGTAGACATATATTTCAGATAGGATTCTTATACAGACATTTATAATTGAGAAACCCTTGAGAATCAAGAATGAGCATATGTAGAATGGAAGAACTTCAGCACGTGAGTGCGTGACAATCGATGTGGGACAACCATCGGGGGGGGGGGTCCTTTATATATGCACTGATTCGACGGTTCATCTTCCAAATTCAATCCAATGGCTGAAAATACTTCTGATGAGATCTGACGGTTGATATGATAGCTATAAGGAAAACTTAGTAGAATCCAATATTTTTATGTTTTTAATAAAAGCATTCAGATATAAGGAAAAAAATCTGAAAAATTTAAAAGACAAAATAAACTATCAGCATGTAAAAGATGATTATGAAATCTCATGGAAGGAAACATACCTTTCAGATTAATAGGAAGAATATTCATTTTGAGGAAAAAAATTCTTGAAGAACATTAGATTTTGAAAATTCGATAATGGAAATTTTTGAAAGAAAAACTGACTACGAAAATTTCTGTTATGAATGATTTGAAAAAATATGACTATGAAAATTTCATTATGAAATAGTTTGAAAGGACGAATAAGAAAATGTACCCACTTCTGAAAAGAATTTTATTACTATATGGATATTGGTTTTAGTAGAAAGTTAACAAGGGAGATCCCCGTCTAGTTATCATTCCTAACATCTTTTTAATGTATTTAAATCTATCGGAGGGTAAATATTTTGTAAAAATATCAGCAAGTTGACCTTGTGTTCTGATAAATTGAAGATTAATATCTCCCTTTTGTGTGTGATCACTAAGAATGTGATTCCTAATATAAATGTGTTTTGCACGAGAGTAATGTGCATGGTTTTTACATAGGGCAATGGCACTAGTATTATAACAAAAAAATTTGTGTTTTGGTAAAACTCTTAACATTGTTTGTGAGTGCAGGTTGCATCCACCACTCATGATTACAACATCTTTCTACTGCCACATATTCAGATTCAACAGTGGAATGTGCTAATGAGTGTTGCTTCATTAATGACCAAAAATCTAATGAATCTCCTAATAAATGAAAAAGTTCAATATGTACACATTCTATCCATTTTAAATCCACCAAAGTCATCATTCATAAAACTATTTAAAATAAAATCATTTCTATAAGTATAAAAGATTCCTAAATCCAGGGTTCCCTTTAATTAGAGAAAAATTCTTTTCACTTCCATTAGATGATATTCCTTAGGATTGGATTTATATCTTGCACATAATCATAATGAAAACATTATGTTTGGATGACTAGCTGTCATGTAAAGTAAACATCCGATCATAACTCTAAAAGATGTTTGATCGACTGGTTTTCATCTTCATTCAGATCAAGTGTGTTTGAGATACCAATGGGAGTACTAATACTATTAGTGATGTCATATAGATACTTTTATAGAAGATATTTAATATACTTATGGTCGGATATATAGATTCTTTCTGGTTTTTTAGAATTTTTAAAACCATGGAAAAATATTAACTCACCCATCATACTCATTTTAATCTCAAATATCATTAGATCCACAAAGGAATCAGTTATGGATTGCTGAGTTGAACAAATATAATGTCATTAACATAAATTTGAACAACCGAATCATTTTTCTAATATCTCTTTATAAAAAGCGTTGTATCTATATTTCCATTGACATGATTGTTTTTAAGAAAAAATATTTTAAGCCTTTCATACCAAGCTCAAGGAGCTTTCTTAAGTCCAGAAAAATATATGGTAAGTTTATAAACATGTTCAGCATGTTTTGTATCTTCCAAACCAGGAGTTTGTTCAACCAAAACTTCTCCTTGAACAAAAACATTATGTAAAGAACATTTCACATCTATTTGAAAAAGTTTGAAACTGAAGAATTCATCAAAGGAAATTAAAATAAAAATAGATTCAAGTCTGGTTACTTGAGTATAGGTTTCATCATAGTCTATTTCTTCTTGTTTATTAAATCCTTTAGCAACCAATCTAATGTTATTTCTAACTATACATCCATTTTCATCACACTTATTTCTAAAAACCAATTTGACTCAATAACATAAGTTCCCATAGGTCTATCAACCAAGGTCTAGACTTTATTCCTTTCGAATTAACTTAGTTCATCTTTCATATCTTTTATCCAATCATCTCACCTAATGCTTCATTAGTTTTTTTTTTGTTCTAATTGGGAAAGTAATGCTAGATGTTTTATTTCATTCCTTAAGGAACATCACGTCCTTACTGGTTGATTTAGATCACCAATGATACTATCACTCAGATGATAATTAACAAATAACTGATTTCGGTTATTTATAATGTGTTAATCATGATAGGGTAGAAAGTCCTCTAGGGTAAATGATCCAGAAACATCTCCTTCGAAATTTTCCTTATCAGAAGAATCTTCTAACATATTTTGATAATCGGTTTTTTAAAACACATCTAATGATATAGGTTGGGGTTGTTTAAAAACAAAGGGATCAGTATCATCAAATTTGACATGTACTGTTTCTTTAATAGTACAAGTGTTCTTATTGAAAACTTTATAGTCCATAGAAGTTGTGGAGTAGCATAAGAAAAATCCTTCATCATATTTTGGAAAGAATTTATTTATATTATCATTAGTATTCAAAATGAATACCTTACAACCAAAAACCATGAAGTATTAAATTTTAGGTTCTATACGATTCCCTAACTCATAATGAGATTTATTAAGAAAAGATCTAATCAAAACATGGTTTATAGTATAACAAGAAGTACATACGGCTTCAGCCAAAAAATGTTTGGGTATATAATACTAACTCGACATGGTTCATGTTATCTCTTGAAAAATTCTATTTTTTCTTTCATCAACACCATTTTGTTGATGTGTTCTGGGTGCTGAGATGTTATGAGTAATACCTTTTCAACTACAAAATGCTTCCAAATATGAATTTTGAAATTCTACTCCGTGGTCACTATGAATAGTTATAATTGGAAGGTTTTTCTCATATTTAACATGGGCTCTAAAAATTTTTAAATCAAAAAAAGATTCAGATTTCTTTGCTAGAAAATAGACCCACGTAAATCTAGTGAAATTATCAACTATGAAAAATACATAATATTTGCCTCCAATTCTTCCAGTTTGTGTTGGTACAAAAAGATCCATATGCAATAACTGTATTTAATTAGTGGATGAGACATAAACATCTAATTTAAAACTTGATTTATGTTTCTTGCAATATTTAAAAGGATCACAAACTTTTGAATAATCAAATATAAGCTCTGGTAGATCCTTAACTAGTCTTTTCTTAGAGAGTTTGAATATGTTCCTAAGACTATAGTGTCCTAACCTTCTATTCCATAACCAGGAATGATCTTTAATTGAACTAGTTCAAGGTATGTCTTTTCTCCTTAGGTCTTTTATGTTTAGTTTATAAACATTCTCTTGACTATTGGAAGAAAAATGAACTCCTCCTTGGAATTGTCTACTAAGCATTTTGTATTCCTAAAATTCACAATGTAACATTAATCACATAATAGGATTCTTCTAATGAAGTTGTTCTTAATACCCAAAACAAATAAAACATTTCAATTCAATGTTTTTCCAAGTATAATGATGTTACCTATACTAATAATTTCTCCCTTAGAATTATCTCTGAAAGTTACTTTTCAACATTTTGCCTTGATAATCATTCCAACGAAGTTTTTGTTACCAGACATATCCCAGGAACATCCACTATCCAAGTAACAAGTATTTTAGTTTGTAGATTCTATATTTTCTTAAAAATAAGAGTCTTAAACTTTCATAATCCAAATATTCTTGGATTTGGAAATTTCAGAAAGCAAAATCTTAGGTACCCACATTATCATAGAAAGATAGTCTTTATGAAATCCTAAAGATTGGGTTTTGTTTAAAGAAAAACATTTTCCCCAATTTCCACTGCACTGACACATAGTAAAATAAGGGGCTATAGATGGAATAAAATAGTTGTTTCTAAAAATAGGTTTTCTGTGAGTATAACCTACTCCTGTTGTATTTCCTTGATGTTTGATTTGAGATTACATCTTGTCAAAATTTTACATACCTAATGTAATGTTTGAAAATCTCTTCCTCAAGGAAAAAATTTCAAACGTCTGTCTAAAAACTAAATTCTTCTCTTCCAAAACATTATCTATAGAACTAGAGTTATGCTCAAAAAAATTTTTCTTAGAAATTAGATTTTCTAGTTATTTAGAAAGATTATCCTTCTCAGAATTTTCTTCCCCTATATTTTTTGAAATATTCTAAAAAATCACATATTTTCATATCATGATCTTTAGAAGTATCTGATATTTCTTTAGTAAGTATATAAATCCTAAAATTTTCCTTATCAAGATTTTTTTTGACTTCAGAATTTTCATTCTCAAGTAGCTTTCAAAACCTTGAAACTTCTTTATAGGTAGGTAAAGTATTATCCCCATCAGAAAAAGATTCATCAATCAAATCTTCATAATATTTACTATCATTATAATTGTAATTTTGTGATACATTTCTCATGGATTCAACATTGTGTACCTTATCCAATAAGAAATAGTTTTCAATTTGTAGTCTGGATATTAGAACATGATTCTTCTATCCAGAAGATTCATAATCTGATGATTCATCTCAAGATTCACCACCACTGGCACATTAAGTGTCATTAGCTTTCTAAACATTCATAGCTATAGCTTTGTATAACTTCTTCCTATTTCTCTCAGAATGCTTTTCCTTTCATTAATTTCACTGAAGCATAGGACAATCAGATCTTATCTTTCCAGATCACTTTCATTCTTAAAATTTGACTTGTGAATCTTACTTATATTTCCTTTGTTTATTCTCTTATATTGATTGAAAGTTCTTCTGGACAACAATCTTGTTTATCCTTTGAGCAAGATTGGCTAGTTCAATTTGTATTTATTAATATCCACTAGATTTAGATATTATAAAAATCTTCTTAGATTTACATATAGTAACTCTCTCAAGAGTCATTCCTTTCATATGATTTGAAGTTTTAGAAAAATCAACACTGCCATTACCATTCTTCTACTTCATTGTGATAGCATCTCTCATCATTTTACTCTCATATTGAAGAAGAGTTCCAAAAAGTTCATCATGATAAATCTGAGTAACCTTTATATTCTCAAATATAGTTGTTCTCTTGGATTCCCACTCATTTGGCATGATTTCTATGATTTTATTCACAAGAGAAACACTATCTAATACTTTCTCACCGATAGATTTTAAATTGTTAATGATAGTCATGAATCTATATTCCACCTTAAATATGGTTTCTCCATAAGGAAACATAAACCATGATATTCAGCTCTGAGTATGGCTCTTCTAATTTCAATAAATCTGGATGTTCCAATGTTTGTAACTTGATGATTATTCCACATACAATTTCCTTCTTCACAAGATGAAATTTGGATATATATATTTCTAGTCATGGAAAAAATCATTGTACTGCGTACCTTATAATTCGGCTGATATTCATGCTTTTCTTGGTTGGTAAAAGAATTAACATCCTTGTCACGAATTATATATCCTCCAGTAGGCATGATAAAAATTTTTATTCTAGTATTGATAATAAATATCATCGTATGATCTCTCCAATATTCGTAATCATTCCCATCAAAAATAAGTGGTCTAGTTGGATTTAGGTTTTCAAGGGAACCAAAATTCATTCCTGCCATCATAAAGAAAAAACATTCCACACAAACATGTTAGTATTAAAAGTTGGTAAACAAGGAAAATATTCCTCAGAAAGAAAATTATATAACAATATTTACTATATAAAATGAATCTTGTCTTTTGAATCCAAAAATCTGATTCCAAAAATATGAACAAGATGAATACTATTCTGAATCTAATGGTGAGGTTAATTCATATTGAACCATTTCCTTGATACCAATTGTTGTATTGAAATAATGAATGAAGATACTATATGTAGTATCTAAATATTCTCAATATACAAGATGGTGAATTTTATACATTAAAAATTATTTGGAATTTATAAAGGTGAAGATGTTTAACAAGGATAAACAAAACAATTATGAAAACACTAGTTCTAAACACTTTCTTGATTCTAGAAATATGATTCCGAAAATGAAATTCCGAAAATGTGGATCCGTAAAATGAAACATATCAAATGATTATAGAGATAAAGATTCTACCTTAATGTGTATAGAATCTTTCTAAATCAGAGTTTATAATTATAAGGAAGTATATGAAAGTTATACTTTCTTAAATAATCAAAATATAGTAGAAAAAATGAAAAAAACAAGTAACAGGTAGTATGTCTTTTAACCAATATAGAATGGTTTCCAATATCTGTTGATAGAGGTCCCTTGATTTAAAATTTCAAGAAAGTATATCTCAGCCACACTAGGGAAATCACATGATACAAAAATCAGAGTCTGTCTTGCTATCGCTGCAACCCATCAACTTCATGGTAGTAGGCACCTATTTCTTCCTTAGAAAGGAAGTCCTAGAACTTTAAGGTAATCAAAACCTATGTCTTACTATACCCGAAAGGCCTCGAATGTACTCAGCAAAATTTGGAGTCACACGAAGAAATCCTGAACAAGGTATTCAGTACACACAAAGCATGAGAGTCTCTCTCCCGAAATAACTTCAATGACATGTAATCTCTAGATCCATAAAATAGTTCATCAAAGTTGTGATATATTTCAAATGAGCCTCTATTTATTGGCACAATGGTTGGATCCCTCCACAATGGTCATATTTTTCCTTGAATTTTGGAGGGACCGGTACACGTGTCACTTAAATAATGGTTAGTTTGTAACTGAATGAACGACATTTTTTTATAACAAAAACATGTGTATGAAATGATATGATGTTTAACCAAATAAAATTTTCAGAGTTTGAGGAAAAATAGTTTGGAGTCTAACAAGAAACACATTCATTGTCTATAACTCATAGATATTCGGAATCTATTTATTAGAATAATTAGGAGTCTGAATTCAATATAAATCTAGAGTCTGAATTTCAAATACATTTTTGATTCTTGAATTTTGAAGAATTCAGAGTCTGAATTCATAAGAGTTCAGAATCTAAACATACAATTTTCGGAGTCTGAATTTAGGGAACTCAGAGTCAAAACTCATAAGAGTTTGAAGTCTGAATTTAGAGAACTCGGAGCTATAACTCAGAAGAGTTCGGAGTCTGATTTTAGAGAACTTAGAGTAACAACTCAGAAGAGTTCAGAATCGGAATATGTTTCTTGAAAACGGAATTCTTTACATCTAATTATTTTTAGATTATGATGTTTTGGATACAAATAAGAATTTTACACTTAGACAAAATGAACAATGAAAAACATTGTATGGACAAATTTCTTTGGAGAATGAGAATTTTACTAATGAAATTAAAACATTGGTTAAATGAAATTTTCCATAAGATAAGGTGTTTTTGGTATTCGAAACATGATGAAATGGTAAATTCATAAGGAAACATATTGACTCAACATACCTCTGATTTCTTTTCTACCTAAGAAGTTATTAATTTTAATATTTTATTCACATCCATTAAAATATAATTAAGAGAATCTATGAAAATGATATTTACTTTTCAAATTAGAATTTTTCTCAATAATAAAATTTTTGAACCTGAAAAATCAGAAGAAAATTACAAAGAATATATACCTTTATTAAGTATATAAAGATAGATTTCAAGTCAAACACTAAAATAATGAATTTATACAAGATTTGATTAGATATGGAAAAATTGTGGTTTCAACAACATTGAAGGTGGAAAATATTATTACTTTAGTATTATCATGGTATTCAAAAGATACAATGGATTGTTTTATTTTATTCCCTTGTATATGATCCAAGAACATTTCCAATTGATAAAATCATAGCCAATTTTCCATATATTTTTTAATGAAAATTATGCATTGATTTCTAATAATATCATTATTTCATCTGGGAAATTTTCTAAAACATGAAAAATATTTCAATTTGATTTAAGATGGTTATAACCAAAATGAGAATATCTAGAACAAAAATATGATCAAGTTTTAAATATATAATCATATGATGAAGTTTAAACAGTATAATATGAAGTAAATAATGTAAGATACTCCATATTTTATGAATTTTGGATCAACATAATAAAAAATATTTTTAGGACACTAATTTACTTGATAATATGATCCATGCATAAAAAAATTGAAAAAAATATGTGTGTTAGGAATTGGTAGTTGGAAATCCAACATAAGAATATCAATGATCCGGTCAATATGTCATAAGAAAATATTAACATTTAGGATGATAATGTTGATTATATGGGAATATACTATGAATATAGAATTTAATTCATTTAATATGAAAATAATTTCTACAGTATGATATGAATTTCATCAAAAAAAACAATCCAACTTTCAAATGATTTATGTTGAGACTTCATAAGAAATGTACTATGTTTCTACTTAAATAGAACATTATTTGGAGGATTATATAGAAAAAATACATCAATAATTTGGAAGGATGTTCATTATATATTCTAAGTATCTCTCCCAAAAATATGTGAATAATATGGTATCATACATAACTCAATGTAATAATTTTTCAAAACATGTTTATATTAAATTTGCATATTTAAATATATTATTTAATTTGGATAAAGAGAAATAAAAATATTCTTCATCCATATATATTATGTGATGAAAAATGATGAATTTATTTCTTGACTAATATATATATAGATTCTAATGAAGACCAAAAATAGTATGCTAATTATTTCTAAAATTATAAACAAAATACCAAGGGAAAATATATCAATTTTGAGTGGTTAGTGTTGGTGAAACAACAAATTCGTGAATTTTTCACTGGGTTTTTGGAGTAATATATTATATTCTAAGAATGATTCTTATTCAATGGGTATCATACTGACGATGAAGAAACATTTCAAGATCAACATGAATTCTTCCTAATAAAAAAATTACTTTTAATAAATGTTTCTTATGATGTTGGAAGATGTGTTGGAAAAAAATGATGCTCGTAAACATCAATATTTATCAAGAGAGAATGAAAAGTAAATACCAAATAATTAAGAACAACTAGCACAGGGATGAAATTTGAAGAAATGAATAAAATATTTTACATCCAAGAAGTTTCAATATAATTCAAACTTGGATAAAAAGATGAAAAAAATCATATTCAAAATCAGTCCAAATTGATTATCTAAAAGAGTAATACATCTAATAATAAATGTCTGATGAAATTATCTCATGTGATTCAATGTGGAAACTCTATGAAGGCTTACAAAAACCCTAATGATTTATTATTTATTTTAATAACACCTTTTGAGAAATAAATTCTGTTTAGAGAAGAATGTGAAAAGGCTTGGGATAAAGAAAAAAAGTTCTAATTTTAAAAGATGAATCTCATGAGATGTTCTCAAAATAGAAAAAATCTACTGTTAGAAATTTATTTGGTATTTCAAACATGGATGAATACAATTAAAAAAATGTTCAATAATAATTAAATAAAAATAGAGTTCTTGTGATTGAAGAATGTTGTACCAGAGGGAAACAAGATATTCGAATATATTATGATTAGAATTCCCACCCAAAATAATGTTTATAATCAATCTAGAACAATGATAATTTATGAATGATTTTAACCACATATCATATTATAAAAAATGATGATTAGAAAATGATAAACAACGTGGTTGAAAGATCAATCTCAACAACATTGTTCACATTGGGAAGTATGAAGACTGACCAAATTCACATATACATTGTGTTTTATTTAGGGAAATGAACTTAATTCATATTCAAAGGGGGGGAAATGTTGAAAAATATATTGTTATATTTTCATTCATTAATATTAATTCCATTGTTTATGGAATTCATTGTATCAACCCAAACCTCCATTAATAAAAATCCCTCTTGATCTAATTAAATGTATTTTTATGGTTATATAAATTGAGAACTTCATTGGTTTTATGTTTCTGGATTTTCAAATACCATTTTGATTTGTGACAATTTCTAATATAGTTGTTGAATATTGATCACATTATTAGTATAAATATATGGCTTTAACAAATCCAATTTATATAGACAAATGAAGCAATGGCCTCATCCAATTGAATTTCCCAATACGATACCCATTTTTCAGAGCTCATAAAGAAGGTGGCATCATTGGGCATCACTCTTTACCATTCCCAAGCCAAGTTTAAACACATTAAGATTGATCAAATCCAACTATGGGAGAAGTGGAAGTTAATATGGATTACAACCCGATCGATGTTATCAAAGCCACCCCAAGAGTCTTTCTCCATCACACACCTTACTCTTTGGTCTTATGCGGTTGTTATAAGGGTTTATGTAACAAGAACCTAGAACTTTGACTTTGAACATTTTTTATAAATAATGTGCATTTATTTTATGGTTGTTACATTGAAAATATTTTTTAAACCACAAATAGTAGTTTTATTTAATATTAAACTAAGATATATATTTTTGATGAATTAATGTATTTTTGAATTAAATAATATTCTAATAAAAAATTATTATTACTAAATTAAATTTATTTATGTTCATATAATTTTTTGAATGAAATTTTAAATGTTATTAATGTTTAAATGTTGTTTTTATCAAAATGCATGAATTATTCATAAATATTAGTTTCATTAAAAGTAAAAATTTATGTATTTAAAAAATAATGTAGATAAAATGAATATTATTTTTTGAACCACAGCATCCAAATTAACCAACGATGAATTTTTCATAATTTTCTAAGACAGTTGAATTTTTGGGTAAAAACTAAATATCGTTTAAATATATACTGTGTTTTATGACATCATAATGACCAAATAATGATGTAATAAAATAAGATGAACATTATGTATAGCCAATATATGTTTTACCATTAAAATAATGTTATTTTGGTTTATTTGATTTATTTTACAAAGATTTAGTGGACCCTTCATGTCTTATAAAACATTTTCTTTCAAAGTTGTTTTCCTTGATAGTGTGACTGTCCTTCACATAAGAAGCCCTATTATATTAGGATGTTATGACATTGTCCTTATAAAATATTGTTTTACACTACCATTAAAAAAAAAATTGGATAAATACCTTGGATGGTTTGTGATTTTTATTAGTTTAATGTGAGGTGTCCCAAACCTAAATAATAAAGATTTATCTCTCACTTCCTATATAAACCGACCTAAGATTCCACGTCCTATTAACTCAAATCCATTGTAATTATACCAAAACATTAAATCCTATTTCTATAATCCTCTGAAGGTTCCCCAAGCTTCCAATAATTCTCTCTCAAGCCTCTCCCAAGCCTTTGGGATCACACTTCCAAGTAAGGGATTTCTTCCTTTCTAAATTTTGTCCATTTTCGTTAAGTTGTTAGGACCATTTGTATTGAATTAAAAATGTTGGGTTAAAATTTCACACCTCCAACATACATCACATTTTATTTTTTGATGATGGTATACCCCTTATTCTCTCATTAATGCATATCATGTACACCCATTACCATGCTGAAATTCCGTGAGGGATTTCTCTCATCTCTTTTACATTCAAGTAATTATTTTTTATTATGCATATAATTTCCATTACATTTGATGAGATATTTATCTATATTACCCCCTCAATTCCCATTTCAGGTACATATGATGATACACCCATTTCTTTATCATAATCCATTTCATTAATCCTTATGTCACATCGTTATGCTGCCGAAATTGCACCACATTTGTTCAAACCAAGATCATTGTGTAGTAAATACCATACCCCTGGATATATCAAGGGTATTCAACTTTATGCATATATACATATTAAATGGTAAATTAATTTATTAATTCGTCATTAATTAATCATGTAATAATTTATGATGTTGATAGATTCCATGTTATATGATCCATGTGGCACACTTATGCGTGAAATGAACTGTTTATGAAGGGTGATCCCAAATAGTGCACAATTTCATTGGGTAAAGTATAATACCATGATATCACATTTGAAATGGGTGTTTACTCAATTTAAATAAAGTGAAACATGGTTTTACTCGTGCTTCATGCGCAATTGGGGTTTACTCAAGCTCCATGTGCAATGAGCCTTAGCTCATGCTAATTCCATGTTAAGTGTTGTTTCCACATTTCTATGTTTTGATTATCATGCTTTATCAATACATTATGTTCATGTTTCTCTTGTTCTCCATTGATATTCCAATTTTCTAAAATTTATTGTATTTATCATTTTATTCCATTTTAATTTCCATAACTGGATTAAAGTTCACCCTTTTCTTATGTGTGTCCTCAGGTTATCCCATGTAATCCTATGAATGAGGTAATGTAGTGGTCATGTAAAGAATGTTTTCAAAAAAGATTTTGTATTTCATGTTTTATGATGTTATGTAATTATATTAAGCTCCAAATACACTATACCACACGATCATCCATGTTATATCAAGTGAAGAGATTATGTACTAATCTATGTTTGTAATAAAGAGAAGGGATGTTATAGTTTGTATAAGAGGATGGGTTTAGTTATTTTTGGGATTTGGATTAGAAATTCATAGTGAACAAATAAAGATAAAAATATGTATAATAAATATATCCCCAAGTATTGGTGAGTTTTGATTAAGTGTTTTATCATGAAAATACATCCTTGTCTGGATACTAGCAGGCTGAGGCAGCTCTGGCACATATGTGACCTAGGTGTAATAACTGAAAACACCGATTTGAGCGAGACTCGAATGGGAACTGCTGCATGATAATGGGCCTTGCTGCATTCTTGGTTATAACACTCTTAGTGGATATGCTTTGTTAAATTCACAAGATTATTATGAAACCTTATTAAATGAATTAAAAAACACACCTAAGAATATATGATAGAAATTAGATGATGAATAGATTAGATTGAAGCATATGGATTCATAAGTTATAGAAATAAATGTTATTTTCAAGTCATTAGTTTTTTACTTGGATTACACATTATGAGTTACCCCTAACATTCATTTTATTCAAGACAATGGCATGTAATAGGAGGTCTAGGACTAACAGCTGATTTGAAGATCAATGTGATGATTGTGTTAATGAGATTCACATTCTGATGGGAGGAGGAATCACGAACTTTTTAACGCTTCTCTCTCAATTAACTCAATCATTGAATAGAAACATGGGTCAAGAGGAATTTTCAACCCCCCTTAAAAAAGAACAAGTCACTATCAAGAGCTTCTTAAGACAAATTTCTCTAACTTTTAATGGATCGTATGATCCCTCAATCATCGAACAATAGATAAACTCCATTGAAAAGATCTTCTTCATCCGTCAACATTCAAAACAAGAGAAGGTTCTTCTAGCTACTTATCATGTGGAGGGTGTGGCTGATGAATGGTATACATTATTCAAAAATATGAATCCTAAGGAGGAAATCGAGTAATTTTAATGGAAGGATTTTCAAAAGAAGTTTTTTGATTAATATTTTCCATGCACCCTCCGGCTTAAGATAGAAAGGTACATTATTCCCATCAAGAAAAAAGATGACGAATATGTAAGATATTATAAAAAAACATCACACGGATTTTACAATACACCGTCATCATTTTCATTACCCCTGATTTCTTTGTTTAACAATTTATTTGTGGGTTGAAACCTAGCCTATGGAAGGCGTTGGAAATCCAAGACTTCAACAACTATGAATAAATTGACTGATGTGCCTAGAAGGTCAAAATGGAAATTAGAGAATCTCAGGGGTATCATGGGGATATGAAGCATTATGTGGACTTAAATGATGGTGGTCCAATGGATAAATCCAATGGTTATAAGAAGATCCCCGACCCAACATTCCAAAAGTGCAGAAGGAAGCACCCTGGTAATTTATGGAAGGGAATGAGGAAATGATTTAGGTGTGGAAGTGAAGGGAACCTAGCAGCTAACTATTGACATGAAAAACTCGTAGCTACAACAGATGAAAAAAAGGCTTTGATCAGTCCTCAATGCATTGTTCATTGCTACAACTACAATGGATCAAGTCATCATGAAAATTAGTGCCAAAATTCAAGTGTTTTCATAGGCAACCAACAACCTCCAATGTAGAAAGATTGAGCTTTTTCCATCACTACTAATGAAGTGATCCAAAGAAATTAAGTGGTGATAGGTACCCAAGTTATCCATTCTAAAATAGTGATCATTCTTTTTTATTCTGGTTCTACATATTCTTTTATATCATAAATGTTTAGTAGAAAATTCCCAACACCATCACAAATCAAGAAAGTAAAGATTTCTGTGAGTATGAAAAATGGATAAATCATTGAATCCCATAAATATTACTCCTCCGCCACCATAATTAGTGGATTGAACTTCCCAGTGAACCTCATCATACTCCCTATGGTAGAAGTTTATGCAATTCAGGGCATAGATTGAATTTCATTATATAGAGCCAACATAAATTTCTGTGAAAGAGAAATCAATATCTATGTGGAGAATTAAACAATGATTTTGTATAAGTTCAAGGAGGAAGATTAATCTTCTTTAGATCCATCATATCACGAATGGATATTACTACCCTATGAGCACATGTATTTGGAAAAGATTATTGATTCTATAGAGGAAACCATCCTTAAAGACGTGCCTATTGTGAGGGAATTCGCTGAAAATTTTCCCGAGGAAATTCTGGGTATTCATCTTAGAAGAGATGTTAAATGCACAATTGATATTATAACTGGGGCATTGAAAATATCCAAGACTCTATATATAATTTTTTTTTTGAAAAGAGTTAGGAGCTAAAGAAACAACTAGAAGAGAATCGGGATAAAGGTTCTATATGCCCAATTGCTTCACCATGGTGTGAACCAGTCCTCCTTGTCAAGAAGAAAGATGGTTCAATGCACCTTTGCATCAAATATCATGATCTTCACAAAATCATGATAAAGACCAAGTATCATCTCCCATGAATTGATGACTATTTCGATTATCTACATGGTGCACAATACCTCTCCATGGTGGATTTTCAGTCGGGATATTATCAAGTAAGGGGGAATAAGGAAGATATCCCCAAGGCTAATTTTCATACAAGATATAGACACTATGAATTTATTGTAATGCCTTTCAAACACACTAATTCTCCAGCAATCTTCATGGAAATGATGAATATATTCAATTGATATTAACTCAAAAAAAATTTGGTTGTCATTATAGATGATATGATAATATACTCCTAAACCAAGGAGGATCATGAGGAGTATCTAAGAACTCTACAAGATACCTTGCAGAAGGAGAAACTATATTAAAAGTACATCATCTGTGAGTTATGGTTGATCTATGACTCATTACTGGGCCATATCATCACAAGTAATGAGATATTTTTGGATCCCTCCAAAAAATATGCAATTTTTTCTGATGTCTAAGGCCAACATTAGTAATGGATATCCTTAGCTTCTTGGGGTTAGTTGGATATTAGCGATGATTTTTGAGAAATTTCTCACAATTTTCGAACCCTCTTACCAAGATAAAATGAAAGCGAGTAAAGATTTCATGGAGTGATGAATGTGGAGAAAGAATAAAGGAGTTGAAAAGGAGGCTTGTCACAGCACTTGTGCTCACTTTACCCACAGTTCGAGAACATTTTGTTGTATTCAGTGATGCTCTTAAATGGGGCATGTGCTATGTGTTTTTGAAAAATTGAAAATTTTTTGCATATGCTTCAAAGCAATTGATTGTTCATGAGAAAATTTATCCAACACATGATTTGGAGTTAGTTGTGGTGATATTCACCTTAAAAATTTGATGGCATTATCTCTTTGGGGAGAGGTTTGAAATATATAAATACCACAAAATCCTCAAGTATATATTCACAAAGATAGAGTTGAACATGTTCCAATAAAGATGGTTAGAGATGATCAAAGACTATGACTGCTCAATAAATTACAACCCCAGGAAAGTGAACAACGTGGGGGATTCTCTAAGTAGAAATGACCCAGAAATTATTTCATTGAAGATAACTGAGATGGATTAGATCTTCTTATTGATGAAAAATATGGACATGTGAATTATAATGAAGGGAACATCATCAATCCTTTCACAAATTATTTCAATACTATCTCTTTTGGAAATGTTAATAGATGCTTAAAAGGTTGATGTGGGAATTCATAAGATAGTGGAAGCTATCATAAAAGTTAAATCCACAGATTTCAATGTTAGTGAAGAAGGAATTGTGAGATTTGGAAAAAGACTATGTGTTTCATCAAGTCTGGAGCAGAAGAAAGATATTTTGGATGATGTGAATAGTTCTATTTTAACTATTCATCCAAGAAACAGAAATATGTATCAAGATCTATTAGAGAATATGGGTGGGATAATATGAAGAAAGATATTGTTGAGTACACATCAAAGTGCCTACTATGTTAGCATGTGAAGGCAGAGAGTTAGAAGTCTAAGGGGTTGCTGAAACCATTTCCCATACTAGCATGGGAATGGGAGAACATCACTGTTGAATTGTCACCAGACATCCAAATACACCAATGGGAAACAATGCAATTTGGGTTGTTGTGGATCGTTTTAAAATGTCAGCACACTTCATTTCAATTCGGGAATATTTCCCATTGGATCAACTGGCACAGATATACATTAGAGAAGTGGAATGTCTGCATGGTGTGCCACAATCTATTGTATCCAATCGAGATCCATGACTGATCTCTATGTTCTGGATGTATCTTCAACATGCCCAGGATAATGAACTGATATTCAATACGACATATCATCCTCAAACCGATGGCCAATCTGAGCGAACAATTAATAAATTGGATGATATTTTAATATCATGTTCGATAAAATTTAAAAGAAGATAGAATCAAAATTTTCCACTGTTTAAATTCCACTATAACAATAGAATCCACTCAAGAATAATAATGTAACCTTATGAAGACCTAAATGGGAAAATGTGCAGAACACCTGCATGTTGCGGCGAAGTCAATGAGCATAAGATTTTTGAACCAGAAGTGGTCGATGAAATGGGGTAGAAGGTGGAAATCATTCATCAACATATCAAGGTAGCCTATAGTCGACAAAAGAGTTATGTATATAACAGTCAATGAGACTCTGAGTTTAAATTTTTAGATATAGAGTTTATTCACATATCTCTATGGAAGAAGGACATGATGTTTTGAAAGAAATGGATGTTAAGTCCTAGGTACATTATCCCATTTTAGATTCCTGATTTTGTGGGGATGTGGCCTATCGACTAGAACATCCACCTACCATGGACAAATTACATGATGTCTTTAATGTATCCCTCTTAATAAAGAACATAATAGACCCTTCAGATGTACTATATTTAGAGTAATTATAACAAGAGTATGATATTTCTTATTAGGAGTAACTAGTGAATATCTTAGATCGTAGAAAAAAAGTCCTACTAAATAAGACAATTCCCCTCATTATGGGGTTGTGGGGAAACCAAAAGTATGAATAAGCGACATTTTAATTAGAGGAAATGATGAATCTGAGTTACCGACATCTATTTTAGTCTGGAAAAATGAAATTTCGAGGGGGAAATTTATTAAGGCGGTATTATTGTAAGGACCAAAACGTTCATTAATGGAAATTCATATTAAAATAATTAAATGTATTATTATGGTTATATAAAATATGAACTTCATTGTTTTTATGTTTCTAGATTTTAAAATAATTATATGAATTGTGACATTTTCTAATATGGTCATTGAATAGTGGTCACATCATTAGTATAACTATAGGGCTTTAACAGATCAAATTTACTCAGAAAAAGGATGTGATGGCCTCATACAGTTGACATTCTCCATATGAATCCCATTTTCCAGAACTCAAAATTGTGGTTTTATCATTGGTCTTCTCTATTGAACAATCCCACGACAAACATCATCATGATTTATTGTGTATAACCAAATATGGGAGAAGTGGATGTTAATAGAGATTGCCGCCCGAGAGATATTATTTGTGCCACACCAAGAGTCTTTCACTATCAGACACCTTACTGTTAAGTCTTATGCTGGTGTTTTAAGAAGTTAATTAACAAGACCCTAGCAATATCACTTTGTACATTATTTTTTCATAAAGAATGTTTATTCATTTTATTATTGTTACATTGTAAATAGTTTTTAAATCACAAATAGTTTTGTTAGTTAATATTAAAAAACGAAATATATATTAATGATTTAATGGATTTTTGAATTAAATATTATTTTAATAAAATATTATTATAATTAAAATTATTTTTAATAATGATCATATAATTTTATTAATGCAATTGTAATTTTTATTAAAGTGTGAAAGACATTTTTTAAAAACCCATTAATATTTTATAAATGAATGTTTTTATTTTAAAAGTAAATATTCAAATATTTAAAAAATTATTTAGATAAAATAAATATTATTTTTGGAATCAAGAAGTCAAAATTATCCAATAGTGATTTTTTCATAATTTTCAGAGATTGTCGAATTTTTGGGTGCAAATTAAATACACTTTAAATATATAATGTGTTTTATAACGTCATAGTGACCTAATAGTGATGTAATAAAATACACTGAACATTATGTGTGAACAATATATGTTTTAAAATTAATATAATGTGATTTTGGTTTTGTTTTAATTTTTTTACAAAGCTTTAGTGGACCCTTGAAAGCATATAAAACATGGTATTTTAAAATTGTATTCCTTGAGAGTGTTACTCACCTCCACATAAGAAACCCTATTATTTTAAGAATATTGGACAATTTCCTTATAATATATTTTTTTACAATCCCATTTGGAAAAATCCATGGGCAGAAACCATGGGATAATTTGTGGTTTTGATTAGTTTAATGTGAGGTGTCACAAACATAAATAATAAATAATTCCCTATAATTTCTTATATATACTCGCCAAAGCTCCCACAACCTATTAACTCAAGTACTATGATGTCATAACAAACCAATCCCTCCTCTTTATAGAATCCTCCCAAGTTTCCCCAATCTTCCAATAATCCCCTCTCAAGCCTCTACATTCCATTGGGATCACACATCCAAGAAAGGTATTTCTTCCTTTCTCATTTTTGACCAATTTTCTTTAAGTTGTTTTGACATTTTGTTTTCAATTAAAAAATTCAGGGTATGATTTTTCACCTCCCCCATACCTATCACATTATTTTTTGATGATGTTATACCCCTTTCTCTCTCTCATTAATGCATCCCTGGTACACCTGTTACCAGGCCAAAATTCTGGGAGGGATTTATCTCTCCTCTTTTACATCTAGGTAATTCATTTTTATTATGCATCTAAATTCCAATACGTTTATTGGGACATGTATATATATGACCCCCGTACTATCCATTTCATGTACATATGATGAGACACCCATATCTCTCTCCTCAACCATTTCTTGAATCCTTATGTTATGTAGAAATGCTGCCAAAATTGCACCTCATTTTTCCAATACAAGATCATTGTGTAGTGAATACCATACTCATGGCTCTATCAAGGGTATTAACCATTATTCACATATACATATTTAATGTTAATTTCATGTATTTATTCCACATTACATAATTTTGTAATAACTTATGATTTTGATTGATTCCATGTTATATGATACATGTGGCACACTTATGCATGAAATGAAATTTTTAAGAAGGGTGCACCCTGATAGCGCTCCAATGCATTGGGTATTGTACAGTATCATGATACGTCATGTGAAATGTGTTTTGACTCTTGAAAATTCAAGAGAAATGAGGATTTCCTCGTGATTCATGTGCAATGAGTTTTTACTCATGCTCCATGTAAAATGAGCATTGGGTCATGAAAATTCCATGTTAAGTGTTCTTACCACATTTCCATGTTATGATTATCATGCTTAATCAAGCCTTTATGTGAATGTTTCTCTTGTGCCCCATTTATATTCCTATTTTCTAACATGTATTTTATTCCTCATGTTATTTTATGTATATTCCCTTATTGGTCTTTATAGATCACCCATTTCTTGTGTTTTTTCTTCAGGTTATCCTATGCAATGCTTTGTACGAGGCAATGGTGTGGTCATGTAAATGTTGTTTTCAATATAGATATTGTATTTCATTTAATAATTATTTATGTAATGATGCTAATCCCAAAAGACATTGTACCTCTCAATTTCCATGTTTTATCATGTGAAGAGTTTATGTAATAAATATTGTTTAGGTTTGTAATTTTGAGCTTGGTTGTTATAGCCACCATGATTGTTTTTTAAAATTATGTATATTTTAAAGATTATTTTGCACAATTGATCTTAAATAATTTTTTATGATTATTATAATGTTATCAAAGATAATTAAAAAATCATGAAACCGTAATAGATTTGATCACATCAATTTATATTCACATTTATTAAATTTCACAATAACGAAAAATTAGATGATCCATTTTGGTTTACTGTAACAAAAACTTTGCAATAGGGGTGGAGAATTAATGAGACACATTTAATACTGAAAAAGAAAATAGGATGATGGGACCATCATATATTAATCTTGAAAATTGGTATATTAAATAGAATTTGTTAAAAATATTCTTTGATGAAAATGATGAAGTAGTACATAAATGAAATTTACATATTAAAATTATAATTTTCATTATTATAATTATTATAATATAATGACATTAATTAATAATTGTATTCACCATTAAAAATATATTTATGAATGTATCCATTTAGAGGGAGAAAAAAATGTATTGGATAATCTTACAAAATTATATTCCTCAAGAATATCTAAATATTCTAGAAGTTTTAATATTGAAATTTTCAAAGGAGTAGTTTGGGTTATCTAATATGATAAGTAAGATATATTTGAAATTAAATCATGGTGGTTTTTTCAATACCATAAAATATTAATGTATTCAAATTTAATAATGATTGTATAAAATCTTGATAGTTGTACATTAATATTTCTAATGTATTTCTGATTTGTTTGATAGAGTTTCACATTCATATTTTACTATTTTAATTATTATATAATAATTTTATTGTCCTGTACTATCATTGTAAAATCCATGAAAAATATTGGGATTTCACATTTCATTTTGTATTATTCAATTTTTTATTGGATAGACTTGCTTCCAATATCAAATAATATATTATTATACACGGATCATGGAAATGTAGACATATAATTGAATAGTTAATTTAAAATTGAAGATATTATTTTATATATCATTTACAATGTAAATTTTTTTTTATTTTAATTCGAGAGAAGATATTGAATTAAATTTGTTATTATAAAGGGGAATAGAAGTCATAGAACCATAAACCATATTAAAAAATAATATCTATATAGTTGTTGATTGAAAAATTTATAACCATAGATTCAATATCATACATTTAATTTGGGTTTTATTTGTTTTTTATTTGTTTTTTAAATATTCCATGAAGAATAAAATCATCATAGAAGTGAATTGACATCCCCAATAATGTTCATTGACAATTGAGTTCCACCTGTGAAGACTGATATTTTTTATTGTGATTATTTTTCTATCTATTTTTAATGAAAAACTACATCCACAAGATGAAATATTTATTGTAACACTTTGATTAAGAATGATGACCATGAAGATAATTTTTTTCTTGATTATTTTTATGATTAATCTTTTGGATTCATAAGGATGATGAAGAAAGGGGGATTAGAATATTTATAATGGATAGATTTCAATTTTAATTTTTTATGCTATAAAGAACTAATAATAATGAATTTCATCCCAAAATATCTGGAGAGTGTTACGTCTAAACCATGCATAGTGGTAAATGAGGGTAAATTCTCTTGGGAATGAATTAACAAAGTGGTGACATGATAGAAGTGGCATTCCCATTTATTTTCCCTATATTGATTGCAAACCCTTAGAGTTGCACATGTAGATGGGCCCATGTATAATGACAACATAGGAGGCCAACTAAGTAAGCAGGATGAATCAATGTATATGTGAGTAGTGATGTGAAATTGTTGATACATAATTGATAGATCAATGTAGTATTGGTGGGGATTACAATATATTGTAGTGTAAAAAATTTGGAATGTCCAATATGGGACAATAATGTCAGTTGGTACTACTCCTCCATGTTAAATGGTGTAGAAATAACCCTAGATATATAATATGGAATATCTGTTCCATTTAAAGAAACATTTACTGTATTTTCCCCAACTCATGATTGAATCCATATGTGGTAAGCGGTTCCATCACTATTGATGTTCCAAAATGATGATTATATCAAATATAATGCTTTAAATTCCTTAAAATATGTCCATGATGACCATCTAAACATCAGGTGAGTCCTATAAATCATATCTAATGATATTCATGCACTACCATGGATGAATAGTCGAAACCTACAAAATGATTTTTTTAGTGATAGATCCATGTTCATAGATTAGAAATTAAAAGATGATTAAACATATCATATGTAAAAAATGAGGGAAAATTTAATAATTTACAAATTAATGGATGTAGACCAATTTAAAGAGGTATATATGGCATCCATTCCATGAACAAATAAAACAATGAGCCTCAGTCATTAAAAATTTAAATACTCATGAAATTTTTTCTGCCATGGGTCATGTTTACAATTCATGAATATTTGCTAAAAATAATCATTTAGTTAAAATTAATTACCCCATGTGAATAAAAATGGGTTGTATGGATCTATATGGTGTTTAAAATAAGGTGAGGTGAACCACATGTGTAAATGGAAAAGAAAATAACCAGAATCATTTGGGATTTTAATTATAGAATATACACTTCCTAAATAATGAAATATTTTGTGAAAAATGAATACCCCATACATTAATAATTAAAATATTATATTGTACTTAACTATCATGTGATGATAAAAACAAAATCATGGCATTTCGATATTTATATTTTTGAGGTGAAATATTTTTTTATCCAAAGAATTCAAGTAAATGCATTATATGAGGAGCATGCTTGGATGAATCAATGTAAGTTGTGGAAATTTTGTTAGTTTCATGATAAGAATTTTTGAATACATATAACACTCATGTATTCTAAATATGCATACATAAGGAAATAAATACCAAAAGAACAATGGATGTTTTTACGTGTGATAAAATACCAAAATCAATTGGGTATTTACCTTTGAGAAAAATAAATTTGTTTTAAAAAAATGTATTTTTTTAATATAAATATATAATTTAAATGATTTATTGATTGATATTTAAATTAACTAAATTTATTACTATAAATATTAACCACAATTTGTCAAAATATTTTTCACAAAATTGCAATATCATTAGGAGATCCATATATAATATTTTTATTAAAGGCAAAATGAGTCAATGATGTGAACTTCATTCAGAAGGTGGTCACTTGAACCAATGTATTTTAAGATATCTCATGAGTGAAACCTTGTGAATGTTCAATAGGATATTCACATGGATGTTTCATTCATTAATGTTGTGGATGAGAACTGTAAAATTATCCCTTAATGGATCATCTGTTAATATTAGTGAAGACCAAATCATTCCAAAATACAAAATTCAATTAATAAATAGTGGCACAACTATAAATAATTCCATACACTCTGGATTCCTTATTAAGATACTATATGATAATTACTTTCTAATATTATTCACTTGTATTTAGTTAATGTAATAGTGATAATAAAATCTATGGACCAACCATACGATAATCTAGATAAAGTAAGATTTTTCTAATCCTTCTAAAAAAATTGGGTCTATTTCAAAGTTATAATTTTTTCATATGAGGTTATTTTATCTCAAAATAATGATAAATTTAGGACATAATCAATGATATAGGATTAATAAAAATGAGAATTCATAAACAGAAACCAATGATTTACCCCCCTAGAATTTTTAACCGACTTGGGGTTATACAAAATTCACATCCATAATGAATATAATTTCATTATAAATATTTTAAACACCTTAAATATAATTAACATACAATATATTATTTAATTTGATCCTTTAATTATCTATTTATTATAAATTATATGTCAAAATAATATTTCATGCAATAATTTCATTGTTTTTTTTGTATGTTTTGATTTTTAATTTTAAGTCCAGTAAAATTGAAAATGGATTCATCATCTCTATGATGTTAAAAATGATAATATATATAATATAGTGTATGTATATATTTTTTTTAATAATCAATAAATTATATAAATTGAAAATAAAATAAAACATTTATGGAGACAGTTTTTCATACGTTACATTAGCATTGTATCAATTCTCTGGATGGATTAAAAGAATGGAAGGTAAATAAATAATTACCATAAAAATAATTTTTTTTTAATATATCATTTATTTTTCTAAACACAAACTTATATATATCCATGTAATGCATGAAGGAAAATAATTTCATTACAATGTGATAGTCTTGTAAAAAGAGTAATAATGTTACTGTATTACAATATAATGAAATGTAAGAAGGTATATGTTATCAATATAATTTCATATGTACAAAAATATATGAAATATAATATATAAAAATTTAATCGATCATTATATACATTCATGATATGTGGTGATTGAAAAAGAATAACATCATTTCATGAGTCGGTAGACTTCCATACATGTGAATGATTATTTCATGTCCCAATTTATGGAGGTGGAGATGTATGTAGAATTTTTTCATTAGAATAATAATATGTGTATATGTATATATAATAGATTCTTGGTTTATTATATACAAATAATTATAAAAATATTTTGAAATGTAATTAATGATAAAATGGTTTAGGAATAATGATGTGGAGAAGAGAGGGGTTTCCTATTTTAAGTGAGGTGAGATCATACATGGAATTTTGTGACATAAAAATATGTGAGAAGGGGTTTCACCACAAAAAGGAATCCAAAATTACTCATTACATTCCCTTATAAGTGAAAATGTATATATATTTCCATAAAACTATAGTTATCGTTATTATATTTGATTTTAACACTTATATTTTCAGTTTCACCTTAGATATACATATTTTATCATTAAACATAGTAATTAATTTTTTATGTTTTTACAATTCATTTTAGACAGATATTATATTGACCATATAATATAATTTAAATTATTATTATGTGAAATGTCTGATCCATTTTTTTGATTCATTTTATAGAATTGTAAAATATTAATTTTAACTTAAACCCACCAACACGATGATAAGAATGTTTTCAATAGAAAAATGATAAAATTATGAAGATATTTTTGTATATAAATTGAATATAAAAATTATAAAACTGACCTAAATTTGATTAGTCTATAAATAATTGACTTTATTTTACAAATAACCCAATTTTTCATAAATTAAATTATAAAATATTTAAACAATTTTTTTCCATAAATACTATATTTTCACAAAACATCAAAATATTAATCATTCTAGAGTAATTAAAAAAATATAATACTAATTAAATTTTGACATACTGATCTATGAAATGTTTATTGTTTTATAAAATTTATTTCCATAATGTTTCAATAATTAATTTTATTATATTTATAAAAAAATTAAATAATTTATTAAATAATTAGTATTTTCAAAACATATAATGAATGTATATAAAATTTAATAAATTTTATCAATATATTTTATTTATATAAAAACATTATTCATAATACTTCATATTTCATATTTTCTATTGATGACAAGATGTTTAATATTTTTTTAATAATGGCCTTCAAAAAAAATTTCAATAGTTCTTCAAAGTTCTTAAAAATTGAATGTTGTTAGAAACACAATATATCAAAGAAAATAAATTTATTCAAAAAAAACTAATGTGATACAAATATAGATTTATAATTTTTCATTTCAAACACACATATTGTTGTTTTTCAATTCAATGAATTTAATTTTTTTACATGGTTTTTGACCTAGGCTAACTATAAGGGGTGGAATGAGAGGATATTTGATATCTTAATGGATGTAATGGAAGAAGATATTACATCATGGTTGGGATTTAGGTTGTAATTTTTCTGATTTATATGGTTTTATGACATTTTATAGAATTACCATCATGAATCACATTGAAAAATCATTAAAATGACATTACATTTGTTGAGGTGCATTATTTTTTTGATGTAAAGAATTCAGGTAAATGAATTATAAGAGATTCTTACATGCATAAATAAATTTGACTTGTGGAATATTAATTAGTATTATTAAAAAATAATTAAATACATAGAATAAAAAATTAATCTAAATATGAAATGCATGAATAAATAAATACACATAGAATAATGGATGTTTTATGTGTGATTTAATACAAATATCAATTGGGTATTTACAATTGATGATAATAAATTTTTTATAAAAATGTTAATTTTTTATTTAAATTGATAATTTAAAAAAATTATTTATTCATATCCCCATGAACCACATTTATTACTATAAATATGAACCTACAGTTGACGAATGATTGTTTACCCCATTAAAATATCATTGGGTGATCCATATACAATATTTTTATTAAAGAGAAAATGAGTCAATGATGGGAACTTCATTAATAAGGTGATCACATGAACCTATTTATTTTATGAGATCTCACAAGGGAAACCATGTGAATGTTCAACATGATGTTTTTATGGATGTTTTATTTAGTTATATTATATTTGTGGACGGTAAAATTATCCCATAATGGATCGACTATTAATATCAGTAAATACCTAATTGTTCCAAAATAAAACATTCAATTGAATAATAGTGGAACAACTATAAATAATTCCATTCACTCTAGTTGAATTATCATGTTACTTGATGAGAAGTATTTTTAAATACTTTTCACATGTATTTCCTTCAAATAATAGTGATAATAAAATCTATGGACTAACCAATGGATAATCACGATAAGCAGTAGGATTTTTATAAACCTTTTAAAAATAATTTCTTCCATTTCAATTATATATTTGTTTTAATATAAGAGAATTTGATCTCAAAATAATGAGAAATCAAGGCTTTAATTGATGATAGTGGAAAAATACAAAATGAGAATTCATAAAATGAAACCACTGATTAACCCCCCCCCCCCCAATTTGGATCCGATAAGGGGTTATACACAATTCACATGTATAGTGATTATAATTTCAATATAAATATTTTAAAAACCTTAAATATAATTATCAGACAATATATTTTTTAATTTAATCCTTTTATTATCTATTTATTAAAAAAACTATGTTAAAATAACATTTCATGCAATAATTTCATTATTTTTTGTTTGTTATTATTTGTAATTTTACGTCCACTTAAATTCATAATTGATCCATCATAACATGAATGTTAAAAATGAAAATTTATATGATATATTTTCTGTTTATATTTTACCATTAGTGAATAAATATTATAAATTAAAAAATAATTTGATGGAGACAGTCGATCATATGTAACAGGAGCATTGTTTCAATTCTCTTGATGTATTTGAAGAATGAAAAGTAAATAATTTTTTACCATAAAAAATAATTTTTATTTTTAATATATCTTTTTTTTTAACCCAACCATATATCCATCCATGAAATGCATGAAGGAATATAATTTCATTGAAAGGTTATGATCTGCATCTAATATAAAAAATGTAACTATATTACCATATAATAGAATGTAAGAAGTTATATGTTATATAATAATATTAGAAGAATAAAAATATATTAAATTTAATATTTACAAATTTAATCAATAATTATATCCTTTCATGAGATTTGGTGATTTAAAATTAAAATCATCATTTCTTGAGTCGATAGACAGCTATACATGTGAATGGTGATTTCATTACCCATTTAATAGAGGTGGAGATGTTTTTATTTTTTTAATTCGCATAACGATATGTATATAAATATTTATATATATGAGACACTTGTTTTATTATATAAAAATAAATATAAAATTTATTTGGAAGTGAATTAGATGAGATAATTGTTTTGGAATTATGATATAGAGAAGATAGGGGGTTTCTTATTTTAATTGAGGGGAGGTCATACATGTAATTTTGGGAAGGAAAAATATGTGCGTAGGATTTTCACTGAAAAAAGATTCCAAAATTACTCATTAAATTACCTTATAAATGAAAATGTATATATATTTCTATAGAACTATAGTTAGACATGATTATAGATTATTTAAACCCTTATGTTTTCATTTTCACCTTTGATAATAAAATTTTATCCTTATCAATAGTAATTAATTTTTTTTTACTATTATTTTTAGACAGATATTATATTGACAATGTAGTATAATTTAAATTATTTGGATTTCAAAAGTTTGATTTATTTTTCAAATTCAATTTATAGAACTATAAATTGTGAATTTCAAATTAAACCCACAACCGTGATGATAAAAAGGTTTTCCAAAGATAAATTTTCAAAATAAGATTATTTTTTTATATAAAAATTCAATATAAAAATTATTATAATGACCTAAATTGGATTTGTTGATATGTAATTTACTTTATATTACATAATAACCTATTTTTATAATATGAAATTATAATATATTTAAACAAAAAAAATTCCATAAAAATTTTATTTTAAAAAATCATCAAAATATTTGTCATTTTATAGAAATAAAAAAATATAACACTAAGAAAATTTTGAAATACTGATCTATGAAATTTTTATTGTGCTATAAAATTCATTTTATTAATTATTAAATAATTAATTTTATTATTATTGAAAAAAATTAAAAAAAAAATTGAGAAAATATTATTTTCAAAACATATAATGACTTTATCTAAAATTATATAACTTTTTATTAATTAATTTTTTTATATAAAACCATTATACATAATATTTAATTTTTCTTCTTTTATATTTATGATTATATTTTTCATATTTTGTAAATAATGGACATTTAAAAATATATATTAATAGTTAGTCATGGTTCATAAAAACTGAATGTGGCTTGTAACACAAGCCATCAAAGAAAATAAAATTATTCAAAAAACAAAAAATTAAATACCGTGACACACAAATAGAATTAAAATGGTTCATTCCATGCACACATTGTGTGGATTCTTGGTTCTATGAATTTTTTTTTCATGGGTGTTAACCAAGACTAACTATAAGGGATGGATGGAGAGGATATTAGGTATCTCAAATGATATAAGGGACGATGATACAACATCATGGTTGGGATTAGTGTAGTAAATTATTTGATTTATATTTTTTTTGGTCATTTCATAGAATTAACATCATGAATCACATTGACTAATAATAAAAAGGACATTACTTTTTTGGGAGAATCTTATTAAATCCCTACACTAATTTCAATAATATTTACTCATTTAGTGGTTTCTTTAAAAAATCAAAGGAAATGTGAATCCCTAAAAATACCCAATAAATTGGACATAAAAACAATAAAATAAATAGGAAAATCAATAGAAAACCCACCAATAAAAGATTAAATTTTAATATTATGCTCAACATAATACTAACTTCACTACAAATAGAAACTGATTCAAATAACCTGTGAGGATATCCGCCACAGTGGAGAAGAATGGGGAGGGAGAGGAGGCATGTGAGATATGATAGTAAAAATGGGATGAAGATAATAAGATATAATTTTTAGAATGTAATCAGGGGAATCATCAAATTTCTCTCTTAATTGGGCAGTATGGTTTGGCTACATAATTTGAAAAAAAATTTACTAGCCTCAGAGAATCCCTATTTGAAAACACCCTATTTCACATTGATACAGTTCACTATATACAAAAAATTTAGTAATCCTATGGTTTAATATGATATCTGATTATAAATGTAGTGTTTACTAAGTCCCTAATATGTTCTAAAGAAAATATGTCCCTCACCAAAACCATTCATGATATTTAAGTGATGGGTTAATACTAAATATTTGTTAGCCTTGTCCTGTAGGATTCTTCTCCCAAATCAAATTGTAATAGGCCTAAATAGCATAAGATACATAAGATAATACAATTAAAAAATTTTTACCCAATAACCAATAAATTAACTAATTAATTATCTTTAACAATTTAAATTCTATTCAAAATTTAGTTTTTTAAAAATAACTATCCACCTAAATAAAAATTCAAACCTTTCTTATAACCAAATTCCTATACAAAAAACCGATATATTACAATAATTAACATACAACATGTAATGAATTATTCTAAGATATGTACATCAGAAAAAAAAATTCACCTTAACATGATTTCAAAAAATATCTTGTAGAGGTATCATATGACATGTCAAACGACCACCATTCTCATGCTCCAAAACATATTCCTTGATTTTTGTTATTGTTTTTTCAATACATATATTACAAAAAGACAATATAAGGTCAAAATAAAATATTCCACAATGTATTGTCAAAATTTTTGTATATTGAGATATAAAAAACCCAAATATGATTTATAATGATTCATAAGAATAACCCAAGAATTACAGAACCATGATTTAACCACTACAAGGATCAAAGAACAAGTCTGGAATACTTAGTCCACAAAAAAAATATCCATATAAAATGTTGTTGTTACAATTATTCCCACATCTATACATGATTTTTAAATAATTATATATTGATTCAATGTCAAATAACTCATCCCTTTTTTCTATAATGTTATACTTGAACTTCCAAGTCTCCAACTAGATCCATTCACGATTCTATATAATCCATACATGTGGTACCATCTACCCCCATATGATATTACAGTTATTGTCTAATGTCCCCATCAGGTACTCTTTAAATGATACATGAATCACTACCTCAAAATCCACAGAGTTTATTAATATCATAGAATAGGGCATGCGGCTTGATATATGGGACAAATGAATGAAATCATGCATACAAAAGTAGTGTGAGGAAGATTTATATAGTATGAAACTATAATAATTTTCATGGTTTTCAATAAGGGACTATCATAAATTGTCTTTATTATCCCATAATTCCTCAAATGATTGTCGACTAATTGGGGAATCACTATTGGGAAACCCAGATCAGCTATGACAATCGTTATTGTTTACATATAAAATTCGACATAACATTTTTAGACTCTCATTTAGACAACCAACCTCTTAAAAATATTACCCACTTTCTCAATGGTCAATAATACCATTTTAGACCCTAAAATAGATTCCCCACTATCCTCATGGAAAAAATAGTGAAATACATAGCCTAAACAAGAGAACATCAAAATGATCTATCTAAATCCAATATTTGTAACAATTTTTTTATGTGGATACATTCATAGACAATTTATTATACCATTATGAACAAAACTTTATAAATTTTGATCAAAATATATCCTATAATAAATTAATATTTTCAATTAGTATTATATATATCTAGTGATGGTATGTTATTATCAATTATAGCTAAGTCCCTAATTCCCTCTTCTATCCATTCCAAATTCTTATTGAAAAGGTGAATCTATTTTTGTAAAACTATATAATGGAACTCCATGAATGTATACTAATACCAGGTATAATAATTTTACCAACTCTCTACATTTTATTTCACAGAGATCATTATAAAATGGAAACTTTTTTATTCGTTCAATATCCCCCACATAAAATTTCACAAATCATCTGGGTCATGGGCAACCCCTACAAAAAGTACATCATGACATCCAAAAAAATCTACAAAGATACAAAAAAGTTTCCAGAGACAACCAAGAGATTCTAATTCTTGACCATAATTCTCTAGAAATGGAGGCCATGAGAAAAACTCTCACAATGTCAATCTCTATCTTTGGCCACCAAAAACACCACCTAATGTTGTGGTACAACATATATTCTCTAGGGAAAATTTCCCATTAGTGTTAGAAAATATTCTCATAATAAATTCCATGATAAAATAATGGATGATTCCAATGATGTAATGGACATTGATAAATGTGAGGATCTATTAGTAAAACATCAATATAATACAACTATTCTCATAGTGATCCTGATCTTAAACATGTTATTGTCACTTGTATAAGAAATAAATAACTATACATTATATTTTTCCACAAAAATACATATCTCAAAAATAATATTCCAAAATATTATCACCACTAGAATCTAGATGTGAAACAGAGAAAACATATCATATTGAAGATTACCTCAAAGTGTACCCAATACAATCTCAGGATTTGTAGTTTATTTATTAGTTATTAGTTTGTGAATAATGATATTGAAAAAAAAAATTTAAATGATTCAATTTTGGTAAAAATAATTTTCATGGTATTAATGAACACTTTTATTTGATTAATATGTCCAAAAAATATGACTATATACTCATACAGCTCATACATACTCTTAAACAATGTATTTACTATTTTCTCTTTTATAACCCACAACTATTTATAGCCTATAAAAAGATCAATTTTGGATAACCACTAGTACCCTGAAAAATGATCAAGTATGTCATTATTCTTGGTAAATGGATATATATATATATATTTTTTATCACCCAGTATAGCTACTTGTAATCTATTTATAATTAATATAAATAATTTTCCTTCATGTGGAATAAAATAGGTGCACTCAATGGTTTTATAATCATCTAGATAACAAACATATATTATAATTTTGCATGTTTTTCATTGATATCCATACAATTTTTATATAACCAAAAGATATGGTTTTTGAGAATGGGTTGTGTATCTATCATGAGTTTCATACCAAAATCAACTCATGTATTACTAGTATGTACTATGATTTAATCTTAAAATTATTCATGATAAACTTCCAAAACTAGAGAAAAAGACAGGGGGAACTAATAATCCTACTATTGAATCTAATCTGATCAACTGTAATTACTATTTAGTTCCATTCATTTATAATAATGGACTTCACTCTAATGGCTGTTATAAAAAATACTCATATTTGATAGAAATCAAGGTGGTCTTAGTAGATGGAGAATCAACTCACATGAAAAATTACATCGAATCTCAATATTAATAGATTTATGAATTCCTATATATTTCCATAACTAGAAATGACTACAAGATACTCTAGGTAGAAATTTTTACTATCCACATTTGTTACTAGTTGTGTATCGAGTGAAAATAACTCAAATGAAAACATGATATCTTTGTGAAATATAATATTAAATTTTGATGATATAAAAGTAGAAGAACCACCAAAATAAAAAAAACTATATTTAAATATATAATGATCATGAAAGTAAATTTATTAGTATACATTCTCTCACCTCCATTCTCTAAAGTGTAATATAATTCATATAGTCTTGCCTCTTCATCAATATGGTAATATTTTTAACTTACCTAACTCACCTGATCCATCATCATCTAAACCTACTATTGAGTACCATGGATGAATTCCCTATTATTTGTATGTGTCTACCATTATCCCTTGGAAAATATTATCATAACTATTAATGGAAAAATTGTTGAAGATTCCCCATATTCCCACATTGTAGACACTTCCTAGGTGGTATTATGAAGGACCTAGGTTATATATATTACATTTCACATTTGTGAAACTATGGATCACCCGCAATGATTTAAAAAAACAACACGCTACATCCCAACCATGTAAATTTTCTTATTTTACTATTTCTTGGAAGTTCATCTTTTGGAGGTGGTTCAGGTTGTGTCTTAATTTGTGTTATTGAGTTTTTTAATGAAACATCATATTTATGTCATGTCATCAATGGGAGAACAAGTAATGTATAGATAAGGGAAACATTACATCACAGACCAAGTAAAATTATGTTCTATTATGGGTCTTATAATAATTTTCATGGGTCACACACGGTTTAGGAAATCATACGCAAATAATATGTGAGTTTCTATCAATTTGGAATCTAGCGACCTGTTAAACCAATTTGTTTAATGAAATATTTTTTCTAAATAATTTTAATTCTTCTCTAGAATGAATAGTAAAAAATCATGAGTTTAAAAGAACCTCAATATTCCCTTAGTATGACATTACCATTGTATCCTAGTTGTTTGGTTAGCAGGAATAAATTTGGATAACATAAGAAAACATATGGTGATGTCATTTTCTACCAATTATTTAAGAAAAAATATATTTATATTTTATATTTATATTTTTTGTAATTAAATTTATTTAATTTCTATTATTAAAATAAATTAATGAAATTTATTTGTTTTATAATTAATAGGATATTTTTTATATTCATCTAAAAGATATTTTTTTCATTGGGTATGAATAAACAATATTTGATATTTAAAAACCAATATTTTTTAAAATGATAACTTTTTCACCTTTTAATGGAGAACCCTTTTAAAATAATATTTTTACATCTTAATAATTTTCATATAACAACATATATATGTTATTTTGTAGATAGATATAAAAAAATTCTTTGGATTAAATTTTAAAATCTTTTCTGATAACTCGTTTATTTTGGTTAATATTAAAAATTCACACAATTATAAACTCAAAAAAATAATCTAAATAATTAATATTATTACATTATAATATTTAATTATTTTAATGTATAAATATAATATGTTTTTACAATTCTATATAATTTTTTTCATTAGAATAAATTTTAAATTGAATTCAAATGTATAAACATTTTAGTTTTTTGCAATGTCTTAACATTTAAAACTCATTCTCTCCTTCCAAAAATGAGATTAATTTTAAATATATTATTGTAACTTCTATGTTATAAATTTTGGAAAAAATGGATTCCATGTTTTTAATCAAGAGGTAAAAATTTTGAGAATAACGTTGTTTTATTATTGGGCATTATAAATAGTAACATCAGTATTTTTTATTAACATGGTAAATGGGTGAAAAAAGGTAATTAATGGTATAAGTAGTCTTATAAAATTACCCTATATCTTTTCTAAATAAAATGTGATGAGTTTTTTACCTAATTCAACATTGGGTCATAATTTTTTTTGAATCTACGTGGATGAGATGAATCCATTTAATTTAATTTATTTATTGAAAACATAAATATGATTAACTGAAATTTTAATAACTAAATAAATTTGTTATATATAGTTATATAGAAGATCAATTATATTATAAATACTCATTCCAAATGTAATTTATTTTCTTCATAATGTTAATTTATTTCTAATTATTATAAAATTAAAAATTACCTTATATACATATTCTTTTATAAAGTAAAAAATTAATTAATTAATGGGAAATCTGAAAAACAGTTTTTATTAAAATTATAATAACCATCAAAAGGCCCAAACACATGACTTAATATTATTGATATACTATTTATATACCATAACAATCAAAGGGTCGAGGTAGTGATCATTTTGAGCCTTATATATGATTTTTCGACACTAATATAAATTTTATTTAATGTGATGTTAAAGTTGTCACATTAATATTAAAAAATTATAAAATTTTAAATGTTTTTTTTTCGTAAAAGACGAATTAGACTAATTTTATTATTCTTAAATATAGTACATTTATCTTCATCATATTATTTTAGTCATTATTTTTATTCATTATGCAAGTATACTAATTAATTAAGATGTCAAAAAATGATATCAAAACCATTAAAATAAATATATTTTGGGTTAATTAATATGAATAATGAATTATATATATTAATGAGACAATAAATTAATATAATATATTTTATGTTAACTTGTAATCTAAATATTTTTAAAAATTAATGAATTGAATAATTTCAAAATTGACACTATTGATTGTTTATGAAAATAATGTTATATTAAATTATATAAAAATTTCAATAAATTTTTGAATCCTATATATTTATTATGATATGATCTAAAATGTACTTTTGTACTTACATATGGTCTGATTGACATTATATATTTAAATATTTTGACCTTTTAATTTTGAAATATTTTGATAATAATTAAATATAAATAGAAAAAATAAGTGTTAATTAAAATGAAAATGTTTAAATTGACATAATAACTTGTCTAAAATTTATTGGATTATTATATTAAAACACTTTCGCATTTTATAATAAAAAATGGGACAACTTGGTTGGTTTTTTATTGGGTATGATTTTATTATAAATTAATATTTTTGGAGATCCCAAAAGTGTCCCTCGAATCACTTATAAAAGGGATCATCATCCATAACCTACTCACTTAAATTTTATCATTAAAACATGGTTAGAAAATTATATTTTCACTTTTATAAGTCTCTATTTTTATTTTATATGTTCTACTTTTTAAAATGGAAAACTCAATTGATCTGAGATGTGATTTAGAGGAAGCAAATATAAGAAGAGGTAATTTCTTCTATTAATTATATCGAATTTCATTATTTTTTACATAATCTCCATGAGTAGATTCATTATAAAATAATAACTCCAGTATAAAATAAATATAGATATTTTATTACAATATTGAAAAATCCATATTCTACTTTCTATTCATCCAATGTAAAATAAAATCACCATGCATGTGTACGTAAAGCGTACCATATCCTCGTTGTAGTGTAATATGTTTTTTACCATCACTTCACATAGATATGTATAATAATGAAAATAATAATTTTTTATTATTTTTATAACATATTTTTTGTTCTATAATATTATACACCATTTAATTCCATTATATTTAACAATTATAGGAATGATACCATTGCTCTTGTGTACGTACGACTAACTATTTCCGCGATACGATGTTATTAATTTTACGTGATAATCATTAGAGAATGGTTATAAATATTTATGGAATAAATAAAATATGTAAATAATATTTTATTAACATTATTAATTATATAGTTATGACCTAAGAAGGAGAAACTATACTTATTCAGAAAAACCATACCTAAAAACCTAAATCATTTAATATCTAAATAATAAGTAACAATGAAATGTTATTAACAAAAAAATTATAATATGATAACATATGATATCATAAAAATCACTATGATTCGTTAATAATTCAATGACATTATTTATATCATTATACATGAAGTTAAGATACCTATAAAGGATATAAAACCTAAGGAAATGGGTAATTTTTCATTCTCATTATTATCAGATATTGTTTGTTTGTATATATTTACTACTGTATATTTATTGTCCACATCCATGTTACCTAAATATGTATTATTATTTGTATTCTTATATAATTTTTAAGTTAAATTTTACACATTTTTTAATTTTTATTAAATTTTATGAATGTATTCCTTTTTCATTTTCAGTACGAGGAACTTTTTTGTCTTTTATTAAAAATTATGATGACAATGTTTTTTTACTCATATGACATGAATGTAATTTTATTCTTTTATAACTCCTCATTTCCATTAAAAATCATTTAAATTTATATAAATTTATTTTTCAATGAAATTATTTTCATTTAATATTTAATGTCATTTAGAGAATAGAAAACATTTTTTGAAGAAGAAATGATATTCTCATGAATTATTAATTTCAAGTATTTCATAAAAATTATTTTCCATATAAGATTAATTTATATAAATTGGTTTATTTTCAAATCACTATTATTAATATGATTTTATTGTGTTCATGATTGATGGATATTTATAAAATTCATTTTTATATAGATTGAGATGGGATGTTTTTTAATAATAAAATTTTACTTCTTGGGTTATGATATGATGATTGATTTATGTTTTTATCTCACATGTAAGGATGATTTATTTTTTATTTGGCTGAGACCTATATCTACCAATTATTAATGGTGTAAATATTTATATCTCATTACAAATACATGAATGTAATAATAAGGTAATCTAGTTCAGCGATATATGGATGGAATGATGAGTGAACTCGGATCAGTAGTGAACATTGTCCACTATTATGGTATTGGAAATGATCTTAGGCTAATATGGAAATTGTTTTTTATTCTTATGTGTATTCCAAAAAATTTACATGTCTTGTGTTATGTCTTTTGGTAATATGTTCATTGATTCATTAAGAGATTTTATGACTTATCCCATGACATGATACTATGATATTTCGAATGAAGGATAAGATTTTCGAATGTTATGTTCTTTTGTCTTATATTTTATATATGATTGATATCTATTTTGTTTACCCTTACTGAGAGTATATGCTCCGCCTTTCATGTGTTTCTTTTTAGTAGGTCAGGAACAAGGGTACAAATTATGATATCTCAAAAATGGTTCTAGTTATGAAGAAATAATTGGGAGAAATTGATGATGTACTATAAACCAATTGTTTATGTTTCCCAGTTTCAAAAGACAATATTCTTATATAGTCCATTCATGGTTTTGTAATGTTTTTTAATAAATATTATTTTATTTTTATGTAGTATCAATGTATCTAAATTATGGGAAATTATATTTGGTTTCAGAGGAATGGTATAGTTGTCCGATAGAGTCTAGGATGAGAAATCCTCAATAAGAACCCTAAGTATATGTCAATGTGTAGGTTGAAATAATATTGTTTTATAAATGAGCATGAAAAACCTAGGATAAAACCTAAAGTGTACAAATTTAACCTTTTATTCATGATTTTTTGGTTTTCACTTTTTGATTAGAGCATCTCACACTATGCTTCTTGGTTTTAGTCAATGGTTGGAACCTTAAAGCATCGCGTTAATACTGAAATTAATGGGGAATAGATTTATTTTCCTACTAAGAAAAGAAATGTTATGTGAGTTGGAATGAAAAAAAAATATCTATTCTCACAAAAATTTCTCCAGATATGAATAATGTAGGTCATCCAAATGAGAAAAGGATGTAACTACATTTTTTTGAGTCCTTAATGAGGCATCATCCTTCTTATTTTAGAAGGTATTCTAATCTATTGATGTCAAATAGATAGATCAGTACCACTGATAAGAATATGAGTCAAAGAGTTGAAATTGAATCCATGTAATAGAATAAGTTCAAAAAACATAATTTTTAATAAGTACATTCCTCATATTCTTCGATCCTAAAAAGAGAAGGAGTTCCATGAACATAAGAAAAAGGATGATGAATATGTTGTACCTATGAGGACAATTTTATAAGACTTTCATGGTAGAATTTAGGAATTATTATCCAACATGAGTGTAAAATTTTACAATTATTTAGAGTCATAAAACCAAGACTCCAAAGGTAACTATCCATAAGGGACTTCAATAGTTATCATGAAATTGTTCGATGTGCTCTCAAGGAAGATATCAAGATTAGAGTTACCCATCAGTCTTATGGGATTGATAAGAATATAAAAATTTAATTCATGTGAAAATATAAATATCATAGTCAAAATAAGAAAAATTTTCTATTATACAAAATTTTTGGAATGAAACCATGAGGGAATTGTCTTAAACGGACGAAAAATGTTTTATGCTTATAATATAAGGTCATCGGGAAATTTAATTCAGAAGCGATGATAAAAAAGATGACTAATGAGAAGAATAAAAAAAGGTGACATAGAATGCACCTCTTACACTTCAATGTTAGAAGTGAAATGAAATTGGTAATTATTCCAATCAATAACCTAATCCAATGGTTAATGATGATGATCAATGTAAGCCAACTATTAAGGCCAAATACACAATAATTTCTTGTGTGATATATATAGGTGATGTGAAGTACCATAATGATGTAGTAAAAGGTAAAATAATAATAAAAACTAATGTATAAAATGTTTTATTTTATTCTATATCCTCCTAATATTTTATTTCATGATAATTTTCTAAGGGTATCACTATATTACCTTAACAATTATATGTTGAGTTACATGTAAAAACTACTAAAAGTAAAACAATCGCATAAAAAATTTGTAATTTTTCTCTGATTCATGTTTATGGGAATGTGCTATCGAAAAATCTTATTATATTTACATTAGTGGAAAATGATGGGATTATGGGCATGTACTAGAGATCTATATATAGAAATCATGTCAATTTCCAAGTAATGGAAGCCACAATTCATATTTTGGATCAATCTAGGGTCATCAATCGATGAAAGGATTAATATGACCTTATAGTAGATGTTTCTTCCATATCATAAGTCTTGATTCCCATAAATGATGGTTATTTATCTCAAATATAGTTTTAGAAACTCACCATTAGGAATAAAACCATTGTATGAGAGTTTGATGATGAATACCTGGATGAATATCCATGTCTTCCACTGAATCATGAGGCTGAGTTTTTAATAGAACACTTACAAGATTCTATGCCTTTTAAGACACATTATAGAATTGAGCCAATTGAGTTGCATTAATTGAAGATGAAACCCCATGATAATCGTAATAAGGGAATCATACTCCCCAGTGTTTCACCATAGGGAGAATCTATTTAATTGGATAAGTAAAAATATGGTTCAACAAGTGTGTGTATCTATTATTGAGAACATAAAATGATCACTATTATGTACAAGTATCATCATCCATAAATTGATGAATTATTTGATAAATGATGTGGATCTCAATTCTTTCCCCAGATTGGTCTTCATTCATGATATCATCAATTAAGATTCAAGGTTGATAATATCCCAAAGGCTTCATTTTGTACATGTTATTTACACTATGAACATATAGTTATGTATATTATTCTTACTAATTCACCCAATATCTTCATGTGACAATTTAATAGAGTATTTAGAGACTATATTGACCTATTTTGGTTTCCATTATAGTTTATATTCTTGTAAATTTAATTATCAAGTAAAATCACGAAGATCAATTGATAATTCTACCAAAGTCTCTGGGAAGGGAGATGATTTATGAAAATTTACAATGTATGGGTTATGGATTCAAAAAATTACATTTTTATGTCACATAATGTCAAGAGAGGGTATATATGTGGATCCATCAAAAATTGAAGTTATTGAAAGTTGTCTGAGATCGAAAACAATAACAGAGATCAAATTTTTTTCATCATTTAGATAGATATTATCGACATTTTGGGAATGATTTTTCATGAATATATAATCCACTAACCACGTTGTCATGGAAAGGATTCAAGTTCAACTGGATAGAGTAATGTGAAGATATTTTAAAAGAGCTCAAAATAAGGTTATCTAGTGAACCTATGTCACAGTATCTTATTGTGAAGAATGGATTTTGATCGAAAGTGATGCATCCAATACTACGACATGATGTATTCTCATTCAAAATTATATTGTAATAGATTATGGAACATGAAAATATAAAATAGAAGATAAAAACAACCCAAAATAATGATTTGGAGTTAGCTGTAGTAATATTTTCATTAATGATATGGAGAAATAATCTTTATGGTGAAAGGTGTGATATTAATATTGACTATAAAATTTTAAAGTATATTTTATCACAAATGAAGTTGAATATGCATGAATGAAGATGATTGGAGTTGATTAAATAATAAAACTTCTTAATACATTACTAACATGGGAATGCACACAAGGTAGAAGATTAATTGATTCTAAAGGACTATGCTAGACTAACAATGATTAGGATTACAAAAGATCCAATATTTATTGATTTTAAATGGTTGGTTCATGAAATTTTAAAGCAATCAGATAAATCTTATCTCAATTTAATGTATGTTCAAGCATCTATACAAGTAAATATTAAGGAGGTTCAGAAGTAAAATGTATATTCATAATTGAAGATGATAAATGTTCTTAAATTCAACAATGATTATGATGGAATAAAATGTTTCTGGTATTGTGTTATTGTCCCTCCCATACCATAATTAAATAAGGAACCTTAGGGGGAGGCTCATTGTTATGCATTCCATATTGACCCTGGAAGTACAAGGATGTAAATAGATCTGAAATAGTATTTCTAGTTAGATGGAATGATAATAAATGTTTCTGAATATGTCTCTTTATTCATGGTTTGTCAACAACTTAATGATGACAGAAAAATTTCTATTGGGATGTTACAACCATTACCCAAACAACAATTTATATTAGAAAACATCATTATGGAAATTTTCTTTGGAATTCCAAAAACATTAAAAGGTACTAATTAGATCTCGAATATAGTTTTTTACCTTCAAATGTCAACAATCTTCATTTTTATTAGAGAGGATTTCTCCCTTGATCATATTTATAGGATATATGTCATTAACATGGTAAGATTTCATGGATTTCCTCTTTCCATTATATCTAATAGGGGTCCATATATTTCCCTCGTGTTTTATAAAAGCCTTCAGTAGGATCTAGATAATGAGTTCAGATTTAGGAGTCTGTATCATCCATAAGAAGATAGTCAGTCTAGTAGAACAATTGAAACTCTAGATGGAATTTTTAGGTCTTTATCTATATATTTAAAATGAGGTTTGGAGAAAAACCAACCCATGTTTTAACTTTCATACAAAAGTATTGTTCACTCTAGTATTCAGATGGCTATTTAATTAGACCGTTATGGAAATAAGTGCAGAATTGCATGTTGACGGGATGAATATGGGGAAATAAATCTACTGGGACATTATCATTTCGATGGAATGGATGAAAAGTTTCGATCTATTCAAAAACACATAAGTGTAGCATAGAGTCGACAAAAAAATTATGTTTATAGGAAAACAAAAGAACTAGATTTTTATTGTGGTTAACAAGGTGTTTCTATGAATATCTACATGGAAAAGTGTAATGAGATTTGTAAAAAAAGTATAGTTGAGCCCTATGTATATCAATCCATTTAAAATTCTAGATCATATTGGAAAGGCATATTTCCTATTGCAGCTTCCATCAAATATATATCATTGATATGATGTGTTACATGTATCTCTCCTAAGAATGTATGTACCTTATCCTTTACATGTACTAAACTCAGAAGTCATATCGCTAGATAAAGATCTTTCTTATGAAGAAAAACTGATAGAGATTGTGGATCATAGTAAAAATGTTCTATGAAATAAGACTAATAGAATGGTTAATGTTCTATTGAAGAACCAAAAATTTAAGGATTCTAACTGGGAACATGAGGATGTTATGTTTAAGATATATCTTCATCTTTTTGTATCTATGTGATGAAATTAGATAGTGAAATTCAGTTTAAGGGGGGTAGAATGTTACACCCAATTGTTTTTATGATATATTTTATCTATATAATTTTAATTATTCAATAGCATTAATTATACGAAATTATGATTTTAATAGAACCACAATATTCCCCTAGTATAAAATGACCATTTTAACCTAGCCATGAGGTTATAGGAAATAAATATTACTAACTTCTGAAAATATATGGTGAAGTCATTCGCTAGAAATTATTTAGGAAAAAAATATAAATCTGTTATATATTTATAATTTTTTACTGATAAATTAAGTGAGTAACTATTATTAAAATAAATAAATAAATTATATATGTTTTATACATAATAATTTTTTTATGATTATCCAATATTTGTTTCCTAGGGTATGAAAAACTCGTATTTGATGTATAAAAACATATAATTTTCAAAATGGAAATTTTCCACATTTTAATGGTGAAACCCTTTAAAATTATTATTTTGAAAAATTATTAATTTTCATATGAAATAATAAACATGTTTTTGGTATTTTGGATATAAAATTTTATATAGGATTAAATTTTAATATTTTTTTGATAACATTCAAATTTTGATGAATAATAAAAATACACTAAATTTTAATTGAAAACATATTTTTTCATCGAAATAATTTTAGTGGATTAATTATAATATTGAATGGATTTAAATTATAAATAAAATATATTTTATTCAATTAATATAATTTAGTTAATTATCATTTACTTTACATTGAATTGATATGTAAAAACATTTCAATCATTTGTAATATTGGATATTCTAAGACATGTTCTCTATTTCTGACAACGTGATTAATTTTAAAATAATTACTAAAATGTATATGTTTTTGAAATTTGAAAAATTGATTCCATATTAGAAATATGTTGGTTCAAATTATGTAAATATATATTTTTTTAATTTTTGGCATTATGAAAAGTAACTTTGGTTATTTTTATTAATACATTATAATTGTAAAATGAGTAATGAAGGATAATAATACTATTATAAAAATACTCTAATTTTTGTCTTAATATCATGGGATGCATATTTTTTAACAAAAAACCATGGGTCTAAATGGTGTCCTTTAGAAGCCACTGGAATTACATTTTTCAATTTAATTTATTTTATTTGTAGAAAATTTAAATATGTCTCAGTCAAAATTTTTAACTAAATAATTTGTTATATTTTAGGTTATAAAGAAGATAATTTCGATTATAAATACTCATTTGAAATATAAAATTTTTCTATTTATCATGGTAATTTATTTTTAGTATTTATAAAATAAATAATTAACTTAAATACATATACTTTTATGATGTAAAAATTTATTAATTGATGATAAATCTGTAAAATGATTTTTATAAAAATTATAATAACTATCATAATACAAAAAATGATGGAAAATTATTATTGGTCTATTATATCATGACCATAACCATCTAATGGTCATGTTAGTTACCACATTGAGCCTTATTGAATAGATTGTGACACTTATACTATTTTATTTAATGTAATGTAATAGTTTGTTAATTTCATAATTTATATATTATAAAATTTTAAATGTTGGATCTTATTAAAAGATAAATTGGAATACTTATATTATTCTAAATGATTGTAGATTTACCATCATCATTGAATTTTTCTTATTATTTATATCAATAAAATAATTATATTAAATTTTTGCACAAAATTAAAGTAATAATTATTTTATTAATAGATATATAAAATAAATGTTATTAATTATATTAAATTAAATATAATTTGGGTTAAATAATATGTACAATAAACCTTATATATTACCTTGTGATCTTATGAACATAAAGAAAATTTTTTGTTTTGATTTCAAATTTTTATCTTAATGTTTTTAAAAATCATTGATATGAATAGTTTCAAATTTGATATTATAGATAGTTTATCAAATTTTTATTTTATTAAATTATTTAAAAACCATAAAACATCTTTAAAAATTATATAATAATTATTATATGATATAATGTTTTATAAGGTACATATTTATTGCCTTATTGACACGAAATATGTAAATATTTCTCCCTTTTAGTATTTAAATATTTGTTATCATAATTAAAATTAAGTTAAATAACATTGTGGATATTAAAATGATAATGTTAAAATATAAATTAACACATTTATAAAATCTATCGGTTGATAGGATAAAAACTATAGTAGGATCTAAATTAAGATATAGATTTCATAATTACAGGAGGGGTGAATTTCAGTTTTTAAAAACTTTCGTTTTTATTATTATGAAAATCAATGTTTAACAAAGCTAGATAACATAAATTTAAAAACCTTGTTTAGTTCTTCTAAAAGAAATTGACTTGATAATATCTAATCATATAGATCCAATAATTATACATATATAGACATCGATAATTAATGATTCTACTTTAAAATATATAGAATTTTAATATATCTGGTTTTGTACAAAAGAAATGTAATAAAGTAACATTTTATAACATTAACAAAATGTAGCATAAATAAAACTTATAACCAAAACAAGTAAACATGTATCATAAATATTTTAAACAAAATTATATGGAATTAAACAACCTTGGATAAAGGTCCCTTTATTTGTAATTTTATGAATGTCTCTCCTACCAACACCGTAGTAAGCCCTTGATATGAATATCAAAGTCTACATTGATATCCCCAAAATCCCTCAGTTAATAATATAATTGACACATGTGTCTTTTTATCCCTGTAAGCCCTTGATTGCAAAAATCTACAATTGAATTCACACTAGGTTGGTAGAAAAATATGATCTCTACAAGAAATTTTTTTTCACAACATTCTCACAAGGAAGGATTCAAGAAAAGATCTCATAGGGTATAACTTCATTCCTTAGATGAACTCATAATAGCATAATAAAATTTCAATGTATTTATAGAAAATATTTCCAACCAACAACCTCACCTACAATAGTCATATTTTTCCTTGAATTTTTGAGGGACCATTTTACATGTCACTCAGGCCCCTGTCAAGTTTAAAAATATTGGGAAACAAAATTTTATATAAAAAATGATAAGAATAATTTTTACCCTTATGAAATACTATCAAATTTAGGATCTGATAAATTAATCTCTAACATAATGAAATATGATAAACAAAATAATTTAATTATATTCTTATGTATTGAGATTCAGTGTCTGTAAAATTTGAGAATTAGATTATAAAATTATAAAAAATTGAATAATTATTTCGAAGGAAATAAGAGTCTAATTTTAGGAGAATTTAGAGTCATATTTTAGAAGGAATTGGACACTAATTTCATAAAAAATTAGAGTCATTTTTAAGAAGAAATCACAATCTAATATGAAAAAAAATTAGAGATTAATTTCAGAATAAATCAGAGTAACATTTCAGAAGAAATCACATTCTGATTTCAGATGAAAACATAGGCTTATTTTAGAAGAAATCAGACACTAATTTCTGATGAAATTGATGTCTCTTTTTCGGAGAAACCAGAGTCTTAGGAACTGTAAGGTTCTGAGATAGAGATAAGGATATTATTTTTTGATTAAAAATAATATGGATAGAATTTTATTGGAAAAAAATCATTATATAAGGTGTTGAAGATCATATGTATAGTTAAAACCATAATAAGAGAATGAAAACATTCCTTAAGAAAATTTTTCATAGGGAAAAATTAATTTTTCTTAAGAGAATTTAATTGCAATGTCCAAAAAATAATGGAATTGTGTAGTCATATGGAAACTTATTTACTTAACAATCTATATCATTTGGGAAAGCACTGATATATTTTCATAAATAAATATAATGGTTTATGTTTTTCATTTTTGAAATTTAAATAGTTTCTTATATTTATTTTTCATGGATCACAGTGAAGAAGAAAAACACCCCCTTACGTTATGAAATTATGAAGTATTTTTTTCTCTACGTTCTTAAATAAATAATCCCCCAATTTTAAATAATTTATTATTTTTGAAATATCCCCATTATATAGGGATTTTATTCCTTAGACCATAAAATAATTTTTGAACATTATTTTATACACCATATTAATTTTCAAAAAGGTATGGAGTGAAAAAATTGTACCTGAAATGTCAGGAAACCTAAAAAATTAAACATTGCAAAGAAACACTTTCATTAAAATATAAAATGGATCATTACTTCATTTCAATAAATTATTAGATTTCAAAATAATGTTATATACCCTACTTTTTCTTATCCTTTGGAAAAAAAAATTCAATGTGGCCTCCAACATATTCAATTATTAGTGGTTATATAGAAATTTCTTGAGAAACTATTCCTGATCCTGATTATTTCTATTAATGTCATTGATTCTATCTTCTTAATACTAAATTATTTCACCTTGAAAATTTTACAAATATTCCAAGACTTTGATATTTTCTACCAATTCTTCCCTAATTTCCATCTCTATTTTTAGATAAAGAGCATTAGAATATAGTTTCACATTCAGATTTATTTTTTTATATTAGTGTCTTGTTTTCAATAATTTTATTTTCTCATAAAAACATATAGATAATTAATTGATATTGTCATCTGATTTAGGAAAATAATGCATGACTATATCAGTGAAATATTCAAAAAATGTAAGATCATTTGTGAATATCTTCGACAAAATTGTTACTTCTTTTTAAGATATTCTATGATAATTATAACTGGTCTAAAAGACCCTAAACTCACCTTCTTGATTGATGAACAATTTAATAAGATGATTTATTGAATCTTTTTTCTGCTTGACTAATTCTTGTATCAATTGACATCTTGAATCAATGATACCAATGAATGGGATAGAGTTCACAAGCTTCATTAATCAATGAATCACAAAATCATGTTCTATATATGTGTATGATCGGGAAATAGATTATTTTTTTGTGAGACTTCTTTGTATTTCCCATATTGATTTTTATTATATGTTTCAACAACATAATTCATTAATCTGGAAACAACAACATTCTTAGGCATATCAACAACAAGTTCCATTCTGTTATCTATCTTTGATATATTCATCTAAATAGTCCGAGTCTAAAACTCTCCATTAGATAAAATGATTATTCTATCAACATAATAAATAATATGTATCAAAAACTATTTTAGAAATATAATCTGGATTTATATTATCAAATTCACAAAAAAATATTATCATTAATACATTAATTATCTAAAGGTACTTTATTGACATCATCCGGGGAAACATCATCCTTCCAAAAATATTTTCCTTCTGAAATAATCATGATGAATGATGACTAGGATGTTCGTATTGATAGCTTTTCAAAAGGGATCTCATTCTATTCATATTATTCTACTATTATAACCACAAATTAACTTTCCTCCACCTCTTTGTCTTCTTGATGTATTTATTCTTCATCAACTATTTGTTTCAGAATTAAAATATCTTTATTTATTTTATCTAGTATTAAATGTTTGGATTCCCCTGATTCCTGATGAATGACCAGCTCTAAAAAGAATGATTCTTGTACCTATTCTTCTTCATAGGCCTTCTCAATGTCTATTATAAAATCGCTGACAATCTTAGTTTCAAATATTTTCATCTTTAACTTCGTATCTTTATCTTGTTTTTTAATCTCATTAGATGCTTGGATTTTTAAGGCCATAGCCTCGGCATGATTTGTCCCAAAAATTTATAAATTTATTTCAAATTATTTTTCATCCCTCTACATTTTGTTATATCATAATCATAAAAATTCGTTTTCTTATTGGGATAGGGTGGAGCAGATACTGGTTCAACAGCTGGTTAATTTTCTTGGGGTTCCATCTCTTTATCATTCATTTTCTTGAAAGTTATATTAGTTAATTCTCCAACATCACCATTATTATTATTACATAAATCATCCATATCAGTATGTTCAAATAATTCTTCTATCATACCAAAAAAATTCAATATTCATCCTTCTCAATTTATCATCACTTCAAAACATAATCTTGATGTTTTAAGCTTTCAATGGCACAAAATTTTGAAGGAGTGTAATCATAAGACAATGAACTTCAACAAAATTATAGGGAACATCATGATTTTATATTTGGTAGTTCCATTATTGATATGTTTGATGGTCAAAAGAATGTACATAATATTGTTATTCTTCCTTCAATTCAGTAATAAATCCATCATAATGATATCAAACATCATTAAGGGCTACTTATATTCCTTTCATGGAAACAGAAATCCTTGCATGCAACGAGCTACTAATGTGTGGTTTTTTGAAAGATTAGGGATATTGGGTGTCTTCACTCCCTTATGTTCAAGGCACCCAATAGCCTTATCAATCTGAAAATAACATTCCTTTTTAGAAAACTTGTGATAGAAATGGATTTCCTATCCTTCACAAGTTATATTTAAGATTATTGGTGCCTTTTTATAAGAAAATGAATGTGATTTTCCATAAGTAGTCAAATTTGACATTTAATTTTCTTCTTTTTCAAAAAAAGTAATTGTATCATAAAACACTATTACTAAATTAGTAGACATCAGATCCTTATACTTTCTATTGGATACAAAAAGACATTCTAAACCATTCTACTTTATGATGTTTTTGAAATGAATGACTCGTAATATATAATGAAATTCTAGTCCACTGACATTTCTTGGAAGATCATTCAATCATTGAGTCCCACATTGGATAGAATTATAAATTTAAAGGAAATCTCAAGATACATTTAGAGTTTAAGGATATGTGGATAATAGAATGGTACACATTATGAAGATAGAGAATTGGTGCAGAAAAACACTAAAAAAACCCATGAAGGATGCAAATAGGATAGTCGCTTTATATAGTCTTCGCTGAGATAGTTTATCTTATGAGGTCAATCCAATAATTGATATTTACATGATCTCATCTGACGGTTCATATCAATGACAGAGATGGATTTTTAGGTTAGAATCTATTGAAATTTTAAGGAAAATCGGGATTAAGGAATGTGAATATGACCAGGATTTATTAAATCAATATTATAGTACACATATACAAAAAAATTCAATTATGATGATAAATTTATGAAACGTACATTCTAAACTTATTCGAATGATTTGTCAGTATTTGTAAGGTTCATCGTACAAATTTATGTTCTGAAAATTATTATTATGGAAACAAAACATTTTAGTATCCAAAATTTATTTTAGAAAGGAATACTAAAATAATTTACAAATATAATCCCCTTGTGAATAGTGTTATCATAGTGTTTTGAGATAAGATTCAAATAAAAGGAAATATAGATGATTACCTTATGGTAATAATTTATAACTTTTTTTAATGTATTAAAATTTATTAGAGGGTAAATATTTTTTAAATTTTTTATCATGTTGATCTTATGGTCTGACAAACTGAAGTATGATATCTCTTTTATGATTATGATCCCTATGAATGTGATGACTTATGTGTATGGGCTTTTCATGATAGAGATGTGAATGGGTTATTCATAGGTAAATGGAATTATTATAATCACACATTATTTTTATATTGCTAAAACTCATTCCATAGTTTGTGATTGTGTGTTTCATCCGTAAAACTTGAGCATAACAACTTCATGTTTCTATATATTCATCTTCAAAATTGTAAAGTGATACTGAGTATTGTTTGATACATGACAAATAAACTAATGAATCTCTTATGAAATGAGAATTTTTAGACGTAAATTTTCTATCCATTCTACATCCACCTATGTCATCATCCAATTTTTATTTAAGACAACATCAGTTCCTGAAGAATAGAAATGTCCAAAATCCATGGTTTGCTTCATGAAGTGAAAAATATTTTTCACTACTTTTAAATTGTAATTTTTATATTATATTGATAACATCCTCATAGTAATATTAAAAAAATTTCTTAGAAGACTATCTATTAAATATAATACATTTCCTATCGTACCTCTAAAAAATGTTTGACCTATTAGTTTCCCACCATTATCATAATCAAGACTGTTTCAGGTACAGATTAGATTACATATACATTTAGTATTTTCATATCCATACATCTTAAGAATATCAATAATATACTTATGTTGAGATATAAACGTTCATTATTGGTTACTAAGAAATTTGAAAACTAATAAAAAATATTAACTCACCCATCATACTCATTTCTAACTCGACTTTTATAAGATTATCAAATGAATCGGTTAAGGATTTTTAAGGTGATATGTATATAATTACATCAATATTAATTTGAAGAATCAAAAAAAATTATTATCTTTCGTTATAAGAAAGGTTTGGATCAGCAGTTCCCATAACATAATTATTTTATAAATAAAACGAAGTGAGTCTATCATAATAGGCTCTCAGAGATTTTGTTAAGTCCATATAATGTATTGGTATATAAGTAATAATGTTTTGGATGTTGTGTGACTTTAAAAATATTATTATGTTCAACATAACCATCCACTTTAACATATCTATTAAGAAAATCACACTTCAAGGATTTTTAAAAGTGTTTAAAATTATTGAATGTAGTAAAGTCTTGTAGAATACAAATATATTCAAGTATAGATAATGGAGTTTTGGTTTCATCATAGACTATTCCATCTGGTTGATTATAGGCATAAAATTTAATCATTATTTATTTATTACAATGATACCATTTTCATCATTTCTTTTGAAAAATTGAATTACACAAATTAAATGTGTTTCTTTAGGTCTTTCAACCTAGGTCAAGAATTTTTTCTTTCCTAATTAATTTTATAAATCTTTTATAGCATTAATCCAATCATCATCAACTAAAAATGCATCATTACTTTAGGTTTTAATTAGGAATTAAATACTAGATTCTCTACTTAATTCATTGGAAAACGTCTATTATATATAGGCTTATTTAAATCACAAATGATATTATCACTATAACGATTCTTAGGAAATAATTGATTTAGGTTTTATGAAATGTTTTGATAAACATAAGGAAAAAAATCTTAGGGTAAATATCAAAGGAATGTTTTTGTAATAATTTATATATAAGAAGAATATTTCATCAAAGGATAATAATCAGTTTTTTAAAACAAATATGATGATGTATGTTGGGGTTGTTTTGAAAGAAAATTACTAGTTTCATCAATTATAACATGTATTGTTTCTTCAACAATAAATCTTTTTTAATGAAAACTATAATCGTTATAAGTACTAAAAAAACCTATGAAAATTCCTTCATCACATTTTGGTGTGAATATATGTATGTTATCTTTATTATTATTGAGGAATAATTATCATCCAAATTCATTTAAGTAAGAAAATTTAGTTTTTCATCAATTCCATTAGCTAAAATGTGTTTTTTTAAATGACTGATTAAAACTCAATTTATAGTATAAAAATAAATAATAAGAGCTTCATCCTGAATGTTTTAAGAGATAAATTATTCAGTCAACATTATTCATGTAATCTCATGAAGAATATTATTTATTCTTTGAACAACACTATTTGGTTGATGATTTCATGGAGCAAAGAAGTGATGAGTAATTCCTTTCTTATTAAAAAGGTTTCAAAATATAAATTTTCCAATTATCGCCCCCATACTCACTACGAATAGTTATCAATTGAATTTTTTTACCATTGTAAACTTTGGATGAAATAATATATAATATAATAAAATGGTTAATATTTTTTTAGAAAATAGATCCATGTTATCTGGAATAATCATCAATGAAATCAAACACATATTATTTACTTCTAATACTTTCAGTTAGTGTTTGATAGAAAATATCAATATTCACTAGCTATATTTACAAAGTTGTTGAGACATAAATAATTCATTTAAATCTTGACTCCTCTTGATTTCCATATTGACAAGGATCATAGACTTTTTGAAGAGTCAAATCTGAGCCCTGGTAGATAATTGACATGTATTTTCTTTGAGAGTGTTCATATATTCTTATGGTTATAGTTTCATAGTATTCTATTCCATAACCAATAGTTTTATTCCATTTCACTAGGGAAAGTTAGTTCTTTTATACTAAGGTAATCTATGTTAATTTTTTAAATATTCTCATGCCTATGGGACGATTGAATAAAATATTCCTTGAAATTGTGTACTTGGATTTTATCATTAATAAAATTTATAAGGTAACCATCATCACATAATTTTATTATTATTATAGGGTTGTGATAAATACCTTTAACAAATAAAACCTTTGAAATTAATTCATTTCAATGAAGAACAATATTATATATACTAATAATTTCTCATTGAGCATTATCTCCAAAATTTACTTACCCAACATTCATCAAAATAATATTTTAAAATATATTTTTGTTACCACTAATGTTTGGAGAAAAATCACTATCCATGTACCATGTATTGTTCTGTTCACATGCTTTGTTTTTCTAAAAATAAAACAATTAATCTTTCTAGAATCCAAACATTCATACATAAGAAAATGTTAGAAAATAAAATCATAAGTTTCTATATTTTAATAAAAAATGGGATTTAATAAAACCTAAGAATTCGTTTTTATTCGATGATCAATATTTCTCCAAATTTCCACCAAATAGAAACATAGTAAAAAAAGATAAACTTTGGGTTACAAAAGTGTTGTGACTAAAAACTGTCTTTAAATGAGAATAACCAAATCCAGAACTATTCCTCGGGGGAGGATTTTGTTAATACCTTTTATAAAAACATTTCATTCCATTATTAATGTTTCAAAAATGTTTCTTTAAAAAAAATCGTTATGTTTTTATTATAATTTATTAATTCTTATACTCATTTTCATTTGACTTAGAATTTTAGTTTTCCTCTATATCTTTTTTCTTGGAAATAACTATTTCAATATCCTTTGAATTTATATCCATTTCTAAACATACATACTTATGGTTTTTGGAATGAATTTAAAAATCATGTGTTTTTTTTATCTAGTAATTTCAAAAAAAATTATACTTTTTTGTTAAAATTTAGATTCTAGAATTTTCTTTATCATGTTTTTTATTGATCATAAAATTTTTATTCTCAAGTAATATTGAAAACATATATACTTCTCCAAAATAATGAAATATTTTATCTTATGATGAGTAATATTCTTCTTCCAAAGTATAAAAATATTATTCATAGGAATATTTATAACTTAAATAATTATTTTTTAAAGATTAACTAGTTTTAACCTTATACATGAGACATTAATTTTTAGTAGTATTTCTAGATATAAGACTAATATTATTCTGTTTATAAGATTCAATATCTGAAGATTTATCAAAAAAATCCCCACCACTAGCTCTCTAGGTGACATTAGATTTCAGTACATTCATAGACATAGTCTTTTATTAATTATTCTTGTTTCATTATGAATTCATATTCTTTGGTTCATTATTTTTAAGCATATGATAGTGTGGTCTAAAATGAGCATCCCTCTGACATTCATAACAAGCCATTTCTAAATCATTATTATCATTTATGCCACTCTACTGGTCTCTATATTGGAAATAATTATTTACCACAATCTTGTTAATTTTTTGAGCAATATTTCCAATTTCATTCTCCGAATGATTACTATTAATTGATTCAGATGTAACATTAGCTTTATTATATATTGATCTAACAACTCATTTTAGAGCCATTACATTCATATGATTTTATGTATCAGTGAACCATTACAATTATATTAAATATTGATCTCATAATCTCACCTCATTCTAGTTCCAAGTTGTAGAAGAGTCTTGAATAACTCATTATCAGTTGTGTAATAAACATTCATATTCACATCAATTGATGTTATTTTGGATTACTACTCCTTAGAAATAATATATATTATCATATACAGGGAATCTCATCATCAATTCCTTTATCACCCATATAATGATGGCTACTGACAATATTCAAAAACTATTTTTGAACATTGAATAGAAGTTCTCTATAAGGAAACAAAAAAACCATGATATTTATCTATAATCACATCTCTTCTTGGTTCAATAACCTAAGATATGACTAAACTTGTAACATATAATTCTATTTTTATGATATTAGCATCTTCACAAGATGAAATCAGGCTATAAATGTTTATGGTAATTAAAAATAATAATGTATTGTGATCCTTAATATTAATCTAGAACTGTTTCGTTTCTTACATGGTTAATTTTATGATTTCCTTGTATTGAATCATTTATTTTCAAGTGAATATAACAAATTTATCCTCACTAGTTTTGATAATAAAATACTTCATCCTATCTCTCCAATATTCATACTCATTTCCATAAAAAATTGGGGTCATGAAGTATTAATGTTTGCTATTGATCCAATGTTAATTCCTTTCATTATTAAAAGAAATTATGTTCCTAAAAATGGTATAGTAGAAAAATATTATTTAAAATGAGTATATAAGAATATCATTAAGAAACATTATCAAGTACATTTAAGAAATAAAAGTTGTGCATAAAAATGTATACGCAAATATATGTATTTTACAGATCTTCTCTGATACCAATTGTAGGAACGAAATTAAGATGAAAATATCTCAATTACAAGAGGGGGTTGAATTTATTTTTTTTAAACATTCATTTTTATCCTTACGAAAAATCTATGTTTTACAATGGTAAACAATATGAATTCACAAAAACTCTTACTTATTAATAATGAAAATGGGATGTATTATATCCGATAATATCCATCTGATAAATAAACATAAACAATTTTACATAAGGAATTATTCTACTTTAAATTGTAAAATTTTTTAATATATTATAGTTTTTACAAGAAAAAATTACTGTAAGAAATTTAGACTTTCTAATATTTAAAAAAAAAATGAATTATAAATAAAACATGTAACAATAAAAAGTAAAACATGTATAAGATATATTTTAACCCAAAGGGAAGGGTCACCAATGACCTTGGATAAATGTCCCTTGATTTATACTTTGATAAAGTCTATCATTCCCACACTAGTGTAAGACCTCAATTCAAAGATTGATGTCTCTCTTTTTATCCCTACAAGCCCTCGATTAAATATGTAGGAAGCTCATCTATCTTATTATACCACGAGGCCCTTGATTGATGACAACTACAATCAAATTTTCACTTGGTATCTTGAACTAGATGTTCTCCTCTTAAACAAGTTGTTCAAAACATTCGTATAAGGTAGTTTTGAGAATATATCTCGTAGAGTATCACTTTGTTCTAGTCCTCAACTCGTAGTTGTGTGTTCAAATAGATTGGTATTTATATGAAAAATCATTAACGGTAGACTTATCCTCTGACAGTCATATTTTTCCTTTACTTTTGGAGGGACCTATACAAATGGAATGTATTCAATAGTTATTTTACAACATATTGGATGAATATTTTAATATAACTAACTTTGGAAATCGTTACTATGCTTATGAAATATTATCATATTTAGGATACGATAAAAAGAAACAATACATGAAGGAAATATAATAATTATAACACAATTATATAATCAAATTATTAATATAGTGAGATTCCGAGACTGGAAATTTTGAAAATCAGATTAGCAAAAAATATAGAATCAAATTATATTTTATGAAGAAATCAAAGTCTGAATTGTGATCAATTCAATTTCATATTTCAGGAGAAAGCGGAGTCCAAATTTAAAAGAAATTATTGTCTAATATGAGAAAAAATCAGATTATGATTTTAGATGAAATAAGTGTTTTATTTCAAAACAAATAAAATTATGATTTTTTATGAAAATAGAGTCTACTTTTTGAAAAACAAATTCATTCTTATATTCGAAGAAATCAGAGTATGGTTTCAAATCAAATTGCAGTGTGAGTTCATCAGAAATCGGAGTCTAATTTTAGGAGAAATTACAGTCTCATGAACGGTATGGTTTTTAGTAAGAGGTAAAAATCCAATTTTTGACTTAAGGAAAAACAATTTAGACTTGGTTTGAAAAAAACTATTAGATAAATCATTTATGTTCATAGGAAAAGTTAAAACTATACATAGAGAAATAATTTTTCCTTATGAAAATATTTTTTAGAGAAAGAGAATTTTCCATAAGAGAATGTGTTTGTGATTTCCAAAACATAAAGAATACAAACTTCATATGGAATCAAATTTACTTAATAACCCTATCTCATCTCAAATTTGGTGTTGGAATATTTTAGAGGTTTTTGGGTAGGGTTAAATTTAATATAAATTATTATTTTTGGATTTCCCAAAAGTTACCCCACATCAATTATAAAATGTCACCTCCTCTCTAACCTATTCACTACACTTTGAGCCTTATATATTGTCCATACCCTTCATTTTACCTTAAAAAATAATTAGTTACATTCTAGAGGTTTTTTTCTTCATCAAAGTCAAACTTGAGTGCTCTATGTGGATATTTAGAGGAATCATATCAAAGAAGTGGTAACCTCTGCTATCAATTCATTCAAACTTATTTCTTCTTGTACATCATATTCATTATTTGTTTCATTCCAAATTTTAAAATCCAATACCTATAATATAATGAGGTTTTATTATAATTTTTAACCAACAATATTCCACTTTATATCCATCCTATGAAAATGAAATTTCTATGTGTGCGTACGTACAACATACTGTCTCTGTTTATCACCTTCATCATACATTGATAGGTATAATGATGGAAATAATTACAATTTTTATTATTATTTTTATGTTCTATTTATTCTAAAATATTATACACTGTACAATTCAATACCATTCAATAATTATGTGAATGTTATCACTGCTCGTGTGTGCGGATGACCTGCCATCTAAACGATGCGATGTGATTCATTCTGAATGATATTCATTAAATTATGATTATATATATGTAAAAAATGATCAAATATGGAATATAATATTGTAATGTAATATTTTAATTGATATAATTATGTCCTAAGAAGGGGAACGAGATATTATTTGATAAAAAAATAATAAGATAAATTAGTTAATATTCGAATATCGAGTAACAATGAAATGTTATTACCAAACAGATTATAATATGATCATATCTGATATCAAAAAAATATCTAAGTTTCTTCAATAAATAAATAAAATTTTATAAATTAATATAATTTTTTTAGATACACTTGTTGGATTTCTGACCAATGTTAAGGGATAAATCTCCAATATCATTATTAACTGAGATTTCTTATTCGTATGTATTTACCAGGGTATATTAATAATTTACATTCATGTTACATAAATATGTACTATTATTTTTATAATTATAAATATTCAGAAGGTAAATTTTACCCATTGGTGAAATTTTTATTAATCGATATGAAATAAATATTTTTTATTTTACGGTACAATGAGCTTTTTTGACTTTTCCAGCAAAAGTAGGAGGATGAATTTTTTAACTAATATGGAACAAACAGAGTTTTATTATTTCATAAATCACCATTTCCATGATTCATCTATTACAATATTTAAATTTTATTTTGAAGGAAATTATTTTATTTTATGATTTCATGGAATTTTGGGAAAAGAAATAAAATTCAAGAAGAAATGATATTTTCTTCAACAATTAATTTCAAGTGATTTATCAAAATTATTTTCCATCAGAGATAAAATTATAAAAATATGGTTATTTTTTTATCCATATTATTACTATGAATTTATTGAGTTTTTGATGGAATTATTTTTAAGACATCAACTTATTTTATATGGATTAGGATTGGATTATATTTTAGAAACCCATTTTATTTATTTGGGTTATGCCATGAAAAATTATTTAGGTTTTTATGGGACACATAATAATTATTTTATTAAGATATGGGTGAGGCCTATATCACCCTAAAATTCATTTTGTAATGATTTATATCTCATGAGATTTATATGAATGTAACATCAAGTAAATATTGTTCAGTAATATATGGATAGAACTTGGAGTGAACTCAGTTCAGTATTGAACATTTTCTACAACAATGTTCTTGGAAATTGTCCTTGCCTTATATATAAAGGATTTTATATGCCAATGTGTATGCCAAAAAAATTTGTGTCTTATTTAATGACATTTTGAAAATGTTCATTTATTCTTTTTAAACATTTATTATTTTAACTATGACATTATATCATGATCGTTCAAATGGAGGATATGATTTTCAAATTTTTTTTCTTATGTCTTATGATTATGATAGGATTGATATCTCTCTTATTTAAAATTACTAAAAATACGACCTTTAAAATAGAAGATATGTTTTAAAAATGTTATTTTCTTATGTCTTATGACTATGGTATGATTAGTATATCCCTTGTTTACCCTTACTAGGAATATTATCTCATCCTTTCATATTTTTATTTTCCCTAATTGAAGGAAAGGGGTATTATTTATGACAAGTCAAAAAGAGGTCTAGTTATGATAAAAATAAGTGGGAGATAATGAATCTATCTTATAAACCATTTGTGTATGTTTCCCATTTTCTGAAGAAACAATATATATATGGTCTTTTAATGGTGTTGTTATATTTTTTAATTAATATTAATAAATTTTGAATTAATATAAATACATGTAATGTATAGGTATTTATTCCACCACGTAGTTTGCGAATGGCTTGCAAAACCATGTGACCAAATCATGTGAGATCTGAGATTTAAAATAACATGATTTTCCAAGATTTCACTATCCTTGTTTTTTCACGTATAATATTTCCTCCCCCTTGGTTGTTTTTAGATCATGAAAGGATCCCCCAATCCCCCAACCTTTACTTCTCATCCCTTAATTGATGCATCTCCATGTTTCCAAGGTAGAATTCATAGGGTTTTCCAATTTTTCTCCACTTTCGATTATCAATTATTGATTTCATGGTACTTTTGTCATAGGGATCTCTATTGGTAAGCCCCCAAAATATAGGGCTGATATGTGGGGTTGTATTTTATTATATCTTGGTTGCATGGATTAATATTTGGGATCTATTTTTCCTTCCCTTGACGTTTCACCGCATTTTCACTCCATTGTGGTTGGTGTTTCCATCTGTTTCCTTTACAATACATTATATTTTTTCTAGAGTTAATAAAATTAATTTATAAAAATGATAAAAACAAAATTATGAATTTGGTTAGTTTATTTTTATGTTTTAATGTTGGTAACAATTTGTAAAAAGAGTTTTCAATGGGATTTTATCATTATTCTTAGAAATGTATGCACATAATCTATTCTATAAAATATGAATGGTTATTTTATAGTGTATTAAAGGTGATTTTCAGTTGTTTTATACTATGGTTCTATTTCGTAATGATATTGTTTTGTTATTTTAGTATTGTTTTTGGTAATGGGTGACATTTATAGTGTAGTTCTTATATGTGATTTGTTTTATTGGTGGATGTGTGAATGGTGGATATTCTAAAATTCTTCTTCTAAACTTTTGGTTTTTAATGAAATTACCACTACATGTTGGTACACACATATGTGAACATGATGCACAAATTTATCGGAACACAAATGATAATAAGCTTTCACGACTTCAGATCATGTATTTCAAAACACTTATTTCCCCTAATTTCCTACTTCAATGTCCAGATTCCTTACATATGGTCTACTAGTACCCAAAATGACATCAAATGGATTTAAAATTATATTATAAAGTAATCTATGTTTGAAATTTTAAAAAATAGTAGTTTTCTAAATGTTATAAATGCTCATTTTCAATCTTTTGGTTTTTTTCTATTTTCTTATTTGTTTTGACATGGTAATTGATTTGGAATGTAATGGTCCATTTTAAAATTTCACCTAAAATTGGGAATTGATGTGGTTTTTTAAATTTATATAAATATTAATTAATGTATTATAATTGATAATATTTAAGGCCCTATTTGCACTGTATAATTTTTTTGGAAATAAATTATCCTTTTAATGTAAAAAATATAGCTTGGTATATTATCATGTTTTTGATTAACGGTATGAATGATCATGTGATGTGATAGCCAAGGTGTAACATTATAACAAAATATTGTGAAATGGGAACCCATATGGATGATTTCCCAGCAAGGGTTATTGCATGGCTAGTGTTAGTGTTTGGGGTAGGTAGTTGTGGTTGGAGAAGGGAAGGTGAGTCATGTGTGTGAGGACCTCGTCTACTCACCAAGTACTATTACCATGGGTTTCCTAAAAATATTTTATAGGTTTGGGTAATGGTTTCTTGTTGATCCTGGTTTCATAGGTTAGAACCCCTTATATATTTTAGAGGAAAAGTGGGACTGTGCACAGGATTGGATGATTGAACATCCAATTGGTTATTGACTGTGGAGTTTCACCATATGACTGACGGTGAGTCCGACCTGAGTACATACAGGGATCACTATTGGAATATTTATGAAATTACCATGGATATTATCTTTATTAAATTATTTATATTCTATTTCACTAGGTTTCGTATTTATACTTCTTTATTATTTTTAGCATATCTTGGAATCAATTTATTTGGGTTTTGATATGGGTTATGGTTAAAAAATGGAAATTCATTTTGAAATTAACAATGTGGTTTTGGATGTTTTGCATAAGGGAAATCTATGTATCATTCTTAATAAAAGAACTTTTTTCATATATGTATTCGAAACTAGTGTTTGTGGTTTATTTCGGGAATGGAAATGACTAGATTTTATGGTTGTTTCCTACTGAGTTATTATATGCTCAGAAAGTACTTGTGTCTCTCTATGTAAGTAGACCTATGTTTGTTTTTATGTGCATGTTTATGGTTTGGAAATTTCTCATATAATTTCAGCTTGTTGGTGATGGTGACCATGAGGTCATATGGAGATCATGATGATATCAGTTTCATTTCATTTTGTTTTATTTTTATCCCAATTAAGTTATATTTTTATAAGGATCTATTTGTGTGTTTATTTATGATTAGTTATAGATTATTTAATCGTTCTCAGTTAATTTATTGATCTTGGTTTTTTTGGATAATTTATTCCCATTTTCAATACATTGAATACTAACACTACTTTCTGACATGTGGGGATCGAGAGCAATGTTTTGTCCCTGCAATGGGCCAGGCTTGGTGTCATGATGAATAGAATCCTATTTTCATTCATTACATAATGGTATTATATAATTCCTTTTTCTAATGTGGGTGTCATGTATTTAGATATTAGGATTTTTGGGACAAGTGATGTATTTATAGGAAGGGTATCATGAACACATTCTCATTCTGATATTCGTGTTCCATTGGGTAGTTTTGGATTTTAGAATTTTATTTCTTTTTTTATTGATAAATGATATTAGATGGTAACCGGTTCCATATTGTTATCTCACATAGATTCGTGACCCATGTGGAGTCTGATTGAACTGTTTAATGTCCTCTTAGTCATTGATGATTACTTGGGGTGCGGCCCACAAACGTTGTTTCTGATATAGGTGTAGACACTAGTTCCCTATTCCTCTAATTTGACGGGAGTTATGTTTTTTTTCATCCAAATTATGATTTTATAATGTAGGTATTTTTTACATTGAAAATGGCTCTATTCAAGTGGTATTGTTTTAAATATTGGAATTATTTTTTAAAATAGGATGTGATTATAAATATTCATAAGTTTGGGAAAATGATGAGGTGAAATGAATTTAAGATTTTACAAATTATTGGGTTTGAAGATACAAGTTATGTATGGCCCATGGTACTCCTTATGGATGTTCACATTTCATTGGTTATGAATGGAAAGTTAATTATGGAATATATTAATGTATTGTCTAATATTATGTGGTATGGAAACATATGTGATTGTTCATATTATTCCATGGGTGATTTATTTAAATCTAAATGTTTTATTAATGGTAATATTTGAAACGGTTTTTTTCTATGAAAATTGATTTCTATATATGGATATTTTCCTAGGAAAAAGCTAGTTTAGATACTAAAATTGAATAGTCATTTATAATAAGATTATTTTTCATTCTGTATTTATTTTTTGAGCTTTTGGCCTCTTGTTTTGGATTATGATGTTATTTTAATTTGTGTTTCATGTTGTTGTTGATTTCTGTTTTTTATTCCATGTTATTATCAAAATATTCCACCCAGAAATGTTACAAATTTTTATAGTGATTCATTTACATTTTCTGGTTTTTATTGGTTAGTTTTTATATTCCACGGTGATTGATGTGTGTTTGAGGGTTCATGATGAGGTTTACAGTGTCTTCATATCATTGGTAACTCCCGATGTTTTGATAGTTAGTGTGGCATTGTGATCATTTGATGGATTGAGTTTAGATAAGTAGGAAATGATTTTATCATCATCGTTTCACATTTGGATGACTTGGGGAATCCTAAATTACTTTTTTCTAAAAGATCTTACCTTAAGAGGTTATGTTGTTGATTGTAGCAGAGTTTCATGATGCTTTTTAGGGATAGAAGTCAGTGAAATCTTATGATGACAAATTCAAATAGTTTGTTTTCATTTATATAGTTTTAGCGTCAGAGGATCAGTTGAATTCCACCATATTTTGGGGCCTTCAACTTGATATCATTGAAAAATTCCTCACATCCAGTGAGGTCTATTTCAAGGAGTTGGTGGATGAGGAATTTTTTTCTATATTGGTTATCATGGTGAATTCAGTGGTTGTTCTCTCTAGTGTTGGTTCCCCGACTAGGGATAGGTGTGTGCTAGAGGAAGCCATACCCATGGACTCTCCCTTTTTGGTTCCAGCTTCTTATTTGTGGGACAGTTTTATTGTGTTCCATTAGTGTGGTTGGTTGGGGATTTCATAAATATCTAGTGACAATACCATGAAGACTATTAGTTATTGTATCCATCTGGATCATCTAGGGAAGATCTACAATAAGCATTAATTAAGAAGAATTCTTGATTAGATAAGTTTAGCTGTTGAATATGAGGCAATGAATACTTCAATCCTCAGGAATCCATCCACATTCCATGTGGTGAATCTCTCATGAAATTAAGAATTTACATGGGGTGTAGGGAACTTTTATACTATTTTTCTCTAGTGATGGAGTGGGGACATTTAAAGTGTCCTTGTTGTATTTTTATTATACTATTATATGTCAATATTTCAATTTTAAGAGTTTATGGACCTGATCCTTCATTGTATGGGTAGCTTTTTTAGCTGAATATTGGATTTTGGATAATTTAATCATCATTGTGTGTACAAATCCCTTGTGTGGGTTAGTATCGGTATTAGCTATGCTCGTTAGGAAATGCATGTGTTTTGTTTAAATGAAGTATTTTGGTTTTGTTTCATTGTTTTTTCATGTTATTCTCTCGATTTTATCCCCTTCTGTTGGGGTTTTTTTGCTGGGGTGGGAAATTTTAGTCATCCAAGAATTATTTTTTAACTATTGGGAATGATTTTGGGTTATTACTGTTGAGAGTTCCCTTATTAAGCTGATTGAAACTCCAGCCAAGGTATTATTTGAGTTCTTGTGGTGGGGATAACCATCCCATGTTCTCGAATTATTTTTTTGAATTTTCACACACCATATTTTTAAATTCCATTATTTTATTATTTTATTTTATTTTGATATTTTTGGTGGGGTTCAATGTAACATCCCAGGTAAATAAATAATATTAACATTTCATATTTATTAATATTTGTGAATAAAATATTAATATTACTTTAAAGGGAACACTATGCTCGATGGCATACCCAAAACGCAATAACGAGTTCCTTTGAAATCTTAGGTTTCACTCTAATAACGAAATAATATTATTTTAAATGGTAGTAAATGCCTAGATATTGTAATGGAGGGAATGAACAGAACTGATAATCAAATTATTATATATTCTTGTCAAATATGTTTTTTTATCCAAATAAATGTTAGAGGCTTAAAATGAAAATGAATCCAATTTTAAGAGTAAATATTCTAACATTCTTTAAAAGGTCGATTAACCACCTTTTGATGGAGAACCCTATTTAAATCCATTTTTTGACACTTTTATATGTTATATTGGACCAAATAAAAGCCTTCTTTATAATCTGGACATCAAAATTAATTTGTTTAAATTTTGGTTATTTTTCTAATAAAGAACATTTTTAGTGAAAATGTTGTATTTTAATTCAAAACTTCCTTTTAATATGATTTATTTATATTATTATATCAACTTTTGAATTGGTTTCAATGTGAAATTATAATATATTTTTACCATTTAATTCAATGGTGGTCATTGTAATTAATTTCACTTTGAAATTAGACTTAAACTAGTGTCAATCTTTTAATATATTTTTTTTCTTAAAAACGCGTTATTTGTTTTGAAAATGGGAATTAATTATTAAATTGATCAATTAATATTATAGTTTTTTAATTTGGTAATATATACATCACTTTTGAATTCGGAATATCAAATATAGCTTAGGGTGAATTTTTGTATTTATCTGAAAAACTTCATTTTTTATGAATAGTGAAACCACTAAGTGGTAGTTCAAAAACTGATTTTCGTTTAAATGATATTTTACCACCTCTATGATTTGAATTACCAAAATCTGATATACATGGTTTTCATTAGGATTTAAAATTTGGTTCAATGGGATGAAAATATTTTTTTTGGTGAATAGTAACTTTTAAGTTTTATTAATCGTGATTAAAGGTAATTAATGTAATTTAAGGTAAAGATAATGTTATAATAATATGAAATGACCTTGGAACATGTCCTACCCTTATTGTATGAATCATGGCTGACTAATAAAATCCATGGGTCAACTTGGGGACCCCATGGAGCCACTTGTGTAAGAAAATGACATTATTAACTTTTTTATTTAAAGTTAAAATAAAAATGTCACAAACAAGTATTGTTTTACTAAAACAATTTTTAGATGGGGTTTTAGAAGTCATATATTTTAATATAAATAGTTATTGGAAAGATAAAAATATTTCCTACATCGTGATATTTTTTTATAATTTTTAGATATTAAATAAATTAAATTATTTATGACACAATGATGATGCAGTGATTACCTCATTATTTAACGATTTAAAAAAATTATAAGATAATATAAAATCAAAGAAATAAATTTGTCAAAAAAACTATTGTATGGGTGGATTTTTAACCCTTATCACCTTATCCTAGAAATATATAATTGTGTGACCTTCAAAATATGGAAATCATTATATAATAAAGTAACATTTTATAACTTTCCAAGAGTTCCCCTCCCCCCTCTTATAAAGGGCCCCCACCTCGACCTCCTTACCCACACCTCTCAAGCCATTATATCAGCCAAACTATATTAATTTTATCTCTCCAAAACCCTGTCTTAATCCTATAATCCTTACCTTAGGCAGAAAGCTCTTCAAGAAACCCTTTTGTTTCAAACCAAAGGGAGATACCTGATTTAAAGGTAATGTCCTCTCTTATGTTCTTTTGTTTTATTTTTCTTTTCCATCCCCATAAACTCTTTTTATTCCCTTATTTTGTAACAAAACTAGTATCTTAAATATTCTAGTATTTTTTTATGTGATGGATTCGAGCTACACTTACACACACCTCCATCTAATGGTTAAAGAACATACTGTTTCTGTGGATGGCGAATTAATGCCTCACGAAATGATGATTGTTCTATCTTCTCCTACCACATCTAATGGTGGCCTTTATGATGGAACTATATTTATTTCTGATATATATTATATTTATTTCCTCCCTATGATTCTTTATTTTATATTTAAAACAAACCTTTATTCTTTTCATGTTGTGCAAATGCGATAATTTCATTTGAGGAAGTGTGGACTACTGCCCCCTCACGTGATGTGACTAGTTCATGCAATACATGGAATGTATAAATAATTAAATTAATGAACATATGTGACCTATATAAAATATATATTATAATTTAATTATAATATATATATCTCTCTCATTTATTTTTAATTCCATTATTTTGACAAATAAATGAAAGTAGCGTTCATGCGTACGTAAGGCCTACCATCTCCATGAACGGTGCATTTCATTTTCTTATCTCTGAATGTTATGAAATAGTATAAAATGAATGTATAATAGATATATATGATATTTAAATAATTTATACTATTCATTAGATGGGTTAATTATAACTACATGGGTAATTCTTTTCAAACAACAACATTTTTGACTCATGTACCGAACATCGACAAAAACGTCTGCTATGAACTCACATTAATAAGTAATTATTACAACATTATAATATGTGAAATGAATTGAATAATAAAATTTAAAGGAGTTCCTTAAGAAATTATAAATTGACCAAAGTTTATTATTCAGGAATATAAAGAAATGAACAAGACAAGTCAGACTTGAGGTAAGTGATCCTACCTATCTCTTTTTTTAAGTACTCTCTTTTATGTAGATTCTTTTAAGCTCCTATTTATTATGTTGGGGGAGATGTTCTATTATATTACTCTTAATGTAAATTATATTTTCATATTATGAGAGTCCCTATTTTATCTTGTTAATCCATTTTTTGATGTTTTAAGTGGCTTCGTTAGGCTGTCAAGTTTTTGTAAGGGATTTTTCTTTTCACTTTTATTCCCATGATATTTATACAACATTTTCCACAATTTTCATTGAGTATTATATGTACTTCCATTATTCTACTATTTGTTTAATATACATTTCTTTATGAGTATTTACATCAATTTTTTATTTTCCTTCTTTCATGGGGTGTATGTTTCGAAAGATACCCAAGTGGTAAGGGGACCTATCACCCTCCTCTTCATGAAAAAGACTTCTTTTGTTATGTCTTTTAATTTACATTTCTTATGTTGGTATATGTTCTCATATATCCTTATTTCTGTATATTTAATGTACAAGTGATGAGATACCCTTTTTTCTCTCATTAACTCGTTTTTTGAATTTTGATGTGATGCCGTTAGGCTGTCGAATTTTTGCAAGGGAACTTCTTAACCCAATTTTGGTTCTTTGGGTTAAACTTGTACTCCTTGAATAAGTCGTTCTATGAATATGTGTGAATGAACTCTTATTTTTTACACTTAATATCCACTTATATTTGGTGTATTCTTTTGTCACACATAATTATGTAATTGATTTATCCTTATTCAAAGGATGTCGTCTTTGTAAGGGACTTCGTCTCAATCTCCTTTCATTGAGGCATATATTGTTCTAATACAAGACATTATTTTATACAATGTATAAAACACCTTTGACATTTCATTTAATTCAAAGGAAGTATTTTTCTATGATTTTTTTTACTAAATGACAAAAATTAATGTTTATTTTAACGTACACAGTGACAACGACCTTTTCCTCCACCGTGAGTATTATTTGGTCTTTGGCATCCTCAACAAGTTGTAATGTTTTTAAAATGAAATAAATACCATATACTCTTTTATGTATTTTGGTATTGAAAATGGTTTTCATAGTGGATTTGTTATGTCAATATATTTAAGTCATCTATTGTGATCAAAATGTGGGAATGTTTTATTTCCATTATATTTGTTTTAAGTCTTATGATTTTATATTGGTATGTGGACATCTGACGGGTGGTTACATGATAAACTATATGACGGGTGGTGCCGTGAATACCAAGAAGGGTGGTTACGTTAAAACCTCCAATGCATTGGGTATGGAAGTAGGCCATATGGCTATTCTATTTAGTGATATGTGTGGAAGTAGACCATAGGGTTATTCCATTTAATTGTGTTTATGTCCCATGTTACCATTAAATGTTATGTGTTATTTATATGGGTTTGTGGAAATATTTTGGTTACAAAGGATAAGTGGTGATCTTTTATTCAGTGAATAGTATTTATTAATTCATAAATGTGATAAGTATTACTTTGATAAAGTATTCATGGTTTACTTGTTGTTTTGAAAAACTAACAGTTTTCCTTTTTTGTGTATCGTTTACTGGGATTTTTATGCTCATCCCAAGTTTTTGAAATTGTTTCCACAGGACTTAAAGATGATTAAGGTAAAGGATGGGATTAAGGAAAGACATTTTATATAAAACATGGAACTAGGCATGTTTCATTTTAAGAGTTTTTATTTTATGGAAACATAGTAGACGTGTCTACTATGTAATCTGTTGAGATGTAATAGTTAAGTACTAATTTTCTAAACCTCTAAACCTGAAAAGATCCTCTCTGTGGATTATTCATTTAATTCATGATTATGTAATGTTTTAAGGCTGGTTCCCTATAGTTAGTATCAGAGGTCGGTTTATATAACTTTAGAGGTTAGAGTGACATTTAAGTATAAGTGACAAGTTGTGTATAACCACAATGAGTAGTATATTAGATGGAGAAATTTTTTTTATAGTTAGAATGAGTTTGAGATAACATAGATAACTATATCTTAGTGTTTATCTTCCTCATTGTTATATGATGATTTTGATGATATTCTCACACTGACCATTTTGGTTTTATTAAATGGATGGAACTAGGAGGCACAAAACTAACAGAGGATGTGAAGGAAATTGTAATAATTTTCTGAGTGAGCAACCAAATGTTATCGGATCTGCAATGAGAACACTTGTGTTTATCCTCAACCAACTATCTGGAGTCATGATTGACCACCTAAACCTTGGTGATTTTTATAAGTCATCATATATGCAAGAAACAAATCCCTAAGGAATTTCAGGTAATAATCATAAAGGTAAGTGTGTTCAGAAATCTATGTATCCAGAATGTGGAAATAAACCCTTAGTATAATCTTTCAAAGGGACAGAAATATTCTTTATATGTGGAAATGTAGGTCATAAAGCGAGAACCTACCATGGAAAAAGGAATCATCTAGTTGGCTCGAGAAAGGGAAAGAATTTATTTCTAAGGGATCAATGGAATGTTTTAAATGTGGTGTGCATGGTCATTATGCAAACACATGTCCAACGAAGAAGTTTTGGGAATGGGATCACCATGATCATACATATATTTTTTTACCAATAACTAATGCCATTCTGATTGAGGATGAAGAAACTGAAATTGACCAATCAATGTTATAGATTATTTCATAAGTTATGTTTTACTATTTTTGAATCTTATGATATGATTCATGATTTTTTTTGTAGGAAATAAGTATTTTAGAAAAAGTTAGAAATGAATTGTTAATGGATCATGAAGAATGTTGAATGTGTAATAAGTCAACATATAAGGGATTCAAGAGTTATGGTAGATTTTTGGATTTTGAAATTTATACATGTATTAAGTCTCTTTTGATGATGGAATTACATTAGAAGTCTTTTTATAGTATGTGTAACACTAATGTTTGATATATGAAAATTTTATTCAAGGAATAGTTATATATTCTTTTGTGTAAATAGTTATAAATAACCATTTGGGTTTATTTGTCCTTACATTTAAGGTAATTGTGGGTTACTATATGTTATGATGGAATATGAAAGGCATGAGATAAAATTGAGGTTAAATTATGTTATGGTTATTTTTCATGATCTTATCTCTTTTTGGGGAATTTTTTGAGAATTATATAGTTTTGGAAAAAGTACAACATAAAGCCTATGTTACAACCTGTCGTGTCAGACAAAGTTAAGGGAATCGAACCCACAACCAAAGTGCGGCTGGTATTTATCGCCTACCACTTGACTACATGAAGTCCCTGGTTAGTATGAAAAATCCTTTTTAGTTATATAATTTTATGAATCAAGAATAAGTAGATTTTGGGTTATCTAGGAAAATATTGACCTATCATGGAGGATATATGATTATGTTAATTACTTTTCAATTTGATACTTTAAGAGCAACTGATGTTATTTGGAGATAAATGTTAATTTTTTTTAACCATGGAATTCTATGTGATTAAATCCTTCAAAGAATTGGGTTGAAATATTAGTTTGGTTAACTTTAAATAATTTTATGGACAATTGTTTATCAATTGGTCTTTGTAGAACTTTGGGTTTTGATGGAAAAATTTAGGAGATTAAGAAATGGTTTTCTCTTTATAAAGGATTATCCTTTGGTGGATTATCTAATCATGTTCTAACAATTTCGGTTTGGGTAAGGGTCTAAAGACATGGTAAATATATAGTTCTCTTTTTTGGATTAGGTGATTCTCTAGAAGTTGATTATAGTGCTCTTAATGTGAAAAAGTCATCCTAAATACTCATCTTTTGGAGAAAATATGAGTTTGTGTAAGAAATATAGTAGGAGATGAATGTCTACATGACATGTATGTATGTTTCCTTAGGATTTAGTTAAGCTCATAATAAATTCTTCAATGAAAAGTAACTTAAAAAATGTTTTCTGTTAACTTTTCTTACTTGGGAATCAAATACCGTTTAACCCATCACAAGTTTGTGATTTTCTTGTGGTTAACGTTATCTTAATCATGTTTTCTATCACTCACCATCAGAACATGACCCTTTTTTTCATTCCATATCCATGTTTTCATGGAATCCTTGTACCTGTTGTCTCGGGTGATCTTGGTACATTTCTTTCTTTATTTTAAAGTGATAGTTTAATTTACTCCTTTTCTGATGTGGGGCATTCAATGAAGTTTCCAATCCCAATTTTAAAATTGTGAGGATGCAATTCCCCAAAGGGGGAAGGATGTAACATCCCAGGTAAATAAAGAATATTACTTTTTCGTAATTATTAATATTTGTGAATAAAATATTAATATTACATTAAAGGGAATGATATGCCCGATGTCATACCCAATACACAACAAGGAGTTCCTTTGAAATCATTCGTTGCACTCTAATAATAAAATAATATTATTTTAATTCGTAGTTAACGCATCGCCGTTGTAATGGAGGGAATGAACAGAACTAAATACCAAATGATTATATATGCTTGTCAAATATTTTTTTCTTTTATCCAAATAAAAGTTAGAGTCTTAAAATGAAAATGAATCCAATTTTAAGCGTAAATATTCTAATATTCTTTAAAAGGTCGATTAACCACCTTTTGATGGAGAACCCTATTTATACCCACTTTTTTAAAATTTTATATGTTATATTGGACCAAATAAAATCCTTCTTAGAATCTGGACATCGAAATTTACTTTGTGTAAATTTTTGTTATTTTTCCGATAAAGATCATTTTTAGTGAAAATGTTGTATTTTAATTCAAAAACTCCCTTTAATATTATTTATTTATATGATTATATCATCTTTTTAATTAGTTTTAAAGTGAAATTAGAATATATTTTTACCATTTAATTCAATGGCGTTCATTGGAATTAATTTCACATTGAAATTGGGCTTAAACTAATGTCAATATTTTAATATATTTTGTTTCTTAAAAACACACTATTTGTTTTGATAATGGGAATTAATTATTAAATTGATTAATTCAACATATAGGTTTTGAATTTTTTATAATATACATCATTTTTTAATACGGAATATCAAATATATCTTAGGGTGAATTTTTGGTATTTTTCTGAAAAATTTCAATTTTTGATGAATAGTGAAACCACTAAGTGGTAGTTAAAAATTTTATTTTTCATTTAAATGATATTCTACCACCTCTGTGACTTGAATTTATAAAATCCGACATACATGGTTTTCATTAGGATGTAAAATTTGTTTCAATATGATGAATATATTTTTTATGAATAGTAACTTTTAAGTTTTATTAATCGTGATTAAAGGTAATTATTGTAATTTAAGGTAAACATAATGTTATAATAATATTAAATAAACTCGACAAATGTAATAACCTTATTGGATGAATCATGGACTAACAAAACAATCCATGGGTCAACTTGGGGACCCCATGGATCCACAAGGGTACGAAAATGACATTATTAACTTTTTATTTAATGTTAAAATAAAAATGTCACAAGCATGTATTGTTTTACTAAAACAATTTTTACATAAGGTTATACAAGTCACATTTTTGAATATAAATAATCATTGGAAAGCTAAAAATATTGCCTAAATCGTGATTTTTTTTTAATTTTTAGATATGAAATAAATTAAATTATTTATGACACCATGATGATGCAGCGATTACCCCATTATTTAATGATTTAAATAAAATGAAAAGATAATGTAAAATATAGGACTTAAACTTGTAAAAAAACTTTTGGATGGGTGGATTTCGATCCCTTATCACCTTATACTCGAAATATATAATTGTGGGACCTTTAAAATCTGAAACTCATTATATATTAAAGTATAATTTTATAACAATCCAAGAGTGTCCCGCCTCCCTCTTATAAAAGGACCCGACCTCTACCTCCTTACCCACACCTCTCAAGCCATTTTATCGGCCAAACTCTAATACTTTTATCTATCCACCACCCATTATTCATTTTAGAAGCCTTAACTTAGGCAGAAAGCTCTTCAAGAAACCCTTATGGTTCAAACCAATGGGAGATGCCTGATTTAAAGCCAATGTCCTCTCTTATGTTCTTTTTTTTATTTTGCTTTTACAACACCATAAAATATTTTTATTACTTTATTTTCTAACAACACCAGTATCTTCAATATACTAGGATGTTTTTATGAGATGGATTCGATCTACACTTACTCACACACCTCTGTCTAATGGTTCAAAAAACATACTGTTTCCATGAATGGCGAATTACTGCCTCACGAAACGTTGATTGTTCTATCTTCTCCTACCACCTCTCATGGTGGCCATTATGATGGAACTATATTTATTTATGAAATATATTATATTTATTTACTCTCTATTCTTTTTTTATTTTACATTTAAAACATACCTTTATTCTTTGCATGTTGTGAAAATGCGATAATTTCATTTGAGTAAGTGTGGACCACCACCCCCTCAAGTGATGTGACTTGTTCATGCAATACATGGAATGAATAAAGAATGAAATTAATGAAAATATTTTACCTATATAAAATATATATTATACTATAATTTATATATATATATATATCTCCCTCATTTAGTTTTAATTCCATTAATGTGACAAAGAAATGAAAGTAGCGTTCATGTGTACGTACGGCCTACCATCTCCATGAACGATGCATTTCATTTTATTATCTCCAAATGTTATGGAATAGTATAAAATGAATATATAATGGATATATATGATATTTAAATCATTTATAATATTCATTAGATGGGGTATTTATAACTACATGGGAAATTCTTTTCAAACAAGTTCATTTTTGACTCATGTACCGATCATCAACAAAAACGTCTGATATGGACTCACATTATTAACTAATTATTATAACATTATAATATGTGACAGGAATTGAATAATATAAATTAAAGGATGTCCTTACACTATTTTAAATTGACCATAGTTCATTATTCAGGAATATAAAGAAATGAACAAGACATGTTAGACTTGAGGTAAGGGATCCTACCTATCTCTTTCTTTTTAAGTACTCTCTTTTATGTCGTTTCATTTAAACTCCTATTTCATATGTTGGGAGGATGTTATTTTATATTCCTCTTACTTTAAACATTTTTTTCATATGATGAGAGATTCTATTTTATGTCATCAATCCATATTTTGATGTTTTAAGTGGCACCGTTAGGCTGCCGAGTTTTCGTAAGGGATTTTTCTTCTCACTTTTATTCCCGGGAGATTTATATTACATTTGCCACCATTTCCATTGATTGGTATATGTACATCCATTATTCTACTATTTGTGTAATATAGTTCATTTATGAGTATTTACATCGATTTTTTATTATCCTTCTTTCATGGGGTGTACATTTCGAAGGATACCCTAGTCGGAAAGTGGACCTTTCACCCTACACTTCATTAAAAAGACTTATTTTGTTATGTATTTTAACTTACATCTTCTTATGTTGGGATATGTTCTTATATATCCTTATTACTTTATATTTAATGTACTAGTGATGAGATACCCTTTTTTCTCTCATCAACTCATTTTCTGAATTTTGAAGTGACGCAGTTAGGCTGTCGAATTTTTGCAAGGGAACTTCTTAACCCAATTTTGATTCTTTGCGTTAAACTTGTACTCATTGAATATGTTGTTATATGAATATGTGTGAATGACCTATAATTTTTTTACACATAATATCCACTTATATTTTGTGTATTCTTTTTTCACACATAATTATGTAATTGATTTACCCTTAATCAAAGGATGTCGTCTTTTTGAAGGACTTCGTCTCAATATCCTTTCATTGAGGCATATTTTGTTCTAATACAAGACTTTATTTTATAAGATGTATAAAACACCTTTGACTTTTCATCTCATGTTTTGAGTCCAGAGGTAGTTTAGCTGGAAGAGAACCTATCTTATGAAGAACAACCAGTCCAGATTCTTGACCGATGAGAGCAAGTGTTGCGAAATAAGGTCATTCACTAGGTAAAGGTTTTGTGGAAAAACCATATGGTTGAAGAGGCAACGTGGGAATCTTAAAATTCTATGAGGCATAAATACCCACACTTATTTTGATAAGTGAATAAAATTGAGAGGACGCAATTCCCAAAATGGGGGAAGGATGTAACATCCCAGGTAAATAAAGAGTATTACATTTTCACATTTATCCATATTTGTGAATAAAATATTAATATTACTTTAAAGGGAATGCTATTCTCGATGGCATACCCAATATGCAACAACAAGTTTCTTTAAAGTCTTACGCTGCACACTAGTAATAAAATAATATTATTTTAAATGGTAGTTAACACATAGCCATTGTATTGGAGGGAGAGGATAGAAATAACTAAAATATTATTATATATGTTTGTAAAATATTTTAACTCTTTACAATAATTGTTAGAAGATTACAAATGCAAATGAATCTAGTTTTTAACCATAAACATTCTAATATTCCTTAAAAAGTCGATTAACCGCCTTTTGATGGAGAACCCCTTTTAAATCAACTTTTTGGAAATTTTATAAGATCTATTTTTCAAAATAATCATATTATTTATTATTGGGACATTGAAATTTACCTTGGGTTAATTTTTGATATTTTTCTGACAATGTTCATTTTTTAATGAATAGTGAAAAATACTGCATTTTACATCAAAACTGCTTTTTCATATAATTTAATTATACGGTTATATTATCTTTTTAATTTGTTTTAAAGTGTAATTATAATATATTTTTACCATGTAATTATATTATGGTCATTGGGATTAATTTCACTTTGGAATTAGGCATAAACAAGTGCCAAACTTTGCATAAATATTGTTTCTAAAAAACCCGCTATTTATTTTGACAATGGGAAGTTTTTTTATATTAATTATTGCAATTTATGTGTTTGGAATTTGGTAAAATTTATTACATATTTGGAATCAGAAGGTCCAAATTATGTAATTAAGACTATTTTGTTTTTGGACATTATGAATAGTAACGACTGTAATTATCTTTAATTATTATGATTAATGAGTAATCGGGTAGTTAAAGATAATAAGATAATATCATAATTAACAAAAATTACCACAAAATGTGTCCTAAGTCTACTTGTTGTCTCATGGCCGTCCATGGGATTCCTTGTACCAATCTTGGGGGGCCCATGGAATCACTTTTGTGAGAAAGTGACTTTTTATCTTTTTATTTTTAAAGAATGGTAAATGTAACAAAGACTGTATCACCTAAGTAAAATATTTTTAATTTTGTCTACATGAATTATATTTTGGACTATAAATATTAATTAGAAAGATAAAAATATTTCCTACATCATAGTATTTTTTTATAATTTTTAGACATTAAATAAATTAAATTTTTTATGACATCATGATGATGCAGCGATTACCTCATTATTTAACGATTTAAATAAAATTGAAAGATAATTTAAAATTTAAGACCTACACAGGTTCAAAACCTATTGGATTGGTGGATTTAGAAACCTTATCACCTTATCCTCGAACTATATCAATGTGGGGCCTTTTAAATCCTATACTCATTTTCTAATAAAGTAACATTTCTTTACTTTCCAAGAGTGCCCCTACTCTCCTCTTATGAAAGCCCCCAACTCTACCTCCTTACCCACACTTCCAAAGCCTTTGGCTCGGCCAACCCCTGCCCATTTTGTCTCTCCAAATATCTCTATTACTCTTTAATGCCTCACTTTGGGCAAAAGTCTTCCCAAGTAAGCCTTTGAGCTCAAACCAAAGGGAGTTACCCGATTTTAAGTTAATTTTTTCACTTGAGTCCGTTTGTTTTATTTTGCTTCTCCAACCCCCTAAAAACATTTTATTCATTACTTTTGTAACAACTCCATTATCTTCAATATACTAGGAGGTTTCTATAAGAATTATTCGAGCTACACCTACACACACCTACATCTAATGGTTAAAGATCATACTGTTTCCGTGGATGGCGAATTTCTGCCTCCCGAAACGATGATTGTTCAACATTCTTTTAACACCTTCAAAGGTAGCCATTAAGATGAAACTATATTTATATATGATGTATATTATGTTTTTGATTTCCTTAAGCTTCTGTATTTTTCATTTTGGGCATACCTTTATGTGTTCCATTATGGGTAAACAAGATATCTTCATTTAAGGAAGTGCAGACTACCGCCCCCTCAAAGTGATGTGATTCGTTAATGTCATATGTGGGACGTATAAAGGATGGATTTAATGTTATTATATATGATGTTATACTGGAATTATAATATACCTCTATATAATTATTATTTCATGACATTAATGTATGAGATAAAAATGAAAGTAGCATTCATGCGTACGTACGACTTACCGTCTACATGAACAGTGCATTTCATTTTTTATCCCCAAATGTAATGTACTATTATAAGTACATATATATAATGGATATATATGATGTATGTTACATCTAAATGATTAATATAATTCTGGAATTAAAATATACATACTTATCATTTAGTTTCAATTCCATTATTAAGACATAGAAATGAAAGTAGCGTTCATGCGTACGTACGGTTTACCGTCTCCATGAATGGTGCATTTCATTTATTACCTATAAATGATTATGTTATATTATAAATACATGTATATGCTAGATATATATGATATATATGATATCCAAATCAGTAATTTCATTATAGATATAAAGAACCTTTGACCACATGAACAACATGTAATTGTAAGAAGTCCACTTTCGACTTAAGAACCAAATATCGACAAAAAAACATTATTAACTTAAATGATTACACAATGTTTATAACATGATAATAAGTGATATAAAATTAATAATGTTCTTGGAGAAGGTTATTAAGAAAGTATAAATTAACTCATGTTTATTATTCAGGACATTAATGAACGATCGAGTCATGTCAGACTTGAGGTAAGGGACTTCGTCTCAATCTCCTTTCATTGAGGCATAATTCGTTTTATACACAACATTATTTAATATGGTGTATAAACCCCTTTTAATTTTACTTTTATACAAAAGGAATCTTATTCTATGAATCATTTAACAAAATGACAAAAAGTAATGTTTCTTTTAACATATGCGGTGACAATGACCTTTTCCGTCGCCGCGAGTATTATTTGGTCTTTGGCTTCCTGAACAAGCCGTAATGGTTTTTTAAAATGAAATAAATACCATATACTCTTTTATATATTTTGGTATTGAAAATGGTTTTTATAATCGATTTTTTATGTCAATATATTTATGTGATATATTGTGATCAAAGTTTGGAAATGTTTTCTTTCCATTATATTTGTTTTATGTCTTATGATTTTTATAATGGTACTTGGACAGTTGACGGGTGGTTACGTGATAAACCATATGATGGGTGGTGCCGTGAATACTAGGACATGTGGTTATGTTATAACCTCCAATTCATTGGGTATGGAAGTCGGTCGTATGGCTATTAAGTTAAGTATGTATGGAAGTTGGCCGTATGGCTATTCCATTAAGTGATATGTCTGGAAGTCGACCAGATGGTTATTCCACTTAAGTATATTTATGTCCCAAGTTACATTTATATGTTATGTGTTCTTTATATGGGTTTTATGGTAATCCTTTGGTTACAAAAGGGTAAGTAATGATATTTTATTTAGTGAAGAGTTTTTACTACTTCATGAAGGTGAAGGTATTACTTTGATAATGTATACATGGTTTACAAGATGCTTGAAAAACTAACAGTTTTCATTATTTGTGTATCCCTTACTGAGCTTTTTATGCTCACCCCAAGTTTTTTTGAAATGTTTTTCACAGGAATTAATGTGGAATAGGGTCAAGGATGGGATCAAGGGGAATTCATGCTATATAAAACTTGGAACTAGGCATGTTTTTTTTAGATTTTTTTTATTCTATGGAAACTTAGTAAAAGTGTCTACTTTGTAATCTTTTGAGATGTAATAGTTATGTTCTAATTCTCTAAAACTCTAAACCTAAAAAGATCCTCAATGTGAATTATTCATTTAATTCAATATTAATTAAGGTTTAAGGCCGGGGCCTTATAAGATAACTCTAGAAAATGTGGGTGATGGTGTAGTTAAAAATATTATATGGATATATTCATAAAATTTAATAAAATTATCTATTTTTTGGAACGTTTTATTATATAAATAATGCATAATAAATATTAATAATTCATAAAAACAAGAGATACTAATGAAAATTATTATTGTTATATTTATTCCTGAAAATCCAAATTATTTTATTCCTAATAGATTTCATTTATAAATTAATATAATAATATAGTAAAAAATAACTAATTATAAAAAAATGTTTTTGATTTAGTATCCTTATGAAAATATGTTGACCCTTAAGAAAATTTCAGAGTAGATATGAAATATGTGAGTCAAAATTGGTAAGAAAAATCATAGGGTGGTTCTAGGTTAGAGCACTACTAAGTGGGGTGGTGCAGTGGTTAAGGATGTTTTATAGAGTGGCTACTTGTGAATCGAAAGATGCAACTTAGAATAATTCATGACATAAAAATATCCCCTATTAGAAATTTTTTATTTTGGGACTCATTTTATATTATAAATAATGATTATTTATTCATTTGAATTTCATTTGTCACTTGAAATTCTATTTTATAACAATATATTTTAAAAAATACAGTATACATAACATTGAAAATCAACCAAATATAATATAAAATTAAACTCTATTTTATGAAACCCACATTTTCAATTTTTTATCCAATTAATGTATTTTTTTACACACTACACATAATTATATTGGGCTAACATAATGATCTATTCCCAATGCATAATATCTTTGTTGACCAATGTATATTTAGATTCTTTGAGATAATATATTGCCATTTATTATGGTCTCATTTAAGTAAATAAGATTATTATTCATCATACATATTATTTTTCCACCAATGTATGAACATGAAAGGTTATTCAGATATATTACCGTAAATTCATCCATTAATCATTGTCTTTATAGGTATATTCTTTCATTTAACACCAAACATGTTAATTTCTATTCAATAGGAATGCAATTGATTTTTAAATAAAATTTAAATATTATCTATTAATTTTTTTGAAACACGTACTTATATATTAAGTTTTGTGTGGAACATTTGTATTGTTTTAATAACATTATCATCGTTATTAATTAGAAAAACAATCCATAATTATTTTGATCAAATTTTTACAGTCTCTTTATTCATGAATCTGAATTAAATGATAACATTGGTATAATATTCAATACAATTATCCCTGGTTAAGATAAAATAATTTTTTTGTACTAATTCTATAACATTTGGCTATCCATTATGGCTATCTAGTTGCCAAATATATATTTTTCAACTGTTCTTAAAAAATATTTTTTTGGTAGCTTATTATCCTATATTACTTTACATGTTTTAATTTTATTTGTATGATTATTCTATATCCCTAGTTACTATTCATGATTTATCTATCGATAATTATTTTTCAATATAATTCCAAGTGTTCTATTTAATACAAATCTAATAATTTATAAAATTTACTCATTTTTATGAATTTTTACATATTTTATTTTAAAAACGGCCCTTATACATTTTTTTAGAAATAATAATCATTGATTATTGAATAATATCCAAGTATAATAACTTTTTTTACATGATCATTAATCATCTGTTTCTTATCGTTCTTGATTAAAAAACTTAATATACATATGTGTTTATTTCTTCCCATAACACATATCATTGGGGGTCGTCTACTTTTTATGATATAAAATATATTTATTTTGATGTATACTCTAATTAAAACTTCCATAATCAAATATACTGCCAAAATATTCTTATTTAATTTAAATCACTTGAGATATATTATTTATAATTCAATTCCTACTCTCAGTTAATCATTTTATAGTAGTCATAAACACTGAAATTTTATTTAGTATCCTGATATTTTTTAAATAACACCCAATATAAATATTAAAAAAATTATTATATTTTGTATCTAGAACACATAAACTTTCATCCCGGTAATTTAATTTATCAATATCTGATTCTAAATAATGAACATGACCTTTTTGAATTTGAAATTAATGACCATATACTATTCCATTATGATATATTCATTAATAAAGTTGAAAAAACAATATCTATCTACATATATGATTATCAATAGACCACAAATATTAACATAGACCTAATAAATCGCCTATTTCAATTTTATTTCCATGTTATTGTATGTAATGCGTGAAATTCCACCAATTTTATAATATAATTTGTCTAATTGTGATCAAATTAGTGAATTGGGACACAACATTCTCCACCATTTTCCACAGTGTCGTCCATATACTTTTGGGTCAAATGGCATATTGTTTTGTTTTACAATGGATTCTATTATTCCATATATAGAAAAAATCATATCATATTATCCACTAATGAGGTGGAAGATCCCTTTTTTGTTTTACTTTTATAATAATTTCTTCTTAATTAACATGGATGATTCATGTATTTTTTTGATTTCTACTACATTCTCCATGTTATATAATTGACTCAAACTATATAGGTTATGACCATGACATTCAAAAAAAATCTACTTCAATTTTGTTTCCACAATATTATATTTCTGGGATCCAATGATCTATATACCATAATTGATTACTTTTTAAACATATATATTCATGACAAACATTATGTGTTTGAGAATATTTTTTTTCTCATCATGTGGGATATACATAAGGTATCCAAAATACATGATACATCTCCATAAATAAAATTCAATTAAATTTATGTAGTAATGGACTTATTATATTTTCCATTATTGATCAATGTTCATTGATTTACATCATTTAGTAGTTAATGGTGTTGTTACAAGTCCAGATATATTGATTCTAATCTATATAGTAAGACTATAATTTATTATATTTTTCATCCTACTTGATTAATCATCCCACAATTGGGAATATATTTTTTTATTCCCATTTTATTACATATCAATATACCCATGATATTTAATAATTTTATTCCCCAATTAAGATAAAATAGTGGTTTTCTACAAATTATATAACATTTGGCTATCCACTATGGCTATCCAGTTTCCAAATATATATTTTTCCACTGTTTTTAAACTAGATTATTTCTTTGGTATCTTATTATCCTATAATATATTTCCCATTTTCATTTTATTTGTATGATTCTTCTATATCCCCATGTACTCTTCATGCCATATCTCTCTATAAGTATTTTCTTATTTATCCATTCCCAATGATCATAAACAATAAAGAATCTATTTATTCTAAAACTATGTATATTTGATATCAAATATTAAAATTTTATTCGTATTGTTGTTTTCATCCATTGCTTCAGATGAAAAATAAATTCACCACAAAGCATTATCATAGATTCCACATTTTGGTCCCAAACATTTGGAATTAAAATGGATGGGTAGGGGTGAATCTAAATATTTATATATTATATAATCTCTTCCAAAATTTAAGGTACCTATTTTACTAGGAAAAATAGTTTCTAATTATGTATTAGTAAATATGGAGAAATAATATAATAAATAGTGTAATATTATTTTTATTCATGGTTCACTCAATCTGATATAATCTATTGATCATGAACTGGTGGTCTTACAAGTCAAATAAAACACTATACTCACAACATTTATTGTAGGATTAAGACTTTCCATAATAACCCTCTCAGTTCACAACCATAAAATAATAACTAAATACATCAATATTTTACCCAAAAGGCACAGTTAAATACTCCGAATATAACTTCCTTTTATTTCTTTGACCAGTATTGATAAATTACATCAACAATAGTATAACACTTTGCACTACATCTATGAAGATAGAAATAGATATTATCTTAGAATAGATTCATCTACTACATAATTCATATAAAATACTATAATCAATGAGCTTTCCTAATTTATTTTCAGAATCAATTCAATTTAATTTATAATAATATAAAAAACCAATTTTTATGGGTCAGTATTTCTGATCTTTTGTTATTCGTTTAATTTCCTTTTTTCCTCAATTTTGACTGTCTACATTTTTTTTATTATTTAAAATGAATTTTAAATTTTTCCATAAACAAACTATTAAATTGATAAATGGATTTATATTATAATTTATAATTCATTATTTAATATTGATCATTAGATCCTTTTCATTTCATAATCCATGAAAATATGTTGAACCTATTTCCACACAATTTCCTAACATTAATGTTTTTTTCAATCATTTATAGAATCTAAATATTACACCTTTCAGTTTTGAAACATTTATCAAACAAAAATTATGATTCATACTATTCATTGAAATAATCATGGTTTATATTAATTATGTTATATAGTGTCTATATCATCCAATTAATGACATAATGATCTCTAACATCTTCCATATGTGAAGAGACATTTAATATTTATCATCATTAATATGAAAAATACAATACCTCTACTAGAAATAGTTGAAATACCGAGCCTCTTACATAACAAAAGAAATAATGTTTGTGGGAAGACCAATTCTATATTAGGAAATACCACATCCTTAATAATCATCTATTCTATGTCTATCTGATCCACATTCACTTCTCTTATAGATGAATATGGTATTTTTATTGTTATATGGTAAACATCAAATGGCATTGGTTTAAATAATGAACTATGTGATTTCATATTATGTATCCAGTTATTTATACAACAGACTAATAATTTTTAAAAAATTTCATTTTTGAAAATAATTTATATGATGACGACCTTATTACATAAGAACGAATAAATTTTAAATTACTAAATTTTATTATCCTTGATTATTATGTATAAAGATGTAATTTTTATATAAAAAATAGAACTGCATGAAATTGTTAAATATGAACCTTAGGAATATCATATAAATAAATGGACATTCCTAAATTAACCACTTCCTCCTTATCTATGTCTTTTATAAAATTCATTTAAAATTTCTTCAAATAACATCCAATATTACGAATTAAAATTACACTTGGCATTATATTCTATGTTCTTTGAAATCAACACCATTTAAAAAACAATATATATTCTATCATTGAAAGTTCGTAATCCTTCTATCCTTAACAAACAAATTATCAAATTCGGTTCACTATGATATTGTTTTTGTTGCCACAGGGCTTACTACCCATCATTAAAAATTAACTCTTTTCAATGGTCTGTCCATATATGGAATGTATATATATATATGAGATCATGATACATGACCACACCCCACAAAATATTAATGCTTAACATACAAAGATATTACATCATTTGATATGAGTATTCAACACATGACAAATGTACATACATATAGATCTTAATATTTTAGATTACATGGATACTATGAAAAAAGAATCATAACTTTTGGAAAAAAATTCAGTATATATCAGAAGAAACTTCCACTTTTTTAATAATAATTTAAAAGTTTATTAATATCATAGGGAAACGAAACATATTAATGGGTGATATATGATGTTGAATAAGGGTAAATTAAGGATATACATGGTCAAAAAAATAAGGTATGAGAACATGAGAATATTATTTTAAGATAATATTATCCACATCAATGATCATATGCATGATCCATGGAATACATATTGATAGGTCATATGATATGAATCCTATGGGAATGAAGGGGATAATTAATTTGAAAATAATAAAATAATATGATATAGAATTATGGAAGACACCTAAAAATATGAAATCATTTCTATAGTATCAAAAGATTATATCAATAGATATATTTATATAATATTTTCACTCACCCAATCCATCATTGAATTAATTTTTAGTCCCAACGACATATAATATGTCACGGATCACTGTCAATACCATCTTAGTAGTCATGGTTTACTAGCAATACCATCTTAGTAGACAAAGTCTCAAAAAGATTCTTGTTCGCCCCCCATTACACACATTTATTAAATATAGATATAAATATTTACCAAATTAATTGGAGTGAGATATAGTTATTTCATATCACATAATGAAATCAAACATACAAGTGATAAAATATATTAAGGCATTAATCAAATAATATCCTGTAAATGGTGATAGATTCAATAAACAAAAAATCAAAGCCGATAAAATGAAATGGGTATCACAAACATTTAATCATATAATAACCTATCAGAAATAGTGAGATTTCATTATAATTTAATCATTTAATAACCTATTAAATGAATATAAAATAATTGAAATTTAATCAAGCTATTACAAGATTAAGTGAACCATTTTTTATTAACAAATTGAGATCATAAATATCATCCATTAAATAAATTAATGAAAATGGTATCCTTAGATCATATTCATAGTAATAAATAATATATATCAAAGGATGTCATCATATATTGATTTGGATTTTGAAATATAAATTTGATAATTTATTAGTAAAAATAAACTTTCATTTAAAATCATTTTTAGGACATCATATATTTTCAAAACACATTTATTTTTTGATCACCCTTAAAACTTATGAAGGTTGATTTAAAAATAATTTACTAAATTTATTGATAAAAATATATTCCAATTTGAAAATAAGTATTTTGATCATCTATCATTTTTAAAACTATTTGTTTTAAAATAACCCTGAAAACATATAGAGGATGCTATGAAACCATTTTAAATACCTTTTAAAACATAAAACATTTTAAAAAATTAATTTTTATTAAATTAATAAAAAATTAAAATATTTCATAAAAAATTTAAAACAATCATTTATTTTGAAAATAATCTTTTAATTTAAAAAAATATATTCATGTAATCACAACGATAATTATGTACATGGTTTATATGTGGAAAAAATTATTCTCTTCAATTTATCAGTAGAAGTCAAATTGGCCTTGATTTCAAAAGGACCTAAAGATACATTTTGATAAAATTTATTTTAAATATAAAAAAGGAAAGTATTTATTAAAAAATAATACTATAACAGTGGAACATTTATTCATACATATTTTGAAAAAATGGTTTTTTGAATAAAATAGATATCTTACCCTAGAGATAAAATAATTTTAGGTTTTTATAAAAACAATTTCCAAATTATCTTATGTACCAATGTTGTAATAATGGAATAATTATATGAATATATCATAAATATATATTGAATAATAAAATAAATGAGAATAATTAATATATTTATCAGAATATTTCATCAATGGAATAATAGTCATAAAGAGTCACAATAAATAATTTTATTCTATAAATTAAATCATACCATAGGGGTGATGTTGGAAAAATATACCCATGAATGTATAAAACCACATGAAGCATAAAATATGATTATAATAATTAGATTCATGATATAAAAATTAAATGATATAGTATATACATCTCATTATAAATATATGGAAAAAATATAGTATGTTTCTCAAAAAAATGATAACAGAGACAAATTTATTTTTCTATTTTGTTAACATTGAATTTCTAACCCAATTAAATATGGACACTCCAATATTTTTGTAAATACAAAATAAATTATGTATATGTATCATAAATTTAAATAATGTAAGTATTTACACCACATAAAATAAGGAGGCACTGAATATATCACGTGTCTGATAAAAGTAAACAGTGAGAGTTAAATACCATATAATAAATATTAAATCTTATAATACATGCTCAGATATCAAGTATAATGAATATAATTATATTATAAATCAATATTTTAATTATATTAATATATGTATTACAACATATGATTTAGATGTGAATTTATTTTACTCATTTATTAATCATTCCTTTATAAAGTTATGTTTTGTGTAATAACTAATTTTTTTACATGTTTTGACGTATTATTCTCTATACTATTATTTTGATAATGATTTAATCATATATATAATTTGAAATATGATATATGATATATATAACGATATAAAATTTCAAAGGGTCATTATATTAACCATATAAATAAATTTATGTATAACATAACATGTGTCTCAAAGGTAGAGTTTTGAAAACAATTCACTTACACTATTGGAAACATTGAAAATGTAACCCCATGAAAGATAGATATCCAAATGGATTTTCAAAATATAAAATTAATTATAATAAAAATAAAGTATATTAATGAGAATTATATACACCACAAATAATAAAAATGTGTTGAACATATCACATGTCTTAGAAAACTAAAATATTAGACGTAAATCCCATACCGTAAGTATTGACTCGCTTCATACATGATCAAACCTCATGTATGATAAATATAATATTATTATAAATATAAAGTGTATCAATATTCATATATATAACACCAAATTTTATAAAATTAAAACATTATTTTTACTTGTTTCTTTACATGATAATTTTCTGTTTTATATAACAAATGATTTTTTTTCATATATGTTTTGACATTATATTCTTGGTCCTGTTATATAGATCATGGATTCAGGATTTGTAGAATGAGACCCATAATAGAAATAACATATATATTCCATAAACATTTGTTCATATAAATCTATAAAATATAGATATTGGAAATGGAATACACTATTCATGGACACGGTAGGACGTACCTACACATGAACATTGTTTCCATTTAATTTTCATATTGAATGAAAGAACTATACATTATAAATTATAATTACTTCATAATAATTATTTCATATAAATATATATATATATTATACGACCAATTATAATTCATTAATTTTTAGTGTGAATGAATGACATCGCTTCGTGAGGCTGTATTCTACCGTACATGAAAACGACATTATTATAATCCCAAGAAGTGGAAAGAATAATTTTATGTGTTATATAACAATTAAAAAATAATAAATATACCACGAATATCCTGTATATAAATTATATCTAATTTTTTCATAATTTTTTCCAACCATGAAAGGTGGACATTGAAAAAAATGACATCTGCTCACAAGGTGGCAATCCACCGTAAACACGAATGATGACTTCATACCCTTTTTAGGGGAGTGTGTGAAATTTTCGGACTTAACACTAATATAAAAACATCATTTTGTATATGATACATTTATTTCATTATATAATAATGATAAGAAAATGTGTTTTATGGAGATATAAAAAAATATTCATTGACTAACTTTACAACTTTTTGGGTTATCTTCTTTTGGTTTACAACCTAGCATCCCCCTGGTTGGGTTTCATCCAAATGTGATAATTATAGAATTAGGTGAGGTAATAGGAGAATTAATATGGGATGGATTTTTTCAAGTAAATGTTTACTGAGGTTTGTGATTAATTTGGAATAGTTGGTGCCCCTTTATAGTTGATCTGGACTGGCGTGTTTATAAATACTCAAAAGAATTTACTATTCTTTATTCAATAATACCACATGATTATCCCTAAAAATGAATGTTTGGTCCTATTATATGGTTAATATGAACATCCAAAACACAATTATACACATGATTTATACATTTAGTCCATTACTCTTATCTTAAATTATTTTACCATTTTGGTTATTTCATTGTGTTATGTTGTTTTATAGCCTATTCAATTTATAAATGAACACTAATATATATTGAAAATTATTAGATAATTTGGTTCACTGATTCAAAATGTTATATCTAATGTATAAAGTATAAATCTAATTTTTATTGTAAAATTACTTTAATATATGCTCATGTAACATGAAAAACAACTCTTTACTCATAACTTTGGTAACTTGGATTCTTCGATATAATGATCAATTTTTTTAATAGAATAATTTGTAAATTAATAAGCAAATTGTTTATATTTATTAAAATTTAAGACTCATTAATAATGATATTTATTATTAATATTAAATCAATAATAAAATATTACTTAATAGAAAATGACATAAATGTCAATTTTAACATTATTAATTAAATTTAAATTAACAAAATATTTCATCAAAACAATTTAAATAGAATAAATATTTATATATATATATATAGAATTTAATATAAATCTCAAAAAATAGTGTGACATAATAATTCTATCAGTTTGAGTCACTTTTATTGTTTTTATAATCTATATATTTATTTAATTTTTTACTAAATAATTCATGCCTTGGAATTTATTAATCATTTAATCTAATTATATCATAATTAAAATGTTAAAATAATCTTTCCTGATAATAAACTAATACATAATAAGAAATATTATTTATATCTAAACGGAGGTTGTTAGTTTCCAATTATAATGATTTGTAGAATGTAAAAGGATGATGGGTACATATTTTGTATTTTTCATTAATTAAAACATTAAATGATTAAATTTATGGAAATTGTTCCCCAAAAACTCATAAAATTAGTTATTAAGATCAAAAGAGTCTAAATAAGTCAAAAAAATTGGTTTTGGACATGTATTTAATAGCGAATCGGCATTTTCATACATTACTATTACATAATTCTAAATATAAGCAACATAATAGTATTACACATAGAGGATCCAAAGGTTTAGTGTCTTGGACAAACTATGACAATACATAACAATTACAATATCAGGCATAAATATTTATTTAATTTCTTCTTCTCTAGATTCATATTGGCACTTGTCCTCTCCTCAGTACACATAGCCACCTAAGGATATACATAAAAAAGGCATTCTTGAATCCTGTTAAGGGGATAGATAAGAACAATACCACATGGGGTGAGAATAATAATAACATGGGAAAAGTATCATGAACATGAAAGGAAGAATAAATATTATACATGAAATGTGGTAATGCATAAAAAATAAAACATCATGTCTTAGTGGTTAAATACCACTCATACTTGTGAACCAAGATAAGATCTTTTTAACACAATAATTCACATTTCCTCATGAGATTTATCACATTACCCAATGCATTGGAGCACTGTATAATTCTGGGCACACCCGTCACATTCCAACATTCATATTGCGCTATATAATTTTTGGTGCACCCGTCACATTATAACATTATCATTTATCATGCATTCCATGATGAACATATAACATAAATTAACATAATTACCCTATGAAATTGAATGGTTTTCATATCCTAATAACACATTCATTACCATTGGGCTCCCAAAAGAATTAGGGAATAACATACATGTTACAAGAACCGTCAATCTTGAATGGGAAGTAAAAAGTGTGTTCTTGAAAGAAGAGTTATTTTTGAAAACATGTTGTTCTTCATAAATACTAGTGAAAAACATCTATATCCCAGAAAATGAAAGACAATTATGAACAAAAAAAATTTTAGGAGTAACCATATCAAAAAGGTGTGAATGATGGAGAACCCGAAGGATGAAGGTTGGGTTCGAGAATTTCCCCTTAAATTGTATCTGAAAGCTTACTTCTCTTTAATGTCCTGTATAATGACATTATATTAATTAATTTGAAATATATAATCTTGTGTACATTAATATGGTTCATTATGTTTTTATTAAGTGATTTTATGTGCCTTTTGATGATTTTTATAGTTTAAAAACATTGTTTGGGAATGTTTTGTTTATGGTTTGCTTGAGTGGTTCACTTGTATTCTTAAAATGAAGTTCGGGTAGAACATGGGTAGACATACAGAACTGGCATTACCTGTTATTAATGATTTTAAAGGATTTTGAATTATATTATAATGAATTATATTATATCCATGTGGATGAATCATTTTATAATAATTAAATGATGATTGTCTGGGTTAATTTGAGCGATTTTTCGATCATAATGAACATGTTTTATGTTATCACTAGAAATATGTTCATAAGTTAGTTCCAGAACATTATATATGAGACAATAAATATAACATATTATGGTTCAACAATAAAAATGGTTTCATTACAATATCTTAAGGTAGAAATGGAAGATGAAAATGTGTCGTTCTTGAAGGTGATAAATTAACACCTCGAGAACAATGTTCTCTTTAATAAAATAAAAGGAAGAGGGAAAAGGGGGTTGGATGATATAAAAGTCCATTATCATCATAAAATTCCACTATAAATATAATAATGGAGTTAAAATACCATTTTGATGAAGATGGTTGGCGGGAGATCAAGAAATGAACTTAAACTTGAAAGGAAATTAAAGAAGAAGATGGAGAGAAATTACCTCTTAAATCTTCCTCTTGAGATACTCCTTAAAGAAACTAGGCTTGGTCTTTTGATGAGACCAGAAACTCTTGAACGTGGGAGAGGGGATAGGGAAGATATTTGGGCTGAGTCTTGAGAAGTCTTAGAGGGTGATATGTGTGAGGAAATAAGGGTGTGTAAGGGTGGTTTTTATAGTGGAGGGGAGAGGGGTTTTCTTAATATAAAATTCATTAGTTTATTAATTTCCCCTATGCAAAGGAATAGTGAGTCTTAAATGAACAGGAATATTAATTATATCATGTGATCCCAAAACAAGTGGAATTACATCAGCATAACATCAAACATTACTCTATAATTATCTTATTTAGATTATTTTTGTAAATTACGGTATTTCACTATTCATCAAAAATTCATGTATTTCAGAAAAATTCCAAAAATTTACCCCAACCATTTTTTGACATGTAGAATCCAAAAATTAATTCCATTTTAAAAAAACTAATTTTCATAATATTATTAATTTAATATTTCATTAAAATCATAATTTACTAAAAACAGTTTTTTTAAATTTAAACTGATTTTATAGTGCCTTCAAAAATTACGTAGGGTCTTATAAAATTATCTAAAAACTATAATACATTAATTTGATAATTATTGAACACATTATATGAAAATAAATTTTCTTCTAAATTAATTAATTAATTAATTATAATTATTTATTTATGACTTACAAAGTACGAAAACGTTTACAAAGGTCAATTTTTCACATTCTAAGATGTATAAATTTTATTTAATTATACATGGGTAAGGTTACACTTATGTAAAATGATTTACTATTCATAAGGTTCATATTACTATTCCAAAGGTTATGTTACTATTCATAAGGGTACGTTACTATTCACCGAAAATTATTTTTGTTTCATTAGACTCCAAAAATCATCTTGACCATAACCGTGTTTGTCAGATTTTCAAAATTCCAAACACAGAAGTGACAAACAAATGTTTAAAGGTCACTTATCACATAGTAGTTCATTATGTTGTTTTTTGATAATTATAATAAGGGTATTTCCATTGAAAAACTTTTGGTCGTTACGTATTGTGTCATTATTACTATATATATTATATGTTTAACCACATGGTAAATAAGTATTTACCTTAATCACTCTAATTATTTTTAATTTTATTCCCCACTAACATTGGTAAATAATTATGTTATCTTCATTAGACATTATAAATTATTATAATTCAAAAAAAAGAACCCATTTATAAATTTTTATTCACATAAGGGGAAAAATAATTTAAAATTTAATCATACAGATGTGATGATAAATAGTGTTTTCAAATTTGGAATATTTAATAATTTATAATGTTCTAATATAAAAATTGTGTATAAAAATGATTCTAATGAAAAAAATGGAACTTATATTTGTATAATTTACCTATTTTAACAATAATACTAATTGAAAAGATAATTTATCCTTATAAATTATTGAAATGAAAAGGAAAGAATCAATTAAAATTCAGTACATTTTATTATTCATCAGTAGATTAATGTTCTCAAAAAATACAAAATATAACCCCAGAATAATTTTGATATTGTAATATAAAAATAGATAATATTTTTAAATAAGTTTTCTATAATTTTTTAAAAAAAAATTTGAATTATTTTCTCAAATAATGATCAATTTAAACAACATAAAAGTCATTTTTTTTATAGAAAATTTCTATTTATTTTAAATTTTAATTAGTTTTTTTAAATATAAATCTAATTATGTATTAATAACTATATTTTTTCATATGATAGTTATTTATATTTATTCCCTTTGTTAAAATTTATACACAATAAATATAATATTAAATAATAATATTAATAGTATATTATAGTATGCTAAAACATGGCCATGTGTCTATTGTAAGATATTGAAAAAACTCAATAATGTCTGTAAAATATTCCCAACATAGTGTTATTTTTAACAAAAGAAAAAAAGTAAAGTTATGGGTAGTTTAAAAAAATACATAGTAGTGTGTATAAATAATGATTAAAATGTGTATCTTGAATCACAAAACCAAAATAATATAAATTTATTAGATGAAAAAATTTCATCAAAACTCAAGGTGTAACACCCCAAGCGGGTCATGAAATTTTACTTCATTATGTGACATGATAAGGCGTATCTGAAATGAGAAACATCGTGACATGTGGGTTGTTATGCATGTTCATTACCCTTAGTGAGTGATGAATAACCATGGGTCTTATATGTATTACACTTGAATTACTAATCAATAGTTATTAAATATTGTTTACTATATAATAATAGAAATCATGAGTAATTTAAAAATATGACCCATAAATATATAAATAATAATAATTATATATATATCTTAAAAATGGATAAATAACAAAATTTTAATAGTGAATAGTTAATTATGATATTAAAATTTCATAATGTTGACTTTTATAAAAATAATGTTTTCAAAATATGATGATTTACATTTATTGATATATTTATACATGTGAATTCATTTATTAGTGTCCAAATACAAGGAGAGACAATCGAGATAGGTTGTATGTAGTGTAATTATTAGTTACCTCCAGTGATGTTGTATTGTACATATATAAAATTGAAATAATTATAAGATTTATAATAAATAGTAAATAAATAAATAATTTATTTCCTATATATCATAATGAATGTTAAATGTTTGTTAACTAATAAATTATTTTTTAGGATTATATTATTTTATGTAACATATATTTTTAAAAATATTTTCCATATGTTTCTTTCCGGCCCAAAAGTCAAGATAATGAGAGGTTTCAGTAGTTGTATAATCATTATCAGTGATTGTAGTCTATTATCCCTATAGAAACAATCAATGAATAATAAGGTATATAAACCATTTGACATACCAAAAGTGTCTAATCACAACTTTTCTATAGTCAAAACATATACCCATGGTCATGGGGGTTATTTATATTTCTATTCGATTTTGTAATAAATTTTATTCTGGAATTTTTTGTCAAATTAGATGAAATAATGATTTATTTAAAAAAGGGCTGGTGATTTTTTTTCGATTTTATATTTCATTTGGATTTGTTAACCAATTTTGTTTGATTGAATGTTTCATAAAGTGTATTATTACTATTTTTGGGTAATTAGAATATTTTATTGATTATTAAAAGATGGGTCTTGATTAGAAAAGGGATAACTGTTCCACTGGGTTCCTATTGAGGGCTCACGATGTCATCATTATTTGATACAAGGGTATTGTTTCTGGGGTAATCCACATGAGATACGACTAAAAAACAGAAGTGGTCTAGTGTTCCACTAGTGACTCAATAGTGGCCACTGCATAAAATAATCTTATGATAATTTTATTTATTTTTTAATTACTGTTAATTTTTTTTAACAAAAGTAAACCTCTATCCTCACCCTCATTTTTTGAGACCTAAGTACCCAAGTATCAAACATCAATATTTTTTCACATTTCATTTTCATCTAAATTATCTTCTATAATCCATCATATTTTCATCCCATTAATGAATGTGGCCAACATATTATAAGGATAATCAAATTAATCCATTTATAAATTATTTCACTTTTTTTCGTAAAAATGAATCATAAATCCCTTATGAGTGGTGTCTTAAACATTTATGATATTAGATGATTGAGGGGTTTTTGAGGAGTGTTTATAAATGGGTGTTCCAATAAATAACCATGATTTGTGGTCTCTTTCAATTATTCATGATTTATATTTTCTTTCAATAATATTTTAACACCGATATTAGGAATGTGGGTGTGTGTGAAGTATAATTTTTTCGATAGTAATTAGGGTTTTTATAAGAGGCTGAGTAAGGATTCTTAAATCCAAAATTTGAGCCCATCACGTAGTTCTTCATATATATTTTTCATTCAATTAAATCAGTTGAAGGGTTTTGAATATACTAATCAATACTTTTCATTCATATAAATTTCATATTAAATGATAGATATTTATTAAATAATTTAAGGATCTATAATATAATCATATAGTTCCAGTTCCCTTCAAAATATGGAATTATAAACAAATGGTTCATAATTGACCGAAATCATAACCCTCGATCTTCTTCGTAACATAAACTTATAAATAAATACAATACATAATACATTTTTCATTTTCTCGATATTGGAAACATATAGAAGGGTGAGTTGAGATGGTAATAATGTTAAATATGTTATATATAAATATATCATGGGAATATGGGTATGAGAACATTATATTAACAATATAAAATAACTTGGATATATGAGATCATAATCTTGATATATGAAATAATTCGTGGAAGTTAACAAGAAATGAATCATATAGAAATCGAAGAGAATGTCCCATGAGAACATAATAGTTGAATGAGCAATAGGATTGTGACATCAAAAATTTACATAACATTATGATAATGTATAAATTGGAACAGGATCAATCATTATGTCAAGGATATTAAATCAGGTCCCCATAATAAAATATTTATTAATATAGGTGAATGTAGAACCTTATATACATGAAATTGGGACCATTTATTAGCTTTTGGACATGAATTTGGGTCCATTCATAAAATTGTGAACATGATGTATTGTTCACATATAACAAAATTTACTCATCAGTTATCAATCATTTATAAATTCATTAGATAATGATATAGGTACAAGTAGACATATTATCTAAAAATTTGTGTTCAAAAAAATCATAAAACATTTATCATATCATAACACAGAAAATACATTTGTCTCACAATTATTTCATCCTATCATAAATAATGTTAAAGAAATGGGTTCCGTAGACATTTTATAATTTTATCATAATATAACCTATGAAAAAGGAATGAGTTTCATGAACATAATTTAATCACATATATAAAACATGTAGAGAAATAAAACGGTTGGTATGATTTGTTCATATAAAAAACCATATGCGACCTAAATGGATATAAGCTTATATGAGATTTTTTTTAAAGATCAGGAAGAATATTTCTTGAGGAAAATATCCTTTTCATTTTAATATGTAATTTTATGGAATAAATTTTACCAAAATAATATGAATATAATTATAAGAGAATATATATTATATTACATGAATATATGTATTCATATAATTTATTGGTTAGGATGGAGGAAATTTTTATTCATGTAGGTATGTTTAACAAATATTATATTTTCATTTTTGATAAAAAGATTAATTTTATTAAAGACTAAAAAAATTACATTTCAAATAATTGATTAAAATTAAATAAATGGTTGTAAATTATTTAAAAAATTACTATATAATATTGAAAACATTGAATCTATCATTTTTAGAGAAAATAGAAATAGAATAAAATTAATTCGGTCCGAATAGGTAAATACAATCATTTTTACATTAATACAATATTTTTGAAACATATGTACATAAATATATTAATATGAAAGGAAATAAACTATTTTCATGAAATAAACGTATAATAAAAAAATCATGAGATTAATGAGTGGAATTTTATAACATTTCACAATGAGACGCATAATCCTAAACAATCCTGATAAAGAGTTTGAATTTATAATAAGAACTTTACTTCATTGCTAACTGTTGAACATTAATCCCTATGAATGAAATAACCACAGATAAAAATTTAAATCCAAATACAATTAATATAAAGGCACATAAAATTCATTAATGTGGAATATGTACACCATATAAAATAAAAAAATAATTGAATATGGCATGTTTAATATAGAGATAAATGTGAGATGGACATATCATACAAGTGTGGAAATATTTTAATCTAAATAACAAATAAATAAATAAAATGAAATATTAAATACCAATAAAATAATGTTATTAACTAATTAACATGTCAATGGGAAATTATATTGACCACATAAAATAAACATATTTTGAATATGGTATGTGTATCCTAGTATTAAATGTGAGAATATAAATCCTAGAATTCACGTCTCAACTTTTCAAACTTACATTTGAACCTTCTATATAATATAAATAGGTTTATTATAATTCAATTAAGGATATATAACCATATATATCATAACATTTATAATGTACACTTGACAATTAATTACCCTATTACCTGAAATTTCCTTCTTAAAATAGTGATTTGGGTAATAACTACATCATTTTCATGTATTATTTGGTTTTTTATCAATATATCTTTTAAATTGATCATTATTAAATCATTAATTGAATTTTAACTGTAAAATAAATACTATATAGGATCTTTATATATCTATTTATTGTAATAAAATAATTTTAGGAAAATAATTTTAATTACATCAATGATGTAGATGGTAGGGCCTACGTATTCATGGAAGTTGTGTTTAATTTTTCTTTAACTGGAATGGAATGTGGTAAAAATATATCAATTTGAAATCCTCGTTTATATTTCAATTATTTCATATATATTCATTATTTTTTTCCTTTTTACCAAATATGTAAAAATCAAAATTTAAAGAACAGCGCATCGCTTTTTGGAGGTTGTTGTCTGCCCTTACACATGAAAAATGCTATTATTTTAAAATTCAATGAAATGTAAGAAAGTATATTGGATATTATATTTAATGAAGTATATATATTTTCGTAAATATGACATAAAAATTTAAAAATAATTTTTAACTCCTAATATAATAGGTCGTGATGGAATAAGATGTACATTTATTTATAAATAGGTGTTCCTCTGTGCACATGATCGACAATTTCATTTCCCAATTTTTTAAGTAGCATATGTATATTTTTTAAGACATTTAAATAATAAAATAACAATATATAATATGCTTATATGGTAGAAAATCATCATATTTGGATTATATTTGATGAGGGGAATAATAATTTAAAGAATTCCAGATTAATAAGATACATCTTATTGGAAAACATAATTAGGTTTAAAACATAAGCATTCTTAGGCGGGATAAATAATAAAAATAATACTTATATTATATGTTGATATTATTAATTAAAATTATTCAGTAGGCATTTTATGACCAAAAATAAATTTCAAATATGATGTACAATAGATTAGGGGTACCCTTTTATATGTGGGGGAGATGATATACTTGAAATTGGGAAATAAAATGGGAAACTAACATATTTACAAACACAAAATGGTCCAAAACGGACTATTATAAGAAAATATGATTGAGGTCTAAATATGGCCTTCAAATGAGTGTTATATATGTTCTTATCTTTTTTCACCCCTTATCTGTTAGGTTTAGCCCTTCGGTAAACCCATTTTAACTATAACAAAAATAATTAATTTTAACAATTTTTACAGTTTATTATGAATAGAATTTAAGTGGAAATGTTTATAAATAAATAATTATGATTACTCCAAATATGGAATCTATTTTTATATATTAAATTAATAGAATCAGAAAATTATTATTTATAATTGAACATATTGATGAAATGAAAAATCCATTATCATACAATAAATGTTTCAAAATATAAAATGCTTCTATGTATAAAATAGTTTGATATCAAAAGTTGACATGAATATTTTTCAAAGGATATAAATTGGTTTTATTGTTTTATTATTAATATAATGTAAAATTTAAAAAAAATTAGGACAATATGTTACTGTTCAAAATCATCAAAAAGGAAATTTTTTAAAAAATAAATAGTTTTCAATGTTCATCAGGAATTTAATCTTCTGAAAAAATTCTCATTAACTCACATTAATATAATTATTAATTTTTTATAATAAAATGATGTTAAATTTTCAATATTTTTTGCTATATTTTTAAAAAATGTTTTTGAAAATTATAATAATTTTTGTTTAAACATTGAATTTTTAGAGAATCTAATGAAATCACAAAAAAATTATGTACGTATTTATCAAAATAATTTAATCATATTAAAATACTATACCTAATTTTTATATGAAAGTTAAATATATTTTAAAAAATATTTACTCTTATTTCACTACCAAATATAATTCCTAAGATATATTAGTCATTTTCTTATAATAATATTAACTGTATGTAATGTTTCACTAATACTAGGTGTTTAATGTTATAGAAGATTTCATTGAAATTAAAATTATTTAAAATAAAAATATTTCTTAAAATTAAATAATACTACATTTTACATCCCCTAAAATGAATTTAGGACATCAAAATTCTATTCCAAGGATACAAAAAATGACAATACTTTTCTTATTCACGCCATTTGGTTCTGATGTAGCTTCCACATGTTTGGGGTTTCTACCAACCAAACATTTATAATGTGAGTGGTCTTCTTTCGTAGAATAGTCTCTATATTCTACAATGTCTCTTTATTTTTTTTATTATGAATGATCATGATCTATATTTTTTATCATTGATTTCATTTCATGTGAAGGACTTTTTATTTACTTCCTCAGTATTGATACATATAACACATCATAGACTTGAGATCGGTTTGGTAGAAGCACTGACTGACAAGAAAACATCCACACTCAATTGGGAATCTCAAAAAATGAAAATATTATTATGGATATGTATTCCATTCTTCATCATTCTCATAGCCTTCATTCATGTAGAAATTTAAGGAAAAATATTCTCACCAACTTCAATCTACATATCATGATGATGATTTTGAACATAAATTTTCACCCATCTCTTAGATGAGATATTGTTCTATTGAAAGGATCTACTAAAATCTCCAATTTCTTTAGATACCTGAGGTACCAGTAAATTTACATATCTATATACATCCCATCATGTTGATGGTCTACATATAATTCTATATAGGAATTCATGATTATCCCTAATAACAGTTTAATTAAATCTATTATGATATAAAAAATTAACAATAAGGACGTGTGGATCCCAAACACCATTAAAATCCATTTTAATTCATAGACATATCAAATAATGTATTAAGTGTTCTTCCATACTGAAAAACACTCTATGGATGATACACAATGCATAAATGGATATCTATATCCATATATTTTTAGAGACGTCTCTAGAACACTGAGTTGACCCTCAAATCTTTATTAGACACAATATAATTCGAAAATCCATTAAAAATTTCCACAATATGTACATTCTAAAAATATGATCTACAATTATATCATATCATATAGTGATGATGATGGATGAATTTATAAGGAGATCTAGTACAAACCATATATTAATGTCAACTTTAATCTTTTTGGGGATTCAAATGAAAAAATCCAAAGAGACATTTTACCATTTACATTATAGTATTAGTAATGATTATACAATATACATAAACATTTTTTCAAACCCTTAAATTCATGAAATTCCATGTTATAAGATTAAAACCCAGAAATATATATCTTTATTTCATCACATTAAAAAAATTATTTAATCTCAATACACATCATCATACTTCTATGATGAATAGATAATGAAGAACTATGATCCACCAATAATAACTCTTTATTCATATCTGGAATGTAGGGAACACAATAATGGAACATTATCCAAATAATTCCATCATAATCATGGATTCACTCAATAAATATTTTGACTTTATTCTACAAATACTAATCTTCATTTTATACCTATTTTATAATGACCTTCCAGTTATCATTGGATTGAGAGTACAACGAGTCATTACTAGTCCTTAAGTGACATCCCCAAGATGCCAATGGCTTGAAATAAATGATGAAGGGTTTCAAATACAAGTTGAGGGATGATTTACCAATTATTAAATAACCCATAAACCATCCAGGCCTAACCTAACATTCACAATATGATGCATGAACAAATTAATGACAACAAAACAACTTTATTTATTCAAAACCACATCAAGTACACAACAGTGGAAAACCAAACCAAGCATAGAAGTAAACAGCGATAGAACAACACAAGACCATCAATAAAACACTAAACACCATGATCCACAATCTCCAAGCTCTAAAAAAGCTCCCAAGTATCACCACAAGCCTCTAGGAATAATATTCTTTACCTTTACCTGTATCCAAGAACATGGCATCTGAAAAAGAACCAATGTGCCAACACAAGGGTGAGTAGAAAACTCAGTAGGTTTCCCCAATTACTTCTCCACTCATGACAATATGATATAAGAGTTAACAACATTTATATAAAAACAATTTATATAAATAATTTTCTAAAAAGTACTCTATAACTAAATATAAAAAAGTTTTCAAACCCATTCACAACCAATGGAATTCCAAGAGCTATTTAAACCAATTTTCCTGTAGGTTATTTACCAGAAAAATAACCAAAACAGCTTTAAAACCATTTCACAAACATTCCTTTTTGACATTCCCAACCATTCCACAAACCCATGAAACCAACCATATATACTACCTATAATAGGGGAGAATCCCTAAACATTATCCATCCCAACCATGATGGGGGAGACATCTTACCCTTATCCAACCAAAATGCACACAAATTCTTGACAGGGTGAGACCTAACCCTTATCTATCCTAACACTAATGGGGAGACCCCTAAACATTATCTGTCTCGAATGAAATATTAATGTTTTATAGGGGTGATACCAAACACTTATCCATACCAAAATTGATGGGGGAGACCCCTAACCCTTATCCGTCCTATATACCCTTCAACACACACATCCATCATGTCAACTACCATGTGTGTTAAACCAATTCAATCCATTTCAATAAAACTGACTTTTTATTGAAAAACAATTCCATAAAAGTCATTTCAATCTCACAAAATTACAATAAAATTCAGTTTTTATTGAAAACCGATTTTTCAACAAACCATTAATGATTTATGAAAATCTATAATTTAAAATCAACATTTTAAATTCAAGAAGATTATTCACTTTGCACAACAATTCACCAAGATTTCACAATTTCATCAAAACCATAATTCATCCCTAATGAAAATTTATTCCATGCTTTTAAAAATCAAATCAATTCAAAAAAACTTATTTGAAACCACGCCAATCAATTATAACACGAGGAGTCAAGGTTGAAGCCACCTACCTCAAAGGTTTTGACGAAAACCGCAACAGTCGAAGAACGCTCATGAAACCCAGGTCGATTCTCCAATACCTGCCTTAGATATCTTCTTAAAGAAATATCAAGACCAAATATAATCATATATTTCATCCACACACATAGATCTACCCATAAATGGCATATATATGATAAACTCAGAGAAGAGGAGAAGCAGATCTAAGTAGATCTATGAAACCGATCAAGAACGATGAATAACAATCACATACCTCAAGAATCCATCTTCAATTCTCCAAGAGAAGCCTCCAGATTGCCTCCGGAATGATGGGAAAACCATTTATTTCATTAGGAGAATCAGAAACTCAACTTACGGATTCATAGAAGCTTAAAAAAGTCACTTAGAGGAAAAAACGAGTGAGATCCACTTTTATAGGATCTCAGTTAAGTGGCCACACGGTTTGCTCGCATGGTTTGACAAATCGTGTGTTAACCGTGCGTTAGCCACTACATTGAGAGACACTACACGCATATTTTTCCACATGGTTTGAAAAACCATGTGTCGCCCGTGGGGAATCTACTTCCTCAAGGGCCAACTACGCACAGTTTGGCCGCACGATTTAGGCAACTCATGTGCTTCCCGTGCGGCTTCCTCTTCGCCTCAAAACATCATTCAGAGTTCTCTTGACTCTCTGATTCATCACCCTTAACATTAAAACCACTAAAAGCATCAAGAAAGTGGTAAATAATAGAAAAGGGGGTGCTTAATTGTCCCAACCATTGGTCATTCCATCCCATGAAAGTAGAAAACCTTCACCCAACTGAAAGAGTTTCACCCACTGCTCCTTCATTTTCTTTTCACATTCCCAAGACTCTTCCTAAATCTGACCATACTGCCATAAAACCCACACTAGACCAAAGCTTTTTCCCCAAAATACGATTTATTTCCTATCTATAGTCTATAACGGTATATGTATCAATGAAGCATCTGGATCTATGTCAACCTGATCCAATCTGATCACATGGTCAGGATCGGGCTGATACATTTTCAACTGAGATACATGGAACACATTATGCACCAAACTGAACCATGGTGTTAATTCCAACTGATATTCCACCTCTCCGACTCATTCTAGTATCTCAAAAAGGATAATGTATCTAGGAGATAACTTTCCTTGCTTCACAAAACGATTATGTCCAAGCCTTGTAGAGATCCTTAAGAAGACATGATCACGCACAATGAAGTACAACGGCCGTTGACTATGAACTGCAGAAGATTGATGATGAATCTGAGCTATCACAATCCTATTTTTATCAACTGGATCTTTTTTGTTGTCTCATGGACCCATCTTGGTCCGACTAGTGAAGTTTCACCAGTTTCCACTCAGCATAGTGGAGAATGATAAGGACGCCCATACAATGCTTCAAACGGTGCCATGCATATCGAGGATTGATAGTTGATATTGTATGAGAACTCCACTAAGGGTATATTTTCCTACCATGAACCACCAAAATCCATTACACAAGCCTGTAACATATCTTCCAAGGTTTGTATCATCTGCTCGGATTGCACATCTGTCTTGGGATGATACGCCATGCTCATAGTAAATCGAGTTCCAAGGGATTGCAGTAATGATTTCAAAAAACGATATGTGAACCTCAGGTCTCTATTTGATACTATAGACACCAGTACACCATTCCTCTCTACCACTTCATGGATATATATTTTTGAAATATCATCAACTGTATGGGTTCTATGAATAGGGATGAAATAGGTTGACTTGGTTAGACGATCCACTATCACCCAAAGGGCATCGTGTTTCCGCACCGTTCTTGGAAGACCTATATAAAAATCTATTTCTATATGATCCCATTTCCACAGTGGTATAGGTAAAGATTTTAACATACCATCTGGTCTCTGATTCTCTGGTTCAACATGATGAGAAGTTAAGCACTGTGAGGAAAACTCAGCCTCCTTCTTTTTCATGTCGCTCCACAAAAATTGCTCCTTCAATGACTTATACATCTTATATGTACCTAGATGTATATCCCATCATGAATGGTGGAAAGCATGAAGGAGTTGTTCATGGAATACAATTGGTACAACCATCTGATCTCTAAAAAAATGAACCCCCATCAAGTTTCCATCCATCAATGGTCTCCCCACCATTGGGTTTTGAAATTATAAATAGACATTGTGCATCATATGTTTGTGATTCTATAATCATATTTAATAAATTAGGAACAAGTTTAGATGAAAATAAAACAACAACATCAATTCAGTCTTCACATTCCATATACATGTCGGCTAAGACCGACATCAACTACCATTCATCTGAAACTTCTTTCACCAATTGAGCATATGACTTTCTACTCAATGAATCTGCCACAAAATTCCATTTTCCCGGTGTTTACATCAAGTCAATGTTAAACATCTGGAGATACTCCCTCCCTCTCCTCTTCCTTAGATTCAAATCTTGCACTGAGAAAATGTGTTTCAAGCATTTGTGATCTCTAAACACAGTAAATTTCTCACCAAAGATTAATGTATCCAGGTTTTCAAAGCATGGATGACTGTAGATAACTCCAAATCATGTTTTGGGTATTTCTTCTCATGCACCCTCAACCGCCTTGAACCATAAGCAACCACATGATCTCTTTTCATGAGAAAACAATCCAGCCCTGAACCTAAATCATCACAATACACTACATACCCATGTCATCATTCTGGAAAGATCAAGATAGGTGTCGATGTATTCCAATCATTTAGTTCTTGGAAAGACTTCTGACATTCTAATATCCATTGGAATGGAGCATTCTTCTTTTTCAGAGTTGTCATTGATGAATCTAGTCAATCTAAATCATGCACAAAAGCATCGGTAGTAACCAGCTTGACCAAGAAAACTACATATTTCAAACACATTCTTTAGTGGTTGCTACGAGATAACTACTTCAATCATTTCAGGATCAATAGAAATGCCTTTCGTAGAAATGACATGGCCAACGAAATGTACTTCTTATATCCAAAAATAAAATTTTGATAATTTGGGATACAAATGATGATCTCTCAATATTTGAAACATTGTTTCCAGGTGCACCACATGATCAGCCCTTGTCTTTGATAGACCAAAATATCGGCGATAAAAACCAAAAAAAATCCAGATATCATTGAAATATTTGATTCATCAAATCCATGAAGGCCACTGTTGAATTCGTTAGACCAAAATGCATGACTACATATTTGTAGTGGACATATCTACTTCTGAAATCTTCCTTTGGAATACCCTCCATCTAAACTCGCAATTATTGATATTCTGATCGCAAGTCAATCTTGGAGAACGACTGAGCTCCCCTTAATTGATCGAATAGATCATCAATCCATGGATTTAGATATCGATTCATTATCCTAACTTGGTTAAGCATACGATAATCAACACAGAGCCGAAGAGTTCCATCTTCCTTATTCACAAACAACACTGGTGCTTCCCTGAATGTCAGTTCCCACCATTCCTAACAATGTGCACTTTGATCCTTGCAATGGAATGGTACATAGGAAGGCTCTCTATGGTTCATTCCCAACACCTATTTGTCCCGACCATATTCACATAGGTTTTCCATCTCATTACGATCTATGTGGACTTAAACCATTTCCATGGGATGGTATATAGGATGAATCCTTGAGGTACAATCCCAGCACCCATTGGTCATGACTATCTTCACGTCGGTTCACAAACTCATTCCAAACCACGTGGAATTTGATCCTTTCCAAGGCACAGTCCGCAATAAGCCTCTCTGAGGCTCAAGCCCAAAATCCATTGGTTCTGAACCCCTCCATGTCAGTTCCCACCATTCCAAACAATGTGTATTTTGATCCTTCCCATGTCATGGAATGTAGGAAGCCTCCCTGAGGTTCAATCCAAACAATAATTAGTCCCAGAAATCTTTAGTTCGGTTCGCCGACCCATTCAGAACTATGTAGAATTTGACCCTTGCCAAGGAATGGTACGTAGGAAGCCTCAATGAGGTTCAATAACATCACCTACTGGTCCTGATCACTTCATGATGGTCCACCCATGTCTTTCTTGACATTAAAATGTAATCCCCTTTTGTACTACATGATACTAAACTATCCCTCGTCCAATGGTATGCCATTTTCAATCCCCAACCAAGAGTATGTCATTGTGGTCCACGTCCAGCGATAAGACATTGAGATATGCGATCAATGGTAAGATGTTGTCATCCCTTGGTTGGGACCTATATATTTGGTCCACCATAGTGGCATCAGACAAACATTGGGATGCTAACCATGTGTAAGCCCTGGTAAATCATCGGGTTGATGTCCTCTATGCACACATCGATCCTATACCCTATCTTAAACTACGTATAATTTAATTCCTTACCACAGGGATACATAAGTGGTCACTTTGAGGATCAATCCCATCATCTATGACACCCACAAGTAGACACCATATAATTAACAATCCACTTTAGTTAACCATCTATTATTCATATTGATTCTTACCCAGGCCACCACATCTCGGTGAGATCATGTCAAATCACCACCTAGAAGTAGTGTTTCCTCCAGTGGTTGCACCCATGTAATCCTCTCTAGCCAGTGTTCTGATTATTCCAATCCATCTCGCAAGACATTAAATCTATGTTATACAATGTGATTAAAATTGGAAGGTGATAAAAACCATAGATACATTCCCATGGAATATAATTCCCTGCATTTGACTTGGTATTCCTCAAGCTTCCATGCCCTTGAGATGAACTATAATAAGGGAATGAAACCCAGAAACACTAGTTTTATGGTGTCCATACATTCCATTGATGTCCAACATGACTACTCCCCTGACCAAAGGTTGCTTCACCGGCTAGACCCCTTGTAATGTCCCGACAGAAGCAATGTAATTTACCAGAATTCAAGAAGAAAAGGCACTAGAAAGATATTCACAAAAAAAATTTAATATATAAGAGAGACTCATACTAAGAGATGATTTCTGAGGAGGAATGCATATACGAAAAAAATGATATCCCATCATCTGGTTTCGATCATGGTAAAAACATCCCTGATTAAGAGAAGGATGCCACCCACATTTGGAAAGCGCTAATGTGGGGAAACAACAAGTATGTCCTTGTCATCCTCAAGAAGACAGATATGTACGCCCTGGAAAAAGCGTCGAAAATAGAAATGGTGAACCCGATATGAAGTTATTCTTCTCAATGAGGAGATTAATAGTGTTCGAGGAAATGGTATACTAGCGTGTCCTCAGATCTAGTATTCTTATGTTGGGTCCCGCCAAGAAAATAGTGGACCTAGTGTGAGACTCACTAGAAGTCGAGGCATTCAAATCATTGGAAATCTCGATTTTTGATGTTGTCAGTAGGGATCCTTCCTACCTTCCAAGGAAGATGGAATGGCGCTAGGTCACTGGAAGTTGATTTCTTTGTTTTAGCACTAATGGTTCAATCTCCCTACTTTTCAAGAACCAAGCTACTGCATCAGGAATCTGATCGCCAACCAACCACCAACATAGGGGCAAGGGAGATGTCAACCCAGCAACCTCGCGTGGCTCTTCCGCTTCTGCAATGACCTCCATAACCACAGTAGTTGGGCACCCACGCCCCGTCTCTAATACTAAATTCATTCAATGAAGGGTAATAAATGACCTCATACGCTGATACAAGAAGGATGGGATTATCCCAACTCAGGATATGGACCTCTAGGATTTAGAGGCATCTGTGCCTCATTTCCACTGTCACCACCATGGATCTTAGTGGGTGCGACTACTCCCCACTCCGACAAACAACCGTTTCGGGAACCTCTACCTAGAACATTTTGATGATTCCATCTCCTATGCTGATGAGTTTGGGGTTTTCTATTCCAGACCGGCTAGGATCCTGTTTCAGGGGATCCCAAGAAGGGCTCCTACTAGGCCACGCCAACACCGCCACCTAGTCCCATGGGATTAAGAGTAGGTAATCCATGCACCTACATTATCATCCCCAGTTCGGCTGACCCAATTCCAGATTCAAGAATATGTCAAGGAGGAAGCCCACCAAGGGGCTTCAACATCCACAACTAATGTGGCCCGCAATACTACCAACGGGTATCATCAGACCCATATGTATGCTGGTCGGGGGGAATTATATACCCAACCTGGATCGAGTCCCCAACTACCCCACAAGCAGGCTTGGTCAACTCTCCTGGTTGTCAGCAAAGGGAGAACTTTCTGTTGACAACCTGAGGCAATGACACCCTGTATAGAGGTCCTCCCCGTACCACCACCATAGTGAACACAGGTACTCCCGAATTCCATGCTCAGCAGTGAGATCCACCCCATGCAACCTTTAATATGAATGAGGTTCCTCCGCATGATAGTGAAACACAGTATGAAAGCCTCCCCCATTCTCATTACATAGGTTATGGAGTTATTCCTTCTTTCGTAGGCCACCAGTGTGGGGATATTACACATCCGGTAAATCTAAAGCATGGGGTCCCACCATATATCCTTACAGAAGATGGAGAAGGTCCTCCTCGCCTCAGTATTCAGTGGAGTGAAGGTCATCTTCACTCCAGAAGCACCCATCATGGAGGTCCTACCTGTGTTTGGATTGACTTTTATGAGGGCCCTCCTCATTCTAATGCTGTCAGGGTAAACAGGCATGGAGGTCCTAGACATGATGCTATCAACTTCAGCAGAGGTCCTATATTCTAGTGCACTTCCCATGGGGATTCCCTCAACACATCAATCATTATATATGATGGTCATCCATGTGTTCGCATTAATATCTATCCAGGTGCTCCTCTCACCCCAACCCACTCTGGAAGAAATGCACTCCACCCTAGCACCAGTATAGACAATGGTGCTCCTCGTGATGGAAATCTACCCTATCCTGACAAACCATCCCAGGAAGGAGGGAAGGCCATCACCACCATAAAAATAATGATTAGAAAATAAATACTGAGGTCAAACGATTATTCTTTTCAATTTCTGAGGCGGAATATGACTCAGTGATGGAACCCTCACCTAGATCCTCTGTGTCAAGGGTCGATGCAAGAATGAGGGGCATCAACGTCATACTTCCAAAATGAGAGGTACATCATATTACCACATATCTCTATAGGTATCTCCAAGAGGACGAAAATTTGGAAACACCATAGGTTCCTGCTATGAAATCCCCACCATCATCACCAGAAGCTCAATTTACCTCAAGTTGATATCATGGAGAGAAATTCTAGGGACCAATGGAGGATGAGCAACAGTGTGGTCCATTTCCCATAGTAGTAGTCCCTACATCATAAATTGCAGATTTCAGCCCATTTTACAGTGATATGGTGGCTATTTCAAACACTCTTCAGAGGATAGCTCGAGTTGTGGTGATTTTTCAGATCGCTCACTATATTCTAAGTTGGCCAGCCAACCATCCTAGCGGTCTGCCTCTGTATTGCTATTGGTTTCCCATACGCCTCTGGTTGACGAGTGGGGATGTTAAAGACCAAAACCCAAATTTGGAAAAATGAATTTGTGGGATATTCTCACAGCAGACTATTTCCCGGATATGTTTTGGCTAATTGTATAATAGAATTTTAGTCCTCTGAAATCGCTCACCTAGGAAGAGGATGAGTGTCTTCACCAGACTGTCTAGGAGACTATTTCACATCATTGTCATCAATGAGTGTCCTACCCCATGAATCAGATGCTCTTCAAAGACATCATCGAACAATTTAGTTTGGTGGATTTTGCTGCACTACCAATGGCCCAAATCCCTGTGTCAAAAAGTTTCCATACGACCCTCCAAAAACGATGCATCTAGAGAATTAACATGCTCCCCATGATAATCAAGAAGGCTTCTCCCCATGTGAAAATATATGGTTGCGGATGTATGTGGCCCGACATTTCAGTTCCATCTGGAACCTACCAAATTTTTCGGGTGACATTGAGGATAAGCCTCTAAGAAGGTTCGAAGTTAACATGGCTGACCTGTCGGGGGTTGAGAACATGCTCGAGCTTTTTAGAGAGGACCAACCCCTCGAGGGAGTTTCACACCTCCTGGATTTGTTGTGAAGTATTACCTATCAACAGAGGTATCTAATGTGTCTTTCAGTTCCCACTGAGGTTCTAGTCCTCATAAAAAATCCCAAAAAGGGTAAGGAGCACCTCGAAGCCGTCAAACCCACTGACCCATCTGGATTTCTGCAGAAGGTTGAATATGGGCCCGAAAAAGCCAATTTGCATTAGTAACTTGCCGAACACAAGAAGATGTTGATGGACTCATTTCTGAATGCACTACAGAGCGACGGCCAGACTATGATGATCCTTGGCCAGGGCAGTAGTGGCAGGCACAAATTCCCCTTGGTGAATTTCCTCCAAGATAAAGGAACTATCGTGCCCATGTAGACAGAGTTGAGGTTGGAACATACACCAATAGGGCATAGAATGAGTCTCCAAATCCTCCCGAGTGGTGTGACAATCCTTGGAACGCAGCTCAGGTTCCCCCAAAATCTTCAAATTTCATTCTAATAGCTGCTCCAGGAGCTTCTAGGCCTTCTTATCATTTTGAAGAACCTACCAATGCACTGGTGGTCAGAAATCCCCATCAGGACAAGAATCACCACACAGATGATCCAATGGTGGCACTAATCACATGCCTCGAATCATTAGTGACTCGATAGGTGTCAATACCTCAAGATGGTAAGCCATATCCTACATCGGGGGATAATATTATAGAACCTATGAGTTTCATAAATCACAATATTCCCCCTTCAACGGGATAGGGGACCCAGCACAGTACTTTTCCCACATTATCTCAAGTTGTGGGCCCATGATGGGAACTCCAGTGCAGTAGGATGCTTCCAATCTTCGATGATTCTCAAAAAAATTGGAGGGGACATCGTTAGTTCGGTATAACAAACTCCCCATCAGATTAGTAGCAATCCGGGAAGACCTCCTTAGGAAATTTCTCTAACAGTTCAGTTCCACCACTCAGAAGATGTGTATCACATACCACTTCAAGTGAAAGTAGTGAAACGATGAGTGTGTTGTTTACTTTTTTTCCCAATGTAAATGGATCACATACTCCCTTGACATGACACTAACTCAAAAGAAACTACTAATGATGTCCATAGAGAATTTCATGATGGATTTGGTCCACTCTTTGACCTCCCAGATCTACCCCATATGATTTTCAGACTTCCCTAATAAGGCCCAGCACCGAGAAGAAGCCTTACAGCAGGCAAACCATGCATATCCATTTCCTCATAAAATCCCTACGATAAGAGATTCTAAGGCCGAGGCCACCATAGTTTCATAAATTGAGGCCCCCAAGAAATTATATTTTTTATCAATGGAGTCGCCTTCATAGCCTTGTAGAGGCCCTCAACCTGAGTTAGAGACTCCGGACCAGCAGCGCTGACCTCAGAATCGGTAGGTTCCCACATGCAATGTGTCACCACCACCTAGGCGTGATAACCTGACTCTAACTCTTCAACGGGATCCTCCAGCCCCACATTAGGGTGAAGCTCCAAAGGCCCCATTCACAGACAAGAGGAACCAAACATACTCATTCAATGGGTATCAAGTCCCCAGTTACATCTGTAATGCCTTAGAGTAGGGGATTGTATGTTTTCCTCAGTGTAGGGGGCCAGAAGAGGCAAACCTCACAGATCACCCTAATTACTTCCCCAAAAACCAGATATGGGTGCACACCCTCAAAGAGTTCTATGTGTTTAAATACTAGATTCAAGAGCAGGTGGAAAATAACATAGGCTAGTTAGGCACAACTCTATCATGGGTGGCATGTGTCTTCATGAAGCCAAAAGGAAGCAGTGACAACGAAGGATAGTGGAATTTGGTTTCTAACCACAGGTCTGAGAAGTAAAACGTTTTGATGGCTCATATAACAGTCATGCGTTCCCATGGTGTTATCTGTTAACAATTGAATCTGCCAGTTCCTTTAGAAACAGCAGCTACTACTTCTGTATTGTCATCTCATCTTTCCCCTACATGGAATAGAAAACACATGCTACGTAAGGGAAAAGAATCCCCCTTCAAATTTCATCGTCATCATGTACTCTCAACAAATCCATTCCCTCGAAGATGTAAATTCCACACAGAATCTGTCTCGTAGTTGATTAATCTTTAGTCGATATTAATGGTGATTCCATTATTAATATCATAGTTCTGGTGAACCCCTAAATGATTCCTAATGATGAGAAGTGATAGGATAATCCTCCCAATTTCCCCAACCATTTCCAGCATTGAAGGAGCCATGGATATATTGGCCATCAGAGTGCCTTGGTCAGCACTTCCAGCCAGGCTGTTCATGCTTCCAACACCAAACTGAATACCCAATGTAGAGATTAGTATGTGCAACCATCTCATCTAATGTCAGAAGTCCTTCCTCCTTCCTTGTTCATGTTGTTGTATTAGGTGTAGCAACCTCGAACACTTCATGATCAGCCACTCTTTTCAATAGACATGTCTCATTCATTGATCCCTCGTTCGATAGTCTCTTTGTATGCCTCAACTAGTGAGAAATGAGATATTCCTTGCCCCAGTCAGCTGCTAGTTTAGTTGGTAGGGCCCAACATACCTCCTGTCATATATCAACCTCTTGTAAGTATAATTTCATTCCCAGAAAATAAGTAGTATGTCGTCAATCATGTTGTTAGAATTCCAAAAAAGTGTTCTATTCTTGTGTCCCTTCCCCTGTCATTGAATATGCGCGAGGCCCTCACCGAGGCTTTAAAAATCCCCATCCAGTTTGAGACGGAGGTAGAAACCAAAAAATCCTTTCATGATATGGTGATCGAGCATGCTGAATGCCAAAAAAATCATCTCGTTTTATGGGGATGATGAAGTCTCTCACAAACAAAAACACATTCTCCCACTGTATATCACTCGCCAGTTTAATGGAATAGTGGTTCACTACGGTCCTGTGGACACAGGATCTAGGATCAACAGAATTCGAAATCAGTCACTGCAAAAACTGGGGTTTTTCGTGGATGATCTAAGTCCCTATGACCTAAGAATCCATGGTTATGATATGATGAAACAGACACCAGTCAGCAGGATTCGCTTGAAGACCCAGTTCGGTGGCATAGTTTCTAGCACCGATTTTAAGGTTGTCTCCTAGGACACCACCTAAAATGCATTGATGGGTAGACCATAGCTCCACCTGCATGGGGAGGTTCCTTCATCATATCCATAGTTCCTCAATTTCTCCCTTAATGTTCAAGTGGGAATACTTCAAGGTGACACTTATCCCTTTGCCACTTGTGAAGTTGACTATCTGTATTCTGACTATTACATGAGAAAAAACAAGGAGATTCATGTTAACGAGTTTGAGCATGCAACGACCGCGACCGACCTGTGGATAGATCTAGATGATTCCAACAATTTTCCAATCCACTAGTAGGAGGATAATACCCCTGACATGGGACAATGCTTCGTTGTTTCTAGAACTAGGGGTAAACAAATTTCTTAGTCTATATGATTTCGTAAGATCACCTCATACTCCTAAAAAAATCAATATCATGTGATCCCAGAGCCTCCAACTCCCATAAGGTATCGGGATGTCCTCCCCATGGCAATGAAAATAAATCATACATGAAAGTCTCATCGGGTTGGAATTGACTGGATCATGTGGATGCGACATTATTGATTGGATATCATCTAGAGTGGTTCCTTGGTATGAAGACTATATGGGATCGGATCTATAACCTTCATCACTAGGGTTTCGGCTGCACAAGGGCTCCCCAACGTAGTGTCCATTGCCGCTCTGGATGGTACCAACCTCCCATCAAGACATGTCGACTCAGAGTAGACTCCTCCAACCATGGATCCCTTATCCATATGTGATGTAGAGGATATAGAGGATTCTACCCCCACCTTTGAAGGGGGTGTCTCTACCAGATTCATTGAATTGGTACTGGTGAACCTTGGTAGTGAGGCAGACCCGAAACCCACACTAATCAGTCCAATTATGCCTCTCGAGGAGCAATAATAGTACATAGACATCCATAAACAACACTGTGATGTATTTTCTTGGAGTTATGATAAGATTACTGGAATAGATACTCAGGTGTTAGTCCACCGCCTCAGTCTCATGAAAAATCATCACATGTTCAAGCACCCCCAGAAAGATACACCCTTCTAACAGTTCCATGATTAAGGTAGGTGTTGATAATCTCATCATATCCAATTTCGTTTAAGAGGTCCAATACCCCAAATGGTTAGCCAAAATTGAGCCAATAAGGAAGAATAACAAACAGATCAAATTCAACATTGACATTCGGGATCTCATATGTCACTAACTGAAGGATTCCATTTACTCTTCATGGGATGTAATTGTTGTATGAAACTACAAATAGGTTCCAAGCTATCTCTTTCATGGTGGGGTACCCTTAGTATAATGATATCTCAATGGCTCCTAAGGATGAGGTGTCTACAACCTTCAGGGAATCACAGAGTACTTTCTATTACCAATTAATTCCCTTCGTTCTAAATAATGAAGGTGCCACCTATCAATGGGATACACAACACATATTTAATCCGATCCTCACAATGTTGTTGGAATGCTATGTGGATGATCTAGTAGTCAAATCTCTCCAACATTAGGATCATCTCAAATTCCAAGAGAAAGTGTTCGGCTTCCTCCGTTCCCACCACCTGAAGATAAATCAACTGAAGTGTGCCTTCGGATTCTCTTCTGGAATGTTTCTCAGCACCATTGTCTAATACGGGGGGCATCAATATCAACCAAGAGAAGATTAAGTCCATAAACCAGATGTCTCCCCTTAGAAAAAATAGGGAGCATCGAGGTTTCCATGTCCACTTGGCCTACAAAAACTGATTCATCGCGAATATGGCCTGAAAGTGTAATCCCTTTTCACAGATCACGAAGAAAGGAACTGTCTACGAGTGGGTTGAAAATGTCCAACTACCTTCAAGGAAATCATGCAGTATCTGCTCCAGCCTCCAGTCTTAATGTCACCTATATCTAGAAAGTTGTCAGTCTTTACATGACTGCCCTAGAATGATCTTGTGGAACACTTCATTCCAAGAGGAACAATGATGTAAAATATAATAGTCTTTACTACCTCAACCACACACTCCTTAATACGATGACCTGATACTCCCCTATCAAGAAGAGTAGTCTTGCACTGGTATTTGCAGTACATAAATTGTGACATTACTTGCAAAAACATGAGGTACAACTCGTGATAGAGTATATCCACATAAGTACATCCTAAACTTCCTGATTTTGACAAGTTGTCTAACTCAGTGGGAAGTGATTATCTAACAGCTCAACATCATGTTTGTTCCTCAAAATGCTATTAAAGAGGAATTGTTGGCAGCCTTCCTTACCACCCATCCGACTCTAGTTGACCAGTCCTGGGATCTCAATTTTCCCTAGGAATTGATTATATCTGTAGACCGAGCCATCCCATGGTGGAAAATTCACATTGATGGTGCTACCCATAGCTTCACCAGCAGAAGGCTTAATGACCCCATGCTCAACAGAGTAGGCTTGTGTATTGTCTTCATTACCCTAGAACAATCCATTCTGTCATATTCATTCACATTTTCATGAGGTTTCCCTATCAATGAAAAAGAGTATCAGTCTCTCATTACTGTCCTTGAGCTAGCACTAGATATTTTCATCCCCCGTTCTCATGAGAAAGGGACTCCAAACAAGTCATCAAGTAGATCAATAGTGACTATATCATCAGAAAGCCAGAGCTCGTACAATTTTCTAAACACAACCTCCAGCTAATGGACAAGTTCCCATCTCGAATAGAAGTAACTCACTTCCCTCAATCTCAGAATAGTAGAGCTGACACCGAGGCCAACATAGCTGCATCACATACATGGCCAAAATAGAATGATCCGCTTATCCACGGGTCACACCGGAGAGTCATTTCTCACGTCACTCCATATGAAAGTGATATCTCATTGTTAAGTCATCGTATCACTGACGTCTCCACATCACGACCCCCAGATCCCTCGGATGCAGTGATTTATGTGAATCCTGACTAGAGAACCCCCATTGTCGTGTTCCTCGAAAACAGTAATATCTCGATCGATCGGGATGAGCGTGAGAAAATTCAATGTCACACATTATAGTTTACCCTCTGGGATAGTCCTAATTGTGGGAAGTTTATTTGCAATCATAGGTTTGATGGCGTTCTCCTCCATTGAATTCAAGGAGTATATTTTTCCCAAGTCATGTAGGAGGTTCATGCTGGTTCTTGTAGGTCTCATCAGACTTGGTCGAAACGATCTCACCAGATCCGGAGACTGGGATATTTTTTTCCCCCATTGTCCATGAATGCATCGTGTTCACCAAAAGGTGTCATGCATGCCATGTTCATGCCCACATTATGCATAGGCCATCAGAGCCTCCCCACACTACAAATTAATCTTGGCTATTTGTTGAATGGGTACTCAATGTTGGGGACCATATCCACCAGTGTGAGGTCGCCAAGGAAGGTTCATCCTGATCTATACAGATTTCTTCTCTTTGTGGGAAGAGTAAGTTCCATTCAAGGAGGTCAAGTCATGTTCCATCATTTAAATTTTGAGCTCCAACATCATTTACTGATTTGGAGTCCCTCATGACATCCTCACTGATAACAGAACGAACATCTAGGCAGTTGAGCTGAAGAAAATGTACGCTAAGTACAACATCCATTCTAACAATACCTCATGTTATCTTGTGCAATTAAATGGATAGATCATGTCATTAAACAAAACCCTCTCTAACAGTATGTAGAAAATGGTGTGTCACAATAAGAAGATTTGGCCAGAAAATCTCCCCAATGCCCTCTTGCTTTATCAGACGACGACTCGTAATTCCACCCAGGAGACCCCATATTCACGGTTGTATGAAAAGGAGGTCATCCTTCCCTTCAAGATTCAGTTTCCCTCATTGTGCACTACTGTATATGATCAGAAAGTAGCAGATAAAGTAGCAGAAATCTTTTTTTCTGAGTTGAAAGCACTCAGCGAGAATAGACTATGTGTCCTTCACAATATGGAAAGGAATTAGAACAATATAACTAGATCTTTCAACAAGAAAGTTTTCCTTGAACCCTTATTTCAAGGACACGTGGTATTGGCCCGGAGAACACCAACGATACATGTAAGGAAACCACCCATGTTAGATCATAATTAGAAGGACCATATATTTTCACAAGGTTTACACCAATGGTTCATACTTCTGGGTTACCATAGATGATGTGTGTATAACTCTTCCCACAAATGCTATTTTCCTCAAGAAATACATTTCCTAAGTTTTATGGTCCTACACGACTTTATATATTGTGTCCTACACAACCGTAAAATGTCGAGTCCATCATCAAATTATATTATTGGGTTCTACATGACATTAAACGGTTGGGTCCTACATGACCTTAAACTGTTGGGCCCTACATGCCCTTAAACTGTCTGGTCCTAGATGACCTTAAACTGTAAAATGGTCAACATGTTGTTAAACAGTATTGTGCCTCGCATGATGTTAAACATCACATTGTCCCACATGACATTAAACTGTTTATCTTCCCACAGGACATTATATTCTGTGTCTCCCTATGAGATATTAAACCATAAAAACTATATACGTCTAGATTCCCATCCCCATCATATACATAAGAATTCTCAAATGCTTCTTCTTGAATCCACCTCTAGAGTCCTCTTTGACTATCCCCTGGGTATAGTTATCTTGTAGGATCCTATATGGTGTCTTGTGGGATTCTTTAGCACTAATCATGTTAGGATTACAATTATTTCACCATGTGCCATCCCTTATTATTCTCTCTCAACACATCCACATTGCACAATGCTAAACAAAATGGCCTTCAGATCTACATATGGATTGATTTCCATCCTTATGGGATACATAGGTACACCTGGATATTTTTCCCATAGGACCTATCCCAATCTTTGGGACCTACCATTGGGTCAAAGCACATGGTATGGTGGTGGATGTTTTACTCATCCACGTTGTGTTCATCTTGACAATATCGTTTATCCCTAATCCCTGAAAACCACCACCTCTTCTAATGTCCAGCTTTACTTTATGTTGCATGGGAACATTTATGCTCTACATGATCCATAATTAGGGTTTCCATTAAATTTCATGTCTGAACGGGACCCTGAATTGTAGGGATACATAGCCTAAGGGATATCCTATCATTTCAGGACAACACCCTCGAGGACCATGAATGAAAAATTTATTTGAGTCCCATATTGTGAATATTTGCTGTAGTCAATGATCATTTGTTATTCCCATTTTAAGTCACACAATGTGGATTTTTTGTTTCAAATTTTGTCAATTGCTATCCTTTTTCGTTTTCAACACACCCTTATGTCCTAAAAATGGAGTGTAGTGGCACATTCTACCCTGTTGTCTCTTCAATCGTCGGTCTGCATTGGGCAGGTGTGTGATTCTAGCTATCAGACACTTATATAGTGGGAAGAGACTAGTACTACTCCTTTTTCACACAATCATCATTGTTCATGTTTTATTAGGAGATGAAGTAATGATATACTCATACGAGAGGTCTTGTGGCTACAGTTGGACAGGACACCCAGCCTCAGATCCCTTGATCCATTCGGCCCCTCATCCTGAGTTCTCATTTTGGATTGTGCGATGTGGTATAGACTAACTTTTGTATTCTGATTGGGCTATTTTCCCACACCACATGTATCCCCATGAGACATCCCTCTATCGCTTATCATCATATTTTAAAACATAGGCCTCTCCATTCTTTGCGAGCCCCATCATTTGGGTTTCCATCATCTTCTATATCCAAAATGACCCCCGAATGGCACGAATGCTCGGCCTAAGGGATCTCCTTCCATTACAGTCCAGCATCCTTTAGGCTTTAAAGTGAAAAATTAATAAAAGTATTGTATTGTAAATGCAGTCAACAATTAACACTCAATGTTTCCCCCATCCTCCGGTCACAAAAATATAGATACTTTTTTACAATCATGGTCAACAGTTATCCTCTATCATCATTTCCATTTCATGGTCTTCCAAAGGCAAGAATATTCTCCTTATCCACTCAATTGTTGCATGCATATGACATTAAACTATGAATCTATGGTCTGAGTCATACGACCTTAAATTAAGAGAACCACCATCCATGTAGAATGATGATAAACTACACAACATCTTTATCTATAACAATGTGTTTCTTTATTCCCATCCTTATGGGATACATATGACTGCATGATTGTTTATTGTTGGGGTCCATCTCCATCTGTTAGAAAACTCCTTTTCATTATGTCCTCTTAGCCTGAGTCCTTCCAAATGAGGGTTACACTGTGTGTTATGGGATTTTGTCCCCATTCACGTCGAGTTGAGAGAAACCACACCACATACCTCTCTCTCTCTGGAGCACCTTTTTCTCACTTTTCCTACACTCATCTTTTCTAATAAGATTATCTTATGTCGAGTCCATTGACCCTCTTTTTTGATTCGACAATGTTTCCAGGAGTACTCTGGTTTAGAGCCTGGCGTGTCAGATTATACATGGACATGATTTCACCCATTTTTCAAGATTTGTGTTCCACTTCATTTGGGATTTCATTATCTTTCACATCCGAAGGGACCCCCACGTGGCATGGATGCTCGGCCCAAGGGATCTCCAACCATTATGGGCCAACATTCTATATGGTTTCAAAAAAAAATTATACATGTCCCTCATTACTAATATGGTTAGTGGTTGATGCTCATTTGTTGTTCCCATTTCAGGTCGCAAAATATATTTAATGTTTTTCAAACATGTTCAATAGTTATTCTCCATAGTCAAGCCAATCCTAAAAATCCATAAATTTCGGTTTCATGATTCACATCATTTTCCACCCCATTATGTCCAAGTGGAATTTCTAATCTCTTGGTATTGTCCATTAGTGATAATTTTCACGTTAGTTGTACAAAGTTGTGGTAAGGCACTATTCAGGGCCCCGCACCAACTTCCCCTTAATGTGTATTCCATGTGTTTCAATGACCACTTACACCCTTTTTTCCCACATTGAGTTTCACTCCTATAGGATTGGGGACTTGATCGAGGTCTTCCCTCTCTTGGAAGGTTTTTTATTCTTCATTGGTTCGAGCTCTATGAGAATAATCTAAGATCACTCTTCATTTTTTTCACAAGATGTTAAACTACACGAAATCTTCCATAACTACATATGGCTTGATTACCACCCTCATGGGATACGTAGGAACACCTAGGCACCTTGTTTCTGGGACTATCCCCATGAATCATTAGTCCTATTCCCCCTCTTTTTTGGTTACATTGGCCAAAATTATGTAGCTGAAGTTTTACCCTGAACATGTTTGGGATACCCCACAATAGTGATGGGATGCATCATCTACCTCATCCGAGAAATCCTGCTTTGAATTAGGAATGATCCTTGATCAGACCGGTATGTCCACCTAATGTGTTTCCACCATAGTTGTGTAATTAAAAGAGTTTTAAACTCCATTCGAACAACTCGTCACTCCACCCTACACATATTGTGATCCTTTTATTTGGACCCTCGTCATATTTCATGTCTAGAGGAACCACCTAATAGTATGAATACTTGGACAATGGCTTGTCTACTATCTCGAGGCAACATTATAGAAGACTATTGGGCAGTATTATGAGTGAGGCCCCGTGTTTCGATCACGGTCACAGGCAGGCCCTCATTTGTTATCCAAATTTCAGACTAAAACAATAGGGATTATATGATTCAAACATGTTCAATAGTTATCCTCCATTGTCACACCACCACTAAAATATTATGATACATAGGTATCATGATTCACACATTCTACTCTCTTATGTTTGGATTAATCCCAACACCCCTGGCATTAACCCGCTCATTCACAAGAGTACATTGGGAAGGTTATAATTAGATTGTTCTAAGAGCTTCATTCTTCAGTCAGGCCTCCCCTGACTTTTCAAAATCATGGATGGGTCGTTTTTAACCTGTATTCCAGAAACATGGTCGGAAATACCCTGATAAAACAAGTCTAAAATGTAACCATCGTCTGTTTCTCACACGAGGAACGACACGCCTAAGCTTTGGGATGAATTTCTAATCACTTCACAATTGTCGTTGGAAGGAATTCAGCTGAACAAACAAGTGATAAATCTATTCATACATGCATCTCGGGACAATAAATGATAAATAAAAATGATTTTAATTGTTTTGGCCAAAACATGGACCTTATAGATCGAAGTTTTGGATGGAATGTTCCAATGCTTCCACCTTCCAACTTGTGGCCTCCAGCATCGCTTCCAATCCTATGAACTCCTTCTCTTCGACAACATTGGAATGGCATAACTCATTTGCCCTGGAATGTGTGCATCATTGTTTAATTTGGAGCTCAATCATCTGGTAATTTTCTTGAACAATCTTCTCCTAGTAATCCACCAGCAGGTCCCTCAACTGCTCGATCAAAATAGATTGGTTGGTAATGAATGCCTCCCTTTCTTCAACTTTTTCTTCAAGGCTTCAGACCTCCTTCTATTCCTATAAGAATGATTGATTATTCTTTGACCCGTTATATAACATGGAAATGTTTGCGTGTGAGATATCCCAATGTATCATCACCACCATGCAACCACATATTATCATGTGATGACGATGAGAATCTACCCCTCCAGTGTAGATAAATTGTAGCAAGGTGAAGAGAGTCCCCATCCAACCTAGCCATTCTATCTTTGGCTGGATAAGAAAATTTTTGAGGAACATTCACACCCTAGGTCATGTCATATGGCTTTCCTCAGCAGTGTCCGAGTAAGAATCGTCTATTTACTCGGGGTCCGCTGGCCTATATTTAAGGAAAGCGGCAAGGAGCTAAGCGGCATGGTCTTCCTCGGTAACTCCTTCTTTCTTAGTGAATTCACCCTCAAAGGGGTGGAACACCACTCCAGTATCATTTCCACCTATTATCACATCCTCTAGATCATCATGTATGGGGGCATGGCCACTTAGAATGGTTCTGTCTGCAAGGGCCGACGTGGTCTCCAGTAGGGCTTCTGCTGATGTTCTAGACCCGATGGTTGTTATTATTGCATAAGGAATTGGTATCATGGTTATCTGAATTCCCTAGGAAAGGTGATATCCAATTAATACTGGCTTATGGGAGCCATTCACGGCTGTGTCAAATGCTCGTGTCATGGGAGGATTCGTATTCATAGGAGAGGCTTCAACACTTGTCAACTCGATCACTATCATCGACTCCTCTTGAATAGTGGGAATGGAGGGGAACTCAAAGGCCACCTCCATTTCTCTTCCTTTTAGATCATTTTCATCTACTATGGCCTTAATAAACACCCCACTGTGCTCGGTCCTGAGTACCAGATCTAGAGAATGATCCCTGTCCTCTATAGGAACATCTTCGCCCCTTGTGGGAAGGCTTCCTGGGTAACCTCACCCATGTTTTCTTAAACCGTGTAGAGTTAGGTTTACAGATTGGGGTCGTGAAAAGATAAAGGAGAATGGAGGTATGATTTAAGCTTAACTCAAGCTGCTCTTCCAATTCTGCGTTAGAGCCTACAACTTCACCACTATTCTGAGAGCTTCACTGTTGAGAGGGAGCATTTGAAGGCCCCTCAACACCAAGACCTTCAACATGGTTCTCTTTTTCTTGTTTATATTTACATTTTTTATACTTCTTACTCTTTTTCCCCTTCTTCCTAATCTTATTCTTCTTCCTCCAAACTTTCATCCTTGGATGGAAGCTTTTTTGGGTCATGTTATTGGATAAGTATCACTTTCACCAGGATGTGCAGTTCTTTGTACCACCCCCACTGGCATGCGTAAATGTCCATTTCCATCAATTATTCTTATTGGTGATGAAAAGTTACCCTATAATTCATCTATATACAACCTATGAATTTAATATCAAGCTCGGTGCATACAAACCTCCTACACAATTCTTCATTAGACATAGACATCTACAGTGTTCTCCATGAAGACCATAGTGATTAGAAAATGGCATTGGCAATTGGATTTATGAGGTACTTGAGTTTCTTTCCTAGAAGTTCCCTAGTGGACCCATGGGGCCGAACACAGGACCACCCTTCCCCGAAAAGTGGTGGCACATTATTAGATTGTGATGCTTCTACAGATTTGGTACAAATATGTGCCATGCTAGCCATAGGTCCCATTCATTACCTCTCCACTCTCATGGATTCTCGTCTACCTCCCTGCTCTTTAGGATCTAAACTAGCCACATTGATTTTCTGGATTCGTTTCCAATGAATTTCCTCAGAAAATGCCTTTATCTAGTGTTCGACATACTCTATTGACAGACCTTCACTAACGTCGGTGGGGGGAAGAGTGATGATTTTTCCCATGCATTATATTGTGATTATATGACATAGTTGGTGGAGAATAAAAGGATTCTATTCTTCTTGAACCTCTATGTATACCGTCTTTGAAATTCTTTTCATGCACCTGAACTACCTGGAAAACCTGGATGGCACATACGGTTAGTGAAATATTTTACCGTCAATCTGGTCTACTAGTACGCTGCCCCAAATGCATTTTAGGTGCTCTATATGCTTTAATGTCCCCAAGCCATCATCTACCATTTGACCGACTAGTGTTCCGAGTGGGTGGATACATAAGTGTGTATGGATTCCAATCATGAGATTGATCCCCTCTTCTATGAGCGTATGTGGGTGGATTTCGGTGATGTTCAAAAGAGATAGTCGTATACCGTTAACAGGGGTGAATGAAATTTAGAATGTCATACACACCATTGTGTCCTGTGACCCAACCATGAAGAATCTGGAACAACCCACATATCTTCCTAGGCATACATCCCCTCGAAATATTCCCTTGAATACTGTATAGATTTTCCAATATGGGCACCCCCAAGATGACATTTTTCTTCACTGCCATAATAGCAGCCATCACAAGAGTCCTTTGGTGGACTCCCATCTTTATATCCCTCACTGGTAGTATCCATACACTTAGTAATATGGCAATAAACCTGACATATCATACATTAGGATCCATACTCCATTTTAGGACTAAGCCCCAAAATCGGTACTCTTCTACATCAAGGATCCAATAGTATGATCATACCTTTCCCCTTTGAGATATGTTTGGGCATTGCTTCCCTCGGCCTGACATTTTTACAGCCGTGTCTGGTGTCAAGAAAATAATAAACCACCCTGAATAGGATATGTACTATAGGATTTATTTTATTTTCAACTCTCTTTAGCCAGCTCCAGTAGGTTCCCTGATAGGATGGGGGTGCGTGACCTATCCCCCCAAACATTTCCGGTTTAGATGAAATCATCGTATTGGTACCCCACCAAGGGGATTCCCCTGTTGTAGTGGCCATCCCATAAACCGATGCCTACCACCCCATGGTGGAGGTGGAAGGTGTTGGTATCGAGGGACCAACGACTGAATAATTCCGCAACCAGATCCTGTTGTTGGTAGAATTTGAATTGGGATGTCCAAAAGGTTTCAAAACTCCCAATGGACCATAGCTTCAGCCCAAATTTTTTGTATGTCTTGCAAAACCAGTAATACCAATACCATTTATTGGTGAAGTTATCCTCATATCTGAAATCTCATTAATGCCAACCCTTCATCTCGTTAGTGATACTACTCCTAAAAGTACTTTCTAAAAGAGAGTGAGATTTCTCGGGAACCAGATCACTTCCCACAACCATCCTGGTCATTATATTTTTAACATAGATGGCTATGTTCAATGTTTCCGTAGTTGGATGGACATTGTTTGTAATATGGAACTATCTGATACTATCCTCACGCTTAACCCATGACTGCGGTGAATCCATCTCGAACCCAGGTATCAACACCTCCTCTAGAAGGCCTATGTTCAATAATAGTAGGATATCACTCTTGAAATAATCTTTTTGTTCTTGAATTTTAATGAAGAAATCATTTGTTTATCAGATATAACCCTCCATTCATGATGAATTTGAGGGTTCATGATCATCTAAGTACTTCCCGCAGCGGCTACAACCTCCCTCTCATCATCAGTATGTCAGGAAGCCATTCTTGAAATTCCAAGGAATGGGTTTGAAGGAAGGAAACTTTTTCATGATAATAGGAGGATTGAATGAAATGTGGTGGTGGGAAATATTGTCTATTTTTGAGAAAAAGGACATACAACATGCAAAAACCATTTTTAGCTACAGAAACATGCGCGCCAATCAAGACCATTTCCTTGCATGAGAGAAAATAATCTGTCGTATGGAAAAAGTCAATGTAGGGGCCTATGTTTGGGCCCTCAGCCAATTTATAGGTGTGAATTCATCATCCATGAGTGTGAAAGATATTTTCACACACAAATTTCATTTTTTCGCACACTGAACGAGAACTTCCCCACTTTTCGGTGTGACCCTCAGAATCTGACCTTCAGTTCCCCCTTCAACATTGATTCTGAGGGGGTGCATGTGTTGACGCCAAATTTCAGATTGGGCCATAATTGGAATAATAAAGAAAAAAAATTAATTTGGAATAGGAGGAGAAGATTCTACTTCCCTGGAGGAAGGTATGCACAATATTCAAAGGATGCACGCAAAAGTTCCTCTAGTGCGCAAAATCTTGCACACCCGCAATGATGTCATGGGAAGGCTTCCACAAAAACCCCTCCAAAACAACCAATGGAATTTTCTTGTAATGACGCGGGGTTTCAAGTTACACCCCTCCCAGTTAACAAGGGCATGTGCACCCAATGCAACGTCATAGTGGCCCATGTGCGTTGGTGCCCTTGAGAATCGGTTGAGGCCCAATCACGATGGCCCTCAGCGGCATGAAAAAACATTCTTTCCCAATGCGACGTCAATGGGGCCCTCTTGCGCCACTGGACTCAAGAATAATTTGAGGACCGAGTGAGAAGTCCCTCTTCTGTTCACAAAATCATGATCCCCCAATACGATGTCAAATGCATGCTTCTGTGGCAACCCTCTGGATACTTCTAAAGGAGCCGAAACACAAAATTCCAGAAGGTGTGACAAATTTCCTTCAGCATGAAAATGATTTTGCTCCCAATGCGATGTCAAGAGAGGGTTATGCACACAGCTCCCCTTGCGTGCAGCCTCTAAGGACTTTAGCTATAAATAGAAATGAACATATGACCATCATGGATGGTGACAAAAGATAACGCGTCTATCTGCTGCATGAAATACACCTCTTCCATGACTGCATAAAAAATACTTAGGCTTAAAGGTATTTTAGCATGTCTGATGTGTCCCCTATGGGACCTCCTTTAGGTGGTCCCTCTTGGGAATTATACTCATCCATTTCTTTTTACCCCATGTCCTTTTCACTCAAAATATCCCTCTTCTAAACAAGATTATCTATGCATCAGACATCTTTTGCGTGCAACCATTCTGACCTGCGTGCAACCTCTCATTTCTTCTGCACATCCTTCTGGTTTGCACGCAACCATTCCTTTTTTTCATGAAAACTCTCATATTGCATTCAGTCCTCCTTGTGTGCTCTATGTGCTTTCCTTACTATAAGGCATTGTTTATGACCACCTCTAATGTGCAACACACCCATATCACACACCCTTTTCCAGTGAAACCCTCAAGGTTTTCACGAAGTAATTTCAAATTCCATGGGCAATTCTTCTTATTGCATTGCTTCGCCTTGTGCTTCATTGCATAGGCATGATAACGGCTATTGCTTATTCACATAGCAACACTAATGTGGACCCCTCATTGGATCACACTATAACACCTCTCACTACGACATTGATGATTCCTTCCCTTCCCCAAGGGTAGGTGGGTATCAATTATGTAATTCCATGTGGTGTGGCGTAAACCCCCCCCCCCCACCCTCTCATCCGAGTTACATGACATTAATATTTCAAGTGCCATCATCCTTTTCACATGACATGAAACTATGCCCCCACACCATGAATCATGCATGGGGTGCCACGACTCAAAAATTCTCTATACCCACTTGTCTCTAAGAGAGTGATGTCATTCCTCACATGGAATGGGATCCTCTTTATAGGAGTGGCGTATGTCGGCGGGGAAAGGGAAACCATTTTGGTGTAATCCTCTAACCTTTTGTGGGATGTTGCATTTGTGCTCCTCCTATCTTCTCCCTAACGAAAGACCAGAGAGGGTGGATGGGAACGAGATCCCTCCTTTTTTCAATTCCATATACCTCTCCCTTTGGGATTTGTCTCAACAATTCCTACATCCTGGATTAAGTCCCAATCTCCATCTCACTGGGCCACTAACCACACGTATGCTCCTATTTCCCTTTTGGGCCACTAACCACGAATAGGCCCCATTACACTTACCGTTTATGCACCTTTCATGACATAATGTCCATGTATCTTCTTCCTCTTGTTTCTCACACCGAGCATGACTCACGTGGGATTAGAGTATGCATCGACCATGACACTCTCCATGGGAATCCTAGTGTGTAATCCTCAATTACCATCTCGAACTACGTATACATTGATCTTTTCAAAGGCATGGGACGTAGGAAGCCGCCCTATGGTTCAATCCATACACCCATTAGTCCCAAACATCTACACATCGGTTATCCAACTGATTCCAAACTATGTAAACTTTGACCCTTGCCAAGGAATGGTACGTAGGAAGCCTCACTAAGGTTCACGACCAACAACCATTGGTTCTGACCCCCTCCACTTTGGTTTTTTCAATTTTGAACTATGTAGACATTGATCCTTACCCAGGTATGGTACGTAGGAAGCCTCCTTGAGGTTCAAGACCAACACCTATTGGTCTTGACCATCTTCACATCAGTTTTCCAACCCATTACAAACTTTGTGGACATTGACCATTGCCAAGGCATGATACGTAGGAAGCATCCCTGATGTTCAATCCCAACACCCATTGCTCTTGACCATCTTCTCATCGGTTCACCAACCCATTCCGAACTACATGGACCTTGATCATTGCCATGTCAAGGTACGTAGGAAGCCTTCCTAAGGTTCAGGCGCAATAACCGTTGGTTCTGATCCCCACAACGTCGGTTCACACCATTCCAAACTATCTGGACATTGATCCTTACTAGGGTATGATATGTAGGAAGCCACCATGTGGTTCAATCCAAACACCCATTGATCTCAAACCTCATCATGTCGGTTCACGAACCCATTCCTTACTACGTGGACTTTGAACATTCCCATGGCAATGTATGTAGGAATCCTCCCTGAGGTTCAAGCAAAACACCTACCGGTATGATCACTTCATATTGGTCCACCCATGTCCTACATGACATTAAAATGCATTCCCCTATTGTCCCACAAGACACTTAATTATCCCTCATCCAGCAGTAAGAAAATTTCAATACCCATCCCGTTAGTATCCGTTGTATTCCCCATCCAGTGGTAAGTTGTTGTACTCTACGATCGACGATAAGTCGTTGTCATCCATTTGTTGAGACCCACATCTATGGTCCACCCCAATGAGGTCAGACCATACTTGGGTAGTTAACCACACGTAATCCATAGTATATCATTGTGTCACTATCCTCTATGCACACCCAAATCTTATACCCCATCCTGAACTAAATATACATTGATTCCATGCCACATGGATACGTAGTAGGTCTCTTCGAGGATCAAGGACAACATCACCATCACCCGTTAGTTGACTCCATATCATTATCCATCCACTTCAATTAACTATTCATTATCCATCGTGATTCTTACCCTGGCTTCCGCATCCTGGAGAGAACATGTCAATTCACCTCCCAGCATTAGTGTTCCCTCTAGGGTTTTCACCCATCAAATCCACACTAGAAATGTTCTAATTAGTCTGATCTATTTCTGTTGGACGTTAAACCTATAGAAGACCCTTTGTTAAACCTAGGAAGCTGAGAAAAAACTCCAAGACATGCCCATGGAATATAATTCGCCACATTCGATGTGGGATACTCAGGTATCTGTGCCCTTGAGAAGATCTAAAATAATGGAAAGAAACCCATATGTGCTAGTGTTCCAAAGTCCAGACGCACCTGTGATGTCCAATGTGACTACTCCCCTGACAGAAGGTTTCTGACCTAGATGGACCACTTGGAATATACCGAAAGAAGCAGTTTAATTAACCAGTATCCATGACGATATAGAACTGGGAAGAGTTTCACGAACAACATATTAATCATTAAGGGAGACACATACTATGTGAATATTTCTGAGGAGGAATCCATGAATGAAAGAATTGAAATCCTATCATCCTGTTTCTATCAAGGAGAAAACATCCCTAAATAAGTGACATATGTCACCAGCCTTTGGAATGCGGGAATGCAGGGTTACAAACAGTGCATCCTTGTCATCCTCAAGCAGACGGATTAACGCACTCCCTAAAAATTGTTAGAAACACATACATATATCAAACATAAAAAAAATTATTTTACCAAAAAATATCATTCATATCATTAATGCAATCATTGATCTACTTTAACAGTGAACATTCATTACTAATCAGTATCTTCTATGGTGTGGGAATTTACACCCATCACCCTACCTTTTTTATAATGGTACATTCACACCCATCACCTTGAAGGTTATACATTCAAGACCACCATCCATCCAACTCAAGAAAACTAATATTTACCACATCACAACAACATTAAAAGTTACAGGTTTCCACCATAAAAAATTCCAACCTATAATTTCATCAACATATAGGCCACCATTTTTCATCAATCATACCATGACAATAATTACTATACAATGGATATTTTAAGAAAATCCAATAAATTAAATCACATTCCCGAAAAGAACCATTTTACCACATCCATTCCCAACCTCATTTCAATAAAACCACAATTTTATTGAATCCCATTTTTTCAAATCATTTTCTATAATATAAAATGACACACTAATTTGAAAATTAGCATTTGACATCTAAAATAAGCATATTTCATAAAAAATATTGCATGTCCCTCAAATAGGAAGAGTATCAAAAAAAAAGGTTCCAAATAAGCTCCAAACCTCATAATCTCAAAAAATATCGAGAAGAAAAATTAATTTGAAATTAAATCCTTCATGTGCTATAAAAATGGAAATGATAGTTTAGAGACCTACCATAGGTTTTTCATGAAATCTAATCACTAAAAACCACACAACTAATATTGTGAATGTTCCACCAAAACCAACATAGATTCCTTTTCTAATCATCAACTATCCCCAATATCATCATTTTAGTCAACAAAAACACTAGATCTAGGTGAAACAAAAGTATATATAGAATACCGAGATAGGGGATGTATATATAAGTAAAACCTAGAATGAATCAAGATAATAGACTTAGTGTGAGTGATTCACCTTCACCTCACATTTAAAACATTTTTATTCTCTTAAAAAACAAGTGGGAGAGTGCCTATAATCCTTGAGATCCAAAAATTATATGTTTTGTTTGTATGTGTGATGAAATATAATGATTATAGAAATTCCAAATGAATCTCTGAGTAAAAAACCCATTTTAAGGCCCCACAAAGTTAGATCACACAGTTAAACAAACAGTGTGCTAATTTTTCTCCTATTACTATCTCAAGTGGAACCCCTCACAGCCTACATGCATTTTTAGAGAAATAATGTGAAAAACACATGAATCCCACTATCCCAAGTTTCATGGCTACTGGGGTTTGTTTCATGGTTTCCCCAAACTATGATTAAACTATTCTCCATTAAAAAGCCTCCAATAATTTTGAAAACTATCCCAAATACTTCCTATAATTACCCCACAACATTATAAACATTAAAGGTAAAAAGGGACACATTCTTAAAACTAGGGGCACTATAGTTAAACATTGTGAAATATATCATGAAAAAATAACAAGTGAAACATATTCAATAATGATAAATTAATAATGAACAATCATTATAGAAAAGTAATTTAATGGACATTCATTTTATTTAATCAATGAAATTAGAATGAAATTCATGTAAATATAATGTCATTGTGAAAAAATCATTCTTTATAAAAGATATATCTGAATAACATTCTTAATCATTATACATAATGTATTAGGATCACGATACCACTAGCATAAAAATTTTCACATGATCATTTAAGATTTTATTGGTATAAACGAATTTAATTTTCCTAACGGCATTGACTCATGAGACCTATTGATTCATCTATGAGCATAATAATAATGGGACCCACCCATCACTGTATATAAAAGAATTACACATATATTAAAAAATAAATTTAATTATTTAATCAATATTCATCATCATCACATATCTTAATTGAGTAAAGGATTCATATTTATCATTATTTCTCTTATAATTCAAATAACATTAAATGTTGACACCATATAAAAAATGTAATATAGTTTATGAAATAAATATATAAATCTTATAATCAGTATGGATGTAATTTAATAACAGAAATTTTATAAATAATATTACTACCAATGGGTACAATATACACCACATAAATAAAATGAATAATTTCAGAATTCTAAAAATGACTCAATGAAAAGGAAATTGAGACGATGTCTTATACCTCAACATCCCTTAATATTAAATTGGTAAAATGTATTATATAATAGTTTTAGATTTGTTATTAATTTATAATATAACAAATAAATAATTATAGAATCCAATAAGGTCTATTATATTATTTTATTATTTGTTTGTTAATAATATTTCAGTAATGGTCATTTTTATTGTTAACTACATGATTTCCAAATCCATGTATGTTGTGTGTCTTGTATATTTTATGTAGCTCCAACATATTCACAATGATATTCAAGATATGTATTTTATACAGTTATCCTGGAATAATGGACATACAAAATGAATCTCATCCCATTATAGAGATAATATGTTGTACGTACACACAATCGATTATATATTTTCTAAATTGAATTAAATGTATGGAATTTGATCATATATTAAAGTTACAAAAAATATTATGTAATAATTATCATATATATCCATTATTTCCATTTTTATATCCATCCTAGAAATGTACTGATCAAAATCAATTTACACTACAATGTAGAGACGTTAATCCATACATAAGAATATATGGTGATTTCGTGTTTCGTAGGATGGATAAATGGTAGATTATGGTTATAACATTACTATAATAACATATCATAATATATATTATACATGACTAATTTAATTACACTGGGGAACATACATTAAGATGTAGAATAATAAGAATTAAAAATGAATGATTCGATAGAAAATATTACATATTCTTTAAAATAGATCCTCTAGATCTTTTCTTAAGTGGAATAGGGTCATGAAATTTGAAATACCATGACCTCTGGAATATGAATAAATATTTTAATAAGTGATATTACAATGTTTTAATCAATGAAGGTGCTTTAATGTTGTGAAAAAAAATTACGGAGGAGGATTCCTTTTATAACTGAGTTGAGGTAAACCATTTCAATTTTTCAAATGTTTAAATAATAATAAATTAATTTATATAAAGTTTATATAAATTGATATTTATTCATAGATAAGATATATTAGGTTTATAATTTAATCATACATTATAGTATAGAAATATTTATGCGTAATATTAAATGTAATATTTTCCATTTAACCATTAGTTAATTAGTGTTGATATTAACTATGGCATCCAAGATTTTAATTATACATAGATAATAATGATTCTATAAAGGGAACCATGACTAATTTTTTTACCATTGTTTATTTTATAAAACAATATTTTATTTACAAGGAAAAATATAAGATTAATATGAATTTTTAATATTTTAATAAAATATTATTTTCATAAATTATCTTTACTATCAATTTAGACAGTATTCATTAAATTTTGATTCAAATAATTCAAAACAAATAGATAATTATTGTTAAATTATTTGAGACATATATAATATATATCATTTTTCTATAAAATACTTTATACAAATAAACCCAAAAATTATGAAAAATAATATTTTTTCATTCAATTATTCTATTTTTCTATAAATAAAATAAATATTTTTTACCATTTTAGATGTTTTTATGATAAATATATTATTTATAAAAATTAAAAAATATATACGATAAGTTTTTTTTACTAATGTCAAAAACAATTCAGGTTCATTTATGCTTTTTCATCATGTGGACATATAAATTAAATAAAAACAAAGCTGATGTTTTATAACAATCCTTGAATTATAAAATATATAAGTTATTTTTATTTAGATGTTTCTCCTAAATATATCAAATTTCATCCTTAGGTAATAAAGGTAAAAAAATATACATAGAATAAGAATTATGCTGAATAATTATGACCTCATCACTTAGATTTATGAAAATTTAAATTAATTTTATTACTAAGGTCATAAGTTCTACCATATATAATTTGAATTTAGAAAAAAATAAAAAAGATAAATTTAATAAATATTGAACTCATAATTAAAAATATATGATCTATATAATCCCATTCAATATATATAAGCGGGACAAAATAAATATAAAATAATCTTTATAATGTAATAAAATTTAGATGTTAAAGAATTTTTATTAAGAATAAAAAATGAAATATTCTTATCCTATGAAGTGTGGAAATGTTAATTTAATTTTAAAAAAAAATTATTGAATAATATATATATATATAATTAATATAAGTCACCAATAATGACTAAATCAATTTATTATGATTTTACTATATTGTGCACACAAAAATATTATTTTAGAAAAACAGTTATAATTTTATTATTTAATTATTATTAGTTCTAAAAAAATAGTTTTTCTTATTCATTCCTTAAAATCTAATCAATGCAATATAACCGTAACATAATAATAGATCCTGGTCTGTTTGATCATGATGTTCTGTGCTTGAAACACTATTTAAAGACAATTAATTTATATGAAACGAGATGTACCAAAAAATATTGGTGTGAAACCGAATTAAGTTCACACATTAATTATTGAACAGTAATGAAGGTCCTTGAATAACATTATTGAAAAGAAATAAAGTCTAAATATGACATTTTGAACATGAAATTAGCATCATGTATAACTTAAATAACTAATTTTTCATTTATGTTTTCCCAATGAATTGGGGGGATATATAGGTCTCACCCTTCACATAATCCATTCATTTTTTGATACAAAATCATAAAACATTAATCATATGATAAAGAATGAAAATAAATTGGTTTCATAAACAATTTTTAATATTATAACAAAAATTAAATTAGCATAGTTAAGAAAATTAACACATTTTTTCATATCATACTCCATAGAAAGTGAACAAGATTCATAATCATCTTGTAATCATAAATATAATCCATATAGGTAAATAATAATAATGGAATAATGGAATAATATACTCAATAAATATTAATTGACATCAATTTTTATCATCTTAAATGAAAAATGGTTTCGATCAATCACTTAGACCATTTCTTGATCAAAGTATACTTTTCACTATGAAAGAATATAATAAAAATAAACTAAATATAAAAAATTCATGAAATATTTTTCATTTAAAATAAACATGAATACATGTAATAGATGAATCAAGTAATTGAGTGGCCATGATGATGGAAAAATTGGTTCATAATGTCAAGGTTAAAACAATTATTTTTTCTCATATTCTATAAAAATCCACTCATTCAGAAAACGGTTAAAAGAATAATTTTTAATTTTTTTCAAAAGGTAAAAAATAGTAATAATTTCTTCACAAATCATTTCTTTATGACAAAAAAAATTAATCCTTTTTAGAAAAAAGAGACAATGAGGAAAAATTATTTTTACCTTAGTGTGAAATAATGTTAATTTTTATTATGAACACTCTTTTGGAATCTTGATTACATAAAGGGATAAAAATTAAAGGAAATTTCATTATTTTAATGATATATTATAAAAAATCATTTGTTTCTTAAGAGGTCGACAATAATATTTCATAAACGAAATCATAATAGTAATGAATATTTCCAAATAATGGAATTATTATTTCAACAAACCCCTTAACACATTTGTATCATTCGAATTATAAAACCAGTTAAAGAATGAACTATATACGAATATGTATATCTAGTAAAAATTAATAAAAATAATAATACATTTTAGTCAGTGGGTGTATATTACACATAATAAAGAAAATGATAGTTAATATGGCACATTCCTCACAGAGGTTAAAGTAATACATAAATCGCATACTACTATGAATGATTTTGAATCATAAGTCCCCATGAAGAATAATCTCTAATGAAAATTTTAATATTATTAAAATAAGTGTATTCATTCTATAAAATATCAATGGAGATGTATATTAACTGTACACACAATAATACTAGTTAATATGTTATATGTCTCCCATAAATTAAATAGAGACTAGAAATCCCTCAACTCATGTCTCGACAATCATTGTATATGGTAGACCCTCCTATACAATAAATTTATTTTTATTTTAAATGTGTTATATAACAATTTTAATATATATCACACCAAATAAGACTTATTTTTTAAATTTAATTGACTATTTATTAAGAATTTGTTTGTTAAATGAACATTTAGGGTAATAACCACATTGTTTTCATCAATATTTCATTTTATGTCATCAATCCATTTACATTGATCATGGTTACATAGATGAATAATTTTATCTATTATATTATTTTCATATATATTATGTAGTGACAAGTATTTTACTTCTATTATTTTAAAATATTATATGTATTAAATTAAAGACCAAGCATTGAGAATGTGTTTCATTACAAGGACTAATGTTACTGGAAAAAATAATTGAAAAATAATAAAATATTAAACAATATACACAAGTGGATTTAATGAAAAAGAAGAATTGTTTCTTAATAGGGGCTCGAGTCTTAAATCTATGGGCATCGTTGAGTTCAGAACATCCTTTTTACTAGAGGGAAGACCAAACATTGGTTGACCTGGGTTATTTGTGGAACGTCATCACTGGTGCATAAATGAATAAAATGAATTAAGAATTTTTTTCTTCTTGGAGTGGTGAAATAGTAAATTTATCTTTAATATTAAAACTATGTGAGAGATACAAGGTCAGGAATCTAACCCTAGAATAATTTAGATATTTTGGGGAGAGTTATTTGTATATCTTTCTTGAGAAGGTGATGATGGAACATAAAATTGGTGATTTACAGACGCTGATCATGATTGATCTTCCCAGTGGACATGACAGAGAAATATCTCTTCATCTACAAGAGATTCAAATCTCGATAGGCAATTCTATTTAATTCATCTATTCTCTGTTCATTCTTTTTATGATGAACAAAACTAATCCATGAAATAATTTTCCCAAAGATCGATCATATTTTTGTGATGTGTTATTTTGTAAGAATTATAAATAGATAATTATTGAGATCTGTTTATATTCATTCCCTATTATAATGTTGATGAACCATGATCAATATGAAAATCAATCAAGGTTCTTCCCTCCAATTTTTTGTTTTTTCTCCCTATAATATTTTGTTATTCATCACACATTATTCGTTCATCTGATGCATTGAACCCCCTATATAAAAGAGATTTTTTAACCTTCAATTATTGAAAAAACTATATAAAACTGTTTAGAAAACATTGTTACAACTCCACATAGGTGTGACGGTGAGCATAGTAGTGGATTGAATGATGATGGGAGCTAATTCCATATACTTAAGTGATAATGATGAATTCCTTAAATTGCATTTTACAAGCCGATTAAAGGCCTGAATCTGATAGATTCATTTTTAGATTTTAAAAAATAATGGATCTAGATTTTTTAGGTGAACCAAACACCCAATGTGAATCCATGTTATTGACAGTACAAGTTGGAGTAAGTAGAATTTTTTCGGAAAAAACTCAATACACAGGGAATGTAGTACATGAATACAAGGTTTCTTGTCATCCTTTGATGAACTGAGTGTGTACATATGAAGTACATTGACACGAGGTAGAGTACACAAGTTTCCTTCATGGAGTGTACTCCACCACATGAAATTTCATGGACCATGTACATGGGCTACCACATGTACTGGTACATGGGTATGGATATAGGGGTTGACACCATGTAGTGGCACACATGAGGACTACATGGGGTGACAACAGATGGAAGTACATGATGTCTAACCCCTTCTAAATGTTTTGTATCCTTCTTTTATAGGAAAAAGAAGGAAAAAATTGTTGATTGTACATGATTAGTATGCAGGGTCATGGGATAAATGTGTGACCCAACTACACGTCATGTACCCCTTTCTATATAATGTGAGAATCTTTTTCTCCATATCATAGACAATATGTGTTATTATTTCACCCCCTTATTTTTTTCCTAATGGTTAGTATGAATAGATTCATACTCTTATGACTATGATCACTTTAGCAATACTTTCTAGATAAAGTTGTTGGAATCCCCTAGATATACCCAAAGTGTGATCCTCTATTCATCTTCGTTCCCTATGTGGAGTTCTTGTTATCGACTTGACCAACACAAAACTAACACTTATGCTCTACTTAGAAGGTTAATATATACTGAGTTATTGAGATCCCCCCATGGACCTAGCCCTGATTCTCATTTTTTTATCATATTCTATATAGACTATAAACATATCATCATCAAGGTGAGACCCAATGAGCATTACCTCTCAGAAAAACATCATCAATGCTATCAGAATCAAGAGTGTGTTCTCCCGAATGAGTTCCTCATGGAATCATTGAGAGGTAATCCTAGTCCTTATATGCTATTATTGTATATTAACTATATATTGTTTGTCTTGGAATGATTATATCAAGATTTTATTGTTATATGTGTTGTAAACATATATCTGTGTAGAGCTGACAAACATTCCATTGTAGTATTTTTTTTTGGTTTTTGGTTTTCTTACTATTTATTGTTTTTCTTCCCCACAACAAGGATCTTCTCACAAATGTCATACCTTATGTGGATGATCATGATTTTTTTTAGTCCAACGAAGAATAGTACCAAATGTTGCATTGTGACAACATACAGACTGAGGTGTGATACTGCCGCTATAGACAATAGTCCAAGTACATTTTTTGTATAGTTTGTAATCAGGGTTCCAAATTCCGGTGCTGGTCTTATATTAGGCCATGTGTTAATTTAAATTACATCATATTGTACATTCGTTGTCGGATATAGTTTTATACATGCATTTTTTACTTATTCATTTATACATTTCAACATTTTGGGGGCTTGGAGATGTGTGTGTTAGTATAGGTTCTTAATAAATTCCCCCCTTGATAGTGATATGCCTACACAGTGATAATCCCCAACCCATATCCTATTGGTGGGGGGATTATAGTGTTTAAATAGGGGACACACTAGAACGGGTCATGAAAGAGTGGTATTAGTGCAGTAAATTTGCCATTTGGACCATGAGTTTGTATGATTGGATTGGGAAAATAGTGTTTTGTGTTTTGTGATTGAATTTTGGTCTAGGGACACCATAGTTGGTGTGGCAACCAATGTATCCATACACCACGACTTTGGTCACCTACATTTCATCTTCGTCCTTGAGAACAGTAGTTTTTGGGAAAATAACAGTACATGGATCAAATTGGATTGGGATGTTGTTTCCATGTATTACATGAGTTAGCTCTCTATATATTCACATTGACCATTGTACGTATTGTTTATTTATAGGATTAATCTATGATGTATATCATCTTGGATTCAGTATCTTGATCTTTAATTTGACCCATCAATGACAAGGATTTGATAAAAGGTCATGTTTTTAAGATATTACCTTCATGTGGGTCGCAATCTATACTTTCACCTATAGTGTATCACATGATACCCATTGTACATAAAGATGAGGAGAACATGGTATGTGTGATTCATGAGTTTTATGGATAAATAACCCTCATTTTTCTAGGTGATCCCAATAAATATGTGGACGTGTACTAGATTTAGATGGTGACACATGTCTTCCATCTAGTCGAGACACTGGTAGATCTTTTGGAGATCGTGGTGGTTAGCCATATTCATGACTCAGTAGAAAGAATGTGGAGTTTGGTTTACAACACTCATGATGAGGAAAATATTTAATAAAAATTTCTCAAGAACATATTCAGATAGGTTTTCTCAAAAGTCACACTAAGAGGTGTGATATTCAAGAGCTTCTGAAACCCTAATACAGTATTTTTTTGGTGGATGATAATTTATCTCATATTACAAGTCATTCTAGTTAGTATATGAATATAGTGTGTAATTAGTACATCAGGTCATTGACTTCTGAGAAAGGTCTTCAAATGGAAATCTGAGCTTTAGTTAGCCCTCTGCGAATTCCTTTGTATTATGGGGTTCTTGAGAAATGTTTTTGTGGTGTAAATTTTCTTGGATGAGCAGAATCAACATATAAAATTAAGTAGATGGAAAGCATCAGAAGAGAGATAAGAAGTATGTAGATGACATCAGTACCTAGGAAGAAGAAGTTGGTGTAATTATAGGAGGAGGTCCTAGGATATATGATAAAAAATTTAGGTCTCACATGGTGGGACCATCCATCCTATAGAAAATCATCTTTATTTATATGACTGCAGGGGACATATTGCTTGATATTTTTCAAGATTTTGTACTGCTAAAATGGTTACTATAGATGGACCAACAAAAATGATAAAATGATATTAGAAGGTATATCTACAAGGTGAAGGATGTGGAAGAGGATATGGGACAATATTATTATGTGATCAATGTTCCCCCTTGTTTTCACCGCCACCCATAGGTGGTCCATTCTAGGTTGCGGGATCTAGAGGACATTGGTGGGGAAAAGTGCATGACATTGAGGAATATGACCCCGGGGATCCATCAATGATTTTATGTACGTTTTTTTTCTTTTCAACTTTTTTTAGTACTGATAGAAATAGGTTCTAGTCCTTCTTTGTTCACCACATATCATTTACGTTACCTAGAAATTATGGTTGAATCATCGACATGTCAATTTCTCTTAGAGACTCTTACCAGATAAGACTCTGACATCACGCACAAGTTCCAGAAGTGTGACCCAACTTTTATAGGAGAGAGTTTAATTTGGAATCTATTGTTAGCATCATTGAGGCCTTACGACATCATTCTAGTTAGGTATTTGTTATCTATAATACATAACCAGATTGATTGTTTTATGAAAAGTGTGGTGTTTGTCCATAGTGATGGAACTATTTTTTTCATTATTAGAGAAAATTAATCCAAGGAATCATAGGATGCACCCTTGTGTATATGGTGGCATATTATTACTCATTATTTGGATAGCCTCACCCTTTGTTTAGTAGATGTTATGAGTTCTAGTTTCCTGCTGCGGTGGAAAAGTACAATGACGTATTTCTGAAATTTGTTCAAATTTTAACACCCCACTAATAGATTGCTTTCTATTTTGATATAAACAATTATATGGATATGATATCTCCACCATCAAATCAGATGGCTCCAACATATCTTCATGTGACGAGGGTGTAGTTTGAGGACTTGCAGAGAATGGGATTCATGAGACCCAATTTCTAACCCTGGGATGGGAATTTTTTTTTACGAAAAAGAAAGAAGAGATCTTGAGGTTGTGGGTGGACTACAAACTCATTATATATTGTGCATGAAAAACAAGTTTCCACTACCAATGATTGATGACCTCTTTGATTAGTTGAGAGAGAATCAATGTTTCTTGATGGTTGGAAATAGATTTGGATATCACTAGATGTGATTACGAGGAAATGATATATAGAATATGACATCATGGATTTTTAACACTAATAATGTATATTTGGTTATTCCATTTCGCATAAAAATAACAACCATAATTGTTAATGAGACTCATGAATCAGATATTTTAATCTCAACTAGACCAATTTGTGTTAGTCTTCGTCGATTATATTCTAATGTACATGGTGTTCGAGGAGCAGCAAGTGGGACACTTAAGGATAGTTATAGAAATTCGTCGGGAGATCCAGCTTTATATAAATCCATAGAAGATCCAATTATTGATTCACGTGGTCAACATTCTAGGACACCTTATATCATTAGATGGGGTAGAAGTGGACCTAAACAAATAGATGTAGGGTTATCATGGGATCCCCTTAAAATCACGATGTTGGGGTATAGAATACATGGGATGAAAGGGTCAATCTAATATTCTTACCCAATTTCTCCCTGATATCAGCTCCCGTGAAAGCTTTTACACAATAGGGGTATCCATTCATGTGGGTAGATGAGTTCAAAAAGTCTTTTTATCTATTCCAGTATAGTTTAATGATCACTCCAATCTTGAGGTTTATAGGGGAGGGTACCAACTACATAATGTTCTTTGATACATTTGGTATGGGGAATGGTTGTGTCCAAATGCAGTGGAATGTGGGGATTACCTATGATTCATTCCAATTGAGACACATGATCAAAACAATGTGACCAAGAATTTTATTTAGAAGAAGTACTCTTCACATTGAATATTTGCAAATAATACCTGATAGGAAATAGGTTTATCATCTACTCTGATAAAAATGTCTAAATTATATCTTCTCTAAGAATGATCTCAAAATAACACAATGGTGATAGCCTGGGTACCTCTACAACTATAACATTGATATTTTTTATAATCCTAGGAGGAGGACGTGGTAGTATTTTCTCTCATTAAGAGATCTATTACTTATTTTCTAAATAATGCATCAGATTAGTTTTCCTCATTGTAATTATACTTTGTTGATGGATATGAAGAAGCATACATCCTATAACGTCCATGTTCCAGGTGCCACACAGAGGTGCCCCATACCCAGTTGGTCACATGGACTCAAGAACATTTACCCAAACACCCTAGGCTTCTGAATAGTAGTGAGGGACATGTGTGTGATAGTAGTGAAACAATTACCTCATTTTTAGAGTAATGCAGTAGAATGAAACAGATAACATAAGTGGAAGCAATAATAATACCATACGACTATGGACAACAGAAGACATGAAGAAAATAAACAACTGAAACATATATATATATATATATATATATCAATAATGATTCATATAATAAGTATCAAGGAAAGAATCCTAAAAATCCACAATGACGGAATACAATGATAAACCAATGTTAAATGAAAAAAAGTAAACAACTCCAACAACATCGTAATCCTTAGCATGGTCCCAATCTCCACATTAGTGATGTACCGAAGGTTGAAGGGTTGTATCCCTTATCTATACCTGCAATAATATAAAATTTTTGGTCCAAAAAACATGACCCATATAGGGTGTGAGACGAATCCTGTTAGGCAACCACCCAACCATATGTGCATAAAAGTAAGTGAATCTATATGGTAGGTAATAAGAACAATGATACAATAAACAAAAAATTACTCAACAATTAACATTACAAATATATCAATTACATTAATTTACATTCATCAATTATTCATCCAAGAGAAAACAAGTGACCACCTGGGATGTTCTCGTAGCCTATCTCCATTGGTTCAACAAATCAATCTCAAGTTATCCTCTAGGTATGTTCTCACATCCCAACCCCTCTGGTTCAACTTATACAAGGATATAACGACCTCATGGGTAGCTCACATGGTCTAACCCCTTTGATCTCATGCAGAAAAAAACTCTATGATGAATCACTCACCATCAATTCCCCCCAATAATATTTTAACAACAACTATAAGGACAATGAGGAAGCACTGAATGCCAATTCCCCATGTGGTCACGTAACAGTAATTATAAAAACTATGATGGAGTAGTCAACATCAATACTCCCTATGGCCTCATAGCATGATAATGAAATAATGGAAACTCTAGGGAATCCCTCAATGTCTATTTCTCCTATGGTCTCACTACAGCTGGTTTCCACAACCCTGTGTAAAGAAATCATGCACAAATAATGTTTAGTATCCCAAGTAAACATATATGTACTACATAGAAAAAATAACTACAAGGCATACCACAACATCAGATAATATCACGCCATCCTAAAAATTCTAGGCATGGAAAGCTAGAAACCTAATAGGTAAAGCTAGAAAAAACATTAATTGTCAAATCAAAAATGGGAAAACACATTTATAGCATGGGAAATCAACCCTCATAAGAGAAAAGATCCAAAACACAAGAAAACAAGCATAGAAGGCGTCAATAGTGTTAAAATTTTAAACATTCAATACCTTAATCTAGGGTATTGAGAAATTATGTACATAAATTTTAATGACTAACTATAGAAAGTAAATAACCACCTACCTCAGCATTGTTCTATCGATACACTCTGTTTTCAGCCCTTCAATCGGCCTAAAACAACATAGATCAATAAAAACATCTAATATCTCTTGAAAAAGGATAAATCAAAGAACGAGGATCTAGAAGAAAGAAGAACTCACTATGGAGATTTCAATTAAATCAATGATGGTTGATTCTGAGAACCGAATGTTGATCAAGGTCTTGGAGAAGATTCACTCTCTACAGTTGCTCCTGGATGAGACAAGTAAAAAAGAAGGGTGTTCTGTAAATGAGATGTGACCAAGGTCCAAAATAAAAAATAAAAAAAGTACCCTGAGTGTTCATTTCTTGTACAAGACATGCACATTCATTAATCGGCCTCCACTTTATGCGGTCTGTAGGTCACCCCACACAACCATGTACTTGGTCGTAACACGGCCAGCACACGGTTACCTGTGGCAACCAGGTACACAATGTGTAATTTTATGTACAAGACGTGTACTCCTTAAATTTTCTGAAACCCCAATTTTTTTAAAAACACCATAAAAAAGGGTCCATAGCTAAAAAAAGATCTATGTTCATAAAAACATCCCCCTTAAATAAATTTGTCCCTGAATTTCCCTAAGAAGGTGTCGAATAAGAATAAGATACCTCAAAAAGCTCCGGCCACTATGATCAAATGCCAGTCTCTCTCCCCCTTGTCTCTTCATGTACTCACCCATTATTCAATAGAAACCATACTAGAGGAACAAACATACCATGGATATCCTTCACGATTCGATCAAAAATTTGGATAAGATTCTCCTGGAACGAGACATCCACCTCTAAATAAACCTCCTCCCATTGAAAAACATGAGATGAGTCTTGGAAGTAATGTCATAGATGATAAACATTGAATACGTCATTCAGAGCCTAATACCTCTAAGTTAACTACAACTGATAGGAAACTATCCTGACATTCTTCAAATCCTCAAATAGCCTGACGTATCTCACTGAAATCATAACATGTCTCCTAATCCCCCTATGTCCCATCCTCAGTGTGAAATGTAGAAAAATATGATATCTAACATTGTACTCCACCGGTCATCATTTTCTACTAGCATATGCCTTCTGTCATGACTGTGTCGTACCCACCGTCTTCTGAATCCTCTCTATCTACATTGTGGTCTCTTGGACAAGATGAGGTCCTCACATAGTTGGCTTTTCTACTTGTAGCCCATATAGGGGTGATCAGCAAGGCCTACCATACAAATCCTCACAAGGTTTCATCGGAATAGTTTCATTAAAACTATTACTGTAGGAAGAATCTACTATAGGTATGTGATTTCCCATGATCTTCCAAAATCATGGATGTATGCTAGAAGCATGTCCTCAACCACCTGAATTATATTCTCTAACTATACATTTTCTTGGGAATGGTAAGATTTACTCAAAATAATCTGTGTACCTAAAGCTCTTTTTATTCCCTACCAGGCCTGATAAGTAAAACAGACATCCCTATATGAAATGATAGAGTGCAGAACCCCATGTAGATGTAAAATCACACAGATGTACAAACATACTAGGTCATCAACACTAAAGGAATCCTTGATCGGTAAGCAATGTGAAACCTTCATGAGTCTATCAATGAAAACCCAAAATACATCATTCCAAAAAGGTGACCTTATTAACCTTGTCACGAAGGCGATCGTGAAATCATTACACTTCCCCTCCATGATAGGTAACGTCTAAAAAATCCATGGTGGTCATTGATGCTCCACCTTCAACTTCTAATGGGTGGAACATCATACCACAAAACCAGCAACATCTCTCTTCATGCCTGACCACCAATACCAATGGTGTTGATCTCAATACATCATGGTGACACTAGGATGAACTTCCCTAAATGATGAATGGAAATCCTGCATTGTCTCCTCTCATATTACTACTGACACCCATACGCTTCCATGGAAGCACAAGAACTCGTCCCCTCCCATGATCTATATAGGAATAGGGTCCTATTTCTGACGCACTCTCCCATAGATCTAGGACTTTATAATCTAATAGCTACATCATTCTCACTCGATAAACAAAGAGTATTGATAACAGTTCTTGAAAAAAGAAATGTCTTCCCCTATCTACCCTGAACCTCCAAATATATCTCAGAGAACATATCCACAAGTTTCCACTCACTGCTGACCTCCTGAACTGCATTTATCTGAGTTCTCCTGATCAATGTATCTGTTATAGCATTTCCTTTCCTAGGAATATATTCATGATCAATGTCAAAATACTGAAGGTACTCAAACCACTTTCGCTATCTCGGATTTAGATCGCACTATGTAATGATGTACTTGAAACATTTCTGGTCAGTGAATACAAAAAATTATCTCCTAGAAGATAATGTCTCTAATAGTGTAATGCAAGAACAACTATAGCCAACTCAAGATCATGCTTCTGGTAATTCTTCTATTGTGGCCTCAATAGCCGAGACCAGTATGCAATGACGCCTTCCCCCTACATAAGCACTACGCCCAACCAGATACCCAATGCATCATAGTAAACATTATACATCTTTCCTGGCTCTGAAAAAACTAGTATAAGTGTTGGTGATATCCTCCATTTTATCTCTTGAAAGGATTAATTATAGGAATCTTCACATAGGTACATCACACCTATCTCTGTCTGGCTGTTAGTGGTGTTACTAATTGTGAAAATTCTTGTATAAATCGTCTATTGTAACCATCCATCCATAGAATACTTTGTACATCAACGATGTTCTTCAGCTACTCCCATGAAACCACTACGCTCACTTTCTATGGGTCTACTTATACTCCTAGTTCTGATATAACATGACCCAAGAAGTGAATCTGGTCCAACAAAAAATTGGAATTTGGGGTGCTTACCACATAACTGATGCTCTCTCAGTGTACTCAAAATGATCTCATGATGGATAGCATGGTCATGTTGAGTGTCAGAGTAAACCAATATATCATCAATGAAAACATACATGAATGAGTCCACATATGGATGGATCACTTGGTTCTTCAGTGTCACAAAAACAATAAGTGTGTTAGTAAGATCGAACTACGTAACCACATACTCGTATAGACCATAACTTATCTAAATGTTTGTAAGAGGTATTTCAAATATTCTAACGTGCAACTGATGATAATAGGATCTCAATTCAATCATCATGAACACCCAAGCTCCTCGATGTGGATAAAAGAGATCACAAATCCTTGGAAATGGATATCGATTCCTGATCATTAATTGGTTCATCTTACAATAATCCACACATTGTCTAAGGGTACCATCTGACTTCTTCGCAAACAGGAAAGTAGAACCCCATCGAGAAGTACTAGGTTAGATGAAACCCTTCACATGTAACTCTTATAAGTGATTCTTGATCTCCTGTAACTCTAGTGTAGTCATCCTATTAGGAGGAATGAACACAGGTGCCACTCCTGGAACATGCTCAATTTAAATTTCCACCTCTCGCTCGTCAAGTAATCCTAAAAAGTCTTTTGTAAATACATCATTGAAACTATTAACCACGAGAGGAAATTCCAATTGTGATGTCTATTGGTCATCCAGATATAGACTAGAGATCTAGGCTCTAACTTCTCCCAACCTGTGAAGCTTGGGTCCTACACTACTCTCCTGAACATCCCATTAACCCTTATTTAAAAAGGACCTAACCACTAGTGATTTAAAACTCACCCAACATCGATAGAAATCATCAATTACATATATTTTATATCACTAGTGTATTCCATGAATTACTGCATAGCCTACCATCTATAATCCATAGAGGTCCTATAAGAAGTGACACCCACCAACATCAAGAGATCACTCCTTTTACTGACGTACATCAGATGTTCTTGTCTACAATGGAGTGTCAACCATAAATACATCATTATAAGTAAAGATACATAGTTGAAGCCTCTCCAAAAGAGAAACATATATGATTCTATTGGAAGCCTCTGTATTGAAATCTGCAGAAGCTTATACTAAAGCAACTATGTTCATACCTCAAATTGTAGAGGGTCTGGGATCCTTCCAATGCTGGGTCTACTATACTCCCAAATTATGGCATTTATTGTTCCCGTGTTACCCTTCATAACCCCCCTAAGTTGATCCACCCTTTTGTCATTCAAAGCCTGCCGATAGGATACCACATCCATGACATCCACATCAGCCTAAATGGCCAGAATAACTCCAGTTCTGAGAATGATGAGAAACAAGTGGTGTTAATCCTAAATGAGCAGTAATAGAAGAACCGCTTACACCATTTACCAGTGACAGAAACTGACAAACCACTTAAGATGACCCATATTTCCATAATATCATCACTCTACTGGGTCTCTCGGGCAATGAGTCCTTGAATGATTGCCTTTCCCACACTGGTTTCCAAAAACCTGGGTTCTTGAAGGTGTATCCCAACTACTCAGTTCACCGTGTGTAGACTCCCTATGGTGCTTCTTAATGTGAGAAAGAGAAGTACTAACTCAAGATGGTGATCCTCTATAGCCCACAGATCCAGAATCCCTCAGTTTGCGCTTGGTGTTAACTGATCGGTTGACTATGGAAGATACAGTCATTAACCTGAAGATGTTTACCTGAGATCAGATGTCATGCTAGAGACCATCATCAAACTCCTTGGGAGGAAAATCTCACCAACCCCTAGAATGGGTGTAGAGAACTGCATCTCTTTTAAGTATGAAGAATACTCCATATCATGGAGGAATCCCGAAGCCTATACATATCAAGGTTCACCTCCCTCTCTAGAGGCATCTCCGTATTCTGTTAGATTGTCGAAAAGGATTATAACCAAGATTCTGCAGCCTAATTTTCTCAATCCCCTTATAATGTGTGAGGATGTTATAGAAAAAATACTTGCATTAAGACTAAAATTAATGGGGCAGGATGCTGTGAATCCTAGATGGTCTGCATAATCCTCATAAATCATTCTTGGAACTGTGCGTCAACACCTGTGTCAGTAATTATGGAATGTGCCATGACTATCACAATGGGTGGATCTGCTAGAATTCCATGACTAGCCATGTCCGGTGTCAGATAATTTCCCAATATCTTGCGAAAAAAATGAGGATGTCTCAGTGGTATGACTATGCATGGTCAAGCACACCACATAGATCAAGATTATCAAGGACAAAAACATAAAAGTTCACGAAAGGGGTAGAAGAAGAAAACAATCATGTTTTACAGAACATGGATACATAGATTGTATTGCCACTACATGGCGTGTTCCCTTCAGTATTTACATGGGCTTGTACTTATTCCCAAAACTAGTCGCATAACACCCCCAACAAATAGCATGTTCCTTCCAAGGACAGTATCTTCACCAGAATCGATTTCATCTACCTGAGTTCCTCCACATGGCTAAGCCACATGTTTAACCTAGAAAATAACTACACAGTGTGTTCATGACGTGAACTATGGGTACTAGAAGGAATCCACTGACCTGTGTTGTTAGTCACATAGTTGGTTACATGGTTTATACACAACAGTGTGTACATCCGGTACACGATGTGTGCCACCAAATATTTCCCAACCCTGTCTCTCTTCCCACGCAGTTAGTCACACAGTTAAAGACTACACAACATGTACATATAGTATGTGGCTTGTATATAAGAAGTGTTTCTCCTTCTTGAAAAGAAGGATACATGGTGTGTATTCATCATTGCAAACTGGGTTTTCTAGGTTTTCTCAGACAGTAAGCCATAGAAACTACTCTGGAACCCAGAAAAGCACTGAAATGATCATTAAATTGCCCAATCCTGATCTGTGGTGGCCCATAGACCCCACAAATCAATTATTGTCATCTTATACATGTATTTGACAAGGAATAACAATAATAACAATCACATGATCCAAAAAATTCAAATCCATGAGGGTCAATAACACCACATGGACAATAGTTTAGTGTTCATTCAAGCAATCATTAAACATTAGAAAGACCCTATCAAACTAGAAGGTATTCTATTAAGGATCACATCCCCACATCATTCATATCTAGCACAAAATCTATGACAATAGCATGAAATCACTAATGAAACATAAATGGAATGACATGTATGCATGAAAAATGATCTCTAGAAAGTTCTAATATAATGCATGAGATTTAATACCCTCATCTCATTAGGTTTCAATAGAAAAAGAACTTCAATAATATCAACATTAATAGCACAATACAAGTGAATCATCCAACGGTGAAATCAATTCAACTATAAATATTGGAAAACCCAGATAAAATTTGCGATGTACAAGGTAAATTGTCTTTTAACTATACATGGATTTTTGACTCCTAAGAACATATTATTACAACATCTTATTCATTCCTATCCCTATCAATAGGCTCCAAATAGTATGTCAAGAAGAAAATAATTCTTCTAATACCACATTGTAATATCCCAGTTATGGGTGCCGCTTAGAGGTGCCCCGTACCCGGTTGGTCCCATGGCCTCAAGAGAATTTCACAAATTCTAGAGGTAATCGACTTGTGGTGAGGGCCTTAGGTGTAATAGTGGGAAAACTATGCCCACATTAGAAGAGTAATGTAGTGTAATGAAAAATATAAGGTTCCAAAATCAATAATAATACCATACAAAAGTAAAAAGCAGAAGACTGGATGTAAATAAACAATTGAAACATATATATAAATATGTATATATATCAATAATGATGCATGTCACAACTATCTAGGAAAGTATCATGAAATTCACAATGCTGGAATACAGTACTAAACCAAAGTACAAATGAAAACAATTAAATAACTCCAACATCATCTGATGTCTCATCGGGGTCCCAATCTCCCAGGCTTCACAACAGTCAAGTACCTAATGTAGAAGGAAGATTTCTCTTATCTATAACAATAAAAATATAATCTGTTGGGGCCCAAAATCATGACCCAAATAGGGTGTGATATGGATCCCAGTAGGCAACCACCCAAATATATGTGTGTAACAATCAGTTAATATATATGGAAGGCAATAAAAAAATTGAAGCAATAAACAAGGAAGTACTCAAATGTAAAAAATCCTACCATTTATATTACATTAATTTACATTCATAAATTATTCAACCAAGGTATAACAAGTGACCCTATGGGATGTTCGTATAGCCTATCCCCTTTGCTTCAACCATTAAATCTCATGTAACCCTCTAGGTAATTTCTCACAGCCCAACCCTTTTGGTTTAACTTATACAAGGATATAATGACCTCCTGGGGAGCTCACACACACTAACTCCTTTGGTCTCATGAATGAAAATACTCTTTGAGGAAGAACTCCCCATCAATTCTTCCTATAGTCTTTGAATGTTAACTACAAACACTCTTAGGAAGCACTCAACTTCAATTCCAAATGTGGCCTCATAATGGTAACAATATTCACTCTAAGGGAGCACTCAACGTCAATCCCCCCTATGGTATCACAGCATGATAATGAAATGATAAATACTATGGGGAATCCATCAATGTCAATTACCCCTATGGTATCACTACACTAGGTTCCCCCAACACTATTTAAAGAAATCATGCACAATTGATGCTCAACGGCCCAAGTAAACCTAAAAGTACAAGTTGGATAAAATAGCTATAAGGAAAACAACATAATCAGATAAAAAGAAAAGTACGTAGCATGTTCATTTAATGTACACACTGTGTACATGCCTTAATTTCCCTCCTCTTTAGGCAGTCTCCATGTCACCCCACAAGGCCATGTAGTCGACTGTTACATGTCTAGTACAATTCTACCCTCAACTACTGCATACACAATGTGTACTCCTTAAATTTATTAAAACTCCCCTTTTTCTCAAAACACCAAAAAAATAGGATGCCTATAAAAAATATTCATGTTCTTACAGATCAGTTTGATGCTTTAAACCCATCCACTCATACAATGACTCGTGGAGGGAAAACATGGGTATACTAACTATGAGTCCCTATGCACTTTGTTATACACATGCTAGGATTATGATTTAATTTTCAAAGGTAGGGATCATTTCATTATTTTCTAAAGATTTGAAATAGTTCTATAATGGATCGGACCTCTCTAGTTCATTCCTTTGTGAAATGTGGTGTTGGTGGTGTGCCAGGAGGTGAAGGTTTCTTGGGGGTGCATTTGGGTGGAATTTTAAGGAGAGCTAAGGGAAATAGCTTTCACACAGTTAGCGCACGGTTTGGCTAAACAGTGCGGCCAAACCGTGCAAGGTTTTTGTTGGAGGCAGAAACTAATCCACGGTTAGCGCACTGTTTGGCTAACTATGTGGACTAACTGTGCGAGGAGTGTTTGTTGAGGTAGAAGCTAATGCACGGTTAGCGCACAGTTTGCGAAACCGTGCGGACTAACTGTGTAGGCACATAAAGTAAAATCCTAAAATTCTAGATCTGAACCCTTTTTCTTATAAATGGTTTGTGTAAGCCCCTAAGCGGCCATAACTCGAGATTAGCCTTCCTTGTAGGTAGAAGATCCTCTCCCAAGCATTTTGGAGGCGACTTGGAGGCTTTTCTTGGCGAATCTAAGCTGGTTCCTTGATGTATGTGATCGTTATTTATTGTTTTCTTAGATATACTCATCATACTCTCTCGATTTCTTATATCTATGCCCATTATGGGTAGATCTATGCGTGTAGATGTCGAATATGAAGATATTTGGTCTTGGCAGTGTTATGAGAGGATATCTAAAGAAGATTCGTGGAGAATCGACACAGTTTCGGGAACGTTCTTCGACCGTCGTGGTTTCTTCAAAAACCATTGAGGAAGGGATTTTACCTTCTTCTCAGTAATTTTTGCATCATGTGGGATGGGTGTCCCCTTGCTTTCACGAGACAAAGTTGAACCAGTTTAAATGAAGATAATAAATGTCTTAAAGAATGGGGATGGGGAATTTGTTATGTTTATCATTCTTTATCTTTTTGTTATGTTGTGAATTGAATAGGCTTATGCCTACTGAAAATCACGGTCGTTGGGGGACTTTACTTGCGAAATTATATGTTTCCCTATATTTCTAGACCGTTTTATGGAAACATTGTGGAATATGGAAATTGGTTAATCACGTAAAGTTGGATGATTAAATGAATATCCAGAACCCTTGTGTGATAGCCCCAGTTGAACAAAATGGAATAAGGAACATGTGGGAGTTGGTTTGGTTACATGGTGTGTGAAGAGGGGGGTGAATCCTATGTTATTATGAATAGGATGGACAACGGGGCTGTATTAAATGATATTAAAGGGGAAATGATGTGGCATGATCCTAGTTTTGTGATATGGTTGTGGAGATGTGGTTATAGTGGTAACAGGGCTGAAGTAATGGGTTTTGATATTAAAAGAAAGTGGAAAGTTGATAAATGAACTATGGGGAATGATAATGAATTAAACGTGAGAACAATCAATGGGTATTTATTGATGATAAAAAGGTTGGTTTTGTGTTGCTTATGTTCTATCTAACTTGATTTGTGGTTGGCAGGTTTTTATTTTTTTTTTCATTCTACGAAACGCTTGATCTGGTTAGATAATTGCCCAGTAGTTATGGAACTAATAAACTAACACTATTGAAACATGAAAACCTAAATGGGGTTGGGTTTGTTTGTTGTATGCATGCTTCGTAGTAGAAATGCCGATGCACGTGCTCATTTTCTCGGTTTAGAAGACATAGGTTGGGCTGTGTGTTTGGCATACATATATATATATATATGTATATGTATCTTTGTGTTTTGTAAGACCCCACCCATGTTGAGAACTTAGTGTCGAACACTCTAATTTCATGGGAGAGGGTGTTTTCTCATTAGTTACTAGATTATTCATGCTCTTTCTTCTATAGTTTGTGATGGATTGAGGAGACCTTACACACAAGACTCTTCGGGTAAGCTTTGATTGGTGTGATTTTTTTTAGCCCAAGACACTTTGGTAGGTTTACTGTTCCCAAGAACCTTTGGGATGAGGCCGAGGTGTGTTCGAGCAGGGATGTGATTGTGGTTTGTGAGGCCCAGCTATGTGCGGGCGGGAAGAGTGTGGTAGCGTCAGGATATTCACCATTAGGAAGAGTAGCTAACTTGTGGGGGGGAGAATGGTGCGGGGTACCCAATAATATTGTTCTTATATACTACTACCTATTGTATTGTGTTTTGGTGAGTGTGGCTGGTGATGTTGGGTGGATATAATTCCTTGCTAGGTTTTGGTTTCTTCTGTTGTTCTCACGGTACATTAGGATGTCTCCCCACCTGTGCATGAGAGATTTTAGTTTCCCTACTGAGTATACTTTTATGCTCACCCTACATTAACATTAATGTTTCCAGGAGGACTATCAGGGCCATGTGGGACCCTACTAGTCGGGACAGTTGGAGTTGTTGTAGTTGTTGTACTCTTGTTTCTTTTGCTATTTCACATTTGAGTTTTCTTGTAATTTTACTTTTCATCAGAAATGTATAAACATGCCTGTGGGATAGGTTTGGATGATTTTTCATTTACTTATTTCTTTTCCTTTTGGTGTTTGACTCATCCTATTTCTCAATATTAAATAATAAAAGGGTAAAGCCTCCCATATTTGTGAAAACACATACCTTTGGTGCTAGTCGCCACTATGGGGCCTACTGGAGGCGGGACTCAGGGGTCATTATCTACCTTTCACCATTTCCATCTCAGAAGGGGAATCTTTGGTGGGAGGGGGTCGCGACTGAATGGTTTCAGAGCTGATGGTTGAGAGATAGAATGGAGTCTGGATATAGGTGCAGTGAGGATTGCATGGGATGGTAGGGAAACTATGTTGGTTGATCTTGGTGCATGACATAGGCCAGGGAAGACCGGCTAGGACATGGTATTTTAGGGCCCCCCATGATCCTATGAAAGGACTCTGAGCCTACCGAACGACCAAGTGAGACTACATTGATTGCAGGGTAGAGACCCAAGGGATGCTTCATGCATCTTCATGTTTGTGTTTTAATTGATTTGGGTGTTCTGGGAGAGAAATTGAAATAATGTGATAAAATGAAACCTTGAGAAATTTCCATACTACTTGGGCTTAGGCGATCTTTGTTTACCGTAGAGATATGGCACCTAGACGTCGTCCCTGGGTGACTCGGACAGTCGAGGCCCAACAGATTCAGGCAGTCAATTAGTTGAGTATTGACCAAGAGGGGGAAGATGATCAGTGGAAGAAGAATCTTCGTTCTTTCCAGCGACAAACCCTCAAGAAGTACGAGGGTAGTACTTTGGATATAGAGACGGAGGGGTGGCTTCAAGAGCTAGGGATTTATTTTACTTTGATCCGTGCTCCAAGGGTATACTAGGTTCCCTTAGAAGTCAATCAGTTGAGAGGTGCGGCGTGTCAGTGGGGGACGCTCTACCTCGGGGAGAGGTCAGAGGCAGAGGTTTCGTGGGATGACTTTGAGAAGGAGTTCGAAGGGGAATTCCATTCTTCCATGATCAAAGAAAAGAAGCAGCAGGAGTTACTCTCCCTCTAGTAGGGGAGTATGTCAGTATGACAATTGGGGATCAAGTTCAAGGGTCTCCTATGCTTTGCTCCAAATCTCTTTCCGGATGAGGAGTCTCGGGCGAGGCATTTGGAGGAGGCGCTTCATCCTTCGATCCAGTATGTTGTCACCCCCTTCACCCTTCCGACGTACATGGCAGTACAGAAGAAGGAAGAGGTTGTAGAGAGGATGCACTCGCAGGGAGGTGCACCACAAGAGGGAATCTAGCTAGGTTCGTCAATGGGGATGGCAGTTAGCAGCAGGTCTCCTGTGACAGGACATTCCAGATTCAGGCCAGTATGGAGTAGGCCCTAGTAGTTCCAGTTCAGATCCTCGGGTCCTCGTCCCTTTTTCACGAGCCCAGGACCGAATAGTTTCTCTTGTTGAGTTTTCGGGCACATTCATAGTCAGAGCCCGACCCGAGCTCAGTACGGTGGAGGTGGGCAGGTTCAGCGCCCGCCTCAGCAGCAGAATTTTCTGGAAAGGCCCTTCTAGCAGCAGGAGGACCTTTCTTTTTTGAGGGAAGACCTTACAGGAGGAGGTCGGCCTCATGGTTCTCCTCAGGGACCTTGACCAGGGCATGTTCGGGTAGGTGGTCGACATCAGAGAGGCAGAGGAGCTAGGCGTGGAGAGTTTCACGCAGCACAGTTGGCAGCTCTGGCAGGACTAGAGGTGGTGCGAGGTATGATGTGTTTGTTCAGCACTCTCATTTCTACTTTGTTTGACTTGGGGTCTATGCACTCATATGTTGCACCTGGTGTAGCCCATTTTTTGGTTCTAGACGTAGAGAGACTTTTCGTACCCCTGGTGTTGAGTACACCAATTGGAGGTCAGACCAGCGTATCTTGTGTTTTCCAGGGATGTGGGCTTTTGTTGGGACTGCATCAATCTAGTGGGGATCTTCTTTTTCTACATATGCAGCCATATAATGTCATCCTAGGCATCGATTGGCTGTTTTCTATTAGTGATGTTATCTACTTCTTCTGAAGAAGAGTCGTGTTCTCCGATGTGGATGGGAAGCGTGTAGATTTTGTTGGTGAGAGGATCTATTAGGTGGGAAGCCTTAATGTGAAGACTCCCCATTCCTTGTCAGGTGGGTTATCAGTGGTTTCAATTGATATAGAGATGATGGATGTTCCAGAGGTTGTTGGGAAATTCCTTGATGTTTTTTCTGAGGAGGTTGTTACTCTACCCCCCCCCCCCCCCCCCGACGTGAGGTTGAGTTCAGGATAAACTTACAGCCTGGTGCCTGTCATATTTCGATGGCCCCTTATTGGATGGAACCTTCAGAGTTGCGGTAGTTGCTGATTCAGATTGACGATCTGATGCATAAGGGTTTTGTTCGACCCAGTGTGTAACCATGGGGTGCTCTAGTTTTGTTCATGAAGAAGGCAGATGGTGGTCTTAGGATATGCATAGACTACTGAAGGATGAATCAGGTAATGGTCAAGAACTGTTACCCCCTTACAAGGATAGAGGATCTCTTCGACCAGCTGAGGGGAGCAGGGTGGTTTTCTAAGATTGATCTTCAATCTGGATATCACCAGTTGAGGGTAATGGATAGTGACATCTCGAAGACGTCTTTTAGGTGCAGGTATGGGCACTTTGAGTTCATAGTGATGTCTTTTGGAGTTACAAATGCACCAGGTGTGTTCATTGGACTTATTAACATTGTCTTTCGAGAGTTTCTAGACTGGTTCGTCATTTTGTTTATCGAGGACATCATGATCTACTCAAGAATAGAGGACGAACACATTGAGCATCTCAGGGCAGTCTTGGAAGTCTTTCGTCACCACCAGCTTTATGGGATATTTGTCTGAGTGTAAGTTCTTGATGCAAGAAGTACATTTCCATGGGTACATAGTGTCTCAGCATGGAGTGTCAGTGGACCCATCGAAGGTGGAGTCAGTTGTTTCTTTGGTGGCACCTGAGAGCATGGCAGAAGTTCATAGTTTCTTGGGGTTGTATTGTTATTATCGTAGGTTCGTTTCGGACTTCTCTCGAGTTGCTGCTACATTAATAGCTTTAACTAGGAAGGACCAGGTCATCCTATGGAGTGAGCCATGCCCGAAAGCTTTCGACTACATGAAGGAGAAGTTTTTCAGTGCTCCAGTACACAAGTTTCTAGATCAAGGGTTGTTTTATGAGGTGTTTCGTGATGCTTCTGGACTTGGTTTTGGGTGCGTACTGATGCAGGAGAAGGGTGTGATCTGTTATGGGTCTAGGCAGTTGCTCCCTCACGAGCCTAACGATGCCACCTATGACCTAGAGGTTGCAGTAGTAGTGTTCGCACTGATGCTGTAGTGACATTACTTCTTGGGGGAGTTATTTGTGGTCTTCTCAGATCACAATAGATTATGTTATATCTTCTCCCAACGTGACCTAAACTTACAGTAGCAGAGATGGGTCGATTTTCTCCCAGACTATGATTTCAAGATCTCTTAAACTGAAGGTAAGGGAAATGTTGTGGCTGATTCCCTGAACAGGAAGTCGCATAATGAAGTGTTTTGGGAATCCGTTGATGCTTGGAAGGTGATGGGAGAGTTGGATGCCTTGCACTTGGATGCAAGGGTAGAGGGTGTTCGAGGTTGTTTGTTTCATATGATGGTGCAGTCATCCTTGTTCCAGCAGGTGGAAGATTCTCAGTGGGGAGACTCCGAGGCGAATGTAATGCGGGATCATGTTGATTAGGAAAATTCTCTAGAAGGATGGTCAGAGGAAAGCCGACATCAGATTCTTTTTCGTGGAAGGTTGTTTTTTCCGGAGGTGATGCGTGAGGGAGTTCTTGGTGGGTTCCATAGCTCAGACTTGGTGGTACATCCGGGAGTTTCAAAAATGTATCTAGGCCTGAGGGAACTATTTTGGTGGCCCGGGGTGAAACGGGCAATGGGGAGTTTGTGGCTAGGTGCCTAATGGGGTAGGAAGTAAAGGTTGAACACCGTATTCCCAGTGGTTTGTTGCATCCATTGGATGTCCCCGAGTGGAAGTGGGATGACATCTCAATGGACTTCATCACAGCACTACCAAGAGCTCAGGGTGGTTATGATGCTATCTGGGCAGTGGTGGATCGACTGATGAAATTAGCTCACTTCTTCGCAATTAAGGAGTCAGGCCCGGTGAGTACCTTAGCATAGAGGTACGTAGATGAGGTGGTGTGTTTGCATGGATTTCTGAATACTATCATCTCAGATCAGGATTATAGTGACCCTAGACTGTTACACACTACATTTCATGATTTTAAACATAATTCATCATCAGAGTACAAGCCAAGGAACCTTATGTCTAGTTTTTTGGATGACTATGTATATATAACATAAAACATTGGCTAAAAACAATTCTTTATTTAATCTTCATACTGTGCCCCTAGCTTCCTTTAAGACCTTATATCTGCATAGGGTACCCTGGGGAATACATGAACAAAGGTATGAGATAAAAGGCCTAGTAAGGGAAAGAACATAATAATAATCTTAAATCACCTGAGTTATGAGGCTTGACATTATGATATTGGAAGCATGGAACATATGGAATCATAACTTATAAAACTGTCATCATAAAAACGTGTGATAAAATAATCATGGTATCATATAAGCATGATATTAAATAATCATAGTTTCATAGAGAGGTGGTATCAATTTTAAACAAGACTTTAGTATGAGTCAAGGCTAACCGCCAATCTCGTTTCCCGTAGTAGCACAAGCCAAGGCTAACTGCCCAGAACGTTTTCCCATAATCTTCTCATGAGATATTAACATTACCCAATGCATTAGAGTGCTATCTGGGTGCACCCATCTTAGATTTTTCATGTATATTCATTCCATATAAATAATCTCACATAATCAATCATACATAAATGTAAGAGTATACAAGGAAAGAAATGGTCACACAATCACGTCATGAAGCATAATAAAAAGGGACATAACATAAAAGCATCCATGAAAAAAATGAATTAAATAATAAATATACATTTATAATGTATAAAGGCATAAATCATTACAATTGATCACAAACATAAGTTATAATATGTAAAAATAGTTATTTGGAATCATTGAGTCAAAACTTTTTAGTGTTGTTTAAGAATCCATCGAATATCTCTTAAAACGAAAAGAGGCATAATATTGTTTATAAAACCAGAAGTGAACCAGGAGGGTTTTCATAATAAAAATACTGATTTTATAAAGACAAATGTGACTTAAAAAAGAGGATCTAGTACATTGGATAATAATAAAGAATTCGGTAAGTTCCCTTAAAATGGGTTCACTTATCGGGAAGTAATGAGGAGAGAGTCACTTAAAATCATGAATATCCCTGGAATAAAGTGATGAAAGAGTATTTATAAATATACATGGAACATTTACACAACATTTATAGTATGCACAAGAAACGATAAGATAAAATCATTTTGGTAGAAAGGTAGATAAGACAACCCGTCGGAATAAAAGAGGTTCAGGTAGAATTCATTACGGATTATCAGCATTGTATCAGGAGTATTTTAGGGGCATAAGTGAGAGAGGAAATGGAATTATCATCACTTATAAATAAATATGTAAGTATGGGGGAGGTTCTAAAACATACCCCATAATTAATAATAACACACAACATGCCCTAACATAGTGAACAATCTTGAATAAGGGTGAAATAGAGAGGATCCCTTACCTTAGGTCCTTTGGTGTTCTCCTCTTGATATTAGTAAACTGTATAGTCAAATTATGTTTATTAATCAATAGTTATATAACATTATATATATGTAAAAGATTAATTATAACCTTTTTATGATCATTTATACCCATTTTGATTGATTACACCATTCAATATCATTGTTCGGGTCTATTTGTTTCATTTGTATTAATGATCGGTTCAATTGTATTTTGGTTAAAATAAATTGTAAAATGAATGTGGTTGTCCATAATTGAAGTTATAACATTTGTGGACATCCATTATGTTACATGGTTACAAAATTCATTTGGTTAATTACAGTGAAAGAGAACCTTTACATTAAACATTAATGATAAACACTTGAATTAATTTTAACAATTTTTCCCATAATTGACTTGTTTTTTATTATTGTTTTATATCATGAGTGTATGAGGATTACAGAACCTGAAATAGGACATATAACATATATAATAATCTGGTTCAACCAAAATATTAATGGTTTCCTGACCAGAATTAAAATGATAAGAGAATTTGAAAACGCATTATCCATGATGTCGGTAATTTGACCCATCACGGACGATGTTTAATTATAGAACGTGAGGGAGAGAAGGAGAAGCATGATGCTTGAAATTTTTCAGAATATATGAGATTCTAGGGATTTCATGCCTTTTGGATAAGGGAATATGAATAGGGTATATGGAATGAAAGAAAATTAAAACAAAACACTTGAAAACAAAAGAGGGTTCTTACCCTTTGATATCCTCTCCTTGAGACTCCTCTTAGGGGCTTTGGTTTTTGTATTTTGGAAAGACCAGAAAGCCTTGGAAGTGTGGAAGGTGCTTGAGAGGGTATTTGGGTATAAATTTTTCTAGTCACAATGCATGAGAGGTGTGAGGGAAATAGGTAAGGAGAGAGGGTATTTATATTGGAGGAGAGAGGGGTTTTCTTAATATAAAATTCATTAGTTTATTATTTCCCCACAAGACAAGGAATAGTGAGTATTGCATGACCAAGTATATTAATTTTATAATTTAATCTCGAAAAAAATGGTCTTACATCAGAAGAACATCACACATGACTCTATAAGTCTCTTATTTAGATTATTTTTTGTAAATTAAGGTATTTCATTATTCATCAAAAATTCATGTATTTCAGAAAAATCCAAAAAATTTACCCCAACAATTTTTCGATTTGTAGAATCCAAAAATTATGTCCATTTTTGAAAAATAATTTTATAAATATGATTATTTTAATATTTAAATAAAATAATAATTTGTTATCAAAACTAGTTTTAAAGCATTCATTAACTCATTCTAAACTATGGGTATATCAAACTTCCAACATGAATATTATTTTTATACCACCATAGGTAAGGTTAATATTCATTAGGATATATCACTATTCATAAGGGTATGTTACTATTCATTAGGGTAGGTTACTATTCCCCAAAAAATATTATTTTTTTATTAGACACCAAAAAACATCTTTTATACAACCGTGTATGCCGGATTTTCGAAATTCCAAATACAGAAGTGACAAACATATGTCTAAAGGTCACTTATCACTTAGTAGTTCATTATTATGTGATTTTATGGAATATTTATAAGAAAGTAATTTCCATTAAAAACATTGGGTCGATACATTCTTCCCCCCTTAAGAAAATTCTCCCTCGAAATTTCATTTTACATTCTAGGCCAAAAACAGATGTGGGTACTTTTCCTTTATTGATTCCTCCAACTCTTAGGTTGATTCCTTAAAATTATGCTGCCTCCACAGCACATTGACAAGATGGGTTGTCTTGTTGCGTAGAACCTTATCTCTCCGATCCAGAATCATTATTGGCTTCTCCTCATAGGAGAGATAATCTTCCAGCGGCACCACCTATGAGTTCTGTACATGTGATGGATCAGGTATGTACTTCCTCAATAGTGATACATGAAAAACATCATGAACTAGAGCCATATTTGGTGGAAGTTCAAGTCGATAGGCCACAACTACTATGCTGTTAAGGATCTCAAATGGGCCAATATACCTTGGGCTTATCTTCCCTTTCTTCCCAAATTGCATGACTCTCTTCCAAGGAGATATTCGAAGGATGAATTTCTCCACAACGTCGAACTCCAAATCCCTTTGACGGGTCTCAGCATAGATCTTTTGTCAACATTGAGCATCTTTGATGTGTTTCTGGATGACTTGAACCTTTTTTTTCATCTCTTCAACAAGATCGGGTCCAAGTAGATTTCTTTCTCCAACTTCATCCCAACAGGTTGGAGTTTTACATGGATTTCCATACAGAGCTTCATATGGAGGAATTTGAATACTTGAGTGGAAGCTATTTTTGTATGAGAACTCAACCAATGGGAGATTCTGATCCATCCACCTTTAAATTCTATAGAGTAGTCTGTGAGCATATCTTCAAGCGTCTAAATAGTTTTTTCAGACTAGCCATCAGTTTGGGCTTGATAGGTCGTGCTGAAGCTTAATTTAGTACCCAAAACATGTTGAAGACTCTTCCAGAATTTAAATGTGAACCTTGGATTGCGGTCAAGGACAATTGAGAGTGGAACACCGTGTAGTCTCACCACTTCCTTCACATATAACTTTGCAAGTAGTTCAAGTGATATATCTTCTTGAATAGCAATGATGTGGGATTTCTTGTAGAGTCTGTCAACCACAAACCTTATCACATTATTTCCATTCTACGTCTTCCAGAGACCCATGACAAATTCCATAGTAACATTTTCCCATTTCCACATGGGTATAGGCAATGGTTTCATCACACCTTTGGACTTTTTTCTGTCAGCTTTAAATTTCTGACATATCAATCACCTTAATATATATTGCACAATATCCCTCTTCATGTTATCCCACCAGAAGTGTTCTTGGAGATCATGGTTCATTTTGGTACTCCCATGATGGATAGAGAAGGTAGAGCTATGTGCATCATTCAATAGCTCTTTCTTTATCATTGGATCATATGGTACACATAATTGTGTCCCAAATCTTACAAGTCCTTCCTCATCAATTTTGAAATCATAGGATTTCCCATTTTTAACAACTTCCACCCTTTTCTGAATTTCCACATCCTTTCTTTGAGAAATAATTATTTTCTCCAAGAGGGATGTCTGAGAAATCATTTGAGAAAGGATTGATGATGTTACTCCATTAATTATTCCCATTTTTTCCATTGAAAATATAAAAAGATCGGATCCTTTTCAATTCTCATCATTGATAAAGATACAAGATCCTTTCTACTTAGAGAATTTGCCACCTTGTTTTCCTTACTGGGATGGTAGTGGATTGAGCAGTCATAAGCCTTGATGATCTCTATCCATCTTCATTGGTTCATATTAAGCTCTTTCATTGTAAATATATACTTGAGACTCTTGTGGTCAGTATATATCTCTCATTTCTCCCCATAGAGATAATGCCTCCAGATTTTAATGTCAAAGATCACAGTCATTAACTCCAGATCATGCGTTGGATAGTTTTTCTCATATATTTTCAGCTTCTTTGAGGCATAGGCTATCACATTATCATTTTTCATCCGCACACAGCCTAATACCTTCATATAAGCATCAGTATACACCACAAAGATTTCCCCACTGCTAGGGAGTGTGTGTACTGGTGCAGTGATAAGCCTCTTTTTCAACTCCTTGAAACAATCTTCACACTCCGGTGTCCAGAAAAACATTACTCCCTTCCGTGTCAGCTTGGTCATTGGGTTTAAAAATTGTGAAATGTTCTTCACGAAACGTTGATAGTACCAAGCTAGACCCAAAAATCTGTGAATCTCCGTTACAGAAGTTTGTTTGGGCCACTCTTCAATTTCCATCATCTTGAAAGGGTTCACAGATATCCCATTGTTGGGGATACCATGCCCCAATAATGATACATCCTCCATCCAGAACTCACATGTACTATACTTTTCATACAACATCTCCCAGCAAAATGTTTAACACAGTTTCCAAATGCTCCTCATGTTCCTCCTTGATCATGGAGTATATCAGAATATCATCAACAAAGACTACCGCAAATTTGTCGGGGTAATCTCTAGAGACTCTATTCATTAAATCCATGAAAATTTCTGGAGCATTAGTGAGTCCAAAGGGCGTCACTATGAACTCATAATGTACATACCTCATTCGAAAGGAACATTTGGGAATATCTTCCTTCCTCACCTTTAGTTGGTGATATCCTGACCGAAGGTCCACCTTAGATAAATATCTGGCCCCACGTAGCTGATCGAACAATTCATCTATCCGTGGAAGAGGATACTTGTTTTTATTGTGATTTTATTGAGTTCACGATAATCAATGCAGAGGATCATTAATCCATCCTTCTTCTTGAGGAAGAGGACTGAAGCGCCCCAAGGTGAAGCACTCGGGTATATAAAACCCTTCTCCATATTCTCCTGTAACGTCTTCTTCAACTCTTCCAGCTCTATAGTGGTCATTCTTTAAGGTGTCTTTGAGATTGGCAGAGATCCAGGGATAAGTTCAATTGAGAACTCAACCTCTTGGTCAAGAGGGAGACTAGGAAACTCTTTGAGGAATACATCAGTGTAATCCCATATGATGGGAATGTCTTCAAGCATGATTCTTTCCTTTGACTCAATTATTTGAGCTAGATATGCATGCTCATAAGGAAGAAATATCTACACTTGAGACGATGATTTGAAATGAGATTCATCTTCTTCTTTACACTTTTAATGAATCAGATGATGCTTCAGGATGTGAAGGGTAATCTCCCTTTCCCGGCAGTTGATGTTGGTCTTGTACAAAGATAGCCAATACATGCCCAATATAGCGCCAAATTCCACTAAAGGAAGTATGGAAGTATTTGCAAGGAGGTTCAGTACACAAACATTAACTGGGGAGGAGTTATAAACTATGGATGCAATAATTTCCCAATTCACTGTGTTCACAGATAACTTTTCCTCCAAATTTTGAGGTGGTGTTTGAATAGTTCTACTAAACTTGACAGATATGAAAGAATGTGTACAACTAGAATCAAATAGTATGTTCTCTATTCTTGAATGAATAACAACCGTACCTATCACCACATCATTTTCCGGCACCACCTCAGATGTAGTGATAGCATATGTCCTTCCTTGTGGCCTTGTAGGTTGTTGCAGATTGCCTTCGACAACCCTTGGCTTAGGGAAATTTTTCGCATAATGCCGAAGTTCCTTGAAGTTATATCACTGCACTGCAGGCTGAGTGTTGATCTGAAACTTCCTTTCTTCTTCAACATTATTGGTATTTTTCATATCACTTCAGCAGTTCTAGGCCAGATGACCAATCTTTCTGCATTTGAAGCAATTCTTGGTTCCCTTCAAATAGTTACCAGGATGCTTCTTCCTACAATTTTTGCAAAGGGAAAATTTGGGATTCTTACCATCAAGGGATTTTATTGATGGACCACCCATGTTGTTTTCCATATTCTGCTTCTTATCATTGGGCCCATGAGACCACTGAGATTCTCCAATCTCCATTTCAACCTTGAGGGCACAACGGACAATCTCCTCATTGCTGTCGAAGTATTGAATCACCAACAATTTTTGTAGACTCAGATTTAGTCTGATAATGAATCGATCCACCTTGCTTTAGGTGTTCATGACAAAGCCAGAGGCATACCTTGCATGCCTGGTAAGGTTTACTTCATATGCCCCGATGGACTCATCTTCCTTCTTCTTGATTCTGAGGAATTCACTTTACATCTTGAGAAGGAGGGTTTGAGGAAAATGTTTATTGAAAAACATCCTCCTGAATTCCTCCAAATCTATGGAATTGATTTCCTCTCGAGAAATTATATTCATGATCGGTGTCCACCACTGATCAGCTTCCCCATCAAAATGATAGACTTCTTGTACCACCATCTCTTCTTCCGAGCACTAGAGGATGGTGAATATCTTTTCAATGGGGTTAATCCATTGTTCTGTGAGGAGGGGATCAGATGATCCGCTCAACATGGGAGGCCTTTGTCGCATTAAGGATTCTATGGAAACTTTATCCTTCCTTGGAGGAGGAGGGAGTTCCAACTGATTAATGTTATTATTCATAACTCGATCCAGCTTAGTTTATACTTACATGAAGTTTTGAGCACCCACTTCTGTCACATTAGGCATGTCATTAGGGAAATCATCACATTGCCTATCACATTGGTTGTTGAAACACGTTCTTCTATTTACCACCATTAAATAAAAGAATGAAGATATAATTAGAGGTCTTGAATACTTATCTATTGAGAAAAAAGGAACATTGAACATAATAGGATAAACTTATAAAGAAGAAGTATATCCTAACTTATAATTCCTCAGGGTAAATCTTGGATATCCTCAATCTACTTCTTGACTTGTATTCATATGGAATTTTTCCCTTAATAATGTTTTGTACAACTCTCGTGAATTTACCAAATCAATTCCCCAGGGAGTATCGTAACCAAGAGTGCAGCAAGACCCGTTTTCGTGCCCCAGTTCCTGTTCGAGTCTAGCTCAAAGTGGTGTTTTCAGGTTTTACCCCTAGGATACATTTGTGCCAGAGCCACCTCTACCTACTCATATCCGGATAGGGATGTATTTTCTTGATAAACCACTTACTCAATACTCACCAAAACTTGGGAATGTTATCTAATACTTAGTATCATCCTTAAGGCTCTCACTACTGTGCTCTATTCCTAGTCTCCAAAAATAACTATATCATCCTCTGATACCAACTATAATGACCCTAGACTTTTACACATAACATTTCATGATTTTAAACACAATTCATCATCAGAGTACAAGCCAATGATCATTAAGTCTAGTGTCTTGGAAGACTGGGTAAATATAACATAAAACATGGGCTAAAAACACCCCTATATTTAATCTTCATAATGAGCTCCTAACTTCCTTTGAGCCCTTACATCTGCATAGGGTACCCTGGGGAACACATGAACAAAGGTATGAGCTAAAAAGCCCAGTAAGAGAAAGAACATAAGAATAAACATTAAGAACATGAGTTAGGAGGCTTGAAATAATGATATTGGAAGCATGGAACATATGGAATCGTAAATTATAAACATGGGATCATAAAAACATGGGATAAAATAATCATGGGATCATATAAGCATGAGATTAAATAATCATACTTTTATAGAGAGGTGGCAGCAACTTTAAACAAGCCTTTAGTATGAGTCAAGGCTAACTGCCAATATCGTTTCCCATAGTAGCACAAGCCAAGGCTAACTGCCCAGACCATTTTCCCATATTCTTCTCATGAGATATTAACATTACCCAATGCATTGGAGAGAAATCTAGGTGCACCCATCTATGTATATTCATGTATATTCTTGCCACATAAAGAATCCCACATAATCAATCTTACATATATATAAGAGTGCCCAATGAATGAAATGGACACACAATCACATCATGAAGCATAATAAAAAGGGACGTAACAAAAAATCATCCATGAAAGAAAGGAAATAAATAATAAATAGACATTAATAATGTATAAAGGCATAAATCAGGACAAGTGATAACAATCATAAGTCATAATATGCAAAAATAGTTTTTAGGAATCTTCGAGTCAAAACATTTTAGTGTGGTTTATGAAAACATCGAATATCTCTTAAAAAGAAAAGAGGCATAATGTTTTTTATAAAACCAGAAGTAAACCATGGGGTTTTCATAAAAAAAATACCGATTTTATAAAGAAAAATGTGACTAAAAATAGAGTATATAGTACACATGATAATAGTAAAGAATTCGGGAAGTTCCCTTAAAACGGGTTCACTTATCTGGAAGCAATGAGGAGAGAATCACTTAAAATCATGCATATCACTTAAAAATGTGGTGAAAGAGTCTTGATAAATAGACTTTTAAAATGTACACAACATTTAGAGTATGCACAATAAATGATAAGATAACATCTTTTTGGTAGAAAGGTGGATAAGACAACCCGAAGGAATAAAAGTGGTTCGGGTTGAATTCTTTACGGATTATCAGCATGGTATAACGAGTAATTGAGGGGGCTTAGTGAGAGAGGAAAGGGAATTATCATCACTTATAAATAAATAGGGATGTATGGGGGAGGTGTGAAATCATACCACAGAATTAATAATTGCACACAACATGCACTAACATAGTGAACAATCTTGAATAAGGGTGAAATTGAGAGTATTCCTTAACTTAGGTATGTTGGTGTTCTACACTTGATATTAATGACCTGTATAGTAAAATTATGTTTATTAATAAATAGTTACAGAACATTATCTATATGTAAAATATTGAGTATAATTTTTTTAAATTCATTTCTACCCATTTTGATTGATTACAAGGTTCAATTTCATTGTTCGGGTCCGTTTGTTTCATTTGTTTTAACAATCAGTTCAATTGTATTTAGGTTCAAATAAATTGTAAGATATAAGTGGTTTTACATAATTCAATTTATAAAATTATTGGACATCCAGTAGGTTACATGGTTACAAAATTCATTTGGTTAATTGGAGTTAAATAGAACCTTTACATTAACCATTAATGATAAACACTTGAATTAATTTTAACGATTTTTCCCACAATTGACTTGTTTTGTATTATTGTTTTATATCATGAGTGTATGAGGATTAAAGAACCTTAAATAGGACATATAACATATATAATAATCTGGTTCAACCATAACATAAATGGTTTCAAGACCAGAATCAAAATGATAAGAGAATTTGAAAACGCATTATCCCTGATGTTAGTAATTTGACCCATCACAGACGATGTTTAATTCTAGAACGTGAGGGAGAGGAGGAGAAGAATGATTCTTGAAATTTTCTAGAATATATTATATTCTGTATCTTTCATTCCTTTTGGATAAGGTAAGGGGAAGAGGTTATACAGAAAGAAATAAAATGAAACCAAAACACTTGAAAACAAAAGAGGTTTCTTACCCTTTGATCTCCTCTCCTTGAGACTCCTCTTAGGGTCTTTGGTTTTGGTCGTTTGGAAAGACTAGAAAGCCTTGGACGTGGGGAAGGATATTGGGAGGGTATTCGGGCTGAAATTTAGAGAGGCACAAGGCTTGAGAGGTGTGAGGGAAAGAGGTAAGGAGAGAGGGTATTTATAGTGGATGAGAGAGGGATTTTCTTAATATAAAATTCATTATTTTTTTATTTCCCCACAAGACAAGGAATAGGGATTCTTGCATGACCAAGTATATTAATTTTATAATGTAATCCCGAACCAAGTGGGCTTACATCACCAGAACATCACACATGACTCTATAATTATCTTATTTAGCTTATTTTTGTAAATTACGGTATTTCACTATTCATAAAAAATTCATGTATTTCAGAAAAATCAAAAAAAATTTACCCCAACCATTTTTCGACCTGTAGAATACAAAAATGAAGTCCGTTTTTCAAAAATAATTTTCTATATATGATTATTTTAAAATTTAAATAAAATAACAATTTATTATCAAAACCAGTTTTAAAGCATTCATTAACTCATTCTAATCCTTAGGTATATCGAACATCCAACATGAATATCATTTTTATACCACCATAGGTAAGGTTACTATTTATTAGGTTATATCACTATTCATAAGGGCATGTTACTATTCATTAGAGTAGGTTAATATTCACCTAAATTTATTTTTTTATTAGACTCCAAAAAACATCTTGAACAGAATCGTGTATGCCAGATTTTCGAAATTCCAAACACAGAAGTGACAAACTTATACTTAATGGTCACTTATCCCTTAGTAGTTCATTATTATGTGATTTTATGGAATATTTATAAGAAGGGAATTTCCATTAAAAACATTGGGTCGTTACAGCGATGGTCGATTTACCTCACGAGTCTGGAGGGGGTTACGCCGTACTTTTGGCACTCCGCTATGCCTTAGCACTACCTTCCACCCCCAGACCGATGGAAAAAATGAGCGGACTATCCTGTCATTGGAGGACATGCTGCGAGCATGCGTTCTAAATTTCAGAGGATTATGGGTGCGATACTTGCCTTTAGTAGAGTTTTCCTACAACAACTGCTTCCAATATACTATTGGCATGACACCATTTGAGGCTTTGTATGGAAGACCATTTTGTTCACCCATTTGATGGGAAGAGGTTGGTGGGACAGGTTCTCTTGGGCCAAAGGTAGTATAGAGCACCACAAAGAACGTTCATTTTGTGTGTGAGAGGATGAAAGCGGCTTAGGACCGATAGAAGTCTTATGTTGATCGTCAGAGGAGGCCCTTGGTGTTCGAGGTGGGAGATCATGTGTTCTTGATGGTTTCCACTCGATGGGGGAAGCAGAGGTTTGGGAAGGGGAGTAAGCTCTCCCCTAGTTTCATCGGACCATTCGAGGAGCTGAGGAGAGTCAGCGAGGTGGCATATCAGCTGGCCCTGCCACCTCAGTTGGAGAGGGTTCATGACATCCTCCACATCTACCAACTTCCTCGGTACTTATACGACGACTCTCACATTATCGGCTGGGGAGAGCTAGATATGGTAGACGATGCGACCTTTGAGGAACGGCAAGTCAGAATTGAGGATCGTGAAGAGAAGGTGCTCCATGGATGAACCATCGCCTTGGTTCATGTGTTGTAGAGGCATGGTGGCCTCGAGGAGAGCACTTGGGAGCAAGAGGCTCAAATGCACGCTCAGTACCCGGAGTTGTTTTGACTTGTGTTTTTCTTTGTTCTTTAGAACTTTGTTTTGATGTTATACCCTGTACCATTGTTATATGGAATTCTTGTCTTGTTGGTCATGAGATATTTTTTATCCTTGTTCTCTGGAAATGTGTAAATTGTCTGAATGTGTAGGAAAAGGGAAGAACCTGGTCTTTAATCGAGACGCATTAATGCGGATGCGATTAAACTCATGCGGGCGATTCAGTGCCGCCTAAAGTGAATAATATCTCGACACGGGAGAAGGAATTCCCAAGCCATGTGTTCGGGCAGTGTGTTGGTTGTACGGTGCTGGGGGTAGTGTAAGTTGAAAAAATCCTAATATATGGTAGTGGGAAGACCCAATTCATAATCGAGGCTCATTAATGCGAATGCGATTAAACCCATACAGGCGAGTCAGTGCCGCCTAAAGAAGATAATATCTTGACATAGGAGAAGGAATTCCTAACACATATTATTAGGATAGTTGTTCCATTCCTATTATGAAAAGAGCCATGAGAGATATCTTGTGGGGTGGTTGTTCGGACCATTCCCAATTTTATGGGTTAGTTTTTATTTATCGAGGATAAAAATGTTTTGTGAGGTATCTGATGTAATGGCCCGGACCTCTCCGGTCCATTCCATTGTGAAATTTGGTGCTGGAGGTGTGCCAAAAGGTCAAGGTTCCTTGGGGGTTCATTTGGGTGTAATTTTAAGGAGAGCTAAGGGCAATAGCTTTCTCACGGTTAGCACACGGTTTGGCTAAACCGTGTGGCCAAACTGGGAAAGGTTGGTGATTGAGGAATAAGCTAACACACGGTTAGCGCATGTTTTGTCTTACCATGTGGACTAACCATGCAAGGATTGTTTGGCGAGATAGAATCTAACACACAATTAGCACACAGTTTGCTAAACCGTGCAGACTAACCATGCAGGCACTTAGAGTTAGATCCTAAAATTTTGGATCTGAAATATTTTGACTCTAAATTGTTCGATTAAACCCCCAAGAAACAATAACTCTGGATTACCCTTCCTTGGAGATAGATGAACCTCTCCCAATCATTTTGGAGGCGGCCCAAAGACATTTCTTGGCAAATCAAAGTCGGTTCCTTGAGGTATGTGATCATTCTTTCTTGTTTTCTTATATCTACTCCTCCTACTCGCTCAATTTCTTAGATCTATGCCCATTATGGGTATATCTAAGCGTGTGGATGTCATATATGAAGAGCTTTGGACTTGGATGTGTTAGGAGAGTATATCTAAATAAGATTCATGGAGAATCGACCCGGTTTCTATAGTGTTCTTCAATCATCATGGATTCTTCAAAAACCATTGAGGTAGGGATTTTACCTTCGTCTCTCTAATTTGTGCATCATGTGGGATGGGTGTCCTCTTGATTTCACGATATATAGTTGAACCACTTCCAATTAAGATAATAATTGGCTTAAATAATGGGAATGGAGAAGTTGTTATGTTTATCATTCGTTATCCTTTTGTTATGTTGTGAATTGAATAGGCTTATTCCTACTAAAAATCATGGTCGTTGGGGGCCTTTGCATGCACAATTAAATGCTTCCCTATATTTCTATACTGTTTTATGGAAACTTTGTGAAATATGGAAATTGGTTAATCACGTAAAGTTGGATGATAAAATGAATATCTGGAACCCTTGTATGATCACCCGGTTGATCAAAATGGAATAATGAACATGTGGGTGTTGGTTTGGTTACGTGGTGTGTCAAAAGGGGCGTGAATCATGGGTTATTATGAATATTATGGGCAGCGAGGCTATGGTAAATGATATTAAAGGGGAAATGATATGGCACAAGGCTTGTTTTGTGATACGGTTGTGGAGATGTGGTTATAGTGGCAGTAGGGCTGCAGTAATGGGTTGTGATATTAAAAGAAAGTGGAAAGTTGATAAATGAACTATGGGGAACGATAATGAATTAAACACGGGAACAATCAATGGGGATTGAATGATGATAAAAATGTTGGTTTCGTGTTTCTTGTTCTCTATCTAACTTGATTTGTGGTTGGCAGGTTTTTATTTTTTTCCTTCTACGAAACACTTGATCTGGATTGATAATTGCCCAATAGTTAAGGAACTAAAAAACTAACACTGATGAAACATGAAAACCTAAATGGGGTTGGGTTTTTTGTTGTATGCATTATTTGTAGTAGTAGTTTCGAGGCACGTGCTCAGTTTCTCTGTTTAGAATCCATATGATGGGTTGTGGGTATGGTATGCATATATGTATCAGTATCTTTGTTTTTTGTCTCACCCCACCCATGTTGAGAACTTATTTCCGAACACTCCCATTTCATGGCAGAGGGGGTTTTCCCCTTAGTTACTAGCCTATTCCTGCTCCTTCTTCTATAGGTTTTGATGGCTTGACTCGACCTTACACCCAGGACTCTTCGGGTAGGTTTTGATTGGTGAGATTTTTTTTAGCCCAAGACTCTACGGTAGGTTTACTGTTCCCAAGAACCTTCGGGAGGAGGACCATGCATGTTCAGGTAGGGATGTGATTGTGGTTTGTGAGGCCCAGGTTTGTGCGGGCAAGATATGTGGTTTGTGAGGCCCAGGTCTGTGCGGGCGGGATATGTGGTTTGTGAGGCCCAGGAGTGTGCAGGGAGGAAGAGTGTGGTAGCGTTAGGACATTCACCATTAGGAAGAGCAGCTAACTAGTGGGGGGGGGGAATGGTGCGGGGTACCCATTACTCTTGTTCTTATATACTACTACCTCTTGTTTTGTGTTTTGGTGAGCGTGGTTGGTGAGGTTGGGTGGATATATTTCCTTGCTAGGTTTTAGTTTCTTATGTTGTTCTCATGGGACATTAGAATGTATCCCCACCTATGCATGAGAGAATTGGGTTTCCCTATAGAGTATACATGTATGCTCACCCTACGTTTACTTTCAGGTTTCTAAGAGGATTACCAGGGCCGTGCGGGACCCTACTTGTCAGGACAGTTGGAGTTGTTGCAGTTGTTGTACTGTTGTTTCTTTTGGTATTGCACTTTTGAGTTTTCTTGTACATATACTTTATTTCAGAATTTTTTAAACATGCATGAGGTATTGGTTTGGGTTATTTTTCATTTACTAATTCTTTTTTCATTTTGGTGTTTGACTAATCCTATTTCCCGATATTAAATAATAAAAGGTTAATGCATCCCATATTTGTAAAAACTCATACCCTTGGTGCTAGTTTCCACTCTAGGGCCTACTGGAGGAAGGACTCGTGGGTCATTATCTCCCTTTCACCATTGCCAGCTCAAAATGGGCACTTTGGTGGGAGGGGGTCGTGACAAGTTCCAAGGACATTGTTGGATGATATTATGATAGAGTTCAACACATCCCCTATGATGGTACCTCAAGGTGTGTAAAAGATGAAAGAGGACATATAACGTTTTTTTTATGACCAGGTATGAAAAAAGGAGTTTCTGAGTTTGTCTCTCTATTCCTTATTTTTAAGCAAGTGATTGATTGAACCAGGCTGCAAAATGTTTTTCTCAACACCTTGAGGTGCCAGAGAGTATGTGTGATAGGATATCAATTCACTCAATGTATAGTTTACCATATATGTTCAATTTACATGATTCTATCTTGGTGATTGTTGATCAAATCATCATGTAGGCCCACCTTTTAGCTATCTGAAAACATAGTTCAGTGGGGATTTTATTATCCTTTTATGAGAAGGATATAGTTTGACACAATGTATTTCCATCAAATATTGATTCATATCATGTTACTCACATTACATACCGACTGTGGAAGGTATTATATGAGGCCTTTGGGACCCATTTATGCTGGAGAACATCATTTCACCCAAAAAATAATCACCAGACTAAGTGGAACATTTAGGTTCTGGAGGATATGTTGAGAAATATCATGTAATACATTGTTTTTTGTTTGAAGAATTACCTTACTTTGGTGTTTTTTTTGAAAAAAATATCTATCATTCCCGCATTAGTATGGCCCAATTTGATTCTTTGAATGGGAAACCCCTTAGTCATCACTTTGACTGACTGACCCACGATATTTTTCACTCATGGTCCTTGAGATGTTGTGTGATAAAATAGAAAATGTAAATATCATCCAAGAGTGGATGGAGTCCCCTTAAATATGGAATAATTCATATACTGACATGTGATTGGGGCCTCTAGAATTGAAGAATAAAGACCAAGTGTCCTAAGGGTTTCACCTAGACGTGGATTATGATTTTTTGTATGGGTGGAATGTTATCATTAAGGATTATTTTTCCTTTTCAGGTAAATTTTAGAGTTGAAAATGTGGCATATAACATAACAATACCTACTTATTTATACTCGATACATGACTTCTTCCATGATTCATATCTTATGAGGTTGGTGGATGGCCCACCATAGGTCATAGATTGTGGTGAGATGAACCTCATGAATGGAGGAACTATAACTAAGTACTCAGTGGCGATCGAGGATATATAAGAGAGGTTCCTTTTTGGATGATAAATTCCATTTCTTCATGTCTGGTAGCAGCACAAGAGTTTCGAGGAGAGAAAAACGGAGCTAGAGGATCAGATTCATGTGCTATTCATTTCCCTTTTTATGCCCCTCTTTTAGTATTTATTCAGGTGTAAAGTCCACTTTTGGGGAGAATTTTATGAATTTAGTTTTAAATTTATTTTTTAAAATATTATATGGATTTAATTTTAGACCAATAGTTTAGACAACCTATGTTTCCAATCCTCAGAGTTCTTGGAAGAAATGTTTGAAAAATATTAAAATATTAATTAACATGTGCACATTGTTTTCCAAAAAATATGTCATAAATTAAGAATGGCTTCAGAGATCAGAAATTTATACACACAATTGAGTTTAGAATAGTGATTTTAATCAATGTATGATCTAACATTGGTTTTCATGGGTTTATTTTCGAATGTTGCCATAAGAGCTTAAATGAATAATAGAAATTAAGAAAAAATATATTATTTTTTCAATGCAGTGAGACAGTGAAAATCTCTTTTAAAGTATCCCTATGTTAGAGATCCAAGGATAATCTCACAACCATGGTATAATTCGGGGACATTGGAGAGAGATGTTGAGGGAATTATCTCAAGGAGGTGATGATAGAACCTATAATCAGTGATTTATGAACATTGATCAAGATGGATCTCTCCAATGGAAATGAATTAGTGATCATTCACCATCAGTGATTGATCTGAATTGAGGTATGATATTTTATTTAATTATACAATTCCCCGTTCCTGATTCTTATAATGAATGCAGACTATGAAATGAATATATTAACCCATTAATTGAACTTATTTGAGGGATGAGTTATTTTTTTAGGAATTATAATGATTTGATTATTGATAATTTTTTGGAGTTGTATAAATTTCTAATAGTGTCAAAAAATGGTCTATAAGATAATCAATATGGATTCATTCATATTGTTTTTTTCTACGTAGATTATTTCATTTTTCATCACACGTTATATGTTCTTTATGTGATTTTAAACCCATGTGAACAATCAATAATTCCATATTCAGTTCTTCATGAATCTATCTGAAACTGTAAATCCAGCATCGGGATGAATCCTAAGAGGTCTGATGGTTAATACAATAGTAGATCGAATGACGGTTCATGTCGAATCTTCATTCATCAATGATAATGAACAATCCCTATGAATGTGTTTTTCAAGCCGATTGATGGTATGAATCCCATCTATTCTCTATTAGAGTGGAAAAAAGAGTATGGATAATGTGTTTCTAGGAGAACTGATCAATCGAACAAAATTAAGGATATCGATGTCGGAAGAAGGATGAAAGAGAAGGGTTTTTCAAAATAACTAATACACATGTCATGTAGTCCCTATATACATGATGTTTTGTCCCTCATGGTTGAACTCGACATGTACATGGCATGTACATGAATGTTGGGTGGAGTAAACTGGTATCCTATGTCGCATGTACTCTCCCACATGGAAAGGACTATACCATGTACATGGGTTACCCCATGTACTCGTAGATGGGTTACCCCATGTACTTGTACACATGCAATGATACTGAGGTTGATGTCACATGTTATCACACAACTAGAGTACACATGCATTCCCTGGATGAATTGAATCTACATATAACACATTCTACAGGCCAAGTGTCCTTATTTTACATGATCTGGTAAGATGACATGACTTATTGTATAGGGGTAGTAATGGGGTAAACATACATGTTTTCTCATTCCACTAAACATTGTGTACCCCATTCTTCATGGATGTTGCTTATTATTTTCCAAAACATAGATAAGATTCAATTGGGTTTGTCCCCCTTATTGTTTCTATAAATCTTGGAACAAATAGTTTCCCGCTCCTATGACTATGATCCCTTCACCCGAACATCCTAGGTAGAGTATATTGAATCGCACCTCAGACGCCCAAAGTGGGATCCTATATTCATATTCATCCCTTATCTAGAATTATTATTATTTATGTGACCAACACGATATAGGAGTCGATCATTTACTTATAATGTTAATCTAGATTGAGTCATCATCATAAACCCATGGATATGGTTGTGATCCTCATATATGTATTATATTTTATTCGCACTATTTGTGTATCTTCCTTATGGTGAGACTCTATGAGAAATACCTCTTAGACGGACACCATCAATGCAATATGACTATGGTGTGTGTTCTCATGGAGTGTTTTGTGTAATATTGATGTTGAAATCCTAGTACAGGTACATAATGTATGTAGATTTCCTCAAGACTATGTGTCTTGGATTGAGTATATATATATATATTAATATTATATATGATGAAGATATATACTAGTATAGAGATTACAAATAATCTTTTGATATATTTCTCTATGGATTCATATTTTTGTACTGAGTATTTTTTTACACACCCCTGCACGGGCATTTCCAAGACGTGTTGTGACTTGTGTAGATGATCAAACTTCAAATGGAGTCCTAGGGGGACTAATACTAGATGGTGTATCATGAGACAAGATAGACTAAGGGACGTTCTGATGGCTACAAACAATAGTCTCATTACCATTTTCTTATTGGTTGGACTCTTTTTATAAAAATCTTATTGTGGGTTTGTATTTAACCTTATTTTACCATACAGTACTTCCTATCATACTCTGATTGTGGGACATAGTTATATGCATGTATTTTTTTACTTAATGGTTCTCACCTTTTAGCATTTTGTCGGAATAGATATTTGTGTGTGTGTAGGCACATGTGTAATGACTCTCATGTTAGTGATATTCTAACTCAGTTCTAGTCACTAGACCGTAACTTATTTTAGGTGGGATTGGGGTGTCACAGAATGGGTCCCACTGGGGTGGGTAGTGACATAGTCATTATATATGTATTTATTATAATATATTAATTTTAGGTTCATAAAATGAACTATGCTATTCATATAGGTAGTATGTAATACATTTTCACGAACAATATTTACATTATCTAAATAGATATAATAAAAGTAAGTTAAATATTATATAATATATAAAAATAATGATTTATTCTATTTATATCCTACATACTCCATAAATATATCATTGTTACTGTAAATAAAAAATTTAAGTGAAAAACATATCACATCACTTCTTGGATGTGGTAGCCCACACTTATGAATTAAATATGTTATTAAATTACAATGGATTAGATGATAAGATGGTATGTGTGATTTTATAATTCAAAATTAAAAATAATTTCATAAATATAAAATATTTATGATAAATACATAATTGTATCTATACATTATAGGCAGTGAAAGAAAATTAATTACATTTGTTTATGATATAGTAGTTATATGTAAAGATGATTGATTATTTACCTTCATATATGATGAAGGATAATACAAATATATGTTATGAATTTTACATAATAAGATATTGGATTATGAAATATAATCATATTAATGTATCATAATAGATTGATAATTATTGCGGGATGAGGAAGTATAAATATAATAGAAATTACGGATTAATAATAAAACAGCTTCTTCAGAAATCCTTCTATGGTATGAACCAACATCACTTTTAGTAGGTAATAGTAATAATTATTCAGACTTTAGGAAGTTGTTATTCAATTATTTATTTGATATGGGAACTGTTAGATGAATCAAATTCATTATTAAGACCATATACGATAAAATAGTGATTCCCTTTAATAAGTGGTTGAGAGGACACACATAGAATTTTTCAAATTGAATTTCAATACAATCATTTTAAACCTTAAAAAGGCACTAAAATGCCACATTATTGAATCTCATGTGTGATAAGGTCGAGATATATCCATATAGTGTGTGTTGGATGAGTTTATATTTTATTTTACTGCTTATATTTCTAGTTTAATCCTTGGTAAAAACATATTGACTTTATCAGTGGTAATTATTATTTTTTTGATTCTACATTTAATTATGAAAAATATTTAGTTTAAATAATAATATAATTATAATGAGTTTTGATTCCAAATATGGAATATAAATTATGAATTTAAATTCATAATAGTGACATAATTTAATTTTAAATTAATGTTGTAGAAGCAACAAATTTTTATTTTCCAAATAGAAAATAATAATAATTATATGAAAAAATAATATCACATTTCAACAAAGATGTTTTTAATAAAATCCATGATTTATTAATATTTAATGGAATATTAATACATTCCTAAAATTATCAAAAATTTCACTAATGATAATTTTAACATGATTATTAAGAAATTTAATTTATTTATATAAAATTTTTATGTTAATAATTTAAATAAATAAATTTTATATTTATTCATTGAAAGAAATACAAATATGGTTTTGAGAAAAATTATTTTCAAATTATATATAAACACTAAAAAAATTAATAACTAATTGATCAAAATGTTTTATTTCATATTAAATATTATACATAATTTTTAAAAAAAATTTAATCGTAATCTTTCAAATACAATTAATGCTTATGTATACTGTTTATATTTATACAATAATAATAGTAGTATTATATGGTTATATAAATCAATCTGTTGTGTGTAATTAAATCTATCAAAGAAATTAAAAATATTCAAAATAAATACTTCATAATATTTCATTTTTTACAATGAATTTGGATAGCATCGTAACTCATGATAGATACCTTACCATGAATTGAGTCAAATTTGATGTTGTATTGTTATGTGTTGTTGTGATTGGTATTCCAGTGATTGTAAGAAAAAAATCACAACTGATAAGTTTTGTTGTGATGAAGATCCTTTATTGAAGTGTTTTTTCTAGTGATCTAACATAAATATTTTATATAGAGCATTTGTAAGAAGTTTCAAGTGACTGTGTTTCAAATTTTTTTAATCTTACCATTGGTACGTTGGGATGATGGTCAAATGAAGGAAGGATTATCATTATATATTGGTATGAATAGTATAAAATTTTAATTTAAAAGATATACCATTATTTGAATCATCTATATGTTTAATTTTATTAGTGGACCCACTAGGATAAATATCATTACAAGTGGGGGTGTGAATCTGGTTAAAATCAATAAAATTAACATCACATTATGATCTGATTGCATCAATAAAAAATTCCATTATGTCTTCTTATATTCTAAATATATAAAGGGAAATTATATAATGAATGATACACAAATGAATTTAACATAGATCACTAGAATTTTCCTTTTCCAAGGATTATACCGTGAAAATTATGCTACATACTATAATATCTAAAAAAATAGTTGTGAAAATATTTTAATATGAAATCACTATTCCTATTGGTTTATAACCATTCAACGATGATAATTCAATATTATCTCAAAAGAATTGAATTCCCAACTCTTATAAAATAATCATTTGATTATTATTGTTTTGTATGAATTGTTTTATACTTTTATGGGTGTGATATGAATATTCATTTACATATTTGATATAAAATATACATTAGAACATGTAAATTTATTCATTGAAGATCCCTTAATGAATATACACATTCATTAACTACGATTAAACATATTATACTCATTGAAACTTTTTAACCATGTATATCCATTTAGGAATAATATTTAAAAAAAATATTCACAATTAACCCTTGTATGATGTTCTTCACAAAATGATTTTATAGTCTACCTAAAAAAACTACCCTGGAAAACATCCTCTTTATGAATTGATACATAAATTTATACCTAAAAAATTGGTCATCACAACCAAAAATTACATACAACTATATAAACTACTTCTTCAGTATCATATCCTCAAAAAAATAACATCAAAATAAATATATATTGATTAAGTTATTTACATATTAGTTCTATGTTTCTTCCTGCTTCATTGTCTTAGTATATCTATAAACATCCTTTATGATAATATCTTCTCTAACATCCATTAAAATAATTCCTCATATAAATCATTCAAATAAATGTATCATTTATATACCTTAATATTTATGTGAATTGTAAATTGATAATATTAGGAGCTAATTATTTTATATAAATAATGAATTATTTTTCGGGGTACTTATATTGTAATAGAAATTCATAAAACCCTAAAATCAAAAAATAAAAAATATTTCCATTTATAAAAATCCATTTATGCATGAATTTCATTCATCGAGTGACCTACAATGAAATCCATTCACAATACACCTAAAATAACAACTAAATTATTAAATATTTCAAGACCACCGCATAGAATTGTCTCTATATGCATTCATGAATAATTCAATCATGAACATTATTTATGGTCTAAAAGTCTTGTAGCATTTTTGTGAGGCCTGATACATGAAGTAAATTCAATAACTGACATTCATGGGGTACCAGTCTTAATCTTACTAGAATCATTTTTATAAAGACAATTATTATTCATTTCTCTAAAATGAAAATCCATCCATTTCCATTTTTTTGTTGTTCACAACCACCAATACATATTTATAGAATTCCTTTTTAAATATTTTTTAAAATATACAATTGAACATTTTCATCTATCATTAATAATTAATCAAACAAAGAAAAAAATGAAACAACATATTAAATGATATTTTCCCCATAATACACTATTTTTTAAAACCACATACATTTTTGAGTTTGGAAATCTTAAATTATTCTGAACTATTTTGATTAGTTCCTAGTTTTTTGTCAATAATATGAGCATTGGAGCATCCCGATATAATTTTTTTGATATAAATTGTTGTCCAAGAGGTTCCTCAGGTGCTTAGGTAAGTCATAAGATCTATATGTTGTGTTTTATAATTTATGTAGGGCTTATTACATGGTGTGAAATTTGGTTGATGATATTTTTGGGATACTATGTAGCACTCATAATGTGTAGGTGGGTGTATTTATTTCATCCTATACAAAAATTGGTTTTTATTATTTTCCAACATATTATTATGTCTCAATCACTAGGTGTATTGAATAAATTGTGTGTGTTTATTTCTATGTGTTCATTTCTCAAGATTGGAATATTGATATTGGAAATGTTCTAAAAACATTAAATTTAGTTGTATAAGTGTTCTTCATGGTTTATGCATTATTTAGAGAACTACATGGCCCAACTTATGTGATGTGTGATTCTTATAAAGTTCCTTTTGATTGGTTGGATCATTATTTAGAAAACCCATGAGGAAAAACTATGAATCCTATTGGTAAATGTCAAGAGGTTAAATTATTATCTTAATTAAAAATCTAATACCTACATCCAGCCCATTTAATCATCCTCATTTTCATGGGATGACTGAACTTCATCACTCAATTGTATCTCAATTCACCTAGGAGTTGAAGTGAATTTGTGTAAAATTATTAAGTGTTTCATGGTGATAGCTCTACTTGAACAATTATCTCATCCATTATTTTTGTTTCTATCATATTTAGATTTTTGAATTTATGGATTTTGAAAAAAATTGACTAGTTATTAAGGTAAGTAACTTTTTATGAAGAGTATATCATATTTCATGCTAAGAGGATATCCAAATATATAATATAAATTTGATAATAATTTTTTTAGAGGTACATATGTGTATAAAATATTATAAATTTTTAAATTAAATTAAAATTATATATTGAGTAATTTTTTTATGATATGGGTTTTTTCATGGATGGATTTGAATATACTCCATATACCCACAAAAAATTGTTTGTCATTGTTTCAGGTTGATTAGTTCAACTAGAGTGTTATATAATATTTATAGAAATTATAAAAATTTAATTTTATTATTAATTCATATAAAATGATTTTACTAATTAATATTTGGTAATTGGGGATAATGATGTGTTCTTAAATGTTTCTGAAATTTGTGGATGAGTCTTGGAAGTGAAATTTATACTGTGATATAAATGAATATTTTCATTGTTGAGGTTGCTTGTAACATGAGAAAACACCAATGGTAATTTCATTAATCATCTATGGTATTATTTTAATAGTGTTCAATTTCCACATTGAGATATAAAAAAATTTAATTAAATAATACTATAATTAAATTAAATTTCCTATGATCTAACATCATAGTAAAGTCCATGAGGGCACCTTATACAATGGCATAAAAAACCATCCACTAATATATGAGGAATTGATTATAATTCTGTCCTTTGAGATATATAAACCCCATGAGAGGTAAAAATTAAATAAAATAAAATATATGAGATATAGTGATAATATATATAGTTTAATTTAATTAATTCCCAGTAGATGATATTGATTTATTGAAATGGATTGATTAGTGATTTTCCATTTGGAAACCTTGAGATTCATTAATAGATTTTAGAATGTTTTGATGAGGAAGTGGAGATTATTGCAACTGCACTAAGAAGTTTGTGTGTATGTGTGTGATTGGGAATTCCTGAGGAATTCTATGTATTGGGAGGATTATAGGAAATACATGAGATGAAGTAGGTAGTGATTTGGGAATTCTTCCATATCTTGAGACAGATATAGGGGGTGATTATACTATGATTATAATAAGGTAGTAATATTATTTTAATTAGAATGGGGGAAATTATTCCATACCATTTACTAGTGTAAAAAATGATGAGGTTGATATTAGGGATTCTAGCTATGGTGTAAATAATACGATATGGCCTAGGGGGCCCCAGCGGGTTCCTTAATAGCACGATGAACCCCAAGAAGGTGTGTGAGATGAATGGTCGTAAATATTCTCATTTTCTCCATTAAATTTAATCACTTATATGTGACTCATATATATATAGTGATGATGAATGTTTATTCCATTAAAATATAGACCTTTATTATGAGAAAAGATCAGAATGGAAAGTTACATCATTGAGGTTTTTATTACTGATGATTCATGTAGGAAAAAAATACCTCCATGATTTTTTTATATTATTTTATATATTTGGGTGTGGGTAAATTTGTATGTCTATATTTTTTTATCAGAGATAGTTGATCAAATAGTGTTATTTGAAAATATCCTTTTGTTCATTGATCTATGGGAATCAATGAATTGTAACATCGTTATAGAAAAAAAGGATATGCTAAAAGGGGATTAATCTGAATAGTGTTGTTTCTACGTAAATAGAGAATGAAAATTTTGATCAATATGTTCTATAATTTTTTTAAAAATATAAATGATTATTAATTTTTGGGGATCATTAATATTTACTTGGGCTGGTGGTCAAAATGATTATTGTTATATGTGATCAATGCTGGAATTTCTAGAATTGATGAAAACTCATAATTATCTAAGATAAGAGAAATTTGAAAAATTTCTAGAAAACTCTATAAAATTGAGGATGTAAAAAACTATTCCATCAGTATGTTTGTGTATAGTGAGTAAATTATGATTACATTTTTTATAATCTGACAGACTTGTTTGTTAAAACATTTATTTTTTTCTCTCTATAATATAATTTATGTGGTTTTTCCACCATGGAATTAGTAAATATAGTTTTAACCATGAATTTAAATGTCTTAATACATTATTTAATTTATATTTATTTTATGAAATTCCAATAAGTTTTATATTGACTATTGAAGTTGTTATTTTAAATTACAGTGGTTTATTTTATGGACAATGTTTGTAGAATATTTGAGAGCACTAATGATAAAAAAATTTCATTCATGAATTAATTTCATTATGTTGATTGAAAATATACTGCATTAAGTGTTTTATTGGGTGGAAAATAGGTGGGGTTTCTCTAAAATGGGTATAATGGTTTTTGGTTTAATGGAAGATCAACTACTATCAGGAAAATTTATGAATCATTATTTCTTCAGTGTATGTTTTTAAAATTTAATGTGCATTAATATTATATAATAAATATGAAATCAATTAATCACAAGGTCCATATTAACAAATTCAATAGAACATCTTCCAATTTTTTTTAATGGTATACAGAATATGAACTCATTCAAAATTATTTAGTGCATCTATTGGATGGTTTCAAATAGGAAACAATGTATAATGGTGAATATGAAATATTAGACCAAAATCCACTTAGAGTGATATAAGTTTTATTATTTTTTATTTTGTATTTAAATATTTGAGAAAATAATAACACATAAAAGTATCTTGTAACCCTATAATATATATATGGGTGACTCATGACACTGTGTACAAAGAGATTAATGATGTGTTTATTCCACATGATTGTAGTATAATGAATATAATCATTAGATCTAAAAATTAATTTCAACATATTAATGAATAAGAAATAGTGTTTGAAAATTACATTCATAGATAATATTTGTGTAAATTATTGTTTTATATATTTATAGACAATTGTAGGTCGTTTTTTATCCATGTGTAGTTGATGTTTAATGAATATTTTAGTTGTCACCAATTCTCATTAGTTTATAATCAATGATGAGATATAATAATATATCTGAGCCATTTTTTTATTTAATTGAATATATATTGAAGTAAAAACTCAAACTATTAACACAAAAAAATAAATTACAGTTGAAATAATAGTATTTGTGTAGAAGTATGTCTTCCTAAACAAATACATCTTTTGGAATAATGAAAATAATGATCACCTAAAAAATATTGATGTGATAATAAGACAACATATGTATGGATGGTATTTTTTGAACTATGTGTAAAAGAATAGAGTAGCTAAATATATATTCAATTGTTTATTCTAAAATGTAATCTTAAAATATATATTTTTGTGGTTCTTTCTATTCCATAGGAAACAACGATACATTTCAAATTGTGTATATAGAAATTTTAGTATTATTAATCTTTGTGATGACTATAATCATGATATTTTGTAAAAGGATAACCAAATTTTTAGTTAAATAGATAATTTCATCAGCTGATGGATATTTCTTAAGATTTATATCACTTACTAAACCTTATTTTCATTTGTAAACTAGATAAATCTATTTATAGAACAATTATTTTTGATGGATTGCGTGATATTACATTAATATATATATTCATTTCAATAGGTGTAAAATATAGTCTTTTTAGGCCACCATAAAGGGAAATGGGAGTTAAAATTATCAAAAAACAATATTATATAAGATAAATTCTTTTTAACTCTAGAGGACCTGGACATTTCAGACAATAAATTAATATATTCTTAGTTGAATTTTAAATAAACATTTCTAACACATGTGTGAGGACCATAAAAAATATATTCATTGTATACATGGTAAAATATATTCTAATTTGGTTAAATATATTAATAATCTTCAATAATGATAATCACTATACCAATATTCACTAACATATGCTACATAAAACCCTTTATCATAACATAGGGAATATAAACATAAGAATGGGTGAGATTACATTCCCAGTATGTCTAAACAAGGGTGATACCTAAATATTACATGAACATAGGGGTATGAATTCATAACCATATCATTTTAAAACCATACATTTCATATCCTAGACTATAATATAGAGTAATGTAAAAATTATTTTATGATCATATGGCAAGAATAATATTGTTATCAAAAAACCGATTCAAGATATCTTAATAGTAGAATTAGTCATAGATTTTTTGAATAGACATAAGAATATAAAATCACTTCCACAATAGATGCGGATCATTTCCATGGAAATAAATATGGGAAGGGTTCACCCCCAAAATCATGATAGTATTAAATTTTCACTCACGGTACAATCATAACATTAAAAATACATTATTGAACTAGGTTCTATCCCCATTCAAATCCTTTCTATAAAATGATATTTAAATCAATACCCAACACACTAGAGGGATATGTATGTATCCCCATCTAATAATGAAACCACATATATGTGTTAAAAAAATACCATAATACAATATCATATCATAACCATTGAAACCAAATGGGTCTCATAAACATTTATTCATATCATAACCTATGGGAAAGATAGATTATTCATACTCATTTATTCATTTCATCATTGCATTACCCATAGATAAAAACATGGTTTCATAATAATTTTATCATGATATAACCCATGGAAGAGCATAGAGTATCATAAAAATAATTTAATAGTATACCATTTCGAATAAAAATAATAATGATATCATTACTGTATCACTACTGAAAATTAAGCCTTTACCCATGGTTTCAAACCATTGGTAAAGGCTGCCAAACCATTGGTATACTATATACCAACGATTTGGAAAACCGTTGGAAAGTATGGCATGGTAGTATCTCATTACCGACAATTTTTTTAAAACCGTTGGGAAATGCAGTTTTTAAAGAGCATTGCCAATAGTTTTATAAATTGTTTGCATTGCTGAAGGAATACAACACTATACCAACAGTTAACTAAAACCATTGGGAAAGGCGGTGTGTAAAGAGTATTGCCAACAGTTTTACAAACAGTTGGAATTGCTGGAGTATTTCATCGTTTTACCAATGGTTTACTAAAACCGTTGGTAAAAATATATACATCACTATACAAATAGTTTAGTAAACCGTTGGTATAGTGTATTACCAGAATTTGACATCACCTAAAATCCTCCACTGCACACTCAACTACACACCTACACACACTCTTAATAGCAACAAAAACACCTGATATAGCACTAAAATGCACATAAAAAAATTTTACAACTATAACCATGGAATGTACCACAATTATAATCATGTATATAAACCCAATTACTCTATGCAATACAGAATTCATAATTTAATTCTCAACTGAATACATGAAGATTGATTTATGTAATGAATTTTGAATTATGAATCAATAACACAAACAAAATTAATTATGTTGCATATAGAATTATGAATTATATATAACACATATAAAATATGACATACAAGGGGTTGGGGGTGTCCTGGGGTGGGGGTGTCCAGGTGTGAGGGGAAAACCTACATGTCATAGGAAGAACATTGGAAGTTTAAACATGGTCTTGGGTTGAGTATCTTAAAACCAATAGAAAAACTTGGGTAGAGTGGCAAGGATCGTGATACCCATAAGATAGACAATGGTAGTGCTCATGTTCTTAGACCTAGGATGAGTTATATGAAGCACATTGTATGTTTATATTCCTCTAATGATTATGTATCCATGTATAAATTGTTCCTAATGTGTTAGTGGGAAACATTGGCCAATCTTGACATATGAGATGGGTTACCGGAATAGCCTACATGTTTTTTATTAATTTATCAATTAGAATAAGGGGCTATGTGGCTAATTGAAATTTTCTCTCCTGAGAGTGATGTGAGATGAATCCCCATCATTGGTAGTGGGTATGAATATTCAATTATGTCTTTGGTATTGGGTTCCCAAAGGTACTTTGGTTTGGTCCTAGAACCCACTGTTTGAGGATGGGATTGAGGTGATACATGGGGCTATGGTGTCACCATATGTATTCCTCACCATTGGGGTATTTTTATGAGACTTTGAAAGTTATTTTTCAAGAATATATGTGTATCCTTGTTGACCAATGTGTTATATGGTATGCTTGAGTGTTCATAGGCTAAATATGAAATCACTATATGATATTTATTTGTTGTATGTTATTGTATAGAATGAACGACCCTTGATTGAGAATTAGAAAATGAGTGTTGGTGCATGTTAATGATGGGATGTCATGAATCATTCCTAATATAATTCATGTTTTTTTATATATATTATGACCCATTGTGTTTCAATATATTCCTTGTGAATATTTTCTTCTAATAATGTATGACCAATACACTATATTTTATTTTTTATCCCTTAATTTCAAGAATATATTTGTAGCCTTGTGAAGATTTTCTGTATGTCAGTTGTTGTTTTCACATAAAATGTTGTCTATTTCAAACAAAAGTGAGACACCTTGAGTGATACTAGTCACATTGTGCCTCAGATTGAGGTGGGGTTGACTCGTATATGTCACAAATGATCCGTGGATAGTTCGACAAGCATTTGACCGTTAAATGCATGTTTTGGCCATTTACGACACGCAGAGTTTGTTTTTGGGTAGCGCGGTCACACGACACCTACTATTGACATGCCTCCTAGCCGACCATTTCATAATTCATCCACCCTTTGTTGTCGTCCGATTTCATGGAATTCAGTGGTCGTTCGGCCGATTTCGACCACCCCACGCACGCTTTTCAAGCGCGCCAAACACCTAAAAAATACATATTCAACTATGATGCACAAACCATGCATACAAATGACATTTCGTATCCTCGTACACCTCATGAATAACAATTAGGGTGTTTTTGTGTGATTTCAAGTCATTCTGATGTCGTTCAGCATACAGTTGACCGTTAAACGCAAGTTTTGGTCATTTACGATATGTAGATTGTGTTTTCGGCCAGCATGGTCGCACGACACCTCTGATTGACAAGCAGTCAATCCAACCATTTCAAAATTAACCCACCCTTTGTGTTCATATGATTTCATTGCATTATGAGGTCGTTTGGCTAGTTTTGACCACCCCACACACGCTTTTCAAGCGCGCCAAACACCTAAAAACACATATTCAGTCATTCCGTGCAAACAGCGGGTCCGAATGATGTTTCGTCTGGCCTTACACCTCCCAAATAATAATTAGGATATTTTTGTGTGATTTCAAGTCATTCCGATGTCACTCGACATGAATTTGACCGTTAAACACATGTTTTGGAAATATACGACATGCGGAGAGCGTTTTTTACCACCGCGGTCACACGACACCTCCGATTGATGTGATGTCTGTCCAACCATTTCACAATTCACTCACCCTTTTTTGTTGTGTGATTCCATGGCATAGTGCGGTCAGTCGGCCAGTTTCTACCACCCCAAGCACGCTTTTCAAGCGCGCCAAACTCCTAAAAACACATATTTAGATGTGTCGCACAAACCGTGTGTCTGAATTATGCGCCTTCTCCTTGTTCACCTCAAGAATAATAATTAGTGTGTTTTCGTGTAATTTCAAGTCATTCTGATGTCGTTCGGCATGCATTTGAGTGTTAAACACATGTTTTGCCCATTTACGACACGCTGAGTGCATTTTCGGCTAGCGCGGTCACACGACACTTCCGAATAATGTGCCATCTGACCGACCATTTCAAAATTCACCGACCCTTTGTTGTTTTTTGGTTTCATGGAATTCTGAGGTCGTTCGACCAGTTTCGACCACCCAACACATGCTTTTCTAGACCACTAAACACCTAAAAAACACATAATCAGTCGTGCCGCACAAACCATGTGTCTGAATGATGTGTCGTCTCCGCATACACATCACGAATAATAATTAGGGTGTATTCTTGTGATTTAAAGTCATTCCGATGTTGTTCAACATGCATTTGGCCATTAAATTCATGTTTTGGCCATTTACGACATGTGAAATGCATTTTTGGCCAGCTCGGTCACACGGCACCTCCGATTGATGTGCTGTCTAGCCGACCACTTCACAATTCACCCACCTTTTTTTCTGATTTCATGGCATTCTGAGGTCGTTCGGCTGGTTTCAACCACCCTAATCACGCTTTTCAAGCACGCCAAACACCTAAAAACACATATTCAGCCATTCCGTGCAAACCGTGTGTCCAAAGGATGTGTAGTATCCTTGTACACATCACGAATAAAAATTAGTGTGTTTTTAATTGATTTCAAGTCATTCAGATTTCGTTCAGCATGCATATGACCGTTAAAAGCATGTTTTGGCCATTTACGACATAAGGAGTGTGTTTTCGGCCACTGCGGTCCCAGAACACCTCTGATTGACGTGTAGTCTGGCCAACCATTTCAAAATTCACTCACCCATTGTTTTCATCCAATTTCATTGCATTCCGAGGTTGCTCATCCAGTTTCAACCACCCCACGCACACTTTTCAAGCATGCCAAACACCTAAAAATCACATATTCAGTCGTACCAGGAAAAAGGCACATTCGAATGACGTTCCATCTCCTCATAAACCTCAAAAATAATAATTAGGGTGTTTTGTGTGATTTCAAGTCATTCAAAGGTTGTTCGGCATTCATTTGACCGTTAAACGCGTGTCTTGGCCATTTACGACATGCGGAGGGCGCTTTCGGCCAGTGCTGTCACACGACACCTCTGATTGACGTACTGTCTGGCTGAGAATTTCAAAAATCACCCACCCTTTGTTGTCATCCGATTTTATGGAATTCTGAGGTTGTCTAGCTAGTTTCGACCACCCCACACACAATTTTCAAGTGCGACAAACACCGAAAAAACACATATTCAGCTGTGCCGCACAAACAATGCATTTGAATGATGTGTCGTCTCCCTGTACACCTCAAGAATAATAATTAGGGTGTTTCCGTGTGATTTCAAGTTATTCTGTGTCGTTCAACATGCCTTTGACCATTAAATACATGTTGTGTCCATTTACGACACGCGGAGAGCATTTTTGGCCCCCGCGGTCACACGACAACTCCAATTGACATGAAGTTTGACCGAACATTTTACAATTCACTCACCCTTTGTTTTCATCTAATTTCATGGCATTCTGAGGTTGTTCGGCTGGTTTCGACCACCCCACGCACGCTTTTCAAGCGCACCAAACACCTAAAAAACACATATTCAGCTGTGCTGTGCAAATCACGCATCTGAATGACATGTCGTCTCCTCGTAAACATCAATAATAATAATTAAAGTGTTTTCGTGTGATTCCATGTCATTCTGATGTCGTTCGACATGCATTTGACAGCTAAACACATGTTTTGGCCATTTACGACATGTGGAGTGCGTTTTCGGCCAGCGTGGTCACACGACACCTCCGATTGACATGCCATCTAGCCGAACATTTCACATTTCACCCACCATTTGTTTTTGTCTGATTTCATGGCACTCCGAGGTTGTTTGGCCGGTTTTGACCACCGCACGCATGCTTTTCAAGCGCGCCAAACACCTAAAAAAACATATTCAATCGTGCCATGCAAACTGTGCATATGAATGACGTTTCACCTCCTCTTACAACCCAAAAATAAAAATTAGGGTGTGTTTTTGTGATTTCAATTCGTTATGATGTTGTTCGGAAGACATTTGACCATTAAATGCGTGTTTTGGCCATTTATGATACACTGGGTGCATTTTCGGCTAGCGTGGTCACACGACACCTCCGATTGACGTTCTGTCTGGCCGAACATTTCGAAATACACCCACCCTATCTTTTCGTCCGATTTCATGGCATTCTGAGGACGTTTGATCTGTTTCGAACAGCCCACGCACGCTTTTCAAGAGCACCAAACACCTAAAAAACACATATTCAGTCGTACCGTGCAGACCGTGCATCTGAATGTTGTGTCATCTCCCTGTACACCTCACGAATAATAATTAGGTTTTTTTGTATGATTTCAAGTCATTCTGATTTCCTTTGGCATGCATTTGACCGTAAAAGACATGTTTTTTCCATTTACGACACGCTGAGTACTTTTTCAGCCACCGTAGTCACACGACACCTCTGATTGATGTGTCGTTTGGCCGACCATTTCACAATTTACCCACCCTTTTTTTGTCCTATTTCATGAAATTCTGAGGTTGTTCGGACGGTTTCGACCACCCCACGCACGCTTTTCAAACACACCAAACACCTAAAAACACATCTTCAATCGTTACGCGCAAACCACGAGTCTGAATGACATGTCGTCTCCCCTTACACCTCATGAATAATAATTAGGGTGTTTTCATGTGATTTCAAGTCATTCCGATGTAGTTTGGATGGAATTTGACCGTTAAATGCATGTTTTGGCCATTTATGACACGCCGAGTTCTTTTTCAGCCACCGCAGTCACATGATACCTCTGATGGACGTGTCGTATGGCTGCCCATTTCACACTTCACTCACCCTTTTTTTTCTTCCAATTTCATGGAATTCTGAGGTCATTTATCTGGTTTCAACCACCCCACTCACGCTTTTCAAATGCACCAAACACCTAAAAAATACCTATTCAGCTGTGTCGCGGAAACCACGCATCTGAATGACATTATTTCTCCTAGTACACCTCACGAATAATAATTAGGGTGTTTTCATGTAATTTCAATTCTGAGGTTGTTCGGCCAGTTTCAAACACCCAACGCATGCTTTTCAAGCAGGCCAAACACCAAAAAAACACATAATCAGCCGTACCCGCAAACCGCATGTCTGAATGATGTGTCGTCTCCTCGTACACCTCGTGAATAATAATTAGGGTTTCTTTCTATGATTTCATGTCATTGTGATGTCGTTCAGCAAGCATTTGACTGTTAAACGCATGTTTTGAACATTTACGACATGCGGAGTGCATTTTCAGCCAGCGCGGTCACACGACAACTTCGATTGACGTGACGTCTAGCCGAACATTTCACAATTCACCCACCTTTTGTTGTCACCTGATTTCATAGCATTACGAGGACGTTCAGCTAGTTTCGACCACCCCACTCACGCTTTCCAAGTGCGCCAAACCCCTAAAAACACATATTCAGTTGTGCCGTGCAAACCGTGTATTTAAATGTTGTTCTGTCACCCTGTACACCTCATGAATAATAATTACAGTGTTTTTGTGTGATTTCAAGTCAGTTTGATGTCGTTCGGCATACATTTGACCGTTAAAGGCATGTTTTGGCCATTTACGACACGGGAAGTGTTTTTTCAGCCAACGCGGCCACATGACACTTCTGATTGACGTGTCGTCTAGCTGACCAATTCAAATTTCACTCACCCTTTGTTGTCGTCTGATTTCATGGCATTTTGAGGACGTTCATCCGGTTTCGACCACCCCGCGCACACTTTTCAAGCATGCCACACTCCTAAATAACACATTTTCACTCGTGTCATGCATACCGCGTGTCTGAATGACGTTTTGCACTTCTTACACCTCAATAATAGAAATTAGGGTGTTTTTGTTTGATTTCAAGTCATTCTGATGTTTTCGGGCATACATTTGACCATTAAACGCATGTTTTGGCCATTTACGACACACGGAGGGCGTTTTCGTCTATCGTGGTCACATGACACCTCTGATTGACGTGTCGTCTGGATGACCATTTTGAAATTCACCCACCATTTGTTGTCATCCCATTTCATGGAATTTTGAGTTCGTTTGGCCACTTTCGACCACCCCAAGCACGCTTTTCAAGTTTGACAAACACCGTAAAAACACATATTCAGTCGTGTCGCGCAAACTGCACGTCCTAATGACATGTCTTATCCCTGTACACCTCACAAATAATAATTAGGGTGTTTTCCTGTGATTTCATGTCATTTCATGTCATTCGGCATGAATTTGACCATTTAACGCAAGTTTTGGCCATTTATGACATGTATAGTGCGTTTTCGACCACCGCGGTCACACGTCAACTCCGATTGATGTGACGTCTGACTGAACATTTCACATCTCACTCACCATTTCTTTTCGACCGATTTCATGGCATTCCGAGGTCGTTCGGCCGGTTTCGACCACCCCACGCACGCTTTTCAAGCGCGCCAAACAACTGAAAAAAATATTCAGTCGTGTCGTGCAAACCGCACCTCCGAATGACATGTCGTCTACTTGTACACCTCACGGATAATAATTAGGGTGTTTTCATGTGAGTTCAGGTCATTCCAATGTTGTTCGGCATGCATTTGACCATTACACGCTTGTTTTGACATTTACGACATGCAGAGTGCATTTTCGGCCAGCGCGATCACACGACACATTCGGTTGACATGTTGTCTAGCCGACCATTTCACAATTCCCCCACCCTTTGTTGTCGTCTAATTTCATGGCATTATGAGTTTGTTCATCTGTTTTCGACAACCCGATGCACGATTTTCAAGCGCTCAAACACCTAAAAAATGTATAATCAGCCATGTCGTGCAAACCGCACATCCGAATGATGTGCCTTATTCTCGAACATCTCAAGAATAATAATTAGGATCCCTTGGTGTGATTTGAAGTCATTTTGATGTCTTTCAGCATGCATTTGACCATTAAATGCATGTTTGGGCCATTTACGACACACAGAGTGAATTTTCGGTCAGCGCTGTCACACGACACCTCCTATTAATGTGTCGTCTGTCCGACCATTTATCAATTCACCCGCCCTTTTTTGTCATCCAATTTCATGGCATTCTGAGGTCATTTGTCCGGTTTTGACCACCCCACCCACGCTTTTCATGCGCGCCAAACACCTAAAAAACACATATTCAAATGTGCCATGCAAACTGTGCATCCAAATGATGTGTCTTATCATCTTACACCTCATAAATAATAATTAGGGTGTTTTCGTGTGCTCTCAAGTCATTCCAATGTCGTTCGGCCTTCATTTGACCATTAAACGCATGTTTTGGCCATTTACGACACGCATGGTGCGTTTTTAGCCAGCATTGTCACACGACACCTCCGATTGATGTGCGGTCTAGCCGAACATTTCACAATTGACCCAACCTTTGTTTTCATCCGATTTCATGGAATTCTGAGGTCGTTCGGCCAGTTTCAACCATCCCACAAATGCTTTTCAAGCACGTCAAACACCTAAAAATACATATTCAGCCGTACTGCACAAAACATGCACTTGAATGACGTTTCGTCTCCTCTTATGCCTCACGAATAATACTTAGGGTGTATTTGTGAGATTTCAAGTCATTCTGATGTCGTTCAGCATGCATTTCACAATTATACAAATGTTTTGGCCATTTACGACACGTGGAGTGCATTTGCAGCCAGCGCTGTGACATGACACCTCCGATTGTTATGACGTCCTACCGAACATTTCAAAATTCACACACCCTTTGTTGTCGTCCGATTTCATGGCATTTTGAGGTCGTTCGGCCAGTTTTGACCGCCCAACGGATGCCTTTCAAGCGCACCAAACACCTAAAAAAGACAAAATCATTCGTGCCGCGCAAATCGTGCATCCGAATGGCATGTTGTCTCCTCTTAAACCTCAAAAATAATAATTAGGGTGTTTTCGTGTGATTTCATGTCATTCCAATGTCGTTCGGCATGCGTTTGACCATTAAACGCTTGTTTTGTCCATTTACCACACGCGGAGTGCATTTTTAGCCAGCGCAGTCACACAACCCCTCCGATTGACATGTCGTCTGGCTAAACATTTCACAATTCACCCACCATTTTTTTCAGGGAATTCTGGGGTCGTTTGGCCGATTTCGACCACCCCACGCAGGCTTCTCAAGCACGCCAAACACATAAAAAACATAACCAGTCGTGTTGTGAAAACTGTGCATCCGAATGACATGAGGTCTCCTCATACACCTCACGGATAATAATTAGGGTGTTTGCGTGTGATTTCAAGTCATCCCAATGTCGTTCGGCTTGCATTTAACAGTTAAACGCATGTTTTGGCCATTTACAACACGCGGAGTGCATTTTCGGCCAGTGCAGTCACACGACACCTCCGATTGACGTACCGTCTGGCCGAACATTTCAAAATTCACCCACCCTTTATTTTTGTCTGATTTCAGGGATTTCCAAGGTCGTTTGGCCAGTTTCGACCACCCCACGCACGCTTTTCAAGCGCGCCAAACACATAAAAAATATATTCAGTCGTTCCGTGCAAACCATGTGTAAAAATGACATGTCGTCTCCTCGTAAACCTCACGATTAATAATTAGGGAGTTTTTTGTGTGATCTCAAGTCATTCTGATGTCGTTCGGCATGCATTTTATCATTAAACGCATGTTTTGGCCATTTACGACTCGCGGATTGTGTTTTTGGACACCATGGTCAAATGACACATTTGATTGATGTGTCGTCTAGCCGAACATTAAATAATTCACCCACCCTTTGTTGTCGTCCAATTTCAAGTCATTCTGAGGTCATTTGGCTGGTTTCGACCACCCTACACACGCTTTTCAAGAGCGCCAAACACCTAAAAACACATATTCAGCCATGTCGTGCAAACCGCGCATCCGAATGACGTTCATTTTCCCCGTACACCTCTCGAATAATAATTATGGTGTTTTTTTGTGATTTCAAGTCATTCTGAAGTCGTTCGGCATGCATTTGACCACTAAACGCATGTTTTGGCCGTCTCTGACATGTCGAGTGCATTTTCGGCCAGAACGGTCATAAGACACCTCTGATTCATGTGTCGTCTAGCTGACCATTTCAAAATTCACCCACCCTTTGTTGTCGTTCGATTTCATGGAATTCTAAGGTCATTCGGTCTACTTCAACCACCCAACGCACGCTTTTCAAGCACACCAAACACCTAAAAACACATAATCAGTCGTGCTATGAAAACCGTGCATCCGAATGACACGAGGTATCCCCATACACCTCATTAATAATAATTAGGGTGATTTCGTGTGATTACAAGTCATTAAGATGTCGTTCGGCATGTATTTGACCGTTAAACAAATGTTTTGGCCATTTATGACACGCAGAGTGAATTTTCGGCTAGAGCGGTCACACGACACCTTCGATTGACGTGCCATCTAGACGACCATTTTAAAATTCATCCACCCTTTGTGGTCGTCCAATTTCATGGTATTCCGAGGTTGTTTGGTCAGTTTCAACCACCCAACGCATGTTTTTCAAGCGCGCCAAACACTTAAAAAACACATAATCAGTCGTACCGTGCAAACCACACATTCAAATGATGTGTCGTATCCTCGAACACCCCACGAATAAAAATTAGGGTGTTATAGTGTGATTTCAATCCATTATGATGTCGTTCGGAATGCATTTGACCGTTAAACGAATGTTTTGGCCAATTACGACACGCGGAGTGAGTTTTCTGCCAGTGCGGTCACACGACACCTCCGATTGATGTGACTTCTGGCCGACCATTTCACAATTCACCCTCCCTTTGTTGTCGTCTGATTTCAGTGCATTACAATGTTGTTCTGCTGGTTTCGACCACCCAACGAATGCTTTTAAAACAAACGAAACACCTAAAAAACACATATTCAGTCGTGTCGTGGAACCTCACGTCCGAATGATGTGTTGTCTCCTTGTACACCTCAGTAATATTAATTAGGGGTTTTTCGTGTGATTTTAAGTCATTCTGATGTCGTTCGACATACATATGACCACTAAATGCATGTTTTGTCCATTTACGACATGCAGAGTACCTTTTCGGCCAGCATGGTCACATGACACTTCTGATTGACTTGTCGTCTAGCCAAAATTTCAAAATTCACTCACCCTTTAATGTTGTCCAATTTAATGGAATTCTAAGGTTGTTCGTCTTGTTTCGACCTCCCAACACATGCTTTTCAAACATGCCAAACACCTAAAAAACACATAATCAGCCGTGCCGCACAAACCGCATGTCCGAATGACGTGACTTCTCCTCATACACCCCAAAAATAACAATTAGGGTGTTTTCGTGTGATTTCAAGTCATTCTGATGTCGTTTGGCATGTATTTGACAGTTAAACGCATGTTTTGACATTTACGACATGCGGAGGGAGTTTTCGGCTAGTGCAGTCACAAGACACCTCCGATTGACATGTCATCTAGCCAACCATTTCACAATTTACCCACTCTTTTTTTGACCGATTTCAGGGCATTCTGAGGTCGTTCTGCTGGTTTCAACCACCCCACACATGCTTTTCATATGCGCCAAACACCAAAAAACCACATATTCAGTCGTGTCGCGCAAACCATGCATCTTAATGATGTTTCGTCTCCTCATACACCTCATGAATAATAATTATGGTTTTTTTGTGTGATTTCAAGTCATTCTGATGTCGTTCGGCATGCATTTTACCGTTAAATGCATGTTTTGGCCATTTACGACACACAGAGTGCGTTTTCGGCCAGCGCGATCACACGACACCTCTGATTGACGCGTCGTTTGGCCGACCATTTCAAAATTCACCCACCATTTATTTTCCAATATCATGGAATTCGGAGGTCATTTAGATGGTTTCGAACATCCCATGCATGCTTTTCAAACACACTAAACACCTAAAAACACATATTCAGTCGTATCATGAAAACCACATGTCTGAATGACGTGTCGTCTCCTCCTACACATCATTAATAATAATTAGGATGTTTTCGTGTGATTTCAAGTCATTCCGATGTTATTCGGCAAGCATTTGACCATTAAACGCATGTTTTGGCCATTTACGACAGGCGGAGTTCTTTTTCGGCCACCGCGGTCACAGGACACCACCGATGGATATGTCGTCTGGCTGACCATTTGAAAATTCACTCACCCTTTTTGTTTTCCAATTTAATGGCATTCTGAGGTCGTTCGTCAGGTTTCGACCACCCCACACACGCTTTTTAAGTGCGCCAAACACCTAAAAAACACATTTTCAATCATGTCACGAAAACCACACGTCCGAATAACGTTTCGTATCCTTATACACCTCATGAATAATAATTAGGTTGTTTTCATGTGATTTCAAATCATTTTGATGTCGTTCAGCATAAATTTGATCGTTAAACGAATGTTTTGGCCATTTACGACACACAGAATGTGATTTCGGCTAGCGCAGTCACACGACACCTTCGATTGATGTGTCTTCTGGAGGACCATTTCACAATTCACTGACCCATTGTTATTGTCAGATTTCATGGAATTCCGAGGTCGTTCAGCGGGTTTCGAACAACCCACGCACGCTTTTCAAGTGCACCAAACACCTAAAAAACACATCTACAGTCATACCGCACAAACCATGTATCTGAATGACGTTTCGTTTTCTCTTACACATAACGAATAATAATTAGGGTGTTTTTGGGTGATTTCAAGTCATTCTGATGTCGTTCGTCATGCATTTGACCGTTAAATGCTTGTTTTGGCCATTTACGACACGTGATGTGCGTTTTCGACTAGTGCGATCACACAACACCTCTGATTGAAGTTCCATCTAGCCGACCATTTCACAATCCACCCCCTTTCTTATCTTCTGATTTCATGGAATTCTGAGGTTTTTAGGTTGGTTTTGACCACCAACGCACGCTTTTTAAGCGCACCAGACACCTAAAAACACAAAATCAGCCGTGTCGTGCAAACCGCTCATCTGAATGATGTGTCGTCTCCCTGTACTCCTCACTAATAATAATTAGGGTGTTTGCGTGTGATTTCAAGTCATTCCAATGTCGTTAGGCATGCAATTGAACGTTAAATGCATGTTTTGACCATTTATGACGCACAAAGTGCGTTTTTGACCAGCGCGGTCACACGACACCTTCGATTGACATGCCGTCTGGCCGACAAATTCACAATTCACCCACCCTATGTTGTCGTCTGATTTCATGGTATTATAAGGTCGTTCGAATGGTTTCAACCCCCAACACACGCTTTTCAAGCATGCCAAACACCTAAAAAGCACATAATCAGCCGTGTCGTGCAAACTGCTCGTCTGAATGACGTTTTGTCTCCTCATACACCTCAAGAATAATCATTAGGGTGTTTTTGTGTGATTTCAAGTTATTATGATGTCGTTCGGAATGCATTTGGACGTTAAACACATGTGTTGGCCACTTACGACATGGAGTGCGTTTTCGAACAGCGCGGTCACACGACACCTCTGATTGATGTGTCGTCTGGCCGAACATTTTAAAATTCACCCACCCATTGTTGTCGTCTGATTTCATGGAATTCCAAGGTCGTTCGACTGGTTTTGACCACCCGATGCACGCTTTTCAAGTACACTAAACACCTAAAAAACCCATATTCAGTGGTGCCACACAAACCGTGTGTCTGAATGATGTGTCGTCTCCTCGTACACATCACGAATAATAAATAGGGCATTTTTTTCTGATTTCAAGTCATTATGATGTCGTTAGGCATGCATTTGACTGTTAAATGCATGTCATGGCCATTTATGTCACGTGCAGTGTGTTTTTGACCAGAGCAGTCACACGACACCTCAGATTGACATGACATCTAGCTGACCATTTCAGAATTCACTCACCCTTTGTTGTTGTTTGATTTCATGACATTCTGAGGTCGTTCGGCCATTTTCAACCACCCCACACTCACTTTCCAAATGCGCCAAACACCTTAAAAACACATATTCAGTTGTCCCGTGCAAACCACGCATCTGAATGATATTTCGTCTCCTTGTACACCTCATGAATAATAATTAGAGTGTTTTTGTGTGATTTCAAGTCATTCTGATATTGTTCGGAATGCATTTGACCATTAAACACATGTTTTTGACATTTATGATAGGCGGAGTGCGTTTTCGGCAACCACAGTCACACGACACCTCCGATTGATGTGCTATCTGGCACCATTTCACAATTCACCCACCCTTTGTTGTCGTCCTATTTCATGGCATTCCTAGGTCGTTCGGCCAGTTTTGACCACCCCAGGCACGCTTTTCAAGCACGCCAAACACCTAAAAACACATATTCAGCTATACCGCAGAAACCATGCTTCCGAATGTAGTGTCATCTCCTCGTACACCTCACGAATAATAACTAAGGTGTCTCCAATTGATTTCAAGTCATTCCGATGTTGTTAAACATGCATTTGAATGTTAAACGCATGTTTTGGCCATTTACAGCATGCCGAGTGCGTTTTCGGCCAGCACGGTCACACTGTATCTCCGATTGACGTGTCGTCTGGCTGACAATTTCACAATTCACCCACCCTTTGTTTTCGTCTGATTTCATGGCATTCCGAGGTCGTTCGACTAGTTTCGACCACCCCATGCATGCTTTTCAAGTGTGCCAAACACCTAAAAAACACATATTCAGCCGTGTCGCGCAAACCATGCGTCCGAATGTTGTGTTGTCTCCTCATACACTTCAAGAATAATAATTAGGGTTTTTTCTATGATTTCAAGTCATTCTGATTTTGTTCGGCTTGTGTATGATCGTTTAACGCATGTTTTGGCCATTTACGACACGCGGAGTGCATTTTTAGCCAGCGCAGTCAAATGAGACCTTCGATTGAAATTCCGTCTAGCCGAACATTTCCCAATTCACCCACCATTTGTTGTAGTCTGATCTTAGTGCATTTTAGGGACATTCGGTAGGTTTCAACCACCCCACGCACGCTTTCCAAGGGCGATAGACACCTAAAAAACACATATTTAGCCATGCTGTGCAAACTGTGCATCCTAATGACATTAAATCTCCCCGTACACCTCACGAATAATAATTATGGTGTTTTTGGGTGATTTAATGTCATTACGATGTCGTTCGGCATGAATTTGACCGTTAAACGCATGTTTTGGCCATTTATGACATGCAGAGTTTGTTTTCGGCCACTCCGGTCACACGACACCTCTGATTGACATTCCGTCTATCTGACCATTACAAATTTCACTCAACCTTTGTTGTTGTCTGATTTCATGGAATTATGAGGTCATTCATCCGGTTTCGACCACCCCGCGCACACTTTTTAAGCATGCCAAACACCTAAAAAAAATATTCAGTCGTGCCGTGAAAACAGAACGTCTGAATGATGTTTCATCTCCTATTACTCCTCCTGAATAATAATTACGGTGTTTTTGTGTGATTTCAAGTCATTCCGATGATGTTCGGAAGGCATTTGACTGTTAAACGCATGTTTTGGCCATTTACGACACGCATAGGGAATTTTCGGGCAGCGCGGTCACCCGACACCTCCGATTGACGTTCAATCTAGACGACCATTTCACAATTCACCCACACAATATTTTCATTCGATTTCCTGACATTCTGAGGTTGTTCGACTTATTTTGACCTCCCCACGCATGCTTTTCAAGCGCGACAAACATCGAAAAAACACATATTCACTCGTGCCGTGAAAACTATGCGTTTGAATGATGTGTCGTCATCCCATACACCTCACGAATAATAATTATGTTATTTTCGTGTGATTTCAAGTCATTCTATGATGTTTGGAATTCATTTGAACATTAAATGCATGTTTTGGCCATTTACGACACAGAGAGTGCATTTTCATCTAGCACGGTCACACAATAACTCAGATTGACGTGTCGTCTGACAAAACAATTCACAATTTAGTCTGCCTTTGTTGTAATCCATTTTCATGACATTCTGAGGTCGTTCTCTTGGTTTCGACCACCCCACACATGCTTTTCAAATGCGCCAAACACCTAAAAACACATATTCAGTTGTGCCGTGCAAACAGCGCATCCGAAGGACATGTTGTCTCCTCGTACAACTCAGGAATAATAATTAGGGTGTTTTCATGTAAATTCAATTCTTTCCGATGTTGTTCGACATTCATTTGACCGTTAAACACATTTTTTGGCCATTTACTACACTCAGAGTGCGTTTTCGGCCAGCACGGTCACACGACACCTTCGATTGACATGCCGTCTAGATTACCATTTTACAATTCACCCACCATTTGTTTTCGTCCAATTTCATGGCATTCCGTGGTTGTTCGGCCAGTTTCGACCACCCGACAAACACTTTTCTAGCGCGCCAAACACCTAAAAAACACATATACAGTCATCCACGCAAACCGTGCATACAAATGATGTGTCGTCTCCTCTTACACCCCAAAAATAATAATTAGGGTGTTATAGTGTGATTTTAAGTCATTCTGTTGTCGTTCGGCATGCATTGGGCAGTTAAAATCACGTTTTGGCCATTTACGACACACGGAGTGCGTTTTCTATCAGTGCAGTCACACGACACCTCCAATTGACGTGCCGTCTGGCCATCCATATCAAAATTCACCCACCTTTTGTTGTCATCCAATTTCAGGGCATTTTGAGGACATTCGGCTAGTTTTGACAACCCCACGCACGCTTTCAAATGCACCAAACACCTAAAAAACACATATTCAACCATTCCGTGAAAACTGTGCATCTTAATGACGTTTCGTCTCTCTGTACACATCAAGAATAATAATTAGGGTGTTTTTGTGTGATTTAAAGTCATTCTGATGTCGTTCGGAAAGAATTTTACCGTTAAACGCATGTTTTGGCCATTTACGGCTCGCGGAGTGCGTTTTCAGACACTGCGGTCATATGACACCTTCGATTGACGTGTCATCTAACTGAACAATATAAAATTCACCCACCCTTTGTTGTCATCCGATTTAAGGGCATTCCAAGGTCGTTCGTGTAGAGACCCGTATCTTGACGTACATGGACATTACATTACTTTTGCGGAATACTTAGTACATAACAAAAACATACACACAAGGATCGTAATAGTTTAGTGTCTTCGGAAACTCGGAACGTAATCTTCTAATCGTGGTGAAAGATCTTCAATATCTCCCATAAATATCTTCCCCTTTTTTTACCTAAAACCTTTCTTTATATCCTGGGGAAAAGAAAACATAAAACGGTGAGCTCAAATGCTCAGTAAGGGTAAACAAAGGAAATAAAAATCATATCATATCTTTTTGAAAATCATAACCTGCAAAAGAGATCATAATATCTTAACATGGAATAAATCATAGAAGTGAAAATGAGATCCCCATATTCATAACATAAAACTTGAAACTTTGTGGCATGCACACATAATCATGGAAAATCATTTCTTGTTAGTCATGACTCATTGCCAAGACTATCTTAGTGGACAAAGTCCCTTTCTGAACCGAGTCACCCTCGTTCCAGTCCTGTTTCACTGAACCGATATAACCTACCGTTCCAGCCATGTCTATCTCCTGAGATATAAAATCTTTACCCAATGCATTGGAGGGAGATATAGGTCCCACCCATCTTATAATGAATCCTTTCTTATGTGTGACACATAATCATAAATCATACATCATCGCATAACACATGTAACAAAAATGGGATTCTTGAAACATCATGACATCATAAAACAATTCATATAAGATAAAGAAATTCATAAAAATATTTACATCACAACATAATCAAATCCATGTAATAATAAGGATAAAAACAGAACCCTTTTATTATCTTAGATGGAAAATAATTTTGATAAAATACTTGAACTCCATTCTTGAGGAAAATATCCTTTCTACTTCAAAAACATTGTTTCCTTTCATAACATGTCATACGTCTTTAAAATAAAAGAAGTTGATTAAAAATAAACTTGAAAACTTGTAAATGAAGTTTCTTGGAAATAATGTTTTAAAAATTCATTCATGCCGTATAAGTTAAAAAAACATTCTTCGTACTTTTTTCGGAAAAGTCGAAAAGTACCTCGTACGAAAAACGACAAAAGATTCCTTTCATACATATTACTAAAAACTCACTGAAGGGTAAAAATGGATTTAAACAATTGTAGGTGGATGGAAATAATATTACATATTTATGAAACATGGATGTGGATGATAAAATACACCCCAGTAAATACTTACGAATAAACAATCTCGGATAAAAATGAGATTGTGTTATTTCCCTTACCTTATGTCTGATTTGCTTTGTACGTGTCTGAAGCTCCTCTTCTTTGGAACGCCTCTTTGAATCCTCCAGTTAGAGAACTAAGATTGGTATTTGAAGAAGACCAGGACCTCTAGGATTATTCTAGGGAAGTGGAGAAAGGATTTTGTCAGGGGTTGGCCGAGCTTGAGTGCTCAAATTGGTGTGAGGAGGAGGGGGGGATGTGCCCTTTTATAAGGGAGGAGAGGGGCACCTTAGGAATTCTTAAAAATATTAATTTATAATAAATCTAACCCCACTTAAAAACCTCCAAAAATCACTCATATTCGAAGATTAGATGAGATAGGGTTGTAATCTCATCAACCAATCAAATTTAGACATGTTTGGATCTTATTTTTAACCTTATCATTTTGATTTATCCTTATTTAATCTATTTAAGTTTATTTGTGGTAATAAAATTATAAATTATAAATTATAACAAATAATTACTTATTTGTTGTGAATTTTCCATAATTGTTTACTTTATAACATTATAGACCATATAAATATAAACTTATAATTTTTAAATATTTTTGTGATTTTTAAACAATTTTATAATATGTTATTTTTGTAAAATAACAATAGTGTCAATTTTGACACTATTCATTTATTTGAATTTAAATAAAATATATACAGAAGATATGTTCGAACTAAAAGCTTTACTATATTAATAAAAGGTCATATGTATCTATAAAATTAGTGTATCACATTAAATAGTTCATATAATATTAATTTTATTATTTTTAAAACCATTTATTTGGTTTATCTCTTAATAAAATAATTACTACATCATTTTTTTATAATTATTTAATATACTTATTTGTTGTATAAAAATTTAAAATAAAATCCTATTATAAAGATAAATATATTACCTTTAACAATAATACTTTTACTCGAATTTATCATCTTAAAATAACAATATTTAAATTGTTATATTTATTAAATTATGAAGGTGACAACTTTGGCATCATTTAAAATAAAATAATATAAGTGTCATAATAGCTTTTATAAGGCTCAAAATGGTCATATATTAGACCATTGGATGATTATAGTTTCCATTTACATTTACAATAAGTTTTGGTCAGGGTTTTGTGCCTTTTATGGTCACTATTAGTTTAATAAAAACTATATTCTTGATTTTTCACTAGATAAATAATTTCTGCATCACTATTGTGTCACAATTAATGATAATTATTTAATCCCAAAAAATTCTAAATAAATTCTCATGATGTAGATAATTTTTTTATATTTCTGGAGATTATTCATGTTCGAAATTTTATGATGTTTATCACTAATTTAAAATTATTATACTTATACGATTTAAGAGAGTGACATTTGTCACTTTCTTTGGTTTTAATAATAATTAAATTATTTTCATTGACAAAATTTAATTAAATTAATCTAATCCGACCCTTAGGTGATATGGGTCGTTTGTTAGTCATCCAATAGGATTTTTACATTTGTTAGGGTAATTTTAAAATATTATATTTACCCTTAATTACCCAATTTACCTTTAACTATGGTAAATAAAATTTACCGTAGTTACTATTCATAATTCCCAAAAATAAAAAGTATCCTATTAACATAATTTGGACCCACTGATTCCAAATATGGAATCCATTTTTTAAAATTCAAAACACAGAAGTTGCAGAAATTAAATTAAAATTAATCCTGTTGTCGAATAAAAACGGGTTTTTGTTTAAAACTTTTGCAAAAGATTGAATTGATTTAACCTATGAATTCAAGGTAAAATCAATGCTAATGACATACATTATATTAAATGGTAAAAATATATTCTATTTATACTTTAAAACCATTCAATATTATAATTTAACCACATAAGATATTATGATGAAAAAAGTTTTTTTTAATTAAAATATAGCGTGTTTTTACTATTCATTAAAATGTGAAAGTTACCAGAATAATATGAAAAATTTATCCAAAGTAAATTTTTATTTCTTGATTCCAAAGAATAATTTTATTTTGTCAAATTGAACTTATAAACATGTCAAAAACCAGATTTAAAGTTGCTGCGCCATCAAAAGGCGGCAAAACTGCATTTTTTGAAAAATACTTATTTTACCTGAAAAATTTATTTTGTTCTTATACCATGTTCTAGAAATGTGTAAGATGAATAATAATGTTATAAAATTCAATATTTAGTTAATACTATTCATAATGGCTAGTTCATGACAATATTATAATAATATAACATTGTTTATTAAAACCCGGTATTGCGTACAACACACGCTATCGAGGAAGGTCGCGATTGCGTGTAATGCAAGCCAAGTCAGGGTTGCGTGTTGTGAAAGAATCCTTCGTTGTTTCGTATAACAGAATCCAACCATATTTCATTTATACATTTAATATATATATATATATACTCAATGTTGCGTAGAATAACTATTATCAAAATTGTGTGTAACACGATCCAAGAATAGTGTTGCGTATACTGCAAGCTAATACGGTGTTGCGTATAGCGCAGGGTAATCATGGTGTAGAATACAACATAAGACATTAATGAAATTAAAATAATATTTTTCATAAAATCTCGCGATGTTACATTCTACCCCCCTTAAAATGAATTTCGCCCTCGAAATTCGTCGGGGTTATAAATGGTTTACTATTTGAAAGTTTCTTTAATAGAAACCCACATCGTAAAAAGGAATACCAAAACTTATCTTTAAAAACAAAAGTATGAAACGTAACGGTTACCCAAATAAACTAATCACTGGGTTTCCACATAGGTGAAAATATGGATATGGAAGAGAAATCTAACCATCATGTTCTGATGGAGAGTGGTAGAGAACATGGCTATGGAAAATCCAGTAATCACAAATCCATAAATTTGTGACGATCTAAGGTACAATTTGATTAATCAGGTATAACATCACTAGGATAACATTTTTGGTTTTCAAGATCATTTCCCTAAAGTTGAAGAATTTGAATTAGAAGAAATACTTTCGTGATTTTGGTATAGTCTCACCGTTTGTCGTTCTATGGACAATTTCCACTTCATCCCTTAAAGAAATGAAGTTGAATTTGTCATTCGTGATGTGTTAGCAGATCATGTGATAGAATGATGGGTCATTCCATCTGTCTCAAACAAAAGGTTAGAAAAGTTATCAAAAAAATATATATAAGTCCATCTATAGTGAGATTAATCATATATGGTTTCTAAAATGGACTTATACATCATATGTCATACAGCTTAATATAATAAAAATATTTTCTACTAAACAGGGACTTCCTGTAGGCCAGTGGTAGGCGATAAAGGCCAGTCGTACTTCGGTTGTGGGTTTGATTTCCATAGCCTTGTCCGACGCGATGGGCTGTCGTCCGTCCTGCAGGTTGACCTTTTTCTAAAACTACATTACTATAACATCCCATCAATAATATCGAAAAAAACTTCTATCCTTAAACAATACTAACTTATGTCCAACATAATCCATTCCAATCTTTAGGCTTACCCATAATACTGCAGTCCACTCTCATAACATAGTGAAAACGATTACCAGAGATTTAACACCATCGTCGATCCCCATATATCATAAGATATGTTTTGTTGGTCACATTCCAAACATTCAAAGTCCTTTATCGTGTATTCTCTTGAATACCTTAGTGAAAACATGAATGCAGTTTAAAGTTAACACTTTCAACATAGCAAAATCCTCAAAATTCTATATACTCAAACAATGATATCACATAGTCCTTATATCAATCATGAGCTCATGAATACTGTCAAATAAAAATATCTCAATCACTTTCCATGGTTACTGGTACAATAAAATTATTGAAAACCATAATAGACCAATACATAAATATTCCAATATTCCACGATACTATATACAACACTATTTTGGAATCCCATTACATAAACACTTAATCATTCCACCACATCGTTTTCATATTCAACATCGCCAATAGTGATCGCATGTGACTTCCCTTTGTCCTTTTCCTTAAGTGGTTGCTCATGTTGATCATCACTAACCCTTGGATTAGGGAATTTATTGGCATAATGTCCCATCTCCTTTCACTTGAAGCATTGAAGTGTTGGTGGTGCGTTCTCTGCAGTGTTTGCTTTATTCACATCTTTAGAAACCCTTTTTCCATTACTTCGACACTCAGCTGATCGATGACCTTCTTTTCCACACTTAAAACATTTTCTAGTCCCTTTAAGACAATCTCCACCATGCTTCTTTCCACACTTTGTGCATAAGGAAACATTCATCTTCTTTTCACCATTATTCTGAGATTTCTCCTTGAACTCCATCTTTCGTTTCTTGTCAAAACCATGAGATGGATATGTAACACCAACTTCCATTTCTACCTTGATAGCACAACGCACAATTTCATCATAGTTACTAAAGTCTCTTATAGCTAATGCCCTTCGAAGACTTGGTTTTAAGCCACTGAAAATCGATCAACTTTACTTTCAGGTTGGATGATAATGCCAGATGCATACCTTGCAAGTCTTGTAAAATTTGCTTCGTATATACCAACAGATTCATCATCCTTCTGCTTCAACTCAAGAAACTCCTTTTCCATCTTTGTTTGAAGAATACGAGGGAAGTACTTACTAAAAAACAAGTTCTTGAACTCATCCCATTCCATGGACTCAATTTCATCTCTTGGCCTTGTATTCTTGATAAGATTCCACCATTGATCAGCTTCACCTTCCAAATGATATACTGCTAAGATGACTTTATCACGTTCAGAACATTGAAGAACTGAAAATATCTTTTCAGTGGTACTGATCCATTGTTCAGCAACAAGTGGATCGGAAGTCCCACTGAAAGAAGGTGGATGTTGCCTCATGAAGGACTCAATATAATACTGTTCCTTTCTCTACACATTTGGAAGTCCAGAATGATTCATAGCTTGTGTAAGGATAGCAATAAGATTTTTCACTCCATCTCCCATAACATTTATTTGTTCAGGAGGACAATCATTGCATTGTCCATTGCATTGATCAACACGGTTCCTTCGGGTTCCAGCCATCGTCTAAAACCCAAAAAGAATAGTGTGAGAGGCAAAAATCATGCTAGGGAAAACAACATAATAAAGGGGGAGTACCTTCAATATCTAACATCTTAGGTTTAATTCTATGATCGTTAGCGTAGTTCTAGTACTATAACCTATACGTATACTTAACCTTAGGGACATCCCTAGACATACCGTAGAAATATCTCTAGGGATCTCACTAACGTTTTCGCATCCTAGTTTCCAATGGTTGACTAAACCTTTACTCTAATACCAACTGTAGAGACCCGTATCTTGACGTACATGGACATTACATTACTTTTGCGGAATACTTAGTACATAACAAAAACACACACACAAGGATCGTAATAGTTTAGTGTTTTCGGAAACTCGGAACGTAATCTTCTAATCGTGGTGAATGATCTTCAATATATCCCATAAATATATTCTCCTTTTTTTTACCTAAAACCTTTCTTTATATCCTGGAGGAAAGAAAACATAAAAGGGTGAGCTCAAATGCTCAGTAAGGGTAAAAAAAGGAAATAAAAATCATATCATATCTTTTTGAAAATCATAACCTGCAAAAGAGATCATAATATCTTAACATGGAATAAATCATAGAAGTGAAAATGGGATCCCCATATTCATAACATAAAACTTGAAACTTTGTGGCATGCACACATAATCATGGAAAATCATTTCTTGTTAGTCATGACTCATTGCCAAGACTATCTTAGTTGACAAAGTCCCTTTCTGAACCGAGTCACCCTCATTCCAGTCCTGTTTCACTGAACCGGTATAACCTACCGTTCAAGCCATGTCTATATCATGAGATATAAAATCTTTACCCAATGCATTGGAGGGAGATATAGGTCCCACCCATCTTATAATTAATCCTTTCTTATGTGTGCCACATAATCATAAATCATACATCATCGCATAACACATGTAACAAAAATGGGATTCTTGAAACATCATGACATCATAAAACAATTCATATAAGATAAAGGAATTCATAAAAATATTTACATCACAACATAATCAAATCCATGTAATAATAGGGATAAAAACAGAACCCTTTTATTATCATAGATGGAAAATAATTTTGATAAAATACTTGAACTCCATTCTTGAGGAAAATATCCTTTCTACTTCAAAAACATTTTTTCCTTTCATAACATGTCATACGTCTTTAAAATAAAAGAAGTTGATTAAAAATAAACTTGAAAACTTGTAAATGAAGTTTCATGGAAATAATGTTTTAAAAATTCATTCATGCCGTATAAGTTAAAAAAAACATTCTTCGTACTTTTGTCGGAAAAGTCGAAAAGTACCTCGTACGAAAAACGACAAAATATTCCTTTCATACATATTACTAAAAACTCACCGAAGGGTAAAAATGGATTTAAAAAATTGTAGGTGGATGGAAATAATATTACATATTGATGAAACATGGATGTGGATGATAAAATACACCCCAGTAAATACTTACGAATAAACAATCTCGGATAAAAATGAGATTGTGTTATTTCCCTTACCTTAGGTCTGATTTGCTTTGTACGTGTCCGAAGCTCCTCTTCTTTGGAACGCCTCTTTGAATCCTCCACTTAGGGAACTAAGATTGGTCTTTGAAGAAGACCAGGACCTCTAGGATTATTCTAGGGAAGTGGAGAAAGGATTTTTTCAGGGGTTGGCCGAGCTTGAGTGCTCAAATTGGTGTGAGGAGGAGGGGGAGGATGTGCCCTTTTATAAGGGAGGAGAGGGGCACCTTAGGAATTCTTAAAAATATTAATTTATAATAAATCTAACCCCACTTAAAAACCTCAAAAAATTACTCATATTCGAAGATTAGATGATATAGGGTTGTAATCTCATCAACCAATCAAATTTAGACATGTTTGGATCTTATTTTAAACCTTATCATTTTGATTTATCCTTATTTAATCTACTTAAGTTTATTTGTGGTAATAAAATTCTAAATTTTATATTATAACAAATAATTACTTATTTGTTGTGAATTTTCCATAATTGTTTACTTTATAACATTATAGACCATATAAATATAAACTTATAATTTTTAAATATTTTTGTTATTTTTAAACAATTTTATAATATGTTATTTTTGTAAAATAACAATAGTGTCAATTTTGACACTATTCATTTATTTGAATTTAAATAAAATATATTCAGAAGATATGTTCTAACTAAAAGCTTTAATATATTAATAAAAGGTCATATGTATCTATAAAATTAGTGTATCACATTAAATAGTTCATATAATATTTATTTTATTATTCTTAAAACCATTTATTTGGTTTATCTCTTAATGAAATAATTACTACATCATTTTTTTATAATTATTTAATATACTTATTTGTTGTATAAAAATAAAAAATAAAATCCTATTATGAAGATAAATATATTACCTTTCACAATAAATACTTTTACTCGAATTTATCATCTTAAAATCACAATATTTAAATTGTTATATTTATTAAATTATGAAGGTGACAACTTTGGCATCATTTAAAATAAAATAATATAACTGTCATAATAGCTTGTATAAGGCTCCAAATGGTCCAATATTCGACCATTGGATGATTATTGTTTCCATTTACATGGAAAATAAGTTTTGGTCAGGGTTTTGTGCATTTTATGGTCACTATTAGTTTAATAAAAACTATATTCTTGATTTTTCACTAGATAAATAATTTCTGCATCACTATTGTGTTACAATTAATGATAATTATTTAATCCCAAAAAAATTCTAAATAAATTCTCATGATGTAGATAATATTTTTAGCTTTCTGGAGACTATTCATGTTCGAAATTTTATGATGTTTATCACTAATTTAAAATTATTATACTTATACGATTTAAGAGAGTGACTTGTTGTCACTTTCTTTGGTTTTAATAATAATTAAATTATTTTCATTGAAAAAATTTAATTAAATTAATATAATCCGACCCTTAGGTGATATGGGTCGTTTTTTAGTCATCTAATAGGATTTTTAAATTTGTTAGGGTAATTTTAAAATATTATATTTACCCTTAATTACCTGATTTACCTTTAACTATGGTAAATAAAATTACCGTAGTTACTATTCATAATTCCCAAAAATAAAAAGTATCCTATTAACATAATTTGGACCCACTGATTCCAAATATGGAATCCATTTTTTAAAATTCAAAACACAGAAGTTGCAGAAATTATATTAAAATTAATCCCGTTGTCGAATAAAAACGGGTTTTTGTTTAAAACGTTGCAAAAGATTGAATTGATTTAACCTACGAATTCAAGGTAAAATCAATGCTAATGACATACATTATATTAAATGGTAAAAATATATTCTATTTATACTTTAAAACCATTCAATATTATAATTTAACCACATAATATATTACGATGAAAAAAGTTGTTTATAATTAAAATATAGCGTGTTTTTACTATTCATTAAAATGTGAAATTACCAGAATAATATGAAAAATTTATCCAAAGTAAATTTTTATTTCTTGATTCCAAAGAAGAATTTTATTTTGTCAAATTGAACTTATAAACATGTCAGAAACCAGATTTAAAGTGGGTGCGCCATCAAAAGGTGGCAAAACTGCATTTTTTGAAAAATACTTATTTTACCTGAAAAATTTATTTTGTTCTTATACCATGTTCTAGAAATGTGTAAGATGAATCATAATGTTATAAAATTCAAAATTTATTTAATACTATTCATAATAGATAGTTCATGAAAATATTATAATAATATAACATTGTTTATTAAAACCTGGTATTGCGTACAACACACGCTATCGAGGAAGGTCGCGATTGCGTGTAATGCAAGCCAAGTCAGGGTTGCGTGTTGTGAAAGAATCCTTCGTTGTTTCGTATAACAGAATCCAACCATATTTCATTTATACATTTAATATATATATATATATACTCAATGTTGCGTAGAATAACTATTATCAAAATTGTGTGTAACACGGTCCAAGAATAGTGTTGCGTATACTGCAAGCTAATACGGTGTTGCGTATAGTGCAGGGTAATCTTGGTGTAGAATACAACATAAGACATTAATGAAATTAAAATAATCTTTTTCATAAAATCTCGGGGTGTTACAGTTCGGCCGGTTTCGACCACCCCACGCATTCTTTTCAAGCGCGCCAAACAACTAAAAAATGCATATTCAGCCGTGTCGCATAAACCGCGCTTCCGAATGATGATATGTCTCTCCATACACCGCTAAAATAATAATTGCGGTGTTTTTGTGTGATTTCAAGTCATTCTAATGTCATTCGTAATGCATTTGACCAATAAACGCATGTTTTGGCTGTTTACGACATGCTGAGTGCATTTTAGGCCATCACGGTCACACGACACCTCCGATTGATGTGTCGTCTAGTGGACCATTTCACAATTTACCCACCCTTTGTTGTAGTTTGATTTCATGGTATTCCAAGGACATTCGTCCAGTTTCAACCACCCAATACAAGCTTTTCAAGCGCGACAAACACCTAAAACCACATAATCAGTCGTGTTGTGCAAATCATGCATCTGAATGACATGAGGTCTCCTCATACACCACATGAATAATAATTAGGGTTATTTCGTGTCATTTCAATTCATTTCGATTTAATTCGGCATGCATTTGACTGTTAAACGCATCTTTTGTCCATTTACAACATGCAGAGTGCGTTTTCAGCCAGCGCGGTCACACGACACCTCTGATTGACATGCCATCTAGCCAACCATTTCACAATTCACCCAACCTTTGTGGTCGTCCAATTTAATGGTATTCCAAGGTTGTTCAGCCAGTTTCGACCACCCAACGCATGCTTTTCAAGCGCATCTAACACCTAAAAAACACATAATCAGATGTACCACGCAAACCGAACATCTGAATGATGTTTCATCTCCTCGTACACCCCACAAATAATAATTAGGGTGTTATAGTGTGATTTCAATTCATTTTGATGTCGTTAAGCTTGCATTTGACCGTTAAACGCATGTTTTGGCCATTTACGACATGCAGAATGATTTTTCAGCCAACCCAATCACACGACACCTCCGATTGACATGTCGTTTGGCCGATCATTTCACAATTCACCCACCCTTTTTTTCAATTTCATGGCATTCTGAGGTCGTTCGTCCATTTGCGACCACCCCACACACGCTTTTCAAGAGCGCCAAATGCCTAAAAACACATATTCAGTCATTCCATGCAAACCGCATGACCGAATGATGTGTCATCTCCCAGTACAACTCTTGAATAATAATTAGAGTGTTTTTGTGTGATTTCAAGTCATTCCAATATTGTTCGGCAAGCATTTGACTGTTAAACGCATGTTTTGGCCATTTACAACACACGGAGTTCGTTTTTGGCCACCGCGGTCACACTGCACCTCTGATGGACGTGCTGTCTGGCCAACCATTTCACAATTCACTCACCCTTTGTTTTTCGTCCGATTTCATGGAATTCCGAGGTCGTTCGGCTAGCTTTTACCACCCCACGAATGCTTTTCATGTTTTCCAAACAACTAAAAAATGCATATTCAGCCATGTCGCGCAAACCGCGCGTCCGAATGACATTCTGTATCCTTGTACCCCTCATTAATAATAATTAGGATGTTTTCGTGTGATTTCATTTCTGTGGTCGTTCGGCGGTTTCGACCACCAAACGGACACTTTTCAAGCATGCCAACCACCTAAAAAACACATAATCAGATGTGCCATGCAAACCGCATGTCTGAATGGTGTTTCATCTCCTTATACACCTCATGAATAATAATTAGAATGTTTTTATGTGATTTCAAGTCATTACGATTTCATTCGGCATGCATTTTACTATTAAATGCATATTTTGGCCATTTAGGACACGCAGAGTTTGTTTTTGGCCAACGATGTCACACGACACCTCCAATTGACATGCCGTCTGGCCAACCATTTCACAATTCACCCACCCTTTTTTCGTTCGATTTCAGGTCATTCTGAGGTTGTCCGGCTGGTTTCTCCCACCCCACGCACGCTTTTCAAGCGCGCCAAAGACCTAAAAAACACATATTCAGTCATGTTGTGCAAACTGTGCATCCTAATGATGGGAAATCTCCCCGTACACCTCACGAATAAAAATTAGGGTCTCTTTGTGCGATTTCATGTTATTCTGAAGTCGTTCGGCATGCATTTGACCGTTAAACACATGTTTTGGCCATTTATGACTCGCATAGTGCTTTTTCAGCCAACGCGATCACACGACACCTCCGAATAATGTGACGTCTAGCCAAACATTTCACAATTCACCCACCCTTTGTTGTTGTCCAATTTCATGGCATTTCGAGGCGGTTTGGCCGGTTTTGACCACCCAACGCACACTTTTCAAGCACGCCGAACACCTAAAAACACATAATCATCTATGATGAGAAAACCGTATGTCTGAATGGCATGTCATCTCCTCATACGCCTTGAGAATAATAATTAGGGTGTTTTTGTCTGATTCCAAGTCATTCAGATGTCGTTCAGCATGCATTTGACAATTAAACTCTTGTTTTGGCCATTTACAGCACGCAGAGTGCGTTTTCGGCCAGCGCGGTCACACGACACCTCTGATTTAACGTGTCGTCTATCCGACCATTTCAAAATTCACCCACCCTTTATTTTCGTCCGATTTCATGGAATTCTGAGGTTGTTCGACCGGTTTCGACCACCTAAAGAATGATTTTCAAGCTCACCAAACACCTAAAAACACATATTCAGCCGTGCCGTGCAAACCGTGCATAAAAATGATGTGTCATCTCCTCTTACACCCCACAAATAATAATTAGGATGTTTTAGTGTGATTTCAAGTCATTCCAATGTCGTTTGGCATGCATTTGACCGTTAAACACATGTTTTGGCCATTTACGGCACGTGGAGTACGTTTTCGGCCAGCGCGATCAAATGACACCTCCGATTGATGTGATGTCTGGCTGAACATTTTAAAATTCACCCACCCTTTGTTATCTTCCGATATTAGGGAATTCTGAGGATGTTCGGCCAGTTTCAACTACCCCACGCACGCTTTTCAAGCGCACCAAACACCTAAAAAACACATATTCAGCCATGCTGTGCAAAATGTGTGTTTTAATGACATGTCGTCTCCCCGTACACATCAATAACAATAATTAGGGTGTTTTTGTGTGATTTCAAGTCATTCTGATGTCGTTCGGCATGCATTTGACCGTTAAATGCATGTTTTGGCCATTTACGACACGCAGAGTGCGTTTTCCACCACCGCGGTCATAGGGCACCTCCGATTGACATGTCGTTTGGACGACCATTTCACAATTCACCCACCCGTTGTTGTTTTTTCAATTTCATGGAGTTCCAATGTCGTTCGGCCGGTTTCGACCACCCCATGCACACTTTTCAAGCGCGCCAAACACCTAAAAAACACATATTCAGCCGTGCCGCACAGACCGCATGTCTGAATGATGTTTCGTCTCCCCGTACACCTCATGAATAATAATTAGGGTGTTTTATTGTGATTTCAAGTCATTCTGATGTTTTTCAGCAAGAATTTGACCGTTAAACACATGTTTTGGCCATTTACGACACGTGGAGTCCGTTTTCGGCCACCTCAGTCACATGACACCACAGATGGACGTGCCCTCTGGCCGACCATTTCAAAATTCACTCACCCTTTGTTGTCGTCTAATTTCTAGAATTACGAAGTCGTTCGGACAGTTTCAACCACCCCATGCACGCTTTACAAGTGTTCCAGACACCTAAAAACACATATTCAGTCGTGTCGTGCAAACCGCGCGTCCAAATGACGTTCCATCTCCTTGTACACCTCATGAACACTAATTAGGGTGTTTTCATGTGATTTCAATTTTGAAGTCGTTCGGCCTGTTTCGACAACCCAACGCATGCTTTTCAAGCGTGCCAAACACTTAAAAAACATATAATCAGCTGTGCCATGCAAACCGCATGTCTGAATGACATTTTGTCTCCTCGTACACGTAACGAATAATAATTAGGGTGTTTTTCTGTGATTTCATGTCATTCTGATTTTGTTCGACATGCATTTGACCGTTAAATGCATGTTTTGGCCATTTATGACACACAGAGTGCGTTTTTGGCTAGCGCAGTCACACGACACCTTCGATTGACGTGACCTCTAGCCGACCATTTCACAATTGACCCACCCTTTGTTTTCATCCGATTTCAGGGAATTCTGAGGTTGTTCGGATGGTTTCGACCACCCCAAGCACACATTTCAAGCGCGCCAAACACCAACAAAACACATATTCAGTCGTGCCGTGCAAACCGCGTATCTAAATGAAATTTCGTCTCCCTGTACACCTCAAAAATAATAATTACGGTGTTTTTGTGTAATTTCAAGTCATTCCGATGTTGTTCGGCATACATTTGACTATTAAACACATTTTTTAGACATTTACGACATGTGGAGTGCTTTTTCGGCGAGCGCTGTCACACGAATCCTATGATTGATGCACCTTCTGGCCAACCATTTCAAATTTAACTCACCCTTTGTTGTCATCTGATTTCATGGAATTCTGAGGTCGTTCGGCCGGTTTCAACCACCCTGCGCACACTTTTCAAGTGTGCCAAACATCTAAAAAACACATATTTAGTTGTGTCGCGCAAACCACACGTCCGAATGACATTATGTCTCCTCATACTCCTCAAAAATAATAATTGGGGTGTTTTTGTGTGATTTCAAGTTATTCTGATGCCGTTCGACATTCATTTGGCCGTTAAACGCATGTTTTGTCCATTTACGACATTTGGAGGGTGTTTTCGGCCAGCATGGTCACACGACACCTCTGATTGATGTTCCGTCTAGCCGACCATTTCAAAATTCAACCACCCTTTGTTGTTATCCAATTTAATTTCATTCTGAGGTCATTCGGCTGCTTTCGACCACCCCACGCATGCTTTTCAAGAGCGACAAACACAGAAAAAACACATATTCAGCCATTCCGCGCAAACTGCGCGTCCGAATAATGTGTCGTCTCCCCATACACCTCATAAATAATAAATAGGGTATTTTTGTATGATTTCAAGTTATTCTGTGTCATTCAGCAGGCATTTGATCATTAAACGCATGTTTTGGTCATTTACGACATGTGGAGTGCATTTTTTACCACCGCGGTCACACAACAACTCCGATTGACGTACTGTGTGACCAAACATTTCACAATTCACTCAACCTTTATTTTTGTCTAATTTCATGTCATTCCAAGGTTGTTCGTCCAGTTTCGACCACCCCACGCATTCTTTTCAAGCGCGCCAAACAAATAAAAAACACATATTAAGCCATGTCGCGCAAAGTACGCGTCTGAGTGACGTGTCATCTCCTAGTACACCTCACGAATAAAAATTAGGGTGTTTTAGTGTGAGTTCAAGTCATTCCGACATTGTTCGGTATGCATTTGACCGTTAAATGCATGTTTTAGCCATTTACGACATGCAGAGTGTGTTTTTGGCCAGCGTGGTCACATGACTCCTTCGATTGACGTGCAATCTAGCCGACCATTTCACAATTAATCCACCCTTTGTTGTTATCCGATTTCAGGGAATTATGAGGTCGTTCGACCAGTTTCGACCACCCCACACACGCTTTTCATGCCCGCCAAACACCTAAAAAACACATAATCAGCAGTGCCACGCAAACCGCGCATCCGAATGATGTGTCGTCTCCTCGTACACCTCACGAATAATTATTAGTGTTTCTTCGTGTGATTTCAAGTCATTTAGATGTCATTCGGCGTGCATTTGACTGTTAAACACATGTTTTGGCCATTTACGACACACGGAGTGCGTTTTCGTTCAGTGCTGTCACACGACACCTTTGATTGATGTACCATCAAGTTGACCATTTCACAATTCACCCACCCTTTTTTGTCGTCCGATTTCATGGCATTCCGAGATCGTTCGGCCAGTTTCGACCACCCCACACACGCTTTTCAAGCGCGCCAAACACCTAAAAAACACATATTCAGCCGTTCCGCACAAACTGTGCATCCAAATGCCGTGTCGTTTCCTTGTACAACTAAAGAATAATAATTATGGTGTTTTCTTGTGATTTCAAGTCATTCTGATGTCATTCAGCATGCATTTGACCATTAAACACATGTTTTGGCCATTTACGACATGCGGAGTGCATTTTCGGCCAACGCGGTCACACGACATATCTGATTGACATTCTGTCTAGCCGAACATTTCACAATTCACTCACCCTTTGTTTTTGTCCGATTTCATGGCATTCCGAGGTCATTCAGAAGGTTTCCACCTCCCCACGCACACTTTTCAAGCGTTCCAAATATCTAAAAAACACATATTCAGTCGTGCCGCGCATACCGCGCGTTTGAATGATGGGTCTTCTCCTCATACACCTCACGAATTATAATTAGTGTTTTTTAGTGTTATTTCAATTCATTCTAATGTCGTTTGGATTGCATTTGACCATTAAACGCATGTCATGGCCATTTACGACACGTGGAGTGCATTTTTGACCAGCGCGGTCACACGACACCTCTGATTGACGCGACGTCTAGCCGAACAGTTCACAATTCACCAAACCCTTGTTGTCATCTGATTTCATGGAATTCCAAGGCAGTTTGGACGGTTTAGACCACCCAACGCATGCTTTTCAAATGCGCCAAACACCTAAAAAACACATATTCAGTCATGCCATGCAAACGACGCATCCGAATGACGTTTCGTCTCCTTGTTAACCTCAAAAAAAATAATTAGGGTGATTTTTTGTGATTTCAAGTCATTATGATGTCGTTCGGCATGAATTTGACCGTCAAATGCATGTAAAGGACATCTACGACACGCGGCGTGCCTTTTTGGAAACCACGATCACACGACACCTCCGATTGATGTGTCGTCTAGCCGACCATTTCACAATTCATCCACCCTTTGTTGTCGTCCGATTTCATGGAATTCCGATGTTGTTTTGTCAGTTTCGACCACCCCACGCACGCTTTTCAAGCACCCCAAACACCTAAAAACCACATATTCAGTTGTACCGTGAAAACAGTGCGTCCTAATGATGGGTCATCTCCTCATACACCTCATGATAAATAATTAGGGTGTCTTCCTGTGATTTCAAGTCATTCTGATGTCGTTCGGCATGCATTTAACTGTTAAGAAAATGCTTTGGCCATTTAAGACACGCATAGTGCGTTTTCGGACAGCGCGGTCACACGACACCTCCGATTGATTTGTCGTCTGACCGATTATTTCACAATTCACCCACCCCTTGTTGTAATCTGATTTCATGGAATTCTAAGTTCGTTCGGCTGGTTTCACTACACCAGGCATGCTTTTCAAGTGCGTCAAACACCTAAAAACACATATTCAGCCGTCCCATGCAAATCGTGCATCCAAATGATGTGTCGTCTCCTCGTACACCACACTAATAATTATTAGAATGTTTTTCTGTGACATCAAGTCATTCAAATTTTGTTCAGCATGCATATGACTGTTAAACGCATGTTTTGGCCCTTTACGACACGTGAAGTACATTTTCATCCAACGCGGTCACATGACACCTTCGATTGACATTTCGTCTAGCCGACCATTTAACAATTCATGAACCCTTTGTTTTCGTCCAATTTCAGGGCATTCTGAAGACATTTGGCTGGTTTCAACCACCCCACACATTCTTTTCAATCACGCCAAACACCTAAATAACACATATTCAGACGTGCCGTGCAAACCGTGCATCCAAAATACGTTCTGTCTCCCCGTACACCTCAAAAATAATAATTATGGTGTTTCTGTGTGATTTCAAGTCATTCCAAAGTCGTTCGGCATGCATTTGACCGTTAAACGCATGTTTTGGTCGTTTACGACATATGGAGTGCATTTTCGGCCAGCACGGCCACAAGACACCCCCGATTGACGTGTATTCTGGACGACCATTTCACCATTCACCCACCCTTTGTTGTTGTTCGATTTCATGGCATTCTGAGGTCATTCGGACGATTTCGACCAACCAACGCACGCATTTCAAGCACGTCAAACACCTAAAAAACACATATTCAGTCGTGCCGCGCAAACTTTGCATCCGAATGATGTGTCGTCTCCTCGTACACCACATGAATTATAATTAGGGTGTTTTTGTGGGATTTGAAGTCATTAAAATGTCGTTCGGCATGCATTTGACTGTTAAATGCATGTTTTGGCCATTTACAACATGTGGAGTTCCTTTTCATCAAGTTCAGTCACACAACACCTCTGATTGACGTGCCGTCTATCATACTATTTTACAATTTACCCAACCTTTTTTGTCATCCGATTTCATGGAATTCCGAGGCTGTTCGGCTAGTTTCGACTACCCCACGCACGCTTTTCAAGCGTGCCAAACACATAAAAAACACATATTCAGTCGTGCTATGAAAATTGTGTGTCTGAATGAAGTTTCGTCTCCTTTTACACCTCATGAATAACAATTAGTGTGTTTTTGTGTGATTTCATGTCATTCTGATGTCGTTAGGCAAGAATTTGACCGTTAAACGCATGTCATGACCATTTACGACATGCAGAATGCGTTTTCGACCAGCGCGGCCACACGACACCTCTGATTGACGTGACATCTAGCCGACCATTTCACAATTCACCCACCATTTGTTGTCGTCCGATTTCATGGAATTTTGAGGACGTTCGTCCAGTTTCGACCACACCCACGCATGCTTTTCAAACGCGCCAAACAACTATAAAACACATATTCAGCTACGCCGCACAAACCACACATCTGAATGACATGTAGTCTCCCCTTACAGATCAAGAATAATAATTAGGGTGTTTTCGTGTGATTTGAAGTCATTTTGATGTCATTAGGCCTGAATTTGACCATTAAATGAAGGTTTTGGACACTTACGACACGCAGAGTGAGTTTTCATCCACCGCGGTCACACAACACCTCCAATTGATGTTCTGTCTAGCCTTACATTTCAAAATTCACCCTCCCTTTGTTGTCGTCCGATTTCATGGAATTTTGAGGTCTTTCGGCCAGTTTTGACCACCCAACGCACGCTTTTCAAGAGCGCCAAACACATAAAAAACTCATAATCAGCCATGCCGCACAAACCACATAGCCGAAAGACATTCTGCCCCCTCGTACACCTCGAGAATAATAATTAGGGTGTTTTCATCTGATTTCAAGTCATTCCGATGTCGTTCGGCCTGTATATGACAATTAAATGCATGTTTTGACCATTTACGACACGCAGAGTGCGTTTTCGGCCAGCGCAGCCACACGACAGCTCCGATTGACATGTCGTCTGGCTGACCATTTCAAAATTCACCCATCCATTGTTTTCGTCTGATTTTAGGGCATTCCGAGGTTGCTTGGCCAGTTTTGACCACCCCACGTACGCTTTTCAAGCGTGCCAAACACCTAAAAAACACATATTCAGCAATGTCACGCAAAATGTACATCTTAATGATGTTTCGTCTCCCTTTACACCTCACGAATAATAATTTGGGTGTTTTTGGGTGATTTCCACTCATTCTAGTGTTGTTCGACATGCATTTGACCATTAAACGCATGTTTTGGCCATTTACGACATGCAGAGTGCATTTTCGGCCACCGCGGTCACATGAAACATATGATTGACGTGTTGTTTGGCCAACTATTTCACAATTCACCCACCCTTTGTTTTTTTCCGATTTCATGGCATTCCGAGGTCGTTCGGCCGGTTTCGACCACCCCACACATGCTTTTCAAATGCACTAAACACCTAAAAACACATATTCAGCCGTGCCGTGCAGACCACATGTCTGAATGATATTCTGTCTCCCCGTACATATCATGAATAATAATTTGGGTTTGTTCTTGTGATTTCAAGTCATTCCGATGTTTTTCGGCAAGAATTTGACCGTTAAATGCATGTTTTGGCCATTTACGACACGTGGAGTCCGTTTTCGGCCAGTGCGGTCACATGACAACTCTGATTGATGTGCTGTCTGGCCAAAAGTTTCACAATTCTCACACCCTTTATTGTCGTCCGACTTCATTGAATTCCAAGGTCGTTTGGCCAGTTTCGACCACCCCACACACGCTTTTCATGAACACCAAACACCTAAAAAAATATATTCAGCCCTGTCGTGAAAACCATGCGTCCAAATGACGTTTTGTCTCCCCATACACCTCACAAATAATAATTATGGTGTTTTTTTGTGATTTCAAGTCATTCTGATGTCGTTTGTCCTGCATTTGACTGTTAATCGCATGTTTTGGCCATTTAAGACTCGTGGAGTGCATTTTCTGACACCGCGGTCACATGACACCTCTGATTGACGTGTCGTCTGGCCAACCCTTTCGGAATTCACTCACCCTTTGTTTTTGTCCAATTTCATGGAATTCTGACGTTGTTTGGTAGGATTCGACCACCCCACACATGCTTTTCAAGCGCGCCAAACACCTAAAGAACACATAGTCAGCCGTGGCGTGCAAACCGTACGTCCGAATTATTTTTCATTGTAGGATCGAAATAACGATGTAGATGGTCAATATACAAGAAGGGGGGTGAATTGTACACTTTAAAAATTTCCTCAAACAAGGAAAGATCTATGTTTAACAAAGATAAACTAAGAAAATTGAAAGCACCTCTAATACCAATTGAAAGATTGGGACAAAGTATGAAGTTAAAATCTTCTAGCGCTATACACATACCTAAATCTGGAAAGTGATTCCGAATAGTGGTTCCAGAAATATCGATCCAGAAAATGAAACATAACCAAAGTTTACAAAATGAGATTCTTCTTTAAAGCGTATAGAATCTAGCTGAATCAGAGTACACAAGTGTAAGGATGTATAAGATGTTTATACTTTCATAAACATGGAAAATGCAGTGGAAATGAAAAACCTGTAACAAAAACAAGTAACAAGATATAAATCTTTTAACCCAAAGAGAAGGGTATCCAATAACCTTAGATAAAGTTCCCTTCATTTGTACATTCAAGAATGTATTTATTACCCACACTCAGGTAAGCCCTGAATATGAAGATCAGAATCTCTGTCTTGCTATCCCTGCAAGACCTCAACTTCAAGGTAGTTGAACCTCTGTCTTCCTCAGCATGGAAGCCCTCGAACTTCAAGGTAGTTGGAACTTCTATCTTCCTATCCCCGGAAGCCCTCAAATGTAATCACCAACATTTGGAGTCGCATGAAGCAATCTGAAAGGGTTGTTCAGTACGCACAAGGCATGAAAAGATTATCTCTCTAAAAATAACCTTGACATCGTGTGGTCTCTAGAGTGAACAACTTCTTATTGAGATCTTTCAAATGAGTTCCTATTTATAAGGCTCGGTAGAAATGGTTGGATCACTACTCCAACGGTCATATTTTCCTTAAATTTCGGAGGGACCTGTACACATGTCACTCAAAAAATGGTTAGTTAAAAATAGAATGGAAAATATCATTTTATAAAAAAATATGTGTAACTGAAATCACGACATTGTTTTATAACAAACATAACAAATCGAAGTGTAAGTAAAACGTTCGGAGTCTAACCAAAAATTATATTCTGAGTCTATATTACAAAGATATTCAGATTCTGTTTATCAGAAGAATTCGGTGTCGAATTTTATAAATGTTCGTATCCATATTTCATAATCAAAATTCACAAACAGAATTCCTAATGATAATTCTACACTGAAATTCGTAATAAGAATTCATCATAAATTTTTTAATGATAATTCATCACAAAATTCGTAATGAGAATTCATCACATAATTTGTAATGAGAATTCATTACAGAATTCGTAATGAGAATTCATCATCAGAATTCGTAATGAGTATTCTGCATTAGAATTCGTAGTGTGGATTATGAATTAGAATTCGTTATGGGAATTCATCATCAGAATTAGTAATGATAATTCATCATAGAATTCGTATTGAGAATTCAATATAGAATTAGTGAAGAGAATTCATCATATAATTCATAATGAGAATTCTTCATCAGAATTCGTAATGAGCATTCTTCATTAAAATTCATAATGGGTTTCTGTATTAGAATTCTTAATGGGAATTCGTCATTAGTTTTCGTAATGAGAATTCAGATCCTATAATAGAATTCTTCATATCTTAGTATTATACGATTTCGAGAATATAGATATGATCCTGATTATTATACATAAGAAAAATGATGATATGAACAATTAAAACAAGAAATAAGTAAATTTCCTTAAGGAAATTTTCCTTATATAAGTAAAATAAGGGTAAAAACATATTTTCGTAAAGATAAGGTGATTGTGATTTCAAAACAATAAGGAATGGAAACGTCATAAGGAAAACCTTCTTGACTCAACAATATCCTTCTTTTGGAAGGCACAAACATCCTTACGAAAAATAATATAAGAGCTTAGAATAAATTTCTAGACTTTGAAATTAAATCTTGTCTCACTTTGTTTATGAATGATAGTGAATACGACTAACCCCCCTTATGATTTGGAACTCTAAGGATCGTATTCAAGATTTTCGGAATGGAATTTTCAATTTCATAAGAATGAAAAACATTGTAATGAGAAGCTCCCCCTTACATAGGGATATTTCTTCTTTACTTAGAAATTTTTCTTCTCCCTTTTAGATTCTTCCTTCTCCCCCTTTTGAGTAATTTTTCCTTCTCCCCCATTGTGATTTTCAGAAAGAATTGATAGAATAGAAAAGATAATAATGTTCCTGAAATATTATTTTATGAAACCAACCAAAAGACAAGTAACCAACATTTCATTACTATTGGAAAGAATTAGGACAAGGAAAAAGTATAAAAAAAGATCGGATTGTTCTATTTTGTTTCATTATCCTTGGGAAAAATCATTTTGACAATTGTCTTCAGATTATTCATTTATTTGTGGTTCTTCTACACTTTCTTTTCTAAAGAAATGATTCTTGCATCTTGAGACTCCATAGACACTGCCTGATCTTTAAGAGAATCATCTTTCTTTATAACCCTTTCTTCCAACTGAATCTGAAGATATTTTTCATCCCTGTAGTACTGGACAAGAAAACATAGCTTCCCATTCAAATATTTAACCTCCTGCATCCAAAAATCCTTCTCAAGAGAAAATTTCTTCTCAAAAGAATTTTTAAGATCCTTGATTTTAGAGTCTTCGGTATCAAAAGCATCTTTAACATATAGGTGGAATTGATCAATCTCTCCCATTTCTTGAACATATTTCTTAGACCACTTGTTTATCGTCTTGCATGAAAATATATGAGCATCATAGTTGATAAGAAAGTTTTTATGATCAGCCTCAAGCTTAGCACACCTATCCATCAACATGGATACAGAGTCCGAATTTTGATTTATGCTATACTGAATCATCTGGAATCCGGATTCTATTGCTGGAAAAATCAGAATGATGTCCACTAGCTTCTTTAGGGGCTATTTAAAAAAGACATGTCCAAAGACAGATGACTCCGAATCCGATATTCTGGTTGGAGATGGTTCTTCCTCTGACTCTATCATCTTCCTTTTGGATCATCCTCCAGCTTCTTTCCTTCTTATAATATCTTTCGTTGTAGTGTCAACAACTACTTTATCACCTTTATTATCTTTCAGAATGGTCTATTCATTATTAGATTCTTCCTCACTTTATGAATGTATAACAATCTCATCTTCATCAACTTTATCCTCTCCTACTCCACCTTCAACATCCTCAGGCTGTATAAAGTCATGATTGTGTCTTTCTTCCCTAGAAAACTTGTTCACTTCCACTTCACATTTCTCATCTGCTCTAGGTGTAAGAATTTTTGAAGATCTGGCTTGGGAAGTCTGGAGTGAAAATTTCATGGAAGAACTATCCTTCTCATGATAGTATTCAACTTGTTTTATTACATCACCAGAGCCACCACTTCTCTCTGCTTGCTGGATTTCTTCCACAACTTCCTTAACTCTTAGAATCAATTCCTTCTCAGATTTATTCTTTTTAGAAATTTCAGGAATCTTCTCACCCAGAGTTCCAGGAAAACCTTCCACCAAAAAGGATTTCGGAATGGGTAAATTTTTAAATGATACTTTAGTATCCTTCAAAAGTGATTGAACAATCACTTCCTCTGACATATTATTTTTCATCTTTTTCTCATTTTCTTGCTTTTATAATTCATTAGCCGCTTTCTCTTTCAAGGCTTTAGCCTCAGCAAGATCCAATCCGAATTGAGGCTCCCCTTATTTCATTTTTTATTTATCTTGCTTCCACATGGAAACTACCTCATTTGGAAAGGCCTTTTTCATGGGTTTAGGGGGTGCATATTGAGTTTCCTTGGACTTAGGGGTTTTCTCAGAAACGTCCTCTTCCTTCAATTTCCTTTTCTTCCCACCTTTCTTTGATGGTTCCCGAGATTTTTGATCTTTCTGAGCTGCCTCATCCTCTTCCTCTGGTAAAGAATAGAATTCTTCGGATTCAATAGAAAATGAATTCTTTATTCTCTTCAATGTATCATCACTAACAAGCATTACCTTGAAATTCAATGGCTTGGAAGTGCAAGCAACTTTAAATGAATCAAGACACCTGATAATAAGCTTGGAAAGCGAGGCTAGATACATTATAATTTGAGCTTTTATATTCCCTTCTTTAATATTATTAACTGTAATCAAAACATGCCTCATCAAATTTAACTTCTTTAGATTTACCACAAAATCTAGGATGTATATATCACCCTTCTTTAGATTATCCTTATCACCCCTTCTCGGTATGAAAAAACCTTGTACCCACAGCTATAGAATCTGATTATTCTAAGAGAGAAGAGCAATCTTAGTGGTCTTAACATCTTTAAGTCCAAGGCATTACATAGCCTTGACTTTATTGATACTTCCTTGCTCATTAGTTAGCTTGTGTGGGAAAATTTCAGCTTCACCTTCATGTGATAGACCCACCAAGCATGCAGCCTTGGTGTAAGATAATTTGTAAGTCTTCCCATATGACTTGAAAGAAAATTTGTCTCTGCCATCTTCTTCATAGAAGGAAACAAACTCATAAAATTCTACAAGAAAATCTGAATAAACCGGATCCTGATTCGCTGGCTTTGATAAGCATACGTCCTCCCGACCATTGAGATTGATGTTATTATATATAATAGAATCATACTTGTAGAAATTTCGATGCACCATCCTCTCCTTCTAAATTAACCACTTAGAAATGGTTTTCGCAGTTGATATATTTTGAGTAGTGGCATCTATAGACATCTGGAACTGAAGGCTTCTGAAGAAATCAGAACAGACTTGGGAATGATCGGAGTGGCCTTAAGTAAGACGGACAGAGCTTCGAGACACAAAATATTGATATATGATGTGGGGAAACCCTTATGGGTACCATTTATATTGGCATTGAGGAAACGGTTTAACTTCCATGGTTGATCGAACGGTTGAGAAACATTGATATTTTATCTGACGGTTGAAAAAAAATCCGCAAGGAATACATGACTCCGATCATTAGAGGTTTTAAAAAAACATTTGGATTTAAGAAAACTAGAATCCGAAAAATTTAAAAAACACATAAGAAAATACCAGCAAGTAAAATATGATTACAAATACTTAAGTAAGGAAATCATACCATTCATATTGACTAGAAAGATTGTTCGTAAAAGGTGATATTCTTCTTGAAGAAAATTTGACTACAAAAATCTTACAATGAATAAAAACTCAGTAAAAAAACATGAGTACGAAAAATAATCATTATGAAAAAAAAATCTCAGTACGAAAATTTCATTACCAAAATTCTCAGTACGAGAATTTCAATAAAAAAAATCTCAGTACAAAAATTTCATTACGAATGTTCAAGTATGAAAATTTCATTATGAAAGTTCTAGTATGAAAATTTCATTACGAAAGTTTCAGTATGAAAATTTCATTACGAAAGATCCAATACGAAAATTTCATTACGAAAGTTTCATTATTAAAATTTCATTACAAAAATAAATAGTACAAAAATTTCATTACAAAAATTCGTAAAAGCTCATTACAAAAAATAAATTTTCGAAATACTCATTACGAAAATTTTTCAAAAACTCAGTACGGAATTTTTTTGAAAAGCTAACAAACAAATGAATTCCCCCTATAAAAAAGAGTTTATTAATATATGGATATTGTTTCAACAGGAAGTTAATGAAGAAAGATTACCTTAAAATTATCATTACAAACTTCTATTTAATGTATTCAAATATATAGGATGGTAAATATTTTCTGAAAATATCCGCAAGTTGATCTTGTGTTCCAATAAACTGAAGAATGATATCTCATTTTTTGTGTGTGATCCCTAAGAAAGTGGTGCCTAATATCTATGTTTATTGTACGGTAGTGGTGTGTAGGGTTTTAAATAAGGTAAATGGCACTTGTGTTATCACACAAAATTTTATTCTTAGTAAAACTCAATTCATAGACTGTGAGTGTGTGTTGCATCCAAAAAACATGAGCACAACAACTTCCAGCTGCTACATATTCAGCTTCAGTAGTGGAAAGTGCTACTGAGTGTTTCTTCTTTCATGACCAAGAAACTAACAAATATCCTAAGAAATGAAAAGTTCCGGATGTAGTTTTTCTATCCATTCTACACCCACCAATGTCAGCATCTGAGAAACTCTTCAAGATAAAATCATTTCCAAAAGTATAAAATAATACTAGATCCATGGTTCCATTTATGTAGCGAAAAAATCTTTTCACTGCCTTTAAATGAGATTCCTTAGGATTGGATTGATATCTGGCACATAAGCATACTGAAAACATTAATTCTAGATGATTAATTGTCACGTATAGTATAATTCCTATCATACCTCTAAAAGATGTTTGATCCACTGGTTTTCTGGCTTCATCAATATCAAGTGTGTTTGAGGTACCATTGGGAATACTCATACTTTTAGTTTTGTCATATCCATACTTTTTAAGAAGATCTTTAATATTATTATGTTGAGATATATAGGTTCCTTATGGTTTTTGAGAAATTAGAAAACAACGGAAAAAATGTTAACTCTCCCATTATACTCATTTAAAACTCATATTTCATTAGATTTGAAAAGTAATTAGTTAATGATTGCTAAGTGGAACCAAATATGATTTCATCAATATATATTTGAACAATCAGAACATTTTTCATGTCTTTATTTATAAAAAGGGTTGGATATACATTTCCCTTAACAGAGTTATTTTGAGGCAAAAATCATGTTAGTCTATCATACCTGGCTCGAGGGGCATTTTTAAGGCCATACAAATCTTTGGTAAGTCTAAAAACATGATTAGGATGTTTTGTATCGTCAAAGCCAGGAGTTTGTTCAACAAAAACATCCTCTTGGACGTAACCATTTGGAAAAAACATTTCACATCAATTTGAAAAAGTTTAAAATTGATGAAAGCTGCAATGGAAAGTAAGATACGAATAGATTCAATTCTATCTACTAGAGAATAGATTTCTTCATAGTCTATTCCCTCTTGTTGATTATAGCCTTTGTCAACCATTCTTGCTTTATTTCTAACTATGACTCCATTTTCATCACACTTATTTCTGAAGACCCACTTTAATCCAATAACAGAAGTTTCCTTAGGGATTTAAACCAAGGTCGAGACATTATTACTTTCGAATTCATTTAGATCATCTTTCATGGCTTTGATCAAATCATCATCACCTAAAGCTTCATCAGTGCTTTTTTTGGATCTAATTGGGAAAAAACTGATAGATGTTCTACATCATTTCTCAAGTAACCTCTAGTCCTTAGTGGTTGATTTACATCACCAATGATACTATCACTGGGATGATTCTTAAGAAACACCTGACTTGAGTTTTGTAAAACCTGTTCATCGATATAGGGTAGGAAATATTCTGGGGTAAATGTTTCAGAAGTATCTTCTTGAACATTTTCCTTAGCAGAAGGATTTTTTTTCAAAGGATGATAATTAGTTTTTGAAAACACATCCAAGGATGTTTCTTGAGGTTGTTTGAAAACAAAAGGACCAGTTTCATCAAATTTGACATATACTGTCTCTTCAACAATGCATGTGTTTTTGTTGAAAACTATATAAGCCTTAGAAGTTATGGAGTAGCCTAAGAAAATTCTTTTATCAGATTTTGGTGCGAATTTGTGTAAGTTATCTTTAGTATTCAGAATGAGTACCTTGCACCAAAAACCTTAAAGTAGGAAATTCTATGTTTTCTACCATTCCATAACTCATAAAGAGTTTTACTATGAAAAGGTCTAATCAAAACTCGATTTATAGTATATCAAGTGGTACTTACAGCTTCAGTCCAGAAATGTCTAGCTATAGAATATTCACTCAACATGGTTCTAGTTATTTCTTGAAGAATTATATTTCTTCTTTCAAAAAAACCAATTTTTTGAGGAGTTCTCAGTGCTGAAAAGTTGTGAGTAATACTTTTTCTACTACAAAAAGTTTCAAAATTAGAATTTTTAAATTCTCCTCCATGATCACTATGAATAGTTTTCAGTGGAATATTTTTCTCATTTTTAACTTGGGTTCTAATAATTTTGAAATAAGAAAAATCTTCCGACTTCTTTTCTAGAATATAGAACCATGTAAATCTAGTGTAATCATCAACTAGAACAAACACATAGTATTTGCCTCCAATGCTTCCAGTTTGTGTTGGACCAAAAAGAACCATATGCACCAACTGTAACGCATTAGTTGTTGAGACTTCACTGATTGATTTAAAACTTGATTTATGTTGTTTGACATATTGACAAGGATCAAAAAACATTAGAAAAATCAAATCTAAGCTTCGGTAGATCCTTAACTAGTTTCTTCTTAGAGAGTTTACATAAGTTTATAAGGTTACAATGACCTAGTCTTCTATACCATAACCAAGAATGATATTCCATTGCACATAGGGATGGTATGTCTTGGCTCCTAAAGTCTTTTATGTTCAAAGTGTAAACATTCTCTTGCCTATGAGTAGAGGGAATAAAATCTTCCTTGAAATTGTGTACTAATCACTTATCATTCCTAAAATTTACAAGGTATCCTTCATCACATAATTGACTTATGCTAATGAGGTTGTGCTTAAGACCCTTAACACACGAAAAATTTGAAATCAATGTTTTACCAAGAAGAACAATATTACCTATACCAATAATTTATCCATGACTGTTGTCTCTGAAAGTTACATTTCCCCCTTTAGCCTTGATAATCTTTTCAAAATAGATTTTGTTACCAATAATATTCCAGGAACATCCACTATCCATGTACCATTAATTGGTGTTGGTTCTTCCTTTATCTTCAACCAAATGAGATAAAAGTTAGGTTTTCAGAAACCTGACTTTCTTGGATCCGGAATTGTTAGACAACAAAATTTTGGGTATCCACATTTTCTTAGAAAAATATGATTTATGAAACCCAAGAGATTGAACTCTATTAAAGGAATAGTTTCTCTTCCAATGCCCACCACTTTGGCACTTAGTGCAAAAAGGGGCTCTAGAAGGAACAAAATAATTGTTTTTGAAAACTTTTTTTTGGTGAGTATAACCTACTCATGTAGTGTTTCCTTGAGGTTTAATTTGAGAATACATCTTGTCAAAATTTTCCTTCCTAGGGGTAAATTTTTCAAGAAACTTCTTAAGAGAAAATATTTCAGATTTTAGTCTAATGGCTAAATTCTTATCCTCATGAATCATTTACTTAGAGTTAGATTTTTCCTTAAAAATTTTCATATCTAAAATATCATTCTTAAGATCTTTATAAAGTTCTTCATTATAAGAATTTTCTTTATCAAGGTTTTTAGAATGTTTTTTAAGAGCTATTCTTTAAATCTATGGTTTGTAGTATGATCTGAAATCTCTTTTGTAAGAATTTCTTCCCCAGTATTTTCCTTGTCTAATTTTGTAGAAATTTTACAACATTTTTTCTTCAAGTAACTGGGAAAATATAGATAATTCTTCATATGAAGGTTCTTCATTTTCTGAGGATGATGTATCTTCATTAGAAGTATGTTTTCAGAATAGTAATTCTTATGAAGAGAAAATTTTGTTAAAGCCTCGACAGAGCGTACCTTGGCCATAAGACATGTATGTGGAAAAGAAGTATTAGCAATGAATCCTATATTTTTCTGAGCTAATGAATCATATTTTGAAGATTCTCTTTCTCAAGAGTCTCCACAGCTAGCACTCCAAGTAGTATTAACATTAAGACATTTCTTAGCTTTAGCTTTGTAAAACTTATTCTTGTTTCTTTCAAAATTCCTTTCTTTTATTTCTTTATTTGTAAGCATAGGGAAATCAGGTATTATGATTCCACTTATCTTTCATTGATAGCATGTGACCTCTGAATCTTTCTTATCATTCCTTTACTTCTTCTTATACGTGGATTGGAAATTTCTATGCCCAGCTATCTTGTTCATCCTTCGAGAATTATTTTCTAACTCATTCCTTGAGACTTCACTCTCACTAGATTCAGATTATATAGTAAACTTCTTAGATTTAGATCTAGTTACTCTCTCAGGAGTCTTATCTCTCATGTGATTTGATTTTGTAGTAAAAGCAACAATACCATTACCATTCTACTTTTAGATGTTGTTAGCATCTCTCTTCATCCTTGTTTCGTGTTGGAGAAGAGTTCCAAACATCTCATCTAAGGAAATTTTATGGACCTTCCTGTTCTCATCAATTGCTGATCTCTTTGATTCCCACTCATTGGGCAAAATATAAATGATCTTGTTAATAAGAGCTTCATCGTCTAGACCTTTTTCTCCCATAGATTGTAAGGTACTCACGATAGTTATAAACCATTGTTGAACCATACAAATGGGTTATCCGTAGGGAATTTTAAAACCATGATACTCAGCTCTAAGCATAGCTCTTCTGGTCTCAATCACTTTGGATGTACCAAAATGTGTAACTTCGAGTTTCTTCCATATACAGTTAGTTGTTTCACAAGAAGAAATTTGGCTGTATATATTCGTAGTTATCGAACATAGAAAAATATTGTGTACCTTATAGTTTAATTGATAATCATGCTTCTCTTGGTTTGTGAAAGTACTAAATTCCATATCAGTAATTTGATAACCTCCATTAAATATAACAAAAATTTCTACTCTAGTATTGATAATGAATGTCTTCATTTGATATCTCCAATACTCATAATCATTGCCATCAAAAATTGGTGGTCATGTAGGATTCAGGTTGTCGATGGAACCAACATTTATTCCTGCCATCTAAAAAAATCATTCTACACAAAAACTTGTTAATAAAAAAAGATTGAATTCAAGGAGAATATTCCTATGCAAGAAAAATATAGAACGATAAAAAAACTAATCAATAAAAACTTATATGTGAGTATAAGTATTTCAAATACCGACTTTGATACCAATTGTAGGATCAAAATAACGATGTAGATGCTAAATATATAAGAGGGGGGGTGAATTGTACACTTTAAAAATTTCCTTAAACAAGGAATGATCTATGTTTAACAAAGTAAAACTATGAAAATTCACAACAACTCTAATACAAATTGAAAGATTGGGAAAAAGTATGAAGTTACAAACTTCTAGCTTTATACACTTTCTTGAATCTGGAAAGTGATTCCAAAAAAGAGGTTTCAGAAATATAGATCTAGAAAATGAAACATAACCAAAGTTTAGAAAATGAGATTGTACCTTAAAGCATATAGAATCATGTTGAATCATAGTACACAAGTGTAAGGAAGTATAAGATGCTTACAATTTCATAAACATACAAAATGTAGTAGAAAAGATAAACTTGTAACAAAAACCAGTAACAAGATATAAATCTTTTAACCCAAAGAGAAGGGTATCCAACAACCTTGGATAAAGGTCCCTTGATTTATACTTTCAAGAAAGTCTATCTTACCCACACCCGAGTAAGCCATTGATATGAAGATCAGAATCTCTGTCTTGCTATCCCTACAAGCCCTCAACTTCAAGGAAGTTGGAACCTCTGTCTTCTTTAGCAAGGATGCCCTTGAACTTCAAGGTAGCCGCCACCTCTGTCTTCTTATTCCCGGAAGCCCTCAAATGTAATCATCAACATTAAATGTCGCATAAAGCAATCTGAATGTGCTGTTCAGTATGCACAAGGCTTGAAAAGCTTCTCTCTCTAGAAATCACCTTGACAATGTGTGGTCTTTAGAGTGATAAACTTTTTATTGAGCTCTTTCAAATGAGATCCTATTTATATGCTTGGTAGCAATGGTTGGGTCCCTCCACAAATGATCATATTTTCCCTAAATATTGGAGGGACCAATAGAAGTGTCACTCAACCAATAGTTAGATAAAAATAGAATGGATGACATCGTTTTATAACAAAATATGTGTAACTGAAGCACGACATCGTTTTATAACAAACTTTACAAATCAAGGTGTAAGTAAAATGTTCAGAGTCTAACAAAAAATTATATTCGGAGTCTATATTACAAGGATATTCAGATTTTATTTATCAGAAGAATTTAGAGTGGAATTTTATAAAAGTTTGTATCCATAATTCATAATCATAATTCACAACCAGAATTCATAATGAGAATTCTACACTAAAATTCGTAATGAGAATTCATTAGAGAATTTGTAAAGAGAATTCATCATAGAATTCGTAATAAAATTTCATTAAAGAAATCATAATGGGAATTCATCATAGAATTCGTAATGAGAATTCATCATCATAATTCGTAATGAGTATTCTGCATTAGAATTCATAATGGGGATTCTGCATTAGAATTCATAATGGGAAGTCGTCATCAGAATTCGTAATGAGAATTCATCACAGAATTCTTAATGAGAATTCATTATAGAATTCGTAATGAGAATTAATCATATAATTCTTAATGAGAATTCGTCATCACGATTGTTAATGAGTATTCTTCATTAGAATACATAATTGGTATTCTGCATTAGAATTCGTAATGGGAATTCATCATCAGTTTTCGTAATGAAAATACGGATCCTGTAACAGAATTCTTCATATCTAAGTATTATACAATTTTGAGAATATAGAAATGAACCTTATTTTTATACATAAGAAAAATTTTGGTTTGAACAATGAAAACAAGAAAAAAGTAAATTTCCTTATGGAAATTTTCCTTATAGAAGTAAAATAAGGGTAAAAACATATTTTCTTAAATATAAGGTGTTTGTGATTTTCAAAACAAGAAGGAATGAAAATTTAATAAGCAAAACCTTATTGACTCAACATTCATCTCCTTGTATGCCTCAAGAATAATAATTATGGTGTTTTCATGTGATTTCAAGTCATTGTGATTTCATTCGGCCTGCATTTGACCGTTAAACGCAGGTTTTGGCCATTTAAGACACGCAAATTGTGTTTTTGCCTAGCATGGTCACACGACACCTCCGATTGACGTGTCGGATGGCCGATCATTTCACAATTCACCCAGAAATTGCTGTCGTCCGATTTCATGGCATTCTGAGGTCATTCAGCTTGTTTTGACCACCCAACACACGCTTTTCAAGCGCACCAAACACCTAAAAAACACATAATCAGCCATGTCACGCAAACCACACATCTGAATGATGTGTCGTCTCCACATACACCTCACAAAAAATAATTATGGTGTTTTTGTGTGATTTCAAGTCTTTCTGATGTCGTTCGACATGCATTTGATCGCTGAACGCATGTTCTGGCCATTTACAACATGCAAAGTGCGTTTTTGGCCAGCGCGGTCACACGACACCTCCGATTGACATCCCATATAGCCAACCATTTCACAATTGACCCACCCTTTATTATTATCCTATTTTAAGGAATTCCAAGGTTGTTCGGCCGGTTTCGACCACCCCACACACGCTTTTCAAGCGCACCAAACACCTATAAAACACATATTCAGCTGTGTCGCACACACTGTGCATCTAAATGACGTGTCGTCTCCTCGTACATCTCACCAATGATAATTAGGGTATTTTTATGTGATTTCAAGTCATTATGATATCGTTCGGCATGCATTTGACAGTAAAACGCATATTTAGTCCGTTTAAGACACGCGGAATGTGTTTTCGGCCCGCACGGTCACACGACACCTCCGATTGACGTGTCTTCTAGCCGAACATTTCACAATTAAACCACATTTTTTGTCATTTGATTTCATGGCATTTTTATGTCATTCATCCGGTTTTGACCACCCAACGCATGCTTTTCAAGCGCGCCAAACACATAAAAAACACATAATTAGACGTACCGCGCAAACCACACATCCAAATGATGTGCTGTCTTCTCATACACCCCAAAAATAATAATCAGGATGTTATAGTGTGATGTCAAGTCATTATGATGTTGTTTGGCATGAATTTGACCATTAAACACATGTTTTTTCCATTTACGACACGCGGAGTGAGTTTTCGGCCATTGCGGTCACACGACACCTCCGATTGACGTGCCGTCTGGCCGAACATTTCAAAATTCACCCACCCTTTGTTTTCGTCCAATTCCAGGGCATTCCAAGGTTGTTCAGCTAGTTTCGACCACCCCATGAACACTTTTCAAGCCCGCTAAACATGTAAAAAACACATATTCATCTGTGTTGCTCAAACCGCACATCCAAATGATGTGTCGTCTCCTCGTACACCACACGAATAACAATTAGGGTGTGTTTGTGTGATTTCAAGACATTCATATGTCGTTTGACATGAATATGACCATTAAATGCATGTTTTGGCCATTTACCACACGTGGAGTCTGTTTTCTACCAGCGCGGTCACACGACACCTTCGACTGACTTGTCGTCTGGCAGACCAGTTAAAAATTCACGCAACCTTTGTTGTCGTCCAATTTCATGGCATTATGAAGTTGTTCGGCCGGTTTCGACCACCCAACGCATGCTTTTCAAGCATGCCAAACACCTAAAAAACACATAATCAGCCGTGTCGCGCAAACCAATTGTCTGAATGATGTGTCTTCTTCTCGTACACCCAAAGAAAAATAATTAGGGTGTTTTCATGTGATTTCATGTCATTTTTAAGTCGTTCGACATGCATTTTAACGTTAAACGCATGTTTTGGCCATTTACGACACGCGGACTGAGTTTTAGGCTAGCGCTGTCACACGACACCTCTAATTGACATGCCTTCTAGCCAACCATTTCACAATTCACCAACCCTTTGTTGTTGTCCGTTTTCAGGGCATTATGAGGTCGTTCGGCTAGTTTCGACCACCCCACGCATGCTTTTCAAGCACGCCAATCATCTAAAAAAACATATTCAGTCGTGTCGTGCAAACTGTGCATCCGAATAAAGTGTCGTCTCCTCATATACCTAAAGGATAATAATTATGATGTTTTTTGTGTGATTTAAAGTCATTCTGATGTCGTTCGGCATGAATTTTACCGTTAAATGAATGTTTTGGCCATTTACGACACACATAGCGTGTTTTCGGCCAGCGCGGTCACACGACACCTCCGATTGACGTGTTGTTTGGCCGAAAATTCCACAATTCACCCACCCTTTGTTTTTGTCTTATTTCATGGCATTCTGAGGTTGTTTAGATTGTTTCGACCATCCCATGCATGCTTTTCAAGCATGCCAAACACAAAAAAACACATATTCAGTCGTGCCGCGCAAACCGCACGTCTGAATGACATGTCGTCCCACATACACCTCATAAATAAAAATTAGGGTGTTTTCATGTGATTTCAAGTCATTCCGATGTTGTTCGGAAAGATTTTTACTGTTAAACACATGTTTTGGCCATTTACGAGACGCAGAGTTAATTTTCGGCCACCACGTTCAGAAGACACCTCCAATGGATGTGTCGTCTGGCTGATCATTTCACAATTCAGTCACCCTTTATTGTCGTCCGATTTCATGGCATTATGAGGTCGTTCGGCAGGTTTCGACCACCCCACACACGCTTTTCAAGTGCGCCAAACACCTAAAAAACAAATATTCAGCCATGTCATGCAAACTGCACGTCCGAATGACATTTCGTCTCCTGGTACACCTCATGAATAATAATTAGGGTGTTTTTTTTATTTCAAATCATTTTGATGTCGTTCGACATGCATTTGACTGTTAAACGCGTGTTTTGGCCATTTACGACACGTGGAGTGTGTTTTCATCTAGCGTGGTCACACAACACCTTAGATTGATGTGCTGTCTAGCGAACCATTTCAAAATTCACTGACCCATTGTTGTCGTCTGATTTCATGGCATTCCGAGGACGTTCAGCTAGTTTCGACCACCCCATGCACACTTTTCACGCGTGCCAACCACCTAAAAACCACATATTCAGTCGTGCCGCGCAAACGGTGAATCATAATGACGTTTCGTCTCCTATTACCACTCAATAATAATAATTAGGGTGTTTTGGGTGATTTCAAGTCATTCTGATGTCGTTCGACATGCATTTGACCATTAACCACCTGTTTTGGCCATTTACGACACGTGAAGTGCATTTTCAACCAGCGCAGTCACATGACACATCTGATTGATGTGATGTATGGCCGACCATTTCACAATTCACCCACCCTTTGTTGTCGTCTGATTTCATGGCATTCCGAGGTCGTTTGACTGGTTTTGACCACCCAACACACGCTTTCCAAGCACACCAAACACCTAAAAAACACATAATCAGCCATGCTGCGTAAACCGCGCGTCCGAATGATGTTCCATCTCCGCTTACTCCTCAAGAATAATAATAATGGTGTTTTCATGTGATTTCAAGTCATTATGATATCGTTCGGCATGCAATTGACCGCTAAACACATGTATTGACCATTTACGACACGCAGAGTGCATTTTCGGCCAGCGGGGTCACACTACACCTCTGAATGACGTGCTGTCTGGCCGACCAGTTCACAATTCACCAACCCTTTGTGTTTTTTCTATTTCATGGTATTCCGAGGTCATTCGGATGGTTTGGGCCACCCAACACATGCTTTTCAAGCACGCCCAACACCTAAAAAACACATAATCAGCTGTGACGTGAAAACCGCGCGCCCGAATGACATTCTGTCTCCTCGTACACCTCAGGAATAATAATTAGGGGGTTTTAGATAAATTTCAATTCATTTTGATGTCTTTAGGCATGCATTTGACCATTAAACGCATGTTTTGGCCATTTACGACACGCAGAGTGTGTTTTCGGCCTGCGTGGTCACAAGACACCTTCGATTGATGTACCGTCTAACCAAACATTTCAAAATCCACCCAACCTTTGTTGTTGTTTGATTTCATGGAATTATGAGGTTGTTTGGCTGATTTTGACCACCCCACACACGTTTTTCAAGCATGCCAAATTCCTAAAAAACACATATTCAGCCGTGTCGGGAACACTATGCGTCTGAATGATGTGTTGTCTCCTCGGACACCTCACAAATAATAATTAGAGTGTTTGTGGGTGATTTCATGTCATTCTGATGTCGTTAAGCATGCATTTGACAGTTAAACACATGTCATGGCCATTTACGACACGCGTAGTGCGTTTTCGACCGGTGCGGTCAGATGACACCTCTAATTGATGTGATGTCTAGCCGACCATTTCACAATTCACCCACCCTTTTTTATCGTCTGATTTCATGGCATCCCAAGGTCGTTCGGCCAGTTTCAACAACCACACACACGATTTTCAAATGCTCCAAACTCCTAAAAAACACATATTCAGCCGTCCTGCACAAACCATGCATCTGAATGACGGGTCGTCTCCCGGTACACCTCACGAATAATAATTAGGGTGTTTTTGGGTGATTTCAAGTCATTCCGATGTCGTTCGACATGCAGTTTACCGTTAGATGCATGTTTTGGCCATTTACAACACACGAAGTGCTTTTATGGGCATCGCAGTCACACGACACCTCCGATTGATGTGTCGTTTGGCCGACCATTTCACAATTCACCCACCCTTTGTTTTTGTCTGATTTCATGGAATTATGAGGTCGTTCGGCTGGTTTTGACAACCCCATGCACACTTTTCAAGAGCACTTAACACCTGAAAACATATATTCAGTCGTGCCATGAAGAACACATGACCAAATGACTTTTCGTCTCCCCGTACACCTCATGAATAATAATTAGGGTGTTTTCGTTGGATTTCAATTCATTCCTATATTGTTCGTCAAGCATTTGACCGTTAAACACATGTTTTGGCCATTTACGACACGCGAAGTTCATTTTCAGCCACTGTGGTCACACATCACCCTTGATGGACGTGCCGTCTAGCTGAACATTTCACAATTCACTCACCCTTTGTTGTCGTCCAATTTCATGGCATTCTGAGGTCGTTCAGCAGGTTATGACCACCCCACACACGCTTTTCAAATGCGCCAATCTCTTAAAAAGCACATATTCATCCATGTCGTGGAAACCGCATGTCCAAATGACATTTCTTCTCTTTTTACACCTCACTAATAATAATTAGGGGGTGTTTGTGTGATTTAAAGTCATTTTGATGTCGTTCGGCATGCATTTGACGGTTAAACACTTGTTTTGGCCATTTACGACATGCGAAGTGTGTTTTCGGAGAGCGCAGTCACACGACACCACTGATTGATGTGACATCTGGCGAACCATTTCACAATTCACCGACCCATTGTTGTCATCTGATTTAATGGAATTCTATGGTCGTTCGGCTGATTATGACCACCCCACGCACGCTTTTCAAGCGCACCAGACACCTAAAAAACACATATTTAGCCGTGCCGTGCAAACTGTGCATCAGAATGATGTGTCGTCTCCTATTACACCTCACGAATATTAATTAGAGTTTTTTGGGTGATTTCAAGTCATTCTGATGTCGTTCGGCATGCATTTGACCATTGAACGCATCTTTGGGCCATTTACGACATGTGAAGTGCATTTTCAACCAGCGCCGTCAAATGAAACCTCTGATTGACGTGCCATCTGGCCAACCATTTAACAATTCACCCTCCCTTTTTGTTGTTCGATTTCATGGTATTACGAGATCTTTCGACCAGTTTCGACCACCCAACGCACGCTTTTCAAGCGCACCAAACACCTAAAAAACACATAATCAGTCGTTCTGTGCAAACTGCGAGTCCGAATGATGGGCCTTCTCCCCGTATTCCTCACGAATAATAATTATGCTGTTTTCGTGTTATTTCAAGTCATTCTGATGTCGTTCAACATGAAATTGACCATTAAACGCGTGTTTTGACCATTTACGATGCGCAGAGTTCATTTTCAACCAGTGGGGTCACATGAAACCTACGATTGACATGCCGTCTAGCCGACCATTTTACAAATCACCCACCCTTTGTTTTTGCCTAATTTTATGGTATTCCGAGGTCGTTAGGATAGTTTTGACAACCCAAAACACGCTTTTCAAGCACGCCAAACACCTAAAAAACATATAATCAGCCATGCTGTGCAAACCGCACGTCCGAATGACATTTTTTCTCCTCGTACACCTCATGAATAATAATTAGGATGTTTTTGTTTGATTTCAAGTAATTCTGTTGTCGTTCGACATGCATTTGACCTTTAAATGCATGTTTTGGCCAGTTACGACAAGCGGATTGCGGTTTCGGCCAACACGGACACACGACTCCTCCGATTGATGTGTCATCTAGCCAAAATTTTACAATTCACCCCCTTTGTTGTCTTCTGATTTCATGGAATTCTGAGGTTGTTCGGCTGGTTTCGACCACCCCACGCACACTTTTCAAGCACGTCAAACACCTAAAAAACACTTATTCAGCTAGGCTGCACAAAACGTGCATCTAAATGACGCGTCGTCTCCTTATACACCTCACGAATAATAATTATGGTGTTTTTGTGTGATTTGAAGTCATTATGATGTCATTAGGCATGCATTTGACTGTTAAACGCATGTCTTGGCCATTTACGACACGCGAAATGAATTTTCGACCAGCGCGGTCACACGACACCTCTGATTGACGTAAAGTCTATCTGACCATTTCACAATTTAGACACCCTTATTTATCATCCGATTTAATGGCATTCCAAGGTCGTTCGTCCAGTTTCGACCACCTCACGCGCGCTTTTCAAACACGCCAAACACCTAAAAAACAAATATTCAGCCGTACCGCACCAACCACGCATCCAAATGACATTCCGTCTCCCCGTACAAATCAAGAATAATATTTATGGTGGTTTGGTGTGATTTCAAGTCATTCCGATGTTGTTCGGCATGTATTTTACCATTAAACGCATGTTTTGGACATTAACGACACACGATGTGCATTTTCGGCCACCGCCGCCATACAACACCTCCGATTGATGTGTTTTCTAGCCTAAAATTTCAAAATTCACCCAACCTTTGTTGTCGTCTGATTTCATGGCATTCCGAGGATGTTCGTCTAGTTTCGACCACCCCACGCATGCTTTTCAAGCACGACAAACACCTAAAAAACACATATTGAGCCATGTTGTACAAACCGTGTGTCTGAATGATGTGTCGTCTCCTCATACACCTCACGAATAATAATTAGGGTGTTTTTGTGTGATTTCAAGTCATTCTGATGTCATTCGGCATGCATTTTACCATTAAATGCATGTTTTGGCCATTTACGACACACGAAGTGCGTTTTCAGCCAGCGCGGTCACACGACACCTCTGATTGACGTGTTGTTTGACCGAACCTTTCAGAATTCATCCAACCATTGTTTTTGTCCGATTTCATTGAATTACGAGGTCGTTTGGCTGGTTTCGATCACGCCATTCATGCTTTTAATGCGTGCTAAACACCTAAAAAACACATATTCAGTCGTGCCACGCAAACCGCACATCCGAATGACATTTCATCTCCACGTACACCTCATGAATAATAATTAGGGTATTTTTGTGTGATTTCAAGACATTCTGATGTTGTTCGGTAAGCATTTGACCGTTAAACACATGTTTTGTCCATTTACCACCCGCGATGTTCGTTTTCAGACACCGCGATCACACGACACAACCAATAGACGTGCTGTATGGTCGACCATTTCACAATTCACTCACCCTTTGTTGTCCTCCGATTTCATGGAATTATGAGGTCGTTCGACAGGTTTTGACCACCCCACACATGCTTTTCAAGTGCTCCAAACACCTAAAAAACACATATTCAGTTGTGTCGCGGAAACCACACATCTGAATGATGTTTCATCTCCTTGTACACCTCATGAATAATAATTAGGGTGTTTTCATGTGATTCCAAATAATTTTGAGGTTTTTTGGCATGCATTTGACCATTAAACGCATTTTTTGGCCATTTACGACATGCGGAGTGTGTTTTCAGCACGCACGGTCACACAACACCTCTGATTGATGGGCCATCTAGCAGACATTTTCACAATTCACCAACCCATTGTTGTTGTCCGATTTCATGTCATTCTGAGGTCATTCGTATGACTTCGACCACCCCACACACTCTTTTCAAGCGCGCCAAACACCTAAAAAACACATATTCAGCAGTGTCGCGGAAACCTTGCGTCCGAATGACGTGTCGTCTCCTCTTACACCTCATGAATAATAATTAGGGTGTTTTTGGGTGATTTCAAGTCATTATGATGTCGTTCGACATGAATTTGACCGTTAAACACTTGTTTTGTCCATTTACGTCATGCGGAGTGCGTTTTCGACCAGCGCGATCACACTACACCTCTGATTGACGTGCCGTCTGGCCGACCATTTCACAGTTCACCCTCCCTTTATTGTCATCCAATTTCATGGAATTCGGAGGTCATTCGACCGGTTTCGACCACCCAATGCACTATTTTCAAGCACGCCAAACACCTGAAAAACACATAATTAGTCATGCCCCACAAACTGCGCATCCAAATGATGCGTCGTCTCCCTGTACTCCTCACGAATAATAATTAGGGTGTTTTCGTATGATTTCAAGTCATTCTGATGTTGTTTGGTATTCAATTGACCGTTAAATTCATGTTTTTACCATTTACGGCGTGCAGAGTGCGTTTTTGACCAGCGGGGTAACACGACACCTCCGATTGATGTGCTCTCTGGCCGATCATTTCACAATTCACCCGCCCTTTTTTGTTGTCTGATTTCATGGTATTATGAGCTCATTCGGATGGTTTTGATCACCCAACACATGCTTTTGAAGCGTTCCAAACACCCTAAAAACACATAATCAGTCGTGCCCTGAAAACAATGCATCTGAATGATGTTATGTCTTCTCATACACATCAAAAATATTAATAAGAGAGTTTTTGTGTGATTTCATGTCATTCTGATGTCGTTCGACATGCATTTGACCGTTAAACACATATTTTGGCCATTTATGACACACAGAGTGCGTTTTCTACCAGCTCGGTCACACGACACCACCGATTGATGTTCTGTCTGGCCGCACATTTCAAAATTCACCCTCACTTTGTTTTTGTCTGATTTCATGGAATTCCGAGGATGTTCGGCTGGTTTTGACCACCCCATGCATGCTTTTCAAGCGCGCCAAACACCTAAAAAACACATATTCAGTTGAACCATGAAAACCATGCATACGAATGATGTGATGTCTCCTCATACACCTCACGAATAATAATTAGGTAGTTTTCTTTTGATTTTAAGTCATTCAGATGTCGATCGACATGAATTTGACCGTTAAATGCATGTTTTATCCATTTACGACACGTGGAGTGCATTTTCAGCTAGTGCGGTCACACGACTCCTCCGATTGATGTGTCGTCCGACTGACCATTTCACAATTCATGCACCCTTTGTTGTCGTCCTATTTCATTGAATTTTGAGGTTGTTTGGCTAGTTTCGACCACCCCAGGAATACTTTTCAAGCACGTGAAATACCTAAAAACACATATTCAGCCATGCTATGCAAATCCTGCATCCTAATGACGTTCTGTCTCTACGTACACCTCAAGAATAATAATTACGGTGTTTTTGTGTGATTTCAAGTCATTATGATGTCGTTTGGCATGCATTTGACTATTAAACCCATGTTTTGGCAATTTACGACACACGAAGTGCGTTTTTGGCCAGTGCTGTCACACGACACCTTTGATTGATGTGCCATCTAGCCAACCATTTCACAATTCACCCACCCTTTTTTGTCGACTGATTTTAGGGCATTCCAAGGACGTTCAGCCGGTTTCGACCACCCCACGCACGCTTTTCAAGCGCACCAAACACCTAAGAAACACATATTCATCCGTGTTGTGCAAACCGCACAACCAAATGATGTGACGTCTCCCCGTACACCTCAAGAATAATAATTACGGTGTTTTTTTGTGATATTAAGTCATTATGATGTCTTTCGGCATGAATTTGACCATTAAACGCATGTTTTGACCATTTACGACATGAGGAGTGCGTTCTCGGCCAGCACGGTCACACGACACCTCCGATTGACATGTCGTCTAGAAGACCATTTCCCAATTCATGCACCCTTTGTTGTCGTTCGATTTCATGGAATTCCGAGGTCATTCGGCCGGTTTCAACCACCCAACGCATGCTTTTCATGCACGCCAAACACCTAAAAATCGCATATTCTGTCATGGCGTGCAAACTGTTCGTCCGAATGACGTGTCGTCTTCTCGTACACCTCACGAATAATAATTAGGGTGTTTTCATGTGATTTAAAGTCATTTCGATGTCGTTCGACATGCATTTGACCATTAAATGCATGTTTTGGAAATTTACGACATGCGAGGTGAGTTTTCAGTCAGCGTGGTCACACGAAATCTCCGATTGACGTGCAATCTGGCCGACCATTTCACAATTCACCTACCCTTTGTTTTCATACAATTTCCTAGAATTACGAGGTTGTTCATCCAGTTTCGACCACCCCGCACACGCTTTTCAAGTACACCAAACACCTAAAAAACACATATTCAGATGTCACGTGCAAACCGTGCATCCGAATGATGTGTTGTCTCATCGTACACCTGAAGAATAATAATTAGGGTGTTTTTATGTGATTTAAAGTCATTCTGATGTCGTTTGACATGCATTTGACCGTTAAACGCATGTCATGGCCGTTCACGACACACGAAGTGTGTTTTCAACCAGTGTGGTCACAGAACACCTACGATTGACGTGATGTCTAGCTGACCATTTCCCAATTAACCCACCCTTTGTAGTCATCTGATTTAATGTCATTCTGAGGTTGTTCGGCCAGTTTCGACCACCCGACACATGTTTTTCAAGCAAGCCAAACACCTAAAAAACACATAATCACTCGTTCCATGCAAAACATGAATCTTAATGACATTCCATATCCCCTTACACCTTAAGAATAATAATTAGGGTGTCTTCATGTGATATCAAGTCATTTCGATGTCGTTCATCATTCATTTGATCATTAAACGCATGTTTTGGTCATTTACGACATGCATAGTGCGTTTTCGGCCAGCGCTATCACACGACAACTCCGATTGATGTACCATCTAGCCGACCATTTCAAAATTCACCCACCCTTTGTTGTCGTCTAATTTCATGGCATTCCGAGGTTGTTCAGCTGGTTTTGACCACCCGACAAACGCTTTTCAAGCACGCCAAACACCTAAAAACACATATTCACTCGTGCCGTGCAAACCGTGCATATGAATGACATCCTGTCTCCTTGTACACCCCATGAATAATAATTAAGGTGTTTTCTTGTGATTTCAAGTCATTCCCATGTCGTTCGACATGCATTTGTCCATTAAACACATGTTTTGGCAATTTACGACATGTGGAGTGCGTTTTCGACCAGCACAGTCACACGACACATCCGATTGACATGATGTCTGGATGAACATTTCAAAATTCACCCACCCGTTGTTGTCATCTGATTTCAGGGCATTCCAAGGACGTTTAGCTGGTTTTGACCACCCCACGAACGCTTTTCAAGCGCACCAAACACCTAAAAAATACATATTCATCCATTCCGTGCAAACCGTGTGTCCTAATGACATGACCTCTCCCCGTACACCTCAATAATAATAATTAGGATGTTTTTGTGTGATTTTAAGTCAATCTGTTGTCGTTTTGAATGCATTAGACTGTTAAATGCATGTTTTTTCCATTTACGACACACATAGTGCTTTTTCAGCCACCGCGATCACATGACACCTCCGATTGACATGTCATTTGACCGACCATTTCACAATTCACCCTCCCTTTGTTTTTGTCTAATTTCATGGAATTCCAAGGTCGTTCAGTTAGTTTTTACCACCCCATGGACGCTTTCCAAGCACGTCAAACACCTAAAAAACACATATTAAGTCGTGTCGCGCAAACCGCATGTCCGAATGATGTGCCGTCTCCCAGTACACCTCATAAATAATAATTGTGGTGGTTTCGTGTGATTTCAAGCCATTCTGATGTTTTTTCGGCAAGCATTTGACTGTTAAACGCATGTTTTGTCCATTTACAACACACAGAGTTCATTTTCAGCCACTCCTGTCACAAGATACCTCCGATTGACGTGCCGTCTGGCCGACCATTTCAAAATTCACTCACCCTTTGTTGTCGTCCTATTTAATGTAATTCCACGGTCGTTCGTCCAGTTTCGACCACCCCACACAGGATTTTCAAGTACGCCAAACACCTAAAAATCAAATATTCGGCTGTGTCATGCAAACCACGCGTCCGAATGAAGTTCTGTATCCTTGTACACCACACGAAAAATAATTAGGGTTTTTTGGTGTGATTTAAATTCCGAAGACGGTTGACCAGTTTCGACCACCCAACGCACATTTTTCAAGCATGCCAAACACCTAAAAAACACATAATCAGCCGTGCCGCGCAAACCACATGTCTTAATGATGTGTTGTATCCTTTTACACCTCACAAATAATAATTACGGTGTTTTTGTATGATTTTAAGTCATTCCGATTTCTTTAGGCATGCATTTGACCGTTAAATGCATGTTTTGGCCATTTACGACATGCGAAGTCGTTTTCATCCGGCGCTGTCACACGACACCTTCGATTGATGTACCGTATAGGTGACCATTTCACAATTAACCCACCCTTTTGTTTTCATCCTATTTTAGGGCATTCTGAGGTCGTTCGTCCGGTTTCGACCACCCCACGAACGCTTTTCAAGCGTGTCAAACACATAAAAAACACATATTCTGCCATGCCGCACAAAACTGGCATCTGAATGACGTTCCGTCTCCCCGTACACCTAAAGAATAATAATTACGGTGTTTTTGTGTGATTTAAGGTCATTCTAATGTTCTTCGACATGCATTTGACCATTAAACGCATGTTTTGGCCATTTACAACACATGGAGTGCTTTTTCGGCCAACAAGGTCACACGAAACCTCTGATTGACGTGCCATCTGGTAAAAAATTTCAAGTTTCACTCAAACTTTGTTGTTGTCTGATTTCATGGAATTCTGAGGTTGTTCATCCAGTTTCGACCACCCCACACATGCTTTTCAAGAGCACCATACACCTAAAAAACACATATTCAGCCGTGCTGGGCAAACCACGTGTCCGAATGATGTGTCGTATCCCTATACACCTCATGAATAATGATTAGGGTGTTTTCATGTGATTTCAAGTCATTCATATGTTGTTCGCCAAGCATTTGACTGTTAAATGCATGTTTTGGCCACTTACGACATGTACAGTTCGTTTTCAGCCACCGCGGTCACACGACACCTCCGATGGACACGTCGTCTAGCCGACCATTTCACAATTCACTCACCCTTTGTTTTCATATGCTTTTATGGAATTATGAGGTCGTTCGGCCAGTTTCGACCACCCGATACACGCTTTTCAAGTGATCCAGAGATCTAAATAACACATATTCAACAGTGTCATGCAAACCACGTGTCTGAATGACGTTCCATCTCCTTGTACACCTCAAGAATAATAATTAGGGTATTTTCGTGTGATTTCAATTCTGAGGTCGTTCGGCCAGTTTAGACCACCCAACACACACTTTTCAAGCGCGCGAAACACCTAAAAACACATTATCAGTCGTGTCGTGCATACCGCATGTCCGAATGACATGATGTCTCCTCATACACCTCAAGAATAATAATTAGATTCTTTTTATGTGATTTCAAGTCAATCTGATGTCGTTTGGAATGCATTAGACCGTTAAATGCGTGTTTTTTCCATTTACGACACACATAGTGCTTTTTCAGCCACCGCGATCACATGACACCTCTGATTGAAATGTCATTTGGCCGACCATTTCACAATTCACCCACCCTTTGTTGTCGTCTGATTTTAGGGCATTCTGATGTTGTTCAGCTATTTTCGACCACCCCACGCAGCTTTTCAAGTGTGCCAAACACCTGAAAAACACATATTCAGCCTTGTCGCGCAAACCGCACATTGGAATGATGTGCCATCTCCTCGTACACCTCACAAATAAAAATTAGGGTGTTTTTGTGTGATTTGAATTCATTCCGATGTCGTTCGACATTCATTTGACCGTTAAACACATGTTTTCGACATTTATGACACGCGGAGTGCCTTTTTGGCCAGTGCAGTCACATGAAACCTTCTATTGAAAAGATGTCTTGCCGACCGTTACACAATTCACCCACCCTTTGTTGTCGTTTGATTTCTTGGAATTCTGTGGTTGTTAGGATGGTTTCGACCACACGACGCACTTTTTTCAAGCACACCAAACACCTAAAAAACACATTATCAGTCGTGCCGCGCAAATCACACATTTTAATGACGTGTCGTCTCCTCATACACCTCAAAAATAATAATTGAGGTTTCTTCGTGTGATTTCAAGTCATTTCGATGTCGTTCGGAATGTATTTGACTGTTAAACGCATGTTTTGGCCATTTACGACATGCATAGTGCGTTTTCGGCATGTGCTATCACACAACACCTCCGATTGATGTGCCGTATGGCTGACCATTTCACAATTCACCCACCTTTTTTCGTCCAATTTCATGGAATTCCTAGGTCGTTCGGCCAGTTTTGACCACCCCATGCACGCTTTTCAAGCGCGTCAAACACCTAAAAAATACATATTTAGTCGTTCCGCACAAAATGTGGGTCTGAATGATGTGTCGTATCCTCGTATGCTTCATGGATAATAATTAGGGGGTTTTCCTGCGATTTCAAGTAATTATGATGTCGTTCGGCAAGCATTTGACCATTAAAAGCATGTTTTGGCAATTTACGACACGTATAGTGCATTTTCGGCTAGCTCGGTCACAAGAAACCTCCGATTGACGTGCTGTCTAGCCGAACATTTCACAATTGTCTGACCCTTTTTTTTCGTCCGATTTCATGGCATTTTGAGGTCGTTCACCCGGTTTCGACCACCCCGTGCACGCTTTTCAAGCACGCCAAACACCTAAAAAACACATATTCAGCACTACCGTGCAAACCTTGCTTTCGAATGACATTATGTCTCCTTGTACGCCTTAAGAATAATAATTAGGGTGTTTTTGTGTGATTTCAAGTCATTCTGACGTTGTTTGGCATGCATTTGACCATTAAACGCATGTTTTGTCCATTTGCGACACGCGGAGTGCGTTTTCAGCCAACGTGGTCACACGACACTTCTAATTGATGCGTCGTCTTGCCAACCATTTCACAATTCAACCACCCTTTTTTGTTGTCCTATTTCATGGCATTCTGAGGTCGTTTGGCCAGTTTTGACCACCCGATGCATGCTTTTCAATTGCGCTAAACACCTAAAAAACACATAATCATTCGTGCCGAGAAAACCGCATGTCTGAATGGAATATCGTCTCCTCATACACCTCAAGAATAATAATTTCGGTGTTTTTGTGGGATTTCAAGTCATTCCGATGTCGTTCGGCTTGCATTTGACTGTTAAATACTTGTTTTGGCCATTTACGACACACGGAGTGCATTTTTTGCTATTGCAGTCAGATGACACCTCCGATTGACATGCCGTCTAGCCAAACATTTCAAAATTCACCCACCATTTATTTTCGTCCGATTTTAGGGCATTCCAAGGTCGTTTGGACAATTTTGACCACCCCATGCATGCTTTTCAAGCACGCCATACACCTAAAAAAACATATTCCGTATTGTCGTGCAAAAATTGCGTCCGAATGGCGTGTCGTCTCGCTGTACACCTCAAGAATAAAAATTAGGGTGTTTTCGTGTGATTTCTTGTCATTCCGATGTCATTCGGCATGCATTTGATCGTTAAACGCATGTTTTGACCATTTACGACTCGCGTAGTGCGTTTTCGGCCACTGCGGTCACATGAAACCTTTTATTGATGTGTCGTCTGATCGAACATTTTACAATTCACTCACCCTTTGTTATTGTTCGATTTCATGTCATTTCGAGGTCGTTCGGCAGGTTTCGACCACCCCACGTACACTTTTCAAGTGCACTAGACACCTAAAAAACACATATTCAGCCATACCGCGCAAACCGCGAATCCGAATGACGTGTCGTCTCCTCATACACCCAAAGAATAATCAATAGGGTGTTTTCATGTGATTTCAAATCATTTTGATGTCATTCGGCATGAAGTTGACCTTTAAATGCAATTTTTGGCCATTTACGACACGCAGAGTGCATTTTCTACCATTGCGGTCAAATGACACCTCTGATTGACGTGCCGGCTAGCCGACCATTTCACAATTCGCCCACCCTTTGTTGTCGTCCGATTTCATGGAATTCCGAGGTCATTCGGCCAGTTTCGACCACCCAATTCATGCTTTTCAAGCACACCAAACACCTAAAAAGCTCATAATCAGCCATGCCACACAAACCACACATCCAAATGACATTTCGTCTCCTTGTACACAATCTGAATGTGTTTGGTTAGTTTTTCGTATTTCAATTTTTTTTACTTAAAATCGTATCCATTTAAAAAAAATTAAGTACACTTTGAGTGGTACCAGCCACACTGTGCCTCAGATTGAGGTGGGGTTGACTCGTACACATCAAAAAATGACACATGGATACTTTTCCTAAAGTATCCGCATAATCCTAATGCATTTGGTCATTTTTTCATATCTCAGTTGTTGTTTTCATTTAAAATGTTGTCCATTTCATAGAAAAGTGAGGCACTTTGAGTGGTGCCGGCCACACCATGCCTCATATTGAGGCGGAGTTGACACTTACACATCACTTGGGCATTTTGAGTGATGTTAAGTGCGGAATGAATATTTGGGTGAGTCTAATCCTCTCCTTGATTCCACTTTTTGATTAGGGTTTGCAATATTCTCTCATCTTCTTACGAAGCGCTAAAACCCTCTTTTCCATTGGGTTTTAGATTGAATCTTGAAGAGAACTTAGATTGAGATCCAGGGTCTAGGGAGGAGGGTTGGGGGCTGTCCGGGGTTTAGGGAGGACAGTGGGGGGTGGGGGGGGGGCTGTCTGGGGGGCTATCCAGGGGGCTATCCAGGGGGCTGTTCGGGGTCCAGGGAGGAGGGTGGGGGGGGGGATATCCGTGGGGCTATCCGGGGTCTAGGGAGGAGGGTGGGGTGGATGTTTGGAGTTCAGGGAGGAGGATGGGTAATGTATCAAAAACTCTATCTAGGTATCGTACATTGAATTATGACAGGAATACGAACCACCACAGAGTGTCATCCTGGAGCAGGACCAAATCACGACATTACCGCGACGTGACTGCGGCATGACCGCGGCGTGTTGGCCTGGTCCAACAACATCCATGGGAAAGCATCTTCTGGCCAGGATTCCAAATAAATACTTTGTAGTTGTCCTTCAAATTATAGAAACTGATCTTATGTTATAAAAATAGGCTCTTGATTCAGGTTCGTGGTATGATAAAGATATATATTTTATATTCTTCGTTTTTAAAAGTGGTACTAGGTAGTTGAAACTGCTAATTAAGAGTCAAATTATCACACCATAAACTATCACTACGAGTTTTTATAGACATCACACATCCGTTGGAGGGGTTTTATTATAAAAAATGACTTTATTTATCAAATAAAACAATTATATTAAATAAAACTTATTCAAGATATAAAATTCAATATAAATAATCATAATTAAGAAAGAAGCTAAATTCAATTTAAAGAATTCTTAAATTAAAGAGGCTACGAGAGGGACTGTACGTCAAGGGGTGTCTCCCATGGGTGTCTTGTGGTGTGTAGTGTCTATCTATGATTTTTGTGGTGCTTCTGTATTGTGGGACATGTGTATTTCTTGGTCAGTTTAATAAATACATTAGTCAATTAGAAAATACACCCTTAGTCAATAGAGATATACCCACTTTTGATAGAGAATACCATCCAAATAACAAACTCGGAAATCCCAGACCAACATTTTTCTTTACCAATTACAATTACATAATATATGCAACACCAACTAATGTTTTGTGAACCAATCAATTAAAAGGGAAATAAACTCCTGAAAATAACCCATAATATCTCATATAGCATCACCCACCTCCAAAACAATATAACATCATTAGGATTACAAATTTGGTTGAAAATAAAGAGTTATACTGAATTAAAAAATATCAATACTAGAGTGATAAACCAGGTTAATAAATAACGAGTTATACTGAATTCAAAAATGTAATGGAACAAACAACCCCTGATCACCATCACCATCGCCATTTTCATCATAGGCCTCATCCTCACCACCATCTCTATCCTCTTCCTCATCCTCATCATCATCCCCATGCTCATCGTCGGCCCCATCCTCGCCCTCGGCCCCATCATCTCCCTCAGCCGCATCCTCGCCCTCATCCTCATCCTCATACTCACCCCCATCCTCTTCAGCATCCTCGTCATCACCATTAATGTCATCATCTAGACCACCAATAGAACTAACACCTGGTGCATTGGATAATGCACCCATCAACGACATAAAATTATGGAAAGCTGCATTGGCCTCTGGTGGAAGTGATGAAGATAAACATTTCATCAGTTTCATAAATTCTTTTTCCCTCATTTGAACTTGTACTTCCAAATATATGATCCTTTTAACAGACTATCTTGCATGATCCTTGACATGTTCCAACTCAGTGGTACTAGAATGGATACCTTTAGAGGACCAATACCTCATTGGGACTATATTCTTACCAGGTCTACATCGTACTCGACCAGAGTGCTCCTCTCCCAAAACCTGATATAAATGATCATGTGGCCCTAAATTGTCAAGATCATAGGCATCAATTTACTCTAAATAAGCCTATTAAAAATATTAATATATTATTATATTTAAAAATATATATTAAACTTTGAAATAAATAAAATTAAACTTATAATCTTTTCTTATGTCGGTTCATTAACCACAGTTCCATCTTTTTTCCTTCTACTCGAGAAAAACAATTTTGCTCGAGGGATACGTCCTTCAATATTCTATTTGTGCTTCTCTAATGACATTGAAACAATATAAATTGAAATTATAATCATAAATTCAATATTCAATAAATCACATAATTTATGTATGAAACAATAAAAAGGAAAAGTCCTAAAGAAAAATTATAAACAACTATATCGTACTAGTTTCCTCTCATGATCTGACATAGTTGTGCGCCCCAAAGTGTGGAGGTATTGATTTGAATCAATGTTTTTTTGTTTTTTCAGAGGATTACTAAATAATTTGTAATAATAAATTAGATAATATTAATGAAAAATATTAAAACTGTCATTTAAATACTTCAAATGGGATTAATACCATAAATTTTCCAGTAGCCTAGTGGGTAATCATTTTGAAATATTTCTCTATCGGGAAGTCATACATGATAGATAATGTCTCCAACTCTGGTCCCACTCTATCACGTCATCTAACATACAACTCATGATTATAAGCTCTCCAAAGCTCTCCCATCTCCTTTATACGCGCTAATCGTGCACCTTCTCCATCAGGGAAGTTATACCGAAGTTGACACCCAATAGATTACTTCGTATAAATACAAACATATACTACATTAAATCTAATATATTTTTTACCCATATTTATGCCCACACATTATCCTTGACTTCGTGTGGAAGATTTCTCTAAGAGAGAGGGTTGACCGGAATGATGTCAGAGTATTTGGCTAGCGTCGCCAAAAAACCCTGACATTACTGCCTAGATTTATCAATCATTTGTCCATCATCATTGTATTCAACCATCAACTATGTCTAGCGGTTCCATACCGCACACAAGCGAGTACGCCCCCTCCCCCACCTCCTACCAGTAGATGAATCTGTTATTAATGAAAAAAAATATCAGTACAAGTTATAATAATAAGAAATTTTGGTATAATTTTTTTAGTGTTATATAAATATACCTATGGTAATCGGATCAATGGGCATCACAGGATGTGCAAAAGCTGATGGAATATCCTGTACGGGTGGAGTGTCCCTCAGTGTATGCTCCTCAACCACATACTGTGTCAGAGGAGGAGTCAAAGAAGGTGGAATATAATAGCCTGAAGATAATGAACCAGAAGGAAAAGATGATGGCACAGACATCTGGCCAACTGGTAGTGTAAACATCGGAGGCCTAAATATCTCGTTTGTCCCTAAAGACACACCATGATAAAAATGGGGAATAGAAGATACGTTTGTGGTAGGGGCATAATCCAATCGGGTACGACCAGTGGATCGTCTAACTCTCTCACCATGAGCCCTCGTTCCACCAGCCTCATTACTAGGACCACCAGATGGTCATCTAACTCTAACACCACCCCCTCCTACCACCAGCCTCTGTATTGGGAGCAATATCAGGCTTCTAATTGGATATCTCTCATCTAAGGGGTGGATCCTGAAAAAAAGTTTAACAGCAAAGTAAACACATGATATTATTAGTTATTTAAATATATATATTTGAAATAAAATACTCAGAACATGGATGAGTGGAGGAATTCCCATCTATGTCATGCGAAGATTATATTCTGCCATCTTTTTCTGCCGCCTCTCTTTAATGGGTGTCATTTCCTGCAATGAAAACACATATGGAAGTAATTAGAAACAGATAACAAAAGTGTAACCCAAAAAACAAAATATATAAAAACCATTCTGATAAAAAAACATAAAGAAACAAAAGATTTATGGTGGTTGGAAGTTTTGTACAAGGATGAACACTCTGAATTATGTAGGTGAAACATGTAGGTGAGAACAGAACTGTGTGGTTCTATATATTTCCCACCACAACTTAGGTTTCACAATCAACTATGAAAATTGAGATATTGGAGTCATCATAAGTAATAAATGTATTCCATCCAATTGTATTAGGGATAGTGTCAACATCATCATCACCATCATCAAAAACATGTATGGGATTTACTTCAATAATTACACCATATTTAGGATGATGATGATCTTTGACCTAAAACACTTGTTTCATCATTGATGCCAATACATATGGTTCATCGGTGGAAGGAGTGCAAGTCATGTCAATAACTCGAAATCCACAATCATCAATAAAGGTTCCTTTCCTCTTCATTGAATAAAACCATTGACATTTCATCATCATGAATCGACTAAGAGAGTAATAATCCAAAATTATTATTTTCTCCATGACTCCATAATAAGCTACATTTTCAGAATGAGGTCTATTATCCGATGAACTGTAATAACAATACATTGTGGTAGTTTTCATAACATCATCATGTTGTTTTCTCATATTTCTTGCTCGTTCAGTGATAATAAATTTGTATCCATTTATCACAAGTGATTTACAAGCACGAAACATGGTATTAGGACCAAAAGCCAAAGCTCTTATTTCCTCAAAAACATAGTCTGCATGATAACTCGATACCTGAAATATAAAAAAATTGTAAACTTAATTAAATATTATTTTTATTTAGTTATTACAGAAACATTTGTACCTTCAATTTCAACGAAGCAGAATACCCTTTACTATGAAAAGTCTCTTTCCTTCTCAACGATAAAGAATGATTCTTTCTATATATCAATTCATTATGTTCCCTATAGATAATAATAATATTAGTTTAAAAACTATTTAAAATTACAAGAGATAAGATAAGAGATACATGTACAATTTACTTACTTGATATACTCATCGAACAAATCACAATTGAACAACACTGTACGATGTTCCATATCTCGCGCTTCAAGGATTAATGTCCTCAATGTATTTGATCCTAGAATTCCTCATGTCTGAGGATGTTATGGAAAACTGTGTTCAATTTTCCCATACTGTTCTTCTTCATTTCTATTTGTTCTGTTTATTATCGTAGTAAGATCGGAAAAATACATTGACCAGAAATCCATACATTCTTGAGCCAAGTATCCGTTCACAATAGAACCTTTAGAATAATTCATGTTCCGAACATATGATTTCAATGTGCACATGTTTCTTTCAGTTGGATACATCCAACAGAAAGCAACGAGTCCTCCAAGAAGTATTTCGGTCAGATAATGGATAGTCATAGGCAACATGAATGTAAAAAATGATGGAGGGAATATTTTATCTAACTCACACAAAATAATGGTGTCTCTGCCAACAGTTTTTGCAAGAAGGATTTGGACAACCTCTTAGCAGAAAGATCTCTAAACAAATAGCACAACCAAATGATTGAGACTCTTATATAATTGGACAAGATATGGCATATTTCTATTGGAATCAACTCATGCAAAAGGATGTGATAATCATGAGTCTTCAATGATTACATCTTCAACTATTTTCTGTTGACCTGTTTTGATATATTTCTTGAATAGCCATCACGAACTTTATTAGTATATAGAACTTCCATAATTTTTTTTTTCAGTAGGTGGCATCACATAAGAAGCACACAGAACTTGGCATTTATTTTCACTGATATAGACAGGATGCAATTCAGGTCTGATCTCCCAATCTACCAAGTCACTCCGAGATCGTAAATCATCTTTTTTTCTTGCCCTTTACATTTAGAGTAATCGAATGCAACATTTCACATATATTTTTTTCAATGTGCATTACTTCTAAGAAATGACGTAAGAAGTTGGATTACCACTACGACAATTAAAATAATATACTCTTCTTACAATTGTAACAGGTATCATTGGAAACATTTTTCCTCTTTCAAGATTTCATTACACCATTCCCAAATGAATAACAGAAATCTTTTAATTCATTATACACATCAATTCCAGACATACGCTGAGGTGGATTGTCACTCTCAATGGCATAGTCAAATCTTCGAATATTTTTTCTATATGGATGGTTCATTGGAAATAAACATCAATGTAACATAAAACTAAAACTATGATGATATTTTAGTCTTCTCGATCGAGTATTATTCATACAAATAGGACATGACAATTTTCCTTCTGTGATCCATCCATACATCATTGTATAAGCATGAAAATCATTGATTGTCCACATAAGCGCAGCACGCATCTGAAATATGTCTTTCGAACATGCATCGTATGTAGGAACACCCACATACCAAATAAGTTTCAACTCTTTTATTAATGGTTGAATGTATACGTCTATATCATTTCCGGGATCAGAAAGACCAGATATTAGTATACTCAAGAAAGTGTAAGGCTTTTTCATACACAACCATGGGGGAAGGTTATAAATGTGTATGAAAACTGGCCATGTGCTATACGAAGTAACTATCTACCCAAATAGATCAAAACCATCACATGAAAGACCCAGTCTCACATTACACACATTGGATGCAAATTAAGGATATCAAGCATGAAATCTATGCCATGAAAATCCATGTGTAATGTGAACCAAGTATTTATTATTCGTTTTCCTCTCGGTGTCATGCCATCACATTTTTACTGATATTTCATCACACATGAAAAGGTTCTGTAATTTGGGGATCAATGTAAAGTTCCACATTACATTTTTTGGCACACAAGACGGTGGTCCATCATCTTTTTGATTCCATCGGGATGTTCCACATTTGATACAATCATTTATTTCAACAATTTCATCCCAAAATAAGCTGTAATCATTCGGGAAAGCATGATTTTTTTTGAGAATCCAAGTTCATCAACTAACTTCTATACCATATAGTGGTTTGAGGGAATATCTGCATCATCTGGATGTATGTCCTTCAAGATGGTCAGAATGTAATCAATTGCAGTATTTGAAATCCCAAACATAGTTTTAACATGAAACAATCGGATTAAAAATTCCATCTTTATCATTTTATGACATTGCCGATACACTGGAGGCATCACAACATCATTCAATTTTTTCGCCCTATCAACATCGTCATTTTAATTGGACGTATCATGTGTGCTTGTATCGCAATCTTGTTGGATGTACATCCTTTCCTTCTCATGATGTCGAATAAATGGAAACCGATCATATATCAAACTCTCCAATTCAGTCCTATCATTTGGATCATCAACATTTTTAGATTCCATTTTCTATCCATTGTTATACCACAAATAATAGTTTGTTTGGAAACCATATTTTGTTATATGATAGCTAACTGCTTCATGACTCAACCAAGGTCTTCTAATAGAATTAGAACATGGTCAGTGTATGTGACCACTATCTGAAGCCTTTTCAAATGAAAAATCAAGAATGTTGTTCAAATTATTTTGAAAATCTGTTGAAATTCGATCAGTTTTGTATATCCAACTTCTATCCATTCTGTAAAAAACTTCCAATAAGTAATTTCAAAGAAATTAAATAATATTGAATTTCAATCAAAAAAATATTTATGTAACTGAAAATTGATTACATTAATTAAAAGAATTACGGACACATTACTCTATATGAGAATCATATTAAGAAATAAAACAAAATAAAGTGTATATAAGAAAATAACATACATAATTTCTAATGCCTATATTCAAGGATTGCCCAGTAAGTTAATGGAAGTGGAACAAGGAATAAATAATCCTTACGGGTATTTTTGGGAGTACATGATTTATATACTTTAACTTCTTCAGGGAGACCGGGATGAGGAGTAGATTGAGGATCACATCAAAAGTAGTTATGGCCTCATCAAGTTTCACCTTAACCATGGATTAATGGATCCTAGGTTTGGGGTCATAGATCCTAGGTTGGTAGAGTGTATTCAATGAATCATGTCCTAATTGATTTTGGAGAGGGACCTTCAATATGTATGGGTATGGATTTGATTTGAAATACCTATAAAAAGGATATCCAGGAATATTGACGTCCCAAACTAGGATGCCACTCATCAGTGACCCGAGCCCATATGGCCACTCATTGGAGAGGGACCTTCAAGTTCTATTGTGTTTTATCTCAAATAAAAATAATTATTTTTGGGATGTTTTGGGTCTAGGGAAGTGGGTGGTGGGCTGTCCGGGGTCCAGGGAGGAGGGTGGTGTGGGGGGGGGGGTGTGGGTGGGCTTTCCACGTTTCTGGAAGGAGGGGGGTTTTCCGGGGGGTGGGGGTTGTCTAGTGTCCAAGAAGGAGGGTGGGGGGATTTCTGGGGTCCAGGGAGGAGGGTGGGGGGGATGCCCAGGGTCCAGGAAGGACGGGGGTCGTCTTGGGTCTAGGAAGGAGGTGGGTTATCCTAGGTGGACCTCAAAACACCAAATGGGGTTCCACTCTCTAGTTCTGAGAATATATTATCAAAATCGACAAAGATTCCACCTATAAACATGACAAATTTAAATCAGTCCCTACTATAATTTAATGACATTTATGGGATATGTGTTTTGTGAAAAGCCTATACATTATAGTGATTTTCATGAATGATGGTTTTTTGACCAAATGTGTATGGAATTCAGTAACGAGGATGATTTATTTCTTTTAACCAATGTTATAATGTACGTTTATGATGAATTCTTTCATTTAACTAGTGTTCTAGTTTTTTTAGGTGAATTGAGTTAGAAACCATGTGAGGCATGTCATTATAACATGGGTTCTTCCATTTAAACATGCAGTCTGGAATATTAGGGATGAAAGTGTTTTGACTTAGCTAATTACTACCAACCCTATAGTAAGGCCAACACATCATGTGGGCATACCCATGAAACAAATCCATGTTTAAATGGGACGTTTTCAGCACCCCATTTGGCCAAACATACTTATCACCATAAGGGATTGTCCATGTATATTTACATGGAAACCCAATTCATGTACTGTGTGTACATTCCAATGTAAATTCCAAGGACACTAGATTATCGTAGACACCATCTAAATTGTTATACACACCATGTGAACCCTTATACCATATCATCAATATTAAAAACATTAATACCAACTTATTAAACAACATCACTTGTCAAAGATAATAAAATTGAACAAAAATCAATAATAATATTGGATATGTCATGTAAAATGAAGTCATACTATCTTACATCCTAAATGACCACCCAAAACCATAATTAATGACCACGAATCTCCCCTTTCGGCCAAATCAAAAGTGAAAACAAAAACACATAGTTGCAGAATACAAATTCATTTGTTTGAAGAATAATAATCCCACGGTCCTCTTGATATTTGAACCACACAGTAATGATTTTCCAGATGAACTTGTATCCATGAAACCATATGAGAAACACGATTCAATACATGTGTTTTTATGATTTTCCCATGCATTTTGAGGAACACCAAATCTGTGAAAATGGTCATTGTGTTTTAAAAATGTGATTGAATAACTCATGTATGATGTTGAAGGTATAATTATTAATGGATATATTAGGAAAACTAATATTCATTAATAGTGTGAATTTGACATTCTGTGAATTAGTTTCATGATGAAAGAAGAACTACTATAGGGGAAAAGGAGAGGTCCCATCGAGAGTTCCCTTTGTAGATATTTTATTCATAAAGAACATTGGATTATACGGTTAAGTATTTATTATTTCTTCCTTGATGAATAATTAGGGACTACATTCTATTTTTCAATGCTCAAGAAGATACTCCATATGTTCTATTATGAAAATGATAAGTGAACAATGTGTCATTATATATATATATATAGATTTTGAAAGAAACATGATACATACTTGTTATGTAATACACATAGTGTACAAAAATTATGATGAATATGATCTTCATGTTTGAAATGATCTTAATGAATGGAGTGATTTTCATGAAATACTATGAATAAATATTACAAACAATTTCTTATGAGTTTATATAGATGAAGCTGTAATATTGGAACCATTGAGATTAAAAAAAATATGAATCTTTAAAATTAGAACACAATAAAGAAACACCATTCCATTATAAATGTAATTGTGTAATGAAAACATTAATTGGACAATGTGTATACTGAAGTAGTTATTCGAGTACAGAATTTGTGGATTTACTGATTTGAGAACACAATTCGTGGAGTAGTGAATTATAAAATTTTCCAAAAACCATAGAAATATAGAATAACAATATCCTTGACAACATAAGTATATCCTTGAGAAGAGGTGGAAGGATATCCTTGAGAAGAGGTGGAAGGAGTCTAACCTGGTAGTCGATCTGATGGAAGAGGTGCACCTGTGATGGGGCTTCTCAAGGGCTTCTGGGAGTCGGGAATCGCTTTTGGGAGAGCCGTGCAACGCTTCTGCAATTCGGGGGGGGGGGGGGGGTGGGCGCTTGTGTTTGTCGAATTTGGGGAATATTTTTCCCAATAGTAATTAAAAACCATTGGGTAATCATTGGTTTCCCAACAGTTTGATGAAACCACTGGGAAAACTCGCTCGAAATCCATCTTTACCAACAGTTTACGAAAACCATTGGTAAAACTCCCTCAAAATCCATCTTTACAAATGGTTTATGCAAACCGTTGGAAATGATTATCTATACCAATGGTTATTTTGAACCGATGGCATACAAGTGTTGGGAAATGTATGATTTTTAGTAGTGTGTATCCCCAATAAAACATAATTAACATTATCAAATGCTGTCACAAATGGAAAATAGTTTTTAAATATCACTTAAAAAATTTCATAATGAAAATATACTTTAAACATTAAATAAAAATGAACCAAAAAATTGAGAAAATACTTTTATTTTAAAAGAACCATGATATAATAAAAACTAATCTTTAATTAATATAATGTTCAGGAATGTTGGTTGTTTATTTCAATCCAAACATGTTAAAATGAAGAATCTATTCATAATTTTTTTTGTAAAATAATATTTGAATCATTTGGTAAGTCACATGAATATTAATTTCAAAATAATTTTAAAAAAATTAAAACATTAGAAAAAAATTATTTTAAAAATAATAGGATAATTTGGAAAAAATTTGGAAATTTTTTTTGAATTTTTTTTAGAATAAATAATATTATTACTGAAGATAGATATTAAAACAATTATTATTTAATACATTCTTGTAAACTATAGAGTATATAATGAGTGTAATATTAAAAGAAAACCATTATTATCAAGTACTAACCATAGGAGAATAAATATCATGACTTTTATTAGAGATATTTCATAATAATTTATCATTGTATCATTAATCATAAATAATTATAAAAAATGATAAGATTCTAACATATAATCATGATCTCTTTTATAACATTGAAACATAATCCCAATGAAGGAATATCATTAAATTAAACATAAAAATTCATGAGGATTAATAAATTAACTATATTACTTGTCAAATTGGATTAATTTATAGGTATTAAATAAGATATATTCATAACATAAGCATTTTTCTCAATAAAGGAAAATTGAGACACAAATCACCTACTGATTAGTAAAGTTATATATCATAAAACCAATTAATTATGAATCCAAAAGTTGATATTTAAATAAAAATATATTCTATATTAATTAGTATATATTGAATTCACATGATGTATATACCCCACATAAAAGAAACGAGTGGTGAATTAGTATATGACTCTCATAAATAAAATAGCCTATATATCCATTACCTTAACTTTCGACATTTATAATACATATTAAAACCACCTTTATAATAAATATAATTTTATATTACATATGTTAATGAGATATAATTATATATATAATACCATATATGATTTTATTATGACCATTTATTACCAATTTATTAAAATTTCAATGATCATGTCACATTTCTATTAACAACTACTCTGTTATTTTTAAATGTTTCGATTTTTTATTCTTGAACCTCTAAATATTTCCTTGGATCCATTTATTCAATATTTAATAACATGATGTAAATATCATATATATTTATTATTTATGTATTTATGGTGATCTATATACGTTAGAGATAAAAAATTAAATACTACATTTATATAGATGACATATCGTACGTAGGAATAAACATTATTACCATTATTCTTACGGTTGTAAAGAAAGAATGATAAAAAATATATAAATTTTTTTGAATAATTTTTATGTCATATATATCAAATAGTTTAACTAAAACCATTATTATTACATTCTATGTAAATTTTTAATTAATCACATAACTTCACAAGGCAATAACCCATCATTTACGCAAACTATGAAATCCTATTACCATTGAATGGAATATAAAAAATGAAACATGTTATATAATGATTAGAGAAGTAAAATAAAATAAAATATATGTATAAAAATTTAATATATCATCATTAAAATATGTGATATGTGGTAATTAAAAAATAACGACTTCTGTTATAGAGGTGGTGATCAACTACAAACATGAATGATGTCTTTGTAATACTTTTGATAAAATAATAGATGGATTTAGGTATAAAAATTAAAAATTATATTTATATGTATGATAAAATAATTATTATATCATTATGGGTTTAATTAAATTATGGAGGTGGATGAATAAATAAATTATAAACCCTCAATGAAGTATATTACATCTTCTTTAGGTAACCTCCTTTGGATTTCACCAAAATAATTCCAACTTTTTGTTTCTTCCCCATATAAGACGTTTACTAATGGAGGAGGTATTAATAAAAGTTATTGTGCAAAAAAAAATTTAAAGGTGTAATGTGGAGTGGAGAGTTGGTGGCATTTTATCAGAGAGTTGAGTGGTAGACTTGTAATTATATGAAATAAAATGGTGTACACAATTATTTCAAAAAACAAGAGTGTAAAAAAGATGATTTATTATCAAGAAACATAAGATTTAATTCAAATACATGGAATTTGAACCTATTTTTTTACTATTATTTAGTTCAATTTCAAATATATATTTTTATTTTTACCCCTAATAGTTTAATTTTTACCTTAACCACATTGAATAATTATTAATATTTATTGTAAATATTATGTTAAAAAAATAGTTTAACATATTTGATAATATATATTATATATATTCATAATATAGAATCTCTTTTTCATATTCCATTGAAAAATATGGAATATTTTAATTTAAAATAACCCCTCACACGCGATGAAAAAGAGGGTTATCAAAGAGAAAACTATACAAATTTTTTTATATGTTTTAATATTGAAATTCAACATTGTATTTATTAAAATGAAGAAATTTATTTTAATAGATAAATTATTGAACTATTGACTCTTTAAAATATTTTATTTGTATAATATATTGTTATAAATAATTAAAACAAAAAGGAAAGTTTCAATTGAAATGTAGTATTTTTCACTATTTATAAAGAATTAATCCTTTCAAAACTAAATAAAAAAAATTAACCCTCATTTAATTTTTCCATAATTATATATAAAATGAATTTAATCTTTGATAATTATTTTTTATAATTTATTAATTATTAATTTTATAATGAGTCACAAAAATTACTAAATAATATATTTTATAACGTAGTATATTTGGGAATTATAAACAAATAACAAAAAAAAGTATGCATTTTTATACAAATAATTATTCATCTAACAAAATAATTATACATAGTATCTGGAATTTATTTATTAATATAAAATAATTATTTTAATGAATAGGTAAAATCTATCATGTTTAAACAATTATATTATTATAATATTATACTCTTATTAAAACACATTCTTGTGTTCATCTCAATATGAACATGGTATTGTGTGTAACAAAATCTATACAATAAATTTAATTTATTTGAAGAAAATTAAAAAAAACCTAATGTTTTTCATTCTACACCATTAAAAATTTTTCCCTCAAAACTCATCACTCTAATACAAAAAAATGATGATACTTCTTCGACATCATATCCCCTTGTTTACATGTTGTTTTATAAAACAGGGTGTATCAACAGAAAACATTTGTGTCAATGATTGTAATTTATTCTTATAACATTATTTTTTTATTACAAAATCTCAATAAATTTTTCTTCAAAAGAAATATAATTCTTCATCGGTATGACCTATGATTTCAGTGCATGTGAAGGGTATGGTATATTTTTCTACATGAGATATTCTTAGAGAAAAATTAATGATATGAGATAGTTTTGGTGGATGGTCCATCCAATATAATAAAATACTAATATGATCATGAATTTCAATTAGACCGATATATAAGGACATTAATTTCATTTTCATTTTGAATCTAATAATGCTCTTCCATAGAGATGATTAAAAAACACCTTATAACCATATCAAATTCTATATCACATTACCGATTATTAGCATAAAGTTTCACCTTCTATTGACATAAGTTTATTTTTTAAAAATTACATATAACCTTTTCTCACATTTCTTCATCTATTTAAGGTCCAAATAACATTATTTCTCAAACTTCATTCCAGGATATAGTATCTCTACACATCATTCAATATAGGGCTTCATATATATCCATATAAATTTATGATTGAAATTTATTGTTATATGGATACTCTAGTAGAGGAAGGGGTGGATAATAATAACATTTTAATTCAGAAGAAAATGATCTTAAAATAACTTTTTTTTATTTTAATTTTTACCTCATACTAATCATATGTATGAGGAAGATACACCATACTGATACTCAACTCCATAAAAAGATATTACTAAATAATTCAATAGAACATTGAGGTATGTCTCATATTCTAGTGAAAAAAATGAAATTCGTAACTCAATGAAATATTACAACATCATTTATGTATATACCAGATTGCTAATCCCGTGAAAAGTTATATCTAGTATTGATAATGTGTGGAAACATAGAAAGGTGATCGACTACCACCCATACAGTATTACACATTTTAGATGTTTTAGGGGGTCCACGATCAAAATAATTTTTGATATTTTACAATTTCAATTATTTTATAGTTTATAGATGTAACATATCATTATGATTTTATGTTTTATATTTATCTTTTTTACATAATATAATAATTGATATAAACTAAACAATATCTCTTATTGTACCATGACACCATATGTACTCATCAAATATTTTTTTATCTTCACACATCAACGATTAATAGTAAATGAATATCCTTGATCGTCCTCTAACATATCCTTTGTCAAAACTAGTGTGGACGAAAAAATAGATAATTATTGATTCTTATCATTACATAATGGTGAAGGATAAACTCTAATACATTTCTAAAAATATTATATAGCTCTATATCTTCTATCAGTACCTTTGGATTATTTACATTGATAGACAGTTTATAATTTAATAATGAATGATTTGATTTTCCACTTCATTCATGATTTCTAAATCTATCATTTTCAAATCATGAAATATTATTTCTGTTATTATCATCTTCACAAATAATATTGAATAACCCTTTGTCTTAATGAATTGGGAACATTGTTTGATGTCCTAGGGTGGTATTTTATTAAACAATCCTAATAGTTAACCAGCTCCAACCAAATTCTATGGTGAATATTCAACTCGTTCTATGTGAGTATAAACTATTTAATTTTTTGACAGGTTTATTTATAAAATTATTCCCCATAAAGATAATTAATCCATGTATGAAATGAAAAAAATAGAAAAATCCAAATAATGAGTCAGGTAATTTTTTTTTTGGACCTACAATTATAATTTGTAATAAGATGTAACCTTATAATTCTTCATGAGATCACCCCCAATGACTTAATGGATGAATCACTAAATATTAAATCCATTTCTAAACTATAGGTTAATGTAGAAAATGTGTATGGAATAATACTCTCTTCACTCCCACAAAATTTTCGTCACATTACCTGTAAAGAGAAACTTGGATCATGTATATGTTAAATGGGTTAGAGTATTAGTTATTCATGATATATCTCCCTAAACCATCAATAATATCCCAAAAATGTAAGAAAATTAAGGATCACGTTCACCATTTTTAGTCTATGGAAAAAACTCATCAAACTACAACATTGAGATATTTACTTATATAGCTGATTGTAAGATTATAATCCAAAAATTAATCCTTTTATAGAAAAATACCCACACATTTAAATCTCTTCAAATAGATCAAATATCGTTTTGGTCCTTATAATAATCCTCAACTGAATACCACGATATTCCATTCACTTTTAAAAAATAAAAATAATTTCTACATAGACAACCATGATATAATAAATTTAATATATAATGAATGTGTTTATTAAATCGATGATGAAATTTGGTGAATTAGTAAAACCGACTGACAACACTAAACACTCATAGTTGCTATACCTTTTAAAGAATGTCAACTTTGGTAAATCCACCTTATTGCCAACAAATTGAGGATATCTAGAATCACCGTCAATCATGTTAAATTATTTATCACCATATATTTGGTCAAAAAATTCAACTAGATAAGGAATTGGATTTCATTTCATGATCCTGATCATAATTATCTCTTAATAGGGAATATAGAGTCACATCCATCAATCATTATTTTTTCAGAAAAATATATTTGAACCCCACGGTGAAATAATTGGAAGAATGAATCCCATGTCACATTTCTCTTGGAATTTCTTCTTCGATTCATAGAACTATATATTTGGAATTATATATAGAGTCTTTTAAATTAGTGTTAAACCAAGTAATAGTTCTATTGAAACCTCAATTTCATGATTTAGAGGAAGACTACAAGTCTCTTATAGAAAGAAACCATCAACATTCATCATAAAATTGAATACAATTGATGGGGATTTAATCCCCAATAATCTATTACAAAGACCTATTTTAAATGGGAAATATGACCCATAAAATGGATGTGATATCCATCAGAACATCGTACATATACTCAACATTAATATATAACAATTTTGTAGTCTATAATATCAAATGTGACTTCTGTTAATTGATAATTGATGTGGGATTTATGTAGAGAAAGAAAATACATTACAAATATTACATCAAATTAAACTAGATGGATAATGGAAGGATTTTTAGGCAGCACATTCACACCAATTTTAACTCGAGAGGAATCATAGTATTGATATGAGAACATTATACGATTAGATATTTCCAATGATAATACCAAATGTATTCGCATGGGTGTAAAATTTAAAACATTATAAAATTATTTAGATATGAAATAATGTGTAGGTCTAGTGTTAAAAAATCTAGCAGTAGTTCTAGAGAGGATTATATCTGTAACTTTAATCGTACTGTTTTTCACTTGCCTCATCAGAAATAGCGATCACATGATTTTTCCCTTTGAATCACAGCTATATAAAGTGATTATATCAATCATTTTCATTAAAAATTATATTTTAAAACACATTATAATAGTATCCATATGAATTCTATTTGATACACATGAGTGTTAGTGGTTTATTTTGTATAGCTTTCCCCCTATTGAATTATTTAACACTTTTTTCAATCCCCAGAGAAATAAATTTCTTGATGAATATCCATTAAAAACATAAAAAAACTACTTTTCCAAATAAGAAAATTCATTCCATGCGTTATCTCACAATTTAATCATAGATTAATAAAAATTTTCATCAATATATAGTTCTTATATTTTCCATTAAATACCATTTTTCCATTCTTATCAAAATAAAGAGATTGATATGTATCTAAAGCATATATTTACACTATGAAATAACATTGTCCATTCACGTCATAGTTGCTGAAATCTGTTATGGATGAACCCACCTGTGGCATGGTTTTATTCCACTAAATAAACAATATACCTTACATTATGGATGGTTGATAATACTAGAAGCGTACCTCGAAAGTATTTTAAAATATTCCTTATATGTACCAGTTGATTCATACTCATTTTTTGTTAAATGAATGAATTTATTCTCTACCTTCATATGAAGATTACAAGGAAAAAAATTTAAAAAATTATTTTTGGAAGTTATCGAAATCCTTAGAGAAAATTTCATATTTTATCCTCATATTCTTTATAACAATTCACCAATGATCTATTTCACCATACAAATAGTTGATATATAAAATGAATTTCCGATGTTACCAACATTGGGGTAAAAAAAATTGATTTTCACTTGTACTGATCCATTACATAGAAAATAGTGGATTTGATGTCTTAAATATTGAAGATACATTTTTCCTCATGATGAACTAAATAAATTATTCTTCCATCGAATCATTAATTGAACATCCTACAAGATTATTATCCTGAGAAATTAATTTGATAATTTAAATCTAATTTTCAATATAATATCTCTTAAAATTTGTATAAACAAGATTACAATCATTTCACATTTATTCTCACTCAATATTAACACAATTACATTAGATTAAATCTATAGAATAAATCAAAAAATACACCATGTACATAAGAATAATCATAGATGGGAAACGCATAATAATGAAAAACATAGATAAGATTTCTAAATCAGGACACATCATTTTTTTATGACACCATAGGTTTATATTAGAACATTAATAGTCACAATATATTAAAATCCATCATGATGGGTTGTTAATATTTTTGGAATTTCCAAAGAATATCCATTATCAATCTATGTGTACAACAAGGCCAATTTTCATGTATGATGTGACCATAAAGATCATCTCAATACAAATTTTTAGATTTATTATCCCTAGTTGCATCTATTATATAGCTAATAACCATGAATTATCTAAATGGGTATTTATTTTCATAAAATTCTATTGATCAATCCATTAATAAAATCCAAAGGACAATATTCTTATATAATGAATCTTCTTTATATTAACCATTATATACATTCCATTTGGGATATAACTAATTTTTATTCTTTATTTAATGGTATCAAAATATTCTCTAATAAACTACATTGATATAAACTATATATACCTCAGGAATTTAATAAATTGATATAAAATCTTTTTACATGAATATTCCAAACATTACACAAAAATCATCGATGAGGACTCTATTAGTTTGGATCGTTTTTACTCTTAATGAAAATATATCTAATTTTCTGATTGATATTTAATATAAATGATAAATTTAATCCCAATAGTAATATTCAAAAAAAAAATTCATACATACATTCTTCATAAAATAGGGAAATGAATCATAAGGAATGGTGAGCATTGATTCACAGTTTGGGGAAATAAGGGATATATTCAAGAAAAAAAAGATCATAAAGGAATGATAACATGATAATAACATTTGAAAACAATAAAAATAATTTCAAATATAATAATAATTATTCCTATAATTAATATTTTTATATCATAAGTCATGAATTAGAAGATAAAAAAATTATAGAAGACATGGATTTATAGAACACTAATATTCATTATATATAATTTCCATAAAATTTTAGGATCTCTACCAAAGATATCATAGTCTACTGGGTACAATACCCATAAAATCATAGTAGTAAATGCTCTCTATCAATACCATTATAATGGATGAGGTCCCTTACTGAGCCCGGTTCACCGCCAATTCCATTCTTATACATCAAATTAGATATAAATCATTACACAATGCATTGGATTGAGATATATATCACACATATGACATTGTTAAAACCTTACTTATGTGTTCTATAAGATAATAATACATTCATAATATCATAAAAAATTAAATGAAAAATTTTTCCTATACATTTAATCATATCATAACCTATAGAAAATAAATAGGTTTTGTAATCATTTCATTATATCATAATATCATAACTTATGGGAAAATAAAAAAGGATCGATAAGAATTTTCCAATGGTATAAACAATCAAGGATAAATGGATTTTATTAGAATATTTTCAATATAAAATGTTTAGAGAAATAATAAAAAAATTTGCAAGGGTCAATATCCTTATTATGTCATAAACAAAGTCAATGAATGCCATCTTAGATGAAATTAATTCTAGAAACCATTTAAAAAATTTATTTAAAAAAATAACTATTTATATTTGAAAAAAAACATTTTAAAAAATTTTTTTTAATTTAATTTATTATATTTTTTCTAATATATAAATTAATCATCAATGAAAATAAAGGTTATGGCAGTAGGAATATTTATTCATGTCATACTTGTAAAAACAATCCTTTCACAATTGGTGTAATTGAAAAAATTGGCATAGATCAGAAAATGATATGAAGATTAGTTTAAAAAAATAAAATATTAAACATGGGTAAAAATATATTATAAGTAAACCGAATAATTATAAAATAAATTTTAAATTTTTTTAGATACCATTGATTTTAATGAAAATTGATTTCAACTGAAGAACGAAATATTAATTTATTAATTAAAAAATTATTTCTAACTCATAAGTATTTAAATCGGGAAAATTGAAGGGAATTTTTTTAAACATATTAAATAACCAAAAATTAATATATTTATTGACTTTCTTGATTTATTTATCTTATGAAATTATAATTAGAAACATAATCATAAAAAATATCGACAAATGATGAGACTTTAAAATACAATATTTTCAACTTTGGTAACATTGAAACATAATCTCCTGAAAGGATCATAATTAAATATATGTTTAATATAAATCCATTAAAAACAATAATTATATTTATAATACTATATATGATTTAGTTATAATCTTTTATTACCTATTTATCAAAAATTCTAGATTAAAGTAATGTTTTTGGTAGTAACTACGTTTTTTGTATATGTTTAGGACTTTTATATCCTTTACCCTTAATTTCATCATGGTTACATCATAAAAATGAGGATATACATGAGATTAATATCATATTTATTAAATATATATATTTATTTATTTTTATCGAATGATATAAATGATAGAAAATAAAATGCATCATTTACAGAGATGGAAGGCTATACATAAACATGAACATTGTTTTGTTTTCCCAAATGTAAGTGAATAAAATATTAATACTTAATAATAAAATTTATTTCATATATATCATGTATTTTCATTAAAATAATCTTTATTTGATTCCATGTAAATTATTAATGAATCAAAAAACATCATGAGTTGGTAGTCCAACGTGCACATGTATGAAATTTCATTTTCCCCATAGTGTTGAATTTTAAAATAATATATGTGATATTATGGTAAAAAATTATAATAATTTCATAAATATCATATATAAAAATTTAATACATAATTAAAATAATCCTTGATATGTGGCAATAGAATAAATAAGACATCAATTTCTGAGGTGGGGTTTTTCTATACATAGGAATATTGATTGCATATCCCATTTAATTGAAAAAATACAATTTTAGATCATTAATAGAACATAAAAAAAATCTATATATGTATTATAATGAGGTTATTATATCACTATGTCTAAATTTTAATTTAATGTGGAGATGAAATGAAATTAACCCACTCTATGAAGAGAATTATCTCTTCCTTGAGTACCCTCCATAGTTTTTCACCACAAGAATTCTTAAATTGGATTTAATCAAAAACTAATTATACTACGATAAGATTGTGGAATTTTATAAGATTATTTTTTCATTATTTTTTTAATTTTATTGGTTAGATAGTGATAAGAAGAGAACTGGGTGGTAGCCATTTATATGTGATGTCAGTGGCTAACTTCTTATTATTTGAAATAAAAATGTTCAACCATGTTTTTCCATTGATAAAATTGTAGAAAATGTATTGTAATAAAGAATTATTAATGAAGGGGTTATATTTTTATTTGGAAAAAAATTAAATATTTTAATGTGATTTTCTCTATAATATTCTTTAGCCCCTAAATTAAAACGATTTTCCCTTAACTACTATTACTATTTTTTACTATTTTTTTATTCATTATGGTAAAAAAATTTTTTTGAACTTATTAGATATTACAAATTATTAGGATTCCAAATCTAGTTGCCTTTTCTTTCAAATTATATCATCATAATTATAAAATTATAATTTAAAATAAATCATGCATACTTGATGAGAATGTTGGTTTCCTTAGTAAAAAGGGTTCAGAAAATTAGAATTTATTTAGGTCAAAATTAAATATAAAATTGGTAAAATTATCCTATATTGGATGAATTAAGATATAATTTATATAATATTACATTAAAACAAATTTATAATATAATAAAACAATTTAAATAATTTTTATAAGGCCACAATTTTCAATGATAGTTCAGTATTTTTCATGATTAAACTAGAAATAAAACATTTTCAAAAAAACAAAAAAAATTCAGCCAAAGAAAAATTTTAATGTATAATATAAAACATAAATTTTACATTAATAATTTCATCATGTATCATTTTGAAAAATTTATTCTTTTTATTTTTAACAAAAAAAAAATTAATTTTTTTTCAAATTAATTTTTCAAGAACATTTTACTACATTATCAAATTTTATATATTTTATTTTAAATATGTTTTTTGTATAAAATATTAATATTTAATATATTAATTTTTTATTTATATTCTTATATTTATGTTTAACATTTAGGTGGTGATGGTCATGTTAAAATAAATATATAAATAATATATCACTATTATTTAAAAGAAAAATGATGTTTTTAATGAAAGCTAAACCCGATATTTTTCTGTATGATAAGAATTTTTTAAAAAAATTACTCAATACATAATGATTCTCAAAATAATTGGTTTCCACATTAACAGAATGTTTGCTAAAACCTTTGATAAATGTAATAATTTTCTAGTAGATAGAGGAATAATGAAGAGGATTCATTAAAACATTGTAAAATATGAGTTTTATATAGCCATGATGAAGTGTGACATATATATCAATATATATAAAATAATATATATATATTGTTATATAGAATTGGTATATTTAGATGTTTGGGTACCATTCCCATTTTATTCTCCTAAAAGAGTTATTCAATTTATTATCATCATTGTTGATTCTATAAGAAATGTAAGGGTATAATTTATGAAATATTGAGGTTAATTATTTGGATTCTTTAATAAATGAAAGGATATAGTGTAAATATAAACTAGATTTTTTTTTAAAAATTCATTATTATAGATAATAGTATGGAGTTTATAGATTTTTTTTAATTATTTAAGTCATAATGGGGCCAGACATGAATAGACTATAATAAAATTACAAGATCATAATGTTATAACCAAGTGAATGAATAATTTATTGATGGCGAATATAATATTTATATTAATACATTATGGGATAAGTATGTATTTTTTTCAAAAATATTTATAGTAGAAAAATTTGTGGTCCTCCTCTAGTTTTAAATATATCAAATCATGCATAATTTAGTTAAACTGTGCTTCATTATGTTTAATTATGTTCACTCAGGTTTACATATCATCTTAATCCCTTGTTCTAGTTTTTCATATCATAAGACAGATTGAAATATTATGACTAAGTATATGCAACCATTATTGGTGAGTCACCATTCCGGTGAAGATAGTACTAGACATCTCACTAATGGACGATAATTGATTAATTATGAGGTACCATAGCCATGGACCTTATGATACAATGTATCATTGTAAACTATTATAACGCTAGCAAAAATAGTAAATTTTGAAATACGAAGAGACACCTCCACATTGATCCACTTATAGTTGAGTCACCATTTCATAAACCTACTGACAAAAGACCTACTGATATCATAATTTTTTTTACTATGTATGAGTTACTGGTATGAATGGCCACTGGAATGATTCACTATCAAGAAAACATACTATCAATGATACCTACTAATCCCAGGTAACTGATACATGAATCACTATTAAATATTGTAGACTTCTCTATGTCCGAGATATCAGTTCTAAGACACAACTATCCAACACATCAGTCCCAAGACACCATAATTTATTTATTTTTTATTTAAATTAAAATACGTCTTGATTTTCATATTAGTGAAATTTAGTGATATCATTTGTTTTATGAAACATTCATTTAATCTATTGAAAATGTAATTATTGATGTTAAATACTAGTAAAAGGTACAATCTATAATAGAACATACTTATTTCTAGATGAATGGTTTAAATCAGCATCCAAAAAATGATAGAATATCAGAGTGATGTGGTTAGAATGATAGAGTTGATACGCCTAACAAAAAACATAGAAAATAGGATTGGTGAAACCATAATGATATATATAAGAATAAACAAAATAACATCATGAAATAAAAAAAAAGATAGGAGAAGCACAAAGATCAATCTTCTACATAATTAGAAATAGTAGCGAGAATAACACTCAACACTTTTTTACTGTTTTCTGTAGAAGTTGACTGAGGATAATTTTCAAGACATACATCAAGAGTTTGTAGGTAAATTTCAAATAAAAATACTTCTAAATATTTTACCTATATATTTCCCTTTTTGTGTATTGATTCTACTTTAGGGGAAATGTGTGTATCACTATTTCATAAACACACATTGGCACCTATGAAAATTATATGATACATTGATATCTTAACAAAAAATATCATTTTCATCTAACACTCACAAGGATACTAGTAGAAGAGTCCCCGACCTAAACTATTTGTGATTATTACTCCAATAAAACTGTTGAAGTGGTACTATTTATATATATAGTTTTTATATTACTGTTTACCCTGATCTATGGTGTGGACCCTTATATATATACTGCTTTTTGGTAGGTGATTACGAAGTGTAGAAGATTAATTATCTACTTGATACCGAACCTCTTGTTTTAAAATATTTTATGTTATCTTATGTTTAGTTTTCCCTATATTCACTATTAGATACTTTTGGTTGACATTGATAGTTAATATTAGAATATGTTTATGTTAGAATTTTATTTAATTGATTGGTTTAAAATGTTAAAATAATATTCATTATTACACTAAAAAAGAACTAATCACTCTCTAAGAATTATATCAAATAACAAAAACATTTATAAACAAGATACTTTGATTAACTGGCCCATTTTGTATTTTATGTTTAGTAACATTTATATTATTTTATTCCTAATAATTTTTTATAGAAAATAAATTCACTCCCTATCAAGTTTCTTACTCTAACCAAAATTTTGATTCAAAGGATTGATTTATCATTATTCTATTATGTGGTATCAATGATTTAAATGTGAATAAATCTTTGCAACTGTTAATTGAGTTATCTTTTAGTGGTCTCAAAATTTCTCCCTGTTAAAAATTTCTAGTTCATTAAAATTTGTTTTGAAAGGATAAAAAATATGAAGGTGCTTCTATCAATAGACATCCCAATTTCAATGGAATAAATTATGCTAAGTGTAAAATAAAAAATATAATTTATTTAGAAAGAATGATTTCTGAAATATAGTATGCAATTATACATGACTATAATAATTATGATCCTATTATAAAAATATGGTATGAATCCACTAAGGAAGCTTATAATAATAACTGTAAAGATATGAATGCCTTATACATTTCTTTAGGTGATAATGAATTAAAAATTATATTATTCATTTAAAAAAACCATATAAGTTTGGGAAAATATTTATATTTCACATGAAGAATCCTCTAATGTTATATATACGAGGCTTAACACATAGACTATTAAATGAGATAATATTAAATTAAATCATGATGAACCTATTCCAGAAATGTATATATGGTTTAATAATATTGGGAATACAATGTTATAACTAGGAAATACAATCACTACAAAGGGAAAAATCAAGAGAATAATGAGATGTTTTTCAGAAAGATAGGGAGGAACCATAATATAAATTAGTGGATCTTATGACATTGATTTACAACCTGTAATGATGATTAAAGGTAAGATTATGATGTATGTGTAAGAACTGATGGACAACAGATAAGAATATGATGAACCTAAAGGAAATTCAAAGGCTATTAAAACCACCTCATCTAAAGAAAAAGGGAAAATTGTTGTTCATGTTGAATGTTCTGGTAATATAGATACATAAAGTTAAACTGATAATGAAATGGATAAAATCGCTTTGATATTTAAGAATGTTTATAGAAAGAATAAATTATTTAGAAATCCATGATACATAGCGATGTTTTATAATAAAGGTAACTGAAAAAACAATTGGAAGATAATTGATAATACTGATAATATAGTCTTCTATGAATGAAAAAAATGACATTTGATGTCTTTCTATCCAAAAATATTGTATAAGAACAATCATGATGACAATGAATGAAAGTAGAAGAAAGAAATGAGGGTTACCTCGAGTGCATCTATGGTTAACTCTAGTGAATCAAAATTATCTCATGATGAATAAGTTGATATATCCCGTATGAGTTTTATGACAAACACTTATGAGGTAACCCTATTATCACTTGCAAATGTTTTTATTATTTTGCAGACGAATCTGAATCGAACTATTCTAAAAATATGTCTCATGAAAAATGTTTATATAGATTAAAACTATTGAGTATAAATGTAATGAGTTTAAAGATAAATATAAATATCTCAAAAAATTTCATGCTCTTTCTTCTAATATGAAATATTAACGCACTATAGAAATGGATAAAAAATAATAAATTTTGAACAAATGATTTCAAATGAAAAATTAAAGAAGGATTTAGTGAAATTTACCAATTTTAATGACACCTTTGGTAAAATTTTTGGTTAATTGGTTTATCCTAAATATACTACATTAATAGGTTATCAGCCAAGTGAAAGTAATTTTAATTAATCTGTCTTTGTATTCAAATCCCAAAAATTAGGTTTTACGACCAGTTATAGATAATTTTCTTCAATATCCAACATTATAAATTCTTTTACTACTTCTAGATCTTCTGGACATAATAATATTTATTTTCCCAAAACCATAGTAATATTTTTTTGAAACCAATGAAGAAAATAATGGTTACTAAATTGTTAATTATTAATATTAATATACACATGAATTTATCTGTACCAAAATATTTTTTCCCTAAAATTTTTGTAGGAAAACAACATGATGAGTTCTTGTAAGACCTTATTGTACATAGAGAGTGGATGTTCATGAGAAATGAAATATAACTAATCATTATTCCATAACTTCATCATGATTGATGGTGGTAATTTCACCTTTTCTGGAAATGTATAATAGAAAAATAATTAGTCTTGGTCCAATAGGTAACATTGACATAGTATTAATTTATAAATATATTTATGTCAATGGTCTTGAGTACAATGTCAATAGGATTTCAAAATTATTTGATAATGAATTACATGTTATATTTTAATATTTTCTTGTAATTTTTTAAATTCAATGAATGATTTATTATTTAATTCTTTTAAAAATGAAACATTCTATGTTACATATCTGAATTCATTATTTTGACAAAATGATTCCTAATTATGTTTCATTCCTGAATATTATTTACCATGGAATAGAATACTATGCCATTATAACATTAACCCTTTTAGTAAGATGACTAGAAATGATTAGACAATGATATACCTAAACTAGAGTTTTGAAATGATAATGTCTGTAATCCTTGTTAAAATAGAAAACTAAAAAATTACAAACCAATGAATGAATTTTCGGCTTTTTACATCTTGAGTTATTTTAGATGGATTTTTTTGAACTTTTAAATATTTATATTTATATTGGATTAACTATGTCAATGTCCTATTTGATTAATTTTCTAGTTATAATTGGACATTATTTATATCTCACAAAAGTCTATCTTGTTGAAATTTTATTAAGTATGGTAGAAAATTTGAAAAAATTACTAGACATATCATAAAAAACATATAAAGTGATCATTTATGTGAGCTTGAAAATAAATAATTTGAATCATTTTTCTCTAAAAATGTCTATAGGTATAACTCCTCCGATCATAGTACACCCTAGCATAATGGAATTATAGAATAATGAAATATGAACAGTATAATAAATTGTTTGTACTACCCATAATGAATATAATCTACTAGATTATTATTTTTAGAATCTATTAATACATCTTGTTACATACTCGATATATGTTTAATTCTACTTATCCTAAATAATACCCCTATGAGCTATAAAATAATAGGAAAACTGTGGTTCATTCATAAAATGGTTTTTTAAAAGTATTTATTCTCTATATAGAAGATAATCATGACGCATTTTCTTCCAATAGTGATGAAGGGATCTTCCTAGGTTATTAAATATCATGTAAATATTATTAAATCTATTAAAATAATCGTTTGTGTGGAAGAATATGCGCATTAACATTTGAGGAAACAGATACATAGGGGTCCAAAAACTCCTCAGAGAACCTGGAGGAAAATATGTTGATTCTCGATATAAAAGCTAAATATTATTATTATTTTATTAAAGAAGATCCAAATTCCAATTTTGGAAACTCTCCAAATTTTGAAAATGAATCAAAACATGTAAATGAACCTGTAGTTATCATCCCTTAATTGTTTATGTGTTTTAGTTCCCTTAATACTAAAACTATATTTTTTAGTGGGATACATATTAAAATAAATGTAGAGTAGATCTTCTCTGAAAACCAGGATGAACAACACATCATTTCATCACACCATGAACCTCAAAACATAAATGACCGAATCAATGATGAATTCTATATGATGGATATGTAAGTAGTGTTCAATCAGTTTGAATGAAAAAAATCATGTAAACTTGTTAATAGACCCAAATACTCCATGAAAATAAGACCTAAGTTGTTGTTTAAAAACAATGTAGATGAATCTAATACTAATTTATGAAATAAAGAAAAACTAGTTCATAAGTTTATAGTTAGGAGGAAGGAATAAAATATGAAGAAAACTTGTCACATGTGGCTCGACTCGAAGCTATTAGAATATATCCAGCTTATGCAGAACATTATATTTTCAATATTTATCAAATCGATGTAAAAATGTGCCTTACAGAATGATTATATAGTTACTGATGTATTTTGAGAAAACATGGATTTTTTAAAACCCTCCTATTCAAAATAATTTTTTAAATTAACAAAATCAATATATTGATTATATCAGGATCACTGATCTTAGTATGATAGGCTCAACAATTTTTTATCTCTAAATGTTTTTCCAATGGTATAGATGATCCTACCCATTTCATGAAAATAATTAATTTTTTTTTAGATTTTAAAATATTTGTTGATGATATTATTTTTGGATATTAAGAAATGTAATGGGATTATTTTTCAAAAATTATACAAAATTAGTTTGAAATCCGTTGAATTGGTGATATAAATTATTTATTCGATTTCAAATCTTTTAAAATAAAAAAGATATTATTTACTATAAATGTAAATATAATTATAAACATACAAATTTATTTAATAGGGATAACACCAAAAGTAGCGATACTCATATGAGTATAAATTTCAATTTGGTTCTTGATGAAGACAACAAATTATTGGATCAAACCTATTATAGATGTATGATTGGAAGTCTTCTCTACATGACATATAGAAGACCAGATAATTTTTTTAGTATGTCTATTTTTCCTCATATACAAGAAAATACTAAAGGGTCACATCCTATCACTATTAAAATAATTTAAGAATACCCCGAATACACTACGTACATAGTTATGTTCTATCCTAAAGGAAATTTATTTGAATTAGTTAGATTTTCTGATGAGGATGTGGGTGGTTTAATGTTCAGTAGATAATGATCATCTAGATCATGTCACTATTTAAGAAATTATATATTTTCATGGGGTTGAATGAAAAAAAATTATGTTTGATTATCTACTTATGAAGAATAATACAATGTTATTAGTATGTTTTGTTCCCAAAATTGGCCGATGAAACACACCATACTAGACTATGGATATCAATTTAGAAATGTCCCGATAAAAATTGATAACGCAAGTTCAATTAACATTTAAAAAAATCCAATTTTTCAATCATGGAAAAATCATATTTATGCAAGACAAAATTTTTTTATAGATAATAATAAAAAAGGTGATATGACCCATATATTAATTAGCACTATGCATTCACTTTCTTCTATTTTTACTAAGCCTTTATATTATGAGGTAATTACCTATGTCAGATAAGAGTTGGGGATGATCCATTTTTTATGAAAAACAGTAGAGTGAATAATCCGTTGGTGTCTCACCATTAATGACCAAACATTGATGACTCAACCATGATTTATCAATATATATGACTCACTAGTGATGGATAACCCCTGACGTCTCATTATTGATGACTTACAATTGATGTATCACCATTAATATATGATAATTGAATACTCAAAATTGATGACTCGCTATTGATGAATCACTATTGATGACTCACAGTTAATAATTAACTGAATAAATATCACCAGTATAACTCACTGTTGTGACGTACGATTAATCTTTACTCTGTTATTTTTTATGGATAGAAATTAATCTCATTGTTTTAAGTTTTTTTATTCATTCCATATTTTAAATTTAGGATTTTTAAATCCATAAATGATAAATATTGAACCGACACAAAATCATTTATCACTCACTCACTCTTCCTAAACTAAACCATTCTCTATTGTACCTCAAATGCCTTCCTACTACAACATAAACATTAAAACGCTTCACAATGTCTTGAGTGAAGCACGTCTCTTTGACATCTATCGAGGAGCATCATCCTTTGAAACTTAAAAAGGGTGAATCAAGTTCTCTTAATCCCAATCCTATCAACCCATATCATTACAACATAATATTAGTTATAGAAAAATTAGTGCATATAGATTGGATGTTATCATGTAACTCACTTTTATTGAATGTTTTCTATGATAAAAGTTGGTTAGAGTGGTTCCCCAAAAACACTCTACCTCTGTATCCAAAAAGATAGTGCATGAATTATATATATATGATGATATTATTCATGAGGGAATTGAATTATTTTGGATAATGTCAAAAATATGTTGTCAATGGATTCTTTTTTCAATTATTTATTAGGATGAATGCCCAATGGTACCATATAAATGAATTTTTTATTATTACCAATGCTATCCTTGAAAGAAAAGAGGTGTTTTAAATTATCAAACATCCCTAACAATGTACAAAAGTGATTGAATTGCATGAATACCTATAGAAACATAGCTATATGGTTAATTCATGTTTTTTTATTAATCATTATCCAGCATAATCATTGTCCTAGGAAAGTGTATTTTTCCTTATTTATGTATCATGATTTTTAGTTATTGTATATAAGTAATGTGAGGCCCAATATTAATTTGTGAATATTTTTCATGGTGCACATGGGTGATATGATAAATCATCAATATAAGTCATATTTCAGGTTTTATTCAATGATTATTCGACAATGATCAAAGATATATGTTCTGGGAAAGAAGGAGAATAAATTGTTATGTACTATGATGGTTTTTGTATCACCAAATATATATGAGAAAGAATTATGATTTGATGGAATCCATGTATGAATCCACGGTATGAGGATAATTAAAAACAATAGGAATATTCCATTCCTATTCAACATAATTCCATACCAAATTATATGGTTTAACCTTTTCTAGGACCAAATGAAGTGGATATGTATTCTGATGGGGAAGAATAAGTGATTAAGCACAGAAACAAATATGATCTCTTATTGATGATAGGAGGCATCCTATTATTTCTGAATTCCCTACATGAATATTTTTGGGATATCCTAGTCCTTCAAATAGGCTTACAAATAAATTATATCTCTTAAGATAATCTAATGAAGAGATAGATTACTCTAAATATGTTGATCATGTTGGTAAATGATAATGTTAAGAGGGAGAAAATAGTTGCGGTGAATATGAAGAGAATGAGCATGATAAAATGATGAATGATAGAATATGAGAATGAAGATGTTGGAGTATAATATAATGAAAAAGAATAAAATGATGAGGAAGAATAAGAGTCTGATGTAGATGGTGGTTGAAATGAAGATACAAAATATGAATAAGGATAATGTGGAATAATTAGTGATGTACCTGATGGTGAAGCTAACCCTCCTGTAAAGGATCAATGTCTTACTATAAAAGCTAAAATTATATCTAAAATTGTATTTGTGTAAAATGAACCAGTGAGGGAATCGAAAAAGAAACTTGAGATAATGATAACTGAAGAAGAAGCTCCAGTTTCTCCAGCAAAAGAACATTTTTTACCAGGATAAAACCACAAGTTAAAAGGGATGGATCGGTTTAGAGGGATAAATAGTCTCAAATAGTTAAATTTGATACTCTCACTCCTTATGATTTAAAAGATGAGGAATGGTAAAAATACAATAGATATGTCACTCATGGTTTACACTATCCAAATTCAGATTATGAGGAATCCAATCATACTAGATTAACACTAGAATAAGTTGATCATTCCCAAAGAGTTCCATTTGGAAAGGAATCTATAAAATTAACATACTCTAGTAGTTTCTCCTACTCCAGCTCTTCTTTTTAATCCTTTAGTTTCATTTATTCTTATAGAATATATGACCAAGCATACCATCAATGTATTTAAAACGTATTTGTGTTTTTTTTCTAGAGGTATCCTCCAACATCAAACAACACTAGTGTCTCATTTTAGTGAAACAAATGCTTCCTTTATTATAGAGTGACTTCTATAATAGATTACACAATAAATAGTGTCAGAAAATTAAGAAGTGAGAATGTAATTAAATATGTTAAGTGATGTGTTAGATGTACTGACTCATATTGTAAAGGGAATTTCATTTGAGTATGTAACTTATTTGTAAAAAGTTACAATTATTCTTGAGGATACATCTTCTGAGGATGATACTACTCCTCATCAAAATAATATTCGGTCTATTTTTTTGTTTAGTAGTGAATGATTATGTAATTGAATCCTCAACCTTAACTACTTCTTTAATCCTGACTCTTGATATTGTGATAATCAGATTAGTGATAACATATAAGTAATAAACTAGGATTGGTAGCACTGATCAAGAGAGCCTATGAAAAATTAGACATAATAGTGATCATATATATGACATGTTATAATATTATATAAAATCGGATATCACTCCCCATGACAAAATCAAAAAGAATGTATATTTATACTTAGAAAGGATTTATACCAAACATCGCATGGATAGTCACCCATCCACACTAGTCCGCTTTATGAATATCTATGGTTGTGGTGTGATTTCAATATGGACGCCAACCATATGGATAAGTCACCCATCCACACTAGTCCCACTAATGAATTCATTTTTGGTCCCTTTAATTTTATTTTTTTTAAACCAACTTTTCGTTTATAAAATAGTGATTTCAAATAGTCGATGGATTCTTTTCCTAAAAGAAAAATGTTTTCATCCAAACTATTTATGAAATGTATTTTAAATTTTTTTTCAAATATAGATGAAATATTGTAGAAATGGTTGTAAAAATGGTTTATTTCGACAATATGAAGTTAAAATATTGTGTGAGATATTTATAATTTTTAAAGTTGGGATATTTTAAAATAATATTTACTTTTAATGGAAAAATGTTCATATTTCATGATTGAATTCAAGAAATGAAGTGGGATATTTTTTTTTGAAATTTCATTTTAAAACGCTTCCTAGTGAGATATTTTATAAAATATGGAAATGTGATATTTTATGGTCAATTTATTTTTTATCATTGTGATTTAATTATGCTGTATTCATAATGATGAGAGGGATTTTTTGATTTTATTTTCTGTTGTTTGGTGATTTCCCCCACCAATGGATTAATTAATATTGTTGGTGCAACTATTAGTAGTCCATCATTATTGGACCCTATAATTATGTCCAATATACTTTCTCCATTAATATTAGAAGTTTTACCACCATCTCTTTGATGGTAAAAAATATCATTCTAGAATATGAATGGTGGAAACAAAAATTCAAAAAGATCATTTTTTGTTTTTGGTTTATCGAGTATCAAAAATCAAGGTTTACTACATTTATGATTGAAGGTATGAATTGGATGTGGTGGAAGTCAATCAATCATACAATGCTTTTGGAAAACCACTCTTATGTATTCATTATGGCCTCATCAATCTGATTTAACTTATATGAGTCTTTGAAGGTGGTTAAGGATATAGGGATGTTTCTCCTTCCTCTAGTTGATAGACTAGGGATAAAATTTCTATCCTTTTTTTGATCTCGTTCCATATATCATGGATATGTGTAAGGATAATTTTATGAAATCATAACATTTTGAGAACATTATAATTCCTAATCATAAAATGAGGGTGTTGGCATTTACTCAATAATCCATGGATGATTTGTTTTGGAAATCATTTTTGGATGAGTCGATATTAATTTGGGTTCATGGGGAAGAAAATAATCCTTTATTCACTATAATTACTGACATGAAATCTATTAATTTGATGGGAATGATGGATAATGTTAATTATATTGACTTTTGAATTATGAAACCATCTAATTTTTCATAATCTTCATGTAGTTATAGGACCCCAGGGTGTCACCAATGTAGTAACCATGGTCAAAATAACCTATCTTTTCCTAAACCTACATGACCCTCCATACCTATGTATGCTAGGGTAAATTATATATGATTTTCTTATATGTTTATAGGAAGAGACATGGTTCATTTCCTACCCTTACAAGAGCCCCCATACCATTTATAAGAGTATATTGTTGTTATAGGATTAGATAATTGTATATTTTGTTATAAATGTTTTCATTTTTGGGTGGTGTTTGTTGATATCATCATTGGTATGGGGATGCATAATGAAAATGTGTATGTTTTTGGGAATTAGGTAATTAATATATGTTACTTTTTATAAATTATTGAGTATTGTTTTTTATTGATGTTGGCATTCTTTTTCCCAGACATCATTTCCTTTGGTTTTTTGGTTTTCATTAGGGTTTGAGACATATTCATCCATTGTAAATAATATTTGGTTTGGAGTCAAATAATGTTGGAAGGACACCATAATATGAGCTCAAAATGAACCCAAATCTCATGTGTTATTAGTGGGACACCTTCTTGTTTCCACCCAACCCGACCTCGATCATAGATGTGTTATGGATTATATATATTTTTGTGACGGATGCCCATGGAGATCCTAAACATACTACAATGGTTTTTTGTAGAGGTGTTAATGTTATAGTTGTTATGTTTTATTATTGGGTTGAGTTAGGAAAGAGTGAGCATCCTCTTCATAATCCCTTAATTATTTGTTTGACTTCATTGGTCTTGTGATATGTCTTACATGGATTTTTGGCTTCATTAAGGATTCTATCATTCTTTCATTAAAATGTTTTTATTTATTGGAAATTAATAAAATCATGTGTATGTGATTGTTTATTCTATTCCTAAGGTGTTTCCTAGAGTCATAGTTCTTTATTGAGTTAGACTTGATTAATCATGTTTTTTGCGGATTTGTAGGGGTAGAAAGTATCATGGTGGGGAGAATTTTCACACTTTGACCTGACACTATTCTATTTATTTAATAATTATTTTTTTTTTGTTTTTATTTCAAATTGTAATCATGATGTCTCCCTATAAATATGGAGTTTATGGTTTGTAGATAATGTTTTATTATTTTTAAAACCATATAATAATCATAATAAACATGTAACACCCCATGATTCCACTATACATTTCTTGTTGAATAAAAAATTTGATTAATTGTACACAACCTCGAGTTATAACATAACACAACCAATCAATCTAGCCGTTATAAATATTGATACCCAATATTTGAAAATTTATAAATTTTATTTTTCAAAATGGACTTCATTTTTGGATTTGTAATATCAAAAATATCTTAAGGTGAATTTTTTGTATTATTCTAAAAAAAATTAATTTTTCATGAATATTGAAAAACATCATGTTATTGTTTAAAACTGACTTATTATTTAAATAATAAGTTATTTAATTTAAATTTATTTTAGGTAAAATAGATATATAATACCTATATATGTTTAATTTATTTCATTGGAGTCAATTTATTATAATATTAGATATATAAAATTTTATTGATCTTTTTACGTCTTTTACCCACATTCAAGGCTTATTTGAAAATTTGCATAAAACATAAATTTACTGATTTTGTGAATTGAATTTAAAAAATCCTTGAGACACAGATGAAATCATTAAGTAAAACATGGCTCATAAGATTAAAATAATTTTTCATGAATAATAACTTTTGACTATTAGTTACCACATTTATAAATTAAAAGGGTAATTAAAGGTAAATAATAGTATTATAATTACCCTAAAACATGTCCTAATTCTATTGGATACATTTGCATAGATCATAAACATATTTAGAAATAATATATGATCATTTTGATACAGTTTAATGATATTAGGACATTTACTATTATTTTCTTCAAATAAGAATTAAAAGTGATAAATTCAATGTTTAATTACTAAACCATTTAAAATATATGGTTATACAAAAGATAAATTTGAATATAAATTTCATTACAATATTAAAAACATTTCATATATAGGGGTATATTATTTATAATTTTTAGACATTAAATACTTATATTTATTTATGACATGATGATGAGTTAGTAATTACCTTATTAATGAATTCTTAATATAATTGATTTTATAAATATCAAAATAAATGTAAGTTGTGACATATGATGAATTATACTAATTTTATAGGATATTATAACATTTTAGTGTTGATAAAATAAACATATTTTTATGTCTTAATGTTTTTATGACTTTCACAAAAACCAAATATTAAATAGTTTCAAAATTGACATAAATGTGTTTTTAAAACCATTACTATATTATTAATTGAAATAGTTTTACTAAAATCTATGGTTCAGACAATGGACATAGATAATGTTTTATATATCAATAATGAACCAAATTAGGTTCTCTTGGATTTTTATTGTATGTTTCATAACAATTTATAATAATAATACAAGCATACATCGTAAAAGTTAAACTATTTAATTAAGAGTTATATCTAAAATATAAGGATAATATGGATCTCTAAACCTATCTAAAACATATTTTTTGAGAGGTTTTCGACCCATCCCCTCCATAGAATAAAAATTAATCAATTTGGATCCATTATAAATCAAATATGATTGTATAATAAAATAATATTTCATGTTTTTTCTAATATGTCCCTCTCCTCTCTTATAAAAAGGTATTTTCCATTCTCTCCAAATCACACCCCCAAGAAATTTTTCTCAGACAATACCTACACCAATGTCATCATAACTAACCCCAATTTGACCTAAAGGCATCACCTTGATTAGGAAGTCATTCTATGGATCCCGTATGATCAAATAAAATGGAAACACCGGAAGAAGAGCTAATAATCTCACCACCTCTTCAATGTTCATTTCTTCTTCCCCTATCTCTTTATTTGTTTTTTAAAAACCAAAAAAATATCTCCAGTACCATATACATATAATTATTTAATTATAAACCGGGTACAACTATATTCAATATTCTATCAATCCTATTAATGACATGTCACCATACGTGCGTACATACGACTTACCATCTCCACGTCGTGGTGTAGTTTTTTATTCAAACACTTCATTATTTGGATGTGTATAATAATGAATATAAATGATGAAAATAATAAATATAACATGTTAATAATTATTTATATATGATATAAAATCCAATTACATAGTATTTCACCATCAATAGAATGATATTGTTGCTCGTGTGTATGTTCTGATTATCGTCTCTACGAACGTGATGAAATTAATTCCCCATCAAGACCATTCAAGAATAATTTTCATTTTATGACTAAAAATATTTTTTAAGAACATAATTTCATTCTGGATATGATTCATATTCATCCTATCCATAACAAACATTACCTCCATAACCAAGCATATAATGGAAAACGAACCAGTTAACACCAAAAACTATGAAACTACTCAAATGTTATTAACAAAGAAATATTACAAGACACTATATGATATTATATTTATGTATGGGGTTATTATATATTTTTATAATTTTTTAACTATTATAAAAGTGGTTTGCGTACCCTCAATCAATGAAAAGTAAAATGTAAGCTTTAATTTTACAATCTCTTTTATCTGAGGTTGTTATTATGTAAGTATCTACTGGGACCTCTTTATCATCCACATCTGTGTTTCTTAATTTTTTTAACTAATTACTAGAATATAGATGAAATTTATTTATACCCTTATTTGAATTTTATAAAATAGTTTTAAAGGAATCTTTCTGTCATTTTCCAAACAAGGTACTTTATTACCTTTTCATCAAATTAATGTAACAATGTTTTTTTAACTTATACAGTGGGTGTAGATATTTTCCGCCATTATAACACCTTTGTAGATTCCATTAAAATATTATAATAATATTTTCACAATAATTTTTTTTATATTTACGTTACTTTTGATGGATTTCAATATAGAAAGAGACATTCCTATGAAATTGTTTTAATTTTATCTATGTCACCGTCCTTGGTTGGATTTTATACATGTTTGATGTTGATTTAAAATGATACATTGTTCTATAATTTATTGAAGGTTTTTTGATGTGTTTGACATTGGATGTTTTATTTTTATACCATCAATGGTTTATGGTTGAATTATTAACATTCAATATGCTAGTTTTAATATGAATGTTTATGTAAGGTTTCATCCTTTTCATATGAGGAATACATTTGACTTAGTAAGTGATGAGTTGAGCCAGCTATATCTTGTCGATGCATCGGTAGGTCTAATGATACAAACTAGTGTCTTGGCACAAGGCCTTGCCAAAATATTATTTTTAGTCTTGGAAGGAGGCCTTGACTATGTGGTTATGATGCCCGACATTATGCATTCCATCATTATGATAGTAGCTGTTGATATTACATGTGATTATTCGACTAGTAGAATATCCAAGTGAATAACTAAATGATATTATCTGATTTATCCTTTTAATATTATGTTGATTCTTACGTTTAAAATCCTTGTGTTTTAGTCTTCAAAATTGAAATAAATATTTATGCTTCTTTGTGAAATGTATAGGCTATATTTTTATCCTTACTGAGCACGTGAGATATCCCCTTTCTAGTTTTTTTTCCCAAAATGAAAAAAATTATATTAAGAATAAACAGTAGGGATATTATAAGTGGCATGACTTTGTTAAAAAGAGATATAATGTTGTTGTTTTTCATTTAATAATTTAATGTAAAACTTATGTTTGTATCTAGAACTTCGAAGGCTACTTTACTCATCGGTCTCTCCGGATATTATATCTTGGGATCATGCCAATGTTATGTAACAATGCATTGACTATAGGTAACAAGGGGTCAGTGCATTATAATTGGTATCATAGAATTTTTTGTACAAAATGTGGAAAATAAATATATAAAAACATTGATTAGAGTACATTACCATATGATATACTTTGGGGGTTATTATTAAAGAACATTCAAGAATTTTGTTAACGTAGAGATTTTGTGTATTTTCCAACCAATAAGTAACTGTCTGATTACGAGTTGGTATAGGCTGCTATGGCATAGATTAACATAGGATTGAAAACTCCAAAAAAGAGTTTCCGACATGTCCAGGGGTAACCTGGTACACGACAACAAGCCTTGCTACACTGTTGGTTATGACACACTCAGGGGATATGATGTGGATAAATAAATTTTTTATTACAAACCATTACGAAGGATTTATGAGTAAATACATTATTATAGAAAACATTTTTTTTGATTATGGATTATCTCCATAAACTATTCAATTTATGTAAAGTTTTTTACAAGTTTGGAGTTATTTATTGCAATTCATGAACTAATATAGAGTATGACATTGTTTAGAAATGTATCCTAGTTGAAGGAATGGAATCCATATCAAGGCACATAATCCACGTAGAGATTTCCATCCAACTCAACATAATTAATGTGGAGCTTGTGATTTAACTGGTGTTGATATATTTATCACCATACTAGGATAACTCACTCAGGTTATGAATAATAACCTTACTCGTTTGGAGAACCCTAATCCACTAAATGGAGGATCAATGATAGTCAGATTCATGAGGAAACAACCACCCACATTCAATGAGACTACATATCCAATTGTAGCTATGAAAATGATAAGTTCTATAGAGGAAATATTTAATTCTTTGCGTAGTAGAAAAAAGAGAAAAGTTGTCATCACAGTTTATCATCGCACGAGACATGCATATCATTGGTGGTCATTAATTCAAAACACAAATGAGGATGCAGAAGTTTCAAATATGGAATAAAAGGAGATTAAAGATATATTATTAGAAAAAAAATCCCTCATGACTGTAGAGTTGATATTGAAATGCAATTTCTGAGTCTGAGACAAAAAGAGAATGATAATGTCACAAAGTATTAGGATAACATTAAAATGTTAGAAATGCATGTAACAAATTATATACGTAACCCAAGGAGTATGATTGACCAATTTTCAATGGGTTATTACCATTTATCTGTTGAGAATTAGTCTTATAATTCTTCTTATTGTAAAAATATATTGTGTCAAGTGATGTCAATACAGAATCAAAATTGCATATGTCTCATGACAATAATGAAAAGTAAAAGAAGAAGAGATATGTTGAACACTCTGGAAATAAAAATAAGGAGAAGAAGGGAAATGTATAACTTCTAAGTTGTAGTAAATGTGGGAAAACACCCTAGTACATGCCAGAAGGGAATGGGAGTCAGTTACAAGTGTGGTGAAAAAGGGCACCAAGATCATGATTTCAATGGAATGAAATAGGTTTTAAAATTAGAATGATGCAATTGTATAGAAATGGGAAATTTTGAAAATTAATTTCCTAGCAACTAAGAAAAATTACCTCCGAAATGTCCAAGGGAGAAAGTCTAAGATTATGAGATCACTACTACTGAGGTTGAAGCTCCGAATGATGTGGTGGAAGGTAAATTAATGGTTTCCTAAAATTTAGCCAATGCTTTATTTGAATCTGGATCATCTAATTGATTCATATAATCCAAGTTTGATATTGAAATTAGATATTTCCAATTTGATTTTTCAAGGATGTTGTCAGTTAAAACTCTTAAGAGAATTATCATTGCAACAATTTTTTGTGAATCAGTCCCCATTAGGCCATATAACTATTCTTTTTCTACTGATATCATCTTAATACCCTTGAATTAATTTGATATAATCCTCAGTATGGATTGGATTTCAATCTATGAGGCAAAAATTTATTATATGAAGAAGGAGGTTACAATTTTCGATGATTATAAAAAATACCTTATCATTAGAGAATAAATGTCACCACATGATACTTATAAAGATCCTCCCCCAATAGATGTACTATATTCAATTATTGGGGAGGAAGAGAATTAAAAAACTATGTGTGAGGAAAATAATTCTCCAATATAGGACATACCTATTGTTCAAAAAACATTTTGATGTTTTTCTAGAGGATTTACCTGGACATCCCCCAGAATGAGAAATTATGTTTTCCATTGATTTAATTCTTGGTTCAAAGCCCATATCAAAGTCCCCATATAGAATTGACACTATGGAATTAGGTTAAATAAATAAATGACTAGAGGAATAAAGAAATTAAGGATTTACACACCCTATTGGTTCTCAATGGTGATACCCTATTCATTTTATTAATAAGAATGATGAATCTATGAGGTTGTTCAAAGAATACAAGGATATCAATGCTATACAAAAAACGAACAAGTATTCCCTACCTCACATTGATGATTTATTCAGTCAGTTTTAGGATGCTCAAAATTTCTCAAAGATTGAAATCCGATCTGGATATCAACAGTAGTCTGTGAAGAAGGATGACAATCAGAAGATAGCATTTTGTACTAGGTATGGGAATAAAAAGTTTATAGTAATGCCTTTTGGACTGACTAATGCACCCTCTGTTTTTATAGATCAAATGAGTAGAGTTTTCAATGAATATATTGATGATTATTTGTGCTATTTATTAATGATATCTTGGTTTACTACAAAATATTTGACGATCATGAAAATGAAATGCACACTAAACTAAAGACTCATAGAATAAATGAATTATTTTGGAATTTTATCATGTGTTAATTTTGGATTCATGAGATATATTTTTTAGGACATATTGTCTCTAAGGATGGAATCATTGTGGATCCTTATATGAAAAGAGAAATACAAGAATGGAATGAACTTATAAGTATAATAGAGTTACATTGTTTTATTGGTTTAGCGGGTTATTATCGGCATTTAGTCAATGATTATGTTCGATTCGCTAACCCATTAACCATGAACACACGTAAAGGTGTTAAATTTGTTTGGACCAAAGAGTGTGAAGAATGTTTTCATGATCTGTATAGAAGATTATTCAATGCTATTATATTGACCCTACCATCCTGGAATGATGGGTTTGTTATTTTTAGTGATGCTTCAAATAAAGTACTTCGTTGTGTACTTATATAGAATGATATGGTTATTTCCTATTCATCAGGACAGCTAAAAATTCATCTACAAAACTATCCTACTCACGGTGTTGAGATAGAAGCTATAACATTTTCCTTGATGATATAGAGACACTGTTTATATTGTAAAAAATGTGATATATACACCGATCACGAGAGTTTTAAGTATATTTTATCACAAAATTAACTTAGCATAAGGAAAAGATGATGGATTGAACTACTCAAATATTATGATTGCATTATACACTACCACCAGGGAAGGAAAATAAGTTGGAAGATGATTTGATCATAAAGGGTCATGGAGTTTTGAATAATATGAGAGTGGAAAGGGATCTTTTGTTCTTGAATCTAGTAATGAGAATAATCATTGACGGTGAATCATAAATACATTTTCATATGGTTTATAATCTATATTTACTAGAAACGATAAAAAGTATTATGACTACTGATTAGGAATTTCAAAAGAAAATTAGTGATGTGAATGATGTGAGAATGATTTAATTTGTATATGAAGATGAGATTTTGGTACATGGGAAGAGAAATTGTGTTCCTGACATACATAATCTAAAAACGAAATTGTTAGATGATTATCATAGCTCCAATTTCTCTATACAACCTAGTAGCACTAAGATGTATAGAGATTTTAATGTTCATTTTTGTTGGGACAACATGAATAGGGATATTTTTTATTATGTGTCAAGATGTATGGTTTTTCAAAAAGTGAAGGCTTGAAGATAACATCCTAGAGGAGTCATGCAACCTCTTACCATAAATAAGTGGAAATGGGATGATATTACAATGGACTTTTTATGGGTCTACCAACGAAACCAAAAAGTAATGATGCAATATGCATCATGGTTTATCGTCTTATCGAGTCTGTACATTTTTATTATATAAGAGAATATTTTCCAATTGAAAATTTTGTATGAAAATATATTAATAAATTTTTATGACTTCTTGGATTACACCTATTGATTGTTTCGGATCGTGATCCCCATTTTCTTCTAGATTCTGGAAAAGCCTTCAAAAGGACATGGATACTGAACTTTGTTTGAGCACAACCTACCACCCTCAAACTGATGGACCATCAGATCTGACTACTAAAACCTTATAAGACATGTTGAGATATTCAAAAAATAATTACTAGAACACAAACATTACTTATGTACCAAATCATATAAATGAAAATGAATCAGTTAACACATGAAACAATAATACTACAAAAATATTATTAAAAAATATATATTAGAGGATCATATATGATATCATATTTATGTATGTGGTTATTTTATTCTTAAATAGAAATGATTTAACCATTTTAAAAAATTTCAACAAAACCTTGACTAAATAAAACTAAATGGTATGTGTTAATTTTACAATCTCTTTATTATCTGAGTTTGTTTCTAAGTAAGTAGCTGTTGGGAGTTTCATTATCATCCACATATGTATTTCATAAAAAATATATTTAAAAACATTTTTACGATTTCTTAGACTGTGAGTTAAAGTAATTTAATCCTTTTTTTGAATTTTAATTAAAATATTTTAAAATAATCTTATTGTCATTTTCAAAATTATGTTCTTTATAAACTTTTCAACAAATTAAGGAAAGAATGTTTTTTTAACTTATACGGTGAGTGAGACAATTTTATTCTATTATAATAGCTCTGAAAATTCGATTATAATATTATAATAATAATTTCAAAATAATTCTTTTCTTTAAATTTACATTATTTCAATTTAGAAATTTATATTTCACGCAAATTTTTTTTGGACTGATTTGATCTATGTTAACATCCCTTTTTGGATTTTTTGCATGATTGGTGTTGATTTATTATGATACAATCTTCCATACTGTATTTAAGGTTTTATGATATGTTTGACTATGGATGTGATATTTTTATACCATTCAATGTTTATGGTCAATTTATGAACATTTTTTATGCTCGTTTAATACAAGTGTTTCTGTTTTGTTTCAACCTTTTTATACAAGGAATGAATTAGACATAGTAAGTGATGGGCAGGGACGACTATAGACCATCGATGCATCGATATGTCTCATGAGAAAAATTAGTTTCTTGGAATAAGGCCTTGTCAATATTTCAATTTTTAGTCCTTATAGGAGTCCTTGAATATGTGGTTATGATGTCTGGAATTATTCATCCCATCATTATAAGAATAGAAATTGATATTACAAGTGACTATTCAACAACTATAATATCCCTGTCAATAAGTTAATTACATTATTTGATTTATCAGTGATATATTATACTGAATTTCATTTTTAAAAGTCTTGTAATTTAGTCTAATACATTTCCTTAAATGTTTATGCTTATATATGATAGTTTCTACTATAGGGTTATCCTTACAAAGAATCTGAGATCACCCCTTTCTTATGTTTTATTTTTCCTAGGATGTGATGATGTATTTTATTACTGACCTATAGCGATATGCTAAATAATATAAGTGTTTTTAATGGATACACAATGTTTCTATCTCATTTCTTAATGTAATGGAAAACTTATTTATGTATCTAGTACTTCCATGGATACTAAACTAATCTATCATTATGGGCTTGATCTCTTGTTATCATGCCCATGATATGTATTAATGCTCTGACTCTAGGTAAATGGGGTTGAGGAATTATAGTTAGTATTAAAGAAATTGTATTAGAAACCTATCAAATTACATTTTGAATAAACTATGATTATAAAACATTACCCTATGATAGACATTGATGATTCGTATAGAACAAAAAAATAGTTGTAATATAAATATTATGTGGGATTTCTAGGAAATACATCCCTTTTTTTATACTACATGTGGACGTTGTTCTGGAACAAATGTACCTAGGAGTGAAAACTCTGGTAAAGAGTTTCAGGCTTGACATGAGGCATCCTGGTACATGAAAAAGGGACTAAATGTGAACCTATTTTGTCATTCCTGGGTGATATGCTTAAGATAACTCACATTTTATTTTAAAAATCATTATAATGGATTTATGAGTAAACACTTCCCTAAAGAATGAATTTATGATTTTGGATTATGTGCATAAACTGTTCATTTTATGATATGCATTTTATAAGTTTGGAATTATATATTGTGATTCATAAACTAACATAGTGTGTTCCATTGTTTAGAAATGGATCCTACTAGATGAAATAGAAATAGTATTATCTCATGTAATCCATGTTGGTATTTCTCTCATACTCAAGGTAATTGTATTTGAACTTGTGATGAAACTAGTGTTGACCAACTTATAACCATATTGAGACAAGTAACTTTGGTTATGAATAATATCCATACCAATAAGAAGTATCATAATCCACAATGTAGAGGATCAATGTTTTCCAAATTCATGTGGAATCATCCACCGTCATTCAGTGGGAATACAAATCATTTAGTAGCTATGAAATGGATAAGTTACTTAGATAAAATATATCATGCTTTGGGGTGTAATGAAGGTGAAAAATTTGTCATGGATTTTTATCACCTCTCAAGAGATTCATATCAATTGTATTCATTAATAAAAATCAAAAAGGGGGTTGAAAAAGTATCAAATATGAAATAGAGGTAATTTAAAGGGATTTGTGTGTAAAAAATCATTGAACAAGACCATTGAGTAGATATGTAAGAAAATTTCTAAGTCTGAGGAAAAACAAGGATGATAATGTTTCAAAGTATATGGATAACATTACAAGGTTAGCAAGGCATGTTGCAGATTACATATATAACCAATGAAGTAATATTTATTAATTCTTTGATGTATTAAAACCATTTCTTTATTGCGCATTATCCTCAAAAATCCCTCTCATCATACAATGATATAGTCTCATGTGATATCTAGAATGAAAAATAATTATCTATGTCTTATGAATTTAATGTGAAGCAAGGGACGAAGAAATATACTCAACACATAGGAAATGGAAATAGGGGGATGAAGGGAAAAGATGAATTTCCATCCTATAGTAATTGTGGGAAGAATCATCCTAGAACATGTGTAAAAGGGATGACAGTTTGTTACAAGTGTGATGAAAAGGTCCACCAAACTTGTGATTGCAAGGGGAAGAAAGTGTATGCTAATGTTTAATGGTAAAATTGTAATAAAATGGGGAATTATGAAAATTAATATCTTAAGGGTCAATGATAAATACCTCAGGAATGGCCAAGGTAGAAAGGCTAATCTTATGCGATCACAACTTCATAGGTTGAAGTTCTGAATGATGTGGTGGTAGGTACATTAATCATTTTATCAAAATTATCCCATGATTTATTTAATTCCAGATCATAAAATTCATTCATATCTTCCTAGTTTGAAAATAAAATTAGATATGTCCATCTTGACATGTTAAGGGAGTTGTCAGTAAAAACTCTAAATTGAAGCATCATTGCAACAATGTTTTGTCAATCAGTTACCATTATGGAATAGAAATGTGATTTATATACTCATCTTATTTTTATACCCTTGATTTGATTTTATATAATCCTCAGTATGGATTCACTTTTAGACCATGATGAAAAAATTTATTATATCAATAAAGAAGTTACATTTTTTGATGATGATAAGGAATCCCTTATTAATAGAGAATTAACATCACCATCTCATTCTAATATAGATCCACCACTAATAGTTATAATGAATTCAATTATTGTTTAGGAAGAGAGAGAAATTACTCTTGGTGAGTAATGGAATGTTTAAATAGGTTATGTATATATTGATAAAGAATATTTTGTTGTGATTCCAGAAGATTTAAATGGACATACTCCAGAATAATACATTGAGTTTTCCATTGATTTAATTCCTTGTTCATGGCCCATATCGAATACCCCATATAGAATTGCCACTATGGAATTAGTGGAAATGATGAATAAACTAGAGGAATTATGTAATATAGGTTTATTAAACCTAATGTTAATCTATAGGGAGCCCATGTTCTTTTTATTAAGAATGAAAATGGATCTATGTTGTAGTTCATTGACTACAGGGATATCGATGCTATAATAATAAATAACAAGTATCCCCTACCACGTATTGATGATTTATTTGATAAGCTTTAGGGAGATCAATGTTTTAAAATGATTGTCCTATGATCTGGATACTATCCGTTGTGTGGGATGAATGAAGTAATTCCAAAGACATCATTTCGAACCTGTTATGGGCATTATGAGTTTAAAGTAATGCCTATTGGAATTACTGATGAACCCTCTGTTTTCATGGATCTAGTGAATAGTGTTTTCAAGGAATATCATTACAAATTTGTTGTTCTATTTATTGATGAAATATTTGTTTACTACAAATTCTATGAATATCATGAAAATCACTCTTAAACTATTCTAAAATCTCTTAGATGAAATGAATTATATGCAAAATTTAGAAAGTGTGAATTCTGGTTTCAAGATATTTCCTTTAATGGCCATATTTTCTTTAAGGATGGAATCTCATTTGATCCTTCAAAGACATGGAAAATACATGAATGGACAACACGTACAATTATAACTGAGGTACACCATTTAATTGGTTTAGCAGGTTACTATCAACATTTTATCCATAATTTTGCCCATTTGTCTCACCAATTAACAAATCTCACACATAAGGGGGTTATGTTTTTGAGGAATAAAGTGTGTCATGAATTTTTTAATGAATTGAAGAGAATATAAGTCAATGCTCTAATAATGAATATACGATTGGGGAATGATGAATTTGTTATTTATATTGATGCTTATAAAAAGACTTTTTTTGTGTCCTTATACATAATTCTATGTTATTTCCTATACACCATGGTATCATATATTTCACAAAAAATACTATCATACTCATGATATTGAGTTAAAAGTTATATTATTTAATCTACAAATATGGATAAACTGTCTTTATGGTTAAAAATGGGAGATAAACAAAGATCACAAGAGTTTGAATTATATTTTTTCATAGAAATAACTCAACATGAAGCAAAGGATATGGCTTGAACTACTCGAGGATTATGATTTCACAATACACTACCACCCAGTGAAGGAAAATATGGTGGAATGTGCGTATTGATGAAAGGATCATGGATTTCTGAATAGGATGATAATTGAAACAGATCATATGTTCATTGATCTAGTAAATATGGTTATGGGAATAATCATGGAAGGGGACACATAAATACTTTTTAAAATTGTTTCAAAATCTTAATTACAAGAAAGGATAAAATGCTCTCAGAATGATGATGAGTATTTCCGAAAAAAATTAAAGCTGTGAATAATGGGTGATTTATTAACTTTGTATATGAGGATTAAATTTTGAAATTTGGGAAGAGGGTTTGTGTTCCCGATAAAACTGATCTAAAAGAGACTATTTTGATGATTCTCATAGCTCCAATTTCCCTATACAACCTAGTAGTTCTACGATGTAAAATAATTTGAAGGAAATTTTTTTTGGGACAACATGAAGATGGATATTTCTGATTATGTGTAATGATTTATGGGTTTTCAACAGGTGAATTCTAGGAGAAAACATCCTATAGGATTCATGCAAACTCTTCCCATACCTGAGTAGAAATGGGATGATATTGCAATGGATATTTTAATTTGTCTACCAATGAGACCTATAAGGAACGATTAAATATGTTTTATTATTGAGCATGTAACAAAGATAAAACATTTTTATCCTATAATAGAATATTTACCACATGAATGTTTAGAAGGACTATATATTAATGATGTTTTACAACATCATGTTTTACCCACATCGATTGTTTCAAAATGTGATCCCTATAATACATCAAGATTCTAGATAAGTCTCCAGAAAACCATAGATACAATCTTCTTTAGAGCATTGTCGACCACCCTCAAACTGATGGACAATCTAAATGGACTATTAAAACCATTAATATATTTTGAGGTATATCTTACATGACTTTCAAGGAATGTTTGATTAGTATCTTCCTCTAGTATAATTTATCTATAATAATAGCTTCTCTTAAATTAATCACGTGTCACCATATGAAGAGTTATATTTTAAGAGATTTTTAACCAAAACATGTTTGGATGATGTTGTTGAAAGAAAACATGTACACCAATAACCTGTTGGGGAAATAAAGGAATGTGTAATGATTATCCAAATCTATATCAATGAAACTCAATTTTGGAAATATAGTTGTGCTGATAACCGAATTAAGGATTTGTAATTTCAAGTTAGAGATCATGATTTCTTGAAGGTATCTCCATAGAAGGGTGTCATAAAATTCAGTAAGAAGTAAATATTTTGTCCCAGGTACATCAGAACATTAAAAATTAAGGAATTAATTGGAGTTGTAGATTACCGTTTGGTTGAACCTCCAAGTATTTCCAAAGTTTATGATGTTTACCACTTATCACTGTTGAAAAAATACAAAGTTGAACCAATGCATGTACTCACCATTGAAATAATTGAACTGGAACCCAATCAGTCTTATTATGATAGACCTATCAAGATTCTTAATACCAAATAACTAGGGTTGAAAAATTTGATGACTCATCTTGTTAATTTTCTTTAGAGAAGTCATAAAATGGAAGAGGCAATGTTAAATCTAAAGAACTTATGATGAAGAATCACCTCAATCATTTAATGAAGTAATATTATAATAATTTTGAGGATGAAATTATTTTAATGAGAGAATAATGTAACAACCCATGCTTCCATGGTATTCTTATCAGTGAATAATTCAATAGCTTGCGATTTACACATCTCTACGTTCTAGCACACCACAACCAATAAAACTAGTTGTTTAAAAAAGTAATGAATAATAATACATAATTTTTAAAATATTATAAATTTTATTTTTCAAACCAGATATCATTTTTTGATTCAGAATATCAAAATTATCTTTAGGTAAATATTTTGAATTTTTCTAATAACATTAATATGTTGATGATTATTAAAAAAATACTATGTTTTAATTAATAACAACATTTTTAACAGAAATAATTTTAGTATTAAATTATAAATTTGAGTGGTTATATAGTTTAATTAGATGATATTTTTATCATTTAATAAAATTTTGGTAATTTTATGCAATTTATCATTTATAATATACATAATCACATGTAAATATTTTGTTACTTTTTTACTTCTTAAAAACCCGATTTTTGGTATTGACAAAGAGAAATAAATTTAAATTAATTACTGAAACCTTTGTGTCGTGAATTTGGAAAATTGGATTCTATAATTATAATTAGAGTATTTAAATTGTTTAAATAGATACCTTTTATTATTTTACATTTTCAATAGTATCTTCTGTAATTATTTTATTTATCATGGGTAAAGGGTAAATCTGGTAAATAAGGGTAAAAAATAATATTATAATAATATTAAACTACCCTAACACAAGCCCAAAATTTATTTTATGAGATATTCCCAACAATGGTCTTCCATGGGTTAATTTTGGGACCCCATGGAGCCACATGGATGTAAACATGAAATTTTAAATGAATTAATTTAAAATATAGAAAAAAATAACATAAACACGTGTCTTTCACAGAAATAATTTTTATATGATGTTAAATAATTTATATATTCAAAAATAAATAGTAATTATAAATTTAAAATTATTTCAATTATAATTATATTTTATTTCTAATTTTTATATCTAAAATAAATATATTTATTTATGACATAATTATGATATAGTATTTTCCTTATTAATGAATGAATCAAATAAATGATATTATAAATATTAAATTAAAATATTATTTGAAAATTTTAATTTCATCCACAATTTTATATATTTATATGACCTGTTAGGGTTGATTAAATGTATTTTTTTAGTAAAATCCAGTTGTTATGACTTTCAAAAAAACAAAATACTATATAGTGCTAAAATTGACATAAATGAGTTTTTAAATGAAATACTATTTTATTAAATGCTAAAATATTTCTATTAATGTAATACTCTTCCAAAGTATATAGATAATGTTATATAACCATTTTAGATTCTTTTTTCATTTTATTGTTACTATTATAACCATATAGTATAAAAATTAAAGAAAACATGGTAAAAGTTAAACTATTTTACTAAGAGTTAAATCTAAAAGATATGGGTTATATGGTTACCTAAACTGGTGTAAAATGTATTTTTTGAATGTATTTCTACCCATATCTATATTATAATAGAAATAAATCCTTTTGGAGTTATTAGAAAATGAAAATAATTTTATAATAAATTAATATTTCAAGATCTTCCTAAAGTACCCATCACCTCACTTATAAAAGGGTACTTCCATTATCTCAAATTCACACCTCAAATGATATTTGGATCAGCCATCTACATTTCAAATATACTACCAACTACCCTGAATTCAACCCATAGGCCCTAATTTCATCATAAAGGCAACCTAAGAAATTTTTTTTTCTAAATCAAAATGAAGAACCTAGAGAAGAGGTTATTATTTAATCGCCTCTTTCAATGTTCTTTTCTTCTTCCGCATCCTCATTATTTATTATTTCCAAATGAAAACAGTAACTAAAAAAACTTCTATATACTATGATGTTATTATAAATATGGTATAACTTTGTTATATATTCTACCTGTCCTATTAATGACAAATTCACCATACATGCGTACGTACGACTTACCGTCTCCATGTCATGGTGTAGGTTGTTATTTAGCACCACATTATTTGGATGTGTATAATAATATGTATAATTTATTTAATTAATAAATATATCTTGTTTATGATTCTGAATATATATTATACAATCTTATTATATATTATTTCACAATTAATATAATGATATTTTTTCTCGTGTGAATGCATGGACTACTATCTCCACGACATGATGACATTTTGTTCCGCATCGCAACCATTAAAGAATAATTTTATTTTGATGATTAAAAAAATAATTTTGAAAAACATAATATAATCCCTGATATTAGTCAGAATCATATTATCCATAAAAAACACTACTTACATAAAAAACATATAAAAAATGAATCAGTTAACACCCAATACAATGATACAACTGAAATATAATTAACAAATCAATATTAGACTATCATAAATGATGTCATATTTATTTATGTAATTCTGATATAATTTAATAAAAATTATTTAACCATTACATAAGAGCTTAACTTACCCTCAACTAATTAAATTTTGACGTTAAGGGTTATGTATATGGTCTCATTATTATCGGTGGTTGTCTATACTTATGTATCTACTTGGACACCATTATCATCAACATCTGGGTTTCTTAGAAATGTATTTCAAAACATATTTAATATTTTCTATACTATGTGTTAATGTCATTTATACCCTAGTTTTTCTTTTTATAAAAAAGTTAAATGAATATTTCTATTTTTTTCTAAACAATGTGTTATAGGACCTTTTTGACAAATCAAGGAAAGAATATTTTTTTACATATATGGAAAGTGGGTCGATTTTCCACCATTCTAACTCAATTTGAGCTTCTCTTCTAATATTATATGAATATTATGAAAATAAAATTCTTCATTAATTTTAAATTATATCATAGTAGAAAGAGATATTTTACTCAAATTGTTTTTGGATTTATTTCATTTATCCCATCATCCTTGGTTGGATTTGATGATTTTTTTAAGTTGATTTATTTTGATACTATATTCCATAATATATTGAAGGTATTGTGATATGTTTGACTATTGAAGTTCTATATTTATACCATTCATGGTTTATAGTTAAATTATATACATTTCATAAGATTGTTTTAATAAGAATGTTTATGTTATATTTCAATATTTTTAAATGAGTAATGTATTGAACTTAGTAAGTTACATGCAAGGCCTGCTATAGCCCCTTAGATGTATCGATTTGTCTCATGAGACAAACATTTGTCTTGGAAAAAGTCATTGATAATTTTTTTTGTAGTCTTGGTATGAGGCCTTGAATATGTGGTTATGATGTTCGACATTATTTTTTCCATCATTATGAGATTAGCAATTGATAATACATTTGACTATTCGACTAGTATAATATCCATGTTAATATGTAAATGAAATTATTTTATTTATATTTTCCATATTATTCTGAAGTTTATGATTAAAGGGATTTTTTTATTCATATACATTTCTGTAAATATTTATGCTTATTTATTATAGTTTTCTCTATATTGTTATCCTTACTGAGCATTTGGGCTCACTAATTTCTTATGTTTTATTTTTCCCTGGAAGCAAAGAAGAATATTATGATTGACCAGTAGGGATAGGATAAGGAATATGTTCATGTTAAATGGATAAGTAATTTTTCTTTTTCATTTCATAATGTAATGTCAATCTTATGTACATATCTTGTACTTCCAAGGATACTAAACCAATTGGTCTTTTAGGATATTGTATCTTGTGATCATGCCAATGCTATTTAATAATGCACCAAATTTGGGTAACTTGGTTTGGGGCATTACATTATGAATTTATCTAATCATATCATTTGGGATTGTCAATCGAGGTGCATAGTAATGCTTTTTCTCATGTATTAGGTTATAGTGAGTCAGGACTAGAACACCTTGTCATATTTGTTACCCCAATTTACATCCATTTCAGAAAAATTTACACATGTAGTATACATAATGGTATGTATTTTCTAGATAAAACACTTAATATATACCTACCAAAATTTTGGGATGTTTCCTAATACATAGCTTTATCCCTATGGAATTTACTAGTGTTTTTTAATATATTCCCATAATGAACTAAAAATTTCCTCTAAAACAAAATTTGACAACACATGCCGTTATTACACATCGACACATGATTTATTACATAATATTAAACTTAATTAAACCTAAAATATAGCGAATTATAGTGTACATGGGAATTACGTATATTAAATTACAACATAAAACATGAAATACAACATCATTTTTGAAACATCTTTGACATGATCTCACCTAAAAGTGTACAGGACAACCTAAATAAATACAAAAAATGGGTGAGATATAAATAACAATAGGTGAATAAACATGGAATAATAAATAAAATGTTTTAAAAATGTATCTCAAGGGGAATAAAATTTTATGATTCATAAACATGAATGATAATGCTTGATATAACATAATATCATAAAGATAATATGGGAAATGTTGAAATAACTTAAAACAATGATTCCTATTTCAAGACACACTACCAATACATCATAATGGAAAATTACCTCAAAATAATAATGTTTACTCTCTACCCCTACATAGCGTATCATGATACCAAACATTACAAAATGCTATAGAGCACTATATAAATTCAGGTGCACCCATAAATTTAATTTCAATATTATTCTTATGTGTGCCAAAAGAATCATACAAAATGGATTCATTTATCATCATAACTGATTCTATAGAGTCATGAGCCTTTTACATAAAACATTTCATGATTTTATGCATAATTAATCATCATAGTACAAGCCAAGGATCGTTAAGTCTAGTGTATTGGATGACAATGTACATATAACATAAAAAATGGGAAAAAAATTCTTTATTTAATCTCCATAAATATATTATAACTTCTTCTGAGACCTTACATCTGTATAGGGTACCCAGGGGAATTCATGAATGAAGGGATGAGCTAAAAATCCCAGTAAGGGAAAACAACATAATGACACATCTCAAGCACATGAGTTAAGAGGAAAGACATATTTATATCCTAAGAATGAAACATATAAAATCATTTAATATAAGAATGGGATCATATAAACATAGAATCATACAAATGTTGCAGAATCATACATCATATATTTACTACGGTTCAAGGCGAAATTCCAATCCCGTCTACCATTTTAGCACGGGTCTAGGCTAACCACCAATCCCGTTTCACTTCGCATCTCATGAGAAATATCCTTACCCAATGCATTCGAATGCTATCTCGGCACACCCATCTCAAAATTTTCATGAATATTTTTTCCATATAAATATTCTTACCACATATACAATCATACATAATCAACCATACACAAACATAAGGGTACCCATGGAAAGAATCGTGTACCCCAATCATGATATAAATCATAACCAATGGGGGTATCCTGAAAGTGTCAATGTATGGAATGAATTAGAAAATACATGGATGTTCATAGGGTAAAATGGGAATATAAAATGCTATGTGGTGTCAAAAATAAGTGACAACATATGAGAAATGTATTTTAAAATCATTAGCGTTAAAACATTTTTGAACGGTTTTAAGGAAAATAATATAGAGCATTTCAAATAGAAAAGAGGAAATTATTTTCTATAAAACCATAATTGAACCAAGAAGGTTTTAATAATAAAAATACTGATTTAACAAAGACAATGGTGTCTTAAAATTGTGTATAGAGTGAACTTGAATTTGGGTAAAAATTCAGGAAGTCCACTTAAAACGAGTGTGCTTATTGGGAAGTATTGAAGAGAGATTCACTTAAAAGCATGTATATCCCTGAAAGAGAGTGAGATATGGATCTTGGAACATTTTTTTGGAGCATATAAACAGAATTTTGATGTTCTAAAAGAAAATACAACAACATTTTTGTAAAAATAATGATAGAGCGACCTGAAGGAATAAAGGAAGTTCAGGTAGAATACATCATGGTTTATTGGCATGGTATTAGGTGTAACTATGAGGGCTTGATGAGATAGATAATGGGTTTATAATAACATATAAAACATTAGGAAATTATGTGGAAGATGTATAAATTTACTCCATCACTTGGTATTACACAAAAAGTCATAACATAGAGAACAATCTTGATTAAGAGTAAAAAGGGAAGGATCGCTTACCTTAAATCTGTTGGTGTTCTCCACTTGTTATTAATGACTTGAATAAAAAAATTAGGCTTATTAATTAATAATTATAGAACCTATTATATATTCAATGTTTTTATTATAACAATATTTAGTTCATTCAATGCCTTTTTGATAGTTACATGGTTCAATTTCTTTGTTCGAGCTCGTTTGTTTCATTGGCTTTAAAATATCGGTTCACTTATATTCTAGTTTGGATGATAGGCAAGATGAAAGTGGTTTTCCAGAATTGAAGTTATTATATTTAGTTCATATCAAGAATATTACATTGTTTTAATTTTAATTAGGTTACTTAGAGTGAATTTGAATTATTATATATATATATATAACTATAGTGATAACTGTTTCTATTATTCGGTGGATTTGATTACAAAGAATGTGTTTTGATTTATAAATTAATTCCATTTGTACCCATTGTTTACAGAACCAAAAATAGGATATATTTCATATATAATAATTTGGTTCAACTATAACACAAATGGTTTCATAAACAGAATTAATGGTAATATTAGAAATTGATAAAACGTTGTCCTTGAATGTGCTAAATTAGCACATCTCAAACGATTCTTCCATTTCGTTCAAATAAAATGGTGGGCAAAGGGGATAAGATAATTAAATATATACCACTATCTTGAAGAGATTCAAGTACATGTATATTACTGGATTTATCATAATATTAGGGTGAAGGTATGTGAGGAATGAAATAAAAAAAGAACATAAAAGAAATGAAGACATTGGGAAGAGGAATATACCTCTTGAGACTTTCTCCTTTGAGAAACTCTTAAGTGGAGAGGTTTTGGTACTTCGAAGAGGCTGAGAGCTTTTGGACATGGGAAGGACCGTGGGGAGAGATTTGGGCAGAATAATTTCCTAGATAAAGGCTTTAATGATGTGGACAGAAGAGGGAGTGAAGGGGAGGTTTTATATTGGAGGAGAAGAGGGATTTAATAATATTATAATCATTAATTTATTACTTCTTCCCATGTTAAGGAATAATAATTATTCCATGAAAAATAACAGTCAATGGGTCATGTGAATTCGAACCATGTGTGGTGAAATCATCCATGATTCTAGAAATAGTATATTTATCTTAAAATGTATATATACGGTAAATTACTGCATTTTACTGTTCATCAAAATTTCATGTATTTCAGAAAAATCCCAAAATTTCACCCTGACCATTTTTTGATGTTTAGAATCCAAAAATTAAGTCCAATTTTCAAAAATAATTTTCAAAATTTGATTATTTTAACAGTTAATTAAAATAATACTTTATTATCAGAACCAGTTTTAATACATTCATTAACTTATTTTAAAATATAGGTATATCATACTTCCAACATGAATATTATTTTTATACAACCATAGGTGATGTTACTATTCAATAGGGTATACCACTACTCATAAGGGTTTGTTACTATTAATTAGGGTAGGTTACTATTCACCAAAAAATATGTTTTCCTTATCGGACTCTAAATAACTTAATCATTACAACCGTGTATGCCGGATTTTCGAAATTTCAAACACAGAAGTGAAAAAATTACATTTAATGGTCACTTAGAAATTAGTAGTTCATTATTTTGTGTTTTCATGTGATTTTATATCATTATTATTAGAGGGGAATATCCATTGAAAAACACTAGGTCATTACATTCTTCTCCCCTTATGAAATTTCTCCCTTGAAATTTAGTTTTTCATTCTAAGGAAAAAACAAGTGTGGGTACTTTTCCATCATTTCTTCCTCAAATTCCAATGTTTCCTCTTTGTACTTATGTTTTCTCTATAGTACCTTGACAAGATGAGTAGTCTTGTTGCATAGAACTTTTTCTCTACAATAAAAGATCTTCACAGGCTGCTCCTCTTAAGAGAGATCATCCTCCAACTACACCACCTCTGAATAGAGTACATGTGAAGGGTCTGGTATGTACTTCAATAAGAGGGATACATGAAAGACATCATGTACTTTCGACATGGTAGGTGGAAGTTCCATTCGATAGGCCACATCTCCAACTCGATCAAGGATCTAAAAGGGTCCTATGTACCTAAGACTTAACTTCCCTTTCTTCCAAAACCTCATGATATTCTTCCATGGGGATATACGTAGAAATAACATGTCCTCAATATTGAAATCAAGGTCTCATTGAAAGTTTTATTCATGACTATTCTGTCAACGTTGGGCTACCTTGATACGTTGTTGAATGGTTTAAACCTTCTCCACCATTTCTTCGACCATTTCAGGTCCTAGCAGCTTACGCTCACCGACTTAATCCCCACATGCCGGTGTTCTACACCTTTTCCCATAAAGGGCTCCATATGGTTCCATTTGGATGCTCGAGTGGAAACTATTGTTGTAGGATAATTAAACCAGTGGAAGATGTTGGTCCCATCCACCTTTGAATTCCATTGAACACGCTGTCAACATGTCTTACAATATCTGAATAGTTTTCTCAGATTGGCCATCAGTTTGAGGATGATAGGCCGTAATGAAGTTCAGTTTAGTGCTTACAACATTCTGGATACTTTTTCAGATCATCGAGTTGAATCTCGGTTCATGATAAAATACAATGGATAATATTACTCCATGAAGCCTTAACACTTCTTTGATGTAAATCAATTAATTTTCATCTAATGAGAAGTCCTCTCGAACCGTGATAATGTGAGTTGTCTTTGTAAGACGATCCACAACGACCCATATAACATTGTTTCCTCTAGATGTCTTTGGATGTCCAGTGAAAAAGTCCATGGTAATGTTATCCCACTTCAATGATGGTATGGTTAGTGGTTTCATCATCCTTTTAGACATTTGTCTCTCATCATTCACTTTCTGACATACGAGGAACTTTGATGTATATTCGGAAATCTCCCTTTTCATATTATCCCATCAAAAATTTTCTCGAAGTTCCCAATAGATATTTTTTCTCCTTGGGTGGATAGATAAGGTCAAGCTATGTGCATCATTCAATAGATACTTCTTTATCTCTGGATCAGATTGTAAAAATAATCATGTCCCAAATCTTACAACTCTTCCCTCATCAATTTTGAAATCGGAGGATTTCCCATTTTTAACATCTTCCACCCTTTTCGAAATTTCGACATCCTTTCTTTGAGAATCCATTATTTTATCCAAGAGGGATGGTTGAGAAATCATTTGAGTAAGTATTGATGATGTTCCTACGTTAATTATTCCAATGTATATACTTTTAAAATCTAAGAAGATTGGATCCTTTTCAATTCTCATTATTGATAAAGATGTAGTATCCTTTCAACATAGAGCATCCTCCACCTTGTTTGCCTTACCGGGATGGTAGTGGATTGAGCAGTCATACTCCTTGATGAGCTCTATCCATCTTAGATGGCACATATTAATCTATTTCTATGTGAATATATATTTGGGACTCTTGTGGTCAGTATATATCTCACATTTTTCCCCATAGAGATAATGCTGCTAGATTTTCAACGCAATGATCACAGCCGCCATCTCTAGATCATGCGTGGGATAATTTTGGTCATGGATTTTTAGCTTCCATTACGCATAGGCTATCACTTTACAATTTTGCATTAGCACATATCCTAATACTTTTTTAGAAGCATCACTATACACCACAAAAATTTATACTCTTGAAGGGAGTGTGAGTACCAGCGCAGTGATAGGCCTCTTTTTCAACTCTTTGAAACAATCTTCACATTCCTGTGTCCAGACGAACTTTACTCCCTTCCATGTCATCTTGGTCATTCGGTTTGACAATCGTGATAAGTTCTTCACAAATCGTCGATAACACCCAGCTAGACCTAAAAAGCTACGGATCACAATTACAGAAGTTGGCCTTGGATACTCTTCAATTGCCTTTGTATTGGAAGGGTCCACGGATATCCCTTTCCTAATGATAACATGCCTCAAGAATAATACATCCTCCATCTAGAATGCACATTTACTTTACGTTTCATACAAATTTTCCCTTAGCAAAGTCTTTTACATAGTTTCCAAATTCTCTAATGTTCCTCCTTGCTCTTAGAGTATATTATAATATCATCAATAAATACCACCACAATTTTGTCTAGGTAACCTCTAAAGACTCTATTCATTAAATCCATGTAAATTGTGGGAGCATTATTGAGTCTGAAGGGAATCACTATGAACTCATAATGTCCATACCTCATTCTAAAGGCTGTGTTGGGAATATATTCCTTCCTCACCTTTAGTTAGTGATATCCCAACCTAAGGTCCACCTTAGAGAAAAAACTGGCCCCATGAAGCTGATCGAACAAGTCATCAATCTGTGGAAGGGGATACTTGTTCTTTATATGGATTTTATTGAGCTCATGATAATCAATGCAGAGGCGCATTAATCCATCCTTCTTCTTGATGAAGAGGACTGGAGCATCCCACGGTGAAGAACTCTGGCGTATAAAACCCTTCTCCATATTCTACTGTAACTGCTTCTTCAACACTTCGAGCTCTACGGTGGCCATTTTGTATGGTTTCTTTGAGATTGGCAGTTATCCAGAGTTAAGTTCAATTGGGAACTCAACCTATCAATTAGAAGGAGGACCAGACAACTCTTCGGAGAGTACATCTGTTTAATCCCTCTCGATGGGAATGTCTTCAAGAAGGATTCTATTCTTTATCCCAATCATTTGATCTAGATATGATTTCTCACAAGGAAGTAGTATCCAAAATTTAGATGAAGATTCTAAAGGAAACTCATCTTCCTCCTTATATTTGTAAAGAATCATAGGATGCTACAGGATGTAAAAAAGTGATTTCCCTTTCCCAAAAATTGATGTTGGCCTTGTAAAATGATATACAATCCATGCCCCAAATAGCGTCGAACTCCACTAAAGGAAGAATGACAAGATTTTCTAGGAGGTTCAGTCCACAAACATTAACCGGGGAGGAGTTATAAAACATGGATGCAATAATTTCCCCATTCACTGTTCTCCCAGATAAAGTTTCCTCTAAATTTTGAGGTGGTGTTTGAATAGTTCTACTAATCTTGCATGATATCAAAGAATGCGTTAAACCATAATCAAATAGTACGTTCTCTATTCTTTAATGAATAACAAGTGCACCTGTCACCACATTTTTTTCAGGCTCCACCTTAGTAGTAGTGATATCATAAGCCTTTCCTTTTTCCTTAGAAGTTGTTTCTGATTGCCTTCTAGGACCCTCGGCTAAGGGAAATTGTTCTCATAATGCCTAAGCTCCGTGTAATTATAACACTGCACTACTAGCTGATTGTTGATCTGAACCTTCCTTTATTCTCCATCATTAGCGGGATTTTTCATATCCCTTCAGCAGTTCTTGTCTATATGACCAAACTTTCCACATTTGATGCTATTCATGGTTCCCTTGAGACAATCACCAAGATGCTTCTTCCCATAATTTTTGCAAAGGGGAAAGTGAGGCTTCTTTCCATCATGGGATTTTTTTGACAAACCACCCATGTTGTACTCCATTTTTTCCTTCTTGTTACAAGGCCCATGAGACCACTGAGAGTCTTGAATATCTATTTCAACCTTGAGGGCACACCAGACAATCTCTTCATAGATGTCAAAGTCTCAAATTTCCAACACTTTTCATAGACTCGGCTTTAGTCCACAAAAGAAGCGATCCACGTTGATTTCAGTGTTAATGAAAAATCCAGAGGCTTACCTTGCAAGCCTTGTAATGTTTCCTTCATACAACTGATGGAATCATCTTCCTTCTAATTTTGTCTGAGGAACTCTCTTTCCATCTTGAGACGGAGGGTTCAAGGAAACTTTTTTTTGAAAAACATCTTCTTGAATTACTCCCATTCTATGGAATCAATTTCATATTGGGACGTTGTATTCTTGAATAGTGTCCATCACTGATCGGCATCCCTATTTAAACGATAGACTGTCAATACAACTTTCTCTTCTTCCAAGTACTATAGGATAGTGTGAATCTTTCCAATGTAGTTAATCCATTATCCTATGAGGAGGAGATTAGAAGACCCGCTAAACATGGGAGGACTTTACTGGATGAAGGATTCTATGACAACTTTCTCTTTTCGTGGAGGTGGAGGACGTTCCACTTGATTCAAGTTATTATTCATAACTCGAGCCAGCTGAGCTAGTACTTCCATTATGTTTTGAACACCCTCTTCCATCACATCAGGCATGTCATTAGGGTAATCATCACATTGCCTATCACATTGGTTGTTGGAATGTGTTCTTCTATTTCCCTCCATTAACTAAAAAAAGAACATATAATTAGCGGTCTTGAATACATAGCTGATGATCATAAAAATTAAACTTTGAAAATTAAAGGATAAAATTATAAAGAATAAGTACATCGTAACTTGTGATTACTTAGGTTTATATCTAGGTTATCCTTGATCTATTTCTTAAAATATATTCTTATGGGCTTTTTTGTCCCTTAATAATGGTTTGTACTAAGCTCGTTAATCTACCAAAGCATATCCCTTGAGAGTGGCATAACCAAGAGTGAAGCAAGGCCTGTTGTCGTGCACCAGTTCCTCTTCGAGTCTAGATCAAAGCAGTTTTTTCAGGTTTTACCCCTAGATACATATGTTCCAGAGCCAACTCTACCTGCTCGTATCCAGACAGGGATGTATATTCTTAATAAACCACTTACTCTATACTCACCAAAATTTAGGACACTTTTCTTATACTTAGTCTCATCCTTATGTTTCTCACTAAGGATCTCTATTCCTAATCTCCAAAAATAACTAGGCCATGCTCTGATACCAACTATAGCGACCCGAGCCTTTTACACAAAACATTTCATGATTTTAAGCATAATAAATCATCAGAGTACAAGCAAAGCATCGTTAAGTCTAGTGAATTGGAAGACTAGGAACATATAACATAAAATATGCGGCTAAAAAACAACTTTATTTAATCTCCATCAATAGTTTCTAACTTTCTTTGAGCCCTTACATCTGCATAGGTTACCCTAGGGAACACATGAACGAACAGATGAGCTAAAAATCCCAGTAAGGGAAAAGAACATAAGGACACATCTCAAGAACATGAGTTAGGAGTTATTACATAATGATATCCCAATAATAAAACTTATAAAATCATTTAATATAAGCATGGGATCATATAAACGTGGAATCATACTAATGTGGAAGAATCATAAATCTTATCTATAGTACGGGTCAAGGCTAACTGCCAATCCCATTTCACGTCGCATATCATGAGACTTAACCTTACCCAATGCATTGGAACACTATCTGGGTGAACCCATCTCAAAATTTTCATGAATTTTCAGGCAACATAAATATTCTTACCACATATACAATCATACGTAATCAACTATACAGAAACATAAGGGTACCCATGGAAATAATTGGGTACCACAATCATGACATAAATCAAAACCAATGGGTGTATCATGAAAGTGTCCATGTAAGGAAAGAATTAGTAAATAAATGGAAGTTAAAAGGGTGAAATAGGCATATAACATGATATGTGATTTCAAACATAAGTGACAACATATGAGAAATATATTTTAAAATCATTAGCATTAAAACATTTTTGTGTGCTTTTAAGGAAAATACTATAGATATTTTCAAATGGAAAAGAGGAAATTATTTTATATCAAACCATAATTGAACCAAGAAGGTTTTATTAATAAAAAAACTGATTTTAAAAAGATAATAGTGTCTTAAAATAGAGGACAGAGTGCACCTGAATTTGGGTAAAAATTCGAGGGGTCCCCATTAAATAAGTGTGCTTATTGGAAAGTATCGAAGAGAGATTCACGTAAAGTCTTGTATATCCCCAAATGATAATGAGAGATGAATCATGGAAGATGAGTTTGGAGAATATAAACCGAATCTTTAATTTCTAAAATAAAATAAAACAGCGTTTTGGTAAAAAGAAAGATAGAGCAACCCGATGGAATAAAGGATGTTCGGGTAGAATCCATCATGGTTTATTGGCATGGTATCGAGTGTGACTAAGAGGGCTTGATGAGAGAGATAAGGGATTTATCATCACTTATAAAACAATAGGAAAGTATGGGTAAGGTGTATAATTGTACCCCATCACATGGTATTACACAAAAAGGCATAGCATAGAGAACAATCTTGATTAAGTGTTAAAAGGGGCGGATCCCTTACCTTAAATATGTTGGTCTTCTCCACTTGTTATTAACAACCTGACTAAAAGAATTAGGCTTATTAATTAATAATTCTTGAACCTCTTATATATTTAATCTATTTATTATAACAATTTTTGGTTCATTCAAAGCCTTTTTTTGTTACAAGGTTCAATTTCATTATTTGGGCTCGTTTGTTTACTTGGATTTAAGAGATCGGATCACTTATATTCAAGTTTGGATTCTAATAAAGATGAAAGTGGTTGTACAGAATTGAAGTTATATTATTTATTTCATATTCAGGATATTACATGGTTTTAATTTTTATTAGTATACTTAGAGTGAAGTCGAATTATTATATATATAACCATAGTGATAACCATTTTTGTTAATATGTGGATTTGATTACATAGAATGTGTTTTGATTTATAACTTAATTCTATTTTTACCAAAGGATTTCAGAACAAAAAATAGGATATATTAAATATATAATATTCTGGTTAAACCATAAAAAATGGTTTCATGACCATAATTAAATATCATATTACAAATTGATAAATTGTTGTCCTTGAATGTGCAAAATTAGCACATCTCAAACGGTGCTTCCATTTCATTCAAATAAATGGGTGGGGAAACGAGATATGATAATGAAATATATACCAATATCATGAAGACATTCCATTATATGTATGTTACTGGATTTATCATACTATTATGGTGTAGGGTAGTGAGGAATGAAATAAAAAAAATAAAAAAACTTAAAATAAAAGAAGAAATTGGGAAGAGGAATTTACCTCTTTAGACTTCCTCTTTTGAGAACCTCTTAAGGGGAGAGGTTTTGGTATTTTTAGGAGGGTGAGAGCTTTTGGACATTGGGGAGAAACTTGGGGAGAGATTTGGGCTGAATAATGTCAAGGCACAATGCTTGAGAGGAGTTGAGAAAAGAGGGAGTGAAGGGGGGTTTTATAGTGGAGGAGAGGAATGATTTCATAATATTATAATCATTAATTTATTATTTGTTTCCTAGAAAAAGAATAGTAAGTATTCCATGAACAAAAATAGTGAATCGATCATTTTAATTCGAACCATGGGTGGTGACATTAGACATGACGCTATGAATAGCCTATTTAGTTTATAATTTATAAATACGGTAAATTAGCGTATTTTACTATTCAAAAAAATTTCATGTATTTTAGAAAAATCTAAAAATTTCTCCCTGACCATTTTTTGACATATAGAATTAAAAAATGAAGTCCATTTTTCAAAAATAATTTTATAAATACTATTATTTTAATATTTAATTAAAATAATAGTTTAGTATCAGAACCAATTATAAAACATTCATTAACTTTTTCTAAAATATAGGTATATCATACTTTCAACATGAATATTAGTTTTATACAACCATAGGGGAGGTTACTACTCATTAGGGTATATAACTATTCATAATGGAATGTTACTATTCAATAAGGTAGGTTACGATTCAAAAAAAATTATGTTTTCCTTATCGGACTCCAAATAACTTACTGATTACAACCGTGTATGCTCGATTTTTGAAATTCCAAGCACAGAAGTGACAAAATTACGTTTAAAGGTAACATAACACTTTGTAGACGATTATGTTGTATTTTCATTTGATTTTATGACATACTTATGACAAGGGTATATTCATTGAAAAACACTAGGTCGTTACAGATTCCATGATAAGTTAGTGTGGAATACATACATTGAAATCAATATTTAAATATGAATACATGTATAAATTTTAACACCACTGATAGGAAATAAAAATGGTGTTCAGTAGAAAATTTAATTATAAAGGAAAATCATGGTGAAATTTTTGTAGCCAAATAGTTTCACATAATGATTCAAAAAAAGGGTTTATGTGTACCAAAGGTGTCTATCATCATTTTTCAGATCATTTGGGAATTAATATATTCATTTAAATTCATATTTCATCTTTTGGAACTACAGATAAATGGAATATGAAAATAAAGGAACATGATTAAATAAGTGGAAGTAGTAAATCTTATGAAATTATGGCATGGTAAATGGTGTACATGGGATGTCTTAGTGATAGGAAAGGGGTATATCATCATTTAGATATCATAAGGGATGTTTGGGGGTGGTTTGAAAACATAACCCATCATTATGAATTAAATATAAAATAGCCTAAAATATACAACATTAATGAATAAATGTGAGAAAGATATGATCCCTTTCCCTAATTGTATAAAACAAAAATATTGAAAGGGAATTAATGATTGCTTTGGGAACCTATGGAGGATTCTAGAGAGAGGAGGGAATAGCTAGAATGTTCTTCAAGGGTTTTTAGTGAAGATAAATGGGATATTTTGTGGGTTTATATGTAACACCACATGGTTTTTAAAATAAATTTATTTTATAATCAAGATATTAAACACAACGTTACCTCTTCTATGTTTTGTATTTCGAAAATATTTCTTCGAGAGTTCTGATCAATAATTCATTTGGAGTTAGAATGAACCGACATGATTTTCGGTGATTAGTAACATACCCTTATGAATAGTAATAAAAATTCTAATATGACCCATATGAATAGTAAATAATTATAATATTTGATTTTTTTATGGTATCAAGATAATGAGATATTAATTAATTTTTCGATTTTATATAAAACTAATTATACCTTTAAAATTGTCATTTTTTGAATTAATAATGAATTTATTTCAAATTTAAATTAATAATATTTTTTTTTGAAAAATTGAATTCATTTTTGAATTATACCCATCAAAAAATTCTAGGCATGAGTTTTTGGGATTTTTCTGCAATTCTTGAATTAGGATTAATAGTGAAATATAGTAAAATTAATTATATACAAATTATCAGTAAAATATACTATTTTTGACAACATAATTGATGTGTGCCCATTTGGTTCGAATTCACATGCACTTATTACTATTAGAGGTCACATGAAGCAAAAATATTTGTTTTCTTGAGGGAAAAAATAAAATAATGAATTAAATATTCAAAATTCACTCCTCTCCTCCACTATAACCCTCCCCATGCCCTCTTCTCTTCAGTCCTATAATCCTTGAATATCCTCTATGTTCATCCCAAATAGACTTCAGTAGTCACTCCCCAAGTCCATAAAGATCTTATGCTTTCGAAATTGTCAAAACCCCTTCCCTTAAGGAGGTTTCCAAATAGGATATATCAAGAGGTAAAGAACCATTCTTTTTCATTTAGTTTCATTTGAAGTTCCTTTTTTTGTAATCATCTCTTTACATCCTCTATCCTAATGAACATGAAATATTCAGTATAATCCATATAATATAATTATATCATATTAATTGAAGAACCATCATCAATATACTCTCACTGTCTCTTTTATTTTATAGATGAAATCAACGTCCATGAGGTTCCAATTTATAACCATCGTGGACAATGGAGATTTATTATTCAAATTATCCTACATTACTGGTAATGAAAATACTATGATAGTTGAAACAGACATTAATATATGTATTATAATATAATTATAATTCCATAACCAGTATACGTACATATTATTAAATCGTATGAAAAAACTAGTTCCAAATAATCAAAATACGGCTAAATAATCCAAGTGAGTGTCATAAATATTTCATTTAATAATTCATCTTATTTCAATGTAAAAAAATCCTAGAAATGACCAAAAAAAATTCCGGAGTATCTGAAATAATATTAAATTTCAATTCTTGAGATTTACATCCATTCCACTCCATTACTTAAGAACAAGTGAACCGATTATGAAAAAAAACAATATGAACACACAAGAATGATGAAATTCAAAATAATAACATATGAGTAAGGTCATAAATGAACTAAATAAAATATTATAAACTAAATATAATTCTAATATTTTATTAAATAAGTTTTTAATAAGTCTAATTTCATATTACTGGAGCTTAAGTTCAATAGAGAAACACGTTCGGACATACGGTAAGGATTTTCCACCAGAAAATCCATTTTCATTTGGGTTACATTTATTGTCTAATTAACTCAATGAAACACTTTTGTATTATTATTTAATCGTAAAAAAATATGTGTGTCGGTTATATATATATTTACCAACCATAATCATTCCTTATTTTATGGATGGTTACAAGTTTTAAAAGGAACATTCAAAATTGTTTCCGAAATAGAATCTCGATCTATGTGAATTTCTCTAATTATTAAATATTTCCAAGGGAACTCTATAGTATTATTTTGGAAACCATTATATTTATAAAATAACTAATTTTAATTTTAAAATACTATCCTCCTTCACTTATGTGTTTTTACAAATTTTTTTCAAAATAACTCTTCTATCTAAAGTAAAAAAGTATTTTTCTGAAGATTTACTCGATGATTTTATAAGATTATATTCATCTATCTCAAAACTCCTATTTATTATTATATTTTATTAGAATTAGTATTCCCTGTAATAATATATAATATTTAATTTAATTTTTTATGATTATTTTTTCTATGGATTTTCTATCTTAAAACCATTCACAAATTTACTCCAAATGGTTAGTTTTTATGCTTAATGTTTGGGGAATGTTATTTTCATTTCATATATTAATTTTATTATGAATGTCTATATTGTTTATTATTATCCCCTTTCATTTGAGGAATTAATTTAACAATGTATGTTTCATGTGGGGCCCTATATAGCCCCTCAGTGCATCGGTTGGTCTCATGAGACAAAACTACGGTTTTGGCACAAGGCCTTGACAAAAATGGTTATTTATTGTCTTAGGACGAGGCCTTAATAGTATTGTAATATTTCCCTGAATTATTCATTACCTTGTTATGATAATTGTATTTATAGTTCATGTGGTTATTCTACTATTAGAATACCCATGATTAGGATATATTGTTGAAATATTTACTCATCTCATATTTCATCCATTTTATGTTCATGATTTTTTAAAGAAGTTTGTTTCTAATTATTCACCATGTTTAATGTTTATGTTATCTTTTGTTGTATTTCAAATTTTTACAGATCTTTTGAGCACAACACTTAATTGTCTTTCATTTTCTTAGGATATGAAGTATTTTATTATGAATGACATGTTGAAATAACCTAGGAGCTACAGAAGTTGTCTAAGGCATTTCTATATTGTTTTTCATTTTATATTGTAATGATGAAATTATTTATGTATCTTCATTCAAATAATATGAAACTACTTGGTCCTGTGGGATGTTTATTCATTGTTTATATTCCAATGAAATCAAATAAAGCATCGGCTCAGGGTAGCTGGCGTCTGGTACATAGAGTTGGTATCAAATGAAGATTAATAGAAAACATGGAAATAATATTTAGAAAACGTAGATTATAAAAGAGTCCCTAAGATAGTCATTAATTATAATCATACATGAATTTCCTGGTATAATGTTAATAAAAATATTATGTGGATCATTCAAGTAATATATCCCAGTCAGGAAACGAGCAGCTAGAGACTTCTATGGAACATATGTATGTAGTAGTGAAAGATCAAACAATGAGTTTCTGGCTTGACCCGGGGTATCCTAGTACATTACAATGGGCCTTGATGAACTCTCAGTTATGAAAATCTAGGGGTATATGTTTTGGATAATTCATATTATCTTTAAAATCCATTATAAAGGATTTAAATGTAAATACATACTCAATGAAACCATTTTTGTGATTAGGGTATTATCCATGAGTTGGATCTTGGTTTATGATAAGTATTTTTTTACAGTAAGATTATACATTAGGAATAATAACCTAATGTAGTGTATGTCATCATATATAAATGGCACCTAGTTGAAGGAATGGAAACGACGTGAATGAACGTCTCCCTTTTAAAGATTTCCCCCAGACATAAGATAATGATGTTGGATATGGTGTTTGGACTAGTGCTGAGAAACTCAAAACTATATTGGGAAAACATACTCAGGTTATGAATAATAATCATACCCATATAGAGCATTTGGAGCCACCATGTGAAGAAGCTATGTTATATCTCTCTATGAGGAAACAACTACCATTATTCAATGGGAATATGAACCCATTTGTAGCAGTGTAGTAGATAGTTTACTAGAAAATATATTTCTCTCTTTGGGTTGTAATGAAAGAGAGAAGGCCGTCATGGTAGTTTATAGTCTATCAGGAGATACTGATCAGTGGTGGTCATTATTCCCAAAAACAAAGGTGGAGGAAGATATAGAATAGATGGAACAATGGGACTTTATGGAAATATTTCAAGAGAAATATTTTCCTCATGAATAGGGATCAAATATGGAATGATAACCTCTGAATTTGATGAAAAAAATTAGATGATAATGTTGAGAAGTTTTAAGCTAACTTCACAAGGATAGAAAATCATGATGTCAACTACAAACAATATCCAAAGAGAATAAATGATTGATTATTTTAATGTTTGAAACCATTCCTCCATTGGGATATACACTCCAAAAATTTCTCATCATATGAATACATAGTTTCATGTTCTATCACGATCAAAAATGATTTCTCTATGTCTTGTAAATTTAAGGGAATAAAATAGATGAATTGGGCTTCTAAGAACACTAGTAAAGAAAATATGAAAACAAGAAAAAAGGGAAGAGTTTAATTTCTACAGTATGAAAATTATAAGAAGAAACACCCTGGAACTTGACTGAAGGGAATGCGAGTCTTTTATAAGTGTAGAGAAAAGTCCACCTAAACAGGAATTGTAAAGCGATGAAAATTGATAACAATGTTCAATTATATTATTTTATGGTGGTGGGACAATATTCACATGAATGTCCTAAGTGTTAGGGAAATGTTCCCTAAAGAAGGCCAAGGGAGCAGGGATAGGGTTATTCCGTCACATCCACAGAGGATGATGTTTTTTATGAAGTGGTGGAAGGTACATTAATCATTTTAATCAAACATATCCATTTCTTTAATTGATTCTGGATCATCACATTAATTCATTTCTTTCTAATTTGACAAGAATTTTATACATGTCCAATTCTGTTTAATAATAGAGTTCTTAGTAAAAACTCATAGTGGATGTATAATTTCTATTAAGTCTTGTCCATTAGTCCCCTGCAAAACAAATAAATGTCATTTAGTTGCTAACCATATCAACCTTACAATGATTGTCTACGATATAATTCTCTATATAAATTGTCTATCAAATTATGATGCTAATATCTATTCTATGAAGAAGGATGTTGCAATTTTTGATAATGGTATAGATTCCGTTATTTTTAGAGTGTGATCCTCTCCATTTTATTCTCATCTAGATCCACCCCTAGTAGCTCTACTAAAAACAACTATTAGGGAGGATGGGAATTAAATAAATATGGGTGAGGAGAAAAATGAATAGATAGAGGATGTGCCTATTATGCAAGAATATGTTGATGTATTTACTGATGATTTTCCAGGACATCCTCCAGAGTGGGAAATTAAGATTTCCATTTACTTAATTCATATTTCACGAACGATTTCAATGGTCCCTTATAGAATGGACACTATGGAGTTAGTGAAAAAAAAGCAACAAAAAGTGGAATTGAGTGATAAAGGATTTATTCAGCCTAGTGTTTTCCATGGGGATCCCATGTCCTATTTGTGATGAAGAAAGATAGATCTATGAGGCTGTTCATTTATTACAAGTAAATAAATTATATTAAAAAAATAAGTATCATCTTCCCGGAATTGATTCCTTATTTTATTAACTTTAGGGAGCCCAATATTTTTTGAAGATTGATCTTTGATTATGATATCATCAGTTTCTTGTGGGGAAGGAATTAAAAAAATTATTTCAAATCAGGTATGAGAATTATGTGTTTATAGTTATGCCTTTTGGACTTACAAAGGCATCCTTAATTTTAAAGGATCTCATGAATAGAGTTCTCAATGAATATCTTGATGAAATTATAGTGGTGATTATTGATGATATCATAGTATACTCAAAAAGCCATGAAAATAATGAAAATCACTTTCACACTATTTTGAAGACTCATGGAAGAAATAAATTATATGGGAAGTTTATCAAGTTTGATTTTTGGCTTCAATTAGTTTTCTTTCAGAACATCACCCGTTTAACCAACCTAATGACCAAGCCCACAAGTAATGGGGTTATGATCATATGGAAAAAAGGAATGTGAATATTTTTTTTTGAATAATTGAAGAGTAGGTTAGGGAATATTCTGATCCTTACCCTACCATCAGGGAATGATGGGTTTGTTATATATAGTGACGCATCAAAAACAGAACATGGTTGTGTTTTTAATTGCCGAATGGTTGAGTAATTTACTATTCTTCTTGGAAACTAAAAATTAGTTAAAATATTATCCATCTCAAGATCATGAGTTAGAAATGATAATAATTATTCTGATGATTTGGAGGCATTACTCTAAAGTGATAAATGTGAGATATATAGAGATCATAAGAGTTTTAAATATATATTCTCATATAAAGAAATCAACACGAGACAAATGAGATGGATTGAGGTACTCAATGATTATGATTTAACAATACACTACCACCTAGGGAAGGAAAATAAGGTAGCAGATGCTTTGAGTTGAAAGGATCATATAATTTTAAACAAGATGAGAGTTTAAATGGATCCATTGTTCAAGGATCTAGTAAAGATGGATATGGGAATTATCATGGAAGGAATAACATTCTAACTTTTTCAAATATTTTCCAAAACTTATTTAATAGAAAGGATAAAATGTTCTCAAGTTGATGATGAGGAGTATAAAATAAAACAAAAGCTATAAATAGTGAGAAGGTGACTGACTTCATATATGAAGGTGGCATTTTGAAATTCAAAAAAAGGCTTTGTGTTCCTACTATTCCGGAGCTAATGATGGAACTGTTGGATGATTCTCATATCTCTAAATTATCTATACACCCTTGTAGCATAAGGATGTATAGATATGTAAAGGAACATTTTTTAGTGTGAAAATATGAAATGAGAGATTCTTGATTATTTTTTGAGATGTTTGGATGCTCAATAGGTGAACATTAGAAGACAAAATCCTAGATTAGTCATGCATCCCTTTTATATACCCATGTGTAAATGGGATGATATTTTGTTGGACTTTGTCATTGTGCTACTAAAGACTCCTAGAAAGAATGGTGTGATATGGGTCATGGTTGACTGTCTTACAAAGTCATCACATTTTTATACCATAAGAGAATATTTACCACATGAAAATTTAGAAGGTGTATATATTAATGATGTTTTATGAATTCATGGTGTACCCTTATCAATTGTTTTAGATCGTGATTCCCATTCTCTAAAAAATTCTAGAAATTTTTCAGAAGGACCTAAGTTCCTATCTTCATTTGAGAACTGCATATCACCCACAAAATTATGGAAAATAAGAGTGGAATAAACAAAATTTAGATGAAATGTTGAGGTCTTGTTCACTTTACGTTCAAGGACGGTGTATCATTATTTACCTCTCGTAGAATTTTCCTATAACAAGATCTTCAATTCTAGTATTCATATGGCACCATATGAAGAATTGTTTGGAATGATATATCACACACTAAAAGTTATGGATAGTGTTGGTGAATGAAATCTTGAAGTCCTAGAACCTATTGAATATACAATGTAAAAGGTAAATATTATCCAAAACAATATAAAAAATAATCAAAGTAGGAAAAAGAGCTTTACTGATAACCGAATGAGAGATTTGGAATTTTATGAAGAAGATCATGTTTTCTTAATGATATCTCCATGGAATGGTTATATATGATTCGATAAGAAGGAAAAATTAAGTCCCAGGTATATTGAACCTTTTGAAATTATAGATCGAATTTGATTCATAGCTTACCATTTGGATATAAAGCCACATCTCTCCAAAATTCACAACGTGTTTCACATATCAATATTAAGGAAATACATGCCCGAAATAACACATGTACTCACCTATGAAGAAATTAAACTTTAGCCTAATCTATTTTATTTTGAAGACTCATCAAGATTCTTGATACCATAGAACAAGTATTGAGAAATTAGACAACTTTTATGGTAAACGTTCATTGGAGGTTTTATAAGATGGACGAAGAAACATGGGATCCTGAGCAACTTATGTGGAACACATACCATAATCTTATAAGTAAAATTTTGTGAATTTTGAGAATGCAATATTTTTGAGGGGAGAATGTAACACCCCAAGGTTTTAAAAATAAATTCATTTTATAATCTAGACCATAAACAAAACATCTCCCCTTTTATGTTTTGAATTTCAAAAAACAGCCATTTAGGGTTGTTATCAATAATTCTTTTTGTTTTTGATATTAAAAACATAATTTTTCGTGAATAGTAACATACCCAAATTAATAATAATATGAATAGTATCACTAATCTTATGAATAGTAAATAATGATAACATTTTATTTTCTTAAGGTAATAAGATAATGAGATCTCAATTATTTTTTCAATGTGATATAAAACTAATTGTACATTTAATATTGTTATTTTGTGTCTTAACTGTGATTTTATTTTAAATTAAAATTAGTAATATATAAAAAATATTTTTTAAAAATGAAATCATTTTTGAATTTTACAAGTCAGAAATTGGTAGGGGTGAATTTTTAGGATTTTTCTGAATTTCATGAAATTTTAATGAATACTGAAATACAGTGTAATACTAAATAAAAAATTATTAATTAAAAACACTATTTAGGACCTCATAAGTGATGTAAGTCAACTTGGTTCTAACACACATTCACTTATTAATATTAGGTGTCACATGAAACAAAACAACTATTTATCTTGATGGAAATAATAAAATAATGTATTAGATATTTAAAATTCACTTCTCTCCTCCACTATAAATAAACCCCACCACTCCCTCTTCTCATCACCCCCTATTCCTTGAAAATATTCAAGGTTATTACCATATAGACTTTCCTAGTCACTACCCACATCTAGGAGGATCTTGGTCTTTCAAAAATATAAAACCACTTCCCTTATGGCGGTTCCAAAGGATGTTATATCAAGAGGAAAATCACCTTTCTTTTTCAGTTTGTTTCATTTCATATTCCTTTATTTTACAATCCTCACCTTACCTCCTCTATCCAAATGACCATGATAGATCCAATATCATCTATATACATGAATTATATCTTGTGAATGGAATAACCATAATGAATATCTTTTCTCTCTCTCTCTCTCTTATATTTTATAAACGAAATCAATGTCCATGAGGTTCCTATTTTTAACCTTTGTGGAAGATGAAGTTTCGTTCATCCAATTATCCATAATTACTAGTAATGAAACCATTTTGATTGATTAAAAAGACATTAATATATTTATTATAACATATATAAGATTTATGAACAAGTATACATACATATTATTAATTCTTTTGACCAAAGTAGTTCTTAAATATCAAAATACTGTTAAATAATCTATGTGAATGCCATACATATTTCATCAAATAGATCATATAATCTCCATGAAACCAAATTATATAAATGATAATTAATACATATATAATTTCATAAATAGTATTTAATTTATTTTTTGGATATTTTCATCCTTTCCACTCAATTACTTAAGAAAAAGTGAACTGATTATGAAAATGAATAAAATAAACACTCCAAAACATTGAAATTCAATATAATAACGTATCATTAAGGGAATAAATGAACAAAAAAGGGAATTGTAATATAAATAAATGTATAATAGGTTCTGAAATATATTATTAATAAGCCTAATTTCGTATTCCAGGAGCCTATGTTTAATGGTGGAACACATTCGGACATAAGGTAAGTGTTTTTCCACCCAAACATCCATTTTCATTCACGTTACTTTTATTATATAATTATCTCAATAAAACAATTTTCTATTATAATTTACTCCTAAATTTTTTTTGTGTGTTGGTTATATATTTGTTTTGATCCCAGAATCATTCTTTATTTTTTGGATGGTTACCCATTTTAAAAGGAACATTCAGAATTGTTTTCGAAATATAAACTCGATCCTTGGGAATTTATCTATATCTTATTTACATTACAAGGCCCTCAATAATACATTTTTTGGAAACCATTATATTTATTAAATGAATAATTTTATTATGAAAATTATATCTTACTTCACGTATGGTTTTTTACAAATATTTTTCCAAAAGAACTCATATCATCAAAGTAAAATAGTATTTGTCTCAAAATTTACTTGAAGATTTTATAAGAGTATATTAATATATCTCTAAACTAATGTTAATTATTATGTAATATTGGGATTATTATTCCATGATATCAAATACCATATTTAATTTAATGGTATATGATTATTTTGGTTGTGGATGTGCTAACTTAATACTATTAACCATTTTACTCTAAATGGTTACTGTTTATGCCTAATGTTTGGGGAAGGTATTTTGGATTTCATATATTAATTTCAATATGAATGTATATAGTGTTTATGATTATCCCCATTAATATGAGGAATGTGTTTGACATAGTGTGTATTGGGCGGGGCCCGCTATACCCCCTCAATGCATCAGTAGGTCTAATGAGAAAAAATATAGTCTTGGGAGAAGGACTTGGCAAAATAAATTTTTTATTATATCACCGAAAGGCCTTGAAATAATTGTTATGTTGTACCACATTATTCATTACCTCATTAAGTAAATATTATTGATAGTTTATGTGGTTATTTGACTGGTAGAATACCTATGATTATGTTATATTATGACAATATTTACTTAGCTCATATTTCTTCCATATTATGTACATGTTTTATTAAAGGCACAAGTTTTCAATTATTCACCATGTCAAATGTTTATGTTATCCTCATATGTATATATTACTATTAATAAGCATTTGATCTCACCCCTTTTATATGTTTCATTTTCTCAAGACATGAATAATTTTATTATGAATGAAATTATGAAATAACCTAGTAGTTATGGATGATTTTTAAGGATTTTCTATGTTTTTTATTCATTTAATGTTGGACTGTCTAACTAATTTATGTATATTTTTTAAAATAATACTAAAATACTCTGTCCTTCGAGTTGCTTGTTCGTTTTTTATATGCCAATATAATCAAATAAGGCACCGACTCCAGGAAACTAGGGTTGGGTCCTCACATTATATATGTACTGAGGGGGGATTTCTAAAATATTTTACAAACATAGATTCTGATATATATATATAATAAATTATTCAGACCAGAAACCATCCCAGAGAATTTTAAATGGTTTCTACCAAATGAAGTGGTTTTTTTAATAAATTTTTAACACTAATAATGCATTAGATTCATCTTTATATATAGTATATTAAAAATTTAAATTTAAAAAAATAATATTATAATAATATATTATAAACAAAATATAAATTTCAAAAATATATTAATCCATTAAAATAAATACTTTAATATAATTTTATATTTTCCAAAAATAATATTCTGGTTTTAGAGTATCAAAAGAAATATACGGTCTTTATTCATTACAGTGTACTATATATAATCAAATTTTGAGGTTCTGAATACATATGCCATTATACCACCATACTCCCTAAGTTAAAGGTGTGTTATGGTGATGCAATCAGGGGGTCCATTGCGAAAATGGTTTTGGTTGTGATATCTAGGATCTTGAACTTCTCCTATAATTGGTTTCACAAATGATTATGTTTTTGGATACCATCATGGTCATGGTCCAAGGAAAAACCCAAATATGTTATATTCCTCTGAACATCTGATAAATGGGCCTCATTGGTTACAATCCTATTATATTTGGTTATCACATCCTTTGGTAGTGTCTATTAGATTAATTAAATATAGATATTTTTACTAATAACGTGATCTTTATTTAAAAATAATACTATCAATGGTAATGATTAATAATGAAATTTAGAATCAAATCGGATATCTAAATATTATTTTATGTGTTTTATGTAACCACATTACATATTAATAAATTAAATCATAATTAAATTATATTTATAATAGTTCGAGTCATTACAACGTCCATTTCACCCAATATCAGTACATTGTTTTGAGTACAATATTAGTTAATTGGATATATTCTATTCTATGTAAATTCTTTTGATTTGTTTAAATATAATTCATTTTTTAGATTTAACCATTGGAATAATAGTTGAAGCCATATGATGGGATGTGGACCACAAAATATTTTCACAAGATGTTCTTGGATATGGTTTCATGTCGGTGAATGATACGAGTGCTATTATTAGATGTTGGTAATGGGAGATGTTAATGTAACTTTTTATTTAACATTTAAGGGATATATAGACATGTCCACTTCTTGGTTTCATTATTTAATGATGAAAGATCTATAGTGGTAGAAATTTAACTAGTGATGCAGTTACCAAGAATCATAAATGGTGGGGGTAGTATTTTAGTTGTAGATATGTGGAACAGAAAATGAATCATTTGTGGGGGGGGGGGGGATTGGGATGTCAATGAGGAACCTGTGAGGTAATTTTCGGGATTTTTCAGGGTAGGAGAGGAGGGAATTCAATTTTATTTTGTTCGAGATGATAATTTTATTTGGGATATGGGAGGTTATATGTGTAATATATGGTGTTTGTGGGGAACATGTTTCAATGGGTGTAGTATTTCCTGGTTACAGATTTTGGAGTAGGGTATGATTGATGGTGGTAATTCATCAAGGATCAGGGATATACTTTGGATTGTGAATTTAAATTGTATTAATATGCATTATGTGTGACATAATTTTGTCTAGATAAAGTGGTAACATACCAATAGTAAATTTTTAGTGTTCTCGGGTTGAGTCAGTCATGGATGGACTAACCCACGTTAGTGAAAATAACAGATATGGCTAGTTTCAAACCACATATAGGTAGATGTTTCATAAAATTGGAGAATGGGTTTTAGGAATATAAACATAATCTTAAGTGAAGAAATTAATTTTTCTAGGTCAGATGATTTATAATGTATATGTATCCATTTATATTATACATCAATGAAAAGGTTGTATGATAATATTGGATAGTGTTCTCTTAGATTTTTATCATGCAATGGTGTTAAGTACAATAGTAATATTGTGGAAGCTTGATTTCGAGGATCTAGTGGTATTTTAATATGGTTCATGTAAAAAAAACTATATTTTATTGGCTAATATATCATGATTTTGGTGGGAATCACTATATTAGTTGAGTGTTCATTTGGACAGTTTATTATTAAAAATATAATCATCGTTCAGGTGGTACTGATTTAAAACTATCAGGGATGACAGACAATGATTTTTCAGTTCATTCTCAATGTATGCTCATGAAACCTTTTTTTGATGAACCAGATTCTATAATATGTATTATATGTTATGAAATGACTCTAGAACCATAATTTTTAAATTATAATAAATTATAGAACATAACTATTTCATTGTGATTGAAAACAACCAAATAAATCAGAATGATTTCCACTAAATGACTTATCTAATGATTCAACCTCATACCATACACCCAAATGATATATATATCTATTTAAACTTCGGTATGTTCATTAATGACATATAAATTTAATTTTAATGAATTATATCATTTCCACAAGAACTCAATTACTTATAAAAAAGTGAACTGATCCTGAAAACCTAGAAAAATAATGATCCACAAAGTTGAAATTAAACACAATAACTTATCTAAAAGGACGTTAGTGAATTTAATAAATTAATACTAAATCAAATACATGTAGGCAAGGTTACGAATTAATTAATTAATGGATTTAATTTTATCAACCTAGACATTATGGTCAAGGGAATAATACATTCAGATATATGGTAAGGGTTTCCTCACCTCATATCCATTTTTGTGGGATATTCCACATTAAATACTATTTCTTATTCATGGTGTATAAATAATTAAAAATGATGTATCGTACCATGAGAATATTTATTTTAATAGTATTCCATGTATCATTTTATTATTATTAATTTTAAGTAATATGATTTGAATAATTACAAAATGGTATGGAATTTTCACATGAACCTCTATTTTCAGTCAGATTACCCTTATTCTCTTCTTACTATAATAAAATTATTAATAATTCTATTTTAATCAATATTTTGAAAGCATTTATTAATATTATGTCAGTTTATATAATTTAAAAAAAAAATATTGTGATAGACATAAAATATTATATTTAAAATTAATATTTATAGACAAATTTATCTTTTTGATAACCCTATGTTATGAATTTTTTAGTTTTTTAAAATTTGAGTTTGAAATTTTAACCTTCTGTTCAATTAAAATATTATAAATGAAATATTATTAATAATGTGGCATAAAAAGTAGTAATTTATTCCTTAGGTTCTTTTTTCTGAAACCCACTTATCTAATTTAATATGGACATGTTTTAATAGATGTTTATAGTATAAAATTATTAATTTTACCTTTAATTACCATATTTTCCCTTATATTTGATAAAAAAAATTTACTAAAGGTAACGTTCATAATATAAAAAATATTAAATTGATAATATTATAATATAAATTCCAAATTCATTATAAGTAATTATATCTATTTTATCTAAATTCATTCAACAGAAGTGGATAAATTAAGATAAACACTAATCCCACAAATTTGGCATGAAGGCAGGTAAAAGGAAACGTTCAAAAGTTGAATAAGATTTTTTTATATATTTTCATTATATAATATTTTAAGGAAACATCATTGGAATTATATATGTTTTATTTATCTATTTTGTACATTAAAAATAAATTATAAAAATAAAAAATATTTAGATGAAAAGTCAATTTATTACTACAATGCATAATTTTTCAGATTTCATTAAAAAATAAAAATTCCCAAAATACAAAACCAACCTAAGATAATTTTGATATTAAAAATTAAAAACTGAATTCTATTTTGAAAATTAATATTTCTAAAAATTTCAAAATTTATTTTTTAAAATAGTTTTTCAATTAATAAGTGGTCAATATAGTTTTATTAATATAATGGTTTTGTGTGTAGTATTGGGTTTGATAATATATTATGCCAATGAAATGTATTATATGAATTTAAAAAATATTTTTTAATATATAATGTATATATTTAATTAATATTTTTCTATAACAGTAATAATTCTCATTTATTAGGATAAAAATAGTTTTTAATGAAATATTACCTATATTTCAGGCTTGATCTTATATTTATTTCTAATTACACTATAACCAATTAATTAAACCATATATTTTTCATATGTTAGTTAATACTATTCAAAATCACTATCATAATAGATATGTTATAAATAATATTTTAATTATTTCTTAATGTTTTATAAAATTCGTCCCTATGTGCAACACATGACACCTTATTGTTATGTGTTGTGTAAACATATCATTGGGTTGAACACAATGTAACATGTTTATGAAATTTAATTTAGTTAATAAATATAAATACTTTAAAATATTTAGGGGTTAAATTATCTATCCTTCATTAAATTTTGTCCTCAGAATTTGAACTTGGGATTAAAAACTATGGGTTTTTAACCATATCTTTGTTGAAATCCCAAATCAGAAAAACAATTAATGAGACAGACACTCTAAAATAATGAAAAGAATGTATGATGATACATAGAGATAACACATACATAGTTTCTATATATTAAAACATGGAAATGGAAGAGAAATATTACCATCATGTTCTGATTGATTATGATTGAGAACATGTTTAGAAAAAAGTAAAACATAAAAAATCTATAAATTTGTGTTGACCTAAGGGACCATTTGATTCATCAGAAATGAAGGTAATCTGATAACATTATTTATTTCTATATATTTCCCCTGGAGTTGAATAATTACTTTACAATAGGGAAAACCACTTAATTTGTTACCTTCCAAGTCGTTGGAATACACTAATGCTTTAGTTGTGATTAAATAAATTTTTAGTTCATCCACTACAACTAGAAATGAATGATCAAAATGATATTTTTATGCATGAAGAGCTTATGATAAATCAGAAGGTTCACAATATTTTCCTTCATCATTTAAATAATTAATGAAACCAGTGAAGTCAGACTAATGTATACAATAAATAATTATTTAACCTCATACAATAATTTCCAATGCTCCAATTACTCCATTTGATCCTAAAGGATTATCCAAAATATATCAATAAAAATTTTCAATTAGAAAATGAATCTAAATTTTCAAACTCAATCATAACATTAGAATCCACAAATACAAAAATTTATCTCATATTAACACATACCAAATATTTGATCAACATAAAAACATTAATGAAAACATGAATTTCTCCAAATCATAAATGAAGGAGTACTATAGAATAATCCTTATGTATCTCATTATTCTTTTAATCATAACATAATAACAGAATTGCTGAACAAAAATTAGAAGTGCATTAATTATTTAAATTCAGTTATATTATCCACATATGATTGACCTTGATCCCTTTTATTTTAATGAGATATATTTTCTTGAGGCATTGGACATTCATTTTCATAGTTCTCCATTTACCTACAGTTGAAAAATTTCACTTTAAATTCCATTTCATTACCCTTTTAGTCAAACAAAAATGGTGGTATTTCTCTCCAAACATGTATAAATCTCACATTCATATTAAGAATGTACCATGATTATTATTTCAATATTTATATGTGGGAAAGTTCTTATTTCCCTTATTCCATTTGTTGAAAATTTTCCAAGCTATCCGTTTAATATCATGCTTCCTTCCAATGCACTAATAGATTGAGTAAACGTTACATGTCCTATTTTAACATGATATTACGTCCTAATATTATAATAATCCTTTGGTGACTATTCAATTGGGAAATACATTCTTAAGAAAATGAATGATATGATCATTCATAATCTTTGGATCACTTGCATCAGAAATGTTTACATTCATTCTACTATGCCCCATTTATAAATGATGACATGAAACGGGATAAATATTATCATATTGTATATTCTTATAGCATGTAAAATAATTAACATGAATTGTAAAATTTGTGTGTATCTAGTCTTATAATCATAAAAATGGTTTCTTTGGAGACATATTTAGTTCTAAATTCATCATAATGGTTTAAAATGAAATTTGGAATTATCATAACCATATACCGTAAGAATATCAAAAAAACTGTATATTAATGCCCATTGTTGGGTACCAAGTTACGATGAGTCTGTCCCAACACTCCTTTCTGGAGTTATCACCACTAGGAATGTCGGTACCAGAACCACTTCACTAGTAGTATCATGATATATATGTATCATCATGAATACTCACATAATCTCTACCTTACAAAAATTCTCTGGTATTATTCTATACTAATCCTTGAGCATTTCCTAGAGTTATGTTACAAAATATATGTTTTCTAAATCTAATTTCCATCAATATTTCTAAACTTCCCTTGATAAAAACTGTAGTTCCCCAACCCCAAAATCCCCGAGTTAGTGTATTACTTTATTACATTGTCATAATTAGAAGGAATCAAATCCAAAGGACCATTCATGTTATAGGTCATTTATATGTTATAGGTCATTTATAATATATTACATACATGAAATCTATATTATGTTTTTAAACATAAACTACAATGTAATTTTTTTAATTCTATTATTCTTCTTTCATAACTCTCTTTATAAATCATAACATTTATCTTTCCATCTTGGTAATAGATAACATAAGAAATGGGGAGTTAAAATACTCATTAAGGGTATGTGTATAAGAGAAAATATAATCATCACTAATCATAATGTTTGATTCATGTTGAGTAACTAAAGATAAACCATTTATAAATAATCTTGAGCATAATGTCCAAAGAATAAATAATACAATAAAAAAGTTATATGGGCAATAAAAATAATAATATATATTGTACCAGTCAAAAAATGACATGGAATATCATCAAAAAATATCAGAATGATGGAATTCAAAATATGAGATGTCTTCACCTCCATGATCACTTCTCAATATAGATACTAGAATGATCTATCCTCAAAGTTTCTTATGGGTTTTTGGTATAAAATCATCGAATTAGTGTCTCGATCTATCCTTATGAAAATTTAAAACTACAAGGAAACAAATCAGAAGGGGTTTTCCCCCCAAATAATTTCATCTCATGATACATACTAATATATATATAGTATATAGGTGGCGCTTTCCATTACTAACTATTTCAAATTTATTCATCATTTGATAACATATAAAACCTAAACATTATTATTGAAAAATTTTCATACGAAATGTGTATACTTTAACCATAAACAATGAATGATATCACAATACCATAACAACAATAAAATTGTGCATAAACCATTAAATAAAAATAGGAAGAAGTTATTATTAGAGAGAATCCTCTATTAAGCATAAAACACAACAATGGATGTTGTCATAGATTAAACTACTCTAAAAAAATCATTTGAAACATCCTTACAAAAATAAACTTTTTTCATTGAAGTCATTTAATTGAAAGGTGCGTATTTATAAAAAAAATTATTTGAAAATAAAATTATAAAAAATTACTATTATATTTAAAACATAAACATGTCAAGAAAATAACACAATCTGTTCATGTTGTATAATTTATAAATAATCATTATTGTCATTCTTGTTTTGATATATTAATTGTGTGCCTCAAATGTAAAATGAAAAAAAGAATACATTCAATAAATTCTAGAAAAAATCATTTTAAAAAGGCATAAATAAATAGTAGGATAATAGTTAGAATATTTTGGATTTTTTTTGGAGAAACATAGATATGAATGATAAACATTTCCAGAAGAGACATACATATAAACAATATTAAAATACGATTTTATTTTGATAAAAACCTTAATACAATTTTGACTCCCTCTATATTTGTTTGAAAATATTATATAGTGGTCAAAAAATTATTAACTTATTAAAAAATCATAATATTATATATGAAATGATATATTATTCACTTATGACATTATATTACTCATTTATTAAAAATATACTGTTAAATCAATGATTCATGTAACAATTGATTTGTTTACCGTATGTGTTTTTGGATGAGATTCTTTGAAATTTTACTTATATCATGATTTGATTACTCCCATAATGAATACAAACTATTTATATGTAATATATATTTACTATAATATATATATATATAATATAGATAAATAAAATGGAATAAACCATTAAAGGAGATGGTAAGAAGTACGTACACATGAGCGATGTTTTTGTTTTCTTTACAAACACAATGGATGATCATAAATGGAATATATGTATGTTAATATATATTATTCCATTTTAATTATTATAAAATATTCTTCATATTTATTAATTAGATAAAATTATATATTCATTCATTATTGGTTATCTTGGAAGATGAATATCATCACATTGGGGAGACAGTTGGATGTACATATGAAAAAGTAGTGACATCAATAAATTAATTATTAAAGGGTAATAATTTATATGGTATATAATTTATAAATAATAAATATAAGGACATATTTATTATTTATATATATTATATCCATCATTATATCCATCCAAACTATGTGTTTATAAAAAACCAATTACCCAAAAATGTGTAGATGATAAATTGTACGTAAACATACATGGTGATATGGTTTTAATAGGTAGGATAAAATAAGAAATATAGTTGTCCCATAATCGTAATATAATATAATAAAATATATGAATCTAGATAAATTTATGTATTATGTAAAAAACATACAAAGATGTGGTATAATAAGAAAATATCATGAATGAGTTTGAAAAGCAATTACCTCCTCTTCAATAAATTTCCTTTGGATCATCTGTTATAGACATTAGGTCTTTAAATTTTAGAATACCATGACCTCTAAAATAGGGATATAAATGTTGGTAATATAATTTTTTTGGTCTGGTTGTGATCGAAGAGTCAATGTTGTGTGATAATGTGAGGGAGAAAGTTTCTTATTATATTGGAAGTGAGGGGAACCATTCGATTTTTTTTCAAATATTAAATTAATATAAATTATTTTATATTAACAAATTACTGAAAAGTGATTTATTTATAAAATAGTATGATTATTATTAGAAATAATCCTAAAAATTAAAATATATAAATTATATGGCATATTATTAACCTTATATATTTTTCCTTAACACAATTTTAATCCTTTTAACTCTTACCATCACAACATATTCATTTTACTAATTATGGTTAATATAATTTCAATAACATTCCAAAAGAACCAAAAATGGATCTCTTATGATCTAATTACCCGTTTTCTTTTTATTTGGCCAAATTATAGATTTTTATGAATGTTATATCATTTTATGAACTATTGTTTTTTTAATTTATCAATCATTTCAATTTTGATAATATACAAAAGTTTTATTCTTAAACATATCATAAAAATAGGATCACATCGAACCAAAACTTCTAATATATCTATAATATATTTAAGTTATCTAAAAAATTCATTTCTTCATTTATTATGTCAAATTATAATTATTTTTAAAATTTTAATTTCTTTTATATTTTATTTCCATTGATTAAAAAAATACATCACACTTATTATGAAATATTTTAGTTAAATTATTTCATTAATAAAAATTAATAATATATTTTATTGATTAATATAAATTCATATTCATTTAATTTACTATTTATAACTGAATTTAAATTTTGTATATCCTTTTGTTAAAAATAATTTAGTTATTAAAATTACAAGAATGAGATTTTTAACGAATATTTAAATAAAATATAATAAATATCTTATTCTTAACTATGTGGAATAAAATGATGTAATTTCTTATAAAGGGTATTTTTGGTCGAATGAAAATTATAAAGTGAAATTAGGATTATTTTTATTGTAGTTTTATAATATTATAATATTATTTTTACCCCCAATTATTTTATTTATCCATAACCATGGTAAATAATAATTTACTGAAATTATAATTCATATTATCCAAAAAATATGTTGAACCTATTAGACAAAAAGTATCTTATGATTTCAACGTTCTATATATTTATTTTTAAATTAAATCCATTGATGTGTATAAATCATGTTTAATAGTAATCCCACATAAGGGGAAAGAATGAGGGTAAAAGGAATCATTCCAATGTTCAATAACTTTTTTATGTAATTTTATTATAAAATGTTTCCAATATCCGAAATTGGATTAATATATGTACTATTGATATAAATTAACCTGAACATCAATTCTAAAATATAATAATTATTTATAGAATAAGTTTTTCTCTAACAAAAAGGAAATTTTTTAACTATTTATTAAAAAAAATTCTTCTTAGAAATATACCAAAAAAATTACCAAAATAGAAGTTTTACATTAAAAATTTAAAAATAAATTATTTTTTAAAAATATAGTTTATGAAATTTTAAAAATTTAGTTTTAAAATTGGTGAACCATTAAAAGATAGTTAATATGTTTTTATAAAAATATAGGTTTTTATGTGTAATATCATATTTTTTATTATCTTATGCTTATAAAATCTATTAGATGAATAAAAAAAATATTTGATTTAAGATATAATATTTTTATATCATTAAAATAAATCTCAAATAGAAATTAAATTAATTTATTAGTATAAAATACAAATTATTCATTATAAAACCATTTCATATATATTTATTAGGTTCCTATATTCATTTTAAATTAATTATATCCAATGAATTCAAAAATAAAATTTTCATATGTTTGTCAATGTAATTTTTATCTTCCTATATATTGGATAAGTTAGAAAAATTAATAATTTAATAATATACTTATTTGGAAGAACATGGTATTGTTTGTAATGTATAAAAATTCATTATCTTCCATTCCATAAACATATCATGTTGATGTGTACAATATACGATATTGAATAAATTGAACTCATTTTATAAGAAACATCCTATAAAATATTAGTGCAGTACACCTCACATATGGGTCTTTGATGTTTTATAATATAGGGTTATGATGTGGTGGTTTATAGTTCCCTAAATCTTCGACAACATGAAAAAATTACAATACCCATGGCATTGAGTTGACGATGATGATGTATTATTTGAAGATGTTGAACTACTATTTTTTGAAGGGAATTTTATGTTTCATTTGGATCACAGGAGTTTATCCAGCAATTTGTCCCAAAACATTTTGAATTTGAGGAAGCATAATTGAGTCGAGTAACATCGGGGGTTTGATTTAGATATTTCATATACCCACAGTAAATGTAACGTTGTGGTTGAATTTTTAGTTGGAGAGTACTTATGAAATAATTCAAATATACAATTAGTGATTATGATTTGATGGGGATATTTTCTCAAATTCATTTGGGGACCAAGGAGAACAATGGAGGTGTGTTCTTGGCCTATATTCAACTAACTCATTTTCTTTAAGAATTAATTCTGCAGGAGCAGCTTGCTAATGAGTTTCTACAGTAGTATATGATTTGAAATATCATTAAGGAGACACATAGGGGATGTTCATTGTCTCCTGAAAGTGTATTATACTTCATGGGAATCTTTTTCATACAATTTTCTATGAGTAAGTTGGTGATCCAGGGTAGAAACTTGTTTTTTTGGGAAATTCAACATAGTGCTACATAGAATATTTATGAAGTGCACCACTACTTCCAGTGGCCTGGTATAAAGAGGTACATGGTTGACATTGGTGCACAATGTTATATGGGTCCACATGTTAAAGAAAATCGCCAATGGCCCATTGTTTTCTTCACCCACAATGTATACCTAATTGGATGTTGGATGATATTTTTTTTGTGTTTTATTGTTGGATTACACCATAAACCCAAGGGAAGGAACAATATTTTTTAGTAACCCATCATCTCACCAAATCATCCCACTTTATTCCAATAAGGGATTAATCCAAGGTGGATGAGTTATGTTGGGTATATATTAAGGAGGTTTTTACGGTCAATGGTCTATCATTAGCACTTATTTATGACAAGGACCCATGTTTTACATCTGTGTTTTGGCATGACATTTAAAATGAAATGGGGTTGCAACTCAATTTGAGTATAACATACCATCCTCCAATGGATGGTCATATGGACTCGGTGAGTGAAATTTTAGAATACAATATTCAGGAATTTGTTTTGGATTTTAGAGGATTAAGGAAAATCCTTTTATTATTTGTTTTTATTGTGTATAAGAACAATTACAAATATTAGATTTTAAAGGATCACTTTGATGTGTTTTATGGTCGGTTGTGTCATTTTCCATTATTTTGGAATGAGTTAGGTGAGACCTCACTATTGGGACCAAGTCTTATACAAGAGATGTATAAGAATATCAAGATGATTAGTCATCATTAGTTGATATATCGATGTCCCTATAAGTCTTATGTTGACTAGAGGTGCAGATCTTTGTAATATTCCATCGAAGAATTGATTTTCATAAAGGTGGCACCTTTCTTTGGTCATATTCATTTTAGAAACAAAGGAAATCTAATGTTGAGGTACACCCGTCCTTTTGAGAGTACAAAATAATTTTTTAATGTACCATATTGAATTTCTTATTTCTATATTGATGGAAATTCCTGAATTATTCCCAAATTCTATGTTGAATAAATATAACCTAGACTTGTACTATGTGTTTAATTAGGAAGATCTAGTGTTGGATCTAGAATCTTCCATGTGTATATGTCATGTTCAGATTACGGACTTCAAAAAGAATTTTCATATTGGGAAATATATTCTATTTGTATGAGTTTATTGGAAACCTAGGAATTATGTTTATGAGATACGTGAATGGAATACAAGGGTTGAGAAAAATTATTTCTTTTTATTCTGTGATAAATATTCGATTTGATATTTTAGGAATGAATATCATCCATGGTGTTAATAAATGTCACCTTCATGATTTAATTTTTTGATACTATTATTTATTGTATTATTCACAAGTATATCAATGACATATCATGGGTTTTTTTGTGTGAAAATAGGAGGTATTGGGTATATAAAAGGTGGAGAAAAAGTGGTTCAAGATTTGAAAAAAAGGGAACCCCTTAGTAGCAAATTGTGAGATAATTTTTCATTTTGTGATAGTTGGAATAAAAAAAGATGATGCAATGGTTTTCAAACCATGTAGGGTAAATGTGCATTACATTAATCTTGGACAGTGGGTGGTTCCCTATTTTTAAAATCATGTGACATATCTGAGTCATTAAAAATTGTCCTTTTAACATCCTCCCTTCCATTTTTAATCCTAAACACCCATAATATTCCTAATTAAATATTCTTCTCTATATAAACCTCCATTAACAATCTTTTCCCCCTTTGATATTCATTTTTTTGGTAGATTTTTTATGGTTTATAAATGAATATCAAGTTAATTTACTTTCCCCCATGATTTATTCTCATTTATTGGTTTCACTTCCACATTATTGGAGGTTTAAATCTCGAATAGTTTGGTGACATATTTAAGTATTGATATTAATTTATATAGTTAGATTATTATTTTTTGGTTCAATTTCTCTTTTATATGATCCACTCTTTTTGTGTTTGTGATTTACACCTGTTTTTAGAAGTTTGTACACTTTAGGTAAGTAGTTACATGCTTAAACTTTGTTGGGTGATTTTGATATACTTTAATTACATATTTATAATGTTCAAAATGTTTTTCATTACGGGAAATATTTTTTTATCTAAAATGATTTGAGATGTGTGTGGCATAAAAGAGTTTTTTTAAGGAATTTTTTTCCATATGTGATTCCATTTTTTATTTTGTAAATGAGTTTTATAAAATTTTAATGAAGATTATTAAATTAATCTTTTAGAGTGAAACATGTTTTAATGTTTATTTGGATTTAATGTGAATTTATAAGAGGTATCTATTATGAGAAATGTGTATTTTATTTTTTATTCACATTTATTGTGTGTTCATGTGAATGTGGTGATATATATATATATATATGACAAGATAAATGAAAATTGATCATAAATTTGAAACATCAGAATCATGGTGGGAATACTAAGACTAGTATGATATTTGACACAGTTGTGTCTTGGACCTTATTCATCAAGCAAGATTTACTATTAAAACAATAGCTAAATTATGATGTTGTTTGGTTACCACTAGATCTTTTTATGTATTCCTATCTAGTAAATTATGCACGTCGATGCTGTGGATTGTATTTTCTATACCATGTTTGATAATGACAAGGGGTTACTAGTGTCAAATATTAGGTAGTGCCTATATGGTTTTCCTATGATATATTGTTCTCTTATGGTATCACAAATACCATTGTCATAAAAACAACTTTTTTTTGTTACAAAAGTGAATAATGTTTTCTTAAAATGTTTTCTATAATAAAATTATTGTCCTATTTATAAAACATGCATGATAATTTTTATTATATTATTTGGGAATGGGAACCCTTTATTAGATTGCATACTAATGGGATTTAGATCACACCCGACATACATATTTTGGGGCATATATATTTTAAAATTTACAACCTAGGTAATGGAAATATGTATGTAAGTGATAAGGGTGGTTCTTGAGTCTAGAGTTCCACTTCATTTAGTGGGTGATCTTGGTGACTTGTTCTTCATGTTCCTTGTGTTTTATATAAGTTTTTGGATTTTTTTTACAATTTACCTTTGTGGTAGTACTTATAGGTTTTTGTTAATGTTACATGCCTTGAAAATGAAAATTATTGCACTATGATTCATAATGCTTATTCATTTATGTAATTTTTATTATTGATGGTTGATTATGAGTTTTAATTTGGATGAAGCAATTATAGATGTATTTTAATGATACTAGGTTACTAGTTTCCAACTCGTCTGGATAGAGAAGACCCTTCATGAATGGCCGTGAATCAGGCTGGGTATGGGTCTAAATGGAATCTCATCTTGTTTTGTGGTAGGTAATGGATTCAGAACTATCATATAGTGGAAATAAATTATTTTTTCTTTTATTACATTTTTCAAATGGTTATATTTATTGTGATTTTTTAATTATAAAACTATTAATTGGATATACAATTTGTCTTTCTAGAATCTTTAAAATTTCATAAACTTCATAATTTCCGTTTAACCCAATTTTCATGGATATCCCTGAATTATGGTGATGAAAATATAATAGACTATTCCATGGTTGTGGAAGTCTACATGTTGACACAGATGATGAATTAATTTTCCAAAAATCATTGAAATTAATAATATTGTTTTTATTTAATAATCTATAAAACAATATAAATATTATATACATTTTTGAATAACACATAATGGACATCCTTGTAATTTGGTGAAGAAAAATGAGACATGACCCATTATGGAGAATATTTTGCACACATACATATGAAGGTCATTTTTTATTTTCGTACAGGATCAGATGAAAGTGTAGCACCTTAACCCCATAATCCCGAAGCCAGTGCATTATTTTATTAGATTAGCATAATTACATGAAATCAAATCCTAAAGGAATGATCTGTTTAGGAGTCTGGTAATGCTAGATTACATACATGATACATTTAAGACATTGGTTAATATAAAACACATAAATGATACATAATAACATGAAATAAATAGAATACTTGAATATATTTTTCAAATATTTGGTCTTTAAAACATGGTGGAAGGAAAAATAATATGGGTGATCTCAAATAATCAGTATGGGTATGTAAAGAGGAAACAATAATTATTAAATAAGAATAAATCAATATAGAAATAAAAATTATTGATAGCTCATTTCATACCGATAACTAGACCAGAAAAATTTAATAATTCAGGGTATGAAACTAAAACCCCTTATATTTAATAAATGAACTGGATATTAAATGTTTCCATAGAAATGTCGACACAAAATCTCATTGATGAATAATAAACTAAAAGATTGAAATTATTAATTATTGCACTCTCTATTTCCTAGGTACATAGGACAATTTCTGTCAACACTATCCAAAATACTTTTTAGTTATTAGGTAAACCCATATATTCTGGCCAACTATTTCATCTCATGAGACTATTGATGCATCGAGATTATATTTGTAACCGAGCCCCACCCATGTCGTACCAATCCAAATAATTCCTCATATTCATGAACCACGTTCCATATCAAAATATTCATATAGGATAAAATATATAGATTTATACATAATTCCATAGTTTAGGATAATTAAAAATATAATTATTTGACAATAATAGATTGAAATAACATTGAATGATCCTAAAAACATGAGGGAAATGAATTCTTAATAATTACAATGTGTCCGATACCACATAGAAACATTTAAATCACAATCCACATAAATGAATAATATTAAATGAAAATTATAATATCATTAGTATAATTAGATTACTTATATTAGATGTTAAAGATAATAAATAACTCAAATAAATGTGAATTAGTTCATAATAACAAATATGTCTCAGTAGACTGTAAATTGAGATGAAATACAGTACCAAACTATTTTTGTGTGTGTGTGGTATTTTTACTCTAGTAGGGGGGTTTAAAATATGTTTTAAATTATTACTAGAACCATAATAATTTTTTAAAATATCATATATAATGTTATTATAATATCATATTACCAATTTGTTAATAGACATTCATTATTTTTAGTTTTTCTTGTGTTAATTGCCTTGTTTTCTCAAGTATGTTTTTGCTACTCAATTGATATTCCTATTATCTAGATCATGATGTAGTCTTCCACAGATTATAAACCACTAATTAGTTATATTATATATTTATTATATTTTTATATAGAAGAATATATTATTTATGGGGATGATAAATGGATGTGTCATCATTCTAGGATATTGTAGTCCGTACGTATAGAAGAACACTACTTGCATTTATTTTCTCATATTAATAGAATGAATATTATTTGATACATATCTGATTTATAATTATTTTATCATATTTATTTCAAATAACATAGCTATTTATTTTAAAACCATCTATTATACATTCCATTTATAATGTGAACGAATCACATAACATTGATGGGTGAAGTAGTCCACAAATCTACAAGCGATGTCATCAGATTTATGAAAAATGGAATGTATAGAAGTATATGTTATAAAATAATAAAAAATTATTTAGATATTATAAATATTATACATATCATATATAAGTGGTTTATCCTTTATAATTTATTCCATGAGAGGTTGTAAAAAAAATTGAACAATCATCGATTATTGATGTAGTAGATTGTTGTACAAAAAAATATATGTTTGTAACCCATTAGATGAAGGTATTAATAATTGAATTCTTAAAACAATACATAACAACATCATAGTATATTTATGGTACATGTGTTTTTATATAGCAATTGAGTAAAAATATTTTTGTGATTGGATATGGGAAATAAAACCTAAGTGCATAAGGAATGATGTTACATCTTAATCGAGTAACCTATTTTTGTCTGCACCAAAATCATCTTTGGATTGATTTCAATAAAAATTAAGGATTCCAGTATGAGGTTAGGGATATTGAGGAGATATTTGGGAAATTCATGTTTCAACCACAGTGTCTTTATATGTATGATGAAGTGGGATGAATGAATCCCTTTAATATTTGGAGGATGAGCGGGACTCTTGTAATTTTTTTAAAATGGAATTACATACATGATTTTCACATTGAATGTGTCTCCAAAAAAGAAAAGATTATATAGAGGAGATTATATGGTTAAAATATGGCTATCAAATGGATTATTGATAATTTTATAGGTCTTTTTAGGTATTAAGATTATTATTTATCCCTTTATGAAGCTTAATTTTCTTTTAATCATTTTAATTCAATTTAATCACATTGTATAATGTTTCTGGTCAAAAACTCTGTTGAATATATTTCAAATTATAGATTAAAATGGGTCCAAATATGTAATCTATTTTTTCAAATTCTCATAACATAATTGGATGAAATTAATTTACATTTTCTCTCGTAGATGAGTAGACAGTGCGAGGTTTAAAGGTAAAAATGTCTAAAATGATGATATGTTTTTATAGTCAATTTCAATAATAAATTTATTTTCATATACTGAATTTTATTAATTTATAAAAACATGATATATTTAAACATTGAAACTAGTATAAAATATAATTTATCCTTATTAATAAAATAAATGAAAATGATGTTTTGAAAAAAATGAAGTATTATCCATTATTCATTAAAAATGAATCTTTATAAAGGACCAAAAATTTACCCTATCATAATTTATAAATTAATATTTATATTAATTATTATATTTGGAAATATATATCCAAAAAATATCTAGAAACATGATTTTAAATAGGTTCTTCATTAGAAGATGTCGAAAATGCCTTAATAAAAATTTAGTATTTTATACATAAAATTTGTTTTCCTTTTAGAGTAATTGCATAAAATATATTGGATGAATAAAAAATATTTCATTGAAAATAATATATATATATATATATCACATTAATATCACTCATTAATTATAATTAATATAATTTATTAGGGTCAATTAGCATTCCAAACATAAATATAATAACATTTTTCTATATATTAAATTGTTTTTCATATTAATTCCAAAATAAATTGATACTGATGAAACCATTATACAATTATTTAAATAATATATATTGATAAGTTATTACACCCTTTTCATAATTAATAATTTTATAGATGGTATATATTATATTTTATTAAATAATATTTTAATAATATATTTTTATTTGGTAAAACATGTCCTTGCTTGAAATTAATGCTTTTGAAGAATGTAACTATTGCATGTAACAAAAGATAATTTTGTGCTTTTTCATTTAAAAAATAGTTAAAATATCAAATATAGTTGAAGTTGCAAATTATTTTAATGTATCATGTTATTATATCCCAAAATATTTTGATAAATCGTATCATGCATGCTATCAAATATACTGTTATCACATAAGAATTACAGGTTGTTACATTACCCCAAACATAAATAATTGTCATCCTTGAAATTCAAACATGACATCAATAATATAGGTATAAACAATTTTTGACAAATTTATATTGTGAATTGGGTTAATAAGTCATCTTTATTATATGAGGGAAATGAAAGTACAATGGTCATGAAAGTAGGTTACCTAGTCTGGGAACACATATGGGAACTGAAATCATTGATAAGAAAGAAAAATATAACCATCACATTCTGATACAGAGTGATAGAGAGAACAATTAGGATGAATTTACCAACTAAAACACCATAAATCCATGATGACCTAACAAACCATTTGATTCATTGTAAAATAATTTAAATGGACTCCATTTTTTGTTCAAATATTTTTTAGAATTAATGAATTCATTCACACTCTATGAATATAAAAAAATATTTAATTATCTTTTAAAACCATTATCTTATCCTTTGAGTTTTCCATGAATATTACATCATTGTATCATTGTTTAGGATGCTTCATATAGATTGGTAATACATTAAACTACAAGATCTCTCCAAAATATCATGTTAAATGATTTTATAAATGATCAGCTATTCCAAAATATTATGATCCAATATATGAAAATAATGTCATAGAATTTAGAAAATGTACTTATCATTAGTCAATATGAATATTACATAAATTCTCATATTTCAAACATGTTACTAACTTCAAAATTTATCCTCTTAAAATATTGTAGTAACTAAAATTACCATAAAACGTTATTAGAAACATGAATAAGTCCTTATTTATAATGTAACAAACATGTTATCACATATATTCCATAAATCCCAAAGGGACAAAAATTACATAAATTATAGAATATAACACTTTTCAATAATATATTAATGTAGTATGAACTTATTAAAATCAATCATTTCGTCATTATTATCTCAACATCAGAAATATAATAATTTTTTTCTTTCCCTCAACAATGTGTTTTCCAAAAAAATTATATTTCCAACGATTAAATTTTATTAGTACCATTAAAAAAGTGATCTAAAATACTTTATAAAAAATTATAGTTGTAAAATCTATACAAGTTAAATAATTCATATGATGATAACATCATAAAAAAACTAATTATACAATACATTCAATATATTTAAATGCATTAGTACATTAATCATTCTACTTCATTTATGTAAATAACTTATGCTTGACCATGCTACCTTAGCTTATTCGTAGGTATATTCAGTAGTTTTTTTGGGCTTTATTTAGTATAGAGGCCTATATCCTTGCTATTATAACACTAAATAATAGCCTTTGTATTCTTATATTTTCATTCTATTTCCTTCATACCCTTTTTTCTACAAATATAACAAACATCCAATACATTCAAGCATTTCATTGGGTGATTCATTCTATAGATTTAAAATAATTGAAATTCCCAAATCAACATCTTATTATTTGATGAATCCATATTTTATTGTGAAAAAAATAACTCTTATTCTCTTGGATTACTTTGAATACATTGGATTATGACAATTTATTCCAATCATGCTGTAAAAAAAAGATTTCTCTATATGATGATAAATTTTGAGAGAAAAAACCCTTTGATGATTTGGATTTAGTCCTTAAAGGATGTGTTCAATAATTAACCATGTGTTGAATATATAATATGTAGTAAACATAGATTACCTTAAAATGTTAGATTCAAAATTTAAAACACTCTCATATTCCTTTTTATTTTTAGATAAGCAACCATATCCTAATATTAAATTTCTAACCACGAGGTATGTATTTATAAATGATTGTATAACTAAATAATATCTATTCCATGAGTTGTGTTTCTAATTCATAACTAGTATTCTGGATCAAGGACCACTGTTGATCATTATCACCTTGGTGACAATACACTACAAGTGTATCATTTTCCTTATCACTACATCCTAATTCTATGAATATCCTTCAAAATGAAATAATACATTCATTGACTACCATTAGATCAGTAGTTCCATAGAATGATGTTATCCTCTAATGTATAATGAAATATTAAATTATAGAATCAAATTTTGGAATGAGTTCCTCTATCCATGAAGGATATGTGTCGATTCTGATTATACTTCTATAATTTTTCCAAGATATCCTCAGTCATAATACAAATTGTATTAGTTTCTTCATTAGAAAAGTATCTACTCATTGCATGAGTACTAATAATATTCCAACTTACCTAAACCATTTCTTGAAAATAGAATATACATGATTAGATAATAAAATTTTAATCTTTTTATAACTCTAAATTTGTAATAACCTAAAATATGAAATTTATGCATTACTAATATTATAATCATAATCATTGCTTATTTGGATATATCATTACTTCTGAATTCATCATAATAGAAGGAAATGAAAATTTTAACTATCCTAAGTGTATCTCCTAGTATTTTCAAACTATGTGCACATTATGTACTATGGAAATGTATAAGGTTCCCCTGAGTCTATCCTAGAAGACCCTGTTTGACATATTACACCTAGGTACATTTATTCTAGAATGATGTCAACTTGTATTATCTAGATTGGGAAGTATTTCAATGTATTCCCATATTATATCTAATTTAAGAAAATTCATTGATTTTCTTCTATAGTCATACACAATATCTATCATAGGGTTATGTTCCCTAATACATTTTTCCAAATCTATTTTCCATGGTTTTTGCTAAACATCAGCTAATACCATTATAGCCGCTCGACCTCAGAAACCCAGATCTAGTGCATTATTTTATTATATTAGCATGATTACGAGGAATCAAATCCCAAAGGACAGATCAATTAGATTGCCTTTAAATTAGATATTACATACAAGATACCCATAATTCATAAAGAAATAAGAAATACAAACATAATATAAAATAAAAGTATATAAACAGAATATTCAAAGGCTTATTTAATTAATTTTTCATCATAACCCGGGGAATGAAATCATATCATGGGTTAGCATAAATGCTCAGTATGTGTATATTAATAAGAATAAACAATTAATATATGAAAATAAATCAATATGGAATGGTAAATAACTAATAAAAATTTATATTAAAAGAACAAGGTAATAGAAATTTAATATTTAATGATAATAAATAGAAAAATAATTAAACATAATCAATGAAGAAAATTTAAATTTATCCATTGATTTGTTGAAGAAAAATCATTTGGATTAATAATAACTGAAACTAAATTACTGAAATTCTTAATTATTGGATTCCTTGTATTCTAGGTACACAAAAACATTACCATCAAGACATTTCATAAGATGGTTTACCAATCTATTAAAACCCCATATATTTTGGCCAAATATTTCACTTTATTAGACTACCGACGAATTGAGTGGATATCTATAACTGGGCCCCACTGATGTCTTACTAGTCCAATTAATTCCTCAGATTAATGAACAATGTTGTTATAAAACATCTATAATGAATAAAAGATATGGATTTATAAATAATTACCGATTAGAGTCTAATTAACAAAAAGCAGTTTTTTAACATTAATATATTGAAATACCATTAAATGATCATAGTGAAAATCTTGAGGGAAATTCCATTTTAATCTTTCAAATGTGTTTCATACCACATTTAAAAATATGAATCATAAAAACATCAAAGGAAGAATATCCAAGGAAACATGGGATATCATTATTGTAAGGATATTTAAGATATTACACGTTAAAGGATAGTAATACACAATCTAAAACTGAATTGGTTCATAATAACAATTAACTCTTAATGGAATGTAAATTGGGATGAAATCACATACCTTAACCATTTTGTTTTTGTTGTTTGGTATTTTTAATCATGTATAGTGGTTTAAAAATTGTTAATATAAAGTAATATAATTATATTCATGCTCCTAATATCATATATAACCTTTTTATAATACCTTATTTCCTTCTTGTTATCAATATTTCATTATTTTTATTATTTTGGCTGTTAATTGCCTAGTTTTATCAAGTTCATTTTTACTTGTCAATTATTGTTCCTAATTATTATATAATAATTTCATAATATCAATAAATTAATTCATGAATTATTTATTATATATATTTATTATATAAGTATTTATAATATTATATACTTTTTGGATATATTAAATGAAATTTAGCATTCATGTAGATGGTAACTCGTACATATGCTTGAAAGCAAAATTCATTTCATTATTGTATAACAAGAATGAACTGTTATTTATAAAAATGTATTTTATAATTAAATTATAAAATATATGTCATATATGTTACATGTGTTTATTAAAAACATCCTTTATAATGATCATGTATAAGATGAATGAGTCACTTCACATTGAGTGGGAAGTTGAAAAAACATCCACGATCGATGTTATCGTATTTATACAAAATGGAATATTTGGAGGAATATGTTATAAAATAATTATAGAAGAATAAAAATATTATAAAACATAGATCATATATATGTATATTTTCCAACATAATGGACCCCATGAGAGTTGGTAAATAAAAAATTGAACAATCACCGTTTCATGAGGTCATAGTAAACCGTATACAAAAATAATATATTTGTTACCATTTAAAGATAAGTTTGTGTAAAAGAAAATTACAAAAATTAAATAAAAACAATCTAGAATATTTATGGTATCGTTTTTATTATATAATAATATAATAATATTATTTTTAGGGATGAATCATGGAAATAAAACTAATGAGCGTAATGAATGATGTTATCACTTAATCATGTAACTTATTTATGATAATACGAAAAATATATTCGTTTGATGGATTCAATCCCAAAGTGTAGGATTATATGATTAGGTATGGTATGTTTAAGAACTCATTGTAAATATCAGGTTTTATCCAATTTTTCATGAAATCCGTGAGGAATTGGATGGAGAGGAGGCCTTTTTATAATTGATGAGTAGTTGAAGTATTGTAATATTTTTAAAATTGAAATACATACATATTTTCACCATAAAATTGTATAAAATAATGGACAAAATTATAACAATTTAGTACAGTGCCTATATATTTCCAAAAAATGGATATTGGATAAAAATATAGGTCATTTTATGCCTTATGAATACAGATGAGTCCTTTGTTATGATTAATTATCTTTTATTCATTGCAACTAATTTCAATCAAATTACTTCAATTGTTTTGGTAAAATATTAAATTTAAATTAATATAAATTTATAATTATCATGATTTAAAATATTTAATAAATTTTCCAAGATTCCAATAATATATGTTGAATAAATTAATTTATATTAAATCCCCTATACAGATGAAAATGTGTGGTTTTATGGTAAATGCATCTGAATTATTTCTATGATCATATAGAAAATTTCAAATTGAAATTGATTTAAATTACCTAAGTGTTATGAATTTATAAATATGTGGTATAGTAAAACTTTAAAACTAATCTATAACATAATTGAACCTTATAAATAAATTATATGAAAAAGCAATTTTTAATATAAAATTTTTTGTTATCCACTATTAATTAAATTGAATCTTCAAAAAAAATTACCAAAAATTTATCTTAACAAAAAATTTGTATTTTAAATTCAATGATGTGGTTTCTCTAGAAATATGTAATAAATTAATGTTCCTAAAATTGTATTTTAAATAGGTTCTCATCTAAAAGTTGTTAAAATGGCTTAATAAAAATATAATATTCTAGGCATAAAATATTGTTTATCAATTTCTAATGCTGATAAAATTATATGGATGCATATAAAAAAGTTTTTGAATATATAAAATATATATGACATCAAAATAAATTATCTATTGTAGGTAGTTAAATTTATTACGTTAAATGGCCGTGTGAGCACAAGAACATAACATTTTATTTTTATATTTGATTAGTTAACATATCAATTTATAATTGTTTCTAACTAATGATTTCATTTTATATTTTTTTTAAACATATATTTTCGTAATTTAGATTACCCTTTTCACAACAGATAATTTAATTTCTAGGTTATATCTTATTATATTAAGAGTATTTTAATAATATATTGATATTCAGTAAAACTCAGTCCTGCGTGAAATGTAATCTTTTGAAGAAAGTCAATATTTTTTTGTAAGAAAATGTAAACCGATGTTTTTTGCCTTTAAAAAATAAATAATATGTAAAAACAATTAAAATCAGTAAATATATTTGAATGTATCATGGTATTATATTCCCTTAAATTCTTAGTGATGTATAACAAGCGCGCTATCGAATATATGGTTCTTACAGTAGAATTTTGAGCTGTTATTAAATAAGGGAAAATTACCATAACCATTGAACAATAAAATTAAATATAAAAAAATGTTAATTTATTTATATATTAATTAAAAAAACATAACAAATAGGTATAAAGGAATGTAAATAGGTAAAGATAAAAAGACAATCTGGGAACATGCGTTTTCCTTTGGAGGACAACTTGGATGTGTATGAAATAAGACATAATAATGCTTCTAATAGAATATGTAAATGAAATAGAAATACGAGATATAAAAAATATATTATATTCAACATTAATTTAAAAAAATTTCATTCATCAACAGGTGGTGAGATGCCACTTTTATACGTTCTGAGAAGGATATTATTGTAAAAATTTCAACATAATATAATTATAGAACATGTTTCACACAGAATGAATAATTCAACATAAAAATAAGTGGATTATAGAAAAAATATGGATATTAAAAACCTTATACCCACATTTATAAATATCTTTTTAATGGTAATATTCATTTCTTACACAATAGTTATACCTTTTTACCCATTTTTCTTTTACCACAATAATCTGATATTACGAAGGAAATAAATTTTCTATTTAAAAATTTCATTATTAAAAAATATTGACTTTATATTTCCAAAAATTAATTCCATTTTATCAGATTCACATTAAATATGTTATGTAATAAATTTATAAAATTATAATTGAATAAGGTATTAAAACCCTGTTATGAGAATAATATAACTTATGTTCTAGAATATAAAATATATATTATAAAACAAAAATCAATATTAAAAATTTAACATATTATTTATCATAAAGATTTATTTTTTTAAAATGTTTTCATAAATTTTTGGTTCACACTATATATTAATAATGTCATGAAATCAATTGTATTAATAAAAATATAATTTAGAACAATTCACCTTAAAATTATCATTTTATAAAAACCCCAACAAATAATCCTATGATTATATTATATGGATAAATATAAAAAGAAATACTATTTAGAAAATTTTATATTTAAAAACATTAGTATTTAATTTGTCATAAAATATATTGAAAACTGTTTTCAATGGAAAATATCCATTTTATAATACAAGTAGTCCTTATTCAAAATTTCAATAAAATCATAATAAAACCAGAATAAATTATAAAATGTCATATAATAATAATATAATAATTTATTAATTTTACACTATGTATTCCTTCATAAAATATAAAACTCACGAAATAATTTTTTTTAAAAAATATATATATTTTTATACAAAAAACTTTTTAAATATAAATAGAATAACATATATATTCAACTATATATATTTAATTATTTATTAAATCCTATTAATATAAATAAATTATGTGTAAATTTTAATGGTCAAATTTTTATCCAAATAAGTTATTTCAATGTTTTTTAATTTTATGGTTATGTATAAAACACTATATCAACGGGAATATTTTATGGAAAACACATAGTCAAATATCAAGTCATTACAAAGGTTATTAGAGATTATTGTATATCTGTGATTGGTTTGATACAGATGGGGATATTATGATTAAATGATCATATTTTTAATTTATAAAATACATAATAAAAAATGGTTGATGAAACTAATGCATCATTATAAATATACTTTGATCACCTTTTGACTAACATTAGTACATATGGAATCAGTCGTAGGGTATAATTGAGTTAGACCACGAATGATATAGAGGTTATTTCATTATAAGTTTCATTACAAAAAATTCATAATTTTATGACATCAAAATATAATGTGGATGGGTATCCTAATTGAAATACATCCCCTTAAAGTGATAAATATAACAAATAAGAAATACGAGAGCAACATGAATACTCACAGACATGTCATCTTCTCGGGTGATGTTCTCATGAAAAATTTAACATTAACAAATATGGATACAAGTGAGTTTCATTAGTAGATCTTATTGGAATTTTTTATATACCTTTTTGTGGGATCCCTCTTTCAATTAGGGTGATTCGTCAATATCCCAAGGATTTAGGGTATTGATTACCCTCTCCCATATATAGTTGATAGTTTTTTATGTTATTTATTTGATTGATGTGTGGTATCATTATATTTTATATGAAATTCCTTGTGTTAGATGTTCTGTATAATGATTAATGTAATATGATTGTGGTTTGTTATATTAAACTTTTATGTTATACCCTTTTCTACTCTATATTATTCGATGTGAGAGGGTTCTCTACCCATTGTTGTGTGATACATGAAAACTTTTTGTGACACCCTTGACTACTGTAAGGAATTTTAAGAGGCATAGGATATATATTATGATACCATATGGTTTATGAGGTGTTGTTTCAATGAAATTGTTTAGATACATTCATTCCCCTTCATATGAGACAACTCTCCATCTATATTTACATAGAGAAGAACATTCAAACAAAAAATAAGATATATTATACTGTATATAATGAGACTATTGTTAAACTGAGCATGATACACATAGTCTACTGATATAATTCCTCCAAGTCTAATTAAGGGATCTTAGTTATTGAGAAATATGTTATTTAATAGATTCTGAGACTCATATACAATTTTTTTTTCTAAATTCTATTCACTATATGATTAATCATTTAAGTTAACCTTATATAAGATAATGAGACACTTGTGAATGACATTCCCTTGAAATCATTTTGGGACTGCTCTACTTTGTCTTGATTTTCATACCATGTATCAGATTGGGATACTATTGGGTATATAAATATCTCCTGTACAACATCACTATTCCACATTTTGTTCCCTGAATCACACCCAACATGAGGCATTCCCTAGACTCCTTAGGCGATGTGTTTTTTATGGTAAGAAATAATTGTATAATATATGATGGATTAGTCATGATGTGGTTGTGGGTTCTTGAATAATCCTCAATAGTGGATTCAATTGGGTGAGATGTTTTTGTTTTTTTTGAGAATTATTTATCATGATGAATATAATAGATGGCTAGGTTCTATCATCCAAGGGTTTATTTCAATGTATAATTCATATAACTTATTCATTGAACATGATGATGTACATTGTATGTAATAGTTATTCAAACTAAATATATTTTTTAGGGAATGATGATTATAGTTACCCCTATTCATACAACTATATGTTATACAATTTCTTAATATTTCAATAATCATTTACTCCACCACTTAATGTTGTATCAGTTAATCACTTGGGTATTGATATGTTTTCAATGACACACCTTTGTAGTATAAATATGAAATAGTGGTATATATATATGAAAGGACTAGGTTATACTAATAGTAATATTATATGTTTTATATTTGAGTAATTATGTGGGAGCCACACTCTAAAGTTTGTGATGTCCCTTGAGGTGAAGATAGCGGGGGAAAGAAATGTTAAAATATGCTATCATTCGCATTGAATGGTAATCTTTGTGTTCCCTGGTGAGTTTGAAGAAGATAAATGCACTTCTTAATGATGAAAATAAATGTTTAGATGTATCTAAAAGGCTCGTCATTGTTACCCTTGTCAATATTCTATTGTGTGCACCATCTTGAATTCCCAATATGATGTTTAAATAAAACTTTAGGGAATTATTACAATCCTTGGGGAATATTTTATAACAAAATTAATTTGTAAACAATTTAAATATATATTTCATCATTGATTGCATTCCTTACTCAATATTCCCAATTTTAACAAGCTTAGATATTTTATGATAACAATATTAACAATATTATAATAAATATTTATATAAAAAACATTAATATATATTATATTTTAATGTTAAATAATTAATATGAGTTAATATTTATATGATTTATTTTCAATGAATTTTCATTTATATATGTTATAATTTTTTTAAATGTTTTTTTAAATAAATTATAATTTAAATATTATTAAAGAAAGGATATTTTTTATTTTATAAAATCAAAATCATCATAGTCTTATTTTTTTGAAAATAATTTTTCAAAATCAAGAAGTAGTTTTTTAGAATTTTATATATTTTAATATTATATCATTATTTACTCTTATCATATAATATTAAAAAAATTATGTAAGAAAACTTTTTTATGTATTAACATATTAAATTTTGAAATATTAAATTACTATAAAAAATATATTAAAATTATTTCTATAACTAATATAAATTTTTTCATATATAAAAATTACTTCCTGACATTTATTGGGTCTATTATTTTCAAGGTGGGATTCATGTTTTGATTTCCACAAAAGCATAAATCCATTCAATTTTTTTAATAAAATATTTTTTTTCAGGGAAATTGAAATTTTTTAAAGGTATGGCTTATAGTTAAATTATTTTCTTAAAAAAAACCTATTTTGGAAAACATTTTCCACCCATTTTTGTGTTATTTTTAAAATTACCATTTTAACCCTTATATGATTGTTTTTGTTTAATGATTTCAGTTTTTGAAAATAATATAGTTAAAATTACGTCAATATACTAGTTGAAATTAATTTCTATTAATAGTAATTATGTTTCAAAAAATAGTTACGAAAATAAAATTTAAAAATGTTAAAATATATTTTACTAATGGGAATTCCCAAAACATGTTAAATATTTGTTACAACATTTGGGTATGGTGTTATTTTCTTCCCATAAACACTTTCCTTCTATTTTTTTTTCAATTTTCATTTCATTGACCCTTGAATTGTAACATTATAATATATAAATTATAAGAGTAAGTTATTAAACTACCATTCTCATCTCTAATAAAATAATATAACACTAACAACACTTAATGTTTCAATGTCTATTATTATTTATCTTTGAAAATCTGTCACATTTTCCCACGTAGAAACCGTTCCCATTATCATATTCTTCTAGTCACATTAACAAGTCATGTGGCATTCATTTTTAATGAATATTGGATTCCAAAATTAATGTCCCTAACACGAGTATCCACTTATTCTTAGTGTTTTATTAATATTTTTTTCAATAATATCATTATGAAAATTATAAATATAATTAAATAAGTATAATTAGTATATTTAAATTTAATTTTATTAATGGAATCCAAAAATTCAATTCTTTTCATCCACAAATAATATTGGATATCCTCAATCATGCATATGTGTGGACTACCTCTGCCATGGGTGATGTTGTCTATTCTAAATTACCCCCAATATATGATGGTAACATTAAAGGATTCAAGTAATTAATATGTTTTGAATAAAAAAGATAAATAATCATTTAATATATACCATTATTCATTTTATTAATTGGGAAATGAGATAAGTAATTTTGAGTATGGATTAATAATATATCACAAAAAAAATAATTTACTATCACCACCCATCATAGATGGTTATAATAATGGATTTGAAAATGGTGTATGATAAAAATTATTTTTTATTCTTGTTAATATTTCATAATTTAAAAATAAAAATATATTTCATTTCCCATAGAAACGTTATTGTAAATTTTCGTTTGGATTAATTTACCTTTAACATGAACAATGTTATAATGTATAATCCATTGACTATTTATATTTATTTCATAATTATAATATCTGGTAATTATAATTAATTTATCAATTATTATTTATCTTTTAATTATGTATTGAATTTTTTAATCATTTTTAATATATTATAGTTCGATCATTAAGCAAACCAATATAAGTTTATCACGTTTTTCATTTTTACAAACCATATTCATTTATATCACATAATAACAATTATAATTTAATTATAATAGGAATCCAAATATTACTGTATATTTAATAATAATTTTCTATCATTTAAACCATAATATAAAAACAAAATACATTTCCAAGATATTTTAATGAGAAAAGACAATCAATGTTCAGTCATCCATTATGTAAAATAATTATAAATAAGTAATATATTTTTAGTGAAGGATTCTAAATAATATATAAAACTTGTTATAAATTTGAATGATTTTATTAATTATGTATTTATTTTAGATATGTTTATTGTAAATGGGGTTAGGGAAAAGTTTTGTTAGTTGACGGTTAACGTAAGGTTTTTTCATCTAAAATTATTATGTTTGTCACTTATTTTTTTATTATAATCTTAATGACTTTTTAGTTGTATATATGATTACTAATTTATATATTATATCTTAATGTAAATTTTTTAATAATAAATAATGAAAAATTTAATACTCTCTTTATTTTTTAAAATTACGAGTTAAATGCTCTACCAATTGAAATTGTTTCACTCTCTCATTTTCAATTACATGAGACATGTATTTTATTACATGCTATAATTTTTATTATATAGTTTATTAACAACAATATTTCCTAAAATGATAATTAATATATATAATTTCTTTAAACATAAATTTCAATTCCATGGATACCCTCTCTTTCATATGTTACCATTACCATAAGTGTTTTTAGAAAACCAATTACCATTCATCGGGTTATGATTATGTCACATGAATATAATTCATATAGTTTGGATACCTTATAAAAATTGATTATATAATTTTATAATTTATAAATTGTTTATGAAATTATTTTTACACCACAAAAAACCTTCCAAAAAGTCTCTATCTTCATTAATTATGACATCTGTAAGATATTTTCATCTCAATTATGAATTATTGAGACACATTTTGTATCCATTAACTCATATTTATTTAAGTGGTTATTTTTCTGAATGTTTGATATATTATATCATGAACTAAATAATTATTAATTTTATTCTATGTTTAATTCTAGGGTATTTCTTCGTTATTATTATTTTTTAAATGATACTCAATTTGTAACGATTTATATTTGAAATCATCCAAAATATCACGATCTCTCAAATGTGATAATACATATAAGGGGATTTGTTTATCACATTCCTTCTAAAGAATATATAATTCAATTCCCAATGTATATATATGGATATCATATATTTCTTTTTACCTCTTATTCCATTGGATGTTTTAAAATAATTTATTATAAGTTGTTTTCAACAATATAATTTCAATGTATCTTTAATGTTTTCTATCCTTCAAAAATAAAATGTTTTTATCTTCAAATAATAATTTATTTTTATATTTATTATCTCATTAAAATTATTTTTCATGTTTACCTCTCTATAATAATTATTTTAAATTTCATCCATTTCCTTTAAAAATTTGTTTTATTCAATTTTAACATCAACGTTTTGAGAAATATTTAGAAAAAAATTTATATTTTAAATTATATTTATCCCAAAGGACTTATCTATCATGAATTTTTGTTTTTATCAACATTTATATTTTTAGGATATTATTTATTTTTTAGACTGGTATTTTTATATTTTATGAACATTTATGATTATTTTATTTGATATTTTAAAATCTCATAAGAGGCCTATAATTTTTCAATGTGTTCATTATGATATAGTAATTTTATTAATTTTAATATAACTCATATGTATATATTATGATGGGTGGTGTTATATATCAACCTACAATGCATTATTTATGCATTCATAACACATGATATAGTGGAATTTTGTGCGAATGAGATATATAGTGCATTATTCATGATTTATTTATTTCAATGAGATACATGAGTCATTGTTCACATGATATTTTTGGATGAGATTTAAAAAAATTAATTCAAGCCATTATTGTGTTAATGGGTTATACATTGTTTTTTAAGAAATTTTTTTGTTTCAATGATATTCATGAACCATTGATCAGTCAAATTTTGAATTATTGATATGCATAAAATATTTGTTCAAAACATATTGTGTCACCATGATGGAATAATATTTGTTCAGAAAATTATTTATAATATTGATTATTACATTGTTAATTGATTTTATTCATATGATCATATTATCTAATGATTACTTTTTAATTATAAATTATTAAAGTCCATGTTCTTGATATTGTATTTCATGTTGATAATTTCTTATTTTATGATCACAAGGAGTGTGATTTTAAGGTTACCTATATTTTATTGTTATTAGTTGTCACGACCCGTCCTCACTTTAGGGGTCTCAACCCCACATACGTCGCGTCAATCGGACGCCCGGTTCTTGAGTTATTAGCACTTTAGTCCCGGGGGCCCGGTTGGTTTCGTGTACGAACCAACCTGGCCATATCTCAACTGTGCCCCTAACTGACATAGGGTATAATCAGAGGGACCGTTTCTCAATGTGATCACCAACGCCACTGACGGTTCGTCAAACGAACGTCCGGTTTGAAAGTTATTGGCTTTTCCGTTCTAGGGGCCTTGTTGGATTTTGGGTACAATCAAACGCGAACATACTCCAACTGCATCCAAACCTTAAGTGAAGTATGCCAAATGTTCCATCCCATCAAGAATAATCCAACAATATCGATGCCACATCAATCGGACGTCTGAAACTCAAGTTATAAGCGTTTCTGCTCCGAGGGCCCAGTTAGTTTGGGTTTTGAACCAACCCAGTCATGCCCATAATTAACCGAAACCTAGAGTTTAATATACCGAATCTACTTACTTGATCCAAGGAACTCTACACAACTGAATGTGCATCGATCGGAGGTTTTTAGCTCATGATAAGGATGTTTAACTGAAGGAGGTCCGAAAATAGGGGGTTGGGGCCCGGTCTGACCTAGCCCGATACCCCCTGGGTCTGCCCGGTTGGGCACAACCCCACCCAGTGGGCACGACTAGGCTTGAACGGCCCAGCCACGGAGCGGGCAGCTCGACCCTCGGTGCTGATTGACGCTGACGGCGTCCTGCTCCGCCCCGGTGTCCCAGATCCCGCGGGCTCGTGGGATCTCCCACCTCACCACCATGGCACAGCCGCAACAGATCCTCCTCGGTGGCACGCTGAGTTCCACTGCCACCAGGCGGCCGACCACCACCGGCCACTGCCTCCTTTTTTCGGCGCCGCTGTGCCGGCGAGGCGGGCCGACAACATCTTCTGCGGACCACCATACGCGCTTCGGTGGTCCGTTTTTCCCGCCATCAGTGCCTAAGATCACCTTGGGTCCCGATCTTCACTGTGAAGGCTTCAAATTGCCTCTGCGGTCCCATTTAATTGACTACGTAAATCCGAACACCAAAAATAATCTGTGGAGGGTTGTCAGGCCCTGTTTCTACGGCCCACGCCCTCCGCGTTAGGTGTTATCAATTGGCAAAAATAAACAAATTATTTCAACAACTTAACAAGGCACAATTTTAATCAATTAAAATTGAACCTAGTTCCCAACAATACTCCCATAATTAAATATTCTCTTCCCGCAAATAATTACATTCGTGGATCAACTTGATGTTGAGTTGATCGAAGTTCTTTGTTTTAGAAGGAAACAATCATGGAAAAAATATCATACTCAAATTAATCCCCTACCTCGCAAAGAAGTCGCATGTCGTCGAGCCACATAAAGAGGAAAGCGTCGCGATGATCGGATGTTGTAGAAGATCGGTGCTGATTACATTGACATCAGAGGAAGAGTCGTCAACGTTGGCTACATTCCCCAGGGTGGTGTCTTCTCCCTTGATGTTAAGGAAGAAGAAGATAAGACATGTCATCGATGACTTCGCTTTCTTCGTCGGAGGCATTTTTCGTCAAGAAAACAACATTTATAATTTTCCAGAGCATCCGCAAAGAAAAATTTCCCATAAAAAAGAAACAATAGGCTCCCAATATAATAATATTACCACAGAAATAATTAATTATGTGATTCACTTAATTAATTCCCCATGGTTTGGCAAGAATATCAAAATCCTCATAAAAGTGACAACACATAAATTAAAATTGGAGGGATGGATTCAAAATAATTTTAATGAAAGTTGAATTAATTAACCGCATTAATGGTGGAGTTCAAGGGAGTTGAGGGGAGTTGAGGGGGGTGATATGTTGGGGGCTCGTGTGGGCCCCACCACCCTTAGTTATCTCCCATGGGAAGTTAGGTGGGGTGTGGGCACGAACTCCAACTTCCTTTTGGAGGAAATAACTTCCACATAAAATAAAATTGTAACTCAGCAATTTTAATTTTATTCTTAATGTATCCCCAAAATTAAATTACCACATATGAAAAAACACAACTACGGTAAAGGTCCCTTTATGCAAATACCAGTGCTGCGAGTTCATCGGTGCCCTCAGATTTTATTTCTGATCACCGGTTCAAAATTTAGAAAAACCCACTCATTCGTTCACTGAACATACCCAAGATAAACTTCAGAAATTGATTCTGGGCACACCAGGCCTCGGAATCAGGTTCTGTCACAAGCCACAGACTCATATAATTCCAATGAAATTAAGAAAAAAATTTCCTTGAAATTTCCAGGTCTTTACATTAATCCATCCTCATGGATTTATGTCCCCATAAAGCTAAAACACTCACTAGGGAAACAAGAGAAGTTATTGATGATGCATCTAAGCCTTCCACTCCCATGTGCTCTCCTGTGGTTCCTGTGCAACCAGTGAGAGTGCACAAGAGGAATCGACCGTCCTCATAGGACCCGCTCCTGTCAATCCTCAAACACTATTGGTACATCATGAACATCATCCTGTCATTGATGTCCAGCTCTCCATGGTCGATGATGTTGGATAGGTCATGCACACAACTCCTTAGCTGAGATACATGGATGGAGTTGTGCACCCAGTGCAACTGAGGTGGAAGGGCTAGGCACTAAGACACCTTGCTTACCCCACTGAGGACTTGGAAGGGTCCGATGAATCACAGAGACAAATTGCCACCCCAGCCAAATATCCTTAGACCTCGTCGAGGTGACACCCATAAGAATACACGGTCACCATTCTCGAAGTCATGTGGTCCCTATCTCCTATCAAAATAGGACTTTTGTCTACTCTATGCAGTTTCAACTACCATGAACTATAGGCGATCAATGACCGCTTCTACATTAGGACACACCCGTGTCTGGTCCCTGTTTCACCGTAGGGAACTATATAACCAATACACTCAAGATGGGTGCACTGGTCAACCTATGCCTCAGCTCCTGAAAAGCTCTACTGGAATATCTCTAACCACATGAAGGGTTTCCCCTTCTTCGTTAAAAAGCAGTGCAGCACTAATAGAAAAGTCTGGCACAAATCTAGTTCTGGCCGAATCAAGAGTGATCGACTGCACACACTTATGCATGATTCCATCCTATGCTGGCCATGGTTTTCTTTTCACCAACCAAGGAAAAACCCATCACAACATTATAGGTAAACCACAATCTTTTTTCCTAATACCATCAATATGTGTATGAATTGCGGTTGCCCAGTCCATACTCAAACTAACATCGTAAGGCCTCGATGTTTCCACCAAGAGGTTCCAATAAAAACTATCTCCTCTAGGGCCAGATCACACTGTCGGCATAAGTGTGATTATCGAGTCTCCTCTCAAGGTATCTCCAGACGTGAGGGCCAAGTTAACAGTTTAACCGAAGACTCTAGGTCTGGAACAAGATTCATGGAAGGAATTATTCTTGTCAATGTCTATTGTTACATCAGCTGGTAGTAGCCACCGACCGTACCTTAAATCATTCCTAGAGCCCTTGGGTCACACTCCATGTCCACCTGCAGCTACTCTCTTCCCCTGCCCTCCAGCTCCCAGAGCCTGTCGGGGACTACAAAGGTGGATGGTTGTAACCTGTCGAAAAGTAAACCATAACATTCTGCTCTCATTGCTCTACTTCCATGTCTGCTGCTCTGAAGATTCATATGTCCTTAATAGTTTTCCTTTTTTGAAACATTTTACATTCCCAAGTCTCTAAGATTGGCGGCAATTCCATGCTCTTCCAATGATAAAATTCTCTATCTGTATCCATTCTGCGAAATAACATTCGACCACAAAGGATTCCTCTAACATCCTAACATAGGTAAGAATGCATATAGAATAAGGTGTTGGCTTAGATATCCGTAAACACACCACACTCAGTGGTCCAATCTCTATAGAAATGTTCGAATCGTATTCATCGAGTACCCGGAATGATTTGTATTCCTTGATAAATACTCACCTACCGACATGTCGTTCTTCCGTAGCTGTATACGCTCTAGAAAAACTCTCAGCCACTTCCTCAAGACAGTCCTCAGCCACCTGAGAGTCGGGCTCACCTCGAAACATAAGGGTATCTGATGTTGGATCACGTGTAAGGTACTAAGACTTCATGTGTCACCTATCGTGACAACAAGTTGTAACTGCTATCCAACAATTAGTGATGTATAGCTGACACACTACCCGAAGGTAGTATCTTAGTTATCGGTCCACATACCGAAGCCTCATCACTATGCGGACCAACCTCATGGTCACTCACTGGAAAACACTAGTATCCAAGATCACCATCTTCTCTTCTACTATCTAAACTAGGTGTAGAACTCTAACTATCGCCTCCATCCAGTATATTGCTGCCTGGGAATCTGTCTCGCCTCGTAACCTCAGAGGCCTCGGCTGCTGAAACTCGTGAAACGTACTCCGTCAGCTTGCATTGTTCGCTAGTATGACTGGTGGCATCTGCGACCCAATGGGTGGTGGTGGTACGGGTATAATACCTGAGGGTGCAAAAATTGTAAAAATGGCCCCGCACCTGAGCCTCATCGCTCGGTGGGATGTCATCAAGTACTCTCTCGGAACTCCAACTAACTGTCTGAGTGGAGTCATCCTGAACAGATGTTTCACGGTCAAAATATTATACCAGGATAGCTGGCCATGTTTGATTTGACTTAAGAAAACATTTGTATACACACATGCAATCAGTGTTTTTGTGCACTAAGTTGGAAATCAGTAGTCAGGGTCCTGGTGTATGGATACGTTGGTCGCCGCACCAACACTGGACTACCTAAACTGTAAACCACACTCGGTACGCATAAAACTATTGATTCACATAAAGTAAATATCATATTCTTAAGTTCTGTGGTATAACAGACTCCTCTGATACCAATTTTTCATGACCCATCCTCATCATAGTGGTCTCAATGCAACAGACGGCGCGTCAATCAGACGCCTGATCTGTGAGTTATTAGCCTTTTAGTCCTAGGTCCCGGTTGGTTTTGTGAACGAACCAACCTCTCCGTATCTCTAATGTACCCTGAACTCACATAGGGTATACTCAAAGGGACCATTTCTCAACGTGATCACCAACGCCGCCGACGGTTCATCAAACGGACGTCTGGTCTGAATGTTATTGGCTTTTCCGTTCCAGGGGCATGGTTGGATTTCAGGTACAATCCATCCTGTCCTTAATAAAACTACATCCAAAACTCAGGTAAAATATATCAAAAGCTCTGTCTCATCAAGAGGAATCCCACAAAGTCGATGACACATCAATCGGATGTCCGGAACTCATGTTATAATCATTTCTGCTCCGAGGGCCTGGTTGGTTTCGGTTTTGAACCATCCCGGTCATGCCCATACTTCGCCGAAACCTTGAGTGTAATATACCGAATCGACCATCCTGATCCAAGTAACCCAACTCAACTGATGGTATGTCGATCAGAGGACTATATCTCAAGATATGGGTGTTTAATTGAAGGAGGTCCGAAAATATGGGGTTTAGGCCCAGTCCGACCCAGTTGGATACCCCCTAGGTCGGCTCGGGTGGGCGCGACACGGCCTGGCTGGCGCGAACCGGCCCAGTGGGTGCAGCCCGTTCCAGCGGGCGCGACTCGACCAGCGCGGTCCGGTCCGAGCAGTGCGGCCCAGCCATGGAGCGAGGGGGGGGGGGGGGGGCTCGACCCACGCCGCTGATTGACGCCGACGGCGTCTTGCGCCGCCTCGTCGTCCCAGATCCTGCGGCCACGCGAGATCTCCCTCCTCACCACCAGGGCACAGCCGCGACAGATCCTCCTAAGTGGCGCGCTGAGTGCCGCCGCCACCAGGCGGCCCACCGCCACCGGCCGCCGCCACAGCCGTGCCGGTGAGGCGCGTCGACAGCATCCTCCTCGGACCACCGGACATGCTCCGGTGGTCCATTTTGCCCGCCGTCAGCGCCTAAGATCACCTCGGGGTCCGATATTCAATGCGGAGGCTTCCAATTGCCTTCGGATTCCTGTTTCATTGTCATCATCAATCCACGCACCAACAATAATCTGGAGAGGGTTGTTGGGCTAGGTTTGTTCGGCCCTTGCCCTCCACGTTAGGTGTTATCAATTGGAAACAATCAATACATTATTTCAACAACTTAACATGGACAAATTTTAATCAATTAAAATTGAACATAGTTCCCAACAATACTCCCATAAATAAATATTCCTGCCCCACAAATAATAACATTCGAAGATAAAAATGATGATGAGTTGATCCTCGTTTTTTGTTTTAGAAGGAAACTTCCATGGAAGTAATATCATACTCAAATTAATCCCCTACATCCCAATGACGTCACACGTCGTCGAGCCGCGGAAAGAGGAAAGCGTCGCAATGATCGGACGTCGTGGAAGATCAGTGCTAATTCTGTTGACATCAGAGGAAGATTCATCATTATTGGCTACATTCCCCGAGGTGGTGTCTTCTCCCTTAATGCGGATGAAGAAGAAGAGAAGACACATCATTGATTACTTCGCATTCTTCGTTGGAGGCATTCTCCATCGAGAGAAGAACATTTCTAATTTTCCGAAGCTTACGCAAAGAATAATTGCACATAAAAAAGAAACAATAGGCTCCCAATATAATAATATTTCCAAACAAACAATTAATTAAGTGATTCACTTAATTAATTCCCCATCTGTTGGTAATAATATCAAAATCCACAAAAAAGTGACAACACCTAAATTAAAAGTGGAGAGATGAATTAAAAAGGATTTGAATTAAAGTTATATTAATTCACCTCATTAATGGTAGAGTTCAAGGGGGTTGAGGGGAGTTTAGGGGGGTGATAAGTCGGGGGCTCGTGCGGGCCCCACCACCCTTAGTTGTCTCCCATGGGAAGTTAGTTGGGGTGTGGGCCCCATCTCCAGCTTCCATTTGGAGGAAATAACTTCCACATAAAATAAAATTGTTAGTCAACAATTTTAATTTTATTCTTAATGTATCCCCAAAATTTAATTACCACATACCAAAAAATACAATTGCAGTAAAAGTTCTCCTTAAAAAAATATTTGCGCTGCGAGTTCATTGATGCCCTCAGATTTCTATTCCGAGCACTTGTTCAAAAGTTAGAAAAACCAACTCATTTGTTCACTGAACGTACCAGAGCTAAACTTAGGAAATTTATTTTGGGAACACTGGGCCTCAGAATCAGGTTCTGTCACAAGACACAGACACGTAAAATTCTAAAGAAATAAAGAAAAAAAATTCCTTTAAATTTTCGGGTCTTTACATTAGTCATGATATTATGATTCTTCCATTCTAATATTGTTTTTTATATGTTCATATAAACTCATACTTGTTGAATTTATTATTCACCCCATACTGAGTTTCAGATATCACTCAAACATTATATGTTTAATCCATAAATTATGAAGATAAAAAATTTATGTAAAATTTAGAAAAGTTTATTTTTGTTATAACTTTTGGGAGATCTAGAATAATCACTATAGATTAATTAATTTCCCTCAATGTGTTATAAAATACATTAGTTAAAATTGAATGAGTTTTATTAGTAAAATTTTTATCCTAATTCTAAAAAACATTAATAAGAAATTATATTGGGAATGTATTTTAATGAAATACATAATTTACATCATGTAATTAATAGACATATAGGTTTATAATGTACTATAATATACATGTTTATTGAATCATCCATGTAACAGTTTGTGAAGTACCCTGTATAAAATTCAGTGAAAAATTCATATCCATACACCAAGAGTATCACATGTTTATTGAAAAACAATAGAGAGAGATATTAAATCATATTATATGATTTTTCCATTATGTAAATTAATCAATGGTGGCTGATAGTTTATCATTATTAGAGATGCAGTGTGATTGTTGAATCATATGGTAGGGTACTCTATTTTCAAATAATGGGGTGGACACATGATCTATTAGATTTGGTGTGGTGAATCATGTTTTGATAGGGGAAGTTTCATTAATTCATTTGAAAATTGTGGATCATTTATATTATATGTTTTTTGATAAGGTAGTAGTGAATATTTAAACATTGAGGTCATCTGTTGTTTTATTAACTTATGTATTATACCCAAGGGGTTTCCTACAAAATGAGATTCTAATAATCCAATATCCTAGGTGGATCATGTGATTTTTATATATATTATGATTTACAACTCAGATGGACACCTAGTGTAGAAACCTCCCATATATAGAATACCCTTATTTGAATTACATTCACTAAGTCCTTGTGGGTTCACCCACCCAATGGAAATTCCAACTATGCAAGGGGTGATTTTTTCTCAGTTGTTTGTTGGTTTTCGCCATAGGTTTTGTTGGTATCAGGGGTATAATTTATATAGCACATGAACATAAAAATTCTCAAAAAATATCACATTGTATTTTCGTGGATCAAATAACTCAATGGGTGGTTTTGACATGATGAGTAATTTTTGGTGCTTCATTCTAATTTCAGAATTGTTAGAAGTAGATTATGATATGAGTGATGTAGACGCCACTATGATGTTTGGGAAAATGGTTATAATACTATTATATTTTTTTTGATGATTATGGAGTAAGACCAAATATGATTATATATGCATTGGGGGAAGAGAGTCAGTTTTTCTCTTATTGCATGAGGATGAGACACTGCATCTGATCTTCTTCTACAATTATATATCAATGAATCATATGTTAGTATAGATGATAATATATCTTATCAACTCTTCTAATGCGAGTTCTAAATAATTATTAAATAATAATTGATGATGGATTGCATTGATGGGTTGTTATAAGAATAAAAACATATAGATTTTTTTTTAATGACTGGGACTGAAGTGAATAAACCTATGTTATACTTAAAGAAGAACATTTATTGGAAATGTTAATGGCTAATATAATCATTTGGTATCATTTGGATGAGAAACCTTTGATTGAAAATGTAACTTTACAAGCTTAGTAGGTATCCCTTTTAGTGGATGTGTGGTTTCAAATTACATCATCAATAATGATGAGTTTAAATCAATATATTTATTAATAGAAGATGGTGTATAATTTAAATATGTGTAAGGAACTATCATGAAAATCCACTTAAACCATCACTTAAATTGATCCTCCACTAGCTCTAAAAATTTTCCAAGTCACATTGGGTTAAAAACTATTTCTAGGCTATCATAAGGAAACTATATTATTGATATGTCATCATATTGATGAAATAATAAACATGATGGATTCCATCTTGAAATACATTATTAGGTAACCATATATTGAAAAAATATTTCAATAATGTTAACATATATAATAAATAATATTTAACCAAAATATAATAAGTATTAGAAAAATTCATTATATTTTACAAATTCATTTATGATCATAAAAAATTTAGCAAACATATATTAAAATATAAACAATAAACTATACCTATGTTATATGGTTTATATAAAAATGACATTGAATATCTAATGAACATGTGAAGACAACCAAACCATCATAATGTCACTCCTATGTTAATTTTTTTACTAAAAACCCTTTTTCTAATGGATTTTTGTTATAACCTATCATGAGAGCCATGATATGAAAACATTCATAAATCACATGGAATAAATTATAAAAAACATAAATATTTATGGTTTGATGAAATGTTGAGTAGAATACCACTCTAATCCCATTTAATTACATTTATAAATCAAACTATTAACAGTAGTTTGAAATTAATTACAAACCAGATGGTTTTAATTTAATATTTATTTATTTTTAAAAAATAAACACATATGAAACCATTTTAATAATATCATTCCATTAAAATAATAAAGTGAAACATTTATTTAAAATTTTAAATACATCATGGAAAAAAATCCATTCATTTTCATTAAAACATTCCCAGACACTCATCATGTAGACTAGTAAAAAATGTACCACAATATAGAAAAATTCAAAAGGATTTCCTAAATGAAAAACAATAAAACTCCATGGAAGTCTATATTACATAAATTCTACATAATAAATGTCCAATATATAAGGTAGGATTAAATATTGAACTAATATAATGACTTGGTATATAATATATAATGAATAAATAACCTATGATATATATTGTGATACAACACCATGGAGTGAAATGGAAAAATAATATGACACACTTATGTAGAACCCCTAGATTTCGTGACATGTTGTTCTATATTCACCACCTAAATTTATTTTAACTAGTCTTATTTGAGGAAGATGTTAAAGCCTTATAAATCTCAACTATGTTATACTGTCTAGGAAAAAATGAACTTGAATAATATCTATCCCATGATTTCCTATATAATATCATGGTGTTCGTCATTGAATATCTAAAAGTAGCACCCCATAATCAATCCATTATCATCGATTGGAAGAATATAATTCTCAATGGTAATATATCATAATGTAAAATTCATCAAACCACCAACAATAACCATAAATAATGAGGCCCACTCCCACAATAATAAAACCAAATATTGATTCTTCGATCCCCCAAAAAAATAATCCTAATATATAACAATGTTGATCAAGAGGGACTTAATAATATGAATGTCCCCTAAATGTGGTGGCTACCAGAAAATTAATTATATTATTAGAAAAAATAAATATATTTACAACCATAATTTAAATACATTGAAAATCAAATTGAATTTAAATTGATAACACAATTAATACTAAAACATAATCTTAAAATACCTAAAAAACCAGTCACAAACCATTAAATTAAGTGAATTCCTTAAATCACAAAACATATCACATCTTAAATTGATTTATGTGAAAAAAATATCGAATAATTCAGTTTTCTTTGTGAAAACGACATATAGTATTTTATTAAACAAATACAATGAAAAATTAACCAATTGAAATATAATATCCATTGAACTATAAATTCACTAAATTTACCAATGAATCACTCATAAAGAATCATGGGTAATGTTTGATTTTTTTGTGATCATATAGAAAACATATCTAGTCAAAATGGCATTTAAAACTCTAAGAACCAATGTTACTCTAAATTAAAATTGAATGATATATAAATACCTACCTGGTCTGATTTTATAATTTCTCATTCAATGAATAACATCGAAATATGTCTCATGAAAATGATCAAATCCCCAATAAACAAATATCCATAATAAAAAATACATTTAGACTATAAAATCGAATCCTTCATCCATTTATTTTTGAGAGAATTGATGATATAAGAAGAAACCCAGAAATAATTAATTAATATGATATTTCCATCCAATATGAGTCAATATCCAATATTATATAACCATAGAAACAACATGGAAGGGATTAGAAATTGAGTAAGATGATTTGGGATACTACGTAATTGAGACCTTCAAATGGGGGAGGTTATTGTGGAAATCCATTATTAAAATGGTTTAATCGTATATAATTAAAAATAAAAAAAGGTTGAATGGATTAATATATTGATTAAAAATATATTTATTAAATACAAAATTACCACTATTGAGAACAATAGAGGTCACATATTATGAATTCAACAATTTCTAATACCATTCGCTATACCCATGTGGTCTAGAAATGTGATGAAAATTACTAAAATTCAACCCTATGATAAATAAAAATGAATGGGGAATTTACCATTATATATAAATAAAAAGATACATTTTTTGTGTAAAAACTATCCCCACCATTTAAAATTTATCACATAGAGAAATTTTGTGACATCTACGTAAAAGTGCTAAGGATATTAAAATCTCACCTCTACCAAGGACCCGATCTACTAAACAACGCCCTAACCTAAAATAAAGAATAATGTTCCAAACATATCACTATTTGGTATACCCACTATGAAATAATTTGAGATTTACTCACATAAAAATACTTGGTGTCCTGAAATACTGAATACTCAAAAAATGAAAGAAAGGGAATAAACCAATTGATTCATTTATTTGGAATATCCTATAATAATATTTAGTTTTTAAATAAAACACATATATTACTAGTCACATGTATATACTAAATCTTACGATAGAACACTGGAATATAAAAATAACAAGTCCATTATTACAATTAGATGAATTGTTCCCATATAAATGGAAATTCATAACCAAACACACCATATAAGTAAACTACATAAGAAAAATGCAAAATGTATTCACAATATTGGTCTTCATACAATTTATAAATATCCTTACGATGGGATAAATGAAATGATAATTCCACCAAGATAAAGAACGTATCCATCAACAAAACCCCACACAATATTTACAAGATAGTGGTACATCCTATTTAGCATCATCAATGAAAAAACATAAAATTAATATTTCAATAAAAGTCTAAAAAATATTTAAATAATCTGATAGGTAAGTTCATATGAAAAAAAATATTTTTTGTCCATTATATACATAATAATAACATGTACACATTCTGTATTATAATTCCCAATAAGACAAAAAAATTATAATCTAAGAAAATTATTATCTTCAGGATCTATGTATGGTGGGATCACTAGAGACTAATACACACATATAATCTAGGTTCACTAATACTTCATCTATTTTTTCAAATATACATAAAAAACTATTTATGGTTATTTAGATGGCCACATGAATGATATGTCCTCAGAGATGACATATATAAGGGATTATGATTTTCACAATTTCTATTCTAAATACGTACCATATTATTTTTCATCACTAATATAGGGAAAAAAGGTAAATAAAACGATTTCTTATCATCATTCCCATCTTTATGTAGTTTATCTCTATACAAATCAACCATTATGAAATACAATAGGATTAATGATTCTATTAACATTTATTTACTTTATAAAAGTAACAATAAATGATTTTCATATAATATTATCCCACAAACGTACTACAGAATGATTAAAACATAGATATTCTATGGTTATTAAAAATTCATCAAGGAAAGATAAATGGATTATTAAAATTAAAAATGAAAAACTCTGGTTGGTATAGAACATGTCCATTAAATCATTTAACAAATTATTTCATTGATTAATCACCATCATGAAAATATAAAAAATAAAAAAATCTCAAATCCCACTTATTTGGGACAAAACCACAAGATGTAGACATCCTAGAAATATCCTGTTGATCAAACATAATCTATGAGGATTGGATAGTGAGATTCATCTACTCAGATACCATTGCTTTTAAAAAATTAATAATGAACCCCACTTAAGAAGTTTTGAAATATTAATGTCATTAATATATCACTGGAATCTTATATAGACACTATTTTACTGCATGGGTACCATTATCACCGTAAAAAAACTACAAGGTACCAATTAAAAAAGTCTCAAGTGTGATCCATGATTCATGTTGAACATGGACCTTACACTTTCCCATGATTCTGGGAAGAGTTTGATACATCAAAATAAATATCTAAGACATTTGGAAAACTATTCAATAATTCTCTCCCATAATTTATTATGTATATTTTGAGGTATTATATTAATATATAGAAATATAAGATAAACTTCTGTCATACTATCCAAATATCAAATACAAGGGGCAAAAAAAAGTTCAATGAAATCATGATTAGAAATCACAATTTAAAATTTATTTTGGAAAAATATTATAAAGAGCATCATTATATAATAAAAAATAGAGACATTAGATGAATTTTTTTATTATTGACAGATGTCATTATAAAATGAATATCATTATTAAAAAACTACACCATATGCGAAACCCTCTTTATCTTGAATCGAATGAACTTTTTTAAATAAAAACACTATAAATCATTAAAAATTTTATTTCATCAAATAATTTTTCTATAATTCAATTAATTTTAAAAAATATAATAGAAACAAAGAATATTTTTGAAAAAGTAATTCAATTATAAAAAATAACAGAAATTATTTAAAAATTATTTTTTAAAAAATAATATAAATTTTTTTACACTATATTAATAACTAATAATAATCACCTATGAGAATATTAGTTCAAAAATTGTAGTGAAATAATAAAATTAAAATAATTTACCACTATGCATGGTCTGGATGAATGATTTTTCCAAAATTACACTGACTATGAAGGGACATTGTAATTTATCCAAGAATTGTTCATCTGGGACTATGTATGGTTTGGCATTCCAATTATTCTTAACAATGAACCTTTTTTTTCTAATCCAGTTTTACTCTGAATCTTATAATCTCATAGAACATCTCTCAGTATTTCTATAAAACTAACCGTAATTGTAAACCATATAAAAATATCTAAAAAAAGCTATTAAATTAAATATAAAACTCCCATCCACCCATGTTAATTCAGTATTTTTTATAATGATGGTTAAACCATCTAGTCCCCTAAAACCACTACTCATTCTCTATTGTAAATTTCTTGTTTCTTCCATTATCCCCTAAAAACAAGTGGGATATGAAATTATTTGTATGAATAAAAAAAATAAAACTCCTAAACATACTCTAGAACTTATTTCTCATAATCCATGATGTGTTTCTAATCACCTTTTAGATAGAAATAATTTAAAGCGTATTATATTTTTACCATTTTGAAATAACATCACCTTCAAAACCGAATAATACACAACCATGGTTCATTCTAAAAAATCAATATGAGGTCAACATAAATTGGAAAAACATGTGATGGATGTAAATAAATAGTCTAAGTATAATAAAAAAATAAAACAATTAATGATAACCAAAATAATGAACTAAATATTTAAATTGAACAAACCATTTTATAAAAAATATATAAAAATATATACGATAAATTAAAACTAAAGGAGGTTCCTTAGATGGTCAACACACATCACTACCCATCCCGTGCAATGAAGAAGAGAAAACAACCAAACCCTCTCTATGAGAATCAAAAAACACCACTATGAACCAAAAATAACATGAATCCCAAATGAGACCTCTGAAGACCAACCAAACAATCCATGGTCAGAAAATTTACATATGATATAATGACTACATAGCTTCCAGTATCGTTGTGCAGGGCGTGATCCAATTGTCTGTAGGATTCCGATATTGAGTATATTATATATGCTATATAAGAAAATTAAATTACTCTATTTGGAATGAAACAGATTAAAATGTATTTTCATTTCATTTATTAGGGATTGAATGAAGACTGAACATAACATATTTGTTTTGTAGAAAATTTCTATTGAAGGAAAAAAATTAAAATTTTCATTTACTATTTGAAATATGATATAGAATAAATCATTCCATTTTCATTAAAACTATATCACACACTAATCAATTATAAATTTTGAATATGTGAAGGGAATAATGAATTAAATTCTATATAAGATCATGAAAAAATAGAAATATTAATGTAAGGAAGTACATGTAACATATTAAATCAATCACAAGAAACTAATAAAATATTTAGGCTCAAATGAAGACATAATGTACTCACATGGTAAATAATAAATATTAAAATTAATAAATTTGTTATATACTATAAGAAAACCATATATGGACCATTATGACAGTACTCGACCCACATTTATGAAACCCATAGCCTAGAAGTCTTATAAACCCACACACATTAGATAAATCACTTAAATCTATCCTCGTATGAGGCACATACCAAACCTCAGTAAATAAAATCTATGGTTCATTATCCACATAATGAAATAAACTATGATTATTTTCATCCTTCAAAATTCCACATAATAGATAAAAATTCCTTATAAAATAACTAATGTTGGAAATACACTATAAAAGAAACATTAATCACATGAAAACTACATTACATAAAGGAAATATATTTTAAAATATTATATATCCCACCCCAACACCGCTATTGAAAATGAGACCACAATGGATTACTCTAGCATCCTAACATAGGTAAGAATGCATAGAGAATAAGGTGTTGGCTCAGATATCTTTAAGCACACCACGCTCAGTGGTCTGATCTCTGTAGACTGTTCGAATCGTATTCATCGAGTACCCGAAATGATTCGTATTCCTTGATAAATACTCAGCTACCGACATGTCATTCATCAGTAGTTGTATACGCTCTAGAAAAACACTAAGCCACTTCCTCAAGCCAGTCCTCAGCCACCTGATAGTCGGGCTCACCTCTGAACAGAAGGGTATCTGATGTTGGAACACGTGTAAGGCAGTAAGCCTACATGTGTCACCTATCGGTACCACAGGTTGTAACTGCTGTCCAACAGTTAGTGATGTATAGCTGACACACTACCCGAAGGTAGTATCTCAGTCATTGGTCCATGCACCGAAGTCTCATCACTATGCGGACCAACCTCATGGTCACTCACTAGAAAACACTAGTATCCAAGATCACCATCTTCTCTTCTAGTGTCTAAACTAGGTGTATAAATCTAGCTATCGCCTCCATCCAGTCTATTGCTTCCTGGGAATCTGTCTCGCCTCATAACCTCAGAGGCCTCGGCTGCTGGAAATCGTGCAACGCGCTCTGTCAGCATGTATTGTTCGCTAGTATGACTGGTGGCATCTACAGCCCAATGGGTGGTGGTGGTGCGGGTACAATACCAGAGGGTGCATAAATAGTAAAAAGGGCCCCGCACCTGAGCCTCATCGCTCGGTGGGATGTCATCGAGTACTCTCTCAGAACTCCAGCTTACTGTCTGCGTGGAGTCATCCTGAATAGATGTGTCACGGTAAAAAGACTATACCAGGTTAGCCGGATTGGTTTGATTTTACTTAAGAAACTTTTGTATACACACATGCAATTAGTGTTTTTGTGCACTAAGTTGGAAATCAGTATTCAGGGTCCTGGTGTATGGATATGTTGGCCACCGTACCAACACTGGACTCCCTGAACTGAAAACCACGCTCGTTACGCATAAAACTATTGCTTCACATAAAGTAAATATCATATTCATAAGTTTTTCAGTAAAACAGACTCCTCTAATACCAATTTTTCATGACCAATCCTCATCATAGGGGACTCAATGCAACAGATGGTGCGTCAATCAGACGCCCGGTCTGTGAGTTATTATCCTTTTAGTCCTGGGGCCCGATTGGTTTTTTGAACGAACCAACCTTGTCGTATCACAATTGTACCCCGAACTCACATAGGGTATACTCAAAGGGACTGTTGCTGAACGTGATCACCAACACCGCTGACTGTTCGTCAAACGGACGTCCGGACTGAAGGTTATCAGCTTTTCCGTTCCAGGGGCCCGGTTGGATTTCAGGTACAATCTAACCTGGCCTTAATCCAACTACATCCAAAACTCAGGTGAAATATATCAAAATCTCTGTCTCATCAAGAGGAATCCAACAAAGTTTATGACACGTCAATCAGATGTCCGGAAGTCAAGTTATAAGCATTTCTGCTCCGAGGGCCTGGTTGGTTTCGGTTTTGAACCAACTCAGCCATCCCCATACTTCGCGAAAACCTTGAGTGTAATGTACTGAATCGACCATCCTGATCCAAGGAACCCAACTCAACTGAAGGTATGTTTATTGGAGGTCCATAGCTCAAGAGATGGGTGTTTAACTGAAGGAGGTCCAAAAATAGGGGGTTTCGGCCCGATCTGACCCAGCTGGATACCCCCTAGGTCGGCCCGGGTGGGTGCGACGCGGCCCGACTGGTGCGAACCGGCCCAGTGGGTGCGGCCCGTTCCAGCGGGCGCGGCCCAGCCACCGCAGTCTGGTCGGAGCAGCGCGGCCCAGCCGTGGAGCGGGGGGGCTCGACCCTCGCTGATGATTGACGCTGACGGCGTCTTGCGCCTCCCCGTCGTCCCAGATCATGCGGCCACGCGGGATCTCCCACCTCACCACCAGGGCACAGCCGCGACAGATCCTCCTCGGTGGCGCGCTGAGTGCCGCCGCCACCAGGCGGGTCGCCGCCGCCGGCCGCCGCCTCCTGTTGCCGCTACCGCCGTGCCGTTGAGGCGTGTCGGCAGCATCTTCCGCGGACCACCGAACGTGCTCTGGTTTTCCATTTTCCCCGCCGTCAATGCCTAAGATCACCTTGGGTTTCGATATTCAATGCGGAGGATTCAAATTTCCTTTTGAGTCATGTTTTATTGTCTTCATCAATCCATGCACCAACAATAATCTACGGAGGTTTGTTGGGCCAGGTTTGTTCGGCCTGCGACCTCCACGTTTGGTGTTATCGATTGGAAACAATCAATACATGATTTCAACAACTTAACAGGGAACAATTTTAAACAATTAAAATTGAACCTAGTTCCCAATAATACTCCCGTAAGTAAATATTCATGTCCCACAAATAATAACATTCTCAGATAAACATGATGATGAGTTGATACACATTCTTTGTTTTAGAAGGAAACTACCATGGAAATAATATCATACTCAAATTAATCCCCTACATCCCAAAGACGTCACACATCGTTGAGCCGCGGAATGAGGAAAGCGTCGCGATGATCGGACGTCGCGGAAGATCAGTGCTGATTCTATTGACATCGGAGGAAGAGTCGTCATTATTGGCTACATTCTTCGCGGTGGTGTCTTCTCCCTTAATGCGGATGAGGAAGAAGAGAAGACACGTCATTGATTACTTCACGTTCTTCGTCAGAGGAATTCTTCATCGAGAGAAGAAAATTTCTAATTTTCCAAAGCTTCCGCAAAGAATAATTGCCCATCCAAAACAATCAATAGGCTCCCAATATAATAACATTTCCACAAAAACAATAAATTAAGTGACTCACTTAATTAATTCCCCATCAGTTGGTAATAATATCAAAAGCCATAAAAAAGTGACAACACCAAAATTAAAAGTGCAGAGATGAATTCAAAAGGATTTGAAGTAGAGTTATATTAATTCACATCATTAATGGTAGAGTTCAAGGGGGTTGAGGGGTGTTGAGGGGGGAGGGGTGATAAGTTGGGGGCTCGTTCGGGCCCCACCACCCTTAGTTGTCTCCCATGGGAAGTTAGTTGGGGTGTGGGCCCCACCTCCAACTTCCTTTTAGAGGAAATAACATCCACATAAAATAAAATTGTTTCTCAACAATTTTAATTTTATTCTTAATGTATCCCCAAAATTTAATTACCACATACGAAAAAACGCAATTGCTGCAAAAGGTCCCCTTAAGCAAATATCGAGACTGCGAGTTAATTGTTGCCCTCCGATTTCAATTCCGAGCACTGGTTCAAAAGTTAGAAAAACCAACTCATTTGTTCACTGAACGTACCCGAGCTAAACTTATGAAATTGATTCTGGGCACACTGGGCCTCAGAATCAGGTTCTGTCACAAGCCACAGACACGTAAAATTCCAAAGAAATTAAGAAATAAATTTCCTTGAAATTTTCGGGTCTTTACATTAGTCATGATATTATGATTCATCCATTCTAATATTGTTTTTTATATGTTCATATAAACTCATCCTTGTTGAATTTATTATTCACCCCATACTGAGTTTCAGATATCACTCTAACATTATATGTTGAATCCATAAATTATGAAGATAAAAAATTTATGTAAAATTTAGAAAGGTTTATTATTGTTCTAACTTGTGAGAGATCAAGAATAATCAATATGGATTAATTAATTTCCCTCAATGTGTTATAAAATAAATTAATTAAATTGAATGTGTTTTATTAGTAAAATTTTAATCCTAATTCTAAAAAACATTAATAAGAAATTATATTGGGAATGTATTTTAATGAAATACTTAATTTACATCATGTAATTAATAGACATATAGGTTTCTAATGTACTATAATATACATGTTTATTGAATCATCCATGTAATAGTTTGTGAAGGACCCTCTATAAAATTCAGTGAAAAATTCATAGCCATACACCAAGAGTATCACATGTTTATTGAAAAACAATAGAGAGAGATATTAAATCATATTATATCATTTTTTAATTATGTAAATTAATCAATGATGGCTGATAGTTTTTCTTTATTAGAGACGTAGTGTGATTGTTGAATCATATGGTAGGGTACTCCATTTTCATATAGAGGGGTGGACACATGATCTATTAGATTTGGTGTGGTGAATCATGTTTTGATAGAGGAAGTTTCATTAATTCCTTTGAAAATTATTGATCATTTATATTATATGTTTTTTGATAAGGTAGTAGTGAATATTTCAATATTGAGGTCATATGTTGTTTTATTAACATATGTATTATACCCCAGGGGTTTTCTACAAAATGAGATTCTAATCATCCAATATCCTAGGTGGATCATGCGATCTTTATATTTATTATGATTTATAACTCAGATGGACACCTAGAGTGGAAACCTCCCATATATAGAATTACCTTATTTGAATTACTTTCACTATGTCATTGCGGGTTCACCCACCCAATGGTAATTCCATCTATGCAAGGGGTGATTTTTTCTCAGTTGTTTGTTGGTTTTGTCCATAGGTTTTGTTGGTATCTGGGGTATAATGTATATAGCACATGAATATAAAAATTATTAAAAAATACAACATTGTATTTTCAAGGAACAAATAACTCAATGGGTGGTTTTGACATGATGAGTAATTTTTGGTGCTTCATTCTAATTTCAGAATTCCTAGAAGTAGATTATGATATGAGTGATGTTGACACCACTATGATGTTTGGGAAAATGGTTATAATACTATTATATTTTTTGATGATGATAGAGTATTACCAAATATGATTATGTTGGCATTGGGGAAAGATAGTCAATTTTTCTCTTATTGCATGAGGATGTGACACTGCATCTGATATACTTCTATAATTATATATCAATGAATAATATGTCAGTATAGATGATAATATATCTTATCAACTCTTCCAATGCGAGTTCTAAATAATTATTAAATAATAATTGATGATGGATTGCATGGATGGGTTGTTATATGAATAAAAACATATAGATTTTTATTTAATGATTGGGAGTGAAGTGAATAAACCTATGTTAGACTTAAAGAAGAAAATTTATTGGAAATTTTAATGGTTAATATAATCATTTGGTATCATGTGGATGGTAAACCATTTATTTAAAATGTAATTTTACAAGCTTAGTAGGTATCCCTTTTAGTGGATGTGTGGTTTCAAATTACATCATCAATAATGATGAGTTTAAATCAATATATTTATTAATAGAAGATGGTGTATAATTTCAATATTTGTAAGGAACTATCATGAAATTCCACTTAAACTAGCACCTAAATTGATCCTCCAATAGCTCTAAAAATATTCCATGTCACATTGTGTGAAAAACTATTTCTATGCTATCATAAGGAAACTATATTATAGATATGTCATCATATTGATGAAATAATAAACATGATGGATTCCATCTAGAAATCAATTATTAGGTGACCATATATTGAAAAAATATTTCAAGAATGTTTACATATATAATAAATAATATATAACCAAAATATAATAAGTATTAATAAAATTCATAATATTTTACAAATTCATTTATGATCATAAAAAATTTAGCAAACATATATTAAAATATAAACAATAAACTATACCTATGGTATATGGTTGATATAAAAAATAACATAGAATATCTAATGATCATGTGAAGACAACCATACCATCATAATGTCACTCTTATGTTAAATTTTATACTAAAAACCCTTTTCTAATGGATTTTTGTTCTAACCTATCATGAGAGCCACGATATGAAAACATTCATAAATCACATGGAAAAAATTAGAACAAACATAAATATTTATGGTTTGATGAAATGTTGAGTAGAATACCACTCTAATCCCATTGAATTCCATTTATAAATCAAACCATTAACAGTAGTTTGAAATTAATTACAAACCAAATGGTTTTAATTTAATATTTATTTATTTTTAAAAAATGAACACATATGAAACCATTTTAATAATGTCATTCCATTAAAATAATAAAGTAAACCATTCATTTAACATTTTAAATACATCATGGAAAAAAATCAATTCATATTCATTAAAACATTCCCAGGAACTCATCATGTAGACAAGTAAAAAATGTACCACAATATAGAAAAATTCAAAAGAATTTCCTAAATGAAAAACAATAATAATCCATGGAAGTCAATATTACATAAATTCTAGATAATAAATGTCCATATATATAAGGTAGGATCAAATATTGAACTAATATAATGACTTGGTATATAATATATAATGAATAAATAACCATGATATATATTGTGATTCAACACCATAGAGTCAAATGGAAAAATAATATGACACACTTATGTAGAACCCCTAGATTTCATGACACGTTGTCCTATATTCACCACCAGAATTTATTTTAACTAGTCTTATTTGAGGCAGATGTTAAAGCCTTATAAATCTCAACTATGTTATACTGGCTAGGAAAAAATGAACTTGAATAATATCTATCCCATGATTTCCTATATAATATCATGGGGTTCGTCATTGAATATCTAAAAGTAGCACCCCATAATCAATCCATTATCATCGATTGGAAGAATATAATTCTCAATGGTAATATATCATAAAGTAAAATCCGTCAAACCACCAACACTAACCATAAATGATGAGGCCCACTCCCACAATAATAAAACCAAATATTAATTCTTCCGTACCAAAATAAAAAAATTAATCCTAATATATAAAAAAGTTGATCAAGAAGGACGTAATCATATGAAATTCCCCTAGATGTGGTCGCTACCAGAAAATTAATTATATTATTAGAAAAAATAAATATATTTACAACCATATTTAAAATACATTGAAAATCTAATTGAACTTAAATTGATAACACAATTAACACTAAAACATAATCTTAAAATACCTAAAAATCCAGTCACAAACCATTAAATCAAGTGAATACCTTAAACCACAAAACATATCACAACGTAAATTGATTTATGTGAAAAAAATATCGAATAATTCAGTTTTCTTTGTGAAAATGACCTATGGTATTTTATTAAACAAATACAATGAAAAAATTACCAATTGAAATATAATATCAATTGAACTATAAATTCACTAAATTTTCCAATGAATCACTTATAATGAATCATGGGTAATGTTTGAATTTTTTTTGTGAACATATAGAAAACATATCTAGTCAAAAATGGCATTTAAAACTCTAAGAACCAATGTTACTCTAAATTAAAATTGAATGATATATAAATACCTACCTAGTCTGATTTTATAATTTCCCATTCAATGAATAACATCGAAATAGGTCTCATGAAAATGATCATATCCCCCATAAACAAATAACCATAATAAAAAATACAATTAGACTATAAAATCAAATCATTCATCCAGTTATATTTGAGAGAATTGATAAAATAAGATGAAACCCAGAAATAATTAATTAATATGATATTTCCATCCTATATGGGTTAATATCCAATATTATATAACCATAGAAACAACATGGAAGGGATTAGAAATTTATTAAGATGATTTGGGATGCTACGTAATTGATACCATCAAATGGGGGAGGTTATTGTGGAAATCCATTATTAATATTTTTTAAACATATATAATTAAAAATAAAAAAATTGTTGAATGGATTAATATATTGATTAAAAATATATTTATTAAATACAAAATTACAACTATTGAGAACAATAGAGGTCACATATTATCAATTCAACAATTTATAATACCATTCCCCATAGACATGTGGTCTAGAAATGTGATGAAAATTACTAAAATTCAACCCTAAGATAAATAAAAATTAATTGGGAATTTAACATTATATATAATTAAAAAGATACTTTTTTTGTGTAAAAATTATCCCCAATATTTAAAATTTATCACATAGAGAAATTTTGTGACAACCAAGGAAAAGAGATAAGGATATTAAAATCTCACCTCTACCAAGGACCCGATCTACTAAACAACTCCCAAACCTAAAATAAAGAATAATGTTCCAAACATATCACTATTTGGTATACACACTATGAAATAATCTGAGATTTACTCACATAAAAAAACTTGGTGTCCTGAAATACTGAATACTCCAAAAATTAAAGAAATGGAATAAACCAATTGATTCATTTATTTGGAACATCCTATAATAATATTTAGTTTTTAAATAAAACACATATATTACCAGTCAAATGTATATACAAAATCATATGATAGAATAATGGAATATAAAAGTAACAAATCCATTATGACAATTAGATTAATTGTTCCCAAATAAATTGAAATTCAAAACTGAACACACCATATAAGATAAATACATAAGAAAAATACAAAATCTATTTACAATGTGGTCTGCATACAATTTATAAATATCCTTACGATGGGATAAATGAAATGATAATTCCACCAAGATAATGAACATATCCATCAATAAAACCCCACACAATATTTAAAAGATAGTGGTACATCCTATTTAACATCATCAATGAAAAAACCTAAAATAAATATTTCCAAAAAAAGTCTAAAAAAATAATTAAAAAACTCACAGGTAACATCATATGAAAAAAAATATTTTTTGTCCATTATATACAAAATAATAACATGTCCACATTTAGTTTTATAATTCCCAATAAGACCAAACATTTATAATCTAAAAAAAATTATTATCTTCAGGATCTATGTATGGTAGGATCACTAGAGACTAATACACACAAATAATCTAGGTTCACTAATACTTCTTCTATTTTTGCAAAGATACATAAAAAACTATTAATGGTTATTTAGATGACCACATGAATGATATGTCCTCAGAGATGACATATATAAGGGATTATCGTTTTCACAATTTCTATTCTAAATACGTACCATATTATTTTTCATCACTCATATAGGGAAAAAAGGTAAATAAAACAATTTATAATCATCATTCCCATCGTTCTGTTGTTTATCTCTATACAGATCAACCATTATGAAATACAATAGGTTTAATGATTATCCAAACATTGATTTACTTTATAAAAGTAACAATAAATGATTTTCATATAATATTATCCCACAGACGTACTACAGAATGATTAAAACATAGATATTCTATGGTAATTAAATATTCATCAAGGAAAGATAAATGGATTATTAAAATTAAAAATGAAAAAGTCTGGTTGGAATAGAACATGTCCATTAAATCATTTAACAAATTATTTCATTGATTAATCACCATCAAGAAAATAAGAAAAAATAAAAAAATATCAAATCCCACTTATTTGGGACAAAACCACAAGATAGAGACATCCTTGAAATATCCTGTTGATTAAACATAATCTATGAGGATTGGATAGTGAGATTCATCTACTCAGATACCATTAATTTTAAAAAATTAATAATGAACCCCACTTAAGATGTTATGAAATATTAATTTCAGTAATATATCACTCTAATCTTATATAGAGACTATTTTACCGCATGGGTACCATTGTCACTGTAAAAAACTACAAGGTACCAATTAAAAAAGTCTCAAGTGTGATCCATGATTCATGTTGAACATGGACCTTACAATTTCCCATGATTCTGGGAAGAGTTTGATACATCAAAATAAATATCTATGACATTTGGAAAACTATTAAATAATTCTATCCCATAATTTATTATGTATATTTTGAGGTATTATATTAATATATAGAAAAATAAGATAAATTTCCATCATAATATCCAAATATCAAATAAAAGGGACAAAAAAATGTCAATGAAATCATAATTAGAAATCACAATTTAAAATTTATTTTGGAAAAATATTATAAAGAGAATCGTTATATAATAAAAAATAGACACATTAGATGATAGATGAATTTTTTTTATTATTGACAAATATCATTATAAAATGAATAACATTATTAAAAAACTACACCATATGTGAAACCCTCCTTTATCTTGAATCGAATGAACTTTTTTAATTAAAAACACTATAAATCATTAAAAATTTTATTTCATCAAATTATTTTTTTATAATTCAATTAATATTAAAAAATATAATAGAAACAAATATTTTTTTTTGAAAAAGTAATTCAATTATAAAAAATAAAAAAAATTATTTAAAAAATATTTTTTAAAAAATAATATAAATTTTTTTACACTAAATTAATAACAAATAATAATCACCTATGATAATATTTGTTCAAAAATTATAGTGAAATAATAAAAATACAATAATTTACCACTATGCATGGTCTGGATGAATAATTTTTCCAAAATTACACGGACTAAGAAGGGACATTGGAATTTATCCAAGACTTGTTCATCTGGGACTATGTATGGTTTGGCATTCCAATTCTTCTTAACAATGACCCTTTTTTTCTAATTCAGTTTTACTATGAATCTTATAATCTCATAGAACATCTCTCAGGATTTATATAAAACTAACCGTAATTGTAAACCATATAAAAATATCTAAAAAAAGATATTATATTAAATAAATTAAATATAAAACTCCCATCCACCCATTTTAATTCAGTATTTTTTATAATGATGGTAAAACCATATATTCCCCCACAACTACTACTCTTTCTCTATTGGCAATTTCTTGTTTCTTCCATTATCCCCTAAAAACGAGTTGTATATTAAATCATTTGTATGAATAAAAAAATCAAACTCCTAAACATACTATAGAACTTATTTCCCATAATCCATGATGTGTTTCTAATCACCTTTTGGATAAAAATAATTTAAAGCGTAATATATTTTTACCATTTTTAAATAACTTCACCTTTAAAACCAAATAATACACAACCATGGTTCATTCTAAAAAAATCAATATGAGGTCAACATACATTGGACAAACATGTGATGGATGTAAATAAATAGTCTAAGTATAATAAAAAAATAAAACAATTAATGATAACCAAAATAATGGACTAAAATTTTAAATAGAACAAACTATTTTATAAAAAATATATAAAAATATATACGAGAAATTAAAACTAATGGAGGTTCCTCAGATGGTCAACACACAACACTACCCATCCCGTGCAATGAACAAGAGAAGAGAACCAAACCCTCTCTATGGGACTCAAAAAACACCACTATGAACCTAAAATAACATGAATCCCAAATGAGACCTCTGACGACCAACCAAACAATCCATGGTCAGAAAATTTACATATGATAAGATGACTACATAGCTTCCAGCATCGTTGTGCAGGGAGTGATCCAATTGTCTGTAGGATTCCGGTATTGAGTATATTATATATCGTATACAAGAAAATTAAATTACTCTATTTAGAGTGAAACAGATTAAAATGTATTTTCATTTCATTTTTAGGGATTGAATGAACACTGCACATAACATATTTGTTTTTTAGAAAATTTCCATTGAAGGAAAAAAAATTAAAATTTTCATTTACTTTTTGAAAAATGATATAGAATAAATCTTTCAATTTTCATTAAAACTATATCACACACTAATCAATTATAAATGATGAATATGTGAAGGGAATAATGAATTAAATTCTATATAGGATCATGAAAAATAGAAATATTGATGTAAGGAAGGACATGTAACATATATAATCAATCACAAAAAACTAATAAACTATTTAGGCTCAAAACAAGACATAATGTAATCACATGGTAAATAATAAATATTAAAATTATTAAATTTGTTATATACTATAAGAAAACCCTATATGGACCATTATGACAGTACTCGATGCACATTTATGGAAACCATAGCCTAAAAGTATTATAAACCCACACACATTAGATAAATCACTTAAATCAATCCTCATATGAGGCACATACAAAAGCTCAGTGATTCAAATCTATGGTTCATTATCCACATAAAGAAATAAACTATGCTGATTTTCATCCTTCAACATTCCACATAATAGATAACAAATCCTTATAAATAACTAAAGTTGGAAATACACTATCAAGGAAACATTAATCACATGAAACCTAATTACATAATGGAAATATATTTTAAAATATTATATATCCCACCCCAACACCGCTATTGAAAATGAGACCAATTAAAACACACATAAAATCAAATGGAAATTAATTTGACCATCAATACATAATTTCATATCAACTATTAATAATGATGATCAACAAGGTTGTGGTTATAAAAAAATAAATGTTATAATACAAATGGTTCTAACTATTCCATTACATTATAAATTGTAAATATAAAATTTTAAAAACCCTTTTTGAGTTCATTTGGGAGACATATAAAAATATATGATAGAGAATCTTTTACAATAATACAAAATAAAAACCAATTTTATGAAGAAAAATTGAAAACATTAATGAATCTAAAATATTTTAACAATATAAAATCACACATTTTAATCTAATATCAGACCAAAACACATCTAACAAAATAGTTTTTAAATAATAATATATAGCAATGTTATCAAACACACCGAATGAATTACATAACAATTAAAACCACATTTTTATGAAACTATGAAATTCAAAATTTATAACAACTTAATAATATGTGTAAAACATGGAATATAATTTCCAAATGATTCTAGATAACACATAAAATAATTAATTTTTATAAAATGATATTTAAACCCCATGAATCAAAATATCCTTAAAAATAAATGAAATGGAAATAAAAACCTCAATTATTATTACATTTCCACATTCAATTAATAAAAAATAAATAAGTATAATGTTAATAGAAACACACTGTAAAGAAAAAACACTAAAATAAAATTATCATATTTGAGTAAATTAGAAAACATGATCTATATAGTTAGAAATAACTGTTTAAAAAAAAATAATCCAAGAAAAAAGTAAAAATGAAGGTGGTATAATTTTATATTGTTCAAGAACTACTAATAAATCACCACTAATACACCATTAATATTATATAGGTTGGAAGAGGAGGGGTTGTGGGGAACCAAAATCTATCACTTAAAAAAGGGGAGGAGTTTAGGAGAAATCCCAATCAATGTGAAGTAAAATAGTTAAAACATCTCATACCTAGGTAGGTCGTATAATTTTCTCACATACATAACCAACCCAGGAGGTAACCATGAAATAAAAACTATAAAATAGCACATAGGTCACAATGATTGTACTATATAACTTCACAAACCCTAAACATAACCTTGAGGCTATAAAATGTCATCAAAATTAATTAATTTCAACCCGAGACACCTCAAAATAATGGGGCAAGTTAACCATAAAAATATATATAAGTTTGTTACATTTAACGGTTTTATGATTTGGATATGTATATAGTTAAAAATTCATTCAATATTATGGGACAATGAAATGATTTAAATGTTAATTTCTTCATGGTATTTTGTAGTGAGCTCTCTAGTAGAGCATCAGTTTACACTTTTTAATAGAAGAAAGGGTTTTGGGAGAGGAATTACATTGTCCTAAGAATTTATTGAGTAATACAAATATTAATTTGTATATTTAGAGCTAGGAAACTTTCTATTTGTAAAATTATATTTTATCCATAGTATAAGACCATTAGAAAAACTGTTTTATGGTTCCATTGACTCTAGGGTGTGATATTTACCCCCAGTCTACGAGGGCATAAATTTTATGTTGTGATAGAGCCTCTAAAAAATATATATTTTAAAAAAATATTATCTTTTTATATGAAGATACATTTATTTGTAAATTTAATTTCTCCCTCTATATAATGCCTACAATGGATAATTCAATATTCCAGTTCTATCTTGAATAGTATTTTTATGATAGAAATTGTATATAATGTGTTTGTAATGGGAGATTTTGGTGTTTAAAAATTTAATTTGATTACTTAATTAATTGATCAGAATAAATTTATTCAGGTTTTGTATATTCCTTGGTTAATCAAACATATTCATTTGCATATGTTATGCGTTTTGATAAAAATTTTCTTAATATTAAATTACCTTGTAGTGCCATTAGAGGATTTTTATAGATCATGTTAGGTCCAATTTTGAATCAAGGATTAAACCAATCATTTTGATAGCAGTTGAAATAAAAACTAAATTTTTTATCGAGGATCGTATTTTGTCCATTTATTTTTCATTACTAATTATGAAAACGCCATTATTATTATTCATAATTATTGTTCCATGCTCATTAAAAGATCAATATGATATAAGTAATTTATTAAATTCATTCATTCATTCATCATGAATTATTTTATATGTCATTGAATATAATAGCTATTATTTTTGTTTAAATGAGTGAAACACTATTCTATAAAAAATAAATGTTTATATGGATCAATTTTTTTCTTTGTTAATGTTTTATTTCTATAGTGATGTAATTAATTATTGTAATATTATCTTATAAAAATTATTCACTCTCTCTCATACATCTCTCAAGATATCTTATTGTTATTTTATTATCCCATTTACTAGAGTCTCCTAAAACTATGTTTGACCGATAATGGATATGAGAGTAGGTGAATTCATTTAGAGATGTAGTTATGGACACGGTGTGATAGTAGATTATGTGTGATGATTGGGATGTGGTCACTCGCATGAGTATGTTACAATAATGATGGTATCATGAAAAGTTTATGCATTGTGTAAGTTATGCATGCTAGTTAGAACCAGGTTTGTGTCATATGTCATGGAGGAAATTATGTAGATAGAATATGTTCAACATGACCAAAGAAAGCTGGGAGACTTTGGATATAACCATTACATTTCCATGATTAAAAGGAATGAAATTCTTATGTAATGAAGTGTTTTTTAGTCATTGTAAACTAGATACATACATGAGACTGGTATTAAAAACAAATGCACTAATTACAACATTGTTTTTTTCCTGAATGTTTAACATTATGACATATAGTATATCTATGAATATTTTTCATAGTACACTTATTGTATTATTTGGTAAATGTAACAAAATATGAGTGAGTTCTAATGATCAATAAGGGTAACGTAGTGTTGAAGAGAAAATGAATTAATGATAATCATAATAATGACATTGCAAATAACGTAACACACATACCATCAAATCAACATATTAATATGTGTGTAAAAAAAATGGAAAAGTAATAACATGGAAAATATCTATGAATATAACTAGATAATAAAATATTAATCTTTAATGAATGAAACTGAAACACATTCCACAATGTCAATGAACTGCAAATGAAATACATTCATAGATATATGGATGAAAAATTTTATGGATTAATAATAATAAAAATTAATAAGAGAAATTATTAATTATTAGACATCATGTTTCTTATGTAGATGGAACCACTACAGTCAAGACTACTCAAAACAATGTTTAGAATATCATGTAAATCCCCATATAAGAAAGCTATCCAAATGAATCATCCCATGAGACTACAGATGCATCTAGGGGCTAGCTATAACTATCCCCCACCCAATTCGGTACATTTCCAATGAATTACATATATATTAAGTAATCCATTTAATAATATGTCATATCAAAATTCGGTATAGAGTAGATGATATTCAATTTTAAATATTTTCCCAAATAATCAGACATCTTACAAATTAGAGACCATATAAAGATATGTATAAATTTTACAAATTGAATATATTCATGATAAAATATATGGATAATTAGGAAAAATTTAATGTTAAATGATTATATGAAATGAAATATTTCTTGGGGACTTACAATGGAATCATTGGAGTTAATGGGAATACTTTTCTTAGCCAAATCAATCAAATACCATTAAATAGAAGAATAAGTATTGAATGAATTAAAATTATCTTTATTGGAGTAAAAAAATGGTTTGTTTCTCTGGATGAATATAAATTAATTTTCTTGAGAAAAAATTAATGAGGAAAAAATATTTTTTATTTTGAAAATTCTTTTTCATCAAAATAAGTTTTTTAATTTTTTTATTTCAAATGTAACCTTTTAGACATACAATGGAACCCTCAAATAAATGAGTGTGGGTAAATATATACATCATATTTGAGGTAAAAAGAATATTCATATTAAATATTAAATGGTTATATATCTTTATTGTTCAGAAACAGAAAAGACGATAACATTGAATTTTTTTTAAAAGATAAAAAGGGTAAAAATCTAACTAATAAATAATTTTGAAAAGGTTAAAATCATTTTTAAAACCATTTAAGAAAAGTATTTTATAAGATAATATATTCTCAGACTAAGCAGAGAAATGATGTATTCTTTTCATAAAAACATATTATAAAACATATTGAGTGCCAAAGAGTAGAAAATGGTACTAATACTTGAAAAATAATATGAAATAACCATATTAGAATAAATTTTTAGTTATTATAGAGGAATTGTACAAAAAATCTCATATGGAAAAAATATTTTTAAAATTAATGAAGAGGTACAAAATCTTTAAACAATACTAATGTCCCAAACTAGTTTGAAACATCTTGAATTATAACCCTAATGAATTAATTACATTAAATTATTATTTACAATTCCATTATGATATAATTATTCATGAAAAAATATATCAAAATAAAAAATATATAATCCTCCCGATGAAGTATTTGAGGAATATGTCATTTATCACATAAATGGTAAAAAGTGAGACAAAATTCCCTTACATTATGTTTCATTTTTGGTGAATGTATATTAAAATTATGTATAATGATTTTAAGAGATTTTATAACATATTATATAACCATATCTATTTTTCTAATAATATATATTATCTTTTTATTATATCATCTTACCTGTTGGATAATATTCTTTCATTATTTTCAATAATTTGAATGTTAAATTCATAATTGGTTGAGTACGTTTTATCATGTTACCCATTTTTACACTAATGGGTCTATAATATCCAAATGAAAAAAATTATGTGAATATAACATATCTTTAGTATATATGAATTTAGAATAATCTATAATATTTTACAATAAGAAATGGCATGCACCATTCTAGGAGATGGAAGGCCATAAATACACATGAAAATACCTTCATTTATTTTCCCAATTAAAATAATGAAAATTAATATATATATATATATATATATATGAGTGTGTGTGTGTGTATTATAATTCATGAATCATATGAATATCATATATATTACATTGGTTTATTAAAAAAACCTTATCACATTCCATGTATATCATCAATGAGTCAAACCGCTTTGAGGGGGTGGTAGTCTACACTTCCCCAAATTATGTTATCAAAATAACAAAAATTTTAAATTATAAATGTATTTTTTATAAAATAATTAATTAATTAATAAAATTATAAAAATAATATATAAATATATAAATATATCTTCCATCATAATGACTACCATGATAAGTGGAAAAGGAAGAACAAACAATCATCAGTTTTTGAGGCTATAGTTCATCACACAGATACACGACAAATTTGTTTCCCATTAGAAATAGATTTTTCTATGGGGATGTAGAACATGAATAACCATTGTGGTTAAAATATTTTTACAATGTTTTTTATTAGTTGAAAACTGAATTTTTTTTGTATATTGTATTGGTAATTTTGGAATCACACCCAATCCATCGTAATGAAGTTTATTTCTAGAAAAATGTTTTTGGAACCATGTATTCTAATTGAGCTACACCAAAATTAGTAGAATACAATTATGTTAATTTATTGAAAAAAATACTGTGATATTCTAGTACATTGGAATGACATTCAAAATAATCAAAATTAAAAGAATCAGTGCCATTCAATATTGATTACATGAAGTATTTATTTTTCATAATCTGAGAAATAAATATGTTGATAAGAAAAAAGTTGGTAGATGATGAAGTGTTATTTTTGTTGATGTGTTTTTAACGGAAAATGTGAAGTTAAGAGTTATATTGTTTTTATAAATTCAAAAACCATATTATACGAGGCATTTGTGATCAAGAAGTTATGACAAATCATGAAAACACACAATATTAACGTTTTTGATGAAATGGTGGAGGCATTTGAAAAATTATGGAGTTGTAAAATCACATTTTCATCAAAATGGGAATTACATCATCATGAGATGATAAATAAAAATATTATTTTGAGCCTAATTAATAAATAAATCACACCGAAAGTTTGGTATATATATTCTCATAATGATATTTTCATACTAGGATTTCCAAATGCATATTTTCGAACAATTTTATAATGATATTATCATAATTTTGTTTTTGTATATGTATTTCATTAATGATAAAATCATACATGGATTTTCATACATATATTTTCGTATTATAATTTTTAATACTAGGGTTTTCATATTGGGAAAATCATATTGATATTTATGTACTCATATTTTTGTAATGAGACGTTTCTACTTGGAAATTAATATTCATATTTTCATAATTATATTTTCAAACTTAGGAAATCTTACTGAAGCATTATTAATGAAGAGTTCATACTGAGAAATAAGCACAACCAAATGATCTGGAAAAGGAAAAAATGATAATGATTACAAAAAAATACAATGATATGATTATTAAAATAGATTATAATGTGATGAAAAAGAAACATTTCATAATTAGATGAGAATGAAACAAACCATAATGAGTTGAGAAAGTTATAAAGAGTTGAAGATGTAAAAGAAGAAATTAAATTTTCTGTAAATCTAAAATAATTATATGGAGGATTCAAGAATACAATATAGAATTTTTAGTTCAATTGATCCATGGATATTTTGATATATTAGGATGTAGTTAATGTTCTCATATTTACCAATTTTTTTTCTGACTCTCCTTTAAATATAACCTCACATAATTATTTCATTAATAACATATCACTCATGAAGAAAATGGGGAGTTCTAGAGAATTTGAAGTAAAATTTCCAATCTTATTGAAGAAGGATTATATAGAGTACATTATTAGTGATTGATTTTTATATATTCATAATGAATTTATCACATTGATTTTATTATTTTCAAATTATCAGATCAACATATAATTTTACTGAGAAAATAGTATCTTGAATAATTGATTTTAATGAATAATAATCGTCGTTATCATTTTTAAAATATATTATTCAAAAAAAAATTTATTTATATAATCATATATAGCATTATAATATTAATAAAATATGATATATTCAAATCAGAACAAGGGTAGAGACTACAAAATTGTAGGGCAGTTTCAACAAAGTCTTTATTTTTTTGATCAATTGTTTTACATTCATACATTTTAAACTAACAAGAGTATATATAATCATTCCGATTAATATATAAATGGTATCTAATGGTATTTCTCACATGTTTTATTCACTTCTTTTTAATATTTTATATTTATATTCCCATGTGAGTGGTTAGGGAAAGGATGCAGTTTCTCACAATGAGGCTGAAACTTATAAATATTTTTAATTTATATTCCTTATTATTATTTCATGCATGAGTATTTACTAAAATTATATAAGGATATAATAATAAAAAAACATTCTGGGGTTATGTAGATTTATTTTTTGAAACATATAAAAGTGAAAAACGGATTCCACCCCCTTCCAATTCTCAGTTTTTATTCTATCCTTTTGAACATCAATTGGTATATGAGATATGGTTTATTTAATGAATCATTATTAGGGATAATATAAATTCTATTAATTCTATATGAATTAATATATTTTATGGAAAAAAATTTATGGATGAAAATATTGAATGATTCCTGATCTCTTATCAATCATCCTTGATGTCATTGATTCTGTAATTATTGGATTTCCACCTAATGAGATTTATTATCCAATGGAGTTTCATGATAATTATAATATATAAGTTTATTTGAACGATAGAAATAAAATCATTTTGTTCTTATCTTATATTTTTTTCAGAATATTATGAGTCTCGAAACATCATGAAATTTGTGGGACATGGTAGAAAGTGTTTTTTAATTGAATTAAAAAGGAATGGAATAAAACCTTCAAATCTAGAATAGTACTAATGAAGGAATTATAATGATAGAAGAAGAAACAATTTATTAATACTTTATCAAAACTTATGAAATTGTATTCAATATTATAGGAAATTTCGATGTCTTGTTGGATTCCAAAATTGTGAAGAAATTTATGAGAAACATTTCATGCATGTTTGAATACAAAATTACTTCATTAGAAGATAAAGATGATTTATATAATAATCAATTTTGTATGAATATTTCTTCTTATGAAATTAGGAAAGCTACAATGTCATAAAAAATATGAAAGATACAATTCCACCTGAATCTATGAAAAAATTGAAACTTATTGATTTTGATTATGTTGATATGTTTAGCTTAATATATAACTATTTTTATGAGTCCCATGAAAACACCATGTATCTTATTTCCAATAACAGTCATAGGGGATGAGTTAGATATGGAGGTAAACCACCTATCAATTTTTTTTACTAGGGTTGAATTGAATACATTACAATGAATATCCCCATGAAAATTTTTGGAGAATACTGAGATGATTCCAATGGAAAACCAAAATGGAAGTTATGTAAAAAATTATAAATATAAGAGGTCTTCTATAATAATATAAATAATTTTTTTTGAGTAAATTTGTGGAATTAAAAAAAACTAAAAAATATTCTAATTATAAATTTTCATAAAAATTCATAACCTTCATTAAAAAAGATGAGAAAACTATAGTTTTCTCAGATATTAAATTATGTGATGATGGATCTTATATGGATTATCATCTCAGAATAGAACTTGTTGAATGTACTTATGAAAGAAAATCTATAAATAATGAAATTATCATAATAAGTAAATATTGTGAAGATGTTTCTGATAAATGAATTTTTTTAATCAACTAGTCGAATGAATACATTAATGAGATTTTATTTTAAAAAAAATATAATTGTTGAATATGGAATGGTGACTGAATATCTTAATATGAATTTAGAAGTTATGGAAGAAGAGGTTTACAAGTTTCAATCAATTTTTTCAGTTTGGAAATACATTGATTATGAAAAATTAAAAATTCAATAAATATTTAGAAGTATAATATGAGACTTCTAAAGTTTCTTAGAATGCTCAAAATTAGAAATAGGTGAAATATTATCTTTTAAAAAATAATTTCTCTTTTTATTATTTATACATTTTAGGTTCGAGAAAAATTATTAAACAATTTTGGGTTAAGAAAGGATGTGATAAACCCATAAAATATATACAATTAGAATACTAACTCAAAAGAAAATATAGTCTACATTTTGAGTATTTTAGATCTGAAAACAATTACTATCCTTAAAAATGTTTCAATAGATAATGTTACCATTTTAATAGAAAATAAATATTTGATGGTTATTGCTGGTTTTATGGGATCTATTGGAACATTTCTTACAATAGATTATAAAACATATCCCAAAAATATATTATTTTATACAATTAGTATAAATTTTAAAAGTAGAATGATAAACTTTCCTAACATACAAAAATATGAATATTTGAATTCTCAAGATGATAGAACCATTCCAACAAGAAATCAGTTTTATTTTATGGTATAATTTTTTTAATATGTGATTATGATATTCATCATGACAATACATGTAAGTCATTTATTATCTAAAATGTTTCAAATCATATTAAATAAATGAAATATTAAAAGAAAAATGATGAGGAAAAATATATTTTTTAAACGGATTTCAATGAAAATAAAATTATAAAACTATGCATAATAGATAGACGATTAACATCACATATTATAAGTGATATAATTTTTTTGAAACATATATAAAATAATAATAGATAAGTATTTATTATGGTTAATGATAATACCTTCAAAATCAATGTAACATGAATAGTTAAGATGGATACTGAAAAGTTTAAATGTAATGATGTTTTATTTTTTAACATACAAAAAAATATTCATAGTGTATGTCAACTTTTTGATGATGGAAAATAAGTTATATATAGAAATTATTTGTCTATAATAAATTTTTTGAATGATGGAAAAGTAAATACAAATGGATAATGAAAAAGAGTGAATATCATTCAAATAAGAGAAATTAATAACTTATGTTACATGTGTTTTGTAGATGAAAATATATTGTTTCACTGAAGACATAACCTACATTGATTGTAAAACATGAATAAACATTATAATTATGATTTTGTTAAGAATTTTATAGAATTTAAATGAAGAAAGTATTTTGTGTGTTTTACTTTTGAGAGTGAAAATATGACTATACAAAGTCATAAAACAATTATAATCATTATAAAAGACCACATGAGTATATTCATTCCGATTCTTTGGGCCAGTGATACATCCATCAATAAAATATATTTATATTTTATCACTTTTATTTATAATTTCATATAAACTAAAAGCCTCATGTTTATAAAGAACAAGATAGTTGATATTGATATGTTAAAATTAACTTGTAATGATTTCGTAAAAAATGAATGGGGTTTCATAATAAATTAGAGAACATACAATAGTACGGAATTGATAAGAATCTATTTCTAAAAATATAATATAGAATATGGTATCATACATTATAATAATGATCCCTATTGTCCACATCAAAATAGAGTAACATAAAGAAATAATATATGTTTAGTTGAAATGGGAATACGTTTGTTTTTAGAATACAAACATTCTAAATTCTATTGGAGGGGAGCTATTACAATTGTTGTCCTTGTTCAAAATATATGCTATTATAGACTAGAAAATATCATTACTCTATATGAAATATATATTATTAGAAAAAATTAATATATATAATTCAATATTTTTAGAAGTCCTTGTTTTCTCCAAAAAATAAATATTAATTTAGTAATGTTTGATGAAAAATATGAGGAATGAACATTTATGGGTTATTCACCAGATGTAAGAAGATAAAATTATTGGAATAGAAATTTTCAAATGTTTGTGGACTCATATAATGGGATAGTAACTGAAATATAATATTCATTAAAAAAATTGTTAGAGAATATTTGGGAGGATAAACTATAGAATTCTATCCATCGTTAAAGTTAGTAAAAACATCATTATAAAGACTCTAATAATAATGTGTGATGAAATTTAATTTAGGAAAGAAGTATTGATATTTACATAATTACAAAACCATATTTAATATAAAACCATTTTTAGGAATTATATGGCTCCAGTTCAAAAATGATGAAATTTGAAATTTGAAATTAGAAAAATGAATTTTTTTTATTTCAAATGAATAATCTGAATAAGTATCATATGATATTAAACACAAATAATCTGTGAATGTTATTAAAGAAATGTTGGATCAGATTAAGAAGAATGAAACACGGGAACCTGTTTCATGAACAACATATAAAAATTGTTTTTGAACCTGGAGTTTTAATAGAATCAACTTAAATTGACATTGATATGTTTCAATAAACAAAGCCTTGTTTTTTCGTAAAGGCTATGCATAGGGTGATGGTTTTGAATATGAAGATAAATTTTCCCCGATTTTACTATTAAAAAATATTTGAATGTTTCTTTCTATAGCCTCAGAAATGAAATAAATTTTTTCATAGATCGATGTGAAACACAATTTCTTAAACAGTGAGATTGAGGAAGATTTTTTCCTTTAATGAAATTTTTGGTTTCTACTTGATGAGGATGAAAAAAAGTTTTTAAATTGAATAATTCATTGTATTGGATGAAATAAACCCCATATTATATGTATTCAAAATAAGAATATTTTGTTATAATAGTGAACTTTTATAATATAAATATTTATTTGAAGTTATATTTAAAATATGAGGTTTCTAGAGCTCTAATTTTTATTTTTTATGTTGATGGTATAATTTTATTTGGGTTTTGAGATGTTTTTTGAAAAAAATTTGATGAAAAAATGAATTGGAATTTTTAAATATCAATTTTTTGAGAATTATATTTCATTCAATGATTATATGTTAAACGAAAGAAAAATATATATCTTCATACATCATAAATATTATTTAATGGAATTGATAAAAATGAATTGGATGGATGATTCAACATAATTTTCAACTACCATTTCATTTATCAAAATGTTTAGAAATACTGAATTTGGAATAATTTTGAATCAGAATGTCATTGAGAAGCTTATATGAATTCTTCTTTTCATTATATCCATAATAAATGATATTGTTTATTTTGTGATATTGTCTTCCATGTATCAATGTAATCCAAAAGAATCACATAAGTTTGTAGAAAATAGGATTATGAGATATGTCAAAGGATCGACTTCATATGGGTTGTTATAATAAATAAATAGTGAAATGAAGTTTCACTGGTTTACTAATTCCGATTGCGCTGGAGATTATACTAATATAAAATCAACCTTAGGTGGAACATTTTCCATTGGTAATTTTTTTTTATTTGGAATTGTATGATACAATTTTCAATAAATTTACGTAAAAATGAATCAAAATATATAGCCACAACTCGATCTTAAACTAAGATTTTGTTGTTGAAATTTCATGTAGATGATTTTAAATTAATTGTTTCTAAACCAATGAATATACTTTTTGATAATTAGAGAGACATTTTTATCCTTGAGAATCAATTGAAACAATCGTGATCAAAACAAATTGACATAATTTTTCACATTTTAATAGAGAAATTGTTTGTTGTATATTATTTCTCGAATACATTTCAACAATATAGAATATTGGTGGAAGGATTACAAAATCATTTTCAAAAGAATTTTTTGTTGAATTGAGTCTACAATTTCATGTTCATCCTCCTACCATGTCTTACTAAAAAGTAAAATAGAAAACCCACATCATGCTTGAAATTATATTAACAAAGGGTGAGAGAATGTAAAATGGTTAATATTCTTAGAACTTTAACATATCTTTATTTTGTTAATATGAATCTATGTTAATAATAAAATGGGGTAGGTAAAATGAAAATTGAGATGAAGTAAAAATTGATAGAGAAAATGAAATGTGAATGAGATATTATCTTTGCATGGGTACAAAATTATCTTATCAATAAGGGATTGAAATTCATTAAAATATTTCTTTATCAAGTAGTTTTGTTTCAACAAACACTCTTTTGAGAAATGATATGTTTTAATAAAAGTCTAAAACATGATTTGTTTACAAAATTAAAACCATGATGCAATTAGGAGAGATGTAGAAGTTATTACTATGTGTTGTTATGAAATACAGTGGTGTAGAATGATTAAAATTTGTGTTTAATTTATATTAACAATCTTTTTAAATTTTTTGACAACTAAATTTTTTGTTCAATAATGTTTTTATATTAGAGAGTTATACATGTCTATCATAATGACATTAATATCTGAAAATAACAATCCAATGATTTTATATTGAGTTTAAAAAAAGTATAATATTTTAGGAAGAGGAAGTTGTTGTTTAAAAACATTTTCCATATTCAGTTCCATTGAAATTATATTTAAAATCCCATGATTCAATAGAATAAGAGAGAAAATATTTTTTTGATGGATGTTTTTGTTTTCTACAATCAGATAAAGAGATATACTTCCGAGACAAATGTTTTTGGATAAAGAATATATATTGTGGTTGAATGGGTTTGAATGAAGAATGTGATTTTTGGAGTTAGAATGTTTTAATAAATTCTAGAACCAAATTAGACAATTATTTTCTGACAAATAAGTTATAAAAAATAATGAAAACTATTATAATAATAGTTTCTAATGAAATAGTGGTGTGGTTTGAATAATTTGAATGTTCAAGAATATTATTTCTATCAAAATTTGAATTAAATTCTAATGAGGAGAAAATAAAAAATATGGTACTAATCTAGAGGAAGAAATAAACATTTCTGGGAGCCACATACTATGATGATTGTAACGAGATTTCCATTCTGAGATTCCTGTATAATTATTTTTATTAGGAAAATATTAATGAAATTTAATACTAATATTTTCAAACAAGTACTTTTTCTTGGGAAAATTTTATTGATATTTTTTTACTCAAATTTTTGTATTGATATTTTTGTAATAGGATTTTCGTATTAGTAAAAATATTTTCTGATTTTAGTAGATATATTTTCCTACAATGATTTTCACACTGGGAAAATCATACTGATATTTTCCTACTTGGATTTTCAAACTATACTTTTTTTTACTATGGAAATCATAATGAAGAATTCAAAATTAAGAGTATGTTATGAGAGAAAAAAAATCATAATGTTCTGAGAAATAAATAAATCAAAATGAACAGATAAATAAACAGATCGTAATGAGATTATAATATAATGATAATAATAAGACGAGAAATAAAAAAAATTATTTTGATGACAAAGAAACATATCACAATGAGATGACAACGATATAAAAATCTAAAGAATTCAAACATGAAATTGAATATTCAATAATTATTAGATATATATATATATATATATGATATAAGATGTCAAAATTAATGTTTATGTGCAATATATCAATAGGGATTTTTAGATTTGAGGATGTAGGAAAGGTTATCATGTTTACTGATTTATTACCCGAGTCGTCGATAAATACTTGCTTAGATAATTTTTTCTTGGGAAACCTTTTACAACTATAAAAATGTAGGAGCACAGGATAATTATATTGAAAATTCATATCTTATTGAAGAATAATTGTGTTGAAAATTTTAGAAATTTTTTAGTTTTACAGATTGATAATAAATTCAACATATTGAGTTTATTGTTTTCAGAAAATTGGATCCAAAATAATTTTTTGGAAAAATTGAATGTCGAATTATTTTATTATGAAAATTAGATCCAACATATTTGTATTATGGTTATGGGATCCAGCCTTATTATATTATGAAAATTTGATCCAACCGAATCAGACTGAGGATTGAAACTGAGTAGTTGTGGAAAAGTTTCAAAAAATGTAGTATCCATATATTTGGATAAATTGTTTTACAAAATAACTTCTCAACTGATTGGAGTTAGTATAATAATTCATATATGAGAGATATAAGGGGTTTAGAGGCAGTTTTTGTGAGTTGTATTTAAATAATCATAATAGATTATTTCCATAGACCAATAAAAGTGAAAATAGAAAGGATTTAGGATCGAAAAACAACATCGAACCTTGTCAATCGTTTTTTATTTACATTATTTTTAATTAGTTAATTCATGATTATTTAATAAATTTTTACATCGATATAAATATTTACATGTTTCAGGGGTTATGTTTCCAAATGTTTTGAATCATAAAAATGTAAACAACTGATTCAATCCCCCATCTCATTTGTTATTAGATCCTTTGGAAAATAAAAAACAATAACTTAAAAAACACCTAATATATTCATAATAATGGTGTTGTTATATAATAATGGAATATGAATTGTTAAGGGGGTGTAAATAGAAATAAAACCAGTGATCTTGAGGAATGATGTTACCTCTTAATCATGTAACTCATTTTGGTTTTAACAAAAGGGCTTATATGGTTGGATTTGAGACCTAGGTGAGGATTCATGTATTAATAGAGAGATAATGGGTAGAAATATTAGCATATCATGGTTAATAAAATGTGTTATTACATGTGTGAGGAGGTGGGAGGATAAAAATCCCTTTTTATTGGAGATGGAGTGGAACTATTGTAAATTTTTGAAATGGAAACTCCATCCATGTTTTTAACATATTATGTGGAACTAGTAGTAGACCAATATCGATTTTAGGGAGTATATAGTCCATATGTGGTTTTGAAATTTCATTTGGATAAGTTTATAAGTTATTTGAGCCCATAAATTTTAGGTTTTGTCCTTTGTTGAACTTAATTTCACATTAATCATTGCAATTAAGCTTAATTACATTCACAAATAATTTTTGTAAAAAAAATGAACTTAGTAAAAAAAACTTAAATTATATAGATTTAAAATATGGAATCAATTTTTTAAAAAATGTATTAATTATAGTGTAAAAAATTAATATAAATTTAATCTGTAGGCGATACGACAATGAGGGTCTCTAAAGTACAAACGTTCCAAATTTTTTATATATTTTCATCCAATTTCATTGTAAAATTGATTACAATGAAAATTATTAGATTAATTGACTATTAATTAATATAATTAATCGTTATAAAAAATAAAAAATATAATTTATATTTATAGTTAAATTAATTGATATATCGGTTTTTGGTCAAAGTTCAATATTTATCATTATTGATAAAAAATGAAACATCACACAAAAATACCAAAACATTACCCCAAATAGATATTTATGTTTCCCATTGAATGATTATGTTTATTTATAAAGATAATATTTATAAATTTACCATAAATTTTATTAAAAAGTAGGTTCTCCATTAAAATATTTTATAAGTACCCTAAAAAATAGAGTGTTTTATTCGTAATATTGGATTTATTTTAATCTTATAGCTTTCAAAAATATTGGATGAATATTAGAAATTTTTATTAAATATATAACATATAAATTATATTAATATAATTAAATAAATTAAATAAATTAAATATATTTAATTTATTAGGATAAATCTATATTGTGGGAATATATATAATTTTCAATAAAAATAATTCTATAATATTAAATTGGTTCTTATATTACATTTTTTTTTTGACTAATGATTTGTTTTAATATTTATATCAACCATATATTTCATTATATTAATTAATCATATTCATTAACACATATTTAATGGCTAGGTTATATCATCTAATATTAAGCAAAACATTTTAATTATATATTATTATTCGATAAAACTTGGCAATGCATGTAATGTATGTTATCTACGAAAGTCGTTGTTGCATGTGAACCCTAATAACTCAATTTTGTGTGAATTTGATTCTACTAAATATGTTATATTAATTTAAAATAATAAATATATTATAAAATATTCAGATATTATATTCCCTTATGCTCTTAATGTCTCATGTCATACACACTATCAAATTAAACACACCTATATTTGATATTTGGGGTGTTGCATTCTCAATAAATTTATTAAATTATTTCCTCTATATTTAAACTCAATCATGGTTATATATTGTTTCTTATTTTATCTATTTTAAATCCCACATCATGAGAATAGTTCATATGATATTCTATATAAAATAGATACATTAAATTAAAAAATGTCACATTGAATTACATATAACTAGGTCTCAATGTATGAGAATATTAGTGGAAACTAGAGATAAATACTCAAACGATAAAATATAAATTTTATAGGGAGTAATCTAGGTCACTAATAAAAAACAATTGAAGGATAAGAGGAATTTTTAGGGCCTTAAATTTATAAATATATTTTTATTTTGAAGACCATAATGTAAACATAAATTAGGTTATTAGTGAATCATTTTTTGATGATTTTATTAATATTGTAAAATTACGTTATTTCTTAAGAATATATATATATATAATATTATTTATAGGCACAATTACATCCTTAGTTTTGAATTGAAAAATTTTAAATTCATCTTTTACATTAATAAATGGATATATAAAAAATAACATTGGTGTCTGAAACACTAAAATAAAAATTTAATAGATTATATGGTCCATAAAAAGAATGAGAATGTATAAAAAGTCATCACAAACTGTACTTGATTTACAATATCGTTAATAAATTATTTCATAAATCCTAATATTTAATCTACTAGTTTATCATTAATATTTATTCATCATATTTATTAACAAAAAATAGTAATATAAAATCAGTTATTGTGTTGGTGAGTGGTTGGAGTTAAAAACTTATCAACCTTTACTAATTATTTCTAGTCATGTGGCCTTTCCAGATTTGATTAGTTTTCAATTAACATATAGTTTTTTCATTTATAATACCAAATTAATATTTTTTCTAAAATAAATATGATGTGTTTCTTTAAAATAAGGTAAGTAACCAAATATCCTTTTAACTATGGTTTCCAATACAACTATAGTACATAAATAGGAAATCAAATTTATTCGACACAAGGTTTTCCTTACTATTTGTTTGACGCTTGGAAATTAAATTTAATCGTTTAATAAAATCATTCTGAATGTTTTTAATGAATATGTGGATTATCCTAATCATATCCCATAGGCATGTCATACTAGGTGCATAGGGTGGCTTGTTGTCTTGTATCAGGTTACACCGAGTCATACCTGACACACTGTGTAAGAGTTGTTACTCATATGATAATCTATTCTAGAACCATTTCCATATGTAGCATCCTGATAGGGATGTATTTCTATTAAAAATAAGGTTTATATATCTAACCGAACATTTTAAATCTCTAACTATAGTTGTACTCAAATTCTATGTAACTCCATGAACCTAGAATCCTGGAACTCATGAATTATTTTAATATATTGGAATGTTATAGAGGAATAACATCCTCGAGGACTGATCAGATTATTTATATTGGAAATTTTATTTCATAAATGAACCTTAAAATAAAATTCAAATCCTAAAATACAACATAGAGACTCATTTGAGAACACAATTTTTGACAAAGTAAAACCCTTCATATCAAACAAAAAACACTTCATGGAATCTAGAAAAAATTAAACATTGAATGATGAGAGCATAAATTATCTGTAAGGGTAAAAAATAGTTAATGAGATATAAAAAATAAGAACAAAATTGATAGAAATGGTATAAAACATAAACACATACCTTTTAAACGTAATCATCCATATAATACAGAAATAATAGTTTAAATAATTCTTTTTAAACATTCACATGGATATTATGCTAGATTAATAATCGAATGTAACCTCAATAACTAATAACATAATGTGTGAATCCATAATCCTATTTAACTCATCATTATAAAATTTTAGTTCTGATAGAGATCAATATGAAATTACCCCAAACTGTGGAGACAGTAAGCTGTACGTATGCAGACATGATAATTTTTTTATTAGTTGGATGAAAAAGGGAGCAATATGGTTATCCAATAGTAGAAAAACACCACGGTATATATTAGATGATATATTTTTTATTTTTAATGGAAACAACAGTGGAAAATGAATATAAAGATGAAAAGAAATTGAATTTAATTTGTAAAACAATTCCCACTTCTCCGAGTATATCCCTTTTTTATTTTCACAAAAGGAATCCTAATGAGGGATATCTACTCAAATTATTACCCATATGATGAAATGGGAGAAGATAAGAGGATAAATGGTTATCGTTTGGGTAAGCTAAATGTCTTTAGAGGTGTGAATACAATAGAAGGGGATGTTCCTATTTATAATAGAGGAGAGGGGTACATTTGGAAACTCAAAAACAATAAATATATTATTAATTGAATTTGCATTTCAAATTTCTCCATAGTAGGTTATTTTTAGGCTAAAATGTCTATGAATTTCAATACTCTAAATAAATAAAATCATTCACGTAATTAAATTTTTTAAACCTTTGTTTTTTGATTTATAAATAATTAATATATTTATATTTAATCGTGGTAATAATATTATGAATATTAAAATGGTTATAAATTGTTATCTATATGGTGTAAATTTAACAAAAATGGACACTTTATGAAATTATAGATTGTTTAATTATCACTATATAGTTTTTTGATATTATTATTAATTTATATTAATTAATTAAATTTTAATTTTTATTAAATATAAATTGTGTCACTTTTGAATCTATTAATTACACTAACTTTAAATAAAATCCAAAGAGAAAGATAAATTCACACCTATCTACTTAGTACACTCTTAAATTTTATTTGTCAGCCTGAAAATTTGAGGATCACCTCAATTATGTCAAATTATTTTTATATTACTATTTTTGAAATAATTTATATCTTATTTCTCTTAACAAAATAACTACTTCTTCACAACCGTGTCATTGTTTATAGTAATTATTTAATTTCTAAAAATGATAATCAAATGAATATTACATAAAATGGTTTAAAATACTTCCAAATACTATTTATTATGATTTTACCTCTGGATAATCACCAAATTTAAATTATTATACACATAATAAAAAAGAGTGTGACATTTTGTCCCATTCATTGATTTGTATAATATATATTACATTTTCATATACAAATGACCATTAAATCATTATAAATAAATTATAATGTGACAAGAGGAAAATAAAATCCATTCAGTAATTTTTTTTATTTTTTTATATTTTTTTAATAATTATCATTTTTCTTTAATCGTTATTTAAAAAATTTAACTCTTACTCTAAAAAATTGTCCTATACACTATTTTATTAATATAGATACAATAAAATGTAAAAATAAACCCAATTAAAACTTATAATATATATTTAAATTTATTCTAGTTTGATTAAATAAATATAGATTTTTCTGAATATTATATCAATTAATAAAATATTATTTCATTTAAAAAATATATTATAACAATTTTTAAAATATTTATTATATGACATTTATTAAAAAATAATTACTACACAATTAATTAAAAAACTACATCAAACCATCTTTAACATTTAATAGTAATGAAAAAAATGTGGGTATTCCATCAAATAAATCAAATGAATTTATTTTATTATAATTAATATCATTTATTTAATACCTCATTTAACAAATTAATTAATGTGTAATCATGATGTCGCTATTGAATTTTATAATTAAATGTATTGAAATTATAAATACATTTTCTTGCTGTAAATAAACATTTTATATTTCCAATTACTATTCATAGTTTCTCATATCAATTATGTATACCCATATTAAAAATATTTTTCTTATTAAAAAAAAGTACAAAAAATTGGATCTTCATTGTATATAATATTTGAAATATATTGAAGTAAAACAAGTGACTCAAAGTGTTCAAAAATAGACACAAAGCTAGTTTTGGATAAAAAACATTTCCATTTAAATTTGTTCATGTGTTAGGTTAACTTTTTAATTTTATAATATTATTTTTACCTTTAATTACCTAATTTTCCCTTAACCATCGTATACATATAAATATTTACTATTGTCACTATAAATAAAAAAATTAATAAATTTCAATACGAAAAGAAATTTCCTATTAATTACAACCACGTATGTAGGTTTCTCATAATTTCATTCACATTAGAGGTACAATTACATTTAATTTAATCCAATAAATGTGGCCAGAGATGTGTAAAATAGATGTTGAAAAATTTAAAATCTATTTCTATTATAAAAATGATTCTAATTCCCATAATTGAATTAATATATGTATTATTTAAATATTGTTACTTTCTAATAACATTAATGTGGAATAATTATTAAAAACTTAGTTTTTAACAATAATATTCTATTTTAAACTATTTATAATAATTGAATCCTTTTATTAAAATACCAAAAAATCAGCCAATGACAATTTCGATATTAATTATTAATAAAATGAATTATAATTATAAAAATAAAAAATATATATTTCATATTGTTTTTAATACTATTCATAACCTCATTTTAGTGTTGTTTAAAACCCAAGCAATTCAACTTATTTTAAAAATATACATACTATGAAATCATGGGGTTTTAAATTCTCCAATACTTCAATAAATTTCATCATTGCAATTTTTTAATTCGGGATTGGTAACATGGGTTTCACTATTCAATAATCCTTTATGGAAATCCCATATCAGAACAAGTGTCAATAAAATGATTAATTTAAAATAATTAAATGGAAATACAAATTATACCATAGATAACACATACAAGGGTTCCATATAGTTAACCATGGACTTTAAAAAAATTATAACCATTAGGTTATAATGGAGAGTGATAAATAACATGATAAGGAGAAATATAGAAATCACAAACCTCTAAATATGTGATGATCTAATGGAAAATTTCATGCATCATAAAAATTTCCAGGGTACCAATTTTTTATGATCCTGTCCCTAGTGATGAAGAATGATTTTACTCTTCAGTTACACAGTTCATTGATTTATTTACATGTAATAAGCATAATATTTTTCTTTTTTGTTCATTGATATATATTTGCACAACCCCATACTAATTGAAATATAAGTTCAAAATTATTTTTTCACTCCCAAAACACTTTTGATAAATAACAATCCCTACAAGTATTTCCTTCATCATCAAAATGATTACTGAAACCAATATAGTCATCCCATTGTATCTAATAAGTCATACTTTTACATCAAACAATAATATCCAATGTTCATCTTACAATATTGCAACCTAAATACATTTAAAAAACACTTCCATCATAATTAATATTCAAAAAATTATATAAATTTACTTAATCAATCATAACATCAGATTCCCCAAATAACGTAATGTTGTTCTTATAGAAAAATGCGTTTATATCATAAAGAATCATAGTTAAATAATTCATGATTCTAAATATGTGATAATTTTTTACTATAGTAAATTATTTATATATATCATGGATTATAAATACATAGAACCATTTATTTAATAATTCTGGAATCCAACTACAAAATAACTTTATTCATTTCACTTCACTCAAAATCCATTAATTGTGATCCAATATCATATTACTTACTACCTTATTTATATTTTAATTTTATTTTGTAGCCTATCATTATCAACTATATCTGCATTAAATGTATCAAATTTTTGATTCTATACATCTACCAAAACTCTAACAATAATGTGAGAAACACTAATTTTAGTGATGTAGTCATAAAAAATCATTTGCAGGATATCTATATGGTGGAATATTCTTCTCAATACATTTTCCATAGGATTAAACTATTTTTTCCATTAACAAATATATTGGATGATATCATATACATATACATATCCTAAAACACTATCATATGGTTATGTTCCCTAATCTGTATTTTCAAATTCGAATATAAAATGTTGTTGATAAAATTACATTGATACTAAATATAACAAAAGATCTTAGATGCCCATATAAGGTTCAAATTTTTAATAAATTAGCATGGTTTTAAGTATTAAAATAAAGAAATATTATTTGAGTGGTATAGTAGGGAAAATATATTATATTCATGAACCATACATAAAATATGAAAACATAAAGTACAACATAGATAATCCTTTGAGAAATTCATTATTCATCTTTTTAAGCCCTACAAATCAAACATAAAACACTTATTTCAATAGTAGAAAAATAAATCATTAGAACATGGAGTTAGTAGATGATTATTAATGGTAGACAATGTTTTCTAAGCTATTATAAATAAGAAAAAACTTTTTTAGGAAGGTATAAAACTGATACACAAGACCATTAAACATAATCATCAACATAATAGGGAAAATATATATTAAATAATTTCATTTAATGATTCACATAGATATTTTACTTTTTTAATAATAGAATGTAATAAAATTACTAATATCATAATTATAGAATTAATAATTCCATTATACTCATCATTATACACATTTAAATAAAGTAGTGTTGAATAACAAATTACATAATGGCGTGGTGACACTAAGATGTACGTATGCACACAATCTGATATTTTTATTTTTATAATGGGTAAAATCCAGAATATTGATTTCCCATAAACATAAAAACATCTCAATAAATATTATCTACTACAGTTATTACAATACTATGGATATAATTTTGGAAAAGGATGTCAAAGAAGAGAATAATTTGAATTGAATTTGTAAAATAATTCCCTCTTCTTCAAGTATCTCCTTTTTTATTTGTAAAAAAACATCATTGATTAGATTTAATCTCAATGTATGACATATAAGATGAAGTGAGTGATTTTTAATGAGAAATGGGCAGGGTTTGGATGAGTTAATGGGATTTAGAGGTATAAATAAAAGAAAAGGATATTTTCACTTTTTTAAGAGATGGGATGGTGACTTTTTGAAACATCAAAACTATAAATTTTTTATAATTTAATTTTGGATTTCAAATAGATCCAAAGAGATTTATTTCTTGTTGAATATGAGGAATGGTTTAAATACTATAAAGGTAAATATAATTATACATGTTTTGATTTTATTTTAACCATTTACATTTTTATTTATCTTTAATAAATATATTTATTATTAAATATGGTAATAATATTCCAAATAATATGTGGTTATAAATAATTACTATAGGGTAAAATTTTTCTATATATGGCCAAATTATTTAATAATGTACCATTGAATTATCACATGGTAGTTTTTATGTATTTTTATGTTTCTTAGTAATTTAATAAATTATTATTTTTATAAAATATATATAGTATTACTTTTGACACTATTCAATACATTATCATAAAATAATATCCAAAATAATAATAAATCCATTGAAACCATTTAAAACACTCTAAATATGTAATATTCACAATGAAAATGTTTGGATCACCTCAATTAAGTGATATTATATATCATTTAATAATTATAAAATCATTTATTTTATATTCCTTTTGAAAATTAATTACATATTCATTTTAATGATATTATTTATGGTATTTATTTAATATAAAAATGGTAAATAAATAATTATGAAGTAGAAAATTATATTATATATTAAAATACTATTTATTATCGAATTCAGATCTTGGTTAACCATATATTAATACTATTATACTTATAATAAATGAGAGTGTGACATTTTGTCAAATTATTTTACTATTATAATATATATTTCATTTTAATGGAAAATTTTCCTTAATGATTAAAAATCGATCATAATGTTATAAGGGTAAAATATTATACATCAAATAATTTTTTTGGTAATGTTTTTTTTTATTTCTATATGTTTAACTTTTTCTTTTAACCCTTATTTATAGAATTTTACTCTTACCATGGAAACATGTCTATTTAAACAAGATAGTTATTATAGATACTATAAAATTCCACATGTCCCTAGTTGGATCATTTATGATATATTTTACATTATCCTAGTAAGTGGTTAAAAATATATATTTTATATAAGTTATATCATATAATGTAATATTATTAATTTTAAAATCTATTTTATTTCATATATGACACTATTTATTAGTTGACCTTTTAAAAAAAATTACAACATCATTATTTCGAAAATTCTATATTAAATAAACACTAAAAATTCATAGTCATTAAAATATCTTGGATTTTTTCATATAATACAAATGGTAATTTTTTTAATATGGTTAATATTATTTATTTGATTCCTAATTAAAAAAAGGAATTACTACAACATCATTATGTCAAATCCAAATTTAGTTATTCGATGTATAAAAATATTAAATAAGTTTTTTTGATGTATATAAACATTTTATTATTATGATTTATATTTATAGTCAACCATATCACATATATAACCTCATATAAAAAAAATTTTACTTGTAAAAATATCTAAATAATTGGATATTATTTAAATATTATATTACATATATAGTACAATTATCTAAGTTCCTCCATGTGGTCTAAAAATAGACTAAATGATACTTTTGTTCGAGAAAAAAATATACAATTATATTAGGATAAGTTTTAGGGTAATTTTTTGAAATTAAAATGTTTTTTTCCTTTAATTACCCGATATACCATTAACCATGATAAATATAGGAAAATTTACTAATGTTAATATTACCATGAAAATTAATTCATTATTAATAGACTAAAAACATCACATTAATTAAAACAATTGATGTACTTTTTCCACTATTCTTTACAGAGAAGAGGTAAAATTATATTTATTTCAAATCCCTCAAATGTGGCCAGAATGCAAGTAAAAGAGACTTTTAATGTTTTTAAATCTAATTTCAGTATAAAAATAATTTCAATGATCAAAATTAGAATAATATATGTATCATTAATATATGATGAATTTAATATCAATTTAAAGTAAAATAATTATGAAAAGGTAGTTTTTTACAATAATGAAAATTTTTACTCCATCCATAAAAAGATTAAACCATTTATAAGAATACTAAAAAATATCTCGAAGATAATTTTTATATTAAGAATTCAAAAAATGAATTATATTTGGGAAAATATTATCTATTCATTTCATAATGTAGTCAATACTATTCATTACAACTTTTTTAAATGGATAGTTTTATAGATCATATTGTGCTCGAATTAAGTGTCATGTACAACACATGCAATTGAATTAATTTTAGAAATATTCGTACACTGAAATCACTTGGTTTTATGTTTCCCCAACCTTAAATATATTATGTCCTCAATATTTTCAAATTATGGTTTCATAACTTGGGTGTGACTATTAAATTTTTTTTATTGAGATCCCACATTGGAAAAAGTTTCAATTAGTGCTTTAATTAAAAATAAATAAATGAATGTATGAATGATAATAGAGATTACACATACAAGGCTTCCATATATGAAACCATGGGCCTAAAAAGATCTAACAATCATGTTATAATTGGTAGTGATAGAGAACAAGATTAAGAAATTGTTAACAGTCACAATGCTATAAATATTCGATGATCTACGGTTCCATTTGATTAATTATATAATGTTCTACGATAAAATTGTGGGTTTCATGATCTTTTACATTATGTTAATGAATTATTTTACTATTAATATTAACACATAATTGATTTATTTCCTTATCATATTCATAATCTTTTCTTTTGGTTGTTCATATATATATTATTACATCATCCCATAACACTGCAAATGAAAGATCAAATGGAATTTTTCTTACATGATGCACTATTGATAAATCATATGACTAAAAATTATTTCCTTTATCATCTAAATATTTACTGACACCATTATTGTTTTCACAATGTATCTAAAAAATCCTAATTGTACATAAAAAAATAATATATGATGTTCAAATGGATATATTCCAACTATAAGACTATTCAAAAACACTCATATCCTAATTAATTGTATAATATTGTCTATAATTTCCCAAAATAAATTGTAACATCAGATTACATAGCCATTGTAATGTAGCTCTTATTGAAAAATAACTTTATAACAAAAAATTCATGCTAAAATAATTCATGAATTCAAATACATGAAGATGATTTACTATAGTGAAGGCCTTATATATCTTATGATTTATAAGACCATATAACCCTTAATGTAATAATTATTAAATCCAAATACATAATATTCTAATCATTCCACATCACTCTTATACCATTATAGATGCTTCAACATATTATTCCATACTACGTCCTACATGTAATTTTTATTTTCTAGCCAATACAATATTACCGGTATAACCATTGTATGTAAATACTTGATTATTATAACTGTTAACCATTACTCAAAGTATAATTTTACAAACACTAATCATATTAATGTAGTCATGAAAAAAAATTATAGGTTATGTAAATGGTTGAATTCTCATCTCGATATATTTTTTAAAAGGATGGCCCTAGGTTTTCCAATACCAAATCAAAAGGATGATATCATATACATGGTCTAATACCCAAATATTATCTTACAGTTTTATTCCGTAGTCCTTGTTTTCTAAAATTAATTTCTAAGGCTAATTATAATCATTCTTTAGTACCATATGTAACTCCATGAACCGATAATCATAGAGTATGTTCCTTATTTTAATTAATTATTATGATTTCATCAAATCAAATCTATATAGATTATTTAGTGTAGTAGTCTTGGTAAATATATTAAATGCATAAACATTACATAAAAATTCAAATAATAAATATAACATATATAATCCTTTGATAACTCCACTAATTTCCAAGATTAACCCTATATATCTAAAACAATCGACATCATGGAATCCAATAAAAAAAATATGATGTGGGTGAGATCAAATTCTCAATAATGGTAAACACTATAGTAGAAGCTAACATAAATAAGAATAAAACATTTATAGAAGTTATTCAACTAAAACACTATCTCTTTTAATATAATCTTTAGAATAATATGGAACGAATAAATTAAATATATCCATTTATACATTCACATTGATATTTTAGTTGTTGAATAATCACATGTAATATAAATAACTAATCTAGTAATGAGGTAATGAATAATCCAATTATAATAATCATTATACCCATCCATGTAATGATGTGTTGAATATAAAATTACACCGTGACATATAAATGATAATTTGTACATAAACACGCATGGAGATATTGTTATTCTTAGGTTAGATAAAAGGATAAATATTGAATTCCCATAATAATAAAAATATCTCAATAAATATTATATTCTAGATTTATTACTTCAGTACAGAAACAAAAAAGGAAAATAGATTATAAGAAGATAATAAATTAAATTGAATTTCTAAAATAAATATATTCTCTTCAAGTACCTCCTTTTCTATTATCACAAAAAGTCTTCATAAGATGGATTCTCCCCAAATGTATGACTTCTATGATGACATAATCAATGTTGTGATGAGAACTAGGATGAGTTTTTTTAAGCTACATGGATTTAGAGGTGTTAATAAAAGATAAGGAAATGTTTCCTTTTATAAGAAATGTTAGGGGATCTTTTGGAAACACAAAAACTATTAATTTACTATAAAATAATTTTTGATTTCAAATAGATCCAAAGTGAGTTATTTCAAGGATAATAGGAGGATGTTTCAAAATTTGCACAAACATTTTTGAAATCTTTTTATTTTATTTTAAACCATTTCATTTTTCTTTATCTTTAATTAATATAATTAATTATAATTGTAATAAAAATATTTTAAATATTAAATGGATATAAATATGTTCTTATTTGGTATAAATTGTCCAAAAACGGACACTTTATGAAATTTTAGTCCTTCAAATTGTCACATTTTATTTTTAGAGAATATTTTTAGTTTATAATAATTTAATAAATTAATTTTTTATAATACATCGATTGAGTAATATTAGACACTATTAATTACATTGACTTTAAATAAAATCAAAACAAAAATATAAATTCAAAAAAAGTAATACACTCATAAAAATATCATAATCACTAAGTAAATTTTTGGACCACCATAATTTGGATAAATTATATTTTTTTACTATTGTAATAATAATTTATTTGATATTTCCAATAATTAAATAATTACGTCTTTATTATTTAGTAGTAATTTATGGTAATTGTTTAATATCTAAAAATGTAAAATATATTCATATGATGTATAAAATTATACTTTATTTTAAAATAATATTTATGGTACAATTTGTCCCCTTGTTATCAATATTTTACAACTATTATACTTATAATAATGACAGTGTAAAATTTAGATAGATTCATTGATTTTTATAATATCTATGTCAATTTCATATTAATGTGTCCATTATAAGATTCTAAATCTACTATAATATGATAAGGGTCAAATATTATCCATCCATAATTTTTATATACATAATATTTTTTTTTCTTAATACTTATCATTACTCTTTAACACTGATTTAAATAATTTAACACTTACCATGACAACATGTTTTTTTATACTATATGATTAATATATTGACTATAAAATCACATAAGAATACCATTTGGATCATTTAGGATAAAATTATCACTCTCATAGAAATATTAATTAAATATATTTTTTTATTAATTGTATATCATTTAATAAAATATTATTTACTCTAAGATTTCATTTATTATAATTTTGATAGTATTTTTTATTTTAATATTATAAAAAATATTGAAATCATTATTTATTAAAAAAAATTTATTCATCCCTAAATTGTCATAGTCATTCAAAAAATTCGTGGATGGAATGAAATATTTCAAATGATATTTATTTCAGTATTATTAATATTATTTATTTGATTCTTCTGTTAATAAATCAATTATTGGATCCTTATTGTGTCACAATTTAGTGTAATTATTTATTGTATAAAAATTTTAATAGATTTTTTATGTTTTATATAATAATATTAAATTTATAATTAGTATTTATTGACAACCATATCACTTATATTACATCATATTAAAAATAATTTTCTTATTAATAAATGTATAGCAAATTTAAATATCCTTTAAATATAATATTTTATATATAGTGCAGTCATCCAAGTGTCTCCATGTGGAACTATAATTGACCCAATGATGATTTTGGTTGAAAAAAACATGTTTAATTAAATTATGAAAATTGTTAGGTTAGTTTATAAATATTATAATATTATTTTTACCATTAGTTACCCGATTTACCCATAATAGTGGTAAATAAATAAATATTCACTCTTGTTGCTATATAAATAAAAATAATTTTATTCCAATTTGGAACAAAATTTCTTTATAATTACAAATATTTATATTTATTTTTCAAAATTTCTTTTACTAATGCGAGAATATTATGTTTAACACCAATCCCACAAATGTAGCATGAATGTGGGTAAAAGAGATGTTCAAAATTTTTATATCCAAATATATTATAAATATGATCCAAAAAAATTAAATTTTAGTAATATGTGAATTATTTATATATTATGAATTTTAAATAAATTTAATGTAAAATATAGAGACCTAGTCAGTTTCCAATAATAATACAATATTTTTCAGTATTCAACAAAAACTACCACTATTAAAAAAATACAAAAAACTCACCGAAATATAATTTTTATATTAAAAATTTCCAAATGAATTAAATTTTAAATATTAAAACATATGTATTCCATAATGTGTTAAATAATGTTCATTACATCTTTTTAAATATCCTATTTTCATGAACACAATGTTCTCAAACTCGAGGTTGCATATAATGAAAGGCATTTAATTTATTTAAAATATATAAGTACTATGAAATCATGGGGAGATACATTCTACCCTAGTTATATTTTGTAAAATTAATGATCTCATCACTCTACATTCCCGAGGTCACTACTAAATTTCTATGAAACCAACTATAGTGACTTTTCTGTAGAAATCATAGAACATGTATCTACTACCATTATAATTGGATTATTACAAATAATAAAATCTCGAAGAACCAAATAGTTTTGTTGTATTGGTAAACTAGATACATACGTTATAGTTGTATTACAAAATCAGAGCACTGATTAAAACCCAATTTTTCAATTGAGGATAATTGTATACCATTTAGTATATCCTTGTATATTATTCATAGTTTTTTCTTGAATTCCTATGGATAGGAAACAATATATGGGTAAGCTCAAAATATATTTAAGGTTACATTATAGTGGAAGAAAAAATGAATTAATGAGAATAAAAAATTAGTACATATTATGTAACGGAACACAAATTCTAGGTAATCAAAAAACGAAGATGTTAATAAATAATATGGAAATGTAAAAACTAGAAGAACATGTCATTCAAATAACTAGATAAGGAAAATCTATATGGTAAGGAAAAAACTGAAACATTTGAGACCTAATCAATGAACTGAAAGTGAATTGTATCTATAGAAATTTTAATAAAAAATCTCATTAATGAATAATAACCTAAAATAAATTACAGAAATTCTAAAATTTTAAATGACATGTTTCGTACGTACTTGTAACCATGAGCTTCAAGAATTTTACAATGTAGTCTACCCTTTCAGATTGAAACACAACTAAGGCATCATTCCAAATAACATGTCCCATGAGAATTCTGATTCATTGCAGTTATATCTATAACTTGGACCCTTAAAGGTGCTCTCATGGGTTCCCTCAAATGATTTAGTGTTTTTTCGGGTACTTGGGTGTAGCAGAGTGGCTGACCAAGGTCTTATGCCAAAAGAGGAATTAAATCAAAAAAACATCTTAAAAAGTATTATAAAAATAAAATAAAAGTGTGTAAATAAACAACATGAGAGGATGGGGTGGTTTATCATTTATAGAACTAGAATAAGTATGCTGGAAGAAGATTGCAATTTTTTTTCTAAAATTTGAAATGATGTTCGATTAAAAAGATACAAAAAGAAAATTTTATATTAGAAATTATTTATAAAATGAATAGTAGATATAACTCTATCACATCAATCAATTATTTATCAGTGTAATTATTGTTAATATTCACTTAATTATGATCCCTTAATTTTTTAAATCCTGAACCCTATGATAATTAACTTTACCGCAAAGATGATGTGAGTTTAAATCTAGGCAATCTTCAGAACATGCAACTGCAGCAACATATTTTGATTGATGTAATATGATTATATTATGGTTTGTGGTAATTTTTGTCTCATTTTATCTCTATAAATTATAATTTATTGAGTATAGGGATACCATTTGAACACTACAAATTGATACAATATGGTTTTGTATTATCGATTAAGATCGTGCTCTCACAATTTACCCAAAATCTCATCCTTGTGTGTTTTTGTTTTAATTGTTAAATTTCAACCATAGTTTCAACTAAATAAAAAAATAAATTAATAAGTAATATTATTTGAATTATAGTATATCATTGATTCAAAATAAATTAATGAATAATCATATATATCGATAAATTACTAAAAATTTACTCTTAAACAGAGGTGTTTTCATCGTAGAAATTTTAGGAAAGTTAAATAGATTAAACATGGTATAACCAAATATTTATTCTACTCATGAATTATTTAACAATGAGGAAGAATAAGAGAAGAAAAAATTTGATAATAATAGAAGAATATGAAGAGAAACTAAGAGTTTATTAAAAGCACAATAACATTACAATAAAGAAGTGGAAAAGAGGATCTTTTTGGGGGAGATAATAGCTTTGTATCATCCCTCATAAAATAATTTAAATGGTTTTGAACAACTTATCCTCTTCTCCTAATATCTTAATGCACGTCCTAAACCCATCCAAATGAAAAGACACTAATTGAAAGAGTGGAGGGGGGGGTATGTTTAATGACGTTTCATGTAGGAATGGGGAATCTCGACCAAATATATTAATCCAACATGAACCACCCTTTAAACTCCAAAACACATGAACCATCTACTATTATAGACAAATAAATTTTCCATAATTTATTTTTCATTATCCATTCAAAATTTGTTCCCAATCCATGCTTGGATGAAGAAGTTATGGTCGAAATAAAAAACCAATATCTAGTCTTGTGGGTCCATCCCACATTTGACATCACGGTCCATTTAGTCCAACGAAATATACATTTTAAATCCAATTTCCTAAAAAAAGTATCATCCCATTATGATAGGAATAGAGTTAAAAAATTTCAAGTTCAAATAGAATTTATTAAAACCGCTATATTTGAAATACTACTACGCACTATAAAGGATAAAACTAGAATTTTCATCAAAATTTCAAATGAATGACATAATCACAAATTTTTTATAAATGAAAAATTTTAACAAAATGGGAGGAAATTTTATCATTTATTACTAATAAAATATTCAATAAAAATGTGTTTTATCAACTCCCCCACACATACCTGTTTACAATCCTCAGAAAAACCACATATCATGTATTCATATTTTTTTTGACAAGATATGCATATTAATATTTTTCAATCCACCTTGAAAGTATAGGAAAAGTATGAATCCCATCAAGAGACAATATCAATAATTTTTAAGGTTATTGCATCACAAATTGATTCATGTAAATAATTTGAGATTCATAACAATAATCAATGTGAAACAAGTCATTGGTCTACCATTCCACTAATTCTCCATGTGTGTGTGTGAATACCATTACAAGAATGTATCTCCACCCTTTATCTTGTATATTCAGGTAAATAAAAACATTTCTCCTACCTGATTCTATTCCACCAAACCTGTTCAATATCATTTTCATTCAAATTTTAAAACCCACTCATTTAAGAATTCACAAAAGTCAAACGATGATATCGTGACCTAAATATCCCCACATGTTATACATTTCTTCACTCCCTTATTTATTGATTTAGTTTTTAAATTTTTGAATTTTTTAATAATTTTTAGAAGGAATACAATAGTTAGATATTAAGTTCACATGCATAGGTCAATCTATTATAATTATGGAAACAATCAGATGATAAATAAATTTAGGGAATGTCAATGTTTTAAGTTGAAAAGAATTACTTACCTTAAATATAAATATAATTGTGTAAGAGAAAATCACGAGTCATGATTGTGTGAAAAATTGGGTGGAAAAATCAATGACATAATTTCTCATGGACAAATATCACCAATAATGATGTTAAAATATAAATGGGTTTTTAATGACACAATTATTCATATCATTGACGACAATTGTTTTTATAAAAGTTGACCCTTGATAATGAAATCTTACTCATGCATATATTTCTACTAATGAATTACGAATACTTCCATTTTCCATATGTTCCACATAATAATGATACATGATATAATGGTTTCTTTTATATTTATTTTTTTCATTTTGGTTTCATTGGAAATTTTAATGAAAACATATTAGAAAAGACACACAAAACATACAAATGAAAATCCAAAATATCTACTCCAATATTCTGTCCCCTCCCCCACATATAAAATATTTCATTTTCCTCAATGTTAACCTATTAGATGATATATTCTCATGAAATGTAATACTTTAAATAAGATAAATAATAGAATAGTGAAAGGGTTAGTGTAACACCAGAGACATTTATGTTATCAAAGGAATCTTTTTCTACACAACACTTGCTTGGCTTGCTTTACACGCAATCGCGACCTTCCTCGATAGCTTGCGTCGTACGCAATATCGAGTTTCACTAAACAACAATATGCTATTAAAACTAGCCGTTTTGAATAGTAATAACCACTTTTTGAAATTTTATAAATTTTATTTTTCAAAATGGACTTCATTTTTGGACTCAGAATATCGAAATTAGCCTAGGGTGAAGTTTTGGTATTTTTCTGAAAACTTTCAATTTTTGATGAATAGTGAAACCACTAAGTGGTAGGTTAAAAACTGAATTTTGCATAAAACATAATTTTACCGCTTCTGTGAATGGAATTTCAAAAATCCGACAGACACGGTTGATATCATTATGTAAAATGTGGTTCAATGAGATAAAAATAATTTTTTGGTGAATAGTAAGTTTTTACTTTTTTACCGTGGTTAATAGTAAATAGGGTAACTAAGGGTAAATATGATATTACTATTACCCTAACACATGTCCTAATTATATTGGACAAGTGTAATTCGACCAAAAACAAACTTGGGAATAAAATATGACCATTTAGGCCCACTTGGATTAGATTAGTATATTTATTATTAATTTATTTAAAAAAGGGTTAAAATAGTTATAATCAATGTTTAATAAGTAAATCATTTATAATATGGTGTTATACATAAGATAAATTCGACTATAAATATTCATTAGAAAGATAAAAATATTTCCTATATAATGGTATTTTATTTGTAATTTTTAGACATTAAATAATTTAATTTATTTATGACACAATGATGATGTAGTAATTATCTTATTAATGAAATATTGACATAATTGCTGTTATAAACACCAAAATAAATGTAATTTGAGACTTTTTATGAATTAAACTAATTTTCTAGGTTACTATGATATATTAGTGTTGATTTAATCAACTTGGTTTGAACATATAATTCTGTTATGACTTTCAAAAAAATCATATATCAAATAGTGTCAAAATTGACACAAAATAGTTTTTAAATAAAATATTATATTATTTATTGTTATTTTATTCCTAAAAATATATGGTTCGGCCAAATGACTTAGATAAGGATATATATATTAATTATAAACAATTTGGGGTTCGTTTGGCATGTTATAGTAAGTGTATTAACCATATAGTGAAAGAAAACAAAAAGACACGGTAAAAGTTAAATTATTTAACCTAGAGTTAAATCTAATTGATAAGGTTAAAATAATACCCTAAACTTGTCTAAATCCTATTGGTTGATATTATTTCGACCCATCCCAACTTTAGATTCGAAATAAGACACTTTGGAACCATTATAAACCGATTTTGACTTTAATATAAAATAATATTTTGAGATATTTATAAGGTGTCCCTCTCCTCCCTTATAAAAGGACACCTCCTCCCCCTCCTCCTCACACCAAATTGAGCACTCAAGCTCGGCCAACCCCTGCCATTTTCTCCTCTCCACTTCCCTAGAATAATCCTATAGGTCCTGGTATTCTTCAAAGAACAATCTTAGTTCCCTAAGTGGAGGATTCAAAGAGGCGTTCCAAAGAAGAGGTAATATCCATTACCGATCTTTTCAATTTCTTTCTTCTTCAACTTCTTCTTCTTTAGTTGTTTCATGATAAAGTAATAACATCAGTATTACTTACATACTGATATGTTATTATAAATATGAAACAACCCTAATTCACCTTCTATACATCCCACGGAAAAATGAAATCACCGCGCGTGCGTACGTACGGAATACCGTCTCCACGCCGTGGTGTAATCTATTTTCCACCATCACTTTATAAGGATGGGTATAATGGTGTATTGAGTAACTATTTATGATTATTATTAAGTAACATTGATACTGAAATAATATATATATACTCCAATACAATTCCACGATCATATGAATGATATCATCACTCGTGCGTACGTACGGAATACCGTCTCCACGATGTGATGCGACTCGTTCTACATGATCATCATTACATAGTAATTATATAAATGAATTTAATGAATAAATATGATATATGTTAAACTAATACCATTATGGATATAAGGTATCTATATCCTTAAAAGAATAATAAGAATTTATTCAACAAAACACGCATAAGAACAAAAGGCAATAAAGACCCGAGTAACAAGTAACAATGAAATATTACTAATAAGAAGCTATGAATATGACCATATATGATATCATATCAATATGTATGATTCTGGAGTAAGCAAATAACATTATTTAAACCATTATACAGGAGCTTCGGACACGTACAAAGCAAATCGGACCTAAGGTAAGGGAAAATATCACAATCTCATTTTTATCCGAGATTGTTTATACTTTGAAATTTACTGGGGTGTATTTTATCATCCACATCCATGTTTCCACAATATGTAATATTATTTCCATCCAACTACAATTTTTTAAATCCAATTTTACCCTTCGGTGAGTTTTTAGTAAAAAATATGAAATGAATCTTTTGACGTTTTTCATACGAGGTGCTTTTTGACTTTTCCGATAAAAGTACGATGAATGTTTTTTTAACTTATACGGCATGAATGGATTTCTAAAAAAATTATTTCCAAGAAGCTTCCTTTACAAGTATTCAAGTTTATTTTTAATCAACTTATTTTAGTTTAAAATTATATGACATGTTAAGAAAGGAAAAGTGTTTTAAAGTAGAAAGGATATTTTCCTCAAGAATGAAGTTCAAGTATTTTATCAAAATTATTTTCCATCTCAGATAAAGGGTTCTGTTTTTATCCCTATTGTTACATGGATTCGATTATGTTGTGATGGAAACATTTTTATGAATTCCTTTATCTTATATGAATTGTTTTATGATGTCATGTTGTTTAAGAATTCCATTTTTATTACATGGGTTACGCTATGATGTATGGTTTATGATTATGTGGCACACATTAGAAATGATTCATTGTATGATTGGTGGGACATATATCTCCCTCCAATGCATTGGGTATAGATTTTATATCTCATGAGATAGACATGGCTGGAACTGAATGTTATTTCGGTTCAGTGATATAGGACTGAAACGAGGAGTGAACTCGGTTCAGAAAGGGACATTGTCCACTAAGATAGTCTTGGCAATGAGTCATGACTAACAAGAAATGATTTTCCATGATTATGTGTGCATGCCACAATGTTTCACGTTTTATGTTATGATTATGGGGATCTCATTTTCACTTCTATGATTTATTCCATGTTAAGATATTATGATCTCTTTTGCAGGTTTTGATTTTCAAAAAGATATGATATGATTTTTATTTCCTTTATTTTCCCTTGCTGAGCATTTGAGCTCACCCTTTTATGTTTTCTTTTCCCCAGGTCAGGAAGATGGATATTAAGTAGAATATGCTTAAAGGGACCCTAGATATGATGAAATAAATGGGAGACACTATAGAAGATTTATGAACCAGTTGTTTATGATTCCCAGTTTCTAAAGACACTATACCTATATGGTCCTTTGTGTTTTTGTCATATGTTTTAGTAAGTGTGCTTCAATTTTGAAGTATTAACAATGTATGTAAAGAATGGGACGTTATAGTTGGTATCAGAGGAAAGGTATAGTCAACCTTTGGAAACTAGGATGTGAAAGCCTTAGTAAGAACCCTGAGGATAAGTCTAAGCATAGAACACAATCTTAGTGTTTTAGAAATGTCCTTGAATAACCTAGGATAAGACCTTAAGCATGAAAATTTTATTCTTGAATTATGTGGATTTCCTATTATAATTAGTGTTTCTCACACTATTCTTCTTGGTTTTAGTCAATGGCTGGAACCCGAAGGAACCGTGTTAATGCGGAATGCGATGGGCAATGCAATGATTGTCCCCCTGAGCAACCAAACGATATGGGAGCTGGAATGCAAAATCTTGTAGCCATGCTCACACAACTTTCTCAAGCTATGAATCATGCAGGACTTCCAAATGAGCAAAGGAAGGAGCAACATTCTGTTGAATCCTTCATGAGGCAGCGTCCACCTTCTTTTAGTGTGTCTACTGATCCATTAGTGGCTGAACAATGGATTAGTACTACTGAAAAGATATTTTCAGTTCTTCAATGTTCTGAGCATGATAAAGTTATCCTAGCAGTGTATCGTTTGGAAGGATATGTTGATCAATGGTGGAATCTTATTAAGAATACGAGGCAAAGGGATGAAATTGAGTCTATGGAATGGGACGAGTTCAAGAACTTATTTTTCAATAAGTACTTCCCTCGTATTCTCCGAACAAAGATGGAGAAAGAGTACCTTGAATTGAAGCAAAGGGATGATGAATCTGTTGGTACCTATGAAGCAAATTTTACAAGACATGCAAGGTACGCTTTTGGTATTATTATCCAACCTGAGAGTAAGATCGATCGATTCTTTAGTGGCTTAAAACCAATTCTTCGAAGGGCGTTAGCCATAAGGGACTTCAATAGATACGAGGAAATCGTTCGATGTGCTCTCAATGTCGAGATGGAGATTGGAGTAACCCATCAGTCACATGGGTTTGATAAGAAGAGGAAGATGGAATTCAAAGAAAAATCTAAAGAGCACACAGAAAAGAAGATGAGCTTTTCCTTATTCTCAAAGTGTGGAAGGAAACATGGAGGGAGTTGTCTTAAAGGGACAAGTAAATGTTTTAAATGTGGAAAAGAAGGTCATCGGGCATTTGAATGCCGTGATAATAGGAAGAAGATGTCTAATGATGCAAACAAAGGAAGGGACACACAGAATGAACCTACTACACTTCAATGTTTCAAGTGCAAGGAGATGGGGCATTATGCCAATCAATGCCCAAATCCACGGGTTGATGATGATGGTCGACGTCAACAAAATCTTAAGGCTAAAGACAAAGGAAAGTCACATGCAATTTCTATAAGCGATGTGGAGTACGATAACGAAGTGGTGAAAGGTACACATACCATCCACTCTAAAGTAGAAAATGTTTTATTTGATTATGGATCCACCCACTCTTTTATTTCTAAAGAATTTTCTAAGGGTATCACCGTATTACCTCAACAATTAGATGCTGAGTTAGCTGTGACAACACCTAATGGCACAACAGTCACATCAAAAGTTTATAATTCTTCTCCGATCGAAGTTTGTGGGAAAGTGCTTCCTGCAAATCTTGTGATCCTTCCTTTAGTGGAATTTGATGTGATTCTTGGCATGGATTGGCTTTCTCTACATGGAGCTCATATCAATTGCCAAAGAAGGGAAGTCACATTTCATATTCCAGATCAATCTACGATTGTATACCAATGCAAGGATGAACATAACCTTCTAGTGGAAATTTATTCCATCTTATGGGTATTGATTCCACTAAATGAAGGTTATTTATCTCAAATGGTTGGTGAGAAACTCATGATTAAGAATATGCCCATTGTAAGGGAGTTTGATGATGTCTTTCCGGAGGAATTACCGGGTCTTCCACCAAATCGTGAAGTTGAGTTTTCAATAGAACTCGTACCAGGTGCTTTGCCTATTTCAAAGACACCATATAAAATGGCCCCAACTGAGTTGCAGTAATTGAAGAAGCAACTCCAAGAGAATCTTGATAAGGGATTCATACGCCCTAGTGCGTCACCTTGGGGAGCACCTGTTCTATTTGTTAAGAAGAAAGATGGATCAATGAGACTCTGCATTGATTATCGAGAACTTAACAAGATCACTATCAAGAACAAATATCCTCTCCCACGCATTGATGACTTATTTGACCAACTACGTGGAGCTCAATACTTTTCCAAGATTGATCTTCGTTCAGGGTATCATCAATTAAGGGTCAAAAGGGAGGATATACCAAAGACGGATTTCCATACAAGGTATGGACACTATGAATTTATAGTGATGCCATTTGGTCTTACTAATGCCCTTGTTATCTTCATGGATCTAATGAATAGAGTCTTTAGAGACTATCTTGATCAATTTGTGGTAGTCTTTATAGATGATATTCTTGTCTATTCAAAGAGCAAGGAAGAGCATGAATATCACTTGAGAATTATATTGAAGACCCTGAGAAAGGATAAGCTTTATGCAAAATTTACCAAGCGTGAATTTTGGCTTCAAAAAGTTGCATTTTTGGGTCACATAATCTCAAAAGAGGGGATATCTGTGGATCCAGAAAAAACAAAGGTTATCCAAAGATGGTCGAGACCAACAACAGTAACTAAGATTCGAAGTTTTCTTGGTTTGGCTGGATATTATCGACGTTTTGTAAAAGATTTATCACGATTATCTATTCCACTCACCAAGTTGACTCGGAAAGGAGTTAAGTTTGTGTGGATAGAGGAATGTGAAGAGAATTTCAAGGAGTTGAAAAGAAGGTTATCCAGTGCACCTAGGCTCACACTGCCTTGTAGTGGAGAACGGTTTGTGATCTACAGTGATGCATCCAAGAAGGGTATGAGGTGTGTTCTTATGCAAAATGATATGGTGATAGCTTATGCCTCACGACAGTTGAAAATCCATTAGCAAAATTACCCAACACATGATTTGGAGTTGGCTGCGGTAATCTTTTCATTAAATATTTGGAGGAATTACCTTTATGGTGAAAGGTATGATATTTATACTGATCATAAAAGTTTAAAGTATATTTTCACACAAAAGGAGCTGAATATGCGTCAAAGAAGATGGTTGGAGCTGATTAAGGATTATGAATGCTCAATCCATTACCACCCTGGGAAAGCAAACAAGGTGGCAGATGCATTATGTCGATAAGACCATGATAGTTTATTCATGATGAGGATCACAAAAAATCCAATATTTATGGATTTACAAAGGATGGCCCATGGAATTATATTGGAAGGGGAAAAATCTTATCTTTCTCAAATGAATGTTCAACCATCTATACATGCGAAGATTAAGGAGGCACAGAAAGAAGATGTCGAGTTACAAAAGAAGGTGAGAAATGTTCCTGAATTCAACCTTGATTGTGATGGGATAATAAAGTTCAGGAATCGGGTTTGTGTTCCTCCCATCCCCGAATTAAAGAAGGAGCTGCTGAATGAGGATCATAGTTCTTCATTCTCTATTCATCCTGGAAGCACGAAGATGTATAGGGACCTGAAAGAGTACTTCTGGTGGGATGGCATGAAAAGAGATGTTGCTGAATATGTCTCTCGATGCTTGGTTTGTCAACAAGTTAAAACTGAGATACAGAAGTCTAAGGGGATGTTACAACCATTACCCATACCCGAATGGAAATGGGAAAACATCACTATGGACTTTGTCACAGGACTTCCTAAAACATCCAAAGGCAATAATGCTATTTCGTTCATAGTTGATCGTCTTACAAAGTCTGCACACTTCATTGATATTAGAGAGGATTTCTCTCTAGATCAGCTTGCCAGGATATATGTAATGGAAGTGGTAAGATTGCATGGAGTACCACTTTCTATTATATCTGATCGGGATCCGAGATTTAACTCGAAGTTCTGGCGAAGTGTTCAGCATACTCTGGATACAGAGTTGAGTTTCAGCACTGCTTATCATCCCCAAACAGACGGTCAGTCTGAGAGAACAATTCAAACCCTAGAAGATATATTGAGAGCTTGCTCTATGGATTTCAAGGGAGGTTGGGATCAACACCTACCTTTGGTGGAATTTTCTTATAATAATAGCTTTCACTCCAGTATTCAGATGGCTCCTTATGAAGCTCTCTATGGAAAGAAATGCATGACTCCAACTTGCTGTGATGAAGTTGGGGAAAGAAAGCTATTAGGACCTGATCTCATTGATGAAATGGCAGAAAAGGTTAGATCTATTCAACAACACATAAGAGCAGCTCAGAGTCGACAGAAAAGTTATGCCGACAACCGAAGAAAAGACCTAGAGTTTGAAGTGGGTGATAAAGTGTTCTTAAGAATATCTCCCTGGAAGAGGGTTATGAGATTTGGAAAGAAGGGGAAGTTGAGCCCTAGATATATCGGTCCTTTCGAAATACTGAATCATATTGGGAAGGTAGCTTACCGATTGGCACTTCCACCGAATCTCTCTCAAGTTCACGATGTGTTCCATGTATCTCTCCTGAGAAAGTACATACCAGATCCTTCACATGTACTCACCTCAGAAGTTGTACCGCTGGAGCAAGATCTTTCTTATGAAGAACAACCGATAGAGATTCTGGATCATAGCGAAAAAGTCCTACGATAAGAGACCACTAGATTAGTGAATGTTTTATGGAGGAACCACCAACTTGAAGAAGCTACATGGGAGCTTGAGGATATGATGAGGGAGAAGTATCCTCATTTGTTTGTTACAAAGTGACGAATTTCAAGGGAAAAATTCTTTTTAAGGGGGGTAGAATGTAACACCCGAGACTTTTATGTTATCAAAGGAATCTTTTTCTACACAACACTTGCTTGGCTTTCTTTACACGCAATCGCGACCTTCCTCGATAGCTTGCGTCGTACGCAATACTGAGTTTCACTAAACAACAATATGCTATTAAAACTAGCCGTTATGAATAGTAATAACAACTTTTTTAAATTTTTTAAATTTTATTTTTCAAAATGGACTTCATTTTTGGACTCAGAATATCGAAATTAGCCTAGGGTGAAATTTTGGTATTTTTCTGAAAACTTTCAATTTTTGATGAATAGTGAAACCACTAAGTGGTAGGTTAAAAACTGAATTTTGCATAAAACTTAATTTTACCGCTTCTGTGAATGGAATTTCAAAAATCCAACAGACACGGTTGATATAAGAAAGTAAAATGTGGTTCAATGAGATAAAAATATTTTTTTTGGTGAATAGTAACTTTTTACTTTTTTTACCGCGGTTAATAGTAAATAGGGTAACTAAGGGTAAATATGATATTACTATTACCCTAACACATGTACTTATTCTATTGGACAAGTGTAATTCGACCAAAAACAAACTTAGGAATAAAATATGACCATTTAGGCCCACTTGGATTAGATTAGGACATTTATTATTAATTTATTTAAAGAAGGGTTAAAATAGTTAAAATCAATGTTTAATAAGTAAATCATTTTTAATATGGGGTTATACATAAGATAAATTCGACTATAAATATTCATTAGAAAGCTAAAAAGATTTCCTACATAATGGTATTTTATTTGTAATTTTTAGACATTAAATAATTTACTTTATTTATGAAACAATGATGATGCAGTAATTATCTTATTAATGAAATATTGACATAATTGATGTTATAAACACCAAAATAAATGTAATTTGAGACTTTTTATGAATTCCACTAATTTTATAGGTTACTATGATATATTAGTGTTGATATAATCAACTTGTTTTGAACATATAATTCTGTTATGACTTTCAAAAAAATCATATATCAAATAGTGTCAAAATTGACACAAAATAGTTTTTAAATCAAATATTATATTATTAATTGTTATTTTATTCCTAAAAATCTAAGGTTCGGCCAAATGACTTAGATAAGGATATATATATTAATAATAAACAATTTGGGGTTCGTTTGTCATGTTATAGTAAGTGTATTAACCATATAGTGAAAGAAAAAAAAGACACGGTAAAAGTTAAATTATTTAACTTATAGTTAAATCTAATTGATAAGGTTAAAATAATACCCTAAACTTGTCTAAATCCTATTAGTTGATATTATTTCGACCCATACCCACTTTAGCTTAGAAATAAGACCCTTTGGAACCATTATAAACCGATTTGGACTTTAATATAAAATAACATTTTGAGATATTCCTAAGGTGCCCCTCTCCTCCCTTATAAAAGGACACCTCCTCCCCCTCCTCCTCACACCAAATTGAGCACTCAATCTCGGCCAACCCCTGCCATTTTCTCCTCTCCACTTCCCTAGAAAAATCCTAGAGGTCCTGGTCTTCTTCAAAGACCAATCTTAGTTCCCTAAGTGGAGGATTCAAAGAGGCGTTCCAAAGAAGAGGTAATATCCATTACCGATCTTTTCAATTTCGTTCTTCTTCAACTTCTTCTTCTTTAGTTGTTTCATTATAAAGTAATAACATCAGTATTACTTACATACTGATATGTTATTATAAATATGAAACAACCCTAATTCACCTTCTATCCATCCAACGGAAAAATGAAATTACCGCGCGTGCGTACGTACGGAATACCGTCTCCACGCCGTGGTGTAATCTATTTTCCACCATCACTTTATAAGGATGGTTATAATGGTGTAATGAGTAACTATTTATGATTATTATTAAGTAATATTGATACTGAAATAATATATATATACTCCAATACAATTCCACGATCATAGGAATGATATCATCACTCATGCGTACGTACGGAATACCGTCTCCACGATGTGATGCGACTCGTTCTACATGATCATCCTTACATAGTAATTATATAAATGAATTGAATGAATAAATATGATATATGTTACACTAATACCATTCTGGATATAAGGTATCTATATCCTTAAAAGAAGAATAAAAATTTATTCGACAAAACACGCATAAGAACAAAAGGCAATAAAGACCCGAGTAACAAGTAACAATGAAATATTACTAATAAGAAGCTAAGAATATGACCATATATGATATCATATAAATATGTATGAATCTGGAATAAGTCAATAACATTATTTAAACCATTATACAGGAGCTTCGGACACGTACAAAGCAAATCGGACCTATGGTAAGGGAAAATATCACAATCTCATTTTTATCCGAGATTGTTTATACATTGAAATTTACTGGGGTGTATTTTATCATCCACATCCATGTTTCCTCAATATGTAATATTATTTCCATCCAACTACAATTGTTTAAATCCAATTTTACCCTTCGGTGAATTTTTAGTAAAAAATATGAAAGGAATCTTTTGACGTTTTTCATACGAGGTGCTTTTTGACTTTTACGACAAAAGTACGAAGAATGTTTTTTTTAACTTATACGGAATGAATGGATTTCTAAAAAAATTATTTCCAAGAAGCTTCCTTTACAAGTATTCATGTTTATTTTTAATCAACTTATTTTAGTTTAAAATTTTATGACATGTTAAGAAAGGAAAAGTGTTTTGAAGTAGAAAGTATATTTTCCTCAAGAATGAAGTTCAATTATTTTATCAAAATTATTTTCCATCTAATATAAAGGGTTCTATTTTTATCCCTATTGTTACATGGATTTGATTATGTTGTGATGGAAACATTTTTATGAATTCCTTTATCTTATATGAATTTTTTTATGATGTCATGTTGTTTAAGAATTCAATTTTTATTACATGGGTTACGCTATGATGTATGGTATATGATTATGTGGCACACATAATAAAGGATTCATTATAAGATGGGTGGGACCTATATCTCCCTCCAATGCATTGGGTAAAGATTTTATATCTCATGAGATAGACATGGCTAGAACGGAAGGTTATTTCGATTCAGTGATACAGGACTGAAACGAGGAGTGAACTCGGTTCAGAAAGGGACTTTGTCCACTAAGATAGTCTTGGCAATGAGTCATGACTAACAAGAAATGATTTTCCATGATTATGTGTTCATGCCACAAAGTTTCAAGTTTTATGTTATGATTATGGGGATCTCATTTTCACTTCTATGATTTATTCCATGTTAAGATATTATGATCTCTTTTGCAGGTTTTGATTTTCAAAAGGATATGATATGATTTTTATTTCCTTTATTTTCCCTTGTTGAGCATTTGAGCTCAACCTTTTATGTTTTCTTTTCCCCAGGTCAGGAAGATGGATATTAAGTAGAATATGCTAAAAGGGACCCTAGATATGATGAAATAAATGGGAGACACTGTACAATATTTATCAACCAGTTTTTTATGTTTCCCAGTTTCTAAAGACACTATACCTATACGGTCCTTTGTGGTTTTGTCATATGTTGTAGTAAGTGTGCTTCAATTTTGAAGTATTAACAATGTATGTAAAGTATGGGTCGTTATAGTTGGTATTAGAGGAAAGGTATAGTCAACCTTTGGAAACTAGGATGTGAAAGCCTTAGTTAGAACCCTAAGGATAAGTCTAAGCATAGAACAAAATCATAGTGTTTTAGAAATGTCCTTGAATAACCTAGGATAAGACCTTAAGCATGAAAATTTTATTCTTGAATTATGTGGTTTTCCAATTATAATTAGTGTTGCTCACACTATTCTTCTTGGTTTTAGTCAATGGATGGAACTCGAAGGAACCGTGTTAATGCGGAATGCAATGGGCAATGCAATGATTGTCCCCCTGAGCAACCAAACGATATGGGAGATGGAATGCAAAATATTGTATCCATGCTCACACAACTTTCTCAAGCTATGAATCATGCAGGACTTCCAAATGAGAAAAGGAAGGAGCAACATTCTGTTGAATCCTTCATGAGGCAGCGTCCACCTTCTTTCAGCGGGTCTACTAATCCATTAGTTGCAGAACAATGGATTAGTACTACTGAAAAGATATTTTCAGTTCTTCAATATTCTGATCATGATAAAGTTATCCTAGGAGTGTATCGTTTGGAAGGAGATGCTGATCAATGGTGGAATCTTATTAAGAATACGTGGAAAAGGGATGAAATTGAGTCTATGGAATGGGATGAGTTCAAGAACTTATTTTTCAATAAGTACTTCCCTCGTATTCTCCGAACAAAGATGGAGAAAGAGTTCCTTGAACTGAAGCAAAGGGATGATGAATCTGTTGGAACCTATGAAGCAAATTTTACAAGACTTGCAAGGTACGCTTCTGGTATTATTATCCAACCTGAGAGTAAGATCGATCGATTCTTTAGTGGCTTACAACCAATTCATCGAAGGGAGTTAGCCATAAGGGACTTCAATAGCTACGAGGAAATCGTTCGATGTGATCTCAAAGTCGAGATGAAGATTGGAGTAACCCATCAGTCACACGGGTTTTATAAGAAGAGGAAGATGGAATTCAAAGAAAAATCTAAAGAGCACACGAAAAAGAAGATGAGCTTTTCCTTATGCTCAAAGTGTGGAAATAAACATGGAGGGAGTTGTCTTAAAGGGACAAGTAAATGTTTTAAATGTGGAAAAGAAGGTCATCGGGCATTTGAATGCCGTGATAATGGGAAGAAGATGTCTAATGACGCAAACAAAGGAAGGGATACACAGAATGAACCTACTACACTTCAATGATTCAAGTGCAAGGAGATGGGGCATTATGCCAATCAATGCCCAAATCCAAGGGTTGATGATGATGGTCGACGTCAACAAAATCTTAAGGCTTAAGACAAAGGAAAGTCACATGCAATTTCTATCAGCGATGTGGAGTACGATAACGAAGTGGTGAAAGGTACACTTACCGTCCACTCTAAAGTAGAAAATGTTTTATTTGATTCTGGATCCACCCACTCTTTTATTTCTAAAGAATTTTCTAAGGGTATCACCGTATTACCTCAACAATTAGATGTTGAGTTAGTTGTGACAACACCTAATGGCACAACAGTCGCATCAAAAGTTTATAATTCTTCTCCGATCGAAGTTTGTGGGAAAGTGCTTCCTGCAAATCTTGTGATCCTTCCTTTAGTGGAATTTGATGTGATTCTTGAAATGGATTGGCTTTCTCTACACGGATCTCATATCAATTGCCAAAGAAGGGAAGTCACATTTCATATTCCAGATCAATCTACGATCGTATACCAATGCAAGGATGAACATAACCTTCCAGTGGAAATTTCTTCCATCTTATGGGTATTGATTCCACTAAATGAAGGTTATTTATCTCAAATGGTTGGTGAGAAACTCATGATTAAGAATATGCCCATTGTAAGGGAGTTTGATGATGTCTTTCCGGAGGAATTACCAGGTCTTCCACCAAATCGTGAAGTTGAGTTTTCAATAGAACTCGTACCGGGTGCTTTGCTTATTTCAAAGGCACCATATAGAATGGCCCCAACTGAGTTGCATGAATTGAAGAAGCAACTCCAAGAGAATCTTGATAAGGTATTCATATGCCCTAGTGCGTCACCTTGGGGAGCACCTGTTCTATTTGTTAAGAAGAAAGATGGATCAATGAGACTCTGCATTGATTATCGAGAACTTAACAAGATCACTATCAAGAACAAATATCCTCTCCCATGCATTGATGACTTATTTGACCAACTACGCGGAGCTCAATACTTTTCCAAGATTGATCTCCGTTCAGGGTATCATCAATTAAGGGTCAAAAGGGAGGATATACCAAAGACGGCTTTCCGTACAAGGTATGGACACTATGAATTTATAGTGATGCCATTTGGTCTTACTAATTCCCCTGCTATCTTCATGGATCTAATGAATGGAGTCTTTAGAGACTATTTTGATGAATTTGTGGTAGTCTTTATAGACGATATTCTTGTCTATTCAAAGAGAAAGGAAGAGCATGAAGACCACTTGAGAATTATATTGAAGACCCTGAGAAAGGAGAAGCTTTATGCCAAATTTACCAAGTGTGAATTTTGGCTTCAAAAAGTTGCATTTTTGGGTCACATAATCTCAAAAGAGGGGATATCTGTGGATCCAGCAAAAACAGAGGTTATCGAAAGATGGTCGAGACCAACAACAGTAACTAAGATTCGAAGTTTTCTTGGTTTGGATAGATATTATCGACGTTTTGTAAAAGATTTTTCACGATTATCTAATCCACTCACCAAGTTGACTCGGAAAGGAGTTATGTTTGTCTGGACAGAGAAATGTGAAGAGAATTTCAAGGAGTTGAAAAGAAGGTTATCCAGTGCACCTGTGCTAACACTTCCATGTAGTGGAGAAAGGTTTGTGATCTACAGTGATGCATCCAAGAAGGGATTGGGGTGTGTTCTTATGAAAAATGATATGGTGATAGCTTATGCCTCACGACAGTTTAAAATCCATGAGCAAAATTACCCAACACATGATTTGGAGTTGGCTGCGGTAATCTTTGCATTAAAGATTTGGAGGCATTACCTTTATGGTGAAAGGTCTGATATTTATACTGATCATAAAAGTTTAAAGTATATTTTCACACAAATGGAGCTGAATATGCATCAAAGAAGATGGTTGGAGCTGATTAAGGATTATGACTGCTCAATCCATTACCACCCTGGGAAAGCAAATAAGGTGGCAGATGCATTAAGTTGACAAGACCATGCTAGTTTATCCATGATGAGGATCACAAAAGATCCAATATTTATGGATTTACAAAGGATGGATCTTGGAATTATAATGGAAGGGGAAAAATCTTATCTTTCTCAAATGAATGTTCAACCATCGATACATGCGAAGATTAAGGAGGCACAGAAAGAAGATGTCGAGTTACAAAAGAAGGTGAGAAATGTTCCTGAATTCAACCTTGATTGTGATGGGATAATAAAGTTCAGGAATCAGGTTTGTGTTCCTCCCATCCCTGAATTAAAGAAGGAGCTGCTGGATGAGGCTCATAGTTCTTCATTCTCTATTCATCCTGGAAGCACGAAGATGTATAGGGACCTGAAAGAGTACATCTGGTGGGATGGCATGAAAAGAGATGTTGCTGAATATGTCTCTCGATGCTTGGTTTGTCAACAAGTTAAATCTGAGAGACAGAAGTCTAAGGGGATGTTACAACCATTACTCATACCCGAATGGAAATGGGAAAACATCACTATGGACTTTGTCACAGGACTTCCTAAAACATCCAAAGGCAATAATTCTATTTGGGTCATAGTTGATTGTCTTACAAAGTCTGCACACTTCATTGCTATTAGAGAGGATTTCTCTCTAGATCAGCTTGCCAGGATATATGTAAAGGAAGTGGTAAGATTGCATGGAGTACCACTTTCTATTATATCTGATCGAGATCCGAGATTTATCTCGAAGTTCTAGCGAAGTCTTCAGCATACTCTGGATACAGAGTTGAGTTTCAGCACTGCTTATCATCCCCAAACAGACGGTCAGTCTGAGAGAACAATTCAAACCCTAGAAGATATGTTGAGAGCTTGATCTATGGATTTCAAGGGAGGTTGGGATCAACACATACCTTTGGTGGAATTTTATTATAATAATAGCTTTCACACCAGTATTCAGATGGCTCCTTATGAATCTCTCTATGGAAAAAAATGCAGGACTCTAACTTGCTGGGATGAAGTTGGGGAAAGAAATTTATTAGGACCTAATCTCGTTGATGAAATGGCAGAAAAGGTTTGATCTATTCAACAACACATAAGAGCAGCTCAGAGTCGACAGAAAAGTTATGCCGACAACCGAAGAAAAGACCTAGAGTTTAAAGTGGGTGATAAAGTGTTCTTACGAATATCTCCCTGGAAGAGGGTTATGAGATTTGGAAAGAAGGGGAAGTTGATCCCTAGATATATCGGTCCTTTCGAAATACTGGATCGTGTTGGGAAGGTAGCTTACCGATTGGTGCTTCCACCGAATCTCTCTCAAGTTCACGATGTGTTCCATGTATCTCTCCTGAGAAAGTACATACCATATCCTTCACATGTACTCATCTCAGAAGTTGTACCGCTGGAGAAAGATCTTTCTTATGAAGAACAGCCGATAGAGATTCTGGATCGTAGAGAAAAAGTCCTACGAAACAAGACCACTCGATTGGTGAAAGTTTTTTTGAGGAACCACCAAATTGAAGAAGCTACATGGGAGCTTGAGGATATGATGAGGGAGAAGTATCCTCATCTGTTTGTTACAAAGTGACGAATTTCGAGGGCGAAATTCTTTTTAAGGGGGGTAGAATGTAACACCAGAGACTTTTATGTTATCAAAGGAATCTTTTTCTACACAACACTTGCTTGGCTTGCTTTACACGCAATCGCGACCTTCCTCGATAGCTTGCGTCGTACGCAATACCGAGTTTCACTAAACAACAATATTCTCTTAACACTAGCCGTTATGAATAGAAATAACCACTTTTTGAAATTTTATAAATTTTATTTTACAAAATGGACTTCATTTTTGGACTCAGAATATCAAAATTAGCCTAGGGAGAAATTTTGGTATTTTTATGAAAACATTCAATTTATGATGAATAGTGAAACCACTAAGTGGTAGGTTAAAAACTGAATTTTGCATAAAACTTAATTTTACCGCTTCTGTGAATGGAATTTCAAAAATCAGACAGACACGGTTGATATCAGTAAGTAAAATGTGGTTCAATGAGATAAAAATAATTTTTTGGTGAATAATAACTTTTTACTTTTTTTACCGCGGTTAATAGTAAATAGGGTAACTAAGGGTAAATATGATATTACTATTACCCTAACACATGTCCTAATTCTATTGGACAAGTGTAATTAGACCAAAAACAAACTTTGGAATAAAATATGACCATTTAGGCCCACTTGGATTAGATTAGGACATTTATTATTAATTTATTTAAAGAAGGGTTAAAATAGTTAAAATCAATGTTTAATAAGTAAATAATTTTTAATATGGTGTTATAAATAAGATAAATTCGACTATAAATATTCATTAGAAAGCTAAAAATATTTCCTACATATTGGTATTTTATTTGTAATTTTTTGACATTAAATAATTTAATTTATTTATGACACAATGATGATGCAGTAATTATCTTATTAATGAAATATTGACATAATTGATGTTATAAACACCAAAATAAATTTAATTTGATACTTTTTATGAATACCACTAATTTTCTAGGTTACTATGATATATTAGTGTTGATTTAATCATCTTGGTTTGAACATATAATTCTGTTATGACTTTTAAAAAAATCATATATCAAATAGTGTCAAAATTGACACAAAATAGTTTTTAAATCAAATATTATATTATTAATTGTTATTTTATTCCTAAAAATCTAAGGTTCGGTCAAATGACTTAGATAAGGATATATATATTAATAATAAACAATTTTTGGTTCTTTTGGCATGTTATAGTAAGTGTATTAACCATATAGTGAAAGAAAACAAAAAGACACGGTAAAAGTTAAATTATTTAACTTAGAGTTAAATCAAATTGATAAGGTTAAAATAATACCCTAAACTTGTCTAAATCCTATTGGATGATAGTATTTCGACCCATCCCCACTTTAGCTTCGAAATAAGACCCTTTGGAACCATTATAAACCGATTTTGACTTTAATATAAAATAATATTTTGAGATATTCCTAAGGTGCCCCTCTCCTCCCTTATAAAAGGACACCTCCTCCCCCTCCTCCTCACACCAAATTGAGCACTCAAGCTCGGCCAACCCCTGACATTTTCTCCTCTCCACATCCCTAGAATAATCCTATAGGTCCTGGTCTTCTTCAAAGACCAATCTTAGTTCGCTAAGTGGAGGATTCAAAGAGGCGTTCCAAAGACGAGGTAATATCCATTACTGATCTTTTCAATTTCATTCTTCTTCAACTTCTTCTTCTTTAGTTGTTTCATGATAAAGTAATAACATCAGTATTAATTACATACTTATATGTTATTATAAATATGACACAACCCTAATTCACCTTCTATCCATCCCACGGAAAAATGAAATCACCGCGCGTGCGTACGTACGGAATACCGTCTCCACGCCGTGGTGTTATCTATTTTCCACCATCACATTATAAGGATGGGTATAATGGAGTAATGAGTAACTATTTATGATTATTATTAAGTAATATTGATACTTAAATAATATATATATACTCCAATACAATTCCACGATCATATGAATGATATCATCACTCGTGCATACGTACGGAATACCGTCTCCACGATGTGATGCGACTCGTTCTACATGATCATCATTACATAGTAATTATAAAAATGAATTGAATGAATAAATATGATATATGTTACACTAATACCATTCTGGATATAAGTTATCTATATCCTTAAAAGAAGAATAAGAATTTATTCGACAAAACACGCATAAGAACAAAAGGGAATAAAGACCCGAGAAAAAAGTAACAATGAAATATTACTAATAAGAAGCTAAGAATATGATCATATATGATATCATATAAATATATATGATTCTGGAATAAGTCAATAACATTATTTAAACCACTATACAGGAGCTTCAGACATGTACAAACCAAATCGGACCTAAGGTAAGGGAAAATATCACAATCTCATTTTTATCCGAGATTGTTTATACTTTGAAATTTACTGGGGTGTATTTTATCATCCACATCCATGTTTCCTCAATATGTAATATTATTTCCATCCAACTAGAATTTTTTAAATCCAATTTTACCCTTTCGGTGAGTTTTTAGTAAAAAATATGAAAGGAATCTTTTGACGTTTTTCATACGAGGTGCTTTTTGACTTTTCCAACAAAAGTACGAAGAATGTTTTTTTTAACTTATACGGCATGAATGGATTTCTAAAAAAAATTATTTCCAAGAAGCTTCCTTTACAAGTAATAAATTTTATTTTTAATCAACTTATTTTAGTTTAAAATTGTATGACACGTTAATAAAGGAAAAGTGTTTTGAAGTAGAAAGGATATTTTCCTCAAGAATGAAGTTCAAGTATTTTATCAAAATTATTTTCCATCTAAGATAAAGGGTTCTGTTTTTATCCCTATTGTTACATGGATTTGATTATGTTGTGATGGAAACATTTTTATGAATTCCTTTATCTTATATGAATTGTTTTATGATGTCATGTTGTTTAAGAATTCCATTTTTATTACATGGGTTACGCTATGATGTATGGTTTATGATTATGTGGCACACATAAGAAAGGAGTCCTTATAAGATGGGTGGGACCTTTATCTCCCTCCAATTCATTGGGTAATGATTTTATATCTCATGAGATAGACATGGCTGGAACGAAAGGTTATTTCGGTTCAGTGATACAGGACTGAAACGAGGAGTGAACTCGGTTCAGAAAGGGACTTTGTCCACTAAGATAGTCTTGGCAATGAGTCATGACTAACAAGAGATGATTTTCCATGATTATGTGTGCATGCCACAAAGTTTAATGTTTTATGTAATGATTATGGGGATATCATTTTCACTTCTATGATTTATTCCATGTTAAGATATTATGATCTCTTTTGCAGGTTTTGATTTTCAAAAAGATATGATATGATTTTTATTTCCTTTATTTGCCCTTGCTGAGCATTTGAGCTCACCCTTTTATGTTTTCTTTTCCCCAGGTCAGGAAGACGGATATTAAGAAAAATATGCTAAAAGGGACCCTAGATATGATGAAATAAATAGGAGACACTGTAGAAGATTTATGAACCAGTTGTTTATGTTTCCCAGTTTCTAAAGACACTATACCTATACGGTCCTTTGTGGTTTTGTCATATGTTGTAGTAAGTGTGCTTCAATTTTGAAGTATTAACAATGTATGTAATGTAAGGATCGTTATAGTTAGGAACGACCTCATATGCTAAAGTCTTGATGATGTTATGTAGTGTGATGAAATACATTGAATCTGTAGGAATCCCCTCAATGAATTTCTTCAAACACTACTCATTGACTATATAGATCCTTATTATGTCCTCTTGTGTGATCTCTATTGCACCAGAAGGAATAATATTAGTCCCAATTTAATAACATAACCACATGGAATGAAACATACCAGACATCTGCATCAGTTGTGAACTATTGAGCAAGAATTTCCCACCAACTTGAAATTATATTTTATGGATCATTTTGTCATGAGTTGATTTTGAAATTTCATTCTTGAGCCTTGATATCTCATATGAAAACAATCAGATCAACTCAATCACTTGAATTTTTATCTTCCATTGGATAATATCATGGGCCAAATTCATGTTACATTTATTTGTAGTCCAATAATCCCGATTCTCAACATCCACAGGGAGATGCCAAGATTTCCAAAAACAATCCAATATGGGGAAATACAAATGGGTGTCTTGTATTCTATCTTATAAGCCCATAGTTAATCATCCTAGAACTTTCTCCAATCCTTCCTTTTTGGATGTTTGGTTTTATCCAAAATTTGATTAAACTCACAATTTGAATCCTCCACCTAACTATTTGTTTGGGGGTGGTATGGTGTTGATGTTTTGTGTGTCACCCAATAATTATAATTTAGTGAAGGAAAATTCCAATTACAAAATTGTGTCCCTTGGTCACTGATGATGTCCTTAGATTCTCCAAACCTTCCAAAAATATGTTCTTTGACAACATCCACAACAACATGAGAATCATCAGTCTTGGTGGACTTAGCCTTCACCCATTTTCTTAGATAATCAAAAGAAACCAAATTAAAAGGAAACCAAATGAACTTGGAAATGGAACCATAAAATAAATACCCCATACATAAAAAATCTCACAAAATAATATTGGTTTTTGGGGAATTCTATGTCTCCTATAAATATTACCAGTTTGTTGGCAATTTGAGCACGACATAAAGAACACATGAGCATCATAGAATAAAGGAGGACAATACAATCATGAGTCCAAAACATTCCTAGTAATCCATTGGTGTCAAAATTGTCCCCATATTCAAGTATATAGAAGAATTTTAGAACATAATCAAACTCAAGATCATGAAAAAACCACCTAATATCATGGTCACTACACAAGCACCATAAGTAGGGATCATCCCACACATAAAATATAGACTCACTCAATAACTTCTGGATTTGATGATTTTTGATATTTTTAATAATTTCATATGCAGAAGAGTAGTTTACTAAATCAACATACCATAGATACATACATTATATGAAATGAATATGATCATGAGGGAAAGTTTCCTGAAGGGGTACCTGTTCCTAGGTGACATCCTATAGTTTTGTGATTAATCGTACTCATGTGGCCCACCACATGGGTTTTTACCCCTACTTTTCCTTTATCACAATACTAAATTGCTGAAGAAGGTGCATCCATCAGATTAGCTTGGGCATTGCATCCAACATCTTAAATATGTGCCTTAGAGATGCATGTTATAAATAACTACTTTAGAGCCCAATAAATATGAACACAATTTATCTATAGAAAATATAACCACAAGAAACTTTTTTTTGTGGTTGGGTAGTTTGATTGGGCCCAATTCAATGTCCTTGATGAATATGAAATCACATGTGAATGTCCCTACACCCCATAATATAGGAAAACACAAACCACAAAGTTCAACACGTCACACATAATCTCAAAAGGAAGCTCCCATCATGGGGGGTGTCAGATTGGTGGAGTGGTCAAACAATTATTTATCTTATCCAAGGATTTCCTGTAAGAAACATTAAAAATTAAATCAGAATCTTCTTGAAGTGATCATGACATCAGAAGAGAAATATTACTAAAATCATTGATGATTCCCCAATAAAATATTGGATTCCCTGGAAAATATCTGACATCACAAATACATGAAAAATAATGTATGGATTAAATAATATCTACCACAGATATATCAACCTCTATCCGAAGTTTTGATACTATTTTACCTAATACAATCTCATTATCTACCATGAAGTGACACTTTTTCAATATTTATGACCAGATTATTCTCAATAAAAAGATTCAAATCCTTTCCCAATCTAGAGATACAATCATTACATGAAGACCCATACACTATAAAATCATCCATAAATACCTCTATGAAGGTCTCTATAAAATCAGAAAAAATACTCACCATGTATCTCTAGAAGGTACCTGGACCATTTCCATGTCTAATTGTCATCAATAGGTAGTCAAACGTACCAAATAGAAAAGTGAATTTTTCTTCTCTTGATCCTCTAGATCAATAGGAACCTGAAAATAACCATAAAATCCACCAAAGATATAATGATGTGTCTTCCCAGCTAGTCTCTCAAGCATTTGATCAATAAAAGGGATGGGTAATTGTTCCTTCCAAGTGGACTAATTTATTTTCCTATAATAAATACACACACGCCAACAGTTTTTCACCCTCAATGGAACTAAATCATATTTTTCATTTTTAACAATAATAAGAACACTTTTCATATACACAACATGAATAGGACTCAACCACTTGGAATCTGAAATGGATAGATTATACACACCTCAAAAAAAATTTCAACCACTTACTTAACAACTTATATAAGGGTTGTATTGATTCTTATTTGTGGATGCCTAAACGGTTTATCCCCATCCTAAAAAAGAATCATATGCATAAAAATAGAGAGGATAATACCCGATATGTAAGACATGGTCTAATAGATTTCCCTTATATTATCCCTCAAAAGATTCTTAATATATTCATCTTATTAAAAATAAATATTATTATCAATTATAACATGTAATCTCTCGCCACTTAACAAGTATGAGTATTTGAGATTAGGTGGAAATGACTTCAGTTCCAATGATGGGGGTTGATGTATAGATGAAGAAATTGAAGGAATTGAAATATGTGCACAATGAACATCATAATCTGAATGTATATCATCAAAATAATTGAATAAATCATCAAATCCATCAACATAATCAACAAACATGTCATAATATTATTTCTCATGATAAAAATCAGAATATGAATCCATTTCAAAATCAAATATAAGATAGTATTATGCATTCGTAATATGTGTGGAAGTACACATAGACATCAAACTAGAAAAAATAATCATAATATCTCTAATAATAGGATAATAAAATTCCATGGGGTTTTTATTTTGTGGTGAAAAATGGGAGATAAAAAAATAATAATGGTCCTCTATGGGGTAATTGATAGTTTCAATAACATAAAATATCCCAGATTCATCCCCAAACTCGATTGAAAGTGTACCCTCAATTAAATTTATTATAGTTCTTGAAATTTTGAGGAAGGGTCTACCTCAGATAAAGGGAGCATGTGAACTTACCTGATCGTCCTCCATGTTAAGAATTCAAAAATATGCGGGAAAGATCATGTCTCTTACCTGGACAAGTACATCCTCAAGAACTCCTGTTGGATATGGCGTAACTCAATTTTATAACTACACTACTACCCTCATTAGTTTCAACTCACCAACATATAAAGAAGATAATATAGAGTGATGAAGTACATTTATAGATCTCCAAAATCCAAAAGATCATCATAAAAGAGTAACTCTATTATAGTGAATGGGATGGTGAATGTCCATGGATCCTTGTACATTGTTGGAATTTATAGAGTTAGTGTAATGAGTTCTGAAACATTCCATCCATTGATTATCATATCATTTCCCTTGATCACTATTTTATTGGTAAAATTTTCCTTTATAAATTTCTCCAACATTGGGATTTTATTGACGGCTTAATGGAGAGGGATTTTGATCTCCACATGCTTGAATGTATCCAAAACATCTTTCTGCATCACCTCTTCAGCAATCTTCTAGGTTTGAACAACCCTATTTAGAAAGGGAATGGGTTTTGGAAGAACATAATCATTCTTTGGCTTAACTTCATATTTCTCCTTGGGATACTCATCATCTGGTTTTCAATTGATCTTTTCTGGTGTTGAGGAGAATCCCGGTGGAATGATAGGTTCAGATATATCAGTTTCTGCATCCCATTTCTCAATGTGATGGCACTGAAATTCCCCATCGGATTTGGGGTAGGATGGGATGGTAGATTTCTATAATTCTTACTCACTAATTCAAGGAAGGAAGTGGTAATCTAGCTCATTTCAGTCATTAACTCCCTCAATTCCAAACCATGACTCCTGAATTCCTTCTGTTGATTAATAACAATTTTTTTCAAAATACCATTAGTGTTAGAATATTACATGGATAGGGGATTCCATTTTTGATGACATGTTTATATTTGATCTTCAAATCACCTTTGGGTTTATTGAGAACCCTATTGGTAAGTTTGATGTTCTTGTATGTTTTATTCAAAGGGTGGATTTTGTTGTTATCTAGAGCCATTTTTGATGTTTTATTGATCATTACACCCATGGTTGTATGTTGCAGTGATCCAATCAATATTCTCATCAGAATATAGTTGTTGTTTCTATTGATATGGTCTCTCATGAAATACTACTTCACAATCTCATGTTTCTTATAGTTGGGGACAACCGTCAGCTGGTTGGATTATGTTAGTGCAAATTCCACAAGGGATTGAATGAGTGGGTTGGATTTATTTTGAGCTAAAGAAATCTTCCTCAATAGAGTTGTCAATTATTCCAACATGGTATCAATTAAATGACACTCAAGAGATGAACGTACATTATGTACTCCCCTAACATGTGGTGTACCACAGTCACCAAATTGTTTGGTGTTTTGGCCCATAATGTCCATTAATGAACATAAAACTACTAGTGTCATGTACACCAATGCTCCTATAGTTGCTACATTTACCATGCTTATATACATAGGTGTGATTTATTCATAGAAGTATTGGATGAAAAATTTCTCACTGATTTGGTGATGTGGGTATCTTGCACACAACTTCATGAATCACTCCCAATACTCATATATTGACTCCCATTGAGATTTCTTGATCATCACGATCTACATTCGAATGGATGTGGTCATTGATTCTAGAAGAAATATCTTCAAGAAAATATGTTTCAAATCATTCTAAACAGTTACGACTTCATGTTGTAAATACCACATCCAATCATTTTCATCTCTGTTAAGTGATAATGGTAATGCTCTTAGTTTGATTTAATATTCAAAAACAATTCATGGAATTATGGTTTAGAAAATAACATTAAATTATTTAACGAGTTTCTTGGGATCCTCAATAGTGAGTCAATGAAATTTTGGAAGCAGGTGAGTAGACCCAGATTAAAATTCAATGTCTAATTTGAGATTTGGGTATGCATTAATGTTTGGATGATAATTAATATCTAGTACAACCAATTCTCGAATGGTTATATTATGTTAATATCGATTATATTCAGCCATTGGTTATTGTTTTATGGTTGAATTTTAATTTAAACCAATTTAAATGTTCAGTGATTGGACGAATTATCCAACCCGTTGAATGTTGAAACATCCCGTAGATATAGAATGTCTGATTCGAGTACTAATGTTGTGTTTAATCTCATGCTCAAGATATAAAATATCCTAGTGATTATTTTAGGCCATAAATCCAATAAAATTGAAAATAAGGGAACCATAGTAAAATAAATATGTTCATTTTTATTTGAAGTTCAAAAATGAAGAAAAAAAATATAGAAGAAGAAAAAAGTCATATTTGGTAACGGAGGAAGAAATAACAAAAGAAGAGAATGAAATGTAAAATAAAATAATTTCCTATAATTGGATGAAGTAATTACCTGCTATACCGACAATGGAATGAATTTGAAAGGCGCTATCATGAGCACCCTCAAATGATTAATGGTTTTTTGGGGTACTTTGGTGAAACAGAGTGGACGACCATGGTCGTGTCTCAAAGGAGGAAGTAAATTAAAAATGTTATTAAAGGTATTATAAAAATTAAATAAAAGTTAATAAAAACACTAATTTAAATTATATGAGGTTATTTATCATTTTTAAAACTATAAAATGTTTTATTGAACAAGATTTCATTTTATTTTTTTTTAAAATTTGAAATGGCGTTCCATTAAAAAGTCACAACAAAAGGGCGTTATTTAGAAAATGTTTTAAAATGAGTAATCGATCTAACTATACCTATTCAATCAATTAATTATCATTATCATTATAATTAAAATTGAAATAATTATTATCCATTAATTTTCTAAATACCAGACTCTATTAGATTAAATTTACCACAATGATGATGTGAATGTAACCCTAGGATAACTTTAGAAAATTCAGTCATAGCACCCTGATTTGATTGATGTTCTAAATATAACATATCGTCATTGGTAAATTAAGGCACATTTACTCTCTAGAAATTATAATTATTTGATTTTACCATTATATTTTAACCCTAAAAATTTATATCGTATGATTTCGAATTATTGATTAAGTTCGCACTCTAAAGATTTAGACAAAATCTCATCCTCGTGTGTTTTTGAGTTAATTTTATCAATTGATTTATTAGTTTAAATTAATTTAAATAATCAACTAAATTATCAAATTATATGAATTACAATATATCATTGATTGAAAATAAATTAATCAATAAGGATAGGGGTTGATCAATTACTAATAAAACTATTCTTCAATGGGTAGTGTAGCCATTGTAGAAACGTTTATCAAGTGAAACAGTTTAGAAAGGGTATAACCCAATATTATTTCTATACACGAATTCCAGACCAAAGTTTATGATTAAGAGAATAATAAAATTAAATATAAATTATGAATATGAATATAAACTAAGAGTTATGTTAATGAAAAACAACATTACAACAAAAAGATGAAATAAGAGCATTTTGGAGGGGATCCTACCTTGGTAGCTTCCCCAAATAATAAAATTAAATTTAGATTAAACATGATATAAAAATTGTGTTATTTTTTAGGAAATGAATATATCCATGATAAAGGATACATATAATTATGAAAAATTCAATGTTCAATGAATAAATAAAATTCAATATTTCATAAGGACTCACAAAAAAATAAATAATGGAAGTGAATGGGAACCCAATCCTTGGATGAATCAATCATAATCCACTTATAAGAATAATAAGTATGACATTAATACCAGATATACCATGTTGAGTTGAAATGATGGTTTTTTCATTGATTAATAGGTGTAAACAATCATTTAAAAACATTCTTGAAGAAAATATACTTTTCATTTTTTATTAATTTATGAAAATCCTTTTCATTAAAAATATATATTTTAAATATTTTCATTAAAAATTATCCTTTTAAAAACTAAAAGGTGTATTTAATGAAATTAATTTGGGTAAATATGTACTCATTGTTTGATGTAAAAAGAAATTTTTTTTACATGATAAAAGGATACCCAATTGCCTTTTATAGAAGGTGACATGAATATTCTATTTAAAATGGATAAAAGAAACAAGATGTAAAATTTTATTTTAAAATAATTTTGAAAATGTAAAAATATATTCTGTAAATATTTTTATAATAAATTAATATTAAAAAAACAAAATTCTCCAAAAAAACTATTGAAATGTTGTCCATGTTTATTATAACATTTTCTAAATCATATTTAGTACCAAATACTATAAAAATACTATTAATTCTTCAAAAATATCAAGAATAACTCAATTAGGTGAATCATAATGGTAGTATGGAACAATAATTAAAAAAAATTCACCAAATTGAAATGAATGTTAATTAAAATTATTCATGAGCAATTTAATATTTAAACACTACAATGTGCCACATACCATTGTAATACATTTAAAATAATATACCTTACGAAAGATTAAAATTAAATAAACATTTTAAATACCATGATGATATAATATATCATTATATAATATAAGCAAACTAAAATTATATTCACTAAAAATTAAGTATGTGGTGAATATTGCATTTATCTTACATGTTTAAAAAGTGAGATGAAAATATTTAACCATGTTTGTTTGTTCAGGTGAAAATACATTACATTTTTGAACAAGTTAATTAATATTTATAATAACTTATAAAAGATCCATATTAAATTTTTTAAAATTAGTTATTATATTCTTATAATATCTTATTAACCAATTGATAACACGAATTCATTATTTTCAGTATTAAAAGTATCATTTTCCTAGTTCTCAAGTATGTTTTGACCTTTTACTTTTTATTCCATTAAGGTATTCATCATATACATATTTTATTCCATGATGGACATTTAATATATATTAAGTGTATTTTTATTTTTTGTATTCCATAATATCTTGAGATTATAATTTGAAAGTGTTATTCATGGAGACAGTAGGTCGTACATACGGAAGAACGCTACATTATTTAATTTTTTTCTGGAAAGAATGAAAATAAAATCATATATATTTAAATAATAATTAAGATATCATATATTTTTCATGTATATTTCATTTTTTTGTTAAAATAAATATTAATTTTAATCTAATATAGCATGAAAGAATCATATCACTCTATCATGGAGTTAGTGTGCACTTCCCCAAATGACATATCATATAAACACAAAATGAAAATTTTAAAGGTATTGGTAATAAAATTATTATAGAAATATAAAGTCATTATAAATATCAAATATAAAATATATAAATAGTGTTTACAACATAATCAATCTAATAATATGAGGTAATGGTATAAAAAACATTTATTATTTTGTTATGAGGCGGTCCAAACTACACATAAGTCGTAAATTTGTTACCCATTGGATGAAAGTGTTTGAAAGCATTTGTCTAAACCTAAAAATAAAAAATTAAATTATATTTAGGATATTGTTTTTTATATAATCATGGAATAATTAGAGTTTGTGGGTGTAATAATGAAATAAATCCAAAGAGCTTGAGACATTATGGTACTTATTAATCGTGTAACTCCTTTCGGTTTAAACTAAAGGGATCTATTGGATTGATTTGTGAAAATGGTGAGTATTCTATAGTCTAGGGAGGGAATTTGAATATATATCTAGTTATAGAATGGTCAATCAAATATTTTTCAAGATGTTTGAGTAAGTGTTAGGCTTGAGTGTATTTTTATAATGGATGAGGAGTGGAACTCTTTTAAAATTATGAAAAGGGAATTCCACCCACATTTTTCACATTAAATTTGGCTCTAGTAATGAACTGAATTTAAATAAAGAGTACAGTCTAAGAAATGAAATAAAATGGATTTTTTATAGGAGTATATGTTATTTGGGTCCTTAATTTTTATTTTTATTATTTTGTGATGATTAATTATACCTTAATCGTGGTAATTTATTTTCATTACTTTAAATAATACTTTTGGTCAAAATGTAATTTCGAAAAATTAAATAATATCAATACATACAATTAATATTATTGAATTAATTTATTTAAATTCTAATAATAGAAGTTGCAAAACTATTTTAATTCTAATACTGTAGACCAAAGTATAATTTATATTTTTGAAGTCAAAATAGTTAAAAAATTGCTAAGATTTTATATCAAATTTCAATGTGAAATTGATTATAATGTCCAAAATATTTTTTTAAATGAATACATACAATTTATCTATATATAATATATAACATATAATTTATCCTTATATACACAATAGATGAAAATATTGAATTAAAATTCATTTTTTCTTATTCATTATAATATGAAACATCACATAAATATACCTAAAATTTATAATATAATGATTTTAAGTTTCCACTAAAAATATTAATATTATCATTACATGTAGTATTTATAAATGTGTCAAAAAATTATTTTTCATATATGTTTTTAATTAAATGGTGTTTAAATTACTATTATAAAAATAATGGTTTTTATGTTCAATATTTGGTTTATTATTATATTATGCATTTCAAATCTATTGGATGAATATCAAAAATATTTTATCCAATATTAAAAATATATATTCCACTATTATAATTAAATAATTTTAATTCTTTTTATCTATTAGGATAAAATATCTTTTGTGTATATGAATAGTTTTCTGTGAAAATATTCCATTTCTATTCAATTGGTTCTTATATTAATTTATAATTAATTTGTAATAAATTAATTAATTTTGAAGTATTTTTAACCACATTTGTTCATAATTTTTTAAATATTATTAATAACAAAAAATTTAACAACTATACAATATAATATTAAATTAGATAATAATATTATTGACCTATGAAAATGAGTCTTTCTTATAATATATGCTTTCGAAGAATGACATTATTGTGTACCAAGGAAGCTAACTCATTATTGCATTCATTAAATGTTATTGAATATATTAAATCAATTTAAAGAAAATAATTATATTATAAAAGATTGTGATATTATATTGTTTTATTCTCTTGGATCTTTGTTTCATACACGCTATAAAATACAATGTTCCAACATTATATTTCGGGGTGTTATAGTGCGATTAGGGGTTCAAAGAAAGTTGGCGGCCACATGAATAAAGATACTACGCTGATTGGATAGTGAAAGGGGGTGTCACCTGAACCACCTAACACTATATATATATATATTACAATAGTATTAAAACTAATAATAATAACAATAACAAAAAATATTAATATTATTTACTCATGATTTAGTTTTATCATTATATAAGGATTCATATTAGTTATCTGTTTGATAAATCAAGATACAAACTTGAAAGAAGAAGATTTTTGAAAAACATTACTCTATATAATTCTAATATTTTTCATGGGTATCAGGTCACTAAATGTATCCACCATTCTCATCAGTGTGATTAAATGAATAATTTTCGTTGAATTGATTTTCATGTAAAATATATTTACAATCATTAGTATTTTCCCACATAGATCATAATGGTGTGGAATGTTCATCCATCGAATTATATTATTGACATCATATTGGAATACTTATTTTTTCATCAAGGAACACATGATGGGATTTGGCTGTGGTGATCAATGAATTTTTAGGATCAGTACGTCTTTCTTATCTACTGTGAACTCATCACATCAGCTGCATGATTTCCCCCATTTATTTTTTTTAACCCAACTAGTTTGTACACTGTATATTATTTTTAGGGTGTTAATATTCTACCTATCTGATAACATTTCTTATGGGATGCATGGGTATTCCCCATTGATATCTGTTGAGTAACATTGGTTACCCCATAAACATGGTTATTATGGTAGAAGGGATACTACTCCCTTGAAGAGCATCTATCCATGGATAAATTGCTATTACCCAATGATCATTTATAAAATAAATTTAGTATTCATATTTTTTTATTGATTGGTGAATTTTACATTTTATTGTAATAAATTATATAAAATAGAGGGTGTAGTTTTTTATGAATTCCAATGAAAACATGGAAGATTCAAAGGTTAAGTAGAATTGATACCACATAAAATTTAATCTCTAAGTCACCCATTAGTTTCATTCAATACATGTTATATAGTTGGAATATCAACATCAATTCAAATGTGTTTTTCAATAAATTGAGAATTTATAGTATTCTCAAAAAAGTATGAACATTTTTAATTGGAATTGAAATGACTCTAGCATTACTATAATCTATATATTACTAGTAATTGAAATTATATAAATTATGTACACATGTTCCTATTTATTTGTATCCCTATACCATATTCCAATATATTAGTTTCTTATCTAACATTTAGTTTAACTATTAACACCAATGTATTTATCCTACATTGTGTTCAAGATTTTTTATTATATTCATCGTAAACATTCTCTAGTACACCGATTCTAATATCACTTGTTTTGTTGTTCTTAAAGGTTTTCAAAAATCCCATAAGTTATGTTCATACTCACCCATAATAATGATATTTCCCATCCACATTAAGAATCTTTAGTAAAAAATATATAGATGGTGGTCTTAGGTAGACCTATTGACGTCTTGGATTGTTAAAATATTATTCAATGTGGTGACACTATTGTACGCATAATTCAAGGAGTATAGTAGAACAAATTGGTGATGGTAGTGGTGTTGATCGTGTATAAATCTATATTTCTTTGAGGACCTACGTGTTTCATCTGTTATACAAATTCAAATATTAGATTATTGGAAATTTATTTTTCCCTTTCTTCATTATGTACTACAATGTATGAAATTTTTTTGGATCCTATAAATTGATGTATTAATTTTATATATTTCATTATTTTTTATTTATCCTGAGAACATTATAATTTATTTTTTTTGGAGAATCATTTTTTACAGATGAGGATCACTCTATGACATCCCATCATGCGTGATATGATAACTTATTGTTGGCCACCAACCCATGGCCTACATGTGTTGCGATTGGCATGTCACTCCCAACCTACATCCCACCCAAGAGAACTCCACGTGTCTTAGATATGTAATATTTTTAAAATCAATCCCATGTATTCTCATGTAAGGTTTACTCCAAAATATATACAAAATTTTTGATTTCATGGACCTCTCAAGTCTATAACTTTGTGAAAATGTGGTCTTTGAGGTGTTTCGGGAGGTCAAGGTGGCTTATCCCTAACACTTTTCTAAATTTGAAATTCTGTGAACAGTTCCATCAGTGAACTGTTATATCGGTAACCTCTAATGGTAACCTCTCTTTACTTTTCCAAATTTCCAATTCTATGTACAATGTTATAACTGTGAGGTTCATGAACAATGTTTTATCGGTGAGGTTCATGAACTGTGTTCTATTAGCGAGGTTCTAACTATGAGGTTCATGAATGTGTTCTAATGGTGAGGCTCATGAACATTCTTCTATGAGCGAGTTTCATGAATAGTGTTCTATCGGTTAGGATTACGAACAGTGTTTTATTGGTGAGTTTATAATGGAGAGGTTAATTAATAGCATTCTAACGGTGAGGTTCATGAACAGTGTTCTAACGTTGATGTTCATGAACAATGTTCTATTAGTGAGGATCATGAACAGTGTTCTATCGGTGAGGTTATAATAGTGAGGTTCATGAACGGTGTTCTAACGGTGAAGTGCATGAACTATGTTCTAACAGTGAGGTTCATGAACAATGGTCTATCGGTTAGGTTCATGAACGGTGTTCTATCGGTGAGGTTCATATGGTGAGGTTCATATGGTGAGGTTCATTAACAGTGTTCTATCGGTGAGTTTCATGAACAGATGTGCCCGTAAAGGGCTCTGAGATAGGATTTCTCTCCCCGCTACTACCTTCCTCTTCACGGTGGCGGATCGGCCGGGATCCTCTCCTCACTGCATCAGTTTGGCACGATTGTGGCATGCAGTTTCTCCTACGGTTGATTTGTGGACTCATTTTAGGCATCTGTCATAACTTTCCGGACTAAATTTCTGCAAGGTGGTGGTTCAAGGTTCATATTTTCACGCTATAGTGAAGGTTGTTGTTTCATGTCTAAATTGACTAGGGGTGTGCTAGACTGATCTGGTTGTTGGGTGAGGTCTCGAAGGCGGCGATAGGCTTTCTTCTTCCTCATAGCAGGTTCGGTTCCAGTGGTGTCAATGGTAAGTGGTTTTTTCTTTTTTACATTTATTTTCGATGGTCATTTCGATTTGCACGATTTGGACTCTGATGAGTCTCCTCGCCCCTCTGGCGTTTGCGGCTGGTTAGAGATGGGATGGGGGTGGGCTCCCAGCTTTGATTTTGGATACCGGTGATGGTCGCATGGGGAATGGGTTCTTGATGCGTGTGTTTCAATCTACTACTGTGATTTTGGAAGTAACCGGTTTTGATCAAGTGGTGAATTTATGTTTTTGCTTCAGATTTTCTGTTTGTGAGGAATTCTGGCATTTGGGAGCTTTTTGGATTTTAATTTTCTTGATGTTCGTGGAGGCAATGAAGGGTTGAAGGTGTGAATTGGTGTTTGGTTTTTGAACCTCTTTAATGATGGGTTGTTCTACGGTACCTGCAAATGTTGAGCTGTTGTGAAGTATGGGGGTTTTCAAATTTTGAATGTTTCGAAATGGTGGAGCTACTGGTTGAATGTGTTGAAGCAACAAAATGAAATTTAGGTTTTGTGAGTAATGTGTTGGTGTTTGGCCGTTAACTATTTTTCCATGGTGTTATGATGTTTTAAGTCATGGAGTTCTGTATGGTTTCTCACTTTTTTATAAAAAGTGATTAAATAATAAAAATATAATTTTCAGTCGTGAATATTGGTCTAACGGTGAGGATCATGAACAGTGTTCTATCGATGAGGTTCATGAACAGTGTTCAATCAAGGAGGTTCTAATGGTGAGGTTCATGAATAGTCATCTAATGGTGTGGCTCATAAACAGTGCTCTAACGATGAGGTTCATGAATAGTGTTTTATTGGTGAGGATCATGGATAGTGATCTATCAATGAGGTTCTAATGGTGAGGTTATGAACAGTGTTTCTAGTTTCCTACAGTTTCACCCCTTTAGTGTTTTTCTTTGATGTAAAATCCATTTAATGCATCATTTTAAGGATTATAAGGCCAATTCTAAGGTCATAGCTCCTATATTAATTATTCCTATGGATCGGATTTTTTCACTGGGTCACACCGCGTAGTTTATTGCTATCTGGTTTTAATGGAAAATTATGTGTATCTTAAACCGTCGCTCTGTTAAATCTTCAAAAGTGACAATATATCTTCATCCCTTGTTCTTCCTCCTTTTTATCGAGTGTGAGACACTTTAACATCCCATTCCTTCTCATAGGTGTTTCACAATAAAAAATTCTTCCTCAGACTAGTTCTGCATTGTTTTGATGAAACCAAGTTGTAACGCTCAATATTCCATATAAGGTATGTTTTATCATCATTATTTTGAGGTTGATGTTATCCTATTTCTGACTTCCATATTATAGCATGTAATCTCCATGATTATAATTGAGTTTACTTGGGTTTCGGTTGGTGTGGTCATAATTTGGCATTCTTGGGTGGATGCAGTTGTCATTAGAGGAAGATCCTGACCCGTTATGTGGATAAAGAACGTCAATATCTGTTTGAGGTAGGGGATTTGTTTCCACACTATTCTTTTATGGGAAACTGTGTTGTTAGCATGGTTAATCTCACTAGATGATACTGGAATTGACATAAAAAATTTTTAACCAGAAAAATATATTGATATCGATCATATTTTATTGCCTCTTGTTTTTCTAGATAGAGTAATATCGATGCTTACTTCGTATAGTTGTTCATTCTTTATGGATATTGTTAAAAAATGTAAAACAGAATTAATTGATAATTGTTTGGATAATGATTGAGAGCCACGAATCTGGTTCTTCTTGTTGTAATTTTGATGTTAATCAAAATTGTACAGTAAGCTTGTTTAATTTATTTGTGATAACTTACAGTTTAGGATTCCCAAATGTGGAACCTATGTATTAAAAATAGGTTAATTCAAGAAGGATTTTTTTTGAAAATTCCTTGACGGGTTCTGAGTTACCCTCTTGTCTATAAAAGGGCTAAGAGACCAATTGTTAAGATGTTTGATTTCCTACTGGTTGAGTTGTGATTTGATCCTGGATGGGTGTTGTGATATGTGTGGGCATGGAGGGATTTTGGTTGTTGCTGCAGATGATGCCTAGAGTGGCGAGAGGCATTAGTTTATGAGTTTGGGTGTCGTAGAGGACACTAGGGATGATGGAATGGGATGAATGTGATTGTTGGATTCTAGAGGGTTCTTATTGGTTGTTTATCTTCTTTACGTTTCCCCTTATCTCAAGGTAGATGGTCTTACTTACCCTTCTTCTAAAAGCGGCAGAGACACATGGGGTATGCCACGTGCCTTTTGTTTTTAGATTCTCAAGGGAGGATGGGTATAGCTCTTGCTCTAAGAGGCAATGACTCGACAGGTTGTACATATACTCACCCTGTTGAGCCCTCTTGTGTTTAATAGCATAGAATGTTTTTCTAGAATGCTTGGTAATGTGGGGAATTAATTCTGTAATGAATAATTGAATAAATTCTGTTAACCCATGGGGTTGGATTTTACAGGAACAAAATTAAGAGGTTGTAATTTTGAAGGAAAAATTGACTTTGGGTGTGATGATAATGAAATTTAATGTGTAATTTTTCATGGTTAATTAATGATGAAATAATTAATTAACGTAAAGTGGAACTGATAAAAAGGTAATGAAGTAATCTAATAAATATATTTAAATGGTTGTGTTCTTATAGGATATTTAGTCTTAGAAGTAGAATCCTTGAGTTTGAGAGACGTTAGGTACAGTTATGTCTAAGACTAGGTTATGCCCATAGTCTGGTTGTGAGATATAGTATATCCTGTAATTTTTGTATTTATATATGCTACTACAACCTGTCAGTAAAGGAAACTTACACCCCAGTTGTTCTGAGCCCTGGGGGGTGTTTTCACCAACATTCTAGTGGGAGTATGGATGTCTCGCTATCCCCTTTTTCCCCACTCTCTTCTCTTGGTAGTTACTTATTATGGAAGACACATTGGTTAGTTTCCCCATATAAGTGTGTAGAAGGATGAAATGTCTAGTGGTTATTCACACAAATATATTCTGGATATAGTTTTCCGTGGACTACTATAGGTGTAACATGTATAGGCTCTGATATCTTGAGGATCCTTACACAGTGTATGGGATGTATTGGCTTGAGGTATAATACATGACATATGATACATGTTCTATGAGATGTGGTGGCTCTTAGAAACTACCTGGTTACTTAGGTGTGTGAACATGGTGGTTTTGTTCCACCATGTGAATATTGTGGTGCTACGCCCAGGTGTCTTCGGGAAAGCCTTTTTGGAGAGAGATGATTAAGACGTACGATGTTGGGGAAAAGTGGAAAACCAGTGGAGAAGTAGTATCGGGGTACCCATGATATTATTTATTATATGATATATTCTTGTATGTGATACATGGTGAGAGTAACCATGGTGAATCTTGGAACTAAGTATAACTGTTTTGGTGATGAGTTAGTGTCACTTGTTGTTCACTGTGCCTTAACATTCATTCTTTACTTTTGCATGAGAGTCTTTGGGGAGGATCCTACTGAGTATACATTTATACTCACCCAATGTATATACAAACTATTTTCAGGTAACATAGAGTAGGTTGGAGACCAGACTGGTTACTAATAGCTTGTGGTTTTAGGAGCTATTTGGGCTTCTGGTTGCTACTGTTTTACATTAATTTGGTTACTGGTGTTTCCCCGCTTCTAGTTGTAGTACTTTTACATGACATTACATATGTTCACTTTGGGTTTTCTTTTAAATTTAAGTTATAAGAAGTAGTTTGTTTGTGCCAGTCTTATCTCTCTCTTCCGCATGTGCTCTCTTAGAGGGTAATTCCTCTCATTTGTGTGTTTACTATACCCTCGGTGCTAGTTGTCAACCCAGGGCGTACTAGAGGTGGGACTCGGGGGTCATTATATCCCTTCTCATAGTAAATCCCTGGAGGGGTACACATTGTGGGGAGTGGGTCATGACAGAGTGGTATCAGAGGTCTCATTGAGGGATATGATGGAGTTTGTTGTTTTGCACAAGTGAGGTTTCATGGGTTGGTAGGGAAACGATGTAATTCATGTATAAAAAGTGATGTAAACACAAAATACCAGCAAAGTCATATCCATTTAGGGCCCCATTATGATCTAATGTACGTAACTTTATGTTTACAATGGCTACTAAACAAGGTGATACTAGTTGCAGGGTAGAGACCTAGGAAAGGATCAAGCATCATTCTTCTTTGTTCCTATGTTTGAATGGGTATACCTTGGGATAGGTTATCCTAAAATCAATGAATTAAAACAATTAATTATTTTATGTTGAATCTTCCATATTCCTGGTTTATGAATTCTATTGGTTTTTTATTTTACAGGTATGGATCCAAGTCGATGTCCTCATCAGGTTTGCGCAGAAAATGTCCAGCAGGATATTCCAGTATATCATCGTAGGGTATATGTTGATGACGTCAATACTTGGAGGAAAACACTCCAAGATATTAAGTTCCAGAGTCTTAAAAATTACATGGGCTTTGTATCAGATGCAGTAATACAAGACTAGTTAGAGGAGGTCGAGATTAGATTCAGTTCAATACATGCTCAGAAGGAACACTTGGTGTCCTTGGTTGTGAAGCTGTTGTGTGTAGTAGTGAGGCAGTAGTGGTTCTTATTCCTCAAGGATCGTCAGGAGTCAATGATCTCATGAGACGTGTTGCAAGAAATGTTTAGAGTCGAGTGTCTTTCTTCGAACACGAAGGTGTCCAGTTGCTAGGAGTATTGTACCCTTAGACAGGGGATCTCCAGTGTTAGAGATTTTGGAATCCGTTTTAGGAACCTTTTTCGATATGCTTAAAACTTATTTCCAGATGAGGAGTCAAGGGTGAGGCATATTGAGGAGGGCTTGTATCCAGAGATCTAGCTCCAGGTCAGCCCATTTATGATGATGACATATCATGAGTTTCTGGCGAGAGAAGCGGTTGTCTAGATGACTTTGGCCTGGACCAGAACATCACGAGAGAGGAATAATCATAATTCCCTGTGAACTAGAGCTGTGGTTTGGGGTTCCAAGTTTTCTTGGTAGAAGAGTTTCCATTCTGGCGGGGGTAGGTCCCAGCCCTTCACATCTCGTTTCTCCAGAGGCAGCAACTCTTAGGCCAATGACAAAAGATCGGGTGCTTGTTTTTCTTGAGGTGGCCATGGTCATCAGTAGCCACAGTGGCCGATATTTCAGAGCAGACATCATGCACCATGTGCAATGCTCCAGGTTCCTCTGTTGAAGTAGTTCTAGCTGAGGGAAAAACATTAGTAGGTTGCAACATCTTTAGATCACCAGAGGGTAGATAGAGAAGGTAGAGGACATCCCCATGATGCTCCCCGTCCTCCGAGAGCATAGCACGGCCGTGTTGGTGGTCATCATCAGGGTCAAAGAGGCCGTGGTGGAGGTCTTGGTCAGCTTCATGCTTTAGTGTTGCCAGCTCCAGGTGAGCCAGACGTCGTTCAAGGTGCCCTTAGCTTTTTTTTCTAACTTGGTGTATGCCTTGTTTGATTTAGGAGTGACACACTGTTTCATATAAACTACCCTTTTCCATGATTTGGGACTTGAGGTAGAAAGGCTTCCATTGCCCTTGGCATTGACTACGCCAGTTGGAGGTCGAGATGACTAGTTAGAATAATGAAGAGACGGTGAGCTAGTGTTCGACCAACACCGTTCTTGGGGAGATTTCCTATGCTTACGAATACAAACATATTATGTCATCCTTGTTGTGTATTGGTTGTATTCAGTGTAGGATATCGTTGATTTCTTCCGGAATACAGTTGTTTTCATTGATGTGGATGGAGAGCTAATGGTGTTTGTTGGTGAGCGAGATCCTCAAATGGGTCATAGGAGCATTCCATCCTTATTATCCATGATGGCTTAGATGATGGTGGGTTTTTCAGAGGTTCAACAGTTGGCATTTCCTAGGGTCATAGAAGAATACCCTGATGTCTTTCTAGAAAAGGATGTATCATTACCCCCTCGATGAGAGATCAATTTGGGATCAAGATACAATTAGAGAATCTCTTATCTCTATGTATCCATATCGGATGGCCTCTTCTATGTTTCGAGAGCTACACATATAGCTTGATGGTCTGTTATATAGTGCGTCTTTGTTTAGCCAAGTGTCTCACCGTGGGGTGCACCAATTTTGTTCATTAAGAATACTGACGGTAGTTTGCGGTTGTATTTTTATAATCATCACTTAAACAAAGTAATAATAAGGAATAATTACCATATTTCATGGATTGATGATTTATGGGATCATATAAAGGGTGCAAGTTGGTTCTCAAATACAGGCTTGCATTATAAATATCATTAGATGCGTGTGAAGTATGAGGATATCCCAAATACTGTTTTTCGTTGACACCATGGGCATTATGAGTTTGTCGTAATGTCATTTGCGGAGACGAATTCTCCAGCTGTATTCATGGGATTGATGAATGCTATGTTCTGTGAGTTCCTAGACATGTTCTTGGTTGATTTCAGCGATGACATGCTTGTGTACTCCACATCTTAGGTGGAGCATGCAGAGAATCTACAAAACATTTTGGGAATTCATCGTCAACATGAGATATTTGGGATGTTGTCGAAGTGTGAGTTTTGAGCTCTAGAAGTCCATTTCATAGGGTATGTCGTGTCCCAATAGGGTTTAGTTATGGATCCATGGAAGATAGAATCATTTTTGTCTTAGGAAGCCCCGAAGATAGTGTTAGAGGTGCGAAGATTCCTTGGTCTCGTAGGCTACTACAAGAGGTTCGTAGACAATTTCACATGAGTTGAGAGTCCTCTGACAACTTTGACTAGGAAGGATCAAGAATTCATATTGATCAATCAGTGTCAGGAAGATTTTGAGTATCAAAAGGTGATGTTATTAAGTGATTTATTAATTTTTCTTTTAGCTGAGGGAGTTCAGTTTGATGTTTTCTACAACGATTCACATATATGGTTAGGCTATGTTCTAATGCAGTAGAAATAAGTTGTTTCTTATGGGTCTCGATAGTTACTTCCCCATGAACATAACTATTCTATGAATGATCTTGAGTTGGCAGTCGTGATGTTTCCTCTGTTGTTGTGAAGACATTTCCTCATTGGTGAGCTCATTTTGGTTTTCATTAATCATAAGAGTTTGAGGTTTGTTTTCTCCCAGCTTGACTTGAACGTAAGAAATCGTCGGTGGATGGAGTTATTACAAGAATATGAATTTGAGATATCATATACACTTTAAATGTGGAATATTATAGTTGATGCATTGAGTCTAAAGTCATGAAGTGATGTTGTGCGTGAATCTGGTGATTCTTGGAGAGTAATGGAAGAACTATCATCATTACATCTTGATATTGGAGAAGTTGGAGGTAGTGGATTTCTATTCTAGATGACGGTGTAGTCATACCTGGTGAATAATTTGGAAGAGTCCGAGTTTGGGGATCGAGTGGTGGAGGTCAAGAGAGACCGAGTTGTTTGTGGCGAAGCCCCTTGTGGTAGGTCGGAGGATGAACAACATTGAGTGTTGTATCACTAAAGGATTTTTTTTCCTTTGACAATGTTCTAGATGGTTCTTAGAGTGTTCGTTATTTCTCCTTTATTGGTGCATCTTAGTGTAAAAAATATGTATCAAGCATTGAGGTATCAATTTTGGTGGTTTGGGCTGAAGCGTGGAGTTGAATAGTTTGTGTCTCGATGTTTGTTCTTCCAGAAGGTGAATTCCAAACACCGTGTCCCTGGTTGTCTACTCTAGCCATTAGAGATTACTCAGTGGAAGTGGGAGGACATCTCAGTGGTCTTTGTCACTGGTTTACCTCGAGCTCTGGGAGTACATGATGGTATTTGGGTGGTAGTGGATAATTTAACAAAATCAACCCACTTCATAGCGATCAAGGAGTCGAGCTCAGTTGATGTTTTGTCGAGGTATTATCTAGAGTAGGTGGTGAGACTTCATGGAGTCCCAAGGATGATCATTTTTTATTGTGATCCTAGTTTTAACTCTAGGGTGTGGAGAGGTCTCCAACATGCTTTTGGTTCTTAGCTATGCCTTATAACTGCTTTTCATCTTCAAACGGATGGTCAAACAGAGCAAACTATCCAGAATCTTGAAGACATGATACACTCTTGTGTTCTTTATTTTGGTGGTTCATGGATGAGGAACATACCCTTGGTGGAGTTCATGTACAATAATATTTTTCACTCCACCATCGGTATAGAACCATTTGAATCCTTGTATGTCCAGCCATTACATTCTTCGTTTTGCTAGACTGGGGTCGGAGAGTCAGCAATTCTCAGACCAAAACTCGTGCAGAATACAACAGAGATGGTTCAAGTGATTCGTGAGAGGATAAAGTCACCAAAAGATCATAATAAATCATATGTTAATCAAATATAGATTCTCTTACAGTTTAATATTGGGGATCATTTGTTTCTAAAGGTGACTCCCCATCATGGGAAGTAAAGGTTTGTTCACGGGAGTAAATATTCTCCCCGATTGGTTGGGCCTTTTGAGGTGTTATCTCATGTTCGAGCTGTGGCGTATCTAGTAGCACTTCCCCCACAGATGAGTCTGATACATGATGATTTCCATGTATCACATCTTCTTCATTATCTTCATGATGACTCTCACATCATTAATTTGGGAGAGATTGATGTTGATGATGATGAAACCATTGAGGATCAACCTATGGAGATCCAAGACCACAAAGAGAAGGTGTTTCAAGGGTGTTCTGTTCCCTTGGTTCATGTCTTGTGGAGACATGGTGGCAAGGAGGAGAGTACCATGGAACATGAGTCATTGATACTTGTTTAGTACCAAGATTTGATTCATGTTTAACTCTTTTCATCTAACGATGTCCCCTTTGTTGTTAGAACATTCATATTTTTATTTTGAATTACTTTTTTTTTGTTTTTTGTGGATCTCTCTCTTTTGAGAGGTATCTCGATGGGTGGTTGTTTGGACCCTATTTCTTTTTCTTTAGGTGGGTTTTGAATTCTCAAGGATGAGAATGTTTTGAGAAGTATCATATGCAATGGACTGGACCTCTCTAGTCCATTATATTATAAAAGTGTGGTGTTTGAGTTCTTCTAAGTGGTCAAGTTACAAATCCCCAACCCTTGTCCAAATTTTTAATTATGTGAATAGTTCCATCAGTGAACAGTTATATCAGTAACCTCTAATGTAACCTCTCTTTCCATTTCCTAATTTTCTGTTATTTTAATAGTGTTTTAACCGTGAGGTTCATGAATAGTTTTCTATCTATGAGGTTTATGAATAGTGTTCTATCTGTGAGGTTCTAACAGTGAGGTTCATGAACAGTGTCCTAATGGTGAGGTTCGTGAACAATGTTTTAATGGTGAGGTTCATGAATAGTTTTCTATCAGTGAGGTTTAAAGAATAAGTTTCATGAAAATTTTTCTAATGGTGAGGTTCATGAATAGTTTTCTAATGGTGAGGTTCACGAACATCGTTCTATCAGTGAGGTTCCTGAACAACGTTCTATTTGTGAGGATCTAAAGGTGAGGGTCATGAACAATGTTCTAATGGCGAGGTTCATGAACATTTTTCTATCAGTGAGGATCATGAACAATGTTCTATCAGTGAGGATCATGAATAGTGTTCTAATAGTGAGGATCATGAATAGTGTTCTATTGGTGATGTTCATGAACAATGTTCTATTAGTGAGGTTCATGAACAATGTTCCATCAGTGAGGTTCTAATGGTGAGTTTCATGAACAATTTTCTAATGGTGAGTTTCATGAACAATGATTTATATGTGAGGTTCATGAACAGTGTTTTATAGGTGATGTTCTAATGGTGAGGTTCATGAACAATGTTTCTAGCATCCTTCAGTTTCAACCCTTTAGCATTTTCTATTTATGTAAAATGCATTTAAAGCATTATTTTAAGGACTCTAAGGCTAATTCAAAGGCCATTACTTATATATTAATTATTCATATAGATCGGGATGTTTTTCCTTTGTTAAAAAACGTGGTTTAATGCAATCCGCTTTTAATGGGAAATTATGGGTATTTTAAACCGTCGCTCCGTTAAATCTTCAAAAGGGACAAGATATCTTCCTATCATGTTACTCCTCCATGTTCTTGGGTGTGTGATGATCGAAAATACCATTCATTCTCATTTGATTTTCATAATCAAACTTTCCACCTCAGATTGGTTCCATTATGTTTTGATGCAACCAAGCTGAATCGCTCAATATTCGATATAAGGTATGTTTTATCATCATTATTTTGAGGTTTATCTCCTATTATTTATCATTTCCATATTATAGCATGTAATATCCACGATTCAAATAGAGTTTACTTGGGTTTTAGTTGGTGCAGTCATATTGTGGAATCATTGGGTGGATGCAGTTGTCATGATAGGAGGATCGTGATTCATTGTGTTGATAAAGAACGTTAAGAATTTTTTGAGGTAGGGTATCGTTGCATCCCATTTCATTTACGTGAAACTATATTGTTATCATTTTTAATCCCACTGGATGAAAATAGAATTTACATAATAGATATTTCAACCTGATAAATAAAATGATATTAATCGTATGTTATTTCCTCTTGTTTTTCTAGATAATGTGATATCTTTGCTTGCTTTGTATAGCAGTTCGTTATTGACAGAAATTGGTAAAGAACATAAATCAGAATTAATTGTTAATTGTTTTGATAAAGATAAAGAGGCATGAATCTGGTTCTTCTGGTTGTTATTTTGATGTTAATCAATATGGTGCAGGAAGAATGATTAATTTTTTTATAATAGATTACTGTTTAGGTTTCTGGAATGTAAAATCTAGGTATAATAAATCGGTTAAATAAAAATGGATTATATGTTTGATAATTCCTTGATGGCTTTTGTGTTACACTCTTGTTTGTAATAGGGCAAAGAGCCCAATTGTTTAGATGTTTTATTTCATGGTGCTTGGGTTGTGATGTGATCATGGATGGGTGTTTGGATATGTGGGGGGCATTGAGTTCTTTTGGTTGTGGGGGTAGATGATGCCTAGAGTGGTGAGATTCATTGGTGAATGCATGTGGGTGTCGGAGAGGACAACCAGGATGATGGAATGAGATGGATGTGATTTTTGTATACTTTCTGATTCTTATTAGTTTTTTATCTACTTTACTTTTCCCTAATTCTCAAGGCAGTTGGTCTTACATACCGTTCTTCAGAAAGAGTCGAAGACACGCATGGTATGTCACGTGATTTCCGTGTTTAGATTCTCAAGGGAAGATGGGTATATGCTCTTTCTATGAGTAGAAAAGACTCAATGGGTAGTAAATTTACTCAATCTATTGATACCCCTTGTTTTTAGTGTCATATAATGTTTTTCTAGAATTCTTGGGAATGTGGGAATGTAATTCTATAATGAATAATTGAATAAATGGTGTTAACCCATGGGGTTAGAGTTTTTTGGAACATACTGATGTGGATGTTATTTTAAAAGAATAGTTGACTTTGGGTGAGATTCTAATTAAATTTAATGTGGAATTGGTTATGGTTAATTAATGTTTAACTAATTAATTAACATAATGTGGAACTGATTAAAATGGAATGAATTAATTTAGTAAATCTCTTTAAATGGTTATGTGATTATATGATACCTAGTCTTAGAAGTAGTATCCCGGAGTCTGAGAGACATTAGATGCAGTTGTTTCTAAGTCCAGGTTATGCATATGGCGTGGTTGTGAGATATAAAATATCATATTTGTTTTGTGTTTCTATAAAATACACAACCCTGTCAGCAAGGGCAACTGACACCCCAGGGATTCCGTGCCCTAGGGTGGGGGGTGTTTTCCCCCACATTCTAGTGGGAGGATGGATGTAGGACTACCTCCTTTGGCCACGCTCTCTTCTCTTGGTAGTTACTTGTGATGGAATGCACATTGGATAGTTTTCCCCATATATTTTTATAGAGGTATGTAATGGCATATGGTTATTCACACACATATATTCTGGATATAGTTTTCTATGGACTGCTATTGGTGTAACGTGTATAGGATGTGATGGATTGAGGATCCTTAATTGGTGTATGGGATATAATGGCTTGAGTTATAATACTCAACCTATGATATATGTTTTACGAATTATTGTGGCTCCTAGAAACTACCTGGTTACTTTGGTGTGTGGACATGGTGGTTTTGTTACACAAGGTACATATTGTGGTGCTTCGCCCAGGTGTCAGTAGGAAAGCCTTTTTGGAGAGAGATTCTTATGACGTACGATGTTGTGGAAAACTGGAAAACAATTGGGGAATTAGTATCGTGGTACCCTTTATATTTTTAATTGTATGATATATTCATGTATGAGTTACTTGGTTAGAGTAGCAATGGTGAGGCTGGGAACATAGTATACCTTTTTAGGTGATGAGTTAGCTTCACTTGTTGTTCACTCTAATTTAAAATGATTTTATTACTTTTGCATGAGAGGATTATTGGAGGATCATACTGAGTATACTGTCATACTCAACCGATGTATATACAAACTGTTTTCAGGTCACTTGGATCAGGTTGGAGACCAGGCTGGTTACTACTATCTTGTGGTTGTAGGAGATCTTCAGGCTTGTGATTACTAATGTTTTACTTTCCTTTGGGTACTGTCATTTTCCTCCTTCTAGTTGTAGTACTTTTCCATGACATTACATATTTTAACATGGACATTCTTTTATTTTTCATTTCTGAGTTGTAGTTTGTTATGTCTATCTTATCTCATTCTTCTGCATGTGTTCTATTAGAGGGTAATGCTTCCCATTTGTGTGTATACTATACCCACAGTGCTAGTCACCATCCCAGGGCCTATTGGAGGTGGGAAATAGGGGTCATTTTCTCCCTTCTCACATTTCTGACCTATGAGGGGTACACATTTTGGGGAGGGGTCATTACAAATTTTTTTAAATAAATATTATATATAATCAACTAAAAAATCCATGTAGGAAAATAATAATTACACTATAGTGTTTTTAAGAGAGGAACCATGATTATTTATATTAAGGAATCCTGAGTAGTAACATAATGAATTAATACATGAATGTAAATAGAAAAAACCATCAATGATTAGAGTGAGAAATATGTAAATCATCATCCATGAATATATATCTTAGAGCATCTACCCGCCGAATCTAGGATGATTTATAACCTTTCTATATAAAATACGTAAACACACACCAATTAATAGATATTTCTTCTCCCTAATCCATATTATATTCCAACAATTATCCCCTAATACATAAGTCTTTTGTGAAAGTAGAAAAACCCACATTCATTCTAGAACATTTTCCAATAAAAATTTAATAAAATCAATACAGATTAAATTTAAATACAATTTATAATAAATTTATCATCTCTAAAATTTATATAAATATAATTTGAAATCAAAATACATTTACTTTCAATGAAAAATTTCATTTTCTCATTTATAAAAAAATTTGTAAAAAATTTGTATCAAAATAAATATTCTTTGTTTTTTTGTAAAATGCACATTTCAAATCAATAGTGGTTTAAAAAATTAGTCAAACATTATTTAATTAAAATAAATAAATATAAATTTTTTGAAATCCCCAAATTCTCTTAAATATGTGATATTTGTAAAATAATCCCCTATTTTTATCACAAATGTTCCCCCATAAATGATCGTTTTTGTAAAAAATTAAATCAATATTCTTATTAATTAAAATTATCATGAATTGAGTATTTTTAATATTGTATCCAGGATAAATTGGAACGACGTATTCAAAAATAATATGATAGTAAAGTTAATAAATTGATAGGAATAAATCTCTTATATTGAGTGTCATTATCGTCATAAAACATGACATGACTCTAGTATAACTCGTCATCTTATGATTAAGATGGAGAAGTGATATAAGAGGAAAAAATAAGTTGTACAAAACCGATGATAATTTTCATGGAATTTTTCTTGAAACAAAAAATGAATTATAATTGTCTTTTAGATAGATAAAAATGAAAATTTGAAACTTAGTAATTAAATATGGGTTACTATAAAAATTTATTGTCTTTTATTAATATAAAAACATTCTAGAACTATTCATTATTAGCCATAAAAAATCCATCAAAAACATAATTTTATAAGAAAATTATTTAAAAAATTTATTAAAACCTACAACATTAGATTTCTCAGTATTGAAAAAATAATATGTATGTATGAGTAACTCCTTCAACTTATAACCAATCCCAATATTATATTATATTATATAATTCATCCTTGTGAAGCTCATAGAATAATAGAGTTAAATATATCAGTCACTCCATGGAAAATAATAGTTTTATTATACATCATAAATATATTTATTAACTAATATTATATGATCTATTATAATATCCATGGTGTTCACAAGTAACGTCGAGACCCAAGTACCACATATCAATTCACTGAGTAAGTAGTTTAGGTGACATCTTGTGCCCCTATTCATATTATAAAGGCTAACGTTTATTATAAAGGGTACAATATATAGTACATGGGGAGACTATAAATTTTTTTTAAAAAAATCACAACATCATAAATATCAATGAAATAATGATTAAATAACTAAAAGATAATAACTAATAACCATAATAATACGATCACCAAAACGAACCAATATCACAAGATGAACCAAATAGAAATCATTATCCAATATACAGTAGTAAAATACCATTTCATAGTACATGTCACTTGTCAATTCATAACCAACAAATCAATACACTAATAACTACAGGAGTTGGAAACACCATGTATGGTTCTCTCGATAATTCTCAAATCTGATTCAGCCATATAACATATGGATTTTACTTTATCTTGTCTTATAAACACGAATCATATTTGGGTTCCAATTTGGAATCTAGGGTCGGGTGTATGTTCAAATCAGTAGTACCCCAACAACAGTGTTTCATATAACATCATGTCAATAATAATTTATTTAGGTTTATAAGTAATAATGCGAAATCAAAATATTTAACAGTTCATATAATCAATTGTTATTTATTTAACCTCATTTATCAGGGGGTTAACTATGAAACCCCTCAAATCAATATTTACAATCGACCATGCCGAATTTTTAAACATTTAACATTAGGAATCCTGATTCATTATATCTAGGTCTTTCATTACACATTTCATTTAAATTTTATATCATGGCAACATAGAACCATAGTCTACTTCCATAATTTTGGGCCAAGAATTCCATTTTATGGCCCCGACAGTTTTTGGAGCATGAGTCCATCTCTAACACTCTATTTTTCAAAAAATCACATAGGGGTATTACTACTATCAGTTTGATTCCAACACTCGCATATCAGTCAAACATATGTGGGTATTTGAGTAACCAGTTTTTGTATAAGAATCATATATCATTATAGAACACATATATCACATATATATCACCAGTAAACGTTAATCAACATTAACCCCCTTTTATAATTTCAGGTTCTAGATACAATTTCAATTGCAAAAACAATCATTGTTCAACACTTAATCATGTCATATATTATGAGCAATTCACTCGTAACGAATTTTTAAATGTTTATATAATAAAACATAATAACACTTAATATATAATCTAACCATCTCATAATATTATTTTTAATTTAATATATAATCACATTAATTATGAAATTATTCAATCCGATTAATTAACAAATTTTCTATTCACAAATATCCCATAATGTTAATAATCAAAACATTCAATAAATTAATTGAAAAATTTATTAATCCAATTTTTTATGAGACTTACAAATCTGGAAATTTCTACATCACATTTTTATACACAAAATATAAATAAATACAATGAGGTTTTTAATTTAGATGACCAACCTATTGATTTTTCATGGAATCTTTCCAATATAAACTAGAAATGGATAGGGAACGTTCAATTTCCAAATGAAGAATGTGATATTGATCCCAAAAGATGGCCCAAGATAAAACATATTATTTCCATGAATAGATTGATCCAAAACATCACAAATAGATGAAAAAATCCCTTAAAAATAATAGATGGACGAATGAAATGGAAGAAACTTATTGGGATGATAATCACATATTGTAGAGTTGTGTAGATTGTACAATCTAGCCATTAATTCACAATAATGGATTTTATAAACCCTTGTAATCCATTTAGATGACTCCAAAATGGTAAAACCAGTCTGGGTGGAGTTCGGTCCAATTATGATTTAGAGATTTGGGTTTAGGATTTTTATAAAATCATGAGAATTAATTTCATGCACATAGTTTCCTTAGTAGGGTCCCATGTTTTTCCAAACCATCCGACTATCCTGTGGGGGCACCCAGTTACTCATTAGAGGAATAAAGGTATGAAATCCCATGGAAAATCTATGATTAATTGATATATATGGGGTTATATGAATTATTTTTGAATGTTTCAAGATTTGTTAAAACCATGCGCCAACACTAAACTTCCCACAAACCCTCAAATAACATAAAATGTTCAACCAAACACCCCAAATACATGACTAAACCAATGTATAACCAAAACATGTAAATAAGATACCCTAAAATGACTTTCTAAAATATCTATAAATATTTTATTATTTGCAATATCCCCACCAAACGATATCACATCATCAAACTACACACCCACAAATCTCTATGATTATGAGGTGAATGGATCCCGCCAATGAGACCATATATCAAATTATCTCTTGCAAAATTCCTCCTTATATCCCCACGGGTACACAATATATGAACTATCAACATGGTCCTTCCCCCAAACACATTCTAATAGTGATCTGAGACAATATCTGATGGTCCTCAAATGATACCCTGGTCTAAATCTCCACATCATCCATATCAATCACTTGGGAAGGGTCAGTGTGATTCGAACCAGTATTTAAATACATGAAAAGGTAATTATTATCATTATACATGTATAAAAGGTTTAATTGGTATACCACTAGCCCGAATCTCTATAAAACCATAAAAAGACCAACAAACCTGGGTTCGAATTTACACTACCATTGAATCATCTGGCCACCCAATCTCGGTGCCACCCAAATTAACCCACAATCACCCATAGTTAACTCAATGTATTTTAAATTTATATCACCATATGCCTTTTTTAAAAATGGGTCCATAGAAAATTATTTTTAAATCAACCTAATCTACACTGATATCTAACAATGTAGACTCTATATCATCTACTCTGACTAAACCTCCTTTATTTTTAAAGAGGTTATTGGTAGGGCCTACCATAATTTGAATCATATGGTTTCCTCTATACAGTTTCATTATAAATATTTTTTATTGGTGAAATCTATGGGTTAAATTTTTTCTCCCTCAACCCACACACTTTCAATATTCATGATCAAAGAATATCCTCAATAACATGTAGAGATTGTTCTTACTACCATATGACTATGTGTGGAAATCCAATTTTTGATATACATGTGTTCCAAATTCCTTATGTAAACTTTCTAGATGATCAAAGTAAAGCATTAGTTATGATATGCAAATATAATCTATAAAACCCTATAGAGACACGATATATCATGATTGTTTAAATCTTCCAAATGATCCACTATTATGTTTTCGAATATAATCAATAAATCCACTATGTTCTTTAGTTAGTCCACAAACACAATAATATTTTCAATCTTCTAAGGCACCAACCGGAGAGCCATTAAAAAGTCCATGATAACAGCCTCTAAATTTATTTATTGAATGGGAAATGGTTGTACTAAACCAATGGTACATTAATGTTTGACCTTCACCTATTGACATGTGTATCATCGTATCACCAACTATGCAATCTCATTTTTTATACTCGGTGACCAATTCTTTCAGGATAGGTCAGAAAACAATTTGATCACCCATAGAAGCACCACCCACATCGATCCATCAAATTCACACATCGTCTCCTATAAAATAATCATAATCACAACTATATGACCATATATATATGATAACCTCATCATATATATTCTATTCATAAGTTGAGTCCCCACATAAATGATTTACCTCATAGATAGTCACTCTGGATCATCCTTCTCCATCTCTCTAAACTAGTTGAAATGTGTGGACTCCACTATTACAGATGTGAATGTCATATTCTTTGGGATCTCATAAATTGAAAAATTCTTTTTTCCTAGAAAATATAACATCATAAAATATGATCTAGACACTATAACATTGTGATTCAAAGTTTACTACTCAAAGAGTCTGCAACACAGTTTCCCTTCACGATCATATTTTCTAGCTCAAAATAAAATGACCAGATATTATCTACCTATATAGGATTTATTATATTAAAATCTCATAATAAAAAACCTAATTTATTATCCTATGACAGGAATACAAAGTTATGCTGTCTCCCAACATATAATGCTTCCATCGCATCATGGAATAACAAAATGCATCAAACATAAGATCATGCAAACAATAGTTCCATTCTTGTGGTCACAAGTATCATGATCTATACTCAACATATTGACCATGATTCATAAAAATTTTTCCAATATAGATTCGTGATTCATCAGAAAATATATCATATTCCCACCTTATCATGGATATGATTAATATTGAAATAATTTTTGATTGCTTCTTCAATTCATAAAACACACTAAAACATGACTTAGACCACTAAATGATTATCCCATTCATGGTCAAGCCTAAAAGTGATGTTGATAAGAATGGAAATTCTAGGGTGATCTTTTGATAATAACCCTATATACTAGAAAACTATGAATATTGAAAACATTCTTCATTTTCTCTTTGAAAACACCTCTCAAAGCATCACATGGTCCAATAACACACCATTCTCCTAGATGAAGTGACCCATGATATGTACCTGATCGATCCATCATTTTCACAATGAAATCTTGTAATACAGTTGATTCTGCCTAAAGGTACTCAGTATAATGTCAATATATTGGTCATGATTTTCAAGAGTATTTGAGTATGTCATGATTTTATCCACATAGACATCAAAAAATTGTTCCAGGTATGGGAAAATACTTTTAATCAATCCTATAATAATTATTGGTTTATTAGTAACTGTGAATGATATTAAGATAAACTCATATAGACCCTACCTACTTATGAATACAGTCTATTATATTTTAGAAGTTCTAACTCTCAATTGATGATACCTCAATCTCATATAAATCTTGGATACCACATATGACGCCCCCTAATGGTCAAAAGGTTAATCGATACACAAAATATGAAACCATTTATTCAATTTTATCTAATTCAAAATCTCAAATCAACAAAAAATATCATGATGTAATCATAATTATTTGAAAAGAAGACTAGAGAACACCATGAAGATGTACTCGAATAGATAAACCACTTATCTGTAAACTCTAATAGTGGAGTAATTATATTTCAAAGCTATATTGGTGACATGTCAAATGGTGGAATTGAATCCAGATCAACATAATGAATAAAATCAATTTAAAATTACACATATCTCTCAGGTGGTATCCTAGAAAAATACTCCTGAATAACTGCTAGGAAAAATATCTAGTATTGGTTGAAAAAATCAATCATTTCACACCCATCATGTAGAAACAGACCAGAAAACATAGCATAGGGATATAATAGTTGCATAAGAATTTTTCCTACATGGCTATCATCGACGTACCTCTCTCCATGGTGAACATAACTGTCAACCTCAAGACATTGAAATGTCACTATCATGCACCAACATGTTGTGTTGGATCCATTTTTGAACAACCAATATATACCAAATTTATGTAAAAACAAAAACATTCATGGTAGTAATGATAAAATATGAAATGATACTCCCAAAACTCGAGAGAAGTACCCTTGAATAAAAATATTTCACTCGAACATACTCTCAAATCTATATTGATCATCATACCCCCTCTCAAAAACCACACTTCTACCCTCAGAAAATACAAAATTCATGTAGATATAAAATATTAGGAGTCACCCATATCAAATATAGAACTGGAAAATGTAAAAACTAAAGAAATGTTACCTCTAAATTGAAACATCCAATTCTTAATATCCACATGTATACGGTGAAATTCATGGAAATGTCCAGTCCCTCTCCCTTATGATACTATTAGTGTCCACTGATATTTACCAATCTACTAATACATACACATCTTCCTATTAGTAACACATATAGTTCCTCAACAACCACAAACATTAGAAATATATCTCCCAGACTAATACAGTGTAGATGACCCCCTTCACATACTCCAGTTCTATTAAGTTTCTTCATCATTACCCATTAGTCATGGGAATCTGTAGAACACATGTAGTGGTCCCAACCATCCTGATATTTGGATATCTACTAGGGGAAAGAGGAACTAAATATTAATGTGACCCCACCTACCATAATGATTACAAATCTCTGAAGTATGATCCTGAGTTTCTGATCATTCCCCTAGCTTATCTAGTTTCCATGACACTTGTCGACATTATCATAACAATGTGTTATCTTACATCGCACGCAAGGGTGAGATTTATTAAACAAACCCGTATTATTACAATATTGTTATATAAACTAATACTATATAACCAGGATTTTAATTTGGTTATTATTAATAGTATAAAATAACTTATGAATATATATAGATAAATTAATTAGTTAAAAATTTATTTTAATTTAATATTGGAACCAACTAAATATATTAGAATGATTATATAAATAAAAAAAATTAATCTCAAAAAATAAATTTATCCTACATTATAAATAAATTATTATTATTTATTTATATTAATTAATTACATATTTAATAATTTATTACAATAATTAAATATTTTTAATGATCACAATATTTGAGTAAACCAAATTTTATGCATAAAAAATTATTTTTTTCTAAATTTGATTTTACCACCGTTTAATAAAGAAGCAATTTTTAACCCAATTTCTAATTATTTAATATATTTTATATGAAAAAATAAACATAATATTTTTAATCATAATATTAAGATTTACATTAGTATCATTTTAGGAATTTTTTTGACAACCTTTAGGTTTTGATGGATAGTCACAAAATATTTCATCTTAATTGAAACCATATTTTTTATCTAAATTATTTTTAGTTTAAAGTTAAATTAATATTATTTTTAAAGTATAATTAAATAATTTTTTTTATTTTAATCTAACTTATTACATTGGAATCAATCTCAAAATTAGTTTAGATATAAATGAATTCCAATAGTTTGAACATTTTCACAATTAAAACTCATCTTCTCATTCTACAAAAGAGATTAAATTTAAAATGAATATATCTAACTATATTTAATGAATTTTCAAAAATTAATTCCATATTTCCAATGTGAAGTTAAAATTTATAAAAAATTTATCTTTTATTTATGTAAAAAATATTATCTTTAATATTTTGTATTTTTATTACCACGGTTACCGGTAAATCTAGTAATAAAGGGTAAAAATAATTTATCAAAATTACCCAAAAGAAAAACTAATATATTTTTATTAGTTATTTTAAATGAAATTATTCCATGGGAATAATTTTTTTAGATATTAGGGTCATATTTATGACTCTAATCCATTTATTAAATTTTATTCAATAAAATGTGAATTTTGTACTATTATTTTTTACACGTTAAATATTTTAAATATGGGATCATATTTGGAATATATTAGACTATTAATATTCATTGGAAAGATAATATTTTTATCTTAATCATGATTTATAATTTTTCACTTTTAGATAAATAATTAATTAAACTAATGTCATTCACAATGATGTTGCAGTAATTGTTCAATTTATGGATATATCAAATAAATGTTATATAAAATATTAAAATAAATATAAATATATATAATTAATCAATTACATGATTTCTAAATATTAACTAGACATATTAGTGTTTATCTAAATGATTTATTAATGATTTATTAGTAATTTATGTTTTCCAAGTCATTTAATGAATATTGTCAAAATTGAGAATAATCATATTTTAAAATAAATAATATTTTTTAAATGATTTAAAATTAATAAAGAAACATAATTCACCCAAGTAAATTATATCAATTTTTAAATGTTAAAAATTACTCATTTATGGTTCTTTTGTAATTTATAGTAACTATATTTACCCATAATGTGTAAAAATCCTAGTTGTCATGGTAAATGTTAAATGGTTTATCTATGGGATAATGATAAATGATAAGGGTAGAAATTTGACCTAAATTGTATAAATAAAATATTTAGATAATATTAGACACATAATTATTTAATAATTTAAATAAATCACTTTTAATCCATTATTTATCAAAAATAAATTTCTTTATTTTAATAGTTTATGAGTATCCAAAAGTTCCCCTCACATTATTTATAAAAGGTCAACTCATTACTCTCTTCCTTTAACAACATTTATCCTTCTATATCAACTAAAAACAACCGGAATAATATATTAATTACAATCCCTTAATGAAATATTCCTCCAATAAAAAAAATCTTACTAAGGATGTTTTTTAGTATAATAAAAAAGGAGTAACCAAAAAATGAGGCAAAATTATTCAATGATCTCTTTTATTTTATTTATTTATCATACCCTTAAAATATTATAAATAAATAATAATAATTTAACCCAAGTATAATAAATATATATTTTTTAATATATGATTTCCACATATATTTTCATAAACATAAATAAAATGGTTTATATAATCATCATTCGTGTGTACGGCGAACTACCGCCTCAAGAACCGATGTCGCTTGATCTTACTTTTACCAATATTAATGGATGGAATAATGATGTATTTATATTTTATAAACTCAATATATATTCTTTATAATTTAATTGTGATTATTTCATTTCTATATAACACATTACTATATTCACTCCATTTGTGGTATTTTGATAAACTCTTTTGTGGATCTATGGACTACTGCCTCATCGAAGCAATGTGAATCATTTAAACTATATAAGGAATGTATTAATGATGGTTTTATTAATCATATATGACATATATGACATAATAAATATAATATATATATATATATATATATTATGTTTTAGAATATAAATATGAAAAATAAATGGAAGTAGAATTCTTGCGTATGTATGACATACAATCTCCATGAATAGAGCATATCATTTTCTATATCTAATAAATAATGATGAACTTTAATACATATATTATGAATATATATGATATTTACATCATTTTTAAAAAAATATATGATAAAATAAATATACAATTAATAAGAATGACACAAGCAACAAGTCAAAAAATACTGGAAAAACTAGGCATTTAACACAGAATGTATTAAAAATAATGGATGATTTTTTACAAATGGGTAATGGTTATAAGAAGTTAATAGATATCAATATAAATATGATTATTCATTAGTTATAAGTTAATATCATGATTAAAATAATTATAAAATATCTTGATTTTTTTCATAGCAAATTATATATATGGTAAGATATTTTGTCTCAATTTCATTTCTTTGATTCATATAATAATGCTACGAACCCAGTTTCATGATGATGCGGTATGTACTAACCTATTTTCATTTCATTTAATTAATATAATTTTTTTAATGATATTATAATTTTCATTTAGTGTTATTACTTAATATAAATTATGAATCTAATGATTCAATGTGCTATGAGACACTTTGGAATGATTAAAAATAATTTTCCAAAACATATGACTAATGATATTATAATAATACATAAATTCATCTAAATCCACATATATTTTTATTAATTATAATACAATGGTTTATTATTGATATATTTATGTTCTTTATTCAATATTTTTATTTGATAAGTCATATTGATTTCTAATTAAATAGATTACTCTATATATGGATTACTTTGGACAATATGTGACATGTGGGGAATGATCATTATATAGAAACTTAATTCATTAAAAGTTATAATAAGAAATATTATTTTCCATAATAAATGGTTTAATATACTTTTTTTGAACCACCTTGTGAATGGGGTTGATGACATAGTTTTCCATGTGCCTCCGATGTGACGTCTAATAATTAAGAATTTCTTTCATAGATATTTTCATTATCATTATCATTGTCCATGATGTTTTCACATGATAAAAAACATATGTGCATTTCATTATCATATTATTGATTAAATAGAATGTTTTTTAATTTATTTACTCTTCTATATTGATTATTCCTTATCTAGTTATTTATATTTATTTTATTCGTAGTTATATATAATTCTGTATCGATTTATTCTCAATGATTTATTATTTATTACATTATACTTACCCTCAATGAGAATTTGATCTCACACATATTATCTTTCCATTCCCTAGTTATGAATAAAAAAATATTTTAAAGAGTATCAAGGATGTCTGGCATTTACATGGGTTATTACATAAATTATTTTCTTAATTTATTATTCGTATCATGTATGTAATATGGTCTTCCCAAAATGATAAACCGTTTAGAACTTGAGGATTCGATTCATTAAAATTATGAAAAATAAATAAAATAAATTACTATATCTGGGATTATATGTTTTGGGTATTATATCTTAGGGATAATAAAATTTATAACTTATTTTCGTGGTAAAAAATTCTACATGCATGGTTTCCTAGTTAAGAGTTCATGCTTTTCAAAACTAGTCCCCTAACCATAATCCTTTCATGTGAGGGTTCATGGTTTATCCTCAGAGGGTGTAAGGATTGAAAAACTGTGATCATACCATGCAATACAACATTATCCTAGTTTATTGGATTATTTGGGGTATGATGCATGTTGTGGGTAAACTATGAACTCACAGTGCGAAAAAAAATCCCAAAAAAACTAAAAAAAATCATCGAAATTCACTAAACGCATGCTGCTACAGATTTATTAAAAAAGGAAAAAGTATTCCTCAAAATGAGCCAGTGAAATCTCCAGAAAAATATCATGTGTTAAATTAAATATATAAACATTATTTGTTTGGATATAATAAACTTGAATAAATACTTTTTTATTTCATAATCATATATAATATTCTATATGTAATGTTTTTATGTCATAATAAAAATATTTCAAAAATTGATTATAATAATATAATAAAATTATTAAAATGATAATGTTACATCGAAAATGAAAAAATAAACATGAATTAATTTTCTCATGAATATAACTACATCAAATAATATTACATTAATAATAATATTATTATATTTTCATCACTATAGAAGTCATTTTAATTAATTATAACAAACAATATTATCACAGAAATTTATTTAGACATTGTTTCCATATATTTTATTCTTACTTAAATTATTCCTCTTGAATTTTATCATTTCTATGCAATAATATAATTAATGAAATATGTTTTAAACACAATTCCATTAATTTTTTTCAATAATCTACAACATCAACTAAAAAGTGGTCATATATAGTTTGAAATAAATAATTTTAAAAAAATCTCTTGATTTTGGTATGGTATGTAAATGAATAATTATCATATATGAAACACCTCATAAAATATGACATAATCTAGTGGAAAATCTAAATTTTAATGGATATATCCAACATACTAAATAATTTTTTAGGAAAATATATACTTAAGATTTAATTTTACCTAATACTCAATTCATCGATTTCCCAACAATTGGGACACACAAAAAATTATAAATCTCTAAAAAGTCCAATTTAATCTATAATGACCAATATAACTACTTTATGGAATCAATATTGTTATAAAAATATTATTATTGAAAATAATAAAATTTCATCTCTTTTATAACATGCCTCATCCCAAGATATTCCCCTCACCCACCATAGCCACCATTATTTTAAAAGACATAGAAATATATAAATTTACATAAAAAATGACATAAAATTAGTTGACTAACATTTTTTTAAAAAAATAAAAAATGTATATATATGTTCAATGACTAATCTAAATAAAATTTCCTATCATGATCAAAACCGATCATCTAATTTTGATATAGTCCATTGTGAATACTCTCTAACCATAGGATGATATAAGATACTCATTTTCCATTGAGTCCACATATTAGTATATAATAATATCTAAATTTTTTCTCTTAAATTTACTATCCTTATATAACATAATAAATGATTGTATTATGAATTTTTTATTTTTTATTCAAATTTAACATAACTACTAATTCATAAAAACATCCCCTAAATGGTTAGAAATATAGTTTAGTTATTAATTGAATATATAGTTTCATAGATACATACATGCTTCCTTGGTGACATATGCATTATAACAAAAAATTCCATTATATTTTTTACTACATCAACATTTTCATCAGGAAAAGGTTCTAAAATTCTCACGTTTTTATGGTTCTTATCCATCCATATTTAACAAATATTTCCATATATATACAATTCTTCTGATATTATTTTATCATGTCCATAAAAAATATCATTGATTTTCATACTAAATATTAGTTACATTAGGATTAATAACTTAATTTATTTTATTTAATGACTTCATAACTTATATTATAATTTTTTTAAACAACATATAATTGAAAATGAATATTAGGTCATCAATTAAATACAACCCATCTATTGTCAAAAAAATATTTAAGTCATCCCAAAGATTCATAAATCATATATTATTTATTTTTTCCAATTTAACATTATATATAAGACTATAACAAAAATGAATATAATATAATAATATATATGATTCTTCCTATTTAGTGTGTGGATTAAAAGCAGCAAACAACATAAATTGTTTCCACTGGATTATTGATTTCTTCAACACATTACACTTATTATACTAGGTATTCAATACCATATTCTCATAATCAATGGTGTAAAAAACTCAAAATTATAATATATTATTGTAAACATATATTAAATTTTCCCTCAAGTTCATATCTCATAGGAGAAAACATGCAATAGAAATTTGAAATCAGAATACACAATTATGACCTATAAAATGGGTAGATGCTTCAAATTCATCAGATCATGAACAATCGTCTCTTTGTCGAAATCAATTTTTGGATAACAATTTTAATATAGACATAGTTATATTAAACCATCGATAATAATACTTTCTTTTTAAATGATAATTTTTAAAAAATGAACACTCAATTTATTATAAAATATACAAATACCTTTTTACAAAGTATGAAAAAGATAATGATATGTTTGAAATAAATGTTCTCTTGTGCTTATTAAAATATATTTTTCACTAATCAATCCATTAATATTTCGTCTAATTATGTTTTAAAACAATACATAACGAATCTATCATCATGTATTATTGATTAAACATTATTTAATATCTATATAACCTTGGAAAACATTATATATCAATAAAATTATTTGGAAAATACAAATTTATAATTACTTCCACCTTTATGGGGATTACAGAAAACCAATTATCTGATATAACTTCAACCAATTTAGTCATCACATGTATCCAAATCTAGTATTTTGGTTAAATCACAAAAAATATTCTTTAAAAAGTTTTCTTTAATAAATTACAAATTCTAAAACATATATGAATTTTTCCCAAGGATTATCATGAAATCATTAAAAAATAAAACAATAAATTTTTTTAAGGTAAACATGAATGATAAAATTCATAGATGATATAAATCTATTAAGAAAATTTATACTCCCAAAATGATATTAACTATAACTAACAGTGATTGTATATTATTAAGAAATCTGTATGAGGAATTTTCACATTATTCACCCTAATAAATGATTCCATGATATTCTGTAGATCATAAATAACCATTAAGGTACTTCAATTTCAAAGAAGATCATCCTTTTAATGAATATATATATATATTTTATTTTTCATGTTACATAAATTTTTATAACCATTTCACAAGAATATTAAACCACAAACATTATAAATAATAAGATTTTATCTAACTAAAAACATGGTGTGGTGAATATATTTTCCTCCAAATCATCATGTTGTGTATTTATTTTTCATTATTTTATATGTATGATATTATATAAACTATATGATATTATCCTTGTTTCATGTAGTAGTTCAATATCAAAATATATAATAATATCAATTTATAAACAAGTATTTGTGAACACATAAAATAAAAAATCAACTTGATCTTGTATATGTGGTATGTCATATTATTCAATAAATATAAAAATTAATTGTGTCATATTATAGTTAAAAATACATTGGCTCAAAAAATAGGCCATTCTATAAATTTTTGGCTACTCAGTTCTATCATTGAAGATTTAAAAAACCATTATGAAAATTGATTAAAACTACCGAACCATAATATGTAATATAAATCATAACAATCACCGTATTTTCTCTTATAATAATTATATCATTTTTTCTAATATATAAGAACAAAAATAATTCAAATATATATACATCCATAATAATAATGCAATATAAAAAAAATCAAATCTTTATTTTACTATTCCTCTAAAATTTGTCTCAATCTATATAGAATAAGGTGTCAATTTCATAATAAAATTCAGTATATCAAATAACTACAGGGACTAGAATCAATGGGATAAAACTATTTCATGCTTCTAATATATAATTATATAAATTAAATATTTATGCGTAAATATATATATATATATATGGTCACAATTAATACTTATAATTATTTTGGAATAAGTTTCATTACGATCATATACACCAAGATCTTAAGTATCTACCCGTATCGTGGATAACCACCTTTCTTCACCCTTTATACAAACAATAAATTTTTTTCTTCCAAAGTGGGAATTACTGATCATTTTTTATTTTTAAAATATTTGACACTATAATTTATAATGAATATTTTGATTTTTATGTGATTAAATAATAAATTATAAAAAATATTATCAATAATAAAAACCAACATCAACTGTATAATGATACCATGTTTATAAAAACTAATATTCTACATTACATTAGATGCTACTTGTCTCTCTAGATTTATATTACTATATACAGACTACAATTAATTCTTATTCAATTTATGATTATTATTTAAATCATTGTTTTCTTAGTTGTGTAATAATGATACTAACAAACTAAACACATGTCATTTGAAATTATCCCATATAAATTATATTCCAATTTATTTAATTGGTGGGTATGTACAATAAGATAAATATTTATAATAATATAATTCCAATTTAAATATTAAATATTTTATTTTTATTGTAATAATTAATAAATTAAAATAAATCATTTTTAACTAGAATAGAAAAACATGGTATTTACTCTATCAATATCAATTTCCCTATATTGAATTCAATTGAGTCCTTATATTTCAATATATTCAATGTCTATGGATTAATGTTTAGTTTTGATAAACATTGAAATCCAAAAAAAAGATTTTTTTTCTTATATGTATTATTTTCTAACTATATCCTATTAATTTTGTGTAATAATTTATATTATGTAATCAATGAATTATTAAATTATGGTCTCAATACAATAGGGAAACTAGAGTATTTTTATGATTATTCTTGAAGTTATCAAATATGTTATGATGTTTCCTATAGTATGGGGTTGGGGTTAATTAGTGATAATATCTATCAAAATTAATTTATTGAAATTAATATAAATAATTTATTAAATTCAATATAATATCTCCATTTTAATCTTTCACTCCTCATAGATACAACTATTTTAATGAGATAAAATAAAATAGGGTTTACTAATGGATTTTTCCCAATGTAGTTTTATCAACCATAGGAGATCTATTTTATAATAATACGTAGATTTAATCACAAAAATTAGATTAACTATAACAGATATCTTTAAATATGTAAACCTTTCAAATATTCTATAGTATCATTATTGTTTCCTTATATTGTATCCTTTTTGTTTATAATAAGAACCCAAAACATAAATATTATTATAATCAACAAGATCAACGATTATATATTATCAAATTGTTATATTATTTAATATTTGTTAATTTTCAATTTCATAAATGTTTTCATTTATCTAAAATCATGAAAAATATATGATTCAATGGGATAAAAGTGATATCTGTTATCATTCTCCGGCATAAATCAATTATTGATATTATTATTAACACAAAAAATATTAAAAGATATTCCTCATAGAATTATATATCATATAATATAAGTTTTTTTTCTCCCCATAATCATCAATGTATTTTATATAAATTTATATCTTATCATTTAATATTTGTATACAAATCATTGACATAATTCAGCAGTTTCGATTACCATTAATGATTTTGAATTGATCATGCTTAAAATCTCATAAAAATATTAAATCTAAAACATTTCTTTAAAAAATATGTATTCATAAAATAAATAATTTTCATTTTTAGTATTAATCATTAATTAGTTTATAATATTCATCATACAAATATTATTTATTTTTTTTATAAAAAAATGTTAATATTAAACTTTTTTATAAAGAGGTTTAATATTAAAGATTAATTTCTATATTATATAATTAAAATTTGAAAAAATTAATTTCAATTTTGAATTAATGTTTTCACTATTATCTTATAATAATAATATTAAATGTTTTATAATTAATTTATATATCATTGAAGAATGAGAAATATTGATTTTTATACAAAACTATATTTTATGATTATGTACTAATAAATATATATCAATTTTTTTATTATGTTTAAAATATATGACATTAATTTTATTAATAATGATCATATTATCTTCTATGGAAGGAATGTATTTCATAAATTACGAATAAAAAAGATTTTATACGTAAAAAGTCATTTCTAAAAAAACATAATCACATTTTTGGATATAATTTACATTTATATTCTTTAAGTAATACAAATTGGAACTTAAAATTTTAATTAATTATTTTCAATAAATATTTATACTATATTAGTAGTTCACTATTATTTTTTGGTCATTTTATATAGTAACTGTGGTCAATCTTGACCCCTTTATAAGGGTAAATTAGGTAATTAATTTAAAACTAATAATATATTAACTAATAGATTAACATAAAACATTCCATTACTGTATTAGATTGTAGATGTTCAACCTTGTCAATCAATGATGGAAAAATATGAAAATATTGTTCCATTTGTATCTTTTTTTGACTTTTATAATATTTACATATTGATAATGTTGAAAAATAACACATTCTTAATTTTAATATTTATAATATCTTGTATGATTGATAAAACCCAAATGTCTAATTATAAGTTTTGAATATAAATAAAAATGATTTACATTATTTGAGTAATTTAGTTATTATTTTTTATGATATAATTACCTTCAATACTTATATAATATCGACACCATTTTTAATCAAATAATATAAAATACTTATAAGATGATAATAATATTAAAATTAATATTATATGGATGAATATTTGTGTTCCATGATTTATTATATAAATATAATTCGGTAGGATTCATTGATAGGATATAATTTAAGTTATATTATCATAATTTTATTTATTTCAGTTAAATGAATAGTTCCAAAAAAATAACAATAATGATATAATATAATCCGTAATATTTTATCAAATTATTTTTAATTCCTAAAATTAAATCTTTTTTCCATGTAAGTGGGATATATTTATTAAAAAATTCATATTTTACGATCAAATGTTTATTTTAAAATAAATATCATGATACATAAATTTTAAAAAACACTATTATCGTGGCAATCATACAATGTATTAACAAAGGTAAAAGGAATTATAAGGGTAAAGCATAAATTAAAAAATTCCATATATTACTGGATATGTAGAATTGATATCATCTATATAATCTCTTAAAATCATATAAATTTCAATTAAATTTTAATGATAAAATATATATATATATATATATATATAATATTTTATGACACTCCTTGAGTACCCCTCCACAAACTTGTAAAAAGGACTCCTCCTATCATGTTTTTCTCACACATGAAAATCATTTTTATTAATTGATAAGATTAAAAATATCATACATTCATCTAAATAATGAAGTAGTGGTATTCTTTAGTCATACCCATATTTAAAATTCTTTTGGTATAAACCATTAAAGATTTACAAAAGAAGAATAATATAGTAAATTTATGTGACATGTCTGACATGAGGTAATTGAAAATCAATCTATAGACATCATTTTTGATGTTCTCAATATCAATTTTATTAATATTCTTCTACTATGTCCTTATTTTTATAAATATTTAATTTCTATGTTCATTACTAAATTGTAACAAAAAATTTTAATCAATGGATACATTATTTAAAATAGAATAATAATGAAATAATTTAATATGATGTATTGATAAAAAATATGAATGATTTTTTTAACATATCCAAAATCAAGAGTTTATCCCATTTCATAACTATTATTTGATGTTTCCCATCCTTTACCATATATCCTTTTATATTTAATGAAAACCCAATTTTCCATTTGTTTTGATTATTTTAGTTTCCCACATTGGATTTTAAAACAAAATGGTATTTTGATAAATGAAAATTATTATTATATGGTGTTGAATTTTTTTTAGAGATTTGATGATTAAAATGTGAAACTAAAATTCTATTCATTAATTAATTACAACATATTTCTTATATATAATGAATAGTTTATCCAAAATTTATATTATCAAGTAGTTTATCCTAATATAGAATATGTATGTGATAATCCTGACACATCTCGTATAACGGGTGTGCCTGAAACCACATATAAGATTGGTGAACCCCATTATATCTCTCCAATATAATGGATAATTATTTTTTTCTTTAATGTACATATGTATAGAGGGAGTAAAATCTTTTTCTTTATCTAATGCATTTAATTGGGAACCGTTTATTTCTAACAAGGATGGTGAATATGATTACATTTATAAAATAAAATATTTATAATTTTATCATGTTATTGGATTCAATGATTTTATTATTTAAAATATGTGTATATTTTAACATGGATATGATTTATTTCATATTCCAAATGAAAATTATACTATAGGTTAAAATTTCACGGGTTTTCAGTTTATGATGTTCTGGTGGAATCCTTTATTTACATCCCATTATTGAGATATTCATCCAAACCCTACATTTTAAAAAACCACGTTCGTCAATGATGTGAAAAAACATTGAATAACTAATATTGAAAGTCAAGATGATTTTTTATTAAAGGAATACATTATTCATTTTAATATTTAAATATTTTGAGAAATATTTGTAATAAGTAGATGTTCCCACTTAATAATATATATATTTATTATGTAAGAGTTGAGTCGTAATTCCCTCTAAATATAAGTCATAATATTCCAAAAATTTATGAGACTAGATCAAGACATAAAAATTAATACTACATTTTTATTTAGGGGTGGTTCATTATATATTTCCCATTGATCTTATAGAATGATAGTTGTGATCAAGATACTATTATTATAATACTGTAGAATGATTATATTATTTGGTTAGGAAAAAAATATATTACATTTAAATAATAACATTTTCCATCATTTAATAATAATTTATTGAGAATGGGATTTCAATGACGAAATATCCAAGAAGATGTATTAAAATATTAAGAAGAAAATATCCTTCCAAATCATCATTACTAGATATTTTTAATTAGAAATATAGTATTTGTTATAATTATAGATTATTTTCTTTAGGAAATAGTTTTTCGATAGAACTATGTTTGAGTGGAACAAAATTTTCCATAGAGGAAGATGTTGATTGTTTATAATATCATGAAATCAAACCATCTAGATTTTAGTGGAACATTATTTCTAATGCTGGTCTAAGGATTGATAAATTTTCGACAAATGATATATAAGCATGGGGGATGTTTTGAAAACTAAAATGTAAATTATTTAATTTATTATTTTGATGGTTCATATGATAAATGGTGATATTTTATTTATAATACTAGTGGGAATGATGAAATTATTTCCCTATAATGGGACACAGTTAAGAATCATTTCATTGAGAAATATTTCCCAAGGCTCTTAAACTGAGGATGAAAAAGTTTCTCTAATAATATATGAATGGTTTAATTGATATGATGCTTATTTCAATATCATTTAATTGAAATTTGGTGAGGAATTGTTCTAAACTATATTCTATGATATCAAAAAATGGTGGAAATTGTCATTATTTAAAATAAATGTGTGTTAATGTCATTTTATAAATCTTTGGAAGTTGTTTGGGCTCCAGATGAAGTAGTTAAATGTACATTTCATGTATAGAATAATTATTCGAATTCATAATTTAAAATTAAATCAATTAATTCCATTATAAATATATATCATATTTTTATAAAATTTAGAATACCATATCATGAAAATAATATTGATTTTTTTTACAAGATTTGGATGAAATATTATGAAAATACGATATATAAGAATATTTTTATGTATATTAGTGGGATGTTCTTACATTAAAATCATATTGAACATGACATAATATATTTTTGTATTATTTTTGGTATGTTTTAGATTTTATTTTTTTCTTGTTTTAAAATATTTCATAATATAATATTGTTATATTAATTAATTTCATTATAATGATGAAAAGATAATATGATATTAAATCGATTAAAGATAACAATGAATGTTATCGAGAAAATGTTTTTTAAAATAATGATAATTTTAAAATCAGTGATTTTACCATAGTAAATAATCATTTTTATGCATTTACAAATTATTATTTTATGTTTTAGTCTTGACTGTTAGTTTTATTTCATTGTTGACTTTATTCATGATTCTTTAAAAATTTGAATGAACACTTATCAAATATCTCATGTGGATATTTTGATTTTGAAAAACCGGTATGAAAATTTTCTAGATAACTTTTTCATTGATATTATCACCTCAAAAGGGGTGATAATATTTTTTAAAATTAAAATAATTATTTTTAGTGATAATTTTCCTAGATTATATAATCCTAAATAACATCATTTTTTAAGAAGGTACTATTTAACTCATATAATTGATATGTTTGATTTACTCTAGGAAGATTTTTATTTTCTTATAATGTATTATTCGTTAGGATATCAATAGTCGAATATAATGGATGATGATATTCTAATTTATTATATTTGTACTAAAATATGAGAATTACGAGTTCTGAGCTCTTTAGTTTAGAATGTTTAATGCACAAATTATATTCATGGTTCACTAAAATTGTGTTTACCCAGAAATTTGGGATATGTTTTTTTGATATTATTATTAATGAAATATTTGTATATTCTAAATGTCATGATTTTCATGAAAGAACCCTAAGGATTGTCTTTAAAACCATAAAATAAAATAAATATACAAAAAAATTGTCTTAACAATTATTTTGGTAAGAAAGAATATATTTCCTCAAGCATATAGTTTTTAAATATGACATTACTATTTTTTGGAATAGATTGAGTTCTTTTTTAGAAAAGAAACACCACTTTATTAGAAAAAAGAAAAATTACACAATTCTGAATGTTGATATTTTACATTGATCCCACAGAAAAATGGGAATGATATCCCTCGACAAATGATAATCCTAGATATAATTAACAACATTAAAACCTTTATTAGCCATACCATCTGATAAAAAGTTTTCTTATCCATAAACAAGATTGAAAATATGCTCTTTTGAGAAGAGAAGATCCAAGCATCTCACAAAGTGATTGGGGTGCTTCCATGAGAGATGCAGCACACCTGTTCTAATATAATGAACCACAGTTGTGTAATCACATTCAAGCCATAACTTATTCCATCCTCGCTTCTCAATTTTCTCAACTTTTATAATAAAACCAAGAATTTCATCCTCAAGTGTAGAGGTATTATCACATGAACCATAAAGTCTTCCAAGGGCATAACCATGATGGTCTCCAAAAATCATCCAAAAACCTGCAGTTCCTAGATTACCTCTTAATGAACTATCAGAATTGATCAATATCTATCCATTAAATGGGTCCTGCCTTAAAACCTCAAGCATTCTAAGAAAGGAAAGAAAATTCCCCTTGACACACACCTGACTAACAACTAAAAAATAATGAATGGAGTTGTCACAAAACATACCTATTAGAGTGATAACATCACACAATGTATCAATAATCCTAGAAAATGTATCACCCACATTGAAAGGCCGAATATTATTAATGGATGTGTTTTTTGAAAACCAAATACAGTGATCTAGCTCCTCCACAGTAGCCTGAAAATGTAACTGATGTTGCGACAACAACATTAGGTATGTCCAACTCTTTATAAAGACACACATAGTGAATGATCGTGTCATATTCACTTAAAAATATCATATACTGCCTTCCACATTACTAAGGCTACTTTAAAGCTATGAAAGAGGTGATCAATGTCCTCCCGGTGCTGATCATATAAGGAACATCTCTTCCATATTGAAACACCACAGTTTTGAAGATACATATCAGTAGGGATTTTATTATTGGCCAATCTCCATGAAGATGTTCACCTAGAGGGCCTTAGAAATCCATTTTATAGGTTACACATCCATATGAAATCATAAGGACTTGTAGTATGACAATTTAAAAAATGTTTTGAGGGGGGAGTTCCTTTGACAACCGGCACTCATACCCAAAAATCCCACATGGAATAGAAGAAATATTTTTCAAAAAATGGAGGAAATGTGATTTTGAACATTTTTTATACATGAAATCTGGTCATAGATTGAAATATCAATGTATAGGATAGAATATACTTCCAAAACCAAATATACTAAGGGGATCCCATACCATTTGAATTTACAAAATTTTAAAGAGGACTCCTTAGAGACTAACCATAAGGATTCAACATTTATTTTAGAGAACATATTCTTGAAATTCGGCCACATTGAAGAATTAATGTAGTTGAAATTTCTATAATTGAGCCTATGCATGAATCTTTCTACAAGAAAATATATAGCTTCATATTTTACATTAAAAAACTACTAAATAAAATAAGACTACAAAAAATCATTGAAACAAATGAGGTTCTTGATCCCATGCCTCCCTTCTTCATGATGCTATAAAATAGATTTCAATGGAACAGTTCCTAGCCTCCTTTACATAATGCTACCACTCTATATGAAATTCCTGATATAGACATTAATGATGTTTATTAGAGTAGTAGTCCACTTTTCCACCATGAAAGAGTATAATTTTTTTGAAGAGATGATAGATTTCAAGAGGCATACCCTACCAACCATGGATAAGTAGTTACATTTATAGAATGAAACATTTCTTCTTATCAAGCTGACTATTCCAGAGAAATAAATTGCCTTTGGCCTTCCCCAAAACATGGGCACTCCCAAATAAGTGACGGGTAAATTATACTCCAAAATCCCCATCTCTCTTAGAATGTCATTTTTCCTAGATGAAAAATATTTCTTCCCAAGTAGACAAAAGACTTATTCAAACTAATATCTTGTGTAGAGACTCATTTTTCATGTATTTTTATATTACTACAATAAAATTGTTAAATATTTTTTTCACTTATCTATCACAATAAATATATTAAAAATAAATGGAGTCTAACTCATCTTGATGAAATAATGTTATGATTATTTGAAGGGTCTATAATGATGATTGGCGAATTTCATTATCTTTCCATTCCTTAAAGAAATAATTATTTTTCATCTGTAGTGGTTCGTCAATAAAGTGAAATTGTTTTTTATATATCTATATGATTAATTAATTTCATAATAATCATGAAAATAGAATCCAAAGATGTTAAATTAAACAAAGTATCTAGCATTATGTGTTATTGTATTTTCATAAATATAACAGTGGAATAATTTATATGGAATAAACTATAAAATATATAATTGTAAATTTTTTTGATTTATATATTATCTAAAAAATAGTTTAACATGTGGTATAGAAGATAACATTAAGTATATACTCATTATGACTACACAATTAATTACAATCCATGTATATGAAAAAAGGTACTTTATTTTTTTAGTCAGAAAAATAATATTATAGTTACCTGTTATGTTTCTAGCATGTCCCTTTAGATGATTATTTGATGATTTTTAGACACGAAATTGTGAATGGTGGAATAATCTATTTTCTTATGGTTTCATTAAAATTACATTTTATAAATAAGATTAAGAAAGCTAAAAAGAGGAATGTATTTTATAGGAAAATATATAATATGTTAATAAGGGTAAATATCAATAGATAAATGATGATGAGGATGTTCAATGTGAATTGGGAAAATATTATTTGCTATTTTTCATTCCCAATTGAGAATAATGATTTTGAGTGATGCTAATAATTCCCCATTTTACATTTATCATAGATGAACTATGATTTGTAGAGTACATTAGGTGTTTTACTGGATGGAGTGAATGAAATGTAGCATAGATGAAGTTACCATGAAATGTTATAATTTTAAACTAGTTAAGTATGATTTAAATCTACTAAAGGCCATTATTCATTCATTTCATGATGAAGATCAAAAATGAAAAAATATAGTCCTATATTTCATGATTGGATTACCAACTTCACCCTGATATAATGATTCAATTTGTGTAATTTTTGATCAACTAACTAGATATCTATATTTTTATCCAATTAAGTATTTAATGTATTTTAATAAACATTCTCAAATATGTTACAATGAGATAGTTAGGTTACATGGATCTCTTAAATACATTTAATCTAATGGTTACCCCTATAAAAATTCAAATTTTTTGAAAGAACATTTGATGTCATACCTTGATGAATTAAATTTTAGTATAGCTTTACAACCTCAATATGACTGGTAGACAAATATAATGACTCATACCATATATGATTGGTTGATTATTATTATGAAATTAGTATACATTCTAGTATAAAAATGGTAAATATTCTGTTATTAAATAGAAATTTTTTAGGCACAATTTTTTTGGAATGACATTAGAGAAATGATGGTCATGGGACTATTGTCGGAAGTGGAAGTTGCTGAGAAAGTAAATATGGTAGTGTAATATATGAGAGAATATTAGAGTTGGTAGAAATTATCTATGGATAAATATAAGAGAAGACCTTTTTTGAGATCCGTTATCATTTGTTTATTAGTTTATTTTATTTGGAATGTATTATAGGTTTTTTCTAAAAGGATAATCTAGGTAAAACCATATGAATTTACGAGAACAAAATTATAATTTATACTATATAAAATAGAAAACAATGAGATTTTGAAAGAATGTAAAACCATGAAACATCATGGATTATTTATATATTAAAATATAAAAGTACTTATATATCATGTGGTACACAAAACATCAATATGTTTTTGATCGATAATACATATGATAGAAAACACCAATCTGAAATGGCCCATGAAATATGTAGTCATTATTGACTTGTTGTTACACTGTTGGGTATGAATAACATTTAAAAATTTATGAAGTATATATATATATATCCCACACAATATAAATTATTGATAAATTTTTAGTAAATAATCAATCATTTTTTATAAAGTAATTCGTTCCCTTAAAAATATATTACCTTCAAAATTGTGTTTTACATCATCTCATGAAAAAAATATTCAAATTGATATTTTGATTTTTTATAAAATATATATTATAATTAGAAAAAAATCACTATATCATCATTTAATTCTTGATAAATTTTCATATTTTTTGGTAAATATTAATTTTTTAGTGAATTGTGTGAAAATACACATTTTTGGGGGAAATATAATTTATTTTATATAAATAATTTAATTTTAAAAGTCTTATTTTGATTTGAATATTATTTAATGTAAAATATATTTTACACAGTTATATTTAATCAACATAAATATATTTCAATCTTTTTTTATAAGGTATTTGAGTATATGATAATTTTTGTGTTGCTTAACATAATTTTTCTGAATACATTTTCAATGTTCCGAATACATCAACATTATAAATAATTAATCCTATACCTATTAAGGAATTTTGAAAATGAAATTTATAATTTATATATTAATAAATAATAAGTTTTATTCAAATAAAAATTATTAATTGCCATTATTTTCATATAAAATTATGTATTCGTTGAAAAATATTTTTCATGAAACCCCACTTCATTATCATGTATGTGGATTAAATTTAAAATAAAAATGTCCCATTAATATGAATATAATATTGTAAAATGGATTCTTTACTTCCTATAAAAAAATTATATTTTTTATTATTTACTTGAAAAAGATTCACCATAATTAATAGTAAAATCAATAAATAGTATGTACCATGGTTTGGGTGAAAAATGGTTAATAAGGGGTTAAACTAATTAGATATGTATCAAAATGATCAATATAAATTTCAAAAATCATTTTTATAAAAATATATCAGTTTTATATTTTAAAATAAAGGATAATTTTTTTATTTTAGAGTCTTTATTCATGTGAAAAACATAGTTATAACTTTTGTCTTAGGAAAGAGTTTATGAATACCACTCACCACACATATAAAAGGACTCCCACAATACCCTCCTATTAAAACATTCAAATACATTTGAATTAGAAAATGAATTTGAAAATAATGTTCTTACATCCATCACCAAATCCTAGATCCCTTTTATGATAGAAAATTCAACTTATGTATACTTTTAGTGTAAACCTGATGAGGTTGTCCAAATAAACATTATCTTTCTTGACCAAAATTTATTTTTTTATTTATTATTCCAATCACACAAAATAGTATTAATTTTAAATTTTATAATAAAAACAGTATCTATCATATAGTGGTATTTATTTATGTTAGGTTTATGATAAAAATCAGTCTCTTCTTCCACAAAATGGGATACAAATTCATCAATCCATTCTATAGTGGACTGCTAACATATAAATTGATGTCAATAATTTTATATCGTCACCTACCATGACACATAATAACGTTATAATAAAACTATATATATATATAATGTAATATATTTATACTTATTTAAATACTATATCATAAATAATTTTGAACCATTCATTCTGTGGGGGATAGGATCACTTTACACGCCCGTTTGGGGGATAAAAAATCTCATGATGGGATGTGATTAATTTTTCACAGACTCTATACATTAAAGGTAGAAAGGTTAAATTTTGAAAAATATGTAAAATATATAATATACATAAAAAAAACATATTTTTCATTTTTAAAAATAATAATTTTTTCTTATATTTAAAAATAATAACGTCATTCATGTGTACGTGTGGCCTATTGACACCATGAAGCAATGAGAAATTTTTTTCATAACCGCAAAAAATGATGATATATATAATGAAATAACTTATTTTTTATGATATCATTAAAAAAATTTAATGATTAAATATTAATTACAGTACTTATACAATGATAACTGGAAAACAGAGTAATTATTAATGTCTATATACTCCCAACCATCCCCACTATTTTATCATTTTTTATTGTTGATATCCATTTTTCCAAATGTTTTGTGAAATTTTCGTTATTTTAAAGATACGAAAATTATTTAGGAAAATTATTTTTTTATCTGTTAAAAAATTGACATATTTGACTATGGACAACACATCAAATTTCATTTGAAACAGTGAATTGAATTCCATACGAAATACTTAATATGGACATACCATATTATTTATTATAATTTTTCATTACATATATATTAAATAAATTATTTAAATATACATTATAAGAAATTACGTTTTTTCATAATAAATCATATAAATTACAGAGGATTGTTTAATAAAATTTAAATGACCCAAAAGAAATTTCCAAACACAAGGTTGGGTTTCCTCATACAAAAATTAATCCCATAACACATAATCTAAATCCAATACTATTTTTTGGGTGCTATATACACTGAATATTAAATTATTTTATGATTCATTTTTTTAATATTTTTTTAAATCATTATTTTTTTCTATCATTTAAGGGCCATTAATCTAGATATTACCAAAGTCGTAATGGATTATGACTAAATTAAATTTCATTTTGGAGTTTTTTATTATTATGAACATAATATATTTTATATCCTTCAATTAGTAACAAATAATGATTTATATCATCAATATAATTTTTTTCATGATATTTTATTTTTAATGTTATTTCATTATTTCATGGGGTTTTTGAATTAAATGATACTTGATGGAAAAAAGGCATCATCTAATTATGCTTATTATTTTTTGTACATTTTTTCCTGATTTTCATAGTGGAAATAATATGTTCATATTTCATTGAACCAAAAAATATAATGTAGGATATTAATATTAGTGTTTTATATATTCAATTTTTATTTTCTAAATCATTTATTAAGGAAACATTGAAGAATAAATTTTTGGTGGATTTAATCTTATACCTTCTTGTTGATTGGAAATGTTTCACCTTTATATATGATTTTCCAAAAATGTGTTAAAAAAATAATCTATTATCAACATAAATGATTTATAAAACTAATTTTCATTAACTTTTAACATATTAAAAAATAAAAGGAAATTCTATTGTTTTTGAAATGGGTCACTTTGTACTCATTTTAAAAAATATTTGAAACAATGTTTCTTTTTATGTTATATAAAAATAAAATAATTTCTCTATATCATTATAATTATATTCATTAAAAACCATTATATGTATTGATATTTTTAAAAAAATATTTTCAAGCTATTTTTATAATTTTTACTTTTTTAGAAGTTATTTCAAAAAGTAAAATGTAGTTTTTCACAACAATGATTTCAAATAACATTTAAAGGTATTTCCATTTATAAAACATAATAATATCAGATTTATCTTACACTCCACTAACAATATGTATTATTTATAGAATTTTGTTAATTTCTATAGATAAATTATGTGATTGACATAGATCTCATTTCATTTAAACAAGTTAATCATGAATGATAAATATTTTTATGGATATAGTTTCTATCCCATAAGTAAATCATTTTTCAAATTGAATGTTATGGATAGTATTTACCTTCCATGGATGAATCAGGTTTCAAAGATATTTTCATGGAAGCACATTTTATTCCATAGGTTTATAATGTCACAAAAAGAATTATATGTTCTTTTATGAGTTGTATAATGTAATTGTAGACCTATATACTTAAAAAAAATTTATTCAACATTGATATACAATGGGTGTGTCTAGAAAGCCCCCGGTGAGTTGGATATAGCTTATAACATGGGTTTTATTATATATTACCATATTATGATTAGTATAGATTATTATTTCCTTTTTATTATAATATAAATCATCTATATAGTTATTCTAGATTTTACGTGATATAAAATGATTATAGGAAATGATTTTCCATGATACAAACACATTTTGGTTTTACTACTAGGAGTTATAAATGTTTCAAATAGTCAATATTGATGTGACATTGATTGTATTTAATGAATAATATTTTCTCCAATTTTTTTTATAACTTAATTTGAAAAAATTTGATACCAGGAACTACGATATTGCAAGATTTCGAGTCCTAGTGTTCTTGGAATGATACGATGTAAATGGTATGTTTTTAGTAAAGTGCATGGGTGGGTTTTTATTAAAAAGATAACAACATATAAATGAATTCCCAGATATGAAATCTAAGGAACTATTCTATTTAGAAAAGAGAACATACCATATGCAAGGAAAAACATAGACCAGTGTGGGTTGACTATGAATGTTACAATTTAGAAATGATGATCATTAAAACATTTTTTGTTATAAGCAATAGAGTTTTTATTTTTAATGGAACCATTTCCAGATGTTCAGTGTTGTCACTATAACCCTAGAGTTCCCCTAAGTAATTGAAGGAAAATAACTCAATAATGATGTACAACAGATCAAGGATCAACATCACGCACCTCTTTTCTTTATCAATGACATATATATCCTTGATGTAGGTAATTTAATCAATTCCGGATTTTCCTCATTCTTAGATGGAACAAAAATTATTGAATAACAATGAACAAGTTTATCCACTATTTGATCATTATTTCTAGATTGCTAATTTATTTTAGGGATTATTGATGTATTTATATTTAATATTATTATTGTATTCATTTTTATTTCTAATATGAACGAATTTAGGCCGACAATGAAGAAAGACTGATTCTAGTTACTCATGGTGTTCCTGTTCTTTCTCTCTCCACCATTCATGGAATTCTTCCCCACGTGACCCTCATGGCCGTGGTGATATTTTAGAGAGGATAAAAATGTGGTTGGACCTCAAGATTAGTGGAAAGGTAAATAATATGGTAGATTAATGATGTACAAGTCCCATGTATCCTAGGAATTCCATTGGTTTGAGAAATGTAGTACTAGTGTAATGTCCTGGATCTAGGTGCTGCCCAAGGGTTCCCCGAACTGGGTTGGTCCCATAACCTCAAAAACATTTACCCAAATTCTATAGGATTCTAAATAGAATCAAGGGCTATGGTGTTAAATATGGGGAAACTATTCCCTCCTTGGAAGAGTATACCCATCAGAAAAACAGTTATAATAGCGGAAACAGTAATACTATACAACAGATGTTCAAAAATAGACTTATAGAAATAAAACAAATGAATTATATATATATATAAATGATTCATGTATATTGTGTTATATAAAGAACCCCACAAATTATGAAATACGGAAATACAATACAAAAAAGAAGTTTTGAAATGAAATTAAGCTCCAAACAGCATCAAAATCTTCAACATAGTCTCATGCTCTCCAGCTCCAACAACAATCAAGAACCACATGAAGATGGGAACTTACCAATATCAACCCATGAAAACATATACCCAGTAACTACATTATAACATCACAAGGGATTGAATACAATGAAATCCTAACATGTATCTAAGAAAAAAATGGGCATAAAAGATCAAAAAAGTGTAAAACATCCATGGGTGGGCCCGTAACATGGTATCTAACCTTTTTCATAAGAAAACTCCCATTATCAATAAATGAATCCTTAGTAGGTGTTAAATAGGGTTAAAATACAAATCAACCAATTTTCTAATAGTGGGTATATATAAAATTAAGCACATATAATCCCAATACAAACTACAAAAGGAACAGACCACCGATCTTGATATCACATGATTAATATACTTGAATGTCATCCCATGAATTACCCAAGCTGGGTGTAGATCTTCAAAAAAGTGAAAAAAACGTTCAACCATTATTAACACATAAGAGATGATGAATTCATTAAATATTTTCTAGGGGAAATGTGAATTCACTTGTGGGGTTCAAATGCACCCGACAATGTCTCAATCGGAGCTCAAATGGAGAATCAGGAAGGGTTTAAATTTCTTATTACATTTTGTCAATATCATGTATGAACCAAGGGAATAAAAAAGTGTTTCCAATGACGAGACATGACCCCACAATGATTTATGAAATATAAATAAAACTACGTGGCAGGTTCATTTACGGTACATGTTGTGTCCTACCCTTAATCGACCCCCACCTTAAGCGGACTTCCATATCACCTACACTGCCATATACCCAGTCGTTACATGAACAGTACATGACTATATGTGGAAACCAGTTATATGGAGTGTACTCATATGTACACAGAGATTACATGGAAAATCCTTATTTATTTAATTTTCCTAAAAAGCAACCCGAAAACAAGATCCATACCTGAAATGAAGGTATGGGTTCTTAAAAATTCCCCCCTTAAAGAAATTAAACCCTAAATTACCCATACATGGGTGGTAAAGAAGAAACATCAAACAAATCTGGCCAATATGATCATGTGTCGACCTCCAAATCCCATGTTTCAACATGTACTCACCTATATTGCCTTATCACCCATTCCAGAGGAATAGACCGTCCTTATATATCCTTCGTACGTTGATCAACAATTCGAATAGTATTCTCCTCGATGGATTCAACCACTTCCAACTAAACCTCGTCAGGTTAGAAAACATGAGATGACTTTTAAAAGTAATTTCATAGTTGAGAAACATGAAAGACATCATTTATATCCTGATACCTTTGAGGAAACTATAACCGATGGGCAACCAACCCAACTCTCTCTAAAACATCAAACTACTAGAGGTATCTCAATGAAAGAATACATGTCTCCTAATCCTCATGCGTCCCAACCTCAATGTGAAATGTAATAATGTCTCATCTCTGACCACAAACACTATAGGTCATATCCATCAATCAACATATGATTTTTGGAGAGACTGTGTAGTAGCTATCATCTATCTAATCAACTCCACCTACTCAATGGTCTCATGTACCAGACAAAGTCAAATCATAGTTAACTCTAATGCCACTAGCCAACATAGAGGTGATTGGCATGAACTTATGTACAAATCCCCAAAATGTTCCATATGAATCATCGCATGAAAACTATTTTTGTAGGAACACTCCAATAGGGGTATTTGTTTCCCCCCAAGTGCCTCTGAAATCTAGGATGCATGCACAAAAAATGCCTTCTGAAACCTAAAACATGTTCTCTAAATGACCTTAAATCATGGGATTGTAATATATACCCAGAAGTACCTTTTTTACTCAAATCCCTCTATAGTCCATTCCAAAGTTGAGAAGTAAACCAGGAATACCGATCTAATTTGATAGTGTGTAGAACCCCATGTAAACAAATAATCTCTCTAATGCATAACCTTTCATGTTCATTTATAATAATAGTTTTCTTCATTGAAAATAAATTTATAACCTTTGCAAGTTTGTCAACAACATCCCTAATTGCATCATTCCCTTGAGGTGACCATAGTAATCCTTTTAAAAATCTCATCATGATATCATTACATTCCCACTAAAGAATGGGTTACTAATATAAAAGTTATTAAAATAAATGATTCTTTTCTATAACCTGCTGACCTGTGGAACACCCCGAAACAAAAGCATCTACATCCCAATTCGTACCTGGACACCAATACTAACAATGTAAATATAGATACATCTTGGTGACATCAGGATGAACTGTCCATACCGAGGAATGAAAATCTCACAAAATCTCCTTACATATGTATACTTCCCCCATCATCGCCCATGAAAATGAAAAACATCATCCTCACATATGGTCCCTCTAGGAGTTGGTTTCTCTATTAAACCACTCTTCAACATGAATAGGCTTTCATAATATGAAATTTTCCACATTTTCACTTGATCTAGAATATTATAGGCAATATATATATAGATGAATTAAAATTTTACCCCTGTCTGTTGTCCACTCCAAATGCATCTCAGAGAACAGAGCCATAAGCTTCCACTCCCCGATGGCCTCTTGAACTACTTGTATCTGAGTTCTCCTACTCAATTCATTATCCACGACATTGCCTTTCACAGGCATGTAGGCAATCGCAATTTCAAAACACTGAAGGTACTCAACCCACCTTCATTATCACAAATTCAGAACATACCATGAAATGATATAATTGGCACTTTTGTTGTTAGTGTATACAACAAAATGCTCTCCCAAAATGTAATTTCCCCACCAATGAATAAGCATTCACAACTGTATCCAACTCGAGATCGTGTGTCAAGTAGTTTCTCTAATGTTTACTCATCTGTTGAGACCCATACACATTGACTACTTCCCCATTCATATGCACCACTCCCAAACCGATACCTGATGCATCGTAGTTAATGTTGTAAATATTCCCCAGTCCCTAAAAAATTAGTATCATTGCTGATGTCTATCTATTTTTCAGCTTCTAAAAAGTTGAATTGTAGTAATCTTCCCACATGTAATTCACACACTTCTTAGTCGGCACCAACTGTGGTGGTGCTAATACTTAAAATTCCTTTATAAAATGTATGTAGTAACCATCCATCCTTAGAAAAATCATACCTCAAATATTTTCTTTTCCTTCTCCCCTGTTACTACCACTATCACACTCTATGGGCCTACTGATACTCATGTCTCTCACATAACAGAACCTATGAAATGAATTTGGTCTATATCAAGTGTCATTTTGAGAGCATAAAATTTAACTAATACTCTCTAAATGTAGTAAATATGATCTAATGATGGGTTTTATGGTCATGTCAAATGTGAGAGTACACTAATATATCATTCATGAAAACTATCACAATGAATCCAAGTAAAGATTTAATGCTCAGTTCATTAGTCCCATAAAAATTGGTGCCGTGTTATTGAGATTAAACAGAATAACCAAATACCCATATAGATCATAGCTTCTCAGAAAGAATGTATGTGGTAAATCTGATGGTGTAACACACAACAGATGACAACCAGATCTCAATTAAATCTTCAAGAACACTTAGGCTCCATGAATTTAATAATTATTTCATAAATCCTCTGAAACAGATATAGGTTCTTGTCCGTCAACTGGTTCATCATTTGATAATGCACACATAATATAAGGGTGCATTTCACATTATTCTCAAAAAGGACTTGAGATACCCATGGAGACGTACTGGATCAGATGAAATCTTTCGCTTGATACTCCTATAACTACTTCATGTTCTTCTGTAACATTGGTGTATCCATCCAATGTAGAGTAATAGACACTACTACTGCTCCTGGAACAAACTCAAATGAGAAATATAACACACTCTCTCTCTGGTGGAATACCTGAAATTTCATCTAGAATGACATATCTAAAGAAATCCAACAATAGAGGAAAGTACATATGTAAAACCTATAGTCATATAGATATAAACTAGAAATCTAGGATATAATTTCTCACAACCCATGATGCTCGGGTCATACACCACTCACCATGACTACCCATTAACTATTTTATAGAAAATACATGTCCTCTGGTGATGTGAAACACACCCTACAACAATAGTGGTCAAAAAAGGTTTTAAAGGAGATGAAACTCTACATTGTAAGAATGAAATAAAATCATATCATCAATATCACAAGGTGGAACCATAAGAAATGGTAGCTACAATACTCAAGATGTAACATTTCCCCCTGACATACAATAGCCATCCTATTCCACAATAGATTGTCTCGCATCATAAGACAATCAAAAGTAATGATACAGTTCCCAAGGCTCTCCATAATAGAAACTAATATAAAATTATGGGAAGCCTATGTATCAAAAAGTGAAGAAGCTAAAACTGAGGAAACAATAATATTACCTATAACCGTATAAGGTTATGTGCACACCTCCGTACGCGATAATCAAGGATTGCAACATATAAGTACAAGAACAGAAAATTACAAGGAAAATATTAATGTTTCAAAATAGGGAAACACGGCGTGTAGAACCAAAACATGTTGTTTTCTCTTAAGAATTAACACGGATGTGTACCTCAGGAAACCTGGTCATGTAATACCTCATACACATGGCATGTTTCTCATGAGACACAATTTCAGATTTAATATTCCTTTCTTCCCAAAATCATTTTCACGACTAGATCTAAATGGTTCTCTCCTAGAGTAACACCACACAAGATTCCCATACTATACATAGTGTTTACAACATATGGTCCATTCACTCGTTTCATTAGCCACATGTCAAGATACATAATCTATTACAACAAGGAGTGTATAAGCTCGAAACCACTTGTACAACCAATGTTTCACCAACCCATGTTGTAAGTCACATAACCAGATACATGGTTTTTTACAGAAAAACATGTAATCACAGTATATAGTGAGTTATACCAAACATTTATCAACCTTGTTTCATTTCTCAAATAGTTAGTCACATTGTAAATATCTCCAAGGCATGTACATGAAATACATGGAATGTCCATAAGAAAAGTTGTTTCCCCCAAAATAGAAGAACACATGGCATGGGATCATAGACTCACATGACATGTTGTCTATGTTTCCGAATATTAAGCCTCCAAAAATTCATTGAAACCACCAAAATATTTAAATTATTTTCATGAAAGGAAATTTTCTGATTTGTGATACAACATACTATCTGCAAATCAAATTTTGGGAACCTTATTAATATCATACATTAAAAAAATTAAATTAATGATCAAACATGATCTACCAAATTCAGATCTTAGAGGGCCCATAACACCTAAAGGAAAAATATTTTCAATCCCTCCAAAATTAAACAATACATATACCAATACCATATCAAAATAGTTTGTATTCTCTCACGAAATTTATCACAAGAACGTTCATATCTAGAAAAAAATCAACCACAATATCATGAAATCCGAAATACATCTTAACTATATTGAAATGATTTCATTACATGTCATCTCTCACAAGAGATGATATTATGAATAATATTTCATACCCTCGTGTCATTAGGTTGCAACAGAAATAAAACCACAACTATAGGAATCATAATAGGAAAAAAACATGTTTATCACCCAACGGTGAAATCAAAACATCAATAATAATTGAAAAACAAAAAAATTTTAATATTTGATGTAACATACTCCAATGAACAACTAATTAACAAATACCTAATCCCTCTTATCAAAATATATAGGCTCTAAACAGTAGGGAAAATTATAAAACATCCTCCCTATGATACCACTTTGTATAATATCATATCAACATGCCGCCCAAAGGTGCCCCAAAACTATTTGCTCACAAAACCTCAAGAACATTTCCCCAAATTCCAAAGGCTTCCGACTAGAAGAAAAAAAAAGTTTGATAATTTGGAAACTATGACAACATTAGGTGAGTATATACAACAAAAAACAAAAAGTAACAATAGTTGAATAAGTAATAACATTCAACCGATGAAAATAGTGGATTCCTGATAGTATTAAAAAAACAAGAGTATATATATATATATGATTAATCCCACATACATCTAGAAAATAATCATACAAAATCACAATACTAGAAATAAAATATAGAATCAAATTTACCAAAATGAATGTAAACTCCAACCGCAAGGAAAGAATCATCTTAGGACCATGATCTCCAACTCCAACAACAATCATGTACCAAATGAAAAAGGGAACATTACATTATATATACCTGCAACCATAGAAGAAGTAACTCCATCCTAACATAAAAAGGCATCTAAAATAATGCAATCCAAACAAGCATATTATAACAAGCATCCATAAACAATCAAACAAGGGAAAAACACCCATGGGGTGTCCCATAATAAGGCATATAAACTTATACATAAGAAACAACACTTTATCAAACAATCAACCCATATATTTTAATAAATAGGGTTCAACACCAAATCAAGAAATCATATAAATGTTGGTTTGCAAAATTTTAACCATATATAATCCAAATACGAACAACAAATAGCACAAACCAGGTACATTGATATCACAGAAGTGATATAATTGAACATTAGCCTTTGAATCGGCATAGATTGGTGTAGAAATAAAAAATGGGTAAAACCAAAAAACATTGAATAACCCATTTTAGAGGATGGATTGAGTAGAAAGGTTCCAGATGATATAAGAACTCACTAGTGGGATTATAATTCACCAGAAAGTGTTTGAATTAGGAGTCAGATGGAAAATCGGGAGGGGTTAGAAGTTCTTTGGTCGTTCTGTCACTATCATGTATGGACCAAGAGGAGAATAATGTTTTTCCAAGGATGATACATGACCCCACTATGATTTTTCAAATAAAAATAATTCTACACTGCATGTTCACTAATGCTACACACTATGTAGTAGTCTTAACCAAACCCCACCTTAAGCGGTCTTCCAGGTCACCTACCCGATCATGTACACAGCCGATACATGTCCAATACATGATTGTACATATAAATAGAGTATACATATTTTATTCAAAAGTACATGACATGTACATAGAAAATCCACATTTCTTACTTTTTTGTAAAATAACCTAAAAGCATGATCCACCCCTGATACGACGGTCTGGATTCTTACATCTAGATATGAACTAGTAGCCTTTAGAAGTGGTCATCACCACCGGAGACCAGTTCCATTAATAGTGGTAGAATGATTTCCATGGGGGGAGGGGTGTGGGATTCCATGAAAGCATGGAACATGAACGGTTACTAGGGTCCAACGCAAGTAGCCTTGGTGGTGGAAAAAATGACCATCTATAAACCACATAAAATGAAACTTGTGACGACAAGTTGTGGGGCTTATAGAAGTAGTAGTCATGCTTTATGGATTATGGATAAGCTCTACATGGATAGGGTGACACATGAGATCCATGTGGTCAGGGTGGACCGTGTTGACATGGGGTCTAGACTAGGTTGGATTTCATTTGGTATAGTTAACCATCCAGAATCGTGGGCTGGGCCAGATAAGTTGGGCCTCTCTAGTGGCCTATCGTGCTAGATAAAGAGGTCCAACAATTTGAGTTAGTCCAGCAGGACAAGCCCTGTTGGATGAACCCAGTGATCCAAGATAGTATGAGTCAAGTTAATCTTGGTTGGTTTGGCCAAACTGGGTCGGTATTGATTGGTTCTTCCCCTAGGTTGGGTTAGGTCAGCATGCCCATATTGGGTTGTGTCCAATGGTAGTATTGGATATGCGTCGTACCTTATCACAAAAACCTCAATTTCATTCATACCATATTACCGTTTGATGATTATTTTATGGAGTTGGTACCCATGTGAGGATATGGTTATCTTGGGATACTCTATGAGAGTGATTGTGAAAGGTGTTTTCATCTTAATGGCTTTAGGAGTAGGTTCACCCGAATTTAGTGTGCTACGAGCAGAATCATGAGGGTTGCTATGACTATGTGATGATACTTACTATGTGACTTCATGGATACATGACCAATTCATTCTCTCTCCACCATAGAGAATCCATACAACAAAGACCCTTCATGCTCCACCATCTCTATGGGTTACATCAACGCTATGTGAGACATTGATGCGCTAACCCCATCGATGCTTCATGTGCCATAAACTCTTAGGGTACCATCTATTATCCATGCACCATCAACACATTATGTTCCATTGACACTCAATGCTTAATCGAAACTCCATGTGACATTAAAGTTGGTAGATTATTTGATTATAACTTACAATCATTCTCTTCGTGCTTTAGACATATACCTATTTGATAAAACTATCTATCATTTTAGAGATTATACATTACATGTTTACTTTGTGTTATACATGATCTGTTTTTGTTATTATTTTATTTTTTTATTTATTAGTCGTATTTTCGTTGTGTTTTCGAGTAGTCCTACTATGATTTTTTACTCACTCATGAATGTGATTTTCCCATACATTTATATCTTGTGCGGATGATTTGTGAGTTGATGGAGTCCAAGGTTGACTAATACTAGGTGGTGGTTATAGGGATAAGATGAACATGTTGTGATCTTATGAATTCAAGAAGATATCATAAACCTACCATTTAGGTAGGGTTTTCTGTAGATGAGTTTTCAGAACTTGTGAATTCACATGAAGAAAATTATTTTTGTGGGATTGTATTCTGGCCTTGTTTACATTCTACTTTTCCTACCATCATTTTGGTGGATGGTATCTTAGTGTATGCATTCATTTTTTAATTAGTGATTTTTTTTTGAGAATATTGGTGTTGGAGATGTGTGCATGTGTAAATGTATGTAAGAAAATTCGTCTATTTTTAAAATATTCCTACTCAGTGGTAGTCACCATACCCTGGCCTATCAATGGTGGGCTAGGGTTAGTCTCAACATGCACGAATCAGGAATGGGTTGGGAAAGTGTGGTATTAAGGGATGTTAGTTCTACAAATATAACCAATAGACTATGTGATTGATTTTGGTATATTTGGTTATGTGTTTGGAGTTTGGATTTTAGATCCTTTACTTAACTATTTATATAGAAGCAGACTTATCCATTCAAGAAGACTCTAAATTATTATTTTTTGACTCAATATATTAATACACTAGGGGTATGGAAAATAAATAGTATTAGAATGGTATTTGATTTTGAGTGTGTTCTCATTCCATCCTGAGTGCGATCACAAGTTATACACTATTAAATGTGGTACATCATGATCTATTTTAATATTTTTACAAAAAAACTGCTATATTTCATTCTAATGCATGATCATGTGGAAGATCCACCTTGATACGAGGCATTGGTATAAGTACCATTACTAAAGACACCACCACATGTTGAGAAATATACACTACCTTCACTGCTGATAGAGGATGCACATAGGGTGCATGGGTTTCATGAGTTCTATATGAAGTGACCTCCGAGGATTAGTGGTGATATTGACACCTAGGTAACTGAGGATTTTCTGGATGTAGATACACATGAATTCCTCATTGTAAAGACTCATTTCGATCAGATTGATGTTGTAGTTTCAAACCTTCTTTAGGGTTCAATGAGGCAATGGTTGTGCTTAGTGATCCAATCACATGATAAGACAAATACTGCTTGTTAATAAATTGATTGGAACATTATATAGGAGTTCTTTCTAGTGGTAGTACACTCATTTCACATACAGGAGATCTGAAATCTATTGTAAGGAAGACAGACAGTAGTACAGTACTTAGTGTGATTTACAGATCATTATCCCTACGCCAAGAATATGTTACAGGGCCTATTATTCATGGTTCAGACCATATAAAAGTGAATACACTAGGTGATCATGGAATAACTGATATCCCTTATCATCCCCACATAAGTATAGTTACTTTAATAAACCATGATATTAAAGAGATTTATGGAAGAGCATATGCCGTAGTGGGAGCTACAAAAAGGAACAAGGCATCTATGTCTTTAGTGGTTGGTATCTGATAGCTATCACTGGGACCCAATATGGTCAACCACATTACGGTATAACCATAAGATACATGGTTAGTGGTGTGGGGATCCCATAGAGTAGTATGTCAACTAATGGTAAATCGTTGTTACTTGTGGGGTGGACGAGGACATCTGGCGCGAGATTTCCCGAATCACAATGTAGATGATCAGCATATTGTCGAGGGGCTATGAAGGAATTGTAGGTAGAATTTGGATGGTGGTATATAGTGTGGTATACATGGAATAGGGTAAGGTTGACCAACATGTAGTGGGCTATGTTTCAATGGTCTACCTCCACCACCCCCATGTTGTCCACCACGGTCTCAGGGAGCTGGCGGGCATGGAAATGGTCCTCATCAAGTGATGGAGGATGCTGACCCTAGTCATCCAGATATTATTATATGTATGATATTTTTATTTACCACGATATATATATATATATTATAGACACATGTTTCATACATATTTTCAGGAGACAACCCATGTTCATCACATTGATCTTCCGGTGGAAGCATTGACTCAGTCCCTACCCGTAGAGACTCTAATGATAGGAGATTCAATGATCAAAAACTAGTGACGACAGTGTACCCATACAATAGGGTATAGAATTATGGTTTGGATCTTTTGGGGGTAGTTTCGATGCCTTATGTCCTCATTCTTGGTATGAACTGGTTTTTTTAGTTAATGCCTAAATTCACTATTTTAGTAGCAGAGTGTGGTGTGTCTATAGAGATGGGTTTAGGTTTTCCATTTTTGTTGAAACAAAATCACATGTAGTTTAGGAAGGACTTACTCATAGGAGGATTGAAATGATTACAATTCATTTTTCTAGTAGCACTCTTGTTTTTTTTATGATAAGAGTCCACAATTTCGTATAGTGGTGGTGGAGTATAAGGATATCAATTCTATAGATTTAAATGGATTAACACCCTACAGATAGGTAGAGATTTTTTGTGACCTATACCATGGGATGACATCAATATCTACACCTTCATTTCAGATGACTCCTTTGGTGCTTCCTAAGTTGATGGTATAATAAGAAGACTTGTATAAAAAGACCTTCATGGGACTCAGTGTTTCCCACTGGGATGAAACTTCTATTTATTATAAAAAAGAATATGGGATCTTTAGATTATGTCTGGGAACCCATTTCCTAAACTAAGTGACCATGAATAATCTGTATCCACTGCAATGGATTAATGAACTCTTTAATCAGCTGAAGGGAGGAAGGTGGTTCTAAAAGATATACATCAGATCTAACCATCACTAGCATCATGTACGTGATGAGGATGTACTGAAGACCGCATTTATATCTCGGTTAGATGAATATGAATACATAGTGATGTCAATTGGTGTGAATAATTATCTAAATGTTTTAATGGGACTCTTGAATATAATCTTCCAACTGTAATTATACCAGTTCATCGTGGTCTTCATTGATACCATCTGAGTGTACTTGTCATCTAAGGAGGATAACACAATACACTTGAGGATGGTAAAAGACACACTCAAGGAGAACCAACAATATGCAAGGATCTCGATGTTTCATTTTTCGATTTTGGATGTCCACATTTTAGGACATGTCATTTTAGAGGCTAGAGTTGTAGAGGATCTGATGAATACTGAATTAGTTCTTTCATAGAAGATACCCAAGGGTGTTACTGAGGTGAGGAGTTTCATTGATTTGGATGGGTACTATATGAGGTTTTACCTATCTTTTCTAGATTACAATCACCCTTAACGACCATAACATGGTATGGGATCTATTCATGTGGACAGAGAAGTTACAACAGTGCATTTAGCAATTGATGTAGATTTGGATGATTGCTTCTATCATGAAATTACCGGTGGATGATGTCAAGAATTATGTGTTATAAGATGCCATAGGGTCTAGGATTTGTTGTCTCCTAATGTAGGTTCATCCATTGATTCCCAATGGTTTATAAAAATTTAGAAAACATGACAAGAACTACCCAACCCATGATCGTGTGGTAGAATTTGTAGACATATCATTGATTATGAGATGAAATTATCTGATGGGTGAGAGGATTATTATCTACTCTACCAATAAGAATTTAATGTATATTTTTTCGAGTAAGGATATGAACATGAGGGAGAAGAAATGTCCAGAGATCCCATGAGACCATGACATTGATATTTTCTATACTAAGGGGATTGGGAATGTTGCAGCGAACTCTCTCATCAGGAGATCCACCTTTCACTTTCTGAGTGTGAAATTTGAGTTCCTGGTTGCATTACATATATCCCTTGAGTATGGATATAGTGAAACATTTCTCTAGTATATGGTTATCTCCCCTCCACTATTACATTGAGTCAAGGAGGAAAAATGTGTATATCTTTATTGTGAGACCCAACATGATCAATTTTGCATTGGGAATTCCACATATTAACATTCGAAAGGTGGGTAGCACATCATTCAATATTGATGATGTATAGTGGTAGCAGTGGCATTTCATGTGCTGTTCTTTAGTGAGTTCTATACATCCCCTTTAGGAATACATCAAGGATTTGAAAATATGTATCAGTACCTCCAACATTAGATCTGGTGGACGGAAATGAACAATGTGGTATAAGATTTGTTTATAGATACCTCACATTCCAATATGTGTTGGATGAGAATAAGGTTTCAGTGGGATATACCAAACAACCAGAGGTGAATGAGTCGATGTGGGATGGGATATCGAGGGACATCATGACTGGTTTACTCTAAATATCTTGGGTAGATGATATCAACATAGTGAATGCCAAAAAACTCACGAAGTCAACCCACTTCCTTCTGATCAGTGAGTAGAGTCCAATAGAGTACATGGGACACCTCTATGTACTATAGATAGTAATAAATCCATATGTTCCAATGAAAATAGTTTCAGACTATGATGCTCGTTTCACATCACGATTTTGGAAGGTATTGCAGGAGAGGTTTTTGGTCTCTGTTTCACATAAGCATAGTGGATCATCCTTGATAGATGTCCAGATGTAGAGGACCATCTATGTTATTGAGAAAATGCAAAGTGCATTTATCAAAGACTTTGGATGCAGTTTGGAGGATCACCTACCCCTGGTGGAGGTTGCATACAATAACAAATTTCACTCCACCATGTGTATGGAACCATTAGAGGCCTTGCAAAAAATACCATTCAGGTCACCGGTATGCTGGATGAACCTAGGGGAGATAGCAATTAGGGGTCCATAATAATTGCAGGATACCACCAAGAAGGTGTTTGATCATCTAGGTGATGATGGGGGAAGCACATAGCTGGAAGAAGTCATAGGATGATAGGATATGGTGGACTCTGGATTTGAAGGAGAGAACCCATGTGTTCCATTTTTTCTAACCTAGACAATGATTATAGAGATTTTTCTGGGGCGGAATGTGGTCTTTCAGATGCATCGAAACTTTTCATATTATATATAGAGTTGGTGTGGTGGGTTACCACCTAGCCCTAACCCCGTAGTTTTACCTGTTGGAGGATGTCTTTTGAGGGACGTAGTTGAGGTGGTACGTGCATGATCCATCACAAGACATTAACTTGGGTAAGTAAACCATTGATGAAGAGGAGAAATTTTTTATGTACTTAGTGAATATTGAGGTTCAAAATGACTGGATCCTTCATGGGCGACTGATTCCTCCGGTAAAAATTCGGTGGAAGCCTGAAAATATCCATGAAGCATAATCAGAGTTATAGGTTCATATTTGTGCTCATTACCCACATCGTTTTGGTGGGAGGCCATTGATTTTTGGATTTTGGGGATTTAATACAATATGGTGGGGATAATGTAATGAATAATATTTTCTAATAATTTATTTTTATATTTTTATTTGAAAAATTATGAGACCAAGTGTTGTGATGGTTTGAGATTCTGAGGCCTAGTGTGCCATGAATGATACAATGAGAAATATCAATTTTTCAATAAATATCTTGAGAAATATTATTTAATTGAATAAAAAATTATGAAAGGCTTCCCAAATCAGAAATTTGAGGCCACTGATGTTTTCATATTACTGAATTTACCTTAGGAAGTGTATAACATCGACTGGTGTGGGTGGACTTTTAAAGATAGAATATTTACATAACCATCATTAAAATATTTTAATTAAAAAATATAAGATGCAGTAAAGTTTATTATTTATATTGAAATCATTGTCATGAATTCATGATTACCTACCCAACCACGGAATTCCTATGAGGCATGGTATGAAGGACTCTCGATGAAGAAATCTGGGTGATCGAGGATCGACGTCGACATAAACCTCTATTCATCGTCAACAACTAAATCAACCTCATGGTATGGAATTTAATAGCTTTGTTATATATTCGCCATTCAAAGATTCAATGAAAAACATAGACTAACCAACATACATGTTGATATGTGGTTCAATAATTATTGTAGGATGGTTAATTGATTGGAGGAATTATGGGGGGATGTTTGTTAATTTTTATCATTGTATTCGGTCTTCATTATAACAAGAATGAATCCAAGCTATCATAAAAAATGGTTGAGGATCGTTCCTCCATGCATTATTGTGATTTCACCACACCATATTATTCATGTTCATCAACGTTAGAGCATCATGGTAATAGATGGAGATTCTATATGGTTATGAACTTGATCTGAAACACGAATGGATGAAAAAGAAAAATAAAATAACATATCAATGAAGTACACAACATAAGGATCCCAAGTGTGCCTTTAGTTTGAAAAATGGATTTCCAAAGACAAGCTAGTTTCTCAAGGAAGAGGAAAGAAACATTTATACACCAAGGAATAGTGAGTAATTTTTGGAATCTCATGGTAGAGGAGGTTGTAATGAAGATGATATGGACATTGCTCAAAGCCGCTTAGGAGTTAACCTACAACAGAAAGCCATGGGGAATGCGAAGGAGGTGGTCTGACCATGTGTAATTCATATCAACTCCAAATTGAAAGAAAGAAAAGGGGGATCTGTGCAGTCAGGGCATACCATGGTATCCAGGGGACACTGCTATGGTGGGCCACGCCCAACAGAGTGAACCATCACCTAATGAGGGCTAGACCTCATCAATCAGGAAACTCCAGCGGCCAGCGGGTTGGACATTGTATCCCAACTAGGCTAGCCTAGCTAGCCTAGCAGGCAAAGCACAATGTGCTGATTTGATGTTGGTCGAGCCAGATGTAACACCCAAGATTTTTATAAGAAATATTTTGTTTTTATTTTAAATACAACATCAAAGGAATCTTTCACTAAACACAACACTAGATTTTCATTCCATACATGCAATCACGACCTTCCTTGATAGCTTGCCTTGTACGCAATACCGAGTTTCACTAAACAACGATATGCTACAAAAATATTATCAAAAGTAGCCGTTATGAATAATAATACCCACAGTTTAAAATTTTATAAATTTTATCATTCAAAATGGTCTTCATTTTTAGATTCGGAATATCGAAATTAGCATCGGGTAAATTTTTTGTATTTTTCTAAAAACATTCTATTTTTGATGAACAGTGAAACCACTGGGTTACAATTTAAAAACAGATTTTTTTAAATAATTTTTTATTTTATTTAAATTTATTTTAGGTCAAAATTGATACATAATACCTATTTATGTTGAATGTAATTCATTGGATTCATATTATAATAAAATTAGATATATAATAATTTTACAGAACTTTTCACTGTCTTTTACCCACCTCCTAGGAGAGTTTGAAAATTTACATAAAACATAATATTACCTCTTCTGTGAGTGGAATTGCAAAACTCCGAGAGGAACAGTTAATATCAAGGAGTAAAATGTGGTCTAATAAGATAAAAATAATTTTTGGTGAATAGTAAATTTTTACTTTTATTTACCACGGTTAAAACTAAATAGGGTAATTAAGGGTAAAAATGGTAATATTATTACACTAACACAAGTCCTAATTCTATTAGATAATATTAATTCTACCAAAAACAACCTTAAGAATAAAATATGACCATTTAGGTCCACTTGGATTAGATTAGGTCATTTAATATTTTTTTTAATGAAGTGTCAAAATACTTAAAATCAATGATTAATAACTAAAACATTTTTAATATAGGGTCATAAAAAAGATTAATTTTACTATAAATAATAATTAGAAAAAAAAACTATTTCCTACATAATTATATATTATTTATAATTTTTAGACTTTATATACTTTATTTTATATATGACACAATGATGATTCATTAATTACCTTATTACAGAAATATTAACATAATTTATATAATAAATACGTAAATAAATGTAATTTGAGACTTTTCATGAATTAAACTAATTTTATTGGTTAATATGACATATTATTATTGAATAAATTTACTTTTTAGAACTAATAATGATTATATTATTTTCACAAAAATCAATTACCGAATAGTGTCAAAATTGACATAAAATGTTTTTTTAAATAAAATATTATATTATTAATTGTTAATTTATTCTTAAAAATCAAAGGTTTGTAAAAATGACTTATATAAGGTCAAATATATTAATAATGAACCACTTGGGGTTCGTTTGTCTTGTTATAGTATGTTTATTAACCATATAGTGTAAGAAAACAAGAAGACACGGTAAAAGTTAAATTAATTAACTTTGAGTTAAATCTAAATGATATGGTTAAAATAGTAACTTAAACTTGTCTAAAATATTTTTGTTGAGAGGATATAGGCCCATTAAAACCTTATATTTGAAATAAATCAATTTTTAGCTATTAATAACAGAATATGACTTTATTATAAAATAATATTTTAAGTTTTTCCTAAGGTGCCACTCTCCTCCTTTATAAAAGGGCACCTCCTCCCTCTCCTCCTCACACGACTTTGAGCCTTCAATCATGGTGAAACCCTGAAAATTTCTCCTCTACAATTCCATAGAAACATCCTAGAGGTCCTGGTATTCTTCAAAGACCATCTTTAGTGCCCTAAGATGAGGTTAAGAAGAGGCCTATCAAAGAAGAGGTAATGTACGTTACTGATATTTTCAACATTATTTCTTCTTATACTTCTTCTTATTTATTTGTTTCATTATGAAGTAATAAAATCAGCATCACTCATATTATTATATTTTATTATAAATATGAAACAACCCTATTTCACATTTATCCATCCTATGGAAAACGAAATCACCACGCGTGCGTACATACGAAACACCTTCTCCACGCCGTGGTATAATCTATTTTCTCCAACCACCTTACTTGGATGGGTATAATGGTGTAATGAATAACTATATATGATTATTTTAAAATGATATTGTTTCTGAAATAGTATACATACACTTAAATACAACTCCACGATCATGGGAACGATATCATCCCTCGTGCTTACGTACGGCCTACCGTCTCCACAATCTGATGTGACTCGTTCTACATGATCTTCAATGCATACTGATTATAAAAATGAATTTAATCAATGTATATGATATATATAACAATACTTAAAATATATAATTATGGTATATATAACCTAAAAATAAGAACAAGAATTTATTCGACAAAACACACATAAGAACAAAAAGCAATAAACATCCGAATAATAAGTAGAAATAAAATATTACTAATAAAAAGGTAAGAATATGACCATATATGATATCATAATAATGAGTACAATTATGGAATAAGTCAATAACATTATTTAAATCATTATATAGGTGGTTCAGACACGTACGAAACAAATCGGACCTAAGGTAAGGGAAAATCTCGCAATCTCATTTTTATCCGGGATTGTTTTTACTTTAGAATTTACTAGGTAATAATTATCATACACATCCATATTTCCTCAATAAGTAATATTATTTCTACCCTCCTACATTTGATTAAATAAAATTTTACCCTTTGGTGAGTTTTTAGTAAAAGATATGAAAGGAATCTTTTGTCGTTTTTAGTACGAGATACTTTTTTTACTTTTCCGGCCAAAGTAAGAGAAGAATGTTTTTATTTAACTTATACGGATTGAATGGATTTTTAGAAAATTATTTAAATGATGATTTCATTAAAAGTTTTAATGTTTATTTTTAATCAACTTCTTTTAGTTTAAAATTTAATGACATGTTAAGAAAGTAAAAAAAATTCAAGTAGAAAGGATATTTTCTTCAATAATGAAGTTCAAGTGTTTTACCAAAATTATTTTCCATATAAGATAATATAAGGATCTGTTTCTATCCCTATTTTTACATTGATTTTATTACTTTATGATGGATTTATTTTTATGATGTCCTTTTATATTATATGGATTATGTTAAGATGGCGTGATGGTTAAAAATCCCATATTTATTACATGGGTTATGCTATGATGACTGATTTATGATCATGTGGAACACATAAGAATGGTATCATTATGAGATGTGTGGGACCTATATATCCCACCAATTCATTGGGTAAAGATTTATATCTCATTAGATAAACATGGCTGGAATAATAGGTTAATCCGGTTTAGTAATACAGGACTGAAACGAGGAGTGAACTTGATTCAGAAATGAACTTTGTTCGCTAGGATAGTCTTGAAAATGAGTCCTGACTACTAAGAAATGTATCTCTATGATTATGTGTGTATGAAAAAAAATTTCATGTTTTGTGTTATGATTATTGGGATTACATTTCACTACTATTATTTATCCCATGTTATGAAATTGTGATCTCTTTTGCAGGTTAAGATTTACAAAATGTTATGTTCTTATGAATATGATGTGATTGATATTTCTTTTTTTTACCCTTACTGAGCATTTGAGCTCACCCTTTTGTATTTTTTCTTTTACCTAGGTCAGGAATAAGGGTATTAAGTAGGATATTCCATAAAGGTACTCTAGATATGATAAAACAAAAGGGAGACAGTGTAGATGATTTATGAACCAGTTGTTTATGTTTCTTAGTTTCTAAAAACACTATACCTATATGGTTCTTTTAATGTTTTTGTTATATGTTGTAATAAGTGTGCTGCATTTCTGAAGTAATAACAATGTATGTAAAGTATGTGTTGCTGTAGATTGTATCAGAGGAAAGGTATATTCAACCTTTGGAAACTAGGATGTGAAAGCCTTAGTAAGAACCCTATGGATAAGTCTAAGCATAGAACACAATCTTAGTGTTTTATAAATGTCCATGAATAACTTATGATAAGACCTTAAGTGTGAAATTTTATTCATGATTATGCGGTTTTAATATTATGATTATTGTTTCTCACACTATGATTATTGGTTTTAGTCAATGGATGGAACCTGAAGGAACCGTGTTAATGATGAATGCGACGGGCAATGCAATGATTTCCCCCCATGAGAAACCAAACGTTATGGGAGAAGGAATGAAAAATCTTCTAGCCATGATCACACAACATTCTCAAGCTATGAATCATGCAGGACATCCAAACGAGCAATGGAAGGAGCAACATTCTGTTGAATCCTTCATGAGGTAGCGTCCACCCTCATTCATTGGGTCTATTGATCCATTAGTGGATGAACAATGGATCAACATCACTGTAAAGATATTTTCAGTACTTCAATGTTATGAAAATGATAATGTCATCTTAGCAGTATATCGTTTGGAAGGTGAAGCAGATCAATGGTGGAATATTATCAAGAATACAAGGTAATGTGATGAAATTGAGTCCATGGAATGGGATGAGTTCAAGAACATATTTTTCAATAAGTACTTCACTTGTATTCTTCGAACAATGATGGAGAAGGAGTTTCTTGAACTGAAGCAAAAGGATGATGAATCTGTAGGTACCTACAACGAAAATCTTACAAGACTTTCAAGGTACGCTTCTGGGATTATTATCCCACCTGAGAGTAATATCGATCAATTATTTAGTGGCTTAAAACCATGTCTTCTAAGGGAATTAGCCATAATATACTTCAATAGCTACGAGGACATCATTCGATGTTCTATCAAGGTTGAGATGGAGATTAGAGTAACCCATCATTCATATGCGTTTGATAAGAAGAGGAAAATGGAATTCAAAGGGAAATCTAAAGACCACACTGAAAGGAAGATGAGTTTCCCCTTATGCTCAAAGTGTGGAAATAAACATGGAGGGAGTTGTCTTAAAAAGTCATGTAAATGTTTCAAATGTGGAAATTATGTTCATCATGCATTTGAATTCCACAATAATGGGAAAGAATATGTCTAGTGAGGCGAACAAAGAACAAGCTACATAGAGTTCACCTCCAACACTTCAATGTTACAAGTGCAAGGAAATGGGTCATTATGCCAATCAATGCCCAAATACAAGGGTTGTTGATGATGAACGACGTCAACAAACTATTAAGGCTAAAGGAAAAGGAATGTCACATGAAATTTCTATCAGTGATGTGGAGTATGATAACTAAGTGGTGAACGGTACACTTACCATCAAATCTAAAGTAGAAAATGTTTTATTTGATTCTGGATCCACCCACTCTTTTATTTTTGAAGAATTTTCTAATGGTATCACCGTAATACCTCAACAATTATCTGTTGGGTTAGCTTTGACATCCCCAAATTGCAAAACATTCATATCAAAAGTTTATAATTCTTCTTCAATTAATGATTCTGGAAAAGTCCTTCCTACAAATCTTATGATCCTTCCTATAATGGAATTTTATGTGATTCTTGGCATGGATTTTCTTTCCTTATATGGATCTCTTATCTATTTCCAATGAAGGGAAGTCAAATTTCATATTCCAGATCAATCGATGATCGTCTATTGAAGAATGGATGAACATAACCATTCGGTGGAAATTTATTCCATCTTATGGGTCTTGATTCCAAAAAATGAAGGTTATTTATCTCAAATGGTTGGTGAGAAACTCACGGTTAAAAATATTCCCATTGTATGGGAGATTGATGATGTCTTTCTGGAAGAATTTATTGGTCTTCCACCAAATATTGAAGTTGAGTTTTCAATTGAACTCATACCGGGTGATATGCCTATTTCAAAGACACCTTATAGAATGGCCCCAATTGAGTTGCAGGAATTGAATAATCAAATCCAAGATAATCTAAATAAGGGATTCATATACCCTAGTGCGTCACCTTTGGGATCAGTTGTTCTATTTGTTATGAAGAAATATGGATCAATGAGACTCTGTATTGATTATCATGAACTTAACAAGATCACTATCAAGAACAAATATCATCTCCCCTGCATTGATGACTTATTTGACCAACTACGTAGAGCTCAATACTTTTCCAAGATTGAACTTTGTTCATGGTATCATTGATTAAGGGTCAAAATGGAGGATATACCAAAGACGACTTTCCATAAAAGGTATGGACACTATGAATTTATAGTGATGACATTTGGTCTTACTAATTCCCCTTGATCAGTTTTTGGTAGTCTTTATATAAGATATTCTTATCTATTAAAAGAGAAAATAATAACATTAAGATCACTTGAGAATTGTATTGAAGACCCTGAGAAAGGAAAATATTTATGCCAAATTTACCAAGTGTGAATTTTGGCTTCGAAAAGTTTCATTTTTGGGTCACATAATCTCAGAAGTGGGGAAATCCATGGATCCAGAAAAAAAGGTTATTTAAATATGGTTGATACAAAAAACAGTAACTGTGATCCGAAGATTTCATGGTTTGGCTGGATATTTTCGACGTTTTGTGAAATATTTTTCACGATTATCTAATACATTCACTAGGTTGAATCAAAAATGAGTTATGTTAATTTGGATAGAGGAGTGTGAATAGAATTTCAACGAGTTGAAATGAACGTTATCAAGTGCACCTGTGCTCCCACTACCTTGTAGTGCAGAATGGTTTGTGATCTATAGTGATGCATCCAAGAAGGGATTGGGGTCTGTTCTCATGAAAAACGATATGGTGATACCTTATGCCTCACGACAGTTGAAAATCCATGAGAAAAATTACCCAACTCATGATTTGGAGTTAGCTACAGTAATCATTGAATTAAAAATATAGAGGCATTATTTTTATGGTGAAAGGTGTGATATTTATATTGATCATAAAAGTTTAAAGTATATTTTCACACAAAAGGAGACGAATATGTGCCAAAGAAGATGGTTGGATCTGATTAAGGATTGCGACTTCTCAATTCATTATCACCCTGGGAAAGCAAACAAGGTGGCAGATGCATTAAGTTGGCAAGACCATGCTAGCTTATCCATGATGAGGATAAAAAACATCAAATATTTCTGGATTTACAAAGGATGGATCTTGGAATTATAATGGAATGGGAAAAATCTTATATTTCTAAATTAATGTTCAACTATATATACATGTGATGATTAAAGAGTCACATAAAGAAGCTGTAGAGTTACAAAAGAAGGTGAGAAATGTTCCTGAATTTCACTTTCATTTTTATTGAATAATAAAGTTCAGGAATTGGGTTTGTGTTCCTCCCATCCGAAAATTAAAGAAGGTGCTACTAGATGACGTTCATAGTTCTTCATAATCTATTCATTCGGGAAGCACGAGGATGTATAAGGGCCTGAAAGAGTACTTCTGGTGGGATGAAATGAAAAGAGATGTTGCTGAATATATCTCTTGATGCTTGGTTTTTCAGCAAGTAAATGCTGAGAGATATATGTCTAAGGGGATGTCACAATTGTTTCCCATAACCGAATGGAAATGTGAAAACATCACTATGGACATTGTCACCGGACTTCCTAAAACATCCAAAGGCAACAATGATATATGGGTCATAGTTGATCGTCTTACAAATTCCGCACACATTATTGCTATTATAGAGGATATCTCTCTATATCAGCTTTCCAGGATATATGTGAAGGAAGTGTTAAGATTTCATGGAGTACCACTTTACATTATATCTGATCGGGATCTGAGGATTACCTCAATGTTTTGGAGAATATTTCAGCATACTCTGGATTCAGAGTTGAGTTTCAGCACTGCTTATCATCCTCAAATAGATGGTCAGTCTGAGAGGAAAATTCAAACTCTAGAAGATATGTTATGATCTTACTCTATGGATTTTAAAGGAGGTTTGGATCAACACGTACATTTGGTGGAATTTTCTTATAATAATATATTTCACTCTAGTATTCAGATGACTCCTTATGAATCTCTCTAGGGAAAAAATGCCTAACTCCAACTTTCTAGGATGAAGTTGGGGGAAAAACCTATTAGGAGTTGATCTTGTTGATGAGATGGAATAAAATGTCTGATCTACTCAACAACACATAAGAGCATCTCATAGTTGACAAAAAAGACATGTCGATAACAGAAGAAAATACCAAGAGTTTGATGTGGGTGATAAAGTGTTCATATGAATATCTCCTTGGAAGAGAGTAATGAGATTTGGAAAGAAGGGAAAGATGACCCCTAGGTGTATCGGTCCTTTTGAAATACTGAATCGTGTTGGGAAGGTAGCTTACCGATTGGCTCTTCCACTGAATCTCTCTCAAGTTCATGATGTGTTCCATGTATCTCTCCTGAGAAAGTACATACCCGATCCTTTATATGTACTCATCTCAGAAGTTGTACCGCTGGAGCAAGATCGTTCAAATGAAGAATAGCCGATAGTGATTATGGATCATAGCGATAAAGTCCTACAAAACAAGAACACTCTCTTGGTGAATGTTTTATGTAGGAACCACAAATTAGATGATGCTACATGGGAGCTTGAGGATATTATGAGGGAGAGGTATCCTCATTAGTTTTTTACAAAGTAAAACATTTCGCGGGTGAAAATTATTTTAAGGGGAGTAGAATGTAACACCCGATATTTTTATGAGATATATTTTGTTTTTATGTTATATACATAATCAAGGAAATCTTTCACTACACACACACCTATCTCGGCTTGCTTTACACGCAATCATGACTTTCCTCGATTTCTTGCGTTGTACGAAATACCGAGTTTCACTAAACAACGATATGCTATTAAAATATTATTAAAACTATGAGTTTTGAATAGTAATACCCACTTTTTGAAATTGTATAAATTTTATCATTCAAAATGGACATCATTTTTGGATTCGGAATATCGAAATTATCCTAGGGTTAATTTTTGGTATTTTTCTGAAAACTTTTAATTTTTGATGAATAGTGAAAACACGAAGTTACTATTTAAAAACCAAATTTTTATTTAATTAATTATTTATTTTATTTCATTTATATTAGATCAAAATTGATACATAATACCTATATAAGTTCAAAGTAATTAATTGGATCCATTTTACAATAATATTAGATATATAAAATTTTTATTGAACTTTTCACCGTCTTTACCCACCTCCTTGGAGAGATTGAAAATTTACATAAAACCTAATTTTACCAATTCTGCGACTAGAATTTAGAAAATATGAGGGAATCAATTAATATCAATGAGTAATATGCAGTTCAATAAGACAAAAATAATTTTTTGTGAATAGTAACTCTTTACTTTTATTTACCACGATTAAAAGTAAATATGCTAATTAATAGTAAAAATGGTATTATTATTACCCTAACACATGTCTTAAGTCTATTGGATAAGTCTAATTCGGCCAAAAACCCCATTAGGAAAAATTTATGACCATTTAGGTCCACTTCTATTAGATTTGGACATTTATTATTATTTTATTTAAATAAGAGTTAAAATAGTTAAAATCAAAGTTTAATAACTAATACATTTTTAATATAGGGTTATAAATATGATAACTTCGACTATAAATATTAATTATAAAGTTAAAAAATATTTCCAACGTAATGTTATTTAATTTTTAATTTTTAAGCGTTAAATAATTTAATTTATTTATGACACAATAATGATGCAGCAATTACCCTCTTTAAGGAAATATTAACAAAATTGAAAATATAAATACCAAAATAAATGTAATTTGAGAATTTTTATGAATTAAAATAATCTTATCGGTTAATATGACATATTATTATTGATTTAAATAACATTGTTTTAACTAATCATGCTGTTATGATTTTTACAAAAATCAATTACCAAAGAGTGTTAAAATTGACATAAATTAGTTAAAAAAATATATTTTTAATTGTTATTTTCTACCTAAAAATATAAGAATCGGCCAAATGACATAGATAAGGTAATATATATTAATAATGAACCACATGGGGTTCTTTAGGATTGTAATAGTATATTTATTAACCATATAGTGTAAGAAAACAAGAAGAGAGTGTAAAAGTTAAATTATTTAACTTAGAGTTAAATCTAAATGATAAGGTTAAAATAGTAACCTAAACATGTATAAAATATATTTGTTGAGAGGATTTAGACCAATCCCCACCTTAGCTTCTAAATAAATTAATTTGGAGCTATTAGAAACCGAATATGACTTTATTATAAAATAATATTTTAAGGTTTTCCTAAGGTACCCCTCTCCTCCCTTATAAAAGAGAACCTCTTCCCTCTCCTCCTCACACCACTTTGAGCCTTCATGCTTGGCAAAAACCTTCCAATTTATCTTCTACACATCCGTATAATCATCCTAGAGGTCCTGGTCTTTTTTAAAGACCATATTTAGTGCCCTAAGAGGAGGTTTAGAAGAGGTGCTTGAAAGAAGAGGTAATGTTTGTTACCGATTCTTTAAACTTTATTTCTTCTTCTACTTCTTCTACATCAGTTTTTTCATTATTAAGTAATAACATCAGAATCACTAATATACTGATATGTTGTTATAAATATTAAACAACCCTATTTCACCTTCTATACATCCTACGGAAAACGAAATCACCGCGCGTGCCTACGTACGGAATACCGTCTCCACGTCGTGGTGTAATCTTTTTCCACCACCACCTTACATAGATAGGTATAATGGAGTAAATAATTACTATATATTATTATTGTAAAGTGATATTTATTTTTAAATAGTATACACACACTTTAATACAATTCCACGATCATGGGAACGATATCATCGCTCGTGCGTACGTACGACCTACCATCTCCACGATGTGATGCGACTCGTTCTACAGGATATTCCATGCATAATGATTATATAAATGAATTTAATTAATAAATATGATATATATTACAATAATAAAATTCTGGAAATGGTTTATCTATTAACTAAAATGAATAATATGAATTTATTTGACAAAAAACGAATAAGAACAAAAAAGCAATAAACACTCGAATAACAAGTAGCAATAAAATATTACTAATATAAAGCTAAGAATATGGCCATATATGATATCGTAATAGTGAGTAAGATTGTGGAATAAGTCAATAACATTATTTAAATAATTATACAGGAGGTTCGGACACCCACAAAGCAAATCATACATAAGGTAGTAGAAAATCTCACAATCTCATTTTTATCAGAGATTGTTTATACTTCAGAATTTACTAGGGAATATTTATGATCCACATCTATGATTTCCTCAATATGTAATATTATTTATATCCTCCTATTATTGTTTAAATACAATTTTACCCTTCATTGAGTTTTTAGAAAATTATATGAGAGGAATCTTTTGTCATTTTTATTACGAGGTACTTTTGCGACTTTTCCATCCAAAGTACGAGAAGAATGTTTTTATTTAACTTATACGACATGAATGGATTTTTAGAACATTATTTCCAGAACCTTACTTTAAAAGTTATCAAATTTATTTTTAATCAACTTCTTTTAGTTTAAAATTGTATGACATGATATGAAAGGAAAAATGTTTTTGAAGTAGAAAGGATATTTTCCTCAGAAATGAAGTTCAAATGTTTTATCAAAATTATTTTCCATCTAAGATAATATATGTTTTTTTCTATACTTATTTTTACATTTTTTTTATTATGTTATGATGGATTTATTTTTATGATGTCCTTTTATCTTATATGGATTATATTATGATGTCATGATGTTTAAGAATCCAATTTTTATTACATGGGTTATGCTATGATGTATGATTTATGATCTTGTAGCAAACATAAGAATGGTATCATTATGAGATTGGTGGTACCTATATCTCCCTCCAATGATTTGGGTAAATATTTATATCTCATGAGATATTCGTGGCTGGAATGACAGGTTAATCTAGTTCAGTGATACAGAACTGAAACGAGGAGTGAACTCGGATCAGAAATGGGCTTTGTCTTCTAGGATAATCATGGAAATGAGTCTTGACTACTAAGAAATGATTATATATGATTATGTGTGTATGTCACAAAGTTTATGTTTTATTTTATGATTATTGGGATTACATTTCACTACTATGATTTATCCAATTTTATAAAATTATGTTCCCTTTTACAGGTTAATATTTACAAAATGTTATGTTCTTATGAATATGACGTGATTGATATTTATTTTGTTTACCCTTACTGAGAATTTGAGCTCACCCTTTTGTATTTTTTCTTTTCCCCAGGTCAAGAAGAAGGGTATTAAATAGGATATGTAAAAATTGGTCTCTAGATATGATAAAGTAAAATGGAGACATTGTAGATGATTTATGAACCAATTGTTTATGATTCCCAGTTTTTAAAGACACTATACCTATACAGTCCTTTAATGGTTTTTTTATATGTTGTAATAAGTGTGCCTCAATTATGATGTAATACCAAATTATGCAATGTATGGGTCGTTATACATGCCAGGTTTACCTACATAACCAGTCTGGGTCAAGTCAGTCAGAACAGGTCGAGTCAAGTCCCTTAGGTTAGATCAGACTTGGAGAAGACCCAAAGGAGACATTATAAAAAAAACGTCCATATTATTCAAAAAGTGGGTCAGTATGATGAGTGATTTGTGGTGTTCATAAATTTGAGACAAAAAGTTCTGTTTTAGATACTCTATGTGAGTGTTTATAAATGTAGGTTTACAACATTATGACATGAGGTGTAGTTTCTCCAAGAACATTCACACTATGAGTGGAATCCTGCAGTTGGCTGTGAAAATGTGATAGTGGTGATTATGTGACCTGGGGGATTCGTGACCCATCAAGGATCAATTTTACATCTATGCTCTATGTTCCATCTATGCTATATGTTCCATTGATTCTCTATGAACTATTGACTTTCTAGGAACCACCAATGCTCTGGGTGCTATTAAAGCTCTCCACGCCATCAACGCTCCTTGTGCCTATGACTCTCTGGGCATTATTGGGACATCATGTATCACATATAATAGGTTATTTGTGGATTACGATTAATAATCATTGTATTCATGCTTGAGTCTTATGCATGGGTGGTCTGACTTTTTATTTTCTTAGTGATGATACATTATTTTTTTCTTTTCTAGTGTACTTTGTGAGTTTTCTTTTTTGGAGTTATTTGTGTATTTTTTAGTGGTATTTCATTTTTTGTTTCAAGGTGTTCTCCAGGGTATTGTGTTAATCACCCCTACATGGGATTTTCCCCCACAGGTCATTTCATGTGTAGAAAATCGACACATTAATAGAGTACTAGGTGGACCAGGTCCATGTTGTGGTTAGAGGGATCAGATGGACATGGTGTCTTCTTACGACTTTATGATGTTATCCTACATCTACCATTTTATTAGGGTCATCTTGGGATGATATTCAGGAACATGTGGATTCACTTATTAGACTCATTCTATTGGTGGAATTAAATTATGTCCCAATTTACTTACATGTTTTCTTATTTTCATACACAGAAGATGGTATCATTGGATGTAAATTCATTTTTTACTTAGCATTTTTAAATTTTAGCATTCCAGGAATGGAGATATATGTGTGTGTACAGGTAAATAAGTAAATTCCTCCTATTTATGGGATATTACTACACTGTGCTAGTCGCCTCCCCTGACCATTCAGAGGAAGGCATGGTTTTTTCACGACGCAATACCCTTTGGGAATGGTTGTGGCATTAGGAGTGCTGATTATCATATCCGATGTATTTATTAAAAAAAATTTCCATGTATTATTGATTTAAGATCATTGAGTTTATGGTTGTTGGTTATCCAAATTTTTCATTCACATTGATTTTTATGTTATACCATCTAATCATGACAATTTTAGTAATGGAATTAAACTAATAAGGATTATACATTGTGTTATTAATCATTTCACATCACCCTTTTTATGGTCTATTTTTCCCAGGTTTTCATGATTTTTTTTAATGATTTATTTTTTGAAGGTAATCATATTAATTACGATTATGACCAAAAATTGAATATAAAAATAAGGGAATTGTGGGTTATGGGGTTTTCAAATATGAAGCTGTTTTTTATCAATCCATGCTTTTAAGTGTTTTCCTAAAGATGTTAAACAATAAACATAAATTCTCTATTAAAATGGATGTGATCCAATATTACATTCTCAAATTTTTAGGATTTAGAACATGAAAATTTGTTCACATTAATTGTAATCAAATACTCAAATGTAATGTTTATATTTGCATCATCCGGTCTAGGAGTTATATTTTGGGTATTTTAATATTTGTAAAACACATGGTTTTAGCTAACATTTGGGCTAAGGATGTTTTCTTTTAAGGTTATATAAATTGTTTTGGACACAATCCTGGGTCAACAATATTAATGATAATAGTAAGATCCAATTGTCAGACCCATTTATGGTTCAGGAAATGAAATCATAACACGTTCGATGAAATCATAGGTGACATTTTATTATGATGAATTATATATTATTATATGGTTTAACATGAAGTATGAAATCATTTTATTTATAAATTTTTTTAATGTATTGATTACCATTATGGTTTATATGATCTTGTATTTTGAATTAATTATAAGATAACATATTTAATTTTTAAGAGACCATGGGATGAAATATTTTTTGACGGACTATGTTATTAATTTTATTTCAAAATAAGATGACTATATCATTATTATTTTATGATGAAAGTTTTGAGTTATCAATTTATAGTAAAACACTCAATAATGTATAGGTTAATTTTTAATTATTTTGTGTAATACAATTTTATTATGACAGATTTTTTATATTACGCTATCATTTATGGTTCATTTATTTTGTATGTATCTTATGATGTGAAATCATTGGACACTGTTCAACATATAAATTGATGAATAATATATTGTTTCCATTTTATTGTCATGTGGTCATTAAATGTTGATTATATTTCTTCATGAAAGAAAAATTAATCTTGGATAAATATTATCTGTAGGAAAATATGTGATTATTGAGGAAGATGGATAAATTATGAAATTATACATTTTGAGTATCTATTTATTATATTTTTAAACTGTAATTGTTAATTTATTCCTTCAACTCCTGAAAAAAGATCATGAAAAAAATGTTCTCCTAATACATTCATTTATGATGAAGTGATGGTTTTTTATCTCATTAATGATTTTTGTTTTTTGAAACCTTAAAATTATATTGGTAATTAAATATTATATGATCAGTGATCTCAATCACTACCCATAATTATTTAAAATTTTATTCCATTTCTAAATCAGCTACTTTGACTAATGTTGACCAATGTTGAAATCTAGTTATTTGATAACCTTCTTATTTTTATTTTAGTAATTTAATGATTAATTTTTATTTTACCCTTTTATGATGTAGTCTTATATAATATATTATCAAATATAAAATATTTTATTACCATTATAATATTTCAATTACAATGATTCAACTTTTTAAGGTGGGGGTGGTTGGGATGTAACAACCTGATATTTTTAAATATAAAATTATTTTTACAGAATATTCTACATTATGAAAATATATTAGATTAGTATTCCAAAAATTGAGAAATTAAAATTTATTGATTATAATTTAAATTTAATATCCTTGATATCAATTTTTACAAACAACCTCGAGTTTTTTCTCAATAGTGTTTATGACATGAAACACCAACCTTAATCAACACATGCCAAATATAACTATTATAAGATATCCATTAAATTGGTCTTTATAAATAAGGTTAAATAATTTAGGATATATATATATAAATATTTTATTAAAAATTAATTATAATAAATTATTAATAAATAGTCAATCAATTTATTTTGATGTAAAATTATTCAGGACAAATATGTTTCCCTTTAAAATAACTATTTTTAACCTTAATGAGAAAAATATTTAATAAAATATTCATAAAAAATTAATATTTTATTGATAAAATGAATATAATTTTTAAATTAGTAACAAAACCATTTACATTGCCTAATAATACGGATATTTATGAAAATATTTATTTTTCAATGAATTGTGAAATTGAATATTATATATAAAAATGTTAATTGTTTTCAAATAATTATTAATTTTTAAAATCCAAATTATGTTTTGAATTTTATTTAAATTATAAAATTATTCTTTAGATATATTTTATCTTAATAATTATATTTCAATAATGTAACGCCCCGACCCTAATTATCTAGATTCGGTGCATTATTACATAACATTGGCATGATCATGAGAAAGATCAAGTCTCGAAAGACCGATTAGTTTAGTAGCCTTTGAATAACTAGATACATCCATAAATTTTTACATTACATCATAAAAAAAAACATCTTGTCTTCATATCCCCTCATACTATCCCTGCAGGTCATTCATAAATTACTTCTTCATAATCCTGGGAAAAATAAAACATTGAAAGGGGTGAGCTCGGATGCTCAGTAAGGATAACATTATAGCAGAAGCTTTCATAAATAAGCATAAACACTTAAGGCAATTTATAACTAAAACAAAAGCCTTTTAAAATTGAACTTCAACATAGTATGGCAAAAGTAAAATGAAATAATGCCATTTACTTACTCACATGGATATTCTACTAGTCGAATGATCACATGCAATATCAATAACCACTTTCATAATGATGGAATGCATAATGCCAGACTATCATAACCACATAGCCAAGGCCTCGTGCCAAGACTACAAATAAGATTTTGCCAAGGCCTTGTGCCAAGACACTAGTTTGTCTCATGAGACCTACCGATGCATCGAGGAGCTATAGCGGGCTCCACCCGTCACTTATTAAGTCCAATGCATTCCTCATATGAATAGGTTTAAGCATAAAATAAACATTCGTATTAAAACTAGCATACGAAATGTCAATACTTTAACCACAAACCATGAATGGTATAGAAATAGAACATCCACAGTCAAATATAACTAATTTGATACAATATGGAAGATTGTATTGTATCACATTAACCTCAATCATGAATAATGAAGGATGTTGACATAGATGAAAATAATCATCAAAACTATTTGAGAGAAATATCCCCCTTTTCTTGAAAACATTTAAAAGTCACACTATTTGTCAAGAAGCCATTTAAAAATAGATTTTTGAATCAAAGTGTCCCATACCACTTTGAAACTTTTAAAAGGAGTTTTAATTTTAAAACTTTAATGTCCATATAAATAAATCCTTAAAACCATTTTTAAAATATGGACATTAATGAGCATGATTTAGAAGAATAATTCTTTAAAACATTTTAAAATGGTAATTTGGTTAGAGTTTCTAACCAAAAGAGAGACACTTGAATACAAATAATTGAGGTAATAAAACATTGTAATATCATGAGAATAAAGGAATTCATGATATACTATGTCAAAGTACATTATATACACCACATAGAAGTGATTTGGTGTATATCATCAAAGAAGTCTCAATGGAATGTAAATTGAGATGAAATTTCTCAAAAAGGTTGTATCCTTAGGTTAAGGATAAATCAATGACATAATTATGTGTGACAAATATAAATACACTAAATATGATTGGATATTCAGTGTAAAACAATCAAAGGACATTCACACATATTCTTGTAAAAAAAACAATACCAACGAATTGGATGTTTAACTCAACAAATGGAGAATGAGTTAAAATTACTCTTATCAAATTCATATCAATGACTTGAGAATTACCAATGGAGTGATTATGTGTATCAAACTTCTATCCACAGGAAGGGGAGTGGAAATTATGACATAATCAAATGAATAGTGATTCCACACATAATCTTGGGGTAATATAATCAATGAAATATGTGTAAAGCCAAATGAGTGGAAATTGAAATCTCAAATTCCCTTATCGATTAGGTAACTTACGAAACATACACCCATGAAAGAAGTATCATACCATGATGATTTAAATACCCATAAATTAAAGTATATTACACAATGAATACGATCATGGGCAGTACACATACACCACATGCAATAATTAAGTGGTGATCAATGGAATTCTCACGGAATTAAAAGTGAGACAAGAAACCCCTTACCACGTTAATCAACTGAGTCACATGGCCAAAAGTTAATAACCACCAAATTATTTACAGAATAACATGAATATAAAGTGAATCATGATAATATATATCAAATGGAAGTACACAATACACCACTTTTAATAATTTAGTAGCGAACAATGGAAATCTCACGGAATTGAAAGTGAGATAAGAGAATCCCTTACTTTGTACTTTTTCCTTGGTCGATGGTAGGTTTACCTCCTGTATAATGGTGAAATAATTGTTATTGAATAATACAAGAATCATTTACTTTAATATGATATCATATATGATCTTTTAACATTGATTTGTTAATAATATCTTAGTATTAACGCCGTTTTGGGTGTTAACTTACTCATTTTCTTTTATATGTTTTGTTACATAAGTCATGTTTGTTGTATCTTATTAATATCCAGAATGATATCAAGTCCTTAAACATAATTTTTAAATCATTAAATGATAATTATACTTTAATGGATACGATGGATAATGAATCTCATCGCGTTCGTGGAGACGGTAGTCCGTACGTACGCACGAACGCTACTTCCATTTAATTTTTTAATTTTTTATTTTAAAAGAATCGAATCCAAATGATACATAGGTATATTACTATTCCAGTATAATATAATATTTTATATATGTTACTTAAGTTCATTAACACCATCCTTTATACGTTCCATGTGTGGTATGAACGAGTCATATCATTTTAAGGGGGCGGTAGTCCGCACTTCCTCAAATGAAATTATCGTATGTATATACGACATGAAACGAATAATGGTATGAAATAAAATTGAATTACAGAAGCTTATATATAAAATATATATCATTAATATCATATTTAATTACAGTGCCATCATAATGGCCATCATGAGAGGCGGTAAGATGTTTTTGAACAATCATCGTTTCGTGAGGCGTTAGTTTGCCATCCACAGAAACATTATGTTCATCCTCCATTAGATGGAGTTGTGTGTATGTGTAGTTTGAATACTTCTTATAACAACATCCTAGTATATTGAGGATACTGTTGTTGTTACAAAAGAAGGGAAATAAAAAGAGTTTGGGGGTTGAAGAAGCAAAATAAATGAAAATAATTTAAGAGAAATCGTTACCTTTAATTTAGGTAACTCACTTTGGTTGGAACCAAAGGACTTATTGAAATGCTTTCTGCCTAAGGGGAAGCTTCAAGGAGGAGGAGAGGGATGTGGGGAGCTTAGTTGGGCAGAGTTTGGACGAGCCAAGTGGCTTGAGAGGTGTGAGGAAATGAGAAGGAGGAGTGCCCTTTTATAAGAGGGGTGAGGGGCACCTTTGGAAAAGCTAGAAATATTAATTTATAATAAATTCATATTCGGTTTCCAATGGCTCAAAAGTTGACTATTCAAAGGTTGAGGTGGGGATAGGTCGAAAAAAACTCATCCAATAGAATTTAGACAGGTTTGGGTACTTATATTAACCTTATCTTTAAGTATTAACTCTAAGTTAATTAGTTTCACTTTTACAATGTCTCTTTGTATTTTTATATAATATGGTTAATAAACTTACTATATACATCCAAAAGACCCCCAAGTGGTCCATTAATGATTAACCTATCATAATATAAGTCTCTTGTCCGAACCTTAGATTTTTAGGAATTTAATATCAATTAATAATATAATATTTGTTTTAAGAACTCTTTTATGTCAATTTTGACACTATTCACTAGTTGATTTTTTTGAAACTCATAACAGATTGATTACTTCGAAAAAAGTCAAATAAATCAATCCTAATATATCATATTATCCTAGAAAATTTGTTTAATTCATTAAAAGTTTCATATTATAATTATTTGGGTATTTATAATATCAATTATGTTAATTTTTTACTATTTTAGTAATTACTGCATCATCATTGTGTCATAAATAAAATAACTTATTTAATGTCAAAAAATTATAAATAAAATATAATTATGTAGGAAATCTTTTTAGCTTTCTAATGAATATTTATAATCTAAAATCCAGCATATATAACCCTATGTAACAATTGTTTTTCTAAAAGATATATGCTTGTGTCATTTTGTATTCATTTTAACTTAATTAATATAAAGTGTCATTATCACTTACAAGTGGATCCATGGGGTCCCAAAATTGACCCAAAGATGCCCATGGTCGACCATGTATCAACCAATAGGGTTAAGACACATTTTAGGGTAATTTATTATTATTATAATATTATTTTTTTTTAACCCTTATTTACCGGATTTACCCTTAACCATGGTAAATAAAATATTTACCGCAGTAATTATTCAAAATGTCTAAAAATAAAAGTTACCTATTTACACAATTTGGACATACTGATTCCAAATATGGAATCCATTTTTCTAAATTCAAAACACAGAAGTGGCAGAAATTAATTTAAAATTAATTCCCGCTGTCAAAACAAAAAGCGTGTTTTTAAGAGATAATAACTATCAAAAGATTGACACTTGTTTATGTTCAGTTTAATTGTAAAATTATGTCCAATGACCAACATTATATTAAATGGTAAAAATATATTCTAAATATACTTTAAAACCACTCAAATTCACAATTTATCACTATTAATTATTTTTATTAAAAAAGTTGTTTTTAATTAAAATTTAGTAATTTTCACTATTCATCAAAATATGAAAGTTATCCGAAAAGTACCAAAATTTCACCTTAGGCTAAATTCGATATTCCGAATCCAAAAATGAAGTCCATTTTGAAATATAAAATATATATAATTTCAAAAAGTAGGTATTACTATTCATAACGGCTAGTTTGATTGGTTGTGGTGTGTTAAAATCTCGAAGTTGCGTACAATGCACGTCATTGCATTATTCGAAAGGAAACATACCGAGGAAGCTTGGGGTGTTACAAATAATTATTTTATTTGATTTCAGTATAAGATTATTTCTACAATTTTGAGAACAAATTTTATGAAAAATCTTTTGAAGTGAAAATGGTTTTTCTATTTTTATTATTTAAAATAATAGAAAATGAGTAATTTTTAAAATAAAATTTATAGATTATATATATATTTATATTTATATTAATAAAATAATTATTATTATTCATGGAGGTAATATTAAATCAACTTTTTAATGAAAAATATGTTTCATGAAAATATTCTTTTTTCGCTATGTATGTGGGATCATTTTCGAAATAATTTTTCTAGTTTTAAAATGAAAGTTTTAAAATACATTATAGAATTTATAATATGAATAATTTATATTATCCACTATTTTATACTAAATTTTCTACAAAAAATGAATAGTGATAATAGTATATATTAATTACCAAAGATGAACCCTGAGATTCCATTGGATATTGGGTGTTTAGTTTTTTTCATTGGATTTTTGATATCATTTAGGAATGAAAATAGAGTTGTTCAAATGGATTTGTTGATATCATAGGTTCTAGATACATATGTGAAACCTATTCATGTGGTCCAAAAAACATTCTATTGTGGTTTTTTTATTTTTATATTATTTAAAACTATTTGGCGAAGTCACCCGTCAACACTATTCTCCATCCTCTATGAATTTATTTTGGGTCATTCTTAGTTTTAAAAAAAATTTTGAAAACAATATCTTGAATTATAATAATATAATTTCAAATAATGACACAATTGCTTTCAAAAATATATGAGTGTGATTAAAATTTTATTTCATCATATCATGAAAAAATGGATATTTTGAAAATTATTTTTTGTACATTATAAATTGGTCTACTAAAATTTGATTTATATTATAAAAACTATAGGTTTTATGAAAATTTAACTAGTTACATTAGATACATATATATATTATTAAATTAAATTGTTAGGATCATGTTTGGGGAGATTTTGAAATTATTTGTGAAATATGAAATTGTAATTAAATTGTGGTTTTCAATCATGGTTTTATTTTATTTACAAAAGGTAATTTATTATTCTAAACATTTGTATTCTCATAAATTCTCATATATATGGATACATGTAATGATGTGTATGGATGGTGGAATGAGTGGATTTATTTTTGATCTTGAATTGATTGATATATGTATTTGGTTCAATCACATACCATCTCTATACTCAAAACATATCAAGATCATTTACTTGAAAAAATTGTTTCAAAAAGTCAAAATTTGAATTTTTTGACTACTAGTTATTATGTAGTGTTTCATAATTGTGATGTATGGATATAATTTTTAGTAATTTTTTGTTTTGATATAATATGGATAATTTTATAATGTTTTTTTGAGTTTATTTTAATTGAGTTACTGGTTTTCTCAATGTTTAGAGAATTCACCACACCATAGTTTAATCAGACATTCAAGGTGTAGCTATATGTGGTTCACCATTTGAAGAACCCATAGTCGATCAATGTAATAACATCCACCTTATGTTTTTAATTTTGAACCCTATTGTCGAATATAGTCAGATGAATCATTCTAAAGTATAAAATTTCATGAAAAAATAAAATGGACATTCACTGTCCATGAGTTTCTAGAGTCCATATTGTTGAAGTTTTCTACATTGTTCATCTAGAAATACATCCCCGATCCTATGATGGTTGTGACAAAAATGTTGATGTACTTCCCTATGAAATGTGTTGGATCAGTGATGGATTTCATATATCATTTTAGAATAACGGTCACTACATCCCATATTTATTTGAGGTTGATTCACTAAAATCACTAAATTTTGAAAATGGGATTCATTATGATCATAATTCATTTGTATTATATTTTTATCTAGCAGCATTTTATTATGTGGTGTGGAAAAAATTGTGGGTCGAATCAGTGTTAATGAGAGTTAATGTGGTAACATATACTCACCAAATCCCTATAAGTGGTTATGGGAATTCTTCAAAATGTAAGGGGTCTAATGTTTATTATGTTGGTTATGGAATTATGCGGCCTTCCAATATAATGTTATCTTTATTTTGGAATTAGAACTATGTGTGACATCAATTCTAAATTCAATGTCTTAAGAGACCTTCATTTCAATGGCCTATTGAGTTATATCATGATTGTGTTCATTTATATGATATCTATGAATAATGAAAGGGTGTCACTCAAAAAATGAGATTATTCATATCAACCCCCTCCAAAATGATCGTAGCTCAATTGAATGAATTTGGTTCATGTGCAAGTTCTATTTTAGGTTTGGGTGGTAAATGTTTCTACAATGTTGTTTTTGTATCCTGGGGTGATATATATTATTATATATATAAAAAGATGTTCTAACCACCTATGTAATTATATGATCATGGATGTCCATTTGAGGAATTCATTATTTTATGTCGATTAATGGAAAATGTGTTTCATTTTATCTCTTTATCCAGTCATGTAGTACATACAGGTTTGTGTTTGGTTTTCCACATAAATGGGTTCCTTGTTAGGAAGGTGATAATTCATTGGAATTCTGCAACAATTCCAATGTGGTGGTGATTCCATCATTTACTCAACTAATTACATAAGTAAATCCATTTCTTCTATAATGTTTCATTCCTTGTTTTCTTGTGATTATTTTTCATGTTTGTAGACCTACCCTATGGAGTCATGTGAAATTTTGTTTTTATCACCATAGAAAACATTGGGACCCTATAGTTGGCCCAATTTACAATGTTGCCCTATGTTTTATTGCTTATGGATTTTTATTTCTCACCTCATTTGAACAATAGAGTGAGTTTAATGTGTTTTTTGATAGGAATGTATATCATTTCACCACAGATTTCAAGGTGTTATTTATCATGATGCACATAATATTATAGATGTGTGAGCCATTATAATTATCTCAATCTATGAGAAATAAAAACAATGAATAGAAACTGGGTCAATCACAAAATAAAAGATAAAAAATAAAAAAATATACACATAGATAAACAATCACTAACTAAAATTAAATTCATTGGCCTCATATGTCATTCCTCTAAGAGACATTGAATTGAACCTGCCTGATCAACATCACGTCCAGTGATAAAAATAGAAGAAGATAATAATGTCTATAGATGCACCAATATACCCATGTAATTCACGATACATACAACAGATGGGGATCTCACTACCATATGATATTGTACACTATTATATGTGTGGATATGGAAAGTAAATAAATATGATCATCACACAAGTTCCTCAGACGTCATGTGGAAACAAGGATACCATGACTCCTTATGCACAATGTCATTGTCTACTAATCAGACCACTATGGAATGTGATAATTCATACATTAGTGTCATGATCCTATACACCATACCATATCAACATTCCAATATTTTTATTCCCACCATCTATTAAATACTTTCGGTAATAATACACCTATATTCTCACCCAAATGCTTATAGGATCAACTATGGTCATATGTTCATATTCCCTTACCCATCCCTTCAAAATCAATTGAATTATTTTGGAATATTAAAATCATTCCACATAATATTCCAAAATTTAATCCACTTCAATTTCCCAAGAAACTTCTATGTATGTACTCTAATTTTAAAATCCCATACCATATCACTCAATATGTGGTCATAATGGCTCTATCAATCAAGAACATGGACTCTTCTACAAACACTACCCTTTTAATCATTGTATTCCCTACATTTATTAATAATGGATGAAAAAAGACACATAAGTCAATCTATTGAAACGATATATCATGGAAGATGGAATATTCTTTCTATCGAACCATTCCATATCCAGAAATATTATAGACCCAATACCCTTATTGGGTCATGTTCTTGACATCGACCTACCTCTTCATAAACTACATAGTTTCAAGAAGACTTCCCAATAATCCAATATTCAATAGATTCCATAAGAACATGACACTAATATGTGTGCATCAGATCACATAACATACCATTTGATCCAATGATTCTATAACTTGATACATTTCTCATTATCATATAACATCTCAGTATAGTGGTTTGGGAATCTAATGTGTCCCTTATTCCATCCATGGTTTCTGACTAACTGAAAATAAAATTATTATTATTATTATCATAACCCTCTTTTAAGGGATAAGGGTGGAAATAAAATAATTTCAGGATTAAAATATTAAACTATGTCTCAAAGGATCAAATAACTTAAATCTGAATCACATTCACAAAAGTAGCCCCACCCCAGTAAAAAACACAATTATAGGAAACAATATTTCATCAAACCATGAGTTCAAGGCCACATTAATTTAATAATCAAGAAATTTAAACACTATCATCTCCACTAAATGGGAACTATCTTAGCCAAACCATAATAACCACACTTTTAAGCAACATACAACGTACTCATCTAATTGCCATGATTAATTCTTAGGCCTTATATCACATCTCGTGATAGTGAATTATCATCCCACCATAAAAATATATCCATACAAAGAACATCCCATCTATACTATAAGATCATTAATATATCATAGTACTGGCCATAATCAGTCCACCATCAAGAGTGTACCCATAAAAAAAATTCTCAGCCACACTATTATCTCTCTCTCTCTACCATTGTACATATCCTTATAACCTTTTTATCATCCCCTAATGAACCTTCTCAATCCTATATATATAAACACATACTATTCATAAATAAATAATTTCTTATTTTATAAGAATATTCAATACATTTAATATTGATTTATATATAACTATAATGTTTTAGAGTCCATGCATACTAGGTATAAAAAATATTATTTCATAAATGATACTCAAAATATAGTATTATTTTACTCGAAAATTATTTTCTTATTTAACATACACTACATTAATAATTCATTAACACATATGGAAAGGAAACATTTGAGAGAATGAGATTATATTCATAATAAGGGTAAAAATGGATTTATTAATTACCGATCATTTTTATGAATAAGATAAGAATAAGGTTATAATATAATTATAATAATATATATAATCAATATCTACTAATTCGTAGATCCGAAACATGACCTCTATCATCTAAATTTCTCTTAACAAAATAAATTACTTTTATGTGTAATGAATCATCAATAATCAATAATGAGAAATGAAAACATGACATGAATATAACAATGTGAAAAAATGGACTTATGATATTATGAACACGTATAAATAGATACAACTTCAGTCATTATGTTATAGATAATAAATTAGGTCATAACATAAACATATAAATATGAATATAGGTCTATGAATAATCTTTTTCTTTTAGAAAAAAGTTGTTTCCACAAAAATAATATTGTTTACATGAAATCAAGGTACAAATATAATATTATTGGTATGAAAAATGCATCCACACATTAAATTTAGATAAAAAATCATTATCATCAATGAAATAATTAACTCCTGAGTTATCAATATATAACCAATTAATTAGGGGTGTATATAATTTGGTGAAAGAACATATAGTATTCATAATACACTCATATATGCTTCATATGATTAGAAACCATTCATCATATCATCAAATAATAATATATGAAAAGGAAATGGATTTAATTTAAATCAGACAATAAAAAAACAAACCTTGTATAGAAGAATAAGTATTGAACAATAGGACTATAAACCAAATATATAATAAATAACACCAAATGAGGTTATCATAGATCAAAAATTTCAAAATAAAATATTTTGTGAAAATTTTATGAGGAAAGTATACTGTATACTTGGGTATATATTTTTTTAAAAAAATACATACAAAATAATAATGAATGAATTTTATATTAAAAGATATATGAAAAATTATTTTTGAATATTCAAATAATAATATGGGAATAATGTTAGAAAATTGTATTCTTCTCATAATTGTTAATATATTAATTGTATTCACATATCTATTAAAGAGTACATTGTTCTAAAAATGACATGATGGTTACATTAAAACCATCATGTAAAAATTCAATCATGGATGGAAATTAATTTAAACAATCAATGAGTAAGATTAAAAAAACTATTGAAAATATTTTTGGAAACCATATATATAGAAAAAATGGGTTTTGTAATTTATAGATGATAAATAATTTTGATTTTCCTAAACAAATATAAAGAATTTTTTTTATTAAAATATAAAGTAAAATTTTAATAAAACATATAATGTATATAAGTAAATAAAAATATGAAAATCTAATTGTATTTATTAGAAAAGGATAATAAAACGTTGTCAATGTAAATTTAAGCATAAATACTCTCGATTAAAATGTGATTTAAAGATGAACACATTACCACATTGTTAAGATTTGAATTGTATAAACCATAAAATAATACATCAAATTAAAAATAAAATCTCTTGAAAATATAAAGAATCATTATTTAACATGCCAAATGGTATTTATATACACCTAATAAAATATTATAGTCGCATAAGATAACATAAATTCCAAATAAGAAACCATTAGATGATAAACCATTACCTAAATTCTAGTGTTCCTTCATATTTTATCAAAAATCATTAATAATAAATATATATTTATTAAAAATATATTATATAAGAATTTTATTTTATATCATACAATGTATGGTATATAGACATCACCATATCCCATGAATATAAACTATATCTTTATCAAATCCACATTTTATGGAGATAACTACTATATTTTGTATGATTTTTTATGTATAACAAACCCAAAAAATGTAAAATGATCATCATTATATCATATAAACATTATACTATTCTCTTATATTCATATTTAAGTATCATATGCACATGTATAACTATTAATATAAAATACTAATGAAAGATGTGTTACATCACTTAGTGAATTATGTAATCTATACATACACATGAGTGCTAATTTCAAATTGTCATAGATATAATGTGTAAAACCCAATAGTATAGAAGTTGAATAATTTTAATAATTATTATTAATCCTTAATTATGTATTCATATTCATTATAAATATATTATCTAAATCTTACAATCAAAAATAGATATAGTTTTATTAAACTCATTTTTTATACACAAAAATACAGAAGATAAATTTTTGTATAGAATTTAAATTTGAGAAACTACATTTCATTTTTCATCTTTTGAATATAATATTTTCATTATTTTTCATACTATTTTTAATAGTATAATTTTTTTTAAATTAATAGTGCCAAATAATGAATGTGGAATTTATATTTTAATTTAATATATTTTGAAGGTAAAATTATGTTTGGGTTTTTTATTAATTAAATTTACATCAATTTGATTTAAATTAATTCAAATATTTAGTTTTAAATTAATATTATACTAACATATTTTATATAAACTATTATTATTTAAAATATGAATTTTTCAAAAAAAAAACAGTTTTTCATTTCATTTTTATTATATAAATTTAAATTAATTTATAAAAAATCCATGTTTCTAATTTTTAAAAATTAAATATATATTTAGAATTAGTGGATCAATGTTAATAAAATATGACCATTTTATTATCTATCAACATGATTATTAAAAATTGTCAATTTTTCCACTGTAGTTGGTAAATCTATAAATAGGTTAAAAATAAAATAATATGAACCATAGAATGACCAGAAAACATATCTAAATCATACTATATGATTCTATCTCCATCTCTAAATAAAAGGGTTTAATTATTGACCTTTTGGGTACACATATGAATTTATGACTCCATAGTATTTTATTAAATAAATTTTCAAACATGTTCCAATATTTTTTTAATAAGTATAATATTTAAATATTGTGTAAAGAAAATAATTTGTTATAATATATATTAGGATGAAATAAAGAATATTTATATTCGCTAGGGATATTTATTTAATATTTTTTTATTGAAATAACCACCCTATATTCTTGCAAATCACTAACATAATAAATGATACAAAATGGGAAAATAATATAAATAATATTAAGATAATTTAAATAAAAACAATTTCCAAAACATAATTCAATAAAAAAAATTTATAGTTGACCATGATATTTTACTGATACAATAATTATTTTTTTTAATTGTTAATGTATTTATTTTATTATAAAACTAAAATAATTATTAGTTCTAAAAAATGACATTATGGATATTTTGTAGTTTGCAATATATTATTAAATGTTATAACATTCCAAAAAATCATAAATTATTCCATGATATTAGGGTAAGGATTAAAATATTTTACATGTTCCATTAATTGGTATGTCTCTATTTTATAGTATCTATATTATCCTTCAATGGGAAAAAATTCATGTAATCAAGGTAAGAGTCCAAATGTAATATATGGGTTAAAATGAATCGATAATTATAGAAATGTAATAATAATTTATCTAATATTAATTGGATGTGTAGTTTTAGACCCATCCTTCTTTTATCTTCATGATCTCCCACTAGGAAGAGGTTTTTAATTAACAAATAATTTATTTTAATTTAATGTTTTGAGAAATTTCAAGAGTACCCCTCCAATATATGTTTAAAGGGAACCGGTTTTTCAAAATTCTTCATACATAAAACCCCATATTTAAGGACAATAATTAAAAACAACCTTTTGATAATAACTACACACATTTTTTAGTTTATGAATTGGTAAAAATAACAATCATAGATCTATTATGTTGTTAAAAAAAGGAATAACTTTTATCTTCATGTTTTATTATTGTTTTTCTACCACATCTATAAAATATTAATTAATTGAAATAAAATAAAAAATATACTATAATTTTTATAATATGATTTTATTATATTTTTTCCATGAACTATTTCCAAATAAAATACCTTCAAATGGGAAATGAATTCATCATTTGTGTGTGTGAAGGACTAATTCTTCTATGAACCGATGTAATTAATTTTCCATCTAAATCTATCAAGAAAATTTATAATTATGGAAATAATCTCTATATACCCTATTTTTGATTTGTTTTTCATTTTTAATAGATAATATATAGTTACACTGTTATAATTATATACACTATAAATGGTAACGTCTTTTGTGTGTATATATAGACTAACACCACCATGAGGAAAAGCTAAAAAAATATCTCATAAAACCTTCAAATTAAATAAATATATCCCCTATAATAGAGATATCTTTGGAAATAATCCCATAAACCACTTATCATGGATATTCAATAAAAATGGTGTTCATGACTCATTGGTCAACGGACTATCACAATATATACTCATTCATAGACTATATGTATTTTATATCCAAAAATTAAGTACTATAATAATTCATTAATATAACCTTTTATATACCCTAATGCATGGAACAAGAAAATGTCATGACTAGAGTTCCACAAGACCTTATGTATGGAACCCTTTGTTATAGATGATAGAAACTATTACCAAGGACCAAATCCATGTACTGGGGATACTATGCCCTTGAAATAGATCCATAAAACATTAGAAAATATAAAATAATCAACAACAAAAAACATCATACTATAAAGAAAATATTAAAAAATATTAGTATAAAACATAACATGTAGGTATATATAACCATTAATAAAACAAAAAAACCATTGCTCTGATATATAATATATTATAATCCTAAAATATAAGAGATAATCTCAAAATGACCAAACATCCATCATTGGAAAAAAAACCAATCTACAAAACCAATTAACTTACAACATCATAAAAACAATATAAAATGTGGTGAACATAAATGTATATAATAAGGCCAACAATCACATCATGGGTCTTCTGATGTGTGTGAGAAAATCATCTTAGTAGGGTGTTATAAATATATTGTAATATACATTAACATTTTCATGTCTAAATTATGAAATTAAATAAACATGTCTCAGAAGAACGACATACATCATGTTCTCATAAATAGACCACAACATACAATACATCATGTAACCATGTCCAAACTATGTCTCCAGTGAACCAATTGTCCATACATAATATCAATTTTGGGTCAAATCTCATCTTTTCATTGCACCATTAAATTAATCCCTCACCACACCTGAAGACACATGGAATGAAAATTTTAAAAAATATTAACCCAAAACCTAGAGACACCTTCCACGGTCATGCATCCATTGTGTAAAAATTATACCTTCCAAATAATGGGAATCCCATATCTCATGTCAAATTATTCCATGACCCAACCCTATGGGAATTTGCCTACCATATGCTTAATAAATCTTAGAAATGTTCACTAATATAATATATTAATTCTCTATATCTAGATATTGTAATCCAAGGCTTCTCAAATAGAGGAAAATAAAAATCTACCACCACAATGAAATCCCATAAGTTATATACCATCTTCATTCATGAACACTCACTCATTCCATATATGGAATTGTATTGTACTCACCCACAAATGAATTATTAAAAATATTTCTACCAACCAATGGAATGTTTGGAATGGTCCTTGATCGAATACCATATTCGTGGAATCATCATCACACTAACTCATCCCTAAATCATTGGCGAAGTCCAAGCCCAATAGACCAACCTTTTCGACTCTTGGGTGTTAATTAAAAAAAATCAAAAATGTTGGATCCCACCCCACACATAACACATGAGATAATCACAGGGAACTATTCAATCTATACCTACCACCTATCTATATAAAAACTCAATTCTTAATTCCATGATACCAATTGGTTCTCTAGATCCACCTAAAAATATAATCTTCAATATTTAATCATGCTCTCCACCAGTTGGTGACATCACAGCCTAAAGCCTCCCCCGACTGAAACATCTAGGCCATATAATCATCCACACGATAAACTCAAAAAAATCATGGCCCCACTACAAATGGACTCAATGATTTCAAAAAACCCATTACTGGGTCACATATCACATATCATGAGGGAGATATCTTAGTTGTAAACCGGGTGGAATCCATCTATGGAAGACCATTACAGTGTCTCACATATCACTATACTAAAAAATACATAGTCCACCCTCAAGAGGTTGTCACATTAAAATAGTTATATATTTGAATTTATAATTAATTTATAGTTTCCTAAGCCTATAACTCTTCCTAACTACATTGAGTATCCTTCCATAGGCTACCCAAATCACACCTAAAAACATAACACATTAATAATCACTCACGTAATATAAAAATAAGTATATAATCGTGGAGACATAGTTTCCATTCATTCCCTATCAACTCATGTAACATCCCAGGTCAATAAAGAATATAAAAATTTCATATTTATAAATATTTGTGAATTAAATAATAATTTTACTTTAATAGGGATGCTATGTTTAATGGAATACCAGATACACAACAACGAGTTTATTTGAAATCATACGTTGCACAAAACATTGAGTTATATAGAAAACTAATATAATATTATTATTATATTAAATGGTTATTAACACATAATAGTTGTATTTAAGGGAATGAATAAAACTAACTAAAATTTTATTATATATATATATATATATTTTCATGTTTTAACATTTATCCAATTATTGTTAGTGGCATAAAATGTGAATAAATCTAATTTTAAGCATAAATATTCTAATATTCACAAAAAGGTTGATTAACCACCTTTTAATAGGAAATCATCATTAAATTTAATTTTGGTCACTTTTATATGTTTTATTTTACAAAATAAAATTATTCTTCATAATCCTGACAAAAAAATTTACTTTTGGTAAATTTTTTGTATTTTTATGATAAAATTCATTTTTGAAATTATAGTGAAAAAATACTGTATTTTAATTCCAAACATCCTTTTAATTTAATATATTTATGAGGATATGTTATATTTTTTATTTGATTTAAAGTGTTATTATGATTTTTTTCCCATTTAATCCATTTTTGGTCATTGGATGTAATTTCACATAGTAATTGGACATAAATAAGCGTCAATATTTTGATAGTTATTCATTAATAAAAACACATTTTTTAGTTACAGTGGGAATTAATTTAAAATTAATTTCTACCACTTCTGTGTTTTAAATTTTTAAAAATGGATTCCATATTTGTAATCATGAGTTGAAAATTGTGTAAATTGGTAATTTTATTTTTTGACAATATAAATATTTACTTTAGTAAATATTTTATTTACAATGGTAAAAGGGTAAATCTGGTAAATAATGCTGACAAAATATTACTATATTAATATAAAATTATCCTGAAATGGGTCCTAATATTATATTTTGAAAAAATTCCGACCATTGGAATCGTTGGGTTAAATATTTGACCCTATGAAGCCACTTAAGAATGATAATGACAGTTTAAATTAATTATTTTAAAATAATGAAAAAAATGACTTAGACATAAATCATTTAGTAAATAAATTTTTAAATAAGGATTTATAAGTTATCTCTTCAACTATAAAAACTCATTTTAAAGCTACAAATATTTCATAAATCATGTTATTTGTTTATAATTTTTAGTCTTCAAAAAAGTAAAATTATATATGACAAAATAACGATGCAGTGTTTACCTAATTAATGAATGATTTAAATAAATAAGATTATAATGATTAAAAAAATATCCAAAACCTATCCAATTCATATTGAATTATTTTATTTATAACAATTGAAATATTATATTAGACTACAATATTTTTGGACCTTTTGAAATCTAAAATAATTATATGATAAAAAAAATATATTTAACATTACTAAAGAGCCCATCCCCCCTTATAAAAAGACCTCACTTATAAAAAAAATCCTCACAATTATGAATCCCCTTGGATCATCCAAAATCTACCAAATTAATATCCATAAATCCCTATAATCATATTATAAGCCTTCCCCTAGGCTGTAGAAAACTCATTTAAACCTATTGGTTCAAATCAAAGGGAGATACGTGATTTAAAGGTAACATCCTCTCTTAAGTTATTTTGTTTTATTTAACATCTCCGACCCCATAAAACCTTTTTATTAATTTATTTTATAACAACACCAGTATCATAAATACTATAGGATTTTTTATGTTATTAATTCTAGCTATACATACACAAGCCTTTGTATAATATGTAGTGGACATATTTTTTCTTTGTATGGTGAACTATTGTATCATGAAATGATGATTGTTCAATCTGATCCTACGATATGTAATGTTTTACATTATGATGGAAAAGTATATATATATGATAAATTTTATGTTTATGTTTTATATATAATTTTGTAATTTTTATTTAAAAACATTCATTTATTCTTTCCACTATATGTAAATATGATAACTTTATATTGAGGAAGTGCATATTACTACCCCCTCAAGGGGATATGATTCATTTATGACATACATGGAACGTTTAAAGGATGATGTTAAAGAAATAATGTAACATTTATATCAAATTATATTATATAGTAATTATTATATATACATTTATCATAATGGTTTCATTCCATTAAACATGTAATAAAATTGAAAGTAGCGTTCATGTGTATGTACAGATTAACGCCCCCAATGAACAATGAATTGCATATCTTATCTCCATATGTAATGTAATATTATAAATACATTTGTATACAGGATATATATATATGATATATATGATATCAAAATCATGAATATCATTCATGAGATAATTGAATTTTTAAAACATGAACAACTTGTAAATATAAGCATCTCATTTTTGACTCAATACCAAATATCTACAAGATGACCATTATTAACCTAAATGATTGAATAATGCTTATAACATGGTAATAAGTGATATAAAAGGAATAATAGTCTTTAACAAGGTCCTTAAGAAAGTATAAATTATCTTTATCCAATTATTCATGATATTAATGAACGAACGGGTCAAGTCAGACATGAGGTATGGGGTTTTTTATCTCCCTTTAAATTCCCGGAGATTTCCATTATTATCTAAATATTAATTTAATGTGGTTTATTTTGTACATCCATTTGATATATATAATCTTTATTATCCTTATATTCATTGTATTTTGTTATTAATTTGGTTTTTATTAACCATTTTTCACATTAATCTATTGAATACAACATGGAATGTGGTTTTTATCTCACTTTTATTCCCGTGAGATTCTTGATATATTGTCACTATTTATTTTTTTGTGGTGTATGTAAAGACCATGATTGTATTATTTGTGTAATATAATTTAATTTAGAGTTATTATCATCTTCATTGTACGATCCTTCTTTCATGGGGTGTATGTTTCATATGTTACCAAATCGGTGAAGGGAACCTTTCCCCCTACTCTTCTACCCGAAGACATCTATTATGGGATATCATTAAATTTCATTTCTAAAAATTTGTGATATGTTCTTATATACCATTATTTCTGTACATTTTATATCCATGTGATGAGAGACCCTTCTTCTTATCATCAACTCATTTTATGAATTTTAAAGAGATTCTAATAGTCTATCGAATTTCAGTAAGTAAAATTTTAAACCCAATTTTAATTATTTGGGTTAAACATATACATCATTATTATGTTGTGATATGAATATTCATGAATGACTTATGAATGTTTTACCCATAATAACCAATATTATTATGTGTATTGTTATTTTTCACACATAATTATGTCATTAACGTTTCCTTAATCTAAGGATATGATCTTTATAATGGACATTGTCTCAATTTACATTCTATAGAGACTTATTTTTTGTTATCCACAAATTCACTTTTATATAATTTATATACATACCATTCAAATTTTATATAATGAATATCATTTTTCTAATGATATTATATTCTTTTATTAATGTTATTCCTCAATTATTAGTATTCAATCATCTCTCATTTGGTTAGGAACTCTTTAACTAAAATATAATTTTACATGTATTAAAGGGTTACTCTTCTAAATCATTCTCATTAATGTCCATGTTATAAAAATTGTTTTAAGGATTTATTTATATGTACATGAATGTTTTGAAATTAAAATTTATTTCAAAATCATCAAAGTGGTATTAAACATTTTGATTTAAAAAACTCAATATTATTTGTTCTAAATGGTTTTGAAAATGGATTGAAAAATCATTGATTATGTCAATATCTTGAATTTGTTTTTTTGTGATTACAATGTGGAAGTCTTATCTTTTCTTTATTATTGATTTTTTGTTATGAATACGTTATGGTTCATTGTCATTGTTTATGAATACATGTGGTTCTGTGATAAACCAAGGGGGTTGAGCCTGAGATAACATTCCAATGCATTTGATAAAGTGATAGAGGTAAATGTTAATTTTTCTCATAAGAGATTCAATTAACATTCTATTGTGCGTATTCCATATAAAACTCACTATGTAGCTGTGAAATCTATAATTAATGTTTGATATGTATTCCACAAGTTACTTTTATTACTTATGATTTCTAAGGTGTTATTCATAAATATTATGACTTAATGGGGTATGTTATGACTAATAAGTATAGTTTCATTAATTTTTATATATTAATGGTTTAATGTTTCCTTTTTTATTTAATAACCCTTACTAATATTTTTATGCTCATCCCATGTTTTTTAATGTTTTACACAATACTTCAAGATTAATATTTTGAAGGATGGGATTAAGGAAAAATCATGATGTCTACGAAATAGAACTAGAAATGTTTATTTTAATTAGTTTTTATTTTATGAAGAATTGGAAACTGAGTAGAATTGACTACATAGTATTTTTTGAGATGTAATGTAATAGTTATGGGTCATTTCTCTAAAACTCTATACCTCCAAAGATCCTCAATGTGATTTATTAATTTAATTCAAGATTATGTAATGTTTTTAGGCTCGGTCCTTTTAGTTGGTATCAAAGGTCGATTTGGACCACATTATGGATTAATAGTTTTCATTAAACACATAGTTAGTCCCAATGACTATTATTTCAGTTAAATACTTGTTTTATAAAATTTTCTAATCATGGAATGTCAGATACAAATTGAAGGAGGAGGATCTCAAATTTCATTCCTATATCTTCTTTATGAAAAGCTCGCAATAATTATTGAAATTTCATGGTTAGATGATTGTGAAAAAAATTTATCATAAAAATAATTTGTACGAAGTTATTTGAGATATCAAACGCATACACTATACCTTGATATCATTGTGGATCATGGGTTGTATTTAATCAAATCCTATTTTCATATTATTGTAATATTTTCCAGAAAGTTAATTATTATAAATGAATTTTCAAATATTTTACCTTATCACAAGATTGTAAAGCATATTAGGATTTTGAAAAAGGTGATGCTGAAGGAGTCCATTGAATAAACTATTTATATTTTCTTTTATAATATATTCTCTCAGCACATACTTATTGTATTTTAAAAGGACCAATGATTGAAAGATACAACTCAAACTTGTTCTGAATGTTTTACAAAAATCATGTTTTATGAGATGTTTTGATATTATATGTCATACATGATTATTTTTTAAAAAAAAATTTCTATGAAGACCAATATGACCCTAGTTGTACAGGGTGTATTCAGATGAAGTAATAAAATAACATGGAAGGATCTATAAATCATTTTTGAAATGCATAGACCTTCTACCCATGTGAACAAGATGATGACAAAACTATATATACCCCATGATCAAAGTATGATTTTCATTCTATTGGTAATCATTTTATTTTATCATATGGAGGTATAAAATTAACAATAAATAATATGTTTATGTCATAGTGTTTTGGGATGAAAAATAACGGTCTATGTAAAACATTGAGGTTAAATCATGTTACTGTTATTTTTGTGTTTTATAAAAAGGACAACATGCAGACCGTGTGACAACCCATCACGTCAGTCAAAGCTGTGGGAATCGAACCCACAACCAAAGTGCGATCAGGATTTACTGCCTAACATTGGACTATGTGAAGTACCAGGTCAGAATGACTGATTATTTTTAGTTAAATGATTTTATGGATCAAGAATAAGTATATTTGGGATCTCATGTTTTATCAAATTGACATCCTTATTATAGGAAAATGATTTCGTGATGATGTTATAAGCCTATATTAGATGAAATTATCTCTTTTGGGAACACTATATGATTATGGAAAATAAAATAACATGGGATTTAATTGGTGAAATAATGGTTGAAATATTGTTTTTAAATAATCAATGTTTTTATTGGGGATATAAGTTGATTTAGGTTATTTATGGAAATGATTTATCTATCATACAGAAAATGTGTTTAGGTTAATTACACTTCAGTATGGGACCATAAGAGTCGTCGATGTTTTTCGAGAGAAATGTTAGATTTACTATGGAAGGCTATGTGATTAAACATTTATCAGTTTTGGGATTCAATATTAATTTGGATTATTTATAAGAATTTTATGGATAAATATATATTGAATTATATTTCTTAAATTTTGAGTACTTTTTGTTGAATTTTATAGATTAAGAGTAGTATTTACTTTTATAAGGAATTATCCTTTTGGGGATTATCTAATCTTGTACTAACCTATTTTGGTTTTGGTTGATGTCTAACTATAGGGGAATTATATAGTTCATTTTTTGTAGATTATTAGATACTAAAAAAGTATATTGTAGCAATTGAGGTGTGACAAAGTCATCTTGTATACATACAGTTTGAATAAAAGATGATTTTATGGTATAATTTTTTTAAAGGATGACACAGTCCAGGAAAAGTAACTATATATCCTTAAAATCTTAGTCTATTTATTAATAAAATTCATCAACTCTATAAAAATTATCTTAATGATAAAATGTTATATGATCTTTTTTTTCATCATACATTTACCCAACCACAAATTTATGGTATTGTGGTGGTTAACTTTCAGTGATCAAGTATCTATCACTCTATATTGATTTATGAGGGTTAGTTTCTCTTCAATATCCATGTTTTCCTTCATGGAATCTGAGTATGGGCTATCTCGGATGTCGTTTTTATTTCAATTTCATTATTTTAATGTGTTATTTTTATTGAAACTTTTTCTGATTTAGGACTTTCAATAAAGTTACATAGCCCAATTTTAAAATTACGAGCACACAATTCCCAAAAAGGGGAAGGATGTAACATCCCAGGTAAATAAAAACATTACAATTTCATATTTATTCATATTTGTGAATTAAATATTAATTTTACAATAAAGGGGATGCTATGTTTGATGTCATTCCAAATACACAACAATAGGTTTCTTTGAAATCACTTGTTGCAGACAAAGTTGAGTTATACAAAACAATAATATAATAATATTATTATTTTAAATGGTAGTTAACACATAACCGTTGTATTGGAAGGAATGAATATAACTAACTAATTTTTATTTATAAATGTTTTTTAAATGTTTTTACATTTATCCAATAAATGTTAGAGGCTTAATATGTGAATGAATTTAATTTTAAGAATAAATACTCTAATATTAACATAATGGTTGATTAATAGCCTTTTGATGGAGAACCCTCTTTAAGTTTAGTTTTTCCCTCTTTTATATGTTTTATTTTTCAAAATAAAATTCTTCTTTATAATTATGACATCAAATCCTACTTTGGGAAAAACTTTGGCATTTTTCTGAAAAAATTCAATTTTTAACGAATGGTAAAAAATACTGTATTTTAATGAAAAGGTTCCCTTTAATCAAATATATTTATAATGTTAGATAATAATTTAAATTGTTTTTAATGTTAAATTATTTTATGTTTTTAATATTTAATCCAATTTTGGTTATTGTAAGTAATTTCACTTTGGAATTGGATGTAAATAAGTGTCAATCCTTTGATAGTTATTATTTCTAAAAAACAAGCTTATGTTTTGATAGGGAGAATTAATTTTTAATTAATTTCTGCCTCATCTATGATTTCAATTTGTAAAAATGGGTTCCAAATTTGTAATTATTAGTTCCAAATTATATAAATATGTAAATTTTATTTTTAGATAATTGGAATATTTTCTTTAGTGAAATTTTTATTTATCATGGTTAAAGTGTAAATTTAGTAAATAAGGGTAATAAAATATTATTATAATAATATAAAATTACATTAACAAGTGATCTAATCTTATTTATTGATAAACATACAACCATTATCATCCTTGGGTAAATTTTGGGACCCCATTGATCCACATGAGATGGATAATGATACTTTATATTAATTAATATAACGTTATTAAAAAATGACATAAACATATATCATTAAGTAATTCAATTTTAATATATAGTTATTTAAATTTTATATTAAAAAATAAATATTTTTTTGAATGATAAAATGATTTCCTACATCATTGTATTTTTTTATAATAATTTAGACATCAAATAAGTAATATTATTTATGACATAATAATGGTGCATTGTTTACCTCATTAATGGATAATTTAAATAAATAGGATTATAAAAATTAAAACAATGTCCAAAACCTATCCAACTCTTATTGAATGATTTTATTTCCAACCAGAGTCATCTTTTATTATACTTTAGTATGGTTTGGAACTTTAGAAATAGAAAATAATTATATGATAAAATAATATTTTTAAACATTCCCAAAGAGTCCCTCCTTTTCTTTATAAAAATCCCTCATTTCTAACCCATTCCTTACCTTTCACAAGCCCTTTGACTCAACAAAAAATTACCTAATTAGGCTCCCTACATCCCTCTACTCTTCCTATAATCCTTCCCTATGGCATAAGTCAACTCATGTTTTCCTTTTTGTTCAAACCAATAAGAGATACACAATATAAAGGCAACATCTTCTCTCAAGTTCTTTTGTTTTATTTTACTTCCCAAACCCCAATTTCTCTTTTAATTCCACTATTTTATAGAAAAAATAGTATAAAAAATATAATAGGTTGTTTTTATGATAATTATTATATCTATATTTACACACACCTCTATCTAGTGGGTAATGAACACATTGTTTCTATGGACAATGAACTATTGTCCAACGAAACGTTGATTGTTCAATCTTCCCCGACCAACTGTCATTATGGCCTCTATGAGTGAACTGTATTTATATATTACATATGTTATGTTTATGTTTCTTTATTCATAAATAATATTACTTTACAAACATACCTTTATGCTTTCTAATATGTGTAAATACTGTTATTTAATTTGTGTAAGTGTGGACTACAACCCCTCAAGGTGATAAGATTCGTCAATGAAATACATGGAACATATAAATGATGGTGTTAATGAAATCATATAACATATAAATCATATTATATTAAACCAGAATTATAATATACCATGGTATCATTATGTTTTCATTCCATTAAATATGAAATAGAAATGAAAGTATCGTTCATTCTTATGTATGACTTACCATCTCCATGAACGGTGCATTTTATTTCTTATATCTGAATGATTTGTAATATTATAAATACATACATATAATACATATATATGATATATACGATATCTAAATCATGAATATAATTCTAGAGATAATAAAATTTAGACCACAAGAACAACTTGTAATTATAAGTAGCTCATGTTTGCCTGAAGTACCAAATATCGTCAAAATGACCATTATTAACATAAATTTTTTGAATTGTGTTTATAACATTGTAATGTGTGATATAAAAGAATAATAATCATGAAAAAGGCTCTTAAAAACGTATAAATTAAATTTAGCTCATATTTTAGGAGATTAAAGGATGATATTAATGAAATAATGCAACATATATATCATATGATATTATACATGAATTATTATATATACATATATCATATTTCATACATTTCGTTAAATATGAAATAGAAATAAAAGTAGCGTTCTTGCGTACATACGGCTTACCATCTCCATGAAAGGTGAAATTCATATCTTATCTCTAAATGTCATGTAATATTTTAAATATATATGTATACTGGATATATATGATACATATGATATCTAAATTATTAATATCATTCAAGAGATAATTGAATTTTGACCACATGAACAACATGTAATTATACAAAGATCATTTTAATCTTAATACCAAATATCTAAAAAACAACCATTGATAACTAAAATGATTTCATAATGCTTATAAAATGGTAATAAGTGATATAAAAGGAATAATAAACATCAAATGGCTCTTACAATAGTATAAATAAACATTATTCTATTATTAATGATATTAAAGAATGAATGGGTAATGTCAGAAAAAAGGTAAGGGGTTTCTTATCTAACATTTAATTCGGTGAGATTTCCATTATTAGCCACATATTTATTTCTTGAAGTGTATTATGTACTTCCCTTTAATATATTTTACCATTAAAATCATTATATTCAAGGTTTTTTTGTCTAATTCATTTTTTGGTTATTAACCTTTTTTCATATGACTCGATTGATTACAACATTTTATGTGGCTTTCATCTCACTTTTATTCCTATGAGATTCATTATATATTGCATCTATTTCCTTTAGTGTGGTGTACGTACTGACCTTGATTGTCTTATTTTTGTAATATACATTAATTAATGGTTATTCTCATCTTTATTGTATGATCCGTATTTCAGGGGGTGTATGTTTTAGAAGCTACCAAATCAGTAAGGGAACCTTTCACCCTCCTTATCTAGTCTAAGACATCTTTTATGTGATGTAATTATATTTAAATTCTTAAATGCTGGGATATGTTTTTCTATATCCTTATTTATTTAAATATAATTTCCATGTGAGGAGATACCCTTTTCTCTATCATCAATTCATTTTCTAAATTTTAATGCGATGTCGATAGGCTGTTGAATTTCTACAAGAGAACATGTAATCCCAACATCTATTATTTGGGTTAAACTTATGCTCATTGGTTGTGTCATTCAATGAATATGTGTGAATGGACTCTGTTTTTTTACACATAATATCATATATTATTTCTTGTATTCTTATTATTCACACATAATTATTTCATTGATTTGTCCTTCATCTGAGGATATGATCTTTCGCAAGAACGTTGTCTCAATTTACATTAAATTGAGTCTTATTTGTTGTTATACACAAATTCAATTTTAAATGTTGTATGTACTACAATTTGACATATTATATCATGAATCTTCTTAGCCACATGATATTATAATCTTTGATTAATGTTATCTTTCAATTATTTGTATTCAATCGTCTCTCATTAGGTTAAGAACTCTATAACTAAAATATCATTTTAAAAATTTTAAAGGTTTATTCTTCTATATCATTATCATTAATTTCCATGTTTTAAAAAGGTTTTTCAGATTAATTTATATGGACATGAATGTTTTTAAATAAAAATTTCTTTTAAATGCATCAATATGGTACGAAATACTTCAATTTGAAAACACTTTATTAAATTTTTTAAATGGTTTGGAAAATGGTTTGATAATGCATTGATTATTTAAATATCTTGTATTATTATATTGTTATTGCAATTTGGAAATGTTATCTTTCCTTAATGAATGTTTTATGTTTCATGACTACGTTATAGTTCTTCACCATTGTTTATGAATATGGGTGGTTCTTTGATAATCCTTGGGTGGGTGATCCTGAGATATCTCTACATTGCATTGGGTAACATGACAAAGTTAAATGTTAACATTTATTCTAAGAGATATAGGGAATATACTATTATGGGTATTCTATATTTAACTCCCTATATAACTGGGAATTATACAATTTATGATTGATATGGATGCCACAAGATACCTTTATAATTTATGATTTCTATGTGTTATTCATTAATCTTATGATTAGTATGTGTTATTCAAAAATCTTATTATTTCATGAGGTATGTTATTATAGAAAAGAATGGTTTCATTGATTTTTATTTATTGAGGGGTTAATGTTTCCATTCCTTATTTTATAACACTTACCGAGCTTTTTATGATCATCGCATGTTTTTTAAAAGTTATCCAGAGGACTTGAAGATTTATAGGGTCAATGATATGATTAAAGAAAAATATTGTTGTAAAAAACATGGAAGTAAACATGTTTATTTTTATGATATTTTTTTATGAAAAAAAATTACTTAGTAGAACTGACTACTTCGTAATTATTTTATATGTAATGTCATAGTTATGTCCGAATTCTTTAAAACTAAAAAACTAAAAAGATCATCAATGTGAATTAATAATTTAATTCATTATTATGTAATGCTTTAAGTCTGGGCCCTTATAACTCAATTTTAAAATAAAACTAACCCACATCATAAGGGGCCAGACACCACCCTTTCTCTTCAATATGTTTATTTGATATCCCTATATTCTCATATCAAACCCATTAAACATTATTAAAAAATGAAAATAATTTTTAACATGCATATTTATTTATATTATTTTGACATAAAACCATCTCAAATTAGTTGTAATGAGAGATAACTTGCACCATTCCATCTCCAAGAACATATATTCCCCATCCATGCATGTGCCTACAACCAAGATCCAATCCAATGTCATACAAGAAAAATAATAAATTCCTAAATAATTGTGAATAATGTATTATTTTAATTCACTGAACCTTTAAATATGAAAAAATTAATAAGCACCATAGTGATACTAGATCCTAGACTAACTACAATTATAGGTTCTAAAATACCTCTAGTAACATCCCTAGAAAAATACCTTACAATAAAAGTTGTATATCCCATCAATTAATTTATTGTAACCATCACATAAATCCCGGTGTTCTAAAATTTTCATATGAGTGTATTTATGTAATTTTATTGAGTCACAATACGAATTAAATTGACCAAAATAGGATTCTATGTGACTATAGAAGTATAAACGTTTATGACACAAAATATGTTACCATTATATACATGACTATGTGAATCCATTATTCGATGGAATTATATAGCCGAAATTGGCTTCAAAAAGTACATCGAATACCTAATAGGGATTCAGTAGCTAGTATGTGGTAGTGAATATAATCAAATGTTCACTAGGTAGTTCATCATCTATATGAATGTGGAAAAAATCTAACAAATAAAATCTACTACGTCTTAGAATCTTATAGTAATGTTATAATCTAGACATTTTATTTGGATGTATTCAAGTTATGTCGATTCATAACGTCAAAAATGTAATCATATTGGTTTAATTGTCTCCCCTTGCACCATTACACATCTTAAATGACCTTTGGACCCACAAAGACTAAAAATTTCCCCAATTGGAGGATTGGTATTCTACTAAAGTAAAAATATTGAACTGCATCAATCAATAAATATTAGTATTGTGAATCTACTATTGAATTTCCCTCTCTTGAAATCTCGTTATATTTTATTATTGAAAATCATTGAACTAAAATATTTCTATCACTAATTATCTAAATTTCATCTTCTTAATAGATCTAATGAATTTATATATTTTATAAAACAAATATTCCACTTAGAAAATTTACATTTATCACTCTCTTTAGGTTCTTATAAAACTGATAAAACCATGAAATTTCTCTTGATATTTTTTAGAAATCACTGAAACCAAGTTTTTTATAGGTCTATTTGATACCAATAATGTTAAGGGTTTTTGTTCTATTATAGGATTCATGGATACCTAAAACATCATGGTATATTATCCATTAACCATCATTTCATGTTTGTGTTAGATATTGAGGGTCATAATTAATAATTCATCATTATCTATTATCAAATTGTGTGCATTTTATTTCACATAAATTGATCATCCATTATCAGTAATTTTATTTTCATGTCTAAATTATCCATTAAACATATTAATAATGTTATTTTATGTCTTATATAAATCAATCAATATATTATTTAATATAATATTATTCTACATTTTTTTTTGAATTTAAAATAATAATTTTCAATTATATAGATATTTGATTAATTATTATAATTTTTTCACTCATGTCATTTTTATTAATTCAAGTATAATAAAAACCCTTATTACCATATTAATATGTCAAAAAAATTTCATCAATGCTGATACAATGTCCAATTTTTCTTTTTAAAAAAGTATTTCCTTTCAACGAATGATATTTTGAAGATTCACTTCACACTATAACACTAGAGGTATTCCGAATGCAAACCTAGTTATTATGGCCCCTATATTTTATGTAACATACTATTATGATTTTAGATATCATATTTTTTCTTTCTATGATCATTGGATATCTAGAATGGAATATTTTTATTCATGGTTATACTCCATTTAAATAATTAGGTGAGAAATGGTATGCCTATAATATTTCATCTTTTCAACATGATGGAAAATTCATGAATTCACATAAATTTGTTTTATATTATATGTAATTTACTATAATTTCAACATGAAAACCCCGTCATTTTATTTCAAATTTTTAGATGTTAGTCATGACAGAACTAGTAATGTTAAATATATGAAATTTCATATATATATATATAGATATGTTTAGAAAATAATTAGAATTAATATTAACGATTTCTTGAAAATATCATTAGTAATTTAATTAACGTATACAATTGAAGACTGCCTCATTATTTATTGAAAATCTTTTGATTAGAATTAAATTCATCATATAGAGTACTTAGGTACCTAATGTAATTATGATCCATAAACCTAAATATATTATGAAAATGGATATTAAAGAGATTTTTGGTTCTTTCGTGGCCTCTAAGATTACCACAAAATTATTAGATGAAAATGAATATATTAAAGCCAATGAAGTTGAAAAAAAAGATTCTATTATATAATCGAATGATTAATCATCCAGATGTGACATCAAACGTGATTACTAATATATTATTCCAATATTCTAAATTGTAGCATTATTTGAAAGAATAAAATAAAAATTATTATGATTTCATCAAAAGAGGAGACATGAAGCTATATTTTCCCTTTATAAAAAATTAATTCAAAACAAAATCAATGTCACTAAATGTTTCTATATTTAGGATATATGATGATTACCTTTCCATCAAATGGAGGTGAATATATCGCAAAATGCATCATTTCTAAAAATTATACATGTAATGATGTTAATAATATAACATCTTACACCAATAACTTTTCAATACATTATAATTATTCATTCCAATTAGGTTCAAATTAAATTGAAATATAATTTTTTATAATAAACAGAAAATTCAATAAAATAAAAAATAAATAGATTAATTTTTTTGAAAAACATACATCATTAAAAAAAATAATTTCTTATGTATTAATTTTAAATAGAAAAATAATATTAGGAAACTGGAATAAACCGTCAATGATATAAAAATTTCACTTCATAAATTCAGACAATTATAGAAATATATAAAAATATTAAAAACTTGTTTAAAAGAAAATAAATAATTTTTTTGTTTTACTAATCATGGTAGAAACTCAACAAATACAAGAATGTTTATATAGGGATTAAAAAAATCTCTTTTTTTAAATAACAAGAATATTTTTTATCAATATTATAGTAAAATTAGTAATTATTGTAATGGCTCGGACCTCTCCGACCCATTACTTTGTCGAAAAGAAGGTCATGAAGTGTTCTGGAAGGTAGAATGGACTTTTCCCACACATTTCAGAATTTTGTGACTACACGCCATGTAGTGTGAGTACATGCCATATACCACCTTTCTGAGTATACCCCATGGTAGAGTCATGTAATTTCCATGTGAAATAAATATGTGCATGCCGTGTAGCCCATCGAACATGTCGTGTAGTTTCTCCCTGTGTACATGTTACCCTCAAACCATTTGTTGACCAGTCAGTGGCCACAAGATTGTAACGAAGAGGAGGAACTTCTGAGCTTGGATCTGTTGTTTTCCATTTGGCCATTCATTCCCAGCTTCCACCCGAGGAGGTTTTCCCGGGTTTGGACAAAAGCGACGAACGTCGACGGACGTCCTCTAAAGTTGATCTAGGGGAGCATTGTGATCAGAACCTATTGAGGTATGTATTTTTACCTTCTTCTCTCTAATTTTTCCATCATGAGGTATGGGTATCCTCTTGCTTTTAGGAGACATAGTTGAACCCGTTTAATGAAGATAATAACAGGATTAATGAACAGGGAAGGAAAATTTGTTATGTTTATCATTGTTTATCATATTGTTATGTTGTGAATTGAATAGTCTTATGCATATTAAATTTCACGGTCGTTGAGGTCCTTTTCTTTCACAATTAAATGATGCCCTATCTTTCATAGACCGTTTTTTTATGGACAGATTTTGGAATATGGAAATTGGTTAATCACATAAAGTTGGCTGATTAAATGAATATAAGGAACCCCTGTGTGATCAACCTGATTGAAATAATGGGATAATGAACATGTGGGTGTTCGTTTTTTTTCGTGGTGTGTTAAAAAGGGGGGTGAATCTGGGGTTTTTATGAATAGTATGTGCAAAATGGATGTGGTAAATGATTTTAACGGGGCAATGATGTGGCACAAGCATTGTTTTGTGATACGGGTGTGGAAAAGTGGTTATAATGGCAACAAGGCTGCAGTAATGGGTTGTGATATTAAAATAAAGTGGAAAGTTGATAAGTGAACCATGTGAAACGATAATGAATTAAATGCGGAAAAAATCAACGGGGATTGATTGATGATAAAAATGTTGGTTTTGTGTTGCTTGTGTTCTATATAACTTGATTTATAGTTGGCCGGGTTTCTCTATGAAACACTTGATCTATTTTTATATTTTACCAGTAGTTAAAGAACTAATAACTAATACTATTGAAACGTGAAAACCTAAATGGGGTTGGCATTGTTTGTTGTATGCATTCTTTGTAGTAGCAGCGCCGAGGCACGTGTTCAGTTTCTCTATTTAGAAGCCATTGGTTGGGTTGTGTGATTGGTATACATAAATGTATCTGTATCTTTGTGTTCTGTCGCACCCCACCAATGTTGAGGACCTAGTGCCAAACACTCTCATTTCATTGGAGATGGTGTTTTCCCCTTAGTTACTAGCTCCTTCCTGCTCCTTCTTCCCTAGGTTGTGATGGCTTGAGGTGACCTTACACCTAAGACTCTTCAGGTAGGTTTTGATTGGTGTTATTTTTAGCCCAAGACACTTCGGGCAGGTTTACTGGTCCCAAGAATCTTCTAGATGAGGCCTAGGTGTGTTCAGGAGGGGATGTAATTGAGGTTTGTGAGGCCTAGGTGTGTGCAGGCTGGATATGTGGTTTTTGAGGCCCATCTGTGTACATGATGGATATGTGGTTTTTGAGACCCAGGTGTGTACGGGGTGGGATTTGTGGCTTTTTAGACCTAGGTGTCTGTGGGCAGGAAGGGTGTGGAAGCATCAAGACATTATCCATTACGAACAGAATATAAATAGTGGGGGGAAATGGTGCGGTGTACCTAATACACTTGTTCTTAAATACTACTACCTATTGTTTTGTGTTTTTTTTAGTGTGGCTGGTGAGGTTGGGTGGATAGAATTCCTTTCTTGGTTTTGGTTTCTTCTGTTGTTCTCACTGGACATTAGGATGTCTCCCCACCTATGCCCAAGAGCATTAGGTTTCCCTACTTATTAAAATTGTATGCTCACCCTACGTTTACTTTCAGGTTTCCAGGATGACTACTAGGGTCGTGCAGGACCCTACTAGTCGGGACAGTTGGAGTTGTTGCATTTTCTGTACTCTTGTTTCTTTTGGTATATGACTTTTGAGTTTTCTTGTACTTTTACTTTATTTTAGTATTGTTTATACATGCATGTGTGATTGGTTTGGGTTTATTTTCATTTACATGTCCCTTTTTTTTGGGGTTTGACTCATCCTATTTATTGATCTTAAATAATAAAAGGGTAATGCCTCCCATATTTGTGAAAACTCATACCCTTGTTGCTAGTCCCCACTCAGGGGCCCACTGGAGTCGGGACTTGAGGGTCATTATCTCCCTTTTACCATTTCCAGCTCATAAGGGGCATCTTTGGTTGGAGGTGGTCATGACAGAATGGTATTAGAGGTGATGGTTGAGAGATAAGATGGAGTATGAAGTTAGGGACAGTGAGGATTCCATGGGATGGTAGGGAAACATTGTTGTCTGATCTTGGTTCATGACATAGGCAAGGGAAGACATTCTAGGACATGAGATTTTAGGTCCCCCTGTGATCCGATTCAAGGACTCTGAGCTTGCCGAATGACCAAGTAAGAATACATTGATTGTAGGGTATAGACCCTAGGAAAGGTACATGCATCATCATGACGTGTGTTTCACTTGATTTTGGTGTTCTGGGAAAGAAATTGAAATAAAATTATAAAAACAAACATTGAGAAAAAATTTCTTTCTACTTGGGATTAGGAGATCTTTGATTATCATATAGTTATGGCACCTGGACGTCGTCCCTCGGTGACTCAGACAGTTGATGCCCTTCAGATTCAGGTGGTCGGTCAGTTGAGGATTGACCGAGAGGAGGAAGATGATCAATGACAGAAGACTCTCCGTTAATTCCAGTGACAAACCCTCAAGAAGTACCAAGGTTATGAATTGGATATGGAGACAGAGGGGTGGATTGAGGAGATATGGATAGCTTTTACTTTTATATGTGCTCCGATGGTATACTGGGTTCCCCTAACTGTCAGTCAGCTAAGGGGTACGGCATGTCAGGGGTGTATGCTCTACCTTTGGGAGAGGTCAGAGGTAGAGGTTGCATGGGATGACTATGTGAAGGAGTTCTAAGAGGAATTCCTTTCTCCCATGATCAAGGCAGAGAAGTGACAGGAGTTACTATCCCTACAGCAGGGGAGTATGTCAGTACAAGAATTTCGGATCATGTTCAAGGATCTCTTACGCTTTGCTCCAGATCTCTTTCCGGATGTCGAGTCTCAGGTGAGACATTTGGAGGAGGCACTTCGTCCTTCACACAAGTATGCTATCACCCCCTTCACTCTCCTGACATAGTTGGTAGTACAGAAGAAGGAAGAAGTTGTATAGATGTTTCACTTGAAGGGAGGTGCACCACGAGAGGGGATCCAGCTGGGTTTGTCGAAGGAGAAGGCATTCAGTAGTAGGTCTCCTACGACATGACCATCCAGATTCAGTCCAGTAGGGAGTAGGCCCCAAAAGTTCCAGTTCCAATATTCTGGTCCTTGTCCATATTTCACAATCCCGGGACCGAAGTGTTTCTATTTTGGAGTTTTCGGGCACATTCAGAGGTGGTGCCTGACCCGAGGTTAGTACGGTGTAGGTGGGCAGGTTCAGCACCTGCCTCAGCAGCACCAGTTGTCGGCGAGGCCTTTGCAGTAGTCGTAGGACCCTGCTCCTCTGAGGGCAGACCTTGCAGGAGGAGGCCAACCTCATGGTGCTCCTCAGGGATGTCGACTAGGGCTTGGTCAGGGTGGTGGTCGACATCAGAGAGACAGAGGAGATGGGTGTGGACAGTTGCACGCAGTAGAGTTTGTAGCTCCCGTGGGACCATATGTGGTGCGAGGTATGATTTGTTTGTTCAACACTCTCGTTTCTGCTGTCTTCGATTCTGGAGCTTCGCACTCTATTGTTTCAACTGTTGTAGCCCATGATTTTTGTCTATACGTAGAAATACTTTTTGTACCCCTAATGCTAAGTACACTAGTTGGAGGTCAGACCAGCATATCTTGTGTTTGTCGGGGATGTGGGATGATGTTGGGACCACATTGATCTAGTGGGGATATTCTTTTCCTATAGATGCATCCATAAGATGTCATCCTAGACATCGACTGGCTATTTTCTATTAGTTTCGTTATCGACTTCTTCCGAATAAGAGTCGTGTTATCCAACGTGGATGGGCAGCATGTATCTTTTGTTGGCGAGAGGAGATATTAGGTGAGAAGCTGGATTGTGAAGACACTCATTTCTTTGTTAGCTGGGTTATCGGTGGTATCAGATGGTACAGAGATGATGGATGTCCCAGAGGTTGTTGGGGAGTTCCTTGATGTTTTTCCAAAGGAGGTTGTGACTCCACCCCCCCCCCCCCAAAGTGACATTGAGTTCGGGATATAATTACATTCTGGTGCCTGTCCAATTTCGATGGCCCATTATAAGATGGCACATTCAGAGTTACTGAAGTTGCGAATTTAGATTAATGATCTGATGGAGAAGGGTTTTGTTCAACCCAGTGTGTCTCCATGGGGTGCTCCAGTTTTTTTTGAAGAAGGAAGATGGTGGTCTCTGGCTATGCATAGACTAATGTAGGCTGAATTAGGTAATAGTCAAGAACAATTACCCTCTTCCAAGGATAGATGATTTCTTCGACCAGTTGATGGGAGAAGGTTGGTTTTCAATGATTGATTTAAAATCTGGATATCATCAGCTGAGGGTAAAGGATAGTAACATCTCGAAGACAGCTTTAAGGTGTAGGTATGGGCACTTCGAGTTTGGAGTTACGAATGCACCAGATGTGTTCATGGGACTTATGAACATTGTCTTTCGAGATTTTCTGGACCGTTTCGTTGTTGTGTTTATCGATGAAATCCTGATCTACTGAAGATCAAAGGAGGAGCACGTTGAGCATCTCAGGCCAGTCTTGGATGTCCATCAACATCACCATCTTTATTGGAAATAGTCAAAGTGTATGTTATTAATGAAATAATTACCCTTCCTTGGGCACGTATTGACTCATCATGGAGTGTGAGTTGACCCATCGAAGGTGGAGGCTGTTTTTTCTTGGGAGGAACCCAAGAGAGTGGCAGAAGTTCGTAGTTTCATAGGGTTGGAAGGTTATTATCGGAGGTTCGTTTCTGACTTCTCTCAAGTTGCAATACCATTGACAGCTTTTACTAGGAAGGGTCAGGTCTTCCTATGGAGTGAGTTGTGCCCAAATGCTTTCGACTACATAAAGGAGATGTTGGTCAGTGCTCTAGTACTCATGTTTCCAGAGGAAGGGTTATTGTATGTGGTGTTTTGTGATGCTTCTATCCTTGGTTTGGGGTTCGTTCTGATAAAGAATAAGTGTTCGATCTATTATGGGTCTAGGTAGTTGCGCCCTCATGAGAGTAACGATTCCACCCATGACCTAGAGCTTGCAATAGTAGTGTTCCCACTAAAGTTTTTGCGACATTACATCTTTGGGGATCACATTGTGGTCTTCTTAGATCACAAGAGATTACATTATATCTTCTCCCAGCATGACCTGAAATTATGGCATCCAAGATGGGTCGAGTTTCTCCAAGACTATGACTTCGATATCTCTTACATTGAAGGTAAGGCCAATGTTGTGGCTGATTACCTGAGACAGAAGTCGCATAAAGAAGTGGTTCAGGAATCCGCTGATGCTTGGAAAGTGATGGGAGAGTTGGCTGACTTGCACTTGGATGCAAGGGTAGAAGGTTTTAGAGGATATTTGTTTCATATGAAGGTGTAGTCCTCCTTGTTGCAGTAGGTGGAACAGTCTCAGTGGGGAGACTCCGAGATGGATGTAATGTGGGATCATATCGATCAGGGAAACATTCTATAAGGATGGTCAGAGGATAGCGGATATCAGATGCTTTTTCAGTGAAGGTTGTTTGTTTCGGAGGCGATGGGAGATATAGTTCTCCATGAGTTCCATAGCCCAGCCTTGGCGGTACGTACAAGAGTTTCAAAAATGTACCGATACTTGAGTGAACATTTTCAGTGGTCCGGGGTGAAATGGGCAGTGGCAGTGTTTGTGGCTATGTGCCTAGTGTTTCTTAAAGTAAAGGCTTAAGACTGTGTTCCCAGTGGTTTTTTGAATCATTTAGATGTCTCTTAGTGGAAATGGGATAACATGTCAATGGACTTCGTCACCGGACTACCCAGATCTCAGGGTAGTTATGATGATATCTAGGTAGTGGTGGATCGACTGACGAAATTAGCTCACTTCTTAGAAAATAAGTATTCAGGCCCGATGAGTAACTTAGCACATAGGTACGTAGATGAGGTGGTGAATTTGGAAGGAGTTCCGAAGACTATTTTCTATGATCGGGATACTCGGTTTACCTCACGAGTCTGGAGGGGGTTACAGCAAGATTTTGGCACCCAGCTATGCCTTATCACTACATTCCTCCCCCAGACCGATGAGCAGACAGAGCGGAATATCCAGAGTTTGGAGGAACTGATGCGAGCATGCGTTATGGATTTTGGAGGATCATGGTTGTGACACTTGCCTTTTGTATAGTTTACATACAATAACAGCTTCCAGTCTCATTTTGGAATGGCACCGTTTGAGGATTTGTATGGAAGACCATGTGGTTCACCCATTTGTTGGGAAGAGGTTGGTGAGACAGGTTCTATTGGGCCAGAGGTACTAGATAGAACCACAGAGAAGGTCCATCTTGTGCGTGAGAGGATGAAAGCAGCTCAGGACCAAGAAAAGTCTTATGCTGATCTTCAGTTGAGGCCCTTGGAGTTCGAGGTGGTAGATCTTGTGTTCTTGAAGGTTTCCCCTCGACGGGGGTAGCAGAGGATTGGGAAGGGGATAAGCACTCCCCTAGGTTCATCGGACCTTTCAAGGTGCTGAGGTGAGTTGATGAGGCATATCAGCTGGCCGTGCCACCTCAGTTGGAGAAGGTTCGTGACGTCTTCCATGTCTCCTAGAATCGACGGTTCTTACACAATGAATCTCATGTTATTGATTGGGGAGAGTGAGATATGGGAGATGACATGACCTTCGAGGAATGACTAGTCAGAATCGAGGATCATAAGGAGAAGGTTCTCTGTGGATGAACCATCGCCTTGGTTCGTGTGTTGTGGAGGCATGACAGCCTCGAGGAGAGCACTTGGGAGAAGGAGGCTCAGATGCACGCTCAGTACCCGGATTTTTTTGACTTGTGTTTTTATTTGTTCTTATGAGCTTTGTTTTAATGTTTTACTCTGTACCATTGATATATGGAATGCATGGATTATCGGTTGTGAGATGTTTTTTTTATTGTTCTTTAGAAGTGTGTAACATGTTAAGATGTGTGGGGAAAGAGAATAAAATGTTCCTTAATCGAGATGCATTATCAAGGATGCGACTGAACATGTGCGGGAGAGTTAGTGCCGCCTAAAGCGGATAATATCTCGACATGGGAGAAGGAATTACTCAAGCCATATGTTCAGGAAGTGTGTTGGTTGTATAGTGTTGGGTGCAGTGTATGTTGGAAAAATCCTAATATTTGGAAGTGGGAAGACCCAATTCTTAATCGAGACACATTAATGTGAATGCGATTAAATTCGTGCAGGCGAGTCAGTGCCGCCTAAAGAGGATAATATACTAACATAAGAGATGGAATTTCTAACACCTATGATTAGGGTTGTTGGTTGAGTCCCTATTATAACGAGAGGCCTAAGAGGTATCTTGTTGGGTTCCTCTAGGTTGGCTTTCAATTTTTAAGGACGAGAATGTTTTAAGAGTTATCTGGTGTAATGGCCCGGACCCCTCTGGCCCATTGATTTGTCGAAAAGAATTTCATGAAGTGTTCTATAAGGGAGAATGGGCTTTTCCCACACTTTTCAAAATTTTGTGACTACACACCATGTAGTGTGAGTGCACACCGTGTACCACCTTGCCAAGTATACCCTATGATAAAGCCATGTTTTTGACTCATGAAATAAATAAGGACATGCCATGTAGCCTGTCTTACATGCCGTCTAGATTCTCCCCGAGAATGTGTTACCCTCAAACCATGTGTTGACCAGTCAACGACTGTGTTCCGTGTTGAATGTCGTGTTGGATTATGCATGGAGACCGTATGGAATGGCCGAGTACATGCCGTGTGATAGGAAGTATACACCATGTACTTTAGTTATTGTCACCTATAAAAGGAGGGGTCCTCTCTCCTTTTTATATCATTCCTCTCCTCCCCATTCCTTCAAGAAGAGCCCTCCTGAGAGACTTCGAAGCTCATTTCTCCCATAACTTCTTCGTCCGAGCATCGATTTACAATCCGTCAGCGGCCACAAGATTTTAACAACGAGGCAGAACATCTGAATTTGGATCTGTTGTTTTCCCTTTGCCCTTTCCGTCCCAGCATCCACCTGAGGAGGTTTTTCAGAGTTTGGACAGAAGTGAAGAACACTGAAAGACGCCATCTAATGTTGATCTGGGGGAGCATTTTTATCTGAACCTGTTGAGGTAGAGATTTTTACCATTGTCTCTCTAATTTGTGCATCATGCAAGGTGGGTGTCCTCTTGCTTTCACTAGACATAGTTGAACCAGTTTAATGAAGATAATAACTGGATTAAAAATTGGGATGGGAATGTTTTTATCTTTATCATTGTTTTTCATATTTTTATGTTGTGAATTGAATTCGATTATGCCTACTGAAAAGCACAGTCATTGGAGTCCTTTTTTGCGCAATTAAATGTTTCCCTATCTTTCGAGATGTTTTTATTGATGGAAACTTTGTGGAATATGGAATTTTGTTAATCCCGTAATGTTGGCAGATTAAATGAATATCTGGAACAGTTTTGTGATCAACCCAGTTGAACAAAATGGGACAATGAACATGTGGGTGTTGGTTTGGTTACACGGTGTGTGAAAATGGGGGGTGAATCCTGGGTTCTTATGAAAAGGATGGGTAGCAGGGCTGCGGTAAATGATATTAAAGGGGAATTATGTGGCACAAGACTTGTTTTGTGATACGGGTGTGGAAAAGTGGTTATAGTGGTAGTAGGGCTGCAGTAATGTGTTGTGATAGTAAAATAAAGTGGAATGTTGATAAATGAACCTTGGGTAATGATAATGAATTAAACGCATGAACAATAAATGGGGACTGATTGATGATTAAATGGTTGGTTTTATGTGGCTTGTGTTTTATCTAACTTGATTTGTGGTTGGTAGGGTTTTTTTACGAAATGCTTGATCTGGTTTGATATTTTCCCAGTAGATAAGGAACTAATAAATTATACTATTGAAATGTGAAAACCTAAATGGGGTTGGGATTGTTTGTTTTATTCATGCTTCGTAGTCGCAGTTTCGAGGCACGTTCTCTATTTCTCTATTTAGAATCCATTGGTTAGGATGTGTGTTTGGTAAACATATATGTATCTGTATCATTGTGTTTTTTCGTACCCCACCCATGTTGATCCCCTAGTGTCGAACACTCGCATTTCATGGGAGAGGGTGTTTTCCCCTTAGTTACTAGCTCCTTCCTGCTCTTTCTTCAATGGGATGTGATGGCATGAGGTGACCTTACATCTGAGACTCTTCAGGTAGGATTTGATTGGTGTGATTTTAATCCCATGACTCTTCGGGCAGCTTTACTGTTCCCAGGAATCTTCGGGTTGTGGCCCAGGTGTGTTCGGGTGGGGATTCGATTATGTTTTGTGAGGCCCAGGTGTGTGAAGGTGGGATATGTGGTTTGTGAGGCCCAGGTGTGTGCGGGTGGAATATATGGTTTGTGAGTCCTAGGTGTGTGCGGGCGGGATGTATGGATTTTAAGACCCAGGTGTGTACGGCCAGGAAGAGTGTGGTAGCATCAGGACATTCACTGTTAGGAAGAGCAGCTAACTAGTGGGGGGAAATGGTGAGGGGTACCCAATACTATTTTTCTTATATACTACTACCTATTGTTTTGTGTTTTTGGTGAGCGTGGATGGTGAGGTTGGGTGAACAGAATTCCTTGCTAGGTTTTGATTTATTCTGTAGTTCTCATTGGACATTAGGATGTCTCCCCACTTGTGCACGAGAGCTTTAGGTTTTCCTTCTGAGTATACATGTATGCTCACCTTACGTTTAGTTTCAGGTTTCAAGGAGGACTACTAGGGCCATGCGGGACCCTACTAGTCAGGACAGTTGGAGTTGTTGGAGTTTTTGTACTCTTATTTCTTTTGGTATTACACTTTTGAATTTTCTTTTACTTTTACTTTATTTCAGAATTGTGTAAACATGCATGTGGGATTGTTTTTGGTTTATTTTAATTTACTTGTCCATTTTTCTTTTGGTGTTTGACTCGTCCTATTTCCTGATAATAAATAATAAAAGGGTAATGCCTCCCATATTTGCAAAAACCTCATACCCTTGGTGCTAGATGCCACTCCAGGGCCTACATGAGGTGGGACTCAGGGGTCATTATCTCCCTTTCACCCTTTATAGCTCAAAATGGGCATCATTGGTTTGAGGGGGTCATGGAATTATTTTATAAATAATTCAATTCACATTTTTTGAAATATGATTTACTATAATTCATATGAAAAATCATATAGAAAAAAAGTATACATTCAAAATTAGGCTTTATTTGCAACATGTGGTCCCACAATTTTGGTAAAAAATACCATAGATTAATGATAATTTTGTTGAAAACAAACCTCAATAGAAAAAACCAAGGATTTATATAGTGCATGGATATCTGGACCTTTAGATAAATTTGAAGTGACAACTATGAATTTAATCATTCTGAAAACTCAAAAAGAGTCCACATTAGTTTTTCTGGTAATTGAATGAGTAAATTCAATCGTATAACTTTTTTTTTAAATTCACTATTTTTTTTATATTCTAAAGGTATCAAATAAAATTTTATTTTTATTAGTAAATTATGTGATAATGTGTATAATGTTTCTTTGGAAAATTTTCATTGAAAATTATTGGATTCTAATGTAAAAGCTTAATATTCCACATCTCATTATCATAATAACATTATTTATAGATTTATAATCACATTTAAGTAATTATGATAAATTTAAATATGGAAAATATCATCATTCAAGTGTTTGGAATTGGAATCATGGTCATTTGAGAACACAATCATTTATCAATAACAATAAAAAACAACTAGTACTACATTTTCTATAATTTAATTTCATTAATTAAAATGATTTTGATATTTTTAAACATAGAAAAAATCACAAATGATCCATTAAATTTTAAAATGATGTATGTAACTGTATTAAATATTATTATATTCCTCATAATATTTTTAGATTAACCCATTTTTATGGTATAAGAGGAAAATCTTACTATTTATTTTAACTTTATGATTATGAAATATTTACAATATTTTTAGTATTTTAATTGAAGGTTAATGCCTTTAATGAATTTTTTAATTATTTACAAAGGGTATAAATTGAAATGGATATAATATCATAACCATTTATATTGATCATAGTGTAAAACTTTAAAATAATGAATTTCATGAACATTTAACTTCAGAAGGTCGTGATATTTTGTTTCACTCAATGCACTGCTAACAAAAATATAGTTATTGAGATATGAAACAAAAATCTTCCTATTATTTAATGAACTAAATTAAATAAATTTAAAAATCGACAATATTATTTTGATATTTATATTATTTTTATTTCCCTTTAATTATCTTCAGTTAAGTCCATTACTAAAAAATACCTCCTATTCTCTTTGAAAAAAAATCAAAGAGCATGATTTTTTTAATGTGGTTTTATATAAATATTGTCTTCTTAACACTAAGTACAACCTTAGAAATATCATTCCCTAATATGTTGAATGATTGTTTTTTATAAATATTAATCATGTAAATAAAAAAGATACTACAATAGAAGAACCAAGACATTATGAGAATCGATTGATATCATATTTTTTTAGAATTAAACAGAAACACAACCCTAGATTGATTACAAAGAGGTAATACAAGAAATTATAATTGCAAATATACCACAAAATTTTAATGAAATTGATATTTTGAATAACTCACCATAAATCCCTTTATACAATTCATGGTTAATATTTAAGTACCATCACATATAAAATGTTATCAGTAGTAAGATAGTGGGTACTTTTTCTAAAAGAAATATTTCAAATGAGATTGAAAATAGTGATTCTTTTTAACACATATATCCGTTAAATATTAACGATCCTACTAATTATGTTTTTTTTATCTTCAATGTATGTGGATTTATTTCACTATTAATAGAATAACATTAATACTTATGTTGAATTCCCTAGTGATAATATAATAATTAGTACATCATGGGTGTTTATAATTTAATTATATACACATCGTAATATCACTTGTATCAAATAATGACTAATACAAAAATGCTTTCATCTATATGAATCTATTGATAACAATTATACCATTTCAATGGTCCGATGTCTAGAATCTAGTACATTCTTATTCACATTCTCCATCTACATACAGTTTACAAGTCTTACACTGGATAGTAAATGATAAAATTTTAATGGGTCTATTTTAAAAATAAAATTTATTCAACAACCTCCTTGTTTTGATGATTCTAAAGTTCCAAATTAGGTTTTTTCGATAGCAATAGAACATTGTGTTTTAAAATAAACCCGATGAGTGTGGTATGAATAGTTGTATAAATTAATTCAAAAAATAATTTTAATATTCAAGAAACCAATTTAAAATTGTTTGCAGGATTTATTTCTAGTTTTTTTTAATTGAACACATTTATGTGTATGAAATTATTTTTTCCCCTTATAAAGAATCTATTTTTAGATAATTTTAGGATAATATTGTCACTAAATATGAATTGTTTTTTATTGGAGAAATATTTATTCTCCTAGTTTTTAAATTTAACAAAATAATTCTATGTATGTTTTATAATGATGTATATACAATTCTGATTTTTATGGTATTTATCATGTAATGGAAATAAGGAAATCTGTAATTACTTATGACAGAAAAATTAATGATTATAGTGAATAAAATAATAGTCATTTTAAAAATGTTTTGATATGGAGTCATCATTATTCTGCATTTTTAATAGATAATTTCGAAATTATGTTGGGTGAGTTAGCTTTGTTGAATTTGTGACACTAGTTCCTGATCGTTTGAAGGAATGAGTGATATAAAATTCCTTATAAATTAATATCTCCAAGAATAATAGTTTCAAATGGATATATTATCAAAACATTATAACAAATAATTTTTCAAAATAAATTTTATTGTAATACATAAATATAATAAATTATTCTCTTAAGAAAAATAAGTTGGTATAGCTCTGGAACAGATTCTCTTGGTTTTTATAACCACTAAAAGGATGGTTGGATTATTAATAAAATTGTTTTCTTGGAAACTTGTAGTGGGACCTTTCATCAAATCTGGTCCTACACACCCAATTTTTTTTATAGATTATTCAAATTGCCATTATTAAATAGTATACATGAATTTTAATTTGTCTTTATATTTGAATTTTATTTGGAAACTGTTTTCATTAAATAAATTAACATTTAAAAATATTTTATTAATAATAAATCAATTATATTCGTTTTTCTAACTCTGAAATATTATTATTTAGTATCTACCTATGATTTCAAAACATCAATTAAGTGAGATTTATTTTCTTTGACTATGAAATATTCATTGACAGTACAACATATTTCCATCATGATATTATTTTCAAAACATTTGTACACTTTAATAAAATGGATTCTATTATTATAAATCCTATTATCTACCATTAAATGAAAACATTGAAATTATTTATATAATGTCAGATAATTTTTAGATTACAAAATGTAATTGAATATTCCATTTTGAAAAATTCTAATTAATTTTCTCTCTATAAGTATAATTTATTATGAAATAAATTAATTTTTTTAATAAACCTAGTGTATGGGTTGTTTTTAGTAATCATAGGTGTAATTTTTTTTAAAAAATTATGGAGAAAAAATTGTAACATTGTAATATATGTTACTATATTTATTTTAATTTAATTTAATATTTGAGGATAATGAGAAAAATGTGGCATAAATTTATGGCTGATTGTGATTTTAATTTTTTATTTATTATTTAAAATATCTGTTAGGAAGAATTTGTTATGTAAATTTTCGGAGTTGTTTTATTTATTAAAATCCAACTATTTTAAAATTATTATAATTGAATGTGAAATTACAATTGATTTTAAATATCAATAAAAAATATTCATATTCCTTTTTAAATTCTATATTTTTATATTCTATGTGGTTTTTGTGACCAAAAGTGAGATAATTCTATACATCACTCTATTATATTTTTTTAATGATCATATTGTTTTTTCTATTTTACCATTTTCGATTGATTATATTACATAAAATATTTTTCATCCTGAAGGTTTGTTTTAAATTGTTAAAAAATGCTCTTTGGTGAATAAGGAATTCCTAAAAAGGATCTCTTATGGTCAATTACCATCAAATACACAGTGGAGAGTAACCATCCATCTTATAGAACTAGAATAAAGGCCTAAGCTAATGGAAATTCAGTAGCTTCCTAATGGATTTTCACTAACTAGAAAATGGAAATGAATAGATATAGATGATCTACAAGAATGTTACATGAACCCTTGTAGAATCATTCAATATCTCGATGAAACCTGGATCTATGGGGACTTCTATAATAATACCACCCGCTGGCTTATGAAATATGGTAGCTGATCTGATTAATTGATTCGCCAAGATAGTGATTTCATTTTTGATGTCTTCAATTGATATAATTACACCATTTCACTTACTACTCAAACACCAAGACCTCACTATGCTATAAATATCATCACCGTGAGGTTTGGGAAGTCATTATCATGAAAAATAATGAAATAAATTGATCAACATAAAAAACCAATGTGTGACATTATCTGGGCATCATGTCTCCCCTAGTGGGAGGTGAGCATTATGCTTAAACATTTTTATTCCAACATTGGTTATTGTGGTAGAAGTGGGTATGGGGTTGCTGTCACAAGGTCAAATCCTTCAGCTGTATCATTGTAGCATATGTGGAGGGTCTCATAGAGGACATCATAAATAATTTTAAACAGTTATAAAAAATTAATAATTTTTTAAGATGATTTTTCTCTAATTAAATATCCATTTTTCGCACTCATGGTGTTCTTTGAGAATAATTTAAACTAATATCCATACCTTGTGGTTCATGTCGGGCCACAAAGAGTAATTTTAATTTCTAGGATACACGAATACAAAAAAGTGATTTTTTTATCATTTAATTCACCTTTAATACTAAAATTCTTATTGTATTTATTCCAAAATTCATATGTAATTTACGTTTTTTGATTAAGGGATAATGAGAGAGTTATTTATAAACTCCATATAAAACAATATTTCTTGTCTTTAAGATGAATTCTCCATCCTTTAATTTTTAGTTTCTTTTCAGGAAATATATTAATTATTATTTATATCATTTATATAATAATTAATATTAGAAAAATAATTATATTTATAATTTAATTTATTTTTTTATCTAAACTTACTATTTTGAATTTCAGATTTATAATTCCTATTTTATTTTTCATACATGGATTATTTGAAATTTATGACAATTTTTTTTCAAAAATTCTTGAAATGTAATATTATCCCTATTTACATAATACATTAATAAATAATTATTACAAGATCATTTGAATAAATTTATTTGAGCCAAAATTAATATAAATATCACTACGGGGAAATACCAAACCAAAACAGAATATGATAACACGTGAAATAATATTGGGATTCCCTCTTCCTATGATACATGATATCCCCTTCATAGATGTTCAATTCAAACAAATTTTCATGTAATTTACTTCAAAATCCTATATAATTAAGGGATAAATGTGATTTGTTTTGTAATGGGAGGGTTAAAAATGAGTGAGTAACATAGATGATTTCCACTAATCATCACCATATAAGACACATAACCCTTAAACCTCATTAAAGAGAAAATGAGATCTAATAGTGTGTGTATAAATCATGCATTAATATCAATCTCCAAGACCCTTAGCAATTAAAAACTCGCCCCCTCCACTTATATAAGAAAAATACCATTATTCATCTATTTAAAAGTCTAAATAGTTCCACATTGACCATTCATTTAGGCCATTGAGGGAACAGTATACCTTGATATCAAACATATTTACTTGTGGGTATTGAAAAAAGACAATATCTCTTAATCTAACATGAATATATCCTTATTCATAAAACACTATTGCACCTCATGATCCATGTATCTTAACCAAAAATCAATTTTCCAGATGTTCAAACTCTATAAATACTATTTTAACTATTAGTTCTCATAATAAACATTCCTCTAAAGAAATATATATATTCATTAACAAATTAAAATGAACCGAAAGAGATGGATAATTACATTATAGAGGTTACATGTGAAGGAAACAAATCACACACACCTATGAAATAAAAGGCATGGAACATATTCATCTAATGGATTACCCATAGCAAAGTAGTCCAATTAAAATTTTTATATCCACAATCATCCATGTTTTATAGTCTAAATACCCTATAACATGTTTTTAATATCACCCACCACTCTTATCACACAATATTTCAATTTTCCCAATAATTTATATGGTCATATGACTTTTTTTCCACCAATATCTCATAAATAACATGGATGTTTAACTCTTCTATTTAAAACCAAGATTAATACATAATTAAGATATGTATTCTCCAATTTGTATTATGAGTTGTCATTATGGTGATATTTTATAAATTTGATATGTTTTTTGATGAATATATTCATGATCATTATGTTAATAACAACGAACAATTTCCCAATATCTTGTAAAACTATATCTTATTAGTCCATCTCATGCTTCTTATCATATATATGTTTTTTTACCTTGTGTTTTATCAAACAATATATTCCATGATTTTGTTATTGAACATTAATGGTTGAAAACATTTAATTTCAATTATTTTGTTTCACATGAACCAATTTTATGAATTATTATGAGAAACATTTATTTGAAATTTGTGATTTCCCAGACACTTCATCCGTCTATTTTTTTATTCATCAATCATCTTGTTTAGGATGTTTTTTACTCCAAAAATGGGGATTATATCATATTTTATTAAAATTCCTTATAATTATATTATTATTAATATCCTTGTGAATTTATTTACTATTTATGTCTTTTATTTTGTGATTTTATTTATTAAATTCATTCAATTTTTGAAGTAACTCATTTTCTCATTCATCTAATAGATATAAATCATTTTAAAAATCAGCATATATTATCCAAGACATGATTCAAGATCATCATTAAATATTATATTCACATGGCTCTTTTAATCATCCATATCACTACATGGACTTTTTTCATGATCAACAACATAATCCATAAAGGATTACTTTGTTTTGGTTGTACTTTATTAATATTACTAGCTCTTTGTAAAGAGTGATCATCCAATTCATCTATTATCATCAAATCCCTTATCATTAGTTGTGAAGTCATTTTTTATAATACCATAAATTATATTTTGTTGATTACTTAATTTATATAAGAATTTTAATCTAATAATTTTTACATAAAACATATGTCATCATGGAAAATTAAATTCTAAAAATAAAATATTCCACAACATTTATGTAATTTTAGATGAACAATACCATGGTATTTTCAATACTTCCTATAATTTTTTTAAATAAATGGAAATATTTCACCAAAAATTGATATATTTCATTATCATCATTATATTCTAAATATTATTCACTATTTATTCCATTGATCTAGAGATTTTGTATGCAATCCTATAATATCAACTCCAAGATAATATTCAAAAAAAAATTATTTCTTATCCTCATATTTATAAGGAAAATTATGTGACACATCAAGAGATATATCATTAAATCCAAAAAGGTATTCATATTTATATAAGGCCTATGTGGGTAATTTTACATTATCTATGTGATCAGGGTTGATTCTTCTAAATATTCAACAAAATATTTATATTGCATAAAACATTACACTAACTAGATAAGTAATCTGTATTTATTTCATCATTATACATTTTAATACATTTAAATTTTTTCTTGAGATATATATTTTAGATTCATTAAATTTGACATTCCATCCAATATAATCTATAATATTTTATTATATTTCAGTGTAAATCTTCAGTCCCCTCAGTTTAATAGAAACTCTATGAAATTAGAAAATGATAATTTTATTCTTATCATTTTTATCCATATAAAAATTATTCATATAAAAAAAGTTATATGAGAATAATTATAGAATTGTATAAAACCCTTTATTGTAGTATCCTTGAATTATACGTCATGAGATAAATGTAATGAAATACTAATATTTATCCAGAAATAGTAGTTCTTTCATATGGATGTAAGAATACCATTTATTTTTATATAATTTAAATTATTTATATTCATCTTCATACATTAGTAAATCACTCATAGGGATCCAAATTTGGTCTAATATAAAATCAATCTCCATTTCATGTGATATTTTATTTCTAATAAGGGGTGATGAATATGTGATAAGATTTCTACACTTTTTAATTTCAAATTAAAATTTGTTGTTGGTTTATTTTTGAATATTTTTAATGAACAATGATAGAATGGTATATTATTGAATAAAATTTTTATGAAAATATATTATTGAATTAAATTTTTATGGTATAATTAAAAATAAATATACAAACCAATTAAATATAATAATTTATTTTTTAATAAAACTATTATTATAGACCTAATATGTTTTATTCTAAAAAATAAAATTTGTTTCTATAATTGAATGATCATAAAAAAATATTTGTAATATATTCAATATAGTCTTTAATGAACATAATATTTATTTTATAGTCAAGATATAAAAATAAATCCAAATATTAGGAATAAAAAGACATATTTTTATAAATTTATTTTTACCTTTTTTGATGGGAGAATGCTTCTAAATAATGTTTTTACATAATTATAAATCACTTATGACAAAACGAACATATTCTGTTAATGTGGAAAATAAAAATTTATTTGGGTTGAATTTCTTTTATTTTTCTTATATGTTCCATGTTTTAATGAATAGTAAAAAATATAAAATTTTCATTGAATACATCTTATTTTTAAAGATAATTTTTATTGTTTAGTATATATATTTATATTGGTTTTAATATATAATTATATTTTTCATCAATTAATCTAATGTTGGTCATTTTAATCAATGTCACAAAGAATTTGGATATAAAAAATATTCAATCGTCTAAACATTTTATATTTATTAACTTGTATTCCCATTCCATCAGCGAGATTAATTTTAAAATAATTAAGTTAACATATAGGTTTTTTATTTTAATCAATTTACTTCATATTTTTAATCAGGCCTTACAAATTACGTATATATTTTTCAATAATTTTCAATCATTATGAATAATAGCTGTTGTAATTTTTAATTTAAATACATAAAGGTAAGTAGAATAATTATATGTAAAAATAATAATATAAATATTTGAAAATTACTGTAACTAAGGAAAAAATATAATTTTATGAGTTATAAATGAATATAATAATACTTGGGTAGTGGTTATTAATTTTTTAATTTACATGAATAATAGTATGACATTTATTATATTATATTTAATGAAATGTTAATGATTTATTACTCTTATTTTCAGTAACTATATCATTATAAAATAGGATTATACTGAATATAATTTCAAATATAAATACTTATTTATAATATAATAGAATTATGAATTGCATTCTAATTTATTATTAATTTTTATGAAATTAATAATTTCTTTTCTGTCTGCCACAATTATAATGTAGTAATTATTTAATTAATAATAATACCAAAACAAAAGATATTAAAAATATTAAAAATAAAAATACATTTATATTGATAAGGAAATGAATTAATTTTATAGTCATAAAATTCTTATTAAGGATTTATTCATGGTTTTTTGATGTTATCATGATAATTGATATATTTCAAAATCATGTAATGAATAGTTTCAAAATACAAATTAATGATATTTTAAATAAATTAATATTTTATTATATTATATAAAATTAATTAAAATACTAACTCCAACCAACAGATTAAGAATATTTTTTTAATTTATTCCAGGACTCATTTATGGTTATTTTTTCATTTTATGTTTAATATATAACCTCCAAAATAGTGAAAAATCCATGTTTTCATGGTACGTGTTAATGGTTTTTACTACGGGTTAACCTCAAAAGATAATGGAATGAATGTGATGTAAACATGTCTCAAAATTATAGGTTGGTTTTAATTCTTCTCATAATCATATATTATTTAAAATAACTCACATTATATATATATATATGTATGTAATTGTAAATTATTATTATTTACTCTAATATATTTGGAGATTCCAAATGTGACCCTCACATTCACTCTAAATGGGGCACCTCCCTCATCACCTCTCCACACAAAATTGAGTGCTCTATATTGAAAAAAAAATTCAATTAATATTAACACAATTAATATACAAAATATTTTTACCTTCATCTTACAAAAATGAAATCCCATTATCCATGGAGTATATATCTAAAGAATGTCCACCAAAAAAGAGGTAATGATTTTTACCAAATCATTCAAGTTGATTTCCTTTTGTGTATCCTATTAAGGTGTTTTTTTCGTAATATTGAAATAAATTTATTATGTTATAAATGATTATATGTCATTATGATTATTTTAAAACAAAATTTTACACATTATCCACCCTATGATAAGTGTAACCACAGTGTTTTCTGATTTTCTTCACCACATAATTTGGATGGGTATAATAATGACTATAAAGGACATAAATTATAAATATTTCATCATATTAATTTTTCCTAATTAATATACCAATAAATTCATTACCCTTTCACTCTTAAGAGAAGGATCCATCTCTATTTCATACGTACGACCTACTCTCTCTATGATGCTATGTGAATCATTCTCCATGTAAAATACTTAATAATGATTTTATAAATCAATATATTGATTAAAATTAATATATATGAACTGAATAAAATTATAGACATTAAATAAATAAAATATATTCATAAGAAACATGACTTAACTAAAAAATGAAAATATAAATATAAATAAGTTTACACAAAAAAACATGGTTATTAATAAAATATTATTAAAAATTTACATAATAAGATCATATATGTTATTATAAAATTTTTATCAGTTCGGTATATTTTTGTAAAATTATTTAATACAATATACATGTGGTTAAATCACCTTCAACAAATGTTAAGAATAAACGAAGAGATAATTTCACAATCTCATTATACTTTCTGATTTTTATATCTAAATGTATAATAGATAATGTTCATCATCAATGATCATGTTTTTTAAAAAAATTGAAAAATATTTTTAGTATTCTAATAAAAAATTAAATCATTTTATGCATTTCATAATTTCTATAAAATGTTTTGAAAGGAATAATTTTTTTGTTCCCTAAATGATGTTCTTTATGAATTTTTTTACAAAAATACATTAGGAATGTTTTTTAACTTACATAGAATGAATGTATTTTTTGTTAACATGAAAAAATATTTACTTGATTCATCCTTTATATGATTATATGAATATTTTGAATGAAAATATTTCCATCTAAAATTTTACATCCCTTAAAATAGATGATATCAAATTTAAAATGGTTATTTCTTTAAATTTTTTATTTTGATTATGTTTTAGTATTTTTATCTATATTAGAATACATTGATGAATATTATTAATGGTTTAGTTTGATATATTATAGTATAATATAAAATATATTATTCAATGAGTTATTATTAGTTTCACTATTAATGTTCTATTTTGATAACATTAATGGTTTATTGATTTAAATAATTTCTACGAGATTTTTTCAATATAAATGCATTTGTTTGTTATGTTTTTATATGAGGAATGCACTATAAATAGAATGTAATGAGAATTTCATGGTATATACCATCTATATATCAGTTGGTCTCACGAGAAAAACTAGTATTTGAACTTTTCTGAGGTCTATCCCATTTATGACAGTTGTTTTGGTAGATTCCTTGACTATATGTTTATGATGTCTGGAATTATGAATTTTATAATTATTAGATTAGTTATTGATATTTGATGTGATTATTATATTATTATAATATCTATGTAATTATTTTATGTAATAATTTGATTTTAATATTTTTTTTATATTCTTCTCAAAATTATATTTGAATTGTTTTTGTTTTAGTTATACACATTATCTAATTCTCTATGCTTATTTATTCATAATTGATGACATTTTACACTGAACCATAATGAGTATATAAGCTCAAAAACATCTTATGTTTTATTTTTCCCAAGAGGACCAAATGTATATTATGACCAATATGAAGGGTTATGTTAGGAAAATAAAAGTGTTCTAAAAGTATTATCTATGTTGTATTATATATTTGACATTGTCATGTTGGGTTCATGTATGTAATATGGATTCCATGAAAACGAAAATGGTCATTAATTTTGGATGTAAATCGTGTATCTATGGCAATAAAATAATGTTACGCAGTAGTTCTTGTCTAGTGGGGATTGATTCAGTATATTCGATATTAGATCCTTTTTAATAGAAACTAAGGAACTTGATTTTGGAGAACATAAAATAGAAAATGAAACCCAATAATATAATTTGGAATATATCCAAATAAAAATAAATTACGTTTTAGATATTAGTTATAACTAGTTATTAAATTTAGGTTTTGTGACTCCGTAGTTCTGATATTATAAATTTTATTTCATAATATTATGATCTATTATAGTGTATGACATCTTTTAAAAATCATTGAAGTATGAAGGAAATCATATATAATATAATAAAACTTGATGACCAAATTTGGAATATATCCAAATAAACTGTATATGATTTTGAAATTTTTTATCCTTAATTTTTAAATTTATGTTCTTAACATAGTATTCATGGGAATATAAATTATGTTTAATAATGTTATGATTTTATATATTGTATGTAAAAATTTATAAATGTTTCTTAGTGAAAGGAATGAAAATTTTAACAAATCCTATAATCCATATAGGTATATCAATCGTATAATAGATAGTGACGTTAAATCTGGAAAAGAAATTAAAGTTGAAAAACTAATTACTATATTGGGATAAGTGACATAGGATATGAACAATGACTATACCCATATGGATAATTCCTATCCACAATTTATAGGAACAATGTTAGACAACTTCCTGTTAAATAACTTCCATTATTAAATATAACTAAAAACCTAGTTATATATGAATATTGGATATGTTCCATTGAGAATATATTTCTTGATTTGGGATATAATGAAAGGGAGAAGGTTGAACATGAACATTATTATCCCTCAAGAGATGCATATTAATGGTTGTATTTGATATAAATAAATAATAAGGATGAATTAATATAAAACATGGATTAGAAATGATTTTAATAATATTTTAATAGAAAAAAATTTCTCTCATGAATACATAATATATTTGGATTGAAAATTTCTGTGTTAGAGGGATAATGAGTATGAGAATGTTTCAATGTTGGAAAAAACCTTTACATGTTTACCAATTAATGTTGTAGATTACATATGCAATCAAATGAGAAATATTGAGGACTCTTTCATGGGTTAAAGGCATTGCTCTTAAATAAATTGGTCGTTAAAATAGTATGATAATATGATGATATAGTATCATTTTCTAGGATGATAGAGAATTATTTAACTCTTATTAATTAATGGTAATGAAATAGAAGATAAAAATTGATCAAGAGATAGGATAATGAAAATAGAGAATAATGATTTTCCCACAAGTGATAATTTTTGTAAGAAAAACCTTGAAACTTTTCTGAAGGGGATGACTATTTTTTAAAACTGAGGATTGAAAGGTCACGAGGATCGTTATTTTATAGGAATGATTTTTTTGTAAATATGATATGTATCAAATATAATGAAATGAGACACTACACAAATAAATTTATAAATCATCATAGAAATATAACTCTTAAAAAAAGGGTCAATGTCATGTTTTTTCTATTATTGAAATTTAAGTAGTATAGTTAATCTATATTTATGGATTCAAGGTTTATTCTATGATATTATTTTTATATTGATCAGAAGATATAATGGATTTCATTACGATACTTATTTCTTATGGATTTGGAAAGAGGCATGTTTTAATTATGTTTTTATGGTGAAAAAGCTATTCATATATTTGTTACATGAAAAAAATTTATACATTATGTTATTTGGGTAAAATCCATTGTTAATTTTATTTTGAAAATTCATTGACCTTACTGATATTTTTATTGATTGTGTGTTTGGACATATGTATTTTGGATGTGTCATAAGGTTGGAATGGATTATGTTAAACATTGGATAATAATGTTTTAGTTTTAAGTGTGATTTGTCGTATTCTGTAACTTGTGATAACTATTTATGTTGTATTAATCATTTAAACAATGATGTAATTACTGATTGATCATATGATTCATAAAAGTGATTCTAGATGGAAAAATTACATTGAAAAATCATTTCAAAGTGTAAGGGATGAAGTGAAATTGATAGATGAACAACTAAATGATGTCATTATTCATTTGTCATTGAAATAAATCAATGAAGTGCTTGTCCAAATAGTTAAATAATCCATCTAATATAGGAAAATTATTTTGGAAGGAAAAAAATATCTATTTAAAATTATTTCTGAGAAATCACTTGCCTTTTAACCGGTAAAAAATTTATGGTTTTGATTTCTATCATTCTCAAGACTATCTACTCAATAAATGTCTATTAGAACATGATATATAGTTTTGAAATCTATTCCATGTTTTCCATACATGGAACCTTAGTTTGTGTTTTCTCAAAGGACCTTCGTACTTCCCTTCCATTATTATTATGTGTGTGTTTTGTTAACCATATTTCTAATGTGTGTTTCCAATAAAGTAATTTTCATGTATCAGATATTTATATTATTATGTGAAATTTTAAATTCTGAGGATATAATTTATTGAAGGAGGGGTATAATGTAACACCCCAATATTTTATGAAATGTAATAAATTTATAGTAAATATTCTCGATATAATTCATTGTAATTAACACTGAGGATTAATGAAATATCGATATACTATTAATATTATTGTATAAAATGAAATTATCACATTCATGTTAAATTGGTGGTAATGAAAAGGATTAAATATCCTATGAAAATATACTATTGCATCATTGGTTACCAAAAAAATAATAAATTAATATACTACCCATTTTAAAACCAAGTGGATTTATTTATAAAAACCATTATTTTATAGTAAAGGTGTATTATCCTAATAAATTATATCAATTACCAATATTTGAATGATCATAATATAATTTATATATAATATATTCAAACTAATTTTTAACATTCATTATATGTGTTTTATATACATGATTGAATTAAGAAACCCTTTTTATACATAAAATACATATTTTAATAAATGATATTTTCCCAATAAGTGACTGTGCATGGGTTTTAAATCCTGTTTTTGGAAATCATAGGAATTACATTTTAAAAAATGAAAATATTCGTATATTTTTTATATAAAAATGTACATTGGTTGATTTTTAAATTTTTTTCTATGATATATTACTTGCACTAAAAAATATTTAAAAAATAACATAATTTTAAATTAAAATAATAGTTTTTGTGAAAATAATTTATTGTTGTAAATTATATTATTTATTGGTTTTAAATATATTTATAGAAATTTTTATCAGAAAATCTAATATAGTTAATTCGAATCAATTTAAGAAATAATTTTTTTTATAAAATCATTATTTTATTTTAGATGTGTTAACATTGAAAAATAATCTTCACATTCTATCAATATGATTAATTATAAATTAATTACTGCAACATCAATGATCTTAGTTTTCCTTGTTAAACATTAATGAATGATTATAAAACTATAAATAATAATTAATTATAATATATATAAATTTAATACAATTTTGGAGATAAAATGAAAATATATCATGTATAATAAAAATGAAATATATGACAAAGCATGCATAAAATATATAAAAATTGACACCAAAAAATAGTGTAATATTAATGTATTACTAACAAAACTATATAAGAAAATCATATTTGATATAAAAAATTTGTATATTTTTATCGTATAAATTATTATATTTATTTAAAATATTATACATGATATTAAATCCCCACCAACTAATGGAATGTACATTGTAATTGGTAATTTCAAAATCTCATTATTATCTGAGACATTTAATATATATGTTAGTTGTAAAGACCCGTAAAATTCAAGGAAAATTTTTTCTTAATTTTCTTTAGAATTTTACAAGAGCGCGGTTTCAGACGGCACCTGATTCCGAGGCCCGGAGTGCCCGGAATTAAATTCCGAAGTTTGGCTCGGGTACGTTCAGTGAACGAACGAGCGGGAATTCCTAACTTTTGATCCGGTGCTCGGAATTGAAATCCGAGGGCACCGATGAACTCGCAGCGCCGATTTTTGCTTAAGAGGACTTTTCCCGAAGGTGCGTTTGCTGAGGAGGAGTTGTTAAAAAAAAGGGAGTTAAATGTGAAGTAATAAAATTGTGTTACAATTTTATTTCATAATCTAAGTTGTTAACCTATGTGTGGAAGTTGGGTGGGACCTACTTGTTTTTAACTACCCTTGAGAGAATAAAGGTGGGGTGGGGCCCACACGAGCCCAACCCCTCACCTTCCCTAACTCCTCTAAACCCCCCACTTAAGATGTGTAACTCATCTTAACCTTTAAACTTCCCATTAATTTGGTGACTTTCCCTCTCCTCGCTTTAATCATGCCAACACACTAATCCAATTAATGGAATTAAGTTTTTGAATTTTGAACTCATAGAATGTCTTAATAAAATAAGAATAGCTTATTTTATTTTTGGGGGTTAGATTGGTTGTGTTGAGGATTGGAGGAGAGAGCTCTAAGTCTCTTGAAGAACTTCATCTTCTCCGGCGAAGAACGTCTTCATCCTCAACGAAGAACGACAACACTCGTCAAAGATCATCGACTCGGCGACCCGGTATCTTCGGACCTCTTCTTCCTCCTCGGACCTTCTTCGTCGGCAAACGAAGATCCGCCAACGACGTGTCTCTTCGGGCATATCTCTTCGTCAACGGATTTGACGAACGACAACCGCGACGCCCGACCTCCGCGACACCGTCTTCCGCGGACCGTAGACGAATCTTCAAATCTTAAACCCGAGGTAGGGGTTGTCGATTTCTTTTGGTTTCCTTATTTTATTCTTGATCGTAATTTTATCAAGACTAACGTGTGACTTGATTTTATTTTGAGTTGCGTTATTATTTTAACGTGAGGGGGGCCGGACCGCACGAACACGGCCGAACCCCCCCTCCATTGTTCTTGTTTAATTCATGCGGGTGGAAGCAAGTGGCATGGTGCCGTCGCACCACGCGGATGATCGTGCTTATAATTTATGCAACGCCGTCGCGCTACGCCGAGGAGAATCTTCAAGAACGCGACGCCGTCGCGCCGCGTTGGAAGGAATCATGGTACGGCGAAGGGGCGCGGTGCCGTCGCACCGCGCCGGACGACGAACACCGCGGCTGGTTCCGGGCCGCGGCGGGACGAGGAGACCGCGGCCGGTTCCGGGCCGCGGCGGAAGAGAAAACCGGCGGCCGGGCCGCCGGCGTCGGAAGCCGAAGGGGGAACCGGAAATTACCGGTTCCGTTGGAGAAAACCGGCCGGCCAGCTGGCCGGCCGGAAGGCATTAAACCGGGGAAATTAATTCCCCGGCCAGCCTGTAAAACCCCCCTCTTTAAGAGGGGGGCGGTTCCATGTAAGGGGGGGGGCAACAGCCCCCCGGTTTTTTTTTTAAATCGGCCCCCACGTGGGGGCCGTTTGTTACAAAGGCACGGCACAAGGCCGTGCTGCCTTGTCAAAACCGCGGGGCTTAGCCCCCGCGTGCGCCGCCCCCTCGCGGCGCTAGGCCGCCGCGGCCCGCCGCGCTGCCGCGCCGCCGTCCGCCGCCGCCGTCCGCCGCCGCCGGCCACCGCCGCCGCGCCGCCGCGCCGCCGCCGGCCACCGCGCCACCCAGGGGGGGGGGGGGGGGGGGTCGGGCCGGGTCGGCCTGGACCCGGACCCCCCCGTTTCGAACCAGTTTTGGTTTTTGGCCCATAACTTGAGCCTCGAACCTCCGATCGACGAACTGTCTGCGGCAACGCGATCCTTGGATCGAGACGGTCGTTTTGATATATCACACTCAAGGTTTCGGTTAACTTTGAGTTCGGCCGGGTTGGATCGTTCACGAAACCAACCGGGCCTTCGGAGCGGAAACGCTCATATCTTGAGCTACGGACGTCCGATTGACGCGCCGTCAGTCGCGTTGTGTTCCTCTTAGTGAGACGGATCTTTTGGCATACTCCGCCCGAGGTTTGGACGCAGGTGGAGTACGGTCGGGTTGGTTTTGCCTTAAAAACCAACCGGGCCCCGGAGACGAAAATGCCGATAACTCTCAGACCGGGCGTCCGATCGACGCGCCGTCTGTTGCGTTGAGTTCCTGTTGTTGATACAGAACTTTTGGATACATCAACTCTGGTATTCGTGACAGTTGATGTATCAGCCTCTCGGCTCGTGGAGCGGACCCTCCGTACGAGCTTGCTGTGTGCGGGAACCCTAGTGCTGGCTGCGACTGTTCTACTGCTACGACTGCTACTGTGACTGCGACGACGACAGTACAGAGATCCTGTGTGGATTCGACGACGACAGTACAGAGATCCTGTGTGGATTTGACGACGACAGTACAGAGATCCTATGTGGATTCGACGACGACGACTTCAGCACTCAGCGATCCTACGAGGATCAGTGCTACAGGTCCTGTGTGGGCCCGATCCTGTGTGGGTCCTTGCGCTCAGCGGTTCTGTGTGAGCCAGCCCCTACAGGTTCTGTGTGAGCCCGATCCTGTGTGGGTCTTTGCGGGGGTTAGTTACCTATCGATCCTTCGTGGGTCCGACGACATAGATGGATTAATGATCATCTTTTTCGTCCTTGAAGAAGTATACCTGTGTGAGCTGAATCCTGTTGTTTTCCTGTGTGGATTGTGTTGTGCAATCCTGTGTGGATTATATTTTTCTTTCCTATGTGGAATACGTATAATTTCCTGCGTGGACTGAGTTGTACTTGGGCTCGGAGGTTGGAGCGTATTTTAATTGATGACTTAGGTATATGTATGGGCATATACCTAAGCAGTGTCGGTTGTTACTTCGTGATTGTACTTTTCTTCGTGGTTTATCCTTTGTGGATTTGAGAGACCTTCAGGGGTCTCGGGGTCCCTACTGAGTAGCTTATACTCACCCCTGCACGGGCTTTTCCCGCACTACGTTGTGTTGGTTGCAGACGACGGACAGCGTTGACCTTAGCTGAGGCTTGCAGAGCGGGACGGTACCCGGAGGTGGACCACAGGGCGGGACGTGCTCGGAGCGGACGGCGGGACCCGTGGAGCAGAGGAGCTATCTGTACCCACCCTTCAGGTGGGATTTCCAGTGGACAGCTCGGAGTAGCGGCTTTTACTTTTCAGTTGCTGTTTTTCCCTTTTTGAGTTGTACTTTACTTTCAGTTTGGGTTTGTATACTGGCCCATTTACTTTTCCGCACTTTCAGTTGTACTCTGTTTGCTTAGTGTTTACTTTCTGCTTGTTTACTCTGTGGTGTGTGTTTACTTTTCAAAGGCAATTCCTTCCCTTTTTACCGGGATTTACGCCTTGGTGCTAGTCGCCAGCCCCTGGCCTATGGAAGGCGGGCTTGGGGTAGTCACGACACGGACCCCGAGGGCGGGTCGTGACATTAGTATCTATTGTGGAATATTTATCATCCACATACATTTTTTAAATATTTTTCAAAAATATTTTTACAATTATTATCAAAATATTTAATTTTTGTATACCTATTTTTATATTTTTAATAAAATTTATTCAAAGGAATATTTTGTATCATTTTCAAAACATGGTAAATTATGACTTTTTCAAAAAATCATTGAAGAAGAGTTTTTAACATATACGACAAAAGAAGGTTTTTAAATAACCATGAAAAATTAGTGTCTTGAAAATTTATTTTCATGTTTATACTTATTTTTTCAATATAATGGTTTTAATTTAAAATTATGTAGCCTTTTAAATTTATAAATTCAAAGAAATAAGGTTTATTAATGTCAATAAAATTGTAATGATTTTATTAGATTATTTTAATCCATATAAACTTACATTGTTGTAAATTATTATTGATTGGGTTTAATATCATATAATAAAATATTAAATATTGTATTCAAGGTATTATGATCAGTAATGACTATTGATGTTCTATTTTTATACTATTTATTGTTTAGGGTTAATGTATTGACATTTCGTATGCTAGTTTTCCATTACAAATATTTATTTGGTATATGATTTCATATGAGTATTTCATTGGGTATAGTAATTTATGGGAAGGGATCATTATTTCCATTAGATATTTATGTAGGTATCAGTAGAGAAACTAGTTTGGTCATTGGATAAGACCTTGCCTATATATATGTATGGTGTCTGGGATGAAGCCTTGATGGTATTCTTATGAAGTCTGACATTAATGATTCCCACTTTATTATATTTTATAGTTATATTCCATTAGATTATTTAATTTTTAGAGTATCCATGTTATTATTTATAATAAATTTTTGGATTTTCCATATTTCATTCCATATAATGATCAATATTATGTTTAAATGCATTGTCTTTCAGCTTTAAACCTTGACTTAATTTTTATGCTTATTTATTCATAATATCATCCATTGTTTATTTTCTCTGACTAATAATCCAATCTCCCCCACATTCATGACATTTATTTATCACATGATTCAATGATGTATATTAATACAAATATATATGGATAATCTATTAGAATAATAGTGTTATCAAAGGGTTCATTTTGTTTTATATTATATTTTAAATTGAAATTTATGGTTCATGTATTTAATCTAGTTTCTAAAACTAATGAACAATTCAATCCATTGAGATTATGATATTTTATCTATGATAATGTACTAAATTGAGGCACCCACACCGAGACACTAGGTCTAGGGTAGTTACAATACCACTTCTCTTTTAAAATATAACTCATACAATATATTAATTAAATACTGATATAAAGGTTATATGAGGTATTTTACAATATTTATCAATACCGTGGGTGAATAATTCTTTTATTGTATTATTTTAAAAATGTAAAACATTTTTAATCTCTAAAAATCATAATTATTATAATCTATATAAATTAATATCTCATTCTCATGGAATATCTTCAATATAAATTTTTTTATTTATAATAGCTCAAACCAGATTACAATAATAACTTGAATCAATACGAAGAATATCACAACCAATCTCTCGGAAGTTTACCAATAAATAAAAAATTAGTTATTTAAAATCATCCCAATTGTGAAATTGAATTCTTATTTTAGGTATTAAAACAATAATGATTAATTAGAGACTACATATCACCAGTCATTAACTCAATTTAAAATTGATTCAAGTATATAATCATCACATAGTGAATACACACTGTCAATACCGAATTTATTATCTCCTTTAACAAATCATAAAAAATTTCTCCCTATGATCCTCTTCTAAATTTAAAAAATATCATATCTAATAATTTATACTATTCATGAAATTCTTATTTTAATATCTTAAGATTTATTTCAGATTAATTACTATTATATACCTATACATTATTGTCTTATAAACACTGGGGAGTCTCAATTGTTTCTCTTGAATGCACATATTGAATAATTGATAAACCAATAGATTCAATATATTTAAATATATGAAAAACTTATCATCATCATCTAATAATAATCACTTCAAATGGGACATTTTTATAAGTAGTAACCCATATCTATCACATTGAGTCATCATATCACCCATATATATTCATTTAATTAATGTGTTACAATTATATTTTGGAATATTGATCCTATAGGTTAGATTTTTTCAATTATATAGGATACGATGCATTCATGTCACTCATATGTATCCTCATATTTTCTATTACATTTCCTCTTATGAGTACCCCTGTGTTTTTTCTTTGAAAACTATAATAACACATATGTATCATGAAACAATCCATTACATGTCATAATGTGTCTAGAATAAATTTTAAAATACTCAGTGTTATTTATAGATAACACTTTTATATTTCCCCATACACCAATAAATATTTCATGGAAAATCAGAGTAACTCTTACAAATAAACATGAGTTACCCTTCTGTATTACGATGGAAATTCTTTACTATACTAAAATCCCATTACATATCAAATAACACACTTATTTCTATGTATGTGAATCATATGCATCCCCATGGAGACTCTTACATATCTGAGTGACTCTTTGTTACATTTTCAATCAATTATTTGACATAGCCTTTTGTATCCACTATGATTACATTGATATATTTATCATAGTTACCAGTTCATTTGTAATGATGATTTATGTGTAAAATTACATAAATAATTATCTTCAATAATTCGCATCAGCTAAGGCATCTAGAACAATAAACCATCCATCGTAAACCATCAACAATCCCATTTATCTATATTTAATACCCTAAAAATGATTATAAATTATATTATGAACTAAATGATCAGAAAAAATGATATACTTTAAAAAAATACCACTTTATTATTTATGTTATTTATTAACATTATATCTAATATTTCATTTCATTCACACATAAACCTCTTTCATATATAAGTTGAATCTATATATTAAACTCAAAATTTTGATTCACTTGTTTATTATTTTATTGTTTTTTTCATTATTTTAGATATTAAATATCATATACAAAAAAGCTCACTATTTAAGGAATTCGTTCCATATTCCTGACAAAATGATATTAAAATGTATTCTACATAGAGGTATTTATACAATATGTTTAAAAAAATGAACCCATAAATCAAAATATTATATTTTTATATTTCAAAATATTGGAAAAACACAATGCGATAATTTCTATATACATTTATGTTCCACTATTCACTATCAAAAAAAATCATTCCTTCAGAGTCCACCCATAGAAATAAAACATATATTATAATACCTAACCCAACAAGAAATCATATTAAAAATATATTTGATGAAATATAATTTTATGAGGAATGTTCTTGTTTTTCATATATATATGCCTCCTGTAATGTATAAATGTGTCTCCCATAATGACCCGTCATATTTTAAACTACTATTAGGATAAGGAAATCATATATTATAACCTATAATTACATGTTATACCATAACTCCATAAAAATAAATATTTTAATAATTATCTATTATATATCATTTTTTGGTCAGATAATGAGTTTTTTCAACCCATGTATACAAATATAATAAAATATTATGGCTAAATTTGAATCAAAACATTGATAACATTTTTTAACATCCAGCGCAAATGAAACATAAGACTAATATGATATTTCCACATTCATTCAAAATAGAGGTTTGGAACTAAAGTATATTTATAGAAAATAATCAATTGTGAATTATTTTTCAACATATAAAAAACTATATAAAATTTAAAATTCAATATTTATTAAATATTGATCCATATTATCAAATTACATTAAAATAAGATAACAAAATATCCAATAATCAATGGAAAATAAGAAAATAATTTATAAGAATAACAAAAAAATATATAGTAATGACATGTATACATATTAGGTGGAAATAATTCTACAACATTACCTAGATAAATACCATCACATCTAGCACATGAATAACAACAATGATTTATATTAGATAAAATAGTTTTAATTTTATATTCATGTATCATGGAAAATAACAAATATATGTACATTAAAATATATGTTTACAACTATGTAACATGTAATTGAAATGTAATTATAAAAATTAAGTCCAATATATTTTTATTTATGATATATTCCATGACATGATCCTAATGGAATATGGAAAATAGATAGTTAATTTTCACATTAATAGTTTATAAAAAAAATTATTTTACATCATAAATAAATATTTTATAATATTATAAAAAACCACATTATATAATTTTTTCCATCATATTGGTTAAAAAAAGTATAGAATCATTATATTTAACATAAAACAAGACAATAATGATAATATTGATCCATAGTATTGGGAGATCAACCTAGATGATCCATGGAGCATCTTTGTTCCCTTGAAATCAAAATTTATAACCTTTCAAAACGTAATTTTAGAAAAATCCCATGTTTCAATTTTTAGAATCATTAATTTATATTTACTTCCATAATGGGAACCCATAAAATTAATTTCCATAAATATTTTATAAATCTAGAACATTTTCAATACAAAATAATTTCCATAGTCAATTTAATAAAATTTATAAAATTTATAATTTGAAATAAAATATATGTTTAAAAACATAATTTGAGAAACATAATTTTTGTTTTTTATAAAAAAATACTATTTATATTAATAAAATATTATCATTTTCCAATTTTAAAAAAATATATATGAATCAAAAATTGAACCACTCCATTTAATGTAATTATTGGAAAAACCACCATATTAAATAAATTCTTAAAAAATTATCCATATGTTAAATAATAATATATAACTATGGGAGGTATTTAATAGTACAAACTTACATGAATTCAATGAAATCTCATCATGTTAATAATATAGTGATCTTATTGGATCAATCCAACTAATATTATAAGAAATATCTATCAATTTACCGTATTTTTTATCATAAAAAACAATGCATACATTATATATATATTTTAAAAATGCATGAAATATTATTCAGGATTGACATTTTCAATTTAAATATCCCATTAATATAATGTAATAGATCATGTATGATAGTTTATATTATATTGAACAACCTTGAAAAAGATTCATGTCCCATTGAAAAGTTTACACAACACCCTTGTATCTCACTGTCTATAAGTTAAGATGGGGAACAATTATATATGAGATAAATGTAGTCATTGGGATTCCAGCACGTGAAATTTGAAATCAGATCGTGATAAAATTTATAAATCCTTAATTGACTCCATTTTTGGATAAAAATATAAACAACCTTATTTATTTGGATTAATTATAGAATTTCCGATAAATTAATCTTATATTTTCATAATAATAAATTATTCTAGGTGATACATTGAAAATATTTCTATCCTGAAAATCAATAATTATTTTCCTTCAAATAATCCACATTGTCGAAAAATTATAGTGAAATCAATATAGGTAAAAATTTATGGGGATTTTAGAACCGTGTTTTATTTATAAAAAATCCCTATATTATAAAAAAATTCGTAATATGAAACTATTATTTAAAATGGGTCTAATTTCATAATCTTTCATTAATCAGTACTAATTACATTCTCGATTAGAAATCCAATTTTAAACAAGATTTTTAATATTTATAATAATATTGATGTTATCAATATATTACGAAATCCTGAAATATTTAACATTAAATAAAATTTCAACAATTCTCATTCCAATTTTCATTAATATATTATTTACTTTAGAAGATATTATTTCCTTAAATACTTTACAATAAATATCACATAATAAAATAATAAAATAATTTGATGATAATATCACATACACAGGGAAAACAAACATTAATTAATGAACTATATAATATCTCCTCATATATTAATAAAACATAAAAAATATAAGAGTCTGATTAGTAAAACAATACGGTATTGTAAGTATGAAACTTTAAAAAACTCATTGTATAATCCAAGAAAACTATATGATATTTTATGTAATATTTTTATTATTATGTTTCTATTCATGCATATTTATTGTTATTGATTCTATTTTACATTGAAGATAACTACAATACAAAAATATTGTATGATTAGTGAAAAATATTTCATCAATGTGATTATTGGATGTGATATTTCAGAATTATAAATATATATTTTAATAGTCTGTAAAACACAATAATTCATCTTTTTATATTTAATTTTATTTATTTCTTGAAATATTAATTTTACAAGGATATATCATTTTCTGGATATATGAATAGAAATGTATTATAATTTTTAATTACATTGAAATTAAAATAGAAAAAATTTATGTTTTAAATGATCTAGATTTCGTTGGTTCATCTTCTAGGAAATTTTCATATTCACATTAATATGATACCAAAACATTCAATTTTTATATAGAATGCATTGAAAATGTCTTAGAAAAACATGAAATCCATGATATTGTATATTTATTTCTCCATTAACATTACTTATAATCAATCATGAATTTCAATAATTTTTGTCTCTGTCTCATTATGACATATTACAAAACATTCTTTACTTATATTTTATTCGTATAACATATAATATTCAACTGAAAAACAATGGGTGAATATTATACATAATGATATATGTCTCATGATCATTATGAAATATCAAATTATTTTATGAAAAATATGAGGTATTAGGATTAGCAACCAAAATCCTCATTTCGAATGAATATAAGGGATTATATATTAAGAAATAATTGAAATTCATATGGGTGTATTAATATTTATTTGAGATTAATGTATCATATTATATTTAAAATATATATTTCTGTATATTATAGTGTATTCCCAAAAAATAGACCCCCTGTGATAATTAAAAATTATATGATAAATGAAAAATTTATTCTAGTTACTGAAACACTATTATATTTTATTATGAAAAAATGTATGTGTATATTTTTATACTGTTTGAAAATTACAACTATAAAGATATAAGAAACCAAAAAATTTATTCACTTCTATATTATAATTTAAAAATTTATCAAAAAATTCAATTCAATTCATTGTTAACTAATAGGATTTATATCCCCCAATTTATAAAAATTAAAAACACAGATTAATTTATAATTCATTAATAACAATGTATATAATTTTATAAACATAATTATGTTATATTACATAAATAATTTATGAAATGGTTCTTTCAACAATAATATAAACCATAAAACGTAATAATTAATGGTTTTACATTATAAAATTTTTAATGTTCCACGTCTCTTTAAACAAATACCCCCTTAAAATAAGAGGAAAGTTAATTAATTTTGAAATTATATAAAAATTAAAATATTATTAATAGAATATATTGACATAACTATAATAAAATTTGAATAAAATAATTCTCTATATTTAAAAGTAATAAAAAATGATAAAACATTATCAAAAATAAGGCATATAAAAACATAAGTGGTTGTAGTTATACATCATATTGTTTAAATAATAAAAGGTAAATTAAATGGAAAACTTATTCTATTTGAGTCATACCAAAATTTTATTTCCATTAAATGCAATAACTAGAATACACATTTTTCATCATAATAAAATATTAGAATATGAAAATTTTACAAAAAATAATAAAAAAATATATATTGGTTTGATTAATTTTTTCATTATAAATCACTATTCATTCTTCCCATATAAAATAAACAATTATTCTATATTTTATTTATCCTTTTAAATATTTCAAATATTTTGTACAATGAAAAAACAATTATTTTTCAAATATTCATTAATAATTTTCTATTTTCTCAAAATTAAAACATCAAATTAATAATATGTGTTCTGATTGAAAAAATGTTGAAATTTTGGATGAATTATATTATATATATGTGTGTTATATAAATATATTTATTGGATATTTCAACAGGAAATTAAATTGGTAATTTTTTTACCAGGGTCTAGTATGGTTTTATAAATGATCGTAGCCATCAATACTAATATTTAATACGGAAATGATAATTAAATGTATTTTATTATTAATATATTAAGTTTGAAAAAATAAATAACATTAATAATATATTATTAAGTAGAAAATAAAGAATATTTTTATTTAATTGTTTGGGGATTATATGTTGTGTATTTTTATTAATGTACTATGGAGTATAATGAACATTAAAATCAATTATGAGTAAAAAATTAAAATAAAAATGTATATACTCTATTTTAATTTTTGTTATGAAATTTTGTGTTCTAGGGTGAATTAGTGGTACAAACAGTTGATAAAAAACATGTCCATGACCTCAAAATTTTAAATTAGATATGAAAGTTCTTGCAGAAGATATTATATAAATGATGATAGATATACTGTACTTATTCTACACATTATATATAATAAAATGTATAGGAAGAATAATGTTTTTTGGAATTAATTGGGAAAATGGTAAGAATGATAATTTTTATTAAAATGAAAATTTCTATATAGTTATTTTATAGATAAAAATTCAATAGAAATAATATAATATTAATAATTCAAATATTTATGATCTTGAGGAATGATTTCTATAAAATTTTTTGAAATCATTATAATTGTAATGAAGTGAATATCCCTGTCAACCAAACATTATAACTTTGGTAAATTATTTCTATCATATTTTCATAGATATTTAAAACCACATGATCAAATATAGAATATGATCTAACACTTATATGATGAAATTTATAGATAATTTTGAAATATAAATTATTTCATGATAAATATGAAAATACAAATTCTTTAAAAATATAACATTAATTTAATGATTCTTTATTCTATACAATAAATTAATATATACCAATATAACTGTCAATAGTATATAAAATATTGAAACTCCATAAGTTATTATTTTAAGTTATTTTTCATATAAATTATTTCATTTAAGATCTTTAAATGGAATATCGAATCCCCTACAACTAAACATTATCACATTTATATATAATATTTTTATCAAGCATACTTTATTTTTATACATATAACATCTTGGGTTTGGATGTTATAAAATATATAATATCATTTATTTAATCATATCTTAACATTGTTCATAAATAATGTTTATGTTTTCTTCATAAAAATATCCCATTCACCATGTTTAGATACTTAATAGTGAGTTCAAATGTTCATCATTTTTTCAGAATAATATTCTTCTTTAAATACATTATATAATTACATCAATAATAAAAACATTTCATATATATACATTAGAAGATATAATATCGCAAATATTTTTTATAAAATCATATTTCTCCTTATTTATACTATTACATTTTTTCCAATTTTAATCCAAATAATTTAGAAAAATTACTTCAATCAAATGATTCTATGTTATAATTTTAGATCAATTATTTTTTATTATAAGTATTTTTTTTAATGAAAATAAGAAATTAGTTTATAGTCTCTTGATTTTTAGATATGCATAATCCAAATTTCTTTATTAATTTATATAATGTTATATCAATTCCTAATATTAAAAATCATCATCAAAATTATAATGGAAAAGTCTAGTTTACATAACTATAATATTATTATTTTTACAAAGAAAGATTATAAAATCAGTTTTAACAGTATAATGATGAATTTTTGAAAACGTTTTTGATCATATAACATTATATATTTCAATTAACATTCAATTAATATCTCATTAGATACTCCTTCAATATATATATATTTATGTGTAATAATCTTCATAAACTAATCATATTATTTTATATGAATGAGTATATAAGACTTTTATATTTCAAGAATTTATATTTAGGAGACATCACTAATTGGAATCATGTATCTTATTATCATAAAATAATATTGGAATTTAATTTAAGAATAATATCATATTTTTAAATTTTATAGTTGATGTTTCCATTTCAAAACATTTATAAATAGTATTTTAAATAATTAATCATCAAGACCTCATCAAAATTTGATATATTTTATAATGTATTAATGATTTAGAGAAGTAACATCTTTATCAATTATATATTATAATACAATTTTAATTTTTTTAATAATATTTTTCATCAAAAAACATTAACATGTATTTTATTTTGATATTTTGATTCAATATTTTTTCTACACAGAATAAAATATTCTTAATAGTGACATTATTTTTATTTAACAATTAAATTTTTATTTTAAATTATCAAATAAAATATCATATTATTTTTTAAGGGTAAATGATATTAGTTTCCCTGTATTTTAGATTTTTATCATTTTTAGAGGTGATGAGGGAATCTAAAAAATATTTGTATAATAAAATTCCAAAAGTATATATATTAGGTGGTAAAACTGAAATTAAATATTACAAAGATGCAATTTATTTAATATATGAAATTTTATAACATTAATGATTAATAATGATTAGAGGTTCATTCTAGAATGGGACCTAAATGATTAAAATTGTAGTTTAAATTGGAATAAGACTATAATTAAACCCTAAACCTCATTCCATGTAGAATTATAATTTTCTTTTTAACATATTATATGTCCATTTTGGAATTAATATTTAACACGGGAAACATAGTTGTATTATTCTACCATAGTGGTACATTTCTATAAAAAAGTTATTCATAGTGAAATATTTAATAGATTTGAGAATGTTCTGATCCATATGATTATACAGATGCAATTTATTATGAAATTGTTTTAATAAAAGAAATATATATAAAGATTATGAAATTTTTAGAGAAATATTAAAATCAAGGAAATAGTAAATAATTTCATGAAAAGATATTTTTGGTTGAATCATATTCTTTTTAATTTTCATTATATATTTAATATTACCTGGATAATGATACATTAAAATTTATTTTTATTTTTATTTATCATATAAATTAGTGGATTATAATTTTTAAAACATTCTGTATGATTAATTGAACAAGATTACTCAATGTTATGACAAAAAATTCCCTTTATCCAAATAGCCTAATTGCGGAATCCAAAATAAAAATTTATATCAAAATATCATTATGTTGTTTCTAAAATATTTTTTACAATGTCACTTGGTGTGATATTTTTCCAATGATACATTCATATATACCTTTTGAAAAAAAACCATTATTTATAATACCCACTAAACATATAAAAATTAAATTTTCAAAAAAGTGTATTTAATGTGGATAATATAAACAGATTATCTAACAAATTACATGATGGGGAATTTATTTAACAATAATGATTGATTTTGTACATCTAAATAACTAAACCAGACAATGATATATTTTTTGAAATATTTATCTATTGAAGTAATGATTCGATAATTTAAAATATATTCAAATAAAGTTCATACGGTTCACAAAGTATAATTTTATAACATTTGAACCACTATGGACTTTGAATAATTTAATATAATTTTGATATAATTGTTTCCATGAAATTACATGTGACCTCCACCCAACATTAAAATATAAAATGCAGTGAAATTAAAATACTTCAATGTTAATTATCATTAAAATAATGAAATATATAATATGTTAAAATGTTGATTATGTTGGAAAATCAATCCTATAAAATATTTTGATCAATAGTGTAAGTGTAAAGTAGAATATTGAATCCAAATTCAATAAAACACTAACACCTAAAACATTTCACTAATTAAGTAAATCACATTTCATATTTTCAGATAAATTGTGAAAATATATTCATATTAATATTTCTAAAAACATTATATTTGTTCATTTAAAATTTACAGATTCTGGATAACACTTTGATGCATGAAAAAATATTATCAGTGATTCAATAATAAATTAGATTTTTATAATTCTATCATTAGTAGTATAAATGATTTTTTTAGAACAGTGATTGAAATATTAATGTAATGGAAATTGACCCAACTGTGGATACAAATTTTCTCTTATGTGTGTTTTTAATGGCTATAGAAAGCATTATACTCTTTTTATTTTTTATTTTTTTATTCTCCAATATTGGTTGAATGGTGGTGAATATTGATAACTAAAATTCTAAATAAAATATGGATAAAATTTATAAAATAAATGATATTATATGGGTTATGATAAACTATAAAAATAAACTATTCACAAGCTCTATAATCCCTATTATTTATGAATGATATAATTTTTTCCAAATTTGGTTGGGAGCTAAAAGATAACTAAAAATACAATTTCTAATAGAGGCACAACCATATAAATCTACTTGATTCTATCTATGTATTAGATCTGAATAAAAATAACCATAAATTTTTTATATGTATGAAAAGTACATGTAGTGTTTTTTAGGAATTTAATAATAAATACATATACAGACATGTATAAATAACTAAAAGTAGAAATTCCAAAATATGATAACTAATATTGAAATGAATAATAAAGAATATTTTTAGTTACACAGTAACCCAATCATGATTATATAATAATGATATATAAGTAAACTAAATTTTATTAGTATAATAAAACATTTTGAGTATATTATTTTATTATTTCACTAATTCTTTTGTTTATCTATATAAATAATCATCCTAGAATTATATTTTATGAAAATATATTGATTTTAATTTTGAAGGATAAGTTATTATATCCTCATAGATACTAAATAATTAAATATTCTTTTTTAATTTATTCATTTCTCTTACCAAATACTCAATTTATATTGAATTGAAATTCTAATGATGTTAAAAAAATTTAATTAATATCTTCATAAAGTGAATTTTTAAATGGTAAAATTTTCACATAATATTTATCATATTTCCCCTTCACATTAAAGAATTATTTTTATAATGTTGTCTCATTGTGGTTTTGTGAAATTTGTTCGTATTCTAATGATTCCCTTTTTCGATTTCATAAAACTGTGTTTAATCAATATTTTAAAATAGAAAAGTTTTCTAATTGTCAGTTACTATACTAACCTGGTCTCAACCAATATCATTGAATATAATTTTCATCCTTTATAGGGTAAAATAAATTATTTAAAATATTCCCACAAAAATCACATCTAAGATTAATCTTATGAATCTATTAAATATTTCATGAAATCACAGTTAGACATCATTAACACTAAAACAATATTAAATGTGTTATTAATACTACAAGAGGGTTGCATCTAAAATTATATTTTTTCTATAAAAAATAGTTTATGCATATATTTATCTTCTATAGTCTACTTTAAATTCATTAAAAGTTTGTAGAGGTTAATTTTTTTTAGTAAATCCAAATAATATTACAATAATGAATAACATGAAATATAATTTTTAGAAAAAATAAACATCAACATGAAAATGATATTTTATAACCAATAATCTACTAAAAAAGTGGTTTGTAAAACCTGGTTTTCTACACTGAATTTTCCATCAGTGTTTTTCTTGAATGAATTAAATGTTATAGAATACTATAAATTTCCCATTATTATTACATTAAATATATAAAAATGGTATTTAGTAATTGAAGGAGAAATATTATCTTTTCATAGAATATTAATAAGAACATAATAAAACTTTTTAAAGATACATTACTGGGAAAAAATATTTATTAAAACAATTATATTATTTCATTATTGATTAAATAATTAACCCCTTGTGTAACATAATAAACTATCTATTAAATAAAATTACTAAAATAATGAAAAATATCCAGAGTAAATTTTAATAGTTTAATATAAACTGTCAAAAAATAATGGGAAAAAATATGAAAACATCCCTATATATTTCAATCAGTCCAATTTTTCAACATCTCCCAAAATGGTCTTATCACAATTTAAATAATATATTGAGATAGTTATGAAAATGAGATTAATTTTGTCAAAATTATGTATTAAAATAGTTACAAAAAAAATTTATAAAAAATTGGCAAGGCAAAACAATTTTCTCCTTACATATTTCATTTTTCATAATCAAACATTTATCAATATATACTCCTTCAATATTATTATTATTAATATTATTTTAATGATATATTTCCCTTAACAAATCCTTCATTGTTTTCATTATAGGGTCAAATAATTTCCAATCACCATAATATTCATAATATAATTTTTTAAATAATATTTATGGATTATTGAATTGTATTCCTTTAATATAATGTTGTTATATTAAAAAATATAAAAAAATATTAATTTAGATGTTGGGGATGGAGTTTCTAAAATATTTCGACTAAATAGTATATTCTTTTAATATGATAACATTTATTATTTAGGAAAGATAATCTTAATATGTGTTTAGATGATTTGATAAATCAATGGTCTTGCATTTATTTATTATTGTAAGTGATTTTGATATTATAGTTTGATAACTTATTTGACCATAATTGTGATAAATATATTATTATATATGATTATTGATTTTGTAATTAATTATATCACTGAAAATATATGATAAAAAAATTTCTTCCTGATGACTCAATGTAATATTATAGTACTATGCATTTTGGGAGACATCGATATTCTAAAGAGGCTGAGAATATTATCAATTTATTCAATTAAGTGTTTTATATCATTGTTTCTATAGAATAACCATTAAATGATGTCATAATATTATTTGAGATTATTTTTTATAGATAATGTTTTTATCCAACTGATTTAAGAAGTTATAGAAATATTTATTATATTCTAGGCCTTGTATAACTTTTTTTAGTTGTTTCATTTGATTTTGGATCTTGAGAATATGATTTTATGAGTAAAGTTTATCACTTTTATCTACTAAATTAGAAATAAAAATAATACTTTGAGTATATTATGATACATTAATGAAGTTTCTTTTAATTTATTTCATTCGCATGACATGAGGTTTTTTATATGACAAAATTGATTATTTTAGAATTCAAAATCATATATATTTAGTTATATTGAAAAATTCCCACAGAGTCAGATCCTATAAAATTTTAGTTGTGTATGTCTATAAATTCCTACAAAATGCTATTCCACATTATTTTTTTACTTTTGGGATTTGTGACTTTTTTTTATTTTCATGGAAATAAAATCATGTATTTATTGAATTTGGTATTCAATAATAATTATGAATAATCCCATCATCAATAGTTAAAATATCAAATTTAAAACAAGTGTTCAAAAGAATCATGAATTATTCTGGAAAGTGTAAACACTAATATTAACCGATGTGTGTTTTGAGATGAGTTATCAGAATACGCTATTTGGAGTTTGAATTTGTATTTTTCAAGAAAGAAAATATTTTTAATGGAATAATTGTTTATGTATGATAATTATACAATATTTTTTACTTCTTATAATATCATTAATTACATAATACAATTATTAATACTAATTTTATAGACTTTATAGAATTATATGAATTGAGTTTGACTCTTAGAGTCATTGAATGATTCTTAAAAACTGAGTAAGTTTTGATTGGGATATATATGTGATATAAAAATTATGAATATTATAGTAAATTTGATAATAATGTTTTTTAAATTAATCTACTATATAGATTAGTTAAGGAGAATATTATAGAAATATTTTCCTCAGTATACTAAATAAAAATTACTACAAAATTTGATTTTTACTAGAAGAAATTATTTAATTAATTATGATAATATTATTGAGACCGTGGAAATTTTCAATTATCCTATATAAATGTGGAAAATTATATAATGACATGGTGTAATGATTAATAATGGAGAGTTGAGAAATCAAATCTATAAATTATTTTTTATATTTAATAAAGTCAAAAACATTCTATTTTTCTTTATCACAGTTTAGATATTTATACAAAAGGTAGTCTCATAAGGATGATTTTTTTTGTAAACAATCATAGAGAATATTTTGTATCTATAAAATGAATGAATATTGAGATATTTTTGATTATTCCGTATAGAAAACATATATTTCAATAAATAATTCAATAATTAATGATGGATTAGAAGATCTGAAATATATACATTCTAAGAATAGGGGTATTATGGTCATAATTATTCAATGTGGACAAAAAAAATTTATTTTTAAATTATTTTAAGAGGGTATCCATAATATAAAATTTCTAGAATTTGTTTCAATATTAGTTGTTTTGATCTTAATTTTCAGAAACATATTTTATTTGACATTATATTAAGAATCAGATAATATTTTAGGGTATTTTTATTGGGGATGATCGTTATAGTGTGGTATAATGATCAAATGAATTAAGAGAACATTATATATTTAAATCATTATTTTTATCTTCATTTGTTTCTCTTCATGTGACATCAAAATTTGGAACTTGGAGACACATTATAAGTAATGGACAAGGTCATTCTTTATATATATCCACAAGGATATATAGTTCAACAATATTGGATTATTAGGGACTCAAATTAAAAAAATGGATTTGTGATTTAAGAAAAAATTTGGAAACCATGTCTGTTATTATTTCTATTATTACTAATTCAATATTTTATAGGAAATAATAATGAATTGAGTCGATCATGACCATAATAATTACATGATGATTAATTAATAATGATAAATAGTAATAATACGACCATTGATTCCTCCCATATAATGCCTCTCAATAGTCGAATAGGTCTATGGAACATCAAATAATATCATACCATGTATATGTTCCCTTAAAAAAATTTATTATATCATTATATATAGATTCTAAATTATTTGATAAAAAGGGAAAATAATATATTAAATTTCATCAACAATGATATTTGGATTAATTGGATGTTTTCTTTTCATATTTAATTTTTTTGTCTGATATAATACCACACCTGGTTCCCCAACCATTCCAAATGGATCGTTAATACATCCCTATAATAAATATAATTTCATGTAAATGATAATGTTAAATTATAATTTTGTTTTATCACTCAAAAAGTAATATAAAACTGTATTGGGACTAAAAACGTATATAGATAATTGAAATGTATTGAATATGGGTTACAAAAAATTATAACAGTCACTGAGGAGAAATAAAAATATTGGAGGTTTAGTATCAAAAATATAATATATTTTATTATAAGAACATTAAAAAAGAATTCAATTGTAAATTTTATTATGAGAAATATCAGTGGGTTTGGTGACAAGTTGGCTGATTCTATTCTATTAATTAATATTATATAATATTTTTATGACTATTTTAATCCAAAATTTTCTACATGATATGACAAATAAAACATTTAATTTGAGAAAAAATATAATCTCTTCATTCCCTGTGAAATTTCAAATATCCAATAATTAGAGAAGAGATAAAAATATGATATACATTTTGAAACTATGAGAATATATAATTTCATAGATGAAAATGTTTTAGAATCATGTTATTATAAATTTGAAAAAGATGATGAAACCATTAATAAAATTTTAAAACTTCTATCAAACAATTTTTATTATTTATATGAAACATTTACATTGAAATAAACCATTATAGTTATTAAAAAATAGTGGAATTGGACACTCTTCCATAAATTTTTCTGTGAATATTTTTCTTGAAAGGGACATATATGAAAAATAAGTGATACCCAAAAAATGTGATAATAATAATAATAGAAATTACATTTATAGGTACATCATTATAATCTTGAAGTAGCAGGATTCAACATAAAATTATCAATTAGATGATAAATATAATCTTATAGATCATGAAAATTTTGTTTTTACACCACATGTAATGGTAATTCAAAATATTTAGCATACCTATAGAGGAAAAAGTTAGTGATTTAAATAATTTTATTGATAAAAATTTAACAAATAATAATGAAAATATATTATGATGGAAATTCAATAGGATGGTGGATGGTAAGTAATAATAATATTGAATAAGCATACTAATGTAATTTATTGAGATTGATAAATGTAAAATATAGGAGGCAATGATCGTAAAGATATTTGATGATCATGATGTTAATATTGTTGTCAAATAATAATAATTTAATATGAATAAATCAAAATAGTATTAAATTGGAGAATTTTTATAAGATAGAGAAAATAGAAATTTTTTAGTCTATTGAAGTCAATTTTGAATCATACATTGAAAATGAGACGACAATAATATAAAATAATATATAAATTTTACCAACATAAGCCAATCCTTATAATTATTTTTCTTTAATATATATAGGTTATCATTAAAAATATAAACAATCGTGGAATAGAAGGGATACTAAATAAATTATTCTCATTAATTAAAAGAATATTAAAAAAAATAAATGTTATAATTATACGCATAATAAATAATTATAAAATAATTTTAATTTAATTTAATAAAGATTTAATATAATATACTTATGGATTGAATAATTTTCAAGATTGAAAGCCCATAGTTTATATTTTCATCAATTTTTTTTGGAATCTGTGGATAAAATACAAATAAAATTTGGTGATTTTTTAATTTATCTAGATAATTAATTAACAAAGAGTGACTAATGATATAATAATGGGTTTGAATTTAAATAAAAGTCTACATGTTACTAGTGATTCATCAAATTATTCTTTCAAAAATATATTTTATTATTCATATATGATATCTGGTATATGTGAATGAATGGTCAAAAAATGTAGACTATATGAATTTTTTAACATGATGAGATCTTTATGGGGTAAGAGGAAAAATTTTAAGATTAAAAATAATGATTTTTCATACTACGTGTATCCTATGTAGGATAATAAAGAGAAAAATAAATGTTCAATATTTTGATCATTCAAGTAATAGATAGTCAGTAAAATGGATAAATTAGGGATGCTTTTTTATAAATGAATGTAAGTGGATATAAATGAAGATATACAATATGATGAGAAATTTTATAATACCCATAATATAAAAACAGAACTACAATGTACTTTTTTTTATAAAATTTGAATGAATGGAAAAATAATAAAATATTTGTGGCTGTTAATGAAGATGTTATTAAGGGGATTATGAGAAAATATATGGATTAAATATTTTTATGTGTGTTGTAAACAACACTAAACCACACAAAGAAACACATCAACAATACAAATGATCATGAATCCAAAAAGGATCAAAATGTAAAAGAGAATTGATTAATTATTTTAATCCTAAGAAAAGATATAATGATATGTCTTTGTTTGGAGGAATATATCAACATTTCATCTATTATGGATGGATAATAAATCCCTAATTTATTCATTAATTTTTTATTTGTTATATCATGTTTATATTTAAAGTATATGAATGTATTTTTAATTACATATGTAGAGCCAAACATCTCATACATAACTCAAAAATCTTATTATAATAATATTAAATTAATTAAAAAAATTAAAAACCATTGACCATAATAGTATACTTAATTTGAAATATTGTTAGAGAATCATTTTATTTAGTGAATGAAATTAAATTTCATCCATGATGATATTTAACATTTATTATGGTTAAAAAAATACGCTACATATAACCTTTCATCATTACATGTAAAAGATATAATAAAAATTATTCATATCAAATTATATGTAAGGGTAAACATGGGAAATATAAAAACATAACATGATAATAAGTGTATGATTAAACTATCATAAATTATGAAAACCATACCATACATATAAAAACTAAAAATATTTTTCCATTAAATAATGATTAGTGGATCATATGTCAGAAATCATAATAGAATCAAGGAACTTCATCCGTGATAATAAAAATTGTAATAAGACATGGATTCTAATCGTAGACAAGAGTTTATGATATTGTGAACTCTTATATGTATACTCAAGTTAACTAGTTTTATTAAGGACATTAAATAATTACATTATATAAATATATAGAAATTGAACTAGTTCCATGATTAACCTTATAGAAATTAAAACATTGATCATTCAAAACACTATAGATATATATTCATGTTCATACATAACATTGTGAACATGAAAATAGGTCTCCACATAATTATATGAATATATAATATAGTTCATGAATATAATATATACTCATGAGTTTTCAATATTTAATAAATTAATAGGAAATAAATATAGGCACCACCCATCACATTATCCCTTAATTTTTTGTCTATAATATCATAAGATATTTATTATATTATAAAAAATTAAAAATGGTTTTAGTTTCATAATCATTTCACTATAGTATAACCTATGTAATGAAATTGGATTCATAAACATCTTATCATCATAATAATATAACTTCTATATAAATAAAAAATTATGATGTCATTTGATCATATCCATAGTAATAATTATGTAACTACTAATGATGAAATCTGATATATATATATATATATATTTATTTAGAATTGACATGGAACATTTCTTGATGAAATAGCCTTTCTTCATTGATATTCCAAATTATTAAAAACAAATATTACAATTATACATTTTATTGAATATAAAACGTTAATAATATAAATGATTCATTAAAATGTTTATAGTTTCTGAAGGTGGAAAATAATGTACATGTCAAAACCAGGATTCATTTATCATTTTTAATAAAATAAATATGAGCATTTATTGAACTTGATTACATGATTCCATTAGAAATGTAGTGTACAAAGTAAAATAACGTTAGAAATTATTTAAAAAATCCATCTGTAAATCTTATAACTATTTTAATATATTTTTACAGAATATTACTGTTTATATTAATGGGTTTTCAACTAAAGAGAGAAAGAATTATAGTATTATTAATCAATATTTTTAGAAATACTATTAATTAAATAATTTAAAAATATCTAAAACCATAAATTCTGGTGAAAATGTATAGGGAAAGAAAGTACATTTTTTTGATATAAATATTATAATATTTCATCATTAAAATAATATAGATAAATAATCCTAATAATATAAGAGATTGTTTCCTAGAACCATTACCAGATTGATAAAGTTTAATTCTAAGCCCCAAGAAAGAAGGACATTATACGAGAGAAATTTTTTATTAGAATACATATTATCAAGATTTAAAATATCAATGTATCTAGATATAGACTTCATAAATGAATTTTGGGGAACAAAAATACATGTCACTCAAAGAAGGGAAATAGAGACAAAAATATAGTACCTGTTTTTATACTTTTGAACCAATACCCCATGAAAGGGATTCCCTAAAACTGATATGTAAATCCATATAATTTTCAGGTTAATCGCCATAAAATAAAAGAATAAGTGGTAGAAAAAAAACAGAAATTAAATATGTGGTGAATATGAGATATGAAGCACAAAATATAAAAAGTGATACAGATATCCCTTATCATTGATCTCCAATTACTTCATTCATGTTTTGAAAATTCTATATAATATATATAAGTAAATTATGATGAATTATAAAACTATATATATATATAATAATTTTTAAGATTTATATATTCCCATTAATTAACTTTGTATTTTAAATTACTTCTTAAAATCTTGTTTCTGGAAGTTAGTACTATATTTATTGTGTATGTTTTTATTTTCCATTATTGTCTCCCACAAATTCATCTTTGTTCTATAATATTTATAATTTTAATTATTCTATAAATATCATTATATATATATATATATATTTAGATTAATCCATAAACATTAGAGATTGAAAATGACACACAATTCATGGAGATGGTATGCCATACATAAGCATGAATGATGTTTCCATATTCTCAATAAATTAAATGAATGAATTATAAATAATATATTACTATTAAATAAATTTTTTTATATCATTTATATGTAATAAATTATATATCATTTCTTAATTATCTTCTATATAATATGTACATGACGGACGAGTGACATCACTTCGTGGTGCGATGGTCATCTTTAAACATGACTATCGTTATCGTATACCATAAGTGAATGGAATGTGAATAGGTATTTATGATTACATATTATCATTTTAATTTTAAGGTTTATGATATCATATATATGGGTTTATATTATCCATCATCATACCCATCTATGATAGATGTCGATAAAAAATGTTTCCAATTGGTTTTTGGTGGGGTAGTCCACCAAATAAATGAGTGATGTTATCATTTCCATTTGCAAGAAATCGTGATGGTTGTGTAAAATTTTAATACTATAATAACAAGTATATATATATTAATGATATTCAGTTTCTTATGTTATCAGTGCATAGATATAATTTAAGTGGGGGAGAAAGAAATAAAATAAAACAATTCATCAGGGAAGTTACCTCTTCTTCAGAAAACAATATGTGGATTGCAGAAAAATAAATACTAAGATATAATTATGACATAAATAAGTATTAAAGGATTAGATAAGATAATTATTGAATGTAGGTCACATTTCATTTCTAAAATAAATTATTATTTTTGTGTGAAAATAAACGCTGGAGGGGTGGCCTTTTATAAATGATGCTAGAGGCATACATGTAACACTTGAAATGAAAATGGTCTACCAACTTTCTCAGAAGCCAAAAATCCTAAAAATGGTAATTGAACAATCCATCAAGGTTATAATGGTTATATATGGCCATAAAGTTGGGATTTTAATAGTTTATATGTAATTTTACCAACTATTAATTTATTTTATCCCTCATAGTAAATAAATTTTCCATTTAACTTTTATAATTAACTTATACCACTTTTTATATTCATAATGGTAAAAAATTCATGGGACCATATTATAAAAAAATAATTTTTATTCAATAAATATAATTCACTTATCTAAATAAAATTAAAACATTTGGAAAATTTTTTATTTAAGAATAATCCCATAGACATGAAAAAGTTATTTTCCGAATAGAATATTTTTTTAAAAAATTAATTATTTTACAAAAAAATTAAATATGAAATTTTTTATGATAGAATAATTTGATATCATTAATAAATAATTTTATAGTTTTTAATTCTAAACACATTTTCAAATAATTTTTTTTGTTTATAAAATTATTTATAATTTAGAGAATTTATAAAATAATATTTATCAACATTCAATAATTTTTTTTCCATTCATAAATTTATAAAACAAATCACTTTATGAAATATTTTACATGATTATTACAAAAAAGGTAATTATTTTATCAATTAAAATTTGTGTAATAGAGGAAGAAATTAATATTCAAATATTGCTGAAAAATCCAGAAAAAAACCTTTGTTAAAAATATAGCTATAAGTATAAAATTGTGTTTATTCTGAAGTATTGTATTGTAAATATATATTATTAATGGTAATTTTTTTTATTTAATTTATAAAATTTATTATTTCTTATTTTATTCGATTAAATATTTTTTTATACATATTAATTTCAAACATATCTCTTTGAATAAAAATATATTTTCACAAAATGATTTTTTATGTTTCAAAATATTCAATAATTTCATTTACAATGAATTTGAAACGAAATAACTCAATATATATATATATATATAGATATATTCATAAATAAAATATCATCATACTTTAGATAATACTATTCAAAACATTTATTAAAATATATTAGTGAAAGCTAATATAATAAATCATTATATTTTAATTGAATGTCATTTTTAATTAAAAATACGATGTTCTGTGAAAAAAAATCTAAAATCATTCCACTATGTAATGTGGGGTAAACATGGAGTGGAATGCAATTCAGGATAATGTCACAAATTCCTGTAATGTAGACTAAAACTAGTGGTTCATGTATTTAAAAATTACTAAAGGATCCTAATAATTTAAAAATACTAACATTTCACAAAATCTTGGGGTGTATCATTCTATCCAATATAAAATGAAATTAACCATCCAAATTCATCAATTCGATACAAGAATCACACGATAAGTATGCCTAATTTTATATTCTTATTCTAACAGATCTATTTAATGAGGATTTTTTTTCTAAAAAAAATTGACTATGTGAGTTTTCTTGTTTCGTAAAACATTCCCCAATATAGAATATCCAATAGTTATTCCTCACAAGAATGAACATTTTATAGTTTTATAAAATTTGACATATGTACATTTGATGCACCAGGTACATACTTCCACCATAGAGAAACATGGGAAAATGGTGAACCATGGATAATATTAGAGGATTCATCAATCAATATTATAATTTCCTGATACAATCAATAAATTTTAAGGTGTTGACAAACATATAAATTAGTTTCCATTCTTTATTTCATAGATAAATTTATAGAAACACCTTCTAAATAGTATCAAATTCTAAATCACATTGACAATTATCATCCTATCATTTCTTCCATTCTTATCCTCTATTACGTGTTACTTATTGGATTTAATATTCTCTAACATATCATCATCAAGCTTAGAAACCAATATCTTTATTTCTACATATTCATTTTAGTATGTTATGTCATGAAACTTCCTTCCATAAAGAGATGCTTAAGGATCCATTGGATTTATTGGTTGAAATTTATTTTCGTATGAAATATAAATTAGAGAAATTCGTTGATCCCATCTATATTTTATATCCACATATCAATATCATATCATATATTCTATGGTTTTAATTGATTTTTATTATTGAAAATCTATTTTAGGATGAGAAAAAATGATGAATCTCAAATTCATTTCAATATTATTCCAAAGGCATCCTCAAAAATGCAACGTAAAAAATTTGATCCCAATCAGAAAAAAATTTATATGGTACTCATAGCATCTTATAAAATTCATTATATATAGATCAGAAAGTATATATGGAGAAAAATATTCACTCATAGAAATGAAATTTTTTCACTTTTTATATTGGTTGAATATAACCCACAATAAGAACAAAATCAAAGATATGATAAACCATATATGTAATTAGTACCTTTAATCATATTTCAATAATTTTTAAATTCTTTCTTACTGAAACTTTATTTTCAAAAAATACACTGAAAATTTAAATTTGATTTATTTCTAGAAATTTATTTAATAATATACTTAATTGTGATAACCACTCATCAAATATTTCCCCCTAGGGGGTTTTAATAACTTTCATATTGTGATAATAATTTAACTAAAAAACCCATCATGGTAACCGTAAATATTAATTTAATTTTAAATGGACACAAATACATTTCCCGAATATTCATTCACAAATTACTCTATATATAATCTTGTATCAAATAAAATATGCATTGGAATATTGTGATTATCCATAGACCAATAGAATTTAAAATTGGATTTCATTATTCCCAACTCTATAAAGAGGGAGATAATCAAATTAAATTAAACAAAATGATGAACAAAATTGTTTTTATAGGGGCTATTCATACAATTTAAAACATAAAATAAAAAACTAAGGAGGTGAGGATAAGTGTGATCTAATTATCAATATTCACAATATCCATTAGGAATGAATAATATATACATTTTTTGGTTTTATTCAGTGGTTTTTTTGAATTACCATCTACAATAAACATTTTTTCGGTTAATAGAATTACATAATCCAAAAACTCAATGCACATGAAGAACTAGTGTGTGGGTGGTTTATTATATTGAGATATAACATAATTCATTACATTATACAAACTATTTAAATAAATTTTACATTCAATTTCATGATATCTATGATTTCAAAAAAATTACACCATCTTGTCACTTTCATGCATTCACTTGAGTTATTCTCACACATTTAGGGAATTTATATGAGTTATATTTCTGTAGATCATTACATGAATTCATTTTCCTAGGAGAATAAATATTCATATTATTATAAAAAAACATGGTAATGATTTGAATATAGAGTTTTAACATCCATATTAGGTGCATATATAATTTCATATTTTACATTAGTGATGACTGTTACAGCCTAAAACTTTTGATGAATTCATCCTTAAAACCCAATTAATTTATCAATTTATCATTCTATACATGTGAATAAAATAGGATAGTTTTAGGAATGTTTTTTAAAATAAGTTTCATGTGTACCAATAAATTCACCATCCTTCTATTTAAGCTAGATAAATTCATTTTTTATCGTTTATCAAAGTATATGTCTGATGTAATTATTAAAAAATACTCTCCTAAATTATCACATTACGTGGACTCAATTAACAACTTTTGACTCATATTCAAAATAAGGTTCCACTTTGAATCTACTTATCCTTTCAAATAATGTAAATATGAAATTATTTTTTCCTGATCCCAAAATAGAAAATCAAAATTATTATTTATATGGTATTAATCCGGTTCACGGAAACTAGAGAATCATAAGTACAAAAACAATTGGTGAGCATTTTCTTTTTAAGGATTCCAAATATCATTTTTCCCTATTTTATTGTATGGATGTTTTTCATGATTCATAACATGCATAAATTGTATAATCATTTTTACATGTTTTTCATTCTAGCTCCAAAAAATTCATTTAATTATTGGGAAAATCATTGTATTTTTCATTTCGTTCATAATTAACAAAAATTCACAAGGTTTAATAAACTGACATAAAATTCAAATCATAGTGAATGAAACCTTAATCACAGTGGAAAACCACACAACATGGAATGATTTTTTATAGTATATATATTTCATGACATCTTATTTTCATTATTTAACACATTAATGTTATACATATTTATTCATGGTCATTAATAAAAATATTCAAGATGTTTCATACCAAGTTTATGAATTTATGAAACATATCCCTTGGTTGATTAAAAAAAGGTTTTCATAAAATCCATCTTTTATTAACAATGTGATGATCTATACTATATTGAAGCAACATTTTCAGATTTATTACTAATAGGTACATATATTCGTAATCAATATCAACATATATAATCTTGAAATGGATATAATATTGGGGAAACCAATATCCCAATCCATTAACAAAATTCAAGTACACTAATCTATAAATATTATCACACAGAGAGTAATAAATAGTAATATCAATAAACATATCTTTAAAAATATCCCTATGGACTTCAGTAAATTATTTTCATTGTAGTTTTAAATATAAAACTACACCCTTATTATTATACAAACTCTACGTACCCAAACATCTCATATATAAATATCACATATTGACAAAATAAATATGAATTTCATTTCATAAATACATGCCCAAGGACCATACTAGTTTATTAACACTAGAGACTAGGAACCCAGTTATCAAATTTATTTAAAGATCCTCAACATCTAAATAATGATCTTTCATATTTGTACTAAGAATGGAACTCTACATAAATATTTTCTTCATATCATGGGAAATTAAACCTAATAATTGGTGAGAAAAAATTCTTGGCATGGGTTAATAGGATTAATACATTAACATAAATGGACCATAAGGGTGTTAGAACGGGAGAAAAAATTATGAAAACCTTTCCCTACAGATCTAATATAAACTTTTGTGTCATGAAATAATGACTACCTATTAATAAAACATGCTATATAATAGAATCCAATAACATGATATGTGAGAAAATCGCACTAGAATAGGACATAAATATGTGTCATACAGATAAATATATGTTATTATGAACATTTGAAAATTAAAATATGCTCAATCATAGTATGAATGACATGAAATCGGGCGCACCCCCAAAATTAGGCACATTCATCTATTTCTAAACAATTATTTATGGATATGAAACCCATTTCTAGGAATATCACTATGAATAAGTATCAAAGACCATGTATAACATTTTGAGCATATCATCTGGGTCACACATTACAATATGAACCTGTAATCTGGTTCACACGTATCATTCCAACACATGAGTTATCCATCATTAACCATTTTTTATAGGGAGTATACAAACAAACCATTTGAAAATCATTACATTTTTATCCCACAAAATAATAATTAATTAATCGTATCTTATCCCACGATATGAGGTATAGTTTTATAATCATTTCATTATAGCAGAACATAATGTACGAAATGGGTTTCATATGAATTCTGTCATAATAATCATAAACCTAAAATTAAAATAATATATATAGTTTCATTTGACCATATCTAATATAAATATAATGTAACATAATTGTATGTCATCTTAAAAAAAACAAGTTGGAATATTTCATGACTAAAATAACATAAATAATTTAAAGACACTTTTTTAAAAAATAAAACATTTTTGAAAAAATTTTATTTTAAATTTACCATTCAAAATTATAAGCTAATATAAAAAATAATTATTGGTCATGACTGTATAAAAATTTATTCATGTTAAAACAAATATTCTTTTCACATATGATAGATATGGGATAATGGAAGTTTTTCTGAAAATTACATGATTATTCATCTTAAGAACACTTTTTAAATTAAAAAGTTTGTAAAATAATTATTATTTACATTGGTTATTGTTTAAAAAATTAATATAATTTTATAAAATATAGATATGTTAGAAGAATGGGTTTTTACGTAAGAGTGAAATAAAATCATTTTAATACACAAAATTTTTTCATATCCCTCAGTATATAATGTCATAACCCACCTCACCAAAAGGAGGGAAGGGACAACAGATTTCCATACCCTTCCTTCATTTGGTTGAAGGAGATATAATGACCATTGAGACCGGCCTTCAATAGGTCCTTGAGTGGTGACTAGCACCAAGGGTATAGAATCACAGACAATATGGAAGGAATTTCCCTCTTTATTTTTATAGGATCAGGAGATAAGATAGAAACCCCAACAACACCAAAGATGAAACTAATGGTAAAGTCAAAAGTAAACCATTCCCATATGAATGTTAAAAAGTAATAGATAAAAGCCACAAGAACTCCAAATGTAACGTACCAAAAGAAAAGAAAAACAACAACTGTAACTGTCCCAATGCCCGAGCTAGTACGGCCCTACACAATCCTTGATGTCCTCCTGGAAACCTGAAAGCAGTTTTATATACGTAGGTATGGAATACAATTATTCTCAGTAGGGAAAAACAAAGACTCTCATGCACAATTGGGGATGCATTCTAATGCCCTGTGAGAAAAGAGATAACCAATGCACCTATCAAGGAAAACTATCCACCCAAAACTCACCAAGGCACACTCCCCAAATAATGAAAGTCAAGTAATATATAGTAATAAAACATCTATATTTGGGTAACCCACGCCACTTTCCCACTCGTTATTGAAGACATCCTCTGCCTCGATCCAATCCTGCCACTCTCATCACAGTCCCACTACCACACCCCGCTCGCACACACCTGGGCCACAATCACACATCTCGCCCTCAAAAGCCTGGGCCACAACCACCCATCCCTCCCGCAAACACCTAGGCCACAACCACAACATGAAACCACACCCTCAAATACCTGGGTCAGAACTACTACTGCCATGCCAGAAGACACCTGGGCCTCATCCCGAAGACTCTTGGGAAACATACTTCCCACACACACCTGGTCCAACTAACAAAACCACTATGCCTAAAGAATCATTGGATATATTGGATGTCAGGCTTTGAGATCCTGCCCGAGGAGTCTTGGGATATTCGAGAAATGGAGCAGAAAATGAGCTAATAACTAGCAATTCACTGGTATATTGGGAAAAAACCCTCCCCCGTGAAATGGGGGTGTTCAGAACTAAGTTTTCAACTTGGGTGGGGCTTGAATAAGGATCATAAAAACTACTGATATATGTATAGGTAAGAAGCACTCATCCCAACCTAGGGTTCCCAAAGCCAACTTAAGCATAACACCCGTGTTACTATTAATTCATAAAAGAAGCCACAACACTCACAGCCAAGTCCCAACTCTTTCCCAAAACCAATTCCATGTTTAACAAATTCTTAGTTTCATGTTAATGTTATCTCAATTATGTAAATTATACACTAATAGGAAACTAACCGGCATAACCACAGGCCAGGAAAAGAGAAACAGCCAATCCGAAATTTAAGAATTCACACCTAGTTCTCTTGTGATGTCATAGAAACAAAGGGATAAGTGAGATCCCTTAACGTACTAGAACCAAACCAAGCTTCAAGATACATCCCAGCACCCCATAAACATTAAACAAATATATAACAACAGTAAAGGATTCCACCCCAATTCGAATCACAACCAGAGCAACCAAACAGTTTCAGACTCACAACCAAGAGGATCCCATTGTCACCCACGTCACCTAATAGGAAATAAAACAGAACAACACAAATACTACCAAAAAATTGTAGAGAAACATCCCGGTTCAAGAACATCATTCATTATTTTCTTCTTTCTGTTGGTTAGACGAGGTGACCACAAATGGATTTATGGTTACTGGGTATCCATTTAATCCACGGAGTTTGTGAGGCTAAATAACTTCTAATTTATAGTCATTTAATCATTATATATGGAAATTGTTCATTAGTGCGCAAGGAAAGACCACGAATGGACATTATTTTCAGTGAGAACATCCCAAAATTTCACAACATAAACATCAAGGAAGAGAATAAAAATAGAACAACACGACATCGTTCACACCCCTTCCCTTCATTCATTAAATTCCATGTGTTATCATCATTAAGGTTTGGTTTCACCCACTCCTACAGAAACAACAGCATTCCAACTACACATGATACATAGAAAGGAATGACGAAATAAAATCCCTACTTGGTAGATCAAGAATCACAATTTTTGTTTCTCCACGCGCCAAGAATAGGGGATGCACAACTTGCTGGGGAGGAACATTGGGGACTGCAAGGGTGCAGAAGGCTCCATAAGAGGCGCACCACAAGACACAGGAAGAGAGGGACTCTAGGCACACCAGGAATAATAAATAAATCTAGCTGAGAAGAAATAAGATGAAACTCTAGTGGGAGATATAAAGAGGAGATCCAACAGTTACGGGATATGGAATTTTGAACACCTGGAAAGTCGGATCGTGGATTCCTACGCTGGTGGATAGTTACACATGACTATATTAAGGTGTTATTTAATACCCCCCATTGTGGAGGTTTCTCGGGATTTTTAGGAATTAATTATGGGATTTATAATGGTAAAAATATTAATTTACGTCAAAAAAAAATTATGTTGCGGGATCGGGACAGAAAAAAGAATACTGAGGGATGGGTGAGGACATGGTGACACCGTCAGGGTGTCACCCTTATGGTGCCATCGTGACCAGTGCCACCTTTACAGTGCCGCCATCATGGTGCCACCGTGATCGGTGCCGCCATCACGGTGCCACTGTTTTGGTGGAGCTTTATTTTGGCAATGTAATGGCCAGGGGGTCCGAGCCATTACATCAGACACCTCTGAAACTATTCTCGCCCTCGAGAATCAATACTTGACTTTGAGAAAGAGAGGGGTTTTGAACAACCTCCTCGATTGACACCTCTTATGAGTAAACATCATTGACATCTAGAAAAACCTCTCCCTCAATAACCCATGCAACATTAAGGGGTCAAGCTATCCAGTCATATGGTTTAGGGAGTTTCTTCCTCCATGTCACGATACTATCCGCTTTTGGTGACACTGACTCGTCGGCACGAGTTTAATCGCATCCTCCTTAATGAATCTTGATTACGGATCGAGTCCTCCCATCCCTACAGTTATGACTTTTCATATTCATCTAGAGAATAAGGAAAACCATACATTCCATATTTAAGAAGTTAAATTATTCCCTCACAAACAAGTACAAAAAATGGGACAAAACTCAAAATAGCTCCGGGTACTGGGCACGCATATGTGTCTCCCATTCCCAAGTACTTACCTTGAGCCTGCTATGCCTCTACAACACACGAACAAAGGGAATGGTTCGTCCTCGGAGCACCTTCTCCTCATGATCCTTGATCCCCACTTGTCTTTCTACAATGGTCACGTCATCCTTGATATCATGATTTCCCCAGTCGAGGACGTGTGAATCCTCGTGTAGATACTTTCGGAGTTGAGACAGATGGAATACATCATGTATCCTCATTAGTGGCATTAGTAAAGCTACCTACTAAGCCACTTCTAGGACCTGCTGCAACACTTCGAAGGGTACGATGAATCTCAGAGAACGATTACTCCCCATACCAAACCTCCATTGTCCACTCTGAGGGGAGACCTCCAAGAACACATGGTCCCCAACCTCGAACTCCAAAGGTCTTCTCCTATTATTGGTATATGAATTCTGCCAGTCCTCATCTGCCTTCATCCTCTCCCGTATATGTTGTTCCTTCTCTGTCATGCTTTTCACCACTTCCGGGCCAAGAACACCTACTTCCCCAACCTCATTCCAGCACACGGGTGAGCGACATGGCCTCCCATACAAGGATTCTAATGGAGAAATACCAATGGTATAGTGATAGCTATTATTATAGGAAAACTCCACTAGAGGAAAGTGTTGCAACGAAATTCCCCCAAAATCCAGAATACATGCTTGTAGCATATCCTCCAACGTCTGGATGGTGCGCTCTGTCGGTCCATCTATCTGGGAATGGAAAGCAGTGTTATGATGTAGTTAGGTGCCAAAAGCATGCTGCAATCCCCTCCAGATGCGTGAGGTAAACCGTGCATCCCTAACCGAGACTATGGACCTCGGAACTCGATACAATTGCACCATATCATCCACGTACCTCTGTGCTACGGATTTTACTGCACTCGACTCCTTGATCACCAGAAAGTGAGCCGATTTCGTCAACCGGTCCACCACTACCCATATAGCATCACAACCTCCTTGAACCTTGGGTAGTACCGTGACAGAATCCATCAAGATTTCATCCCACTTCCACTTAGGGACATCTAAAGGCTCCAAAAAACTGCATGGAACGATGTGTTTAGCCTTCACCTGCTGAAACACTAGGAATCTGGCCACGAACCATGCCACCGCCTGCATTACCCCGGGCCACCAGAACTGACCCTTCAAACACCGGTAAATATTGGAATCTTATGGGTGTACTACCAAGGGTGATTTGTGGAACTCACCAAGAACTTTCCCATGCATTGCCTCTGGAACAAACAACTTCCCTCAGAAAAGCATCTGATTCTGACCATCCTCTGTAAACCCTTCTGGAGCATTGCCTTGGTTATCCCGGTCACCCATCACTTCACTCTCTATGTATCCCCACTAAGACTCCTCCACTAGTCGTAGAAGAGAAGTCTGCATTGTCATCTGATACAGGTATCCTCTACCACCATCCATCCTCGCATCCGAGTATACGTAAGCTAACTCCTCCATCGCCTTCTAATAATCTGCCGACTCTCGAACCACGTCCTTCTTCGAATTCCTTATAAAGTAATCGACCACCACATTTCTGATTCTTGAGGTGTATGAAATTTTGAATTCATAGTCATGAAGTAACTCCATCAACCATCGCGGCTGAATGTTCAGGTCCCATTGGGAGAATATTTACATCAAGATTTTGTGATCGGTGAAGACAACGAAGCACTCCCTGATGATGTAATGCCACCACAACTTTAGTGTGAACATGACCGCCAAAAGCTTCAGATCATGGGTGGAATAGTTTCCCTTATGGGGACGTAATTGTCTAGAACCATAAAAGATCACCCCTTGTCATTTCATCAACACACACATGAGGCCTTGCCTTGAAGCATCACAGAACACCTCATACGCTGCCCCTTCTTTTGTCACCCTCAGCACTGGGGCACTCACCAACTTCTCCTTCAGATAGATGAAGGCTGCATCACACTGCCTATTCCACACGAAAGTCTGGTCCTTCTTTGTCAAGGATATCAAAGGGTCCACAACTCGGTAGAAGTTGGGCATGAACATCTGATAATTACCTGCCAGAGCTAGAAAACTACGGACTTCTGTCATGATCTTGGGTGCTACCCATGAAACAACCGCCACGAACTTCGATAGGTCCACTGCTATCCCCTTTTCAGACACTACATGCCCAAGGAAATGCACTTCACGCGTCCAGAACTTGCACTTGGACAATTTCCCATAGAGCTGGTGATGTCAGAGGACCTCTAAAACCATTCTCAAGTGTTCTACGTGATCATCCTTTGATTTTGAGTAGATCAAGATGTCGTCAATAAACACGACTACAAACCGATCCAGGTATTCCCAGAAGACGGAGTTCATAAGTCCTGTGGACACAGCTGTAGCGTTTTTAACACCGAACATCATGACCACATACTCAAAGTACCCATATCTGCACCTAAAGGCAGTCTTAGGGATGTCTCCCTCTTTCACCATCAACTGGTTATATCCTGACCGTAGATCGATCTTTGAGAACAAACCTACTCCCCTCAGATAATGAAAGAGATCGTCTATCCTTAGGAGAGGGTGGCGATTCTTGACCGTCACCTGATTCAGCCTCCTGTAATCTAGGCACAATCTTATACCTCCATCTGCCTTATTCCCAAAAAAGATAGAAGCACCCCACGGTGAAAAATTCGGCTGAAAAAACCCCTCTTCATCATATAATCAATCTGGATCCACAACTCCCGCAACTCAGAAAGTTCCATCTGTTAGGGAGCCATTGAAATTGGAAGGCCACCAGGTTGCAAGTCTATCCTAAACTCATCATCACGTTGAGGTGGTAGAGTTTCCACATATTCAGGGAAGATGTCCCTGAACTCACTGACGATCCATGGGACATCCACCATCTATGCACCCACCGACTCCACTGCTAGTTCCTCTAACAAGTAAAGGTGGGGCTCTTCTCATCTGCTACTTTTCTAACAAACCTACTCACCGATGAATGTTACATGTTGACCGCCCAAATCTGAAAAGATAACCCTTCCTTGGAAGCAGTAAATGAAGGAACATACAGAGAACAGCCAGTCAATTCCTAGGATGAAATCGTATGGATGTATCTGCAATAGAAGAAGATCCCTGATAGACTGATGTGGCCTTATCATCTGTCTACAACCTCAACAAACATAAGACAAGTTGGTCTTACCTTCAACCGGCGTGCATAGTACCAGTGGTTCTAAAAGTCTCTCTATGTCTAAACTCAGGGCATGGTCCAGACTGGGTGTAACAAAGGAGTGAGAAGATCCTGTATCGAACAAGTCATAGTCAAGGGTACTAAACAAGCCGATCGTACCTCGAACAACTTCTGGCCCTGCTGGAACTACTGCCTCCACAACATGCAACTGCCCATGCCCTGCTCCTCTGCCTCTCGACTGTCAGCTGCCTCCCCGACCACACCCCGGTTGAGGTTCCTGAGAAGAACCCTGAGGACGGCCTCCCTCTACCATATCTGCCCTCAGAGAAGTGGGAGCTCACTAACCCTGTTGTTGCTGCTGAAAGGGCTAGGTAGAAACTGTTGCTACTGTGGTGGGTGCTGAATCTGCCCACCCCGTCGTACTTTAATATATCCGATCACTGATTCTGAAGGTTCCATGGCTTCTACAGCTGAAGAATCTTGGCTCTGGGCCCGAAAGGAAAGGGCAAGGTACAAAAGATCAGAACTGGAACTGCTGAAGCCTACTCCCGGCTAGTCAGAACCTAGAGGTTCCTGACGCTGGAGGCCTTCTGCTGATGACCTTCCCCTTTGACGAGCCCAACTAGATTCCCTATCGCGATAAACCTCCTATCTTTTGCATCCGTTCCAACAATTCAACCTTCTTCTGGACCTCCATGTACATCGGTTGGGTAAAGGGAGTAACAACATACTGACAAGAAAGTCAGAGTTCCTCCTCCAAACGTCTCGCCCTAGACTCCTCATCATGAAAGTGTTCCAGAGAAAATTGAAGGGGATCCATGAACATGATCCCCAACTCTTACAATGAAATGATCCCTTTTTGGAGGGAGAGTAGCTCCTGCCTCTTCTCAGCCCTCATCGTGGAAGGGAGGAATTCCGACTGGAACTCCTTCTTGAAGTCAACCCACAAAACCTCAGCCTCATTCTTCTGCCCAAGATAAAGCGTCCACTACTGACGCACCGCTCCCAGCATCTTTCTCACAGCCAAAGGATTCCAATATTCTACTGGAGATTAGATGAAGCCGAAATCTATCACCAGATCCTCTAGCCATCTCTCTGTCTCCACGCCAGAGATGCTGCCCTCACGCTTCTTGAGGGTCTGCCGCTGAAAGGCACAAAGCATCTTCTTCCACTGATCGTCCTCCTCTTCTCGGTCCCTCCTCTGGTGATCGGCCAAGTCCACCTCTTGGGCCTCGATCGTCTACACTACTCGTGGTCATCTTTTAGGTTCCATAGCTGCAAGGTAAACAAGGAATGCCTAAGCTCGAGTAGCGCAAAATATTGTTCTTAAATTTTTATTAGACTTTTTTAAATCCCCAAAACATCCCAGAAACATGAGAACACACATCATTATGATTCATGTACCTTTCCTAGGGTCTTTACCCATCAATAAGTGTAGCCTCACTTAGTAGTTCGGTAGATCCATAGTCTGTTCATCGGATCACAGGGGTGACCTAAAATCCAGTGTCCTAGATGGTCTTCCCTGTACTATTTCATGCACCAAGATCACCCAACACTATTTCCATTCTATCCCATGAAATACTCACTTTTCCTAACCCCAGACTCCATCCAATATCTCATCCTCACTCTGATACCATTCTATCACAACCCACCATAAACAAAAGGAAGGAAGGGACATCAGATTGCCATACCCTTCATTCTTTAAGTTGAAGGAGAGACAATGACCCCCGAGACTCGCCTTCAATAGGTCCCAGAGTGGTCACTTGAACCAAGGGTATATAATCACACACAAGATGGAAGACATTACCTTATTTATTTTTATAGGATAGGGAGATAAGATAGAAACCCCAACAACACCAAAGTTGAAAGTAAAGGTAAAGACAAAATTAATCTATTCCCATATTCATGTTCAAAAGTAAAATATTAAATCCAGAAGAACTGAAAAGGTAAAGTACAAAAAGAAAAGAAAAACCACAACTGCAACTGTCCCAACGCCTGAGCTAGTATGACCCTGAAAAATCCCTGAAGTCATCCGGGAAACCTGAAAGCAGTTTTATATATGTAGGGTGATCATAAAAGTATAATAAGCAGGGAAAACCAAAGACTCTCTTGCACAAGTGGGGAGGCATTCAACCGACCTGTGAGAAAAGAGATAACCAAAGAACCTAGCAAGGAAAACTTTACACCCAAGCCTCACAATGGCACACACCCCAAATAACGCAAGAAAGTAATGTATAGTAATAACACATCGATATTTGGGTACCCTTCACCACTTTCCCACAGGTTATTGAAGACATATTATCCATCGAACCAATCCTGCCATTCTCACTGCATTCCCACTGCCACACCCCACCCGCACACACCTGGGCCACAATCACACATCACGCCTGCAAAAACCTGAGCCAAAACAACACATCCCGCCCAGAAAGTCCTAGGTTTCAACATCCACACAAAACCACACCCGCAAAAACCAGGGTTAGAACAACTACTACCATGCCCGAAGACACATTGGCCTCATCCTGAAGACTCTTGGGACACATCTTTACGGCACATACCTAGGCCAACAACCACAACCACCTTTCCTGAAGAATCATGGCCTATAATGGACCTCAGGATATCACAACCCACCCGAAGAGTCTTGCGATATTCGGGAAAGGGAGAATAAAAAGAGCTAATAACCATCCATTCACAAGAATGTTGGGAAAAAACCCTCCCCCATGAAATGGGGGTGTTCGTCACTAACTACTCAACTTGGGTGGGGCGCGAATAAGAAACATAAAAAGTATAGATATATGTATAGGTAACAAGAACTCATCCCAACCTAGGGTTCCCAAATCCATCCTAAGTATAACACCCTTGTTAATATTCATATATAAAAGAAGTCGCAATACTCACAACCAAGTCACAACTCATTCGAAAAACCAATTCCCTATTTAACCCTTTATTATTTTCAGGTTCATGTGATCCCAATTAAGTATATTTTCCACTACTGGCAAACTCACAGGAAAAACCACAAGCCAGGAAAAGAGAAACATCCAATCCGCAATTTAAGCATTCACACCCGGTTCTTTTGTGAAGTCACAACAACAATTGGTCAAGTTAGATACCACAATGTACTAGAACCAAACCAATCCTTGAGATACATCCCCACACCCCAAAACCATGAACCAAAGATATGACAATAGTAGAGGATTCAACTCCAATTCTTATCACAAGCAGAGAAACCACACAGTTTCAGACTAACAACTAATAGGATCCCATCCTCACTTATATCACCCCATAGGAAATAAAACAGAACAACACACCACCTACCAAAACAGAGTAGAGAAACATCCAAGTTCAAGCACATCATTAACTATTTTCTTCTTTCTGTTGGTTAGCTGGGGTGACCACATAGGGTTTTATGGTTACTGGGTATCCATTTAATCCACTGAGTTTACGTGGTTAACCAATTACCATGTTACAGTCATTTAATCATCACAGAAGGAAAGGGATCATTAATGTGAAAGGAAAGACCACCAACAGCCATGATTTTCCATGATCATAACCCAATAGTTCACAACATAAGAATCAAGGAAAAGAAGAAAAACAGAACAACATCACATCATTCACACCCCTTCCCTTCCTTCATTAAACTCTGTTTGTTATCTTAATTAATGTTTAGTTTCACCCACACCCATAGAAACAACAGCATACCCACCCCACATGATACAGAGAAAGGAAAGTCGAAGGAAAATCCCAACCTGGTTGATCAAGGATCGAAGTTTTTCTTCACCACGCGCCAAGAACAGGGGATGCGTGACTTGCTGGGTGGAACGTCGGGGACTCCAAGGATGCAAACTGCTCCAACAGAGGCGCCCCACAAGACACAAGAAGAAAGGGACTCCAGGTGCACCAGTAAGAAGAATGATATCCAGCTGAGAAGAAAAAATAAGAAACTCTAGCAGGAGATATAAAAGAGAGATCCTACTATTATGGGATATAAAATTTTGAACGCCTGGAAAGTCGGATCGTGGTTTCATAAGCTGGTGGACAGTTACTCAAGATGATATTAAGGGGTTATTTAATACCATCCCCCCATCGGGGAGGTTTCTCAGGATTTGTAAGAATTAATTATGGGCTTTAGAAAGGTAAAACATTAATTTACGTTAAAAAATTACTTTGCAGTAGTGGGACTGGAAAAAGAAAATGGAGGCTTAGGTGAGGACACAATGCCACCATCACGATGTCACCCTTATGGTGAAACCTTCATGGTGCCACCATCACAGTTCCACCATGAGCAGTGCCACCATCATGGTGCCACCATCATGGCGCCACCGTGACCGGTGCCGCCGTCATGGTGCCACCATGACTGATGCTTCCATCACTATGCCATCGTGACTGGTTCCACCGTCATGGTGCCACCGTGGACGGTGCCCCCATGGTCGGTGACAATGTTTTGGTGAAGCCGTATTTTGGAAAAGTAATGGCCAGGGGGGTCTGGGCCATTACATATAATGAGTGGGAAATAATGGGATAATATTTTTTATCATAAATTAAAAAAGGATAATAATAATCATTTTTTAATTGAGAGATAGATTATAGTATTTCATCATTTGGAGAATTAACATAAAAAATACCAGTAAATAAAGAGATTGTATTATAAATCTATTGAAAATTTGTAGCAAATAATGTAACACCATGAACCTATAATCCCAAAGAATGTGAATTAAATTATTACATTAGAATAGAAACATGGTCAAATTTCTAGGGGACCAAACAATTTAGATGTTTGGGAAACCATATTATATAATGATTCCCATATTACAAATGAAATAGAAAATAAAACAAGATACATAAAAAAATAAATGAGTGATTTCCTTGAATTTTTTTTCAAATTATTATTCATCATTTAATAGTTAAAGTAATACAAAGAAGTGTGAATAAAAATTATTAGTAAGGGAAATTAATGTGTAAGAACTAAGGAATTTATTTGAGTAAATTGATAGGGGATGGTAAATGGATAATAATGAACTCCATTCAAATAACTGGATAAGAAATAATCAGTATAAAATCGTTAGAAAAACAAACATTCCCTTAATTTATAATCTTATAATTAAATTAATCTATATATATTTTTTAAATAATATATTTTATAATAATAATAAATGAATTATCTATTATAGAAATGCATAATTAATGGATTTCATGTCCTTGACGTACAATATACATTTACGATCAATATAAGATGGTTCAAACTATTCTAATATGGGAAGTTGATTTTTTGAAGAGTTTAACTATGCATTGACCAAATTAAATTAAATTGAAACTAACCATTAAGGATTTCATTAACCAGAACCCAAACCATAGGGAATTCATTAACAGGCCCCAAACCCTAATTTATCTTCTTTAAAACAATCCTCGTATAGTGAACTAATCCATTTAATAAATAAAAAATGGTCATGATCATCAAATATAAATTGTGAATAAAATATAGGGATGTATAAAATTCCATTAGTGTGGGATAAGAAATAACAATGTTATTTATGTTGAATAATGTATATACCGTTGAATTTATATTTCAATACTCTTAAAAAGATTAATATTTAAACATTATCAAGTGTCACATACCACATGGAATTGTTTGAATCATAATCGCCATAAATGAATAACATTACGTGGGACCTATAATATCGTTATAATATTGTGTTTCATGATATAACATGTTAAATTGAAGTTTATATGCTATATAATAGTAGATGTAACTAAAATAGTAAATATGCCTCAATGGAATGTAAATTGAGATGAAATCCATTACCATGATTCTTACTTATTACGAGTGTCATACATTTATTGAAAAATAAATTAAAATTATTTATTTAGTTAATTTAATTTTTTTACATTTATCATTATTATTGTTTCACATATTAAAACGTTTTGAATAAATACTTTATTAATTGATTTTACATTAGGTGTTTTGAACATTCAGTTTATATATCAAAATATATCTTTGGTAGTTCAAAAATTGTCAAAGGGTTAATTATATTAAAAAACATATAATAATAAAGAATATATAATTTATACTTCAATTATACTTTTAGAAAATATCTTCAATTATTGTCATGAAAAATGCACCAATATTACAATCATGGAGATGGAACGCCTTAATTATTCATGAGTAATGTTCAAATTTTTCGATAATTAATCTGGAAAAATGTCAGTAACATTGTATCATTATATAATGATTATTATGTCACAAATAACATGTCAATTAATGAAATATACTTGAATATATAATTCCTATGATTAAAAATATGTCATATTATGTTGAGGAGGTGGTAGTCCACACACCCACTGCCGACATTAACACTCATTATTGTGTGAAAAGTTTAGAAAATAAAATTATATATATTATAGAGAAAATTTACAATTTCATTAATATAACTTATTTATATATTATTTATTTCTTTTAATTATAACTATATTTTTTACATTCAATTAATCACATGAAATAATCAAATCACTTTATGGTAGCTACAAACCATACTTCAGTAAACGACGCCATTGTATTCCCGCAAAATTGAAATAATGAAGGAATGTTCAATATAAAATGTAATGAATCATAAATACATTATAAATATAATATATATAATTTATAAATATTATTTCTATAATAATCATTATACTTAAAATACAGAAAATGAAAATTGAACAATAATTGTTTCATGACACTGTAGTTTTCTATATCTAGACGGCGTGTTCGTTACCAATTAGATGGAAGTGTGTGTTCGTGTATGCCAAAAAATATGATTAAAAAATATAAGTATATTTTTTTGTTCTAATGGTTTTATATAAATATGGAATAATAATATTTTAGTGGCTGGAGAAAAAAAATAAAACAATGGTTCTTGTGGATTAATGTTGACACTTTTTCAGATAATTTTTTTATATTATCATAAATAGATTAATTGGATTTATTTATTCACATTATGAGTCACCTATGATTATTTGAGAGATTTTGAGATATTTATTAACAGATATTTTTAGATTTAATGGACTTTATTTATGTGAGGGAATGATATGGGTGAGGTTTATTTTATAGTGGCGGTGGAGTGACATTCTGGTAAATTGTTTGAAATGGAATTCCACACACTTATTCCAATTTAATGTGGATAAAATATTTTTTTTTAAATTTGAGAAAAATAATATAGGTTCTTTATATTGAAATAAAATGGATTTTGGAAAAGTTTATTTTTTATTTTGGGTCTTATGTTTATATTTTAGTCCTCAGTTTAGATTAATTTTATCTTAATATTTATAATTCATTTTATACAGTTTCACACGTTTTTTGGTAAAAAAACAAAAATAAAGACATTATAAAATATATATTAATATTATTCCAAATTTTGAATAAATAATTAAAAAATTAAATAAACTAATAGCTAGAAATTAATTTAAAATTAATCCTTTCAATGGGATGAATGTTAGGGTTTTATAAAAAGACTGTTCCAAAGTATGCTATATTTTTTTACCCTATTTCAATGTAAAATTTATTGCAAAATCCAAAAAAAGGATTAATTAATGTCAAATTAATCTTATTAAATTTTAAAAAGAAATAAAAATATATTATATAATTATAAAAAAATAAGAATAAGATGAAAATTTTGAAAGTAAATTCTAAATTTTAAAAAATAATTAGACACCAAAACATGAAAAAAAAATATCAAAAATTATTGTTGAGATAATATTTATGTTATTATTCCAAATATGAAGTATATTTTTACATATAAATAAATAATTGTGAAAATGGATAAAAAATAGATTCTCAATAAAAATCAGTAAAACTACCATTAAAAAATCGTTGGTTTTTAGGAATAAAACTAGTTTTGTTATTATGTTATGCCTATAAATTCAGTAGGACGAGTATACTAAATATTTCATTGAATATATAATATAGAAAATTAATTTATATTTATCTGTGTTCATTATGTGTGTATATAAATGTAATTTTAACCCTAAGATCACAATATGTGTTATATATACATTGTTTTTATATTCACCTCTAATTAGTAGTTAAGAAATAAATTAAAATATATACATTCAATAGTTATTTAATCCTATTAATAACCATATATTTTAAGGATATGACATATATTATTATATTTTATCAATATATTTTTAATAATATAAATTTTTTTTAGTACAAATCTATCATGTATATTACAAAACTCCATGAGGAATGTGAGTCAAATGTGTACATGAAGATAAACCCCGTCCTCTGTGTAGATAATCATAAACATTATATTGCATGAAACATAATCATAACATGGTGTTTTGTATAATGAAATATAAGGAAAAAAGATAAATTTATTCTAAAATTAATATATAGTAATGTATTGGGATGTGACATTATTCCGACTATAAATAAATTGTTTCATTGTAATTCCATACTGATCTTCATAATCATAGAATTCATATTTGAATGTAAGCTGTTATTGAGAAATCCACACATGGAATATGGTTAATAAAAAATATTATTTATTATTGATAATGAAATGTAAAATGTTCATGTAAAAATATTATATAATAGAATAAAATATGGGGGAAATGTAAACGTGTATACTGATGAAAAATATATCAATCTAGTTCCAATGAATGTTGGTACATGAAATAGTTATAACAAAATGATTAAAAATGTTATTTATATCATTTTAATGGATGGTAGTATTAAATAATTATTATTTCATGAAATTTTTTACAATATTTTATTAATTATTTCTTTCAATAAAAATATAATAAAACATATGTTTCATCTACAAAAAAAGAATATTATACTTTAATTATGCCTTAAACAATTTCCACGTTACTGTATAACATAGGATTCACCATATGTTGATGTAATATATCAATATATTCAAATACATCGAAATTTCAACACAAACCTCATTATAAATGGTTATCCTTTACAAAATGTTATAATACTAAAAATTTTAAAAAATATAATTGAGTCTCCGACATGAACATATAATTAACCAATAATTCAACATTTAGTATCTATTTAATCATAATATAGAAAACATATGAAAAAAAACTTCTATTATTCCCTAAATACATGGTAATTACATTAATTAAAATAGTAATTTACAATAAACATTATTTCCTCCTTATTCCTTATTTATAACTCAAATTGTTAGAGATATTTATTATATCCAATAGTTTCGTAATCTTAATATGTGATAGAATAAACAAATCTATCGATAAATCATTAACTAGTTTCAGGGTTGTTACAATATTTCTAGATTACATTATCAATATCAATAATATAACTATCCAAATTTAATTAACCAATGAATATGAAAATATTAATGATTATATTTCATTAAATGTCTTGTTTTCTGGAAATTTCAAATTTATTTTCAATTTATTCTCATCGTAGAAATCAACATATTACCCCAAATAAGTAAAGAAATCATACTACTATATAATCCTTATTATTTCATTATATATATGTTAAGAACATAAAAAATAAAATATGATACAATTTATTTATAATATTTTAAAATATAAGGACATTATTTACTTATACTCAGTTTTGTTAATAAATATGTTTTACCATTATCCTTTAGCTTCATCAAATCACATTACCATGATGATTGGGGAATGTGTTTGAATTGTGTTTAATCTGCTGATATATGTAACACAGAATTAACAGATTTTCCTTCATTTTGTTCCATTCTATCCCTGATGTCATTTCTATACACACATAAAAAAAATCTCAATCATTCAGTCATTTACCAAAATGATTAATTATAGGGTCATCAGATGTGGGAAAAACATTTCTCCATTATTTAATTTATCATTTATTTTATCTTCCAGTCTATTCTTCCAATGAGTTAATTTGAAAACATATGTTATGAAGAATTATTTCACTATCATGATATTAAATAAGAATATTTCACCTTATGTATAAAAATTATGATCAACCAGTGCCATTTAATGATTTTTCTTAAGAACTGAAATAAAATAGTGAGTCTTGCACTATGTGGTAAATATAAAATCAGTAGCATATTTTAAAAAATATATAAATGTATCTTCATACACTACAAAAATTTATTCTTATTTATTTATTAATGTGAGTTACATTATCTTCATGAAAATTAGTTGCTCATAGAGTATATATTATTCAAATAAGTTTTAATTGAAATTTATATATTCCATAAGCTTTATTATTTAATCCACCGTAGTGCTCTGTAAAAATGACAACCATTTATCTGTATATACAATGATATAATACACTTCAATTTTAACCTTAACCTTTTATCCAAATCAGAATTCCATAGATATATTTTCCAAATACTAATTTCATAGTAATAAAACTGTTGTGTAGGTAGTCCAACTGAATGATTGGGTCCTCAATCACATTAACCAATCCCACATTGGAGAATATTTTTTAGGAACATTTTCTTTATTTCATTCAAGTATATGTTTTATAACTGTAATATTCTCCCATAAAATATTTATAACATTCTTCGTTCAAATACAATGTATATATAAATTTTTAGTAGGTAATTCTCTACACTTTCCAGAGGTACTAATATCATTTCCCCCCCCATGTTCTATTGAAACAAAATGAATATAATGGAATAGAGTTTAAATTATGTGACATAATGTATAAATTAAAAACAAGTAAAAAACATATAATTAATATAAAATGATATCCATTACAAATCTCATTATAATAATCATGGTTTATATGGTTATATATTTAACGTCAAATCAAACATAATGTTTTGTAATAAAAATTAGAATTATCCTAAGAGAATCCCATTAGAGTGTCAACGAAGGTATACTCTAAGGCCCATTTTTATGTACCAGTTTATTCTCAGTTAATAATAACATACCATGTCGATGTTGTTACCCTTATGTATATATGTGACAAACCCAAACCCACATGTAGTATCCATATATTTATGTATTTCATAGAAGAACCACATTATCTCTACCTTTATATTGTTTTTCGATGTCATTATATACGTAGCGCCAATCACTATATTTGGTTTATGTTCCCTAATCAATTTATTTTAAATATATTTACCATGGTTGTTTCTAAACTGGCTCTGATACCATCTATAATACCCCAACCCCAGAATCATAGAGCTAGTGATTTAATTTATTATATTACCATCGATTACATCATCAAACCTCAAACAGGAAAACTAGTTTACAGTTCTGGAAAACTATATTACATTAATTATACCCATATTTCATTGTGAAAAAATGATAAATATTAAAATTAAATGTAAATCATCCTTTCATACATATTTAGATTTTTATTCATTAGTGCCATGGTTGAGGAGTGAAAAAATTGGCGACCACCAATGATCACTAAGAGATGTAATCCCAAATAAATAATGAATTGATGATAGTAAATAAACATGTAAAGGTAAATAACATATAAATAATGTCATCCTAATAATTAGTTATGGAAAAATAAATTTAGAAATGTGAGAGACTAGAAGACATGGAATTTTCTAAACAAAATGAGAATGAAATGCATCTATAGATAATGAGATGCATTAATATCATGGATAATAATATTAAATGAATTATTAAAAAAGGTAAATCTTAATTATAATATTTCATGTTTCGTAGGCACATGATACATTTCCATCAAGATAACACATTTAAAACTATTCTTATTTTTATAACTCATTCATCCCATGACATAACCAATTCATCAAAGGGATTACAATAAATTTTCCCAAACATATAGGAATTTCTATAATAGGTCCCCATACCATATCACTTTCTTAAACTAATCTCCATCCATATTATTCGATGTCGAAATCATTCCTAGTATAATGAATAATCAATTTATTTAAAAAAAATTGTTACAAATCAATAAATGTTGATATTTAATTAAGAGAAATACATTTGTAAAAAATTTCCTAGTGGGGATATAAAATAAAATTATTTTTTGATTTTTATGAATAGAATATGATTAAAATATAATATAAATTTTTCTATGTAGAATAATATTTTTATATCTCAATTTTTCACAAAATTGATTGAAAATTCTGAATCATAATCACCATGATGTAATAACAATAAATGAGGCATATAATATCACAAGAAAAAGGAAATTCATGATAAAAAATTTAAAATGGAAGTATATAAACCATATAAAAGCTAATTGGTGTATAAAGATTAATAAGTCATAATGGAATGTAAATTGAGATGTAATCTCATACTCATAGTCTTACATGACACACCTGTATTTAATTTCCTGAATAATAAACATATGTTAATTATTTACATTTTTATAAAAAAATTTATGTTTATAAATAAATTTATTTCACTTCTAAAAATTTCTTAATCATCTTCATAAACAAATTAATTAACGTAGGTGGTATTGATCATTTTTGGGTTATGTTTCAAAAATGACTTTGGTTGGTCAAAAATGTTCAAAACTACATTATATATAAATCTACATAATAATAATAATTAAATAATGATCATATTTATACATAAATTATACTTTTAAAACCAGTAATTGTTGATGGTAATGAAAAATGAATGAATTCTAAAATCATTGAGACTGTAGGCCATACGTGTGCATGAGTAACATTCCAATTTATCAATGATCATTATGGAAATATTTTATATAACATTGATTCAATATAGAATTATCATTATATTAGAAAAACAATGTTATGTATTCATATATACATATATATTAAATTTTTTTGATGTTAATGGAATCAAAATGTCTCAAGGAGTTCTTAGTCCACATGTCCATGAGCGATGTAATCACATTTTAGAATGTGAATAAGGTAATACATAAAAATATATATTATTGATACATAAATTAAATTATTTCATTAATTTCAAAATTATTACATTTATGTCACAAATTGGTTACTATATGAAATCTTTTTTTATTCCATGTATCAGGTGAACGAATCAAATCTCTTTTAGGATGTAATAGTCCACACACTCAGAAAATGATGTTATAGTATTCAAATAAAATGTAAAGAATATAGGTATACAATTTTTTGAAATTATAGAAGTATAAAGGCATTATAAATATCATATATATCATATATATCACATATATATATATATATATATATATATATATTTCAATCACAATTCTCTTCCATGGAATGTGGTAAAGAAAAAATAAATAATCTTCATTTCATAGGGAAGGAGTATGTCATACATCAATGGTATTCTCATTAAAAAATATATGGAAGTGTGTGAAATTACAAATTAAAAAATTAGATTAAAAAATATCAGTATATTTAGGATAATGAGTTTATTATCTAATAATTTATTAATAATATTTTATGGTGTTGATAAGGAAAATATATCAAAGGAGCTTGTGAAAGGATGTTACATCTTTTTCATGTAACTGTTATTGGTTTTCACCCAGTATCTTACTTGGTTTTATTTATTCCAAATATGAGGATTCTCAGAATATAGGGGGATTTTTGGAGATTAGGTGGTCTGATTTTTAGGGAAATGGATTTATTGGTGTGAGGAAGCGGTTGGGGTGAGTACCATTTTATAGTGGAGGAGGAGCCACATTCTTATAAAATATTAGAATTGAAATTCCTTAAAAAAATTTCCCATTTGATGGGGCTAAAAATATAGTAAAAATTATATAATGTGGAGATATATTTCAAACATTTCCAGTTAAAGGATTTTGGACATGTTAATAAGTAATTTTTTTCATTATGTTTATGGTTTAGTAATTTGTAAAGTTAATTTTTCTCTTAGTCATTTTGATTATTTTTGGTCCCATTCACAAATATTTTTGGTAAAGAAATATTTATGAATTTTTAGAAATTATAAATCATGATTATTAAAAATATTGAAATGATTTTCAATACTAATTTGTGCATAAGTAGAAGACATTTATTTAAATTTAACCCTATAAATAAGATGATAATGTGTGTTATTAAAGGAAAAAATTTCAACTGAATTACATGTTATTATATAAAATTTCAAATTAAAATTGATTAAAATTTCATATTTTGTATTAATTTATTTACAATTTATCTAATTGTTTTTAAAAAATCAAATATATTATTTTCACTGATAAATAAATTTGACCAATATGTTGTACTGAATTAAAATTCAGTATATTTTACTATTCATAATTAACTACATAGAAATTATGTAAAACACTCCATATTATAATATTAATGTTCCTATATAAAATATAAATTTTATTTTGAAATATAAAATAAATAAAATTTCAAAAAATTTCCTTGATAATAGGGTTTCCAATAAAAGGCAATAAAACTACCTTTCTAAAAATATAAGTTATTATGCATAAAATTGGGTTTATTATTATCTTTTTCATTTAATATATATTGGATGATTATAAAATATATTTTATGGAATATATAATTATAAATTTATTTTACATAATTCCCCAATATTAATTAATTAAACCTTTAATGGTAAACAATTTTTTCACGTAAAATAGTGTTATATAAAATCACTATATTTATATTATTTTGGTCTCTATATTCACTTATAATTAATATTTAAACAATTCATTCAACTATATATTTTAATAAGTGAGTAAATGCAATTAATAAACATATATTTAATGTCTACAATATATATTAGATATTAAATAATAATATATTATATTTTATATTTTTGTTAGTTAATACATAGACTTACCTATTATGCAAGACATCAAGGAATGGATGTCCTGAATGTAACACAAGACAAAATTGTTGTTCCTTGAATATATTGGTAAAATTTATTTTTTTCTATAAAAAATCATAACATTCTTTTTCAACTAAATTTATCATGGATGAAAATTCAATTAATTATAAAATCAAAATATTTTAAAGTCTTAGTGAGTAGCATTGAATCCTAACCGCCAAGAAAGAATAATATTTAATATCATGGAATATATATTGATAAAATTAAAATAATTATATTAAATTTAATATAAAATGTATTTAATATACAAAAAAACATGATAGTTTAAAAATAATATATGTGTATCAATGTTGGAAACTAGGGACGGAAATCCCCCCTTGATTTGGTATGATTTGAACCATTAAACCCATTAATTAAAAATACTAAATTGGATGTTTATATAGATAAATTTATATGATATTTATTATAAAATATGTTTATGGGGATTATATATAGTGTATAAATATATTAATAGATGATATGGAATGTTTCTCACAGAAGTAATAAGTGTGACAAAAATCCCATACCATAACTCATGAATTCTTCATCCAAGTTCAATCCTCATGTAAAATAAATATAATTATTTTATAAATTTAGTAATGAAATATATATATACATATAATTACATATATTAATTAATTATTTCATTTTATTACAAATTTCCAATCAATTCCTTGTAAAAATCATGTTATGAGTGATAATAACTTGGTCCTTCAAGTATGTTTTCATTTTTTTCAACTATATTAAATTTATCATGTTTCCACCATATAAATAATTTTAACAATGTAATAAATATAATATAAATTTATTATATATGTACTTATAAAAATCTATTAAAATTATAATTAGAGTGCGAAAAAAATCATTATGGTAGACTATTTGTTATATGCCCGCATGAGAGGGGATTTCATTTTCTCAATGGTTGAAAAATAAAATAGTAAAAAATATATTAGAAATAATAAATTACTTTATATATATAACATATATTTTTAAAAAAAATTATTTGTTACATTCCATTAGATGTTAATGTGAATAAAGAATCACATCGCATCATGAGGTGGGAATACATTTCTACACATGAGCTATATTATCGTATCCCTTACCTAATTGAATGTAAAAAAAAGATATATATGATTTTTATTATTATGAGTATATTTAGGATGAATATAATATATATATATATATAGTATTTCCCTCATCATACAAAACAAAAATAAGATTTTATGGAATATTTGTCACATCAGTTTGTGAAGTGTTAGTCTACTATAGAGATGAGTGAGTTTATCATTTTCCATTTCTGGGAAGAGGTTAACAATGTAAAAAATTTCAATAGTATAATAATAAATCAGTATATGAAATTTAATGAAGTTTTTATCTTAACATCATTCAATAGTAAATGACTGGGGTGGAGTAATAAATAAAATAGATCCCTTGGTTATGGATGTTAGCACTATTTCAGAAAATTAGTTTTTTCACAAAATTTTTCATATGTTATATTTTGGATCTTAAAAAGTTATAGAGGATGATAATCAGAATTTAAAAAGGTATTTATATATTTATAAATCTATCCAATAGTTTCTAGATTTTTATACGAGAAGAGCGGAGGTGGTGTCCGTTTACAAGTGAGTGAGGTGAGTTACTCACTTGTAATTCTTGGAAATAAAAAATTATTACACAAGTTTTTCGTATTTAAAAAGGCCCTGAAATTTACCAGTATATAAATTTAGAGTGAAATTGTGAAAATATACCATAAAAATGAAGTTTGACTATTTTAGTATTCATTTAAACCCTTATCAGTTTTACATTACCACCTGGTAGAACCATTTTCACTTTAACCACGTTAATAAATGTTTAGATATTTTACAATTCCAAATATTAAGAAGTCATTTTGACCATCATATAAAATATAATTTTTTCTCATTTGAATTATAGAATTTGTTTTGGCTAATATCATTTAAAGAAGAGGAATACATTAACATAAAATTAATCCTCTGAATGTGATGAAAAAGTCATTTTCCTAAGAGAAAATATTAAAATGTTTAAAATAATTTTAACTAAATATCAAATATAAAATTGTTTTAAAATTAATAAATTGGGTTAATAAATAAATAAATAGATAAAACCCATTTTAAATCATATTATAACAATAATAATTATTCAAAAAGTGTAATGGAAAATAATTTTCTGACTAAAAACATGATATTTCACCATTCATTGAAAATATTCAATTTATTTAAAAAAATCCCCAACATTAAGTGCAATTTAATTTTTAAAATATGAATTAAAAAATGTGATTTTTTCATTTTTTTTAAAATATAAAAGATTAATTTTAAAATATATGTGTATAAGGGGGTATATCTTATTTTTATGAAATATAGTTTTTTACCTACAAAATATCATTTTTTTCTCCTATATATAATATAATATAATGAGTGTTAAAAAATTATTAATGAAATTACATATATTAGTAATTAAATTGGTTATTTAATTATATATTTTTTTATTTTATATGGGTATAATTCATTTGTTATCATAATATTAGTTTTTAAGAAATGAATATTTTTATTTACAAACAGTTTTTATCACATTTCAAATGTATTGGTAATTTTGTTTTCAGTACATATAAATGTGTGAAACATAAATTTTCATAATATATATAATCTAATTCATACCCACCATTCAAATTGATAATTTATAACTAACATATTATATAATAACATTTTTATAGCATGTCATCATTTATTAAAAATTTGTCTTGTGAGTAATACAAGAAAAAATAAGTGTTGTGTATAATTAAAGATAAACATTGGGATTTATTTAGAAAATTATATATTTTTTTATTGTAAAAAAATATAAAATTAATATTTAATGTAATGGAAAATATAAATAATATCAAATTAGGTAAGAATATTTTTTATAATATTTCGGTTCATTACCTTACTAGAAATAAAATAAGATTATTCTTATTGAATTGTCACAAAAATTATGAATAATAAAAATTGAATGAATCCCATTTGGGGGTGAAATAATTTAGGATTTATTATTCAAATGTCATTATTCTAGGAGACTATAATTACTATAATCTCATGATAATGTGGAAAAAGAGTTTTGATAATCACATATTCATCAATTTATTATAATGATAAAAATTATATTTTTAAAATGTGATGTTGTTGATTGATGATAAAGATGATAACATGGGTGAGTTATGTGAATTTTACTATTAATTATATGTATTTAAAAGGTGTAAATATTTATTAAATGATATATTTTTGAAGAACACCAATGTGGGAAACTCTGTTGGAATCACATGCATGTGTGTTTATGAACTAAATTAAGAACCATGATGGTAATAGACTTCATTTCATTATTATATTATCCCATAAATACATATATATGACTAATGAAAATATATTTTAATTGTCATTATATTATTTCAACCACATCAAAAAATCAGATCATGTTCGTTGGGAAATTTCCTATAAACACTATGTATTTCATATCAATAAGGTATAGTGGAATAAATATAGACAGATTAATATAGAAGAATATAGTTGTTATTGGAAGTAAATATAAGAAAAATATATTTGTTCCCATAAAATTTAATTTTATGTGTTTCATTAATGTAACAATTTTTTATTATATAAGATTATTTCAATATATATTGGGAATGTATGTGATATTATTGGAGGTGATTCAATGTAATATGAAATGGTTTTTTGTTGTTGTATCATGGTTGCGTAGTTTGGTAGATTTTAGAGAAAGAAAAAAATTATTTCTATTTATTGTATTTTTAATCTTGTAAAATATATGTGTGGGTACAAAAATAATTTTTCATAACATATATATCAAAGGAATATAGATGTTCATATCATGTTTGGATATCTAAAGAAAGGAAATTAGTAGAGATTATCATGAAATCATCGATAAAATTTTCAAATTGACAATTTCTAATCAAATAATAGTGGTTGATGTTTTTTCACAATAATTAATTTTTTGGGACATATATCTATCAATGAATCATTGTGTAGGATTTAACGAAGTTTATAAATTCTTAGATAACATATGAAAATATTTAGATGTCACATATAACAATTGAAAGATAGTGTTTTATTTTTATAGTCATGTTTATGACATTTAAAAACATCTTCAACCTATACCATAAGAATTTGAGTATATCATAATACATCTACGAGTTTGGGATGAAAACTATTCTGATTATTAATTGAGTAATTTCATATGCTTATCCTAAATATTGAGAGGCTTCAAATTCCAAAAAAATGAAATTCACTAAAGTTTAATGATATATATATTGAAGTGTATGAATTTAAAATTTGATATCAATTTAATGAAATATAAAATATTGTTATTCTATAGTGATTGATATAATCACTACGATATATTTTCAATATGTTTAATGAATCTATTTTGTTGAAAAGGGGCATACATACCCTGAGAATGGTGGGGTGAATAAGGTTATGGATGTTCTTTTCAAAATTATTCCTACCCCACATGATCATGGAATATTTATTATATGGTGTTTTTTGAACTTATGTGTTAATAATTATGTTCTTATATAACTCATTATATGTTAATTATTTATTTAACTTATTTTAGGAACGCAATAATAAAGACACAATTATTTTTACATTATCCACCCTCACTGGGCTATATCCAAGAGGCATGAAATGTCGATGTGTTGATTGTACCAAATCCAATAAGACTCACTGCCATGAATTGTAGTTTGTGATATATATCATATATACATATTCTCATTACCATTAAAAATATTATAGTTCTCTCACTTCATTCCCAAGGGTCACACTCTATGCCTATTACAATGGCTCAATTCTACTGGAAAGGATTATTGTCTTCCACTTTCTTTGCTATCTACATTTTGAAGGGATTCAACCACAGTTCTCAGACAAGTCGTTCCTTTCATCCTCTTTAATGAATACCTCCTCATTTGTATATGGAATATCATTTGATGTTACACATTAATAAAATATTTTATTACCACATTACAACATATATACTAGAACATTTCTTCTGAACAACATTAATGATGATCAACTTCCTTGGTGATGTTTCTCATTCATGAAGCTCAATAAAACCTTAATGAAGAACAAAATCCTTTCCCAAATCTCATTTAGACATTTCAAATCACACTATCCATTAATAAATCTCACACATACTTTACAAATAATACCACATTCTGGATTCTCTAATAGCATTCGTGATGATCCTTTCCTTCATAGAGTGTATATAGCCTTCATTAATTTCATTACTTCCACAACTAATAGAACATTTAATTACATATCATAGACTTCACAATCATATTTTCATGAAACGTTAATGTGAAAAACATTTCTGATGCTCAGAAAATTTTACTTAAATATAATCATTTGGAATGTCATTGAATACTGAATTTGAGAACCACCTTCACGAACAAAGATATGTAGAAAATTCATTGAGTCTCCCAAGAAATTTTTATGGAGTAGAGGACTTTTTATAGGTGTTCCAGTGATTCCAAAACCTTCTCGGTGATCTCATCACAAATATGTGAAATTCCTCCATTTCCATTATTGTGTACCATATTTTACGAATCTCCACAGATATTTTATTATTAGATATGATCTACACACTCCGGAAGATCACATTCAACACTCATTATACTGCCATGATGATTGTTGCATTCAGTTATGCCTTAGGGTATTTTTTCTATAATATCAACTCTATTGGGTTCATGGACAATTCATTCATAATTTGATTCTTTTTAAGCTTAATACATCATCAATTTGTATTTTCATCATGTGATTTAGATATAAATCATAGATTTACTAAACACACACTCTAATATCTCATGATCCATGCTCATTGTGAGAAAAACAAGTATCCTACAACTTTCATCAATGAACCACTTCATTCCTAAAACTATTAAACTATTTTCATTATAAATTCCATCTATCATCAAATATTTCCATTGATCAATAAACTTTAGTAAAATCAAATTTAATACTCCTACTATCTCATTTCTCCTATAATATCTCTACTCCACCTACTATTGCTTCTCCTCATGTCCTGACTATGAAATTTTTGCTACCTCTTAACAACATAATTTCTCCCCATTTGTACACAAGACCAATAGAAATAACTTTTATTTATAAAACCTGATGAAGAAAAAATTAAATCGCATTTGGGAAAAACATATAGTACCTCTGGGAGAGGGAGATCCACATACAATCTTTTTAAAGTGTGGGGATTCAGTTATATCACAGAGCCTGTGTATTCATATGAAATGCTTCTTTAGGTATGTCCATTGTCAGAATGTTAGCAACCTGATATTTTAAAGGCACATACTCTAAATTCACAAGACATTGCTCCACCTTCCCTTTGATAATATGATACGTGATTTCAATTTGATTTATCCATGAGTGAAGACAAGAGTTTTGATAAGATTTATATCACTTGTATTAATGTAAATAATTTTGATCAAATCATTTACTTCATCTCCCATATCATCAAGATGATTCTTTATCAATAATAATTGTATACATCCTTGATTAATTGTAATATATTTAACTCTTTCCATGCCAAATAAAATTAAATCTTATGTTATTCCTAGCTTGGAAAAAACAATGTACCAAGATAGAAATAACCTGCTGATGCAAATTTCATGTCATCTACTAAACCAGCCCAATTGGAATATGTATATCACAATAACTCTGTATCTGTGTTTTCATAGTATATTTAATAAAAACCTAATGGGACCTTAATATATCAATGTATTCCTTTCACAAGAATCATGTGGCCTTACATGTGATTTATTTGGTACTGAACATCTATACACGTGGAAAAAATATCTTTTCATGTCACTCTCAAGTACAACATGCATCCAATTATCTACATATATTCAATGAAATTAACAAATTTTTCTTCATTATCCCATGATAGTTTCATTTATGTAGCCACTGGATTTATCATTTCCTTTTAATTTTCCAATAAATATATTATAAAATCTTATAGGAATATTTATATTGAGAAATTAATGTTTCATTATGTCATTAAGATTCGTATGAACATATGAAAAACATTAGTTCACAAATCCTTGAAATTTGGAAAAAACATTTCATGAATTTGGAAAACTATTTTCACTGTGCTTTATCAAATCCTCCAAAAATTATTTCATTGACATATACCAGTACCATCATAATTTTGTTTAATTCGTGATTGGCATGTAGATTGTAATCATCTAAAACATGATGAAAATAGAACTTATTCAGAAATTAATCGAGCCATTAATACCATGATATAAGTTCTTACTTCAACAAATACAATTCCTTCTTTAACCAAAACACTCTTTTATCATCATCATAAATGAGAAAACCATTTGGTTTCTCAATATTAATTATTTATACAGAACCCTTTTCAGAAATGCTGATTTGAAATCCATCTAGAATGCTTTGAACATTCTTTGAACTTCTATGGAAAAAAATAATCTGATAGTATGTTGCACAATAATAGGAGTAAATGTATCATCTACATCAATACCCTCTATCAAGAAGTACCCTTATCAGAGTGATAATGATTTGTTTTGAATCACTACCCCATCTTTGTAATGTCCTGTCCAGGCCCATCTCTAAGATGTTGGCTGAACTAGTGGGTCATATAACCTCAATTGAATCTCCCCGAACGCCAAAGGCTTCCAACTAGAAGCGAGGCTCATTTTTGTTTGTGGGGGTAGACTATGCCCTCATAGGTAATATATAACATCAAAGTGGATGTAAACATCAAAAAATAATCAATAGAGGAAGCATGTGAATGAATAAACTATATTGGAATCATTGTAAATTATACAACTGAAAAAATATCAATTGCGGAAGCTCAAAAACAATGTCATGCCATGATGTCTATCTAAACTGGAAATAAAGAAAATATAAACTCAGGCACATAGCCAAGTAAATGAAAAGACACAAAGCAGCATCTTCAACAAGAGAAGGGCTCGGTCATGTTCCCTAGTATCCATCCTAAGAGTAATGAACAATCATTCCCCAAAAGTAGCACACATACCCATTGAAAATACCTGCGAACATGTAATCTACTCAGCTGTCAATGTTGTCCAAACAAGGTGTGAGATAAAATCACAGTATGTCAGCACCCACAATGTATAAACCATTCGATATCATGCAATGATTAAAATATAGTGTTCTATTATATAAAAATATCTTTTAATTAATTTAAGTGGAATAAAATAAATATCTTGGCCCAAGTTCTAAATAGAACAGTCGCCTAATAACCTGCTTCAGCCTAAGCCAGCAGTCTGAAACGGTACAAGTTAGAAGAATTCTCACACACTTATATAAATAAAACCCAGAAATGAATGGTAAAAAAGGAAAGGGTATACCACAAGCATGTTCTTTAACTTGGGATCTTTGTCATGTGTAAACTAGATGTACTTTAACATATCAGAAGAACATTTAAATTCTCAAGAGACTCAAATGGAAATTATATAAACGTTAAGATCATCATTATTATGGTTCATGTTGAAAGTTGGAGTCTGGGCCCATCCCGAAAGTAACGCTACAGAACATCCATCAATTTATACTATACTTCATAGCCCATCCAAGGACCTATTTTGAAAGGCCATGTATCTCTTGAGGCATGTATTTTCCCCGAGTCCATCCCAATCTTGCAAAATTGGGTTGCGTTTCATCTGATGTTGGCATAGCCATGTTGTCAATGGAACTATCTTGATGGGCCCATTTGGAACCGGTGTCACTCATATGTATTAGAATCCCAGGAAAGTATTGTTTGACAAAGCCAAAGACACATCCCCCTGACACATAATGGTAACAATATTGAACATAGGGTCTAAGTGTGTCCCTTTATATAGGACCCACCCCCTTTCCCATCCCAAAAATTATATAATGTGTTCAGAGTAGTAGATATGACATAATCAACATATAAAATTGAACCATGAAAACTAACCAGATACAATCATGCATCACATGTTACAAATTACTTATTACAGTATAATAACATAACAAGACAATATATCATATCAACATCATCATATAATGCACATTTAAAAAAAATAGTTCAACACAATATGTACCAATGATACATCAATTCTGGTTTGTGTTCAATTCTAAATATTTATTTAATTTAAATACTATAAAAAGGGGAAGCACAACACCAACAATTAACTAAACTATAAACCTTGCAAACAGAAAAATATACCGACCATGTCGGCACATCCAAAGGGGTTTATGACCTTGTTTAAAAAGTTCAAACAAATTAAATTAAGATAACTAATGCTTCAATAATTATGCGATCAACTAAATTGATGAAATTGGGTGAAATTTAACAATGTGGGTAGGCACCCACTAATCAAAAAATGTATATTCTTATAAGCCACTAAAAATATAGGGAAATTCAGTAGAAATCATACCTTATTGTTTTAGATGACACTATGATCCATTGTAGGCTTTGATTTAACCTAAAACGAATGAAAACATCATATTTTAGAAAAACGCCAAAATAGGGTAAAAAACTTGTGCAATGATCTTCAAGAAAAATATAAAAAAGTATTATTCTATTTAATCAAGGTTATCCATGACCAATGGTTTTCTTTTCATCAGAAAAAAAAGAAATAAGACAATTTATGGAGGATATACGGTCTTCTGATGGATGAGGAGAGGGGTGCACCACCTAAAGGGAGAGGGAGGTGCCACATGAAGATTGGATAGAAAGACAAGAGAGGAAAAAAAGAAAGAAAAAATAAGATTGAAAATAAACGAATAAATAAAATAAGACAATAAAATGAATAAATGTAAAATAAAAAATAAAAAATAAATAGAAGATAACAATGGAGAAGAAAAAAGACAAAAAAATTAAAAATAGAAATATCACATTTTTATTATTTTTATTTTTCCTATAAACCCATTTCTATTTAATTTAAAAAAAAATTAACCCTTTCTGAATTCCCTTAAGTATTATTTAATCTATTATTATTATATTAACCTTTAATAAAATATTTAAATATCAAACACCGTGTTTAAGTGTGACATAACATTTTTCATAAAACGTCTATAGTTATTTAAATTAATTAAAAAGCTACCCGGGACCTAAAGTGAGGTGCACAGACGCGTGCCCTGGTCCACGTAAAGAATTATACATAAATAATTAAAACTAGTCCATACCTGAATAGGGGTGGGACTTTACAAAATCACCTCTTTTATTACATCTCATCCCCGATTTTCCCTTTCTGAGGGTAGTGGAACATTGCCAGGGAAATGTTCGGACCACTGTGCATGCACATGTGTCTCTCTCTCCCAGGTCTCATCTTGAATGAATAAATGATTCCATAACAACTGGACTATATGTAGTGACTTTCCTATGAGAACATTCATGTTCCAGTCGGCAATACGGATCGAATGCTTCGCAAAGGATGCATCTGCGTCAAGCTTGATGTCATAAGGGTCAAACTAATGAGACGGGTTGTGATGATAGTATTAGAGTTAAGATACATGGAGAACACCATGCTTAGAACAGTACCTCGGAGCGAGTGGTAACCGATTGGCTTCCAGTCGAACTCTCTCCACTATCATGAATGGCCTGACGTATCTTGTTGATAACATCCCCTATATCTTGACCGTCTTATGAACTAACCAGAGAAAAACATGTACAAAGACTCTATGTCCAACCTCAATCTCCATAGGGCAACATAGATGATTGGAATAAGAATTATTTATCGAATGAGAAGTATTCACACACTTCTGAATTAGCTGAAAATGTTCAGAAGTCTCCAAAACAAAATGAGAAAATAACTGAGCTTCCTCACCAGCTTCAAGCCAGAATAATGGTGAACGACATGGTCTACCATATAGGGACTCATACAGAGCCATTTTAATTGTCACATGGAAGATGTTATTATAGGTAAACACAACAAGGAATATAGGATTCTCTTAGAAACCTCCAAAATCAAGGATACCGGCCAGCAACATATCCTCTAATGCTCATATAGTTTTCTAGGACTACTTTTTATTCTAAAGGTGATATGAAGTACTCAGGAGTAATTTAGAACCCAGTGCGCTTTGAAACCATTGACAAAACCATGATGTAAAGAGGGTATCCCTGTCCAAGATAATAGAAAGAGGTACACCATGATGACTCACGATCTCCAGGATATACAGCCTTCCTAACTCATCAATCATAAATGTCTCTCGGATAGGAAAGAAGTGTGAAAACATGGTCATCCTATTGATAACCACCCATACTACATCACTGACATGAGGATATATTGTGAACCACGTAACAAAATCTAGGGTGATATCATTATAATTCCATTAAATAATGGATAGAGGATATAGGAGTCTATTAGGTCACTGGTACTCTGCTTTCACCAGTTAGTAGGTGGAGTGATGAGTGATTAAACATGTTGTCTTCTTTTTCATTATAGGCCACCAATACTATCGACAAAAGTCTCTACACATTTTGGATAGCCCATGATGAATTTACCAAATGGAGGTATGAGATTCCTTCATTAACTCTTCTCATATACATGAAGGTACCTATACACAACCATGATAGAGGAGAGTTTCACTATCATCAACAACCCAACTAGGAGGTGGGTTATCTCTTATAATTCATTCAAACAAAATGATCCCCTCAGGAAAAAAAACTCTTTCCTATGGACATGATCTAGATGGGAGGATATCTCTATAAGATATACATGAATAGGTTTTCTGCACTACACCTAAACATCAAGATACATCTCTAAAAATAAGTCCATCATCTTCCACTCAATGCTGCCTACCTGTAAGGCTTGTTTATGAGATGTGAAGCTCAAAGAATCCACCAAAAAATTACCCGTACCAGGGATATATGAAAACTCAAAATAAAATGTCTACAAGTATTGGACCCACCTACGTTTCATTAAGTTCAAGTATATTTGAGCGGAGATATATTTTTTTCTTTTATGATCCATGTAAATAATGAATCTCTCACCCAAAAAATAGTGCCTCCAACAGTATAGAGAATGAACCAAAACAGATAACTCAAGGTTCTATTTTGGATAGTTCTTCTCCTATGGTCTCAGATGGAAGGATCCATAAGCCATGACGCAATCACCCTTCATCAAAACTGCACTCAATCCGATTCTGGAAGAATCACAATAAACTATATAGCTCTTAATAGGATCTAGCAGAATTATGATCTGGGATGAGTTTAGTCTTCTATTAAATTCCTGAAAAGGCTTTTCACAAGCTTTTGAGTAGAGGAACCTTACACCTTGATTATTCATGGACGTAATGGGCGATGCTAATAGGGATAAATCCTAGATTAGAAGCCTATAATATCCAGTATACCCCAATAAACTGTAGATGTCGTAGACACTCGTGGTCTTCTCCCATGAAACAACAATGATCACCTATTCTAGGTCAACTAATACCCCTAATTTAGATATAATATGACCCAAGATGTGTACCTTATCCATCCCAATGTGAAATTTACTAAGCTTAATGAATAATTGGTGCTATCTTAGTGTACATAGTATGATCTCAAGATGAGTTTCATGGTCATGTCTGGAATGAGGATATACTAATATGTCATCCATGAAGACTACCATAAATAAATAAAGATATAAATGAAAAAACTCGGTTCAATAGAGCCATGAAGACTACCAGTGCATTTGTGAGGCTGAATGGCATAACCATATACTCGAACAAGCCGTACCTACTTCGAAATTCCATATGTGGTATGTTAGATTATCAGACATGCACTTGGTGGTATCTGATCCTTAGATCAATCATGGAGAAAATAGTTTCTACCATTTTTTTTCGAAGAGAGCATCTATATGATGAATTTAATTTTGATTACTTACATTAATTAGGTTGAGTGAATGATAATCCATGCATAACCTAAGTCCACCATCTACCATCTGAGAAAAAAATGAAAGGTGAACCCCATGGTGATGTTCTAGTTCTGATTAAACCCTTAGCCTTATGGTCTTCAAGCTTTTTTCTGAGTTCTTATATCTCTATTGCTTCCATACTATAAGGATGAATATCCACTGGTTCCACACATAGAATGAACTCTATAGTGTACTCCATGTCTCTCATAGGTGGTAAGATAGAGAAATCGTTAGGGGAGACGTCCTTGGAATGATCCACCAATAGAGGGAATTTTACAAGGTGTGTTCCCTGATCGCTCAAGAAGAGACTTTCCTACTAAGCTGTCACTCTGAACAACCCTACATATCTAGGATTAGATTGAACTTCTTGTATATCCTCTTATCCTTTTGGATGATATGTTCTTCCTAATGGGATGTGAAGAAAACACGCCGGTGGTTGAAATCCAGTTTATACCGAGAATGAACTTGATGCCATACTTGTCGAGGATATAGAAATTGCAAACAAAATGGTACCCACCAATCTCGAGGGGCACTCTTGGAACTGGTGTATGTCCTATGTCCTGACCATTAGAGGAGTGTCAGGAGACATGATTCCTCCCTATTAATCAATTGGAAAACAAATAATTTCAACAACAACAACATATATAAATGATTATGATGAACTAGTATAAAAAAAGAGAAGAACCTAAGATAGTGTTTACTAGAATAGTACCTATCTCTATAGATGGTCATGAACTCTGATCCTCCATTATTGATTGCACTACATACATGATATGTGATCCATGACCATGAAACATTTTCTTGTTGGCCTGAGCAGGCCCAATCTGCTGACATTGATAATATGGAACTTGTTTTCCTCGACCACGACCTCCACCATTACCTCAGCCATATCAACCGGTAGAAAAAGAACTACAAGACTGATATGAAATTATAGATCCCAACCTAATGGAGGTGAATGTTTAGATCCTCTAACACAATATTCTAATGATAAGGAATAGAAAAAACATAGAAGGTGGACCATCCTACTGCTATCTCGGCACTCCTTTGGGTCTATCGTGCACTGTGGCTTCTTTTGACAAACAACACCTCACTAATAACATGTGATATAGCTATCAAGACATATTGTATGGCCAGGATTTCCCCCACGTTCACTTTTAAAACATATGTTCTTTCTAACAGTAGAGTCATCACCTTGTCTCAGAATTAAACCAGCATGAATCACCATTTTAGATTACATGACATTTCACTCTAAGGTGAGAGCTTGATTTATGATCTCTGTAATAGTGGTCAAACATAATACGTTCACCTATGAGTATATTGTATACTCAAGTCTGTAATCAAATTGTCTCATAGTAGTCTGTGTGTCACATGTCATAGATAGAGAAAAATGAAGATGCTCCGTGAAATGAGTAGAATTCTCTAACACAATCATAGAGCCTTGCTGAAGTTCTCCCAAACCATGTCACCGGTCTGCTATGCCTAAGAAACAATGTCCGTACAACACACGGAATATTCATGAAGCAAATTGTAATCCAATTTTACCCTTAATTCTGTAAGCATCCTGATGTGGTCGATGATATACCTTATAGCTTCAATCCATGACACTGTATCATGAGGGATGCCACTCCCCATGAATGTGGTGGGTGTTGCTTCAGAATGTCCCGAGAGTGGTTTTCTATAGGCGAGGTTGGTTTGGGGATATTATGAACTGACTGCATAAACCTGATGAGAGTATCACTGAAATTCGCCTCATGTTCCCTCATAATATCATCATGATGTAGTTCCATGAGAGTTCTAAAATAGGTAGCACTTGTAGTTCAGGACCCACCATCTCTGCAATGTGCCCATTTCCAATCTCCTAATGCACGACACGAAGTCGTCGGGACGTCATTTTTCTACAATATACAAACACACACCTTTAGACAAGGTGTAAAGAAGGTGACAAAAACAAGTAAGGCACAAAAATTGGTCACGTGCATAGCCTTCCACTAAACAATGAACTATAAACATCCCGCCTGAAGAGCTGGGCTTCGATATAGAAGAGACAACTCAAAAGGTTTACAAAACTTGTTATGCAGTCCACTTATTGTTTATGTTAGCATTATATCTATTAGACTACCATAAAATTATATTTAATAAACATCCATTTCAAAATTGTACAACTAGGCACAACATCACTCACATCCAAAGAGGCAAATGCACGCTGGAAATAGATTTTTTATAGCAATATTCATGGAATTTAAATCCAATTGTGTCTATTACGATTCATGGAATGCATATCCCTCATATAATCAGGATGCAATAGTAAACCCATTATTTTAAAAACAACAACATAATAACAACCCAATACAAGTGAGTCACCCAACAATGAAATCAAATCAACAGTAACTGGTATAATCAATAACTGCAATCCCAACCCAGGAATTTCAGTTTCCCCTGTACATGAGTTAACTACGTACAACCATATAGTATATTCCAAATTTTTATATCTTTTCTCCTGTATAACCCAAAGAGTATGTCAAATGAAAAACCCCTTTGATACAAATTTGTAACATCCCGAATCCGATCACCTTTAAGAAATCTGTCAGACAAGTGGGTCACATAAACTCAAACACATCTTCCCGAATGCCAGAGGCTATCGAATAGTAGTGAGGGACCTTTTTGGGTTTGTGGGGGAGATTATGCCCCAATTGATAATAGATAATATCACAACGGACGTAAAAATAAAAATATAATACGTAGAAGAATCATGTGAATGAATAATCTGTAGTTTAAGCAATGAAAATAATCTAACTAAATAATAATAATCAATTGTGGAAGCTCACAAAATTAATTCAGTCCATCATGACTATCTAAATTAGAAGTAAGGAAAACAGAAAATCAATCACACAGTCAACCAAATGAAAAGACACTAAGAAACATCTATAGCATGATCAAGCCATGGCCCCTTACCCTAGTATCCATCTTAATTAGTATAGAGTAATCAACCATTGGAAGCATCATGATTCCCCTTGTCAATACCTGCGATGTAACACCCCAAGATTTTACAAAAAATATTATTTTTTAATTTCATTAATGTCTTGTGTTCTTGACTTAGCTTGCATTACAGGCAAGCGCGACCTTCCACGACAGCGTGTGTTGTACACAATTCCGAGTTTCGCTAAACAACGATATGCTACTAAAATATTATTAAAACTAGAAGTTATGAATAGTAATACCCACTTTTTGAAATTTTATAAATTTTATTTTTGAAAATGGAATTCATTTTTTGGATTCGGAATATCAAAATTATCCTAGGGTGAAATTTTGTTATTTTTCTGAAAACATTCAATTTTTTATGAATAGTGAAAACACTAGGTTACTATTTAAAAACTGACTTTTTATTTAAATAATTATTTATTTTATTTAAATTTATTTTAGGTAAAAATTGATACATAATACCTATATAAGTTCAATGGAGTAATTTTATAATAATTTTAGATATATAAAAATTTCATTGAACTTTTCACCGACTTTTAACCACCTCCTAGGAGAATTTGCAAATTTACATAAAACATAATTTTACCACTATTGTGATGGAAATTTTAAAAATTCGAGGGACACAGTTGATTTCAGTAAGTAAAATGTGGTTCAATGAGATGAAAATAATTTTTGATGAATAGTAACTTTTTACTTTTTTCCACGGTTAAAAGTAAATAGGGTAATTAAGGGTAAAAATGATATTATTATTATCCAAACACATGTCCTAATTCTATTGGATAAGTGTAATTCGACCAAAAACAACCTTATGAATAAAATACGACCATTTAGGCCCACTTGGATTAGATTAGGACAATTATTAATACTTTATTTAAAGAAGGGTTAAAATAGTTAAAATCAATGTTTAATAAGTATATAATTTTTAATATAGGATTATACATAAGATAAATTTGACTATAAATATTAATTAGAAAGATAAAACTATTTCCTACATAATTGTATTTTATTTGTAATTTTTAGATATTAAATAATTTAATTTATTTATGACACAAAAATGATGTAATAATTATCTTATTAATGAAATATTGACATAATTGATGTTATAAATACCCAAATAAATGTAATTTGAGACTTATTATGAATTAAACTAATTTTCTAGGTTAATATGACATGTTATTATTGATTTAATAAACTTTTTTCAAATTAATCATTCTATTATGATTCTCACAAAAATCTATTACTAAATAGTGTCAAAATTGACATAAAATAGTTTTTAAAACAAATAATATATTATTAATCGTTATTTTATACATAAAAAACTGAGGTTCTGCCAAATGACTTATATGATAATATATATATTAATAATAAACAACATGGGGTTCTTTTGGCGTCTTATAGCAAGTTAATTAACCTTATAGTGTAAGAACACAAAATGACACGATAAAAGTAAAATTATCTAACTGAAAGTTAAATATAAATGATAAGGTTAAAATAGTAAACTAAACTCATCCAAATTCTATTGTATGAGATTATTTCGACCCATCCCCAACTTATATTAGAAATAAATCAATTTTGAGCTATTTATCACCGAATATGGATTTATAATAAAATAATATTTTTAGTTTTTCCAAAGGTACCCCTCTCCTCCCTTATAAAAGGGCACCTCCTCCATCTCTTCCTCAAACCACATTGAGCCTTTATTATTGGACAACCCCTAACAATTTATTCTCTCCAAATACCTAGAGACATCCTAGAGGTCCTGGTCTTCTTAAATGACCAATTTTAGTGCCCTAGAAGGAGGTCTCAAAGAAGCGCTTCAAAGAAGAGGTAATGTCTATTACCAATTCTTTCAACTTTATTTGTTCTTCCACCTATTCTTCTTATGTTGTTTCATTATGATGTAATAGAATTAGTTTCAATCATATTATGATATGTTATTATATGTATGAAATAACCGTTTTTCACTATCTATCCATCCTACAGAAAACAAAATCACCGCGCGTGCGTACGTACGGAATACACAATCCACGCCGTGGTGTAATCTATTTTCCACCACCACATTACTTGGATTGGTATAATGGTGTAAATAATCAATATATATGATTATTTTAAATTGATATTGATTCTTAAATAGTATAAATACACTCAAATACAATTCCATGATCATGGGAATGATATCATCGCTCATGCGTACGTACGAAATACCGCCTCCACGATGTGATGCGGCTTGTTCTACATGATTTTCATTACATAATTATTACATAAATTAATTGAGTGAATTAATATGATATATATTACACTAAAAAAATTCTGTAAATGAGTTATCTATAACCTAAAAGAAGAATAAAAATTTATTCTACAAGAAACACATAAGAACAAAAAGCAATAAACACCCGAATAACAAGTAACAATGAAATATTACTAATAAGAAGCTAATAATGCGACCATATATGATATCATAACAATGAGTATGATTCTATAATGAGCCCATGGCATTATTTAAATCATTATACAGGAGGTTCGGACACTTACGAAGCAAATCGGACCTAAGGTAAAGGAATATCTCAATCTCATTTTTATCCGAGATTGTTTATACTTCGGAATTTACTAGGGTGTATTTTATCATCCACATACATGTTTCCTAAATATGTAATATTTATATCATTCTACAATAGTTTATATCCAATTTAACACTTCGGTGAGTTTTTAGTAAAATATATGAAAGGAATATTTTGTCATTTTTCGTACGAGGTACTTTTTGACTTTTCTGACAAAAGTACGAGAAGAATGTTTTTTAACTTATACGGCATGAAGGGATTTTTAAAACATTATTTCCAAGAAGCTTCCTTTACAATTTTTCAAGTTTATTTTTAATCAACTTCTTTTAGATTAGCATTTTATAACATGTTAATAATGGAAAAGTGTTTTTGAAGTAGAAATGGTATTTTCATCAAGAATGGAGTTCAAGTGTTTTATCAAAATTATTTTCCATCAAAGATAATAAAGGGTTATGATTCAATCCCTATTATTACATTTATTTGATTATTTTGTGATGGAATTATTTTTATGAATTACTTTATCTTATATTAATTGTTTTATGATGTCACGATGTTTACGATTCCCATTTTTATTACATGGGTTTTGCTATCATTTATGGTTTATGATTTTGTGGCACACATAATAATGGTATCATTATGATATGGGTGGGAACTATATCTCCCTCCAATTCATTGGATAAAGATTTTATATCTCATGAGATAAACATGGCTGGAAGGGCAGGTTATACCGGTTCAGTGAAACATGACTGAAACGAGGAATGAACTCGGTTCAGAAATGGACTTTGTCCACTAAGATAGTCTTGGAAGTGAGTGTTGACTAATGAGAAATTATTCTATATTATTATGTGTGTATTCCACAAAGCTTCTTGTTTTAAGTTATGATTATTACAGTTCACTACCATGATTTATCCCATGTTATGAAATTATGATCTCTTTTGCAAGGTATGATTTCCAAATTGTTATTTTCTTATGAATATGATGTGAATGATATTTCTTTTCTTTACCCATACTAAGAATTTGAGCTCACCCTTTTATGTTTTATTTTCCCTAGGATATAAAGAAAGCTTTTAGGTAAGATGAAAAAGGGAAGATCATTATGGGAGATGTCGAAGATCTTTCACCATGATTAGAAGATTATATTCTGAGTTTCCAAAGACACTAAATTATTACGGTCCTTATGTGTGTGTTTTTGTAATGTACTAAGCATTCCACAAATGTAATGTAATTCCCATGTACGTCAAGCTTAGGGTCTCTATAGTTGTTTTGAGAGGAAAGGTTTAGTCAACCATTGGAAACTAGGATGCGATAACTTTAGCGAGATCCCTAGAGATATTTCTAATGTATGTCTAGGAATGTCCCTAAGGTTAAGTATACATTATAGTCCTAGAATTGCACTAACCATCTTAGAAATAAACCAAATATGATAGATATTGATGGTACTCCCCCTTTATTATGTTGTTTTCCCTAGCTTGATTTTTTCCTCTCAGACTATTCTTTTTGGGTTTTAGACGATGGATGGACCCCGAAAGAACCGTATTGATCAATGTAATGGAGGATTCAATGATTGTCCTCCTGAATAAACCAACATTATGGGAGATGGAGTGCTAAATCTTATTTCTATACTTACACAAGCTATGAATCATTCTAGACTTCCAAATGAGTAGAGAAGGGAACAATATTCTACTGAGTCCTTCATGAGGCAACACCCTCCTTCTTTCAATGGGTCTTCCGATCTACTTGTTGTTGAACAATGGATCAGTACCACTGAAAAGATATTTTCAGTTCTTCAATTTTCTGAACATGATAAATTCATCTTAGCAGTATATATTTTTGAAGTTGATGTTGATCAATGGTGGAATATTATCAAGATTACGGGGCCAAGAGATTAAATTGAGTCCATGGAATGGGATGAGTTCAATAACTTATTTTTCAATAAGTACTTCCCAAGAATTCTTCGAACAAGGATGGAGAAGGAATTTCTTGAACTAAAGCAAAAGGATGATGAATCTGTTGGTATATACGAAGAGAATTTTACATGGCTTTCAAGGTATGCATCTGTCTTTATCATCCAACCATAATGTAATGTTGATCGATTCTTCAGTGGCTTAAAACCAAATCTTCGAAGGGAATTAGATATAAGAGACTTTAGTAGCTATGAAGAAATTGTGCGTTGTTCTATTAAGGTAGAAATGGAAGATGGTGTTACAAATCTATCTCATGGTTTTAACAAGAAACGAAAGATGATGTTCAATGAGAAATCTCAGAATAATGGTGAAAATAAGATGAATGTTTCATTATGCTCAATGTGTGGAAAGATGTATGTCGGAGATTGTCTTAAAGGGAATATTAAATGTTTTAAGTATGTCATAGTAGGTCGTCGAGTAGCTGAGTGTTGAAGTAATGTAAAAAGGGTTGCTAATGGTGTAAATAAAGAAAAGAATGCAGAGAGCGCACCAACAACACATCAATTAATAAAGTTCAATGAAATGGGGGCATTATGCTAATCAATGCCCTTATCCAAGAGATAATGATGATCGAAATGAGAAACCAATTAAGGAAAAGGAAAAAAGGGAAGTCACATGAGATCACTATTGGTGATGTTGAATATGACAACGATGTGGTGGAATGATTATGTTCTTATGTAATGGGATTCCAAAATAATTTCATATATAGTATCATGGAATATTGGAATATTTATGTATTGGTCTATTGTGGTTTTCAATACTTTTATGGTACCGGTAACCATGGAAAGTGATTGAGATATTTTTGGTAAGCAGATGATATGCGCATAATGAAGGGATAATAAGATAGTTAGATATTTTATTGTATTCATGAGCTCATGATTGATATAAGGACGAAGTGATCTCATGGTTTGAGTATAAAGAATTTTGAGGATTTTGGTTTGTGGAAGGTGTTAACTTTTAACTGCATTCATGTTTTCACTAAGGTTCAATGGGTATTCATTCTTCAAGAGAATAAATAATTTTGGTATTCACATATATTATCATATATGGGCGACAAATTATGTCATTCACGTGATTTTTATGTGACATTTGAAGTAATCATTTTCGTTATACTATGAGCTTGGACCAAATTATTTTAGATAAGCCTAAAGATTAGAATGGATTATGTTGGACATAAGTTAGTATTGTTTAGGGATAGAACTTTTTTCGATATTATTGATGCGATGCTATAGTAATATAGCTTTAAAAAATGACAACCTGTAGGATGGGCAACAACCCATCGCTTCGGACAAGGCTGTGGGAATAGAACCCACAACTGAAGTTCGACTGGCCTTTATCACCTACCACTGGCCTACAGGAAGTCCCTGGTCAGTAGAAACTAGTTTTATTTTTTTACGCGGTATGATATATGAAGTATAAGTTCATTCTTGGAATCGTACACGATTAACCTCATCATAGATGGACTTATGTATATTTGATAACATTTGCTAAGCTTTTGTTTGAAACAGATGGAATGACCCATCAGTCTATCACATGATCTATTAACACTTCATGAATAAAAAATTCAACTTAATTTCTTTAAGAGATGAAGTGGAATCTGCTCAAAGCACGAACAACTGTGAGATTGTACCAAAATAAAGTAAGTATTTATTTTAATTCAAATTATTCAACATTAGGGAAATGATATTGAAAACCAAAAATGTTGTCCTAGTACCCTTATATATGATGAATTAGATGGTACCCTAGATTATCACAAATTTATGGCTTTGTGATTGTTGGATTTTTCATAGACATGTTCTCTACAACTCTCCATCAGAACATGACGGTTATATTTCTCTTTCATATCCATATTTTCACCTATGTTCTCATATGTGGAATCCAAATGATTAGTTAATTTGGGTAACCATTACGTTACATACTTTAGTTTTTAATGCCATGTTTTGGTATTCCTTTTTATGATGTGGGTTTCTGTTAATGAAACTTTCGAGTAGTAAACCATTTATATCCTCGACGAATTTTGAGGGAGAAATTCATTTTAAGGGGGGTAGAATGTAACACCCTAATATTTTACGAAAAATATTATTTTTTAATTTCATTAATATCTTTTGTTCCTGACTTGGCATAAATTTCACGCAATCGCGAACTTCCACGATAGCAAGTGTTGTACGCAATACCGAGTTTCGCTAAACAACGATACACTATTAAAATATTATTAAAACTAGTCATTATGAATAATAATACCCACATTGTGAAATTTTATAAATTTTATTTTTGAAAATGGACTTCATTTTTTGGATTCGGAATATCGAAATTAGAATAGGGTGAAATTTTGGTATTTTTTTGAAAACATTCTATTTTTTATGAATAGTGAAAACACTAGGTTACAATTTAAAAAAATGACTTTTTATTTAAATAATTATTTATTTTATTTAAATTAATTTTAGGTCAAAATTGATACATAATGCCAATATAAGTTCAATGGAGTAATTTTATAATTATTTTAGATATATAAAAAATTTCATTGAACTTTTCATCGTCTTTTACCCACCTCTTAGGAGAATTTGCAAATTTACATAAAACATAATTTTACCGCTTTTGTGAATGGAATTTCAAAAATCTGAGAGAAATTGTTGATGCCAGTAAGTAAAATGTGGTTCAATGAGATGAAAATAATTTTTGGTGAATAGTAACTTTTTACTTTTTTTACCACGGTTAAATGTAAATAGGGTAATTAAGGGTAAAAATGATATTATTATTACCCTAACACATGTCCTAATTCTATTGGATAAGTTTAATTCGACCAAAAACAAACTTAGGAATAAAATATGACCATTTAGGCCCACATTGATTAGATGAGGACATTTATTATTATTTTATTTAAAGAAGGGTTAAAATAGTTAAAATCAAAGTATAATAAGTAAATAATTTTTAATATAGGATTATACAAAAGATAAATTCGACTATAAGTATAAATAAGAAATATAAAAATATTTCCTACATAATGGTATTTTATTTGTAATTTTTAGACATTAAATAATTTAATTTATTTATGACACAATGATGATGCAGTAATTATCTTATTAAATAAGTATTGACATAATTGATGTTATAAATACCCAAATAAATGTAATTTGAGACTTTTTATGATTTCCACTAATTTTCTAGGTTAATATGACATGTTAGTATTGATTTAAGTATCTGTTTTAGAACTAATCATTATGTTATGATTTTCACAAAAATCAATTACTAAATAGTGTCAAAATTGACATAAAATAGTTTTTAAAACAAATATTATATTATTAATTGTTATTTTATTCCAAAAAATCTAAGGTTCGGCAAAATGACTTAGATAAGGTTATATCTATTAATAATAAAGAACATGGGGTTCGTTTGGATTTTTATAGTATGTTTATCAACCTTGTAGTGTAAGAACACAAAAAGACACGGTAAAAGTAAAATTATCTTATATAACGTTACATCTAAATGATAAGGTTAAAATAGTAAACTAAACTTGTCCAAATTCTACTGGATGATAGTATTTAGACCCATCCCCACCTTAGCTTCAAAATTAATTAATTTGGAGCTATTTATTACCGAATATGGATTTATAATAAAATAATATTTTTAGATTTTTCCAAAGGTGCCCCTCTCCTCCGTTATAAATGGGCACCTCCTCCCTCTCTTCCTCACACCACTTTGAGCCTTAAAGATCGGAAAAACCCTACCAATTTATTCTATCCACTTACCTATTGAAATCCTAAAGGTACTAGTCTTCTTTAAAGATCAATTTTAGTTCCATAAAAGGAGGTCTCAAAGAAGCGCTTCAAAGAAGAGGTAATGTCCGTTACCGATTCTTTCAACTTTATTTCTTCTTCCACTACTTCTTCATTAGTTGTTTCATTATGAAGTAATAACATCAGTATCACTCATATACTGATATGTTATTATAAGTTTGAAACAACCCTATTTCACCATCTATCCATCCTACGGAAAATGAAATCACAGCGCGTGCGTACGTACGGAATATCGTCTCCACGTCGTGGTGTAATCTATTTTCCACCACCACCTTACTTGGATGGGTATACTGGTGTAAATAATGAATATATATGATTATTGTAAATTGATATTGATTCTAAAGTAGTATACATACACTCCAATACAATTCCACGATAATGGGAACAATATCATCGCTCGTGCGTACGTACAGAATACCGTCTCCACGATGTGATGCGACTAATTCTACATGATTTTCATTACATAATTATTACATAAATGAAATGAGTGAATGAATATAATATATATTACACTAATACAATTATGGAAATTAGGTATCTATAACCGAAAATAAGAATAATAATTTATTCGACAAAACATGCATAAGAACAAAAATCAATAAACACCCGAATAAGAAGTAACAATGAAATATTACAAATAAGAAGCTAATAATATGACCATATATGATATCATAACAATGAGTAGGATTTTTTAATAATTCAATGAAATTATTTAAATCATTATACTAGAGGTTTGGAAACTTACGAATCAAATCAGACCTAAGGTAAGGGAAATATCACAATCTCATTTTTATTTGAGAATGTTTATACTTTGGAATTTACTAGGGTGTATTTTATCATCCACATCCATGTTTCCTCAATATGGAATATTTATATCCTTATAAAATAGTTTATATAAAATTTTACCCTTCGGTGAGTTTTTAGTAGACGATATGAAAGGAATCATTTGTCATTTTTGTACGAGGAACTTTTTTACTTTTCCGACAAAAGTACGAGAAGAATGTTTTTTTAACTTATATGGCATGAATGAATTTTTAAAAACTTCTTTACAAGAAGCCTAATTTAAAATATTAAAGTTTATTTTTAATCAAATTCTTTTAGTTTAGAATTGTATGACATGTTAAGAAAGGAAAAGTGTTTTCTAAGTATAGAAGATATTTTCATCAATAATGGAGTTCAAGTGTTTTATCAAAATTATTTTCCATCTATGATAATAAAGGGTTCTGTTTCTATCCCTATTATTAAATTGATTTTATTATGTTGTGATGGAATTATTTTTATGAATTCCTTTATCTTATATGAATTGTTTTATGATGTCACGATGTTTAAGATTCCCATTTTTATTACATGGGTTATGCTATGATGTATGGTTTATGATTTTGTGTCAAACATAAGAATGGTATCATTATGAGATGGGTGGGACCTATATCTCACTCCAATGCATTGGGTAAAGATTTTATATCTCATGAGATAGACATGGCTGGAACGACAGGTTAAACCGGTTCAGTGAAACAGGACTGAAACGAGGAATGAACTCGGTTCAGAAATTGACTTTGTCCACTAAGATAGTCATGGAAATGAGTCTTGACTAATATGAAATGATTCTCTATGATTATGTGTGTATGCAACAAAGATTCATGTTTTAAGTTATGATTATTACATTTCACTACCATGATTTATCCCATGTTATGAAATTATGATCTCTTTTGCAGGTTATGATTTCCAAATTGTTATGTTCGTATGAATTTGATGTGATTGATATTTCTTTTGTTTACCCATACTGAGGATTTGAGCTCACCCTTATATGTTTTATTTTTTCTCTAGGATATAAAGAAATTTTTTAGGTAAGAAGAAAAAAGTGAAGATCTTTATGGGAGATGATGGAGATCTTTCGCCATGATTAGAAGATTATATTCTGAGTTTCCAAAGACACTAATCTATTACCGTCCTTATGTGTTTGTTTTTGTAATATACTAAGAATTCCGCAAAAGTAATGTAATGTCCATCTACTTCATTCTTAGGGACTCTACATTCGAGCATGTAATCTACTCATGTTTCAATGACACCAGAGCAGGGTGTGAGATAGAATCCCAATAGGTGGGAACCCATGGATTTTAAGCCTTTACATTCTGTGAAATGATAAAAATGCATTGTTCCATTATATGACAATTTTAGATAATTAATTATTGTGCAATGAATTAAATAAGTCAGCCTAGGGTCTAAACAACACCCATGCCTAATCACATGCTTCAGCCATAGACTGTAGTCTGAAAGGGTACCTATCAGTAGAATTCACAAATATATATATATATATATATATATATATATCCAATAAAATAATGTAAAACAAGGAATATGCATACCCCAAACTTGTGCTTTAACTTGGGGTTTAAGTCAAGTACCAACAAGGTGCGCTTCAACATATCAGAAGAACATTTAAATTCTCAAGGGACTCAAATGGAAAAAATATGAACCGTATGTGCATTGTTATTAATGTCCATGTTGATAGTTATAGTCTAGGATCATCTCGAAGGTATCAGAATGGAACATCAGTCAATTTATGCAATACCACAAGCCCATCCATGCCATATTTTCAATGTCTATGTATTCCTTGAGGCATGGCATTACCCTGAGTACGTCCCGATCTCGCAAAAACTGGTTGACTGTCATCTGTTGGTGGATTAGCCACATTTCCAATAGATCCATCATGATGGGCCATTTTGGAACTAGTGTAACTCGTAAGTATTAGAAGCATGGGGAATTCTTTGTCTGACAATTCCCAATACACCACCCCCTAACACATAATGGTAAAAATCCAAAACAGTGTTTCTAATTGTGTCCCTTAATATAGGACCCACCTCCTTTCACCATCATGAATTTAATTAATGTTTTCACAAACACATATAGGACATAATAAACATATAATATTGTATCTTGAAAACTAACCAGAACCACTCGTGCATCACAGCATATAAATTAAACAATAAATCATAACAACTTAACATGGAATTTTACCATATCCACATAAAAAAATATTTCACATTCTAAATATATAATTAGTTTGAAAAAAGTACCAATGATCCAACATTTCATGTTCATGTTCAAGAAAAACTATTTGTTTAATTTAAATAAAATAAAAAGGGGCTGTGCAAAACCATCAACTAATTAATCTATAAACCCGGTTAATGAAAAAATATACCAAATATGAGAGAATTACCATAGGGGTGTCTGAAATTGTTGCAAAAATGCAAAAAATTTAAATTTTGATAACTAAGTTTTCAATAATTAGGTGATCAACTAAATTGATGAAAAAGGGTGGAATTGCACAAAGAAGGTAGGCACATACTAATGTCCCAACAATGTTTTTTATAAGTCACAATAGAATGGGGGGAGAGATATTAGGAACCATACCATATAGCCATTGATTACTCTAATATCTTTAGTAGGATTTGATTTGACCTAAAATGGAAGAAAACTGTGGATTTTTGAAATTCCCCAAAATTGGGAAAAAATATTCCCTGATGAACTGTGTGTAAAATACACCACGAAAGCATATAATTACACAGGTGCATGGTTAAAATGTCCTTATGATTTACTACTCACCCAATGGGGAGGAAATCAGTTGATCGATAGTGGAGCTACATTCTTTTGATATATGAGAAGAGGGGTGTGACACCTTTGGGGAGAGAGATGTGTGACCTGAAGATAGGAGAGGAAGAGAGGAGAGAGAAAATAAAGATAGAAAACAAAGAAAAAAAAATTAAAATAAAAAACAAGTGAAAATTAAATAAATAGAAAAATTGGAAAATAAATAGAAAAATAAAATAAAATAAATATATAGAGAGGAAAAATGACAAATATCATTAAAAATAGAAATATACCAATTTTATTGTTTTTATTTTTCACATAACCCCTATTGTATTTTATTTCAAAATTTCTTTTTTTCCTTTATTTCTTTCTCTTAAATATTCTTTAATCTTTTTTTATTAATTTTCAACCATTAATTAAATATATAAATCCAAAAAATTATGATAAATGGAGACATAAATTTTTTAAAAAAACATCAATAGTCATTTAAATTAATTAGAAAGCTGCAAGGGACCCGCAACGAGGTTCCAATAGGCACACCCTAGGTCGAATAATGATTTTGATAACACAAATTAAAAAAGGATAGTACCTGATTAAGGCCATATGATACAATCTACATTAATATTATTTTGAAAAGACACATTTATTTTCGATATCATTCTTATCCATTATCCTCAAAATAATCTTCCATGGTTTCTTCCTTTTTATTCATTCAAGCTCTTCATTCATTGATTGAAAACATGTCTCATTTTCAACTACTTACTCCTTATCATTATCAGTATATTCTGAAAAATAATTATTTTCCACATAAACTCTCCCTATTTTTCTTAAATCCTTTTCACTATCATCGAAAAACTATTCAATATGTTGTAGAAGATTCAATTTATTCTCTTATACATTTAAATAATTTCATTCAATTACATTAAAATCCTCTATTTGAACTGTAACACCTCAGGTAAATAAAGAGTACGAAATTTTGACATTTATCCATATTTTTGAATAAAATATTAATATGACTTGAAAGGGGACGCTATGCTCGATGGCATACCCTACACGCAAAAACGAGTTTTTTGGGAATCTTACATTGCACTCTAATAATAAAATAATATTATTTTAAATGGTAGTTAATGCCTAGACATTGTAATGGAAGGAATGAATATAACCAACTACAAAATGATTATATATGGTTGTAAAATATTTTTACTTTTTATAATAAATGTTAGAGAATTAAAAATGGGAATGAATCCAATTTTAAGCGTAAACATTCTAATATTCTTTAAAAGGTTGATTAAACACCTTTTGATGGAGAAAATCTTTTAAATCCACTTTTTGACAATATTATGTGTTATACAAAATAAAACTATTCTTTATAATTGGCACATCAAAATTGACTTTGTGTAAATTTTTGGTATTTTTCAAAAAAAGTTCAGTTTTTAATGAATAGTGAAAAATGTTGTATTTTAATTCAAAACCTCTTTTTAATCTAATTTATTTATATGTTTAGATTATAATTGGAATTGGTTTTAAAGTTAAATTAGAATATATTTTTACCATTTAATACAATAGTGGTCATTGGAATTAATTTCACTTTGAAATTGGACTTAAACTACTGTCAATCTTTTGATACTTATTGTTTCATAAAAACACGCTATTTGCTCTGACAGTGGGAATTAATTATTAAATTAATTAATTCAACTAATATGTTTTGAATTTTTTAAAATAGACATAATTTTTGAATTCAGAATATCTAATATAGCTTAGGGTGAAGTTTTGGTATTTTTCTGAAAAACTATTATTTTTGATGAATAGTTAAACCACTAAGTGGTACTTATAAAAACTGATTTTCTGATTAAATGAAATTTTTGCATCATTGTGTGTTTATGTTCAAAAATCCTACATAAATGGTTGTCATTAAGAAGTAAAATTTGGTTCAATGGGATTAAAATATTTTTTTGGTGAATAGTAACAGATTATGTTTTTAATCGCGATTAGAAGTAATTAGTGTAGTTTAAGGTAAGAATATTGTTTTAATAAAATTAAATGACCTAGACACATGTCCTACCCTCATTGGATGTGTCATGGCCGACCAAGAAAATCCATGGGTCAACTTGGGGACCCCATGGTTCCACATTGGTTGGAAATTGACATAAATACCTTTTTATTTAATGTTAAAGTAAAAATGACACAAACATGAGATGTTTTACTAAATAAATTTTTACATGTGGTTATACAAGTCATATTTTTTACTATAAATATTAATTGGAAAGATAAAACGATTTCCTACATCATAGTATTTTTTTATAATTTTTTGACGTTAAATAAATTAAATTATTAATGACATCATGATGATGCAGCGATGACCTCACTATTTAACGATTTAAATAAAATGGAAAGATAATGTAATATCTAAGACTTAAACATGTCCAAAACTTATTTGATGAGTGGATTTCTAACCCCTATTACCTTAGAAACGAATTATATTAATGTAGGACCTCTTAAATCCGAATATCATTTTAATATAAAGTGACTTTTCTTTACTTTCCAAGAGTGCCACTCCTCTCCTCTTATAAAAGGCCCCCACCTCTACCTCCGTACCCACACTCCCAAAGCCTTTGTCTCGTCCAAACCCTTCCCATTTTGTCTCTCCACTTCCCTATCTTTCTCCTTGATGCCTCACTTTAGTAAGATGTCTTCCCAAGGAACCCTTTGAGCTCAAACCAAACGGAGTTACCCAATTTTAAGGTAATGTCTTCAATTGAGTCCTTTTGTTTTATTTTGCCTCTCCAACCCCCTAAACTGATTGTATTAATTTCTTTTGTAACAAATTTAGTATCTTCAATATATTAGGATGTTTTTATAAGATGTATTAGATCTACACTTAAACACACCTACATCTAATGGTTAAAGAACATACTGTTTTCGTGGATGGTGAATTTCTGCCTCACGAAATGATGATTGTTCAACACTCATATAACACCTTCAAAGTTGCCATTAATATGTCACTATATTTATATATGATATATAATATGTTTATGTTTTACTTAAGCTTATTTATTTATCATTTGTGTCTTACCTTTATGGCGTCCATTATGGGTATACGCGATATCTTCATTTTAGGAAGTGCGGACTACCTCCCCCTCAAAGTGATGTGATTCGTTAATGCCATACGTGGGACGTATAAAGGATGGATTTAATGTTATTATATATGATTTTATACTGGAATTATAATATACCTATATATCATTATTATTTCATTTAATTAAAGTATGAGATAGAAATGAAAGTAGCGTTCATGCGTACGTACGGCTTACCGTCTCCATGAACAGTGCATTTCATTTCTTATCCCCAAATGTAATGTACTATTATAAGTACATGTATATAATGGATATATATGATGAATGATACATCTAAATGATTAATATAATTCTGGAATTAAAATATACATACCTCTCATTTAGTTTTAATTCCATTAATATGACAAAGAAATGAAAGTAGTGTTCATGCGTACGTACGGCTTACCGTCTCCATGAACGATGAATTTCATTTCTTACCTCTAAATGATTATTTGATATTATAAATACATGTATATTAAAGATATATAAGATATATATGATATCCAATTCAGGAATTTCTTTCTGGATATAAAATATCTTTGACCACATGAACAACATGTAATTGTAAGAAGTCCACTTTCGACTTAAGAACCAAATATCGACAAAACAAACATTATTAACTTAAAATATTACATAATGTTTACATCATGACAATAAGTGATATAAAAGTAATAATGAACTCGAAAAATGTTCTTAAGAAAATAGAAATTAACTCAAGTTTATTATTCAGGACGTTAAAGAACGATCAAGTCAATTCGGACCCGAGGTAAGGGATCTTACTCCTCTCTTTCTTTTTAAGTACACTCTTTTATGTCATTCCTTCTAAATCTCATCATTCTTGTTATTTGGATGTTCTTTTATATTACTCTTACTGTAATTTTTATGTTCATATGATGAGAGACCCTATTCTCTCTCATCAATCCATTTTGGAAGTTTTGAGTGGCGCCATTAGGCTTCCGAATTTTTGTAAGAGATCTAACCTCTCTCTTTCTTTTAAAGTACTCTCCTTTATGTAACTTCTTTTAAGCTCCTATTTGTTATTATGGGGGATGTTATTTTATATTACTCTTGCTGTAAATTTTATTTAAATGTGATGAGATACCCTATTTGATCTCAACAATCCATTTTTGGATGTTTTCAGTGGCGTCGTTAGGCTGTTGTGTTTTCGTAAGGGATTTTTCTTCTCACTTTTATTCCCGTGAAATTTATGCTACATTTGCCACTATTTCCTTTGAGTGGTGTATGTACTTACCATTATTATACACTTTGTGTAATATAATTTCATTTATGGGTATTTACATCTTCATTTTATGCCCTTCATCCATGGGGTGTACTTTTCGAAAGTTACCCAACTCGGTAAGGGGACCTTTCACCCTCCACTTTTTAAAATACTTCTTTTGTTATGTCTTTTAATTCACAAACTATTATGTTGGGATATGTTCTTCTATATCCTTATTTATGTAAATTTTATGTCCATGCGATGAGATACCCTTCATCTCTCTCATCAACCATTTTTGTAAAATTTTATGTGACGCCGTTAGGCTGTGGAATTTTACCAAGGGAACTTTTTAACCTAATTTCGATTTCATTGGGTTCAACATGTAGTTATTGAATATGTCATCCTTTGAATATGTGTGAATAACCTTTGATTTTTTTACACTTAATATCCACTTATATTGGGTGTATTTATATTTGTCACACATAATTATGAGATTGATTTATCCTTAATTTAAGGATACCTTCCTTATAATGGATTTCATCTCATTTTACATTTCTTTTGAGACTTCATTGTTGTTATGCACCAATTTACTCTTATAGGGTGTGTATACTATCCTTTGACATATTATATCATGAATCCCTTTATTCTCATGATATTATATAATTTGGATTAAATTTTATTCCGCTATTATTTTTATTCAAGAGTCTCTCATTTTGTTAAAAACTATTTAACAAAAATATCGTTTTAAATGTTTTAAAGATTTATTATTCTAAAAATTTATCTTTAATTTCCATGTTTTCAAAATGGTTTTCAGTATTTATTTATATGGACATTAATTTTTTTAAATTTATAATTCCATTAAAAGCTTCAAAATGGTATGGGACACTTTGATTCAAAATTCTCTTTTAAATTGTTTTTGAAAATGGATTGATTAATTCAATATCTGGGAATTACTTATTGTGATTGAAAATGAAATGTTGTTATTGATGTTTTTATATTTTCAATATTTTATGTGTAATTATGGTACTTGGACATTTTACGGGTGGTTATGTGATAAACCATATGACGGGTGGTGTCGTGAATACCAGGACGTGTGGTTACGTTATAACCTCCAATGCATTGGGTATGGAAGTCGGCCGTATGGATATTCCATTAAATATGTATGGAAGTCAGCCGAATGGATATTCCATTAAGTGATATGTGTGGAATTCGACCTTATAGTTATTCCACATAAGTATTTTTATGTCCCAAGTTACATTTATATGTTATGTGATCTTTATATGGGTTTTATGGTAATATTTTGGTTATAGAATGTTAAGTAATGAACTTTTATTTAGAGAAGTGTTTTTTTACTACTTTGAAAAGGTGAAAAGTATTACATTGTTAAATTATACATGGTTTACTTGTTGTTTTGGAAAAACTAACAGTTTTCATTCGTTGTGTATCCCTTACTGAGATTTTTATGCTCATCCCAAGTTTTTGAAATGTTTTTCACAAGACTTAGCGTGGAATAGGGTCACGTATGGGATCAAGGTAAAGTCATGCTATCTAAAAAAATGGAACTAGACATGTTTCTTTTTAATAGTTTTTATTTTATGGAAATTTAGTAGAAGCGACTACTTTGTAATCTTTTGAGATGTAATAGTTATGCCCTAATTCTCTAAAACTATAAACCTGAAAATATCCTCAATGTGAATTACTCATTTAATTCATTATTAAGTAAGGTTTAAGACTGGGGCCTTATAGTTGGTATCAGAGGTCGATTTCGATAACTTTAGAGGTTAGGGTATTCTTTAAGCATATGTGACAATACCATGATGGTTAGGATTTCAGAAAGAGTCATAGTTTTTAGATAAAGTGAATGAGTAAGTATATCATCCTCATTAGTACATGATGTTTTTGTTGATATACTAACACTGGACTTCTTTGTTTTATTAAATGGCTGGATCTAGCAGGAACCATGGTAATGGTGGATGTGAAGGAAACTGTGACAGTTTTCTGAGCGAGCAACTGAATGATATGGGAGATGCAATTAGAACTCTTGTGTTTGTCCTCAACCAACTATCTGGAGTCATGATTGACCACCTAAACCTTGGTGATTTCTATAAGGGATCATATATGCAAGAAAAAAATCCCTACGGAACTACAGGTAATAATAATAAAGGTAAGTGTGTTAAAAAACCTATGTTTCATAGATGTGTAAAGAAACACCTAGGAAAATTTTTCAAAGAGACAGAAAAATGCTATAGATGTGGAAATGAATGTCATAAAGCAAGAACCTGCCATGGGAAAAGGAAGCATCCAGTTGAATTGAGGAATGTGAAAAAATTTCTTTCTGAGGGATCAATTGAATGTTTTATATGTGGTGTGCATGGTCATTATGCAAACACATGTCCTATGAAGAAGTTTCGTGAATGGGATCACCAAGATCATAAAAATACTTGTTTAAAAATACCTAATGCCATTCCGATTGAGGATGAAGAAACCGACAATGACCAATCAAAGGTATGGATTATTTCTTAACTTTTGTTTTTTATTTTGGAATATTAGGATATGATTCATGATTTTGTTTGTAGGAATGAAGTATTTCAGAATAAGATGGAAAGGAATGGTTAATGGATCATGAAGAATGTTGAATGAGTAAGAAGTCAACATATAAGGGATTCAAGAGTTATGGTGAAATTATTAAGAGTATTAAGTGTCTTTTGATGATGGGGTACATTAGAAGACTTTTAATTGTATGTGTAACACTGATGTTTGATATATGAAAATTTTATTCAATGAATAGTAATCGGTTCTTTTGTGGACATAGTTATAAAGAACGATTTGGGTTTATATGATCCTTAATTTTGAGGTAATTATGGGTTACTATATGTTGTGATGGAAGTGAAAGGCATGAGATTAAATTGAGGTTAAATTATGGTATGGTTATTTTTGATCATTTTATCTCATTTTGGAAATAATTTTAGAATTATATAGTTTTGGAAAAAGGACAACATGCAGAACATGTGACAACCCGTCGCGTCGGACAAAGCTGTGGGAATTGAACCCACAACCAAAGTGCAACTGGTATTTATCGCCTACCACTGGACTACGTGATGTCCCTGGTTAGTTTGACTAATTCTTTTTAGTTAGATGATTTTTATGAATTAAGAGTAAGTTGATTTTGGGTTATTTATGAAAATGATTAACCTATCATGGAGGGTATGTGATTTGGTTAATTACTTTTCAATACGAGACATTAAGAGTAACTGATCTAATTTGGAGATAGGTGTTGATTTGTACCTTGGAAGACTATGTGACTAAATTCTTCAAATATTTTGGTTTCAATGGACAAATTCTTTATCGAACGGTCCTCGTTGAAATTTGGGTTTTGTTTGGCAAATTTTGAAGATTATGAATAGATTTTCTTTTTATAAAGGGTTATCCTTTTCTGGATTATCTGATCTTTTACTAACCTTTTTAGTTTTGGTTTTGTTTAATGTCTAAAGACATGAGAAGTATATAGTTCTTTTTTTTGGATTAGGTGATTCTCTAGAAGTTGATTATAGTACTCGTAATGTGAACAAGTCTTCCTAAATACTCGTCTTTTGGAGAAAATATGAGTTTGATTAAGGAATCTAGTAAATGTTGAAAGTCATCATGATAAGTGATTATGTTTCCTTATGAATAAATTTCTCAATAATAAGTAACTTAAAGAAAAAATGTTGTCTATTAACTTTTCCTACTGGGGAGTCGAATACCGTTTAACCCATTACATGTTTGTGATTTTCTTATGGTTAACTTTCTCCTAGACATGTTTTCTATCACTCTCCATCAAAACATGACCCTATGTTTTCTCCTCCATGTCCATGTTTTCATACTTGGAATCCTAGTATGGATTGACTCGGGTGACCTTTGTACTTATCTTTCTTTATCTTAATGCGATTGTTTTACCGACTCTTGTTCCGATGTGGGACATTCAAGGATGTTTCCGATCCCAATTTTAAATTGCGAGGATGCAATTCACAAAATTGGGGAAGGATGTAACCCCCCAGGTAAATAATGAGTATGAAATTTTCAAATTTATCCATATTTGTGAATAAAATATTAATATGACTTTAAAGGGGAAGCTACGATCGATGGCGTACCCAACACGCAACAACGAGTGTTTTGGGAATTTTATGTTGCACTCTAATAATAAAATAATATTATTTTAAATGGTAGTTAATGCCTAGCCGTTGTAATGGCAGGAATGAATAGAACTAACTACAAAATCATTATATATGTTTGTGAAATATTTTTACTTTTTATAATAAATGTTAGAGAATTAAAAATGAGAATGAATCCAATTTTAAGCGTAAACATTCTAATATTCTTTAAAAGGTCGATTAAACTCCTTTTGATTGCAAAAATATTATATATTCCACTTTTTGACAATATTATGTGTTATAAAAAATAAAACTCTTCTTTAGAATTGGGACATCAAAATTTACTTTGTGTAAATTTTCGGTATTTTTCCAAAAAAGATCAATTTTTAATGAATAGTGAAAAATGTTATATTTTAATTCAAAACCTATTTTTAATCTAATTTAGTTATATGATTAGATTATCTTTTGAATTGGGTTTAAAGTGAAATTAGAATATATTTTTACCATTTAATACAATATTGGTCATTGGAATTAATTTTCATTTTGAAATTGGACATAAACTAGTGTCAATCTTTTGATACTTATTGTTTCATAAAAACACGCTATTTTATCTGACAGTGGGAATTAATTATTAAATTAATTAATAAAACTAATATTTTTTGAATTTTTTAAAATAGAAATCATTTTTGAATTCAGAAGATCAAATATATCTTAGGGTGAAGTTTTGGTATTTTTCTGAAAAACTTCAATTTTTGATGAATAGTGAAACCATTAAGTGGTACTTATAGAAACTTATTTTCCGTTTAAATGAAATTTTTCCATAATTGGGTGTTGAATTTAAAAAATCTGAAATACATGGTTGTCATTAAGAAGTAAAATGTTGTTCAATGGGATTACAATATTTTTTTGGTGAATATTAACTTATTAAGTTTTTAATCGCGATTAGAGGTAATTAGTGTAGTTTAAGGTATGAATAATGTTTTAATAAAATTAAATGACCTAGACACATGTACTACCCTCATTTTATGTGTCATGGCCGACCAATACAATCAATGGGTCAACATGGGGATCCCATGGAGCCACTTTGGTTGGAAAATGACATAAATACCTTTTTATTTAATGTTAAAGTAAAAATGACACAAACATGAGATGTTTTACTAAAGAAAATTTTACATGGGGTTATACAAGTGATATTATTTACTATAAATAGTAATTGGAAAGCTAAAAATATTTTCTACATCATAGTATTTTTTTTATAATTTTTAGATGTTAAATAAATTAAATTATTAATGACATCATGATGATGCAACGATGACCTCATTATTTAACGATTTAAATAAAATGGATAGATAATGTAATATCTAAGAACTAAACATGTCCAAAACCTATTGGATGAGGGGATTTTGAACCCTTATCACCTTAGCCACGAATTATATCAATGTGGGACCTCTTAAATCCGAATATCATTTTAAAATAAAGTGACTTTTCTTTATTTTCCAAAAGTTTCCCTCCTCTCCTCTTATAAAATGCCCCCACCTCTACCTCCTTACCCACACTCCCAAAGCCTTTGGCTCGGCCAACCCCTGACCATTTTGTCTCTCAAATTTCCTATCTTACTCCTTGAAGCCTAACTTTGGGAATAATTCTTCCCAAGGAAGCCTTTGAGCTCATACCAATGGGAGTTACCCGATTTTATGGTAATGTCTTCACTTGAGTCCTTTTGTATTATTTTGCCTCTCCAACCCCCTAAACACTTTTTATTCATTTATTTTGTAACAACTCCACTATCTTAAAAATAATAGTATTTTGTTATAAGAAGGATTCGATCTACACTTACACACACCTACATCTAATGGTTAAAGAACATAATGTTTCCGTGGATGGCGAATTTTTGACTAACGAAACGATGATTGTTCAACACTCATTTAACACCTTCAAAGGTGGCCATTAAGATGTCACTATATTTATATATGATATGTAATATGTTTATGTTTTACTTAAGCTTCTGTATTTTTCATTTGTTGCTTGCCTTTATGGCTTCCATTATCGGTATACGCGATATCTTCATTTTTGGAAGTGCGGACTACCGCCCCCTCAAAGTGATGTGATTCGTTAATTCCATACGTGGGATGTATAAAGGATGGATTTAATTTTATTATATATGATGTTATACTGGAATTATAATATACCTCTATATCATTATTATTTTTTTCCATTAAATTATTTGATAGAAATGAAAGTAGCGTTCATGCGTACGTACGGCTTACCGTCTCTATGAACGGTGCATTTCATTTCTAATCCACAAATGTAATGTACTATTATAAGTACATGTATATAATGGATATATATGATGAATGATGCATCTAAATTACGAATATAATTCTGGAATTAAAATATACATACCTCTCATTTAGTTTTAATTCCATTAATATGACAAATAAATGAAAGCAGGGTTCATGCGTACGTACGGCTTACCGTCTCCATGAACGTTGCATTTCATTTAATACCTCTAAATTATTATGTGATATTATAAATACATGTATATTCAAGATATATATGATATATATGATATCCGAATCAGGAATGTCATTCTAGATATAATGAACCTTTGACCACACGAACAACATGTAATTGTAAGAAGTCCACTTTCGACTTAAGAACCAAATATCGACAAAACAAACATTATTAACATAAAAGATTACATAAAGTTTATAACATGGCAATAAGGAATATAAAAGGAATAATTAACATTAAAATGTTTCTTATGATAATATAAATTAACTCAAGTTTATTATTCAGGACTTTAATGAACGATCGAGTCAAGTCAGACCCGAGGTAATGGATCTTACTCCTCTCATTCTTTTTAAGTACACTCTTTTATGTCATTCCTTCTAAAGATCATATTTCTTGTTATTGGGATTCTATTTTATATTAATCATAATGTAACATTTATGTTAATATGATGAGAGACCCTATTCTATCTCATCAATCCATTTTGGATGTTTTGAGTGGCGCCGTTAGGCTGCCGAATTTTCGTAAGAGATCTAACCACTCTCTTTCTTTTAAAGTACTCTGCTTTATGTAACTTATTTTAAGCTCCTCTTTGATATTATGGGGGATGTGATTTTATATTCCTCTTTCTGTAAATTTTATTTAATTGTGTTGAGATACCCTATTTGATCTCATCAATCCATTTTTGGAAGTTTTATGTGGCTCCGTTAGGCTGCTGAGTTTTCATAAGGGATTTTTCTTCTCACTTTTATTCCCGTGAAATTTATGCTACATTTTCCACTATTTCTTTTGAGTGGTGTATGTACTTCCCATTATTATACACTTTGAGTAGTATGATTTTATTTATGGGTATTTACATCTTCACTGTATGCCCTTCTTCCATGGGGTGTACTTTTCAAATGTTACCCAACTCGGTAACGGTACATTTCACCCTCCTTTTTTTAAAATACTTCGTCTGTTATGTCATTAAATTCACATACTATTATGTTGGGATATGCTATTATATATCCTTATTTATGTAAATTTTATGTCCAAGTGATGAGATACCCTTTATCTCTCTCATCAACCCTTTTTGAAAAATTTTATGTGACACCGTTAGGCTGTCGAATTTTACCAAGGGAACTTTTTAACCCAATTTCGATTTCATTGTGTTCAACATGTGGTCATTGAATATTTCATCCTTTGAATATGTGTGAATAACCTTTGATTGTTTTAAACATAATATCCACATATATTGGGTGTATTTATATTTTTCACACATAATTATGAGATTGATTCATCCTTAATTTAAGGATACCTTCTTTATAATGGATTTCATCTCATTTTACATTTCTTTTGAGACTTCATTGTTGTTATGCACCAATTCACTCTTATATGGTGTGTATACTGTCCTTTGACATATTATATCATGAATCCATTTATTCTCATGATATTATAAAATTCGGATTAAATGTCATTCCTTTATTATTTGTATTCAAGAGTCTCTCATTTTGTTATAAACTATTTAACAAAAATATCATTTTAAATGTTTTAAAGATTTATTATTCTAAATCATTATCTTTAATGTCCATGTATTCAAAATGGTTTTCATTATTTATTTATCTGTACATTAATGTTTTTAAATTTATAATTCTATTAAAGGCATCAAAGTGGTACGGGACACTTTGATTCAAAAATCTCTTTTAAATGGTTTTTGAAAATGGATTGATTAATTCAATATCTGGGAATTATTTATTGTGATTGAAAATGAAATGTTGTTATTGAAGAGTTTATATTTTCAATATTTTATGTGTAATGATGGTACATGGACATTTTACGGGTGGTTATGTGATAAACCATATGACGGGTGGTGTCGTGAATACCATGATGGGTGGATACGTTATAACCTCCAATGCATTGGGTATGGAAGTCAGCCGTATGGATTTTCCATTAAGTATGTATGGAAGTTGGCCGAATGGATATTCCATTAAGTGATATGTGTGTAATTTGACCTTATGGTTATTCTACTTAAGTATGTTTATTTCCCTAGTTACCTTTATATGTTATGTGATCTTTATATGGGTTTTATGGAAATCTTTTGGTTATAGAATGGTAAGTAATGAAGTTTTATTCAGTGAAGTGTTTTTTTACTAATTTGAAAATGTGAATAGTATTACTTTGTTAAAGTATACATGGTTTACTTGTTGTTTTGAAAAAACTAACAGTTTTCATTCTTTGTGTATCCCTTACTGAGATTTTTATGCTCATCCCAGGTTTTTGAAATGTTTTTAACAGAACATAGCGTGGAATAGGGTCAAGGATGTGATCAAGGGAAAGTCATGCTACCTACAGAATGGAACTAGACATGTTTCTTTTTAAGAGTTTTTATTTTATGGAAATTTAGAAGAAGCGACTACTTTGTAATCTTTTGAGATGTAATAGTTATGTCCTAATTCTCTAAAAATCTAAACCTGAAAAGCTCCTCAATGTGAATTACTCATTTAATTCAATATTAAGTAAGGTTTAAGGCTAGGGCCTTATATGAAGAACTACCAATATTCTATTGCAGTATAATGATATCCTGAAAATAGTCAGTTAATAGAATATTTTTATGACAAAATAGAGAATCATGAAATATATGAGTCATTATGTCTCTCCCCTAGACAGTCTTCATCCATGTCAGACGACTTATAGATTCATATTTTTATCCCATTGAGATTATGAATCTGATTAAGATACATAATGGTCCACCTATGATATGAAACTCTTCCATTTGTTAGGCCCACTATTTAGACACCCAACATTTTTCTTCCCTTGAATCATTTCGTTATATGTGTAACATTTAAATGATCCATTAGTAAAACTTTAAATCCTATGTTTTAAAACAAGGTGTAGTAAAGAAGAGATAATGTTAATAATGCCATCACTATCCATTGAACTCATATAAAATCACCTATATCAGGAATCCATGAAACATTAACTTATTTCATGAAATTATTATAGATTTAATCTTCATCTATAGAAACTGATTTGAATTAGATGATATTTCAGAGCACATCACATCAACCATTTTCATCTTTTGGTTCTGCTTACCATTTTAATAAATCTCTATTTGAACCTATTACACATGAACATATGTTAATGTAATTTATCCAAATAGTGATAGGGGACTCTCTGTAGTCATCCAAAAGTGGATTGTGGTCATTCCTGATTGAGAATACATTTTATACATTCATTGAAATAATGGAATTGTTTTTGTTCTTATTCCAACATCCCAACCAAAAAAAACTATTATTCACATATGACTAGTAAATATTTACCCACATGCTGAGTCTTTTTTCAGATTATCATATTTGTTAGGATTAATATTTCTCAAAATATCATGTCAAAAAAAACTAGTATAAATTTTTTCATTGGATGTTCCACCAATTTCTCATTTCTCATGATTCTTTCTCTGAGTAGGAATATCTTCCATAATAATATTCTCTTAATTTTTTTCCTATTGAAAGAATATTTATTTTGACTTCACTTATTACTATGTGGCTTGACATAAGTGTTTTTTGATACATTCTATATTTATTTTTCCTTTATTAGAAATCTGAGCCTCCACATTTTTTGTGGATGGTGTTGAGTTCTTCACTGAATGCACATTCTTATAAATCACAACTAAATGAGACAATCCCTTTTTCATCCATGTTCATTAATATCCATTCCAACATATTGTATGTGAGTGTAACAATGTAATTGAATAGAACTTCTTTTGATTAGATCTTTGTGTTTCCCATGAGACAATAAAAATATTTTTCGCATTACGATGTTGTCTTACAATATAGGCTCCCTCATTATACTATTATGGTGTCAGGAACATCACTTTATATCCTTTTATTTCGTTGATTTCTTCCTCATTTTATTTTCTAATCCCCATTATTGAAACATATGAATCATCTCCTATTAAAAACATACAGCATGTATTAATTTTTACGATGATATTTTCATACAACCTAATTTATTCTTCTGACATTTATATCGAGTTATTCTTAACACATATTCATGGCATGTCATATTTTTCCATAATATTATAATTTAAGAGATTCATTCTTTTGAGAGACATTTTTTTCTAGATTTTTAATTATTCTTATACATATTCTCAGATATAAGAAAATTTATGCATTCACAATTGGATATAAATTCCATGGTTTCTAAAAAAAATATGTATGATAATTTATCCCACAAAAATATCACAAGTTATTCAATAATTGTACAATTCATTTTAGGTATATCTTAGTCACCTAACTGATTTTACAATTTCATGAAATATTCATAGCTCTCTTCATGTAAAGCATGGGAGGGGGTTCATCATATCCAATTCTTTGTTTTCCAAAAAATCTTTTCCATTGGGATGATACAATCGTTTAATGGATATCCCAATAAATATTGTATTTTACATTCATTTCATTATCACCTACATATGTGTATTCAAATAATAAGTCCTCTAAATCTTTTCATTTATATTTTCCATTAGTATTAGATTCCTCCACTCCTTTATTGAATAATTATATATATTCTACCAATTTGTTGGTTCTTTTTATCCCTTGAATCATGTTGAGAATTTATTTCTCCCTTGAGATTATTTTCATTAGTCATATCATCTTCTAATTCTCATGAGAGGTTATCCATCGCATTATATTTATTCAATATTTTAGAAATCAACTGAACAATATAATCATTAGACAATTCTTTCTCACTTTTTAGACATTATTTTTAGTTAACATGTTAATATGGTTGTGTAGAAAGATCATCATTTATAGTTTTTAGATTTTCAATTACATATGAATTCATAGTCTTCCACTTTTAATTAGATTTGAGTTTTTCAATATCTGAAGAAATCTTTTTTTGTTCTTTAGTTTTCAAATCATTCATTCCCTCAAATAATTATTCACATAATCAATAATTTTATTTAATAATTTTAGCCCATTTACATAAATTTATATAAATTGGATATATAAATTCGTTAATTTAATTTCAATATAAAAAATCTGATCTAATTATTTTTTTTACATGGAAAACATTTAATTTCATTATTCTTAAAATTTCATCTTCATCAGCACTTCCAGTATCACTTTGAATTTTAGGTTCTCCACTCATTCATACAGCATCATTTAGTGAGTAAACACTTTCAATTTCAGATTCATCCAAATCATTATTCAATACACAAACAATGTCTTTTAAAGGAATCAACATCTTTTCATAAACAATTTCAAATTATGTAATTCTACTAGATATTTTATTCTTATTTATTGTTATTCCCTTTTCCATGGAAAACCATGATAACTGCATAATAAATCATAAAATTCAAAAATATAATGAACCAAAACAATGAAAACAAATCTTGTAAATATGACCTGTGATCTGATACCAATTTTTAGGTTCAAATGGTTTCTAGAGACCCTAAGAGTAGGGGGGTGAATCATGGTATGGATATTATTTTCCAAAATATTCCTACCCCAATATATCTTGACAACATTAGTATAAGGGTTATGTTGTTTTAACATATGTTTTAATGAATATGTTGGTGTTTTATTATTTAACTAATAATGATATTTTTAATGTAATGTTGGGAATTATCCATAATGATTGTAGATATTTTTTCTAGGTTCACCCTTAATGGGCTATATTCAAGGGGCATATAATGGCGATGTGATAATTGTACAAAATCCAATGTGTATTACTGCAATGAATGGTGGTTTGTGTTATATCTCATCTACGTTAAAGATTTATACCCTTATATGGTTAAGGGATTTCTTACTAAATTCATGAGGTTCACTCCCAATGTCTCTTAATTTAGATCACTGATGGTAGAAAAAATCACCTTCTTCCTCTTCCACCACCCAACACTCTTGCACGGTATTCGCCCAAAATTTAAAAACATGTTGGTCTTTTTATTATATCTAATGAATACATTCTCAGATTTATGTGTATATTCTGTTGATGTTATACTTTAATCCAATAGATGAGTACCACATTACCATATATGTACTATGAAATTCCTTGGGAAAATTATTTAAAATTATCAAAACCATCATAAATCTCTTATTTCACCAAGCTCAAACAAACACTACGAACCACACCATACATTTGTGAACCTCACATATCCTTTACAAAGATCACCTTCCTTTCATGAATCTCAAACATCCTTCCAGAATCTGATATATTTTGGGAAGGTCAAGTAACCATTTTTATTCTCCTTCATTTCATGAAGATTACTAAGACTTCAACATTTCATTTAATTTCATGATGCTCAAAACTATAAGCTGTCTATCACAGCCTTCCAGAACTTCTTCACAAGAAACTCCTACATGATCCACATTCATGATTCTCAGAACAATCAATTGGATTGTGGACTTCATAAATGTGTTCCAATACATCAATTAAAATTTACCTATGCAACCCACCCTCATGAATTTAGCGACATAAAATTCTCAATGATTCACTCTTAGTTTTGTATTTGGGGTAGAGTCGAATTAAAGGTGTTCTACTAATTCCATAATTATTTGGACCACATCATCACAATTTCACGAAGATACTTCATTTCATTCATGAAGATCTTTATTATCTGAAGATATATGGAGATTTATTATTTAGGAGGTTCATCACAATCGTGATCATCATAGTCACCACTCTTCGTGTCACAACGATGTTATACTGGCTATGATCCTGAACTAAAATTTTCATGATTGCCAATGCAATATGTCGAGATCACATTTAGAATTATTTTATCCATCATGGTATACTATTCATGATGCCCATCATTGTAAATCTCATACCATTAAAATATTTTAATATGGAATTCATGAAAATATAACGATCGAGATGTTATTCAGAAACCATATATCAGACCCAATTTTTTTAGAAAATAGTAGGAAGCAGTGTCACATTGAGTATGATCATGTCTATACTGCTTCAAGGGAATATATTCCATATTCTTGGATCATTATCATAATACTATAATCAATCACTCCTGACTCAATAAATTACCATGGATGCCTTCTTTGTTAACAAAAAAATCATCCCTAACCCGATTCAATGATACCTTGAGGGATTTCCTTCCAAAATAACGAAAATTAATGATTCTAGGGAATATTATATTCAAAGTCAATGTTATTGAAACATATCATCAATATTACACAAAATATATTTAATATATGATCAAATTTTATGGATGAACTATTTAAAAAGGGGAAATAAATTCTACCATATATTGGATTCTTGAGTTGGGTTATCAAAATTATATTAGTAGAGATTAAATTGACATTTTCATATTAAAAAGATCCTAAAATTATTTTTGTATATTGGTTTGATAATAAGGTGATGGTTTGTATTCCTTAATATCACATTAATTAGTTTATTGTATCATTGTTTCAATATTTTGTTATTCTATGATATTATAACTACTATGTTAATTGGTAATAATTTGTCATTTGATTATAATAGATGACGATGATGAGTTTTAGTTGTCTCATTAAGTAGTAAAACATGTTTGCTACAAGAAATTAAAAAAAAATTCTTTTTGAATTATTATTATATAAGGGATAAAAATGAATAATATTCTTGAATATTTTTTACAATGTTAGAGATTGAGAAGAATTGTAGAAGTGATGTTTTACTGGTGATGTAAAGTTAATTAGGGGTGATAATACTCTGAGAACAATGTGCATGTTTTTTATCCATATGAATTAGAAAACATAGTGAATCATGTTTTATAATTTTTTTAAAATAATTATTAAGAATAATTAGTTGATTAATGTATATGAATAATATTAAATCAAATATTATGTTTTTTTTCAAAAATGTGGAGGATATTGAGATATGTGTCTTTGTTGAAACAATTATACTCATTGTGAAGGAACAAGTATAGCCACTATGGTCTCAAATAGGATAATGAGTAATGAGGAAACTGATTTTTTGAACACTTCTATAATGAAAAAAATATTTTTTAGTTAGGAATTATATGAATAAATACATTGATGAAGATCTAACTAAGAGACGATATGAGAATATAAGATTTAATCCAATAGGTAATCAAGGTGAAAGAAATTACAATATAACAATTATGGATATATGACTAAAATAATGAATCACTTTGATTGTTCTTTGTGACTAGTAGTGTTGAAAATAGTTGTTAGTTACTGATATTCTTTTAGGTGTTTAACAAGGGACAATATTATTAATATTTTTTTCATCATGGAAAAATATAACCAGGACTCATAGAGATCATCTGAATAAGATGGAAGAAGTTATATAATTACATCATTATTTATAATGTTGATTGGATAAATCATGTTGAACTAAACATTTATTAATATAGAGACACTCTTTTTTTATAGTAACCAAATTATCCTAGGTTTTAACATGTTTTTATATTGTGTAGGATCCATTGATTGTGATCATTAACCAACCGTGATAAAGAGTAGGTCTCTCTGGTCATACATTTTATCTCTAAAGTGATTTGCTCACCCTTATTAAAACTTCATGCACAATGAGTTTCTAATAATATATATAATAAATTAGGAAAATAACCTTAAAAAATGGTTTAATTAATTAGTAGTTTCTATAAAAATCTGACATGTAATATGCCTCAAATCAGTGGTCAATATTATCTATGGAACATCATGTACAACATGTACATGTACAAGAACATCAGGAAAATTTCAAAATTACTATGATGTTATAATTTATATAACAATAATTGATTGATGAATATTTTATACAAGTTATCATTTATGATATCTATTATTTAAATATTTCATATCTTGTGGAGTAATTAGTGGTAGTGTGAACATAATTCAGTTTGAATGTGGAACAAATGTTTCCTACAACGATGATTATATATGAATAACTGAATGTCAGATGGGATGTGTAGTGAAAATATCATATTTTTTCAATAAAGATAAAATATAATTTTCAAATCTTCGTCATTACAGTCTGATTCAATCTTATTAATTTTATATTACATACAAATGAAATATATTTATAAATGATTATTTTATTACATTTTTATTATTCATCTTTGTTAATTTCAATTTTATTTTTTCTACATTTTTCTCATGATCTTACATTCTTTATTCAACTTATTATTGATCCCTACATACCATAAACACTTTAGAAATTATTACTATGGTGACATTAATTTAAATATTTTTAATGTAACATATATAATGATATTTTTTTCATCATTGAAGTTATTTCCCTTTAGATATATCCCCCATTAAATTTGTTAATACCTCATAATGATAATTGTTTACTATCTGAATAGTGATCAATAGTGAGTTTGTTATATTATATTACTCTTCTATTGTGATAGGTGAAACAGTTTTAGTAGTTTTATAAACTACATGTAGTGGGAGATTAAATGTCATAATTTACATGAAAATTTGTTATAACAACGTAAAAATATTAATATATGATTCTATATTGAAATAAATTTAGTTGATAAAAGTATAAATATTCATATCAGAAATCTTTACAAAATTGTAAATCCTTCTAGGATTACAAAATAGCTCATACATAAACTGATAAATCATCTCTATCATTTCCATGATCTAGTAATCAATATATTTCTTTTCTTGTAATTTATCAAAAAAGATTATAAAATGGTTCTTTTTCTTATTGTATGATTATTTTCCTTTTGTATCTTTGTGATGATGACAAAAAATCAATTTATGAATTTATATGTGCATTTTTGACTCTTTCATCTCCATAATGCGCCTCAAAATAATTTAATGGTCTCTATCCATTAAACAATTCATGAAATCGATCAATATAATACATTATCATGGGATCCCATAATATGAGTGTGGTGGTTAGTTGGACTTATAATATAATGTGTTTTTATTTTTTCGATTGTTCATTTTAATTATTTACTCAGATATTCAATATTTTTTGTTACTTGTACATTAAAATTAAATAAATAAATTCTTATTAATCTATTCATTTAATAGATGTTATGAAATTTATCATATTTAATATAATTTTTTACTTATTAAATGGTTTCTTTCTAGAATCAAAATTTAATAGATCTAGATCCTTTATCATCACATTATTATTTTTATCCAACCATAGTTTGACTATTAGATTAATAATAATATCAAAAAAGTGATTTATTTCATTCAATTGAAGAAATATTTTCCAATTAAAATATTAATTTCCAATCAATTGTTCTTAATGTATTCTAAAAGATTCTACATAACATAATTAAATTACACTGAAATAATTATAATGTTTATTTCATGGAGAATTTCAACAATATATATAATCACTAATGTTATTACATTGTTAACAAATATGATAAAAATAAACATAATAAAATGACAATATTTTTTTATCAATATTGAAATTAATATTGAAAAAAACTAATACTTTTTGACCAAAAACAATTTTTTCATTAACAAATCCAGAATCCAAATTCTTTTTTTTCAGTAAAAATGAATCCCATATAATATAATAATTGTTTTTAATCTATTATATTTCAATAATATTTTCTCGTAACATCATTCAATATATCCTATTTTTATTTAACTCTTCTAATAAAATAATTCACATTAAAAGAGTCATAAAATAATAATATTTTCTTATTGAGTTTTTTTTTCATATTTGATTAATCATTAGAATTTTATTTTATATTTCGAATGGTGTAGTGGGAGACTCTTGTTTAGAAAAAACTATGAGTTACTATAGGACTATAATTGTTTTATTTTCCATTATAAATATTAACATGATTAATAACAATTGAGAATAAGAAATACCTACCAGGATCATTAATATTTTATATGATAAAAAATTAATTTCATAAGAATTAAATAAGAAGTAGAAAAATATATTGCAAAATTTTATTAAAATGAAAATTATTATATGAAAAAATTCTTTTAAATTTGATTGAAAAATAAAAAAATTGAAATGTAAAATAACATTGATTTTTTACACTAAAAGATAGATACATCGTAACATAATTTGAAATCATGATTATGATACCATCAAAAAATTAAATAATTTTTCACAATAAAAAAAATATAATATATGGTTAAGTATTTATTGATAAAATGAATGAGTTTCCTATATAAGATTGTTTTAAATTTTTAATAAAACTATTTCTCAAGATAGAATATTCATTCATGATTGATGTTAGAGAATCCATGTTTGGATATATAACATTTTTTATTTATAAAATATCATATATTTTTTGAAGCATTAAGATGGTTATTCTTAATTTGGAATAGTTTATCGAGGGACCTTAAATTTATCAAAGTGAAAATATAATTCTTTGGAATATATACCCCATCAATGTGACCATTTTATTTTAATATTTTGAAGTTACTTATTTTTTCTCTATTTAGCTGATAAGACATCACTATCTATTTATGCTAATTGATAGTAATTATACATATAATGAATGGTCGCATAATGATAATAACATAATCATATAACATTATTTGTATATAAAAATACCAAAAAAATGTATGTAATATTTACTGTCTAATTTTACGTGTTAACAAAATAAAAAATTAATAATTTTCTTAAATGCATCACTCAAAATATTAACAACCCAAATATACATCATTTTATGATATTTTTTTAATTTTTCATAATATATTCATCTAGGTGTTTACTGAATATGTCTAACAGTTGGTCCCAAATTGTAAAAAATATACTATAAAGTCTTATTCTAGTAAAGTATACTAGATAAATTGATATCTCACCTCATTTTTATTGTTCCTCAAAATTTGACATGGATTATTAATTTTTCTATAGTAGAACAGTTATCAATATAGATTCAATATTTTTCATAATTATTCCCAAATTATAAAACAATTTTTATTATCCAGAGTGCTTTTGTAAAACAACTGGAAACATTCGTGTGTCAAACCCTTGTATTATAAAAATTTTCAATGAATGAATATTTTTTAAACTCTATTAAATCATATTTTATTAATTGAAGTAAGAAATTCACCTTTAAATTTTTTTATCTATATTAATCCTAATAATTTTGATTATGAACACTTCCATAACTCAATTGATATATTAAATCAATAAATTTCATGACCATTTAATATAAATCTTACATACTTTTTAGTCATTGTAATTTTCTCATATGAATATTCATATGAAATCGAAAAAATAGAGAACACTTAAAATCATTATAAATGAAATTTTTTTGACATATTTTATAATATAGTAAAGTCTTAATCATTCCTATAAATTTGGAATGATAAAAAACATTTCATATAGGGTATTCAAATTTTCAAAATGTGGTGATCATTTGTATAATAATTATTTTTCAAATACTTAAGCCATGTTAGTCCACAGGTAATCTATAATACGTAACATGGATCAAGAACATCCCATCAACTATCTAAATAAAAAATAAAAAATGAGGTTTTACCTTCGAGTCTATTTTTTAAAACAGAATTGATAACAAGTTTCAATACACATATATAAATAAAATTAGATGATGATAAAAACAATATTTTTCCACATATATATAAACTATTATAATATCTTTAAAATATAACTTTTAAATAAAATATAATACAAATTTTTTAGATATTATTTTTAAAAATAATTGAAAAAACCTTTTATACCACACATATGGTTCCCACATTAATCTATATAATGACATTATAAAATAGAAAAAAACACATGACTATCCCTCAAGAAAACAACTAGGTGTCTTTTATATAAATACAATTTAAAAAAACATAATAATGGAAAATACACCTTTAAATCATTCAAATACTTATCAATACAACTCAAAAATTCCTTTTACACCAATTATTATATAATTAAAACATAAATTACTAATAAAGAAATAACAATTATATAATGTCTTGGTGTATTTGGAAGACAAGGTACGCAAATTGTCAACAAGGAACAAATATTATTGTTCCTTGATTTAAACATTACAATGTTATCATAACAACATTTGTTATTCTAGAACTTCATATGATTATTAGAAAAATATATTGAAAGGAGGGGTGAGCTGTAAATCCCAGTAATGGAATATAACATTGAATTATAATATAATAGAATAATATTAATATGTAAGAAACTTATAACAAGACATAAACTTGAGTCGAGCATAACTACTAACATTATATCACGTTGTAGTAAAATTCCTATACTAGATTTGGCTTAATCCCTTATCCCTTAAAAAATGTCTCATTAAACTAAAACAATAACTAACACATTAGATGTCTATTTTGTAACACCCATATAAAAATATACATTAATATATGTATATCATATAGAAATGAATCATAAATATTAAAAAAAAATTACCCATGGGGAGAAATGGGTTTCCAAATCTTATCATAAGGCATAAGAACTAGGGATATCAAAATATATTTCATGAAAAAAAATTTTAATTCATTCATAGAAATTTTTAAATTGATATTTTATTTATATATAAGGATAAAATAATTCCAATACATACATAAACATAAAAATTAGTGGTTAGGTATCCTTGGAAATAATCCACTTACAAAGGGTTTTTGGGAAAACTAAATATAATAATAAAATTGGATAATAGATTACATTATTACATAAAAGGAGAAATGAACTGAAATCTACATACATGATAAATTGATTTAATTTGGAAGACGTGGTTTTTATAAAAAACATTATGGAATTTCACTTGAATAATTGTATAAAATAGTGATGTTTCCTCTAATAGGGTTTTCTTAAAAAATGATAATTGAGTTGTGAACATTTTACAAAATGAATTCCCCCATAAAATAATGATGAATGGAGATTGAGATATATTATTAGAATTTATATAATAAATATATATGAAATATTTAAAAACAATATAGTGATAATTATTGTATGAGAGAGAAATCATAACCCCAAAAGAAATAGTGAGGTTCAGAAATGTCCCTTGACTTAAGTTCCAATATCTTTCTTCACATTGAATTAATTTCATAAATAAACTAATTAGATTCATTAATTATATAATTCAAGAATTATTACATACCTATATTATTTATTGTAATTTTTTCTTGTTTATTTATGGACATTTTGATTATTTATAATGTTTAATTTCATTTATTCTGTAAAATTATTTTAACGGTTCCATCATAAAATCACATAGAGTTATTTATTGATATTTTTATAAAATTTTACTTCAACCCTATATGTTAAACGATATTGTATTCATGGAATTATATAATTTTAAATGGTCTAAAATAACCATATTGTTTCTATCATACAGATGGTTATTTCAGTAAAATGTTAACATAACATGGTTAGTACATTAAGGAGGTTTTACTGACCCTCAAACATAGTATATTATTATTTAGTATTATGTATATATATTATTTCTAAAACATAAAATATTTTAATATATATATATATTAAATATTTATTTTACTATATTAATATTTTTTTTACCTTCCTTGAACTCAGTAATATAAAATATAAACTCATTTTCCAAAATGTTGTTGAACATACATAGTATGGAAATCGTATGATTTCATTGAATTAGAGGGTAAAAAAGTATAGAAGGTTTCTATTTGAGTTTTAATTTAGAATTCCAATAAATATATATTATACAAGATATATTTTGACATTTTGGAAATCGGGCGAGGAGAGCGTAGGAGATTGAACGAATTTAAGACTATGTTTGATAATGTTACGTCTTAAGAATCATATCCATGATGTACCCCATAGATAACATATAATTCTTATTTTTGGGGGGAACAGTTTCAATCGAATTTTGGGGGAGATTGTACAATGCAGATTTGTATATATTTTGAAAACATTCGGGATTATAATGTTTGAGGAGAAGTGCGGTTAGTGGTTTTACTTATAAGTGGAGGAGAGGGGTGGTATTAAATATAATATTCATTAGTTTGTAATTTTTTCCCATGAATAAAAGTAGTAATTAGTTTTTTATAATATAAACATTACAGAGAATGAGTTTCTGATATAATTGGGTATTACATTATCCAAGACTCAAAAATCTTATATTTTTCTTATAATGATAAATACAATAAGTTACCACATTTTATTATTGACAAAAAATTAAAATAACATAGAAAAAAATGTCTATAAATTTATCAATGTGATTATTTTTAAAAGGAATATATTTTATGAAAAAAAATTTCTATATGTGTGAATTTGTTTTCAATTTATTTCCAAATATATTATAAATATTCTTATCTTAATATTATATTTGATTTTATGACCCTTTTAAAATATTCTTTTGTTATCATAATATTATCGTATCATTATAATAAAAAATAAAATTACTTTTTTTAAAATAATATATATAAATATTATTTGTTTTATCTTAGTATAAGTACCATAACATTATGATTAAAAAACCTATGTTTGAAAGAAATACAAATAGTTAATTTTTCATGGTTCAAATAGATTATTTACATATACCATTGTTTCAATATATCATGTGTTAATTCTTTTACGTACCAAAATATTATTTTACACATCTATATGTGAGATTACGATACTAATCATTAGATAAATATTCCTATCGACAAATTCTTAATCTAATGGTGACATTTCATGGGGTCATATAGGTTCCTATCATCATATAAATGCCTATTATACCATTTAATATTAATTAAATTATAATTTATTTCAAAGTAAAATTTAATTTCATTGTCAATATGAATATTTTATTATTACATTATGTTCTATTTACATATATTTTTTGTGATTATGGTTATTCTGGAAGATTTAATTGATAAAAATTATCATATATTATTTATAAAATTTTATGTTTACATAAAATTTTAAAATTTGTAGTTATTATTAGTTTAGTTGGTGACTAATGTATTATTAAATATTGATCGTAATACTATTTTATTGGTTTCTCAATGTGATATGTGTGATTTATAATACTAGTTATAATTATATGAAGAAAAATCCAATTGAATTTTTTTTGGTCATCACATTCTCCCCAAACCAATGAAATTACACTGGAAATTCCATTTTGAATATTATTTTGAAAAGTTATGATGGTATATCTCCTCCATAAATTCCCCTAGCCCCAATGTTGCCTCTGATTAATTATTTTTCATTAGATTATTATGATGAATTTATTTTTTTTATACAACTTTGTCTCTATATTTAATGTTTATCCCCATATTATCCTCATAAGAGATATCATTTTATAGATGTACAACACATTTTTTTTTCATGTGTGGAATCAATTATTTTATTCATCAGGAGGGATAAATGGAATAAGTTTTGTACCAAATCCATGTTTCAATTAAGTGATAATTGATAAGAAATATATCTAGCACGATCCAGAATCCCACAGTGGACGATGTACATATAACATATCATTCTGTTTTCCTCAAAACAATCAAATCAAATCCAAAGATATATATAGAGTATTTCATTATCTAAAACCTAAAACACATTTTTTGATAAATGATTACTAGTGTATATCATCGGTTAAATATTAGAATCCATAATGTTCTATTCAATTTTCAAAGGTGTTTCTTCCATTTCCTCCACTATTTTAGAACCCATCTTATGGTGTTAAAAAACATCATCATTACACATTGAATCTCTATATCTCCTCAGTAAAATTATTGATATAGACCTATTTGGATTCATGAGTAGATAATTTTGTGGCAAGATAACATAGCTAGAAGAGGATGTTAGTACCAAACACCATTAATGTCCATCAACCAGTTTCTTAACATGTCTTCTTTGTTCGAAATAGTTTGGTTGGATTCAAAATAGGATTGGTGGTGATAAATAATATAGTTGTTAAACATTGATTATAGAACATGTTGGAGACACTTCCCAACCATCAAGGTAATTATCAAATCCCAATAAAATATAATATATAATCATTCACCTTGAATCCAAAAATGTTATATATCATATATATATGATAGTTGATCATATGAGAAGTCCTCTCACAATGAAATTTAGTTGGTATTTTTATTAGATCACCAAAAGGGCCAAATAAAATTACATACTCTTGATTTCATAAGAAGAAAATTGAAATTTTTCAACATGATTTTTCTAATTTATATATATGTAAGGGAAATGGTTTTAATATCCACATATAAATTTTTATTTCAAAATTCACTTGATATCTTATAAAACAAAATGACATGTATTTTTTGATGTAATTATTTTTATATCTCTACTAGTATATCTAGTGAATATATCATGACATATATTTTCTCTATAATTGAATATTAATGTTTAATCTTTGTAGATCATTCTTAAACTCATACTTTATCATAAGATTTGGTGTTACACATAGTGAAGACCAAAATATTAAAACTCATTATTCATTACTTTTAAACTCTAAGGATTTCCAATTTCTGAAAGCTGCATCCTTCTTTTGAATTTCTACATCATGTAATTGATAATCAATTATCATTTTCAAAATTTACTGTATTTAAATAATTTAATAATTTCATGATGATGTTATTGCATTTACAGTTTAATTTTTAATCATTTGAATTTCTATGAAGAATTTATCCCTTTGAGATCTCATTATTGACATTTTCATAGGATCTATTCAACATAGATAATTTCTCACATTATTCCATTTCATGGGATGGAAGTGGATTGATCATTCATAATCCTTGATATGAACTTAAAACATTGGCATGAAAATATTATTATCTATCACTATGAATAAATATTTTGGGCTCTTATTATATTTATATATCTCACACTTCTCCCAAGTGAGATAGTGCCATAATATTTCCAACATGATGAGTAATTATAAAAAACATTTTATGGGATAGATAATTATTCTAATGAACATTCAACTACATTTAGGGGAATTCTATTACATTATCATGTTCCATCAGTAAATAAAATATACCATAATTTAAGGCATTATTCTATAACAAGTGTAGTTCCCAACAAGTCAGTAATGTATGTATTGATGTAGGGATAATCCTTTTTCTCAACTAATTTATGCTTTATTTTCTTTCATTAGTAATTAATAAAATTAATAAATTCGTCGTGTTCATTGATAGTGGGTTTGAAAATCGGGAGATGTTTCACACAAATTATTGATAATACCCAACTAAACAATGGAATAAATTGATTTTCAAATATGAAATTGGTCTTTTACACTCATCACATTTCATATTTTATAATAGTCCATGGATGTAAATTTATATTCGGTAACCTGACTGAAGAATATTACATCCTCCATACATAACTTAAATTTAATATACATCAAATATATATACCCTTTCACAAAAACATTAAATATTATTCATATGATTCTCATACACAATATTAAATTATGAGTATATCATAATATCATCTATATATACTTCCCCAAATTCATCTATGAAATCAATAAAATCTATATTCATTATGTCTATAATGGTTCTTTGAGTGTTAATGGGTCTAAACGGAATCAATATGAACTCGTAATGTTAATAACTTGTTCAAAGAGATGTTTTGTGAATATCATCTATATTAACTAAGAATTGAACATAGACTAACCCAAGGTCATCAATATATTAATATTAGGCTACTTTCAGTTTATTGTACATACACATTATTGACTAAGATCTCAACCTCCCACTTAAGAGGAATATTGAAAAATTCATAATGGAAGACAATTTTGTAGTCCCTCACAATGGGAATGCCTTCAAGAATGATACCCTACTTTTAATAAAAAATTCCATAAACAAATTTGTTATAATTGGTTAGTAATAACCAAACATGAGATAATGAGTCCAATTAACATCCATATTCTTCCTTAAACTTGTATTGATTCATATAAATACTTTATAGGTAAAGAGTAATATCCCTACCCTAATAGTTAATATAGTATTTTTATAAGAATTTTTAAAAAATCCCCAATATATCACCAAATTACCATAATAGAAGTATATTTATATTTTGGTAGTGGTATCTTCCACAAACATTTACTGGGGAGGAGTTACACACATGGCATAATATTATTTCCCAATTTCATGTTCTCACAGATTACTCAACAATGGTATTTTTTATAGTGTTGATATATTTCTACTAAAATTGTGAGACATTAATTCATGCATATGAAAAGAATCAAATATGAAAAAATGTACATAAAACCAAATATTTCTCAGGAACCACTATAGCATAAGTGATATTTTATATCCTTTTATTCCCTTCATGGATTATATGTTGTTTTCATTGATTTTTTCTCACAACCCATTACAAAGAGATTTAACTCGCATAAATCACATATTACTTGAAATTTAAACATTATACCATAGGTAATGTGTAGATATAAATCTTATCTCCTTACTCCACTATAAATTCACATATTTTTTGGACAACAATAATATAGAAATGTTTTTTATCTTTTTCATTTTATGCATGGTTCATATTTAAAACATATCTTAATCAAAATTCTTTTTGAGTTATGTTCTTTTATAGTGTTGAAAACGGGACAGGGTAAAGGATTGAAGGGTTTCCTAAATGGGAGGATGTGTTTCGCGAGAATTTGATCAGGCGGTGATGTTCACACTAGCTACACATAGATTTTTAAAACTACACTGTTCAACCATGAATAATAATGCAGGTGTCTAGTAGTAGATGTTTGTTCTATGCACTTTCTACCAATCCTTCAATGTCATCCTATATAGTTTAACTAGTATTGAGTTATTGGATAAAATAATTTGATTAAATTCACTATGGAAAGGAATTTAATTAAATTATCTATTTGGGGTTTCATTTAATAAAATTAATATTGTGATAATTTAATTAAATAGAATTTAGATAGAAGAGTTATTGCTTTAAATTGATAAAATAAGAATTAAATTTATATTAAATGATAATGATATAGTGTCATCTTTTAATAAAAGAAGTAAATAAGGAATTTTATTAAATGATTTATAAATGATATGTTTGGGGTTATCAAATAATATAAATATTAAATGGTAAAATTTAAATGATGGTTAAATGAGGAGTGGGGATTTCATTTAATTAAATTCAATAAACATGGAAATTATCTAATTATTTCATAATGTATGTTTTATTTAATAATATTCATGTTTAAGAAGAATATAACTAGTTTTTAAAAAAAGAGGATTATTATTTAATTAAAATTAGGATTACAGAAATTAACTAAATAATTTTTATGAGTTTGTTTTTTAATTTAATGATATTGTGCTAATATAATTTATTTAAATAACATGAATTAAAGAATTTATTTAATTAAATTAATTTGGAATGAATTTCATTAAATTCTGATTAATAATGGGTAATGGGTTTAATTTAAGTAAATTATTTTGATATAATTCAATTAAATACTATTTAATTGATAATAAATTCCAATAAATTTTGTTGGAATTTAATTTAATAAAAGAGTAGTAATTTCGGTGTTTTGAGTTTTATCGAAGGGGCGTTTCACTGAACGATATTAATATTAATGGTAATTATTATGGATATTTTATTTAAATAAATTGAGTTTGATTAATTTAATTAAATGAGGGGGGAGAGAAAATTTTATTTAATTAAATTATGTTAAAATAAATTTAATTAAAAGATTTGATGTTGGGTTTTTATTTAATTACAATTTTTTAGAAGAATTTAATTAATATAATATTAAATAGTGATTTTTTGGTTTTATCAAAGAACTGTTTTGTGAAATGATAGTAATAATTTGTTATTTTTATGGTGGTGTAATTTAATTAAATTGAGATAAATGGAATTTAAACAAATGATTTGAAATAGAGGTTTTATTTAATTATATTCTAGGTTAAGAATAACATAACTAACTGATGTGGAATAAGGGTTTTAATTTAATTAAATTTAATGATAAGATAATTTTTTTATATATATTGAGTTGTAAAACTCAATTAATTAAATTTAATTGAGAATAAATTAATAAAATAATGTGTAAATGGGATTTTATAGTTTATCAAAGGGGTATAATATTAAAGGGTAATAATAATATGATGGTTATTATTATAATAATTATAATTATATTAATTATTATATTTTAAATTATAATTTTAATTATTTTAAGGGGAAATGAAATTTGAGGTGCACCTATCCCACCATATATAGGGGGCACGACACACCAATGGTGCTGCACCAATCGGTGGTGTGCCACCCTCCTCTTTGGCTCTCTCATTACACAGTTATCTTCTCCCAGAGTATTCGTGGATGTTGTTTTCCTCATCTAGGTAAGTCCTTGTCCACATGTTTCATTCTTGGAATCTTCTATCTCAACTATCCTTCTCCTAGGTTCCATTGGGATGAATCCTTAAGTTCGAGATTAACGCAGATTTCATGTTTAATCTGATCCTAGGTGGTGTTGACGATGTCTCGGGACCTATTGGGAATTATATAAATAACCTCTACCATTGGCATATCGGTTTGACATGATATGGTACACCTACATCAATTTATGTTAAGGTTATAAACCTGATAAATTTTTTCACACCGATTACATAAGATTCATACAGTGTTTTTGAGTTGTGTTGAATTAATTGGATGTGTTTTTGTACTTGTCGAACTAATTTTCGTTTCTAGTTATCATTGTTGGGTGTTTCAACTAATTCCCAGTATGTGCTCGCAATATTATGGAACTAAGTGTGTGATGGTGCATTGTGGGTTGTGTTAGAAAGTATTATTCAGGAAAATTCATTAAGGTAATGTCCTCAACATTGATTTTATTGAAAAAAATGCAGTTTTTTTATTCTAATTATTTTTATAAAGATAACAAAAATATTAATGAAAATAACTTGTTGGATTAAAATTATTTTTTAGGGTACAAGGTCACATTTTTCTTAATAAAACCCATACAATTGATGTGCACTACTTTCAAGATAAAAACATAATGTTTAGATTGATAGTTTCTTTTATCTTTATGATATGTGTTTTACTATTGTCACCCCTAAATGTTGAATCACTTCAGTTAAGTGGTAATTATGAGTATTATGTGGGATGCGTGGGATTGTAAAGACCCGTAAATTCCAAGGAATTTTTTTTCTTAATTTTCATTGGAATTTTACATGAACGCAGTTTCTGACGGCGCCTGATTCCGAGGCCCGGTGTGCCCGAAATCAATTTCCGAAGTTTGGCTAGGGTAAGTTCAGTGAACGGACGAGCGGGTTTTTCTAACTTTTGAACTGGTGCTCGGAATCGAATTCTGAGGGCACCAATGGAATCGCAGCACCGGTAAATGCATAGAAACGCCTCTTCCGGAGTTGGGTTTACTCGGGTGTGGTTTTTAATTTTCGGTCTTAAAGTTAAGAAATAAAATAATTGTATGACAAAATTTATTTTATTTCACTTAAGCCGCTTGGAAGCCACTTGAAGCCACTTTATTCTACTTAAGCTGGGTTGAAGCGGATATGATGCTATCCAAAAATATCCTACCCTCTTGGTAGGATATTTGCGAGGTGGGACCCGCACAAGCCCCACCGTTTGTTTTCCTCTAAGTAACGCACCCACGAAAACCCGTTATTATGAAAGTCAACTGACGCGTTTTCTTAAATTATTAACGCACCAATTAATTGGGAAGTTATGTTTTACAATTAATTTTTCGAATTTATTTGTTCGTTTCTTATGTTTTGTTTTTCAATTCTTAAGTTGATAATAAAGTAAGTTGAGGACTTATTTTATTTTTGTTGAGGGGTTTTGTGTTGTGTTAAACCTTCTGGAGAGAGGAGAGAGAATTCTTTGTTCTTCGACGAAGAACGTGAAAAATGTGAAGAACGCGAAGAACGCGAAAAAACGCTCCGACCTCCGACGAAGAACGCCAAACCCCCGGAGATCGATGACGTGACGCCGACGACTCTCCTTCCGCGACGTTTCTTCCATGATGAGAAAATCCGTGATGAACCCTCACTCGACGACTTCGACGAAGTAGGGGATTGTCATGTTGAGAATAATTTTATTCCCTTAAATTATTTCTTTCATTCTTTCTTTCATTCTAAAGAAAACAATGAACACTGATCAACTTATTACCTAGTTGATCCACGAACGTTTTCCTTTCGGGTCAGGAATTTCTTTTGCAGGAAGTTATGGGGGATTATTTTTATTTTTGATCATGATCTCATCCGTCAACTTTCTTCCTTCTTTTTTTTGGGCTGCCTGTTATCAAACTAACGGGGGAAGGTCGGACCACACGAACACGACCGACCCTCCTTCCCCCCTTGTAGTTTGAGATCGATGCGGCACGAACAAAGGTGGAACAGTGCAACGACACCGTGCGGACACGACAAAGAACGCGGCAAAGGAGCGCGGCGTCATCGCGCCGCGCCGTTGAAGCCGAGCGAAACCATGGGCAGAGTCGGGGCTGCGGAGGCATTTTGAAGACCCCATGGTTTTATGTCGAAGTGTCGATCGACGATCGATGGTGAATCGGGCCGCGAAGTCATTTTGACGGCCTCGTAGTGAAGATCAGGTCCCGGGAGGACCACTGGCGAAGACCGCACACAAAACGGACCACCAGAGTGCGTCCGGTGGCCCGCGGAAACTCCCGCCGGCGCGCCACGCCGGCGCAGCGGCGACAGCGGTCAGAGGTGGTGACGCCTGTCGTGCTGCCAAAAAACCCGCCACGGCTGAAGCCATGACGGCGATGCGGTCCCACGGCCGCGCGGAGCCGGTGGAGGGATGCGGCCCGGCCGCCGCGTCCGCTGGCAAGGCGGCCCCAACCGGGGCCGCAAGTTTTTCAAGCGGGGGCAGCGCGCCCCCACGGCTTCCGCGCTCGGCCGCTCGGCTGAGCCGAGCCGGACCGGCCAGCCGAGCTAGGCCGCAACCTGGCCGGACTCGGTCCGACCCGGCTCGGCCGACCCAGGGGGGTCGGGCCGGGTGGGCCTGGGCCCGGACCCCCCGTCTTCGGACCATTTTCGGTCTTTTGGCAGTAACATGAGCTACGGGCCTTCGAACGACGCGCTATCAGAGGCAACGCGATCCTTGGATCGATACGGTTGTTTTGGTATATTGCAATCAAGGTTTCTGAATACTTTGTGTTCGGCCGGCTGGGTTCGTACACGAAACCAACCGGGCCCTCGGAGCGGAAACGCTAATATCTTGAGCTACGGACGTCTGATTGACGTGCCGTCAACATTGTCGAATTTCTCTAAGTGATGTGGATCTTTTGGATTACTCCGCTCGAGGTTTGGACGCAGTTGGAGTACGGTCAGGTTGGTTTTAACTTACAAACCAACCGGGCGCCTGGGACGAAAAAGCCAATAACTTCCAGACCGGGTGTCCGATTGACGCGCCATCTATTGCGCTGCGTTCCTGTTGAAGATATGGAACTTTTGCCAACCTCCGCCCGAGTTTTGGATGCAGATGGATAGTGGCTGGGTTGGATCGCACCGAAATCCAACCGGGCCCTAGAACGGAAAAGCTGATACCTTTTTGACAGAATGTCCGTTTGACGAACCGTCAGCTGAGTTAATGATCATGTTGAAAAACGGTCCCTATGAGTATACCCTATGGGAGTTCGGGGTACATTTGAGATACGGCCGGATTGGTTCACTCATGAAACGAACCGGGCCCCTGGGATGAAAAGGCTAATAAATCACTGACCGGACGTCCGATTAACGGGCCGTCTGTTGCATTGAGACCCGTATGACGAGGAGTTCCTTTGAGATACTTCTTTGTGGGAACTTGAGATACATGGAGTATCAACTTTTAGCTCTTGGATCAGACCCTCCCAGAGACGAGCGTGCGGAGTACGGAGACCGTGTAGCCGACTGAGACCTGACGACTGCTTGACCGACTCGACTTGGAGTGAGTCGATTAGCCCAGTGGACGGAGCACTACATTCTGAGGTGCAGACCCATGGCGGATGGAGCACTACCTGTGTGAGACTGCAGACTCGCAGTACTCAACCGAAGAGTACCTCAGCAGGCTACTTGGGGGTGTGCACTACTGTGTTTGGGTGACATACGCCAGCGGGAAGCACTACTGTGTTTGGGTGGCTGACCTGCGGTACTCGACAGGAGGAGTACCTCAGCAGTCTTAGGTTAGTGAGCAGTACCATAGAGTCATGACCGGACCACTGTACACTCCAGAGACGGAGCTCTTCAGTAGTTACGGTTTCGATAATGAAAATCCTGGTTTGAGATGAGACTTTTGACCTTTGTGTTTACCTCATGATTGAGAGGGTCACTTGATAACTTAGGTATATGTATGGGAATATACCTGGGTAGTGGTTATCTTTTGATTTCACAATCCTTATGTTTCCTCATGAATGAGATGGGTTACTTGATAACGTAGGTATATGTATGGGCATATATCTAAGTAGAGGTTATCTGTTGAGATCTTCTTGTGGTTATCCTTGTTGGTTTTTTGAGACCTTGAGGGTCTCGGGGTCCCTAATGAGTATCGTTATACTCACCCCTACACGGGCTATGCCCACACCACATTGTGTTGGTTGCAGACGACGGGCAGTACCGACGGAGGCCGAGTGTTCGAAGACTGGTCGGTACCCAGAGGTGGACTACACGACGAGTCAGTACCCAGAGGTGGACTACACGACGAGACGACACACAGAGGAGGTTAACGGATGAGAGTGTGGAGGAGGCTATCTGTACCTACCCTTCAGGTAGGATCCGTGGTGGACGACCAGGAGCTGCACTATCCGTACGTACCCTTCAGGTAGGACCCGAGGAGGACGACCCAGGAGCTGCATCCTTCTTCCAGCTGTTTGTCTTTTTTCTATTGTACCTTGTTCAGTTGTAGTTGTACTTTCTTTTGGGTTTGTATTCTGGCCCATTTACTTTTCATCATTTCTTTTGTACTTAGTGGTTTGCTCCGCTTGTACTCTGTGGTGCTTGTTTTCTTTTATAAAGGAAATGCCTTCCCAGTTATCAGGATTTTACGCCTTTGGTGCTAGTTGCCAGCCCCTGGCCTATGGAAGGTGGGCTTGGGGTAGTCACGGCATGGGCCCCGAGGACGGGTCCTGACAAATTGGTATCAGAGGAGTAGGTTCTACCGCAGAACATATAACTATGATATTTTCTTTCTGTGAAGAAATAGTGTTAAGAGTACCGAGTGTGGTTTTCAGTTCAGGGAGTCCAGTGTTGGTGCGGGCGACCGACGTATCTATACACCAGGATCCTGACAACTGATTTCCGACATTGTGCACGAAAAAAATGATTGCGTGTGTTTTTTCAAAGGTTTCCCCTTAAAACAGATCAAACCAGGTCAGCTCACCAGGTATAACTGTTTGACCGTGTTATGTTGTTTCTTTCAGGATGGATTTTCTCGGACGACCAGCTAGAGCCCAGAGGGATGTGCGTGCTGACAGCCTGTCGAGTGACGAGGCTTCAGTATAGGGACCTCTTGCAGTTGAGGCACCAGCAGAGGCACCAGGGGTACTACCATACATTTGGCCACTGATGCCACCAGCCCCAGCAGTAGGCGATGCCCGCTACATAAGTGCGATGCACGAGTTCCAGCACCAGAGGCCACCCGGGTTCCGGGGAGAGACGGACCCGCAGGTGGATGAGGATTGTCTGGAGGCTGTGGTGAGAGTCTTCAGGCTAGTATGGACGCCGACAGACTTCATGGTGATCTTTGGTGCCAGCCTTCTTCAGGGAGCAGCAGGCAAGTGGTGGAGCCATTTGTTCCAATTTTGCGACGGGATGACCTTCGCATGGGAAGACTTCGAGACCTTATTTAGGGTGGAGTTTGTGCCAATATCTCTACACCCAAAGCGTGTATATGAGCTTATTCCTTTTCCGCAGGGTTTTCGATCAAATTCCGAGTCATCTGTGGGAAGTAGACAGATGATTCAGAGGTCTAGGAGGACCAGACCAGCAGTTGGACGATCTTGGGTTTTAGGACCGGTGGTGCGGGGCACCCGGGGTGGGAATAGAGATAGGCGTGCCAGAATCAGGTTGTGTTACTCATGTGACAGAAAGGATCACCTGGCACGTGACTGTCTGAATCCTCGTACGGATGATCAGCGGTTGTTGGAGGAGCCACTAAGACAGAAGCAGCGGCTGGGGCTTGAGCAACAGTTGAGCAGTGGACAAGGTAGTAGAGCTCCGAGAGAAGGTGGGCAGGAGAGGAACTAGTGGATACGTCCTTTGTACTTCTAGTTCCATGATGCTTTTGTATTCGTGTCTTTCTACTATGAGCTGCAATAATAAAAAGAAACTTATCTTTGCTTTATATCCTGTCCTTTTGTTTGGTTGATACTGAGTGGTTCCGGTTAAACTGTTGACTTGACCCTCACATTCGAGATTTCTAATGGAGGAGACCCAGTGACCTCACACTAATGCCGACAGTGTGACTCGACCCTTGGAGGTGAGAGTGACAGTTGGATCTCTTGGTAGTTATGTCGAGGCCTTACGACGCCATCCATGGCATGAATGCATCATTCATGTCAGGATTGACTGTATTAGGCAACGAATGTGGTTCATCCAGGGGATGAGACTGGGTTTCTCTTATCAGAAAAGAAGAAATCATAGTAGCTCTTGCGAGACTAAAGGAGGTCCAGTTCATCCAAGAGAGGATGAAGACTGCACAGTGTAGTAAGAAACAGGAAACTGGTGCCATTCTTAGTGACTCGGGTGTGTTAAATGTTTCAAGAAGTGGAAGTTTTAAGGATATATGAGTCTGTGATGTAGCAGACGTGGAGGCAGAGCTAGGAGAGCAGTATGAGGTGGTGTACATCTTAACATGCTACAACCACCCGCCTTAGTTATCCCCATCAGGCTCAGGGAGCTGAAGGGAGGTGGAAGAGTGCGGCTGCTTGCGGTCAAGGAGTGTTACCAAATGGCTCTAGAAATGATTCAATGAACAGTCTGTGTCCACTACTAGCTTCTGTAGTAACAGACGTCGATATGAATCATTACTTGCTTTCACAAATCTTGTTCCAAACCTAGAGTTTCCGCTATGCCGTGGACTTGACCCTCACGTCTGGAGATACATTGGGAGGAGACTCGATACTCACAGTTACGTCGATGGTGTGGTCAGACCCTCGAGGTGAGAGTTTCAGTTGGAATCTCATGGTGGCAGCGTCGAAGCCTTACGACGTTGGTTTGAGTATGGACTGGGAAATCACAGTTCATACACAAATTTACAGTATTATGCAAAATGGTTGTAGTTTAACTACGACATCGGGATGGGCTTTCCTTGGTCAGCGAAAAAGGAAACCCCAGGCAGTGCAGGGTAACTCTTGCACAGGAGGGTGTGACCGATCATTTTTGAGTCGGTCAACCTTAGCCTTGTAGCATCAGTCGTTTTGAGTTTCAGATCTATCAAAAAATGGAGACCTCTGGAGTTCGAGGATGATGACCATGTCTTATTAAGAGTCTCACCTCGACGAGGTATATGGAGATGTGGCCAAAGCGGCAAGTTATCTCCAAGGTTCAACGGACCTTTCTAGGTTATTAGCTGGGTAGGAGAGGTGGTTTACTGCTTGACCCATCCACTTCCGTTTCACTAGGTGCACGAAGTTTTCCACGTATCCCAACTGAGGAGATACGTGCTCGACCCTCTGCATATCATCGTCCATGAGGAGAAGGACAATGTTGATGGGGTTACTTCCACAGAGGTTCTAGTGGGGATCAAGGATCGACAGAAGAGGATCCTACGAGGACGATCGATTTCTCGGGTGCACTTTCTCTGGCAGTACGGGAACCTCCAAGTCAGCACATGGGGCGGAAGGCTCAGATGTGTGCTCAGTACTGCCTATGTATCCCTAAGTTGTGGTGAAGCTTTACGGGGACGTAAAGTCCTGTGGTGGGAGTAATGTAAAGACCCATAAATTCCAAGGAAATTTTTTTCTTAATTTTCTTTGGAATTTTACATGAACGCAGTTTTTGACGGCGCCTGATTCCGAGGCCCGGTGTGCCCGGAATCAATTTCCAAAGTTTGGCTCGGGTATGTTACGTGAACGAGTGAGTGGGTTTTTCTAAATTTTGAACCGGTGCTCGGAATTGAATTCTTAGGGCACCGATGGAATTGCAGCACCGGTAATTTCTTAAAAATGGCTCTTCCGGAGTTGTGTTTACTCGGGTGTGGTTTTTAATGTTTGGGCTTAATGTTAAGAAATAAAATAATTGTATGACAAGCTTTATTTTATTTCACTTAAGCCACTTGGAAGCCACTTGAAGCCACTTGAAGCTACTTAATCTGGGTTGAAGCGGATAGGGTGCTATCCAAAAATATCCTACCCTCTTGGTAGGATATTTGCGATGTGGGACCCGCACGAGCCCCACCATTTCTTTTCCGCTAAGTAACACACCTTTGAAAACCCGTCATTATGAAAGTCAACTGACGCGTTTTCTTAATTTCTTAACACACGAATTAATTGGGCTGTTATGTTTTACAATTAATTTATCGAATTTAATTGTTTGTTTCTTATCTTTTTTTTCAATTCTTAAGATGATAATAAAATAAGTTGAGGATTTATTTTATTTTTGTTGAGGCGGTTTGTGTTGTGTTAAACCTTCTGGAGATCAGAGTGAGAATTATTCATTCTTCGACGAAGAAAAAGAAGAACGTGAAGAACGCGAAGAACGCTCCGACCTCCAATGAAGAATGCCAAACCCCCAGAGATCGACGACGTGACGCCGATGACTCTCCTTCCACGATGTTTCTTCTGCGATGAGAAGATCCGCGACGAACCCTCACTCGACGACTTCGACAAAGTAGGGGATTTTCATGTTGAGAATAATTGTATTCCCTTAAATTATTTCTTTCTTTCTTTCTTTCATTATAAAGAAAACAACGAACATGGATCAAATTATTACGTAGTTGATCCGTGAACGTTTTCCTTGCGAGTCGGGAATTTCTGTTGCAGGAAGTTATGGGGGTTTATTTTTATTTTTGATCGTGATCTCATCTGTCACCTTTCTTCCTTCTTTTTTTGGGTCTCCTGATATCAAACTAACGGGGGAAGGTCGGACTGCACGAACATGGCTGACCCTCCTTCCCCCCTTGTTGTTTGAGATCGTTGCGGCACGAACACGGCCGACCCTCCTTCCCCCCTTGTTTGTAGAACTATAGACTCTTGCTTTTTGTAATTTAGTTGTACTTTGGAGTTAAGAGAAAAGGACTGATCATGGGCTAGAGATCCTCATAGAGATCTCCCTTGGGTGATTGAGTTCACTATTTATTTCATTATTGAAATTTAAAGCATGTAGTTTTGTTTACAGCTTTTATATATTTATCACTATGGCATGCATGCTTTGTATAAACAAGCATTGCCCGTATTCGTTATATATTTTACAATTTCTTTATATATTCTCATGTTATTTTTTGATTTCATTATTTTTTAACACTTTCCACTCTGAATATGAGGGTATAGTCGCCCCGCAAACTATACATAGACCCACACTGCTAGTGGGAAGCCTTTGGCATACATAGAGGCTCGTTTGAGGTCATGTGATGACTAGTCTGGGTACAAGATTGATTGTTAGCTATGTTGGGATGTTATAATCCATATTCATGGGTTTAAACATGTCCCATTTACATAAACTATCCTAATTAAAATCTGGAAAACATTTTATAAATGACATAGTTCCCTTAAAAAAATTGTATGATGGGTCATCCTATATTTTTAACAGGTTATATGTTGGGTTTTTGTTATGTGATTTATCTATTTATCCTTTTATTGTAAACATTATATTATTATTTTTTACATTAATACCCATGTTACCTACTAGAGTCACCAATATCATTCAAAATCTTGTGAGAAGAATATACACTCTCTTTATTGTTGTCAATGTTTAAAATCACAATGGATTTTTATAGTCTCATCATTAATCCTTGTGTGAATAACTCAAAATTTATTTTAATATAAATGAAAATTTCAGAGGAATGTTGTAAATACCCTAATATTTATCACTCATATTACATTATAGGCTCATATTCTTTTTTATTAGTCCGAGGAACCCCCTCTATATTTAAGACACAGTGTTCAATGAAAATGGTTACTGGAAAATAATTTTTTGAATCCTTATCTTTAATTAAATTTATTTCTTCTCTATATATCATATTATTAATCAGTGTCCACCAATAATATTATTCCTAATAAATATGATATACTTATATCATGATATCCCCTTATTCGGAGCATATAAGGAAATAAAATATCTTCGATTTTGATCTTTTCCATTTATTTGAGATGAGGGTATCAAAATAACCAAAAATATTTTGAGGCCTTTCTCGCATAAAGGATTCAAATAGAACTTGATATTTCATACAAAAAGAATTAAATTCCAACTATTATTGTTATTATTCAAAAATGATATGGTATTTCTAGAACAATCATAATTTCTAATGTTCTTACTACCATCATGTTTTTCATCTCATTAATTAAATCTTGACACTGTCTATCACGTTTGATGATGTAATGTGATATCATATTTCCCACCATTAATTAAAAATATAATTTAAAAATTAGGGGATTTATTACATATGTCATGAGAATTTAAAAATGAATCACTAAAATTATAAGGAAGTAGTTAATAATGAATTGTATATCAAAAAATATGTTTCAATAAATGTTATTAAAGTATATTCCCAATATATTGATATATTCCTTGGGTTATCAATATTTTTTTCTAGTCCAAATCCAAAAAAAATTAATTATTATAGGCTATCATAATAACTATAGAGACCCAATAATATTACACCTATTATTATACGATCTTACAAATAATTTATCTCACATTAAAAACATTTGATGAAAATCCTAGTAACCTAGTAATACTTGTTAAAGAAATAGAATACATGAAAATAATGTAATAGTTTTTTATTTAAAACTCTATAATGATATTTTAAAGGCATTTTATCTTCTAAAATTACATTGTATATGTAGGGGAATACATACATAAATGGTGTGATCTAAAATCCAACAATGTAAATAAACATTGAAATGAATCATAACATATGATTCAAAAAGAATCATATGAAAACATAAATGCAATGGACCATTAAAAAAATATATTGGAATAATATATAGAATATAGAATCAAAATTTCAGGATAACATGAGAATGTTGTTGTAACACGTAATATAACATTATCATGAGTAAAGGAAAACATTTTTATTCAAATTACATTATTTAAAAAGTCAAATAATAGATAAGGTTTACTATCTATTATCATACATAACATATCTTGAGACTAAAACATTACAGAATTATTTAGTTTTCTATTTGGTCACACACATCATAACATGTTAATTCATATGATCTATACATAAATAATTTAAACATTGGGTATAAACATATGGATTGACAATGGGAATAAAATGGTTTCATAATCATGTTATAATGAAAGGGAGGTGCGTCATAATGTATTTCATGAAATAATTAATTGAATCATTATACTAAATATATTATTAAAAAATAATTCATATAATTATTAATGATCTCTATAATAAGTGAGAACATGGAAAATAGTGGTTACGTAACATTGGAAATGTGACACATTTCTCTAGTTTTGGTAAATGTGTGAAGAGTTTTTATAGTGCATAATGGAATAACGATTTCTAAAAAAACCAAATTTAAATGTAATGGATTTATATGACAAAATGATTTATTTTAGAATAAATTATTATTTTCTAAAACAAAATTATGGAGTGGTGTATTAAAATGTGTTGTAAACAGATAAATTCACTTTAATCAAGATTTCAAATCGAGAGGAATTTTAGAGGGATCCTTTTAAAATAGGTATTTACCTTAAAAAAGAAAAATTAAGCTATATATATATATATGGTTTTAGCATATATATATATATATATATATAATATGTATTATTTTTATATTGATGAGTATAGTGATAAAGTGTGATATGAGAGAGAATTTCCAACCCTGGTATAAATTTGTTTGTGTGGAAAGATCTATTAAAAAATGCTCTTGAAGCATACATCACATAAACATAATGTCATGAATATAAAATTATAATAATTAATTACTATATTCATATACTATTATATATATATTTAATTTTTTTAATATTATAATGTTCATTTTTTCCTTTTCAATGAGATATATTGTTTAATTCTTTTTTCTAAGTGAATTCCATACACGATTCAAAAGATTGATTACCTGAGGATATTTAATGGTTCGTTTTTCATGTTGGATGAAAACATCCAAATTGATATTATATATCATTAAAGAATATTAATAAATTGAAACAGATCTAAATTCTCACAAATTCCCCACCATATGAATGGTTATTTGTGTAAAAAATTAACTTTAAAAAGATAGTTCATTTACGCAGATTGACTTACCATCCCGAACTATATTTTTTTTATTTATTGTTATGATTATTTATTAATTAAATACATGAAATATTTTATAATATACAAATTTTTATCTGATCTAACTATAATAAAGTTTTCACCATCCTTCATTATGGTAAAGGAAATAAAAAATGCATTATTTAACTAGGGAGTCAACTGACTTAATATGGAAAATAGTTCTGTTTCGTTCAATAAGAAGAGAAAAGAAATGTATAGATGGGGGATATCCCAATTGAACTATAATAATATATTATATACATGATTTTGGATCAAGTATTTGATTTTTTATGAGGATTTTAGGATAATACAAGAGAATAAATTTATTTATAATAGGTTGTTTAAGAATGTTACATCTTGAATATCGACTTGTGAATGAGCCTTTAAGAAACACTGAATTTATATATTGGGGAATACAACAACACTAATACTTAGTGGAAAATTATGAGGATATTTTTTGAATGAAATTTGGTAGGTATCAAGGATTATATGGTGTTTTGATAAGGGGTTGTGTGGGGTGATATTTATAAGTGGTGGTGAGAGGTGTTTTTTATTATTATATTAGTTAGTTTATTATTTTGCATTGAAAATATAAATATTATATATTAATTTTATATATAAATGAAATAGAATTTTTTTTAGATCTAATGAGTTGTTACATCATTAATGGGTCATAAATTCAAGAAATTTCCTTGTAATGTAAAAGACTATAAGTTTTTAATTATTCTATTCACAAAATATTCAATTATTTAATAAGACTAAAAAAATTAAAGTAGACATATATAATTGTTAATAATTGAAAAATGGAATCCATTTTATAATATAATTATATAAATAAGATAAGTTTATTTGTAAAATGAAATCATGATTTATTCTAAAACTACAAATTTTAATTTTATAATGGATTTTTTGACACTGGAAATTTCATATAGTCTCATATAATTATATTATCATTATAATAATACATTATAATAATTTAATAATTAATATTATTTATATAATTATTATATTAAATCAATATATTTTTTAAAGAACTGTCATTAAAACATTTATGATTTTTAAAAAAATACAGACCCATAATTTACTATTTTTTACAAATTATATTTATATATATGATGGTTTAAATATATCATATATTTATTTCATAAGATACATAATATCATTATACACTTCAATATGGGGTTATATTTTAACTCCCCATTTTTGGAAAATATGTTTTTTCAATTCAATAAATCATTTGTTGATATTATACATTTCACGCAACACAAAATATATCATGCTTATATAAATGGACAATGTTATTCGTTAATTATATTATAAAACTTGTTAATAATTCATTATATGATACCTCAATTTATATTTTTTCTATACTAAATAGTAACATGGATTGCACTACACACAACACTAACTTGGATTGCACTACATGAAACACCAATTTGGCTTGTTCTAAATGCAACATTGATTTGACGCGCGATACATGAAACATTGAGTTTCTACAAAACAAAATTTTATTATATTAATTTTTAAAAAAATATACTTTTCAACTAGAAAATAAATTTGTTAATATGATTTATAATAATTATTTTTAAAATATTATTTATAATGTTCACAATGAAAAATATAATTTTTTAAGCCATTAAATGTTTAGAAATAGTATTTTCTTAAAAGTGTTACTTTTTTAAATACTTTAATGATCAATAATAAAATTAATTTTAAAAACATTTATAAATTTAATTTTACAAGAAAATATAATTTTATAATTATAAATTATTCAATTAGTTCATGGATAATTTTTGGTATTTTTCTGGGAAACTTCATATTTGGACGAATAGTTAAAAATAATGAATTTTAATTAAAAATGTTATGTGGTATAAATTATGTTTATAGTTAAATTATATTTAATATATTATTTAAATTCAAATATGAATAATTATACATATATTAATCCATTTTAAATTATTATAATATTTTTATATTGAATTTAGATTTAAAATATTTATGATCACCAGAACAATCTCAATTTTGAAACTCGCTATCTCACCACATCTTTGAGATTAGCATTGAATTTATTTTGTATGATTCTGTGAATTAAATTTCAAAAACAAATACACAGATTTAATAATTATTATATTTATTTTATATTATGGTCTCATAATTTTACACTAGAATGATTTGGGAATGTTTTTAAGATTGATTACAATTATTATGGTAAAATATCTCTTAATCAGGGAATGAACATGAATATTAAGGTCCAAAATGACCTATAAAAATTTCCAAAACCACTATCATCGCATATTTTGTCCATAAAACATATAGTATTGAGTTATTTTTAATTCTTTATTTCATATATTTTTTAAAAACACGGGAACAACTAACTTGTTTTAAAAAATGCTATCTTTGTCCCCTCCCTTACCTTTAAAAGTTCACCACTAATCACCCTTCTTCACACCACACTTACCACTATGGTTAGGTCATGGTATTATAAATATTTTTCTATAAATCCTTATATTACTCTTGGAAACATTCATTTGGGCATAAATCTATCAATGATATCCTTTTGGAAAAAATGAATAGAGGTACCCAAAGAAGAGGTAACATCCTATCACAAGGTACCATTTTTTATTTAGTTTCGATACCATATAAATTATTTGTATTCTATTAAAAAATAATATCATATGTATAATTAAAATTATATGAATTTTTTATAAAAATATTTATATATTCACATACATACAGTTTTATCTAATGGGTAATGAAATTAACATTCTTTTGTACAATGAACTACAATATCATGAAATGATATTATTTATTGTAACCATACCAGCTCTTATGGTTTGTAATTATAATGTAATGTCTATTTATATTAGATATATATATATATATATAATATTTTGATGTGTTAATATTTATTTTTTTTATTTTATAAATCCCACAATCATGCATCTCATATTGTGTAAATACAATAACATCATTTCAGGAAGTTTCGAATGCCTCTTCTTCAAAGAGATTGATTCCTTCACACTATACATGGAATGTATTAATAATGGAATTAGTAATATAATATGACCTATATCTAAAATTAAATAAAATATTAGGATATTATAAAAATATATAATATATTACATTTACATTCATTTTATGAATACACCATGAAAATGAAAACAACAATCATGCAAACATATGACCTACCTTATCCATTAATGGTTTATTCTATTTCATATTTTTATCTTTTGTTGGATTTTATAAATTTTTAAATAATTAAAATATGTTATATATATATTTTGTTTTACATTCTTAAAATAATAAAATTATCCATAAAATCAAAGGATCGCCGATGACCTTTCAAACACATGCGATAAACAAAGATGTTATTACTCAAAAAATTACATTAACATGGGATTATTAATAAATAAGTAATTTAATGAAATTATAAAATACTATATGTTAATATATATATATATATATATGAGTTAAGATCTCTAAAAAATGTATAATAATTTTTCAGTATTATACACGATGCATTTACGTGTTTGATGTGTGTCAAGACCCAATGTTATAAAATTTCATCACACTTTTTATATTATAGAGATACATTCCTTGTTATACACTCTATTATTTTACATTGTATATATATTTAATTTGATTTAATTATATATTTATTATTCTGAAATTTAAATATTTATAAATATCCATTTTATGATCTTTCCTTTATGGGGATTGTGTTTCGAAATTTACCCAATAAGTGAGATATTTTTTTCTCAATTTTTCTTTTTGAGAAATATGTTTTTATAAACCTAAATTCATTTTGAATGTTTATATACATCTCATTGATATTATACATAATGAATATAATTATTTTAATTATAATTTATGCTTTATTTAATTCCATTTTATTAAATGGAGAGTATTATCCCATGTTTCCACATTGTAAGAATTTATTGAAACAGTCACACAGTTATTGTGATTGTTTATGATTATGCATAAATTGATAAAAATATTATCATCCATATCTCAATAAAACTCATGGGTTTTCTAATCATATATTTATTCCAGAAATTTCTAATGTTTTAGTACTATTTACCACTTTTTTAACATATGAAAACTTAAAAAATAAATATAAAAAATATGATTGTATTTCTCTAGTAGATCATAAATATGATTAAATTAAAAAACTGTGTTTTTAAAAATATTTTAAAAAATAATTGAAAATGATATTTTATGATAATTTCAATTGAATAAGGATTCTAATTTTTTTATAGTTTTCATATATTCGTTTATATCATTCAATATATATTTATCAAAAGAAGTATTTTATAAAATATCGTTTCTTTTAAAATATTGTATTTAAATGTATAAAAGATATTGTTTTTATGAAATGTTATCAAAAAGATATTTGAAAATTATTTCCCATAAAATATGACATCATTTGGTATTACTAATGTTGGTTTGGGGAAATTACTCAATGATTCCATTCATTTTATTTCTCTAAAAGATTTATGATTTGATGGAATGATATTTATGAAACCATATTCACATTCATAGGTTATATGATTTCAAAACCAACTTATTTTTCATTAGTTATTCATTTTATAAAATGATTATTAAATACATAACTTTTTCATTAGGTTGTGATATTATTACATATTCATGACACTAATTTCAGATCGTGGGTTATGATATGATTGTTTATGTTTTTCTGTAACATGTATTTTTTGTTTCGTTGTGATGTAGGTGGTAAATATATATATATACCTATAATTATTTGGGTAATGATTGATATCTCATGAGATATATTAAGATGTTCTTGGGATTGAAACATGACTACAATGATGGCATTGGGAGTTAACCATTACTACCATGATGGCATATTTTGTGATATAATCATAATAATATTTTCATTAGAGACAAAAAAGTGTACCAAGATGGAATTTCAAGTAAAGAATACTATTATGATGGTCTTGGTAGAGATACACTGACAACAATCGAAATCAAAATATATGGTCATTTGTCTACAAAAAATTCACGACATATTTTTATGTTATGATTTCATAGATAATGTGATTTATTTATTTATGATTCATATCTTATGAAAGGACAAAAAAAATTACATGATTCATTTTTATTATCAAATCAAATTTATGGTAAGATATAATATGGTTATGATCATGTTATCATGCCATTATGATCATGTTTATGCTTACATGTATCCCTTTTTACCGTTAACAAGTATATGTGATTTCTTAGTTTTATGTTTCCTTCCATAAGTTATGAAGATATTTTTTTAATGTATATGGAAGGAGTTACTCAAGCTGATACTTTTGGGAGATAATGTAACTAACTAATGTATTAAAGTTTAGGATTCAATGTTTCCAATGAAAATACACTAATATAGTAATTGTGAATCTATTTGAATACAATTTTATGTATTCCAAAAAAGTGATTTAATATCCATGTTCATTCTCACCGGGTCATTATAGTTGGTATCAGAGAAAATGTTTAGATAACCATTGGAATATTGGATGTGAAAACTTCAATGAAAATGCTACGAGCATGTCTAAGGATATGTATAAGGATTATAAAAAGTATAAGAAAATGTCCCAGAGTCCCGATACAGAATTGGGAGAGTTTTTTAATTAAAATATATCCATTTATGGATATTAATAGTATAAGTGGATATAAAATATATGTACCTAGTATTAAAAACTACTATAAGGTGCATCGATCCATAATCTGTTTAACCTTGTACAAGAAAAAGGACCTTGCTACGCACCAGGTTCGAAGCTCCTTGTTGATTATCATTGGGAAATCATATACCCTCCATGAAAAATCATGAAGTATTAAACAATATGTGGTCTAAAAATAACATGGTACAAAATTAATGTGGCATATATTATGGAAGGATTTATAATTTAGACATCCTATATGTTGTTTTTCAAGATTAAGCGGTTCCCCGAAATGATAATTGTTTCTTCCGAAATGTTTTCAGGATTTAGTAAATTGTGGGATATTGAATTAATTGGGTTGATATTGAATATAATGGGTATTTTTATGATTATTATGAAAATGGGATAGTCAATAGTGTAATGTATGGTGTTATCATGCCATGCCATTTTTAATGGAATGCGATCGATAACGTGTCTCCTAAAAATTATCATACTCCACATGGAATAGAATGAAGTAGTTCACTAAGATTTTGTTTAATGGGGACTGTGCTGGAATAGATATTAAATTAGTATTGTGTCATGAATATATAATGAATCACCCTATTGAATTCCATGTATGAATAAGAACATGTTTGGACTGTCGAAAGGAAAGACACAAAATAATTTACTCTAAATAAAAAATGATTTTTCAATTAATGATATGGATGGGAATAATGGCCTCCCAAATACATCATCAATGTTTAAATGAATTCAATGGGGTATGAATGGTTATTATGTAAATTTATTTCATAATGCGAATGATCATGAATAGAATTCGTAGGGTGGTGCATGTAACAGTTATATTTTTGATGATGATGACATAAAAAACGTGAATTGAAATCGGTATTAAGTAATATGATTATGTATACATATTATGTCTAGTAGATATAGAGGAGAAATCCATTTTTCAACATGTTTTTATTCAAAAATTATTTTATATAAATGGTGTATTATATATTTTTTTTCTAGTTTATTATTTTGGTTGTAGATTTTCAAGATTATGTTGAATATTTATATTGGACAAGAAACTTTATTTAATGGTGATGTGATATTTTGAATAAGGAATGATAACCCTTACATCGTACTTTATTTAAAAATAGTTTTTTAAAAAAGTGTTGTATATAAATAATTAATTTTGATGATATTGTTTTTTTTTAGAATAGATAGAAGATTTGTAGACAATGTAGTCTATGGATGAACTGTACAACTACTTTTATTTAAGGTATATATATATTAATCATTGGAATAATGATGAATTGATTTTTTATAAAAAAATAATAGTAATTCGTATTATTGCCATGTTTAATGAAATTGTACTATTTGTGTATTCAAATTATTGGAATGTGAAAACTAAGATCTTCGTTCTGATATATTACACATCAATGTTAGGATGATTTTTTCACCTTTATATAGTTTTTCATTTTCATCTTTCATAAGGGTTATAAGGTTTTCTATTTATAGAATATTTTTGTGAAATGTATGATGAAACCTGTAAGATTAATGTTTTTTGAAATTCCATGAGGATTTATGTTTATAGTATAACCGCTTTAAAAAATTATATGTTGATGGAAACTGAAGAGAGGTGGTAAGACATATCATTAATATCTTGACCTATTAGTGCATTAGGAATGAAAAATTTATCTTCAATTTTTATAGAAAGAGGTGAAGTGTTAATTGGTCATGAAACAACAAAATTATATGATTTTACATATGAAATGAAATCAAAACATGTATTTATAAATTCTCATAAATAATTCATCAACTATTGGGAATAAATCTTCAAAATTTAATTGATTGTCATTATACCTTATTTTTTGATAATAAAAATGGTTTCTTAAATTATCACAGATTTATGGATTTGGGATTTTAAACATCCTTTATTACAAGGTCTATATCGCTATATTCCATAACATTATAGATAGATTTCACATCAATGTCCATGTTTTATGATCCCAACTATTTCATCCTATCTAGAAACCTTGTAATATTTTACACTACCTAACTATTATGTTTCCATATTTTTAATGGATATTATAGTATCAATTTATATGATGTGGGTTCTATTAATTTGAAATTATTTTATTAAAACATTAATAAAACAGATAAATTTTCAAGGAGAAAATAATTTTCTGTTGGTAGAATATAACACCCTGTGTTTTTTGAAAAATAAATATTATTTAAATTAATTTAATATTTTTTTGGTATTTTTCAATTCACACATCACTAAATATAGCTTATATTTTTTAAAATCATCATTTTCATCATTATTATATGAAAAAAATGTTAATATTTGATTTTGTACTACCTTAATATATTTTTCTCAATACATTCAACATGGACGTGTCTTATTATACATGAAACACTGACTTGGTGTCTGTTACACGCAACAATAAGTTTCTAAGAAACATAAATGTATTATTATAATTATATAAAAAATATAATTATAAACTCGCCATTAAATTTATTAATATGAATAATAATATATATTTTTTAAAAATTATTTATAATTGTGATAATGGAAGAAAAAATTCGAAAGCCTTTAAATGTTTAAAAATACTATTTTCAAAATAGAACTTCTTTTTATGTAAATCTATGAACATTAATAAAATCAATTTAAGATAATTTTAGAATTTTTTTTGAGAAAATACATTCCACTATTGAATTAAAAATTTCACAATTATCAAACGGTGAATTTTTGGAATTTTTAATGAGAAAATTCATTTTTAGATCAATGGTGAAAAATTAGGAATTTTACTGTAAAAATTATTTTTAATCTAATTTAATATTATTGTAAAAAATTATTTTAAGTGGGTTTTAATTTAATAGTAGATAAATTATACATATATAATCCAAATTATTTTATTGTAAATATTTTTATATTTATTTTATTTATAAAATATTAATGACCCTTGGACCATTCTTACATAACCTGATTTTTTTACCACATTTGTGTGATTAACATTGAACATAATTTTTATAATTCTACGATTTGAAATTGAAAAATTGTATTTACATTGTTGTAATCAGCATGATATATATTTTATAATAATATAAACATAATTTTTGGCTTAAATGATTAGTGAATGTCATTAGTATTAATTAAAATGAATAATGAAAAATTAAACAAAAAATGGGAATAAAAATTAAAAATAATTGTTAAAATTACCTATAAACTTATACGACACCAATTTTCGAGATATATATCATCTAGAAACCTTATATTTTTTTTCTTGTATTATTTTTTGTATCATTTTTAGGTAAAAAAGTTTGAAAACATAACTAGTTTTATGAAATACAATGTGTATCCCGTATCATCCCTATAGAAGGACACAAAATCTCCCCCAACTTCACAACACTAAAAAAATCATGATTGGACATGATATTACATACAAACATCCCCACAACCATCCATTAATTTTTAAATCAACCCATTGGGATTAAATATAACCAACAATTCCCTTTGTTAATAACCAAAATCATTTATCCAAATCAGAGGTAACACCCTCCCTCAATGTCCATTATATTATAATCATTATCCACCACTTAAATTATTCCTATTACAATAAATAATAATATCAATTGTATAATTTACATAATAATATATTTTTATATTATGTTTTCTACTTATACATATTCACAGTTCAATCTAATTGGTAATAAACATATCATTCGTGTGTATGGTAAATTATTTCCTCGGGAAATGATGTTGTTCCTTTTACATTTACCACCAATAATGGTTGGGAATTATAATGGAAAGTATATTTTTAAAATTTAAATTTTATATTTAATGTTTATTTATATATTTTTATTTATTATATTAATTCTAGATTCATTCTTTACATTTGGTGTAACTATGATAACTTTGTTTCTAGAAATATGGATTACTACCCCCTCAATGTCATGTAACACATTCACAGATTACAAGGAAGGTATTTAGGATAGGCTTTGAAATCATTTATGATATATATATCATGATAATTATACATTAGTCATATAATTTACATATATACTTATATAATGTTGAATTTTTTTTCAATACACAATGAAAAAGGAAACAATTTTCATAAATATGTACGTTCAACCATCTCTATGAATGGTGCATTCCTTTTCATATACTATATATTATATATATTATTATAAATGATTATATAAATAATTAATATGATATATAAGTCATGTTTTAAAATTTTGTAATCATATAAACATGATTTAGTTGAATAGATTAAGAATGACAAGTCAAAACACATACAATAAACAAAGTGATTAATACATGAAATGTTATTTTAACCCGGAATTGTTAATAAAAGGGTACTATATGGTCATAAGAATATAATATAAGGAATGATGTATATTAATATTGTTCTTTGAAAAATATATAATAATATTATACTTTTTATACATGATTTTTGTATGTTTTTCATGAATGTCATCACTCGAGGTAATGGAATTTCACTTACATTTTAAATTAATGAGATACATTCCATGTTCACCACTCATTTAATTTTCATGGTATATATAATGAAAATTAAATATTTATATGATTATTCTAATTATTATTATTATTATTTAAATATTTATTCTAGGATCTTTCTTTCATTGGTTCTATGTTTCCCAAGCTACATAATAATTAAGATAGTTTTTGCTTAAATTTCATTCATTGAGACACATGATTTGTTATAAACCTACATTATTTTATAAATTATGTACATATATTTGACATGTTATACCATTTTTTTCATTTTTTTCATTTAGTTTTTTGCTTCATGTAATTTCATTTTCTAACATGGATAGTATTATCCCTTGTTACGATGTCCTAAAATTTTGTTGAAACAATATCATAATTTATCGATTTGGTTTATGATTATGCTTCAATTGATGAAGTATTTTAGTCCATATGTCTGGAAAACTGATGAGTATTACTATTATATATTTAATAATTATATATCCATGTATTAGTACGATTTTTAAACTGTTTTGTTACATGAGATAATTAAGAAATTATATTTACAAAAAATATAACTGTATTTGTATCATCTCTCATATATAAATTTTATTTCCAAACAAATAATTAAAAAATGTTTTCCAAAATGTTTATAAAAGATATTTGAAGTTAATTTTCAGGGAAAAATTATTTTAATAATATTTTCTAGTTTTCAAACATTCTATTAAAATCTTTCTAAATAACTTCTACGAAAAATATTTTCAAAGTTGTCTTCTATTTTATAAAAAAATTTATGAAGAAATTATTTTTTCCATATTATATATTTTTAAACATTATTTAAAAGATTATTTACTATATAAGATGTGATATATTATGTTACTTGTGAATTTCTGGGAAATAATTAAACTTTTTGATTCATATTATTTCAAGGAAAGGATTATGTTTTTTCATGAATTATGTTTTTGAAAACCATTTATCTTTCAGATGTTATATACTTATAAAACCCACTTATTTTCATGGTTTATGATTTATATAATTTTTTTTGAAATGTTTATTTTTATCAATGTGTAATTATATGATTACATGTTTAAGAAACCCATTCCATTTCATAAGTAATTATCTAATTTATAATGATATTGTGTTACATGTATGTATGATTTCATTATGAGATGGTTGGGACCTATATCTATATCCAATGAATTGGTTAAAGATTTATATCTCATGATATAGACTAATATGTTATTGGGATTGAATCATAATTACTTAAATGGACATCAGAGTGAACCATAACTACCAACACTCTATGTGAAGTGAAATGATACTACTAATATAGTCTTTGGAGTGAACCATGATATCCATGTTGGTATGGTGAGTGAACCCATACTACTAAGATGGCCTTGGAAGTGTCACCATTAATACACTGGAAATCTAGTTATATGATTATGTGTATTCTATAAAACCATTTCTTATTCCTATGTTATGATTTCAAGGATTATGTTCTACATTTTATTATTATTAATTTCATAAGAACTACCATTATTCACTCCATGATACGTATTTATGATCTTATGGTATATAGGTTATGATCTTCTATTATTTTTATAATGATACCACACCACTATTATAATGTTTATTCTTATTGGAATACATTTTTCAACCAAACTAAGAATCTCATCTCACACATCATTATGTTTTATTCCATATGAAATGAAGATATCTTTTATTTTTCATGTGTCTAATATGGGCACTAGTCAATATGATCCAAGTTAGAGATAATTTGTCTCACTTATGTAAGAGTGATTCCATTTATATTTTTCCATGGATACTATACTAATATTGTATTTAGGTGCCTATTTGAATAATTGTATATATATTAAGAAAAATTAATGAAATATCCATGTTTGTTAAGGCTCAGTCATTATAGATATGGTTATAACAGTCATATTATTATTCCTAATAGTATAATTACTATTCCAATAACCATGTTGCTTCTAAAAAGGTTAGATTTGTAATAGTCGTATGAGTCCCCCATGTCCTGTGAATACTTATAATTCAATTAATTATTAATTAATTCTATTTTTCATAAATGTTACATATAATATCATCGTAAAAGGAAAATATTTTAATTATAATAATGAGTTACTTCAATATCATTGTTCGTGAGTGTTGTAATTTTGGTGGATTGGATGGGTTTTAATTTTCATACTATACATATATGTAATATATTTCTCATCTGATTATAATATTTGGAATTCATATTATTTTAGTTATTTAATAATTTATCATTTTCCCTTTATGAGAATAATTGTTTTCTTATATATTTTATTTGTTTTCTTGATACTAAATTAAATAATTATAAAAATATAAATTAAATTTATAATATAGTGGGAAATTATAATAAATAAATTATTAGTGGAATATTATATTTGTATTATAATAGCATTAAATAATTATACTGGTAATAAATTATTAACATAATCTAAACCATAATCATTACAATAACCATGAGAAACTATTATTTACTTTTATTTAACAATTATTAATGAAAAGACATATTTATTAATGAATATTCTATTATATATTGGTGTTAAACTATATTGAATAACGCCTATAATACAAATTGTGTTGAATTGTTTTATATTTTATTATATATATAATAAAAGGTGATTCTATTTTATTGCTTCTAATACAATAATTGGAATAATATATGACTGAAAGAGAAATTTTTAACAGAAATTCATCATAAAATTTACAATTTGAATAACTGAGTCAACATAAATTATAAGTTTATAAATAATCCAATATATGATAGGATTACAATTCATAATATATAACAACCACACCCAACTCTATAAGTAATGAATCCTTTGGAATTTAATTTTCCACATATTTTTACAATTCGAAACTGAGTATCACAAAATATTATTCACACTGACACATCATTACATATTTCTCCAAAAAATTATTTCTCACAATATTTTACATTAATATTATCCCCTATTATAATTGGTATAGTGTTGTAAAACATATATTCCTTAAAATTATTTAAGTAAATAAAAAATATTCCTTCATAAGATTGGGAACGTAACATATCTAAATATTGATATGTATTAATAATAAATACATTACATACAAACAATCTAAATAATCCTTCTATTATGGTCCTTTATTTCTAAATCTAAAATTGTGATTCCATAAGAATAGGTAATTAAAAAATTATTTTAGAAAAATAATAATATATTATTCATATACTCAACTAATATATACAATGTTTATTTTTATATATTTAGCATAGTCCTATAAATTTCATTAGTTATCATTTTCATACTCTCCACTTCAATATTTTTCTAGTGAGCCCATAGCAGACAATCATTTTTATAATAACCATTACTACCAAAAAATATTAATCTCTTAGTTCTATAACATTACATCATGATAAATTATTATTGAAAAAATATTAAAAAAAATTTATTCATCACTAGATTATATATGGAACAAAACATTTCATCTTTATCACTTTTATGATCAAATATTTTTACCTCGAAATTTGTTTTTGAAATAAAATTATATAAAAAGAATAATAATTTAATGAAATGATTGTAAATTTTTGTATTCCAAAAAGAAATTAAATTTAAAAAAAGAATTGGCCTGTAAGTATTCTAGTAATACATTTAAATGAATCATTTTTATTCTTTCCCTTGAAATATGGATTATAGAATTAATTTTTGAAAACTATTTTTTCTAGATGTTGTCAAACTCATTGATTCATATCATGTTTTTGTATTATTATATAACAATTATGATGAATCATATAATCTAATAAGATGAATTTAGACTATATATAATTTAATCATATTATATATTTTATATTAGTCTCATCATAATGAATGATATACTTATTTTATTGTTCAGTTATCAAAAAAGTATATGTCTAATCAATAAGTAATATATTATTTCCAAATTTCATTTACATGAAATTATAAAATAATTGATATATTTTAATTACATTTTTAATTAAAACATTATAATATAATAAGACCCTTAATATGGTAATAGTATGTAAAACCATTCTCACAATGATGATATAAAATTCACATTGAATCATCTCTCAAAGTAACAATACATGAAAAATATTGTTGAAATATTTTTAAATTTGTGGATCAGTAGTCATATTCTAATAAAATCCCTATTCTATGTAACATATTTTGTTATTTTTCTATGTCATACCCTTTTCCTAAAAATATAATATAATAAAATGTTATTTTACCCTTTCTACATTTGGTCCAATATGATTAGTCATACTATAGTTAGGCAATCATATTGATTTAAAAAATGAATCGACATGGTATGTTGTCGAAAGAGATTTTGAAATTAATTATTTTTTTATTTAAACAATTCTTGCGGTGACATAGAGTTAGTTAATTTTTTTTAAAATAAATAAATATCAAAAAATATGAATGTTGGAATAATACGTGTCACGAACCAACCCGGGTCGACCCTGAACCGGTCACCCGAGCCGGTCCGTGACATGACCCGAGAGGCGTTCCCGATCATCCCGAGCTGGCGACAAGCGCCATGGCATCAACAGAGGTTGTGGGAACGATTTCACCCAGTAAAAATAAATAATTAAACCAGTAGAAAAATAAACAAAGCAGCGCAAAATAAATAAACAAAGTAAAGTAACTAAGAACAAAAGAAAATAAAACTAACCGAAAGAGACAACCACTATCACCGTGTGACCTTGCGGGTCACTCTACAACTCACAACCAAACGTCACCCAAGGCGACACACCCATGATGTAACCTGCACAAACACTAAAAACAGAAATGATCTATAGGCGTGAGTATTAAAACTCAGTAGGTAGGCCTGACTAAATCTATCCCCAAAGAACATTCCAATAAATAAAGAATTTATCAATTCCAGGTTTGAACTAAATTATATAAAATATGGTTTCCACACACGCTCATTTCTAAAAAAAGTAACAATCCATTGCCCTTTTTAATTTAGAACATGTTTAATGTTGAAATAAACAGGTGCATTGCATTTTCAAAACACTTTGCGAACAATTTAGAAATCCAAACCTTAGTTTTTTTAGGAAAAAGGAGAATCACACACAACACAAACTAAGGGCAATGGTAAAAGTGGAACACATGGGTCAGCTACCGAACTCGACCTCTCAATCGTCCGCCATATAAAAATAAACACTAAAATAAACATGGGTCGAACCTAGGAGATCGTAAACCATCCAGAACGTACTATACATGTGACTCATCCTGAAGGCATGCCATAACTCGATGACGTCATAACACCCATAATACTACCCGGCATAGCCCTGCATGGCCTAACCGAGGGGCCCAATCCCCATAGTAGCAATAACTCAGTATTCCCCTGCTATGGGGCCACTAGCCAGTGCGTGGTCTAAACTAGTGCAGTAATCGTTCTCAGAAAATTCACTCAATATGTCAGGTTCCCATGTCAACACAAGCAGTAAAAAGGGGGTGCATCTACAATGTAAATAAATCAGTCACGATGAACCAAAATCACATATAGCTCACGCAAACAACGCACACCAAAGATCACCCCAAGTAGGATTTCCAAGATAATCCATTTTATTAAAGTGCCAAACGGGCTTTCACCAATTTTAAAGTAAACCCTCATTTCTCAAAAATCTCAAAACACTTGTTCAGAAGAAATTATTTATCTTTAAAACTAGAAGCACATTTGAAGTTCCGTGAATTATGTTTAAAGTCCAAACTGGCATTCTTTCAAAACTGGGTGTCCACCCGTCAAGAAAATGTCACATGTGTTCGGTATAAAATAAACAGCTATTTTCGCACTAAATAATAATTTAAAGTTTTATTATCTAATATTATTTCTAATTCATTAAAAATTAATAAAACAACAAGCAATTAATAAATTCTAAATCTAATGTTATGTTCAATGGGGGACCTACCTCGACTCGCAGCTCAGTTATGACAACGATGCGGTACGTCCCAACTTGCGCACAAGTACGCGCCACTTGCCGACGACTGCAACATCACGGAAAACCCTTGCCAATGCACTGCAACTACGCAAAGCATCTAAAACACAGTAACAATGTCTTAAAATAATCCAAATGAATAAACAGAGTAAAACCCACCTCGACAACGGTGCAGACGAAACGAAACAAACCCAAAACATGAGGTGTGCCCCGCAAATAAGGCGAAAAATCCGAAGCAATCAAAATTACTTCGCCTTCGGCGGCGGCGGATGGAGCGTGCTCTGACGTGACCTGAGACACCCTTTGCGAACCTAGTGAGGGGATTGACAGCCACATCGGGGAAACACCCTACAACAATTAAACAATACCTAAAAACAATTAATGCAAAAGGACCAAAGCACGACCAAAAAGGTATATGGGAATCACATAAATCAAAAGAAAAACCAAGCACACACTGAAACCTTCCCAAAGCATCATTCGCATCACACTCACCAATAAATAAAACATTTCAATAAATAGTGAAACTTTTCTAGAATGTACATAAAGGCTTTACCCTAAAAACATACCCCATTTTCTCTTTAAAAAAAACAAACGCAACTCAAAACATTTTCCAAACATGGGTTTCGTTTTTTTTATACAAATTAAAACACCATTAAAATAACTTAAAGAAAACAATTTCAATCCTACGCATAATTTAATAACTGCATGCATGAGTTATGACGCGACTAAGTTTTCCACATAAAACAAACATCGTTTCACATAAAACCGTCACTTTAAAACCAAATCCACCTCAAATAGTGACCGACCAACCGAGACGGACCAAAATCACGAAGAAAAGACCGCCGCACTAAAAGATAATTACTATAAACATTAAAACACAAAAGGACACTAATTCAGTAGGTGCGAAACCAAGCAACAGACACAAAAAACCAACTATTTATGTCAAGGCCAAGAACTAAAATGCGTTCAAAACAACTCAAGGATTTAAATTATATTTATTGATAGATTCAAAGTGAAAAAGGTATAAGCATAATAGAATTCTAGAAATTGATAGAGGGGGATGAATCTCACTGGAGGGAACCGCAATGAACACCGGAGGAAGAAGGGGATGTTGTGATCTTGCTGTAGTCAAAGGAGCAAGGAGGGGTTGTTCGGTGCTGGCCGGAGCGGAAGATGGACTACTGCCGGTGAGTCGCGCCATGGGGAAAAACAAAAGTAGGGTGTAGGGGGGGTATCGCCGCTACTAATCACCGAACATGGGGCGGCGCTGCGGACGACCGACACAAGGGAGGGCGATGGCTTCACGGCTGTCGGACGAAGGGGAGGAGGGCGAGTCAGGAGGGAGGCCGGCTGCGACGAGGTCGGATAGGGGGAGCCGGATCGGCGGGGTCGGTTGGAAGGGGGTTGTGCGCGATGCAGGTCGGAGGAAGAGGGGAGGCGGCGGCACCGGCGCGATCGGGGTGGCCGGCGCAGGCAGCGGCGGACGATGGTGGACAGCGGCGGACGGAAGGTAGATGGAGGCGGGGTTGCGCGCAAGGTGTGGAGATGCGGTTGGAGGCAGGGTCGGGCTCGCGCAGGGGAGAAAAAAAAGGGGGGAAGAAAGAGGGGGGTGGGCGGCCACTAGCTAGGGTTTCTCTTTTTTTTAAACCTAATAATTATAATAATAATAATAATAATAATAATCAATTAAAAACAATAATAACAACTCATTTTTATTCTAAACCTATACACATATAAAAATATTTACATAAACATATATAAACATACAAACATACATAAACATACATAATGTTAAAACTGGATGATCGTGCGTTATTCGCATGCCGTACGGTATCCAAACGGACTACAAGCGGGATGCACGTGCCCAAGAGAACTGCGCGCCTTAAGCGTGAGGTGTTCGCGCACCATCTCAAACCATAAACTCATCCCAACATAAAAAATTTAAACCGGGACACACCCGTACCTAAGAAAAAACACCTGCTGACAAGTGAAATAAAATAAATAAAAGGACTAAAAAAACAGGTGTGACAATTCTCCCCACCACAAACACTTTCTGCCCCCAGAAAGTCACCAAGCCAAAAGTTATCATAACTCGAGTCCATGCCCATGAAAAACCAGAAGAAACTGAGAGGCTCGGAGTGACCATTACCAACACAAGTCACACCCGACCAACTCAAGTAAAAAAAATGACTGAGATTGAGGGGAGAACACGGGAGGGTCCTCCCCACCACAGAAATCTACTATCACAGAAACCTTGAAACTCGAACACACCACCCCAGATGGGGGGGGGGGGGAACACGGGGACTCCCAAACGAACCCAGTTACTTTCTCCACACAGACCGAACAACACTCGGAGTTTTAAATAGGAAACTTTCTCTTAAAAGACCCAACAACTCTAGGATAAGGGATTAACTCAACCCCTCACACACCGACCGAAGAAAAACCTCACCGGAACTAGAGGCTAGGGAATTTCTAGCCCGAACTCACAAAGGACCTCGAAACGATGCCTGTTAACTTCATAAAACCACACATCCCCCTAACGCACACAATTGAGACCCAACTCAGAATTAGATTGACCTGTTCATTCGTGGGTCCATCACCCTTCAAGGAGAGCCGAACGACTTGAAAACACACTGAGAACAGATAAGACCGCTTAGACTGCGGTAGAATAAGTTCATCACGCAACCGCAACAAAGGTGATCTTACAATGATGACTCGAACATAACAAGGAAACTTTGGGTATCTCCTTTCAAAAGCCGAAAAAATAATCCAAAGCGAGGGTCTACACACCCTCGGCAACTCCTGACTGTGCGCGAGTTTCACCCCGAGACCTGTGGCTGGGGCCCTGATGGCTGAAGCATCTCCTGCCTCACAGTCAGGTATTTGCACCCTCTGGTCCCTAGCTCCTTCCTCCTGGATGACACTTCTTCCAGAACTCTCCCTGGTGGCCTGAACAGCCACACGGTAGCAAGACCCCAAAGGGATGCGGCAAGGCGACTTAGAATGTCTAGAAATTCCATACCGGTGGCACACAAGAGAGCGGTCCGGCGAACTATGAGCTAGTACCGATAAGGATGGTCTGTTGGAGACAGGTTGTACTGGCCTACACTCCTTGCCAGGTGGGGAACCGTCGCGGAAGTCGACCACTGTTAATCACACCCAAAAATCCAACAACAATGAGACATTTCATCTATACTAGTCCAGAACTGAACCCTCAAACAACTCTAGGGCGGTACGAACCTTAACTATCCTGGGAGTTCCCAACAACCTGAAGACACACTATCTTTCAGAACTATACAACTACCTCTAATAGACTTCTTCTACCTTGATAAGCACGAAACACAAAAAAAGGAACTGAGAACTGAGAATAACTCATTAACAACCTTTTGAGGATTTCTGGTTGGCATACTCATGACAACACGAGAAACATCATCAAAGACGGCATCACGCCAAAACTCAATCAAGGCAACAACACAAGTCAAGGTCAAAAGGCCCATAAGCCAAACATATACAAACACAGGCATAAATCACTTTCCAAAACCATCATTTCTTTAAAACATTACAACTCACCTATGGCACCTTATGAACCGTCACATGTGCGTTCATTCAATCTCGCTCACATCATCTGCAAACAAGTGCCCCTACGCACTCTCCGTACATAGCCACGAACAAGTGACCCTCCATTAGGAGTGCCAAGGTTCAAACACTTCATTCCTTACCAAATCCAATCACATAACATAATGATCCACACCAAAACACTTTTTCTTTAAAAACCCACTTTACTAATTTCAAAAACAATTTGGAAGAAACCCCTTTTTTTCATTTCCAAACAACTTTCATTTTCAACACACACACAGACTGAGTTTAAAACAAAATACAACCAACTATAAACCATCGGAAAGAGGGACTAGTGTCTGCACTTAACTCGGTGACATGGTGGTGAGCCATGCCCCAAGTAAGACATAACACTAAGAGGACCTTAAACTGGGCACATGGACTCCACATGGGTCACCACCCCATGTGAGGCCGCAACGTGAACCGATTTTCTCCCATTTTCATCCCTTAATCCAAAACAACCAAGGACAAAAGACTCAATCCCGAACTAACCCTGGTAACTCAGGTCTCGTCACGAGCGGTGGTGATCAGGCACCGACCCGTAACCTACCTCCTAAGCCCCGACAGTCCTAATCTCCTTCTATCAGACATCCCAAATAACAAAGGGCGCTCTTAAAAGCGAGGTCCGCTAAGAGCTGACCTGCCTCTGATACCATTTTGTCACGAACCAACTCGGGTCATGTCACGAACCGGCTCGGGTGACCGGTTCAGGGTCGACCCGGGTTGGCTCGTGACAATACGTGTAAATTTTTTCATACATATAGTCCTATTCATTTTGGGATAATATTTAATATACCCCCACCAACTATGGTCTTAGTCATTATATGTAATGACATTATATTTTTTTAATTATATCTAACATTGTTTTTTTATAAATAACACCAAATTCATTCAAACATGGAATAATAATCATTGACCTCCTTTAAATAATATTATTTATTTAATTATATTATATTTTTCATGGATCTCATCCAAATGGTACCGCTCATAGGGAGGAAATGAGACAAGTGGGTTATTATGCCTAAACCCTAAAAAATTGTCAATGTCTTGCTGACATGATATGAGGGTATAACATAGCAACAAAAGTGATGATGTTATTTATATGAGTTGATAAATTTACATTATTATAAAAACACACAACAAAACATTCTTATAAAAATGTAATAGGATCCCAATACAATCATGTAATTCCATTGAATTGAATAACTTAAAATGGAACTACAGAATCCAAAAGTAAAATCCCTTTTAGTGACCTTAATAACTTAAAAACACCTTTCGTACTCCATGGAATACTAATATCATATCTAGTATCTGAAAACATCTTATAGACCATAAAATTAGTTTAAAAATATGTATGGTGAGCATAATTTTTATTCTTAGTATAAGACTTCAAAGAAATTTTTGTGTAGAAGATAATGAATGAATACTATAGACCAGTGGAAAAGAAATAAAAATAACTCATCACATAAATAATGAATTCTAATTTCCATGTCAATGTATTTCTATTTAACTAATTATCACATAATTGAAGTCATATAATATAACATCATGAAGGTAGCCCACAATAACAAGCCCATTAATTTTCACCTCTATCCTAATGTCACACATCAATATCAATCACTCTCTAAAATATTTTTGTGTAGAATACCACTTGAATAATTTATCATACCATGTATCTAAATCATTACATAATCTCATAACATACAATGAACCCCATGTATTTCATCATCTAATAATCCCATCCAACATTTCCAAATAGGAACCATGTATGTTATGGGAACCACCATAACCTGTTTGTTTAATATTATACCTCAATACATTACAACAAATAAACAATATTACTATAATAGTCCATAAGATGTTATAGAGAGGTATATGAGTGTGAAGATATAAAATTGACAACATCCTTATACACCAATATATTGGCTAGATAAACAACAAAAATACCATTACATAATACTATCTAGAGGAGATAGTAATGATATAGGGGTTTTCATCCATCTATTACTTGGCAACCATAATGTTCGGTAAAAACCCTCTTAGTGTATAATGGTTGAAAGTCTCCAAACAAAGATGTTTGTGGTAGATTATTTAAGCATATAATATACAAGGTACATGTTTCTCATAACTAAACAATGTTAATCAACCGAATCACAAGGTGAGTAGAAGCTAAATTCACTTGAGCACTAGAATAACATTAATAAGGAATAGATTTTATATTAGCATAAAAACATTCATCAAACATTCATTAAATTATATTTTCCAATTAAGGTATTCATAATGAATTAATTCATTTAATTAACTATTAACTCATTGGAATTTATTTTAATGATAATTTCAATAAATTATTTCATTAAATTATGATATATATATTACATAATTTTTTAAAATCAACCATTTTTTCAATGAGTATTTCATTATTTTAGATCATTAAATCTAGAGATTCATATTACAATAAATATTTTACTATACTGTTAATTTATTAACCATTAAAATGACGATATTAATATTTTATCATTATAATAAAATGATTTTAATACCCGTGTGGAACAAACCAAACTATTATAGAGTTTTTCAGGATTACCATTATATTGAAATTATGTTAAGCAACAAAATATTGGTCAAACCATTTACTATACAATAACAATCTATATTTTCATGAACTCTATTACTCATCATATGATAAAATAATAATATGGATGATTTATTTAAAAATACATGGTTCAATATGTGTGGGAATGGAAATAGAAAATAAGATACCCAATAACATTGACATAAATAAAATACATCAATATGAAACAATCCTGGCTTTCTATAATATAACATGATATCCCAATATCAACCCATTTAATTAGACTCACTTCCATCCAATACACCACAGTGTATATTACTATGAATATATTTTACCATCATAATTGGAAACTATTTCAACACACTTGGCCCCCCTACCCATGTCTCAATAAACCCTTATATATACTCTGATCAAATCATGCATTAATATATGACTGACCAATAGGGAAACTGGAAAAAAATAAAGAAAAATGCAGTCATCAAGGGAACTGTGTGCTAACACCAAGACATTGATCCTGTATAAGAAAACATGATGACATTGATGGAATTATTTATCTTTGTCAATAATCTCTATATTATATTTCTTATTAACTGATTCATATATATTGTCTTCCAATATCATTCAACCAAGGTGAAAAACTATTAAAATATGAAAATTATTTAAACATGATTCTATATAAAACAATAAATTTAATTAAAATATTAGGAATTAATTTTCAATTTAATATTCCTATAATTTTTTTCTTCATTAATCATTCCTACATTTTCCTTATTTTCCCAAATGATAGTAACTTATGGATAACTTTTCTCATCAAATCACGCATAAAAATTCAGATGAATCTCCCTCAAAACATATGAATGAATTGTTTTAAATTATTATTTATCTATGTTATTTAGACAAAAGTTTAATCTATATTTATATTCTTTATGAAATGTTAAAATAACAAACATAATAGTCTAGGGTATAAACATAGACAAATCTACTTCTAAAAAAGATAAAAATAATAATTAATGTGGACACATGAGATTACCATAACCAAAATTGGTATATTTTATATAATATTTATTCTTCCTCATTGATGTTAATAACACCATCATCCAAATTGAGAAATTATGATAATAATATCATTTTTTATAAATATTCGTGATGGGATTAATCTAAATTAGAGGTTATATGTTCATCGTTCTTCAAACATTGATAGATGGATATGGTTCAAACACCACAAGATGAATCCCCACCAACATTATGTATATCTAGTAAGAACCTTGATTCCATATCCATCATTAAAACCCACTAAATAATTAACAAAATATGAGCACTTTCTGTCTTGGACATCCAAAATTAAGAGTGATTGAAAAAGGGGAAAGTAGAAAAATGTACAGTGAACCAAATTTGATTAATTATCCACAAAAAATGGTTTGAATATTCAATTAATAAGTAAATTGTCACAAATAGATATTGAAAAACAACTTATCAGGAAAATAATCTTAAACATAACCTCATCTAGGAATACTATTCAACACGGACCTCAGATCATATTGTGAATATAAATGCAATTGAATTTGTTTATAAGATCAAATATCAATTATTTTAGGGGAGTAACTAGTATAAAAAACCAATTCCCCTATTAACTCATCAAATGTGTGTTTTCTAGGGATGATAATGATTTTTTATGACATGTTTATGTATATTCTATTCAATAAAAATCCTAACTATAAAATCATGATTTTTTTTTAAAAAAATCTTTCCCAAATATAATTTTGTCATCAATATCATTAATTATATGCAATGTGATTATTAAGTGAAACCTGATATATTATTAAAATATTATTATTTAAAGTGATAGTTTTTGCTTAGTTATTGATTTATTGGTTTCAATATGGATAAAGAAACTATCAATAATATATTTTTTATATATAACTGACATTTATTCCTTGATTATTTATAAAATATATAAGTATGTAAATGTCATTTTAATGTAAGCGATATATTATTTAAAAAAACATTTTTTCCACTTAATATAATTCTATAAAAACAAAATAAAAAATTAACATTTATTTATTTATTTTAACTAAATATAAATTCATTAGGAAAATAAAAAATTTTACATTCATATAATATATTTCTAGGCATGAGATAAAAATAAATCATGTTTTATTCGTAAATTTTTATTTTTATAAAACGGTTTTTATCACATGTTTTTGGATTATTTTAAAATTAAATTTTCTCACTTATATCTATTTAATTTAGGAAAACCTATTCCATATTTGGAATTATTATTTCCATATTTTGAAAATAATTCCATTTTGTATTTTTTCAACATTAATATTAATCATGGAAAAATTAATCACTTCATTAGATAGTAAATAATATTAATCATTTTTAAAAATAAATGATAAGGCCAAAACGTTTCATAATAATCACAATTTTATAATGTTATTTCAATACATATAACATTACAATTGGAATTGTGTTTTTCAACGAACATTATTCCATGACAATGACCTATATGATATCAAAACCAAGATAATCAATAAATTAAAACTCTTATTTTGTAATATATCTGCTATATCCAAATTTTTTGTAAATAATGTTTTTAATGAATCAATGTGTCTATATATTTCTAAATTAATAAATCCACAAGGTAAAAATTTATTTTAAATTTTAGATATTATATATTGTAGTAAAATTCTAATGAAACATGGATAAAGTATCAATTAATATGAAAATATAATATGTAGTCATAAAACATTATAAATAATCTAATTTAACTGAGTTATGGTCTTTCATGAAATTTTTATATCATTGTGGAATTTTTTATTATGTGTAATAATTATTTTAAAATTCAATCTTTTCATTATTTATGTAAAAATTTGAACTAATAAAATTTTAATAAAATTTATTATTTAAATTAAATATTATTTATAAAAATATATATAGTGGATAATATTTTTAGGATATGGTCAATCATGTAATTTTCATAATTACATTCCATTTGAAACCATTTTTAACGTTAATTAGTTTAGTATATTTTAATATTTTAAGAAATTCGTTCTGCACCCCTCTCGTAAATTATAAAAAAACACACCCTTTAGCTTATTCACACCACATTGAGCCTTGTAGATTTAATCAATTCATTAATTACTCTTGTACACAACCCTAGAAACATTATATAGGTATTTTTATTCAAAAATAACTAACCAAAAGGCTCTTAACTATACATAAAAAGGATTTATTTTATATAAGAGGTAATCACCATAATAAATCACATTTCATTTAATTATTTTCTTTACACCTATAAATATAATATATTCTACATAAAATTATAACAAAATTTATCTTAACATTGTTATTTCTGTTATTATTATTATTAAATAAATTTTATCCACCATCATTTTATCAAAATGGAACTAAATGTATCACTCCTGTGTACATATGGATTACCATATCAATGTTAAAATACATATAATTTTTCATCAACATATTTAACGGATGGTTGTTATGATGGATTTCGATTTTTCGTATGATTATTATAAAATAATAACACTTCTAGTAAAAAAATATATTATTTTTTCTTTAATAACATCTAAATCTTTCTAGAAAGATTATGTCGAGCATATATATAGACAATCACCTCCCCAATGCTATGAAATTCATTTTAATTATCATATTTTTTGGTTTTTAATAAATATATAATTAATAAATATATATGATTTATCTAATTTAATAATTATTTTTTAAATATGAGTTATTATTAACAATAATTTCACTTGATTATTTACAGAAATCCAATAATGGTCATGTGATATTAAAGGGTAACATCTACATTAATGGTGTAATTATTTTTTATATCTCTAAATTAAATGAATGAATATAACCATAAATTTAAATAATATATATGAAAATTTTATAATTATTAATCATATGTATATTATGGAACCATTATCTAAATATAATGACAACAACTACACAACGAAATAATAAATGAACAATTAACCACTTCTGACATGGAACATTGATTTTTAATAATAATTATTAATAAACATGTGTTAGAAGGTTATAAGTAAATCATATATAGAATTTAAAAAAAATTAGTGTAAGTTAATATATTTAAATTAAATATATATTTATTTTATATCAAGATCTAGTATGTGTGAATGAATTCAAAACTGTGTTACAGGATATCCCATTTTTATTTTATATCTAGGTGATTTATTCATAATCCCAAAAACTATTCTTTTGTTTGTTGTATATACTAACAGTTTGATATGTTATATCATGACTATACATTTTTATGATACATAATGATTTAATTTCAGTTATTATTTCATCAGTCACATGATTACTTATTTAATAAAGTGGTATGGTATGTTTGTTTTAGTATTATGTTAATGTGGAACACATCATATTCACCACTTCTTTCAATGTTTTGGTGTATATACTAACCATTAAATAAATTTATGGTTTTTTTGATGATTTTTTGGGTTATATACATATCATTCTATGTTTATTTCATTCATGGGTATTATGATGAAAATTTAACCACTGTGGTTATGTTTTTTTGGTACAATAATTTGGTATTTTAGTATTGTTTATGATTATGTTCTGTCTGAATAAATACTATGATTAATATCCCATGAAATTAATTCTTTTTACTATCCAGTTATTATTATATAAAAATTATTGTTTTCCATTTTTTCATCATCTTATTTACTCACGAGACTAAAAATAATTTTTATGTATAATATAATTTATTTTAATCTTTTATTCAATACACATTATTCTCAATATCCAATGTTATAATAATGTTATAAATTATATATTTACTTTTATTTATTTATTTATTTATTTTTTCAAATAATTGTTACCCACTTTTTGACTTCAATAAATTTTACTTAAAATTAATGTTTTTTTCATTTTATTAGCATTGTATATTTTTTTCTTTTTACAAAAAATATTATACATCAAGAACATAATTTATCAAATTCACGAATAGTAAATATATTGGATCTTCCATTACAAAAACCATATATTTTTATATAAAAATATTTCCATAATAATTGTTTAGAAATACGTGATTTTTAAATGTGATTTCCAAATTATAATGTTATTTTATTCAAGAAATATTTTAATGATATTATAAAAAAAATTCTTATATGATAACAATATTTTATTTTAATTTTTCATTACGTGTAATATAATAAAATGGAACTATACTTTTTCTATAATTGGGTGGATAATATTTATGATGATGAGATTTTTATAGGACCCATTTACTTTCCATGTGTTGTACAATGATGAATGGCTGAAATGCCTATAAATATAGGTTTCTTTAAGGATGATATGCTCTTTTTTATGATTAATGATATATCAACTTGTGGAATATATATATATATATATATATATATGTGGATTTTAATATGTTATGGTGTTAATGTTATATCCTATGATGGATTTTATGTTATATCCAAGGATCATGTTTACGTTATAGAAAATGATTTTAGCTACATTTAAAAAGGACAGTTGGTTTGATATTAGCAATGATATATGGGACTTATATCTCCCTAAAATTAATTCAGTAAAGATTAATATCTAATAATATAAAAAGGTATGGAATGGGGGGTTAACCGAGTTCAACAAGGAACATTTTCCCCTATGATAGTCACGACAGTGAACTATGAATCTTATGATGGTTTAGAGTGTGTAGAATATCCACTATATTAGACTTCGGTGGAACATAATGAAAATTATTGTTTATGAGTTGACCCAAATCTACTTTTAAAATCATGGAAATTCACATTGAATACTAAGGAAATTATTTTATATAGTTTTGAATCAGGGAAAATCCCCAGTCAAACACTAATGTTGTACTTCCAGTTTTTGTGTTATTTGATTCATATATTATTAGTTTTTTTTAAAATATTATTATTTGGGGATGTAAACAATAATATAATCCAATATATGTATTGTATGATTTTAAAATATTACTTTATTTTTCTCATTCCCTTATGTTTATATTATATTCATGTTACCATTGATATTCCCCTTGTATACCCTTAGCGTTCTTTTGAGCCCACTATTTCATATGTTACCTTTCCTTGAGTAATAATGATAGGTACAATGTATGATATGAATTAGAAGGGATCTATTTATGATGAACAATGTTGGATTTTATGTATATATTTTTTGATCCTATTTTTTATGATCCTGTTTTTCCAAAGGAAGCAACCAAATAATATTTTTTATATCATTTTTTATTTAAAAGTTCGTCTTATATAGTAATGTGATATATATATTTTTAGTGACTTGTTCACTATATTTTGTATCTAATATATTTTTAGTTATCCAATAGAAATAAGAATGAGACAACATTTATGAGAACCCCTGAGATATGCATATGTATAGGATAAATTTCTAATGAATTGGTATCTATCATGAATGACCATTTTTAATCATATGGCTTCCATGATTTTGAATAATAATTCTTTATTTTATTCATCCCATGAATGATTTTTTCATGAATGATCACTTCAATATATGAATCATGATGGTAACATTAATTAATTTTGTTTTAGTATGTTATAAAAGATATTATTTTAATGTTGATGTTGTTGTAGGTATGATTAAATATTTAAATATTCTATTTTTGATTGGTTATATAAATTCATAATTATTAGGAATATTTTGAAGAATGTTTTACTCATATACTGAAATAATATAATTTTTCCTCAATTTGAATTAAAATGTATCATTTTAATGGTTTAGTTTTAGTTATATACAACCCATATCAATTGCATGAGAATGGAAGTGACATTTTATATTACTAATATATAAATTATCATCATGTAGTGTGATTAATAATTAACTTCGAATGGAAATACATCAATTTTGAGGGTCTTGATTCTTATTCACATAAGGTTTATTATCATAGATTTCCAGGGATAAACATGAAACCAATGATATGCCTAATGTGTTGGAGATTGAAGAATTAATAATTTTAGAAAAAAATTTCCTTTCATTAATTGTGATGTTTTTCTATTGATATAAATAATTAAATTTTCTACAATTATTTCAATGAATAATTAAATAAAGGCACTAACAGGGTAGCTGGACTTGATGATGACACTCTAAGAGAATCCTCACAATTGATTCATTAATACCAATGCATTATTATGGGGTGAACTAGTTATATTAGTCGAGAATAATCATGGATCATCAAAAAGTATAATATATCTTGTATTGATGAATTGTTTAATCAACTCTAAATATCCTAATTATTTTAGACAATTGACTATTATTATAGATATGACAAATAAATGTTCAATATAGAGAATATATATAATAAAACATTCAATAAACGGTATAAATTTTATTATTATACAGTTATTCCATTTGGTCTAAATAATTATCCTACTATATTCACAGAAATATTTAATTGAGTCATTATATATTACCTTGATTATTTATTGGTCCTAATAATTTATGATTTTATTAAATACTAAAATAGAAAGTAAAATCAGGAATATATAATGATTATTGTATAAAATGCGTTATGAAAGGATACATTTATGAAAAATTTATGATGTTTTAATTTTGGCATTGAAATGATTAGTTATATGAAAAAATATTCCCATTTGTGTATATATCACTAGACACATCAATTACATATGTAATTATGTGTTTTTATAAACTAACAGATGTGACATGGATTAATTGTTTTCATTATTTTGGATGATATTATCTTGTAAGTTTTTATAATTTATAATGACATTCTAATCCAATATTCTTATTAACGATGAATAGAATTAATTTACTTTGATGAATACGATAATTTTTTCACGGAAGTAAATAAAAGGTTTGTCAGTGCACCAATGCTTAGTGTATCCTTCTAAGGAAATGGGATTGTAATATATAGTGAATCATTAATTATACAATAGTGTTGTTTTCTCATAAATAAATATATTATGATTATTTATAACAAAATAAAATTTATGGTAAATAATAAAATTTACCCAATGCATTGTTTAGAGAAGAAATCATTATTTTTTCATTAGTGATATAGAAGTATTATCTATATGTAGATATTTCATATATATATGTAAAATATAAAATATTTTTGAATATTTCCACACATGAAGAGTTTAAAATGAACTTTTTATGTTTGTCGGAGATGCATAATTATTATCACTTCTCAATATATTATTTCAATGGGAAATAAAGTAAGGTAGAATATTTTATAAGATGAAATTATTTGGAAATATTTTCTACGATAAGGATTTGAACAAGTCCATTATTTTATAATTTTTACATGATGGATGTTGAAATATTAAAAGTATAAGATATATATTTTCTTTCATAAATGAGTTTTTAACAATCAATAAAATTTACAATTAATGATACATAGAGGATATATATGTAACTAAAAAATATGGTGATAATTTTCCTTGATAATAAGTTTGATAGTGATGTAAATATAATATTCTAGAACCATGTATGAGTTTTATCCTTTAATTATTTGAATAATTTGTTCTATCATAATACTAACAATTTGATGCCCCAAAAAACTATTGTAATAACATTTTCTTTTATAGCGTGTATGAAACATGAAAATATATTTGTAAGGTAATATAATATTTGAATACTTTATTATATATTTAATATCTAAAATATAATATATTTATTTCAATGCATGTAACACAGAGTTATCATGAAATTCATGTGACACTGAGTTAGAGTACAACATATGAAACAACAACCTTCTTCTATAGCTTGTGTTACATGGAAAATTGACTATATTCAATGGATTCTATTCTATGAAAAACTAAGTCTTATTGAAAAACAATCTATAGTTAAAACATTATTATTTAATATAATAATATTTAAACTATCCATAATGAATATAGTAATCTAAATTAATAAAATATAAGATTTATAAAATTAAATCATTTTTTAAAAATAAATTAGAATTAAATATAAGAACAAATTGATTTTTAAAATGATATTTTTATATAAAATTATTTTTTCCCCAAATATATTTTACCATAATAGATTAAATTTATTAAAATTAATGAGTGATGGAAATGTAATTAATATGTTTCATATTCTATGAATTATTTTTTATATTCATCAAATAGATTTGGAAAACAAAAGACAAGAGAATTCCTAATATTTTAAATAATAACATATATTTCAATTAAGGTATTTTATCGTATTTTAAAAAATATCCCATTTTAAATCATAAATTTTACACATTTATAAATTCAATTTGAAAAAATAAACATTTTTTTAATTAATAATTTTAAAATTATTTTAGGATTATTATATTTTGCGATATATCCAAAACAAAATTTTTTGTGAATAGCGAAAAATACATCCTTTTAGTTGACATATACATGTACATTTAAATAATTACAATTTCTATGTAAAATTATAAATTTTATAATATATAAATTAGATAAATTATATATGTATTTACAATATTTGGTTAACCAAATTCTTTTTTCTTTTTTATATTAAATATAAAAACATAACAGTCAATTGAACACCTTTTTACTAAAACTAATTAATCTGTCTATCTGTGATATTAACATTAATCCTAATTTTACCGCTTTTGTTATTTGAATTTTGAAAATGTCACACCCCGACACGCACGTTTATTTTATTTTATGATTTCTTTGACTTTGAATTTTTTTTTTGCTGGGGTTCATGTCCAGTCTCGGATTAGATTTTTGAGTTTTGGTTAAAAAGTGCACTTTTTGACGCGACGTCGTTTGGCGCGTGAGCGGAGCCTGTTCTGGAAACCCCGCTCGTCCTTTCCCGGTGTATTTTCACATCCCGTTGTCTTTGGAAAATTTTAAATAGTGTCTTTATATTTAAAACGCGTGTTAATTGTTGCGTCGTTAAAATTTTTAGTGCGTTAAGAATTAATTATCATTAAAATGATACGAACACCGTTATTGTTTTTATTTTATTTTATTTTATTATTTTATCAGTATGATATTTATTATTTGTTGTTGTTATTATTATTATTGTAATTTATTATTATTATGATTCTGATTTGTTTTATTTAATTTTATTTTATTATCTTATTATTATTTTTCTTTTATCTTTTCTTTTCTTTTCTTCTAACCCTAGTGGGACGCCCCCCCCCCCCCTATATATATATATTTTTTCTTTCTCCCCCATGGGAGCCGCCACCCCCCAACTCTTTCTCTCTCCCTTTTCTTTTTTTCCTCCCCCGCTCGGTTTTCCCTGGTGCGTCGTCCATACCCTGCACCCCTTCCTGCAGCGCGCCGCCCTCGGCCTCCTTACTCTTCTCCTCCCATAACAGCAGCGCCACCACCCCTTCTTCTTCCCCTCGGCAGCGACGGCAGCCCAGCGGCACACCCCCTACCGCAGTGCCCTCGCCGCACCTCCTACCTGCAGCTCACCCGGCCGCAACACCCGACCGCGCCTCCCTCCTCAGGCGTCGCTCCCTTCGGTTGCGCCACCTCCCTCCGCCTCGCCTCCTCTATCAGCAGCAACCCCTTCTCCCTCTGTCCGCAGTAGCACCCTCATCCCCCGGCACCGCCTCCCTTGCGCAGCTCCCCCGGACCCCCGCTGAACCCTCCCAACTTTTTTCGGCTTCATCTCACGCCGGCACTCCGGCCGCTGCAGCTCCCTCCTGCGCTGCTCCGGTGACCGCCGGTTCCGGCCCCGGCCACCTTGCCGCTTCCCACCTCGACCTTCAGTGGCCTTCCAGCACTCCTGCAGCACCAACCGACACCCCCCCCCCCCCCATGTCCGCGGCCTCGGCTCCCCTCTCCCCCTACGCACCGACTCCCACGCCCCTGCCTCCTTCCGCAGCAGCAGCCGCACCACCCCGTCCTCTGCCTCCAGACCCACGCCCCCTTCTTCTTCTCTTCCTCTCCTTCTTCCTCTTCTTCTTCTCTTCTTCATCTTCCCTTCTTCTTCTTCTCTCCTTCTTCCTCTTCTTCTTCTCTTCTTCTTCTTCCTTTTCTTTCTCCTTCCTCTGCTCCGCCGCGCAGGTCCATTTTTTTTTCTGCTATCACATTTTATTTAATATGTTAATAACTTTTTTATTATAAAATTATAATTTATGTGATCATTATTATTATTAATGTTAGTATTACTAATAATAATAATATTATTATTATTATTATTATTGTTGTTGTTGTTACTATTATTAATATTATTTTTATTATTTTTGTTATTATTATTATTATTATTATTATTATTATTATTTTGTTATTATTATTATTATTAGTATTACTATTATTATAATAATAATAATAATTATTATTATTACTATTATTATTATTATTATTATTACTATTATTATTATTTTGCTATTATTATTATTATTATTACTATTGTTATTATTAAATTTTTTTTATTACTATTATTATTATTACTAATCTTATTATTATTAGTATTATTATTATTATTATCTTTATTTTTATTATTATCATCATACTCTTGTTGATGGTGGGTTTTTATTTGTTGGCTGAGGACTTTTAGGACTCGCGCATGGTGTTTCCGAGTGAGCGCCATCGCCGCGCCTTGTCTCCGAGGTTCGGTTGTTGTCGCGCTTCAGTTCTGAGGTGAGCGTTTCTTTTCGACGCTTGGTTTGGCATGCTCTGGTGAGTTTTTGGATGTGTCTGATTCCTTGGTACTGACTATGCAGAGTGTTAGACCTTGTCACGTGGTTTCGGACACACGTCGTGTCATCGTGACTTGGATCCGAGTTTGTTTTGTCGACGCTCTTGGTTTTGAGGTAGGTCCCCTTTGCACTGCTTTTAAAATTTAAGTTATATTATTTCATGCTGTTTGCGCACCCTAATTGTTCAAAATCAACATTTTATTAATTGTAATAAATATGAGATAATATACGATAATTAAATTTTAATATAAGATGGTTAATTTTTAAATGGTTATTTAATGCTAAAAGGAGCCATTTATTTTATACACGACACATGAAACATCCTTTTGGCGAGCGGACACCAAAAAATGAAAGAATGCTCGTTTAGCTTTTAAACATAATTCACGAAATGTAAAACAGAGTTCTGGTTTATTGAGAAATGATTTCTTTTGAAGCATGAACAAATACTTTGGTTCGTTTGAGAAATTTCCCGGTTGGCTCTTAAAGATTATTTGGAATAAGAAAATGGTTTGGTTTGGTTTTTAAAAATATTGTTAGCCTGTGACGTAGTGTTCTTTAAACGGTTTTAAACTGGGTTTTGTCTCATAAAGAAGTTGTACCTGTCTTTGAGTAGTGTTTGTGAAATGTATTAAATGCCCGTTTGGCACTTTATGGAAAGCGATAAAAATGTTTTGATAAAAACCCTCTTAGGGCGACTCTCATGCCTTGGTTGAAATTGATTATTTGGGAGGCCGCGCTTAGAGGCTCCCGGGTACTTGAGTAGTAAAAGGCATGAGTTTGTTCCACGGAGTGACTCGGGTGATGCCTGTTGTGCTTTATAGATATATATTTATATGATTGGATGCTCGGTTCGCATTAGTTGGCTCACCCCTTTTTCAAACACTTGAGACATGGGAATCTGGCATATTGAGAGAATATTCTAAGAACGATTGCTGCACTTGTAGGTTATGGTACTGACCAGTGGCCCATAGTAGGTGGATATATTGGGTTTATTGCTATAGTATTTGCCCTCGATCTTCCCGTGAATGGATGGTCAAGCGTATTGGGCGTTTTGATTTCTTCATGACATGTCGATAAGGATGATTTCTCATGTATTGGTGTCTTCTGGTTTATTCTCAATCTCCTAGGTTCACCCATGTCTATTCAGCTTTTGTAGCTTACAGTAATGATTATGATGCTCACATGTATACCTACATTGCCCTTGCTGTGTGTTTTACTTTGTGCATTCCGGTGTATTGTTTTCTTTGGAAAATGGTAAATTACTTTTGATTAGGTTTCAAAAAATTATTTTCAAATAACAGTGTTTAATCCCCTTTGTACAAGTTTGAAAATTTAAACATCACTTTCCCCTTTTCCTGAAATGTCATTGACACTAATGAAATGAAAACGAATTTGGAAATGGCTAAGGGTAATGGTTCGTACTTTTTTTAAGTAGAATATTATTAAAAACATACTTTTATATATTGTAGTTCAAACTTGAAATGATGTTTCTTTTATTTTAAAGGTAGTGCATTGGGAATAGATATCGGGCTAGCCTACTGAGTTTTAATACTCACGCCTATAGATCTTTTCTTTTTTTAGTGTTTGTGCATGCTATAGCTTGAGTGCGCTCGCCTAGGGCGACGCTTGATCGTTGAGTCGGAGAGCGACCCGCGAGGTCGCACAGAGTTTGTTCGGACGTCGTGTTCGGTTAGTTTGATTCCTGTTTGTTCATGTTTAGTCACTTTGTTTAGTTTACCTTTTTCTGCGCTTCTTTGTTTTATCTTTTCATTCTTATTTATTTATATTGGGCGAAATCGTTCCCACAGTCTCTAATGATGCCCTGGCGCTTGTCGCCAGCCCGGGAGGATCGGGAATGCCTCTCGGGCCATGTCGCGGACCGGCTCGGGTGACCGGTTCAGGGTCGACCCGGGTTGGTTCGTGACAAAATGGTATCAGAGGAGGTTTGCTCTTAGCAGACCTCACTATTCAGAGCGCCCTTTGTTATTTGGGATGTCAAGGTAGATGGAGTAGGATTGTCGGGACTTGAGGGGTAGGTGCGAGAAGAGCTTCGCGAACTCTTGCCTGTACTGATCCTCAGGTTTCCATGGGAAGTCCGGTTTAATTGGTTTGTTTGGGTTTTTATGGAAATGTTTTACGATTGGGGTACGACAAAGGGAGTTGGGCCATTAGTCCTCCTAACCCGCGCGGCCTGGCAAGCAATGTGGATCTAGGGGCATGGTCCAAGAAGGCTCTCTGTGTCAGTGGCGTGTTTGGCATATGGCCGCCAACCATATGGTCAAGTCACCCACTGAAACTAGTCCCCTGTTTGATTTGTTTTGGGTTTCCGTTGATTTCTGAAAGTGGTTTGAATAAGAAAAGTTGGTTTTGAAAAAAAAGTGTTGTTTGAAATGACATGTTTAATTTGTGGATTGTTTTAAAAGAAGTGGTATGAATAAATTGTTTTTGGAAGATGAAGTTGCTTTGTTTTGGCATTGGTGTTCCGATGAGTACTCACATGCATTTTGGTGTGTTGGAAATGTGGATGGATGTCTGGTATGGTGGATGGATGCCCTGGGTGGCACAGATACATGCATGTGAGTGAGACTCTAAGGGATACCAATGGCGAGGGTTTAACATACCAAGATTGTTTGAAATTAAAGATGTTTTCAAAGAGAAAAGTTTTGATGTTATGATAACTTGTTTTCTCGGATTTCGAGCTTGTCACCTATGCAGTGTTTGATTTTGAGGTTGTTATTCATTCGTTGAGTTGGCCTTGATTGGGTTTTTGACCTTTACTTGTCCAGCGGTTATCCCTTTGAAGCTTCGATGGGTGATCGTAGTGCAGTTGATCAACATAAGGATTTTATGCTTGAGTTTCGGAAGCTCGATCCACCTCTCTTCTATGGTCAAGCAGACCCTTCCGTGGCAGAGGAGTGGATGTGGAAGATTGAAACGGACTTTAACCTCATTGAGCTGCCCGAGTTGTTGAAGGTCAAGTTTGCGACCTTCATGCTTTAAGGTTCACCGTGGATGTGGTGGAAGTCAGTGTCTCGGAACAAGCCTCGTCAAGAGATTACATGGGAGTTTTTAAAGGCCTCGTTCATTCGTCAGTATTTCTCTGAGGAAGATAGGGTGAGAAAGGGGATGGAAATGTGTTGTCTACAGCAGGGCGACAGACCCGTGTTGGAATATTTCCAGCGCTTTGTAGAGCTAGTACCTTATGATTCAGAGTATGCCACAAATGACCCCGTGAAGGCTCGACGCTTCGAGGCGGGTCTCCGCCCTGATCTCCAGTCGAAGGTGTCAGAGTCCAACCTGACTTCATTTGTTGATGTGGCGAGACAAGCTTTTCATGTCAAAGCTGCGATGGTAGGAGTGCTCTAAGTAGTTCTCCCTCCTTCGATCCCCAAGAACAGTGGTGAAGATTCTGGAAAGGAGATGAGTAAGAAAATGAATGTGAATGGAGCAGGTCGTGGAATCAAGAGACCTCGAGATCTTTCATCAACCCCTTCGGAGCGAGAGATTATTGCATGTTATCAGTGTGGCAAGCGGGGTCACAAGAAGTCATCGTGCCGAAGTACTCTGAAGCCCTGCCAGGCATGTGGACGCCTGGGTCACCTGCGACGATTTTGTCGGGTCGTTGCAAGGAAGCGTCACAGAGGAAGTTCTCAGAAGTAATGTGTTGTAGGGTCTTTGTTCAAAGTTTCCAGTGTATGTTTCCTTTCAGTATAAGTGATCATTTGTCGTGGCCTATGTATGGGTGTTGTTTTGGGTTTGAAATGTATGGGAATGTCGTGGGTCGTTTGATGAACTTCGCCTTTCAATGCTGGTGTGTTTTTAATTTTAAAATCTTGTTCTTTCTTTTGTCATATCAAAAGATGTATGTTTCTTGTTGGGATTATCAGAACCTGACTGCGAGGCAGGAGATGCTTCATCCATCAGAGCTCCATCCAAAAGGTCTCAGTGTGAAGCCGGCGCGTAGTCAGGAACCCCCCGGGGGAAAATTTTAAAGAGTCCGGTTAAAGTCGCGCCTCTATCATCATGGTGAGATAGTTTTGGTGTTGTTGCTCTCGTTTCTCTGTCGTTATAGTTTTCCTCTTGTCGCAAGGCACGCGATGGACTTATCCCTCACATAGTTTCGGGAATCGTGCCTCTTGGATGTTAGTTGCTGACCAGTGACTTTTCATGGGCCACTGATGAAAATCAGTTGCGGCCCTGGTTTGGGTCCATCCCGAAGTGATGGGTTGTGAGTAGTCGTACGTCGTAGTTTCAGTGATATGATCCTTGGGGCCACCCTCCCCGCCCATGGGGTTAGGGTTTTAGTTGCGCAAAGTATCCATTTAAGCTTCTATCCCTTTCGGACGGGAGTGAGCGGTTTAAATGTTTTTGATGTGCTTTTATAGCTTGGGTAAGGCCCGGTTCTGGCCTAAGTTGGATTTCTGGTTGGTCGCTAGGAGGTCAGTCCTTTTATGGTGGGAGACACACCATGAGTCTCGTTGGGTTTTCTCTTAAATAGTTATTGAATTCTAGTGGAGTTCTTATGGTGGGGAGCCCATTCGGGCCTCTCTCTGTTAGTGATTTACTTTGGGCAATGAGGTTTAGTCCCGCTAGTAGTCGTTGTAACATCCTTAGTTAAGAGGTCGGATCGTGTTGTGTGGAATCCTTAGGTGTTGATCGATCGACTGGTTGGTGTGGTGGATTTCTGGGGGTGGAAAGCGTTATGGTGGGGAGAATTGTCACACCCCGACACGCACGTTTATTTTATTTTATGATTTCTTTGACTTTGAATTTTTTTTTGCTGGGGTTCGTGTCCAGTCTCGGATTAGATTTTTTAGTTTTTGTTAAAAAGTGCACTTTTTGACGCGACGTCGTTGGGTGCGTGAGCGGAGCCTGTTCTGGAAACCCCGCTCATCCTTGCCCGGTGTATTTTCGCATCTCGTTGTCTTTGGAAAATTTTAAATAGAGTCTTTATATTTAAAATGCGCGTTAATTGTTGCGTCGTTAAAATTTTTAGTGCGTTAAGAATTAATTATCATTAAAATGATACGAACACCGTTATTGTTTTTATTTTATTTTATTTTATTATTTTATCACTATGATGTTTATTATTTTTTGTTTTTATAATTATTATTGTAATTTATTATTATTATGATTCTGATTTGTTTTATTTAATTTTATTTTATTATTTTATTATTATTTTTTCTTTTATCTTTTCTTTTCTTTTCTTCTAACCCTAGTGGGCCGCCCCCCCTATATATATATATATATATATTCATTCTCCCCCATGGGAGCCGCCACCCCCCAACCCTTTCTCTCTCCCTTTTCTTTTTTTTTCCTCCCCCGCTCGGTTTTCCCTGGTGCGTCGTCCATACCCCGCACCCCTTCCTGCAGCGCGCCGCCCTCGGCCTCCTTCCACTTCTCCTCCCGCAACAGCAGCGCCGCCACCCCTTCTTCTTCCCCTCGGCAGCGACAGCAGCCCAGCGGCACACCCACTGCCGCAGTTCCCTCGCCGCACCTCCTGCCTGCAGCTCACCCGGCCGCAACACCCGACCGCGCCTCCCTCCTCAGGCGTCGCTCCCTTCGGCCGCGACGCCTCCCTCCGCCTCGCCTCCTCTATCCGCAGCAACCCCTTCTCCCTCTGTCCGCAGCAGCACCCTCAGCCCCCGGCACCGCCTCCCTTGCGCAGCACCCCCGGACCCCCGCTGAACCCTCCCCCCTTTTCCCGGCTTCAGCTCACGCCGGCACTCCGGCCGCTGCGGCTCCCTCCTGCGCTGCTCCGGCAACCACTGGTTCCGGCCCCGGCCACCTCGCCGCTGCCCACCTCGCCCTCCAGCGGCCTTCCAGCACTCTTGCAGCACCAACCAACCCCCCTTGTCTGCTGCCTCGGCTCCCCTCTCCCCCTACGCACCGACTCCCACGCCCATGCCTCCTTCCGCAGCAGCAGCCGCACCACCCCGTCCTCTGCCTCCAGACCTGCACCCCCCATCTTCTTCTCTTCCTCTCCTTCTTCCTCTTCTTCTTCTCTTCTTCTTATTCCCTTCTTCTTGTTCTCTCCTTCTTCCTCTTCTTCTTCTCTTCTTCTTCTTCCTTTTCTTTCTCCTTCCTCTGCTCCGCCGTGCAGGTCCATTTTTTTTATTTTATTTTTTCTGCTATCACATTTTATTTAATATGTTAATAACTTTTTTATTATAAAATTATAATTTATGTGATCATTATTATTATTAATGATAGTATTACTTATTATTATTATTATTATTATTATTATTATTATTGTTACTATTATTAATATTATTTTTATTATTTTTGTTATTATTAATATTATTATTATTATTTTGTTGTTATTATTATTATTATTATTATTATTATTATTATTATTATTTTGCTATTATTATTATTATTACTATTGTTATTATTACTATTTTGTATTACTATTATTATTATTACTAATCTTATTTTTATTATTAGTATTATTATTATTATCTTTATTTTTATTATTATCATCGTACTCTTGTTAATGGTGGGTTTTTATATGTTGTCTTAGGACTTTTAGGACCCGCGCAGGGTGTTTCCGAGTGAGAGCCATCGCCGCGCCTTGTCTCCGAGGTTCTGTTGTTGTCGCGCTTCAGTTCCGAGGTGAGCGTTTCTTTCCGACGCTTGGTTTGGCTTGCTCTGGTAGGTTTTTGGATGTGTCTGAGTCCTTGGTACTGACTATGCAGAGTGTTAGACCTTGTCACGTGGTTTCGGACAGACGTCGTGTCATCGCGACTTGGATCCGAGGTTGTTGTGTTGACGCGCTTGGTTTTGAGGTAGGTCCACTTTGCACTACTTTTAAAATTTAAGTTATATTATTTCATGCTGTTTGCGCACCCTAATTGTTCAAAATCAACATTTTATTAATTGTAATAAATATGAGATAATATACGATAATTAAATTTTAATATAAGACGGTTAATTATTAAATGGTTATTTAATGTCAAAAGGAGCCGTTTATTTTATACACGACACATGAAACATCCTTTTGGCGAGCGGAAACCCAATAATGAAAGAATGCCCGTTTAGCTTTTAAACATAATTCACGAAATTTAAAACAGAGTTCTGGTTTAATGAGAATTGATTTCTTTTGAAGCATTAACAAATACTTTGGTTCGTTTGAGAAATTGCCCGGTTGGCTCTTAAATATTATTTGGAAAAAGAAAATGGTTTTGTTTGGTTTATAAAAATATTGTTAGCCTGTGACGTAGTGTTCTTTAAAAGATTTTATACTGGGTTCTGTCTCATAAAGAAGTTGTAATTGTCTTTGAGTAGTGTTTGTGAAATGTATTAAATGCCCGTTTGGCACTTTATGGAAAGCGATAATTTTTTTTTGATAAAAACCCTCTTAGGGCGACTCGCATGCCTTGGTTGAAATTGATTGTTTGGGAGGCCGCGCTTAAGGGCTCCTGGGTACTTGAGTAGAAAAAGTCATGAGGTTGTTCCACGGAGTGACTCGGGTGAAGCCTGTTGTGCTTTATATATATATATGTATATGATTGGATGCTCGGTTGGCATTAGTTGGCTCACCCCTTTTTCAAACACTTGAGACATGGGAATCTGGCATATTGAGAGAATATTCTAAGAACGATTGCTACACTGGTAGGTTATGGTACTGACCAGTGGCCCATAGTAGGTGGATATATTGGGTTTATTGCTATGGGATTTGCCCTCGACCTTCCCGTGAGTGGATGGTCGAGCGTATTGGGCGTTTTGATTTCATCGTGACATGTTGATAAGGATGATTTCTCATGTATTGGTGTCTTTTGGTTTATTCTCGATCTCCTAGGTTCACCCATGTCTATTCAGCTTTTGTAGCTTGCAATAATGATTATGATGCTCACATGTATACCTACATTGCCTTTGCTGTGTGTTTTACTTTGTGCATTCTGGTGTATTGTTTTCTTTGGAAAATGGTAAATTGCTTTTGATTAGGTTTCAAAAATTTATTTTCAAATCACAGTGTTTAATCCCCTTTGTACGAGGTTAAAAATTTAAACATCACTTTCCCCTTTTCCTGAAATGTCATTGACACTAATGAAATGAACATGAATTTGGAAATGGCTAAGGGCAATGGTTCGTACTTTGTTTTTAAGTAGAATATTATTAAAAACATACTTTTATAGATTGTAGTTCAAACTTGAAATGATGATTCATTTATTTTAAAGGTAGTGCATTGGTAATAGATATCGGGCTAGCCTACTGAGTTTTAATACTCACGCCTATAGTTCTTTTCTATTTTTAGTGTTTGTGCAGGCTATAGCTTGAGTGCGCTCGCCTAGGGCGACGCTTGATCGTTGAGTCGGAGAGCGACCCGCGAGGTCGCACAGAGTTTGTCCGGACGTCGTGTTCGGTTAGTTTGATTCCTGTTTGTTCATGTTTAGTCACTTTGTTTAGTTTACCTTTTTCTGCACTGCTCTGTTTTATCTTTGCATTCTTATTTATTGATATTGGGCGAAATCGTTCCCACAGTCTCTAATGATGCCCTGGCGCTTGTCGCCAGCCCGGGAGGATCGGGAACGCCTCTCGGGCCATGTCGCGGACCGGCTCGGGTGACCGGTTCAGGGTCGACCCGGGTTGGTTCGTGACAGAAAATCTATCAAACACCATTGTAATAATTATAATATTATTTGTTATAACAACTTATTTTTTAGAAAATATTATAAGTGAATGTTATAAAAATCAATTAGAATTATTAAGGTGTAATTTGGTTTATAATGGACTAAAACCCTATGATTAATGTCTTTAAAGACCAATAAACATATAGAAACATACCTTTTATTCACATATTTTCAAAATTAAACATCTAATAATGAGTTTTTGTTGTTTTGTAGGACCTATTTTTATTAAAAACTTGTGAACACATAAATTGTTTTCAGGAATACCATGTCAGTTCTTTTCCTTCCATACTTGAAGTCGCCACATCATCCCACAACTCAAACCCATCAAGACTCCTATGATATTTCAAAATATGAAACGATAGAGTCCAAATATATCTCCCATAAAACTATAATCTACACATTCAGTTTAATACCTTCCACATATTCCTTTTTGTTTAAATTGAATGTTGTTTCTGGATTAAAAGGTAATGTATTTTCTCAATCCCAATAGTTTCATTTCCATTGTACAACACCTAGAATCAATTATTTATATTCTTGTATAACAAAAAAAGTATTATAAATATATTAGGATGTTTTTATACTGATATTTAATTCTACACATACTCACACCATCATCCAATGGGTAATTTACATAATGATTCTGTATACGGTGAATTGTTTCCCCACAAAATGATGATTGTCCATTCCTACATTACCACCTATCGTGGTAGCCATTATGATGGTAAATATGTTTATACATAATATATATTATATTTATCATTCCCTTATAATTATTTTATCATTTTATTAAACATTAATTTATTTTATTCCATTTTACTTTAATATGATAACATAGTTTGAGGAAGTGTGGACTATCACCCCATCAAAGCATTGTGATTCATTCACACTAAACATGGGACATATAAAAGATGATTTTAATTAAACATATGTTACTAAAAAAACATAAATAATATATTAATGAAATAATAATATTTCTATAAATAAATAAATATATATATATATATATATATATCATTTTTCTGTATTACCCCTTCACACACTTTTAAAGAGATAACATCATTCATAGACATGTGGACTACCGCCTCTATGACACCATATGATTATTTTTACCCAAAAAAATATATATGTATATATGATTAAAAAATATGATATTTATTATATTATTATCTATCAATAAATATTTTAGTTACTTATCATTTTTTCAAAAAGATCATTCCAAAATGTGAATGTTACTCATGGGTATTTATGACCTACCGTCTACATGATTTTAACATATTCTCGTATTCATAACCATATATTATGATGGTTATTAAAAATATTATTTATGTAAAAATATGATAATTTTTACCTGGTTAATTTTCTTGATGGGTTATATAAATAACTTTATGAACATAGTTGACCAATAATACTTTTTTCAGACATAAACTGAATTTTGTCAAAAAAAACATGATGTAAAGGTAATGGATAGAGTACTTGTAAACAACATTGTAATAAGAGAATTAAAAAAAATTATAAAAATAAAAATATTTCTTATTCAATTATAAAATTAAACATAGTTTATTATATATGATTTTAAAGGATGTACAACAAAAGGATACACTTAGTAAGGGAATTTTTTTCTCATTTGTATTTCATGAAGCATACTTCATTGTTGTGAACCTAATTTCATTTATATGGTGTAAATACATCCACATTGACATAGATAATGAATAAAACCTACTATCTTATTGGTATTTATAATATTTATTTTATTATTATCACTTTTGGTTCTTTCGAATCATATATAATGGATTTCGTCTCAATTTCATTTCACTGAGGAAAATTTTATTTTTATGCAATTAGTTTCTTTTATATGGTGTATGTATTTCCATTTACATTATATATCATTAATCTCCATAATCACTTGATATTATTACATTAATCCAATTTTAATCCTTTATGAGGTTATAATTTAAAACGTATCAAAACAGTATGGGCCACTGGAATGTGTAATGATTGTTTTCATCAATACGAATCCAAATAATCATTAAATAGAATTTTGAATTAGAGGAAATTAAATATACCTTTTTAAATAATCCCTTTCATTCAAATATGGTTATTCAGGACCATTTTCATTTATTAGTACCATTTTACAACACTTTGGTACTCAAAGTATTTCAGAAAATGTTTTAAATAAAATGAGACATTATTTCACTCTTTATTCAAAGAACTTATTTTCTTTTTAAAACACGATTTATATAAAGAAATTACAAAATGATTTTAAATTATTTTATAAATAAACTTTTTCATTTTTTACCAATCTCCTATAAAGATTCCTCATGTCACATTACAAATGAGGGATTTTATAACATTTTATTGTACAAATGGAATATTCATTTTTCTATTCTACGACATGAACAGATTTATCCACCATTTTTTAATTAGATAATACTTCACAATTTTAAATGATTTATAAAATGAAAATGATGTTTTCCTCAAAAATGTTTTCAAAATGTAATATTTAATTTCATCAATGAAAAGAACCTCTACTTTACTTCTCATGGGATTTTGGAATTTTTACCATCATTATTATTCTTATAGATGGGTTATTATTGATTTTTCACAGGATAGTATTCACTTTTATTTCACTGATTTATTATTTATTCACCTTGATGTATTCAATTTCCTAGGACCTTTTAAATTATTCTTTTCCTTTATCATCCATTTCATTTTTTGTGGATATTACTATATCATAAATTGTATTCCATTTTATATATGATTCCAAAATTGAACATTATTTTATTAATTTTGGAATTATTGATAGATCCATATTTCTCATTCAATATAGTCATTTGATAAGACAAATAATTTTTTTTGATCACTCAATTTGATGAATTATTTGGAATGTCATTGATGGATTGAGCCGGACAATATATATCTTTTTGAAGCATCGATAGGTACTCTTGAGATTAATAATTGAATAAATGGATTTCTACTATTAGATTTAAAATATCTTGTAAAGGAAATGACTATAATAGGCCCTCATTTGAATAAATCATGACATCCTATATAAATGAATATCTCTTATACTATATGCAGTTATTTATTAATCCATGATAATTTTCAACGATGTATCTATGGATACATTTCATTTTAGTTAATTTATTAATAGAATGTACTTTAGTTTCATATGTACCCATTTTTATTTTCCCTTATCATTTTATTTTAATGGAATGTATTTATGGATATGTACCTTGACATGTTGAATATTCTCATTGATTAATTATTTCTTGTTCTATATTTTTTCCCTTATTGAGTATTTGACCTCACCCTTATTATGTTTCTTTCCCTAGGAATCCACGAAGATTACTATGAAATAAATGAAGGATTGTTATAAATAGATTAGTGTCATTATTGAAGAAGTATATATTTTTTTGAATTAAAAAATATGTTTTATTTAGTGTATCCATTTAAAATACTATTTTCATTTATGTATCAGGTTTAACTGGACTAGTAAACTGGTTGGTCCTTTAGTTCTTTATTTCATGTAATCATGGAAATTTAATTGATAGAAATCACTGGGTTTAGGAAATATAGGATTGTGTCACTACAATTGGTATCAATTAATGATCAATAAAAACCATTGGAACTAGATTTAATAATTCCTATATTATAAAACATAACCCTATGGTAGAATTTGATGAAGTATATATGAGCACCCTATATTTTTTGTAAATTATAGATTATGTGGTCTTCCTTGTAATACATTCATGTATGGACTGTTCAAGTGGATGTGATTCTGGAAAATATGTAACTAAGAGTGACAACTCCAACAAAGTGTTCCAGGAATCACTCAGGGTAAACCGGTACATACAAATGGGCCCTTCTAGTAACCTTGATTGACACTCATGGGGGATATGCCTAAGATAATACACATTTTACTTAAAATACATTATGAAATATGTTAATACATAATAATTATCCTTTGTTAAACTTGTGTATATTTAGAATGATTATAAGGTTTCATGATTTATAAATTAAAAAACTGATATTATAGATAAACCCCAGACCAAGGATGAACTAATGTGGAAATAAAATGGATAAGGTATTAATTTATTAAGGTACCACAGATGACATTTGAGAAAATTATATTTAGAGTTTAACTGTATTTCAAGGATGTTAATCATATTTATATTTTTAAATTATATTATTTGTGTTTTAGAAAAGGACAACCTATAATTAGGGTGACAACCAATCAAATTTACAAAGGCCACAAGTCTTTAACCCATAACCTAAGGAAAATAAGGGTTTCATTCCAAACAATGTCCTATGAAATTTTCTTTTTAATTTGATCTTTTTTAGTTATAAAATTTAATGAATATATATTAACGATTAACTAATAGTATAACTTATACTGATTATAAATTAATCTATTAATAATATTTATGTTGGGAGTTTGTAAAAAACAAATAGAATGACTTATCACACTTTTATAGGCCATAAAATCCTCTAAATGTATCTTTTTCTTATTGAGGCATAAAAATAGTTCATTGTTGATAATTAATATTTTTAGTAAAGTGATGAATTATAATTTGGATTGAAAAAAACTATAAGTGAGGATTGTTCATATTAGATTAAAACCTATCATGTAATAATATTTTGTTATATTCATGGTCAATAAAACAATTATCCAAAATTAGGAAAATGAATTCAAAATAATTATTTTAGACTAATACCTAAATTTCAATTGATCCTATGGATCTTTAAATCATCAATGATTTTTGGATTTGAGGAACCCAAATTTCCATTCATTGTTCACTTGTTTTTGATTGATGATGTAATTAAATACTAATAAATAATGCCAATTTTACTCTATGAACATATCTCTTCTTTCCACTAATTTTCTCTTATATTGTGTCTTTGATACATGGTATTCCATGTGACATTTGTTCTTTTAATTCTCTCTTTTGTAGTTGATTATATTGGAATCCATATCACAATGTGAGATTTAAAACATATGATGTATTACACAATTAATCACCATGATCGATTTTAAATTTTGAGGATGAAATTTAAATAAGTTGGGAAAAATGAGATTCCTCTAAAAACTAATGTAATAAAATTTAGATAAAAAAAATATGTGACATGTGACATGAAGAACATAAGGTAATATAATATCTGTATAGTTTATAATATATTTAATATTTATAATATATTATAACAACTTATATTCATGAAACACCAATTTGTCATCAGTTGTGCATGAAACTGAATTTGAGTACATCATATACAAAAAAAACTATCCTATATAGATTGAGTTACATGCTAATGTGACCTTTTTTGATGGATTGGGTTCGACACAATACCGAGTATTAATGGGAAACAATCTATAATTAAAACATTAGTATTTAAAATAATAAGATATAAACAAGTCATTATGAATTGTATTAACTGTCTTTTGAATCTATATTGTTTATACAACTAAATAATTGGATGAAAATAAATTATAAATGAATATAATCACTAACTGAATATTAAAAGGTTATTATTATATAAAACTAGTTTTATGTTCACAATGCTATTTTTTTCCAAATAAATTAAATTAATTACAATTAGTTAGTGATTTTGTTGTAAAAAAAGATGATACATATTCAATAAATTATTTTTTATATTCATACAACGTATTTTTTATTCATTATATAAGATTAAACCTAATATTTCACAAAAAAACCTATAATCTTATTAATGAACTTTTACAGATTTTAATGGAGAAACTATTTTAAATATTAATTTTGAATCATTTTTTTAAAATAAATTTATAAAATATATTTTATATTAAAATTCATAATTTCGAAATTATCTTATGTATATGTTCTTATATTATTCATAAAATTTATTTATTTTGGTAAATAGTGAATAATAATGTGTGTTAGTTAAAAACTACTATTTCTTTTAAATAATAATTAATGATAAATTATTTTATAAATTTGTTTTAAATAAAAACTAGATCAATTACAAATTTATTTAATCAATATTTTTGTTTTTAATCAATTTTTAATTTTTACATTGATTTAATATCATGAAAATTATTTGAATATTTTTCTACTAAAACCAGTTAATCTGTCATTCTACTAGATTAGCATTAATCCTCATTTTTATGCTTCTATGTTTTGAATTTCAAAAAACATACTTACAACCTAATAATTATGTTAAAATTTTTTCTTCCAATATCAGTATAATTATTGAAAATATATATATATGAATGTTATTAAAATTAATTACATTAATTAATGCGTCAGTAGGCTTGATGTGGACAAAACCCCTATTATAAATGGCCTAAACAGCTTTCCACTTTAACAAAAAAATTATTATAGATAATTGTTTGGAATTAAACATAAATTCAAGAGTTTTAATTTTTATGTCTTTTCAAAGGTATCAACATGTGTACACATAACATCTTTTAAGGAATACGATGATAGTCATTTTCCATCCATATAAATGGTCAGCACCACTACCCATTCCTCACACCTCTAGAGCCACTTATGTTTTGTAAATAACTACTCAAATGGACTCGCAATGTCCACTTAATCTATCTAAAATCATTCTTTTGGTCAAAATACATTTAATGGATTCCCTTTGGTTTAAACAAAAAGATGTTAATTGATTAAAACGTAATGTATTTTCTCTATCTCTTAAGTTTCATTTCCGTTATCCAACACCTAAAATATCTTTATTTTTTTCATTTATAATAACAACATTATCCTCAATATAATAAGATATTTTTATTAGGATAGTTAATCCTACACATACACACAATATAATCTTATTGATAATGAATTTAATATTAATGCTTAGAGAGAATTGCTGTTTCACGATCAATTATTATTCATTCTTCCATTAAAACCCATCCTCCTGGACCCTATGGCGTATAATATGTTTATATATAAAATTTATGATTTTTATTGTGTCTTTATACTTCTATAATGATTTTATTATATCTTTATTTAATACATTCTATTTTACCTCAATACAACAACACCGTTTTAGTGTGATTCATTCACACTAAACATAGAACAAATATAGGGTGGTTTTAATTAATCATAATTGATATACAAAAAATAAATAATATATTCATCACATCTTTTCCTTTATATATATATATATATATATATATATATATATATATATATATATTTCATATTCTTTATTACCCATTCACAATCATTAAAAGATATATGGTTGTTCGTCGACTTGTAGACTACCGCTTCCTCGACATCATGTGATATATTTTACACCAAACAATTATATATATAAATATATATTATTAAATAATATTATATTTTTTATATAATTATAATTAATAAATGATTTTAGTTACATAGAATTGTTCTAGAATCCTTATATAAAAATGGAAATGTTACTCTTGCGTACGTATGACCTCAAGTCTCTATGGTCGTATCATATTCTAATTTTCGTAACCATATATTTTGATTGATTATAAATATATAATTGATGTAAAAATAAGAAAATTATTTTCCTGTTATTATTCTCAAGAATTCATAAAATGTCCCCTATGAATGCAGTTCAACATCATTATTTCATTTTTCATATAAATTTAATTTGGTCAAAAACCCCCATGTAAAAAATAATTGTTTGAGTAGTTGTAAAAAACATGGTATCAAGAGAAATAAAAATAATTATAAATATGAATCATTTTCACATTAAATTACATAATTATAAAAAATACATTACTTAGTAATTTAAAGTACGTACAACCAAACTAAAACACAATGTATTGGATTCTTGTCTCATTTTCATTTCATGGTGCATAATTAATTGTTGTGAACCCAATTTCTTATAAATGGTGTACATGATTCCACAGTTAAATATAGCATCATTATCCATATTATATTAATTGTTATTAGATGTTTAATTTGAGGATTATCACTTTTCTATCTTTTGATTAATATGTAATGGATATCATATCCATTTCATGTCATTGTGGAACATTGTACTGTTATGAATCTTGATTATTTGGTATGGTATATATAATTACAAGAACATTATATATCATTAATATCCTAAATTTCATCATATTATTACTTTCATTAAATTTTAATATGTCATGAGGTTATAAATAAAAAAATTTCAATGTGGGATGAGACACATTGGAATGTTTAATGATTAATTTCCCCAAGATTAATCCACAAAATGTTTCAGCGGAATTTCTATTCTAGTGAAATATATAACCATTTTTAAAAAATCCTTATCATTATTCATAGGTTATTAATCACTATATTGATTTATTAGTACCATTTTTTCCACTCATTGGTACTTAATTTGTTTTTAAAAAAGTTTTTAAGAAAACCTAACTTTATTTCTCTCTTTAGTCAGAGAACCTATGTTCTTTTGAAACCAATGTTTTTTTAATATTTTTTGTAAAATGGTATAAAAGTGATTTGGTAAATGAAAATTAACCATTTTTATATTATACAAATATTTCAGATGTAGTTTTCTTGTCTCTTTCCAAATGAGATTTTTTTTAATTCTATTACTCATAAAAATATATTATTTTTAACTCATACGACTTGTAATGATTTATCCACCTTCATATCGTTGATGAATCTTCATAATTTGAAAATGTTTTTCCAAATAAATATATATTCTCCCCAAGAATATTTTTATAATTTAATCATTAATTTAATCAATGAAAACAACCCTTTATTTTATATTACTTGTATTTTTTATATTGATTCCATCCTTATTATTCCGCTAAATGGTTTATTATTGATTTGGACAAGGATAGTATTCATACTCAATTTCATTATTCTTTTTCATCACCTTGAATTTTTATATTTCCTAACATAATTGATCATTGAATTTCCCATTATCATCCATTTTATTTTTCCTTGGATATTACTAGTGCCTATACCGTTAACGATTTTACATATGTTTCCTACAATTATAGTAATTTTTTAATTGGTTAATTATTGATAGATGCATATTTCCCCTAAAATATTTTTATTGGATAAGGCATAATCATTTTTAATCAATATGAGTAATTATTTGTACAAGAAATGATGGGTGGAGCCTGGATGTTATATAGATCCTGGATGAATCAACAAGTTCTCATGAGATAAATAATTACTGAAATGGGTTTCTAACAATATTTTAAAACTACCTGGTGAATGATATTTATGGTAATTTGTACTCATGTTCCTTACACATGACATATAATAAGATAGTAGTTCTATCATAGTAGTTTTAGTTATTATTCCTCCATATGATTTTATGTTAATATATTTATGGATCAATTCATTCCACTTCATTGATTAAAAGAAAGTGTTTTAGTTTTATAACATCAAATATTATTTATTTCTTATCTAGTTATTTTAATGGAATATATTTAAATTCATGTACCTTCCCATATTTAATATTCTCTTCAATTAATTTATTTTTCTTCTATATTTTTTTTTCTTGATGAGCATTTAAGGTCGCCATTAGTAACTTTATTTCTCCAAGAATCAAAGAAGAAAAATACAAATTAAATGATGTAATATACAAGATGTATTAGAGTTAACCTCAATGATGTTTTTTTTAGAAGATAAAATTTTGTCGTTATTAGTATATCTATTTTTAATACAATTATAAGTCATATATATAATTTACCAATACTATTAAACTAATTAGTCCTTCCGAACCTGATTCATTGTTTTAATTCCAACGTATTTGATAGTAGACACCAACTTCAGGATATATGGGGCTGGGATGAAATAGTTGGTATCATTGTTTATTTAGTATCATACTTGAGAAAACCATTTAGGAAATACAATATTTGAAAACATTACTCTAGGGTATAATTTAAACAAGTATAGATGAAATCCCTATAATTTTTTTAATTTATGCATTATGTGTGTCTTCGAGGAATACATCAATTTATAGATACTAAAAGTGGATGTGGTTATGGAATAGATATAACTATGATTAAATAACTCCAAAATGATATTCTTTGTTGACTTAGGGTAACCCGATATATAATAATGGGCCTTACTACACACCTTGTTTGATACTCATGGTGGATATTCATAAGATACTCCAAATTTTCTATAAATTCGATATGAAGGGCTTGTATACATAATAAACAACCTAGGATAATCCTATGGATTTTTAGATAGATGAAATGGATTAATTTTTCCGAAATACAATCAATGATATTATAGATAAACCCTATACCAAGAGAGAACTTTGTGAATATAAAATGGATGGGTTATTTATATATATGTTTTATTGAAAACCATAGTTTAAATGTTATTTAATGATTAAAATAATTTTAAGTATGTCCATCATATTTGTATTTAGAATTAATATTAACTATGTTTTATAAAATGAAAACATATAAGATGAGTGACAACCAATAAAATCCAACAAGGTCGTGGGTCATTAATTTATTATTTACAGAAAATATGTGTTTTAATCTAACCGCTGACATACAAAATTTCCTTGTTATTTTTCACTTTTTTAGTTAAAAAATTAACAAATAAATAAATAATTTTGAATGAGTAGAAATTATTTTTTATTATTATAATTTAATCTAATAACCAAATTTATTTCCAGAGATTGTTGAAGAAAAATATTTAGACACGTCACTAGATTTAGGCCATGTGACCCATTAAATGTTTTATTTAGTTCTTTGAGCATAAAAAACATTTTTATCTATAATTAACATTTTGGAGTAAAGGGATGAATAATAATTTTATTGAAGCACTACCAAAATTTAGGATGGTAAATACGAGATTGAAAACTATCATGTGAGAATATTGGTTATATTCTTGGTCAGAAAAATAACTACCCATCATTAATTAAATGATTTTAAATAAAAATGTTGTTGTAATATAGAAATTTTTGTTCAAGTGATGAATTTTGATATCAATAATGATTTATGGCTTTGAGGCCCTCAACATTCCATTGATTATTCACTTTTTTTTGAATGATGACCTCATTAAATACGTATAAATATTTACATTTTTCCATTGGGAAAATATCACTACCTCCTACTGATTTTATCCTACTTACAGACCTAGTTACATATTATTTCATGCGACCTTATTACTTTCTTTTCTCTCTTTCATAAATTATTTTTTATGAACCCCTCTCATGATATGGGATTTCAAATATAATAACGATAAAAAATTATCTCCATGATCGATTTTAAATTGAGATAATGTAAATTAAATAAGGGAGATAATGTGACTCCCAAAAAAACTCATGTTATTAACTTCTATTCGATATCATGTACGACACGCGACAATAAGCCTATAAGGTAATATAATATCCATGTACATTATAATATATTTAATATCTAAAATATATATTTTATATATCATTTCAGGAAACACTGAGCTAAATAGGCATGTGTGAAAAATTGATATAGAATACAAAATATGAAATAATTATATTCCTCTATAAATTTAGATACACGCAATGGTGACCACCTTCGATGGCTTGCGCTATATGAAATACCTATTATTACCAAGAAACACATTTTGATTACATCATTATTATTTAATATATTTAGATATAAACATGTCATTAGGAATATTATGAACTATATTATCACAATATATGGTTTATTCAACAAATTAATTTGTTAAAACTAAATTAGAAATAAACATAAGAACCAATTAAATGTTAAAAGGATATTTTTTATAGAAAAATATTTTTATGTTCACAATGTTTTTTTACCATTACAGATTAAATTAATTACAATTAGTGAGTGAAATTAATGTAATAAATATGTTATATATTCAATAAATTATTTTTTTATTCATCCAATAGATTTGAAATAATATGATAAGATAAAACTGAAAATTTTATATAAAAACCTATATTTTTAGTATGACAATTCACCTTCTTTTATTAGAGAACCTTTTTAAAATCTTTATTTTAATGGTTATATGAATTTAATATTAAAAAATAAAAATTATTTTGTAACTATTAATGTTAATATTATATTTTAATGATTGTTTTGGATTTTTCAGATAAACATCATATTTTAGTGAATATTGAAAAATATTGTGTTTTAGTAAAAAACTACATTTTTTGTTAAATAATAATTATTGTTAAATAATATTATATTTAGTTTTAAAGTCACATTTGAACAATATCACATCTATTAAAAAAATTTAGCTCCTTAAAATCTATTTAACTTTTTACATTAAAATTAAAATTATAATAATATTTTGAACATTTTTCAACTAAAATGAGTTAATCTATCTATCTTTGAGATTTTCATTAATCCTAATATTTTCATTTATATTATATTAGTTTTGGAAATCATATATAAACCATTGTAATCATTAAACTATATTATTAATATAATATCATATTAATAGATTTAAAAAATGATTAATGAAAGTGAGGAAAATAAATTACCATAATCAAGAGGCAATTATGCCAAAGTAGACTAAAAACTTATGTTATAGAGACCAATTTACCTATACACTCTAGAAAAATCCATTTTAAGGACTTATTTCGTCTATTTTTCTTCCTTATATGAGTTTTGGAGGGGTTTTTTGACATTGTAGGTATGAACTTGTGTACACATAACTTTTTTTTCAACAATACCATGTGAGTCATTATTCTTCCATATAACAGGAAACCAAATCTAACCTTTTTCACACCTATAAAAACACTTTAGTTCATCATGATCTGCAAAATGGGCCTCCCAACATTCCGCCGAGAGATTTTTAATCCTCCCATTGGGAATAATACCTTCCAGGGTGCCTTGGGGTTTAATCGAAAAAAAGTTACCCAGTTCAAAGTTAATGTCTTTTCTCAATCTCACTAGTATCATTTTTATTCTCCAAACCCTAAAATCTAATTTTTATGTTATTTTATAAAAACAAATTATCTTCAACATAATAGTATGTTTTTATTTTAATAGTTCAACCAACACATATAGAGACCACGATCTAAGGGGTAACGAACATAATGTTTCTCTGGATGGTGAACAGGTGCCTCCTAAAACAATGATGGTTCATTATTCCATTACCACCTCTTATTGTGGCCATTATAATGTAAAATATATTTACATAAATTATTTTTATTTTTACCACTTATTTATACTTATTTAATTGTTTTATTATACCTACCTTTAATAATTTCCATTTTATATTAATATGATAACATCATTTGAGGACGTGTGGACTACTGCCCCCACAATGTGTTGTGATTTTCTCACACTAAACATGGAATGTATAAATGTTTTTTAAATTATAAATAAGGTAAAAAAAATATTAAGAAATATATTCACTATATAATTAAATTTATTTAAATATATATATATATATATATCATATTTTATTACCCCTTCACATGCTTTAGAAGAGATAACATCTTTACGGGACATGTGGACTACCACCTCCTCAACATGACAAGACTCATTTGAGACAAAATAATTCTTGATATAATTATATATTATTAAAAAATCTGATAATTATTATATAATTATTATTATGGGAATATTTTATTTACTTATCTTATTAGTATAACGATCAATTAATAATGGGAATGTTATACATGCATGTGTACAGTCTACCGCCTTCATGATTGTAGAATATTCCCATTTTTATAACCATATTCAATGATTTATTTTAAAAATATAATTTTTTTAATAATATGATAATTAATTCATAGTTATTATTTTATATATTTTTTATAATGAATCCTACGACCATAGTTGACAAACAATAGTTATTTTGATACATAAATTGAATTTGGTAAAAAAGATGATGTAAACATAAATGTTTGATTAGATTTCCACAACATGGTAATAAGTGAAATAAAATAACTAAAAACATTAAAATGGTTTTGATGATAGTTGAAAATTAAAATATGTTTATTATACTAAAATTTAAATGATATTCAGGAGAAGTAAAACACAATGTTATTGAATCTTGTCTCATTTTCATTTCTTGAGGCAAACATTATTATCATCCACCTAATTTCCAATATATTGTTTACATTCTTCCACATTGATATATAGTATCATGAAACCAGTTCTATTCCTGGAATTTTTATATTTAATTTTATGAATATCACTTTTGGGTCTTTCAATTAATATGTAACGAATTTCATATCAATTTCAGGTCATTGAGGAACATTTTATTGTCATGCCAATAGATTATTTTATATGGTGTATTTATGGACAAGGACATTATATATCCAGAAGAAACATGACATCTTGATATTGTTAATTCCATCCAATCCTATACCATCATTAGTTTATAAATTAAATTTTTTCAATGTTGTATCTGATAAATTTGAATATTTAATGACAACATTCCTCAAAACTAAACATAATAATCAATAAATATAATTTAGATTCTAGGAAATTATATTACAATTGTTAAATAAAAAATTTCATTATCCTCTTCTTATTAATGAATAATTTTATGCAACAATTCAATTTTTTAACTCACTAGTACTAAAAGTGTTTTGGAAAATGTTTTTATGAAAACCTGAGAGTATTCCTCTCTATAGTCTGATAAACTTTTTTATTCCAAAACCCATGTTTCATTAAAATTATTTTGACAATTATTTTAAAATTATTTTTTATATAAACATTTAATCTTTATGTATTCGACCAATTTATTAGAAATAATCTTGTTGTTTCTTTATATACAAGGAATTTTTATAATTTTCTTTACAACAGAAATATTCATTTCACCATGTAAGACATGTACAGATTTATACCTCATCATTTCATTGATGAAACACTTTAAATTTATTTTTTTCAAAAAAAAATAATAAATTTCACATGAATATTTTTTAAAAATAATCTTCTTTTAATTAATAAAAATAACCATATATTTTAATCCACTTTCGTTTGCTATATTCATGCCACCATTATTCACACTTTTAATGGATTATTATTTATTATTCCAAGGAATATATTCACATTAATAATCGTGATTAATTTTTTTGTCACCATGAAGTATTCAATTTCATATGATCATTGAAATTTGAATTTCCCCTAATCATCCATTTTATTTTTAATATATATTACTATTGCATAAAATCTATACTAGTTTATATACTGACGAAAAATTGTTTTTTATTTTATTAATTGGGTAATTATTTATAGATCCTCATTTTTTAACCAATATGTTTATTTAATAAGGCATAATAGTTATTTTGATTACTCAATATGTGTAATTATTCATACTAGCCAGGATGGGTGGAACCGGATGATTATATATATAATCGATGAATTGAAAGGTTCTCCTGAGACAAATTATTCCAAAAATGCGTCTCTACTATTAGTTTTAAACCGTTATGTAAAATGACTTGATAGTAATCTGTCATCATGTGCCTTTGACCGGAATTCCATTATGAAAGACTTGAAATCAAAGTAGTTTAAGTTATTATCCTTACATGATATTTTCTTTAACATATCTATATATTTTTTTCATTTTAGATAATTGATTAATTCACTTTGTTTTAGTTTCATGCCTTTCCATAATTATTTTTCCTTATCAGGATATTTGAGTAGCATATATATCCTGTTATGTACATTTTCATATTGACTATTCTCATTGATTAGTTACATCTTCTACTACACTATTACATTATTTATCATTTTTTATCACCTTTATTGGGTATCATTCCATAGGAATCCATGAAGCAAAATATGTTGTTAATGAATGAATATACTAGATACATTAGAGTTATCCTCAATGAACTTGATTTTCTTATAAGAAAAAAATATGTCATCATTTGTGTATCTATTTATAATAGAGTTCTAAATTTTGTATATGTTTTTTTAGAAAAATAAATTGATAGGTCATTTGGGGATTGTTTCATTATAATAACCCCAATTTAATTGTTATCAGACACCATATTTAGGCTATCTAGGGCTATCTCACTACACACAATTCACGATTCACTATTCATCCAAGATGAACAATGTTGTATAGAGATCTGGAAATGTATCTCAAGTTATAAGAGATAAAAAATAATACAGTTAATTATGCATATTAGTACATTGTATTTTAGAATGTTAATGCCAACATAATAAATTATAATTCAATTTTTCAACTATTACAAATACAATAATGAAAATGGGAAAACATTAATTGAAATTTTTTTCACACCCAAAAACATAAAAATGGAACAATGATATACGGTTCCAATTCAATCCCCATAAAATTTAACAACACATAATTAACATTGGTGAATTTTTCTCACAAGATCATATTTCTATAAATTATATTAATAATCTTTTATATATTTTAGTAATAAAACATTACATTTAATCTAATCTGTATATGAGCATTGACATGTAGTGATAACTATGTACCGGGAAGGATTAGGTGATATGTTTGAGTTTTAGAATATAATTTCGTTATAAGAAATGTGGTTATAATTAAAAAATATTTATAATCCTTTAGGATATTAAAATATGATTTTCAATGGATTTAAAATTCTTTTTTGGAAAATAATATCCCCTAGTGTTGTTTTCATACTAAAAGAGCTTTCACTCTTCCATTAATATGGACCCTTATAAATATATATATTGAAATATGTGTAGAAATCTTAACACCATGGATTTTATTGATCAATGAAATCTATTAAGAACTTATATTTCATGGTAAATGGAAAACAAAGTCATATCTATTTAGTTATATATCAATAATGATCAATGTTGAAAGAATGATATGTCAACAATTATTGGTGTGACTTGGAAATTGAAGTTATAGATAATGTTTTTCTAATAAATTCCCTATTGATGATGGTTATATGATTCAGAAACATTTAATTCTAAGACCTATTTATATTTTCCATTTCATTATTCTTGATGGAGTTATGATGGTGGTTTATCACTAAAAACATCCAATGAACCTATTTAAAAATCATGATTATTACATGTATCATTATTGAGGATGTATATACCATATACATCCCTTATAATAAACTAAGATGTCTTCCAAGTAGAACATGATCAATCATTTGAGGAACAACATAGAGAAATATTTTATAATAGATACATTGTATTATTAAACCGGACTACTCACATGGTGATAGTTCTCTAGTGAAATAACAAATTCAAAGAAGCTACGTAGGATCCTGTTGATGTTATTAAACAATGATATCCTCTTTTATTTTTATTAGTCAGAATAATTTTTAGGGTGAAATTAATTATATAGAGGGGTAGAATGTAAGAACATATATTTTATGTTTTTTATAGGTAATTTAATTTTTTTCAATAGCTTGTGTTGCAACACTGATTTTAAATGAACCATTATATACTAATAAAATATTTTTTAAAAAAATTAAAATTTATATATTATAAATTGTATTGGATTTTATTTATAGATAAAAGTAACTTAAGAAAATAAATATTTCTTACATATGACTAAAATTTGGTCATTCATTATCAATTAACTTGAAAGGTAAATAATAATCATTTGAATGTAAATGACGTATTTTGAAAAAATCTTTTTATGCACAAAAAGATATTTTATGTTGATATATTATTATTTTCACTATTTTTCGAATTATTTTATTGAAAAAAATATTTTATATGTTTAATATATTGATTCATAATTCATTTAATATCTTTCTAAGCATGGAATTTTAAAAAAACACGTTCATTTAAAAAAAGTTTATTTTTCAAAAACAAATGGTGGTTTCTATCATGTATATTGAGATTATTTTCAAATTACATTTATTCCACAGGATGATATTTATATAATATAAATTGATTACATATTTTTAATAACTATTTCCAAATTTTTTTTAAAGGACCATTTATTTTTTCTCAATATTAAGAGTAAATGTGGTAAATTTTATCAACCTAGTAAAGGAAAAATCATATTATTCATTGATAAAATAATATGATAAGGCCATTTATTTTATTCAAATTTATTATTTTATTAATTTAAATTGAACATTTTATAATAATTTTATATATTTATTAATTTTATGGACTATTTTTTATGTATATTACCAATAAAAAATTTAAATCAAACAATGTTAATAATTATCAATAACTTAGTTCACGATATCTCATATAGTTCTATAAAGGGTAAAAACCAGTTAATGAATATAACAATTTAATGAATAAAACAAGTTACATTGTTCCTACATTAAATACATTATTTATTTGATTTTAATGTTATTTTTTATTAATTTTATGATTACATTTTACTAATAAAGCACCAATGAAAAATTTCGCTAATTTATAATCAAATATAATAGATTAATTTAAAAAATCTATAATTAATATAATTTTAGTACATTAATATGAGACATGAATTTAAATAAATAATAAATATTAATGTTTTTTTAGATAAATATATTCCAATAAATATTTTTTTATGAATTATATGGAGAATTAAATTAATAATGTCAAAATTATCAATAATGATATTTTTTAGAATTAAAATTTTACTAAATTACCTGATATATTATAAATACTGAACGATAAAAATTATTGTAATAATTTTCTAAAATATAATTACATTCCCAATTATTAGTAATTTTTAACAATTAACACTAATGATATATTTAATATAGTTTTTACTTTTATGAAATTGTATTATATTGCTTCCCCTTGGTAATAAAAGGTATCACATCGATTCTCTTATGGAAACCACATTGGGTTTTTTATTTGGAAAAAAATGACCATTATACCTTATCAAATTCAATATAATCATTCTATTTTATTTTATTTTTAAATGGATAATCTAGGATCCCTTAACTAGAGATCAAAATGTTTTTTTCAAGTGAGATGTAATCACCTTAATTGATCATTTTATTTTCATTTATTAATTTACATAATCCAAATCAATTTTTTCATAAAATAATAAATTAAATTTTCTAAATATAATTTTAAGTTATTATTACAATGAAATTCCATTAATTGACACTCTTTTCATCAAATGTGATGTGAAAATATAACTTTTCTGTATGTTGGGAATACTGTCTCTATGTAGCGATACAATTAATTTGTTATCACTATATTTTATAGAATGGTATTAAAACATGAATAATATTTATTTTTGAATATTATTATAGAATTATAATTTCGGAATAATTACATCATATCTACCTTCATTCCTTACAAACTAGTGTAAAACAACAATGTAGATCATGTATATTCCTAAACAACCACCCCGACAAAGATATTTTATTCGTTTATATTATATGTTTTATTTTGGTTGTAATAATGATAATACACTAAAAATAAATGTTACAAATTATATAATAATTATTTTTAATAGTGATTTATTATTTAAATATCTTTTTTCAATCCATCTAAAAATATTAACTTTGTTTACACGTATGTATGGTCTACAATCACCATGATTAGAATAATTCATTTTTATATATTTATATTTTTCAAATAACTCAAAAAATATATGAAATGAATATATATGATTAATAATTAATAATAGAATTTATTTAGTTAATTAATCCTTGATAAAAATAGAAGAACCAAAAATAAGGAAATGAAACAGACATTAAATAATAAGTAGATATCACATGGAATAGTCATTTCAATACATATGTGTTTAAAAGTATGTGACAAAAATATATAAGTAATTCATATATGGTAATATATATATATAAGTATGTTTCATTAATTTATGTAAAATAAATATATATTAATTATATTTTATTTTCTAACTTGTAAGGAGGAATTAAGACCCAATGTAATTTATTTCTAGTCTCGCATTAATTTCTCAGAAAATTATGTCAAATTTAAAACTCGTTTATTTATTTTTTGTATATACATTCAATTTATAATTATATATCTGGTATATAACTCATATAATTCTAATAATTGTATTAATTTATTTAATTATATCAATTAGATTATGATTGAAATGTCACCAAAATTGTAATTAATTTTCGTATCAACTAAATGTTTTTTCAAAAAATGTAAATTTTCACACATGTTTTGTAGAGTTATATATACTCCCCATGAATTTATTTTTTATTGGTTATACGGTATTTTTTGTGGATTTAAATATTCATAAATGTTAATTTATTTCATATGAATTGCCATTCATATATTAGTAATGTATTCAATGTTTTATGTTATAATCTCATTATTTATCGGTATTATTTGTTATTTAGTGTCCAATAATGAAATATGATTATTTATCTCTCTATAAAATCTTTATTTTTCTTCCCCTATAATTATTTCCAAATAAGTCATGTTATATTATTTTTTCAGTAAAATTACTCAATATAAGGAAAATTATTATTTTAATAATAAAATAATTATTACTTCTATAATCAAATGAAAATATTGTTCTTCCACATACATTTTTTCACAAAATGAATTGAATAATGTTTTTAATTTTCTAAAATGGTTTTTATGACATTTTTTCACATAATTTAATATATAAAACATTATTCTAACATATATCCTCTTTTCATTTTCTGAAAGAGTAACATTATTGACATTCCATAGAAAAGTGAAATAAATGTTTTCTATTAACATATAAAGAAAGAATAAAATTTCCTTTCATCATGATCTCTTAATGTATTTAATAATCCATTAAAATTTACCAATTTGTGTTTTAATTTTTTTCAACAATATTATTTTCCAAATATTTTCTAAAAAATGATTTCCATAATTGTAAATATGGTTTCCTTGTGAAATTTTTCGATTATCTATAAACTAAATTATATTATATGACCACATACAATGATGATAATTATGTTTTACTGTGAATATGATTTCATGGGTCAAAAAATATTTATTCCCTTCATATTTAATTTTAAAAATGGTTAGAGTTTAATTAGAATTCCATTATTTATCATGGGGCATGTTATGATGAATGAAATTTTTTTATTGAAATCCAATTTTATTTATTGAGTGATAATGTGATGCTATGATGAATTTTTTATTATCTTATGGAAAAAAATTCATTCTTTTATTGTGGTCTGGTTCTATCCAATCATAGTCATTATGTTATAACAAAAAATGGTGGGTATGTAATATAATTAGAAGGTGGTTACATTATAACCATGGACGGTAGATATGTTATAACCAATGATGGGTGGACCATATGTCTCTAACACACCCATACATTGGAAATAAATTTATTTAATTCTTTATTTAGATTTAGATTCATTGGATCAGGATAAAGATGATCCCATAATTAATTTATTGTGTTTTCATTGAAAAATGGAGTTTTTTAGCTTGGATGTAATAGGTGTATAGGTATTACACTTTTTAGGGAAATAATTTTTCTTAGACATGGTAATTGTGCATAAACATCTGGGTTTTAGGTGTAAGTTGTATGAGTTTTGTATGGTTTGGAATATTGTGCATCAAACGTGTATGTGGTTATGCCAATTTGGATAGTAGAGACTGCCTAGTTTGTGAACTGTTTGGAAAACGATGCAACTAAACCATGACAACGACCCAACATTAAAAAAATGATATAACATGTTTTATATTCTATATTTTTATCCACATTATATATGTCCTTAACCAAAGTAATGTCTTCCACATGAAGTGATCCCTTTATCCCTTACCCTTTGGATCTCCTCCCTATTTGGAATCATCTCCATGTCTCCAAGGTATGTTTGTAAGGATTTTTCCCATTTTGCACCCATTTCTACTCTCCTACCATTATTTCAATTTATTTATTTTGTGTGTTAGACAAAACCTATTACATATGGTTGATGTTTTGGGTTTTCTTTCATTGGACATATGTTCTACAGAATGTTCCTTAGGTAATATTCTTCATTCCCTTGATGTTTCATCACATCTGCACTCTATTGAGGTAGGTGTTCCTATATTTTAACCACCCAATAAAGTGTTTTTTATTATTTCATATATGTAAATAATATATAATTGTTTTTTATATTCTTATGGAATGAAGTTTTGGCTTATTATTGTTTTTTATGTTGGAAAAAATAAGTGGAAGTTGTTATAAAGTTGTTTCTTTTATATTGTTATATAACTAAGCAGAAAAAGTATTTTTATAATTCATAAATTTTAACTTTAAAAGTAATTTGTGTCTTTTTAATTGTGTTTAAGCATGGATATATTAAGAAAGAATTATTGGATCATTCATTTTACATTATTTGTATGGGTTGGAATATTTTCATATTTTGAACATTTGTATGGATTGTTGTGTTGGTGGTTGAACATGTGTCATTAATTTTAAAATTATATTTTGTAATTCCATTGATACATTATGTGTTCCATTGGATGTGATAACATCTATGTGTTCATAGGGTGCATAAATAGATGGCAACACAAATGATAGTGGTCTTGGATTAACATTTTCAACATAAAAAAAATTCAATACACATTTCCCTACTCGTTCACACCTTCAAATGTATAATGATTTACTAATGGTCCCTTGTTTTTTAAATAATATAAAATTAGTTTCAAATTATTTTTAAAATTATTTCTTTGTTGGTACTTTGAAATTTGTTAATCTTATAAATGTTATGAAAACATTTTGGAGTCATTAGTTATTTGTATGCTTTCCATTTGATATTAAAATTGTGTGAGAAGCAGAGTTGGAATTGGATCATCAGGGCCCATTGGATATTTGACACATGAAATTGGGGATTCATATTTTTTGTGAAGTTTTTTTTATTATTCTTTTAATAGATTTGATGTAAATCCCGGTTGGAACATTGTAATGATTCAAAAATATATTTCATACTCATGTGACGTGATATTCTAGTTGGCACTTGTGAATGGGTTATTTTATGATGAGAGCCCCAATAAAATATTTTCCCAATATTAGTTATCTTATGTGTGGAATCAATGTTTGGGGTACCCATGTGTGGTGGGTGTAGGTAAGGAAAGTCTTTCATATGAGGGCCTCCTGCAAACACAGTTTATTATTATCATGGGTTTATTAAGAATATATTAAAGGGGTGAGGGGCCATTTCATGTTGACCACAATTAGATGGGTTGATACCATTAGATGTCTAGAGTATATTTAGTTTTATAATACTAAATCAATAGTTAATATTGCATGCGTGTTATTGACTATTGATCTACACCATATGTCAGCAGATGAGTCAGATCTGAGTACATTTAGGGATCATTTAGTGATGTTTAATAAATACCTAAAACTATATATATATTGTTTATTTTTATTTTTATTTTTATATTATTCATTCTTGTCTATATATTCTATTTTATTTAATTTTAAATCTTCTTATCCATTTTTATGGTCTCATGGTATAAATTGTTTTCGAGGATATTGTTTTCAATGGGATTGTGGGAAAATAAATGTGTTTTTAGAAAACAAAGGAGAACGACATATTTTAAAATTCAAATATGTTGAATTATATAATTGGATGATCAAAATGATTAATAACTATTTTATAAGTGTATTTAAAACTACTCATTTTAGACTGTTTTGTTGATGTAAATGAATGGATTCTTTGGTGATTGCATAATGTGCTACATTATATTTCACCCTGCATATGGAATTTTATTTTTTTAGACCCAATATTTTTTTAGGTTCATGTTTTTTTTCTTTCCAATGGTATAGGTTGGTCTTTATGTTTGGGGTTAAAATGTGGTCATGTGTTGATCATGGGGAATAATTTTTATTTAGATTTTAGATTAGTCATTGTTATGTTCAACAAATATTGTATTGGTGTCTCATTGTATATTTATTGATGTATCAGTATTTTAATTTTACCACATGTTCATTTTTTTTGTATTTTGTTAATATTTATCTCTTGGGATAAATCATTCCAATTAGATTCTATGACAACCAAGTCTAGTTTCTAGCATGTGTGGATCAGGAATTCCATTTGGGCATTATCTCGGGCTATGTTAAATGTTGGTTCAGATCACATTCTAGAAAGGGTAATTAAAAAATGTTTTCTAAGGGAGGTTATTCATTATATTGGGGTTATGTTGATTGGATATCTATATTTTAGGGATTCAATAGGTAGTAAAGGGACAAGAATCACAAACACATTCTCATTTTGATCCTCGTGTTGGTTGGGGAATCCATGTTTTGAGTATTTGTTATGATTTATGTACTATTTGGGTGAAGAATGACAATGCATGTGAATTTTTCTGTGATCTCACATTGAGTAGTGATTCATGTTAATTCCATGTACAAGATTCAATATACTCCTATCTATTTATTCTTTCTGTGTGCATGGCCCACTAACAATGTATCTTTCCTAAACCTTTCTCCTAGGACTTTACTCTAGCAGTATCAAATTAATTTTATTTTTCTTCGGTTTCGTTTGATGTGATTATGATTTAAAAATTAATGAAGTTTACAAATTAAAAATATATCAATTAGATTGTTTTAAAAATTAAATTAATTTGTTTTTAAGGAAAATTTTATCGATTAGAAATTTGAAAAAAAATTGGGTTTCTTGGTGAAATTGAATGTGTGGACATTTTTATTCCATATAAACATCCGTATATGTGTGGTTACATATGGGAATTTCATGTTTGAATGAATTCATGGAATACACAGTACTAGATGGAAACCTATGTGAGGTTTATAGTAATCCACAGTTGAGTATTTGAAATAATTATATTTCGATTGGTTTGGGTGAGTGTGTTTTTTGAAGAGGAAAATGGTTTCAGATATTTCTTTTCTATTAGATTGGATAATAGAATTTGTAATATTGTCTTGGAATAAGGCATTTTTTAAATTATAATGGTTGTTTTGTTTTTCAAATACAATATTTTTTTGGATTCATGTATGTTTATGTCTTTTCATCCTATTGTGATGGTTTGAGTTTATATTCACAACTTTTTTGGTTGATTCTTATTTTGGATTTGTGTTCTTTGTAAGGTTGATAAAATTATGAAAATAAAGATCCCTAGTATTTCTATTGAGTATTTTCTGTATTATTTTTGGTCTTCTGTGGTTCATTACTATTTTTGTTATTGAAGTCATTTAGAGGTCATGGAATGTATTGATGAAATTTAGTGTGGCTATAGATCATTGGGAACCAGTGAAGCAATTGGAGTTTAATCTGTTCTGGTTTGGTTCAAGGGTCCTATTATCGATCAGTTGAATATTTTTTCTCTCACATCTATGAACGTTGGGATGACTTTGGAAATAGAAAATACAATTTTTCCCTAATGTTTAATTCTTGATGAGATGAATATGGTGTAGGTGAAAGTGTTGTTGTATGATCATAAGGGAAAATGGAAATTGAAATGTCATATTGACCAAATCAATGATTTGATTTGCTTCTATCTAGAGGTAGCTTCATAGGATCATTTGAAAGATCCTCTTTTCAGTTGGGAACTTTTTCCAAGCATTCTGGAAAACTTTTTCAAACCTAGTGAATTCTATTTCCGGAAGATGGTAGATGATGAATTTTTAGATGAGTTGATTCTCATGGTGCAGTCTTTGGTGGTTGGATCGCATGAAACCACTCCATATGATAATATGGTATATCATTAGTGTTTTCATTTAAAAATTATTCTTTATTGGTTATAGCTTCAATAATTTTTGACGATTCACTCATAATCATCTAGTGTGGTTACTTTGGACATTCGAAGCCATCATGTCGCCATTCTCAAAGACCTGTTACCAACCATCTGTGGAATTTAGAAATTTTTTACAGGTTTCATTAATTAAAAATAATTTTTTATTGGAAGATTATATTACATGAGTACAAGGAAGTGGAAGCATCAATCGTCAGGGCTCCATCCATAGGCCACATCATGAATATCATGGGAATTCATGAGATCCTTAGTGGTGTGGGGAACCATGACCTAGGTTTCCTGTCTCAAATGTTTGAGAGGAGTTAGTATATGTTTCCTATTTTATGTTTAATTTTTTGTAAGAGAACCTGTGGTTCTATTCCCATGTATACACTCTATTTTTTCATATAATGTGAATCATAAAATAGATATCTTTTTTTCATTATAGTTTATTAATTTTCTAGTTCTAAGAAATTTGTTGTCATGGGTATCATTAATTGTAGTTTTTGACTTTTTTGGATGTTTGGGTTGAGTACCTTTTGTTGTGTTCCCTATGGTACTTGGGTATTAATTATCAAGGGAATTTCTTATTCTTATGTCCGTGTTTTTATGTCATGGAGAGATGTTTGGGTTAGTTGTGTTTGGAGATTCATCATTGGGGGGATCTGATGTCCTGAAAAAGTAGGTAGTTTTTTTTCTTGTGGTGGGGAGAACCATATCATTTTCTGCCATTATTTATAATGTATTTGATTACTCTATAATGTTCAAGTGTTACATGTGATGTGATAGGTCACCCCATGGTTAGTGGTTTTGATTTTTTTCGAAATGGGATCTAGTTTTCTTTAATTTTAGGTGTGTGAATCTATGAGGGTAGAAAGTCTTCTTGGTGGGATGAATTGTCAACCCCAACATTATAATCACATTACATTATAATTCTCAAGGATTTGGGTCTTGTTGGCCAGTTTTGGGATGATCGACATTGAATTTTTTCATTTTTCATTAAAAGGAGGGTTTTTGGACATTGTCTCAAGGGACACACAAGTAGTTCATGGTTTTGGGAAACCATGTGAAATATACAACATAACCATGTATCTTTTATTTGGGTCCAACATTATTTTTTATGGGTTTTTCACATTTTGTGAAACTGTCTTGCTACCGTGCATGATTTTATGTTCATTTAGATATTAATGACCACACTGTTTCCATATGATTTATAAAACCATGTGGTCAGACTTTATGAGTTTCTCATATTTTAAAAATCAAGAAATTTCATTTTTGACATCCCCTTTTTATCCCATTTTGGTATTTCCACCATCTTGGTCATTTTTTAGATAAAGGGATCCTGTAAACCTTATCAATTTTCTTCTCCTCCCTACATGAAAGCATGTCATTTTTTCCACAGTGAGTTTCATAGTGTTTTATTGGTTTTCTTCCTCATCCAAATTTCTTATATTTATTAGAATTTATAGGGTGGTTTCTCTCTTAGAAAAACAATAAAATTTATGGTCTATGTTTTGGTTTTTATTTTATTCTATATAGGGTGATTAGACTCTTACATGGGTCCTATTATTCTTTTCCTGGATGTTTTATCACATCTGTACTCCATTTTGGTAGGTATTTACATCCATTTTTGATGAAATCCATATGATATATGGCTGTTTATAAATAACTTTTTAATGTGTTTTAAATTCATTTGGAAATTTTTTTGGACATAATATTGTGTTTCTCTATTGTAAAAAATTAGTGGAACTAGTATTAGATCATTTAATTTTAATATGTTATATAGGTATGCACAATGAGGATTTTTTTAAATATCCAATTGTTCATTTAAAATGATAATGTATATTGTTAGTTATATTGTTATATAATTTTTGGATAACGAATTTTACATTATGTAGGTGGTTTGTTAACTTTTATGGTTTTCAGCAACTATATGGAATGTTGTGTTCATGGTGGAACATGTTTTACTACATTAAAATGTATTTTGATTATTTTCATGGATTCATGTGTTATGACAATGGGTGCGGGACATCCTTTGTGGGATCGAGGTACACACATAAATTGTAATAAAAATGGTAATGGTACGGAACGAACATCCCCTACATAAAAAATAGGTTTCAGAACACTTATCCATCCAACTTTTCCCCTATTCAAAATCAGGATTCGTTACTAATGTTCCTTTGGATTCAAAATGATGTTAAATTAGTTTCAATATATATATATATATGAAATTACGTCATATATGGTACTTTGAAATATGGTTGTTTTATATAGTATACGATAAATTTGTCTTTTTTAAGAATTTGGATATTTTTACATGCATTTTAAAATGGTGTTAGTTGTTAAATTGAATTTTTATCATAAATGTCTATTTGGAATTTGACACATAAAAGTGGTGTGCAATATTATTTTGGATGTTTTTTTGTAAATATGTTTGAATGAAAATGATGTAAATCCTAGTTTGAACTTGGAAATATTAGGACATGTGGTTTGAAACTCATGTGATGTGAAGGCTCACTTGAGAATTTTGAATGGATTGTTGTATTATGGGAACCCATATGGGCAATTTTCCCAAATATGAGTTATCACAGGGGTTGTCTCGGTGTTTGGGGTAGGCATGTGTTCTGGAGCCAGGTAAGGTGAGTCACTCTTGTGATGGCTTCGTACATACATAGTAAACCATTAATATTTCTTCTTGGGTATCATTTAGAGGGATGGACGATGGTTTCATGTCATCCCTAACTATATTGGTCGATTCCCATTGGATGTATATAATCATAGTGGTATTTTTCGTATGGATTATGAGTTGGAACATCCAGGGGGTTAATGATTTTGGAATTACAACAATTTTTGGTGGGTGAGTATGTTCTGAGTACATCTAGGGAACATTCTATGAATGTTTAAGAAATTCCTATGACAATCTGTCTATATGCCATGTTTATTTTCATGTTACTTTTTTATTTTAAATGTCCTCTTTTTATCATTTACTTTGTTTTATTTACTATCTTCTTATCCCTCTTATTGGACACATTAAATGGATTTCATTTAAGGTTTTTGGTTTTGAATGTAATTTATTGAAAATGAAACAATTTTTTAAATGGAAAAGAGTGTGGGTTGTCTTAAACTAGGAAATTATGGAATGTACTATGTGGTTATAAAGAAGGATTAAATCATATTTTCTAAATGTATGTTGAATTAGTAATTTTAAACTATTTTATTGAAAGGAATGTAATTATTATGGGGTGATGACATACTGATCCATTTTATCCCACACCTTACATGTTCCATTCAGTGTCTGCAGATCTGAGATATTTTGTAGGTTTAGGTTTAGGGATCGAGTTTCCTTCAGAGAAGGTCAGTTTTGTGGTTGATGGTGAAAAAGTGGTCAAGTAGAGATCACACGAGATTGGTTTTGATTTATTTTTTTTATTCTGTATTTAATATAATCATTAAAAATAATATTTAGATCTATTTGAATATTTATTGATGTTCTTCTATTGTATTATGATTAATTTTCATTTTATGTATTTCCTTCCTATTTAATTCGTGTAATAAATCATTCCCATTAGATTATTTTATTCCCACCACTATGTGAATTCCCATGGGGATTGGGAAGTCCCATATTCAATTGACTCATATAGCTATAGGTTTTGGATTGGATCACATCACAACCTTGTTCGTGACAGTCCCCCTCTAATGTATTGGGTAATGATTAATATCACATAATATAAACATTATTATAATGGATAATTGACCCTGATAATTAATGGGATTATTCTCTATGATATTCAGGGGAGTGGATTATGAAAAAAATAGTAATTTGGGGACTAAAATAATTCCACTATTATAGTCTTCAGAGTGATCCATAAAAACTATGATGATTTAGGGAATGTACTCATCCAACTATGATATTAATATAAATGATTTTGCGTACTAAAAAATTTATCTTCTACACTTAGGTGTATTCCTCAATTCCTCGACTTAAGGGAATTTTATTCTTCCATGGCTTATGTCTATTGGTACCCTAATCAATATTATCTTATGAAATGAAAATATTTATTTCATGAATCAATATTATGAATTTTGATTTACAGTATCTGATTTTAAAATATTATGATCTTGGTATCATCCCCTTATGTTCATGATATTGTCAAGTGATCATTGACATATCCCTTACTTACCCTTTTCGAGCGTATATGCTTACACTTTATTAAATTTCCATTACCTTTGGTTATAAAGAATGGTATTAATTATCATATTTATAAAATGGGTGAATGTTTTGAAGAAAAGTGTTGGAGATGATTTATATTTTTTATGATCACTTTCTTTATCTGTCTATGATTCCAAAGAAACTAGGAATATTTGATTAAGTAATTAAACAATATGTTATGTAATAAATATCAATATATTACGAAAAGATTTCTATGTCTGATGAGTAGGGGCCTCTATACCAAACTACTCCATGCTTTCCACTATGGCCTAACCTAGAATTGTTGGTTCTTTAGTGTGTCATACATAATATATTTTACTGTGTCATTTTTCTTATCCACATGTAATTTTTAGCTCATTACACCCATTATTATAGGCATAGGATGCCTCACATCCCCATTTTTGATAATATTTTCATTATGGATCCATAACTAAATCCACACCTTTTAAATATCTATTTGATGATCTTCATTTTAAATAAGAACTCCCCCATCCTAAAATAGACTACAAAAGGAATTGAATAAGAATATTTCTACATGTGGTGTACCGACAACACCAGAATCTCCAAAAATCCGTACCATGATTCCCACATAAAATAAATGATGACCTACGAAACAACTAATACCACTACTTATACTCCTTAAAACATCAATTCACATTTTAGTGCCCTTGTACCACTATTAAACACAATGGTACAGTCATATAGTTCACAATATTTCATTAGATACAACATATACAATTCATGTCCATGAGAGTTTAAAACACATATAGGGAAGGGATGAATAATTAGCCACAAAAATAATCACCACAAGATATACTCATCAATATTTTCTCCATAAAAGGAAAAAAAACCTCCACACATATATGAAGAATTTGAACTTCTATAAAAAAACCAATAACTAAATATCAAAGACATTCTTTGTGGAGATACATCTCAAAAAAGAACAAGTCAATGAAAAAAGAATCAATGAAGAGAAATTCACAAAATAATATAGATAAAAGTCAATAATAAGAAAAATTAATTAAATTATGAATTATGAATTTAAATATTAATGAACATAGGATATAATGAAATAATCAATACGTCACATTCATTATTTCTCTCTTACATGCACTAATTATATAAAATGACAAGAACATAGAAATTATTATGTTTGAATAACACATTAAATAGAATGTTATGAGTCTCTACATAATCTCATATGAGATTGCAACATCCACAAATTTTATCTCACTGTAATTGATGAATTAATGTTCATCATGATTATAACATCACTGTTTCAACAGCTGAAATCAATTAGGTGTATTTCCTATCTCTGGGGGAATTTTTTCTAGTAATGTATCACCATGTCTCCAGAAAGAAATAATCCATTGTCTAAAACTATTACATATTAATGATTATCATGAATTAAATAATGATGGAATGAATATTTTAGTCTAATTTTGAAATCAAATAAATAAACATTTCATTTCATACAAATTAATATAAACAATTCAAAGAAATTTTTGTTTCATTCATTGATAACATTATACTTTATATTATATCGCAACATATCCCTCTTTTTATGCCTCATGGAATCCTGGTGGGATGAATCAAATAAGGGTGAAATCAACTACTCAGTATAGTTAAATTATTGTAGAAGTAATAAAGAATAAAAGAGAATAATTATTATGTAATGGTAAATAACCAAAATCATGTACCATTTAATAAATAAAATTATAATTAAGTTCATATATATATCTGGTTTTAGTGAAAATATCATGGAAAATAAACACTAAATAAAATTTAATGGAATGGTTAATTATTTGAAATAATGTTTCTGGAATATGAAGACACGTATTGTCTTGATGTATCATTTAACGAATTTTATTCTTTATGTGGAAACCATTTAATTTTAATTTCTTATTTGTCTCATGAGAATATTTCAATTCTTAAAGAAGATTTATATTGTATGGTCCCCACACTTAATTACATGTCCAAATAATTCCTCATGTTGAGTAATATAAATAAATAATATTTCTTTTAAAAAACTATATTGAATCATGTATATGGATTTATAAATTTATTACCAAATAATAAAAAAAATTATCAATAAAAAATATATGAAAAATATTTTGATGTTTGTAACTCCTAGATATGGGTGTTACTGAACTGGTACCTGGTACCATGTTTGATAAATTACCTTAAGCACATTTTCCCCAATGCAAGAGGCTACCGACTAGCACTGAGGGAATGTGGTGTGATAGTGAGGAAATTATACCCCCATTGGAAAAGTGTAACACAATAGAATAATAATATACAATAGAGAATGAATTAAATAATATATAACTAAAATAAATACCAAAAGAAAAATAAAATAAATAACCAAGCATTATTCAATACAAAAGATGATGAAAAATGACACATGTTCTTAGAATGTATCCAAATAGGTTACACTCTATTAATCAAAAATTTATGATCAAAAATCAATGGAAACAAAGGAAAAATAGAATCATTGAATGCCACGACTCGATCCCATGCTCTCATGCTTCTAAAAAGCATCTTAGCTACCTATAAGAGGATTTTTTTCCTTATCGACACCTACAAAAAATAATCTAATTGGGAAAAAATACATGACCCGAATAGGGAGAGAGAAATAAATCAAGGTGGAAACCACTAATAAACTATGATTATCTATCAGTGAGTATATGCATCAAGTAGTGTATAGAAAAGGAAAAGCAGTAAACATTGAAGTAGTAATAATTAAACAATCCTACAAGTCATTTTTTCCATGTTCATTCATTATGTTTTGTTAAAACATCAATGAACATTAAATTATATATGTCTCAAGATCTAGACTAATCTAATCAATAACCCTAATAAATAACACTCAATATGTAGATCAAAATTCTATATTAACAAATAATGTGAATACTGATTCGAAGATTGTGCTTTATCTTGGAAAATGCATCATAAGTCATCCCATTTCTATATTCAATTCAACATCTTCCCCACATGAATTGAAAAACCCTACCTACATGCATAAAAAAATAATCACTTTCATTCCTTACAAATCCTCACCCAAAAAAAATATTACCCTCACCTGTAGGCCTAACAAATCCTCACCCAAGAGAATAATAGTAAATCAAGTACAATCCGGGTATATCAACATTTCAGTATATTAAACAGCACATGTAACTAAAACTATTACATGATTAATATATAATGAATAATGTGGGAAACACACATATCAAGTAACAAGTGAATTAACCTTCACAAGGAATAAAAAATAATTGGAATATCATGAGGTTAATGGGGAAATCACTAATCATAAACATGTTAATCAATTCAGTCACAATTTACCACAATTTCAATTCAATTATGAATGAAATTCATAACTAAAAACCGAATAAGGGAATTATAGAAGGAATTATAGGAAAACATGGCCAAACATCCATAAATAGTAATTCCATGGGAACACACCCATGGGGTGGCCCTTAATCAAACCAAAAATCTCAAACATGCATAACATAATTTAGTTTATGACCTGATCATCATTATTAAATAACAATGGTGATATTCCATTGTTGTTTACACACTAAACATGGGGGAAAATTAATAAGAAACATATAAACATCTAGACAATGAGATAAAGTAAAAACACCACCTACCTAATAATAGTACGACTCTCTTAATCTATCGTCCGGGTTTGATTTGACATAGAACAAAGTAGATCTACAAAATGGTAATAAATTATTGACCTTAAATACCTATATTTATAAAATAAATCAATAATAAAGGCTAATTTGTAATCTAGAGTTCACCGATTGGGTTGAAATGCAACTGATGGTGATGGAATCATGGTTTTCATGATTAATCAAGAAGAAAAATGATTCTTCGTGCCACTATTCACAAACATGGATGACGCTGTGCATATTTTCAAAAAAATGATGCTACTGCCCGATTTAGTCTATAAAAATGGTACATGGTGTATACTTGAGAATTCATACTATGTCAAAACAAATCATGGAATGACAATTTCATGGTTTTGTATCGGTATTGCATTGTATGTATCCTTCCATACACGGCATGTACCTATATGAACACAGTGTGTAGTTCCCATTCATGTCATTTAATAGGCCTGTTGTCAGCCCCTTGATGACTTTTCTCCCATTTTCATAACCAAAACTAAAAAGGAATGATCTATAAATTAAATGAAGAACTAGGTACTAACAATAATCCCCTTAAAGAAATTCATGCATAAATTTCCCTTCCATGGGTTGTGAAGAAATATCTACGAACAACACCGGCCACTGAGATCATATGTCAGTCTCCCTCTCCAATGTCTCATATTTTACTCATTCATGTATCCATATCGCTCATACAAATAGAACAAACTGTCCATAGATATCCAATGTTCTTCGATCCACAATACGAATGGAATTCTCTTCAATGTACACATCTTCTAGAAACTCCAATTCCAAGGGCCAAAAAATTGAGATAAAGGTATGAAATGTGACATCACAACTGAAAAATATGGAAGGCATCTTGCATATCCACAAACATTTGAAGTCACTTTAATCGGTAGGTAACCGGACAAACCCCCTCAAGAGTCTCAAACAAACAAATATATCCCGTAAAAAGCATATCATTTCTTCAGATACTCTTCTGTCCCATCCTTGGAGAAACATGCATGAAAACTCAATCCCCAAACACAAAATTTAAAGTTCATTTGTGGCGATCGAAAAAAGTTCTCTGACAAGACTCCACAATATCCTTCTTATTCTGAATTATCTAGACCTACTTAAAATTCCCCAACATGAGAATTCGTCCATGTAAAGAAACCTCTCCTGCCTCCAGCCCGACATGGTTAATCAACATAGATTACCATATAAAGCCTCATAATGTTCCATATCTATATATTCCATAAAACTGTTATTGTGGTAAAATTCAATAAGGGTAATATTCTACTCCCAAGAGCACCCAAATTGTTGGACTCATTCTTGGAGTATATCCTCCTGCATATGTATTGTATGCACTGAATGTCCATTAGTTTGAGGGTGGTATTTTGTGCTCATAAGTACATTTTTACCTAGAAACCTTCGTAAACACTACCAGAAAAGATTTGAAATTTTGGTGTACTGATCTAAAAAGATAGAAAACGGGATCCCATGATGTTGTACCACCTCAAAAATATACATCTTCTAAAGCTCATAAATATCAAATCTCTCTTTGATCAGCAAGAAGTTAGAGAAATTTAGAAGTATTTATAAAACTACCCACACTACATCATTACCATTTCGAGACCACTATAAAACCATCATGATTCCCATCACAACATCAACACATTTCTACTCCAGAATATGTAGCTAATGTAAAAGCATAGCTGGCCGTTGATATTCTACCTTCACCTCCAAATTAGAGGAACACCTCTTTATAAAAAATGAATCTTATCTCTTCATACCCAGCCACCATTACTAATTGAATAAGTCAATGTACATTTTGGTAACTCTTAGATGCACTGCCCAAGATGAAGCCTGAATCTCCCGAATCAAATCCTCATGTATTTCCACTAGAACCCAGACCCAACCGTGAATCTTAATGATCTCATCATCACCTATCGTCCAACTAGGAGGTAGATCCACATCCTCTACACTCTCCAACAAGACTGGGACCTTAGAATCTGATAGTTGTCTCATCATCACTCTATCACATAGGGTAGAAGTCACATTTAAATATGAATGTAAATTACATCCCTGAGAGTCATGAACCTCCATGTGTATGTTAGAAAACATGTTCACATGTTGTAACTTGCTATTATCTTCATGCACTGTATTTAAATGATTCTTCCTGCTCAGTGCATTAGCCACTACATTGTCATTTTTATTTGTGTAGGGAAGATCAAAGTAAAATTACTGAAGGTATTCCACCTACCATTGCTACTTCATATTTAGGTTATAATTAGAAAATATGTACATGATTCTTTTTTGGATTGTGTGCACCGCCAAACACTACCCAAATATGTAATGTATCTAATTTGTATGGGATGAACAACTCTAGATAACATGAGATCATGAATTAGATAGTACTTCCAATTTGGGCTCAACAACCGAGCCTTTTATGCAACATATCATTCACTTTGTATATGGCCTGGTCCCAGCCCGATACATAATTCATCACGATACATAATATAACTCATACCTATCCCTAGAAAAAAAATTATCGGTTCTGATATTAATTTATCATTCATCTCTTGAAAGTTCATATCACATGAATCTGATCGTACATACTCCACAACCATCTTTTTAAATCCCATAATAAAAACTACTAAACATGGGAAGTACTATATGAAACATATTTAGTAACCATACTTCCCTAGAATTATATTCACCTTAATTAAATATTTGAGTTATTCTCATGTAACTACTCTCACCTTTTCTAGGTCCACTGATACACTTATCTTCAACAAGACATGGCCCAAGAAGTCTATCTTGTCCATCCAAAAGTGTTACTTTTAGAGCATAACATGTAACTGATGTGCCCTCAGTGTAATCAAAATGATCTCAAGATCTATTGAATCGTCATGTTGATAATGAGAACACACCAAGATATCATCCATGAAAACCTCAACAAAAAAATCAATATTTAAATGGATCACTCAGTTCATTAGTGACATGATAATTGTTGGTGAATTTGTGAGTCTAAATAACATACCAACATAATTATATAGACCATTCCTTCTATGAAATGAAGTCTAACATATGTCTGAAGGTTGAACACGGACCTATTGATATCCTAACCTCATTTAAATTTTTAAGAACAAAGGAGCTCCTCCAAACTAATCAAATTGGTCATATATATGTGGTAAGGGATATCATTTTTAACCCTAAGCTAGTTTTTTTTATTGTCCACACATTGCCTAAGGGTAATGTCCACTTTTTTTTTTTTGAAAAAATGGTCTAGAGAACCCTACCACCTAGTACTAGGGAAGATTAAACATTAGCCTCTATATCCTCAAGTTGTCTCTTGTGATTGTGAAAATACATCTTAGCCATCCTATAATGACAAATGTATACTATTTCATAAATTGTAACTATTTTTATAGGGAACAATACATCTCTCACAATAGGTAAAGCTGAATATTCATCCAGGAAAACATACATAAAATGATCAACCACTAGAGGGACATCTTTTTGACGTGTTCCATAATCATCTAGATATAAACAAGAAATCTATGATTTCATCCCACTCATCCCACATTTCACAGGTCCAACTTGGCTTGCCTATACATCCAACTCTACTATGTATTGAAACGATCATTTTTCAAGTGATATAAAACACACCATATGGTGACAGATATCAACAAAGGATTTAAAAGAGAATATCTAGTACATTTCGAGTATGACATAAAATCATGTCATCTCTAGGACATAGAGATCCCAAAAGATACGACACCCACCATCCTCAAGGGGGAACTCCATACACTGACCCATGTGTCATCTTTATCCCTAACTGAGTGTTTATCAATAAACCATCATCTAAATAGAGAACACATATCTCAAGGATATCTATAATGAGAACAAATATTAAATTATTTTAATCCCCTGTATAAAATAGTATAGAAGATAAAATGGAGGTGACTAGAATAGTACCTCTGATGGTGGACGGTCATGGTTCAAGTACCTGGTGGATCATCTACACTTCAATTATATGGAATATATCACGGCCCAATGACACATCCTAATATCTCTGAGCTAATATACTCTTCTGTATATGGAAACCTATAGTCTTTATACCATGGCTATGACAACAACCTCATCCTGAGCGGCATAATGTATTCTAGTTTAATGACTTGTGATAATCCACTAACCCAACTCCTTAACAAGGAGTATGTGAAGAACCTCTCACATTAGAGTATAGTGGAAATGCCCTGATATAGTGTTATAGATGGCCCATCCTGCGACAAGACTGGAATATGTTAGGGTTCATCAGAAACTACGAAGTCATATTACTAGCTCTTCCAAACATATATAGCCTTTCATAAATACCATAAAAAACTTTCTGAATACTCATATCCTAGTGGGAAATATCCATACAATTCTACTCTCTCATAGTAGATATGTTACTCGATCTTGATGGCAAACCACCCTGGTTCTCACCTCCATCTTCCCACAGACTATGCTCTATAATTAGTGCCAAATTCATGATGTCATATTAAGAAGGAAACATGGAAATGTTCCCTTGTGATCTAATTTCATACCAGAGACCATCCTAAAATCTCTTTTCCCTCGATGTCTCATCACCCGTCAGAATTGGTGAGATTATATAAAGCATGTTGAAATAGAAAAAGTTATCCATCACGTATATTGTGCCATACTACAGATACATGAACTCAGAGGATTTATCTTCCCTCAACATAAATCGAAAATAGTATTCATAGAAGGTGGCATGAATATATTGCTATTCTATGTCCCGATGATGCTATGTCTGTGTGATAACATCCCACCACCTCTTGGATAAATTACACATCTTGTATGATGTGATATATAACTTTCTATTAGGTGGTGTCTCTGTATTATTAAAGGTCATATGAATGGACTCCAACAATAAATCTACCGCCCATGGTCCACCATCCCTTGAAAAATTATGTGGATTCCACTGTTGGAATACTCGTGTGAGTTCTCCTATAGACATGGCATACTGAGGTACCATTTGGAAGTTCTGTATTAACCTCATAGAGCCTTTTTAGAACTATGAATCTGCACCAATGTCTAGTATAATAGTTATGGTTACAAGGGGAATATTTTGGGTATCCTCTATTATCTCATGTCCTACCACTCTGGGGTATTCTCCATGCCACACTTTGGGCATTCAACTAGAGGTCATCATGGTGGTAGTTCTGTGTGATGTCTATCACATACACCTCCATATAGTCATATTGAACATGGTACACAATTCAAGACCAGAAGAATTATATTAAAGAAGAAATTTCTCAAACGCCAACAAAATATGATTACGAGTTGTGTTGGAATCATACATTGTGTGTACACATAATCTTTTACATGGTTATGTACTCCTCCTGGACTAGGTGTGTAAAAACCCAATGTACACATCGTGTACGGGATATAAATTTAATGTACCATTAAACTCTCACATGTGAAAATTAATTTTCCAGCCATGGTTGTGTAAACTTCCTAGGTACACAATGCATCAGGATGACACATGGCATGTACTATAGTCATCCATTCTAGCCATGTACATTTACATGGCCATAGCCACACTTGTATGCCTATGAAAAACTACACAAGGTGTACTTAAGGTACATGACATGGTCTGATAAAAAATAAACATCCTGTGGTTTATCTACTATGGTATGTTACACTGTCATCTACTATACATCATGCACATAGAGCACCCGTCTAGTACATGAAAATGTACTTTTCTTCGCAAATAGAGGAACCCATAGTGTGTGTTAACTGGACCACACGTCATGTTGTTTGGATTTTCATATAGTAAGCCTTATAAACTCTTTTGGAACCACATTTTTTTTAAAATAATGCAACAGTGGGTCAAATTAGAATGTGTGGGTACCCATACTCTACATGAATCAATGATTTTCATCCACATATATTACATGAAAACACAATAAACATCTCACGGACGAAATTAGATTGACAAAATTCCAATCCAAGTGGTCTAATAGTCCTTAGGAGCCAAAGTTTGGCATCCATTGAATTCAACCATAACATGTACCAATACACCTATTACAATAGCAGGATTATCTATCATGGTATCCATCAAAACAACACGAATATCTAGCACAACATCTATCATAATAGTATGCAATCAGTAACGCTCTATAAATGGTATAGAATGAATACCTACAATGTTATTTCTAACAAGTGACTCTATGGTTAATTAGACAGAATACCCTCAACACATCAGGTTAAAAAAAATAACCATAATTAAATCAACTATAATGGCACAAAACCAGTGTGTCACCCAGTAGTGAAATCGAACCAATGGTAATAGCAAAAAATCCAAAAATCACTATTCATCGTGACATAATTTGGATTTTTCATATACATGTTGTTTCTACTCTAGGGAAAATATAATTACATAACTCATTTTCCATCCTATCCGTTTATAATGTTCCCAAATAGTAAGATAGAATAGAAATAAAAACTCATTTGATACCACTTTATATTATCCTGGATTTGGATGTCACATAACTAGTGCCATGTAACCAGTTATCGACATGGACTTAAAAAAAATTCCCCAAATTCCAAAGGCTACCCACTATTACATAGGTAATAGTGTGCGATAATGGGGAAAAAATCCCTTATTGGAAGAGTGTAACGTATCTTAATAATAATATACAATAGAAGAGGTAGTAAAAATCATATAATTGGAAAAAAAAATCTGACGATTATTAAGATAAATAACTTGTTTTCATTTAATACAAAATATGATGCAGCATGTCACATGTTCTATGAAATAATCCAAATAATATAAACAACATGAATCCACAATTTAATTTCTAAAAGAAATATAAACAATGAAATCTAAGAAGCATCACAAGCCATGTGTAGGTGTCATGATCACAGGCCTGTAAACATTATCTCAAGTACCTGCAGATGGGAACTTTCCCTTATTGACACATGATATTATATAATCATTTGGGCACGAAAATATGATGTAAATAGAGTGTGAGAGATAAATATTATTAGGAAACTACAAAAAATATGTGCATATCTATTATGGAGTATATGCAACACGTAGTGTACAAAATGGAAATTAAGTAAACTAGGAAGTACCCAAAAAATACTATAATTTATGTTTTAAAAGGTATTTCATCATGTAAAGTTCATCCATTCATTTACATTTAATTATATATGTCCTTATATCTTACCTAATCCCTTCAATCACCCATATTAAAAATACTCAACAGATAGCTAGAAGGTTGTCTAACAGAAAAATCTGAAGATGAAATCCAATATTGTTCTTTGGCTATGTAGATACATCATAAATCATCCCATTTCAATACTCAATTCAACAAACTTCCCACAAGAAATGAAAAAACCATCCCACATGCATAGTGAAATCATCTCTATCAGGCCAAACGAATCATCGTTCATAGGAAAATCAAATCCTCTCCCAAAGGTATAACAAAATCTTCACCCAAAGTAATAACAGTAAATCAAGGAGAAGCCTGGTATATAAGAATTTCATCATATTATACAACAAATGTAAATTACACTATTACATGGTTAATATATAATGACACATGTGGGAATTAGACGTATCATGAAATAAGTGAATTAACAATCACGAGCCTTAAATAACTATTGGTATATCATTGTAAAATGGGGAAATTAATAATCACAAACCCATTAATCAAATCAATCTCAAAATATCATAGTTTCAATTCCTTTATAAATGCAATATGATTTTAGAAACCTAATAAAGAAAATTAAGGCATTTATTATTGGTAACCTTGTGTAAATAGCCACAAAATTTCATTCTATCTGAACACACCCACGCGATGGCCCTTAATCAATCTAATAAGCTCAAACATGCTTAACATAATATAATTCATGAACTAGTCATCATTAGGTGACAAAAAGGGCAATGATACACTTATGGTTACTCAGTAAATATGGGTGAATGGCAATACATCACATATAAACCAATAAACATTGAGTGAAATGCACAAGACCACCTAACTCGTCATGGTACGAGTATCCTCATCCATTAATGAGCTTTGATTTTCCATAGAACTTAGTATATCTACAAAATCGTTATAAAAAATTTACATTAAATAAATATATTTAGATAAAAAATCAATAAGAAAGGTTTAGGAGGATTAGAGATCTCACCAATTGGGATCAAACAAAACCTGATGGGAATGAATTGGGGTTCGAATGATCAATTGGGATGAAAAATGGCCCCCAGCGCTGCTATTCGCAAAACTGAAGGGTCCCCTTCATGTTGTCAAAAAAAATGATGCTAATTCCCAATTTAATCAATAAAAAAATAGTTACACATTGTGTAATTGAAACTACACACTATGACCATACACAATATTTCCTGAACATTTTTTGGCCATGTACTAGGATTACATGGCATTCCGCCTTCCATACATGGAGTGTACCTATAAGTATAAAACATGTAGTTCCCAGTTACATCACATAACATTCCTATAGCTTGAACCTTGACCAATTTCACACCATTTTCAAAAGTAAAAACATAAATAGAAAGAACTATACCTCATAGGATGAATTGGGTTCTTACACGGTTCATAAAATAATTTGATTCATTTAAACATATATGGATATTTAAGAAAAATTCAATGTCAATTAAATATTTCAAAGGGAATAAATGTAATGAATGAAGTGAATTTAATTACTAACCTTTTCAGAATTAGTAATAAACCATCTAGAAGATGAATAATGATGGTATCAATACAAAAATAATAATTTTATTAAAAAATATTTTTTTTGTTATTGATGAATATAAATATAATACAAATATTTTCAAAAAATATTCTTGGGTAAAATTACATTTTTAATAATTTTGGTATATATTTTCTATGAAAATAACTTTTCGAAATTTGTCCATAAAAAAATTAAAATATTAAACATGAAAAAGATTCTTCTATTAAATGATGATTGGTAAATTTGTACTTGTAATCTAATGTGAAAATAACATTCCTTCTTAATGGTAGAAAGGATAGAGAAATTAATTATTCAAATAATGAAAAGACAATAACTTTAAAAAAACCATAATAAATTTGTTAAAACAGTACATCATAAAAAAGTATCAACATTATGATAATAATTTTTAAAACATTTTAATCAGACATGGTTTTTAAAAAACAATTCTATGACTAATGTGAAACATGATGTAAGGTTTTCATAAAAACTGTTTCTAAATATTTTTCTGATGAAATTTTTTGAAAAATTGTACTAATATTTGAAATGTTCATGAATAAAAAATTGATTATAAAATTAATTATTTTATTGACCAATTTTGAATAAATTTCCTAGAATAGAAATACCTTCAAATTATGATTAAAATTATTATTTTGGAGAATAAACAATATTGAAACATTCTAATGTGTCAAATACAACATTGAATTATTTTAAATCATAAGAATCATGAAATATACACATTAAATAATGATTTTTTAAATACCATTATGATAAAATAATTCCCAATATAATATATCAAAATTTAATGGTTATACACAACACAAATAAAGTATGTGGTGAATATGACCTTTATCTCACAGATTTAAAAGGTCAGTTGAAAATCCCATTCATTGAGTCTGACTTATCTTGTATATATTTTTATTCCTAAAAAAATATTTTAATTATTGAAATTATTAATGTCCTTATTGTTTTATATTATTTATTTAATATCAATAATTACTATTTTTTCTAAAACTATATAAATAAAATTCTTTCAGTTGGGTGTTTTGCAAAAATATGGTTTGTGTCTCAAAAACAACATTGGTATGTCAACAATGGTCTATGGGGTCCTTATATAAAATATATAAAATAATTATTATGATATTATTATCATATTTATACTCCATTTATACTTTTATTACCAATCATGAATAATTTTTATGAAAAATAAACCAATTATCATATCATGGAGATAGTAGGTCGTATGTATGCATGTGTAATTCTCCCATTTTTCAATGATCATTATGGATTGAATGTATGTAAAATTAAACATTAAATAATTATAATTATATAATAAATACCATATTATTGAATCATATGTAATTATATATATAATTATTTTGATGTAAAATTAATCACATTGTGTTTAGGAGGATTTAATCCATTAGTCTATGAATGACAATATCACATTTTATGTGTCTGAAAGGGTAATAAAAAATGATATATATTATATTTCAAGTAATGTCATTATTTCTTTAAATTTTATTTACATTGTTTTTTCTGAAAAATTGTGGTATCGAAATTATCCATTATACATTACATGTATCGTGTGAAATAATATATTGAATTTTATGTGGTGGTTTTCCACACTCCCACAAATAATTTTATCATATTTATAGAAAATTGAAATCATAATGTTATGTTCTATATGAAAATTTAAAATGAAAATATACATTAGAAAAGTAATATTGGTCATATATAATCATTACTTCCATCATTAATCAAACAATATTAGGTGGTAAAGGAAGAACGATCAATCATTATTTCATGAGGTGGTAGTATACCATACATATACATAGTAAATTCATTTCCCAATAGATTAAAGTGTTTTTATGTGTGCATAGAATAATAATATTTGAGTGGGTGGATAATGGAAATAAAACTAAAGAGCTTGAGTAAAGATGATTCCTCTTCATTGGAAAACACTTTTTGGTTTTCACAAAGGGATTTCATGGATGGTTTTATGACAATATTGAATCTTATTTATTGGGGGAAAATATTTATTGATTCATTTTTTGGTAGATATTGGATGATCATAGATTCTATAGAGGTGTGAGAATGTGGGAGGAGAGGAGGTCTTTTTATAGTGGTGGAGGAGAGGTTCACATGTATGTTTTTGGAAATGGAATTTAATATACATTTTTCTCACATCAGGTGGATACAATAATGGTACAAACTAGATAAAATTAATTATACGATTGAAACATGACCCTAAAATTGATTTAAGATAAGTCTTTTTGTCATTTTGACCATTATGATTATGGTTTAATCCCTTGAATAACTTAATTTCACATTAGTTATTGTAATTAATTTTCTTTACACTCACTAATATTTAGGGAAAAATATTGAAATTATTAAATATTAAAATGAATTATGATTCCAAATATAGAATAAATTTTTTCCCAATTTGAAGCAGTTATGTTGTATAAATTAATTTAAATTTAATCAATCTAACAGGATTAAAATCTAGTCTTTTAAAGAAAATATGTTCATAAAATTTATATGCTTTCATATCCAATTTTAATGAGAAATCGATTAAAATATAAAATGTTTAATTAATTGATGAATAATTTATCTAAATAGTAATTACATACTATAAGAAAATATTATTTATTCTTAAATTTAAATTAGATGAAAAATCAATTTTGAATTAAAAATATTTATTTTACATTATTCATTAAAAAACTTCCAATAAAAATAATAAAAGTCAACTTAACCTAATTTCTATTTCTGAATTCAAATGAATATTTTTTCATAGTGTTAAATTTTAAAATGGCCATAAATTTAATTTAATATTGTTTCTCTGTTATATGGCTGAAAAAGTTTCTTTATAAAAAATTCATTTTTTTATTTATAATATTGTGTTTTTATTTTCTAATGACAAAAAATATATATTGGATTAATATAAAAAATAATTTATTGAATATATATTTATTATATTAATGTCTATAAATGATTTTAATTAATTTGATTTATTACAAGAAAAAAACATTCTGACATAAAAGTAGTTTTAAATAAAAACATTCACTATAAATTCAATCGGTTCTTATATTCATTTATATTTAATTGGTAATAAATGAATTCATTTAATATATTTTAAAACTAAGCCTTTTTAAGTATTTTAATACTGCAGTTGTAATATTATTGAACTTATAGGATATATTATATTATAATAAATGAGAATATTTTAACAATATATAATTTCTTTGTTAAACTCAGTCATCTGCACATCGCAAGCCATTGATGAAACTCATTGTTGGGTGTCATGTAAGCTAGCTCATTATTAGGTTCATTAATAGATATATATTATATATAATTTATTTAAAATTTTAAATACATTATACATTATTAGGGTATTATATTCCCTTACTAATATAGAGTTTCCTGTCACACAATATATAGAATACAACGTTCTTAATTAAGATTTTCAGGTGATTTCATTCTCACAAACACAATAAAATTTGTTTATAATAATATAAAATTTATCATATTGATATAAATTTTTATATTTTTTATGTTTGATATTCTATATCCTGAGAATGGTTCATCAGAGATCCCTTATAAAAGATAGGATGTGAACTAAAAAAGGCCACATTGAATAAATTATGACTGGGAATCTATGTAGGTGAAAATTGTTGGAAAAATATATATGTACTTATAGATAAAGTGTGAATAGTTTTATGGATTGTTACATGTCTTTAATGAAAAACAATTTAATGTTTAATAATATTTTTAGTGCCTAAAATCCATAAATATGGGAAGATTAAGTGACCATCTATATCAAAAAAAGTTATTGGGATAACATATTTTATGATATTTTCTTTATTTTGTGAAATAATATTATAGGTAAATTTTTTAAGAAATTTTAAATAATGATACGTTTTAGTATCATGTGAGCAATTCAATATTTTTTCCCCTGATTAAATTAAAATGCATCAATTAAATCATGAAATTTGTATCCCAAATTTATCTTAAATCCCTAATGAAATAAAATAAATATTCAATGTATTGTAAGGCTCATATAAGAAAAAATATTCTTAATTTCCTCTTATGTTACTCTCCAATGCCAATATGGTTTATTTATGAACCCTTAAACCTAAAAAATAAAACTACTTTTCATAATTAAAATTTATTCTTCATAGTATTCTACAAAAAATAATGATATATTAACCATGAGATGTGTTAGTCAGTGGTTGGAATTAATCCAATATCATCATTTGGTAATGAGTTAATGTCTCATGGAATTTATATTATTGACTAGTTTAGGTGTGCCATAATTTATGTTAATTTCTAAAATGAAATAAAAAAATTAAAAAAATAAATATTAAGGAAATTATTGAAATATGGTTCATCACTATAATTCTTTTACCAAATATTTTCAATAAAAAAACTACTTAAATTCATTATCCAATAATTTCATAATATATAATTTATTATTATATACATTAACATAATTCCGTAGTTGACGTTATCTATTCAAATTTTTTATAATTGTTAGAAAATAAAATGTGATTTACCCTACAAAATTACAACATTATTTTCAATCCAATTGTACAATGAGGCATGTTTTCATGTATGTGGTTATGTCAAGTCAGGACTTACACACATTGTCAAAGTGTTTAATCATATATACATATGAAACATTACCACATCCACAAGAAATATCTAAATTGGGATATATTTATGTCAAATCCACATAATCCCCATTTTACCTAAATATTCGGATGTCCTTATATACATATCCCAATATTATACCTTATGGTTATTTTGTTTAATATATATTTTTCTAAATATATTTCCATTGTTTTCTATTATACTTCCTTTGATACATATTATAATGAACTGACCATAGAGATCCTAGATCTGGTGTCTACTACCGTTATATTTTTAGGAATACACGGAATCAAATCCTAATGGATCAAACAAGTTAGAAGTATTGGTAAATCAGATCAGTACATGGTTCATGTAATAAAAATGAATAAACCAATTTTAACATATTTTACAATTCATTTTAGGTTAACATTATTCCAAAAATCATATCCATCCATATCATTCATATTATGCTACTTGGATTCCCTGGGAAATAAAACAAATTAATGGTGTTCCGAAATGCCCAGTATGGTTAATGTATTTTTGGAAGCAATAATGAATCATTGAGAATACTAATTATGGATTTATAAATGACATAACAGAAATAACATGAATCAATAAACTATTAATGAAAATAATCCATAGTTATTTCCATAGTGAAAATATGATGGACAAAAAATACTAAATCAAAATGAAGGAAATGCATAAATAATGGATGATCATGACTTCATCAAATCAAAAATTATACTGTTTAGACCCATCCTCCAGATAGTTTAAAAATACACGTATAGACCTATTTATTTTATGAAACATATTTTTATTAGGATAGCATGTCGATGAATCAAGGGGATAGAAAAAGTTTGTGTCCCAATTGTCACTAAATGCCCAGATAATTCCACACATCTGGTAATGAAAATAAAAAATATTCCCTATCAAATATATATGATTAATAAATAATAAAAATATATAAATGTATCACAAAATAATCAAATCAAATTCTATTTAAACACCACAAAAATATGGTATATTATTCATGAAATAATCATATCCATGAAAATTATAATATATATTTTGGGGAGATTAAATTTCAAATGATCAGAAGAAATTGAAAATGTCTTTGATATTAAAATGAATCATGGTTATAAATGTGAATACTATTATTGTTGAAATAAATAGTAAATATATTGGATAATAATATTAATGATATTTTCCTAACAAAATCAAATTGGTGAAAAAAAAATTAACGGTTGTTGTCATTGCTGAATATAAATTCTATAAATCAATATTTTAAAAAATTATTGGAGAAAATATCTATTTTATCCTTTTGAAAACCCATTTCATTGCATAAAAATAGGAAAAAATTTATTTAAAATTCATTATTTAAATATTCAATGGAATGTTTAGAGAAAATATAGAGGATGAATCCATATATTCCATATGTAGTAAAAATAACATTATTTTTTACGTTTAAATGGTGAAAAAATTCTATGTTTGAATAGATACTAGAATATTATTTAAACAATTAATAAAAGAAAATGTGTACTTTTTTTATAAATAATATAGGATAAGATAAAAAAGTTTAAACGTTTTTTAATAAATAATTGTTTTTAGAAAAAACTGGTTCTCTAATTAAATTCGGAAATGAAGTTGGGTTTTATTAAACACATTTTATAAAATATTTTGAGTTCCAAAGAGTGAAAAATTTGTAATAATAATTGAAAAGGTTCATTAATAACCATAATAGAGTAAAATGATAGGTTTTATTAGAAAATGGTCATATAATTTCCTAAAATTGAAATTTTATTTAAATATCATTTAAATATTTCTTTAAGAAAATGATTTTAAACATTCCAAAGAGTCTTATACCAGTTTGAAACATTTTAGATCACAAGACATTTGAAATAATTATAATAAAATTATTATTTTAAATTCCATGAATCTAGAATAAAAAACTATATAATAAATCAAAATGGTCAGTAAATACACCAAACAAAATAATTATGTGCTGATGATGACATTTCTCTCACAAATGTAAAAAGTGACACGAAAATCATTTACCATGATTACGACTTGTCTCTTGGGTAATTATATTCATAAATAATAAATATAAGTTAAATTTTTTCTTGATTATATATCATTTTTATGTTTATTATTACTTGTATTTTATTTCTTACTATGTTGTATATGACTACTAAATCAATTCTGTCTACAAATGGTGTTTTGACCAAATTTGGTTAATGAGTCAAAAACATTAGTAGGTAATAAATGGTCAAAAGAATCATTATAGATTAGATACAAATTATATATTAGTACTTAATTATAAAATTTATACACAATTTATACATATAAAATAAATAATGAAATACTGTTATAAAAAATTAACCAATGTTACAATCATGGAGACAGTTGGGCGTACATACAAATGAATAACGATCCCATTTTTCAATAATCTATATGAAATGAAAGTATGTAGACATATTAATTACATAATTTTAATATTATTATAAAAAATATTAATAATATGTTCATATATTTATTATTAATTATATGGATAATTAATCAAATTGTGTTGAGGAAGAGGTAGTCTACACAACCACTAATGACATTTTCAATTTTTATGTGTGTGAAAGGGTAATAAAGAAATTTATGTGTATTATATTATTTTAAAAAGTAATTATTCCTTGAATATAATATAGATAATATGTGTGTAACATATTTTTAATTAAAACATACATCTCTAAATTCCATTTAGTGTGTGAAGAAATTAGAACACTTTTAAGAGGCGGTAGTGAACACTTACACTAATGTTGTAATTTTATTTAAAATACATTGAATGAATAAATGTATTTTAAATATAAAAAATAAATAATAAGAAATAAATAAATAAATTCTTATAATATATATATATATAATTTCAATCATAATTCCCTCTATGATACGTGGTAAAAGGAGAACAAGTACTCATTATTTTGTGTGGTGGTTGTTCATCTAATATATAAATGTGAGGTTTTATACCTGTTAGATGGAATTTTCTGTAATTGTATGTAAAAAAAATTACATTAAAATATATAATTTTATTATGGTGACTTGGTTTTTTTATTTTAATTTAGTTACAAGTGTTGATGGGTGGATAATTGAAATAAAACTAATGGTATTGGAAAAATATGTAACCTCTTCTTTGGTTAACTCCTTTTTATTTACACGAATGTTTTAAATGGATTTATATAATCACAATGTGATGATTAAAGGATTTGTTTTGGGTTGTTAAAGAGAAAATTTAGAAGAACATGTCCAAACCATTATGGATTCAGTTGTGTGACGATGTGGGAGGAGAGAACACCTTTATAGTTGTGGGGGAGTGGTACTCATAAATTTTTAGAAACAATATTTCAACCACATTATTTCCAGGTAATGTTGATCCAATAAGGGACCTAATTATATTAATTTCATTACATGGTATAAATAGGACAATAAAATTCTATTAGAAATGATTATATGCCATTTTGTCCCTTCTGGTTTTGGATTAGTCCCTTGTTTTTCTTAATTAATTATTAATCATTATAGTTAATTTATAATTAGATTCACTAATTAATTTTTTAAAATAAAATTTACCATATTATAATTTATAAATTATTCTTATTATAAATTTGGAATCCAATTTTTTAATCCCATTAACATAAATTGAATAAATTACTTTTAATTTAGTTTTGTATGAAAGATGACAATTCATGTTTTCAAAGTGAAAATATTTAAATGATTGTTATGTTTTCATATCCAATTAAATCATCGTATCAGTTATAATTACATAAATTTTATTAAATGATATACAACTGATATAATTAATTTTTAAAACTATCATATAATATATTTTAAACATTTTAATATATTATATATGAAAGATGTTTTGAATTAAAATTTAGTATTTTTTAATGTTTATAAAAAAATGCTAGTTCATAGAAAAATACCATTAATTATTTCTAAAATAATTTTTATTATAAAAATTCAAATATGATGTTTATTTCAAAATATAAAATTTAAATATTTTAAAAAATGGATTTAAAATACGTTCTCTATTAAAAGGTAGTAAAAAATGCCTTAATAAAAATATAAGTTTCTATTTTCAATATTGGGTTTTTTATTCTCTCATGGCAATGTAATATATAGTTTTAATATCATAATTAATTTATTTAATATATAATATATATTAATTTAATACTGCTCACAATGAGTAATGAATTAATTTTGTTTTGATAAAAAAAATCTATGATGGTAAAAAAATTATACAAAAACATTACCTTTATATTAAATTTGTTATTATATTCATTTATAATTAATTTGATTCCAATGAATTTTCTTAATATTTATGTAAATCATATATTTTTATAATTTAGATAATAATATTCATAACCACTAATTCAAAATCTTGTTAATAACTTGCTAAACTAAATAAAACTATATTATTTATATATTAGTGACTATTAAAACAATGTCTTATGTGAAATGATTGAAATTGAATAACTTATTATTGAATGTGATGTATTACAACTCATATTTTCATGAAATAAATTATTTAAAGAATATTGATTTTATTTAAAATAATTAATATATTTAAAATACGTGAAGTATTATATTACATTACATGATTGGTGATGCATTTCATTCACGATATTTAATACAATGTTCTTAATTTATATTTTTAGGGATTTACTGACTCACATTGAATAAAAAATGATCCAAGACCTTGAAATTCACAAAAATATTGGGAGGAGTCATACTCACACAAACATGCCATTAATTTTATCTCCAAGGTGAAACCATCAATAAAATATGATCTCAGATAATGATCTATATAAGTATACACTTAAAGTTAGAATAATACTTTTGGAAAATTTAACATACTATATACAATCATGAATAACCAAAGTCATAATTTCAATGATGTTAAATAATTTAGGTCTGAGAATATGTGATAGTTTTTACCCCCTATAGCATTATAGAGATTTGGAAAATCATCCATGAAATGTTTTAAACAAATTCAATATCGATGGTTGCGTGAAAATGTTTTGTTTTTGAAAAGAGGACCCAGGATAGGTTTCTCATCAACTAACCTCCAAAATCCAGGACACAATCTAGAAACATATCATTAGGAGTATAAATGGAATGAAATATCTTACTATCTGATTTTGGATAAAAGGAATTTTGATGGAATAACTATGATCCAAAATCATTATAAATATCTTTTCACACGATAGATGTAAAATAAGGACCATGATCAGAGATAATCATCCTCGAGACTTGTTGGATCCTCATAACAACCTCAAAAACAGCCTCAAAAAAATATCCAATGATCTCAACACCAGGATTTCATTGAAATGATACTAATTTTACAGATTTTCCACGTCTCCCATATAAAATATTAGCCAAATAATTAAATCAATGATCAATTCCATCAAAAGGTCCTCCCACCTATAATGTGAAATATTTAATGGCTTAAAAACAAAAGGAAACCCAATGTTCAACCATAACAATCAAAAATAAATACAATTGATGAATAAAGTCAATAAATGTATGAAAATACCAGTGAAAACCAAATTAAGTATCAAAGAAATTAAAAAAATCATTACAAGAATTATCACAAATGGTGAGTAGTGGAATTCCTAGCGAACACCCTAACATATCACAAATGGAACCAAAATCATCAAATAGATTATAAAATGGTGTTTTTCATTCTCAGACCAACCATCAAGTGTATAACTATAGGAAACACTAACATTATTGACCTCCACTATAGAATTTCCTTAGTGGGACTCCTCTACAAGCTAAAAAAATATGACAGCATCATCATCTAAAAATGGTATCATCTACCACTAAACATTACGATATCAAGAAGAATATTGGATATATTTTTCATCAAACTATAAAAATTTTCATTTAATGGTATAATATCACTACATGAAATCCTTCATAGAATATTTACTACAATATCATCCTTTAATATTGTATTTTAAATCTCATTGTCATAGTCCTATAACTATTTCCTCAACCGATAAAACACCTGTTCATATTAGATAATTAGAATACATTCCATATGAACATGTGGTCATTAAATACCATAAATCCCTCTTTGATGAGGTAATGTATATAAAAATTCTAGGAAACCACAACTACCACAAATAATAGATCTTGGGTGGAATAGTTACATTTATTGGGAAATAACTATCAATAACAATATCAAACATCTAATAAATACTATATAAGTAAACATCCCATTACAAGATGTGATGTTTCACAAAATATATCAAACTAAAATCCCTAATCATGAAATAAATTAGATAGTGTTTTAACTAAATTGAACTTTAGAAACATGAAAACTACCTCAAAAATAGTTCATTCTGAAGAACAAATGGCCTATTATAGTAATGTTTTTCCTCAGAGATTTAATATGGGGGATGATGGGTATGAATCTCATATAATAACATGAAAGAAAAAAGAAACACTACACTACTATAAATTTCTTGGGGGAATCATTTGAAAAAACAAACCAAAGAAATGAAGGATTAAATGATACTCTATCATGGTACATAACATGCTATGTAACATCAATCCCCTCATTGGATTCAGTCATTATAGCATTGCGACATGGCCTTATGTTACATCCCCATGATGCAAAAGGCTTGACATAAATTCTATAGACTTCATAAAATTTTCATGATTATGATTTTACTTTGTAAAAGAAACTCCCATCCATGATAAACAAAAAAAATCACTAATGATGAATGATAAAATATAATACAATAAAATTAATAACATATAAAACTCTACTATATTAGAGTACCAAGAAGAAGTAAATATAAATGAAATGACATGTGGTTGATAAAACAATGAAAAATAAAGAGACTCCAATGAAAAATACTCATCAATTTCTGATAATCCCCCATAAATAACTCCACCATCCATGACAAAGTATCATGAAGAATCAATAAAGATATTTATTACCAGAACTTTTACTACATTCCATTAAAAATAATCTAAAAAATCACCACAGTTCCATTTAAGGTGGGGAGTAATTAATCCCAGTATCTTTTCCCTAATTGACTTCCATACCAACTACAATATTGTATAAGATGTTAAAAAAAATTTGGGACAATATATATAGAACCATTAAAAAATTATATAGATTATATAAAAATATAAAACAATTATAAAAAAACTAGTTCCAATGGAAGGAAACTAAAAAACCACTTTAAACCATTTCACATCCCATTTTTGCAAACATGGTTTGGGATTCACATTTTCACCCAAAGAAGCATGCTTCAATGAATTTTTCATTCTCCCTATTAGTTTCTCATACATCCACTAAGTCATGACTATGAGATCTATCGACATATTCATCAATGAAACATGACCCTAGTCTTGGGTCACATCCCTTTTATCCTAATGTTAAATAGTCTTTATTCTAGGTCACATAAAATTATTGAACTCATGCCAGCCTATGTATAAAAAACCATTTCACACCAACCATTTCATGAAATTTAAGTAAAATAACATTATTATTGAATATAAATTCATAAAACATTTTCTAAAAATAAATACAAATAAAAAATTAAAAATACAATTTTCAATTCATTAGAATAACCACTATAGGAAGAAATAAATATATAAAACACTAAAATCGTCAGTAAAACTGGTTTTTAAATGATTTTAAAATCCATATCACAACTAATTTCCTAGAATTAAATATATTTCTACCTAATACTTGATTTTATAATTATAGGAGTTGATGTGGAAGACATATACCTTAGATATTATAGAAAAAATGACGAATAAAACAAATAATTCCACAAAATTTGGTAAGATCTCAAAAAACCTACCTCGAATATTGTTCCCTAACATAAAAAAAATCCGAATATCATTATCATTATCAACCATTATCAAATATTTATCATCAATGAATGTGATATATAAATCTAAAAGAATAAATAAGTGTATATCTTTGATGAAAGACCAATAATTGAGTCTTACGAAGGAATATCTCCTTCAACAACACATATTTTCCACTGGATCACTCCAAGATTGAAGAGGAAAGTCCCAATAGCCATTTGGGATGAAGAAAACCCCAGTTTGGTTTTAAAATATTTTAAAAAATGGGATTTAGGGATAAAACAAGTCAGATCTACTTTTTACGACATAAATTTTAACTGTACATGGTTTGGCCACATAGATATGAAAATCGTGAACCAACCATTATCCATCAGCAACCTCCCAACACACATCTCCTGGTAGGCTCAAACCATTATTAAATCTATACAGAAACAATATTTTATCCTTTGTACCTCTTTGCATGGTTTCTCGTATATCACCACCCATTTTGGACAAAATGTGTTCTTAAACATGATCTTTCCTATTTGTAACTTTTTCTAACTGCATAGTTTCTAATTGGAGTACATGATTTTTATTAACCATGTGAAAACTCATAACCTTTAGAAAAAACTCATAAACATTAAATATTTCATAAAAACAGACCCAATCATCACCCAAACATTTTACATACATAAAATACATAATAAAGGTTTACTTAAATGAAATTAGTTGTGATTCATTCTCTCTAACATTAGTATTTTCTTCCCAGTTTTGTATAAAATGAACATTTCCCTCAAAGATTTTGAGCCATTTCTCAATAATTTCATTCTCATGATAATTATTTCATTTCTAAAATTTACCATGTTTCCACAAAACAAGCACTATATCGATGATTTTTTATGTACAAAATTATCTTTGTAATCCCAAATCTGCAGTGTAAAATTCACAAATGTATATTCCTTCTGTATCTAAACATGATCCCATCATATCATGTGGTTTGAAATAGGCTTATACATTTTCTACTGATATAAAAGAAATAAGTTAAGCACCACAATGATTCATGGTGGAAATTCCAACCTATATTGAACCTCACCAACCCATTCACGCATCTCAAAATAAGCATTTTATTAGGAAAATAATTTTCTCTACATTACAAAATAATGATGCCCTTTTATTGGAGAGATTCCATAGAACACATCATCACTTGCCTCAAATGACATTTACAATTTATGACGATCTATGTTTGATTTTTAAAAAATATAATCATCTCTATCCATTTCATGATCAAATAAATCCACTCTATTATCTCTTAGAAATTTTTTGTCCATCCAGTGATGAATCTCCTCTAAAAAGTAGAAACTGTCATGGAATCCAATATAATGATTCAAAATGAGTCATATATGTCAAGGATTTCTTACTATTGTTATAAATAATCTACTAATGGAATTCAATCATCACAGGATCCACCAAAATCCATCATAAAATCCCACAGCATGTCTTCTAATGTTTGTATCACCCATTTTGGATTTTCCATTAATCTTAAGGAGATATTTAATACTAATTATCAATTACTTCCCAATGTATTTCAATAAGGATTTATATAATTCAGACATAAGCCTCAGATCTCTGTATAACTATCTCGAAATTTATTTCTCGTACCTCCTTACCACTTATCAAATATATATTTTTTATAATTCATATACAATATGATATTAAGTAATTGAGATGATATGGGACAATATTTTGAGTTAATCTATTATCATTCATATATAATAGTGTTTATGAACTATTCTTGTGAGCCCTATAAAGAAATATATGTCTATCTAATCCAATTTAAAAACATGAATATATAAAGACTATATCATACATGCTAGCCACTAGGGTTTTCATGAACCATGTGATAGATGAGGCCTATCAAAACAGTATCCGCCACCATTTGATTCAAGAAATATAACCAAAAAATATGATTTAATTTCCATATACACCATTTGTATTTTAGAATGAATGTCATATCTAAAATAGTGGTAGTAATTGAGAAGTTTTTCCTAACAATATAATAGTATGACCATCTAATTTGGAAACCATAACACTAAACTCATGTACACATTTCATTCCTTAGTGGTTTCCCACAATTGAGTTTTCCACTCATAATAACACACTCTAAATCATATTATTATTCCTCATTAATTGTATCCACCAATTCAAGAACAATGTAAAATAGAAAAAAAACCACACCACCACCTTATTATTTAAACAAATTTCATGTCAACCATGACAAACATCAACTAACATCATTCTAAAACCTATTGTTTCAATTGGGAATATTACTTTATACTTAATGCATCAGCCATAAAATTTCCATTACCCATTGTATACATACAATATAATTCAATCATTTATAGATACTATATGTATATTATTTTCCATAGGTTGACAAATGTAATTGAGAAATCTGTTTAACGATATTATGATCCTTATTCACTTTGAATTTCTCACCAAATATGTAATAATCCCACTTCATCAATTCCTGTAATGAAAAACATACTCTGACTCATGTGCTGGGTAGTTCTTCACATGTAACCATAATTATCATTATCTATAAGATGAAACATGATCCCCGTGATTAAGAACACTTCCCATAGCAGGTATCAACGAATAAAATACATCACATACCCTTGTAATGATATTGGAAATTCTTCGATTGATTTTGATGTAAGGATAAACATTCACACTTACAAAGACTTATGACACATTCTATTCCATTGGAATGGAACATATTTCCATTTCAATGATTAAATAGGTAGCTAGAGTCATGAAAAATCAGGATTAAATCATTTATAGTTGATATATACACCATCGATATTGTTTATCTCGAATTCATTCTTTTTTGGTTTCGATGAGATAATAACCTATATAATTTTTGGATCCACAAAACTGATCATTTCGAGATTACATGGCCAAAGGAAACAAACCAATTGTATAAAAAAATTTCTTTTTGAAAATATTTCAATAGGATATGGTTCCTTAAAATTCCCAAATCAATCATGAAGTGTCTCTTATTCGCATATATTTTTCTTTTATTAACGTAAATGTCATCCAAAACCATCAGCAGAAAATAATCCATATAAATATAAAATATATAATTCAATAATTACCCCATGTCTACTAGTGAATTAATAAAACAAAAAGGAATTACCACATACTTTTAATTTATATTACTACTCATGAAATCTGTCATTGGAATCTCATATTTCTGATCTCATAAATGGTGATATCCTAATCTGATGTAAATTTTAATCAACTACTTGGACTACCTCAATTGAATGAAAAAAAATAAAAAATGCATGTATGTGGATACATATTCCATAATTTATCATGGGAAATATTGTGATAATCAACACACAATTGAATACATTCGTCATCCATTTTCACAAATAGGAATGGTGCTCCCCACAGTGTTGTGTTAATAAAAATGAACACTTTTCTATCAATATCTTGAAACTACACTATTATTTCTCCTTCATTTTTTGGTACCATCCTTTAATATGGTAGGAAAATATGACTTTTCTAGGAATGAAATAAATCCTAAAACCCCTTCTATTGTGGTTGGAGACACTCCGATATGTTACTGAAAAACATCATATAAATGATCAATAACCATTGTAAAATTAAATTCTCAATCTCTTACATGGATGCTAAAGTAAAATCTATAAAATGAAATGAGATCATTTCAACTACTAGTTCTAGAACCCCTTTTTAAAATAAAATTATTGTATAGAATCATCTAAAGAGATTTTTTACCCAATCATCCATCATAAATCTAACTAGTTGGGTCTAATAGTCATTCTGAGTTGGGATATTTTTTAACAAATCCATACACTGGTTTATTTCATAGAAATACATATTAAGAACATATAAGTATGATTTTAACATAACTCCATTAATTCTTATAGAACAATATTTTCCATTAGATTCTCAACAATATATTTTACCTATAAGAGTTTTATTTTTCAAAATATATTGACACATCTATAAATTTAGACCTTGAAAATCAACATCACGAGAACATATAAATAAATGGGATGAAACCATATTTGAAAAATATTTCAAAAGGGTAGAATTCAAAAGATTCATACCTCATATCAATGATGGTCTGGATTATTCATCCATAATAATGTTCTTAGCTCAGTATAACTACATACTTGCTATAATTTATTCATTATTGGCATTTTGAGATTTTACTTTTTGATGGTCGTGGAATGTCATGTAATTAGCATGGATGTCTTAGTTATATTGATGATATGTAATAATCATCCCTAAACCCATCTAAAATATGATTGATGTGACACATGATATTTGGACCTAACATCAGACCATGTATAACTTCTAGAAAATTCCTAAAGATACCTATTTTTATGTAATTACTGAATTATCTATGTGTTGTTGAACATTCCCACATAATTATTTTGAATGAACCATGCTTGAAACATCCATCTTTACTCTTGGTCCATTGATGGATATTCTAGGATCCATCAATCTGATTATGTGTCATTCCACAACAATAAAAACATGTTTCCCTCATCATGTTTTTCATAACATTATACTGTCCACCATTTCCTATAGATATCAGTATTTTTTTACACTCATAGCTCCTGAGATTTTCCATTTGACCAACATCACTCTATTTTCCATATTTTTATAATATATTATATAAATAATGATATTCTTTGAGTATATAAATTGTATCATCCCCAACATAAAATTTCATTTATTAAATGATTCACTAATAGAAACCTCATGTGAAAAGTAAGCTGAAGAAATCAATTTACCAAAGAATTCGTTCACTGAGAAGTTATCATTCTTTTGTTTGAAAAATGTATATCTTTATTCTTATCCTAAATCTATGACCATTGAATTTGTTGCTAAAAATGTTTTCAAAATCCTATCATTAAATAACATTGGGTAATTTATCCAAAAATTATAAATCCCTCATTTTTTATAGGATACTCAATTATATATATATCAAAAACATGAATTTCAACCTTCTAGCATGAAATAGAAGTTGAGTATTTATTTAATCATAGTTATCCAAACCTCTTTTCTTTATCTGGTTTAAAATCACCAAAAAATTATGGGAGGATTCTACATTAGGAATTGAATATACTAATAAAATTTCCCTAGATATTCTATTTGGTTCCCTCTATCTGTAGGCTAAAAATTGAGAACTATACATTGAACAAACTGTTAATTCAGTATGGTCTCATGTGAAACCAAATTATCAATATATTCATTTTGGTGGATTCAATGAATCCTACCCGGTGTCATTTCTAATTACACAAAAATACCATATACATCATTCTCTACAAGTTAATGTATTAACAATTTCATATTCTACCACATTACATATTGGATCATTTATTTCAAAAATTCCTCATTACTCACATTAATATTTTTTTAAATTTTCCCCATTCTTTTGAAATTAAAACAATTAAAAAATACCTTATATAATGTCTTTTTAAAATCTCACATGAAAAAAATTCCAACAATTTTCAAAATGATCATTTTTTCATTAAATCATAAATCATAAATCTGTATGAATTATGAAATAACAGAGGAATGTAATTTATATCACTGCATTTCATGATTGTATCATTATATGTACCCTTTACAATGATATTAAAACCCATATAAGTGTCTCTAAGAAACTTATTTACCCATCTCCATATTAACTCTATGTTATGCCTAAATATTTATAAACATATTTTTTGTAATATAAATTTACTATTTTGACAATCCCACTAATTTCTACCATCAACATATGATAAATTGACTATAATGAATTTCAACTCCATGGACAACGACCCATACCCATTGTCCCAAAATGAAGGACAAACTGATCAATAATGATACAATATTTATGACTATTACATAACAAAATGAAAATACTTGTAACATCCCACCCATCCATATTTGGATTAATCTAAGCGAAATTTCTATATTGCCTAAGGAGGCATCCCCATGATGCGAATGACTAGGATAAAATTCCAAGGGATTCATAAATATAGGGGATGATTATATATTTTAATATAAAAAGGCCAATAAAGATAACTGAATTAAATAATCACTAATTGACTCGATATATAAACTATAAAAACACAATTTATTGATAATAAACCAACTATATCATATTACAATGGTGAAACAAAGATCAATATCAACTAAAAAGGGAAATACAAAACCGAAATATATAAGTTTCCTCTAAAGACACTATCATAAAAACATCCAATAAGATCCCAGTATAAATCCACTATTTATTTAAAAGAATTATAAGAATCCACTAAAAAATGTGATATGATCCCTTTACTTGTATCCCAATAAACAATATATGCAAATGAAACAATGTTCAAAATCATGGGGTGAGTTTGGATATAACAACCCTTTAATATTTATTACATTATTTATTATTTATTGACATTTAATTATAACTTTTACAACACTAATGATTGATATTCCTAGTGTATTGGGAAATTAAGAACATTATATAACAACACAAAACATCAAATAAAACATTATTATTGAAAACATCCTCTTTATGACAAAAAAAAATCCCATCATAATTAACATTTCAATAGATAACATGATTACATGAATTATATAAGGGTGAGATATTAATCCTATTAAGGGAATATAAATTGAATAACATGAGGAAGAAAAAACATGTTATATAATAGGCATATTAATTGAAGATAAATGAAACCAGAAAGTAAAGGCATGATATAGAAATATAATCATAACTAGGAATTATCGTAACAACATAGAACATTACATCATAGGTCTAGGTTAAAATTAAAAAACATCAAAGTGGGAAATATCCCAGAAAGGAATTAGTTAAACACTAGTCTGAACTTGTTGTATCATGGTACTAAACAATACCTAATGCATTGGAGAGCCATATAATTCTAGGTGCACCTATCACATTCATTTCATTTTCATAAAAAAATGGACCACATAGATAATAAATCCTTTATTGATTAAATATCATTATTTTATCCAGAGTTATGTTTGTGTGAAATTCATACATGTAAGTTCTCAATAAAAAGATATATGTCTATAAAAGTGAACTATCTTGATATGGAATAGAGATTCACATTACAAAATTTTACAGCCTAATGGTGGGCCATAAAAATTCATAAAAATTTTAATGTGAAGTATAGAGGGTTCTCATCATATATACATGATATAGATAGTAAATGGGTTATAGAAATTCTTGTCATAACAAAAATAATTTTGAAATAGAAGGCATAACATAATTAATAAAGTTGAAGAATGAGGGGAAATGAAATAACAATTATGATATTTTATTATTGTAACAGTAGTAGGTAAGAGGGATTAATTGTATAAAAATTTATCTATGAACATTAAAAAAATAAAGTATGGGGGAGGTGAAAAATATTCCTGAACAATTTTAAATGAAAATTAAAGGGTTAAAAAATATCAAGAATCATGGATAAAAATAAATATGGAAGGAACACATATATGATTTTGTGTCATCAAAATCATGAATAATGTCTTATTGAGAGCTTAATGCTCCTTCGGAGGTTTTAAGTGTCGGGAAGACATAGTAAAGAAGCGATTCATGCATTTTTAGTGCATGCTTTTGGGATATTTGGTAGATTTATATAAGAAATTGGAGAGGAATTCTATAAAATATCCCAAATATTGGTTTTGGAATATATATTATCAAATATTCAAAACCAAAGACCATCACAAGGAATATTCCAATGGGTTTTGTAAAAAAAATAGAAAACATTATTATATATGTAAATGGTCCCATGATATTAATATATTAACCTTGCTTAGGTGAAGGTTAGTCACATTATAAAAGTAATAATTTTGAAATCATAAAACATGTTATATATTTTGGAGGATTATTAATGGATGTAAAAATTAAGTGAAACAAATCTAAAATTATAATATTTTTAATGTAAAAATTATATTTTTCTTAATATCCATTTTGCAGTGTTTATTACATCACTATTAGGCCATTATGATGTCATAAAACAAACTATATATTTATATAGAATTTAATTTTTACCCAAAATTTCAACTTTCATAGATTATTATGAAAAAATAACAACTCGATATTAATGACTGCTGACTAAAAAATTTATATACATTTTATCCAAATAATTTTCGGAATATTTAAATTTTCTATTAAAAAAATAGATATTTATTGAAAATTGACATGTTTTGACAAAAACTGTTTTTAAACATTAATGAAAATTAATTTTTTCCTAATACAAATTATATGATCATTTATATTTAATAAATTAATTTAATAAATAATATTTTATTAAAAATATTTTTTATAAATTCAATAATTTATATTTTTAAATTTAATTTTTATATTAAAAAAATTAATATTTGATCTTTACAAACAATAATAAAAAAAATTATATTCATTATTAAATACAAACATAATGAACATAATCATAATTATAGAGTCTTTATAAATATAAATTTATTAAACCAGCACACTCCATAAAAGTAGTGTGTGCAATGGTGGGGCATCGAGGGGTTGTTTGGTGAACATGGTTTTTTTTATGATCTCGATGATCTTAAACTTTTCTCTTAAACGGTTTCACTCTTGCTTAAGTTGTTAGATCTCAACATGGGTTGGTTGTATTGAATATACAAGAAATGTTATCACCCTCAGAATCATTGATAATTAGGATTGATAGGGAACTCTCATTCTATTTTAGGCCATCTCATCCATTGTCTATTTTCAAGTATTTGGTAAAACACCAATACTGATACTAGTCATCTGATCGTTGTTAAATCACTTTATTATCAATGGTAATTTAATTTAATAGTAATTTAAATCCAATTAGATATAATCTTACTAGTTTATTTGTTTTTTATATCCATTTTAAAAAAATAAGAAATTTAATTAAACCGAAAGGTAATTTTCAAATTTTGTAGTTCTGGTCATCACTTTAGAATAATGATAATTGAAAACATATATTAATTTATTCTAGTGTAATTTTTTTATAAAATTTGAATGTGTGAAATATAGTTTTTCAAATGAATATTTTTTATTTATGGTCCCTTTAGATACTTTTATAAGAATGAGCCATGTTATTGGGTTATTATTCATAATGTGATATTTAATATTTTTACATGTCAGTATTGAAATATTTATCACCTGTATGAATTTTTAACAATTATTTCCATTTTTTTAATTTATTTTAAAAATATTAACTTATCTAACGGTTTTTGTGAAATTGGATATTGTTAAACCCATGTATTATAACCCAATATCGGGTCCTGAATTGTGAAAAGAAAAATTTATCATGAATTTTTCTATCTATAGAGTCCTCTATAATATTTTACCATGATAAAGTTAATAAAAAATTGTTTAGATTTATTATCATTCATTAATCAATCACTATATCATTGAATGATCTAAATTATAACATAAAATACATAAAATATTCATAGTTGAACATGATACTGTATAATGATGATCTAAATATTGTAGTTCATGATTAGAATATATTGATTTCTCTTCACTCTGTGGAAATAGACTATGCGGATATAGATATATGTTGATTATAAAAGGATAAAATCATTTCCCCAAGGTGATATATTTAATAATTTAATATACTTAATACATATGTTTATTATATATAATTGATAGGAGATACCATAAGTTGGTGTTATGGTTCCCTTGTTAGAATAATAACCAAATAATAAAAATATCAAATACCATTATTGACATGTTCTTCATCCACCTAATATTGTAAATAAATACCCCATAAATAAATAATGACTATATCAATTCATTTTATATTATGTATAGAAAAAATACGCACCTTGGAACTATTATCATGAATGTATACATTAATTTGACATTAAATATATGATACCATATTATCACCCTTTCCTAATGAACTTCTTATGAAAGGTATTGATATATATATATATATATATATCAATTCATTATAATATCAAAATAATAATGGTCCAACTATATTCAAATTAGATCTAGAGGCCATTATAATCATAGGCTCCTAACCCCGTTTTTATATAATAAATAGGCCATCCAATTGAATATGTGTAATTGAATAAATCATTGATCCCCTCTATAATAAAAATCAGATACTTTTTTCCCTAATGAGGAGTAATATTAGTGACATTACATCTATCTTGAAAATAAATATTCATCTCCCTTTATAGATGTTGTACACAATCATCACATGATTTAATAACAGTATAAAAATAAAAATATCATATTAGAGAATAATAATACAATCAAACATCCTTAAATAAGTTTCAATATATGAATAACATATAATACATAGTTATGACAATATATATAAGTTCATCTATAACTACTCTCATAACATGGTCTTCATTATACATCTATTATTCGATGAACCAGTTTTGAGGCATTGAATGAAATAAATACATGTTACATCATTGTCCATGAAATCATCAATTCAATGGGAGAGAATCTGTAATTTATTTTGAAAATAATAATCAATATTACTATCATGATATTGAGTTATATATTTTATGAAATAATCTTGTATATCATCCATAACCTATATCCCAAAATTTTTAGTGCGGAGATGATAAATTCATTAATGTTTTTATTTGACTAAAAGCCATTTTGGGGGATTTTTAAAGGTAAATCCATATAGTTATTTATCATAGTAAATAAATAATAATAATTAGAATCCATCACACAACCAATGTAATATTTCTATGAAAAAAATAACAGTTACAGAACAAAATAAATAATAAAACTAGATTGAATTTTCAAAAAAATAATTTCAAAACCATTGTATCACTCTTTGGAATATTACATATCATCAGATATCATTTTTAATTAAATTTATCAATTATTATAGGATAAAATGATTACCAAATCACAATAATATTAATATCAATAGTCGAATAAAATAATAACACTCATTTAACCATAACATTAATATTAATATTAATCATAATATTCATAAAATTGGTGAATTATATAAGCATAAAAATTTAAAGAAATATATAACATAAATTAACAAGTATCAAACCAAAATACATCATAATAACCATAAAAATAATAATTCATTAAATGATTACTCATAACATCATCGATGAGGTATTGTACCATTAATCACATATTATATCATCATCAAGTTCAATTTTCTTGAGTTTATGTTTCATTACATCAATCATAATTATTATTAATATATATTTATATATCTATATAAAAAAATCATAATATATTATTTAAAGGATAATTATTGGGAATTTTTTTGAAAAATTACATTAAATTCTTATAAAATTCTATTATATTATTTAATCAATTAATTGAAAAAATAAAAGAACGATTATGAAGAAATTCAATGTAATACAAATTTTTTCAAAATACTGTTAAAAATATATTATGATAAATATAATATGTTATCTATGTGTTTGATAATTACATTTCAATTCAATATTTTTATTGATATTTTAATGTAAAATTAAATTTAAAGTGTCAATGATGAAATTCATAATATTTTTGGGAAATTTTTTTTTACTATAATGTTTAAAAATAATAAAATGTATTATAGGTAAAATTGGATATTATATAGTTTAAAAATTACTATTTTGGAACATTGTCGCATAATATTACTTTTACAGTGACTTTCATTGCACTTGTATTTTTAAGAACATTTTCAACATAGAAATGTGAGAATGGTGAACTAAGGTTAAAAAAGATATAATTGTGAAAAAATCACCTTTCATTTCCCATAATTTATTGGATGAAATTTGATAAACAAATATGAATCTTGTATTCTATTTATATCAATTATTTTGTGTTTTAATATGGAATATAATTTATTATTATTTAAAACATTATGATATTCTAGAAATACCTACCCACTATTATATATAAAATAAAACCCCTTATGTATTTTATTTACACCACTCTAAAAAAATGATTTATCAATACGTGATAAATTATCTTTCTCATTTCATCATCTACTTTATTGAGATTATGGTATTTCCAAAAAAAATCTTTCCCCAAAGATCATATCTATTGGAGATTTATTTAAATGATGGTACTCATCATAACCATATTCTTTTTTGTTTACAAATATGTTAAACATATGTTTTAATTAATAAAAATTCCAATATAATAACACCATTACGTTCAATATACTAACATGTTTTCATTTTTTGGTCCTAATATATATTCACCTCATTTTTCATCAAATGTAAATCTAAATCATCGCGCTTGTGTGTAGTGGATTACCATTTCATGAAGTGATGTTATTTTTTTCCATCACTTTAATACATAGATAATCATAATGTTATGAATAGTGTATATATATTTTATTTATTACACAATTATTATTTTTTATTTATAATTTATTTTCAATCATCATAATTTTTAATTAGATGGATTTTCAAAACATCACTCATCCCTATATGTGGACTTCCTCCTCAAAAGATAGATGTGATTCATTTGTCATTGTCATGTTACATAGAATATAATAATTATATTTTTAATAAATACATTAAATATATTTGATAGAAATTGTTCTAGAAAGTTTTTTTTATTTTTCACATTTCACTCTATTCCATCCTTTGAAATGTTTGGACATCATTTTACCAATAATACGACCTACAATATCCATGAATGATAAAACTAATTAATTTATGTTTTCCATTGTGGGTAACATTTAAATATAATTATATTCAATAATTATGATATTTATATCTTTAATAAAATTATAAATATGGTAGAATTTTGAGAAGTATCCAAAGGCAGGGACTCTCAAATCGAATCATACATGAAAAACAATACAGTTAACACAAAAATATTTATAGTAATAAAATATTTATAACTAAGTGGTCACAAATTTTAATAAATGGATCTTATAAAATTTCATATGTATTAAAATTGATATATTTAGAATATATAGTTAATTAATTTTTGCATATAAGAGTTTATTGAACCTAGAATGAGTTTATGACCTGACATGAGGGATTTCGTATCCATTTCAACTTTATGGTGATATATTTTGTATTATCCCAAATTTATATTCTGTTTCGTATATATAATATCATTTATGTATTAAAAATAAATAACACTTTATTCTTTTAGATTAATATTTCATTTCATGATTACTCTTTCAAGGGGTTAACATTTGACAGATACAAATTGGAAAGGATTAATTATATAATCAACTGTGCTTAGGTGCAGGTGAGTCACATTATAAAATAAATTATTTTAAAATCATAAAACATGTTATACATTTCAGAGGATTAATAATGGATTTAAAAATAAATTCAAACAAATCTAAAATGAAATTATTGTAAATGTAAAAATTATATTTTTCATAATATCCATTTTTCAGTGTTTATTACATTACAATTAGGTAACTATGAGGTCATAAAACACACTATATATTTATATACCATTTAATATTAACTCAAAATTTCAACTGTCATATATTATGATGAAAAATTCAAAACTGGATATTTCTTACTCTTGATTAAAAAAACTATATACATTTTATCCAAATAATTTTCTATATATTTAAATTTTCTTTAAAAAAATACTTTTATTGAAAATTCACATGTTTTGAAAAAAAAAATTAAACCATAATGAAAATAATATTTGGCCTCATAAAACATATATGATAATTTATATTTAATAAATTGGTTTAAAAAATAATATTCTATTATATTATTTTTTATTAATTTTCCTATATATGTTGTTAAATTTAATTTTTATATTAACAAAAAATAATATTTGTTCATTGAGAACAATAATAAAATAAAATTATATTGATTCCTAAATACAAACATAGTATACATAATCATAATTATCAAGTCCTGATAAATATAAATTTATTAAACCAACATACTCTATAAGAGTATTGTGTGCAATGGTGGGGCTTCCAGGGGTTGTTCAATGAACATGGTTTTTTATGAACATAATGACCTTAATCTTTTCCCTCAAATGGTTTCACTCATTCTTAAGTTGTTGGACCTCAACATGGGCTTGTTGAATTGAAAATTCCAGAAATGTTATCTACCTCAGAAGCATTGATAATTATGATTCACAGGGAACTATCATTCTATTTTATTACATCTCATCCATTGTCTATGTCAAATTGTTTGGTAAAACACCTATATTTATACTATTCATCTGATCATTGTTCAATTACTATATTATCAATGGTAATTAGATTTAATAGTAATTTAAATCCATTTAGATATCCATTAACTAGTTCATCTATTTTTTATATCCATTTTACAAAATAAAAAATCTAATTAAACTTAAATGTATTGTTCACATATAATAGTTGTGGTCGTTACATTAGAATAACAAAAATTGAAATCGTATCTAAATTTATTCCACTGTAATTATTTTTATAAAATTTTAATTTGTAAAATATAGTTTTTCAAATGAATATTTTTTATTTATGGTATCCTAAGAATTTTTTAGAGGAACGAGCCATGTTATTGTGTCATTTTTCATAATGTGATATTTAATATTTTTACATGTTAGTATTGAAATATTTATCACCAGTATGATTTTTTTAATAATTAATTAATTTTTCTTTAATTTATTTTAATTGAATTAACTTATCTTATAGTTTATGTAAAAGTTTAGACTGTTAAAACCATTTATTAGAAACAAATATCGGGTCATAAATAGTGAAAACCGACATTTATCATGAATTTTTCTATCTATAGAGTTGTCTCTAATATTTTATCATCATAAAGTTAGGGTATAATTGTTTTGATTTATTATACTTAATGAATAAATCACTATTTTGTTGAATGATCTAAATTATGAAATAAAATACATTATACATTCAAAATTTAACATGATGAATGTAGAATGATGATCTAAATATATTGGTTCATGATTATAATATATTGATTGCTCTTCACTCAGTGAAAATAGACTATGAGGATATATAGATATGATGGGTATAAAAGGATTTCATTATTTCCCCAAGGTGATATATTTATTAATTTAATATTCTTAATACATATGATTATTATATATAATTTTGGCGAGACACCGATTGTTTGTGTGATGGTTCCCTTGTTAGAATAAGGATCTAATCATAAAAAAATCATATACCATTATTGATTTCTTCTTCATCCACCTAATATTGTAATAGAATACCCCATAAAAAATATCGACTCTATTAATTCATATTATATTACATATAGAAAAAAAAGACACACCTTGAAACTGTTATCATGAATGTATACATTGAGTTTACATTAAATAAAGTATTTCATATTATCACCCTAGACTAATGCACTTCCAATGAATGGTATTTAAATATATATATATATATATATATCAATTCATTATAATATCAAAATAATAATGGACCAACTATATTCACGTTAGAACTAGAGGACATTATAATCATAGGCTCCTATCCCCATTTTTATATAATACATACATCAACCTATTAAATATGTGTAATTGAATAAATCTTTAATCCAAAATATAATAAAAATCAGACCACATTTTACCTAATTAGGAGTAATATTATTGAAATTACATCCATCTAGAAAATAAATACTCATCTCCCTTCATAGATGTTGTACAAAATCATCACACATTTTGATAATAGTATAAAAATATAAATAACATATTAGAGAATAAAAATAAAATCACAAATCCTTAAACATGTTTCCAATATATAAATCACATATAATAAATAGTTATGAAAATATATAGATGTTCATCTAAAACTACTCTCATAATAGGGACATCATTATACATCAATTATTCTATAAACCAGTGTTGAGGCATTGTTTGAAATAAATATATGTTGCATCATTCCCCATGTAATCATAAAATCAATGGGAGAGAATGTGTAGTTTTTTTAAATAATAATCAATATTAATATCATGATATTTAGTTATGTTTTTTATGAATTAATCATGTATAGCATCCTTAACTGATATACAAAAATATTTAGTGAGGAGATAATAAATTCATTGATATTGTCATTTGACTAAAACCCTTTTAGGGGGATTGTTAAAAGGAAATACATATAGTTATTTATCATATAAAATATATAATAATAATTGGAATCCATCCCATATTTAATTTAATCCAATTATGAAAAAATAACAATTATATAACAATATAAATAATCTACATAGATGAAATTTTCAATGAAATAAATTCAAAACCATTGTATCATTCTTTGGGATATTCCTCATCATGAAATATCATTTTTAATTAAATTTATCAGTTATTATATGATAAAAAATTAACCAACCCATAATATTATTAATATCAATAGTCTAATAATATAATAACACTCATTTCACCATAACATTAATATTAATATTCATCATAATATTCAGAACATTGGGATATATTATATGCATAAATAATTCAAGATATATAAAACATAATTTAACAAGGATAAAACAAAAATACATCATAATATCCATAAAAATAAGAATTCATTAAATGATTACTCATAACATCATCAATGGTGTATTGTACCATTAATCATATATTATATCATCATCAAGTTCAATTTTTCTTGACTGTATGTTCCATTTCATCAATCATAATAATTATAATTATATATATTTAAATAAAACATAATATATTATTTCAAGGTTTATTATTTTGAAATTCATTATTGAAAATTTACTTTTAATTCCTACAAAATTCTTGAATATTATTTAATCAATTAATTGAAAAAAAAATTGAATGATTATGAAAATTTACAAAGTAATAAAAATTTCTTCAAAATACTGTTAATAATATTTTATGAAAAATATAATATGTTATCTTTGTGTTAAATAATTATATTTTAATTCAATATTTGTATTGCTGTTTTAATTTAAAATTATATGAAAAGTGTCTGTAATAAAAATAATGATATTTTTGGAAAATATTATTTTACTAAAAGGTTTAAAAATAACCAAAAATTAATATTTGTAAAATATGATATTATATAGTTTAAAAATAAAAATTTTGGATCATTGTGGGGTAATATTACTTTTTCGGTGACTGTCATTTCTCATTTATTTTTAAAAACATTTTCATCATGGATATGTTGAAAATGGTGAACTGTGGGTAAAAAAAGATATAAGTGTGAAAAAGATCACCAAATATTTCAAAAAGTAAATTGGATGAAATTAGATAAACCAATAGAAATCTTATATTCTAATTATATAATCTATTTTGTATTTTTTACATGGAATATAATTTAATATTATTTAATACATTCTGATATTCTAGAAATACCCCCCCACACACACACATATAAAATAACACCCCATAAATATTTTCATTACACCAATCTGAAAAAATGATTGAACAATACTTGATAAATTATCTTCCTAATTTCATTATCTACATTATATATTTTCTATAATTTCCAAAATAAAAAAAATACTATTTCCCCAAAGAGTAGATCCACTGGAGTTTTTTCTCAATGATGATACTCATCATAACCATATTCATTTATATTTACATATTTATTTACTATATGTTTTATTTGATAAATATTTAAATATAATAACACCATTAAATTTAATACACTAATATGTTATTATTTTTAGGTCTTAAAATATATTCACCTCCTTTTTCATCAAATGTAAATATAAACCATCGCTCGTGTGTGTAGTGGATTACCATTTCTCATAGAGATGTTATTATTTTCCATCATTTCTATACATATATAGTCATAATGTTATGAATATTGAATATATATTATATTTATGACATAATTATTATTTATTAATTATATTTTATTTTCCATCATTATAATTTTTAATTAGTTGGATTTTGATAACGATGCTCATCCCTACAGGTAGACGTTCGCCTCAAAAGATAGATGTGATTCATTTGTCATTTACATGATACATAGAATATAATAATGATATATATAATAAATACATAATATATATATGATGGATATTGATCTAGAAGGTTTATTTATTATTGACATTTAACTCTGTTCCATCATTTTAAATGTATGGACAATATTTTTCCATCAGTACGACGTACAATATCATGAATAGTATAATTAATTATTTTAGGTATTACATTGTCGGTAACATTTAAATATAAATATATATAATAATAATGATATTTATATCCTAAATAAAAATAAAAATATGAATGAATTTTGATAAGGATCCAAATACTAGGACTATAAAATCCAAACATACATGAAAAACAATACAGTTAACACAAAAAATAGTTATAGTAATAAAATATATCTAACTAAGTGGTAAATTTTTTTAATAAATGTATAATATAAAATTTAATATTTATTAATATCATTATATTATGAATATATAATTTATTCATTTTAGCATATAAGTGTTTATTGAAACGAAAATGTGTGTCAGACCTGATATGAGGGATTTCATCTCCATTTCAACATTATTGTGATATATTTAGTATTATGCACCAATTTATATTCTATTTTGTATATACTACCCCATTTATGTATTAAAAATAAATAACACATTTTTTTAGATTAATGATTCATTTCATGATTACACTTTCAAGGGGTTACTATTTGAAAGATAAAAATTGGAAATGATTCATTTGACACGCAATGTTTTTAGGATTTCTCTTATTTTAATTGCGCTAATATAATAATAACACTGTCGTAAAATCCATATAATTTCAATTACAATATATATTTATATAGTTACAATTATTTATTATAATATTTCATGACTTTGGAACTTGAATCATGTAAATACCTATTCAAAAGAAAATATTATCTTATTTCTCTATTAAATGGGTATATTTTTCATCCATTTACTAATTTAGAAAAATTGTTTTAAATAAATAATAATTATAATAATATAATATTTATTAATAAAATTTATTAATTTCACTATATTTTTAAATGTTTTAATAAAATATAAAATGGTTTCATAGAGGGTTATTTTCTTAATTTATTTTACAAAAACAAAAAAGTGAATGTTTATTTTTAATGTGTAGGTTTTTAAGGGATTTTTTCTCCCCCACAAAAATTTTAAACTATTTTTCTTATTCTACAAGGATTAACAGATTTTATAATGATATATATTAAATGATTTCTATTTTAATATTTCACTTATATTTCTCAAAAAAACTATAATATTTTTGGAAGCTAAATGTTTATGAAATGATGGTAATTTTTTGTACAATTCATTTTAGGACCACTATCATTCTCTTAAAATGTAAAAATTATTTTTATCATTGGACATGGAATTTCACTTAAATTTACATGTTCACTATACCATCGATATTATAATTTAAAAAACTAAATATCATTTATAAATGGGGTTTTTTGAATTATGTTTGATGTGTTGGGGAATAATTTATAATCTATATTCACTACATGTTACCATGGTTTTTTATATGTAATATTATTTAGAATTTAAATTTATCATTAAATATATGATGAATTAATTGAACTTGTAGTTATGGGTGGGGGTCATTATCAATATCCCCTTAATTCATTAATATATATCATGAGACCAATCAACTAGAACAATTATATGGGCTTCCATTATATACACACACAACGATTAAACATTCTTATAACATCAATTTGAATTTGTAGATAAACCTATATCTAAGATCATTAATCTCATATTAATTTATTACATTAATAATTTATTTATTGTTAACCATTTTATTATTATAGTGATGTTATCCATGTACGAATTGTTTACTTAGGTTATTAATTAACTTGAATGTTTTTTGAGTTATTTTTCATGGAATGTTTGATATAGATTTTTCATCCATGATAATTTTATTTTTATATAATTATTACTCATCATCATTGATCACCCTTTATTTTTTTTCATTTCTATATGATATAAATATGGATATAATTAGTAATATGAAAGAAACAAGAATTCTTTTTTTGTTCATGGGATATTATATATCCACATTAATATTTGAATCATATAAGTAAGTATTTCTTCAAGACTCTTAAACCGATCAATACTACATGGTGATATCAAATGTATCAATTAAAATTTTAATTAATTGAAAATAAACTATGGGATATAGGAGTTGGGATTCATATATTCGGTATTAGGTGATGTTTATGACAATTCTGGTAAATTAGATTATATATTCACATAGCTAATAAGATAATTTTGATGATCCATTATAGTATTTGAGATAATTTATCATTATAGTGGTTTTTAATTTATGTATCAATATTAATGATGATTATGATATTACTCATTGTGTACCAATATTTTGTCATGTATCCTAATATATGTAAAACAATCAACTTTTAATGGAAATTTAGTTAGTTCTAATCAAACAAATAAATTAAATGTGGTGTTATAAATTTACATATCCTCTCTGTGACGGGTAATATGACCCATTTTATTAAAAATAAATGTTTACATATGGAGATTTTTTTTCTAAAAACGATTCATTATGTCTCAAACACTTCATGATAAAGACTCCTCTCTATTTTAATGTACATATTAATTCAATGCCAGAAAAGAAATGGATTATGTACCTAGAAATATATTTATTGCTTTATTATGTAACATAATCCAAATGGAAATTATGGAAGAGTTTTTTTGGAGTAAATAACACAATTAAAAGTGGGAATTATTCCAGGATACTAACTTTTTTAATTTAATAAAATTCTTTTAATTTAGATCTTTTAAATTGTTATTGTAAAATATATTCTACCTTATAGATTAAATAATTTAATTATATTATAAAATTATAAAATTTATGTATAATGAGAAATAAATTATCAAAGTGCATGATACTAAATTTTTAAGTACACCATATAAAGTTGTAGACTGCTAACATAATCCCAGAAGAAATGTTGACTATTTCTTTGATGGTCTTAAGATGATTCTCTAAATTGATCTAGTTTCTAAATGTTCATTTTCATATGATGATAAAGTATTAAATGATATTAATAAATTGAATAAATTTTACATATCCTATATATTAAATGCAAATCAATACACATAGAGGTTAGTTAAAAGCTATGAAAATGTGAGCACATCACCGAAGAAGACGGTGATAAATAAATTTATATGACGTTAAAATTATGGATGTAAACTACTAGAAACTACATAAATGTAATAAGTTTTTATTAAAAAAGTTAATAGAAGTTTCATCTGTCTAATGAATGTCATGTGATGAAATAATCCTCTATTATAAATTTCATTAACTATAAATAGATGAAGAATTATTCAATACAGTTCCCCAAGAACAAATGGAATATACCACAAAATAATCCAATTGTGTATGCCCAAAAAAATTAAATTAATACAGCAGAAGTATATGTTCCATGGTAGTTGGTTAAAGATAAACTTATCATCCAATATATGAGTTGATATTTTTATTTTATTTAGGTTCTACCAACTCATTTATTTCAAAAAAAATCAAATAGTACAACACCACCATCTCAACATTAAGATGTTTTGATTTTATTGAAAAAAAAATATTGTATAATGATAGAATATCAACTCTAAATGAAATCAATTATTGATTTTTTTGGGAATAAAAATATTTTAAAGATAATTATTCTATGACATGAATAATGTGATCTAATTTTGGGAATTGACTAACTCAGTCTCTTTAGATTAGCTATCAATTGTCGATAAAGAAATTTATATTCAACATTCTGAATCAAACTACAATACACTTTTGGTTAATGTATAAACAAGAAATATAAATGAAAATTTGTTCCATAATATGGTATTTATGACATATTATTCAGGGAAATTTATATCAAATAGTAATGGAAATACTCATATTGTTGTATATATAAAATATCAAAAAAAAAGTTGTCTTTTAAAAATAATTTTTTAGTTTCTCAATTAATTGTGTATATTTGTTTTTGAAATACTTTATAACTACTTCCATGATAATTTCAAGTACTTCAAATTGAATGGTCACAACTTTGATTATAAAATTTAAGAAGAAAAACAAGAGTATCTAGATAAGTGATTTAATCAGCTAACTCATTTTACATGGGTAACACATTTTCATTTTAATATAATAAAATATGGTTAAATGAAAAATAGATTAATTATATAATACAAAACAATGATCAATATTAAGAAAATTTATCCTCTTCCATATATCACTCATTTTTTCATCAATTTCGAGGTGCTTTAATATTTTCCATGATTGATCATTAATCTGGATGTCATTAACAAGGGGTCCAAAAGGATGATATACTCAATAAAACCATATATATAAGGTAAACAAAATTATTATTTTATTTTATTTTAGTTTGTACAAACCCGTGTATTAATTATCATCATGGAAATAATCAATATATTTGTAATCTATTACACAAATTTTTTACCCATTATTGATGATGTTTATAAACATAAAAGTGCAAAGAAGTTCATGAAAAATATTTTATAATTTTACTAAATAAAATAAAAATAGAATACATGTATACATAAAATTAAAAATTATAATTTTGACTTCAAAAAAAATTCCCTTCATGGATCACATAAACTCATGTTAGTGTAAATCGATGGAAAATTCAATGTAAAAGGTTTTTTGAACTTTATCATAGAACACCTATGGTAATAGTGATTTATAGTTTTATTAGGATGAATATATATTACCAAAACATATGGTAATATTTTTAACAAAAATCAAATCCACTCACCATGTTGACATGAAATAGGGTTTCTGTTCTTGTGATGAGATGATTGTGGGGGGAATTTCAAGGACGTGATGTGAAGGTTGGTTAGTGTACATGTTCTTACAATACCCTGTAGTGGAGAATTGTAGGTGATATATAGTGATTAATAAAACAATATATTGGTATGTGTAATAATTTAGAATGAATTTGTGATAGAATATTCTAATAACTAATTAAAAATTTCTGAGAAAACATATCTCGACCAATGTTTTTGAGTAGAAAATAGTAATTTTTTTTATAAAATTGAGGTAGAGTGTGGATAATCAAATGAGTGTTATATATATTGATAATAATATTTTAAAATATATAATTAATAGTAATTATTTAAATCTGATCTATCAATTACGGTCAGTTTTGATAAATGATTATGAATGGTCAATAAATTACCACCCTTAGGTGGAAAACAAGGTATTAAATTCCAAGAGTTATAATGATAATGCTAGTTTGTTCATGTTAATGATTAAAAGGTATCCATTATTTCTATATTTTGATATGATTTATCTTCAATTACTGTAGTAAATTAACATATATTATATTTATCATATTAATATACCACAATACATCCATGGGAGGATTGAGATTGTGTAGATGGAAAATGTACAACGTCAAAATTATAATAGGAACATTATTTTGTTCTACCAAGATCATACCAATATGATAATTCATAGGAACATAGTATGTTTCATATCAATACCAATGTCGAATAAAGAGTTGTTTAATGAATTTAAACAAGAATGCATTGCTATTTACAATGGGAGTACAAGGATTTTGAGAGATCATAAACATTAATTAATGGGGGATGACATTAAAAATCACATTTTCAAGTATGTATCTTACATCAATGTGTGTTTGAAAATTGGGGTTGAGAGACTAAATTATATGTAGATATTATAATCCTTTCCCATACCAGAATTGAAATGGGAAAATAATAAACTAAATTTCTTCAAAAACTCACAGAAAAAATTAATTACATATTTATATTAGGGTTTTAGGTTACCACTCTATGAAATCACATCATTTTATCATTAATAATGAATATTTCACTGTAAATTTGATTAAATAGTTATAAATTATGGTTTTTGGGATATTTAATGGAGTTAAAATCAAATTTATATCTCAATATGATATAATGATTATAAATATTTTTTAATGAATCCATTTATAGGATAAAGATATAGATTTGAGTTTCATTACTACATATTATCCTCAATCAGATGTTTTGTCTAAGAGGACCACTCAAACTATATAACACATGGTTAAAGCTTATTCTATAGATTATAGTGGTGGTTGGGATTGAAACATTCTATTTTAATAATTTTTATATAATAATTTATTTCACATTAGTGTTAAGATGAATCCTCTTGTATCCCACTATTGAAAACTTTATGACAATATATCATTTTGTGATGATGTTATGAAACGAAAGATATTGGGACATAATATATGAGAAGAAACTAAAAAAATTAATGATCCATTAAAAAACACAGAAGAGAGGATCAAATTTGGAAACTATGTTATTCTAATATATTCTTAATGTGAGTTAGAGGTCAGCCATTTTTTTAAGGTAATACAATTTATATCTTATTGAAATATGTTTATGAGATATGAAATGAAAGGATTGTCAAGTCTTATATATATATCTATCAATTGAAAATTCTTTATCACATTGGTAGAGTATCTTATGAATATTAAATTATATTGAATATATATTGAATCTACTTTATGTTCCATGTATCACTGTTGAATAAATACGTAATTTGTCCTTTACATGTACTGAACTATTAAGTCATACTGCATGAGTGATATCTTCCTTTTAAGGAATAACCAATTATAATTTTCGATCCAAAAGAAGATGTTACATGAAATAATACCACTCACCTAGGATGTTATTTTTGTGAAACCATAATTTTGAAGAAGATATGTGTGAATAAAAAGGTGATAAGGAATTTTTTTTATATTAGAGGGATATATTTTTTTAAAAAAAAATTTATATAATATTGGTAAAATGTAATAGTATAAAGTTTCATGAAGTATTTCAGTTTATGTAAATAACATTGACAACTTGTTTCATACACAACATTTAGTTTAAAAAATTATGAAATTCTATTGTTATATGAAAATTATAGAATATTTTATATCATCATGTCAAAATAAGATTATATTATTATTTTATATTTCAGAAATGATATATTTTCTATTTAATGGTCAAAAAACTAATTTTATAAACTATAATTTAGTTTTATTAGAAAATTTTATTTATTATTTATAATTTTCATTTTCATTTTTTATTAAAGTGATATACGATTCATTGATATCATAATTTAAAACAATTTTTTTTAATTGTATTTTAATTCTAAAAATATATATTTATGAAAAATCATTTTTCATTGCATGTTTAGGATTTATTTTCAACCTATATTTTGAATCATTTTTTTAATATGATAAAATTAATTCAATATTTGGAATTATTTTTTTCAAATATATTTATTATATCTATTTATTTTTTATTCATTAGGAATAAGAACGATGTTATGATTTACTACCTCACTAAGGTTAAATTGGAAAAATATGGTTAAAAATGACATACAACATTAAACATAAATCCCACAACATAATTTATTGCAGTATATTTTTATATTTCATCACAAATAATTCATATGTAATAATTGTTACATTTTTCATTTAAATTTATATTTAATCATTATAATATTTAAAATGGATAAAGGAAAAAATTACAAACTCTTTATTTTAATTTATAGGATATTTTGTAAGACGGATATATCCAAATTATTTTTATTCATAAAATATTGTTTGATATATGGTATACATTTATTATCATTTAGATTTTTTTAAAATTATATTAATTTAATAATGACATTATATTATTACATAATCGTGATGATTTTTTTTTTATTTTAAAAAATGATATTGAAAAATATATAATTGATATAATTTCTATGAGATATGGTATTCAAATAATTTTATTGATAAGTAAAAAATTTTAATTTTGTTTTAAATGATTAAATTAAAATTCATAGTTTTCATATTTTATTTAATTTCATATTATACGAATATATTAAATATGTCATTAATGATATTTCATGAAATTAATATATTATTAAAAATTAAAAAATAATAAAAATCAAAAAATAAAAATAGGGGATACTTTACGATTAACCAATTCATCTAGTTATTATTTAACTACAAAATTGTCATTTATGGTAACTTTCTAAGGCCCTATTGTGTAAAAACAATGACATCACAATAATTTTTATAAGGGTTAATAGGGAATAAAACAAATTTATAATGTTCAAAACATCAACTAATCATGTATAATTTAAATTGTATTAAATTATTTAATGTCAATATTTTATTTTATTCAAATTATATAAATATTGTTCCAATTAGATGTAAAATATATTTTAAATTAATATATTATTTAATGGAATTACATGATTGTCCCCCACTTACATATAAAAGGAAACACCTATCTTTTCATTACATTACATTAAGGGAGATATCTATGAAAAAAACTATTAAAATATATTCAAAAAATCAATAAATACATTCCAGAGGATACTTTATTTGTAACGTATAAATCATCATGTCCCAAACTGGAGTTCTAAATGAGTTTTTTATAAGAGAATTTATTCATATTTAACAATCTGTATCTTTTTTTCTTCATATTTTAATTCCTTCAGTTATGACATAAAAATAACAATATATAAAAAATCATCATCATCCATATACTTTGATTTTTTTATATTTATGTTTTAATATATATCCACTACCTTTCCCATAAATTGGAAATAAAACCATCAATGATATATATAACAAAATATTTCCTCATGAATCGATGAAATTTTTATTCCATCAAAGCCTCATATGGCTAGTCCTAATTATATAACTAATAAATATATAAATTAAAATTAAATATTTATGCTTCTATAATTGAAATAAAATATGTAGAATTTCCATTCCAATCTATTGTAATATGATAACATCACTTATTGTTATGTGTGCAAAACCATCTCCACGAACCAATGCGATTATATTTTCAATTCCACATCACATGTATGTTAATAGATGCATATTTAAAGAATATATATGTTATATTTTTTATATAAAAATGATCCTATAATGTTTAATTATTATTTTACATTATTTATTTATTTTCTATGTTATCGTAAAATAAATTTCATGTGTACCTATGGCCTATGGTCTCAATGATTAGTGAATTTAATTATTCAATATATATCCTTTATATATATATATCAATTTAATGAATATATATTAATTTAGATTCATTAATAATATTATTTAGATGATGGAAATTGGATAGTTATTCAAGGACTAAGACTACTAAGTTAATCCATACATGTTAAAAGCATTTTACTCCCGAAATAATGATAATATTAAAATATTTTTGATAAAATATTTATAAAATTATATTAATTTATCATATATGATATTTTAGATATGAATATGTTTATGTTCTCTCTTTATAATAAATGTAAATTTTTTATAAAAGGGCATATATCGCCTTTAATAAGGATGAACTTATGGTAAGTTATTTCTTCACAATTTTTAATATATTGAGAAATATTTGTTTTTATGCACATATTTACATTTTTGTGGTGTATATAAAAAATCCTTGATGTATTTAACATGAAAATTTATTTATTCAGAATGATTAATTTATCATTTCCAGTTTACTCTTTCAAGGGAATACATTTTTGAAATTTACCAATGAGGTAATAATTTTTAATATATTATCATTTTGTTGGTGGGATATTATTTTAATTTATTCAATCTAATAATTTATCATTTGAAAAAATATTCTATTTTATAATAATATAGACATATTTTTAGATTCTTGATTTTTTTGAAAACATTACCCTATTTTTATCTTGAATCAATAAATGGTATGTCTAAAATATATGTTGATATCATTTCTAATTTGATGATGTATTATATTATTCTATATCTATATTTTGAAAATTTATTTTAAAAATTACTTTTTTGTTTACTTAAAAGATTTATTATTGAAATTTTAGTATATAATTAATTTTTTAACATTTTTTAAAATTAATATTTTTAATTTTTGTTGAAAATTTATTTTTCAAATTTAGTTAACAAAAAGTAATGAATAATGTTTCATTTCAATGTATAGGTAATTCACATAGTATTCTTCCAACATAATAATATAACGTTATTTTTATTTGACTATAAGGAATAAATAGTTGTGAAGAGATTAATATTTAGGGAAATATTGTTAAATATTATATTTATATTTATCAAAAGGATATTATTTTTTATGGAAACTAATATTTTTTATATGTTTTTTCCATATTTTTAGTCATATTAATTTTTTGCTCATATTTTATCTCTTATTAGTTTTATAGACCTTATAATTATCTTCTTACATTAAATTTAATGTGATTTATAGAAATAAAATTTCATTTAAATAATCATATACTTTATATAAAGTATTTTATTATTTTCTAAAATTTGTATTATATATACATAGAATTTATTACGTTAGAATATATTTGAACGAATGTAGAAATATTGATAACATATATTCATTTATAAAAAAATATATTTCTTATAATTAAATTTATTTAACGATTAAATTGATCAATTAATATAAGATAAATTATTTTCACATGTAGTGGGACTGAATTCTTTTGTGATTACAAATCGATCTCCCTTATACTGCGCCAGACAAACCTCTCATTTTTCAAATTATACATAGTGTTTCTCCCTGTAGATATTCATCCCATGCGGTGGTGGATCCCTCTTAATTATATATTGCCCTTTAATATTCTTCAATAATCCATATACTAGTGTTTAACCATTCTAATTCATCGCCCTCATGTGTTGGGGGAAATGTGGATTTTTTGTTTATCTCCCTAAAGGAGGGCCTTCTTCGAGAACCCCTATTGATGTCAACCTCCTTGTACCACTACAACATATCCCATTGGTGTTGTTCCCCATGGTGTTTCACTCTAGTCCCTGGTGTTGGAGATTTTACAAGGGGACTTCTCAATGGATTATCACTAGTTTCAATTCATACCAGTGGAACTTTTGGGAATAGTTTATTTTCCACATCCATTGTTTCATAAGATTGGATTATCCTGTAGTTGTTCATCCAAATTTATTTTCTATCCCCTCAACCTAAAATCATTTTTAATCATACTCTCTTTTATATATGAAATCATTAAATCTTAGTCTTAAATTCACATACTCCTCTACATTTGGAGGATTAACCTATTTATATTGTCTGTCATTGTTTATTCCGGACACGAATCTAATCGGGTAGTTTTTTGGTTCAACATAAAGGGTATCCCCCCTTTTACATATTATGTCTTTCCTCATGTAGATTTTTGATGCGTTGGGAAATACCCTACGTGAATATGATTTATTATCTCAATTACATGGCACCCCTACAATGACAATATTTTTCGAGGTGGATCTCTTCACACAAATGCCAAACTGTGTGCTTCCCCAAGATGTTGGTAACTTCTCCTGGAGGATGAAACACATTTGTTCTTATTTGACCAACTTATACCCATTAAATAATTTTAAATGAAATGTTACAAAGGCTTACAGGATATGTAGGTATTTCTTTCAACATCCTAGTTAGGTTTCTCTTATTAGTATTTTCTACACCCTCCTTCCACCATAGAGTCCTAACAAAACTTCATCCTCGATAACCCTGAAACATATAATTCTCTTGTATTTTATCCCAAATGATACCATGATGATTCCCTTTATTCCACATTCGTCTATTAGTTCTCTATTTCTAAAATACCTAGTTCAATATAATCCTATATTATCTTCCCCACCCCTCAATCTATACCCCTTTGAGTCTATCCATAGAGGTTTACCTCCCTACATGAAATTTTTTTAGTATCCCTCCAACAAATCCTTCTCATCAACTATTCATGAAAATGAATACTACTCTCCCTTACTTGACTCTTTTATTTCAAGAAGATAGTGATTTTCCTAGGTTTTATTCTTGCCAATATATAATTTGTTTTCTTCCTTATGATCTAATGAATAAGGAATCCAGACGTTAAAGAAATCCCCCACCCCTAGTGGTCATCAAACTAGGTCTACAAATAATGATTCCTTATCCTTCATAGACCCCAACCCTATAAATATTTAATCAAAGAGATCCACACACAAAAAAATTCTTATAAAATGTCTACCATAATACTATGGAATGCATGATTATAAGGTTCTTTGATAAAAAAAACCTCATATACTATGATATATCTAACTCTAATTCATCCATAACATCTATTTTTTTTCTTAAGATACAACAATTCATGATTTTTTGTTATTTCTCATAGAATATATTTTCTTATTTTTTACATTATCACACTTTAAACCATCACATGTGCCAATTCAAAAATCCATTCTTAATATTTATTTTTTCTCTTCCTTCGACCAATTTATTACTATAGAGGATAGAATGGTAATAAACTATTATTTTGTCTCCATTTTCTTTGACAATATGAGTTTTAGGGTAGATATTCCATCTGGGATGACCCGCAATGCTTCAATCTGGTTGATCATCCATGTATATTATTTGAGGACATCAATGTAACAGTGGACGAAATGTATTATATTATTAATTGTCATGAACCAAATCTGGTTTCCACAAAAACCGGCACAAAACCCAGCTTGTGACAATGCCCGAAGGGAATTCCCTATCCACACGGGCTAACCCAAGTGTCTGGGTATCAAATAGTTAGGTCTGGGAACTGTTTACCCAGGTATGAAAGCATAAAACCTTAAAAAAAATCCATAATATAAATTCTAATATTTATAGACAAAAACGATTTAATACAAAAACAAGAATTAAAATATGGATTTAAATACAGATAAAGGTCCAATGACACAAATATCTAGCATAAAAACCCCATTGGGCTCCACATGACAAGGTGTCATCACCGACTAGCTGTCTCCACAACTCCGCCCCAAGGATGAGAAATAACTCCCCGAACCACCATCAACCAAAGCCTTTCTTTTACCTGGGTCAAAATAATAAAGTCTACTTAAACCCAAGGGGTGTAAGTAGGGTGTGAGCCTAATCCCAATAGGATACCACCCAATGATTCCAAGGTGCATGAAATACAAGGTGAAAAAGAAATCAATTTTAAAATGCAATGAAAAAGAGGCGGCACATTCTAAGAAATGAAACATTAAATTGAAAACAGTTTTGAAGATAAAACTTTCATAATGTTAAAACATATAAATAATAGTGTTATCTACTTCAATATATTTCCAATGACACCCAAATACAAGGTAAAATATCACAAATCTAATGAGCAACAAAATTTGGAACATCCCTAGGCAATAGATAGTCTCGGGCTCCATGTACATCGTACCTCTGTGTAATGTAACCATAGTAAAATCGGTTCTCATGCATGATCAACTAGTAGGGAACCTAAAAATAACCTAGTGGTCCCCAATAATATCCATATAGTTTAGTTAGAGTTGTTGTTATCCAAATTCTATGTGGAACAGGGACAAAACCTGTCTGGTTTACTAGCCGTACTAGTACACATTTGCCCCGCCTAGGTACCTGGGCTTCCCCCATTGTGATAAAACAATTTAAGCATGCTAAATAAATACATATTAATATAAAACACCACTAATGGTCACATTAAAATATTATAGTAGATACAGACTCTTTATACCACTTAAAACACACAACAAAACACTTGGATTTTCCATAAAGTAATTTCTCAAAAAACTGCATTTTTTTGCACCCAAAAACTCCTTGAAAACCCCACATTTCACATGATGTGAAAAATCACATTTACCAAAACAGAATTCACAGTGCCCAAAAAATTTCTATAAACCTATTAAATGTGTTATAAAACAACCCTATTAGGAAAAACATCAAATAATCATGTAGAATAACCAATTTAGCACCAAAATGGTGCTAAAAAATCCTTCACTAATCAAACGTCACCATAATAAGATTTTGTAGAATAAAACAATGGATATAAACATTCAAAACATAATTATAAGACCTAAGAAATTTCAATAAAATTAACCATGTAGTTATAGGTCATCCCCAAATAAACTCATAAAACATTTCTATGAAAACCCCTCAATTTCACATAAAATTGGCATTTAAAATTCATTTTCAATACAAACACCTCTAAAAATAATTTTTTAAGAAATAATAAAACGAGATAAACCTGAAAATATGATAGATACAGAATGATAAGACACAAGGATTTCATAAACATGGAATCGCCTACCAAAACAAAGGAAACCCTTGAATCCTTTGTCCGAAAACCCAAACGCACCACTTCCGCACCTCATGGAGGGTAGATCAAACCTAAAAATAGGACACTGAACCAAGAAAACCCAAGTTTAAACCTTAGGTTTGACACCTTTCCCTATGAAAATTTTGGACTTCATGTATTATGGAATGAACCCTAATCACATTGAATGAAACCCTAAGAAAAATGAAAGAAGAATGAAGGAGACTCACTCACTTGAGGGTACTTGAAGAAATTTCCCCAAATACACCAGTGGATGAATTTGAAAACATCCAAAAATTAAATTGAGGTTGGAAAAAAAATATAAGGTTAATTAAGAACTGGAATGGGGGGAATAGAGTGAATAATGAATGATTTAGGAAGGAATCAAATTATCTTTTAAAATCTGGATGAAATGTGAGTTCTTCAAAAGATTCGACCTAAACCGCGAAGCAAATTACCTCCAAATGGAGTGGGAAGATACTGTACGAGATTCTGGATTCAATGGGCATGTGGGGGGTTTAGAATGTCTGTAAAAGACAGAAATTTGAATATGTTATTAATTATTCAAATTCTATTTTTAAAACTGGAATTGGGTTTTCGGGCAGTGCCAATCCCTTAAATAAAAACCCATATAGACCATGGTTATGGATTTCTAAAGGATCCAAACTACAATGGTGGTGTTAATATGTAAGGGGAGACCATTTAAGAATTGGAATGGATGAAAAATAACAAAAAAATGATAACGTTATCAAAGCATCAAAATTTATTTTTAAATCTTGAATTGGGATCACGGTTTGGCCCAATTCAAGAAAACTCGAACATTCCACCATAAAAGCTTGAGAAACCCCAATAAAAAAGCATATATAGAAATTAAATTAAATTTAACTTTAAAATAAGTCATGTATGTGAAAATTTTATCCACCAAGAAAACTTTTCGTCCCCATAAAGCTACAATAATGCCACATACCAAATCTAAACACAGCCGAAAAACCAAGATGTACTTCTTTGCCAAGCTTCGCCCCCAAGGTCCAAAACACCTCCAGTGATCAATTAAGGAATGATTAATACTAGAACCCAAATTTACACCACATTAATGAAATGATCAATCACATTCATACTTTATCACAAAAGTAATCTCCTCGAACGCTATCCGAATAATACTCAAGAAATTCACCCAAACGTACAACTTTGAACAATGTTACACTTACCTTAAATTAACTAAACCATTTGGGAGCTCTCCAATCCCAACGATTACTGCAAGAATATGTGGGTATATAGATAGTTCTGAACAATAATACCTACGACCAAGAGAATTCCATGGATAAATTAGAGCTATTGGTATGGGGGGAAACAAATAGGGACCCCACCATAAGTGGAAACCTATATTATTTTCTGAGATAGAATCAAGACACTAATAGGGGGCCTGAACGAACTCCTTAGTAAAAATGGTAGAATTACATTCATTGTTTATGAAGGAACTTACATGATAATCATAGTGGATCTCTCCACCATAAGATCCATCCATCTTAACAGACCAGCATGGGCCGACACAGAAAGCCCCAATTTTTTTAATGATTTGGGAAGGGAGTAGGGTAACTCTGCCCGGTTTGGGAAATTCTGCACTAACTGTGCAGATCATTCTATTCGCATGGATTCCTAGAGCATGGTCACTAATATCCTTACAAGAAATATGTCATCATCCCATCTATCCAAATTTCCAACCATTCTCTAATGACTCAATGGAAACCAAGAGGGGTGGAATTATATTAGGTGATGACATGGGTACAAGGCCCTCAACCTATTTCCACCAAATGGGACAAATGGAAGAAAGATGATGACACTAGAGGGTCAAATTCATACAATCTTTCATACTGAGGATAAGACTTTGTACAAGGGTTTAAACAACCCTAGGACTTCCCCTAGCTACGAGACAACTTTTCTCTGAGACCTCTGGATGGAGCTCAAATGATTAAAGCATCATCATCCTCGCAGTTAGGCTTTGGAAACCCCCCATGAATGAGAATTCTTTTTTAGGTTACACAAACAAATATAATGAAATACCTGATAATATTAACAAGACGTAACACATTTCAAAATCAATTTACCCTAACCTGTTATTTCACTGAAAAAAGGGCTTAGAAAATGAACACACATCACCCCATGTTTCATCGAGTGAGAAAATATACATGTAAATAACACCAATTATCACCTTCTTCTAAAATGGAATATTTTTGAAGTATTTACAAGGGAGAAATTCTCCCAACATAAAGAGAATCTAATATGATTTCACAACTTTAACCTTTAATGTTAATCGAGTGCACAAAATCACAAGGCTTCACCGAACATGACCATTGCGACTGATATAAACAATGCATGGAGTGGGAGCTTATACAACATCCCCAAACAACACACAGTTATATAAAGTGGCCATAATATCATCTCGTGAGATGATTTCCCACACTGGTAGTTTATTGTAAACTCTTTCTTCTAATAGACTACGATGGACCGAGATGACCTCTTAGACACCATACCGAGACTCATCCATGCTAACAACCCAAGACCACTTCCACCTTCGGAAAATAAGGAAATATAATAAGCTAAGGTCTCTTTAAACCTTCAATGATAACTCTCACACTAAAAAATGATACAAAAAACCAGAAAAGGAAAGGGTGCAGACTCAATCTAAAAATCTCAATAAAGGATTCATTATATTGATCAACTGGAGGGTCTTTGAATGGTGAAACAATCTGGTTTTCACTTTAGTTTTGCACTAACCCTTAATGGTGCGTACCTTATCCAACGATTAAACCTAATGACCCAATGAAGATGGTACATTGGTAAATATATACCACAAACCAGATCCAATCACATGAAAGAAACACCGTAAAAGCTTCCAAAAAAAATTCTCAAACGATACCACTAATCGGCCCTTCAACACACCTAACTGACCAAACACAAACCCAAAACACAATACAAACAAGAGGGGTTATTAGACTCAAAAAATCACAATACATAAACATTTTCCAAAAACACACAATAAAATCCATATCAAACAATTCCTCATGATATCATTTTTTTCTTGAAAAACCATTCTTGAAATGAAATGGTTCAGCGGTTAGCGTATCCACCAATGGTACCGCATGGGCCTTACACATGCATGTTTCTGTGCGACACTAGCCACCCTCCTCATATCTATCACGAAACTCATCTAGTCAAGCCATCAAACATCCATCATACAACATAACCCCATTCCTGGGGTTTCTCATAGAAATACCAAAGGTTACAACAAAAAATTCTTTCCACTTTTCAAAACCAAAATAATCATACAATACATCCTTTTTCTCAAAACATATAACCACAAGATCAAAATCTGATTTAACATATTACAAAACATTTCATTAATACACAACCATTAAAAAAATAACTCACTTCCAAGATATTCAGATTAATTTCAAAACATCTAATCCCGTTAAAACACCATTTGATTGTTTAGAAAGCTATATTGGAAACACTTTTCACAAGAAACTTCAATATAGTTCCTCCATTCAAAAGAGGTGTAATCACACCATTTTCCATTTCAAAACAATTTTGAATATTCAGTTCCGCCATATCATAAATCAAGCCATTCCCTCTTTATTTAAAAATCATTTCACAAAAACATTATGCTTCTTAAAACCAAAGTGCCATGTTTTCAAAACTAAAGCACAAAACAATGCGAGATGAAACTAGTTTCAGTGGGTGACTTGGACATATGGTTTGCAGCTATATTCCAATCACTTCACTATCCCAGAGAGTTTTCTAGGGAATATCCTTGGATCCAAATGGCTTTCTAGGCCCTGTGAGCTCACTAAGACCGTAACCCCAACTCTATTTTCATTTCACCTAATCATCATCGAACCAAGAAAACCAAGGACTTAGATAAATCCTGACATCTCCTAGAAACATGAATCCCATCATGAGGTGTGGTGATCAGGAACACTGCCCATAACGATAATTAAAATTCCCAACAATCCTAACTCAAGACTATCCTGACTCTTCCCCTAATAACATGACCCAATGAGTTAACCTAAACCTCCTCTTATACCATTTTTCACGAACCGAATCTAGTTGCCCTAAAAACTGGAACCAAACCTAGCATATGAAAAGGTCTTAAGGGAGTTTTCTATCCCCAGGGGCTGTCACATGTTCCCAAGTATCAGAAAATTACGTTTGGGAATGATTTACATGAGTATGAAAGCATAAAACATTACAAACAATCCATAATATAAATTAGGAAATTTATAACGAAACCAGTCATAATAAAAAAGCAGAATTGAATACATGGTTATAAATCCAGAAAAAAAAGGTCCAAGGACAAAAATATATAGCAAAATAAACCCAAATGACTCCACATGACAAGGGTTCATCACCCACCAGTCATCTCCACAACTCCGCACCAAAGATGGGAACTAACACCCCAAACCACCATCACCCAAAGCCTTTCCATTACCTGGGTCAAAAATAATAATGTATTATTACACCAAAAGGGTGTAACTAGGGTGGGAGAATAATCCCAATAGGATTCCAACCAATGATTCCAAGGAGCATGCAATACAAGGTGAAAAGGAAATCAGTTTTAATATGGAATGAAAAAGTGACGACAAATTCCAAGAAATGCAACATTAATTGAAACATTTTTCAAGATAAAACTTTCAAAATGTTAACACATTTAAATAGGCATGTTATCTACTTAAATATAATTTCAATAAAACCAACATACAATGGAAATTACCAAAAATCCAATGAGCAACAAAATCGGGAACACCCCTAGGCACAAGATAGTCTCGGGCCCCATGTACCTCGTACCTCGGTGTAATATAACCATTGTAAAAAATTTTCTCATGCATGATACACTAGAAGGGAAAATACCAATAACCTAGTGGTCCCCAATAATCATCCATATTTTTTAGTTAGAGTTTTAGTTATCCAAATGCTAAGTGAAACAGGGACAAAACCCATCCAGTCCACCGGTCATACTAGTACACATCCGCCCCACCTAGGTACCCGAGATTCCCCCGTTGTGCTCAAACAATTGCAGCATGCTAAATAAATAAATGATAATATTAAACACCATTAATAGTCACGTTAAAATATTATAGTAGCTAAACAATATTTATACCTCTTAAAACACACAACAAAACACTTGGATTTTCAATAAAGCAATTTCTCAAAAACCCTCATAATTTTGCACCCAAAACTCCTGGAAAACCGCACATTTCACACTATGTGCAAACTAAAATTTACCAAAACAGAATTAAAAGTGCCCAAAAAATTATTATAAACCTATTAAATGTGTTATAAAACATCCCCATTATGTAAAATATCAAATAGTCATGTAAAACAACCAATTTAGAACCAACATGGTACCCAAATATCCTTCACTTATCAAACGTCACCAAAATAAGATTTTTCTGAATCAAAAAATGGATATAAACAATAAAAACATAATTATAAGACTTAATAAATTTCAATAAAATTAACAATGTTGTTATAGGTAATCCTCAAATAAACTCATAAAAAATTTCTATGAAAAACCCTCAATTTCACATAAGATTGGCATTTAAAAATCATTTGCAATACAAAAACCTCTAAAAATAATTTTTGCAATAATAATAAAATGAGATAAACCTAAAAATATGATATATACAACATGCTAAGACACCAGTATTGAATAAACATGGAATCACCTACCAAAACATAAGAAACACTTGAATCCTTTCTGCGAAAACACAAACGCACCACTACCGCACCTCAAGGAGGGTAGATTAAACCTAAAAATAGAACATTGGAACAAGAAACCCCAAGGTTAAACCATAGGTTTGACACCTTTCCCTCTGGAAATTTGGGACTTCATGTATAAGGTAAGGAACCCAAAGCACATTGAATGAAACCCTATGAAAAATGAAAGAACAATGAAGGAGACTCCCTCACTTGAGCGTTCTTGAAGAAATCACCACAAATACACTATTGGATGAATTTGAAAACAGCCAAAACTTAAATTTAGGTTGGAAAAAGAAATATAAGTTTAATTGAGAACAATAATGGGGGGGAAATAGTGAATAATGAATGATTTATGAAGGAATCAAATTACCTTTTTAAATCGGGATGAAATGTGAGTTGTTCAGAAGTTTCAACCTACACTGTGAGGTAATTGAGCTCTAAAGAGAGTGGTAAGATACTGGATGATGGCCGGGTTCAATGACCGTTCGTGTGTGGGGATTAGAATAACCATAAAATCCTTAAAATTGAATATGGTATTAATTATGCAAATTTTATTTTTAAAATAGGAATTGGGATTTCGGGCAGGCCCAATCCCTGAAATAAAAACTCATATACTCCTTGGTTATGGATTTCTAAAGGCTCCAAACTACAATGGTGGAGTTAATATGTCTGGGGAGACTATTTAGGAATTTCAATGGGTGATAAATATCAAAAAATGGGAATGTTATGAAAGAAACTAAATTTATTTTTAAATATGGAATTGGTCTCATGGTTTGGCCCAATTCAAGAAAACTCCCCCATTCCACCATAAAAGCATGAGAATACCAAAAAAAGAATAAATAGAAATTAAATTAAATTTAACTTTAAAATTAGTCATTTATATGACATTAATGGTTCTTATTCAATAAATGTGATTCAGTATTGTGTTTTACATATATCACATAATGAACATTTAAATATAGGATATTAATGTTATCTCATTGCATAATTTAGAAATTATATGGGTACTAATCATATGTGGTTATAGATAAAATAGTTACATTATAATATAAATTCTATTTTGGCCGTACTAGAACCTTAGGAAACACATAATCCTAGATATCTTTCTGATCACTCTCTTCTTTTTTGTGTTGTTAGGAAAATTGGATAGAGTAAACATCTCTATCCTCAGTTATGGACATTCACTCCTAAATATCACCATGTGTAGTGTTCATTATGGAAGAAGAAGGAATAATTATGATACTACAAATTCATATATAAAAAATTAAAAAGTATCAAGTGTGATATTATTTTAGTGTTTAACAATAATCCCTATCCTATAAATACATTTAACTCGATCACACAAGATATAACATTTTTAGTGGTTTTGCTTTGGGATTGAAGGGATGAAGCAACATTCAATGATAATGATTAAAAAAATAAAACCCTCCCTTAAATTTGTTTCAAAAAAGAGTGATAATTGTGAAAGATATACATAGTTTATGTCATATGGTAGCTGAAAAGAACCCAGTGTTCTTCCAGTATTGCGTTAAATAAAGGAAAAGGATCATCCCTCCAAACAATCATTTGTATGATGTTGCCATCATGGAAAATTGTGATCTGGTAAGATATTTGGTAAAATCTCACTTCAAGACTCCTCTAGATGGTTCTAATCATGTCATGCATATATAATACCATAGGGGACTATCTGATTATTTGTAGGACATACATTTCATGTCGTTTGTGAACAATAATCATCATATCAAATCAATGCAAGACCAAAGTGAATGATCTTAACCAATGAATCATACAAGAACCTAATGGATTCCCTAGATCATTCATTATTTCCTCTTGGGATCTATTCATAGAGGTTTTAGTTCATGGTGTTTAATATTTTTTTTAGGTTTTCATCTAACGTGGGTGGTATGTTTCACAAATCTAGTGCTCATACTGAGGAGAAAGGACCCATACTATATCAATAATTACAAACCCATTAATATGTGAAAATTCTCAAATAATTTTTTTTATTATTTTACAAATAGAGGAGTATCTATGGTATTACATTCATTTGTTTTTGTCAAAAAAACATGTTCATTATATGGATATAGATTCAAGGTGTGATCATCCTATAGCATAAGATGATAATGGATAATAAGAATAATGTAATGAGCTGTGAATTAGTCCTAAATATTAATATGTAGACATACAATGATATGATTATATATAACATTATTCATATGATTTTATTATTCATGTTCTTCTCTAAGTGTTCATAGATATCTTGTATAGGTGCTTCAAATCTTCTTAGTTTAGTATATCCTTCATGGATAAAATATTTTGTTTCATAAAATTTGTGTGGGGGCATAGGAAATGTGATCCATTTTCAATTAACCAATTTGTTATCATACAATATGCCTTAAATTTTTATATCAACGAAATCCTTATGTTTGGTAGTTTACTCCCTTATCATTTCAGTAAAATATTATGTGGCATATCTTTTGATATGATTAGAGATGATACTATAATTTTTTAATAATTGATGAATATATGTTCAAAATATTCACACGATACTAGAAGAGTGCTACAAATTTTGGGGAAATAAAATAAATTTTAATAAAATAATCATTTACCTACCAATATGGGGCATGGATAGGAAGGATAATTACATAGAGTGAGGTCTGTGGATTCATATATGGAGCATTATGATTGATTACCATGGCTGAATAATATCATAAAACATATATAATATTCATTATAAGGGTATATTAAATGATATTATATGTTGTTAAAATAATCTAATATATTTAATAATCATAATATGAGTATAAATATTTCATTATGCATAACAATTAATTAATAAAACAGTTTTACCTCCTTTTGATGGTGAACCCATATGAAACATCATTTTGAAAATTTTATAATTTTTATTTGGAACCTATATTCTTATTTGTTTGTAGGAGATTCAAATTTAGTTTTCATAAATTTTTTTCTTTTCTAGAAAATTTAATATTTTATTAAATAGGGAAAATATTTCATTTTAATTCAAAACACCTTTTTCTTTTAATTTATTTATGTTGTTACATTATTTTTTCATTTGGTTATAAATTATAATTAGATTAATTTTATATTGTTTAATCCACTTTAGTTCATTGTATGTAATTTCACATAGAAATTGGATATAAACATATACCAATCATATGATGGTTTTTAGTTTTTAAAAATATATTTTCTCATTCCCTCAAGAATATGAATATTATTTAATTTATTACACCATCTGTGATTCTAATTTTTCAATATGGATTCCATTTTTGGAATCTCTAGGTATAATTTTTAAAAATAAAATTCCATTTTTTTTTTGATTTATGAATATTAAATATTATTAATTTTTAACCACGATTAAAGGTAAATCAAGTAAATAATAGTATAAAATAATATGATAGGGACAATAAAATTACCCTAACAATTTAAGAATTATATTTGAGGGATAAAATTAGATAATTAATATATAGGGATTGTAATAAGATCATTACCAAACACTTTTCCATGAAAATGATATAAATATTATAAAATTAATTGAAAATGACAAAATGTGTCATTCTAATTTCTCATAAGAATAATAATTTAATATAGTTATAAAATTTGAATAAATTATATTTTGAATAAACTCTATAAATATAATTAAATTATATAAATCATAAAAATTTATTAATAATTTTTATAGATTTAGTAATTATAATTAATGCAGACACAAATAGTAATACAATAATTCTTTTATTTAAAGAAATATCAAATAAATGTAAATGAAAAATATTAAAATAGATATATTTTTAATTAATAAGGATAATATAAGAATATTATTATTAAATATGAAATATTATAAATTTATTAAAATGTGTTTATCTATTTTTTCTTTACGTTGGGATTTTAGATAAATTTAATGAAATAAAAGTGAAAAATTTCACAATATCTATATTTTATAAAAAAATCTAAATTTTTTTAAAATCGTAAAAAATATTATAAATTACAAAGTGAATATTTAAGTAATAATGATTACTAAATATTATATTTATGTGAAATTGACACCAAATAGTTATTTTTTTTACCTCTTAATATTTAATGTTTTGTTTCAACTATTAAAATAAAAATAGAATAAAAAGAGATAAAATGAAATTATTTGGTATAAAATTATAGAAATATATGTTTAAAATTTAATTATTGAGATTTTTTCAAACTATAGTTATCATATAATATAACTGAAATGATTTGAATAACTTTTGAGTTTAATGTTACATTATATTAATATAATATTTTTTGACCTTCCAAGGGTGACCCTCCCCCTTCATTAAAAAGAAACTCATTATTTACTATTCTATACACATCAAAACATATTTTTTTAGGAAAATATTTTCAAAAAACCCTTCCTTGAATAAAATCACTCATTAAATATTAATTTTTAGGCATAAAATCTTCTTTATATGTGTTATGGTGGTAAACAAATGAGTCTATTCATGGAATATGTGTAGTTTTTTTCTGTTTCTATTTTATTGATTCTTCCACTTCTATAAAATCATCACCATCAATGATGAAATTATATATGTAGTCTCTTAGAGATAATTAGATTTTATTATGTTAAATTCATCACCAAAATAAATCTTCCCTTCAATCAAATTGTAATGGAATTAATATTTCGTTCATATGTGTCAACTATCACCTCCAAAAACTAATATATTTGGTTTTCCATAACCAAAAATCATGAATTTTAATGATGTGGTTATTAATTTTCATATGTTATATTAATGTACAATTAATAATTATAACACAATAATATATCACTTACTTTCATTCTATCAATGAACACAATAATGATAACGGTGTTCGTGTATATATGTGAACAATCAGCTCTAAGAAGCGATGTGATTTGATTTTATTCAGTACATAAAATTTTTAACATATATTAGTATATTAATTTAATTAATATAATTTTAATGATAATTTTATCATTTTTAAATGATAATGTGATAACTACAATTTTTCCTATTGATCATTACTAATTTGAAACGTTACTCATGCCAACGTATGACCAATCCTATCTATGAATATAACATTGATCATTTTTTTGAATAATAAAAATATAATTTTATTTAAATGTATAATTGATTTCTAAAATATTTTATAATATCATTAATATTATTTTTTGATTTTATGGACTTATGATCACAATAACTATTGATATCATACTAGTTTTATATTCGTTTCAACTACAAAATATCAACAAAACAGCTCACATGAACATAATTAATTATATAAGTGTTTTAAATAATAATATAATTGATATAACATAAAAACAGGTGATATAAAATTAATAATAAAAATGAAAATGGTCCTCATGAAATTAAATAATTAATCAATATATATTATTATAGAATATAAATAACATACGTCAAAAATAAGGATTGAGGTAAAAGACATCATCCCAATCTACATCCATAGAGACATATTTAGATTTCATACTCCCAGTTTTTTATATTCTATAAACTAATCCTTTTACATTTAATATTATTAATAAATATTAATTTAATTAAAAATTATATATGACATTTTTGGATTAAAATTCAAACATTATCCTTCTTTTATGTGTTGTGATTATATAATGGTATTTATAAATTTGATTGGTGGTTAAAATGAAAATACAAGGATCGATACTAAAATAATAAACCAAGGATGGGTTTTTATGTTATAACCTCCAATGCATTTGATATAGAATTTGTTAATGTCGTTATTCCATTTATAATAGTGAATTTTATGGATGTCTACCACATGGTTATTATATTTATATATGATTAAGTCTCATTTCAACTTTATATGTTTTATGTTCATTATATGAATTTTATGGAAAAAATTTGATTACGAAAAATAGTACGAAATGAGATTGTTTTTAATGGAATGTATTTAATATTTCATAATGGTGAAAGTAATTACTTCATTATAAGTTATCCAATGGTTTACATGTATCCATAAGACTTATGGTTTTATATTATTGTTTATCCCTTAATTATAGTGTTAGCATCATCCAAAGTTCGAAAATGTTTTTAACATGATTTTAAAAAGAATAGAGACAAGGATGTGATCAATGATCAATGGTGACAATTATTCATGAAGAGAAACCATAATTTATTTCCAAATTTTTTGTTTTAGGAATGAAATGGATACTATTATGAAGATTCTTCTTATTATTTCTATAGTCTTGATATGAAAGAGATATCATCTAATTATCTAGACCTAAAAATATATTCAATGCGAGACAAATTAAAATAATTGACATAACTCAATATCGTGTAATGATTTAACGATGTCTACTTATAGTTAGTATAAATGGACAATTTAGATAATATTATATGTTAAAGTAATATTAAAACCATACCATGAATGTCTATACATAATAGTAATGTTAATCTTTTATATAATTTGAATATTACCATTTTTATTTGTCAATGAAATGAATATTTTGAATGTTTATTTCCATTGAAAATAGGGAATTTATACTAGAAAGGAATCAATGGGAAAACCTCAATCCAAATCCGTATCCTAAAATGGTCGATATTGGAACTGAATAATTTCAATGAGGGATTAATTGGAATATGCGATAAATTGTTTTTTTTTCATGAGAGAGATAAATCATATCTACCTTAGAGGAACATGACGATAATGGGTCATTTTATGAGACAATATCTTTCTTTATCTAAAGGTTCATATTACCCCATGATTGATGAAAAATGGATAAAATCCATGAATTAATGTTCGATGTAATGTGTTGTTCAGAGCACCATAAGGAAACTCATTCAATTTATAATTTTAGGTTACATCAGTCATTAGTGGAAAATGTTTTAATGTATCTGAAGATGTTATTATATTGATTATAGAGAATGGGATAAATATGAAAATATATTACAAAAGAAATAATTCTTTATGGTTCCATGGTTTTGGATGGTAACTAATTTCTATTAATTGATAAATAAAGGGAATGATTCATTGGATTTATATGGAGAAAATTTAACCCATTTGGTGTGGTACCACAAAAATTTTACCTAGGATCGTGATAGTAAGATAAATAAGTTTTACTAATGATTAAAGAAGATATATCGAAGGGAATTAGATTCTAAAGAGTTTAAAAGATATGGCAAAATTTTCTCCTATTATGAGAAGTTATAATGGGATTTTTCATTAAATAGTTTATCACATGTGGTCAAGAAAAACAATATATATCATTGGATGATATTGGGAGTTCATTCTTAGAATAATTTTGGATGTAAGAAAAATAACATTCCATATTATGAGAAGTTTTGAAAATGAATCCTCAATAATGTCACACAATGTCTAGAATGTGTATCTACTATGGTAAGCCAGATCATATGGAACATGACTGCAAGTGAGATGAATGGGAAGACTATGGAAATCCAATGGTAAGATTTATTATTCCAATGAGTTAAAGAATTATTCCAACATGTGTACATTGTTGATTACCTAGGGTAAAAACTAGTTATAATGGATGTGTAAGGGAATGAATTATTTTTCATGTACTATAGATCCTATGGGACCATCTAATGAAGAGGTGACATTTATGTTACTATTTTTTTCAATATATTCCAATACTCTGTTGGACTCTGGATCTTCATATTCTTTCACATCTGAGATCTTGGCATGATAATTGGTAATATCACCTCTGGAATTTGAAATAAAACATTTGGTAAAATAATTATAGTGGATGTATTTAAAAAACCTAGATCTAGAAGAACATTCCTATTATCATTGGTAGGATGGGTTTTCATTAAAATATAGTTTAACTTCTCCTAGTGTAGTTTCATATATTTGTGGGTATGTATTATTTTTCAGTTTACATGATAAAATATATTGAAATTATAAGAATGTTTTATTAAAATATTTCATACCATTGATAAAATACAATGATTCCAGTATATCTATTTATGATAGAAGTTGATGTAATATAGAACATCTAGTTGAAAATAATGAACCAATTTTATTCAATGAAATTCATATTGTAAAAGAATTTACAATTTAATTTCCTAATAAATTTCATAGTTTTTTTTTATTGGAATATAAAATTTAATATTGATTTAATTCATGATGATAGGAATATTTTAAAAACCACATATCTAATGGATCAACTAAAACTGATCAAATTGAAAAAAATGTAAAACAAATTTCTTGATAAACATTTTTTTCGACCTAGAACATCACCACGTGGTGCTCTTACTTTATTATGGAATATGATGGATGGTTACATGATAATTTTGTTGATTATATATCCTAGAAAAATATCTCTATTAAGAACAAATATCATTTTCCAAATTTTTGACACAACCCGTTCCCCGGGGCCCGTGCTGTGACTGCCCAAAGCCCGCCTTCCATAGGCCAGGGGCTGGTTACTAACACGAAAGACTCAAATACCTAAACTGGGAAGGCATTGCCTATAAAAATTATAACACACACAACTTATAATAAGATGTATTCAAAACACTAAGTAAAATTGTATACCAATAGGAGTGTTGAAAAGTAAAAGGGGTCGGAAATACAAGCCAAAATCAAAAGTACAAGGAAACTGAAGTACACCAGAAAAAAGGTTAAACAACTGCTGGATCGTCCTCCATGAAATCTAACCTGAATGGTAGGTATATATAGCCTCCACATCACTCCACATTCATCCATCTCTTCCATGTATCGTCTCTCTGTGTGATCCACCTCCGAGTAACATCTAATCCTGGTCCACACAGCCTCGGTCAGTGTTGTCCATCATCTGTAACCAACACAACGAAGTGCATGCATAGCCCATGCAGGGGGTGAGTATAATGATACTCAGTATGGTCACTGAGACCCTCATGGCCTCACAATATCCAACATGGAAAAAACAAAAATTATGAAATCAATATATATCCTTACATAGGTATATGCCCATACATATAACTTTGTTATCAAGTAATCCATCTCAATCATGAGTTAAACACCAAATTTACTGACTCACCTCAACTAGGATTTTTATTATCGAAACCATGGAAGCTAGAGAACTCCTCATCTGTCAAGTATAGATGTAATACTTCCAAATACAAGGAGCTTCCCACTAACCTTGGACTAGTGAGGTACTCCTCATGTCGAGTACTATGTGTCTTCCACACGCGCTCCACACTGTGGGTCTGTCGCCAACTACCTGGCACGACCCCTAATTTCTTGCTGACGTACTCCATCTATTGAGTACCGCGGGTCTGCCACCAACTACCAAGAACTTCTCCTCCATGGGTATGTCGCCAACTACCAGGCGCTCCCCACTGGGCTAGTCTAATCACTATTAGTCAAATCGGTCAAGAAGTCATCAGGTCTCAGCCAGCTATTACGCCTCACTACTCTGCGCGCTCGTCTCTGTGAGAGTCTGCTCCATGGGCTACATGTCGATACTCCAACTGTCACTAAGTCCCACGTAGAATTTTCTCAAAGTCATGCCTCGTCATATGGGTCTCAATGCAATAGACGACGTGTCAATCGGATGCCTGGTCTGTGAGTTATATGCTTTTTAGTCCCAGGGGCCCGGTTGGATTCGTGTACAATCCAACTGGACTGTATCTCAACATTACCCCAAACTCATGTTGGCTCTTCTCAATGTGACCATTGTTCTCCAGAAAAACCAGTACCGCTGATGGTTCATCAAATGGTCGTGCGGTGCAAAGATGTGTCCAAAGAAAGAAAAGGGGTCGGTAATGGGAATGGGCCCGGTCCGACGCAGTCGGACCGACGTGGCCCAACCCAGACTAGGCGGACCTGGTCTGGGTCTGACCAGGCCTATTCGGTGGGTCGACCCACTAGGTTCGGCCCAGTCTACTGGGTCCGGCTGAGCGGACTGCGAGGGCGGTTCGGCCCAGTGGTCGCCGTGTAGGCGACTCGGCCCGGAGGTTAGGGAGGTTTCGGCCAGCATAGCGAGGGGTGTGGCTTGGGGTCTCGGAACGAGTGGATGGAAGGGCGCCGGGAGGCCGTGAGGGGCACCGAGTAGGGCGCAAGGAGGCCATGCGAGGCGCTGGTAGGCTGGCAGGGCCCCAGGATGGGCACTCGGTGGACGCGCGTGGCACGGGGCAGGCCGGTAGGGCACCTGGTAGGCCGGATGGGCGCCAAATAGGTTGGTGGGGCACTGAGCAGGGTGCGCGGGAGGCCGCATGAGGTTCGGGTAGGTCACCAAGAGGCCTTTTAGGGTGCCGAGCAGGCCGCGCGGGGCATGGATAGGGCGCAGACAGGCTGCATGCATGCCGGCGGGGCACGCGGGTAGGTCGGGCTGGTCGCTTCAGCGCGGCTCGGGTGGGTGCGGTCCGGCGGTGCTCGGATGGTGTCATCGGTGTGCTGTGGGGGTGACACGATTCACGGGGGCCACGAGTAGTTCATCCTTTTTCGTTGCCTCCTTCGTCGTCGTCGCCTCACTTCCATGATAAAGAAACTTCATAATTGACCGGTGGAGGGAGTTGGGACATGTTTGTTTGGCCCACACCCTCCATGTTTAGAGGTAATAGAAATTGGATCCTCAACGGAGAATCAAGAAAAACAATTTATTAAAAAGCATCGCATTGATTCCATTAAAATGAAGATAAGGGAAAAAGGTATATTACACAGAGTAAGCCCCCTACCTTTTTTTGGTAGTTCTTTGTTCGTTGATGGGGTTGTGGTAAGAAGATGAAGAGGATAATCATTCGTCACGTCTGCCAAGCACATCCAAACCTGAGTTGCATCGGCTCATAGAAGATGGTCCACATTAGTCAGTGTTTGGGGAATAAGTCGAAGAGGATCGGCGTTTTTCAGCTGTGGAGCGTTCTTCATTCTTCATTGGGTGCTTTTCTCCCAAGCTCTCCTCTTCCAAAGTTCCACCTAATGAATTATTCCAACCAAAAAGAAATAATATATCGTCTATTATTTTAGTAATCGGTACAAATTCAAATAGATAGTTAATTAATTATATAGTCTCCACATACTTAAATGATGAGAGTTGAATGAAATTAAATAATGTGGAGTTGAAGAGGCTCCCCCATATGAATTGGAGTCTGTGGGTTTCTACAATTTAATGTGGTGTTTAAGGTGTTAAGAGCCCAGGTTGTCCCCACCACATTAATCCATTCATGGGAGGTTGAGTTTTGGTGGGCCCCACCACCATAACCTCTCATGTGATGTTATGGTGGGGTCGTCACACCACCAACCTCTATGAGCATGTTCTAACAATGACACACCAAATGACAGCTTAAATAATAGAAAGTGTAGGGAACACTATTTTTTTTAAGAATATCCAAAAACTAACTTCTTTCCTCAACTCACTGTCATCGAAGTGAAAGTCTTCTTAAGTGAATATCGGCACTGTGAGTTAAACAGTGACCTTAAATTTTAGTTCCAAGCAACGGTTCAAAAGTTATGAAAACTTGATTATACATTTACTAAACGTCCCTGAACAAAAACATCAGAAATTGATTCTGGGCACACCAGGCCTCGGAATCATGCGCCGTAAATTTTCACGGACTCGTAATATTTTCTTGTATTAAAAAAAATTTCCAATCCGATTTCTGGGACTTTACCTTCTCCCCACATCAGGGCTTTACATCCAGGTAAGCTAAAACTCCAACGAAGGGAACAAGTGGGGGTACTGGGAACAAATCTGAGCCTCCCGCTCCCATGTGCTCTCCTAAAGGTTCTCATGCTTCCAGTGAATTCACACCAGAGTTATCGACCGTCCATGTTGGACCTACTAATGTCGATCCCCAATCTCCACTGGTGCCTCCATAAATGTTTCCCCATCATTGATGTCTAGCAATTAATCGTCGATGATATGAGACAGGTTGTGCATGTATCTCCCTAGCAATGATACGTGGAATACGTCGTGCACCTGGTGTAACTAAGATAGAAGATATAAGAGGTAAACCACCTTGAATACTCTGCTAAGGACCTGAAAATTTCTGATGAATCTCAGAGATAACTTTCCCACTTGACAAAATCTATATAGACCTTATCGAGGTGAGACCCATAGAAAGACGTGGTCTCCAACCACGAACTCTAGATACCTCCGGCTCCTGTCATCATATGAGTTTTTCCAACTTTGTGAAGTATTCATCCTATCCTAGATGATTTGTACCATCTCTGTGTAGCCCGTACAATATCTTTCCCCACCAATGCTGAATCCCCTAGGTCTGTCTAGCACAAGGGTGATCTGTAAGGTCGCTCGTACAACGCCTCAATAGGTTTCATCCCAATGGTGGAATGATAGTTGTTGTAGTTCGAAAACTCCACCGAAGGCAAGTGATCCTCCCAAAACCAACCAATGTAGAGGACACACGCACACAACATTTCCTTGAGGGTCTGAATGGTCCTCTCAATCAGGCCATCTGTCTGAGAATGGAAGGTGGTGCTCAAATGAAGCTACACCCTGAAAGCTTCATTCAACCCCTTCCATAGTCGGGAAGTAAACAGTGCATCATGATCAGAGACAATCATTGAAGGTATACCATTGAAACACACAAGATCCTATACATAGAGTTGTCCCAAGAACCCTACTGAATCCAACTCTCTGATAGGAAGGACGTGGGTCTACCTGGTGAGTCGGTCGACGATCACCAAAATTGAGTCATAACCGATGGATGTACATTGAAGAACCATCACGAAGTCCATGGATATCCAATACCACATCCATTATGGGACCTCTAAAAGCTGAAACATGTTTACTGGTACCTGGTGCTCCACCTTCACTTGCAGACTAGTGAGTCATCGAGAGACAAACTCTGCCACTTCCTTCTTCATACGTAGCCACCAGTGTTGTCTTCGAAATATCCCGATACATCTTCACCAATCATAGATATACTGCTATAGGATATGTGTGGAACTCCTTCAACACATCCTCATGAAGTGACACTGGTACCATGGTATGTCCTATAAAAGGGATGAAGAGCTCCTCACCTTCAAAAAATCAATCAGGTGCCTACCATATGGATATCTGAGCACATCACATCTCACAGTCAGCATATCCTAGTTGAACCTCCCTGACTCATTGATGATGTTGAGGAGTGATTTTAAGAGACTTTAGAAAGGCTGGTTCATCTCTATCCACAAAGGATATATATAAATAAACTAGCTGCTCTGTCGCCTCACCTAGTAGTTGTATACTAGTTCTCCTGCTGAGTGCATTTGCAACAATATTCCCCTTCCTAAGAGTATAGACTATCTCGAAGTCATATTTCTGGAGGAAATAAACCCAACGTCATTGTCTCAGGATCAGGTCTGTCTGAGAGAATATATACCTGAGACTCTTGTGATCAGATTATATGGTAAAATGTTTGCCCATAAGATAGTGTCTGCACATCATTACGACGAATACCACAACTACAAATTCTAGGTCATGAGTAGCGTAGTTCTGGTCATGATGTCTCAGAAGCCAAGAACCATATGTGATCACTGTTTTTTCCTGCATTAGGACACTCTCGAGTATAGTCCCTGATGTGTCGTAGTAACTTACGTACCCTACGTCTTCCTCTAGAAGCCACTATATGGGGGAACTAGTCAGCCTCTGACTCAACTCTTAAAAGTTCTGTTGGCATCTCTTCCACCACACGAAGGGTTTCCCATACTTTTTCAAGGATGATAGTGGTGCTGCAACTCTAGAGAATTCTAGGACGAACCTCCAGTAGTAACCAGCCAAACCTAGGAAACTTCGAACCTCCGTCACACTATTGGGTGGCTCCCAAGAAAGTACCTTCTCAATTTTTTCTGAATCCACATCAACTCCAGCCTCCGAGATGACATGAACCACATAGTGATCCTCTAAGAATCAAAATTAGCAATTATTGAGCTTACCATAATGATAGTGATCTTGGAGTGTGTCCAGTAACACCCGTAAATGGTAGGCATGCTCCTTCTCAGTAGTCGAGTAGATCAGAATGTCATCGATGATGACTATGAAAAAGTGATTGTGGTATGGATGGAAGATCATGTTCATGAGTTCCATGAACACTAATGAAGCATTGGTTATGCCAAAAGTCATTACCAAGAACTCGTAATTGTCGTACCGACATTTGAAGGTCATTTTCGGCACATCGTCATCATGAACTCTAAGCTGGGGATAGCCTGATCTGAGGTCTATCTTCAAGAACCACCATGCTCCCTTCAACTAATCAAAGAGGACGCCAATCCTCAGATGTGGATACTTTTTCTTCACGGTCATGTGGTTCTGGAAACGGTAGTCGACACAAAGCCTCAAGATCCCATCCAGCTTCTTGACGAACAGAATCGAGGCTTCCCATGGAGAAACACTGGGCTGGATGAATCCCTTTCCCCGCAAGTCCTCCAGTTGTACCTGCAGCTCATGAAGCAGAACAGGATCCATCCGATAAGTCGGAGTAGATCTCAGTTACATCCCATGGTACAATTCAATGTACAGGTCCACCTCTCTACGAGGAGGTTGTCCTTGAACATGGTTAGGGAAAACATCTGTGTACTGGTCCACCACTATAGAATAGCTCAGACTCTCGACATTAACAGCTTCGAGTGTAAGGCATACCAACTGATGAGTGATCAGTTTCACTATTCTCAAATTAAGTCCGTCCTATTCTAAAAAAGATTAATTTTTTCTGATGAAGGTAAACCTAGTTCCATCAGTCCAGACACACCACACTGTGTGCCTAATACAATCGATCTATGCATGGGCTGTAGATGACCAGTCCATGCCCAAGATGATGTCGTAAGGGGTCGACGCCGCTACAGGGAGATCCTATATGAAGATCTTACCTCCTAGAGTAAGATCACACTACTGAAACCTATGCGTAATGATTGAGTCTGCTCCCATAGAAGTATCCAGCGGTAAGGATTGAGCCAACGACTCAGTCAGAATCTCGGATCTTTGAACGAGGGTAGTGACAATAAATGACTGACTAGAACCTGTGTCTATAATACCTGTAGCTAATGTGGAGTATACATAGATCGTACCTTGAATCATATCTAGATTACCATGATCGGAAGCCTCAGCTACCCGGAGCTGAGCTCTCCCATGTCCACCTCCTCCCTATTGTTGGGGGTGGACATCCTGGCAGTGGTGGTGGTAACACATCAAATCATCTTCCACTTCTTACTGCACGTCCAGCTCCGCTACCACATCCGCCTACTCTATGTGGAATACCTCAATCGAATCTATGTCTCTGTCTAGGAGGTCCTTTGACCGTCTGTTGATCATCTGAACTGTGGATCACATAGTCATGATCCATGTGACCATGCCCACCGCATATGTAACAATGTCAACTCCTAGTATGTCTGGAACATACTCCACTCTGGGAGGCTCACACAACCGATTATGAGTCATCCAGTCATCCACCTATATGTCTGGTCCTCTTGGACCTCTGTGACATCTGTCTACTTCCACCTGCATAATACTCTGCTACATGTCGACTAGTGGTGGCTCTTGCTGATGGTAACTACTCAGCAAGGAAGCTCTCCACTAGGAGGGCTCTCTCTGTCACCCCTTCCTATGATGGGATGCTAATAGAGGTCATAGAAGCCTTGATCTCTAACCTGGTCCCATGTATGAAGGTCTGGTCCCTAGGGAATGGCTCATCCTCCATATCTGTGGAGTAGCGCGAGAGGTATGTGAACCTCACTGAGTACTGAGCTACTGCCATGATACCCTACTATAGATGTAGTACCTCCTATATCTGCACTGCTCGTAAGGTGACTGGGACAAACCCTGACTGAAATAGGCTCTCGATGTCATCACATAATAGCATCATCTTGTCATGCACCTGGAGAATCAGGCTCCACTATCGTCCTACTACTTCTAGAAGGAGAATCGCAACAAGGATCACTATAAGGTCTTCTCGTGTCCCTACAAGTATGAAGACTCTCTCCACAACCTCCAGAATATCCTCAGCGGCATGTGGGTCCATATCTCCCCTGAACCTGAGTGGCATTTGGCACTGGAGCTTGTGCAATGCACTCAAGCAGTGTGCAACTTTTGCTGCCGGGGACGGTGGCATCTGTGGCCCAACGGGTAGTGGTACCACAGGAGCCTCCACTGGAAAAGGTCCATTCATCGAGGAATTGTATCTCGGTGGGATATATTCATGTAAAACTCTGAGAACCCTTGTAGGTTGTCCGAGGGGAGGCATCCTGAAGGAAAAACATGTGACACGAACAAAATATTATACCTGGTGAGCTGACCTGGTTGAGATGACTTAAATAAACTTTTTTAATATAAACACGCAATCATTGTTTTCATACATTGAGTTGGAAGTCAGAATTCAGGGTCCTGGTGTATTGATACATTGGTCGCCGCATGAACACAATACTCCCTGAACTGAAAACCACAATTGGTACCTTAATCAATATTGCTTAATAGAAAAGAAATATCAGAGTCCTATGTTATACGGTAGAAATGACTCCTCTAATAACAATTTGTCATGACCCGTCCCCCAGGGACAATGACGGGACTACCCCTTGACCGCCTTCAATAGTCCAGGGGCTGACGACTAGCACCAAACGCATAAATACCTAAACTACGAAGAAACTGCATTTAAAAATTTAAACACACACAAATATGTATAAGCTGGAAGAAAAACACTAGGTAAAACTGTATACAAAAAAGAGTGAAAAAAAGTAATGGGGGCATGAAATACAAGCCCAACTGTAAAGCAAAACGAAACTGATGTATAATAGAATAATGGTGAAACAGCTGGCGGATCGTCCTCCAAGAAATCCTACATGAAGGGTTGGTACAGATAGCCTCCACAGAACTCCAAATCCATCTGTCTCTTCCATGTACCATCTCGCTGTGTGATCCACTACTGGGTACCGTCCAGACCTTGTCCACACAGCCTCAGTCAGCGCTGCCTATCATCTACAACGAACACAATGAAGTGCGGGCATAGCCCGGGAAAGGGTGAGTATAAAAATAATTAGTAGGGACCCCAAGACCATCAAGGACTCACAAAATCCAAAAAGGACAGAACAAAAAGTATGAAATCAGCAGAAAACCTTACATAGGTATATGCCCATACATATACATAACTTATTAAGTAATCCATCTCAATCATGAGGTAAACACAAAAGTTACTGACTTAGCTCAACCAGGCTTTTTATTATTGAAAGAACGGTTGGTGGAGAAATTCTCCTCTGTCAAGTATTGTGGGCCTGCTACCAAATACAAGTAACTTACCACTAACCTTGAACTGCTGAGGTACTTCTCCTGTTGAATATCGTGGGTTTGCCTCGCTCACATAGAGTCACTCCCCACTATGGGTCTACCGCCAACTACCAGGATCTACCCCTAATATCCTATAGAGGTACTCCTCCTGTCATGTACCACGAGTTTTCCCACAACTATCAGGAGTTCCACCACCATGGATCGAACACAAACTACCAGGAGACCCCCATTGGGCTAGTCGAATCACTCTGAGTCGAATTGGCCAAGTATTCATCTGGTCTCAACCAACTATTAGGTCTTCGTACTCTGCTCGCTCATCTCCAAGAGGGTCCGCTCCATCATATACATGTTGATACTCCAACTATAACAAATTCCTATGTAGAAGTATCTTTAAGGTCTGCCTCATCATAGTTGCCTCAACGCAACAGACGATGCATCAATCAGATTCCAGGTCTAGGAGTTATATGCTTTTTAGTCCCAGGGGCCCGGTTAAATTAGTGTACGATTCAACCAAACCATATATCAACATTAACTCAAACTACAATAGTGTATACTCAAAGGGACTGTCGTGCTCCAAGAAAACTAGTGTCACTGACAGTTCGTCAAATGGTAATATGGTGCCAAAGATGTGGCCAAAGAAAGTAAAGGGTCGGTAATGGGCCTGAGCCTAGTCCGACCCAGTCAGACTAACTCGGCCCAACACAGACCGGGCTGACCCAGTCAGGGTCGACCCGGTCAGACCCGTTGGGTCTGTCCCGACCTATACGGTGGGTCAAACGGCTAGGTTAGGCCCAGTCCACTCGGCCCATCCTAGCAGATTGTGTGGGTAGTTTAGCCCAGGGGTCACTACGTAGGTGGCTCGGCCCGGAGGCTAGGGCTAGTTCGGCCAGCTCTGCGAGGGTAGTGGCTCGTTATCTTGGCGTGAGAGGTTGGTAGGGCGTCGGCAAGACACGCGGGCTGCGGACTGGTCGGCGGCACGCCGGGAAAGGTACCGAGAGGCTGTGCGGGGTGTGGGGTGGCCGGTAGGGCGCTGGGAGGTAGCGTGGGGTGTGGGGAAGGCTGACAGGGTGACATGTAGGTTGGTCGGGCACTAGGTAGGTTGGCAGGGTGTGCGGGAGGTCGCACATGGCGCGTGTAGGGTGTCAGGAGGCCGCGTGGGGTGTGGGTAGGCCGGTGAGGTGCCAGGCAGGCCGCACGGCGTGCAGATAGGGTGCGGGTAGGCTGCGGGTAGGACGACAGGCCGCAGGCGGGCCAATTCTGCATGTCCCAGGGCGGCGTGGGAAATCAGTGTTTGGACAAAATAATCAGTGCACTGAAGGGGCGGCGCGATTCGGGGAGGCCACAGGTAGAACAACCTTGGTCGTTTCTGCCTTCAAATCCATCGCCTCATCACCATTCCAAAGAAACGTCATAAAAAATCAGAGGTGGGTGTCGGGCCATGTTAGTTTGGCCCACACCCTCTACGTTTAGTGTTGATAGCAATTTCTTCATCAAATGAGAATGATGAACACCATTTTCTTACTAACCTTCACATCGATTCCTTTTACACAAAGAGGAGGAAATTAAAGGTATATTACTAAATGTAAACCACCTTCCTTTGTTGGTTTATCATCATTCATTGACAGAGATTCGGGAAGAAGATAATGAGGATGGTCGTTCTTCCCGTCCAACAAACACATCCAAACCGGAGTTGTGTCGGCTTGTGGAAGATGCTACACATCAGTAGGTATCCGGGAGGAATTCAAAGATGATCAACGTTCTTCGTTAGTGGATAATTCTTTGTACTTCATTGGGAGATTTTCTCCCCAGCTATCCTCTTCCAATTTTTCACCAAATTAAAGATGCCAACTCAAATAAATAACAGACTTTCTATTATTTTAGTCATTGGAATGAATTCATATGGATAATTAATTAATTAGATAGACAACACATAATTCATTGATGAGAGTTGTAAAAAATTTAATAACTGGGTTGTAAAGACCCGTAAAATTCAAGGGAAATTTTTTCTTAATTTTCTTTGAAATTTTACAAGAGCGCGGTTTCTGACGGCACCTGATTCCGAGGCCCGGATTGCCCAGAATAAATTTCCGAAGTTTGGCTCGGGTACGTTCAGTGAACGAACGAGCGGGAATTCCTAACTTTTGATCCGGTGCTCGGAATTGAAATCTGAGGGCATCGATGAACTCGCAGCACCGATATTTGCTTAAGGGGACCTTTTCGGATGTTGCGTTTATTATGGGTTGAATGTTAGTTTTTGGGTTTTTAGTTTAAGTTAAATAAAATTTGTGAAATACAAAATTTTATTTTAACTTGATGTTGTTTTTTATAAATCCTTCCAAAGGGAGTTGGGAGTGGGACCCACATCCACTTAACCTCCCTTGGGAGGATTATGTGAGGTGGGGCCCACACGAAACCCAACCTTCCATCTCCCTTTAACTCTCCTTTTAATTAATGTTTGACAACTTTAAGTATTAATTGAGGTGAGTTGTTCAAATTCAAACCTTTGAAATTCATGTGGTAAAGTTGTGTAATAATATAAGCTTAAAGCTTATTTTATTCTGGGATAAATCTTTTACCACCTTGAGAGGAATTTTGGAGCTTCTCCTTATTATTCTTCTTCTTCAACTCTGACGAAGAACTCGAAGAACCTTCAAACTTCGACGAAGAACTCCACGTTCTCGGGAACCGTCTTCCGTGACGACATAACCGCGACATCGACATTCTTCTTCCATGACGCCGACCACCGCGACGCTCGACTTCCGCGAATCGTTATCGATCATCGAACTTCGTTCCAGACCCAAGGTAAGGGTTTTTCATTTTCAAATTATGTGTTTTCATTTCCTCGAGCATGAATGGATTATCCGTTGGGCATAGTTCCAAATTTTATTAAAAATTTGTGAAACGTTCATTGTTGTGTTTATACGATTGACCAACTGTTATCGTTATAACGGGAGGAGACCGGACCGCACGAACACGGCCGATTCTCCTCCCCCTTCTAATCTTTCGTGTTGATTTAGCGGAGACAGCACGGTGTCGTCGCACCGCGCAGGAACTAAAGAATTTATGGCCAGAGCGAGCAGCGATAAAGAAATCCGGTGCCTACGCACCACGTCGTTGTTTACGAAAGAGGCTGCGGCCGGAGGTGGGCCGCGGCGAAACGAGGAGGCGACCGGCGGCCGGCCGGGCCGCCGGCGCCGGAGATCGAGAAGGGCCGCAGCCCTACGGCCGCGGCGGAGCAGCCAGGGGCGGCCGGCCTCGCCGGCCGCCGGAGTTCGGAAGATCCGTGGCGAGGGCCGCGACAGAGAAGGAGAAGGCGGCCGACCGTGCCGGCTGCCGGTTTGGATAGGAGGCGGGACCCGCGGGTCCTGCGTGAGAAAAGAAACGGTCGGCCTTAGGCCGGCCGAGATCCGAAAAAGGGGGGGTTTAACCCCCCGCGTGCGGCACATGCGCGACACCCGGCCGCGCCGCCGCTGGCCGGGCCGCGCCGCCACCGGCGGGGCCGGGTCCAGCGGACCGGGTCGGTCCAACCCGGTTCGGTACGGATCCGGGTCAGGTCGACCCGGTTCGGGTCAGACCAGGGGGGGTCGGGCCGGGTCGGCCCGGACCCGGACCCCCCATTTTCGAGACAATTTCGGTCTTTTGGCCATACCATCAGCCACGGAACTCCGAATGACGAACCGTCTGCGGAAAAACGATCCTTGGATCGAGATGGTCGTTTCGGTATATCGCACTCTAGGTTTCGGAACACATTGAGTTCGGCCGGGTTGGTTCGTTCACGAAACCAACCGGGCCTTCAGAGCGGAAACGCTCATATATTGAGCTACGGACGTCCGATTGACGTTTCGTCAGCTTAGTTGTGTTCCTCTTAGTGAGACGGTTCTTTTGGGATACTCCTCCCGAGGTTTGGACGCAGGTGGAGTACGGTCGGGTTGGTTTTGCCTTAAAAACCAACCGGGCCCCGGGGACGAAAATGCCAATAACTCTCAGACCGGGCGTCCGATCGACGCGTTGTCTGTTGCGTTGAGTTCCTGTTGACGATATAGAACTTTTGGATACATCAACTCGGGACTTTGTGACAGTTGATGTATCAGCCTCTCGGCTCGTGGAGCGGACCCTCCGAACGAGCTTGCTGTGTGCGGGAACCCTAGTGCTGGCTGCGACTGTTACTGTGACTGCTACTACGACTGTTACTGTGACTGCTACTGCTACTGCTACTGTGACTGCGACGAAGACAGTACAGAGATCCTATGTGGATTCACCGACGACGACTTCAGCACTCAGCGATCCTATGTGGATCAGTGCTACAGGTCCTGTGTGGGCCCGATCCTGTGTGGGTCCGATCCTGTGTGGGTCTTTGCGCTCAGCGGTCCTGTGTGAACCAGCGCCTACAGGTCCTACGTGGGCCCGATCCTGTGTGGGTCTTTTGCGGGGGTTAGTTACCTATCGATACTTCGTGGGTCAGACGACTTAGATGGATCAGAGATCATCTTTATCGTCTTTTGAAGATGTATACCTGTGTGAGCTGAATCCTGTTGCATTCCTGTGTGGATTGTGTTGTGCTATCCTGTGTGGATTACGTTTGCTTTTCCTGTGTGGAATACGTTTACTTTCCTGTGTGGATTGAGTTGTACTTGGGCTCGGAGGTTGGAGCGTATTTGAATTTGATGACATAGGTATATGTATGGGCATATACCTAAGCAGTGTCGATTGTTACTTCATGATTGCACCTTTCTTCGTGGTTTATCCTTTGTGGATTTGAGAGACCTTCAGGGGTCTCGGGGTCCCTACTGAGTATCTTATACACACCCCTGCATGGGCTTTTCCCGCACTACGTTGTGTTGGTTGCAGACGACGGACAGCGTTGATCTTAGCTGAGGCTTGCATAGCAGAACGGTACGTGGAGGTGGACCACTGGGCCAGACGTGCTCGGAGCGGACGGCGGGACCCGTGGAGCAGTGGAGCTATATGTACCCACCCTTCAGGTGGTATTTCCAGTGGACAGCTCGGTGTAGCGGCTTTTTCTTTTCAGTTGATGTTTTCCCTTTTCGAGTTGTACTTTACTTTCAGTTGGGTTTGTATACTGGCCCATTTACTTTTCCGCACTTTCAGTTGTATTCTGCTTTTTCTTAGTTTTTACTTTCCGCTTGCTTACTCTGTGGTGTTTGTTTACTTTACAAAGGCAATGCCTTCTCTTTTTACCGGGATTTACGCCTTGGTGCTAGTCTCCAGCCCCTGGCCTATGGAAGGAGGGCTTGGGGTAGTCACGGCACGGACCCCGAGGGCGGGTCGTGACAAATTGCTATCAGAGGAGTTCGGTTCTACCGCGAACACTGATCTTTTCTATGTGAAGCAAAAATGTTTAGCGTATTGAGTGTTGTTATCAGTCCAGGGAGTCCAGTGTTGGTGCGACGGCCGACGTATCCATACACCAGGACCCTGACTTCTGATTTCCGACTTAATGCACGAAAACATTGATTGCGTGTGTGTTTCAAAGTTTTCTTTGTGATTACTTATATCAGCTCACCAGGTATACTGTTCTAACCGTGGCGCACCTGTTTCCTTTTCAGGATGGCCCCACGACGGCAGCCAGCTAGGGTTCCGAGAGTCGAGCGTGACGACAGCCCACCGAGCGACGAGGCCTCGGTGCAGGGTCCTTTGTCAGCAGTGGCACCGGCGGTAGCACTACCCGCCGAGCCCCCGATACTTCCAGCACCAGCCGCTGACGATGCACGTCGCCTCAGCGCACTGCATGAGTTTCAGTGCCAGCGACCGCCCAGGTTTCGCTGGGAGACGGATCCCCAGGCAGCCGAGGACTGGCTGGAGGCAGTGGTTCGTGTGTTTAGGCTAGTGAGGACACCAGCAGACCTCATGGTGATCCTCGCTGCGAGCCTACTACACGCATCAGCAGGACGATGGTGGAGCCTGATGCTCCAGGTGCACGATGAGGCATCTCTACTTTGGACGGACATTGAGAGCCTCTTCCGCTCGGAGTTCGTCCAAGACACCCTTCGTGCGGTGCACATCCAGGAGCTTTTTCAGCTGCGGCAGGGCAGCATGACGGTCGCTCAGTACTCGGTGAGATTTACCGATCTCTCGCGCTACTCGACCGACATGGTACGGGACCCATTATTCAGGGCCCCGGACCTTTGAGCAGGGTTTGAGACACGAGATCAGGGCATCGCTGATCTCCCTCAGCATACCGACTCAGACATGAGTACTGGAGCCGGCCCTTCTGATCGAGAGCTTCCTTGCTGAGTCTACACCAGCGCAGCGACCCACTGCAGGGCGGCACGTGGCAGAGTCATCTACAGCAGGCAGTCGAAGGATGACTCAGTGGTCCAGACAGACCAGACCTTCGGGTAGATGACCTCAGGACACTGGCTCAGCAGTGCGGAGCACACAGCGCGGAGCCAGTCTTTCGAGAGGCAGACAGTGCTACTCGTGCGTTGGGCAGGGCCACATGGCTCGTGACTGCCCGACCCGCCGTGCCGAGGAGCAGCAGTCGGTTGAGGGACCACCGAGGCAGAGGCAGAGGGTCGACCGTGGCAGTCCGCAGGGAGGAGGCGGATGAGGTAGAGGAGCTGGACGAGCAGCCGATGGTGGGCGACGCTTTGAGGCTCTGCCACCACCACCACCAGGAGGCCCACCCTGACCACAGGGAGCTGGCAGGCAGAGACAGGCACAGCTCCAGGCAGCAGAGGCCTACGACCACGGTGCACCCGAGATGATTCGAGGTACTATCTGTGTCTATTCCACCCTTTCTGCAGTTCTTATAGACACAGGAGCGAGTCACTCTTTCATAGCTGCTGCCCTTGTTCGGAGCTCGGAGATTCCGACAGAGCCGTTGGCTCGATCCTTACAGCTAGAGACTCCTACGGGAGCAGACTCGACGATTACGCACTGGTGCCGGCAGTGTGAGCTTACTCTAGGAGGCGAGAGCTTCGGCTGGGATCTTCTTGTAGCAGCGTCGAGGCCTTACGACGTCATCTTGGGCATGGATTGGCTATCTACGGTCCATGCACAGATTGACTATTTTAGGTGCAAGGTGCGATGTGTACGCACCGACGAGAGCAGGTTCACCTTCACCGGCGAGAAGAGAGCCTTAGCAGCAAATGATGGACTTCCGCGGAGAGGAGGACAGCCCATCACTAATCAGTTGGCTAGCCTTATCCTTGGAGCAGTTGACGTGCGGAGTCCTGGTTTTCCTGTAGTGGTGGATCAGTTTGCAGATGTTTTTCCCGACGACGTTCCAGGGATACCTCCTCGCAGAGAGGTTGACTTTTATATTGACTTGTACCCTGGGACAGCCCCGATATCCACTCCAGCATATCGGATGGCCCCCACCGAGCTTCGAGAGCTACTGGTACAGTTGGAGGACTTGCAGGGCAAGGGGTTCATTCGACCCAGTGTTTCACCCTGGGCTTCCCCGATTTTGTTTGCCAAGAAGGCGGACGGGAGCTTGAGACTTTGTGTTGACTATCGTCGCCTGAACCAGGTGACAGTGAGGAACAAGTATCCGCTACCGAGGATTGATGACCTCTTTGATCAGCTCAAGGGAGCACGGTGGTTCTCGAAGATAGACCTCAGGTCAGACTATCATCAGCTCAGAGTCAGAGACGAGGATGTGCAGAAGAAGACCTTCAGATGTCGGTATGGCCACTATGAGTTCTTGGTTATGCCTTTCGGTGTAACCAATGCTCCAGCAGTTTTCATGGCTCTCATGAACAGGATCTTCCAGCCATACCTCGATCGGTTTGTCGTGGTCTTCATCGACGACATTCTGATTTACTCTACGACAGAGGAGGAGCACGCCTATCACTTGAGAGTTATACTCCGAGAGCACCAGCTTTATGGTAAGCTCTCGAAGTACCAGTTCTGGATACGTGAGGTCCACTTCTTGGGACACGTTATCTCTGAGGTGGGAGTTGTAGTGGATCCTGCGAAGATTGAGGCTGTGTTAGCATGGGAGCCACCCAGGAGCGTGACTGAGGTTCGAAGTTTCTTGGGATTAGCTGGGTACTATCGGAGATTCGTGCCAGACTTCTCTAGAGTTGCAGGACCACTCACAGCTTTGACAAAGAAGGGGAAACCCTTTGTGTGGTCAGATAGATGTCAGCAGAGCTTCCAGGAGCTGCGACAGAGATTGACTAGCGCACCTATCTTGAGGTTGCCCGAGGAGGGGGTAGGGTACGTAGTCTACTGCGATGCATCAGGGACCAGACTCGGATGTGTTCTGACGCAAGAGCAGGCATTGATCGCCTATGGATCACATCAGTTGAGGCCGCATGAGCAGAACTACGCTACCCATGACCTGGAGTTAGCAGTAGTGGTCTTCGCTCTGAAGACATGGCGACACTACCTGATGGGCGAGCGCTTTACAGTCTTTTCCGATCATCAGAGTCTCAGGTATATCTTCTCGCAGAAGGAAATGAACCTGAGACAACGGCGATGGCTCGAGTTCCTCCAGGACTATGACTTTGAGATAGTCTATACTCCTGGGAAGGGGAACGTAGTAGCCGATGCCCTTATCAGGAGGACGGGTATTCAGCTACTTGAGGAGGCGACGAAGCAGCTAGCCTCTTTGCAGATATCCTTTGTGGATAGAGATAGAGCAGCCTTCCTTCAGTCTCTCACAGTCACTCCTCCACTACTGCAGCGAGTTAGGGAGGCACAGCGTGGGGACGCTGACTGTGAGACATGGCGTGCACAGATATCCTCGGGACAGGCACCTGATGGTTTCTCCCTTGGAGCAGAGCACAAAATCCATTTCAAAGGATGTACCATGGTACCAGTCGCTTTGCGAGAGGAAGTGCTGAGGGAGTTTCACATTTCTCCTTTGGCGGTACATCCTGGAGTGGCGAAGATGTACCAGGACCTCAGACGACAGCACTGGTTGCCGGGAATGAAGAAGGCAGTAGCAGAGTTCGTTTCTCGATGCCTCACCTGTCAGCAGGTGAAGGCAGAGCATCAGGTACCAGTAGGCATGGTACAGCCCTTGGAGGTTCTGGAGTGGAAGTGGGACGACATATCTATGGACTTCGTGACTGGACTTCCACGCACTTCCAGAGGTCACGACTCCATCTGGGTGATTGCTGACCGACTCACCAAGTCGGCACACTTCTTACCCATCAGAGAACAGGGCTCAGTTGAGAGATTGGGACGTCTCTACGTTCAGGAGATTGTGCGGCTCCACGGTGTACCATCATCTATCGTCTCCGATCGAGATGCTCACTTTACTTCCCGGCTTTGTAAGGGGTTACAGGAGGGGTTCGGGACACAGCTACGTCTGAGCACAGCCTTTCACCCTCAGACGGATGGTCAGACGGAGAGGACCATTCAGACTCTTGAGGACATGCTCCGCGCATGTGTCCTCGACTTTGGTCGTAGCTGGGAGGACCACCTACCCTTGGTGGAGTTTTCGTACAACAACAGCTACCACTCCACCATCGGGATGGCACCGTACGAGGCATTGTACGGCCGACCTTGTAGATCTCCTTTGTGCTGGACAGACCCTAGAGAGTCAGCACTGGTGGGACCGGAGATGGTCCAGGCCACGACAGAGAAGGTCCAGGTCATCCAGGAGCGGATGAGGACAGCTCAGAGCCGGCAAAAGTCATATGCTGACAGGAGGCGGAGGCCACTGGAGTTCGAGAATGGTTACCACGTCTTCTTGCTGGTCTCACCTCGACGTGGTATTCAGAGATTTGGACGAGGCGGCAAGTTATCTCTGCACTTCATCGGACCCTTCCAGGTCCTCAGCAGGGTTGGCGAGGTGGCTTATCTCCTGGCTCTGCCACCTCAGTTGCACCGGGTGGACGACGTCTTCCACGTATCCCAGATGAAGAGATACGTGCACGACCCGATGCACATCATTGACCATGGGGAGCTTGACGTTGACGATGGGGCGCCTTTTACGGAGGTCCCGGTGGAGATAGAGGATCGACAGGAGCGGGTCCTGCGTGGGCGATCGATTCCTCTTGTGCGCATCAGATGGAAGCACGAGAATCTCCAGGAGAGGACATGGGAGCGGGAGGCTCAGATGCGTGCTCAGTACCCTCATTTGTTTCCCTAGTTTTTGATGTATCTTTACGAGGACGTAAAGCCCTGAGGTGGGAGTAATGTAAAGACCCATAAAATTCAAGGGAAATTTTTTCTTAATTTTATTTGGAATTTTACAAGAGCGCGGTTTCTGACGGCACCTGATTCCGAGGCCCGGAGTGCCCGGAATCAATTTCCGAAGTTTGGCTCGGGTACCTTCAGTTAACGAACGAGCGGGAATTCCTATCTTTTGATCCGGTGCTCGGAGTTGAAATCTGAGGGCACCGATGAACTCGTAGCGCCCATATTCGCTTAAGGGGACCTTTTCGAAAGTTGCATTTATTACGGGTTGAAAGTTAGTTTTTGGGTTTTTAGTTTAAGTTAAATAATATTTGTGAAATACAAAAGTTTATTTTAACTTGAAGTTGTTTTTTATAAATCCTTCCAAAGGGAGTTGGGAGTGGGACCCACATCCACTTAACCTCCATTGGGAGGATTAAGTGAGGTGGGGCCCACACGAAACCCAACCTTCCATCTCCCTTTAACTCGCCTTTTAATTAATGTTTGACAACTTTAAGTATTAATTGAGGTGAGTTGTTCAAATTCAAAACTTTGAAATTCATGTGGTAAAGTTGTGTAATAATATATGCTTAAAGCTTATTTTATTCTGGGATAATTCTTTTACCACCTTGAGAGGAATTTTGGAGCTTCTCCTTATTCTTCTTCTTCTTCAACTCTGACGAAGAACACGAAGAACCTTCGAACTTCGATGAAGAACTCCACGTTCTCGGGAACCGTCTTCCGTGACGACATAACCGCGACATCGACGTTCTTCTTCCGTGACGCCGACCACCACGACGCTCGACTTCCGCAAATCATTATCGATCATCGAACTTCGTTCCAGAACCAAGGTAGGGGTTTTTCCTTTTCAAATTACGTGTTTTCATTTCCTCGAGCATGAAAGAATAATCCGTTGGGCATAGTTCCAATTTTTATTAAAAATTTGTGAAACGTTCATTGTTGTGTTTAGACGATTGACCAACTGTTATCGTTATATGGGAGGAGACCAGACCGCACGAACATGTCCGATTCTCCTCCCCCTTCTAATATTTCGTGTTGATTTAGCGGAGACAGCGCGGTGTCGTCGCACCGTGCAGGAACAAAAGAATTTATGGCCGGAGCGAGCAGCGATAAAGAAATGTGGTGCCTACGCACCACGTCTTTGTTTACGAAAGAGGCCGCGGCCGGAGACGGGCCGCGGCGGAACGAGGAGGCGACCGGCGGACGGCTGGGCTGCCGGCGCCGGAGATCGAGAAGGGCTGCGGCCCTACGGCCGCGGCGGAGCAGCCAGGGGAGGCCGGCCTCGCCTGTCGCCGGAGTTCGGAAGAGCCATGGCGATGGCCGCGGCGGAGAAGAAGAAGGCGGCCGGCCGCGCCGGCCGCCGGTTTGGATAGGAGGCGGGACCCACGGGTCCCGCGTGAGAAAGGAAACGGCCGGCCTTAGGCCGGCCGAGATCCGAAAAAAGGGGGGGTTTTACCCCCCGCGTGCGGCACATGCGCGGCACCTGGCCGCGCCGCCGCTGGCCGGGCCGCGCCGCCGCGCCACCATCAGCCGGGCCTGGTCCAGCGGACCGGGTCGGTCCGACCCGGTTTGGTACGGATCCGGGTAGGGTCGACCCGGTTCGGGTCAGACCAGGGGGGGTCGGGCCGGGTCGGCCCGGACCCGGACCCCCCATTTTCGAGACAGTTTTGGTATTTTTTCCAATAACATGAGCCACGGAACTCCGAATGATGAACCGTCTACGGAAACGCGATCCTTGGATCGAGACGGTCGTTTCGGTATATCGCACTCAAGGTTTCGGAACACTTTGAGTTCGGCCGGGTTGGTTCGTTCACGAAACCAACCGGGCCTTCGGAGCGGAAACGCTCATATCATGAGCTACGGACGTCTGATTGACGTGCCGTCAGCTTAGTTGTGGTCCTCTTAGTGAGACAGTTATTTTTTCATACTCTGCCCGAGGTTTGGACGCAGGTGGAGTACGGTCAGGTTGGTTTTGCCTTAAAAACCAACCGGGCCCCGGGGACGAAAATGCCAATAACTCTCAAACCGGGCGTCCGATTGACGCGTTGTCTGTTGCATTGAGTTCCTGTTGACGATACGGAACTTTTTGATACATCAACTCTGGACTTTGTGCCAGTTGATGTATCAGCCTCTCGGCTCGTGGAGCGGACCCTCCGAACGAGCTTGCTGTGTGCGGGAACCCTAGTGCTGGTTGCGACTGTTACTGTGACTGCTACTGCGACTGTTACTGTGACTGCTACTGCTACTGCTACTGTGACTGCGATGACGACAGTACAGAGATCATGTGTGGATTCGACGACGACGACTTCGGCACTCAGAGATCCTACGTGGATCAGTGCTACAGGTCCTGTGTGGGCCTGATCCTGTGTGGGCCCGATCCTGTGTGGGTATTTGCGCTCAGCGGTCCAGTGTGAACTAGCGCCTACAGGTCCTACGTGGGCCCGATCCTGTGTGGGTCTTTTGTGGGGGTTAGTTACCTATCGATCCTTCATGGGTCCGACGACTAAGATGGATCAGAGATCATCTTTATCGTCTTTCGAAGATGTATACATGTGTGAGCTGAATCCTGTTGCTTTCCTGTGTGGATTGTGTTGTGCCATCCTGTGTGGATTACGTTTTCTTTTCCTTTGTGGAATACGTTTACTTTCCTGTGTGGACTGAGTTGTACTTGGGCTCGGAGGTTGGAGCGTATTCGAATTTGATGACTTTGGTATATGTATGGGCATATACCTAAGAAGTGTCGATTGTTACTTCGTGATTGTACCTTTCTTCGTGGTTTATCCTTTGTGGATTTGAGAGACCTTCAGGGGTCTCGGGGTCCCTACTGAGTAGCTTATACTCACCCCTGCACGGGCTTTGCCCGCACTACGTTGTGTTGGTTGCAGACGACGGACAGTGTTGATCTTAGCTGAGGCTTGCAGAGCAGGACGGTACCTGGAGGTGGACCACTGGGCGAGACGTGCTCGGAGCGGACGGCGGGACCCGTGGAGCAGTGGAGCTATCTGTACCCACCCTTCAGGTGGGATTTCCAGTGGACAGCTCGGTGTAGCGGCTTTTTCTTTTCAGTTGATGTTTTCCCTTTTCGAGTTGTATTTTACTTTCAGTTGGGTTTGTATACTGGCCCATTTACTTTTCCGCACATTCAGTTGTATTCTGCTTTTGCTTAGTTTTTACTTTCCGCTTGCTTACTCTGTGGTGTTTGTTTACTTTACAAAGACAATGCCTTCCCTTTTTACCGGGATTTACGCCTTGGTGCTAGTCGCCAGCCCCTGGCCTATGGAAGGCGGGCTTGGGGTAGTCACGGCACGGACCCCGAGGGCGGGTCGTGACATGGGTGTTGAAGAGGATCCCCCATATTAATTGGAGTGTGTGGGTTTCTACACTTTAATGGGGGTGTTTTAAGGGTTAAGATACAGGGTGGTCCCCATCACATTAATCCTCTAATGAGAGGTTGAGTTCGGGTGGGACCCACTACCATAACCTCTTATGGGAGGTTAATGTGTGGTGGTCCTACCACCAACCTCCATGAGGATGTTTTAACCACCACACACTAAACAATGACTTAAATAAAATAAAGTGTAGGGCTCATTATTTTATTATTTTTGAATGAAAACCGAAAAACAAACATCTATCCTCGACTAACATCCTTTAAAGTGATAGCTTCTTAAGCGAATACCAGCATTGCGAGTTCAACTATGCACTCATATTTCAGTTCCAATCATCGGTTCAAATTTTATAAAAACTCTCTTGTACATTTATTGAACGTACCTGAATAAAAACATCAAAAATTGATTCCATGCACACTAGGACTTGGAATCATGCACCGTAAATTTTCATACACTATTAAAATTTCCATGTATTAAAAAAATAATATTCCATGGGATTTTCGGGTCTTCAATATTTAAATGATTTTTTTATCAGGTCTAGAATGATCGGTATTTTTTAAAGATTGATTTCAGTTTCGAGTACCATCACTTGAATGTGAAGGAATATAACATTAAAAATACCTAATTATCAATGAGATACAAGAATTATGAATTTGGGGTCATTCCATTGGTTTATCAGATACACCTGCTGTATTTATGAACCACATGAATGAATTCTGTCATATGTTGTTTTAGATAAGTATGTGATTATGTTTATATATGATATTTTTCTATATTATAAAAACCATTAGGAACATAAAATTTACATAAGGATTATTTTTTAAACCTTAAATTATAATTATATGTATCAAATTTTTCCAAAAAATAAATTTTTGTTGAAAAAAAAAATTATTTCATTGGTTATATTGTATTTAATGAAGGAATAATTAATTAATCTTCAAATAAAGTAATTGAAGACTTTATAAGACTGACCAATGTAACATAGTTTCATTATTTTCATGTATTTGTGGGTATTACTAATGGTGTTTTGAAAACAATATTTATTTATCAGAAACATTATCTATGTAAACACATAAGGTAGGTTAGTTCATCTGAATAAATGAATGTGATTATTTTATTTTTCATGAAATGAAAAGAAAATTGGTTAATGTTATTGAATGTTCCCAATCATGTTGAAATAGTGAATTATTATCTACATTGATGCTTCATTTAATGAAATTGGTCTTATCCAAATAAAAAATGATCATTAAATTTATTTTCATTCATTCTTGATAAATCTTTATTAGTTATATTATCATACACATGATTTTGAATTCTCTTCAGTTGTTTTTGAAATAAAAATCTGTAGGCGTCATTTGAATGGAATAAAGTGAAATATATATACTGATCAAAATATATTGTAGTATATATTAACTCATAAATAATTGAGCACAATACATAAGATATGGTTGGTTCTTATTAGTGATTTTTATTGCACTATTTTTTATCATGTTATAAAATAAGATAATGTGGTTGATCCATTGAGTCCAAAATGTTATTATACATTAATCATGCTACACATTGAACATTATAATTTGGTTAATGAGTGGTTTATATTTTTATTGAATGTTGTGGGTGTATATAATTACACATTTTTCATTTAGGAGTCATTGAAATCATCTTTATCACACAGAGTTATGAAATCACTGAAGGGATAATGAGAGTTAGGGAAAATAGTATAATTGTTTCATAAGGGTTTGTTACATGAATTTATCATTGACAAATTATATTTTTTTATATTTGAGTAGACATTATGTGTTACTTGTGATTCTTATTTGAGGAAATATTTTTTAGGTGTTTCTCATCATTATGTTTTTTCAGTTCGTTTAAGAATAACTATGATATAGAGAGGAAAATGAGAGTATTACTTGTTGGTTAGAATTAGTAAATAAATAGATGTATTTATAATGAAGTGTATGTATTTTCAATATTATAGCACTGAATGACCATTGATTATGATGATTCATTACCCTTTTCAATTACCAAAGTGGAAATGGGAAAATATTTACATGGATTTCATAGTGGGATTGCTGAATATTTATCAAGGTCACAATGTAATTTGGTTTATTATTGATCAATTGACTAGATCATCTCATTTTTTTTATTATTCAAGACACACCTTCTCAATACCAACATTAATGGTTGTATTTTAATGATATAGTGAGGTCACATGGACTTATATTCTCTATTTCATCTTGTTGTGATAGTAGGTTCACTTATCTGTTTTGGAATGGCCTAAAGAATTCTATGTGTTCCAAATTATATTATTAATAAAAAATTTCATCCATTATTAGTTAGTATGTTAGAAGAAATAATTTTTTCCTTGTAATATATGAAAAAATCTTGTTAAATTCATTGTTATGGATGTTATGTATCAACATCATTCATTTGTAGAGTTTTCTTAGAAAAGAATATTTCCTTCCAATATATTGATGGAACAATTTGAGGAATTATATATAAAGTGATGTTGATCACTAGATTTTGGGGATGAAGAAGGTGAAAATAATTTTATGGGACTAGAATTGGTATAATAAATGGTATAAAATGTTCTTTTGATTCAGCAACACATGAGGATAGCTCAGATCAAGCATAAAATATATGGGGATAACTGACGAAAGGATATTTATTTCGAGGTCGTTGATCATGTCTTTCTCAAAGATGATCCATGGAAAATAATTTTTTGGTTTGGTAATTAGAGTAATTTAAATCCATGTTTCAGTGGACCTTAGGAAATCATGGATACAGTTGGATCATTTTCCTACCGAGTGTCTTTACCAATGATTTTATCCAATGTACATAATGTTTTTCATGTTTTATTGTTATGAAAATATATGACAAATCCATATCATTTTTTCATACCAAAAGTAGTTCATATGGATGTCAATACTTCTTAAAAGGAATATCCAATCCAAATAATTGACTGTAGAGAGATAGTGTTTTGGAATTAGGTGATTCCCCAGGTTATGGTTTTTTTGAAGAAAAAAAAACAATTTGGTACAAGAGGTAACATGGGAATCTGAATATGTTATCAACGAAAAATACCCCAACTTCTTTGTTAAGTGAATATAATTTTTAGAAGAAATTTTAACCAATGGTGGAATCATTTTAAAAACTATGTAATAATAGAATATGTTTTTACATTTATATAATATCTAATATAACAATTATATAAGTATAAATCATTCATTATGATTAATAAATAATCATTTCAAAAAATCAGATTTCTAACTTTTTTTGGGGAATCCATTTTAAATATAGTTTTTGAATATTTTATACGTTCTATTTGGAAAAATCATATTTTTATTTGGAATCAGATAAAAAAAATTATTATGGATGAATTTTTTTCTAATTAATTACATTTGTTAATGGATAGTGAAAATAATCAAATTTTATTCAAACATGATTTTATGTATAATTTTATATATTGTTGGATTATTATTTTAATTGATTTAAAATTTTTTTTTACATTATTTTATTATCAGTTAATACAATTTATCTTATTGGATATAATTGCACTTTGATAATGGATATAAAATCATTTCAATAATTTGATTGTTTTTAAATTCAATAATCATTTTTTTTATCATTTTGTCTACGTTGTTAATTTTAATTTAATTACTACAACTTATGTGTTTTAAATTTTTTAAAAAGGATTATTTATTTAGAATGAATAGTTAAAAATTATTAAAAATATTTTCCCTTAATAAATTGGTTTTTAAGAATACTAACAACAGTAATTTTTTATAATAGTAATAGGTAAATGAGGAAACATTGGGAAAAAATAATATTATAAGGATAATAAAATTACCCTAAAACATGATAACAATTTCAATGTTCTAAATCATACTATTAACACATAATTATCAATAATAACTCATTTAATTTACTTTTTTTTCATTAAAATGATATATATATATTATATTAAAAGTATGTGACAAAATTACACACTTATTTATTATATGTATACTAATTTTAATATAATAATTAACATGATATAACATCAATTATAAATTTTTTACAAGAATTTAATAAAATTATACAAATAGTGGAAATTTATTTAAAATATTGGAGAAAATGTTATTACCAAATATTATCCCAGAATTGGGATAAAATAAGTATTTCAATTATATATATATAAAATAAATGGTATGAATAATATTAAAATAAATATATTTGGAATTACTTATTGTAATCCAAAAATTTTATAGTTGAATATAACATATAATATGCCTATTAAATTTTTTTTATAAGTTATCGATCAATTTTTATTTTAGGAAATTTAATTAAATGAATAGTTTCAAAATTGACACCGTTGAAATTGTATAACAACAATATTTATTATTTATTTAAAATTAATAAAAATCATTATAAAATATAATTTTGAGATTATATGGTCAAAAAGTATATCTTTAATCCTTTTATGTGATATTTATCCCATATAATTATTATTTATATCATATAAATATTTAAAATGTTATTACCTCACGTAAAATAAAAATAGAATAGTTAATGTTTAAATGAAATGATATGGTTTAAAATGAAATGAAAAAAATATGGAAAAATTATTTTTTGAGAGGATTTAGAACTATCCACACCTTATCTTATAAATTTTAAATATTTATTAATTTTGAGTTAAAAAATAATTTATATTAATTTATCATTTTATGAGTTTCTGAGGGTGCCCCAGCCCTCTCATATAAAATGGAAGTCATTCGTCTCTATTTCATACACATAAAAAATCATCCAAGACATACAAAAACCACTTCATAGATTCTTTATCCCCATTATAGATTCTTTATTTTAGATGTAACAACCTGGTTATAGGTGTTATGTTGGTAATTAATGGAGATCAATCAAAGAAGAGGTGTCATTTTAATATTTGTTTCTTTTTTATTTATTATTCCACCCCATTAAAATATTATCCACCCATGAAAAAATTATAAAATCATTATATAACATATACATATCATCCGAGGGCTTGGGGTGAAAAAAGGGACTCTTCATTACCAGTACCTTGGTGTTCCTCTCATCTGGGGGAAAGTTAAACGGAATTATCTGGAGGGTATCTATTCTGGAATTGTCTATCAACTTGCTAGCTGGAAAGGGAAGGCGATGTCCCTGGCTGGAAGAGTGTGCCTCATTAACTCAGTGATCACATCGAAGTTTGTGTACTCCTTCTCATTGTATAGGTGGCCCAGGGGCCTCATCAAAGAGTTGCAGTGTATGATAAGGAATTTCTTATGGACTGGTTCTGCCCATGAAAGGAAATTGGTAACGGTTTCCTGGAAAGAGTGTATCAAACCAGTTGATCTTGGAGGCCTTGGAGTCAAGGATCTAAGGATATTTAATGATGGTCTCATTGGGAAATTCACCTGGATCCTGATCTCCAATGATGCTTCTAATGCTTTTTTGGTCAAAATATTCAAGGAAAGGTTGCTGAATGGGTACAAACATTATCTTGGGTCATCCGTGTGGGCTTCGCTTAGACATGCCTTCAATAAAATCATGAATGACACAATGTGGCTGGTGTGTGAGAACTCCAACCTCAACTACTGGAATATCACTTGGCTTGATAGGCCACTGCACGATATCATGAGCACTCACTCTAAAGTAAGGAATATGCCCATTGCTGATTTCAGAACACAATGGCAAAGATTTGACAGCATGCTGCCCCCTCAAATTAGATTTGAAATTCAGAATTACGCATTCATGGATCATGACACTCTGATATAGAAACCAAATAGGCATGGGTGCTTCAACATCAAGGAATTTTATAGGATGGAATGTGGGAACTCTTCTCACACTCCGAGATGCATTAAAGATTTTCAGGATCCCTGTATCCAACCATCCAGATTCATCTTAATTTGGAGAATCTGGAAAAATAGACTTCCCACACATGATCAACTCAAGAGGGCTGGAATTCAGATTGCTTCAGCTTGCTATTTATGTATGTGTGCAGAGGAAAATGTGCAACAGTTGTTTGTGGGCTGCCGATATGTGCGCCAACTTTGGTCATATGCAGGTTCTCTGTTTGGGCTGGATTTGTGCTCTTATATGCAGGTTGATGAGATCCTTTCAGGGCTGTCCAGCGCTGGGCGAAGTGAGAAAATTCAGAATCTGCTACTGGCGGCTGGTGCTGCAATTTTTGCAGCTGTTTGGCATGCGCGCAATGCCATCCTGTTTGAGAACAAGCATATTTCTGCCCAGACTGGAATGCTTGCCCTGCATAGAGAAGTGTATGCGGCATCTATGGTGAAAACTGGAGGAATGAATAACAACTTATCTGACCTGCAGGTCCTCAGAATGCTAGGTGTTCCCGGTCGCCCCCGAAGGCCCAAAACTCTAAAAATACATCCGATGGATACCTCCGATAGGTGCGTGGCTCAAGGTAAATGTAGATGGGGCTGCTGCTGGTGCGCCAGGGCCATATGGATGTGGTGGAGTCTTCTGCACACGTCATGGTTTTGTGAAGGGTTGCTTTTACTGTTACACTGATAAAGGGGTGGCCTATGAAGCTGAGCTTTGGGCTATTATACATGCAGTCAATTTTGCTGTTCAATTCAAGTGGAGTTTATTATGGATTGAATCAGATTCTCAAATTGCAGTGCAGGCCTTGAAAACAAGAACACGAGATGTGCCATGGAGAACTCTACCTCACTGGATTGCGTGTCTCAACAAGGCTACTGAGCTCAATCTGATAATATCACATGCTTATAGGGAAGCCAATCAAGTTGCCGATGCTTTGTCAAAGAAAGCAATAATGGCGATGAATATGATGTGGTCTTTTACGGCACCAGAATACTGTGCTCCACTGGTAGAGGAAGACATGTGTGGTGTAATATACTCTCACCTTTGTAACAATCCCTTGTACGCCTGACTCTCTTATCATTTTCTTAATAAAATTTTAGGGACGGATCTGACCGGACCCTGGACTTTTTTGGTATATCTCCCCTTCTGTCAATTGGGGATGTAAATAATCATTTTTCTTTAGGTGTGACCTGTCACCTCCATGACTTGATATAATTTATTTTCAATAGTTGTCTCTCATGACTAGATATACTGAAGCAATTTAGGTACATATGGGTAATATGCACATATTAATCAATATTAGAGAATAATATATCAGTTATGTTCTTAATTTTCATTCATATAAAAATTATAATGTTGTTCGTGTGTACGTGTGAACTATCATATCTATGAAGCGATTAGATTTTTTTCATTTCCAACCTCAGTTTTATGATATACATATATATAGTTATATGTATATAATTAATATTATTGATATGATATTTTTTAATAATTTTATAGTAAAATTATAATTATATTCATTATATAATGTTCATTTTAAAATGGAAACATTACATATGTGTTTGTACGACATACCGTCTCCATGATTAAAACATAGCTCATTTTTCATAACCATACCTGAATGTATTTATTTAAAAATATAATTGATATATATATAAGTGATTATTATTTCATCAATATAATTATGGAAATGGTTAACTTAGGACCACATTCACTATTGACATCATACCTAATTCAATTTTCACACAAGTACAAAATATAAACAAAACGCCAAACAAGAACAAAAATAAATATGTAATTTGAAAAAATAATTATATAATTTTTGTGACATGGTAATAGGTGATATAAAATCAATAATAAACATGAATGTGTTTCTAAGACAATGAATTAATTTCCTAATGATTATTATTTAATATGATAATGAACATACATGATGAATCAAAAAGTAAACCACCATGTACAAAAATTTTATTGATTGAACATGATATGAAAACATGTTTTTAAATGTTATTTTTAATAAAAGTGATGTACAATTCCTAAGTGCCCACTTTTTATTTATATGTGTTTATAATGTACGGTTTATAGCCTAATTCTATATATCTACAAACCTTATAATGTCCTCAATATGAAATAATGTAAAATTCATAACATAACTCAAGATTATGTAATGTTTTAATGATATGTCATTATATTCATTTCTTGAAAAGGTTAGTAGATAAGATTACAAGTTGTATCTATAATTAGAATAATAATTTTTTATATCATTTTGGTCTCATAAAACTGTTTAACTGTGTCTTTACCAATATTAATATGATTATAATTTTCGATCTCCTGTTTCAAAAATTTGTTATTATTGCACCCCATGTAATTAAAAAATTATTTTAGAAAACACATAATCTTGTTTATAGTTTTTAATACTCTCAACATCAGGTATGAAAAACATAATGAATTTATATTTTTAATACATAATTAAATTAATACATTATTAAGTAACTTATGTTATAAATATATATATATATATAATAGTTGTCTATACATTTATTCTTTATATTTTATATGAAAAAAATTACATACTCTTATTTGTGGATAAAGAATTATATTTTTTAAGTGTACTTTTTCCAATTTAATGCTGTATATATATTAAAAATAAATTTTGTTAATTAATTAAATTAAATATTAAAATATAAAAATTATTATTAAAATTTAAAATTTAAAATTATCCTTGGTTGTATTTTTGGAAATTTTATGAGATGATTTACTAGTTGTGAATACTGCCAATTGTTGAATTTTAATTGAAAAATAATTTTTACTCTACATTATATTTTGAGATAAATTATTTTTTTATTTATTTAAAGTTTATATAGTCCAAATTTAAAAAAATTAATATCATTTATGTCAATTTATTTAATTTCACATTTAAATTGGATGAAGAAATTTCAAAATGTTTATATGTTTTATATAGAAAACCCAATTTCTCATCACATTGTGGGATTCATATTAAATTAATTTCAACGAATTATGAGATTTAATGATTTAAAATGGATTCCATAATTTGAATAATAATTATTTTTAATTTTTAATTAGGTCATCTAATTTTCTCGTAAAAATATTCATGTATAAAATTAAAGAAAATTACACCGACTAATATGGAAATGAGTATACTTATATGTTAATCATTATTTAGAAGGTGTCAAATGACCTAGAAACATGTCAGACACTACTATTTATTCATAATTAGACCAAATAAAATATTTTATTGAATTTTTATTATTACAGTAGGAACATGATATATCATATACATCCATATAGGTTTTACTTTGTTATATTTAAAATAATATTATTCCTCCTATAAAATAAAATGAATGTAACCCCTCACACTCTAATTGAAACATTTCATACCATTTAGATCATATAAAACACTCCCCAATATAATTCCAAAATACATACCCCCATTATATGATTCTCACTTTTGTAATAATGAAAACCATTGAAGTCGTTCAGTATAAACCTAATGATGTTACCTGAAGAAGATGAAACGTCTTTCAATAAGAACTGTTTTTTTATTTATTAAACATATTACTTTTATTTTAAATTTTGACGATATAATTTCTTATTTAACTAAAATATAATGATATTTTTTATGTTAATTATAATACCTACACCTACAGACCATCAAATTTGATATGATATAATCATTCTTGAGAATGATGGACTAACATCTCACGAGCCAATGTCATTTTTTCATCCATTAATACCATTAATGGTTGGTAATAATGATATATTAATATTTTATATATAATATATATTAAATTTAAAATAAATTTATTCTTATTAAATTATTATAATATTTATTCCTCCATGATTTTTATTTGGTGGGAATATGACAACATTGATTGTGGACATCTATACTACGACCTTCTAAAAGTGTAGGGAATTATACACACATTACATTTAATGTATTAAGAATGGTTTTTAAAAACATAAATTTTATATAAAAAATAATATACTTCTAATATTATATAAATATATATCATTTTATTTAATATGAAAAAAAATTGAACAAGCAACCATGCATACATTTGGAAACCCATCTCGCTAAATGATGCATTTTATATTTTATCACTAAATATTTGGATTGGTATAAATAAATATGTAATTAATAAATATGATATTTATATAATTAATTAAATTTTTTAGAATATTAAATCATGATGCACATAATTGGAAGAAAAAATAAAATGTCAAAACATATATGACAAATAGTGCTATTATCACATAAACTAATGATAATAATAATAGATTATTAATTACCGATTAATAATATATTATTAGAAGATCACATAGGATATTAATCATATTAATATAGTTTTGGTATAAGTAAATGTAATTTTTTTTAATCCATAATACAATAGTTTTATTGGATTCCCATATGAATGGAGTGTAAGGTAACAAATATAATCTAAATTATCATTCAATTGTGTCTTATTTGTAATTATTCACCCATTTACATTAATCTATTGTATATACATCCCCATTGTAATTCAGCTTTATTATCCTCCCAAAAATAGTTGTATAATATTTGTAACTATTGGATTACCACATCCAATGGGGTTTACATGATAATTACCATTAGATAAAATGTAACTTGAAATCTCAAATTATTTTGTTATAGTTTTCATTCTATTAAAGAATAAAATTATTAAAAAATTTATTCATTGGAAATTTATTTTATAATAAATATAAATATTTGTGTGTGATGGATATGATTCATTCATAAACGGTTTACAATTTTTTCATAAAGTGTTTACTTTTAATGTTACTTAATCAATTGGGGAAAATTGATCACTTTATACCTTTTATTCAATATGGATATTTGATAGGATTCATTTTTTATGAATTATATAGATTATTTGACATATAAATAATTATTTTGATATTTACTACATGGTTTTGGAAATGCTTAATGTAGGACCCTAAATGAATCTTATGTCCCTTGAGATGAATTACATGACCCTAGACGAAAATTCTATATTTAATGGAATGTGTTTTCACTTATTTACCATTCCATAAGTATTATTTCTTATAATTTTATATAAATGAATTTTGTGTTAAATTATTACCAATTTATATTTATTATTATTTATTAATTCCAAATAAAATTTGGAACACATAGAGCATACCAAATAATTAATTTCACCCATATTTTTCACTTTGTCAGGGTTATAATGGAAAAAAATTTATTAATATTTCAATGATATTTTTCTTCCCCTTTAATTATGTATCATAGTGACTCAGCCCCCAAATCCTAGATATAGTGCATATAAGCATAATTTTATCATGATTAGAAGGAATCAAATCCCAATAGACAAAAGTGTTTCATATTCCTGGTAAACCAGATACATGCATTAAACATTAATTACAACTGAATTCACTAATTAAAGCATAATTTTTTTGAGGATTTCATAAATAAATCTAAAATATCCTTTAATATCTTTATTAGTAATCATCATGGTGTCATGGGGAATAAAAAATATGGGTGGGTTCAAATACTAATTAAGGGTCAATAATATCTTAACTATCAATGATTCAATAACAATTAAAAATATGGGAAGGTTAAAAATGAGAAAAATTACATGTAATTAGAAAAAAAATAAATATGTCAGTAAATAATTTGAAAAGGTAAATAACTAAATACACATTCCATTTAATCAATAATCTCATAATTGCATAAATATATAGAAAATTTAAAAGAAAAAAATTTGATGGATCATAATAACTGAATATAAATTACATAGAATCTACATTATAGGGGGGCATGATTCATATATACAATATTTCATTATTGTCAGGACCATTCACAAGATGGTTTATCATGAAAATTTAAAGGCGTATAAAAAGATCGTTTAAAATAACTCTGATTTTGAAAAAATGCAACGATCCAATGTTTTTCAATGGAAATTCCCTTCTTATAATTATGTCATAAAATTACATTAAAACACAACATAATGAATTACTAAGTGTTATGTGACCTATAAACATAAGTTTTTCACTTCAATATTGCTAATCTAGAGAATCAAGCATATATGGTTGTGTTCAAGATGATTTTTGGAGTTTAATAAAACAAAAATAATTTTTGGTGAATAGTAACATACCCTTATGAATAGTAAATCATCCATAATAAGAGTAGCCTTACCAATTAATAATTAAATAAATTTTAAACATATTAGAAAGTTATAATTTGACCTTAATAAACGTTTTGGTATTTTGTAAGTCATAAATAAATAAATATAAATAATTAAATAATTTAAAAGAAAATCATTTTCATAAAATGTGTTCATTAATTATCAAATCAATGACTTATAGTTTTTAAATAATTTTATAAGACCCTATTTAATTTTTGAAAGTACTATAAAATCAATTTCAATATTAAAAAATGTTTTTAAGTAAATTATGATTTTATTTAAATATTAAATTAATAATATTTAGAAAATTATTTTTGAAAAATGTACATCATTTTTGGATTCTACATGTCGAAAAATGGTATGGGTAATTTTTGGGATTTTTCTGAGATACTTGAATTTATGATGAATAGTGAAATACCATAATTTACAAACAAGCTAAATAAACTCTCTGTATAGTCATGTGTGATGTTCTGCTTATGTAATCCCACTTAGATCGGGATACCATGATAAAATTACTATTCTTGGTCATTTAAGACTCAATATTCATTGTCTTATGGTAAATTAATAAACTAATGAATTTTATATTAAGGAATCCCCTCTCCCCTCCACTATAAAAACCACACATCACACCCTCATTTGATCACACATCTCAAGCTCCAAAAATTCTCTAATCTCTATCCAAACATCCTCCATAGATCCTCTCTCACGTTCAAGAACTTCTGGTCTCATCAAAAGACCAAGCCTAGCTTCGTTAAGGAGGATCTCAAGAGGAAGATTTAAGAGGTAATTTCTATCCCTATTCTCCTCTAATTTCCTTTCATGTTCTAGTGCATTTTATGATCTCTAACCATCTATCTTCATAAAAATTCTATTTTAACTACAGTATTATTCATGTACTGGATAGTTATGATGAAAATAGGATATTATATCATCCAACCCCCATTCCCACTTCCTTTTATTTTATTAACCTTCAAGAATGACACGATTTCTTCTTCAATTTCTACCTTCATATCTAATCATGAAACCATGTTAATGGTTGAAACAGAACATGTTATATGTATTATCTCCAATATAATGTTCTGGAACTACTTTATGACCACATTTCTAGTGATAAAATAAAACAATTTCATTATGATCGAAAAATCGCTAAAATTAATCCAAACAATCATCATTTTATTCTTATCTAAGGATTCACCCACATGGATCAAATATAATTGATTATAAGATCATTGAAACTTCTGTAATACGATTAATAACATGAAATATGAGTTCTGGATGTTTACCCATGTTCTACTCAAACTTCAATTTAAGAATACCAGTGAACCACTCAAGAAACCCATAACAACAAACATTCCCGAACAATGTTTTTTAAACTCTATAATTCATCCAAAGACACATAATATCAATTAATGAAACCAAAATTAACCATATTAATGAAAAAATGTTCTTTATTTCTAATTAATGAATATAATGTCATTATCTAGGACATTAAAGGGAATGAAGCATTCAGATACAAGGTAAGGGGAAATTCTTGAGCTAAACTTTCATCCTTCGGGTTCTCCCTCTTTCAATCCATTTTTTTGATATAGTTAATCCTATAAGATCATTTTTTCATAATCCTCTTTAATTTTATAGTATATAAATGTTTGTAACTAGTTTTTATGTCAATTTTTTTTTCAAAATAACTCTTCTTTTATGAACACACCTTTTACATCTCTCTCAATGCGGAATGTTCTTGAAACATGAATGTTAATCTCTCTTTCTATTGGAAACCAAATGTTTATGAATGTGTCCTAATGATATGTAAACAATTCCTTTCCATGGGTTAGTTATATTCACTTTTGATATATGATCCATGGGGCATGAAATATAATGAAAATTTTATGATGTGATAGGTGCGCTCGGAATTATATAGCACAATGTGAATGTTTGAATGTGACGGGTGTGCCCAGAATTATAATGCATTAAAATGCAATGGGTAAAGTGATTAATCTCATGACTAAATGTGAAATGATGTATGAAAAAGATTCTATCTTGTTCACAATTATGTGTGGCAGTTAACAACTAAGACATGATGTTTCATTTTTATGCATTTCCACATTTCAAGTCTTTTATTTATGCTCCTCTTCTGTTCATGATATTTATCCTATGTCATTATTATCCTCACCCCATACTATATTTTCCTTATATATCATCTTACTAGGATTTTATCTCACCCATCTTGATGTATATCTTCAGGTGGCTGCACGTACTAAGGAGAGGACAAGATCCAATGAGAAGCTAGAGAAGAAGAAATTAAATAAATGTTTATGCTTGATGTTTTAATTGTTATGTATATTCCATGTTTTACCAAGACACTAAACCTTTGGGTCCTATATGTGTAATACTATTATGTTTTCTATCATTAAAATTATGAAATATTAATGTACAAAATGGTTGGGTCACTATAGTTGGAATCAATATAAAGGTTTATTTAATTTGGGAATTATAATTACTGAACCCTAGAGAAAACCTATAGCATGAGATTATGTACAACTATGAACACATGAATCATAACAAATGGTTCCCATATGTTATGATTTTAAATAAATTGTGAAAATAAATAAGTTATTTATTCATGAATTGTTGACTTTTTTTTGTTTTATCCTTTTCTATTTTAGAAAATGGTGAGAAGAAAGAGAAATTAGGACAACAATTCTTGCGAGGGCCAATGAAATGATTGCCCGAACGACATACCCAACGATTTGGGAGGAGTAGTTCTTATCATTTTGGAAATCCTTACCCATGTATCTTAGGTTATTAACAATAACCATAATAATGTGGAACGTCCTACTTCACCAAAGACGGAGAAACTGGCTATCGAATGATTTATGCAGAAATGGCCATCTATGTTTAATCGATCTTATGATCCGATAGCTGTGGAACTATGGTTCAACTCCATGGGGAAGATATTTTTTCTTCACTGTTATGAGATGGAGAAGGTGACCTTAGATGTTTATCATCTAGATGGATAATCCGATCAATAGTGGGCAGTGATTATGAACACCAAGCCAAGAGAGTAAATTGAAGAGATAGAATGGAAATACTTTATGATAATGTTTCGTAACATGTATTTCCCATGAACTCTTCCCACGAAGATGGAGAGAAAATTCATAGAGCTCACACAAATTGAAAAAGAATCTGTCACAACCTAAAAAGAAAATTTCACATTCTTGCAAGGTATGCTTTGGGTTTTGTTATCAACAATGATAGCCAAATTGATAGATTCTTTAGTAGAATAAAAAAACCATCGAAAAACACTAGAAATTTGAGACATTGGGAGTTATGAAGAAGTTTTTCAGTGTGCTCTCAAATTGGATATGCTGTTTGCAGAATGGTACCATGGATATGCTGATAAGAAACTAAAAATGTACTTTCAAGTTGATGGATCTATTGATAAAGGTGGGAAGAAAACTCAACAACCCACATGCAAAAAATGTGGAATGTTGCACCTTGGGAACTTCCTCAAAGGGATAGGGAAATGCTTCAACTCTGGGAAATAAGAGCATCATGCTCAAGAGTGTCGAAAACACGCAAAAAGGAAGTATAATGTAGCCCATGAAATGAGATAACCTGTCACGAACCGCCTTCACCGAAATGAGGTAAGGGACAACAGATTTTCAAGCCCTTCATTCTTTAAGCTGAAGGAAAGATAATGACCCCCCGAGTCCCACCACCAGTAGGCCCCGGAGAGGCAACTAGATCCAAGGGTATATCATTTTCACAATATTGGAGGCATTACCCTTTTTAGTTAACCATGATTGGGAGAAATAATGAGTCAACACCATACACCACCAAGTATAGAAAACTAAAAGTAAAAAACAAAACTACATGCATGTTTTAATAATAAAACTGAACAAAGTACAAGGACTCCAAAGTAAAATAACGAACAATAAAGGAAAAAAGGATAAGTAGAATCCAAAATCGACCAACAGCAACACCAACGTCCAGACTAGTATGGTCCCGCAGAGCCTCTGATGCCCTCCTGGAAATATGAAAGTAAACGTAGGGTGATCATAAAAAGTCTACTTAGTAGGAAAACATAAAGCTCTCGTGCACAAGTGGGGAGACGTTCAAAAGTCCCATGAGATGCAGAAGAAACAACATCTATCAAGGAATCTATCCATCCCACATCACCGGCCTCACGCACCAAATAACACAAGAAGTAAGATAAAAGTAAAAACAAACCATTGGGGTAACCCAAACCACTATTTCCCCCACTATCTAGCTTCTCATCCCTAACGTAAAATGTCTTGGTGCCACCATTCTCTTCCTTCCCGCACACCCATGGGCCTCACAACCATCCACATCCCTTCCCACACACACCTGGGCCTTACAGCCATCCACATCCCTGCCCGCACAAACCTGGTCCTCACACCCATCCACATCCCTGCCCGCACACACCTTGGCCTCACAACAATCCACATCCCTGCCCGCACACACCTAGGCCTCATCCTGAAGACAACTGGGAAAACAAACCGTAACCAGAACCCCAACTCAAAAACACCTGGGCCTCATCCCGAAGATTCTTGGGAAACGACCTGCCCAATGATTCTTGGGAAAACAACATACCTGAAGAGTCTTGGGAAAACAGCACACCAAACGAAACCTACCTGAAGAGTATTGGGTGTATGTTCGCCTCCAGCCATCACAACCCTAGGAAGAGGGATCCAGAAGGAGAGTAACTAGGGGGAAACACCACTCCCCAGGAGATGGGGTGTCCGAAACTAAGTGACCAACATGAGTGGGATGCGAATAAACATAAAACATACAATTACACATATATATACCAACACAAAGCCCAACCTTTTGCTCCACAAATAGATACAAGCTGGTGCCCAAGCATTTCTGCATCAGAAAACTTGCACACAACAAGCAGTTCCCAGTTTCCCTATTCAACTTATCATTTCATAACAGTTCAGTATGAGTTATTCCCTTCACTACTTGGAAACTAATAGACACAATCATAGATGAAACAACAACAATGCAGGAAGGAAAACCATCAGGTAATTTAAGCATTCACAACTAGTTATCTTGTAAATAATAACATCAATGTGGAAACAGTGGGATCCCTCAAAAAAATGGAACCTACAGTCCTGCTGCCAAACACCACCATAGCCTCACAACAACTCATGCCATTCCAACCACTCCATTCACAGCCCTGCGGTTCACCCATCCATAACAAAACACAGCCCCACTTTCAGCCATTTCATAACATAACCATCCAAACGTTCATAATTCATTCTCTTATATTATTTAGTTCAACAGGGGTGATCACATAAGGTTGTGGGAATTCATATTCAAAAGTCGAGTTTAAGTGTTTAACTGATTTGTACATGATTCCCATTCAACATACAAGGCGTAAAACAGAGCATAGCATTGGTGTGAAAACAAAGTCCCCTAACGGCCATGATTTTTAGTTGGCCTTTTCCCATTCAATTCATAACAACATCATAGGGAAATCATGGGTAAAAACATGTAACAACATTAATAAACTTCATCATCCCCATTATTTAACATGTTATTATCTTCATAACAGAATTGATTTTCTACATCCTAGGAACCATAAAACACCCACCCCACATGATACACAAGGAGGAGAGAAAAAGGTAAGAACCCTACAGGATTGATCAAGTATCGACCTTATGTCCTTGCGTGGAGAATGGAAATCAGGAGTTGCAGGAATTCCACGGAACACGATCAAGGAAAACATCACAATGGGGGTACAACTTGTCAGGAGGAAGGGTACTCTGAGCATAGGGTGAGAGAAAAGAGAAAACTAGTGAGAAGAGAATCCTTTAGGTTATAAAGGTTGAGATACAGCATTCCCGGGACGATTATGATATGGGGAGAAAAACATGAAACTGTGGAAGAAGGGGGATCATTGGTGGACCACGCGGCTGGGCCACCCCACAAGTCCAACATAAATGGTCCCCTCCCTTCAGGGACATTAAAACCGACGCACACCTCCTTAACAAAGGAATGAATCCTCTCCAGATACCCTAGAGGAATTTCTGAAAATGCGGTTAAAGGCATGACAAATGCATGGTTTTTCATTTAAGGATGCTACCTCACCAATAATTTAATTAATCATCATTAATGGTTTTTAAAGCTGACTTATAGGGGTTAAAACACTGTTTAAATACCAATTCTCACAAAAAGGAGGTGCTAATGAAAAACCCATGGAGAGGTCACCGGTAGGCTAGATCTTACGGTAGACAAAGCTACCGGTTGGTCAAGGCAACTGGTAGGCCGAGGCGACTGGTAGCCCAAGGCAACAGGTAGGTCGAGGCCACCAGTAGGTCGAGGCCACCAGTAGGCCAAGGCTATTGTTAGGAGTCTTGAGCTTCACCGTGAAGCTAGGATTGCCTTCCAGACCACTGAGAACAACCCAAACATCATATTTTCACAATGTAGTGGACCCCAAAACTCTGGTCCATTATATCAGATACTTCTCAAAATATTCTCATCCCTAAAAATATAAGAACAAACCAGAAAGGAGAAAAGAGGGGTCCAAACAACCACACTCTAAAGATACTTCTCAGGGGAAAACCCCTGAGTTGTTCAAAATCTAGAACAGAACCCCCTATATCCAAGAATACTCCCCCAAGAGCTATCAACCCTAAACATCCACAACAAGCACAAGGATCACATTATCAAACACATGATTATGGGAGTCCCTTCCTACATGTCAGGATATTATCCACTTTGGGCGGCACTGACTCGCCTGCATGGTTTTATTCACATGCACATTAATTCGTTCTAATTAGCAGTCAGATTTTCCCATCATCGCACATTTGGACACAAAGAGAACATGGAACATATCACCTAATAGCTAAGAAAAACAATCATTTCATATATTAAAGCACAAGTTAAACCATCTCAACAAAACTCAGAACAAAAGAAACAACAAGGAAGTAAAAAAAGCTCTGGATACTGAATGCGTAACAGGGCCTCCTGCTCCCAAGTGCTCTCATTGAGGCCACCATGCCTCCACAACAGACGAACCAGGGGGATGGTTCATCCATGGAACACTTTCTCTTTATGATCCTCGATCTTGATCGGTCATTCAAGGAAGGTTGCATCGTTTTTGACATCTAACTCTCCTCAATCGATGACATGGGAGTTATCATGTAGATACCGACGAAGCTAGGATACATGAAAGATGTTGTGAACTTTCACCAACTAAGGTGGCAACACCAGCTAATACACCACCTCACCAACTCATCCTAGCACTTTGAAATGTCTGATGAACCTAGGGGAGCACTTACTCCCCTCCCCAAACATTCACTTCCCACGACGTGGGGAAACCATTAATAACACATGATTTCCAACCTCAAAATTAAAGGGCCTCCTCCTACGATCGTTATAAGACTTCTACCGGTCATGGGCTTCCTTCACGCTCTCATGCACGAGCTGAACCTTCTTAGTGGTGCCCTCCACCACTTCTGTCCCATGAATAGATGCTTCCCCAATCTCTGTCTAGCAAATGGGTGAACGACATAGCCATCCCAACAAGGACTCAAATGGTGTCATTCCGATAGTGGAGTGGAAGATAATGATATAAGAAAACTCCACCAGAGTCAAGTGTCGTACCCATGATCCCCCAAAATCCAGAACATATGCCCGCAACATGTCTTCTATTGTCTGGATCGTTCGTTCTATTTTCCCATCTATCTGAGGGTGGAAAGCAGTGAAAAGGTTTACCTAGGTGCCAAAGGAATTCATTAATACCATCCAGACTCTTGATTTAAACCGCATATTTTGATCAGAGACAATAGTTCTCAGAATCCCATGAAACCGCACAACCACATCAACGTACCTCTAAGCTATGGTGCTCACCAGGATTGACTCCTTAATCTCCAAGAAGTGAGCTTATTTTGTAAACTGATCCACCACTACCCAGATGTCATCATAGCCTCCCTGAGCCCTAGGTAGCCCTATGACGAAGTCTATCGAGATGTCATCTCACTTCCACCTGGGAGCATCAAAAGGCTGTAACAACCTTCCAGGAAAACGGTGTTCAACCTCCACTTGCTGACACAAGAGACACTTAGCCACACACTCTTCCACATCCCACATTACCCCGGGACACCTAAACTATCCCCTTAGGACTTGGAAAATATTTGAAACCCCAGGATGTACCACTAAAGTCGATCCATGGAACTATTGTAGAACATCTTTAAGCATCATATCCAAAACAAAAATCCTTCCACGGAAAAACATTTGATGCTAACCATGCGCCGACAATCGTTCATGAGTATTTCCCTGATAAACTCGATCTTGCATCACTTCTACATCGAGTCCCCCCACTAAGACTCTTCCACCTGCACCACTATAGAGGAAACTATAGTCATCTGAAACAGACAACCTCTTCCACCTTCCACCCTTGCATCCAAATCTAAGGCCACTACCTCTTCCATCGCTCTCCAAGCATCTGCAGATTCCCGAACTACTTCCTTCAATGATTTCCAGCTCAGGGAATCTCCCACAACCTTTCCCTTTCCCTCAGTATAAGATATCTCAAAGTAATAGTCTTAGAAAAACTCAACCCATCTCTGATGGCGCAATTTCATATTCTGATGGGATAATACATAAAACACACTCTTGTGACCTGAGAAGACCACAAAGTGCTCTTGGATGAGTTAATGCCACCACAACTTCAATGAGGACACCACGACCACAAGCTCTAGATCAGGGGTGGAATAGTTAGGTTCATGAGGACATAACTTTTGAGACCCATAAGAGATCACTCCTCCCTTCTGCATCAGCCCACATCCTAATCCAAGTCTAGAAGCATCATATATACTTCAAACAACACCCCTTCCTCCGGTAATCTGAGTACTGGAGCACTATCCAGCTTCCCCTTTTGGTAGCCAAATGTTGTCTAGCACTGGTCGCTCCACATGAAGGTATGGTCCTTCCTAGTCAAAGCTATCAACAGAGCTGCAACTCAAGAGAATACGGGAACAAACCTCCAGTAATATCATGCCAAACCCAGGAAACTACGAACTTCCGCCACATTCTTGGGTGATTCCCATGAAATGACTTCCTCGACCTTCGACAGGTCTACTGTTATTCCCTTATGAGACACTATGTGTCCAAGGAAATGTACTTCTCGCGTTAAGAACATGCACTTAGACAGTTTCCCATAAATATGGTGGTGTCGAAGGACACCCAAAACTGCCCTAATATGTTCAACGCGCTCTTCTTCTGATCTTGTGTAGATAAGGATGTCGTCAATGAACTCCATAATGAACTAGTCCAGAATCTCTCAGAAGACAGAGTTCATGAGGTTCATGACCATAGCTGGTGCGTTCCTAACACCAAATGGAATAGCCATGAACTCAAAGTGTCCATATCAGCACTGGAAAGATGTCTTCAAGAAATCACCTTCCTTCACTCTCAACTGGTCATATCCGGACCATAGATCGGTCTTAGATAACCAACCTGATTCCATCAGCTGGTCGAAAAGATCGCTTATCCTCGGGAGGGGGTAACGATTCATGACTGTCACCGGATTCAACCTCTGGTAGTCTCTGCCCAGTTTTAGAAAACCGTCTTCCTTCTTTACAATCAAAACTAGAGCACCCCATGGAGATAGGCTGGGTAGAACAAATCCCTTCTCCATCAAATCATCAATCTAAATCCGCAACTCCCGCAAGTCAGAAGGTGCCATCCCATAAGGATTCATCGAGATTTGATGTACACCAAGCTGTAATTCTATCCCAAAAACAATGTCATGTCGAGGGGGTAGAGTCACAACCTCATCGGGAAAGTCATCAAGGAATTCTCTTATGACCTCTGGGACATCCATCATTTCTATATCTGCTGACTCCACTGACACCTCGTCCAGCATGGAAAGGAGTGGCTTCACATGTCGACTACCTACCTGATAACTACGCTCCCCAACAAAATCCATAATCCATCCATCCTCGTTGGAGAATTAAACCCTTCTCCGATAGTAGTCGATGATGGCATGAACAGAGAATAACCAGTCGATGCCTAGAATGACATCATATGGCTGCATCAGCAATGAAAGAAGGTCTCCACTGGACTGATCCAGTCCCAAAATCATTCTACATCCATGGAATACTTAGGATGTATTGTTTTGACCCCAACTGGTGTTCTCAACCCTAGGGTCACAAAAAGTCTCTCATAATCTAGGCCCAAAGCATGGGCTAATTCAGGCGTAACAAAGGACTATGAATCTCCCGAATCCAACAAGGAAAAAACAAGAGTTCGGAATAAACTGATCGTACCTCGAGTGACCTCTGGTCCCACCGGAGCTATTAACACTGCGGAGTGCAACTGTCCACGCCCAACTCCTCTGCCTCGCTACTGTCGACCACCTCTCTGGCCACGCCCTAGTCGAGGTCCCTGGAGAGCACCCTGTTGTCGGTCTCCTCCCTCAAGGTCGTCCCTCGGAGGGCTAGAGGCCTGCTGTTTCTACTGGAAAGGGCTCGCCGGTAACAGATGCTACTGAGGTGGGTGCTGAAACTTCCCACCTCCCCCATGTGGAGATTGAGTCGGACAGCTACTCTAGATGTGCCCGAGAACTCTCCAAGAGAAACACCTTGGACCTGGCTCTGTGGAAAAGGGGAAGGTCCAGAAACTCGGGACTGGAATTGATGAGGCATAATCCCATCTTGTTGAAACCTGGAAGGCCCTTTCACTGGAGAACTTCTGCTGACTACCTTCCCTTTTGAAGAACACAGCTGGTTCCCCTCTCGTGGTGTGCCTCCCTTCGAGTGCATCCTCTATTATATCACCCCCTTCTTCTGTACATCTAGGTACATCAGAAGAGTGATGGGAGTGACATCGTATTGAAGAGAATGATGGTGTGCCTCCTCTAACCATCTTTCCTGAGACTCCTCATCCGGAAAGAGATCTGGGGAAAAGCGCAAGAGATCATTGAACATGATCCCCATCACCCCCACTAACATGCTTCCCTGTTGAAGGGAGAGAAACTCATGTCTATTCTCAGCATTCCCCGTAGAGGAGAGTAACTCCTCACGAAATTCATTCTCAAAACCAACCCATGAAACCTCTGACTCTATCTTCTCTCCCAGGAAAAGTGTCCACCACTGACGCACTGCTCCTCTTAGCTGACTAACGGCCAATGGAACCCAGTACTCCCTCAGAGCACGGATCAAAGAGAAGATGATGGCTCGCTCCTCGAGCCATCCCTTCGTTAATGAGTCAGAAACACTTCCCTCAGATTTTTGGAGGGTTTTTCGCTCGGAGAAGCACAAAGTCCCCTGCCACAAGTCATCCACCTCATCCCGGTCAACCCTCTACTAGTCAACTGCCTTGATCCGCTGGGCCTCAACCGTCTGAGTCTCTCATGGATAACATCTTCGTGCCATAGTTGCAAGGTAATCCACGAATTCATAATCTCGAGTAGCAAGGGAATTATTTTTATTATTTTTATTTAAAATTTTCTCCCCATGGTGCCCCAAATCAATTAAAAACACAATCAGTACGATTCATGTACCTTCCCTAGGGTCTCTACCCGGCAATAAATGTAGTATCACTTGGTCGTTTGATAGGCTCAGAGTCCTTGAATTGGATCACAGGGGGCCCTAAAATCCCATGTCCTAGCCGGTCCTCCCTTGTCTATTTCATGAATCAATATCATATATCATTGTTCCCCTACCATCCCATGAATTCCTCACATTTCCTAACTCCAAACTCCATAATATCTCTCATCCTCCGCCCCTAATACCATTCTGTCATGACCTGCCTTCACCGAAAAGAGGGAAGGGACATCAGATTTCCAATCCCTTCCTTCATTAAGTTAAAGGAGAGATAATAACCCCCGAGTCCCACCTCATGTAGGCCCTAGAGTGGCGACTAGCACCAAGGGTATAATATTTTCACAATATGCGAGGAATTACCCTTTTTAGTTTACCAAAATTGCGAGAAAGAATGAGTCAAAACCAAGCACCACCAAGTATAGAAAACTCAAAGTAAAAACCAAACTACACACATGATTTAATAATAAAACTAAACAAAGTAAAAGGACACCAATGTAAAATACCCAACAGGAATGGAAAAAAGCTAAGCAGAACCCATCAATGACCAACAAAAACTCCAACGTCCAGACTAGTAAGGTCCCACATGGCCTCTGATGCCCTCTTAGAAACCTGATAATAAACGTAGGTGAGAATAAAAAGTATAATCAGTATGAAAACCATAATCTCTCGTTCACATGTGGGGAGACGTTCTAATGTCCCGTGATAAGCAGAAGTAATATCATATATCAAAGAATCTATCCATCCCACCTCACCAGCCACACTCACTAAATAACACAAGAATGATGATAATAGTAATGAACAAAAAATTTGGGTACCCCGCACCACTATTTCCCCACAATCTAGCTTCTCATCCCCAATGGAAAGCATCCTGATGCTACCACACTCTTCCGGCCCACACACACCTAGACCTCACAACCATCCACCTCCCTTCCCGCACACACCTGGGCCTCAAATCCATCTACATCCCTAAATGCACTAACCTGGACCTCACATCCATTCACATACCTACATGCACACACCTGGGCTTAACAACCATCCACATCCCTACCCGCACACACTTTTGCCTCATTCCGATGACACCTGGGAAAACAAACCATAACCAGAACCCCTACTCGAAAACACCTAGGCCTCATCCAGAAAATTCTTGGGAAATCAACCTGCCCAAGGATTCTTGGGAAAGCAACCTGCACGAATAGTCTTGGGCTAACAACACACCATACGAAACCTAACCGAAGAGTGTTGGGTGTAGGGTCGCCTCCATCCATCACAGCCCAGGGAAGCGGGAGAAGGAAAGAGAGTAACTAAGGGGAAACACCCTTCCCCATGAGATGGGGTGTCCGACACTAAGTTCCCAATGCAGATGGGGTGCGACTAAACACATAACATACAGTTACACTTATATATTCCAACAAAAACCTCAACCTATGGCTCCCCAAATAGATACAAGCAGGTTCCCAGGCACTGTTGCCTCAGAAAATAGGCACACAACAAATAGTTCCCAGTTTCCCTATTCATGTTATCATTTCATAATAGTTCAGTATGAGTTATTCACTTCACTACTAGGAAACTAACAGGCACAATCATAGATGAATCAACAAAAAATCAGGAAGGAAAAACATCAGGTAATTAATGTATTCACACCCAGTTATCTTATAAATAATAACATAAATGTGTAAACAATGTGATCCCTAAAAAAACTGGAACCTACATCCCTGCTGCCAAACACCACCACAGCCACACAACAACTCATGCCATTCCAACCACACCATTCACTACCCCACTGTTCACTGATCCATAAAACAACAGAGCCCCTCTTTTCACCGATTTCATAACATAACCATCCCAATGTTCATAATTCATTCTCTTATATTATTTAGTTCAACAGGGGTGATCACACAGGGTTATGGGCATTCATATTTAGCAATAGAGTATAAGTATTTAACTGATTCATACATGATTCCCATTCAACAAAAAAGGTGTAAAATAGAGCATATCATAGGTGGGAAAACAAAGGCCCCCAATGTAAGTGATTTTCAGTAGGCCTAATCCCATTCAATTCATAAAAAAATAATAGGGAAAGAATGGTTAAAAACATGTGACAACATTAACAAACATCATCATCCCCGTTATTTAACTGGTTACTATCTTCATAATAAAATTGATTTACTTCCTCTTGGGAACCATAGAACATCCACCCCACATGATATACAAGGAGGAGAGACAAATGTAAGATCCCTACATGATTGATCAAGGATTGACATTATGTCCTCGTGTGGAAACTGGACATCATGTGTATCAGGAATTCCACAGAACGTGATCAAGGAAAAGTTCGCAATGGGGGTACAACTCGTCGGGAGGAAGGTTACTCTGAGAACATGGTGAGAAAAAAAAGAAAACTACCGAGAAGAGAATCATTTAGGTTATAAAGGCTGAGACACAACATTCCTAGGATGGTAAAGATATACAGAGACTAACTCGAAACTGTGGAAGAAGCGGTATTGTGGGTTGACCATGTGGTTGGGCCACCCCACACGTCCAACGTAAAAGGTCCCCACCCTTCGGGGCAGTTAAAACCGACACACACCTCCATAACAAAAGAAGGACTCCTCATATAATTCCCTACATGAATTTTTTAAAACTCGGTTAAAGGCATGAAAAACAAATGGTTTTTCATTTAAGGAGGCTACATCACCGATAATTTAAATAATCTTCATTAATGGGCTTTAAAACAGGCTTAAAGGGGTCAAAACACAGTTTAAAAACCAATTCGCGCAAAAAGGAGGTGCTACTGGAAAACCCATAGAGAGGTCACTGATAGGCTAGGTCTTCTAGTAGAGAAAGATACATGTTGGCCGAGGGTACCAGTAGTTCGGGGCTACCGGTAGGCCGAGGCAACCTGTAGGCTGAGCTACCGGTAGGACGAGGCTACCGGTAGGCCGAGGCCCCCAGTAGGCCATGGGAACAAGTAGGTCGAGGCCACCATTATCCCAAGGCTACCGTTAGGAGTCTTAAGCTTCACTAAGAAGCTATGATGGCCCTCCAGACCACCCAAAACACCCCAAACATCAGATTTTCGCAATGTTGTGGACCCCAAAACCCCATGCCATTACATAACCACTCATGTTTCAATGCTAAAACTATTGGGAGCTAGGGAACTATGCAATCCAGTGCACTAAACATTGAGTTCTCGAGGGTAATCTGCTTCAACATCCTCTGAAGCCAAAGGAACAAGGGAATGCTTATGCCTTCACTACTGCAGAATTGGAGCAAGATATTGAAGTCATAAAATGTACACTCCCTATTCACTCAAGAATGGATAATTTATTAATTGATTTTGGTTCTACGCATTCCTTTATATCATGAAAGTTTTCTAGAACTAAAAAATTCAATCCCCAAAACCATTAATTAGAGATATCTATAAAAATAACAAGTGGTGCGATCATTTCATCCCAAGTGTTTGACTCATCTCCTATTGGCGTTTGATGGAATATTCTTTCAGAAAATCTCTTAATACTTACATTGGTGGAATTTGATGCTATAATGGGAATGGAATGACACACATTATATAGAGAAAATATCCACTATCGGTAAAGGAAAATATCTTTTCATATTCCGAACCATCCCATACACCTCTACAAATTCAATGAAGGTCATGAATCTCATTTGAAAAATCCTTAAATTGTTTGGGTGTTGATTCCCTATGAAGAATCATACTTCACCCAAATGGTTGTGTCTAACGAAAGTGACAAACTTGAAGAAATGTCCATTGTGAGGGAATACAATGATGTATTTCCCGAAGAGTTACCCGGAATTCCCCCGGATCGTGAGGTGTAGTTTTCAATTGAACTCATACCCGGAGATACTCATATCTCGAAGTGTCTCTATAGGTTGGCTCTTATCTCACTGAAGGAGTTGATGAAGTTGATGCAAGAGCATTTAGACAATGTGTTCATATGACCTTGTGCATCACCTTGGGGTGTGCCCATGCTCTTTGTGAAGAAGAAGGACGAAACAATGCAGTTGTGTATCAATTATCTAGAACTCAACAAGATCACCATAAAGAACAGGTATCCACTACCTTGGATTGATGAATTTTTCAATAACATAAGAGGAGATCAATACTTCTAAATGGTGGATCATTATTCTTGATATCATTTGGTAATGGTGGAGAAGGAGGATATTCAGAAGACTGACTTTCATAGAAGGTATGGGCATAATGAGTTTTCGGTGATGTCCTTCGGACATTCTAATGCTCCTATAATCTTCATGCATTTGATTAATAGAGTCTTTAGACATTACCTCGAAATTTTTTTAGTCTTTATTGATCATATTCTCATCTATTCAGTGAGAAAGGTGGAACATGAAGAAAATATAAGACATGTTTTGGAGACATTATGAAAGGAGAAGTTGTACGCTAAGTTCATCAAGTGTCACTTTTGGATGAAGCAAGTAACATTCTTGGGACATGTGATCAAAAGTGAGTGAATTTATGTGGATCCTTCAAAGACAATGGCAATTGAGGAATGGACCAGGCCCTCTAGTGTCATAGAAATATGTAGTTTTCATGGATTATCTAGGTACTACCGACGTTTTGTGAGAAACTTCTCATGATTGTCAAGATCTCTAAATAATTTCACAAGGAATTGGGTAATGTATGTCTGGACGAAATAATGTGAGGGAAACTTTAAGGAGGTAAAGAGAAGGCTGATCACTACACCTGTACTCACACTACCGAAAAGTGGAAAAAGGCTTGTGATATGCATTTATTCTTAAATGAATGGATTAGGTTGTGTAATCATGAAAATTAATAATGTGATAGTCCATGCATTACGACAGTTGAAGATACACTAGCTGAACTACCCGATGCATGATCTAGAGAAAGATGCTGTGATTTTTGCCTTGAAAATATGGAGACACTACCCTTATTGTGAAAAGTGTTACATATACACCGACAACAAGAACCTAAAGTATATATTCACACAAAATGAGATCAACATGCATCAATTTATATGGTTAGAGCTAATAAAGGATTATGATTTCTCTATTCACTATCAACCTGGAAAGGAGAAAACGGTATCTGATGCACTAAGAAGAAAAGAACCTAATTCTCTATCCATGTTGCTGATTTATAAAGACCCTATCTTCATGTATATTCAAAGAATGGATTTGGAAATCATAATGGAAGGTGATATATTCTAACTTTCCGCAAAGATTGTGCAACCATCCATGAAAGATAATATTAAGGAAGCACAAAGGGATGTTGTGGACATACAAAAGAGGGCGAATGCAGTATTGGAATGAAAGATGTAGGAAGTCCATATCGATGATGATGGTGTGATTCGGTTTGTAAAATGGTGTTGGGTGCCTTCATCACCCAGGATAAAGAAGGAGATATTGGAAAATGCACATAGAAAAACATTATCTATCCATCTTGGGAGTACCATGATGTACCACGATCACCATGAACACTTCTGGTGGGATAACAGGAAGAAGGAGATTCAGGAAAATATATCAAGGTGCTTGGTATGATAATATGTTAAAGTTAAGTGAAAAGAGTCCAATGGTATGATGCATCCATTACATATACCCATGTGGAAATGAAGAAAATATTACTATAGACTTTGTCACGGTTCACCCAAAGACATCAATGGAAAATAATGTGATATGGGTTATGGTTGACCGAGTCACCAAACTGCCCATTTTATCACTATTCGAGAAGATCTCTCGCTTGAAAAAAATGAAAAGATATATGTGATGGATGTGGTGATATAGCATGGAGTTCCACTCTCGATTGTCTCTGACCGTGATCTAAGGTTTAAATCTAAATTCTGGAGAAGTCTTCAACATGATTTGAGTACTGAATTATATTTCAGCACAACCTATCAGCCCCAAACAGATGGCTAGTCTGAAAGGAATATTCAGACGTTTGAAGATATGCTATGATCCTACTATGTAGATTTCAAAGGTCGGTGGGATCAATATATCTCATTGGTTGAGTTTTGATACAGAAATTACTTCCACTCGAGTATGTAGATGGCACCATATGAAACTCTATATAGAAAGCGATGTAGAACTTCAACCTGTTGGGATAAAGTTGGAGAAAGAAAGCTACATGGACTTTATCTTGTGCAAGAGATGACAGAGAAGGTTCAAGTCATCCAAAAACACATAAATGCTGCTTAGAGTCAGAAAAATAGCTATGCTGACCCGCTTTGAAGGGACTTGGAGTTTGACGTTGGAGATTAATTCATCATACGAATATCTCTATGGAAGAGAGTCATGTGATTTAGAATGAAAGGGAAGCTTAGCCAAAGGTACATTGGCCCCTTTGAGATCCTTGACAGAATAGGATCCATGTCCTATCAACTTGAATTTCACCGAATATGGCTCATGTTCAAGATTTGTTTCATGTATCACTCCTGAGAAGTACATATCAGACCCCTCACATGTACTAAACTCAGAGGTGGCACAACTGGAAGATGATCTCTCTTAAGAGGAATAGTAAGTAGAAATTCTAGATTAGAGAGATAAGATACTACGAAACAAGACAACCTTCTTTTTCAAAGTATTGTGGAGGAACCATATGTTCGAAGAAGCTACTTGGGATCCAGAGGAGGTGATGAAATAGAATTACCCACACCTATTTGTGTAAAGTGATATTTTGAAGGAGAAATTTTTTAAGGGTGGAAGAATGTAATGACACAATGTTTTTCAATTGAAATTACCTTCTTATAATTATGTCATAAAATCACGCGAAAACACAACATAATGAACTACTATGTTTTGAGGGACCTTTAAACATAATTTTTTCACTTCTGTATTGGTAATTGTGAGAATCTGAAATACAAGGTTCTGTTCTAGATGATTTTTGGAGTGTAATAAAACAAAAAACAATATTTGGTGAATAGTAACCTACCCTTATGAATAGTAACATACCCTTATTAATATTAATATGTCCCCTATGAATAGTTAATCATCCAACATAAGAGTAACCATACCCATGAATAATAAAATAAAATTTAGACATCATAGAAAGTGACAATTTGACCTGAGTAGATGTTTTGGTATTTTTTATGTCATAAATAATTAATTATAATTAATTAATTAATTTAAAAGAAACAATATTTTAAAAAAATTTGTTAATTAAATATCAAATCAATGTCTTATTATTTTTAGATAATTTTATATTACCCTACGTCAATTTTGAATGCACTATAAATTTAGTTTTAATTTTTTAAAAAATATTTTTAAGTAAATTATGATATTAATTAAATATTAAAATAATAATATTTATAAAATTATTTTTGAATAATGGAATTCATGTTTGGAATCTACATGTCAAAAAATCACAGGGGTAAATTTTTGGGATTTTTATGAGATACTTGAATTTTTGATGAATTGTGAAATACCATAATTTATAAAATAAGCTAAATAAGCTAATTATAGAGTCACGTGTGATGTTCTACATATGTAAACCAACTTGGTTCATAATCACATAATAAAATTATTATTCTTGGTCATTGAAGACTTACTATTCCTTTTCTTTGGAGAAATTAATAATCTTATGAATTTTATACTAAGGAAACCCCTATCCCATCCACTATAAAAACCACCCTTCACACCCACATTTCCTCACACCTCTCAAGCTCCAATACTTCCCTAAACTCTACCGGAACATATCCACTGTCCCCTCTACAAAGTTCAAGATCCTATTTTCAAATAAAAAGGCAAATCCTAGCATTTTTAAGGAGGATCTTAAGAGGATGATTTAAGAGGCAATTTCTCTCCGTCTTCTGCTTTAATTTCCATTCACGTTAAAGATAATTTCTTGATCTCTCACCAACTACCATCATTAAAATGTTATTTTGACAAAATTATTATTCATGTAATTGAATTATATTTTGAAAATTGTATATTATATCATTCAACCCCATTTCCCTCTTCCTTTTATTTTATTAAGGAGAACATTGTTCGTGAGATGTTAATTTACCACCTTCAAGAACAACAAGTTTTCTTCTTCCATTTCTACCTTCAAATCTGGTCATGAAACCATTTTTATGGTTGAACCAGAACATGTTATATGTATTATATCTGATTTATTGTTATGGAATTAAATTATGACCATATTTCAATTGATAAAATAATACAAGTTCATTATGATCGAAAAATCTCTCAAATTAACCCAAACAATCATCTTTTATTTCTTATATAAAGACTCTTTCACATGGATATAATATAATTCATTATAAGATCATTAAACCTTATTTAATATCATTAATAATATGAAATATCAGTTCTGGATGTTTACCCATTTTCTACCCGAACTTCAATTTAAGAATACAAGTAAAACACTCATGAAAACCATAAAAACATACATTCATGAACAATGTTTTTTAAACTCTATAACACATCCAAAGGAACATAAAAAACAATTAATAAAACCATAATGAACTATATTAATGTAAAAAGGTACTTTATTTCTAATTAATGGAAATAATGTCATTATATAGGACATTAATGAGAAAGAAGCATTCAGATACATGGTTAGGGGATATTTTCAAACCCAACATTCATCCTTCGGGCTCTCCCTCGTTCACTCCATTTTTTTGATATGGTTACTAGTTAAAGATAATTTGGTCATTATTTTCTTTCCTTTTATATGATATACATGTTTATCACCGGTTTTTATGTTAAACATAATTTTATTCAAAAGAACTCTTCTTTTAAGAACACACCTTTTACTTCTCTCTCACATTGGACAGTTCATGAATCATGTATGTTCTTCCCTCTTTCTTTTGGGAACCCAATGGTTATTAATGTGTTATTATGAGATGTAACCCATCCTTTTACATTGGTTATTTATATTCACTTTTAATATATGTTCCATGTGTCAATCATGATAATGATAATGTTATGATGTGAACGGTGCACCAAGAATTATATAGTTCAATTTGAATGTCTGAATGTGATGGGTGTGCCGCGAATTTATACATTCCTCCAATGCTTTTGGTAAAGTGATGAATCTCATGATTAAATGTGAAATGATTTGAGATCAAGAATCTATGATGGTTTAAAAGTATGTGTGGTAGTTATCCACTAATACATGATTTTTTTTATGCGTTGTCACATTTCAAGAATTTTATTTATGCTCCTCTCATGTTTATGGTTTTTTCCTATGTCTTGATTATGATCACCCAATAATATATTCCTCTTATATATCCTCTTACTGAGCTTTTTGATCACCCATTTTTATGTAAATCATCAGGTGGCAACATGTACTATGGAGAGGACAAGTGAAAATGAGAAGCTAGAGAAGAAAAAATTAATTAAAAGTTTATGCTTGATGTTGTAATTTTTATGTATAGTCCTAGTTTTCCCCAGAAACTAAATATTTGTATCAACAGTGTGTAATACTATTATGTTGTATGTATTTAAAATGATGTAATAGTAATGTAGGAAAATGTTGGGTCACTATAAAAGAACTCAATTTTTTATTCCAACTAATTTCATCCGATGAGACTAACAATATATTGAGGGGCTATCAATTAATATGCCCCACCCATGTCATAACTATCCAAAACTTTGATAAAAATTTAATTATATATTTAATTCATAAATATTATAATGGCTAAAATATCCATATTAAATAATGTATAATATTTATCAATGTTTCCCAAATCATACAATAACATTCTAGGTAAACACCGTATGTAAAAATTATATTCAGTTATCGAAATAATAATGTATATGAAAAATGATAAGGATTGTTAGATGGAAACTAATTTTTCATTGATCATATGAAATTTTATATTTTTAAGAGACATAAAAAAGGGGAAATTGAACTTAATTCTAATAATATATGTGGAAAAATAAAAAAACATCCATAGGATGAATATGGATACTGTTAATGAATTATATCATAAATAGATAAAATATAATTGGTTGTTGTCATTGATGAATAGAAATACAATATAAAAATATTTTAAAATTTTTCTTAAGAAAAATAACATTCAAATATTTATAAACATTTTCTAAGTCATTTTCGATGAATACCACATTTGAAATCATTTTATTTAAAACATATCCTTTTATGATTTAAAATTATTATTCAATTAAATGAATGTGGAAAATTCTATACATTTTTGGAAAGGTAAAAAATCCATTTTCAGGGAAAAAATGATATAAATATGCCATAATTGGAATGAAAAATTATGATTCATATGAAATAATTAGTAAAAAAATTAAAGTAAATAATAAATTAATTTGGATGGGTTTTTTAAAACCTGATAAGATAAAAAGGTTTTTAGAAAAAAATTGGTTCTCAAACTAATGATATAAATTGTTTTGAGATTTCATTAATAGATTTTACAAAACATTTTTGAGTAACAATGAGTGGAGATATTGTACTATTACATGAAATTGGTCATAAATAACCAGATGATAATTAAAAAATTATTACTTAAATAGTGATAACATAAATTAATTTAATGTAAATTCATTTAAAACCAATCCAAGAGAAATGATATTATTATGTAAACCCCTAAAAACCAATAATCATGATGTGAGAATAAATCAATTAATATATTTTGTGTTTCAAAAATGAATCCAACTAAAACAAGTGAAAAAAATATTTAGAATATAAAAATAAATAGAAATTATCTTTAAATATTAATGGAAATGAGGTATTAATATATCACAATGAAAAAGTACCAGGTTGTGAAATTCACGACCACATGGTAGCATTTAATTAAAATCACCATAGAAGAAAATTTTCAAACTGAAAATAAAAATAAAATGAAGAAAAAATATTTAATGATATAATATAAGAAAATTGATAGTATATATTGAATAATAAGAATTTAAGTGGTGAATATGACATTTATCCTACATATGTACAAAGTGAGATAAAACCCCCTTCCATGCATTTCCTTTCGGGCAGATCTAATTTATTATATAGTATAATGGTTTTAATAAATTTAATTAATTAAATAATAACATGAAATATATTTATTATTTCAAATATTAACAATAGACAATATCTTATTACATTTTTTAATATTAATTCATTATTTGTAACTATTTCTTTTGTTAATTGCATAGTTTGTTGTATATGTCTAAAATTTAAATTTTTTTAATGATCACATATTTCAATATTTATTTGCATATATAAAGTAAGAAATTATATAAATAAATTATATATTCATTATATATTTATTTATAGTAATACGTAATATTTGGATATAGGAAATGATATGCATCATTCATGGAGACAGTAGGATATACATATTAATTAACGCTACTTCCATATCATTATCGAATTTAAAAAAAGAAAATTAAATGATATATATGAATATTATAATTATAGTATCATTTATATTTCATATATGTCACAAATAATTATTAAAAACATAATTTATATTTTTCACGTACAACGTGAATGAGTCACACCACAATGAGGAGGTGATAGTCCACACATCGACAAACAATGTTATCAAATTTTCACCAAATGCAATGAATGATAATTTTTGTTATATAACAATTAAATCAGTTTTATGATAAAATATATATCACATATATCATATCAAAACATTTTTTCTATCATAATTCCCAACAACCATAGGTTGTAAAGTATAAATGAATGTCCTCATTTTGCGAGGCAGTTGTTCGCCAGACACACACAGTATGTTCATTACCCATTTCAATAAAGTGTGTGTAGGTGTTGGTATAACCCATAACATGAAAAAATATATTTATATTTTTTTATAATTTTTATTATATCAGTAAAAAAATACATAAAAATTTTTGGCGAACAATATAAATCATAAATGCTTTTGGAGAATGGTAACGCTTTTTTGGAAACTCCTCTTGGAATATTCTAAAAGACAACAATGGAATGAATTTTTATAAATAAATTTTTTGTATGTACATGGGATGTATATGGTGATATTATTTTGGAAATTTTTTTTGAGACAAATTAATTCATTGGGATGAATAAGTGAGAGCAGCGACTTCCTTTTATATTGGACGAAGTGTGGAATTCTTGTATTCTTTTTAAAAGGGAATTTAACAAATGTTTTTATCAGTTAATCAATATAATATTATGGTAATAATATATAAATGGTATTATAGGGTCTAATTATGTATATTAATTGTATTTTAACATGTTTCTAGGTCATTTTGGGCATTACGATTAAGCCTTAGTCCTTTTTTAATCTATTTCTTCTCTTAATTGATCAAATAAGTTTAATCACATCAATAAATATTTTTTTTAAAAAACAATCTGAAAATATTAGAAGATATAAATTATAATATTTAAAAATATGGAATAAATGTTATCCATATTTCTACAATATGAGTGGAATAAATTAATTTAAAATCAATCCCACAAATGGCATGATAATGCAGTTTTTAATGTAAAAAATTACAAAAGATTGATTTGTTTTCATATACAATTTAAATGTGAAATTTATTAAAATGTAACGAATTGGAATTATTTACTTACTATTTATCTAATTAATCTTTTAAACCAATTATAATACAATTTATCTAAATAAATAAATAATAAGAAAAACCAGTTTTGAATTTAAATGTAGTATTTTTAAATATAAATCAAAAAATCAAATCAAGAAAAAAAATACTAAAAGTCTTCCCTAAGATAACTTTAATGTTATTATTTAAAATTTTATATTTATTTTGGAAAAAAAACATGAAATAGTTCCAAAAGTTTGATACAAATTAGGTTTTCCATTTAAATACGTTAAAACATCTGTTTTAGAAATTAAATAATTTCAAACATAAATATATATTTATTCTTGTTTGAGGATTTTAAATCCTACTATTTTAATATAAAACATTTTATTGAATATATAAAAAATATATATAGTTAATTAATATTAATCACTAATAATAATTAATTTAATATATTTGGGTACATACCCTTTAATAAACAAAGTCATTTCATTTATATTAATTTTTTTCTTATTTTCATTTGAAAACAATTAATTACCAATGAATTAATATTATATTATTGAAAACTATATATTTTAATAATTTCAATAACAATATTCATAACTACTAATTTATTATCTAGGTTATATATTATTATATTAAATAATTACACTTTAATTATTTATTTCTCATTGATAAAACGATGTCTTTTGTATAACGCAAGACTTTGATGACACTCATAGTTTCATATAACACATGATAATTCAGTGTTTTTTAAATATTATGTAATATAATTTATTTAAAATATTAATTTTATTAATTTTATTTATAATATATTACCTTATTCTCTTGATATTTTATGTCATACATGCTAACAAACACAATGATCATACATTCGAATTCTATGGCATTACATTCCCCCTGTAATGTCCCAACCCAGATCACCTCAAAGTCAGTGGTTGGACCTATGGGTTACATGTCCTCAAGCTTATATCTGAAAACTCCATGCGCTGCCAACTAGCTGCGAGAGCATTTTTCGTGTCTGTGGGGGAGACTATATCTTCGTAGGTAATAATTATTATCACTATGGAAGTAATAGAAATTAAATAATAAATATCCAAAGAATATAAATTAATAAACTATAGTAGAAGAAATATTAATAATCCAACTTAATAATACTCATGTTAGGAATCTCACAAAATAATGTCATGCCATGATGTATGTCTAAACTAAAAGTACAAAAAACATAACCAAATCATGCTATCAGCTAAAAAGAAAATAAACAATGTGTGACATCTGAATCATGAGAAAGGCTCGATCCTTTTCCCTAGAATCCATCCTAACAAGAATAAATCAATCATTAATTAGAAGCAACATGCTTCCCTTTGTCAATACCTAAAATCATATAATCTACTCGGGTGTCAATGATTCCCTGTGTAGGGTGTGAGACAAAATCCCAGGAGTCCGGATCCCATGGTGCCTAAAACGTTCCATTTTGTGAAATGATAAAATTCAGTGTGCCATTACATAACAATTTCAGATAAATAATTAAGTGAAATAGAATAAATAAGTGTACCCGGGTTCCAAAAGGAAACTGTGTCTAATCACATGTTTCAGCCTAAGTCGATAGTCTTAAAGGGTACCTGTCAACCGAATGCACGTACACGTATATATATAATACCCAAAAATAAAAAAGATAAATAGTAAATATGTATACCAAAAGCTCGTTCTTTAACATGGGGTCTAATTCATGTGTCAACCAGTTGCACTACCACATATCAAATGAATTTATCAAATCTCATGTGACTAAAATAGAATTAATACAAACCTTAAGTACATCATTATTAAGGTTCATTTTGTGAGATGGAGTCTTAGAACTTCATGAAGGTATCGCTATGGAACGTCCATAAAATGACCCAATACCACTGATCCCATCAAAGGAAATCATTTGAATTACCTTGTATCACCCAAGGAAAGGATTTACCCTATGTCCATCCCAATTTGTCAAAAAATGGTCGACTGTCATTCGAGGCTGTCTTAGACATATTGCTAACAGATCCGTTGCAAAGGGCCATTTCGGAATTGGTATCACCCATAAGTATTACAAATATTGAGGAAGTCTCGGTTCGACAAAGCCAATGACACTGCCCTTGGCACATAAGGGTAACCTCTCAGGAACGAAGGGTCAATATGTGGCCCTTAATACGATACCCACCTCCTTTCCCGGACATAAATTTAATTAAAGTTTTCATAGCAGCATATCTGACTTAATCAATATATAAACTCATAGCTTCAAAATTAACCAGATATACCCATGCATCAGAAATTACATATTAAATATTGTATCTTAAAATCATTAATGAGGAATGATACTACATCCACATAAGTAGGTAAATGAACTTTTAAATAAATAAATAATTCATTACAACAAACTACCAAGAATATAACAATTCCTTGTTCAAATTTAGTCTACGTTATTTATTTAAATTCCAAAAAATAAAAATAGGCTATGCAACCCAAGTAGTTAATTAAATTAAATGCCCTGAAATGTACATTTATATAATTAAATAATTCATCACATACGAATATCAAATATCCAACAATTCATGTTTCAAAATTAATTTAAAATAATTATATAAATTATACAGAACAAAAATATGATTCACAATACATGTAGTTAAATGAATTAAATATGCGGGCTAATGGAAGTTATACGGACAATGTCAACACAACACAAGTGGTGTACAACCACATTGCAACAAATTACACAAATTAATTAATGATCAAAATAGATTAGACATCGACTAATGGCACAATAGTGCATTTTTTAAATCGCTAGAATATGAAGGGTAAAAGAGTTGACAGTCTACCCTATGGTTGTAAATGATCCTATGATCTGTGGTAGATTTCATTTCTCCTAAAATGGATGAAAAATGAAATTTTATGGAAAACTCCAAAAAAGGGTAAAATCATTTCGTGATGAACTGCGTGATGGAAACAACACAAAAACCTATGATTCTAGTTACACATGTTTAGTATTTCCCTATGGTTTATTGCGTACCTGAGGATGAATGATATGAATGACAGACAGAGGAGCTGCAGTCTTCCGAAGGAGGAGCAGGTGGTGTGCACCACATAGGGAGATGGGGTGTGCCACACATAGGAGAGGGAGTAGAGGAAGAGATAAGAAAAGAAAAAAATGAATGAAAAGAAAATAAAAATGAAAAAAAGATAAATAAATAATATAATAAAAATAAAATGGTTAAAAAATGAAATAAATAATTAAAATGGGTTTACCTCATTTTAATTTTTATTAATTTTTCTCAAACATTATATATTTTATTATTTATTTTTATCCGTCTTTAAATTCTATAAATTTACTTTATTATTTTTTATTTATTTTAAACCCAAACAGTGTGCTATGGCACGACGTAATATTTTACATAAAGTCAGAAAAATTATTTAATTTACTTTAACAGATGTCCAAGACATATAATATGGTGTCAAAGCACACACCCTATATCGATTTAAATATTTGTATTAAAACATAAAATTCCACAACATGATTTAAGTCGACATGTTAAATGCATTTATGTAGGTAATTAATAATATTTTATATATCCAATCAAAAAATATCCACCCATGTATATACATGTTATATATACATAGACACACATCTTCGTATTCATATATATACACCCACACATGTATATATAACTATATATATATATATATTTAATCCCACATATATATATATAAACCTCATATATATATTTATACACACATCAATTATTTCCCCAATATAATAATAATAATAATAACTTAAAAATTATTATTATTCAATTCAACCAATCAATGTCACCATTAATATATTAATGAAAAAAATCATTAATAAAAAAGGATAAATTCTGTTAAATAAATATTTAATGCATATTTATATTTGGATGGAATAATTAATAATATATCATTTATTATATTACCATGTTATTATTTACAGAGCCACAAAAATTATTAATTGTGATAGTGAATTTCCATTTGATTTCATCAACACAAATAATAATATTAATAAAAAGAAAAAATTATTATTTCTAGCGGCCAAGAAAAATATTTATAACCCACACAAATTATCTTTGGAGGTGATATAACCAAACGTCTGATGCTTGAAAAGGTTATACCCTATCTAGGGAAAACCCAGCATCTTGGAACCAGCGGTGATGTCAAATTTCTCAATCGACGCACCATTTTTTATAAAATAATTATTTATTATATAAAAAACAAATAATTAATTAATTTATAATAAAGATAGAATTATAATGTGTGAGGGTTCCAAACACCCGATGTGATACAAGGTTATACCCTACCTAGGGTAAACCTTGCGTTCAGAACCCAATAGTGGTTTCCAATTTATCATATGATGCACCTTTTAAAAGTTATTTTTTAAAAGGAAACCCTAAGAGTATGAATAAAAGATACATAGTATCTCTATATAATTAAGGTTGTAGTGTCGACTATCAGAATAAAATGTAATGATGCTCGGTTATTAAAATCGGCATTCCCCATTAATAAAAAATTTTAATTTCCTTCGTTTTTTTCATTTCAAAACACAGAATGTTACAAACATCCCACCTCATAAATTTTCATCCTCGAGAAGCCTTCTAGAACAACATAACATTCACCCGATATAAATGGAAATATAGTCTCATACAAAAGGTTATGATTCACCTCCAAATGCTCAAAGAACATTCAATCATTTATAAAGAAAGTGGCACATAAACCATTAAGATCTGATCCAAAAAATATTTTGTATGTGAAACACTAAGACAATACCTATCAAAAACACGTTCAGCTAGAGAAACGACCATGTCATAATCTTATTGGATTTTGGTCAATGTTACATCCTACCTAAGGTTTTAAAGATTGAAAAATGCATCTTCTGAGTCACGGCACCTTCAAAGATCATAATTTCATAATAGACACACCCTTAATCATTCTAGAGATGCTTCTAATGTGATTTCCAAATTAGATAAAACAGTCGATTCTCCTTTTCCCAGTAAACCCCAGTCGATCCATCTTTTTTATAAAATGCACTGGTCGATACAAACCGCACTCATCTCGCCGGAAGAAGTGATGGAAAAAGGACCTCAACTAAAAACTTTATTGAACAAGAGAATGAACTAGTCAAAACACTTTGGCCAAACATTTAAGAAGATTATTTGCATATATGGATGGTGTTTTATAGTTTAAACAATCATTTTTTTCATAAGAATCTCACATTTACCATGAACAAATCCACCGAAAATCATACCTCACCTCTGGTGATGTTCCTTGATTTAGGCATCACCAAGTCCATCAAGAAGTCTAGTGTAACCTCAGATTGGCACAAAAATAGTAAAAATAACTAACACAAGGTAGTCCATACTCCATGTTTATGAGTTAAATGTCAGTATAAGGGATATATGCCCATATCAAAATGTGAACCGATCCCAGAATTTCATCTCTATGGTGGTCAAGTTAGATGAAACATATGGTTTACAAGAGTTAGTCAAGAATTCCTACATATAAATCCAAGGGCCACTCAAGACTAAAAAAATACACGATAATAATGATGCATCAGCGTGAAAAAATTGAGAATCCCACCCTAAACAAGATCAAAAACTTTTAAATCATTATAATGGAATATGACTGATGCTCTCTTAGTGCATCAAGGCCGATGGAAATATAGGGGTCATTATCGTCACTCATTGAAGAGTACACTAAGATGATTTGTAGAGTACTAGAAAGAAAACATTTACTCAATTGGCCAGAACTCCCAACCAAACTGGCCGGTGTGTCAAAACATTTGAGTCTCTTGAGGTCATCTCGAGCATTGGGACGAACATGATTCCTTTGCCACAGAAGTGTTTGTAGTATTGAGATGACTAGAAATTTAATTAACAGCACAAGACACGATGATTACACTAAACTCAACTAGTTCATCACAATGTTATGCACTTGATTTCACTATGTATATGAACACATACTACCTAGAGGTGATACAAAAATAAGATAACTTTTAACTCGAATGGAGATGTACAATTTCATCAATCACTGTGGATAAGAGAAGGTCTAATGACCAATACAGAAACTAAGCATTCATAAGGCACTCATAAAATAATGGAAATCAGCATTACCCGTTTCTAAAGCATGAAAAAAAAGTAAAGGACAATATGACCACCTGTTCAAACAAGGGTGTCATATTAAGCAATGGGTCCGACTAGGGATGACAACATGCAAAATGTTCTATTCCAAAGCAACCCAAGGAGAATCTCAAACTACCCAAATACCAGGGTCTTAAAATAAGACATTTCTACAAGTTCCATATCCTAGACCATTATATTTAATAACATTTAATCTTAAATCATCAAAATATTTAATAAAAACATCAGGTTCCATTTTTCTCAAAACAAAACACAAGGTACAAGATATAGAACAACGCCTTGAGGGAAAAATTCATTTTTTTATAAAACACCATTTTAAATTTTTTACATAAATTGACATTCTGTCATTAATTAGTCAATCTATCACATAAAATCCTTTTAAGAGGATAAGGCAACCTACAAGGGTCCTACTAAGCTGACCTGGGTTCAAAAGAATACAACCCAAAAAAATAGTTGTTTAATTATTAAGAGTCACAACACCCCTACCTATTTATTTCATAAGTAACATGAATCAACTATCATACTTGGTCCTAGTTATTCTTTTATGTAGTTTAATTATTTAATATAACATTCTCAATCACATATCATCTTGGATATATGGGTGGATGTCAACCTAAAAAGTGACTATAAAATTTATAGTTTTTGGCATCTTCCTCTAATTAAATGGAAAATAAAAAATATTATCAAAGAAACCAATTACATAACTAACAAGTTAGAAGGTCACTACATGAAGCTAACAGAGAAAGACATGTTGTAATTGGAGAAGCATAACATTTTAATCACAAAGACATGTTAATAGGCATAGAATCATGACACAAGACAAACATGGTATTAAAAATGATTCATGTCAATAGGCTAGAACAATAAATATATCACTGGAACATCGTATATAGAAATGCATTTTAACAAATAATAGTCATGGAATGCATTAAAGGAACACAATTTTAATCCACATGCTGCCTAAAATGCAACTATATGGCATGGCAATTTGCATGACATGTGAATTCTAATGTGCCTATTTTAATTCATACAATGCTTAATCTATACCTAAAAGCCATGGGTATAATATCATGAATTCCATAAATTCCTAAGCAACATAAATTACACCAATTACATGATGTATAATCATATCAATTGTAATATCAAAAGGAATTTACAAAAATCCCAACCCTGGCCACACTGTCATTTCCCTTGCATGGGGTGATCATTCCCTAGAACAACTCCTAACCAAGCACTAACACATTAATACTCTCTTATCTACCACCCCAAAATAGCATGACAAAGGAAAAATACCTCCTCTAATAGCACTTTGTAATGTCCCAACCCGAGTCCCCTCTAAAACGGGGTTTGGACTGGTGGGTAACATGACCTCGAGCACATCTCCTCCATCGCAAGAGGATGGAAACTAGCAGCGAGGGCCTTTTTCGTGTTTTTGGGTGATAATATACCCTCATAGGTAATAAGTATTATCATAGTGGAAGTAATATAAATTAAATGATAAATAATAGAAGTATATAAATGAATAAACTGCAGCCAAAGCAATAAAAATAATCCAACTGAATAATTCTCATGTGTGGAAGACTAAACTAAATGTAAAGAAAATAATACCCAAGCATGCAATCAACTAAAAAGAAAATAAAAAAGTGTGACAACTGCATAACGAGTAAGTCTGGGTTCACTTACCATGTCACCATCCTATGACGAAATGATCAATCGTGAATCAGAATTAGCACACATCCATTTGTCAATACCTGCCATCATATAATCTACTTGGGTGTCAAAAATGCCTGAGGAGAGTGTGAGATAAAATTATAGTATTATGACTTCCCTGGTTTTTAATCCTTTCCATTTCATGAAATGATAAAATGAAGTGTTCAATTACATAACAATTTCTAATAATTAATTATATGGAATGGAATAAATAAGTCATCCTAGTTGCGAACGACACCCATGCCTAATCACCTGCTTCATCCTAAGCCAGTAGTGTGAAGGGGTACCAATCAGCAGAATTCATGTACATATATATATATAAAACCTATAATGAAAAACAGTCAATCATGAAAGAGGTATACCACAAGCATGTGCTTTAGCATTGGGTGTAAGTCAAGTGTTAACCAGGTGGTTTTCCACACCTCAGAAGAATATCCCAATTATCAAGTGACTCAAATGGAAAAATACAAACCTTAAGTGCATCATTATTAAGGTTCAAGTTGAGAGTTGGAGTAAGAGCCCATCATGAAGGTATCGCTACAGAACATCCGTCAATTTATCAGATACCACTGACCCCGTTCAGGACAATGTTTTGAAATTAAAAAGTATCGCCCAAGACCTGGCTTTACTCAGAGACTGCCATGATCTTTCAATAAGGGGTCGAGTGTCATCAAAGGCTGGTTTACCCACATTTCCAATGGATCATTTTCGATATCCCCTATTGGAACAAATATCACTGAAAAGTATTAGAATGCTCAGGTAAGTCTCAGTCTGGAAAATCCAATAACCATGCCCCCTGGCGCATAGAGGCAACCAGTCATGAACTGAGGCTCTACCAGCGGCTCTTAATATGGGACCCACCTTCTTTCCCCACCCTAAATTTAATTAATGTTTTCATAGTAGCAGATATGAAATAATCAATATATAACTTCATAACATGAAAACAAACTAGATACACACATACATTACTAGGTACAAATTAAATATTCCCGCATAAAAATTTTAACAAAAAAAGATACCGCATCAATATAATAAGATAAATGAACTTTTAAATAAATAAGTAATTCATCACAACAAACTACTAATAATCCAACAATTATAGGTTCATAATTAGTCTAAATTATTTATGTAAATTCAACAAAACAAAAATAGGTTGCACAAAACAAGCATTTAATTAAATAAAATTCCTGGACATGCACATTTAAATAATAAAATAATTCATCAAAAACAACTATCAATGATTCAATAATTCAAGGTTCATAATTATTCTAAAATAATTATTTATATTAAACACACCAATAATAGGATATGCAATACATGTAGTTAAATGAATTAAATAACCTAGCTAATAGAATTTATACAGAACTTATTAGCACACCCCAAGGGGTGTGAGACCAAAATTAAAAAAATTAAACAAATTCATTCATGATCAGAAGTGTTATAACAACTATACAAAAAAGAAAACTGAATAGTTTCGGTGAATTTTCACAAAACCTGTAGACATCGACTAACAACACAACAATGAATTTCTACAAATCATAATGAAATAGATGTAAATATAGTAGATTCCCTACATTATGGTTTATGTTGATCCTATGATTTGTGGTAGGATTTTATTTGACCTAAAACAGAAGAAAACAAAATATATTTGAAAAATTCCAAAATAGGGTAAAATACATCCGCTTCGAACTAAGCATTGGATACACAACAAAAACCAATGATTCTACACTCACAAGGGTAGCATTTCCTTAAGGTTTACTGCGCACCTTACAACAAAGAAAATAGATGAAAGATGGAGGAGCTATAGTATTCCATATGCAGAGCAAGTGGAGCACACCACATATGGAGAGGGGGTGCACCACACAGAGGAGAGTGAGGAGAGGAAGAGAGGAGAAAATAAATAAAAATGATAGAAAATGAAATAAAATGAAAAAATAAAAAATAGATAATTATATAAAATAATAAAAATAAAATGGTTGAAGACATGAAATAAATAATTAAAATGTATTTATCATTTTAATTATTTTTAATTTTTCTCTAACCATATATATTTTATTATTTACTTTTATCCCTATTTAAATTACATTAATTTACAGAAATATTTTTAAATTATTTTTAACTCGAATAATGTGATTTGACACGAGGTAATATTTTACATAAAACTAGAACAATCATTTAAATAATTTTAATAGCTATCCAAGACCCGCAAGAGGGTACCCAGGCGCAGGCCATGAGTCACTTTAAAAATTTGGATTAAAAACATAAATGTCCACAACCTGATATACGCCGACATGTTAAATGAATTTATGTATGTAATTAAGAATATTTTATATAAACACAAAAATAAATATCCACCCATGTATATACATGTTATATATATATAAGCACATCTGCATATTCATATATATACACCCACACATGTATATATAACTATATATATATATATTTAATCCCATATATATATATAAATCATATATATATACATCAATGTTTTCGTCCTAATATAATATTAATTAGAATTATTTACAAAATTATTATTATTTAATTCAACTGATCAATGACACCATTAATATTTTAATGACAATAAACATTAATAAAAATAATAACAATTATTAAATAAATACTGATTGTAGATTTGTATTTAGTTGGAACAATTAATAATATAACATTTATTACATTTCCTATTTATTATTTATAGTGTGACACAAATTATTAATTTTGGTTGTTCATTTCCATTTGTATTCATCAACAAAAAAATAATATTAATAAAAAATTTATTATTATTATTTCTAACAGAAAAAAAGAATATTTTTAACCCAATTAAATTATCATCAATTGCGATATGACCAATCTTCCAATGCTGGAAAAGGTTGTACCTTTCCTTGGGTAAATCCCACATCCCGGAACCATTGGGGATTTTAGATTTATCATTCGATGCACCATTCTTGTGAAAATAAATATTTATTATATAAAAAATTGAATAATTATATAATTAAAAATAAAGAATCAATTATCATGTGTGAGGGTTTTGAACGCCCAATACTGAACATGGTTATACCCTACTGAGGGATAACCCGATGTTCCATACCTAACGGTAGTCTCATATTTCTCTTATGATGCACCATTAGAGAGTTATTTCATTTTTTGAAAAGAAACAACACAAGTAAGAAAAAAATTAACTTAATATTTTCATTATATAAATACTGTAGTATCGACTATCAAAATAAAATGTTTCAAAACAAGGTTTTTAAAACCTACCTGACCCATTAACAATGAATTATAATTTCCTTTTCTTTTATGTATAGTTCAAATCAGAAAATGTTACACCCCCACATTAAATAGTTTTTTCCATAAAAAATTATACATGATCTTGGTAATATATAGTTTTATAATTTCTATTCTAAAAACCTAATTATTATAAGGGAACATTTAAAATCCTCTATTATAGTAACAATGGTATCATGGAATAAAATATAACTAGTTTTCTATAGTAAAGAAAATTAGTTGAATGTGAATATTTTGACATAGATAGAAGATGTACATATTTATATGGAGTAATTGTGGTTATCAATAAAATTAATGAGAATGATCAATTAGAATTTTAAGGCATCAGATCCCAAAATATATAATGATTAAATGATTATTGGTTTAACACAAAAAATAAAATAGAATTTTTTTTAATAATGAGTAATTATTTTACCTCCTTTGTATATAAGGACATATTGTAATGCCCTGACCCTAGTTACCCAGAGTTGGTGCATTATTACATAACATTAGAATGATAACAAGGAAATATTGTCTCGAATGACCGATTAGTTTAGTATTATTGAAAACAATATTCATACAAAAGTACAACATTACAACTTCAAAACAAATACAACACGAATTTATTCCATTTGAAACAACCAAGCCTCTGGTATTTTGTTTTTACTAAATTCATAATAGCATTATTACTTCAAAAAAATTCGTCTATCCAACCCTAATATGTCATATTAACTTATAAAATTAATGTAATTCATAAAAAGTCTCAAATTACATTTATTTAGATATTTATAATATCGATTAATTTAATATTTCATTAATTTGGTAAAAACTGCATCATAATTGTGTCATAAATAAATAAAATTTTGTAAGGTCTTAATAATATAAATAAAATACCATTATGTATGAAATATTATTATATTTATAAAGAATATTTATAGTCTAATTTATCTTATGTGTAACCTTATTAAAAATGGTTTAGTTAATAAACATTGAATTTAACTATTATAACTATTCTATGAATTAAATAATAATAAATTTTCTAATTTAATCCAAGTGGACCGTAGAGGTTCGTATTTTATTCCAAAGTTTTTTTGGTCAAATTATACTTTTCCAATAGAATTAGTACATATTTTATGGAAAAAATATTAGCATTTTTACCCTTAATTACCAAATTTATTTTCAACCGTGGTAAATAAAACTAAAAAGTTACTATTCACCAAGAAAAATATCATCTTATTGAACCACATTTTACATACTGATATAAATCGAGTGTCTCAGAGTTTTGCAATTTAACCCATAGAAGATGTAAAATTAATTTTTATGTAAATTTGCAAATGCTCCTAGGAGGTCGGTAAAAGAGGGTAAAAAGTTCAATAAAAAATTTCTATATCAAAAATTATTATAAACCGACTCAAATAAATTAAATTGAACTTATATACATATTATGTATCTATTTTTACCTAAAATTAATTTCAATAAAATAAATAATTATTTAAATAAAATTTGGTTTTAAACTATATCTCAGTGTTTTTCACTATTCATCAATAATTGAATGTTTTCAGAAAAATATGAAAAATTCACCCTAAGCTAATTTTGATATTCCGAATCCAAAAAATAAAGTCCATTTTGAATGATAAATTTTTTAAAATTTCAAAAAGTGGGTTTTAATATTCATAACAGCTAGTTTGATTGGTTGTGATGTGTTAGAACTCGATATTGCGTACAACTCACGATATTATAGTATTCAAAAAGAATCATACCATGGAAGTTTTGGGTGTTACATTCTCCCCTCCTTTCAATAATTTCATCCTCAAAATTTCTAGTGTATTACTGCTTAAAATTTCTCAGTCGGCTCATCATCATAAGTTCCTCGGGTTCTCGTGTTTCCTCTTCCATCTTAAGGTTTCTCCATAGAACTTTTAACAGGCTAGTCATTCGGTTTGACAACATTTGTTCTCTTTTATCAGGAACCATGATAGGCACTTCGTAATAAGACAAATCGGGTTCCGGCTCTAATTCCTCCTAGGTTAGTACATGTGTTGGGTCTGGCATGTATTTTTTCAATAGTGATACGTGGAACACATCGTGAATCTGAGAGACTTGGCAGCATTTCCAACCAGTAAGCTACAACCCTAATTCATTCTAGAATTTAGATATGTCTAATATACTTGGGACTTAATTTTCCCTTTTTACCCAAACGTATAACACCCTTCCATGGAGATTCATTCAAGAAAAAATGGTCTCCTACCAAAAATTCCAAATCCATCCTTCGGTTATCGGCATAGCTCTTCTACGTACTTTAAACTACTTTGATGTGGGTTTGGATTACCTTAACCTTTTCTATTGTTCCCTCCACATGTTATGGGCCTATGAGTTTTCTTTTCACTGACATCATCCCAATAGGTTGGTGTGCGACATCTCTTTTTGTATAACCCTTAAAATGGTGCCATCTGAATACTTTAATGGAAACTATTGTTATAGTAAAATTATACGAGAGGTAAATATTGATCCCACATACCTTGAAAGTCATGTGAGCATGATATCAAAATGTCTTTTAGTGCTTGAATAGTCTGTTCTGATAGTCCATTAGTTTGGGGGTGGTAGGCAGTTCTCAAATGAAGTTCAATATCCATGCCTTTCTAAAGAATTTTTCATAATATCGATGTAAACTGGGGATCAATATCCCAAACAATTGATATTTTTACTCCATGAAGTCTTTATACATCAGTAATATATAGTATTGTTAGTCATTCAAGTTGTAAATATTCTCTTATATTATGAAAATGTGGTGACTTTGTAAAACGATCAACAATGACCCATATTGCATCGTTCCTTCGAGGAGTATTTTGTAGTCCCATGAAAAAGTCCATCGTAATATTATCCCATTTACACTCAGGTAAGGGATGATTTTTCAAGACTCTTCTAGGTTGTTTCATTCCAGCATTCACTTGCTAACAAACCATACATCTTGTCAAAAAATCAACAATCTTCCTCTTCATGTGGTCCAACCAGAAATTATCCTTCAAATATCTATACATTTTGGTGCTCCTAGTGTGTATAGATAAATTGGAGCTATTATCATCATTCAACAATTTTCTTTTTAGATCATGTATATCGGTAACACAAATTCTCTTCCCAAATTTTAAAATTCCATCTTCATATACGATGTCACTCAATCTCCCATCATTCACTACTTTAATGTTCTTTTGAAACTCTTCATCACCGGTCTGAGAACTATTTATCAATTTTTGTATATATGGTTTTGCTTCCATTTGAAAAAGAACTGATGTTTCAACTTCCATGTTTATTCCCATATCCATATTTATTAGATCCATGAAAATATGATCCCTTTCAACTCTCATCTTGTTTAAAACTCCATGATACTTTCTGCTCAAAGCATGACACCTTATTTTCCTTCCCCAGGTGGTAGTGTATATTACAATAATAATCCATGAGTAGTTCAAGCCATTGACTTTGCATTATATTGAGTCCTTTCTATGAGAAAATATACATTAGACTCTTTTGATCAGTATATATCTAAAATTATTCACTATAGAGAGAATGTCTCCAAATAAGCAATGAAAAGATTACAGCTGCTAACTCAAGCTCATCAGTAGGATAGTTTTTCTCATTAATTTTTAGCTATTGTGATTCATAGTAAATAGCTATATCATTCAGTATAAAAACAAAACCAAGTTTATTTCTCTGATGCATCAATATAAATAACAACCCCATAATTCCCCAATGGTATTGTCAAAATAAAATCATTGAATTGTATTTTCATCAATTATTCAATAAATTATTCAGACTCTTTTTTCCAAACCAATTTAACCCTTTTATGAGTGATATTGGTTAATGGGTCAGCCAATCAGGAAAATTCTGGACGAAATGCCTATAATAACCTGCTAAACCAATAAAACCGTGTACCTCAGTTATAATCGTCGGTTCTGGCCATTCTTGGATTGCCTTGGTCATAGAATGATAAACAGAGATTCCATCCTTGGAGACAATATGGCCTTGAAAAAAAAATATCTTGAAGCTAGAATTCACACTTGCTAAACTTTCGATATAATTTATGTCTTCTCAGAGTATTTAGAATAATGTGCAAGTGATTTTCAGGATCTTCTTAGCTTTTAGAGTATACAAAGGTATCATCAATAAATACAACAACGCATTCGTCAAGATATACCTTAAAAACTCTATTAATTATATTCATGATGAAAGAGGGTTCATTTGTCAATCCAAAAGGCATTACTGTAAACTCATAATGCCCATACCCAGTTCAAAATCCTGTTTTCAGAATGTATTCCTTATTCACACACAACTAATGATATCCATATCGAAGGTCAATATTTGAAAATTATTGAGATCCATGAATTTTGTCAAATAAATCCTCAATGCGAGGTAGGGGATACATGTTTTTTACTATTATAGAATTTATCGCCCTTTAGTCAATGCACAACCACATAGATCAATCATTCTTCTTACCAAAAAGGATAGGGGCTCCCCATGGAGAAACAGTAGGGAGAATTAATCCCTTATTACTCAATTACTATAGTTGTTTTCTTTAGATCCACTAATAAAATAGTGTCCATTCTATAAGGGGTCTTAGATATGGTCCTTGAATGATGAATTTAATCAATGTAAAACTCAATTTATCATTCTGGAGGATGTCCAGGTAAATCCTCGAGAAATAAATCAACATAATCTTGCACAATAGTTACATCCTCTATTTGGTCGTTCTTTTCCTCACCCATAGTTATTTCAATCTCTTCATCTCAAATAATTTTATTTAGTTGAGATACTAGGGAGGATCTAGATAATAAATAGGTGGTGAAATTTTTTCTCTAAAGATAAGGTGTTCTTTATCATTATCATAAAAAATAGTAACCTCCTTCTTCTTACAATAAATTTTTGCATCACGGTCTAGAAGCAAATACATACTGAGGATTATATCAAATTCAATCATGGGTACGACAATGATATCAACTGATAAAGAACAATTATATGCCCTAATGGGAACTTATTCACCAAACATTGTAGCAATGATACATCCTTTAGACGTTATACTGACAACTCTCTTGTTAAATCAAATTGGAAATATATAATTTTCATAGAAAAATGGGAAGTTATAAAACAATGTGATGATCCAAAATCAAATAATGCATTGGATAAACATGACGAAACAAATAAATTACCTGCTACTATATCTTTCGAGGCTTCATCCTCAGTAGTAGTGATCGCAAAAGCTTGGCCTTCATCCCTTGGCCTTTTCTAAGGTATGTTTTCCCGACACTTAAGACATTCATTTTAATAATTTACCATCTCCCTAAAATTGTAGAATTGAACATTTTTATCATATTTCATCCCCTTAAAATCACCATCAAGATGTCCTTTTTGTCCCCATTTGGAGAAAACTCCTTTTTCTTTGAAACATTCACCGGGGTGCTTCCTTCCACAAGATAAGGTGTTATTTAATGTTATAAGACATAGAGAATTTCTTTTGATCTTGATAGCACATGAGAAAATATGTTCATATGACGAGAAGGATACTGATACTAATTCTTGATAGAGAAATGGTTTTAACCCATCAACGAAATTGTCAATATTACATCTTGAGTTACGTATATAATCTTCATCATGTCTCGTTATCCTTGTAAAGTTAGCTTCATAGAATGCAACATCCTCATATTCCTTTTGCCTTAGACTCAAAAATTGTCTTTCCATAGCCGCACGACAGTCATGAGGAAAGTATTTTTATAATAAAATTTCTTTATAAACTCCCTCAATTTTGTATTTGATACTTCATCATCTTCCATTGTGTTTCTAATCATTGACCACCATTGATCAACATCTCCAGTGAGGTGGTAAACTGCCATGCCAACTTTTTCATTTTCTATAATCCCAATGGCATGGAATATTTTCTTTTATGAATTTATCCATTTCTCAGCTACAAATGGATTTGTACCCCCATTTATTGTTTGTGGTTGTTCCCTCATGAAGTAGTCTATCATTTATCCTCCACATTGTGGATCAGGGTGTTTTATACGGATAAGGATATTATTCATAACCTCTGTGAGTTTTCCCAGTATGGTGATAAGATGATCAACACCATTTGTATCACCGGCTCCACTATAATTATCTTGAACAGGAGGTAAATTCCAACATCGAGTGAGTGATTTGATATCGTTTCCATTCCTTCTACTAGGCACCATTTCTAAACAATGACATGCACTAGTTTAGTTTATGAATCACAATACATAAATCCATACTTGTAAACTACAAAACATAAATTGAACAGTTTATGGATATAATCCATAATCATAAAAATGTTTTCTTTGAAGTTGAATAAACTCATAAAACCTACATAATGGTTTTGTATAGAAAATGAGAATTTTCCTAATCATATCACTCGGCTGTGTTGTATCCAATAGTGCAGTAAGGCCCGTTGTCGTGCACTAGTTCAGGTTCGAGTATATCTCAATGTGGTGTTTTTAGGTTCTACCCCTGGGTAGCACAAGGCCAATGCCTCCACTTCCTGCTCGTATCCAGATAGGGATTTATTTTTTGGAAAACTCAAAAATTCTACAATACCTATATTCTAGGAATTTCATCTATACCAATCCTCAAAGATTATCTTAGGGCTATGTGCTATAATCAGTGTTTATCTAAATCTAGTTTCCAATTATTGTACTAAACGTCCTATGATACCAATTGTAATTCCCCTACCCTTGTTACCCAGACTCGGTGCATTATTACATAACAGTTTCATGATCACAAGGAAATCATGCCTCGAAAGACCGACCATTTTAGTATTATTGGAATCAAGATTCATACATAAGTTCAAATTTATATCTTGAAAAGAATTAAAACATGAATTTATAAAATTAGAAACATCCAATCCTCCTAGATTATGACTGCAAGTCACTCATAACTAACTTATTAATATCCTAGGAAAATGAAACATAACAAATCGGTGAGCTCAAATGCTCATTGAAGGTATTTAATAAAGCGGAAGATAAATAAATATTAAGCATTGTGAATAATTGAAACCACATGCCTTTACCAATAATAAAAATGAGTACTTTTATTTCAAGAATATGAGTTGAGTAAATAATGACATAATAAAACATAATCAAGGGTATTATAAAAGTTGAATGACCACATGAACCATCAATATTAATTTCATAATAAAGGAATGTATAATGCCGGACATTCTGAAACATTTTTTCAAGGCCTCGGCCAAGATGTCTAAAAATTATTAAGGCCTCGGCCAAAACAATATATCAAATTGGGAAAGGCCTGGGAAAATTCCATTTATAGTTGTATCATTATAACTACCGATGCATTGAGGAGATATAGAGTGCTCCACCCACCAATTACTAAGTCCAATACATTCCTCATTTGAAATGGTTGAAATATAACATAAACATTCATATTAAAACTAGCATACGAAATGTCAACACTTTAACCATAAACCATGAATGGTATAAAAATAGCACATCCATAGTCAAACATATCTAAAAACCTTAAATACAATATAGAGGTTTGGAATCATAATAAATCAACATCAAATAATCATAAAATCCATCAATGGATGTTGTCATAGATGAAATCAAATCCTTTTTAGAGAAATATATATTTCTATTTTAAAATAATTTTAAAGTCACATAATAATAAAAGAAAAAATTTAATTAAAAAATATTTTTTAAGCTTTTAAGGGAAGCTTCCACTATTTTATAATGCAAAAAGTAGTTTCACACGCTATATAAGTTCAAAAAACATTCTTATATTAATTTTTTTGTAAAGGTCATAAACTACCTTGTTTGGGAAATGACGGAAAGATTTATTTCATAACATATAAGGTCACATAAAAGTATAACTGACTTTAACCCATTGTCGTGTAAATTGTAAAATAGTATTGAAATACATTTTTATGAAACATGGATGTGGATGATAAAGATGTCCCAATATATTCTTACGTAATAACAAACTCAGATAATAAATAGATTGTAGAATAAACCCTTACATTCTACTTTTACTTGTTCAAAGGTAGGTTAACCTCCTGTATAATGGTCAAATAATTATTATTAAATAATAAAAAATCATATTCATTAATATTATATCATATATTATCTTTTAACATTTATTTGTTAATAATACCTTAGTATTATTGTCATTTTGGGGGTTAACAGATTCATTTTCATTTATATTCTTTGTTTTGTGAGTAATATTTATTATTTATGTGATGTATCATATTCATATATAAAATGATATCATGTATTTAAAATGTATTTTTAATCTACAAATTAAAATTAGTCTTGAATGGATACTATAGGGAATGAATCTCATCGCGTTCGTGGAGACGGTAATCCGTACGTACACAGAAGCGACAATATCATTCTTTTGATATTAAAATAATAAATAATTGGATGTTATATAATATAAAAATAATCATTATCATGTTATATTTCTTATTTACCTCAATTACTCATCATTATTATACCCATTCACATAATAATGTATTAAATAACAATTATACCATGGTGTGGAGACGGTAAGCCATACGTACGCATGTGTGGATACATGTCATTAAAAGGATGGATATAATAAAGAATATAGTTGTACCATATTTATAATAACATCACAATATAAAAAATATACTTGTGTTTTTATTTTTTAATGGAAACAACAATGATTGTGGAAGTGGAAGAAGAAAGGAACTTGAAAGTGGTGATGAAATATTTACCTCTTCTTGATGTTCTTCCTTTTGATTTGACCAAAAGGGAACCATAGGATGGATTTTTTTTACTAATGTAAGGCCTATAGGATGTATTTATGATAGATGAGATGGTATTTGGGATGGTTTTCCCTGAGCCAAATGGATTTGATGTTCTGAATTAGAGAGAAGGGGGTTCCCTTTTATAAGAGGGGTGTGGGGAACCTTAGGAAAATGTGGAAATATTATTTTATTATAAAATCATTTTCAGTTTCTAATGGCTCCATAACGTATTATTTAAAGGTTAAGGTTGGGATCGGTCGAAAAACACTCAACCAATAGGTTTTATATAGGTTTGGATCACTATATTAACCTTATCATTTAGATTTAATTCTTAGTTAAATAGTTTTACATTTACCATGTCTCTTAGTATTTTTACATTATATGGTTAATAAACATACTATAAACATCCAAGAGAACCTCAAGTGGTTCATTAATGGCTTATATATTATTATTTAAGACATTTTTCTAAACATTAGGTTTTTAGGAATAGAATTCCAATTAACAATATAATATTTGTTTTAAAAACTCTTCTATGTCAATTTTGAAACTATTTGATATTTTGTTTCTGCTAAATTCATAATAGCATTATTGTAACAGCCCGAGATTTTATGAAAAATGTTCCTTTTAATTTTATTTCTGTCTGGTGTTGTGAGCTACACCAAAAGGAGTTTGCACAACACACATCCTTGACTTGCATTGCATTACACGCAATCGCGACCTTCCTCGATAGCGTGTGTTGTACGCAACGTCAAGTTTCGCTAAACAACGATATGCTATTAAGATATTAATAAAACAAGCTGTTGTGAATAGTAATAACCACTTTTTGAAATTTTGTAAATTTTATTTTTCAAAATGGACTTCATTTATGGATTCGGAGTATCGAATTTAGCCTAAGGTGAAATTTTGGTACTTTTCGGATAACTTTCATATTCTGATTAATAGTGAAAATTACTAAATTATAATTAAAAACAACTTTTTTAATCGAAATAATTAATAGTGATAAATTATTAATTTAAGTGGTTTTAAAGTATATTTAGAATATATTTTTACAATTTAATACAATGTTGGTCATTGGTTGTAATTTCAGATTTAAACCAGACATAAACAAATGTCAATCTTTTGATAGATATTGTTTCTTAAAAACACGCTATTTGTTTTAACAGCGGGATTTAATTATAAAATTAATTAATGCAACTTTTATGTTATGAAATTGGTAAAATAGACTTCATTTTTGAATTCGGAATATGAAATATAGCTTGGGATGAAATTTTGGCATTGTTCTGAAAAACATCAATTTTTGATGAATAGTGAAACTACTAAGTGGTAGGTTAAAAACTGAATTTTGCATAAAACTTAATTTTACCGCTTCTGTGAATGGAATTTCGAAAATCCGAGAGACACGGTTAATATCAAGGACTAAAATGTGGTTCAATGAGATGAAAATAATTTTTTGGTGAATAGTAACTTTTTACTTTTTTTTACCACGGTTAATAGTAAATAGGGTAAATAAGGGTAAATATGATATTAATATTACCCTAACACATGTCCTAATTCTATTGGACAAGTGTAATTCGACCAAAAAAAAACTTAGGAATAAAATATGACCATTTAGGCCCACTTGGATTAGATTAGGACATTTATTATTAATTTATTTAAAGAAGGGTTAAAATAGTTAAAATCAAAGTTTAATAAGTAAATCATTTTTAATATGGGGTTATACATAAGATAAATTCGATTGATAATTTTCATTAGAAAGCTAAAAAGATTTCCTACATGATGGTATTTTATTTGTAATTTTTAGACATAAAATAATTTATTTTATTTATGACACAACGATGATGCAGTAATTATCTTATTAATGAAATATTGACATAATTGATGTTATAAACACCAAAATAAATGTAATTTGAGATTTTTTATGAATTCCACTAATTTTATAGGTTACTATGATATATTAATGTTGATTTAATCAACTTGTTTCGAACATTTAATTCTGTTATGACTTTCACAAAAATCATATATCAAATAGTGTCAAAATTGACACAAAATAGTTTTTAAATCAAATATTATATTATTAATTGTTATTGTATTCCTAAAAATCTAAGGTTCGGCCAAATGACTTAGATAAGGATATATATATTAATACTATACAATTTGGGGTTCGTTTGGCATGTTATAGTAAGTTTATTAACCATATAGTGAAAGAAAACAAAAAGACACGGTAAAAGTTAAATTATTTAACTTAGAGTTAAATCTAATTGATAAGGTTAAAATAATACTCTAAACTTGTCTAAACCCTATTGGTTGATAGGATTTCGACCCATCCCCACTTTAGCTTCTAAATAAGACCCTTTGGAACCATTATAAACCGATTTTGACTTTAATATAAAATAATATTTTGAGATATTTCTAAGGTGCCCCTCTCCTCCCCTATAAAAGGACACCTCCTCCCCCTCCTCCTCACACCAATTTGAGCACTCAAGCTCGGCCAACCCCTGCCAAAATCTCTTCTCCACTTCCCTAGAAATATCCTAGAGGTTTTGGTCTTCCTCATAGACCAATTCTAGTGCCCTAAGAGGAGGTCTCAAAGAGGCACTTCAAAGAAGAGGTAATTACCGTTACCAATTCTTTCATCTTTATTTCTTCTTCCACTTCTTCTTCTTAGGTTGTTTCATTATGAAGTAATAACATCAGTATCACTCATATACTGATATGTTATTATAAGTATGAAACAACCCTATTTCACCATCTATCCATCCTACGGAAAAAGAAATCACCGCGCGTGCGTACGTACGGAATACCGTCTCCACGCCGTGGTGTAATCTATTTTCCACCACCACCTTACATGGATGGGTATAATGGTGTAAAGAATAACTATACATAGTTATTAAAACATCATGTTGATTCTGATATATTGTATAATCCACTCCAATTCAATTCAATATTTATAGAAATGATATCATCGCTCATGCGTACGTACGGACTACCGTCTCCATGAACGGGGTTTTTCATTTTATTTATCTATCTATTATATATATATATACTGAATATATATGATATATAAATCATATTTTATATTCTGGAAGTATGTAAATCATGATATAAGTAATAATGATGTCAAGAACAACAAGTCAAAACACCTACGATAAATGAAACGATTTTACCCAAAACGCTTCTTTAACATGGAATTTACAAAAGAACGGGTAATATAATGTCATAAGTGAACCATATATGATGAATATGATTCTGTAATAAGTCAATGACATTATTTAAATCATTATACAGGAGGTTCGGACACATACGAAGCAAATTGGACCTAAGGTAAGGGAAATATCACAATCTCATTTTTATCCGAGATTGTTTATTCGTAAGTATTTACTGGGGTTTATTTTATCATCCACATCCATGTTTCCTCAATATGTAATATTAGTTCCATCCAACTACAATGGTTTAAATCCAATTTTACCCTTTGGTTAGTTTTTAGTAAAATATATGAAAGGAATCTTTTGTCGTTTATCGTACGAGGTACATTTTGACTTTTTCGACAAAAGTAAAAAGAATGTTTTTTAACTTATACGGCACGAACGGATTTCTACTGTTTTATAAAGCCTTATTTTCATGAAGCTTCCTCTAAAAGATTTCATGACTATTTTCAATAAAATCTCTTTCTTTTAAAATTGCATGATGTTTTGTGAAAAGAAATTGATTTTGACGAAGAAAGGATATTTTCCTCAAGAATTCAATTCAAGTGTTTTATCAAAATTATTTTCCATCTAAGATAATAAAGGGTTCTGTTTCTATCCATATTTTTACATTTATTTGACTATGTTGTGATGGAATTATGTTTATGAATTCCTTTATCTTATATGAATTGTTTTATGATGTCATGTTGTTTAAGAATCCCATTTTTATTACATGGGTTACGCTATGATGTATGGTTTATGATTATGTGGCACACATAAGAAAGGATTCATTATAAGATGGGTGGGACCTATATATCCCTCCAATGCATTGGGTAAAGATTTTATATCTCATGAGATAGACAGGGCTGGAACGGTAGGTTATACCGGTTCAGTGAAACAGGACTGAAACTAGGGTTACTCGATTCAGAAAGGGACTTTGTCCACAAAGATAGTCTTGGCAATGAGTCATGACTAACAAGAAATGATTTTCCATGATTATGTGTGCATGCCAAAAAGTTTCAAGTTTCATGTTATGATTATGGGGATCTCATTTTCACTTCTATGATTTGTTCCATGTTAAGATATTATGATCTCTTTTGCAGGTTATGATTTTCAAAAAGATATGATATGATTTTTATTTCTTTTGTATACCCTTACTGAGCATTTGAGCTCACCCTTTTATGTTTTTTTCCCCAGGATATAAAGAAAGGTTTTAGGTAAAAAAAAGGAAGATCTTTATGGGAGATTTTGAAGATCTTTCACCACGATTAGAAGATTATATTCCGAGTTTCCAAAGACACTAAACTATTACGATCCTTGTGTGTGTGTTTTTGTTATGTACTAAGTATTCCGCAAAAGTAATGTAATGACCATGTACGTCAGGCTACGGGTCTCTACAGTTGGTATCAGAGGAACGGTTTAGTCAACCTTTGGAAACTAGGATGCGAAAACGTTAGTGAGATTCCTAGAGATATTTCTAAGGTATGTCTAGGGATGTCCCTAAGGATAAGTATACGTATAGGATATATTCCTAGAACTATGGTAATGATATTAGATTAAACCTAAGAAGTTAGGTATTGTGGATACTTTCCCTTTACTATGTTGTTTTCTCTAGCATGATTTTTGATTCTCACAAAATTATTTTTGTGTTTTAGTTAAGGGAGGGAACCAAAAGGAATTCAGTTAACATTGAATCCAATGGACAAATTGGTGACTATGAGCAACAAAATTGTGTAATTCCTAGAGAGAAAGATGTTGTGATTATGCCGAATCAATCATCGCGATATATGATTAACAAGGTGAAATTTAGTGGTATGCCTAATTCTTCAAAGAAGAGGAAGATAGACTATTATGCATGTTCGCATGTTGAGGAGCATAAAGAAAGGAAGATTGAGATTTCTAAAGAAGGGAAGAAGAACCTTGAGGAATACCTCAAATGGAGGGACCGATGTTATCTGTGTGGAGAAAAGGGTCATAGAGTGACAGACTGTTATGGAGTTCAATGTCTTATTTGTGGAGAACATGGGCATTACCCAACTCAATGCCCTGACCTAAAAAGTTACTTCTAAATCAAGGAAGGACTTATTCCAGGATAATCATTGATGTGGATGGACTGAAGTGTTTTGGTATTCAATAATAATGTTGTTGAGGTACTTTTATGGTGTATTGAAATATTTAAGTATTGGTCTATTGTGGTTTTCAATAATTTTAAGGTACCAATAACTATGAAAAGTGATTCAAATATTTTGGAAAGTAGATGATAAGTGCATAATGAAAGGATAAGAAGATAATGAGATGTTTGATTGTATTCATGAGCTCATGATTGATATAAGGACTAAGTGATATCATGGTTTGAGTGTAAATAATTTTGAGGATTTTGGTATGTGTAAAGTGTTAACTTTTAACTGCATTCAAGTTTTCACTAAGGTTCAATGGGTATTCAAGAGTATACATGATTAAGGACTTTGAATGTTTGGAATGTGACCAACAAAACATATCTTATGATATATGGGGATCAACGATGATATTAAATCTCTGGTAATTGTTTTCACTATGTTATGAGAGTGGACTGCAGTATTATAGATAAGCCTAAAGATTGGAATGGATTGTGTTGGACATAAGTTAGTATTGTTTAAGGATAGAAATATTTTTTTCGATATTATTGATGGGATGTTATAGTAATATAGTTTTGGAAAAAGGACAACCTGCAGGACGGGCGACAGCCCATCGCTTCGGACAAGGCTGTGGGAATCGAACCCACAACCGAAGTGCGACTGGCCTTTATCGCCTACCACTGGCCTACAGGAAGTCCCTGTTTAGTAGAAACTAGTTTTATTATATTAAGCAGTATGATATATGAAGTATAAGTCCATTTTAGGTACCATATATGATTAATCTCACTATAGGATGACTTATAACTTTTGCTAACCTTTTGTTTGAGACAGATGGAATGAACAGTCATTCTATCACATGATCTGCTAACACTTCACGAATAACAAATTCAACTTCATTTATTTAAGAGATGAAGTGGAAATTTTTCAAGGCACGAACAACAGTGAGATTGTACCAAAATAAATTAAGTATTTATTCTAATTAAAATTTTCAACTTTAGGGAAATGATCTTGAAAACTAAAAATGTTGTCCTAGTGATCTTATACCTGATGAATCAGATGGTACCTTAGATCGTCACAAATTTATGGATTTGGGATTACTGGCTTTTCCATAGCCATGTTCTCTACCACTCTCCATCAGAACATGATGGTTAGATTTCTCTTCCATATCCATATTTTCACCTATGTGGAAACCCAGTGATTAATTTATTTGGGTAATCGTTACATTTCATACTTTAGTTTTTAAAGCCACGTTTTGGTATTCCTTTTTACGATGTGGGATTCTATTAAAGAAACTTTCGAATAGTAAACCATTTATAACCCCGACTAATTTCGAGGGCGAAATTCATTTTAAGGGGGGTAGAATGTAATAGCCCGAGATTTTATAAAAAATGTTCCTTTTAATTTTATTTCTGTCTGGTGTTGTGCGCTACACCAAAAGGAGCTTGCACAACACACATCCTTGACTTGCATTTCATTACACGCAATCGCGACCTTCCTCGATAGCGTGTGTTGTACGCAACGTCAAGTTTCGCTAAACAACGATATGCTATTAAGATATTATTAAAACTAGCTGTTGTGAATAGTAATAACCACTTTTTGAAATTTTGTAAATTTTATTTTTCAAAATGGACTTCATTTATGGATTCGGAGTATCGAATTTAGCCTAAGGTGAAATTTTGGTACTTTTCGGATAACTTTCATATTCTGATGAATAGTGAAAATTACTAAATTATAATTAAAAACAACCTTTTTAATCGAAATAATTAATAGTGATAAATTATTAATTTAAGTGGTTTTAATGTATATTTAGAATATATTTTTACAATTTAATACAATGTTGGTCATTGGTTGTAATTTCAGATTTAAACCAGACATAAACAAATGTCAATCTTTTGATAAATATTGTTTCTTAAAAACACGCTATTTGTTTTAACAGCGGGATTTAATTATAAAATTAATTAATGCAACTTTTATTTTATGAATTTGGTAAAATAGACTTCATTTTTGAATTGGGAATATGAAATATAGCTTGGGATGAAATTTTGTCATTGTTCTGAAAAACATCAATTTTTGATGAATAGTGAAACTACTAAGTGGTAGGTTAAAAACTGAATTTTGCATAAAACTTAATTTTACCGCTTCTGTGAATGGAATTTCGAAAATCCGAGAGACACGATTAATATCAAGGACTAAAATGTGGTTCAATGAGATGAAAATAATTTTTTGGGGAATAGTAACTTTTTACTTTTTTTTACCACGGTTAATAGTAAATAGGGTAACTAAGGGTAAATATGATATTAATATTACCCTAACACATGTCCTAATTCTATTGGACAAGTGTAATTCGACCAAAAACAAACTTAGGAATAAAATATGACCATTTAGGCCCACTTGGATTAGATTAGGACATTTATTATTAATTTATTTAAAGAAGGGTTAAAATAGTTAAAATCAAAGTTTAATAAGTAAATCATTTTTAATATGGGGATATACATAAGATAAATTCGATTGTAAATATTCATTAGAAAGCTAAAAAGATTTCATACATGATGGTATTTTATTTGTAATTTTTAGACATAAAATAATTTATTTTATTTATGACACAACGATGATGCAGTAATTATCTTATTAATGAAATATTGACATAATTGATGTTATAAACACCAAAATAAATGAAATTTGAGATTTTTTATGAATTACACTAATTTTATAGGTTACTATGATATATTAATGTTGATTTAATCAACTTGGTTCGAACATTTAATTCTGTTATGACTTTCACAAAAATCATATATCAAATAGTGTCAAAATTGACACAAAATAGTTTTTAAATCAAATATTATATTATTAATTGTTATTGTATTCCTAAAAATCTAAGGTTCGGCCAAATGACTTATATAAGGATATATATATTAATACTATACAATTTGGGGTTAGTTTGGCATGTTATAGTAAGTTTATTAACCATATAGTGAAAGAAAACAAAAAGGCATGGTAAAAGTTAAATTATTTAACTTAGAGTTAAATCTAATTGATAAGGTTAAAATAATACCCTAAACTTGTCTAAACACTATTGGTTGATAGGATTTCGACCCATCCCCACTTTAGCTTCGAAATAAGACCCTTTGGAACCATTATAAACCGATTTTGACTTTAATATAAAATAATATTTTGAGATATTCCTAAGGTGCCCCTCTCCTCCCCTATAAAAGGACACCTCCTCCCCCTCGTCCTCACACCAATTTGAGCACTCCAGCTCGGCCAACCCCTGCCAAAATCTCTTCTCCACTTCCCTAGAAACATCCTAGAGGTTTTGGTCTTCCTCAAAGACCAATTCTAGTGCCCTAAGAGGAGGTCTCAAAGAGGCACTTCAAAGAAGAGGTAATTACCGTTACCAATTCTTTCATCTTTATTTCTTCTTCCACTTCTTCTTCTTAGGTTGTTTCATTATGAAGTAATAACATCAGTATCACTCATATACTGATATGTTATTATAAGTATGAAACAACCCTATTTCACCATCTATCAATCCTACGGAAAAAGAAATCACCGCGCGTGCGTACGTACGGAATACCGTCTCCACGCCGTGGTGTAATCTATTTTCCACCACCACCTTACATGGATGGGTATAATGGTGTAAAGAATAACTATACATAGTTATTAAAACATCATATTGATTCTGATATATTGTATAATCCACTCCAATTCAATTCAATATTTATAGAAATGATATCATCGCTCATGCGTACGTACGGACTACCGTCTCCATGAACGGTGTTTTTCATTTTATTTATCTATCTATTATATATATATATACTGAATATATATGATATATAAATCATATTTTATATTCTGGAAGTATGTAAATCATGATATAAGTAATAATTATGTCAAGAACAACAAGTCAAAACACCTACGATAAATGAAACGATTTTACCCAAAACGCTTCTTTAACATGGAATTTACAAAAGAACGGGTAATATAATGTCATAAGTGAACCATATATGATGAATATGATTCTGTAATAAGTCAATGACATTATTTAAATCATTATACAGGAGGTTCGGACACATACTAAGCAAATTGGACCTAAGGTAAGGGAAATATCACAATCTCATTTTTATCCGAGATTGTTTATTCGTAAGTATTTACTGGGGTTTATTTTATCATCCACATCCATGTTTCCTCAATATGTAATATTAGTTCCATCCAACTACAATGGTTTAAATCCAATTTTACCCTTTGGTTAGTTTTTAGTAAAAGATATGAAAGGAATCATTTGTCGTTTATCGTACGAGGTACATTTTGACTTTTTCGACAAAAGTACAAAGAATGTTTTTTTAACTTATACGGCACGAACGTATTTCTACTGTTTTATAAAGCCTTATTTTCATGAAGCTTCCTCTAAAAGATTTCATGACTATTTTCAATAAAATCTCTTTCTTTTAAAATTGCATGATGTTTTGTGAAAAGAAATTGATTTTGAAGAAGAAAGGATATTTTCCTCAAGAATTCAATTCAAGTGTTTTATGAAAATTATTTTCCATCTAAGATAATAAAGGGTTCTGTTTCTATCCATATTTTTACATTTATTTGACTATGTTGTGATGTAATTATGTTTATGAATTCCTTTATCTTATATGAATTGTTTTATGATGTCATGTTGTTTAAGAATCCCATTTTTATTACATGGGTTACGCTATGATGTATGGTTTATGATTATGTGGCACACATAAGAAAGGATTCATTATAAGATGGGTGGGACTTATATCTCCCTCCAATGCATTGGGTAAAGATTTTATATCTCATGAGATAGACAGGGCTGGAACGGTAGGTTATACCGGTTCAGTGAAACAGGACTGAAACGAGGGTTACTCGATTCAGAAAGGGACTTTGTCCACAAAGATAGTCTTGGCAATGAGTCATGACTAACAAGAAATGATTTTCCATGATTATGTGTGCATGCCACAAAGTTTCAAGTTTCATGTTATGATTATGGGGATCTCATTTTAACTTCTATGATTTGTTCCATGTTAAGATATTATGATCTCTTTTGCAGGTTATGATTTTCAAAAAGATATAATATGATTTTTATTTCTTTTGTATACCCTTACTGAGCATTTGAGCTCACCCTTTTATGTTTTCTTTTCCCCAGGATATAAAGAAAGGTTTTAGGTAAAAAAAGGAAGATCTTTATGGGAGATTTTGAAGATCTTTCACCACGATTAGAAGATTATATTCCGAGTTTCCAAAGACACTAAACTATTACGATCCTTGTGTGTGTGTTTTTGTTATGTACTAAGTATTCCGCAAAAGTAATGTAATGACCATGTACGTCAGGCTACGGGTCTCTACAGTTGGTATCAGAGGAAAGGTTTAGTCAACCTTTGGAAACTAGGATGCGAAAACGTTAGTGAGATTCCTAGAGATATTTCTAAGGTATGTCTAGGGATGTCCCTAAGGATAAGTATACGTATAGGATATATTCCTAGAACTATGGTAATGATATTAGATTAAACCTAAGAAGTTAGGTATTGAGGATACTTTCCCTTTACTATGTTGTTTTCTCTAGCATGATTTTTGATTCTCACAAAATTATTTTTGTGTTTTAGTTAAGGGAGGGAACCAAAAGGAATTCAGTTAACATGGAATCCAATGGACAAATTGGTGACTATGAGCAACAAAATTGTGTAATGCCTAGAGAGAAAGATGTTGTGATTATGCCGAATCAATCATCGCGATATATGATTAACAAGGTGGAATTTAGTGGTATGCCTAATTCTTCAAAGAAGAGGAAGATAGACTATTATGCATGTTCGCATGTTGAGGAGCATAAAGAAAGGAAGATTGAGATTTCTAAAGAAGGGAAGAAGAACCTTGAGGAATACCTCAAATGGAGGGACCGATGTTATCTGTGTGGAGAAAAGGGTCATAGAGTGACAGACTGTTATGGAGTTCAATGTCTTATTTGTGGAGAACATGGGCATTACCCAACTCCATGCCCTGACCTAAAAAGTTACTTCTAAATCAAGGAAGGACTTATTCCAGGATAATCATTGATGTGGATGGACTGAAGTGTTTTGGTATTCAAGAATAATGTTGTTGAGGTACTTTTATGGTGTATTGAAATATTTAAGTATTGGTCTACTGTGGTTTTCAATAATTTTAAGGTACCAATAACTATGAAAAGTGATTCAAATATTTTGGAATGTAGATGATAAGTGCATAATGAAAGGATAAGAAGATAATGAGATGTTTGATTGTATTCATGAGCTCATGATTGATATAAGGACTAAGTGATATCATGGTTTGAGTATAAATAATTTTGAGGATTTTGGTATGTGTAAAGTGTTAACTTTTAACTACATTCAAGTTTTCACTAAGGTTCAATGGGTATTCAAGAGTATACATGATTAAGGACTTTGAATGTTTGGAATGTGACCAACAAAACATATCTTATGATATATGGGGATCAACGATGATATTAAATCTCTGGTAATTGTTTTCACTATGTTATGAGAGTGGACTGCAGTATTATGGATAAGACTAAAGATTGGAATGGATTGTGTTGGACGTAAGTTAGTATTGTTTAAGGATAGAAATATTTTTTTTCGATATTATTGATGGGATGTTATAGTAATATAGTTTTGGAAAAAGGACAACCTGCAGGACGGGCGACAGCCCATCGCTTCGGACAAGGCTGTGGGAATCGAACCCACAACCGAAGTGCGACTGGCCTTTATCGCCTACCACTGGCCTACAGGAAGTCCCTGTTTAGTAGAAACTAGTTTTATTATATTAAGCAGTATGATATATGAAGTATAAGTCCATTTTAGGAACCATATATGATTAATCTCACTATAGAATGACTTATAACTTTTGCTAACCTTTTGTTTGAGACAGATGGAATGAACAGTCATTCTATCACATGATCTGCTAACACTTCACGAATAACAAATTCAACTTCATTTATTTAAGAGATGAAGTGGAAATTGTTCAAGGCACGAACAACAGTGAGATTGTACCAAAATAAATTATGTATTTATTCTAATTCAAATTTTCAACTTTAGGGAAATGATCTTGAAAACTAAAAATGTTGTCCTAGTGATCTTATACCTGATGAATCAGATGGTACCTTAGATCGTCACAAATTTATGGATTTGTGATTACTGGCTTTTCTATAGCCATGTTCTCTACCACTCTCCATCAGAACATGATGGTTAGATTTCTCTTCCATATCCATATTTTCACCTATGTGGAAACCCAGTGATTAGTTTATTTGGGTAATCGTTACATTTCATACTTTAGTTTTTAAAGCCAAGTTTTGGTATTCCTTTTTACGATGTGGGATTCTATTAATGAAACTTTGGAATAGTAAACCATTTATAACCCCGACGAATTTCGAGGGCGAAATTCATTTTAAGGGGGGTAGAATGTAACAGCCCGAGATTTTATGAAAAATGTTCCTTTTAATTTTATTTCTGTCTGGTGTTGTGCGCTACACCAAAAGGAGCTTGCACAACACACATCCTTGACTTGCATTGCATTACACGCAACCGCAACCTTCCTCGATAGCGTGTGTTGTACGCAACGTCAAGTTTCGCTAAACAACGATATGCTATTAAGATATTATTAAAACTAGCTGTTGTGAATAGTAATAACCACTTTTTGAAATTTTGTAAATTTTATTTTTCAAAATGGACTTCATTTATGGATTCGGAGTATCGAATTTAGCCTAAGGTGAAATTTTGGTACTTTTCGGATAACTTTCATATTCTAATGAATAGTGAAAATTACTAAATTATAATTAAAAACAACCTTTTTAATCGAAATAATTAATAGTGATAAATTATTAATTTAAGTGGTTTTAAAGTATATTTAGAATATATTTTTACAATTTAATACAATGTTGGTCATTGGTTGTAATTTCAGATTTAAACCAGACATAAACAAATGTCAATCTTTTGATAAATATAGTTTCTTAAAAACACGCTATTTGTTTTAACAGCGGGATTTAATTATAAAATTAATTAATGCAACTTTTATGTTATGAATTTGGTAAAATAGGCTTCATTTTTGAATTCGGAATATGAAATATAGCTTGGGATGAAATTTTGGCATTGTTCTGAAAAACATCAATTTTTGATGAATAGTGAAACTACTAAGTGGTAGGTTAAAAACTGAATTTTGCATAAAACTTAATTTTACCGCTTCTGTGAATGGAATTTCGAAAATCCGAGAGACACGGTTAATATCAAGGACTAAAATGTGGTTCAATGAGATGAAAATAATTTTTTTGTGAATAGTAACTTTTTACTTTTTTTTACCACGGTTAATAGTAAATAGGGTAACTAAGGGTAAATATGATATTAATATTACCCTAACACATGTCCTAATTCTATTGGACAAGTGTAATTCGACCAAAAACAAACTTAGGAATAAAATATGACCATTTAGGCCCACTTGGATTAGATTAGGACATTTATTATTAATTTATTTAAAGAAGGGTTAAAATAGTTAAAATCAAAGTTTAATAAGTAAATCATTTTTAATATGGGGTTATACATAAGATAAATTCGATTGTAAATATTCATTAGAAAGCTAAAAGGATTTCCTACATGATGGTATTTTATTTGTAATTTTTAGACATAAAATAATTTATTTTATGTATGACACAACGATGATGCGGTAATTATCTTATTAATGAAATATTGACATAATTGATGTTATAAACACCGAAATAAATGTAATTTGAGATTTTTTATGAATTACATTAATTTTATAGTTTACTATGATATATTAATGTTGATTTAATCAACTTGGTTCGAACATTTAATTCTGTTATGACTTTCCCAAAAATCATATATCAAATAGTGTCAAAATTGACACAAAATAGTTTTTAAATGAAATATTATATTATTAATTGTTATTGTATTCCTAAAAATCTAAGGTTAGGCCAAATGACTTAGATAAGGATATATATATTAATACTATACAATTTGGGGTTAGTTTGGCATGTTATAGTAAGTTTATTAACCATATAGTGAACGAAAACAAAAAGACATGGTAAAAGTTAAATTATTTAACTTAGAGTTAAATCTAATTGATAAGGTTAAAATAATACCCTAAACTTGTCTAAACCCTATTGGTTGATAGGATTTAGACCCATCCCCACTTTAGCTTCGAAATAAGACCCTTTGGAACCATTATAAACCGATTTTGACTTTAATATAAAATAATATTTTGAGATATTCCTAAGGTTCCCCTCTCCTCCCCTATAAAAGGACACCTCCTCCCCCTCCTCCTCACACCAATTTGAGCACTCCATCTCGGCCAACCCCTGCCAAAATCTCTTCTCCACTTCCCTAGAAACATCCTAGAGGTTTTGGTCTTCCTCAAAGACCAATTCTAGTGCCCTAAGAAGAGGTCTCAAAGAGGCACTTCAAAGAAGAGGTAATTATCGTTACCAATTCTTTCATCTTTATTTCTTCTTCCACTTCTTCTTCTTAGGTTGTTTCATTATGAAGTAATAACATCAGTATCACTCATATACTTATATTTTATTATAAGTATGAAACAAACCTATTTCACCATCTATCCATCCTACGGAAAAAGAAATCACCGCGCGTGCGTACGTACGGAATACCGTCTCCACGCCGTGGTGAAATCTATTTTCCACCACCACCTTACATGGATGGGTATAATGGTGTAAAGAATAACTATACATAGTTATTAAAACATCATATTGATTCTGATATATTGTATAATCCACTCCAATTCAATTCAATATTTATAGAAATGATATCATCGCTCATGCGTACGTACGGACTACCGTCTCCATGAACGGTGTTTTTCATTTTATTTATCTATCTATTATATATATATATACTGAATATATATGATATATAAATCATATTTTATATTCTGGAAGTATGTAAATCATGATATAAGTAATAATGATGTCAAGAACAACAAGTCAAAACACCTACGATAAATGAAACGATTTTACCCAAAACGCTTCTTTAACATGGAATTTACAAAAGAACTGGTAATATAATGTCATAAGTGAACCATATATGATGAATATGATTCTGTAATAAGTCAATGACATTATTTAAATCATTATACAGGAGGTTCGGACACATACGAAGCAAATTGGACCTAAGGTAAGGGAAATATCACAATCTCATTTTTATCCGAGATTGTTTATTCGTAAGTATTTACTGGGGTTTATTTTATCATCCACATCCATGTTTCCTCAATATGTAATATTAGTTACATCCAACTACAATGGTTTAAATCCAATTTTACCCTTTGGTTAGTTTTTAGTAAAAGATATGAAAGGAATCTTTTGTCGTTTATCGTACGAGGTACATTTTGACTTTTTCGACAAAAGTACAAAGAATGTTTTTTTTAACATATACGGCACGAACGGATTTCTACTGTTTTATAAAGCCTTATTTTCATGAAGCTTCCTCTAAAAGATTTCATGACTATTTTCAATAAAATATTTTTCTTTTAAAATTGCATGATGTTTTGTGAAAAGAAATTGATTTTGAAGAAGAAAGGATATTTTCCTCAAGAATTCAATTCAAGTGTTTTATCAAAATTATTTTCCATCTAAGATAATAAAGGGTTCTGTTTCTATCCATATTTTTACATTTATTTGACTATGTTGTGATGTAATTATGTTTATGAATTCCTTTATCTTATATGAATTGTTTTATGATGTCATGTTGTTTAAGAATCCCATTTTTATTACATGGGTTACGCTATGATGTATGGTTTATGATTATGTGGCACACATAAGAAAGGATTCATTATAAGATGGGTGGGACCTATATCTCCCTCCAATGCATTGGGTAAAGATTTTATATCTCATGAGATAGACAGGGCTGGAACGGTAGGTTATTACGGTTCAGTGAAACAGGACTGAAACGAGGGTTACTCGATTCAGAAAGGGACTTTGTCCACAAAGATAGTCTTGGCAATGAGTCATGACTAACAAGAAATGATTTTCCATGATTATGTGTGCATGCCACAAAGTTTCAAGTTTCATGTTATGATTATGGGGATCTCATTTTCACTTCTATGATTTGTTCCATGTTAAGATATTATGATCTCTTTTGCAGGTTATGATTTTCAAAAAGATATGATATGATTTTTATTTCTTTTGTATACCCTTACTGAGCATTTGAGCTCACCCTTTTATGTTTTCTTTTCCCCAGGATATAAAGAAAGGTTTTAGGTAAAAAAAAAGGAAGATCTTTATGGGAGATTTTTAAGATCTTTCACCACGATTAGAAGATTATATTCCGAGTTTCCAAAGACATTAAACTATTACGATCCTTGTGTGTGTGTTTTTGTTATGTACTAAGTATTACGCAAAAGTAATGTAATGACCATGTACATCAGGCTACGGGTCTCTACAATTATTACTTCAAAAAAAAAAACATATAACCGACCCTAATATTATATATTAACCTAGATAATTAGTGTAATTCATAACAAGTCTCAAATTACATTTTATGGATATTTATAATATAAATTATTTTAATATTTCATTAATTATGTAATTACCGAATCATAATTGTGTAATAAATAAAATAAATTATTTAATTTCAAAAAAATATAAATAAAATAAAATTTGTATGAAATAATTATATAATTATAATTAATTTATATAGTTGAATTTATCTAAAGTGTAACCCTATATTAAAATTGTTTTAGTTATTAAATATTAATTTTAACTATTTTAACTCTTCTTTAATTTAAATACTAATAAATATCCTAATCTAATCCATGTAGACCAAAGAGTTTCAAAATATATTCCTAATGTTGTTTTTGGTCCTATTATTCTTATCAAATAGAACTAGGACATTAGTTAGGGTAATAATAATATCATTTTACCCTTAAATACCATATTTACATTTAACTATGGTAAATAAAAGTAAAAAGCTACTGTTCACCAGAAATTATTTTCATCTTATTAAACCACATATTAATTACTGATATCAACCTTATGTCTCAAATTTTTGAAATTCAACTCACAAAAGCAGTAAAATTATGTTTTATGTAAATTTGCAAATCCTCATAGGAGGTGGGTAAAAGACGGTAAGAAGTTCAATAAAATTTTTATATATCCAAAATTATTATAAAATAACTCCAATAAATTACATTGAACTTTTATAGGTATTATGTATCTATTTTTACCAAAAATAAATTTAAATAAAATAAATAAAAATTTAAATAAAAATTCGGTTTTAAACTATAACGCAGTGTTTTTAACTGTTCATAAAAATTTGAAAGTTTTCATAAAAATAACAAAAATTCACCGTAATATAATTTTTATATTATAAATCCAAAACATAAAGTATATTTTGAAAGATAAATTTATAAAATTTTAAAAATTGTGTATTACTATTCACAACGACTATTTAGATTGGTTGTGGTGTGTTAGAACGTGATGATGCATACAACACACTCTATTGTATTATTTAAAGCGAAGTGTACTATGGAATCTTAGGGTGTTACAATATTATTAAATTATATGTTTCAATTTAACATGGAAAATGATATATTTGTGGTTTGTTTTGAGAAATTTATAATTCTTGAATTACTCTATTAAATGGATATCAAACAGTGAAAATATTTTTTGAGAACTAAAACATCCTTTTATAAAATCATGAGGACCCTAAACATTGTGGAATACACAAATAATCATAGATAATCATTTGTTAGTAGTCAAGACCCATTTCCAAGACTATCTTAGCAGAAAAAGTCCATTTCTGATCAGAGTTCACTCCACGTTTCAGTCATGTATCACTAAACCAGATTGACCAGCCATGTCTATCTCATGAGATATAAATCGTTACCCAATGAATTGGAGGGATATATAGGTCCCACCAATCTCATAATGAATCCATTCATTGGTATTCCACAAAATCATAAATCATAGCATAACCCATGTAATAAAAATGGGATTCTTAAAATTCATGCCATCATAACATAATCCTTGTAAGATAAGGACATAATAAAAATAATTCCATCACAACATAATCAAATAAATGTAAAAATAGTGATTAAAACAGAACCCAATATTTTCTTAGATGGAAAATAATTTTGATAAAACACATGAACTTCATTATTGAGGAAAATATCATTTCTACTTCAATAACATTTTTCCTTTATTATCATGTCATAAAATTTTAAACTAAAAGAATTTGATTAAAAATAAACTTGAAAACATGTAAAGGATGCTTCATAGAAATAATGTTCAAAAAATCCATTCTTGTTGTGTATGTTAAAGAAAAAAATCTTTCTCGTACTTTGGCAGGAAAACTCAAAAAGTACATCGTTCTATAAAAGACAAATGATTACTTTCATATCTTTTACTAAAAACTCACCAATGGGTAAAATTGGATTTAAAAAATTGTAGGAGGAAATAAATAATATTACATATTAACGAAACAAGGATTTGGATTATAAATATTCCCCAGTAATTAACAAAGTATAAACAATCTCAGATAAAAATGAGATTGTGACATTTTTCTTTAACATAAGTCTGATTTGATTCATACATGTACGAACCTATTGTATAATTATTTAAATGATTTTATTGACTTATTCCAGAATTTTAATCATTTTTATGATATCATATATGGTCATATTCTTAGCTTTGTATTAGTAATATTTCATTGCTACTTGTTATTCGGGTGTTTATTTCATTTTATTCTTATGCGAGTTTTGTTGAATAAATTCATATTCTTCTTTTTAGGTTATAGATTCCTCATTTCTAGAATGGTATTAGAGTAATATATATAAAATTTATTCATTCAATTCATTTATATAATCATTATTCATTGAAGATCATGAAGAACGAGTCGCATCACATCATGGAGACGGTAGGCCGTACGTACACAAGAGAGATGATATCATTCACACGATTGTGGAATTGTATTGAAGTGTATGTATACTATTTCAGAATCAATATCACTTTACAATAATCATATATAGTTATTATTTACACCATTATACCAATCCAAGTAAGGTGGTGGTGGAAAACAGATTACACCACGGCGTGGAGACAGTATTCCGTACGTACACACGCGTGGTGATTTTGGTTTCCGTAGGATGGATAGAAGGTGAAATAGGGTTTTTTAATATTTATAATAACATATATGTATATTAGTGATACCTATGTTATTACATCATAATGAAACAAATAAAGAAGAGGAAGTAGAAGCAGAAATAAAGTGGAAAGAATCGGTAACGGACATTACCTCTTCTTTGAAGAGACTCTTCTTAACCTCCTCTTATGTCACTCATGATGGCCTTTTAAGAATAACAGGACCTCTAGGATGTTTATAGGGAAGTGTATAAGAGACATTTTCAGGTATTGGCTGATCTTGAAGGCTCAAAGTGGTGTGAGGAGGAGAGGGAGGAGGTGCACTTTTATAAGGGAGGAGAGAGGCACCTTAGGAAAAACCTAAAATATTATTTTATAATAAAGTCATATTTTGTTTTTAATAGCTCCAAATTGATTTATTTCTAAGATAAGGTAAGGATGGGTATAAATCTTCTCAACCATTAGATTTTAGGCACGTTTAGGATACTATTTTTACCGTCTCATTTAGATTTAACTCTAAGTTAAATAATTTAACTTTTACCGTGTCTCCTTGTTTTCTTAAACTATATGGTTAATAAAATTACTATAAAAATCCATAAGAACCCCCAAGTGGTTAATTATAATTATATTTAACCTTATTTAATTCATTTGGAAGATCCTTATATTTTAAGAATAAAATAACAATTATAATATAAAATTTGTTTTAAAAACTATTTTATGTCAATTTTGACCTTATTTGGTAATTGATTTTTGTGAAAATAATAACCACATCATTAGTTAGAAATATGATAATTAAATCTATAATAATAAGTAATATTAAAATATTAAATTAGTGTAATTCATAAAAATTCTCAAATTACATTTATTTGGATATTTATAATATCAATTATGTTAATATTTCTTTAATAAGGTAATTACTGCATCATCATTGTGTCATACATAAATTAAATTATATAAAGTCTAAAAATTATATATAAAATACCAATATATAGGAATTCCATTTAGATTTCTAATGAATATTTATAGCCTATTTTATATTATTTAAAACCCTATATTAAAAAAAATTTAGTTATTAAACCTTGTTTTTAACTATTTTAGCTATTCTTTAAATAAAATAATAATAAATATCCTAAAATAATCCATGTGGACCTATATGGTCATATTTTATTCCTATGGTTGTTTTTGGTCTAATTAAACTTATCCAATAGAATTAGGATTTTTGATAGGGTAATAATAATATCATCTATATCCTAAATTACCCTATTTACTTTTAAACGTGGTAAATAAATGTAAAAAAGTTACTATTCACCAAAAATTATTTTAATCATATTGAACCACATTTTATTCCTGGATATTAACCATGTCTCTAGAATTTTTGTAATTGTACTCACATAAGTGGTAAAATTGTTTTTTATGTAACTTTTCAAACTCTCTTAGAAGGTAGGTAAAAGACAGTGAAAAGTTCAATAAAATTTTTATATATCTAAAATTATTATAAAATGACACCAATGAAATACTTTGAACATATATAGGTATTATGTATTAAATTTAAACTAAAATAATTTTAAATTAAATAAATGATTATTTAAATAAATATCGGTTTTTAAATACTAACCCACTGTTATTCACTATTCATAAAAAATTCATTGTTTTCAGAAAAATACCAAAAATTCACCTTAGGTTAATTTTGATATTCCAAATCCAAAAATGAAGTACATTTTGAATGATAAAATTTATAAAATTTCAAAAAGAGGGTATTACTATTTATAACGGCCTGTTTTAATAATATTTTAATAGCATATCGTTGTTTAGTGAATCTCGGTAATGTGTACAACAGAAGCTATCCTGAAAGGTCGCGATTGCGTGTAAAGCGAGCCAAGTTAGTGTTCTAGGTAGTGAAATATTACTTTGATGATGTATATAACATAAAAACAAAATATTTCTCATTAAAATCTCAGGTGTTACATTCTACCCCCCTTAAAATGAATATTTCCCTCAAAATTCGTCACTTTGTAAAAAACAGATGATGATACCTCTCTTTAAACATATCCTCAAGCTCCCATTTAGCTTCTTCTAATTATTGGTTCCTCCATAAAACATTCAAAAAGTGAGTGGTCTTGTTCCGTAGGAATTTTTCAATATGATTAAGAATCTCTATCGGATGTTCTTCATAATAAATATCTTGCTCCAGTGGTAGAACTTTAAGTTGAGTACATGTGAAGGATCAGGTATGTACTTTCTCAGGAGAGATACATGGAACACATCCTGAACTATAGAGAGCTTCGGTCGAAGCACAAATCGGTAAGCTACCTTCCCAACATGACCCAGTATTTCAAAAATACTTATATACCTAGGGCCCTGCTTTCCCTTCTTTCCAAATCTCAATAATTTCTTCTATGGAGATATTTGTAAGAACACTTTCTCACCTACTTTAAACTGTAGGTCTTTTCTTCGGTTATCAGCATAAATATTTTGTCGACTATGAGCTGCTCTTATGTGTTTTTGAATAAATCTGACCTTTTTTGCTATCTCATCAACAAGATCAGGTCCTAAGAGCTTTCTTTCCCCAACTTCAACCCAGAAAGTTGGAGTTTGACATTTCCTTCCATTGAGAACTTCATAAGGATCCATCTAAATAATAGAGTGAAATCTATTGTTATATGAAAATTCCACCAAAGGTAGGTGTTGATCCCAACCACCTTTGAAATTCATAGAGCAAGCTCTTAACATATCTTCTAGAGTTTGAATTGTCCTCTTAGACTGACCGTCTGTCAGAGGATGATAAGCAGTTCTGAAACACAAATCTCTATATAAATTATGCTGAAGACTTCGCCAAAACATCAAGTTAAACCTCGGATCCCGATCAGATATAATTGAATGTGGTACTCCACGCAGTCCTACAACTTCTTTTACATAAATCATGGAAATATGGTATATAGAGAAATCTTCTCTAATAGCAATGAAGTGTGACGACTTCGTAAGTCTATCAATTATGAACCATTTAGTGATGCTTTCCCATTTCCATTCGGGTATGGGTAATGGTTGTAACATCCACTTATACTTATACCTCTCAACTGTAACTTGCTGACAAACTAAGCATCAAGAGCTATATTAAACAACATCTCCTTTCATGCCATACCACCAGAAGTACTCTTTCATGTCCCTATACATATTTTTTCTTCCAAGATGAATAGAGAGTGAAGAACTATGATCCACATCGAGCAACACCTCTAATTCTGGGATGGGAGGAACACAAACCGGATTCCAGAATATTATTAGTTCATCACAATCAAAGTGACATTCAAGAACATTTGTCACCTTCTTTTGTAACTCTACATCTTCTTTTTGTTCCACTTTAATCATCACATGTATATATGGTTGAACATTCATTTTATAAAGATAATATTTCCCCCTTCTATTATAATTCCAAGATCTATCCTTTGTAAATCCATATATATTGGATCTTTTGTGATCGTCATCATGGATAATATTTCATGTTCTTGTCGACTTAATGCATCTGCCACCTTGTTTTCTTTCTCATGGTGGTAATGAATTGAATACTCAAAATCCTTAATCATATCAAACCATCTTCTTTGGCGCATATTCAACTCCTTTTGTGTGAAAATATACTTTAAACATTTATGATCAGTATAAATATCACACCTTTCACCATAATGATATTGCCTCCAAATCATAAATGCAAATATTACTGCAACTAACTCCAAATCATGAGTTGGCTAATTTTTCTCATGGATTTTCAACTATCGTGAGGCATAAGCTATCACCATATCATTTTCCATTATAAGACACCCCAGTCACTTCTTGGATGCATCACTGTAAATCACAAGCCTTTCTCCACTACAAGGTAGTGTGAGCACAGGTGCACTGGATAAAATTCTTTTTTAATCCTTGAAATTCTCTTCACACTCCCCCGTCCAAATGATCATAACTCCTTCTCGAGTACACCTGGTCAGTGGGTTAGATAATCTTGAAAAATCTTTCACAAAACGTCGATAGTATCCAGCCAGAACAAGAGAACTTCAGATCATAGTTATTGTTGTTAGTCTCTACCATCTTTCAATAACCTCAGTTTTTGCTGGATCCATAGATATCCACTCTTTAGAGATTATGTGACCCAAAAATGCAACTTTTTGAAGCCAAAATTCAAACTTGGTAAATTTGGCATAATGTTTCTCATTTCTCAGGGTCTTCAATACAATTCTCAAGTGATCTTCATATTCTTCCTTGATCATTGAATAGACAAGAATATCATCTATAAAGACTACCGCAAACTGATCAAGATAGTCTATAAAGACTCTATTCAATAGATCCATGAAGATAATAGGGGAATTAGTAAGTCCAAATGGCATCACTATAAATTTATAGTGTCCATTCCTTGTACGGAAAGCCTTAATTTGTATATCCTCCCTTTTGACCCTTAATTGATGATACCCTGAACAAAGATCAATCTTGGAAAAGTATTGAGATCCACGTAGTTGGTCAAATATTTCATCAATGTGTGGTATATGATATTTGTTCTTGATAGTGATCTTGTTAAGTTCTCGATAATCAATATTGAGTCTCATTGATCCATCTTTCTTCTTAACAAACAAAACATGTGCTCTCCAAGGTGATGCACTAGGGCGTATGAATCTCTTATCAAGATTCTCTTGGAGTTGTTTCATCACTTCCTACATCTCAATTGGGGCCATTCTATAGGGTTTATTTGAAATAGGTAAAGCACCTAGTATGAGTTCTATTGAAAACTGAACTTCAATATTTGGTGGAAGACCATGAAATTCTACTGGAAAGTCATCACCAAACTCCCATACAATGGTCATATTCTTAATCATGAGTTTATCTCCAACAATTTTAGATAAATAACCTTCATTTAGTGGAATCAAGAGCCATAAGATGGAATAAATTTCAACTAGAAGTATATGTTCATCCTTGCATCGATAAGAGATTATATATTGATCTGGAATATGAAATATGACTTTCCTTCTTTGGAAATTGATATTAGATCCATATAAAGAAATAAAATCCATGTCAAGAATCACATCAAATTCCACTATAGGAAGGATCCCAAGATTTATAGGAAGAACATTCCCACAAACTTCAATCGGATAATAATTGTAAACTTTTGATGCATTTGTTTTTCCATTAGGGGTTGTCACAGCTAACACAATATCTAACTACCATGGTTATATGGTGATACCCTTAGAAAATTATTCAGAAATAAAAGAGTGCGTGGATCTTGAATCAAATAAAATATTTTATACTTTAGAGTGGATAGTAAGTGTACCTTTCAACACTTATTTATCATACTCCACATCACTGATAGAAATTGCATGTGACTTTCCTTTTTCATTAGCCTTAAGTGTTTGGTGACGTCGATCATCATCAACAACCATTGGACTAGGGCATTGATTAGCATAATTCTCCATTTCCTTGCACTTGTAACATTGAAGTATAGGAGGTGCACTCTGTGTAAACCGTTCATTGTTCGCATCACTAGATATCATCTACCCATCATTGCAGCATTCAAATGCCCGATGAACTTCCATTCCATATTTGAAACATTTACTTGTCCCTTTGAGACAACTCCCTCCACGTTTCTTTCCACACTTTGAGTAGAAGGGAAAAATCTTATTCTTTTTAGTGTGGTCTATAGATTTAACTTTCAATTCCATTTTCTTCTTCTAATAAAACCCATATGACTGATGGGTTACTCCAATCTCCATCTCAACCTTGAGAGTACCTCAAACGATTTCCTCATAGCTATTGAATTCCCTTACGGATAGAACCCTTCTAAGACTTAGTTTTAATCCACTAAAGAATCGATTGATCTTACTCTCAGGTTGAATAATAATCCCAGATGAGTACCTTGCAAGTCTCGTAAAATTTGCTTCATAGGTTCCAACTGATTCATCATCCTTTTTCTTCAGTTCAAGGAACTGCTTCTCTATCATTGATCGATGAATACGGGGGAAGTACTTATTGAAAAATAAGTTCTTGAACTCTTCCCATTCCATGGATTAAATTTCATCCCTTTGCCTCATATTCTTAGTATGATTCCACCATTTATCAGCTTCAACTTCCAAATGATATACTGCTAAGATGACATTATCATGTTCAAAACATTGAAGAACAGAAAATATCTTTTCATTAGTACTGATCTAATTTTCAGCAACTAATTGATCAGTAGACCCGATTAATGAGGGTGGACACTGCCTCATGAAGGATTCAACAGAACGTTGATCTTTCCTTTTCTCGTTTTGAGGTCCTGAATGATTCATAGATTGAGAAATTTGGTTAAGCATGGCTCCAAGATTTTTCATTCCAGCTCCCATGACGTTTGGTTGCTCAGTGGGACAATCATTGCATTGCCCATCGTATTCAGCATTAACACGGTTCCTTCAGGTTCCAGCCATTGACTAAATCCAATAAGCATAGTGTCAGAAACAGTATTAATAATAGGAAAACTATAAAATCAAGAATAAAATTTCACACTTAAGTTCTTATCATAGGTTATTCATGTCCATTTCAAGAACACTACGATTTTGTCATATGCTTAGACATATCGTTAGGGTTCTTATTAAGGCATTCATATCATAGTTTCAAATGGATGACTATAACATTCCTCTTATAACAACTATAATGACCCATTATTTACATACATTCTTATTACTTTAGAATTGAAGCATACTCATTACAACATATAACAAAACCTTGAATGGACTGTATAGGTATACTTTTTTTAGAAATTGTGAAACATAAACAACTAGTTCATAAATCATCTACATTGTCTCCCGTTTAGTTCATCATATCTAGAGTCTCTTTTGGCACATCTTACTTAGGACCCTACTTCCTGACCCAGGGAAAAGAAAACATACAAAAGGGTGAGCTCAAATGCTCAGTAATGGTAAACAAAATAAATATAAATCACATCATATTCATAAGAACATATAATTTTGGAAATCTTAACCTACAAATGATATCATAATTTCATAACATGGGAAAATCCTAGTAGTGAAATGTAATCCCTATAATCATAACATGAATCTTTTTGACATACATACATAATCATAGAGAATCATTTCATAGTAGTCAAGACTCATTTCCAAGACTATCTTAGCGGACAAATTCCATTTCTGAACTGAGTTCACTCCTTGTTTCAGTCCTATATCACTGAACCAGAATAATCTACCATTCCAACCATGTCTATCTGATGAGATATAAATCATTACCCAATTCATTGGAGGGAGATATAGGTCCCACCCATCACATAATTAAACGATTCTTATGTGTGCCACAAAATCATATATCCTAGTATAACCCATGTAATAACAAAGGGATTCATAAACTTCATGCGATCATAACATAATCCATGTATGATAAAAGGACATCATAAAAATAATTCCATAATAAAATAAACAAATAAATGTAAATTTTTTTATATAAACAGAACCCTATATAATCTTATATGGAAAATAATTTTTAAAAAACACTTGAACATCATTCTTGAGGAAAATATCCTTTCTACATCAAATAAATTTTTCCATTCTTAAAATGCCATAAAATTTTAAACTAAAAGAAGTTTATTAAAAATAAACTTGAATACTTGTAAAGGAGGCTTCATGGAAATAATGTTATAAAAATCCATTCATTCCATATAAGTTAAAGAAAAACATTGTTCTTGTACTTTGTCCGGAAAAGTCAAAAAGTACCTCGTTCTAAAAACAAGAAAAAATTCCATTCATATATTTTACTAAAAAAAACATCAATGGGTAAAATTAGATTTAATGAATTTTAAGAGGTTAGAAATAATATTACATATTGACGAAACATTTATGTGGATGATAAATATTCCCCAGTAATTACCAAAGTATAAACAATCTCTGAAAAAAATGAGATTGCGAGATTTTCCCTTAACTGAGGTCTGATTTGCATCGTACATGTCTAAACCACCAGTATAATTATTTAAATAATGTTATTGACTTATTTCAAAATCTTACTCATTGTTATGATTCCATATATGGTCATATTCTTTGCTTCGTATTAGTAATATTTCATTGCTACTTGTTATTCGGGTGTTTATTGCTTTTTGTTCTTATGCGTGTTTTGTCGAATAAATTCTTATTCTTATTTTTAGGTTATAGATAATTCATTTAAATAATTTTATTAGTTTATTATATATCATATTTATTCATTCAATTCATTTATATAATAATTATGTATTGAAGATCACGTAGAACGAGTCGCATCAAATCGTGGAGACGGTAGGCCGTACGTATGCACGAGAGATGATATCATTCCCATAATCGTGGAATTTTATTTAAGTGTATGTATACTATATAATAATAAATATCACATAAAAATAATTATATAGTTTTATTTTTTACACCATTATAACCATCCAAGTACGGTGTTGGTTGAAAACAGATTACACCACAGCGTAGAGACGATATTTCGTACGTCCGCATGCACTGTGATTTTGTTTTCCGTAGGATGGATAGAAGGTGAAATTAGGTTGTTTCATATTTATAATAACATATAATTATATTAGTGATTCCTATTTTATTACTTCATAATGAACCAACTAAATAAGAGGATGTATAAGAAGAAATAAAGTTGAAAAAATCGGTAAGAGACATTACCTCTTTTTGAAGCGCCTCTTCTTAACCTCCTCTTAGGTCACTAATAATGGTCATTGAATAAGACCAGGACCAATAGGATGTTTATAGGGAATTTTAGAAGTGAAATTAGTAGGTTTTGGCCGATCTTAAAGGCTTAATGTGGTGTGCGGAGGAGAGGGAGGAGGTGCCCTTTTATAATGGAGGAGAGGGGCACCTTAGGAAAACATAAAATATTATTTTATTATAAAGTCATATTTGGTTTTTAATAGCTCCAAATTGATTTATTTCTAATCTAAGGTGGTGATGGGTCTAAATACTCTCAACCAATATATTCGAGACAAGTTTATGATACTATCGTAACCTTATCATTTAGATTTAACTCTATGTTAAATAATTTAACTTTTACCGTTTCTCCTTGTTTTTATACACTATATGGTTAATAAACATAGTATAACAAGAAACAATAACCCCAAGTGGTTCATTATTATAATATATAAACATATCTAAGTCATTTGGTTGAACCTTAGTATATTAGGAATGAAATAAAAATTAATATAATAATATTTTTTTTAAAAACTATTTTATGTCAATTTTGACACTATTTGGTAATTGATTTTTGTGAAAATTATAAAAGCATGATTAGTTCGAGAAAAATTAATTAAATCAGTACTAATATGTCATATTAACCTATAAAATTATTTTAATTCATAAAAAGTATCATATTACATTTAATTTCATATTTATAATATCATTTATTTTAATATTTCCATAATAAGGTAATTACTGCATCATCATTGTCTCATAAATAAATTAAATTATATAGATTCTAAAAATAATAAATAAAATACCATTATGTAGGAAATGGTTTTAGATTTATAAGGAATATTTATAGTCGAATTTATCATATTTATAACCCTATATTAAAAATGTTTTAGATTAAACACTGATTTTAACTATTTTAACTATTCTTTTAATAAAATATTACTAAATGTCCTATATTAATCCAAGTGGACATAAATGGTCATATTTTATTCCTAATATCGTTTATGGTATAAGTAAACTTATCCAATAGAATTAGGACATGTGTTAGGGTAATAATAATATCATTTTTACCTTTAACTACCCTATTTACTTTTAACTGTGGTAAATAAAAATAAAAAGTTACTATTCACCAAAAATTATTTTTATCTTATGAAACCACATTTTACACTAATATATTAACCTTGTCTCTCTGATTAAAAAAATTCCACTCTCAAAAGTGCAAAAATTATGTTTTATGTAAATTTTCAAACTCTCCTCGGAGGTGGGTAAAAGACGGTGAAAAGTTAAATAATATATTTATATATCTAAAATTATTATAAAATGACTCCAATGAATTAATTTGAACTTATATAGGTATTATGTTTTAATTTTGACCTAAAATAAATTTAAATAAAATAAATATATATTTAAATAAAAAGTCTGTTTTTAAATAGTAACCCTGTGTTTTCACTATTCCTTAAAAATTGAATTTTTTCAGAAAAATACCAAAAATTCATCCTAGGATATTTTTGATATTTAAAATCCAAAAATGAAGTCCATTTTAAATTATAAAATTAATAAAATGTCAAAAAGTGGTTATTAGTATTCATAACGGCTAGTTTTAATAATATTTTAAATGCATATCATTGTTTAGTGAAACTCGGTATTGCTTACAACGCAAGCTATCGATGAAGGTCTCGATTCTGTGTAAAGAAAGCCAAGACAATTTTTTGTGTAGTTAATTATTCCTTTGATGATGTATATAACAAAAATAAAAATTCTCATAAAAATATAAGGTGTTACGGGCTTACTCTAGGAGGTGAGAGCTTTGGAAGGGATCTCCTCGGAGCAGCGTCAGGGCCTTACGATGTCATCTTGTGTATGGACTAGTAATCTACATTCCATGCTCAGATTGACTGTATTAGGCACAAAGTGTGGTGTGTCCGCATGAAGGGGACCAGGTTTACCTTCACCGGTGAGAAGGGAACCTTTGCAGTGCAGGACAGATTTACTCGGAGGAGGGTGCGGCCGATCACTCACCAGTTGGTTTTCCTTGACCATGGATAAGTTGATGTTGAGAGTCTGAATTATCCTGTAGTGGTGGACCAGTATGTGTATTTTTTCCCTAACGAGGTTCTAGGACAACCTCCTCGCAGAGAGGTGTACTTCTACATTGAATTGTACCTTGGGATGACACCAATATCTACTCCAGCATATCGGATGGCTCCTACTGTGCTTCGAGAGCTGGGGGTACAGGTAGAGAAATTTCAGGAGAAGGGAATCATCTGGCCCTGCTTTTCTCCCTAGATAGCCCTGATTCTATTCACAAGAATGTGGATGGGAACTTGCGGGTTTGTGTTGACTATCGTCGCCTCAACCAGGTGACTGTGAAGATCATGTACCCACTTCCAAGGATTGACGACTTATTTGACCATCTGAAGGGAGCACAGTTGTTCTAAGAGATAGGCCTGATTAGACACTATAAGAGGATAATATTCTTTGCTAATATATGTAGTTTTCATGTCCCTTTCTATTCATAAATACCATTTTAGTGCATTTTACATTTTGAACACCCATTCTCATCATTTGTGCATTTCATGCCTAATGTGCACCAATTTAGGCCCAATGTTTCATCTGATTTTAAAGAATTTATCTATACATATTTTAATTATATATTTTTGAAAATGGATATTCACATAATTATGAACATTTTTTATTCAGGGATCAATGGATTATTAATAAAGGAAGATGGAGATATTTGTCTATTAAAGGAAACAATTCTGGAGAAGGCGGATTGGATATCATCCCACTGATCGGACTGTGGGTCCCACAATATAGGCTCAATGAAGCCCAACATTAATGGGAGGATATAAGAAATATATTGGAAGAAATAATTCTTCTGTATCCAGTGCTACTTCGTCCTCAATGGTGGGGAATAAGTCGTCCCAATTTAAAGATTTAATTCTGGGTCAGATTCTGCGGCCCAGAAAAACAGACCACTATTTCAATCATATCTCCCGAACCACAAAGTATTTTGGGCTGATATTTTACAAGATATTAGGGGACATCTGGTGATTCATTTAAGTCTTCTATGTCCTACCCCAATTCGGCCTTATAGATGGTACATTCGGCTATTATGTTCGTTGTAGAAATCTGGCTCCCACGTCGAGGCAAGAGTTGAAAATTCTGTTATGCATTAAATGTCCACCCACCATTCTCCATCAAAATAAATTAAATGCACATGGTAAGATGGGATCTCGGCCAAAGGCTTCCCAAATGCCTATTTAAAAAATTAGGGATGGATTATTTGAGCATCGTGGAGCTTTTTTTTCATTGTAATGTTATTATTCGAAATTGTCCTTGTAGAGTTTTTCCTTCTCATGTAAGTTGTTTCAATCACCATAGTTTTCAATAAAACTTCTTATTCATCTCTTATTATGTTCTTCCTATTTTCACCTTGATACCATTGCCTCAAGGTGTGAATTTATTCACACCACCACTTGTGAATTTATTCACACAATGGTGGAGTGATCATTGTTGTTGTTGTTGTTTTTGTTTCTTCAATTCTGCCCCTATGAGTCTGCTTTCCACTTCCTTTGAGATCATAGAATCAATGGAGGTCTAAAACCTTATGGGTTGGTCCTAGGGAGTTTCATGGGGCGCAACAAAATTTTGGCGCCGTTTCCGGGGACCCAATTATGTTATCTTAGACACTATCATCCTTTTATCACCCCAAATTCTCTATTCTCACCCCTTCTCTCTTATATTTACCCCTTTCTGTTTGTGCGGGTTTTGAAAATCTAGGATCCAACTTCCTGTCTTGTCCAATGGAGTATCTTCCAAATCACCATTTCAGAAAATCATACATGAATCCAATGGAAATTCAATATTGGGAAACCTCTAAATTTGAAATTTTCATTGATCAACCCTTGAATGATTACCCCTCACCCGATGAGACGTACAATAAATGGGATAATGAATGTTTAAATGATCAATTTCCTTCCCTCTCAAGGATGATTGAAGAGTCTAATCTTATTGAAGTCCATAATTTTCAACATACCATCCTATATGTTCCCCAATCATTTCTTGAAAAATTGTGTAATCAAATGGATATAATGAGTTCTGAGGTATCATCTTTGAGATTAGAATTACGACACATTAATTTTTCTGAGGAACTCATCCCTACACCAATTGTACCTTCCAAAACCTTATGTGGAGTGTCTAGTTTACCACAATCCTCTCATGAATTAATTTAAGAACCAACCTTTGGATTTTGGGTAGGGGAAGTGAATCATGAAATTGTTGAAGGGTCATTAATCAGGAGGAAATTGATTTCATGTATTCGCAAGAGGGGAATTTGACATCGTGGATTGAGTCTTCTAAGTGTAACTATATTGATGATTTTTCAAAAACACCAATCATTGAACCACTGAGGGAAATCAAAAACATTGAGTCCATGCCCCTTCCTAACACTATTCTTTCATATTTTTTGGTTGAATCTTCTGTTCAAAAGGAAACATTTTTTTTGGAAAATAAAACTGAGTTGGATTCAAATTCTAAACCTGTGACTAAATGTCCTATCCAAAACAAGATCAAAGTCATTTTCCTTCCTTCCACACTCGAGTACCCTATCATTTTTCTTAATCAAGAGCTTGGGGGTTTCATTCATTCATCTCATGAAACCCAAAAAGTGGGGTTGATCTTTGATTTATTAGGAATGACTACAAATGAAAAAAGATCATCCATTTATGATATTCCTTGTATTTTCCCATTCATTTTAGAAAATAGGATTGTTCATGAATAAAATTCCAAATCATCATACCAGATACAAGGGATGTGCATTCTCAATCATGTTGAAGTGGAGAATGATGAGGTCATTAAAATTTTTAAAGTTGGAATTGGTTATGTTTTGGGGTTCAAGTCGTGCTGAAGACGTTAAATTAAGCGCTGCACGGGAGGCAACCCGTGGTTTTCATGTTTCAAATCATTATGATTCATTTGTTTTCATTTTGATTTTGTTTTTTTAAATATAGACTGTTGACCTATTCTTATTTTATGAGTAAGGATGAGTATAAATTGGAAGCACCGTATTCATCCGTGTCACGCGCTGTGATCCCTGAGTAATAACTTACCCAGAAAATATAAAGAGGACAATGTATCATCAGTTTATTTTATTTTATTTTATATTTTTGTAGGTATTTTTTTAAAAAAATAGATTGTTGACCTGTTCTTCTTTTATGAGTAAGGATGGGTATGAAAGGGGAGCACCATATTCATCTGTGTCACGTGGTGTGATCCCTGAGTAATACCTTACCCATAAATTTATGGGAATACAATGTATCATCAGTTTATGTTATTTATACTTTTTTGGGTTAAAAAAAGACATAAAAATATATATATTAATTTTTTTTAAAGTCATGTCATAGTTCATTGGTAAAATATGGTCACAACAGTCCAAGCTATTGGGAGACAAACCAGAACTGAAGGGAGACATGGGAATTCATTTTCAACATCAACCACCAGGTGACTTCATTCCATAATTTTCATTTTCAATGTCTTCGTTGAACATCTATCCTGCCACTTCTATGATTCAATTCTTTAAACACTGGGGACAGTGTATTCTATGTTGGGGGGGGGAGATGAAAATCTGTGGAAAAAAAATGTCATTAACCTTGAACATGATAACACACATTCCAAACTCTGAAATTGGATATCAAATAATTTTTCATGCCTTGATTCTTATTTTAATGCGAGTTTATGTTCATGTGCATAGTTATTGGAATGTGCTGTTGTCCGATGTGATTATTAACTGTTATATTTTCATCCATTTAATAAAAAAACACAATGCATGCCCTCTAGATTTTTGGGTCTTAGTTTGAGTTCTTGGGGACCCATAACAAATAGCATAGGATTGGCGATTATTTTAATTTTAACATGAGTATTCAAAAAAAATAAATTGCGTGTAGAGAAATGAATTGACCTAATATGTGGCTTTCGGAACTTGGGGATCATGACTTCATAGTTTTCTGGCCCATAGTTGGGGATTTTAACTCTATTTTTGGTAAATTGAATTTGTTTTTGATTGAGTTAACTCGAGATGATGCCCGAGTATGTGAGCTTCACTTGGTACCCTAAGGTCTTTGAGCCTGGGAGTCATCGACAAAGTCTTGCTACATGGGTTGACTCGATTGAGTTCAATTTCAATTACCATGGGAATATTGCAAAAAAAAACCAAATAAAAATGAAAATAAAAAAAATTAGTACTCATATTATTATTAAAATTTGATTTCTCCTAGCGCTTCAATCTTTCCTCCCTCGAATCGAAATGAACCCCCATGTCTATTGTGACACACAACACTTCATCATGCTTAATTGAATTTGGATGAAATATGGAAATGAATTTGAACAATGGAATGGGCTTGGGATTCAGATATGCCTATGGAAATAGCTTGTTTTAAATGATTTTTATGGGTTTCATAATTGTTTGGTATGTGATCTTTGTGTGAGAAATGTGTATTAAAATGTTTTTGGAAAAGGTCATTCGAATTTCATTTTTGTGAGATATATATTGATCAGGACTAGAAAAACTCAAGTAGGGGGGTGTGATTAGCCACTGTAAGAGGCTAATATTAATTTCTAATATATTTAGTTTTAATGTGCCTTTCTATTCAGAAATACCATTTTAGTGCATTTATCATTTTGAACACCCATTCTCATCATTTGTGCACTTCATGCCTAATGTGCACCAATTTAGGCCCAATGTTTCATCTGATTTTAAAGAATGTAACTATCCATATTTAAATTTTATATTTTTGGAAATGGATATGAACTTAATTATGAACATTTTTTATTCAGGGATCAATTGATTATTAATCATGTATGATGGAGATATTTGGCGATTAAAGGAAACAATTCTAGAGAAGGCAGATTGGATATCATCCCACTGATCGGACTGTGGGTCCCACAATACAGGCTCAATGAAGCCCAAAATTCATGGGAAGATATATTACATATAGGGGAACAAATAATTCTTCTGTAGCCAGTGCTAATTCGTCTTCAATGGTGGTGATTAAGTCGGCCCAATTTGAAGATTTAATTCTGGGCCAGATTGTGCAGCCCAGAAAAACAGCCCACTATTTCAATCATATCTCTCTAACAACAAAGTATTTAGGGCTGCAATTTTACAGGAAATTAGGGGACATCTGGTGGTTCATTTAAGTCTTCTATGGCCCACTTCAATTCGGCATTATAGATGGTACATTCTGCGCTTATTTTCGGTATACAAATCTGGCTCCCACTTCGAGGCAAGAGTTGAAAAGTCTCTTATGCATTAAATGTTCACCCACCTTTCTCCAAAAAAATTAATTAAATGCACATGGTATGATGGGATCTCGGCAAAAGGCTTCCAAAATGACTATTTAAGGAAGTAGGGATGGAGTATTTGAGAATCTTGGAGCTTTTTTTTCATTGTAATGTTATTATGTCAAATTGTCCTTGTAGCGTTTTTCCTTCTCATGTAAGTTGTTTCAATCACATTAGTTTTCAATAAAACTTCTTCTTCTTCTCTTATTCTGTTATTCCTATTTTCACCTAGATACTGTTGCCTCAAGGTGTGAATTTTTTCACACAAAACCTTGTGATTTTGTTCACACAACGGTAGAGTGATCGTTATTTTGATGTTTTTACTTCTTCAATTCCACCATCATAAGTCTAGTTTCTGCTTCCGTTGAGAACTTGTCATCAATGGAGGACTAGCTCTTTTATGGGTTGATCCAATGGAGTAGCAAGTGTCCGAATTGAATGTTATTTCTCACTCCCAGAATGTTATTAATTTCTTTTAATTGAGTTTCTTTCATTCAATGATTTTTATTCTTCCTCTTCCTTATTGAATTTATTCACCCCACATTCATGTGCTAATTACAACCTTTACCTTGGAGAGCTCATGAAAATGATCCTACAAGTGTTGATTATCATGTGTTTGAAGGTTTTTAATCAGTAAGTGATGAGTTTTGTTTGAATTCATTGCATGAATCCTTCTCGAGTTAATGAAATTAATATCGTAAAAAAAGGAATTCATTCAATCCACCCCGATCAATAACTTAGGATCAACTCATTTTCTCATCATTTGAATTCACATAGATCTTTTAGTTCTCTTTCAAAACCATATAAAATCAACCCATGTTGTCCACTCCATATCCAAAAACCCATCACTTTTTATTGAGTGTCTATAGGTTCTTCTTAGGTCTCTGAGGATTCGACAACCCAAGCTACACTACAAGCGACCGCTTGACCCTTAAAACATGGGTAAATTTGGGCGAGACCAAGACCTCATATTAGGCTATCACCAGCTCAGAGTTTGATATGGGGATGTACTGAAGATAACCTTTAGTTTTCCCTAAATCCACTATGAGTTATTTGTTATGTCCTTCAGCGTAACAAATTCCCCAGCATTGTTCCTGCGTCTCATTAATAGGATCTTCCAGCCTTACCTCAATCGCTTTGTCGTAGTCTTCATCAATGTCATTTAGATCTACACAACTACTGAGGAGGATCATGCCTAAAATTTTCAGGAAGTTTTGGACACACTCCAGGAGCACCAGCTTTATGGTAAGATCTCAAAGTACCAGTTTTGGATTCAAGAGGTTATCTTATTGGGGAAGGTCATCTCGATGGCTAGAGTTGTAGTAGACCCATCGAATATTGACGAGGTACCTTCATGGGGGTCACCTAGAAGTGTGATGGAGGTATAGAGTTTTATGGTCTTGGATGTATAATATTGAAGATTCGTTCTAGGCTTCTTTAGAGTTACACCACCATTATCAGGCTTGACAAAAAAGGGGAAACCTATCGTGTGGTCGGAAAGATGCTAGCAGATCTCTCATGAGATAAGGTAGAGGCTGACTGGTGCCCCCATCATGAGTCTTCTAGAGGAGGGCGTAGGGTAGGTAGTTTACTGCGATGCATCAAGGATCGGACTCAGGTGTGTCCTGATGTATGAGCGAGTGTTGATCGCATAAGCTTCTCAGCGACTGAGGCAACACAGTTAGAGCTATGCAACCCATGACCTGGAGTGAGCAGTAGTGGTCTTCACCACGATGATGTTGTGGAACTATCTGATTTGAGAATGTTTTACTGTGTATTCTGATCACATGAGTCTCATGTATATCTTCTTTGAGAATTATCTCAATATAAGAAAATGACGTTGGATTGAGTTCCTCCCGTACTATGAATTCTAGATAGTATAAAATATTGGGAAGGGGAACATTATAGTATATTCACTTAGTAGGAGATCTGGTATACAACTACATGGAGTGGCGATAGAGAAATTGTCTACGTTACATATATCCTTTGGGGATAGATATGGATCAGCATTTCTACAATCTTTTATAGTCACTTCTCGAATTCTTCAGTGAGTCAGGGAGGTGCAGCGTGGGGACGCTGACTACGAGACCCAACGTGCTCAGATATCCACCGGGTAGGCACTTGATGTATTTTATGAAGGTGGGGAGCACATCATCTTCATCAGGGGATATAATATGGTACTTGTAGCACTTCAGGAGGAAGTATTGAGGGAGTTCTTCACTTTCCCTCTAGTGGTACATCCAGGAGTGGCGAAGATGTAACAGGACCTCCGATGATAGAATTGGTGTCTAGGTATGAAGAAGGCAGTAGTTGAGTTTGTCACACGATGCCTCACTTGTTAGAAAGTGAAGGAAGAGCACCATGTACATGCAGGCTTGGGTTAGCCATTAGATTCCCTAGAGTAAAATTGGGATGATATATCCATGGACTTCATGACGGGTCATCCACGTACATCCACAAGCCACGATTTGAAATGGGTGATCATTGACTGACTGACCAATTCATCCCTCTTCCTATTGATTAGAAAGCAGGGCTTAGGAGAGATATTAGGATGCCTAAATGTGTAAGATATACTGCATTTACATGTTGTAAATTTTTATATTGTCTCTGACCGTGACACACTGTCTACTTCCCAGCTATGGAAGGGGTTATAGGAGGCTTTCATGAAATAGCTAAGTCTGAGCACCGCCTCCCATTCCCAGACGGATGGCCAGACTAAGAAGACCATTCAGACCCTCGAGGAATACCCCTTGCATGTGTCCTTGACTTTAGTCGTAGCTGGGAGGATATCATACCATTGGTAGAGTTTTCCTACAATAACAGCTACCACTCCATCCTCTGTATGGAACATTTTGAGGACATGTATTGTCGACCTTGCAGATCGCCACTGTGCTGGAAAGTCCTAGGGGAGTCAGCACTAGTGGGACCAGAGATGGTACGAGCTACCACGTAGAAGGTGCAGATCATCCAGGAGAGGATGTAGTTTGAACAAAGCATACAGAATTCATATTCTCGTAGGAGGCGGAGATATATATAGTTCGAGGATGGCGACCGTGTCTTCGTAAGGGTCTCACCCTGACGAGGACTACAGATATTTGGTCGAGGAGATAAGTTATCTCCCCGATTAATTGGACATTTGTAGGTCCTCAAAAAATTATGTGAGTTGGCTTACTGCCTAGCCCATCCACCTTAGTTTAATCAAGTGCAAGACTTCTTCCACGTATCTCAGCTAAGGAGATACGTGAATAACCCATCCCACATCATCGACCACGGGGAGCTGGACATCGATGATAGTATGACTTTCGCAGAGGTTCTAGAGGAGAAATAGGTTTGATAGTAGTAGGTCCTATGTAAAGGGTCGATACCTATGGTGCACGTTCGATAGCTGAATGGGAACCTCAATGAGAGCACATGGGAACGAGAGGTTCATATGCATACACAATACCCCCATTTTTTCCCTTAGTTCGAGTTGTAGCTTATGGGGACGTAAATCCCTAATATTGGGAGAATTTAAAGTCCTAAAAATTCTATGGAAATTGTTTTTCATAAATTAATGGTATTTTTAAAAGTCTGTGAAAATTTATGGTGCTTGAATCCAAGGCACGGTGTGCCTGGAATCAATTTCTAATGTTTTGTTCGGGTATGTTCAGTAAACATATGAGAAGAATTTTATAACATTGTAACCCATGCTAATAATTGAAATATGAGGGCACTGTTGAACTCACATCATTGTTAAGTTCTTTTTGAGAACTTCAACGTAGTAAAGTTCTAACAAGAATGGAAGTTAGATTTTGGGGGTTTTTGGTTATTTTAAATAAAAATAAGAGTTAAATTATTTTTATTTTGTGGTGGTTAAAACATTCACGATGGGGTTGGAGTGGGGGCCACAACACCTTAACCTACCATGATAAGTTATGGTGGTGGGTACCACCTAATAATTACTTCACTTAGAAAGATTATTAATGTGGGGGCCACCCGAGCATCAAACCCCCCTTTAACCCCCCATTTATATGAGATGAAATCGTTAAACTTCCCCATTAATTAATTGAGCCACCACCCTCATTAATTTAATGGGATGTCTCTATTAATTAAGTACAAAATTTTTAATTGTCGTGACAATAAATAATAGACTTTTTTTCCATATATTATTTGTTTGGCATGCTTCATTATTTTTGTTTGGAGAATTAAGGAGAAGAAAGAACATGGAGGATCCATTTCTCTCCAAAGAAGAATAAAAGACGGCTTCCACCTTCATAAATATTCATCTGGGACAAAGGAGGAAGTTCCATCCTTAAAAATTTCTGATGACACCATCCTAGACTGCATTGTTTTATTTCTAACATCAACGAAACAACGTTTGCTTTCCTTCCTTTGTCAATGATCATCGATGAACGAGGTAGGGGTTTGAGATGAATTTTTTTATTCTTGTTCTATGTTTTTTAATCCTATAATTATTTTATGTTGATTGATATCAACGTATCATGGAGGGATTGGACCGCATGGAAACAACCCGACCCCACCCACCTTGATTGATCTCGATTGGTGACGACGGCGGCAGAACAATGACACCGACAGAATGAAGGGAGGCAGCGAAGCAACGAGACCAGTGTTGGCCCGGTCATGAAGAAAACTAGTGGCACAAGGGCCCTATGGTTTATAGAGGTGCGGGACACCATCACGCCATGTGGAGGAGCTGGTGGACGCATCCTGGATAGGCCATCATGGAGATGGTGTGGCGCCGCCGCGTCGTGTGGAGGTTAGCAGAGGGCCACATCCAGGCCATGCCTTAGTGTAGGAGGTGCGGCGCCATCACGACTTGCGATTGTGCAGGACCACGGTGTCGTTGCGCCGTTGTAGAGCAGCCGAGGTGTTCTGATAGGCTGGCCGCTGAAGGAGCTGAATGGCTGGCCACATGGCCAGATGGTAGGAGTGGGACCCTCAGGGTCTCGCGTGACCAGGACCGGTGCCACCAGGGACCAGTTAGGGTCCCCACCCAAACCGCTAAGCAGATCGGGTGTTCCAGGTGGGCGCAAGGATTCCTCTATGTTCGTAGCTAAGGCATACCCCCACCATTCCATGGGTTTCTAGGCCGACCAGGCGGCCAGGCTGACAGGGTCGTCGGGCCAACCGGGCCACCGGGCCATTAGGCTATCATTGGGATGGGCTGCCCCCCCTCGGGCCGGGGCACCCCCTTGGACCAGGCCACTCCCTCGAGCCGGGACACCTTCAGGACATGCCGCCCCCTCGGGTCGGGCCACCATATCGGGTTGGGCCACCCCTCGGGGTGGGCCACTCCCTTTAGGGGTGGGTCGGACTAGCGGACTGGTTTAGATCCAAGTCCTAACGCTATTAGCACGAATACACATTTGCGCCATATCTTTGGTCACAAGTGTCCAATCAACGAACCATATTTGGAGGAAAAAATATTAGAGCATGATGGTTCTTTAGGAATATTCCACTTGTGGTTTGGACACATTTGGAATATGGTCAGGTTGGTTTGATCCTAAAAACCAATCGGGCCCCTGGAACGGATATTCCAACAACTCACTGACTGAGCGTCCGATTGACGCATTATCTGTTACGTTGAAATTCCTATGACGAGGTGGACCTTTAAGATACATCTACTTTGGAGTTAGTTACAGTTGAAGTATAGATCAGTAGATCATGGATCAGATCCTCTTGGAGACGAGCATGCAGAGTTCAGAGAACTGGTAGCTCGCTGAGACCTGACAACTGTTGACCATTCGACTTGGAGTGTTTCGACTAGCCCAGTGGGAATAACCTCTTTGTGATGTGGTAGGAGCACGGTGGTGAGTTACTCTGTATGATGCAACATACCCATGGTACTCAATAAGAGGAGTACTGTAGTAGGATACAAGGGGGTGGGCCTCTATGTGAGCGCTGCAGAAACACAGTGGGGAGCGCCTCTGTGTAAGCATGGCAGACCCATGGTACTTGACATGAGGAGTACCACAACAGTCTCGGAAAGTGGGAAGCGCCACTGTGTGATGCGACATTCCCACTGTACTCGATAGAGGAGGATTACACCATCATCCAAGGTTCTGTTGGTGTGAATGGGGATTTTACATAATACTACCACTAGAATAAAATAAATGTTCGAGGTGATTCAATGACTATTGTTTTTTTCTCATGATGGAGATGGGTTACTTAATAACATAGGAATACGTATGGTCATATACCTAATTAAGGGCTATCCATTGATTTCATACATTGTGGTTACCCTTGTTGGATTTTGTGAGACCTTGAGGGTCTTGAGGTCCATACTTTGTATCGTTATACTCACCCCTACAGGGGTTTTCCCACACCTTGTTGTGTTGGTTGTAGATGATGGACATCGCTGATCAGGGAAGAGAATTTGCAGAATAAGATGGTACCTGGAGATGGACCATTCGAAGAGATGTACACAGAGCAGACATACATACTTGGGGTGCTCAGGAGGCCATTTATACATACCCTTCAGGTGGGAACCCCAAAGGACAACCCTGTAACTGCATTACTTCTTATCTTTGGTTGTACAAGTATTTTAGTGGTAATTTAATTTACTGTTGGGCTTGTATTTCCGGCCCCATTAATTTTAACACGCTCTCTTTTGTATACAATTTTACTTAGTTTTTTACTTCATGTTTTGTACTCTATTGTTTTTGTTTACTATTATAAAGGAAATGGCTTCTCTATTTAAGGATTTATGCCTTTGGTTCTAGTCGCCAGCCCCTGGCCTATAGAAGGGGGCCTTGGGGTTGTCACAGCATGGGCCCAAGGATCGGCTGTGACACAAAATGTCTGGTAATGATACATTGTATAACTAACAAAATGGTGGAAGTAGCATGGGAAACAAAGGAATATAATAAAGGGAACTACCATTATATTTTAAAATGGCAATACTAGTGAAACTTGGGGGAATAATTATTCATAGTGGGTTATAATATATTACCAGAAAACATAAATATTTACTTTTTTATAATAAATTAATTCTTATTATAAGATTTCGATGCACACAACATCAGGTTTAAACAAAAAACTATTTAGTATTATTATGAACACATAATTAAATTTCAACACATTAGAGAACTTATATTTTATTTTTATTTATAATATATCAAATAAATATATTTTATATTCATCAGATATATTTTACAGAAATAAGATAATTTGAAACGGAATTGTACGAATATAACCTATATACTTATAAATGTAGTAATTCCACCTTTTAATGCAGCACATATTTTAAAACTAGATTTTAGAACCATAATAAATTTAAATTGAAAAAATAAAACATAATTTTTAAATCCTAAATTAAAAATTTTCTTATGTTGAGTTTTTGAAATTTTCTAAAATGTTTCATTTTGGATAAAAAAATGGAAAATATTGAATGTTAATTGATGTCACTTGTTTCATGTAATAATTTATTTCAATAATTCCTATAATAAATTGGTATTAAATAAACAAAATATAATTTAGATTAAATTAATTATATTATGTTAATTAGATTAATTTTTGCATTGAAATTTGATATAAAAAAATTCAATATTTTGAACATTTTTACATTAAAAACAAGATCTCTCCATCTATCTGCTGGATTAACATTAAATTAAATTTTGAATCTTATGATTGTGAAATTTGGAAAATGGTTTCTATATTTCAAATAAAAACTATTTATTAATTAGGCCATCAATTTTTTTTTCATAGTATATAATATTCAGAATTATTAATATTAATTATAGAAACTGAGGTGGAAATGCGTTTACTTATTTGGTTTACAAAAATCTTAATGGGACAAATGTCCATGAAACAAGTCAATAACAAATTTTTTTCCTCATATTTAGTCCATATAAAATACATTATCGATTTTACTATTATTTTTTTCTCATTATGTAATGTTGACCACCCAATAATATATATAGTTATGTATTTACATGAATTCCACTAATCCAGTATAAATGGATACTGCCCCCTCAATTGTTTATTCGTCTCAAGAAAATTGGATCATCCAAAAAACGTCCAAAATTGTATACCAACATATCTACCCTTATTCTAAATTCTTCACACTAGAATGAAATAAAATCAATGACTTCATTAATTATAAACCAAAATGAGTTACCCAATGAAGTGGTATTATTTGTCAACAATATTTTTTTATTTATTCCTTTAAACAATTAATTTTTTTTATATCATGCTTGTATAATAAAATCATTATCTACAACATATAGATATATTTTTATGATGATTTTATCATCTAGAATCACACACACTTTCATAAAATGGGATATGTATTCATAATATGCGTGTTTGATAGACTACCGCCTCATAAATTGATTTCATTTGTAATTCAATTAACACCATTTATTTATGGGTATAATAATGGATTTAAAAATTATATATTATATATATGATTTTTATAATTATGTAATTATGATGAAGTTATTATATAATATATACCGTCATTCTTTCCATTTTATTGAATTTTGATTACATCATTTGTGGACATATAGATGATAGCCTTGTCAAAGAAAAGTGATTTATTGAACTTTTAAATGGTATATATTAAGGATTTTAAAAAAATAACATGTAATATAAATTAAAAAATTAAAATGAAACATTTAATAAAAAAAATAATTATTTTTTAATTTTATCTCATTTAATATGACAATAAAATAAATGTATTGGTAATTTGTGTGTATGACATACCGTCTCGTTTAATGGTTCATTTAAAATCGTATAACTAAATATTATTGTTTAATATATGTAGATATATAATAAATATATATGATAATTGAAAAATGATTTTGATTCTGAATGTGATCAAATCATGAATAAAGAAATAATAACGAAAAATAAAAATTCCAGACACACATAAAAAACTAGGAATTTATCAACTGAAGAAGTGATAATAATTATTAATTATTCACAATCTTGTAATGATATATTATAATTGATTCATATATAAAATTAAATATAACTATATGGTTCTACTATAAGATTATAATATTCATAAAATCATTAAACAATGGTCTAATGGGGTTTTAACAAAAAGAGAGTGTAAGGTAATGGATTTCATCTGAATTTACATTCCATTGATACTTATTTATTATTATGTACCAATTAAATGTAGTGTGGTTTAAAAAAATACCCTATATAGTTTATTATTCTTATTACTTCATAGTAGATTTAATTTTAATTCAATATTTATATTATATCATCCCATGTGTATTTTTAAAATTTTCAGTATGAAATATTATTTTAAAATATCACTTTATTCTAAGATTGATAAAAATATATTGATTAAATAACCTCAATGAAATAATTTTTCATTATAATTTTCATTTATCTTCAATATCTATATTATTTTGAAATTGATATGATTATATCCTAAAACATATTCCATATATACATATAGTGTTTACATTGGTAGTTATTTGATTAACTAGTGCTAATTATGATAAATTTGGGTCCTTTACCAAATATATTTGATAATTGTTAATTAATTTGATTTATTATTATATATAAGAGTAATTATTGAGGTATGTACTACATTGGTTAGTCACTAGTTAATATAAGAAGCTTTATGCATCAGATGTCACATGAGACGAATCAGTTGTCCAAATCATATGGGTTGTTACTCCTTATGATTTAAACTCTCTTGAGGATATATCTAAACAGAAAATTTATCATGTTATTGGAAAATAAGAAATCCAATAAAATAGTATTTTCATTTTTTAATAATTCAAATATTAATAGTTTCCATGATATTTTCACTTGGACCTCGTCTATGAATTAATCTTCAACCTTAGAATATTGATTTAATTGAATGTTTCTTCTATTATTTAGTTTCCAATATTGACTGTTCCAAGTCAAATTATTTAAATGTATTGTGTGTTACATCAGTGACTTCCAATATTTATTATTCATTATTAACACATTATATATTCCATTATACTTAACACTTACCATAAATTTTTATCTTATCCCACATTTGTTTCAATTCTCTAGAGTATGAAGATTAATTGAATAATGTTTTCCTCGCATTTTATTTTTTCTCATGATTTATTTTCTATTAATAAATTTAATATTTTATTCAAGTGTGTAATATGGTTTTCAAAAAATTCAACACTAGTATGCATTATGTATTTTATTCCTTGTAATAATTCCAGTGTAATATTGTAGTGAACCAACTTTAGACTTCTTCTGTTGGTCTATTATAGTAACTAGGAGAATCATTAATATCATGGATGCCATAATTTGGTATTCCCACATGCATAAAAAGAACCACTGTAAATCAAGGTCTTTGAAGGGGTGTGTAGCATCGATGGGATGAATAAATGTTTGAAGTGTTTTAGGTGAGGCGTATGGTCTGTTTGTAATGTTGTCATGGGAGGTTGTTGAGTAGTGTTAATTATGGGGTATATTCATGATGAAGAATTTGATTAGTAACATATATAAATCCCCTTAATTTTAAAATTCAATTTAAATAAAATACTAAATTTTTTTAAATATAAAAAATAAACAATAGGTTTATTTTATGTTATTATGCCTTCAATTATCTGAATAATGATATACTGATAGTTAATTTGTTAGTTCAACCTCTTCCTATATAATTTTTTTTAAGTATTAACTATGATATTTTTTGACGTAATGGGATATTTATTTAGATAATATTTATAGTATTTTTATGATAAATTTGGTGGTAATTGTTATGGAAACATGTTTCATGGTATATAGGATGGGGAGTCCACTCAATATAATGATGAAAAATCCTATTTTTAGTTGGAATTTCCAACTACATAAATAAATTATCTTAATTTCTATATCATTTTTATATATTATAATAATTTAAATATGGATTCATTTTACTAGAATATGCACTAGATTGTAAATATATATTTCATCAGTGAGGGTAATTGAGACATGATAAAATAATGGAAGTCCTAATTAAATAAATATTATATACCCCATATATTATAATCATGTAAATTATTTAAGAAAAAACTCCATTATTTTTATAAAATAATCATAATTTCATCAACATAATTATACTTGAGACCAGTATTGGATAAATACTATATTCTAAATAGAAGTATCATTTTGAAACGGAAAATAATCATTCTAGTTCAATGGTACAATTAATGTAATAATATTTTACAAGAGTCAACAATATATAATAAACCTTTTATGGTGGTCATTGATTATGATTTTTCAATCTATGAAAATCTATTGAATTATTCCGTACATTTTATTTTTTAATAATTTCATCTAGTTCTCGAAACTCATTGAGTTACATTAGAAAATTTATTTATATTGTGTGATCTAAAATATTAATGATCCTTTTAGAGAGTGAGGTTGTGAATTATTATATGATATATTGAAGGAAGTATTCATAAGAAAAAATATAGAAGGTGTTCCGAATGTGTCCCACATATATTGTATCATTGGTTAAATAAAGTGTTTAGTTGTTCATAGATTTAAGGTACCTCATAAATTGTGAACTGTTCTCATTATTTCATCACCAATTTACAGAGTATCATTTTTTGTTAAAATAAATTATTTAAAATATATAAAATCATAGACCATATATTCTCACTGTACTTATACTTGGTGATATGAATAATATGAATGAAAACTAATTCATTTTTGTTTCTAATAAAATGAATGATCAAGTGTGCAGTTCAAAGAGTAATTCCATGTCCAAATCTTCTGTTAAAATCCATTAACATAATATGTGGGAGAAAGAGAATTAATATGAAAATGACACTTTCATTTTTAATTTGGAATGTAGTCCCACATTAAGAAAAAATACACTATAAAAATAAATAACTGGGAAGATTAAATATTATTTATAGATTATTATTTTTCATCATAATGATTTATAAGTTAAGAATATTTTTAAAAAGAAATATTAGAATATAAGAATGTTTTTTAGTAATAATTTAATTATACAATAAATAAACTCCAGTATGACTGTAGAAGGAAATGTCTTGATCAATATTTTATTTATTATTTATCAGTGTTTTTATTATACCCAACTCAATTTTCCTTATAAAAAAATTTAATGTTGTAACTTAAAGTAGTAAACACACTATTTTATACATTTTGGTATTAAAATGATCTATGTGATTCTTCCATTATCGCTTTTTGGATAAAAATGACATACACAATGACACATTCTAAACTTGGTACAACTAAATCATAATTTTATATTTCATATAAAATATTGAATTAAATTAAACTTATGAGGTATCATATAAGTATGTGGATGTTTAAAACATTATTAATGATATTAATGTAATCAATAACCCCACCATGAAATTTTATATATATTTATATTAGACAATAAGTAAACAAGGTGATATTACTAATAAGACCCCTAAGACAAGATGATTTCTGTTGACATGAATCCAAAAATAAATGAGGGTAATCACATCTGTGAAATAGATAATTGGGGGAAATAAATTAAAATAATATCCTGGATAAAAATGTGTAGTAGTTGGTAAATGAATGAAATACATAAATCCCCATGTAAGTGTATTTTATGGAAACACATTTACGTCAAATTGGTATGAGATATGTTAGAGAAACATAAAAATGGTTTTTCCATTCATTGAGTAATGTGAATCATTATTTATGCATATTAATGATCACATCACCTAAAAGAAGGAAATAAGTGGCATAAATTGAATCAAATGTTTATAATATATGAATTATAAATTGAATTCAATGTACCAAAACTAAGTGTTTAACTCATTCAATCCTCTATTATATCAAAATATTTCATGATGAAAATGGGTGTTCAAGAAGAAATTAGAAATGGATAAAAATATTAGTACACAAAAAGAAGGATTAGTTCCAATCGTGTTAAAAAAATGTCAAAATTGAATCTATGGTGAAACTATATTTGCAATTGATTTCAAAATATCAATTGAAGACTAGTTCACATAATATCTTAACATTTCTATGTGTATTTACATATGGATTTACAAATAGTTATATATAAAGGAAATTTATTGGTTGTTTTCTATATGAGATGTTCTAAATATTTTATTTGCCCAATGGATTAAAAAGTTTTTTTAATTTTCCCTAGAGCAATAAAAAAGTTAATGAAGGCAGCCAGAATACTGATCATTTAAATTGGTGAATCCAAAATGGGAACATGGTCTCAAAAATAATGAATGTGATCCTTTGGTACCTAAAAACATTAGTGGGAATATGGTAGATATTAAAATATATTATTATTATGACATAATAACTATTTAATATTAAATACAGTTAATACAATCTATTAATCCATTTTTAGAAACTATCCTATCCATTTTAAAATATTCAAATTATAATATATTACTATGATAATAATCCAAATAATAGATGCAATTATTTTCATGGTTTGGAAAAAAGAATAAAATTTCCATGATATTAAAGATATTTAATATTGGACAATCCAATAGATGAATGATTCACGGGTCATATATCTTTCATGTCTCCTAGATAATCATTCCTCGAACAGATTAAGAGAAACTGAGGTATCTGAATTCTCTATATTCATTGTATATTGGGAATTTAATGTTTCACATTCTATATACTAGGATACATGTTACCTATTCTATAAGTGTGGTAAAAAGATATCAAGTATGCCTTGGTGACAACCATGATATTTTAATTAATACTATTCTTATGTATTTGAGGTGAAAAAGTTATTTTACCAATAATATAGAGGAGATATGGAGAAATTCATCAATGGATAAACAAATTATACTTTCACAATAGATAAATTAAATCGATTGTCAAATTTTTAATAAATAATTACAATCAATAGAGGTGTTGTGAGATGGAAAATATTAAATGAAGCTATGTTTTCTAATCAAATAGTAGTCCTTGAGTCTATTTTAGAATTTGAGGAATTTAATGAATATTTTTTTATACCAAATCATCCATAATCTTGACATGTTCCTAAAATTAATGAAAAAATATCACTTTTCAATGATAATAATATAGTGGTGGAACTTTTAATGTATTGATGGTTATATCAATGGATTAAACATATTCATAAATGTATCATCTATTGAGGGATATTATTCATATATGTTCTTAAAAAGTGAGATAATATTCTATTGAATAATATTTTAGGGGCCATTTTAACAAATTCGATAAGTTTATAGAAACATGAACATAATATTTGATCAAATACCCCAAATGTTCCAAGACGATAGATCTGGTATTAGTGGTATTACGTAATACATTTTTTACAATAACTATATATTTATAATTTATATTGTGTTTATTTCTTGATAGATTAATATTAACTAAATACATTATTATAAAGTGTTCCATGTTCTATTTTATGTTTTTTTAATAATATCATAGAGTATCTATCACATTGAGAATTGAATATTTCTTCCAAACTATGATGAGAACCTTGAGATGCCATTTTAAAATTAATAGAAATAGTTATGGTTAGATAAAATGATATAATTGGTTGCATAAAATGTTCCCTATTACCTGTGAGTTCTTTTATGAGGATGATACATCATATCCTTATGTTTTCCAATTGAATTATCTAAAATAAGAGATTATGAAAACATGAACACCTATACTAAATTAATATGTTTATGTAAAATTAGATATTATTGTCTATGAGAATTTGTAATGAACCATTGAATTATATACTACTATTATATTTGGTAATTACTCAAGAAAATTGATGTATTTTTGTAAAGTGTGAAATTATAATATTGCAAAAAGTTTGTTATGTAGGGTGCATATAAAATTAAATGTTAATAATGTATAAGTCAACAATTTATTAATACATTACATATATATGGAACATGATATATCAATTCGTTGATTGAAATGATGTCTTAAAAATATATTTCATGTCCATAAAGTGATGATGATTTTATTAAAATTAGTCAATAAAATGTATATCAATCATTTAGGTTGATTATAAGGGTGTGCAACATGATTGATGAAAAATAATGAAAAAAGAATTATATTATAAATTATGTGTCCATATTTGGGGCCTTTCATTCTAATATATCTTATTCCTATGTGGCTACCCTCACCCAGTTATAGATAGTAATCACTGTATTTAGTAAATCCACCATAATGACAATAAAAATAGGCCGAGAGGGTCACACATAATGTTATTACAATGAAATCCGTTGAATATAAATTATATTTATCAATTAGAATAAATAATATTCTCCAGAATGGGATGTAATATTTATTTTTGATTTTTTAATTATCTAAAATTATTAAATAATTATTTTTTAACATGGTAAATATATAATTTTATGGTTATTTAATATTTATTTATCACATATTTTTAGCATTGTAATAGATAAATATTTACTCAATAAATAAATTATTTTGTTATTATAGTGAATAAGAAATAAATTTTTAATTTCTATACTATGATTATAATATTTATTTATTTATTGAATGAATAATATTTAATTATTTTATTATATGGGTAATAGATTAAATGTTCGAAGGGTGAGGAGGACATATTTTTTATGTGATGAGAACTTATTGACCTGATTTTTTTAAAAATATTTGTCATTAAGTGGGGTAGTTTACTCTAGAGAATATTATTATTTTATAATTTTATTACATATTATGGTGATAATTTATATATATATATATGTGATTAACATCCTTTTTGAAATTAATTTTTTAAACCCTAACCCAAAATCTATAAAAATAGTAATATTTCCATCAATGAAAAGTTAATCACTGTGAAAAATATATTCATCAAAAGATCCCTCTACTCCTATCTTCCTCTAAAGGATGAGAAGAATAAGATCAAATTTCCCTAAACCCATCCCAATGTGAATCCGTCAATGAGAATAATATAAAATTATAATTTAGTAATTCTACCACTTTATGGTTTATTATTGTTCGGAGGTCAAAGGTGAATGTTTTTATAAACAATATATGGCCTCTAAATTGGGTACATACTATGAAATTATGATACACTAATCACATTATAACAACCGACATAATCCAAAAACAACGTGTTTATGTCCAAGGTAATTTTTATTCTTATAATTGAAATTATTTTATAATTTACATGAAATGATCCTATATATTTATTCATGTAATAAAATTAAATATTTCTCATAAAACATTCCATTGGTCATGGAATTAACATCATTTAAATTGAAAAAGACACAGGGAGTTCAAAAAGATCCTTGTTTTCTATATGCCAAATCGGTTCTCCCACTAAACCCAGCACCAACAAAGGATTCACATCGCTGTAAAAAAATTTATATCATGTAATAGTTTTTACAACATCGATCATAGGGATTTTATATTTTAATTTTTTTTTAATTATGTAATTCCATTATTGGGATCATTTACTTATATTTTTTTATGTTTTTTGTCTCATTAGGGAAAATTGAAATGTATATTTTTTAGTAGATTCATTACAAGTAACCCCATTACCCATTCATGGGTTATTCTACATGATCATATTTTCAGTATATTATAATAATAATTAATATTGAATTAAATATTTATATTGATGGTTCATACACTAGTATATTGATCATTATCATATTATATTGAAGTCTAATTATTATTGTGATGACATTAAAATTAAATTAACTCATTGGATTGCATTATTTATCTAAGAAATTTTATAGGTCCCTTGGATTTTTAATTCTCATAATGAGTTTTTCAATTTAATAAATTAAGTCAATAAATAATTTAAATAATTTTATTTTGTTTTTAAATACGGTATGTTTATCTAACATATTTTTTATTAAATTATAGACTCATCAAATTAATTTTTGATCAAGTATATTTAATGTTCATTATGGTTGTTTATGATGATTGAACAATGCTAACGTATAATTGATAATGATTGAGGCTTTGTAATATAATTATAATATTGATGACAAATAATAATTTATACATCATGAAAAAGGATATTTTTCAAAGAATAAAAATATTTAGAAGAAAGTTAATTAAAATAAAGGGGTATCTATAAAAAATGTTTTCATATTTATCAACTAGACAATACATATAAATCATATGAACTATGGTTATATAGGTTTACATCAATTAATGAATATATTATCATATATAAAGTAAATAAGGACTGGAAAATTAGTTTAAAAGGGAAGGGAATAAGGAATTAATGTTATTATATAATGGTTAAAGTATATTTGAACCAGTTTTTAATGAATGTAAATACTAATTTTGTGAATAATGAAAAGTATAAATATTGAGTAAGTTCGAAATGTATGTAGGACTCTATGTGTAATGATATATAATTTATTTCATGTAATGATTACCTTAGTTTGTTTATAATCATTCCAATGAATTTTTTTAATTCATAAAATAATGATTGAAATCCTAAAAAAGTACCTCAAAAAACATTTCTTCTTTTGGAAAATATAGATCTAGGGGTTTATGAATGGATTGTAACATGGTTACAATAAAGGAGGAGAAATTTTGTGTTATTGAATTTTACATATTAAATAAATATTAATTATATCACATGTGTTCGAAAATTGATGTCTCATGAGTGAATATATTAATGGAAATTATCACTCAGTAGCTGAATCTGAATAAATGTGTATTACACTAGTGTTGAATAATTTATTTTTTGTTTATTTCATTTTAGAACCTAGAAAAATGGTATTCCAATTGATTTTTTATGTTATGAAAATACACTAATGTAGCCTATCCTTCTATTCAACACACGCTAGAGTCTCTCCCTTCTCTATTGTCCTTGTGGATCTATGAAGAATAGATAAAGGAGGTAATATCTTTAAAATGATGATTAATGATTTTATTTGTATGAAAATAATATGGATCACAAATCAAAAACATGAGAATGTGTAGATTTGGAGATCCACTATAATGTATGGTTCATTATTTCATTTTTACCTTGATTATTTTAAATTTGAATCTTTTATTACATTGTGATATATATGATTTTTTTCATTTTATCAATTCTATTGATGTTAATCTATAATGTTTAGTTCATAATATAATAGATGACATGTGGAAACATTTTGAAATCCTTACTACATATTGTGTGCTCTCACCAACACATGTTATGTAGTTTTTCAAAACATCTCTAACTCGATAGAATGAACAATATTCATTCTAATGATTGGACACCATTATTGATAGCCATTATTTAAATGATATGGTGACTGGATATATATATTTCCAGATACCCTATGTGTGGTATATAACATGTTTTAAAGGTTGTATGGTTAATTTTATGTCATGATAACGATTAGGGTATGTGGTTAAGTCCCCATATAACTCACACAATATATGTTTTCAACTCACCCAATACAGTAGGTTAGAACACACGATATTGACCCGAGCACATTCCATAGGTTGGTCATTTGGGAATGCACACTATATACTTTTATTTCACGTTGTGTACTTTATTATTCATTTATGTTTTAACTATTTCTCACCATATCTAGTTTTGGATAAAATAGGTTCTCCTTTCATGTGTTGATCAATGTAAAACACAACAGTTATGTTTAATACACTATCAAAGTACATTTTCAAGGCTGTTCAAGGGTTCTTGTAGATCTAAATGCATTTTAAATTGAAATTTTAACCACAAACATGCTCATAGCATTAGATATGGTTTTATTCAATTATAAGTAACATAAATATATTGATATTGGGATAATTATAGGTTTTTAGAGGATAATACACTAGAATATTTTTAGGTATTTATGGGATATTGATGATGGATGGATGTGTGAAGGGTCTTGGCCTCGGAGCTGCTTCTCTTTCTCTCCCGCAGCAGCTTGGGTTTATCCCCTGTACGCTCGCTCCTCCCCTCTCTGGCCATCTCGCCCTGGTTTGACTCTCCTTGAATCGTCTCCTCTGCGCAGATTGGTTGGCTTGGCGCGACTATTTCATCGTGTGTGGGCTCGGATTGTGCAGAGGTGATCTTTTCATTGAGGTTGACAATGGATATAGAGTGGCCCAGGGAGGGGGGGGGGTTTCGTTCTCGTTTATTTTTTTCCTTGCTTGTTTCTAGTGTTGATGATTTTCTCATAGAGATTGCATTTGAACCTGGCAGTGCTTGGATTTTCTTGTCGTCGCCTCATCCCTGTGGTGGATCTTCTTCGAATGCCTCAGGTGTTCTATGTGATGGTATTGGGATTCGTCCTCCTTGCTATGGCCGAAGGCTTCAGGCTTTGACTCCACTGGTCTGACCCACGGGCGTAAGACCAGTTTGTTCAACGACATACTCTACGGAGCGTTCGAGGGTTTTCTCTATGTTATGGGTTGTTATCATGCGGCGGTCTCTTATCATGTAGTGGTCGTCTCCTGATGTGCGGTGGCTGAGTACTTTGAGGATCTTCAAGGGTTTCTTCGGTGGTTGGGGTTGCTGTAGTGGGGTTTTCTCAGTTGATATTCAATGCTCTGTTTGATTCTTGTTTTGAAAATTGTTATTTCGTCCGGTTTCTGTGATAGTGGTGGTTGATGGTGGAAATGGCGTGGAACGCCAGTGAAGGTGGTGTGCGATCGTCGATTTGACGCTGATTGACAGTGGCCGGTCCGGGCTCTCACCGGAGGCATAAGGTTGGATTTCGCGTTGAAGGTGGCGCCTGCACGGTCAGATGAGCGGTGGACGCTTGTGATGTTATTCCTCTGTGACGGTGATGAGGAACGCCAGTGAAGCTCGTTGGTGGTTCATTGAGGATTCTCCAGTCGTGTCTGTGGTTTCGATGCTGACCGTGGTTCGAGGTGTTGCAGGTTTCGAGGGGTCACGTGCTTCGATGCGGTGGCGTGGGATCGTGGATCGAGGTGGCGAGGGGTGATTTTTTGAATGTTGAATTTTTACTTTGAAAGTGAGATGTTGTGCCTGTTTAACTGTGCGGTTTGGAGGGATGTTTGGGGTTATGGAAACCCTTAAACCGGGTATTAGAAAATGAAAAAAATTGTTTGTCATGATGGATGGATGAGTACATTGTTTACTCTGTAATTGTGAGTAGTACCCGCTTTAAAACAATGTAGTTTAGTATGATTTATTTTGGTATGGGGCTCATGTTGGATACCATATTTCTACCCAAAAACCATGATGTTATTTTTATTTCACTCATATTACTATTTATATGATGGAGGGGTCTTATCATCACTGTGCATTTCAGACATTCCTCATGAATAGACTTCGTTTAGATAGAAAAAATCATTGCACTCTATTGTTGCATCATTAATTACATCCCCGATTGATGGATCAATGTACGTTTGTCCATTATCAATATTTATGGTTCAATTTCCCGTTAGATTCAACAGAAGTATATCGTTTAGAAATGTGTAAAATGATTTTTAAACCATCTTTTGATGGACTTCCTAGGTTTTCAATTGATTTGTTCCATTTTGTTGATGTAGTCAGTATCATCTCATAGTGAGGGTGTTGATCCACCAAGAAAGGCTAGGGATTTTTGGGATTTCCCACTCATGAGGTGTGGGATCATAATTCCTAGAATATGATTATACAATATGTATTTGATCAATATTCAGTGTATGGCATGGGATCCATAATAATATTATAGTCATTGGTTATGGTTATCAATGATTATTGGGAGGGATATATTAGGGTCCTCTATCAGTACCCCTCAACTTGTTGGTATATACCAATATGGCATTGGTCACAAATAACTATTTCATAATACAAGTAATGGTAAAGATAATATTTTACTATTATGGATTGTGTATTCATGATATTATTTTATAGGTTATGATGTTTCATTTTCGTACATTTTAGTTTTATTGATTAAATGGAGTGTGTTCTAGTAGAGTTAATCATTCAATATTTGATATATTTTAAAATATGAATACATCTATGACATATGTTTCTTATATTGTGTGATTTTAAGAATTGAACTTATGTTCCCATGGGATTTATTAATGCATGTTTGTATCATATTTGTTATATATATATTTGGATCTATTGTATATATGTTCATGTATGATTTGTGTTTTCTATGGCCTAGTTTAGGGAATAATGATATTGATATAAACTTACTTACATTCACTTTTTTTGGTGGTTATTTTTTTCACTATGTTGTTAATGGTTTGATGGACCTTCATTTAATGGGGATAATAATGAATTCCCATGGTTTTGATAATGGAATAGTGTTTTGTTTCCGATTTTTATGTTGATCATGTTGGTCTTACGACGAAATTGTTGAGTAGGTATGAGTCTCACTCTAAAGAATTGTACACATTATGAGTGTTCATGTGTTATAGATGAATCTAAATTTTGGTTTTCCATGGGATACCTCAGTGGAATCTGGGGAGATCTTATATAGGATTCAAGTGACGAGGTTTCTCAGAGTTATTTTTACCCTTGTTTAGGTTCGGTGGTCGTGTGGTTGGTCCCTTATTTCATATTATCAATGGATCATGTTTTTATATTGTTTTTTTGGAAATAATAAAAGGTATATATATTTTCACCCATTCTTGGAAGTTTTTCCCCCAACATGGGTAGTTATAAATATGATTTATAGGTCAATGATGTCTTCTGAGGTCATGGATAAAGTGGAGATTATGTATCTGATAGAGATGGAATATGAGTGTGACTATTGGGGTTCATTGAAGATGGTTATCAGATCAAATGATAATATAGCCACGAGATATACCATTCTCATTATGGTTTTAGTTGTTATTTCATTGGATTTTGGCATTGTATATATTACCCTATAACAGAATGTAATTTTTTTCACTGTATGTTTAATAAGAGTAATCTATTACTTTTAATGATTTGATCAGATTCTATATCCAATGTGGTTATGGTCTTTCTGGTTGGATTGGTGGTTTCTATAACCAATATGATAATTAGGAAATGTTCTCCCATAAGTTTTCTATGACTAATCAGTACTAATTTGTATCCCATATCCTATTATAGTTGATATTGGTGTGTCACACATAGCTTTCTTCTAGATTAGGTGGCACTTTGGTCGGTTGTGTTTTGATAGAGTGAAATCGAAACAGGTCTATACTATGGTTGGGGTATGGATACAGGTTTCTCTTTAGTTGGTTTTATACTTGCATGATGATAATTCATGAACATATTTTAAATACGTTATTATCCATGGAATCCAGTAAGGGAGTGGTGGCCGGCACATCCCTACTAAATGACACAAATAATCTGGTTGGATAACTTTAGTGCTTGTAACATTAGTAATTTGGAATAGTTTTATTGATCAATTTATCTGGAAGAGGTAAATGCATTTTTTCATTTCATAGAAGTAAGACATATTGAGACGTTGTCTTGAATAAAAGAGGATTAGGATTTACCTCATGTGAATACATTCAATTTCAGTGAGAATATGTCAACAGACATATTATGTGTCCCCAAGGAAATTCAATGCATGTATATTTTAATATATAATTAAAATTATATAATTTAATGTTTTTTATTTATTTTTTAAAATTCAAAATTACCCTTAAAACTATGATATTTCTAGAAAAAATATAAAAATTGAGGTATTATAATCAAAACATATATATTAGGTTATTAATAATGAAAATTAATATCAACATTAGGAATTTTTCAGAGAATTAAACTTATTGAAACTTTTATTATTAATTAAATTTAACTGTTATATAAAAAATGACAAAATAGATCATTTAAATCATAGAATGGAATTTTGAAAACGTAAATGTCTATTATAAGAAATTCATTTTTTTATCCTAATAAAATTTTTGATTTATAATAATGTATGTTGATATAAAGAACTGATTAACACTAAATTATAAATGATACGATGTTATAAAAAGAATAAATAGTGTTATAAGGTTTATTTTCCCACTAAATATAGTGTTACATTATATTTAATATATTTATTTACTATTAAATATCTAAATTTGACTATATTAATTTGAAAAAATTGGAATTATTTTTAAATTCAACATAATAATATTTTATTATTATTAATTGTATTTTTATTTTTATGAAAATATTTATTTTATGGTAAATAAAGAAAAATAACCTTTCAAAAATACTATTATTTAATGACATTATTAGTATATAAGTATGTAATAGAAATTTTTTAAACCATTTTATATCCAGTATATATATTTTTAAGTGAAATTAAAAATATAAACATATTTATTATAGCTTAGAAACCAATATAGGATATTTGAGAACATATTTATTATTTTAATCATGAAATTATTTTTAATTAACTTTTATATGTATTATTTTGGTGTTATTATTTATCAATATTAGAAATTTAATAAAATAAAATTTGTCTAAAATTTATAATAATTATGTTTATATTTTTTACTAATGAAAATTTTGTTATTATTTAAAATTGATTCATTAAATTGGTAAAATGTAGTTACTAGGTATGAGTAAATTAGGGATAGAGCAATTTTAACCATGTACTAAAGGATAAACATATTAATTACTAGTGTTATAATGTATTTTTGAGGAATTATGTAACAATATTTTTTAATAACAATATTATTTTTAAATTTCGGAATATATATCATTTGAAGTGACTTCCCAGTATTAAAAAGTTATTTTTCTCAAAAAAAATTCTATCGCTTTCAACATTTAAAAGGTGAATATCATAACCTAATAAATAACACACCTTAAAATATATTTCATCATAGAATCAAACACTTTTCCATTCAATATTAATCCAATGTTCCATCAATTAGAATTTTCTCATTATATTTAAACATTATCGTTATTTTTCTAAAGAATTATCCATTAAAAACTCAGAGTTATCAACATGATTAATAAATTTTTCTTATCATCAATCCATTAGATCATACAATAAAAATAATAACAAGAAAATTCCAATGATATTTAATCATTATTTTTTATATAATTAATGTTATTATATTAACAGAATAACCAATAACCACTTCCCCCTCTCCCCTTAAGAAAAATGAAAACATGATTCATCAGTTTGTATGTACTACCAACTCCATAGAGAAGTGTGTTAATATTCATATTTCACATTTCGTGATTACTTATAAGAAATTTTTTAATGAACTAATATTATTTTTATAAAATCATTAACCATATTTTATGAAATTTTATAGGACAAAATAATTATATGATTTTAAAATAATGATTATTAATCAAATGGTTTAAAACATGCATACTCATTGAAATATTTGTAATTCATATCTTATTATATTATCATGTACATTAATTATTTATAAAATTACATAAAATTATTATATATCACACTAATAAAAATTTAATAGTATCATTAATATTGTTTCACAATTATATTACATTTAAACCAACACATAATCATGCATTAGACTTTGTATATTCATGTTGGGTCGATTTAACCACATACAGGGAAAATGATATGAATTTATATCATAGTTTTCTATGGTTACATATATATGGGTATAATTTAATATAATTATTTACACAGTTTTTTTGTCATTAAATTGGAACATTATTTTTAAATTCATTATTTAGTAAAACCCCATTCATTTATTTAGAATAATCGAATTGTTATCATCATCAAATACATATTATAGGATTGTAATAAATACAACCATTGAATGAGTTAGAAAATTATATATATTACTGAATATCTATTATTGTACATTGAATGATATTGTGATGAATAAATGTGTATCCTTATTTAATACGTTTTTAATGAAACTAATACTCATGATCAATATATGAACACCCGATATAGGAAAATAGGTAAAATAAAATCCTTATATCAAATGACCGATGAATATATATGAATATATAAATGAAAATGGATTTAATAATGGATAAAATTATACTATAAATATATCTATTTTTTATACAAGATATTTAATTACTTTCATGTGATTCAAGAAAAAAAAGCTAATTTTTTATTCTCAATTTTTATTCATTAGGAAATAATACATTATTGACACCACGATTTCCTTGTATTGTGTATTATATATACACATGTGTAATTTTATCCTAAAAACATTCATTTTCATGATAAATCATATTACCTTCTCCAAGTTTTCATTGTTTCAATTTTCCCCAGTAGTTATGATATTTGGTCACTCAATATTTGTTCTTTGAGTTCTGATCATTATCATTAACATATTCTATTCATGAATGATAAATTATACACCTTATTGTATTATGTTTTATTAATTCATTGTTTTATATTTACATTCCAACCAAATAAATATTTGTTGAATATTTCGTAAATTATGTATTTTTTTCCTATAAGGGATGTTTGTTTCCCAAATGTCATTTCATATAGTTATAAAATTTTGTCATGCCATTTTTTCTTCCATGCTTAGAATCTCCCAAAATAATATTTTATTATATTTAATTTTATAATCTAATTTTTGAAAATTAATTTTTACTTCATGGAATATTTTAATTCACTTTTTACATTGTGGGTTTTTAACAATAGAAATTACAATGTATTAAAATGTTTATTTTATATCCACTATCAAAGGTTTTTTCATTGTATCCCTATTTAATGTTGGAATGATTTTTTATTTTTTATGTATATATAATTGGGGATATTATTTAATATTTAAAAATTTCAAAATTCCTCAAAAGACCTATTCAAAAACAACTTCTAATTAGGACACAGATATTTTTATTTCACATAAATGAAAAAACTGATTTCTAAAAACTCATCTAAATTTCAACTCCATTTTTCATTTCCTAATAAATACAATATATAATAAAATGATTTATTTTAAACGATTTATCCCCTAATATATATATATATTTTTGGAATTTTGGAAACTAAAACCAATGTTTCATATAATTAAATTATTGATCACATCATGTGTGATATATCAAGAATCATTATTTTGAAATGTTATTTCATTATACTATGTCATCATCCTTCTAAGATTACTTTGTTAGAATAAGGATATATTACCTTGAAACCATCCACCTTTATTCTCGGTATGGATTGGTTAATTTTCATAAATATAGAATATATCATCCATCACCTATTTTTTCATACCTAATTGGACACTATGATTAACCATAAGTTCTATTTAAATTCTATTACCTATTGAATACCCTATCTTAAATATCTCTTATTAAAGAGTGTTCTCCTAAATGCAATACATTGATTTATTTTGTTTTATATTAAATTTAATATATTTCCTTTTTCTATATAGTTTTAGTTTGATGGATTATTAAAAATAAAGCATCTCCATTGACTAATTGGGAAATATTGGAAATCATTATTTTTAATTTCGATATTGATACGAATTCATTACTAATGAATAATTACTACATATTTTTTAACCATTCATCATCATACATAAAATGTATAATTACATACTTATCCTTTTTATGGATAACGAAAAATAATCACATTGTGTATGATTCTATTTAAATACATATGATAATTGGTAAAATATATTTGGTATTGTTTCACATTATCTCATATGATGAATTCTATAGAATAAAACAAATGGAGTTTGGTTCCTGAAATTATATAGCCCGTATATGAAATACTTCATATCAAGAATTTTTTTTGATTATTAATTTGATATATGAATTCTATGTTTAGTAATATGTATTTTATATGGTCTTGAGGAAAAAAATTACAGTTATGAATTTCATAGAAATAATAACCACAAACTGAATCTGGGCTCCATTAAATCAGAAACCCAGGCTATTCTGTAGAAATTCATAAAGGGCGTTACCTATCACAATGGGATGGAATAGGTGCTAGGATATTAGAAATACTTTTTTGGGAATGATTTACTCAAGTATATATACATAAAATAACAAAAAAACAACCAATAATTCAAATATGAAAATTACAAACCAAACAAGCCTTCAATTAAATACAAAAGTGAAAACATGGACTAAAACATGACACAATATGTACAAAAGAAATATAAATGTTTCATCAAAAAATCTCAAGGAATACCACACGAAAATGGGTAAACACACATGAGTTGTCTGCATAACTCCCCCCCATAGAAGAAAACTAACAACCATAACCACCACCACCCATGGCCTTGCCATAAATTGTGTCAAACATGATCAAGTTTACTTAAACCAAATTTTTTATTTAGGTTTTAATGCTTATACCAATATTATTCCACCCAAATATTCCATAATGTATGAAATACAACATAAAAAGCGTGTAGGTTTTAATAAAACAAGAAATGGTGGCAACAATTTTTGAAGAATGAAACTTTTAAAAGAAAAATATTTTTAAAAGATGATTTCAAATGTTTAAAAAATTTCAATAAAACATAAATTCAATTGAATTTTCAATCCAAACACACCACTATCCAATGATCCATATGATAGTGTCGATGAGTACTAATCAGGGTAACATTCCTAGGAACTAGTTACATTCGAGCCCCATGTACCTCATATATCGGTGTAAAGTAACTATAAAATTATATATTCTCATGTACAAGCCAATAGTATGGAATATAACCATAAAAAAGTTTTTACTAGTCATCATAATTATAGTTTTATGTGTTTTTGATGTCCATAGTGATAAGTGAAACTGGGACAAAACCACTCCAGATCAACAACATACTAGTACACACCCACCCACCTTGGTAACTGAGTTACCACCTTTGTGTTCAAAAAATTTAAAAATGTTACCAAATTCAATTTGAATATAAAAAACACCATCTCTGTTAATACAAACTCAATATTGTTTCTACTAATGCTTTACACCTTTTTTATAACTCAACAAACCATTAAATATTTCCATAAAACATTTTCAAGGAATATAACAAAAATTTTCTCTTAAAATCCATCTAAATTCCCTATTTAAAAACAAAATGCACCCCAATATTATAGAAAACAAGAATTGGTAGCACAAAAAATATTAATAAGGCCCTTACATGAATTACCAATTTTCCACAACTGGTAAAACATGAGAATACCATTTAAAACACCCATTTTCACAAAAATATGGCACTTAAAAATCAATTGATTTAAAAATTAAATAGAAAAATATTTTCTCAGCTTTATAAGTGATGAATGAGTTGGATTAAACTAGATATCATGCAATGATAACTCATATAGTTGTTATTACACATGAAATCCCTTGCCAATTGTGTCAAAACACCATATCCTTGGGCAAAAGTTCAAATACACCACCACTGCACCACAAGGGATTTAAAAGAATATTAAACCTCATGATTTGATCAATAAACATAGTATCATACAATAGTTTCAATGTAATATTTTTGATACATTAGTATATTCATCAAAAAGGAAGAAACCAAAAGAAAATTGGAGGAGAAGTAAGAAACCCACTTGCTAGATATATCTTGAATAAATTTCTCCAAAATAAAAAATTGGAGAATCTTTATGAATCCAAAAATATTATTGAGTTTTGAGTAAGGAAAAGGAGGTAATTTGGGAACTAAAATGGGGTAATAGTGTAATAAATGAAGGAATTTTTAGAGAAACAAAAATTTGATTCAAATCTAATCTATTTGAGAATGTATGAAAATTTTTTCCCTAATCAGTGAGAAAGATGAGCTCTAAAGAGGATGAAATGAATATGGTGTCACCTCAGGATTTTCGGATATATTGAGAGGTTCAGTAATCAAAAAATATTATAATTAATTAGATATTGAAGAAATAAATTATTTAGAATAGGAAAGGGTCCCACATGATAGCACAAATCCTTACTAAATCACCCAAATACACCATGATTGTGGATTCAAAAGGGGTAAAAATTGATATGGTGGTTCGAATAGGTCATGGGAGGCCATATGGGGAGTGTAATTGATAAAACATTATTGAAAATTGAGTTGTAATAGAAACAATATATGTTTTTAAATCTAAAAATGGGTCAATGTTTGTCCCAAATCATGAAAACACTCCATTTCTTCAAAAATATATAGGAAACACCCGCAACAAATAATGAATATAAATTAATAGAAAAACATCATTAAAAATATTAATGGATGTGTCAATCATCCCAACTAGGAATGAATTTCCACTCTGGAAAGACACCCCAAATATTAATCAGAAATCAATAATGGGTACACTTTCTCAACCCACAACTTCTACCGCAATGTTTTGTGGACATCGTTCCATTTATTTTAAAGTACCCAAACTAGAGGAATATATATTCCATGCATCACCATCTCTTGGGAATCAAAAATTCTCATCTTCCACTGAAAAGTAAAAAATCTAGATCAATATCCAACGCATCCCAATTCAGAATATGGGATGGATCTAGGTTATACATCTTCTGTTTAGAGACATAGAAGATGTCAAGGATAGTTGTAAACTCAGGAAGAAACACTAACTTGCACGAAAACATTACAATCAACTAAGTAATCTCAAAAATTCTGACATATCTCTATGTTAGCTTTCCCTGCATTCCCAGGTGATGATGACCCAGGTGGGGGTCCACTTTCAAGAATACCTGATCACCCACTTAAAACTCTATGTATTGATTCCCCAAATCATCATAAGATTTATGGAGACTTTGAGCTGTCAATAAAAACCACATGATCAACATGACCTTCTTATATGTCTCTTGAACAATGTTCATCCCCAAAAATAAAGTCTCGCCTATCTGAGCCCAACATAGGGGCGCTGGTAAGGCAGACCCTTGGGTACCTCAAAAAAATCCATTCAAATCGAGGATTGGTAATTGTTATTATAAAAATAATAAATGAATCCCAAAATGGATATCCCATGAACAACAAAATTTCAAAATACAAGCATAGAGCTTGTACTCTATTATCTAATTGACCCAAACTATTTGACCATCCATTTCAAGATGGTTTTTCATGTTCATTTAAATTTGTGATCCCTTGGCCTTATGAAGGATATCCCAAATCTAAGATGTGTAACATGGGCCTCTATTGGAGACAACTTCTGATTGAACATCAAGAAGCATTATCACATCTTAAAGAGAAAAATATCCAAACTCCTCCACTTTAGTAATACCATTAATTGTAATTAAGTGGGATGATTTGGTTAGAAGACCAATTACTACTCATATGGAATTATTACTATGAGTTGTATGAAGCAAGCCAATAATGATCTCTACGGTGATCTCTTACAAATTCAATATAGGAATGGGTAATGAATGGAGAAAACCAGAGGTCCTTTGGTTCTTCTCTTTCACCTACTGACATATTTATAATATCAACATGATTTCCATTATGTATCATCTCATAACTTGCCTCTAAAACATACAAAACAGAATAGAATACACCTTGGAGTCAATAGGATGGACAACACCATCAGACGGGTGGCTATCCTCCATCACCGCCTTCTGTAGAGATGGAAGAACTATAGAATGGTTCATGAGGCCAGATATTACTTTGGGAGATGATGATCTATCATAAGACAACATTCCACCACAAAGAAACATCCTCATCCGCTAAAAAATCTCATCACTGGTCTATTCTGGATGCATAAACTCTAAGAGATCTGGAGTCAATAGAAATCATGCCAATATTTTCCCTCCACTGTTCCCCTTGGTGTCCAAAAGCATCTGAGTAAAAATCCCCATCAGAGTCGACTCATCACTAAACTTATTCAAGGCTTGCACTAGTTTATTTATATACAAATCATCTTCCACATAATTTTTCTATTGTCGGAGTTATACACAATGTCAATATCAAACCCTTGTATTTACAAGATCAAGTGGTGCTGCCTCATATTGAGATCAATCGACAAGACCATGTAGTCCATGATTTTGTGATCATTGTAGACCATAGAATACTCCCCAAAGAGGTATTGATTCCAGGTTTTCAATGAATATGTCATAGCATTTAGCACCATGTCATTGGTTGGGTATTTCATTTCATGTTCTTAAAGTTGGTAGGATCCATAAGCCACTACAAGATCAACCTGAATAAGAACATACCAACAACCACTACCTAATGTTTCACAATACCACAAATATACCTTTATAGATTCTGTAAAGATCAACATGGGGGGAGATAGTAAACTGCCATGCTAGCTTCTTAGTGGAAGCCTAAAATTATGGGACCCAAATAAACTTCAACCCTTTCCGGGTTAGCACAGTCATGGGAGAAGTAATCCAAGAGAAATCTTATAAAAATACCATGTAGTATCTTCCCATGAAGAGGAAATTACTGATCTCAAACATGTACTTTAGATTTTTCCATGACATTACTGCACTGATATTCTTCGGATCCACAAAAAATCCATTCACTAAGATAACATGCCCTAAAAAATCACCCGCTGATTCAGAAGTTGAATTTGTATAGTATTTCATAATGTCTATGATGTCATAAAGTGCCAAACACAATCTAAAAATGATGCAATGCTCCTCCTCTGATCCGGAGTAAACCTGTATTTCAACCAAAAATACCACAATAATAGTGTCGAGTCATTGGTGGAACACCCTATTCATTTTTTCCATAGTGACAACAAAATCATTGGTCAATATGATGGGAATAACCATGTAATCAAAGTGGCCATACCTAATTCATGAGACTTTATTTAATATAACTAACACCATTACCTTGAGTTGATTCCACCCCGAATAAACATCTATTTTAGAAAATAACTTTTCCACTTCAATTGATGAAAGAATTCATATTTTTTGAGAAATTAATTTTTTTCATCATTGTTACATTTTTTAGCTTATGGTAATCAATACACAACCAGAGGGACCCATCAACCTTATTCAAAAAGAAAACAGGATCAGATCAAGGAGAGATTCTCAGGAGACTAAATCCTTTGGATTTAAAGTTCACTAGTTGAATCATTGATTCCCACAATACGGTGGGGGCATACTATATGTGTGATGATATACCAGTTGTGTTCCTGGAGCCGAAACGATGGATAACTCCACATCCTTCTCCAGGAGTATGCTGAAAAAATCATTTGGGAATACCTCTGGGAACTCATACACTACATGAGGTTACCAACCTTCAAGAGAATTTCCATCTTTCTATAACATTAGTGATAATAACATGAAGACATTATTCTCTAACTTTGAGTGTGGAGGTCCCACACAACACGACTGAGAATCACATTCCCAAGGAAAAACCTGGGGGATGCCATCATGTGCCGTGAAACTCACCGCCCACCTAAATCAATCGATGTGTGCCTAAATGTGTACCATAAAATCCATGAAAAATTGTCACATCAAATAGATCCATATCAATGACAAGGAGGTCCCACTCCATCTCAAGCACTGATACAGATTGTGCACCTAATGGTCACATGAGACTCCGCTCCTTCTTTCCCATCAACATCACCAACTCCATTTCCATATTAAAATGAATAGTTGTACAATTCAACATGTTGAAAATATTGGAACAGATGAACGAAATAGAATAACTAGTATAAAAAAGTGGAACAACTATAGAATATGAAATAAAAACGGTATCTCAAACTCATGATGGTCCTGCATCTGACCCCGTTGGTGCCTAATCCACTACATAATGATTCCTAGTCTCTTTATGAGAATGACAACTTTCCTAAGGATCTACCTTGAACTGTATATTCTTATAAGATGATCCGTCCTTACTTCCATGACCACAAAACTAAGATCCCACATCATAAATGGCTCTGACTGAGCTGTCACTCCCCTAGAATCCACGGATTCAGCCCCCCTTGGGAGTGGACCATCCACCGTGATGAAATACTGAAAGTGTCTCATACCACGACACTAATAACAAGGATTTAGAGGATATGTGAAATGTGTCCAGATGTTACCTATCCTCCCACACTAGTTTCACATAATAGACCTCACATCAGATTCCACCATATAAAACTAACTAGAAGGTTCCCCTGAGATACCACCTCCCTTCTTTCGATGATCCTCCAACTTCAATTAATTCTCCACATTGTTACCACTTATATTACTAACTTTATCTGAAAGAAACTATCCCTCTACATATAGTCTATATCTACAATGCAAGCTCTATCTACCACTTCAATATAGGTTTTCATCTTGAATAGAATTAATTGGGAATAAATATTTTACTATAAACCCCTCTCAAACATATGGAACATTATCTGCTCATTTGAGCGCATTTTCAATGCAAACTAGACCAACTTGAGAAAACCGTTTGAATATTCCATTAATGAAATATTCCCTTAAATAGGTTCTACAAACTCTTATGATTGATCATATGCCAAAAAATTAGGTAAATACCAGTCATTGTGGATATCCATGATTTTCATCCAACTCATCTTCTCATGCTTCCCATATTGATGCATTGATTCCCACCACATGAAGATGGGATCCTCTAATTGGAAGTAGTCACATTTCAGCATGAACTCGTCATGATTTTCTAATAACTAAAACTTGTGCTCGATATTCTTGAGCCTCTCTTCTTTTCCATGGGGTTCTGTGGTACCTTAAAAAGAATGAGGATTGTTCATTATGACCAAAAGATCATTTTAATTTCTAGGACTACACTCCACATTCTTAGCTAGATCTGAAGAGGGTGATAGTACATGTCCTAGGGATTGTACATCCTTGACAAAAACTTCTACCATAATTTATCCAATCAGTGAAGGATAACATTCTACTATCCAAAACATCACACAATGGATGGAAAATAACAACCCAAACCACCATCACCCAATTCCTTACTATTACGTGTGTCAAACATTATAATGTCTACATACACACAATAGTTTATGTAGATTATGATCCAAATCACAATAGTATACCACCATAATATGTCATATTGTATAAAATACATCATTGAATGCATGAATGTTTTAATTAAACTATAAAATGAGGAAATAAGTTTTAAATAATGATTATTTTAAATGTAATCCATTTTATGGGATAAAAACAATTCAATAAAACAAGTAATATAATGAATTTTACATCCAAAAACACCAAAATCCAATTATCAATATGAATGATTCAGAAATCACTAATCCTGAGAACATCCCCATGAACTAGTCAATTTTGGGCACCATGTACCCCATATCTCTGTGTAATTAACCATAACAATATTTTTTTCATAAATGAGCAACAAGAAGAGAAAATACACATAGAATAGTTGTCCCCAATGATAATCATTATATTTTAGTTAGTTTTTTCAATGTTAACATGCTATGTGAAACAGGGTCAAAACCACTTCATATCACTAGCATACTTGTACACATCCGGCCACCTAGATTCTTAGGTTTCCCTATTTGTTCACAAACAATTTCGACATGTTAACAAATAAAATTTTATATAAAAATATACATTTTCGGTAATACCCACTAAAAATAGTATCTAAAGACGGGTTTCATCATTAACATCACCAAATAAACCATTTACAATTTCCATAAAACATTTCCGAGGAATAAAACCAAAATTTTAATTTAAAATACATATTAAATCCCTCTTCAAAAACCAAAGACACACCATTATTACCTGAAACCATAATTTTATGTAGAATTCAATTTTAATAAGACCCTACAATGAATTATAATATATCCCCAAATTATACCACATGTAATGCGCATTTAAAACTCGTATTTTCGCATAAAATTGGAACATAAAATCATCCCCTTGCAAAATTACACCAAAAATAATTTCCACCAAAAGAACAATGATGAAGGTTTAGGATAAAAATATAAAAAAACAATGGCTACCTCATCTAGTAGTGGTTACACATTGATTCACCTACCAAATGTGTCCAAAAATCCAAATCCTTGTGTGAAAGTTCAACCACACCACCACCGCACCACAAGGATATTAAAACAAACCAAAAACATAAATATTATACCATGAAACCAAGAATAGAATCCCATTATCAAATACATACTTGTTTAACAATATGAATATGATAAAAATTGAAGAAAACTAATGAAAATTTGAGGAGGAAAGAAGGAATCATACATACATCATATATCCTCAAAAAACTCCCCAAATATACAGATAGGTGAATATAAAAGTATCCAAAATTTATATTTAGGATGAAATATTTCTTATAAGGACATGTGGGAACATAAATGAGGGGAAATGAAGAAAAAATGAAAGAGTTATGAATGAAACAAATTACCCATTCAAATCTCAACAATTTGAGAAATCCAAAGAATGTTTTCCCTAATCTACAATGAAGAAGAGCTCCAAAGAGGAAGAAAAATACATGGAGTTATGACTAGGGATTTTGGGCTTGGATGAGAGATGTAATTACCAAAAAATAAAATTTTAATGATAAATGAAAGAAATAGTTTATTAATTAATAGTGAATCGGCTCACATGTTGTCCCAAAGCGTAAATAAATCACCAAAATCCACCATGATAGTGGATTCTTAAGTGATACAAATTAAAATTTTCATTTGAATAGGTCATTGTAGGCCATTTGGGATGTGAAATAGAAAAATAATTTAGATTAATTAAGAAGTTATAAAGGAAACCAATTTGGATTTTAAATATGGAAATGCATTCATTGTTTGGGCCAAATATTGATAACCCACCATTTATATTTAAACAACATGGGAAACCCCCTTAAAAATAAATAATATAAATTAAATGAATAATAAGTTTTAAATAAGTCATGTATGTGATATTAATGATTTTTTAAAAAAGATTTTATCATTATGATATAGATGTACAATATTATGAATTTCTCCCCACTAAATGTAGTTTTTTTTAACCATGTAATATATTTAATTTCATTTCTATTCATGGATATATTAATATCATTGTTTTATTGTTTTATATAAATATAATTATTATAATTTTATAAAAATTAATATAACTTTTTTATATCAATATTTCATCCTATGTATAATTTTCAACATTGGGTTCTTGATATCAAACCTTCATTGATTCTATTTTAATATGTTTTTAATGAAATGTATTATACATAGTATATCAAGGAGAGAGAATCTTGTGTGTTGAGTCTGTGAGATATATTTAGTAATTTTTATTCCATAAAATGTTCTTAGTATCATGGGGGGTAATTATAATTTTATATCATTTAATAATTAATTATTCAGACTATATTCATAAATTTCAAAATCAAAAAAGATCATTGGAATATAATACATTAGACACATTTTATCAATTATGAAATTACGGAGAATTATTTAAATAATTTTATAGTTAGAATCAATGATGTTTTATATAGTATGTGTTTATAGTCTATGGTTTGGTTGTGCGTGTCCATGGTTCCACCATTTGTATCTGGGAAGGATTTAAAAATGTTTTAGGATTATCATTTTTTATGATAAATTATTGTTTGATTATTTATGGTTTAAAAATTATTCAATGTTATAGATAACCAATTAGGTTATTTGAGTTAATGTAGTTTATTTTGGGAATTAGGATATGAGTATATTGTAAAAAATATAGGGATAATTTTATGTATAAAAGTGAATATTAAAATTTATGAATGTGTTTAGTATGTGATGTTCATAGAAATGAATTATTTTTATAGATACTAAATTTTAATATTGGATCTAGAAAAAATGTACAAACATGTTTTTCGAGTGGGAATCCCATATCCAACTATTTTTTCTATGGATTTCATGGATTTTAAAATAATTGAATTTTAATTAAAATAACATATTACATTCCGTTAATTATTCAATGTGACATTAATGTCAAAATTTACCAAAATATTTGTTGCATTGAAATGGGATTCGTAGTCCACCTATATAATGGAACCCCTCAAATGAAATGATGATATTATTATAAATGTACTACGGTCTAATTACATACAATGATGGGGAAAATAGTTGATTTATTATCAGGAATGAGTAATATTATAAATATGATACTTCATCTCATGAATTTATCTCTTGGTAAACTCTGTAATATTATATTATAAGAACTATACCCCAGTATAATTTTTTTTTGGTGTTTTTGGATTTTTTTATCTTTAAAAATGTGTTAATGTATTTGGTAATAGATATTATTATTGATTCAGTTCATGATTCTGTAATGTTTTTTCATTACTATAAACTCAGAGATATATTTTTGATAGGATTTGTGTGAGTCACCAATGATATATTATTATTGAATACTTCAAGGAAATATTTGTCTTGTCATTCATTATGGAAGAAAATATCAAGTCCCTTAGAGAATAATTTAACTATATAATTAATTACCTTGATTAAGGTTATATATACATATTAATGTAGAATAATAAAATAAATATATGTCAGGAATTTTGGTTTATGAAATAGGTATACAAAATTATTGATGAGAAAACATATGTAATGAATTAAATTACATCGTGATTATTCATATGTAGTTCTCCTATAGTGACATATATACTTCCTCTATGTGTTCCCTGATCCATATTAAGGGGTTAATCATAGACATAGTCTAACCCAACTAATTTCATTAAGAAAGAGTCCTAGAGTGTCATATAGAAAAATAATTCATTGATCTTTGTAAAATACTATTTATATTGAACGGTTATAAAAAATAGAATTCTCTATAATGAGTTTTAATCTGAATCAAGATTTATTAAGAAATAGAAAATATTAAATAAATATATATTCATAATGAAATTATTTAATTAAATGGATATATAAATTTTTTTATCTTTTTTATTCACACTGTGATAAATTATTAATAATTTAATAAATAAAGAATTTTTTTATTACATGGATGTCAAATAATTTTTTCCCATGTATGTTAATAGAATATTGATTAATTTATTGAATGAATACAAATTTAATATTAATATTTATTCATCTATTTGAAAAATTATGACTTGTATCATCGGACCATGATATGGTTAATAATTAAATATTATATTTCATTAAAATGAAATAATATTTATCACTTATCCTGTTATATAACATCATGAAATAAAAATATAATATTATATTATTTAATTATATGATGTTTCTTGAGGATTAATATTTTATTAATTGGCTCTTATATAACAAATATAATGTTAAAAAAGAATATAACTTCCATATATATACTAGTAAAACATTATAGAGACAGAAAATAGATTTGAACAATATATTATTTTCAAGAGCCTGCACTTCATTTCATCCTCTCAAGACCAATAACATATAGAAATATTTATTCTTTCCTAATGGAATATAAATTGATCATGTATTAATAATTTTATATAATAAATTTTTCATGATTGAAATTAGTGATTCATCAGTGTTGGTATATGATGTTTAGATAACATTTTGATAACCAATAATTGGGATTTAACTTGGGTCCTCAAAAAAAATGAGGCTACATCAATCACATTATAATGATCAATATTTTCATTAAATAATGATATGAATATTGAGGTATTCATTCTTTTAAACTACTGAATTTTTTAAAAATTAATATGAAAATATACTCTTATTGTTATGGAGTCATTATTTTCAATATTAATTTTATAAATGTAATTACTATTGAAATTGGAATCTTTTACAATAGGTGAATGATCCATAAAATTTAAAAAATATTATTTCTCAATAGGCCCAAAAAGTTCATATTTTATTTCAAAAATCATCAAGTGTGCCAGGTCAGTCACAATCAGTTTTATAATTAGATAATTTATTATTCACGTCACACAATTGATTTATATATTGGATATCATGTTTGATTCATTATTTATATGATTTTCATGGTCTCTTTATTATCCACATTTTTTCTTAATAAATAAATAAATACTAGTTAATAATATGAAATTATTATAATTTATATACCCATAAAGTTGATTTATGAATTCAATCAGGATAGTATTGGTTTACAAGGGTTGTAATCCTTTTTCACATGTTATATATCTTTTTTCATGGAATAGATAATCTTCTGCAGTCACAGGGTTGTCATATAATGAATACACCATAGAACCAATTAATACCCCATGTCGATACTGGCCATGGGGAATAGAGTTTTTCTAGAAAAAAAAACTGATACATTTTCAACACACCGTTTATTTTTTTTCATTAATTGTTGAAAAAAACGTGTTTATTATGTGTTGTGTAATTAATAAACATTTTGGATCTTATACATGATTCTTACATGATTAGAACTATTCCAATTGATGTATATTCCTCCTGCTCTTCCTATATTTCATGTAACTATAAATCTCTACGCAATGTATAGATCATTTCTATAGGTGAGGGATTCAAACATATATTGATAAAAATTAATCACCTTGTTTCTAGAAAGCACATGACTTGAGCATTACATAATTTTTTTTGAAATATTCAATTTAATATTTTACTCAATTAAAAATCATCAAATATATTTCCCCAATTCATTAAATTCATATTACAAATTAGATTATCAGTATTTTAATATTTTTAATTTATAATTAATTATTTTAAAATTCCAAACTATAAGTAATTTGTTATCACATTAAACTATAGAATCAACACATTAAATCTCACTGAATGTGAATAATACATATTTTATATCAGTAATTAATATTATTCCACACAAATGAAATTATATCAAATAATTTATAAAATAAACTGCATATTTTTTTATTTTATATAAAAAATACCAAACTAAGATGTTCTGAAAAATTCATACCAAAATTCAACCACATAAAAATATTTTTTCTATTTTATTAAAATTTTTAAATAGAGTAAATTATATTATTTCATTCAAAATTAATGTCGATGAAAATATTCAGGATATTTATAAGTAATTAGATTAGTTTAATTAAGTGATTAATAATATAATTTAGTATATTAATTTATGTGTTTTTATTCTAATTGTAAATTAATTGTAATAAATGTTATATGTATGATACACATGTAAATTCATTTAATTTGTATGACTGATCATGATCAAGGAAAAATCATATGTCTATTTATTTTTATTTAAATTTTATACTATTGTTTGTGTTTAAAATTACTTTTTATCAACAAAATATGGAAGAATCTATGTTATACCTCCCAACATAATAATGTAGGACATGAATTTACAACGTTGTATAATTAATTTAAAATTAAACAGATAATTTGGTTCATCAACCAATCAAGTATGTTATAAAACATATGTAACAAAAATTGATTCTGAAGGTAAATAGAGATAGTTTAAGATTGATGTGATGTGGAGTTATTTTAATAATGAATGGTGATGAAATCTACAAATGTCAAAAATTATTTAACAATTTCAATATATAAAAAACCTACAAAGACCAACACACTGATATTTCACATAGGATTACAAGATGATTTATTTACCACAAAATAAAAAAATAATTTGGAAAGCTAATGATCACGTATTTTATTTATTTATACCTATATTTATTTTTATTAATGATATATTTTATCGATGAATGACCTCTATAACTACAAATAAATTGTTTAATATGAATGAATTTAAATAAAATTAATTATTTATTTATAAATAATATATCATTAGATGGTTAATCACTTCTGTAAATTCCAATTATTATTAATAATACATGAAGATGATGAAACATTATAATTTACGTATAAAAAATAAAATCCATCGATTTAATATTATGTTATAATGCCTCTAATTATCTGAATTAAAATAAAAAATAGTTAATATGTCACTATTTAGGCTAATTTCAGGGGAAACTTTAATTATCAATGATTCTAAAATAAGATGTTGTGATTCCTTAAATAATATTTTTTGATTTTCATTTTTATAGTTTATTCAATAAAAAGTGGGAGGCCCTTGTTGTGGAATTCTATGATATTATTTCATGAATTGAGAGTGAAGTAAACTGAATAAGGATCTAAAAGAACATATTTTGGAAGACCTAATACCAAAACATGTTATTATTGGTTTCCTACCTATATTCTCAATCAGAAAGAGGTAAATATTTATCATTTAAACTATAATGTAAAACGTGATGATACAATAATAGTTAAATTTGGAGGTCTGTTGAGACTTTTCAAAATAGTGATAGACTTCATAAAATTAGTATAATTATTATTTCTCGAAAAAGTTTAATAAATATAAGTACAAATAACCTTAATATCTATTGTATAGTGATCAAATGTTTTTAATAAAACAAATCACAATTAAAAATTATGACGAAACACTATATCCAAACACATAAAAAATTCTAGGAAAGGTTCAGTTTCTTATAAAATGACCTATCATATCAATGATCAATATCATCTTAGATTATGACCTGAAAAATTTGATATCTCTATGATTTTCTATATGAAAATGGATGGAGAAAAAATATTGTTAGTTCTCACATAGTCAAACATATTGAATTCACTGATAATTTATTGGTTTTAGGGTTTAAAAAACATGAATAAAAACACATTAATATCATTCTATCATTATTTAAATATTCTATAATTTGGTTATCAATTTTCTTATGAACAACATAGATTTGTGCCTTCTAGATCATCTGACTCCACTATAAAATTTATATTTATTTGAAGTGAGAAAAACCTTATTTCTATGTTGCGTATAAATATAACGGCTGTGTAAATAGATGATAGAGTAAAAACACACTAATTATTCTCTACTAATCATGTCTAGAAAAGAGGGTTTATTGAAAATAAAGGAAACATAAAAAAATTATTTTTACATGTGGAAAAAAGGGTTATTTGAAAAAAAATACACCAGAAATTAAGAAGTGGGTGACTTAGGTTTGTTGTTTGTTAACTGTAATTTACAATTTTTTCAAATATTAGGCATTATATAATTCTTTTAGTGCTCAAATACTTATTAAAAACATAAGAATTATATATCAATATAATTCATGAGGTGAGGTTGATTTAAGATAAACCCATCCATTTTGATATTGTGTTGTGTATATATGGGACTACAACATCACAATTCTGAGTAGAATGATACTGGTTTTGAATATTTTTTATTGTGACATGTCTATCCCAATATACAATATAACACTATCCATACATAATGAAGATGTATTCTCTTTACAAATTTACATATTTTTTCATATTTATTAATAATGAATTTTTTATGGTATGTTATATTTAAATAATTGTATCTACATCATTTATTTCTCAATCCATGTAATAGAAATATATAATGAGTAAATTTAACTTGACTCATACCAGACCATTTTATTGAATCCCATCTATGACTTGTGAATGATTTTATTTGTCCAAATTTCAAAAATGTATATATTTGGATACTTTTTACTAAAAACAAGATGACTATATCATTCATGTTTTTAATTAAATATAAATAAATCCACATTTAGAAATAAGTCGTAAACGGGTTATTGAGCATTATGATTTGGATTGTACTAATGTTGGTGGATAATTTATAGTTGACATTAGGGGTGGATAATCATACTGAATTATATTTTCCGGTGACTTATTTAGATATCTATATATATTTCAATGAGTTAGAGGTAAGATTCCATAGAAATATTCATGTATTATAATAATGTTGTTTATAATTTTATTGGTAATAATATTACAAAGTATTCTTAGGCTACGGTTGGGGATATATCACTGAAGACTTAATTGATTATTTTTCGAAATGTGGGATTTTTTCCAAAATCACTCTTCCATGTAAACCCTGATAAAATGATTTAAGGGATAGAAGGAAGCAGACCATGTTAAATAGTTTGAGATCAATGATGAGTCATGAATGATTTCCATGATTCTTTTGGGGATACACATGGTAAATAAAATCAATAATTATAATCTAAATTCCAACTAATGAAGAATCTATTATTCTATGTAATATTTTATATAAAAAATTATTCTTTCTCTTTCATGTATGATTGTGATGATTCATTGTGTATTTATGTATATTTTTTGAAAAAATAATGAATATAAATACATAATTTCGATCTTTATATAATGTACTAACAAAACTAACATATATTTCCTATATTATCTTTCATATAATAATGTTTTGAACAATATAATTCTCATCATTCATGAAAGGGACCAAATTCCCAAAGGAGATAGTCAGAATGAGATTGCCATTGATGATGGAAAGGCTCATGATACCGACGAGTTATCACATGAAGAGATTCACAAATCCCTTTGGAAGAGGACATTTGAGAAATAGACGTAATATAAAAGATTAATAGAGGGGTCTTATAGTTTAATGTTTTGGTTTTTTCTCATCATGTATAGTGACTAATTATTAGATAATAACAATGATCATGTAACCTACATGGAAGGAGTCGGTGCTATAGAATATGTAAAATAAAAAGAAGAAATTAATTATGATTTTGATTCAATATACGAATACTATGTTTGAAATTTGGAAGTTCCTCCCAATTATTTAAATCACATTGGTTATAATTCATTATTTAATAGTAACCTAGATAGGGATGTCCACATTCATACTTATAATGCATGATTGGTTGTAATAGAGATTTGTAATTTCCATGGAATATACAACTAAAAAACCTTATCATCAATTTCTATATCAAAACCAATAAAAACAATAGATTCCATTTATGCTATATAGGGAAATGATATTCAATAGATGGATTTAAAAATATTATTTCTCAATGAGAACATTCCAAAAGGTTTCTATATGAATCAACCTAATGGGTTTGTTAATCAAAAGGCTTCCAAAAATATATTTATGTTAGAAATAATTATTTATGAATTTATTTAATATTTTATGTCCTAGAATATTAAATTAAATGAATCCACAAAAAAAATTATATCCATAATGAATTTGTCGGAGACTTATGTCTATATGTAATTTATTGTGAGTAATGTAAATTTTTTATAGTTTACTTGAATCAAATAATAGTCATTGGATATTAAATGTAGATATTAAAATATATTTAATGCTATTGTGATACCTGATTATCTATGAATAACATAGGTGAAGTAGAATATTTGAATTGTCAAATGATCTATCAGGACAAATCAAAAAAATTTCATGGAATATGGAACAATATTAACATTTAGTAAATACTGAAGTTATTTAGTATAGTGAAATCATACGGGGGATTGTAACCATTTTCACATGTCATTCATATTTTCTAGAAACTTTTTAATTGGTACCAGGAGTAATGATAGTGGATTTTAAAAAATAAATATGCATCATTGATGGGTTTATTCATGATTGATATTAAATATACAATGCAATATGTAACATGAAACGTATCTATAAAAATATGTTGTCAATATGACCTAGGTGAAAACCATTGGAATGTAGCTAGTACTACTTATTTATTCAATGTATAGTAAATATATTATTAAGATATTTAAATTATATGATAACCTTGTCACCAATATATTTAATGAGGATAGTTTCTAAATAGATAAAGACATTATGATATCATAGTTGGAACAAATGTTCATTCTCAATTGATGTGTTATATAGTGGAAGTGATTAATAAATATATTAGTCACTAATTATATTATAGATTTTGTGTATATTTTGACTTATAAATATAATAATGAAGTAGTTTGGATGGCTAATGTTGTCCAATATCATTATGTCGTTAAATGTAGTAAGTAGAAAATTGTAAAATATTCTTAAAAATTCTCATTAGTATATCATGAATAAGAGAAAAGGCGACATAAGATAATGAGGCACATACAAAAGAAATATAATATCTTCATGTATTTTTCATAGAGAGTACATTTCACTTAGATAAAAAATTCGACCTAATTTTTTTTACTGGACCCATTAACTAAATCCATAACATAGTAGAAGTAGGAACATTATGTGAGAGGTTACATATAGAAATTCATTATTTATGGCTTACGTTCAAGTGATATTCTTTAGATTTATTTTTCTAGCACTAACAATGAGTAAGGTTTATTTTATTTATATTGAAGCTATTAAATATTAATTAAACTATCATAAAAAATAATTTTTAGTTCAAAGTGAATATTATGTAATAATTAACTAGAATATATATCATGTTGACATGGGAATTAAATTTTACCTCTATCATGAGATCCATGAATTTCCATGATGATATTTTTAAACATGTATTATAGTCAAATAAAAATATATAATAGGGAAAATATTATTTTGAATATCATGTGTGTTTACTTATTAGCATATGAGACATTATCTCACAATGTTCTCACTCAGTAATCTCATATAGTAGATATTATGAGAAAAACTCCCATATATTATAAATAAATATTTTATGTGTTCTTGGATTTTCATATATGCTCATTTTTTATATTTATCATTGAATTATTAAATTATGAATAATAAATTCTAGGACTAATTCCATATGATGTATTTATATAAACCATTTTGAGACAAGTCATAGGGATTCTGGATTTGTTGGGTGTGTCACAAAAGATATTTTATTATTTAAAATGTCAAAAAACAATTTACCCTTCCATATCAATGGAAGTTGATTTCTCACCCCATCGATATTATAAAAAAATTGAAAAAATTTCATGTCTATAGTGATGTGAAATATTTCATTCTAGATAATCAATGAATTGTTTGTCATGCATTATAGATGATGACACATGTATGATTCCATTTTCATGTGAATTTATGAAAAATTACTAAATTACACATTGAGTGTTCGAAGGATGTTTTATCATTGTGACATGTATTCTTCTTATGTGGTTGTGTTGAACGTCTGATATAAACAAATATTGAACACTAGGTAATATAATCTAATGCAACATAAGAATAATTATATTGGATCTAGAAATAATGTTTTTACAGGGATCTGAGATAAATATTATTGGAATTTTTTAATTGGAATAAATATTATTCTCTATATTATTAATTAATATTTATTATAGAATTATTAAATTTTTTTAAATATAATATACAATTTTATTTAAAAGGTAATTCTTAAATTACATGAATGTATAATATTTTTTTATTATTCATAATATAATAAATAATTTTTATAGATTTAATAGTTAATTTTATAATTAAGTGGATATTGAATAAATATTATTTCATTAATCATCGAATATAATATTCAATTTTTTATTTAATATATATAATATTCGAATAATATTTTCTTTTTCAAATTCAATAAAGATTAAGGATAAAAAAATGAGAATACGACATACGACAAATATGAATTTGTTGAATAATAAAATACTACTAATTGTTTTTCCAATTATCAAATGTCATGAAATAATATAGGGATATTATTATATTTATTGGGATAGTTTTTCTTCTATTTTAATATATTATTAAAGTTCCCTCATGAAATTAGTTAAATATTAACCCAAACCCTATGTATATAGCTATACTATTTTCACAATATATAGAGGGATACTTATTTTTATAGTTGATCCTTGTCATGATCCACCTCATTTACGAATACTCTCAAGAACAATCTGAAAAGGGATATTCCCTCAAACATCAACAAATATGAATCCATAAAATTCAAATAATGCAAGAATATCAGTCATTAATGCTAGTATTTAATGATTCATTGACATTGTTTAGAGATCAAAGGGGGCCATGTTGATCATATCTATATGTCATCTACATTTATTCATTATAACATATGGAATCTACACAAATCATGTTAGAATAATCACTATCATTATCGAATAATTATCTCAAGAATGAGGTATTCTTTATTCAAATCTATTAATGTAATTATAAATTTAACTTGAAATGATATTCTCATTGTTATGAAAACATTATAAATCAATACTCATTAAAATAATTTAGTTATTCAAGTCATTTTCATGTAATATAATTTAGTATTGATATATCTAATATGAAATAAAAATTACGAGATGGATATAGTCCGAATAAAAACATCCTTTACAATCTAATTTTATAACGGTAGTAATGATGAAATGATTTAATTTGGGATTAAAAAAATAATCGCCTAGTGTATGACAAGGATCCCCGAAAACACCCAGATTGACACACGTAATATATTTTATTTGGTAAATAACATTCTCTTTCAGAAACATTGTTGATGTATTGTTTCTATTGTTATTTTGATGGTTCCAATTGATAAGTATGTGAAAATCAATAAAAATTAATATTCGTTGAGTCATGATTGATATATATTTAACTAATATTGATATTGGTTTTAATAAAATGTCTATAGGATATCATGATTGTATCTTAAAATAGGACATCCTGTGTTTAAATTTCCTTATGTATATATATTATAACAATAAAGTAATATTAAATATTATTTACTCAGGTTAAACCCTATTGGTTTTAATATTGGTATGAATTAGAAATAACCATATATGTAGGGGATAATGCATAACTTACCTCATCAGACAACCCATCTAAATGGGTATTGGGGTGAGAATACTTCTGATTGTGCCAAACAATCAATAATGTACTATGATATACAATGTCGGCATAGTTAAATACCAAAACACGCCTAATAAGAAAAGGATGAAATCTCATAGATGTTCATGAGCCAAAATGACATCTATATAATGTGACATTATAGTCTATAAAACAATCATATATATGGGATAGATATACGATATTAAAATATTTTACTTCAATGGAAATGGATATAGGAATTTAGTGACTCTATATCCCAGTCCACGTTATAATAGGTGAAATAGTCATCAATAAAATATCAAAAAATTTAAAGCCTTTGGGAATAATAGTAATGAATTTGATAGTTTATTTTTATTATATTTATTCTGATATCATATATCATGAATTTTTTAAAAACTATATCATATTGTTTTTAAAACAAAAACCCCATGTGGCATTATTATTAATAAATACTTTTAAATGGTTATGAGAAGTTATACAATATAGATATTTGAAAATTTTGAACTATCTAACAATGAACAGTGACTAGATCTATGGCCACATTTGGCCTTAGGTTTACATCTCTTGACAACAGATTTTGTGGAATTGAATTCATTTTCAATGTACGATACATGGGGGGTCTATACACATAGAATCAATTTTCACAATAGTGTAAAAAATAACACATCATTCATCAATTTAAAATACCCAATTAGTGTATGTATACATAAATATAATTAAAATAAGACACAATAATAAAATGATTCATAATAAAATAGTCATAAAACATGATTGATCTCTCATAGGTTTAACAAGAAATGAAATTGAATCATTTCCTTAAATAGAAAACAGAATTTCCACATCCAACATTGAACTTTAACTCACACCAATAACTATAAAATTCCCTGAGAAAAAACTATTGATTGATTATGGGCCATGATATAACCATTCCAAGAAACTATGATAGATATTTCAAAAGTACACAAGTTAAATGAAATCCTATGAAGGGTCCGAGAAAATAACATCTACAATAACAACCATAAAATTTTATAATATAATCGAAAATATAGTTATATTTTCATGTTTCATTCTTAGAAAAAAACTATAAAAATTAAATAATTATATAATAACATTACATACATCATAATGTGATAGAATGGAATTGAGAATGTTATTTGCACTATTCCATTACATATAACATGTCTCATATCAATTTTGGTCCATGGGTATGGGACCTCGATCAACCATGCCACTTATGTCTACTTTTAGAGGGTCTATGAATATGGAACTATGATTATACCTCCCAATATAACATTCTATGGTCTCCCTTATAAAAATAAAATGTAGTTATGACCCCCAATGTAATTTTTCAAATTAGGTTGTATCTCCCATGAATATAACACAAATGGGAAAGTATCTGTGAAATTTGAATCCAAATATACCTAATAAAAACAAAAACCAAATCCATGGTATCCTCGGCAATAGTATACAAGAACCCCCTTGATATAGTATTCTCATTGAGTAATAACACATAACATGACATTTATATTTTTATCATCTTGTAGAATAAAACCACTAGTACAACAGACCCCCACTATGGGATATCGTAAAAAATTCAATTTCCCTCCCCAAATTGTGTTTTATAAAAATAATTAAAATACCTCCCCTATGATTAATTACCATGGTTATATATAAACAATTCAATGTTGATATACATAAAAACTGGTTGGGAAAATTCTAATTCCCACCACCTCATTCCATATCCAAAAAACACCCCCACTATGGCCAATATAATATAGTGTCGCCCAATATGGTCCATGAGGACACCTACCTCACTTACAATATCCCTCCCCCTGGCAGTGTTATAAATATATAGTATCTTTAGAGAAACTCCAATTTATTCTCCATCAAAAAAAGTTCAATAGGTGAGGCTCATGACCCTTCCCGAAGGAAAAAAAATTCAATCATGATTATCTAACTCATGAAATCCCAGTACATCATCCCAATCAGATCAATAACATCAAAACGGTCATGATAAAAATTACTCTAGAAACTCATTGATGACCAAAACATTACACTAGTAATTATTTTATCTTATTACTTGAATATTCATTAAATATAATTGTAATCCATTCCGTAAAAATAAAAATTTACAATTTTAGAAGCCTAAGTAAATATATATATATATATATATATGTGTGTGTGTGTATTGTTGGTTTATAATAGTCATTCATTATAACAAACTATGTTCTTTAAAACTAGTATCCTTCATTGAAAATTATTATATAATACTTTTCCTGATATCGTAAGGAAAGGAATCATAATAAATGGTGATATCATATTCAATGTAACTGTAAACATTGGATACATTAATCAAAAATTATATTTAATCATAAAATGGGATTAAGGGTATGATAACAAGGTCTTAAAATTTTAAAATAAGACCCAACATCTCATATATATCATAATCATGAATCATGGATTAAAAAAATAATGTTCATATGAAATATGTTATAAATTAATCAAACAACATGACACCTGAGAACCTAACAAATTCAATAAGATCACATCAAAAATTAGTGGCCTTATGTTTCACAAAACCAAAATTTTAAATATATTACATCAATGTTTCCTACAAACTTATCCATCACATTTTAATCATAGGATAACCACTAGTGTACTATAATTATATTTAATATAGCCCCTTTTGTACAAATTATGGGCATCAAAAAACTTATTGTGTACTGTTTTATACTATAAAACGTTAACCTTAACCCACTGCATTTGATGGATTTATTGTACCCACATATCAAATAATATTTTGATATTTATATATATGAAACAATATCATGAGCATTTATTTCATATTATATAAGATTAACCCCTTGAAAAGAAAATGTGGACCATAATTAATTTATCATAATAATAATAAACCATGTATATAAATAATAATGATATAATAATATGGCCACTAATGATTAATTTATAATATCAATGGATTTTATCATTGATGAATTTTCCTTTAAGTTATCACGACAAAATTTCATGGGGAAAATATTCTTTTAATTTTCAAAAAATTTTATAAAAATATAAAAATTAACAAAATATTATGATATTTTGTTTGTTAAAAATTAAATATAAAAAATTTAAAGGAATTTTCTTCTAGTTTACTTTTCATGTAGCATGGAAAACATTTTAGTACTATTTCAGAATAGTAGGATTATTTTCAAAATACTTTTAAAAGGTGCCTTATTAAAAAATGATAATAATATTAAATTAAAAACATTTTTGCAATGTAAAAAAATGTTTCAAAATTATTTTTTCAATTATTTTTTAATAGTAAATAATCAGGAATATAATTAATAAATATATGGACATATAAGAAAAATATTCTCATAAAAAACATCAATTTTCCTTAAAAAATTATTTGGTATATTGACTACTATGATAGAAGAAAATTAAAAATAAAACATGTAATATAAAAAAATAACAAGATAAAAATAATTGTATTAATATTTTTCATAGATACATTATATAATTTTATAATAAAATAGATATTCATAATAAATTTGAAATAAAATTATATTGGAAAATAAAACCCTTTCATCAAGACAAAACATTCTTCATAACCACTTTAAAATCCTATAAAATAACTATTTTATTATTATAAAAATATATAAAACAATAATAAAACATATCATACAATTAATGGTTTAGTTATAACAATGTATTATTAGTTTAATAACAATTTTTTATTAAATTTATTATTTAAGGTGATATGATTTGAATTTCACATATATTCACCGATTGGGCTATTATGGCCCTTGAATCTTGATCATGGATACATAAAATACACATAATATAAATAATATAAATATAATATATATTTATTATATACATTTTTATAACATTCCATAATAGTTGAGTATAGGTAAATTAATTACACTATTAATGGATATAGAAGTTTGTATATACCCATGAGAAATATTATTATTTTATAACGAATTTATTAAATGAATAATAAATAATTTATATCTATTAATATTATCATAATATTAAAAATATATATATTTTTTAATATCTATGATTACACACATCAGTGTGAGGTGGTGATGAATATTATTGCTATATGGAAGTGGTAATCCATGCGTACAGATAACTGAAACTTTCTGTTACCATTTGATAGTAATGAGTTGAGAAAAAGGTTTATCGTATCATAATAAAATATTAGTATATTTTAAATACTGTATTAATTATTTCATGATGGATATGACTTTTTTATAGGGAATGTGTGAGGATATAAATTTAAAATATCTCGGTTGAGATTTATACCTCTTCTTTGAGAGACATACCTTTCCATACAGGTTATGGAATGAACGATTACTCTTTGTGAACAAGAAGGGATATACAATGAATTTAAGGAATACATGAATCCTTTTGGGTTTTTGTTTATGTTTGGTGGTTTGAAATTTTTTTAATTAGAGATTACATGGATTTCACCTTAATATGTGAGGGAGACTACAAACATTGAATTACATTAATGATTTAAATTGTATGAAGTCATTTTCTTGCCAGTGTGGAACCAAATGGTCATGTATATGAATAAAAGATTATATAGTTACAATGTATCTTTAAACTAACAATATTCGAATTTTTTTTGAAATTTTTACATTTAACTATTTGTTTAACAATCCTCCACCCCATGAATTTGTTTTAACTATAAGTGTGCTGATAAACTGAAAATTGATTTACTATTCATTATAAATAAACTAAAATTATGTTAATTAGAAAAAAATTAAATTATGGTTATCAATATAGGATCATTTTTATAAAAAAAAAATTAAATAAATAAAATAATTATTTTAATATAACATACAATAAAAACATGTTAAAAATTATTTTAATTTATAAAAAACATTTATTCACATTTATATGGAATAAAATAAAATAAATTTAATAGTGTATAATTTAATATATAATCTATAAGTTCTAAATAAATATAAATCAATATTAATAAATCAAATTTGTTATGAAAAGAATATTGTACGGTCTAAAAACATTTTTTTTGAAATAATCATTTTGAAAATTTAATGGTATTATCTTAAGTTCTAAATATAATATAACTAATATATGGATGGTTAATTAGAAATTAAAATAAAATAAAAATTTATTTCATTAAAATAAAATGTTATTAGTGATTATAATTCTTTTTCGGTAAAAAATTACAAATAGGTAGAATACTAATTTTATTAAAATATTTCTTTTAATGAATTAATTGATTTTATAAAATTTAATGTTATTCATTAAAGTGGTATAATCTATAATTTGTTTATTTTCAAAAATGGATTCTTATGAAGTTATATTTTGAATAACTATAGTGTGTTTTAATGGAAATATATATAAAATCACTGGGTGTTACATTCTACCAGGATTAAAATTACTTTTCCCATTCAAATTAGATGATATTAATTTTGAAATTTAGAATATATCTACTCCACCACATCTTTTGGTTCTGATTTAGATTTCGTGAAATTATAATTCCTATAATGAATATTTTACCATGTGGCCAATCAAGTTTTGATTCACCTTGTCTATACAATCAATGATTTGTACAAGTTGTTCTTTAATAAAAATATATTTATCATGATGGAAATTCAATATTTTTTAAACATTATAAATAACAACCCTGCTCTTTTATTACAGAATTAAACAAAATTTACTACATAAACATCACTTGAATTAACATAAAAGATTGAGAGGTCTTGTGTCTTTGGGGCATAATATCATTACATAACAAATTAAAATAGGAAAAACATCATCTTTATTGAAAACGTCCTTTACATGACCACTGCATTCCCTCGTACTTAACATTTTAGGGGATAACCTGAGTACATACTTAAAAAAGGTGAGCTATAAATCATAGAAAGGGACTAATAATTGAATAACATGAGAAATACAACACATGTTAGACTATATTCAAATAAATAGAGCAAAAGAGAAGCATAATCATAAAGGCATGATAAAGCATGATAATCATAACATGGAAATGTGGAAACAACCCTTAACATAGAATTAGCATGAGTCCAGGCTCATTGCACTTGGATAATTAGTAAATACTCATTGCACATGATAAAGTATTGTGTAAAGCATACATGATGAAGCATGATAATCGTATATGTGCCACATGGATCATGTAACATGGATTCATAAAATATCATAATTTATTCCATGATAATGTAATGTTGAATTCATACATGATAATTTATAATCAAAAACTAAATTTACATAAAGGTGAATAACATTGATAGGGAAATGGGAATGGTATTAAGTACACAATGGAGTTGTCTTGGAAAAATTGATGCAATTTTGGCAGTGTAATGACATGATGCAAGAATTCTTAAAAATAGTGGATGAAATAGAAAAGGATGTATAATCATGTTTAAATGACATGGATATTAAGGGGGACATATAGATACATATCCCTACAAATTTAATAAAAATTATATTCATGATACAAAATAATTGTTTGAATGTAAATGAGGAGAGATAAATTCCTTTCAGAAATTCGGTATAGTAACGGGTGTACATGGGAGGAATTTAATGAAAGAGAAAGGGGTCTATCATCATTAAATCATAAAAAGGGAAGTATGGGGGAGGTGTGAAAACATACCCCAACTTTTATAATCTAAATTAAAAGGGAATAAAAACAATTAGAAAATTGGACAAAATGAGAAAGGAATGAAAACCCTTAACTAGACGTATGCTTCCAATGGCTTGAGAGATGAACGTGAGAGGCTTCTTGGGAGCTTTGGGAAAGACTTGAGAACATTCTAGAGAGATGAGGGAAGAAGTTGGACAAACTCCAAAGGGATTTAGTAAGGAGGAAGTGGGATCTTTTGTGGGTTTATATAGGAAATGCTAGGGAATTCATTATTATTTAGGTTTGGGACTCTCACATTAAACAAATAAAAAACACAAACCATCCCATGGTTTTTACCCAAGGTTGTGGGAAAAGAAAGTTTAAAAAAATACTTTATAAGGACAAAGTATGAGCTTCATAAAATAATGGGGTTTCTTTTGTGGATGTGAGTCACAATCCCAAGGAAAACAATTTAAAAAGTTAAAATGTTTTATTAGTCTTGAAGGGTCCATAGAATTTTAAAATAAGTCAAAAAAAACCAAATTCACATTATTTTAAGGGATATACATATATTTTATGAACATGAGGTTTATATTATTTTTTCACATCACTATTGGGTCATTATGATGTCATAAAACCAATTATTTATTTAAATGGTATATAATATTTACCCAAAAATTTGACTATCTCAAAAAATTATGAAAAATTCACCATTGGATAATTTCAATGTCTTGATACCTAAAATAATATTTATTTAATATAAATATATTTTTAAATATGTTAATTATCACTTATAAAATAAAAACCAACATTTATCAGAAATTGATGTGTTTTGAAAAAAAATGGCTTTCAAACCATAATAAAAATTATAGTTACATTAATATAATTATAAGATCATTTATATTTAGTTAATTTTGTAATATTAATAATATTTTATGAAAAACTTACTTAATTCAAAATTTTTTTAACTCATCAAAATTGATTTCATAGATGAAAATCAACTAAAAATACTATTTGTACTTTAAAAACTATAAACAAGGTAACAATAATAAAAAAATGTATACAAATTTTAAATAAAAAAATAATGTAAATTACCATATTAATTGGGATTTGTTACCTATCCCCTTAAAATAGACGCATACGACATAAGGGTAAGGTGCGCGATGGTGACAGAATCATGGGGTGGCTCAGATAACATTGCACGCGTGGTGATTTTCATTAATGAATGTTTGGGTAATTAAAATCTTTCCACCTTAATAAATTTATCCCTCAAAATTTCATTTTCCCACACTAAAACAGATGTGTGTAACTTTACTTAATCATTTCCTCTGATTCTCACTTCGCTTCTTCAATCATGTGGTTTCGCCACAACACATTGATGAGGTCTGTTGTCTTGTTTTGTATAAATTTTTCTCTACAATCTACAATCTTCAATGATTTCTCTTCACAAGAAATATCATCCTCTTATTATACTACCTTTGAAAAGAGTATATGTGAAGAGTCTGGTATGTACTTCCTTAAGAGGGATACATGAAATACATCACGTAATTTGGCCATGGAAGGTGGATGTGCTAGTCAATTGGACACAGCCCCGACATGATAAATAATCTCGAAGGGCCCGATGTACCTTGGAATTAACAACCCATTATTTCAAATACTCATGACCTTATTTCACAAATATATCCATTGAAATACTATATCTCTAACTTTAAACTCAAGGTCTCATCGACAGTGAACTGCAGAAATCATCTGTCAACTCTGGGATGCCTTGATATGCTGCTGAATGGTTTTCACCTTATCCAACATTTCAAACACCATTTCTAGTCCAACCAGCTTATGATCACTGACCTCATCTCAACACACTAGTGTTCTACACCATTTCCCCTAAAGGGATTCAAATGGTGTAATTTATATGCTCAAGTGGAAACATTTATTATAATAGAACTCGACCAGAGGAAAATGTTGATCCTATCCTCCTTTAATGTCCATTGCGCGTGCTGTAAAGAATTCCTCAAGTGTTTAGATAGACCACTCAGATTGGAAATCAGTTTGAGGATGATTGGTTGTACTGAAGTTCCATTCAGTATTTAGAGTATGTTGACGACTCTTCCAAAACGTAGAGGTGAATCTTGGATCTCGATCGGACACAATAGATAATTAATCTACATGAATCCTTGCCACTTACAAGGTATATATCCATGCCAGTTTATCCAATGATGAATCTTCCCAAATAACAATTCATTGTGCAGCCTTTATAAGATGATCCACCACAACCCATATTGCATTGATGTCTTTGAATGTCTTTGAAATTCCAGTGACAATGTCCATGGTTATGTTCTCCCATTTCCACTCGGGTATGGGAAATGGATGCATCACCCCTTTAATCATCTGCCTCTCTACCTTAAATTGCTGACACACCCTGTACATTTATGTATATTCAGTGATATCCTTTTTTATATTATCCCAACAATAATTCCCTTAGAGATCTTGATACATCATTATGTTTTCTAGGTGAAAAGAGATATTTGAACTGTGTGCATCATCCAAAAGTTCCTTCTTCAGCTCGAGATTTGATGGAACACATAGTCATTACCCATATATCACAATCCATTATTCATTAAAAGTAATCTTTGATGATTTCACTTTAGCGATAGCTTTAACATTTTCCTTAATTCCCACATCATTCATTTGAGAATACCTTAACCTTTACAAAAGTGACATTTGATCAATAATTTGTTAAAGGATTGATGATGTTCCCTTTTTTATGATTCCCATGACCATATTCATCAAATCTAAGAAGAATGGATCCATTTCAATTCCCATCAATGACAGAATAGATGAATCCTTTCTACATAGTGAATCTTCCACATTATTCTTTTTCCCAGTGTGGTAATGAAATTAGCAGTCATAGTCTTTGATCAGCTCTAACCATCTTCATTGGCGCACGTTCGAAAATTTCTGAGTGAATATATACATCAGGCTGTTGTGGTCCTTATATATTTCACACATTTCCTGAAAGAGATAATGCCACAAAATTTTCAAAGTGAAGATCACTGCTGCCAACTCATGGTCGTGTGTTGGATAGTTATATTCATTTTCATTCAATTGCATTGATACATTGGCAATGAATTTGTGAACTTACATCAACACACATCCCAGGCACTTCTTTGAATCATTACTAAAGACTACAAAAAGTTATCCACTTGTAGGTAAGGTGAGCACGAGCACAGTGATAATCCTCTTTTTCAATTACATGAAGCTTTCTTCACATTCATCACTCCATGAAAACATTACTCCCTTCCGAGTTATCCTGGTAAGAGGGATGGACAATCGTGAGATATTTATCACAAATCATCAATAATATCCTATTAATCCAAAAAAATAAATGGATATCTATTAATGATGTTGGCCTTGGTTGTCCCTCAATTGCATCTATTTTGGAGAGATCCACAGATATCCCATAGCATGTGATCATATAGCCCAATAATGAGACCTCCTTCAACCAAAACTCACACTTGTTGTACATTGCATAGAGTTTCTCCTTCCTCAAGGTCTCTAGTACAGTTCTTAGATGATCTTCATGATCCTCCTTGGTTTTTTGGTATATCAGAATATCATCTATAAAGACTATCATAAATTTGTCGATGTAATCTCTAAATACACTATTCATGATGTCTACGAATATTTCTAGAGAAATAATGCATCCAAAAGGCATTACTATGAATTCATAGTGCCCATATCTTGTAATAAAATTAGTCTTGGGGATATATTACTACCACACCCTTACTTGATAATATCCTGACCACAAATCCACCATGGAGAGGTATTGTGCTCTACACAGGTGATCGACCAAGTCATCAATTCGTGGGAGAGGATACATGTTCTTTATCGTGATTTTGTTAACAAAATGATAATCAATGAAAATGTGCAATGACCCATAATTTTTGTTGACGAAGAGGACTGGTGCACCCCATGGTGAAGCACTTGGGAATATAAAGCCTTTATCCGGATTCCCTTGTAGTTTTTTCATCATCTGCTCAAGATCCACAGTAGCAATTCTATATGGAGTCTTGCATATTGGCAATTCACTAGGTATAAGATCAATTGTGAATTCAATATCTCTTGTATAAGGAAGAAAAGAGAATACCTCGAGAAATACATCAGTGAATTCCCTCACAATAGGCAAGTCTTCTAGGATGGTTTCATCTTTAGACTCAATAATCTGATCCAGATATGCTTTCCCATAGGGAAGTAATATCCACTCTTGAGATTGTGGAGCTAAAGAAGGCTCATGTTCCTCCTAGCACATGTAATTAATCGGGGGTCGATTATCCACATGGAGAGTGATGTCTCTCCAAAGGAAATTTATTTTGGCTCTATATAAGGAATGAAAATTCATGCCAAGAATTGCATAAAATTCCACAAGAGGGTGTTTGAAGATATTCTCTGGAATGTTCACTCCAAAAATTTTGACAGGGGAAGAGTTATATTCATGGGATGCAATGATTTTCCCATTTTTTGTACTCATCGACATCTTCACTTCAGTGATTTGTGGTGGTGCTGGGATTGTTATACTAATAATTCGAGTAATAAATGAATTCGTAAAACTTAAATCGAAAAGTATGCTCGCTATTCTAGAATGAATAACTATCATACCTATCATCACATTGTTGTTGGGGTTCACTTTGACAGTAATGTTGTAAGAATCTCACCATTGTTGTCTTGGAGGTTTTTGGTTGCCTCTAAAAACACTTGTCTTGGGGGAACTAATTTGCAAGATTCCCTGGTTCATGTAGTGTTAGAAATAAACCATGCATTGTGGATCTAACGAAACGTTCCTCTCCACTTTCATAGTTGTGGGTCTTTCTTGTCAATAGTTAATAGCTAGGTGCCCTTCTCTTCCAAAACTTATTCATTTCCTCATACCCTTCAGGCAATTTCCATGGTGTTGCTTTCTGCACCATTAGCATGCGGGGTACTATATTTTCTTAGACCCATTTGATTTATCAATCAGACCTCCATAATTGACATCCACTTTACGATTCTTATCCCCATGATACCCTTGATATTCTCTAATATCCATTTCAACCATGAGGGAACACCAGACAATTTCCTCATAGCTGTCAAACTCACAGATCACCAGTGCTTTCTGTCGGCTAGGTTTCAGCCCACCAAAGAAGTTCTCAACATTTCATTCATGGGAAAAGACAAAGCCATAAGTGTATCATTAAATCCTTGCAATGTATTCCTTGTATGCTCCAACATATTCATTGTATTTTTTCTTAAGGGAAAGGAAGTCCCCTTCCATCTTAAGCCGGAGGGTACACATAAAATATTTATCAAAAAAAACTTCTTCTATAAATCTATCCATTCCAATGCCTCGATCTCCTCCTTAGGCTTTGCATTTTTTATCAACATCTAAAATTGATCAGCTTCACCCTCCATAAGATAAGAATACTGGAGATCCTTCTCTTGTTCATAACATTGAAGGGTGTAAATGATCTTTTCAATGGAGTTGATCTATTGTTCAGCGATTGAGGGATCTGATGATCCATTAAAAGTAGGAGGACATTGTCTCAGGAAGCTCTTGATATTGAATTAGTCATTCTTCGGGGGGGGGGGGGGTTGAACGTTACTCTTGAGCCATTTTTCTATTCAAATCTTCAGTTAGGTGAGAGAGAAGCATGTAAACATTTTTGATTCCCACTCCCATTGGATTGGGCATCTCATTAGTACAGTCATCACATTGATCTTCACATCAGTTGTTAGCCTGATTCCTCCTATTACCGCCCATTGGCTTGAATAAAAATAAAGGTAGGGTTTGTAAATAAAGGGAAATACAAGGAATAAATTGATATCTTATAAATATCTTTTATTTCCATTACATATGAATATATTGGCTTCAGTCTATGTTTTCCATGATCACCTTTCTAATATTTATTCCTAGGGTAGTTATTTGTCATTTACTAATGGTTCATAAATGGATTGTGAATTTACCGAAGCATATCCCTCGGGAGTGTCCTATCCAAGAGTGCCGCAAGGCCCGTTGTCATGCACCAGTTCCTGTTCGTGTCAAGCTCAATGCGGTGTTATCATGTTATAACCCTAGGATATATCTGTTCTAGAGCCTCCCCTACCTTCTTGTATCCATAAAGGGATGTTTTTTTTGATAAACCACTTACTAAATACTCACCAAAACATATGGATGTTTTTATTATACAGAACCTTGTATCTAAGTCATTACATGGGTTTTCTATTCCAAATCCCAAAAAATAACTAAACATCCCTCTTATACCAACAATGACAACCATGTTTTTTTATTACACATTTAAATATAATTTATTTCTTAAACATCACTTGATAAAATAGAAAAGATCAATAGGTTTGTTGACTTTGGGGATTTGGATAATTACATAACAACATATAACATGAATAACAACATTTTATTGAAACTTTCTTTACATGACCACAACATTCCCTCATAATTAGTATTGCATGGGATAACCTGGGGACATGCATAAGAAAGGTGAGATATAAAGCCCAATAAGGTAATTATCGTAGAATAACATAAGTTACACAATACATGTTAGAAAATAGACATATCAATAGAGGAAAATATAAGCATAAACATAAAGTCATGATAAATCATGATAATCCTAACATGGAAATGTGGAAAAAACACTTAACTTGTAATTAGCATGAGCCAAGGCTTATTGCACATGAAGCATGAGTAAATCCTCATTGCACATGAATCAGGAGTAAAACCTTGTTTAACATTAATTTCAATGATTCAACACCCATTTCACATGAAGTATCATGATTCCATACTTTACTCAATTCATTGGAGATATATAAGGGTGAACCCTTCTTAAACATTTCATTTCATGCACAAGTGTGCCTCATGGATCATATAACATGGATTCATAAAACAAAATCGTTTATTCCATGATAAAGTAAATGTGAAATTAATGCATGAATCATTATAATCAATATTTAAATGAGAATAATGGTTAATACTCTTGATAGAAAAATGTGCACGGTATTCACTACACAATGGCATAGTTTTGGAATAATCCTTGCAATTTCAGCAGTGTAACCACGTGATGTAAGAATTCATAAAAATGGTTTATTATAGAGAAAAGAGTGTCTCATCATATTTACTTGACATGTAATGTAAGGGGTTCATATAGATACATGTCCCCTCAAATTTAATGTAAATTATATTCAAGATATAATATAATTTCTTGAATATAAATGAGGAGAGTGAAATTCCTTTCATAATTTTGGCCTAGTAACAGGTGTACATGGGAGGAATTTAATGAGAGAGAAAGGGGTCTAAAATCATTAATACAAAAATAGGGAATTATGGTGGAGGTTTGAAACCAATCCCCGACATTAACAATAAAAATTAAAATGGCATAACAACATTAAAAAATTCGACAAAAATGAGAATGGAAGAAAAACCTTTACATGGAAGTATGCTTCAAAATGCTCGAGAGAGGCTTGAGAAAGGATTCATAAGTGATTGGGGAACCATGGTAGGAATATATAGAGATAAGGTTAGATTATGGATGAACTCTAAAGGCTTTGAGTGAGGATTAAGTGGGGGCTTGGGTAGTGTTTTATAAGAAAGGTGAGGAAATTCTTTATTAATTAGGTTTGGGACCATCACGCTAAACTAATACAAACCAAAAACCAGCCAATGGTTTTTTCCCATGGTTTTTGGGAAAGGAATGTGTAAAAATATATTTTATAAGTCCAATGTCGTAACTTCTTAATATAATGGGGTGTTTATGTGGAGGTGAGTCACACTCCCAAGGAAACCAATTTAAAAAGTCATAATGTTAAATTAGTCTTGAAGGGTCCATTAATGTTTTGTAAAATAAGTCAAACAAACCCAAAATCACATTACTTTAATGGTAAAATATATATTTGACGAACAAGAGGTTTATAGTATTTTATTACATCATTATTGGGTCATTATGATGTTATGAAACACATTATTTATTTAAATGATATATAATTTTTACCCAATAAATTGACTATCTTAGAAATTTTTTGAAAAATTGACCATTGGGTAATTTTAACATCCAGATTCCAGAAAGAATATTCATTTTATCTAAATAATTTTCTAAATATGTTAATTTTCAGTTTTTAAATTTAAACTAACATTTAAAAAAATCCATGGGTTTTGACAAAAATTCCTTTCAAACCTTAATAAAAATTACAACTGAAATTCAAAAAATCATATGTTAATTTATATTAATTTAATTTAATAATAATTATAATATTTTATTAAAATATTTTTTAATTAAAAAATACATTAATTCATAAAAATATATTTCATAGTTGATCATTAACTAAGAATACTATTTGTGATTCAAAAACTATTTATAAGGTAACAATAATAAATTGAAAGTATATTCATTATTATATACAAAAATATTTTACATAACCATATTACTAGGGATTTGTTACATAACCCCTTAACACATCCAGTTAAGACCTAATGGTAAGGTGCACGATGGGAAAAGACTCTTGGGGTGGCTCGGATAACATTGCACGCATGGTGATATCAATCAACATCCACTTCTCCCATAGATAGCTCTATTCAAGCTTGAAATGATGTAGCTCAGCATGGGATTGGTCAAGAGAGAACCCCAATGAAGCCACCTCTTTTCTGAGCTCTGAAAAAAGGGCTTCTTATGGGCCAATTCTAATGGATGAGGCCATCACTTCTTTTGTTAGAGTAAATTATATTGTTAAAACCCTATATTTATAATAATCATGTGATCACTGTTCAACGACTATATTAGAAATGATCATAGTTCTTAAAATATATCCAAATCAGTTGAAATTTTATATAAACATTTAACATAAAGATACATTTAATTAGATTAAGAGGGATTTCCATTAATGAATCTTTGAGTTGTTAAATTCTATGGATCATATATATTTTTACATAAAAGTGATATGTTGAATTCATCCGGAAAATGAGAGTGGTTCAAGAAAAACACCAAATGATAAGAAACCAACCTAATATAAATATGAATATATAAATGGATGATATATCAAAGGATCAACATTCCATTCATTTAGAATTTAATAATCTTATTATATGATGTAATTCATGATAATTTGTTTCCACCAATACTGAATTCCAAATCACATCGACGATTGACACTGTAACTATTATATTATCTTTGAGTATCTGTGATGTGATACTAAATATATCAACTATTATAATGTCATTTAATCATCTATATCATGTCTCACTAAATTTCAATTTCCAAATTCATCTCAACACGTTGATATTACGCCCATAATTCCATATAGGACTTCTCAATGAGTCAACTAAATGTGCATATATAAGATGTTTGTAATTTTCTTAAAATTTTATCATCTTTAGTATTACAATTGGAAAATTGGAGGCATTTGGAGGAGGTCTTGGGGGTTTAGTGGTGCTATAGATTCTAGAGAAATTCATTAGGTGGTTCATGACATGAACATGATTTAAATCATTAGATGGTAATTCATGGATTCTATGGCTAGTAAACTCATTGATTGTCTTTGGTCATGGTTTTCATCATTTAATAAATACAGATATTGAATTTCTTGTCCTTGACCTGAAATATAAAAAGGTCCAGGCCATGTGAATTTCAATAAAAACCTAATATATGAGGTATTACACACATTTTATTTTTTTAGTGTCCTTGGATGTATAAGAACCCCTCTAATCAACATCAGTAATGGTTTTCATGACCATAATCTTTCTATTTATCATTTATTTTAAACCCAATATGGATGATTACTTTTCATTCAGCCATACCACCGTCTGTCATATTCATGGAAAACCCTAGGCACCATGAGGATAATTTATAGCCCGTTTCTTCCATTCTGTGATAAATGGATTTGGATTGATCCTTTTTGGATATTTTTGGTGAGATATCCTCTCATTCACATGGCTTTACATCCATTCTTCATCAATGATCCAGTAAAAATCATTTTTTTTATTTTTGGGACTATGTGGTGTACATTTCTAACAACACATTTGACTGGGATATATTGTTCCTGGGTTTCCATGTGTGTTTATGGTTTGTATTTTGATTCTTCAACCTATTATATGTAGTGATGTCAAATAGATTCCAGGTGTTTATGGAACCCCTTTTCACTCTATTACATGTTGTGTGTAGGATCAGGGAGCTTTTTTATAAAATTATCTTGATATTATGGTTCAAAAAATCATATAAAAATATCAAAATTTAGTGGGTAGTGATTTATAAAAATAATTAATCCTTAGATATATTTTATAGATATTGTTATGAAATATTATTATAATTTCAAAAAAGAATTGCTATCAGGGAATTTTTTATATATATGTTGATATGTTTTGATGACACTTGATATGTTTTTTTGTGATAAACCCAGTATAAAAAATAAAAAAACAATATTTGGCTCATAAAATAGTTTCCCCAATATTCACTTTTTATGATAATACCAACACAAAAAAAATTAATGTGATAACTTCACATGAAAATCATTGAACCAAGTTTGTTTGATGTTTTATAAGAAATTCCTTTTTTTCTATCACTCTAGGGTTTGTTGTGTATTGAGGGGATGTGTGTTACTAGATGTTTTGGGTGATATCTAAGGAGTTTATATGGTTTATTTTTATGGAATATATGAGGTGGGATGTTTTTTGATGTGGTTTGATGAGGTTTGTATCTATGGAGTGTGTGGCCTAGTGGTTATGGTGTACTGGTTCTGGCCTAGTGGTTAGGGAACAATGAAATATTTTTGGTATGTTGTGATAGAATTTCACAATGGATGTGGTGTTTAGTTGATGTTGTGATACTACAAGGGGGATGTGGTTCAGTGTTGATGGTGGAAGTGTTGTGTTTTGGAAGTATTTAGGTGTATTTATTCCTCTTATATTGTGTCATTTTTTTTTAGATTCCAAATTATCCATTGGATTAACTATGATAATAAACCATAAAAATTAGGATTGTAAATAAACTATGTGGAATAAAAACTTATATGTGATAATTTGGTTAAATTAATTCACTAAATAATGAGTTTTTTAATGTAAAATTAAGTTGAAAAAATAAAATTTATGATACTTTTAAATGGGAACTGGAATGTTGCATGGCTTGGGTGGTGGTTGTGTGGTGTGGTACATATGATTTTGGATGTGGTTTTAATAAATGATTTGTAGTGTGATTTTGTTGGGGTTGTTTATTATAGTGAATTTAAGGTGAACTCATAAGGTGTGTTTGTGTTATATCTAAATAATATGTTGGTTTTGGTCATTTTATATACTCCCCACCCATGTAAGATAACCATTATAATGCTTAAAGGTGCTATATTCTGGAAATTTTTTCACAACAACAAGGATGGTCATGATACTTATAGCAAGCTACCCACCCACCCCTCACTTTGATCATTAATAGTGAGAGGGGTTGGAGTTGGATATTACATAGTATTGACATGATAACACATGTGTTTACGGGTGAGATGTAATTTGTCGAAAAGTGATATTTGATACGGTTCATGCGTAGTAAGTGGATGGTACATAGTTGATATCGTTCTTGTTCATTATATAGTACAACCACAATTCTAGTAGGGATGTGATGTGATAGACCATTTTTCTATAGTTGGGATGTGATTTTATGTTACAGACCATGTGTCTAAGGGTGTGATGTGGTGTGGCATTAAGGTTGAGGTCACAATAGGAGGGATTTTATGTGATACGATGTGTTATTTGAGGTAGTGTATGAATAATAGGTAATTCAATGTAGGGGAATGTGAGAGGAAATTCAGTTCACAAGATGGATTGGGTAACCCTACTTTTTTATAATCTTGATGTTATATTGCAATTTTAGGTGTCTGATACAGTGACTCAAGTATATGTTGTGATAAATGTAAGATGACTTTTACATGTTCTTGTCAGTTCTATTGGTTTTTTCTGGCATAGTAGTATTACATTTTCACTATTCTACTTGAGGATTTGGTTATGTCTCGAAAATGTATACATGTTATGCAAACCATTTGTATATAAGCCATTTTTGATGTTTATAAAGGACATTAGTGACTGATATGTACATTAATAACTATGATGGAATTTTTGTTGAATCTCTACCACATAACATTAATTTTTTTAATATTTATAGTCATTAATATGTATCATTTATTGTTTATTCATGAATTATGTGATGGTTTCAGTTATCCTTTGTATTATTTAGTAGATCATTGGTGATTTTTTATCCTATATACCATTAATGTTAATTTATAAAGGATAATGGAACCCATAATTCTATATATTTATATCATTAGTTATAGTCACCAACAAGGGTCCTACAATAGGCGGCCCTCATGTGGTAACTATTTATCTGACCTGTTTGTATTACCTTTGGGGATTGGGGGTCCTGGTAATGTGGTATTACGGGTTATATTTTAGATATAGTATAATTTTTGGAGTTAGAAACAATGAGGAATTCATGGTATGATATTTAAATGGTACCATTTAACCTTAATATGTGATAAAGGCCATAATGAATAGTAAGGAAATGGTATTTTAGGGAACCCTATTATCTAGTGCATGAACACGTATATGAGTGAATGATCTGGTGATGTGAAAATATTTTTAGTGCAGTTAATTAATAGTATATAATATTTTGTGATTATTTTTATATATTAAATGGGTTTTAATAATAAAATTAAAAAATTAATATTCATTAAATATTATTTTACTATTATATAGGTGTTCTCCATGATTTTCATGAATGTATATTGCTTACTATCTATGTGTCTCACTATTAGTTAACATTCATCTTTTTTATCCTTTTGATCATCATATGGTACATCTAAAAAAGTAGTATACGGCATGGATGTTTGAGATACATTCCTTTTCCACATTAGAGTATCTTTGTATATGAGGGGATCATCTCTAATATAGCGACGAAGCAGTAGTTATAGTACCATAAGATCACATATAGTATTATCTAAGTATGAGATGAGTTTTTGATGTCATTGAAAATTTTTTAGATGTGGGGACATGTTCATATTCTGTGAATGTAATTTCATGGTGTTCCTAAGGAGTAGGATGTGTTATGGTGCGACATTAAAATGGTGTTCTTGGTGGATATCCATCCATTTATGTTGAGGGAATAAATTATTTACGAGATATCCTCAATTTATAAAAGGAATTATGTTATCTAGTATTTTTGGGATTATTTTCAATGCCACGATAACATTTCCCTTGATATTGTTTATACGTGATGAGTCCAGGGCATAGGGACTATACGAGCATATGTTACTAAGGATCAGGTATGTTGTCACTTTATATAAAATACAGAATTATTTGGTAGTGATGAAAAGGATATTGATATCTTGGGTATTTATTCCATGTAATTTGATCCCTATGAGACAGTGTAGTAGAATGTTTTGAGGATAATAGATTTAGGGAACTGAACATGTGTGTTTAGGAAGTTAGGGTTTAGTTCAGTGGAGAATAGGATTAATCATTTTCATCCCATTCTATCAGGGGAAGGTGGTTTCCATGAAAATATATAGTGTATCACTTTTTTTTCTATATATCTTTAGGAAATATTTGAACCCTCGTGCTCATCATAAAAATTATAAGGGAGTTTAATTTTATATGGGAAGTCAGAACCCTTTTAAGAAGAAGTGGTTTATTTTTAGGAAATTTGAACAGTTGTGATGATAGGTTATTGTTCAGTACTAGTGGAAATGTCGAGTTTGGGAAGTGCTGCCTCATGATAGTATACACTAAAATAAACCTAGTACATTATATGTTCATAGAGGTCGATAACATATATTTAGAGGATCAAGGCATAGATAGATGGTCGTGAATAAGATTAAATCTATAGCAGGTCCATGATTTGTTAGAGGGTAGATCAATTTATTGTATACCATTGATTGTTCTTAGTTTGATCCATGATCATTGAATTCATTTGTTTCTCCTTAAGTCAAATATTAGTTTTAATACATTTTGATAGAATTGTCGTGATCCTGGAGTTATCTACACCAGTTTTATTCCAGGATTCTTAGTATGCTATTTTTCGGAGTGGTAGACTGGTAATGGGGGAGCACTATTCAGTGGGGAAGTTGTTATTATTGTAGACTCATATATATTATATTATCCATGGAAATTAATATAAATATTACATGTGTAATTTCAATGATTTATTTATTAGATGTGTATCTTACCTCTATAGAGGTCTTCCGTGTGTAATTCATTAGTGAGAAAGCTTATTTCTTCGTTGGTAGGCATGTAGAGCCCCTTCTATGTCCACTCAATGATATATCAGTATAATATTAAGTTGAGGTTATAATGCGGGATGATGAGGAGTTTTTGGATGTTCTAACAAAGGTTCAAATAAATCAACCTCTCTAAGGAAACATAGAGTTTGGAATTTAATTTTAACTGATGGAATATTTTATCTTGATGGATCTCTATCGAATGTTGCGAAGTGAGTTGTGTGTTTTTAAGTTTTAGGTTGATGATCTAATGCCATTGGTTTCATCTAATCTTGTGTGTGTCTATGTGGTTATTAATATTATCTCACCAAGAAGTTGAATGGTATAATGAGACAACAGATTGACTACTAGGGGACGAATTAGGTTAGGTTCATGAACAATTACCCACAGATAAGGATAAATGATCATTTCAACCAGTCAAGAGAAGCTATCTGGTTCTATATGATCATTTAATGATCATTATATCATCAGTTGATGTTGAATACTGTAGAATTTATATGTCTTACATCCGATGAAGGTATATGAACATTGAATTTTTAGCCATGTCGTTTGGGGTTTTGAATAAACCTGTTATGGTCACTAGTCTTATGAACAACATTTTTCAAGACTTCCACGACTAATTCATCATCATATTTATCCATGATATATTTATCTACTCATATTTATAAGTTTATCATGTTGAATATCTCATATCAATTATATAGGTTCTTCTAATTTACTATCTCTATTGAAATTATTCAAATTGAGAGTTCTCAATGAGAGGAGTGTGTTTTCATGGTCAAATAGTGTCTCAATAGGGTGGGATGGAGAACTCTTTGAAGGTTAGGGTAGTTTTTTCATTTTATTCACCAAAAAACATTGATAAGGTTTCTATTTACATGGGTTTTCATGCTACAATCACTGGTTTTTATATGAGTTCTCTCATGTTGAAGCCCTACTAATATCATTGTCCATAAAGGACCATTATTTTGTTTAGAATGATTAGTTTTAGAAAAAAAAAATTAAATTCATTATGAATTTGGTTAGTTATATAGTGCTTTAGTTATCACTTTATGGAATACTAGTTGATGTTTTTTATGATTATTCCTATTTTGGAATGGGAATAATGTTTTATTCAGTAGTCATAAGAGATCACATATTATTATGGTTAGTTATTTAATTAGGAATATAACTATTCCACACATGATCTAATTTTTTCATAAATGTGTTTTCACTATATTTGTGGAAACACTACCTCAATGTGGTGTGCTTTATGATATTCAAAAGTTAAAATAGTTTGAATAAAATATAAACATAGTGTTAACAAATTTATTTCTCAAGGATTAGGATTGACTTTCATTAGGATTAGGATTTTTATATATCATTCACCCTAGAGAAGGGTAATGTATTTTTTTAGGCACTATGTATGAATTACCTAATAGATATGTCTCTAGATGCTACAAATGTTTTCAAATGTTTGAAGGAGCATTTTGTGATGGATCATGTAATTAAAGATAGTACTGTATGAGGTTATCAATATAATAATTTTTTTCCATTCTTCTATTATGTATCATTTGGTGGAGTCTCAATGGAGATACACGAAGTTAGAGGTTATGTACGATCGTGTTAGTCATGGTGATGCACTTGGGGAATAGTTTGAATTAAGAGTTATTATAGGTAATTTTGGTTTCCCAATAATAGATTTCATGAAGAAATTATTTTTTTGGCTATTGATGAAATTTCCAGTGGCGATGTTTATCAAAATGATTATGGGTTTTCATGAGGTGAAGGTAGTGAATTATGTTATGGGTAGTTATTTTAAATCCTTAAATTTTACCAAGTGTAATTTGATTTTATATATAAATGTACATCATTAAAGGTCTACCATAGATTAGGGAGTTTGTAATACAGTTTGGGTGGTAGTGGATCAGCCGATTAAATTGGAAATTTTATTGGAGATATGTTATTCGAGTACCACAACTATCTAAGTGATATTGTAAGTGGAAGTATTATTTTTAATTAAAAGGGTATTGAGGAAATAAAAAATTATATAGATAATCATTTTAACTCAACAATATTTAGGAGATTGAAATATTATTTTTCCTACCATCTATGCCTCAACACTTATGTCCACTTCATGATAGATGGGATGGTGTATCAACCATCCAAATTCTTGAAGATCAGATGTGGGATTTCCTCATAGACATTAGATTATCTTAGGAAAAAGATACATTTTTTAGTTTTATTACAATTTCATATATCTATCATTAATTAGAATATATCCCTTTGAGGAATTGTATGGGAGTCTATTTTGTTATCTATTGTGTTACATAGAGGACGAGAAGTTGAAAATTATTCTTATTGATTGGTGGGGAGAATTACTGAAGAAATTGACTTGGTTTGATAGAGATTTAGGGTGGAATTAGACTATAAGAAGGCCTATGATTACCATATTTGGAGGCTCATGAAATATGATGATGGTGTCCAAGTGTTCTTGATTCTTTTATTAGTGAGGGGTGTTGTTTTTTGGTAAGTGGAGTATGAATTCTCCCAATATTAGTTTTCCCTTTTTATTGTTGGGTAATGTTGGTGAAAATTTTTATTGGTTTTCATTCAGACTACGATATGATAAGATCCACACTGATTTCTATATGTATCATATTCATTAATTTCAACATGATGACACCAAATTTCAAGATTGGGGAGAGCTAGATATTGTGGATGATGTGATATCACCTAGAAAACAAATCAATGTATCATGAGGTAAAAGAAACATAATTACGGATGATATTAGATTATTCGTATTTTAAAAAATAAATATATATAAAAATAATAATATTTAAGAAAAATATGACATAGGTATATGAATAAATGAATAAATAATTTAATAACCATCACAATAATTTATATATCATAATCATCATTCATGTCATAATTCTTATTATTCATAAGAATATAACCATAAGAGAATCCAAGAACATGAAAAAGGGAATCATTACATTATTTAAAGATCATTTTATATAGGTTTTAAATTAATATTTTTATTATCATAATAAAATAAATATTTTGTCATGGATTCCCACCAACACATTTCTCATAATTTTGTTATGGGCTAAACACCATTGTACCAACTTTGCTCTTGAGATGGACTCATTTGTACCCTTTCAGGGCATGGGATTGAATTCCATGTTCCAATTGAGATCATAAATAATTTATCATTACCCAATGAATTTTAGTTATATAACAAACCCATAGATAATATGATCATAATGCATTTATTTGTGTTTCATATGATAAAGAAGTCACATACCATTTCAACATAAGTTAACCAATGGATAGAAAATGGGTTTAATCAGTATTTCATAATCATGAACATAAACCATACATGGAATGAATAATATTGATATCATAGAATAATATACCCTGTGAATAATAATAAACATCAATGGATGTAATCATAGATTTAAATGACATTGAAACAACATTAAAATATTATTTTGTGGAAAATAACATTTTTTATTTGAAATTGAATAATTAAAATATAAATATTAAAAAAACATACGAAAACTTTTTCTGTCATGAAAATAAAAATTGAAACATGTGTTATTTCTTTTAGTGCATTATGTGGTCATTATGGTTGGAAACATCGTTTGTGTGTTATATGTCAAAACAATTATTTAGTTTGAACATTAGTTAAAAGTAATTCATTATTAAAGAAACTAGATGATTGCCTTATTTTTTCATATAAAGTCATTAATGGGAAAACATTCATTAAAAATTAACTGGATAGCGTAAATATTATTCATTAAAAAATCTAATGAAAATATGTGCATCAATGAAAAATATTCTAAAATGAATAGTAAAAAACACTTATTTTAATTAACAATTTATTTATGAAATTTGTATACATAGATATAGGAAAAATAATGGAAAAATATTCATAAAAAGAAGCTAATAGAAAATAAAAAAATAAAAAAACTATGATATATAGATCATTATATTTATTAGTTCAATATTTAGGCATAAACAATCCCAAAAAATGTGACCCAATACGATAAAACCCATACAATAAGTTTGAATTTCATTCTAAAAACTCTAAAAACTTTTATAATTAAATTAATTTATTAAACCTCTATATTATAACCATATCCATAATTATAATATATTACCTGATTATCGTGAAATAACATTTCACCTACTCATTAACTATAATTCAATAAAATCATTTATCTATTCTGTTGATGATTCATTTTTTACATTTTAGCCGATTTATTTGTTATGGTCCTTGCATCATGATCATGGATACATAATATCCCATATATTAATAATGTTAAAAATATAATATATAATGAATATTTATTGATATAAAAACAATAGTTAACTATAGATATAGACATATCAATTACACTATTCATAGAGACATTAGTCTATACATACACATGAATTTTTTATTCATTTTATAATGATATAGAGTAAAGAATGATAAATTGTATTTTATAATTCCAAAATTATAATTCTACGCTAAATATAATATCTATTAAATATGCCTTTCATGTTATACATCATTGTTGTAACACCCCAGGTAAATAAAGAATATGACATTTTTATATTTATCCATATTTGTGAGAAAAATAATATTATTATTTTAAAGGGAACACTATGCTCGATGTCATACCCAATACACAACAACGAGTTCCTTTAAAATCTTACGTTGCACTCTAATAATAAAATAATATTATTTTAAATGGTAGTTAACGCCTAGCCATTGTAATGGAGAGAATGAAAAAGACTAACTAAAAAATGATTATATATGTTTGTCAAATATTTTTACTTTTTACAACAAATGTTAGAAGATTAAAAATGTGAATGAATCCAATTTTAAGCGTAAACATTCTAATATTCTTTAAAAGGTCTATTAACAACCTTTTGATGGAGAACCTCTTTTAAATACACTTTTTGACAATTTTATGTGATATATTTTACAAAATAAAATTCTTCTTTAGAATTGGGACATCAAAATTTACTTTGTGTAAATTTTTGGTATCTTTCCGATGAAGTTCAATTTTTAATGAATAGTGAAGAACGTTGTATTTTAAATCAAAACCTCTGTTAATATAATTTATTTATATGATTATATTATCTTTTTAATTTGTTTTAAATTGAAGTTAGAATATATTTTTACCATTTAATCCAATATTGTTTGTTGGAATTAATTTCACTTTGAAATCGGACTTAAACTAGCGTCAATCTTTTGATACATTTTGATTCATAAAAACACGGTATTTGTTTCGACAGTGGGAATTAATTATTAAATTAATTAATGAAACTTATATGTTATGAATTTTTTTAAATATACATCATTATTGAATTCGGAATATCAAATATAGCTTAGGGTGAAATTTTGGTAATTTTCTGAAAAACATCAATTTTTGATGAATAGTGAAACCACGAAGTGGTACTTATAAAAACCGATTTACCGTTTAAATGAAATTTTTTCATCATTGTGTTTTTAATTTAAACAATCCAACATACATGGTTTTAATTAAGTAGTAATATGAGGTTCAATGGTATTAAAATATTTTTTTTGGTGAATAGTAACTTATTAAGTTTTTAATCGCGATTAGAGGAAATTAGTGTAGTTTAAGGTAAGAATAATGTTTTAATAAAATGAAATGACCTAGACACATATCCTACCCTCATTGGATGTTTCATGGACGACCAATACAATCCATGGGTCAACTTGGGAACCTCATAGAGCCACTTTGGTTGGAAAATGGCAAAAATATCTTTTTTTTAATGTTAAAGTAAAAATGACACAAACATGATATATTTTACTAAAACAATTTTTACATGGGGTTATACAATTAATATTTTTGACTATAAATATTCATTAGAAAGATAAAAATATTTTTACTACATCATAGATTTTTTTCTATAATTTTTAGACAATAAATAAATTAAATTAGTTATGACATCATGATGATGCAGCGATGACCTCATTATTTAACGATTTAAAATAAAATGGAAAGATAATGTAATATCTAAGACCTACACATCTCCAAAACCTATTTTATGAGTGGATTTCGAACCCTTATCACCTTATCCTCGAAATACATCAATGTGGGACCTTTAAAATCCGAAACCCTTTTGAAAATAAAGTAACATTTTGTAACTTTACAAGAGTGCCCCTCCACTCCTCTTATAAAAGGCCCCCACCTCTACCTCCTTACCCACACTCCCAAAGCCTTTGTCTCGGCCAACCCCTGCCCATTTTGTCTCTCCACTTCCCTCTCTTACTACGTGAAGCCTCACTTTGGGCACCAGTCTTCCCAAGGAAGCCTTTGAGCTCAAACCAAAGGGAGTTACCTGATTTTAAGGTAATGTCTTCACTTGAGTCCTTTTGTTTTATTTTGTTTCTCCAACCCCCTAAAATATTTTTATTATTTTCTTTTGTAACAACTCCAGTATCTGAAATATACTTGGATGTTGTTATAATAAGTATTTGAGTTACACTTACACACACCTACATCTAATGGTTAAAGAATATACTGTTTCCGTGGGTGACGAATTTCTGTCTCCCGAAACGATGAATGTTCAAAATTCTTCCAACACCTTCAATGGTTGCCATTAAGATGACACTATATTTATATATGATATCTAATATGTTTATGTTTTACTTATGATTCTGTATTTTTCATTTATGGAATACCTTTATGGTTTCCATTATAGGTAAACACGATATCTTCATTTAAGGAAGTGCAGACTACCGCCCCCTCAAAGTGATGTGATTCATTAATGCCATATGTGGGACGTATAACGGATTGATTTAAAGTTATTATATATGATTTTATACTGTAATTATAATATACCTCTATATCATTATTATTTCTTTCCATTGAAGTATGAGATAGAAATTAAAGTAGCGTTCATTCGTACGTACGGCTTACCGTCTCCATGAACGGTGCACTTCATTTCTTATCTCCAAATGTAATATAGTATTATATGTACATGTATATAATGGATATATATGATTAATTATACATATAAATGATGAATATAAGTCTGGAATTAAAATATACATACCTCTATTTTATTTATAATTCCATTAATATGACAATGAAATGAATGTATCGTTCATGCGTACGTACGGCTTACCGTCTCAATGAACGGTGAATTTAATTTCTTACCCCTAAATGATTATGTAATATTATAAATAAATATATACTGGATATATATGATATATATGATATCCAAATCATGAATATAATTCTGGATATAATGAACCATTGACCACACGAACAACATGTAATTGTAAGAAGTTCACTTTCGACTTAAGGGATCCTACTCCTCTCTTTCTTGTTAAGTACACTCTTTTATGTCATTCCTTCAAAGCTCATAATTAGTGTGATTGGGATTTTTTTTATATTAATATTACTGTAATTTTTATGTTCATATGATGAGAGACCCTATTCTCTCTCATCAATCCTTTTTGGATGTTTTGAGTGGCGTCGTTAGGTTGCCAAATTTTCGTAAGAGATATAACCTCTATCTTTTTAAGTACTCTCTTTTATGTCACTTCTTTTAAGCTCATCTTTGTTATGATGGGGGATGTTCTTTTATATTCCTCTTTCTATAAATTTTATGGTGATATTATGAGAGACCTTATTTGATCTCATCAATCCATTTTTTAAGTTTTATGTGGCGTCGTTAGGTTGTCGTGTTTTCATAAGAGTTTTTTCATCTCACTTTTATTCTCGTGAGTTTTATGCTACATTTTCCACAATTTCCATTGAGTGATGTATGTACTGCCCATTATTTTTACTCATTGTGTAGTATAATTTCATTTATAAGTATTTACATCAATGTTGTATTTTCCTTCTTTCACGGGGTGTATGTTTCGAATGATACCCATGTCGGTAAGGGAACCTTTCACCCTCCTCTTTTAAAAGAATTATTTTGTTTTTTCTCTTAATTCACATACTATTATGTTGGGATATGTTATTCTATATCCTTATTTATGTAAATTTTATGTACAAGTGATGAGATACCCTTTATCTCTCTCATCAACCCTTTTTGTAAAATTTTATGTGACACCGTTAGGCTGTCGAATTTTACCAATGGAACTTCATAACCCAAATTCGATTTCTTTGGGTTCAAAATGTAGTTATTGAATACGTCATCAATTGAATATGTGTGAATGACCTTTGATTTTTTTACACTTAATATCCACTTATATTGGGTGTATTTATATTTGTCACACATAATTATGAGATTGATTTATCCTTAATTTAAGGATACCTTTGTTATAGTTGATTAAATCTCATTTTACATTTCTTTTGAGACTTCATTGTTGTTATGAACCAATTCACTCTTATATGGTGTGTATACTATCCTTTGACATATTATATCATGAATCCCTTTATTTTCATGATATTATAATGTCCGGATTAAATGTTATTCCGTAATTATTTGTATTCAAGAGTCTCTCTTTTTGTTAAAAACTCTTTAAAAAATATCGTTTTAAATGTTTTAAGGATTCATTATTCTAAATCGTTATCTTTAATTTAAATGCTTTCAAAATGGTTTTCAGTATTAATTTGTATGGAAATTACTGTTTTAAAATTATAATTCCATTAAAAGCATCAAAGTGGTATGGGACACTTTGATTCAAAAATATCATTTAAATGGTTTTTGAAAATTGATTGATTAATTCAATATCTGGGAATTACTTATTTGGATTGCAAATGAAATGTTGTTATTGAAGTGTTTATATTGTCAATATTTTATGTGTAATGATGGTACTTGGACATTTTACGGGTGGTTACGTGATAAACCATATGACGGGTGGTGCCGTGAATATCAGGACGGGTGGTTACATTATAACCTCCAATGCATTGGGTATGAAAGTAGGTCGTATGGATATTCCATTAAGTATGTATGGAAGTTGGCCGAATGGCTATTCCATTAAGTTAGATGTGTGGAAGTCGACCTTATGGTTATTCCACTTAAGTTTGTTTATTTCCTAAGTTACCTTTATATGTTATGTGATCTTTATATGGGTTTTATGGTAATCGTTTGGTTACTGAAGGGTACGTAATGAACTTTTATTCATTGATGAGTTTTTACTACTTCGAAAAGGTGATAGGTATTATTTGATAAAGTATACATGGTTTACTTGTTTTTTTGAAAAACTAATAGTTTTCATTCTTTGTGTATCCCTTACGGAGATTTTTATGCTCATCCCAAGTTTTTGAAATATTTTTCACATGACGTAACGTGGAATAGGGTCAAGGATGGGATCAAGGGAAAGTCATGCTACCTAAAACATGGAACTAGACATGTTTCTTTTTTAGTGTTTTCATTTTATGGAAACTTAGTAGAAGTTTCCACTTTGTAATCTTTTGAGATGTAATAGTTATGTCCTAATTCGCTAAAACTCTAAACCTGAAAAGATCCTCAATGTGAATTATTCATTTAATTCAATAATTAAGTAAGGTTTAAGGCCAGGGCCTTATAGTTGGTATCAGAGGTCGGTTTAGATAACTTTAGAGGTTAGGGTATCCCATAAGCATATGTGACATTACCATAATGGTTAGGATTTCAGAAAGAGTCCTAGTTTTAGATAAAGTGAATGAGTAAGTATATCTTAGTGTTTACCTTCCTCATTAGTACATGATGGTTTTGTTGATATACTCACACTGACTTTTCTGTTTTTAGTGAATGGATGGATCTAGGAGGCACCAAAGAGACAACAGGTTTGAAGGAAAATGTGGTGGTTCTCTGATTAAGATACTAGATAAAATGGGGGATTCAATGAAGTAACTCGTGGTTGTTCTAAACCAACTATCAAGGAGTCCTGATCAACCAATTTAACCTTGGTATGTTCTGTAATGCATTATGTACAAGATGACCAATCGATGTGGAAGTTCAGGTAATAATTATAAAGGTAACCATTAGTGTTTATATGATCCTAACTTTTGAGGTAATTACTTGTTATTATATGTTATGATGGAAAATGAAAGGCATGAGATAAACTTGAGGTTAAATTATGTTATGGTTATTTTTGATGATTTTATCTCTTTTTGGGAATAATTTGAGAATTATATAGTTTTGAAAAAAGGACAACACGCAGACCGTGTGACAACCCGTCGCGTCGGACAAAGCTGCGGGAATCGAACCCACAACCAAAGTGTGACTGGTATTTATTGCCTACCATTGGACTACATGAAGTCCCTGGTTAGTTTGACTAATTCTTTTTAGTTATATGATTTTATGAATTAAGAGTAAGTTGATTTTGGGTTATCTCTGGAAATTTATTAACCTATCATGGAGGATATGTGATTAGGTTAATTACATTTCAATACGAGACATTAAGAGCAACTGATGTTGTTTGGAGATAAATGTTACGATTTAACTTGGAAGACTATGTGACTAAATCATTCAAATATTTGTGTTTCAATATTAGTTTGGTTTACTTTGATGTATTTTATGGACAATTTTTTTATCGAATAGTCCTCTTTTAACTTTGGGTTTTGTTGGACAAATTTTGGAGATTAAGAATATATTTTCTTTTTATAAAGGGTTATCCTTTAATGGATTATATGATCATGTACTAACCTTTTTGGTTTTGGTTTTGGTTTGAGTCTAAAGACATGGGAAGTATATAGTTCTCTATTGTGGATTAGGTGATTCTCTAGAAATTGATTATAGTACTCTTAATGCGAAAAAGTCTTCCTAAATACTCGTCTTTTGGAGAAAATATGAGTTTGATTAAAGAATCTAGTAAAATTTGAAAGTCAACATGATAAGTGATTATGTTTCCTTATGAATAAATTCCTCAATAAAAAGTAACTTAAAACAAAAATGTTGTCTATTAACGGTTCCTACCAGGGAATCGAATATCATATAACCCATCACAAGTTTGTGATTTTTTATGGTTAACATTCTCATATACATGTTTACTATCACTCTCCATCAGAACATGACACTTTGTTTTCTCCTCCATGTCCATATTTTCATACTTGGAATCCTAGTATGGGTTAACTCGGGTGACATTTGTACTTCTCTCCATTCTTTTAAAGTGATTGTTTTACCGACTCTTGTTCCGATGTGGGACTTTCAAGGATGTTTCCGAGCCCAATTTTAAAATTGCGGGGATGCAATTTCCAAAAGGGGGGATGGATGTAACACCAAAGGTAAATAAAGAATATTAAATTTTTATATTAATCCATATTTGTGAAAAAATGTTAATATTACTTTAAAGGGAACACTTTGCTTGATGGCGTACCCAATACACAACAATGAGTTCCTTTGAAATCTTACGTTGCACTATAATAATAAAATAATATTATTTTAAATGGTAGTCAACGCATAGACATTGTAATAGAGAGAATGAACAAGACTAACTATAAAATGATTATATATGTTTATCAAATATTTTTACTTTTTACAACAAATTTTAGAGGATTAAAAATGCGAATAAATCCAATTTTAAGCGTAAACATTCTAATATTTTTTAAAAGGTCGATTAACCGCCTTTTGATGGAGAACCTCTTTTAAATCCACTTTTTGACAATTTTATGTGTTATATTTGACAAAATAAAATTCTTCTTTAGAATCGGGACATCAAAATTTACTTTGTGTAAATTTTTTGTATTTTTCCTATGAAGTTCAATTTTTAATGAATAGTGAAAATGATGTATTTTAATTCAAAACCTCTTTTAATATAATTTATTTATATGATTAGATTATCTTTTTAATTGGTTTTAAAGTGAAATTAGAATATATTTTTACCATTTAATCCAATATTGTTCGTTGGAATTAATTTCACTTTGAAATCGGACTTAAACTAACGTCAATCTTTTGATACATTTAGTTTCATAAAAACACGCTATTTGTTTTGACAGCGGAATTAATAAATTAATTAATTAATTCAACTTATATGTTCTGAATTTTGTAAAATAGACATCATTTTTGAATTTGGAATATCAAATATAGCTTAGGGTGAACTTTTGTTAATTTTCTGAAAAACTTCAATTTTTGATGAATAGTGAAACCACTAAGTGGTACTTATAAAAACAGATTTTCCGTTTAAATAAAAATTTTCCATCATTGTGTTTTTAATTTCAAAAATCCGATATAACTGGTTTTAATTAAGAAGGTAAATGTTGTTCAATGGGATTAAAATATTTTTTTGGTGAATAGTAACTTCTTAAGTTTTTAATCGTGATTAGAGGTAATTAGTGTAGTTTCAGGTAAGAATAATGTTTTAATAAAATGAAATGACCTAGACACATGTCCTACCCTCATTGGATGTGTCATGTCCGATCAATAAAATCCATGGGTCAACTTGGGGACCGCATGGAGCCACTTTGGTTGGAAAATTACATAAATATCATTTTATTTAATGTTAAAGTAAAAATGACACAAACATGAAGTGTTTTACTAAAACAATTTTTACAAGGGGTTAAACAAGTCAGATTTTTGACTATAAATAGTCATTGGAAATCTCAAAATATTTTTACTACATCATAGTATTTTTTTATAATTTTTAGACAATAAATAAATTAAATTAGTTATGACATCATGATGATGCAGCGATGACCTCATTATTTAACGATTTAAAGAAAATGGAATGATAATGTAATATCTAAGACCTACACATGTCCAAAACCTATTGGATGAGTGTATTTAGAACCCTTATCACCTTATCCTAGAAATACATCAATTTGTTACCTTTAAAATATGAAACTCTTTTGAAAATAAAGTAACATTTTGTAACTTTACAAGTGTGCCCCTCCTCTCCTCTTATAAAAGGCCCCCACCTCTTCCTACATACCCAAACTCCCAAAGCCTTTGTCTCGGCCAAACCCTTCCCATTTTGTATCTCCACTTCCCTATCTTACTCCTTGAAGCCTCACTTTTGGCAGAAGTCTTTCCAAGGAAGCCTTTGAGTTAAAACCAAAGGGAGTTACCCGTTTTTAAGGTAATGTCTTTACTTGAGTCCTTTTGTTTTATTTTGCTTCTCCAACCCCCTAAACTCTTTTTATTCTTTTCTTTTATAACAACTCCAGTATCTTCAATATACTAGGATGTTGTTCTAAGATGTATTCGAGCTACACTTACACACACCTACATCTAATGGTTAAAGAACATATTGTTTCCGTGGATGGTGAATTTCTGCCTCCCGAAACGATGATTGTTCAACATTCTTCTAACACCTTCAAAGGTGGCCATTAAGATGACACTATATTTATATATGATATCTAATATTTTTATGTTTTACTTAAGTTAATGTATTTTTCATTTATGTCAGACCTTTATGGTTTCCATTATGGGTAAACGCGATATCTTCATTTAAGGAAGTGTGGACTATCGCCCCCTCAAAGTGATGTGATTTGTTAATGCCATATGTGGGACGTATAAAGGATGGATTTAAAGTTATTATATATGGTTTTATAATATAATTATAATATACCTCTATATCATTATTATTTATTTCCATTAAAGTATGATATAGAAATGAAAGTAGCATTCATGCGTACGTACGGCTTACCGTCTCCATGAACGGTGCATTTCATTTTTTGTCCCCAAATGTAATGTACTATGATAAGTTCATGTATATAATGGATATATATTATGAATGATACATATAAATGATGAATATAATTCTGGAATTAAAATATAAATACCTCTCTTTTAGTTTTAATTCCATTAATATGACAAAGAAATGAAAGTAGCGTTCATGCGTACGTACGGCTTACCGTCTCCATGAACGGTGCATTTCATTTCATACCCCTAAATTATTATGTAATATTATAAATAAATGAATATTATGGATATGTATTATATGTATGATATCAAAAATCTTGAATATCATTCTGAATATAATGAACCTTTGACCACACGAACAACATGTAATTGTAAGAATTTCACTTTCGACTTAAGAACCAAATATCGACAAAACAAACATTATTAACTTAAATGATTACATAATGTTTATAAAATGGAAATAAGCGATATAAAAGGAATAATGAACTTTAACAAGGTTATTAAGCAAATAGAAATTAACTCATGTTTATTATTCAGGACGTTAAAGAATGATCGAGTCAAGTCAGACCCGAGGTAAGGGATCATACTCCTCTCTTTCATTTTAAGTACACTCTTTTATGTCATTCATTATAAGCTCATCTTTACTGTGATTGGGATGTTATTTTATATTACTATTACAGTAATTTTTATTTTCATATGATGAGATAACCTATTCTCTCTCATCAATCCTTTTTGGATGTTTTGAGTGGCGTCGTTAGGCTGCCGAATTTTCGTAAGAGATATAACCTCTCTCTTTCTTTTTAAGTACTCTCCTTTATGTCACTTCTTTTATGCTCCTCATTATTATGATGGGGGATGTTTTTTTATATTACTCTTTCTATAAAATTTATGGTGATATGATGAGAGACCCTATTTGATCTCGTCAATCCATTTTTGTAAGTTTTATGTGGCGCCGTTAGGCTGCCGTGTTTTCGTAAGAGATTTTTCATCTCACTTTTATTCCCGTGAGATTTATGCTACATTTGCCACAATTTAAATTGAGTGGTGTATTTACTTCCCATTATTATTACTCATTCTGTAATATATTTTCATTTATAAGTATTTACATCAATGTTTTATTTCCTTCTTTCCCGGGGTGTATGTTTCGAAAGATACCCATGTTGGTAAGGGAACCTTTCACCCTCCTCTTTTAAAAGACTTCTTTTGTTATGTCTTTTAATTCACATACTATTATGTTGGGATATGTTCTTATATATCCTTATTTATGTAAATTTTATGTCCAAGTGATGAGATACCATTTATCTCTCTCATCAACCCTTTTTGTAAAATTTTATGTGACGCTGTTAGGCTGTCGAATTTTACCAAGGGAACTTCTTTACCCAAATTCGATTTCTTTGGGTTCAACATGTAGTTATTGAATATTTCATCGATTGAATATGTGTGAATGACCTTTGATTGTTTTACACTTAATATCCACTTATATTGGGTGTATTTATATTTTTCACACATAATTATGAGATTGATTTGTCTTTAATTTAAGGATACCTTTGTTATAATAGATTTCATCTCATTTTACATTTCTTTTGAGACTTCATTGTTGTTATGCACCAATTCACTCTTATATGGTGTGTATACTGTCCTTTGACATATTATATCATGAATACCTTTATTCTCATTATATTATAATGTTCGGATTAGATGTTATTCTGTAATTATTTGTATTCAAGAGTCTCTCTTTTTGTTAAAAACTCGTTAACAAAAATATCGTTTTAAATGTTTTAAAGATTCATGATTCTAAATCATTATCTTTAACTTCCATTATTTCAAAATGGTTTTCAGTATTAATTTATATGGAAATTAATGTTTTAAAATAATAATTCCATTAAAAGCTTCAAAGTTGTATGGGACACTTTGATTCAAAAATATATTTTAAATGGTTTTTGAAAATTGATTGATTAATTCAATATATGGGAATTAGTTATTGGGATTTCAAATTAAATGTTTTTATTGAAATGTTTATATTTTCAATATTTTAGGTGTAATTATGGTACTTGGACATTTTACGGGTGGTTACATGATAAACCATATGACGAGTGGTGTCATGAATACTAGGACGGGTGGTTACGTTATAACCTCCAATGCATTGGGTATGGATGTCGGTCGTATGGCTATTCCATTAAGTATGTAGGGAAGTTGGCTGAATGGCTATTCCATTAAGTGATATGTGTGGAAGTCGACCTTATGGTTATTCCACTTAAGTATGTTTATTTCCTAAGTTACCTTTATATGATATGTGATCTTTATAAGGGTTTTACGGTAATATTTTGGTTACTGAAGGGTAAGTAATGAACCTTTATTCAGTGAAGAGTTTTTACTAATTCGAAAAGGTGATAGGTATTACTTTGATAAAGTATACATGGTTTACTTGTTGTTTTGAAAAACTAACAGTTTTCATTCTTTGTGTATCCCTTACTGAGATTTTGATTATCATCCCATGTTTTCAAAATGTTTTTCACAGGACTTAATGTGGAATAGGGTCAAGGATGGGATCAAGGGAAAGTCATTCTACCTAAAACATGGAACTAGACATGTTTCTTTTTATGAGTTTTTATTTTATGGAAACTTAGTAGAAGTTTCCACTTTGTAATCATTTGAGATGTAATAGTTATGTCCTAATTCTCTCAAACTCTAAACCTGAAAATATCATCAATGTGAATTATTCATTTAATTCAATAATTAAGTAAGGTTTAAGGACGGGGCCTTATAACTGTGATGTGGTTATGGAAATTAATCATACCTCTGCATAAAAGGATTACAATACATGTACGTATGAGTGATACATTTATATAATATTTTACTGAATGGTGTTGAAAATGATGTATCAATCATATTATTTACATCTATGTATAAATATAATATTTTAATCTCAATAATATGATGTATAAATACTTTTTATATGATATGGAAGTGGAAAAAATATTGTAGGATTAAGACTACGATTTATACCAATTCATGGGGATACATCTGTTGTCTTTGACCATATTACCTAGTAGATATATCATAAGAAGAATCCAAGAGGATATTAGAAAATTTTAATATATCTAGGAAGGTTATTAATCTAGTCGTGGATGAAATTTTTGGCCCAAATTTTTTGAATTAATGATGATAATATGTTTCCTTTTATAATCTAGGGTGATGATTCACATGAACATAACAGAAAGATTTAAATAAAAAAATGTAATTTTCTTGTCAAATTGGCACAAAAAAGTAAAATTAATATATGAATAGATTATATAGTGGCAATATATATTCAACAAATAATTATTATAATAGTTTATGTGGCATTATAAACCTTATCTTCTGTTTTTACAGCCCTTGTAAACAAGTTTTATCCATCACAATGTAAATAAATTTAGACTTTTATGCTATTAATTCCTCCAAATATTAAAATGGGATACAATAAAAAAACATTATATTCCAATTTTTGGAATATATTATATCAAAATAAATTTATCAATTTTTTAAAAGTTAATTTTTAATGATCTTCCAAATGTATAATGAAATATAACCTCAATAAAAATTAATTTTGAAGCATAAAACTAAATATTCTATAATTCATTACATATCTAAAACTATAAAATTAATATTAATAAATAAAATAGAATATTTATTAATTATATTTCATAAAAAATCAATATATTATTATTAATTTTTAATTTTATAATTAAAAAAATTTATATAAAACAAATTTTTTGAAATTAGATCTTTTTACAATAAAATTAATTTTCCATCATTCATAATGTCTAGAAAAATAAATAAGGGGAGATTATTTATTAATTAATATTCATAAACAATTATATTAATTAAAATAATTTTTCAAAAGTGATCAATGATCTTTGATTATTTATAAGTAATTCAGATTAAAAAAATATTAATTTAAGAAATTAGATTTTTTACATTTAAATCTTTTAATAAAAAAATAGTTTTGGTCATTACATTTTTTCCACAATACCGTTATTTTGAAACATTTTTAATACTGATAACCCAGATAAATATAATGGACTATTTAAAATCATATACTATTTTATGGGTTATTTTTTATTATAGGTTATTTTATTAGAATATAATCTATAACTCTAGTTTATTTCCAAGGATATACATTATCAAAAACAGAGTGTTATAGTGTCAATCTATAGTGAACCTAATATAGGGATCCATATACACATTTAGACCAATTTTTTCATAATAAAACTTCAAATATTTCAATATTAATGGTATCTTATTATTCCATGCCTATAAAATTATCCTTCATGTAATCCCACCACTGCACTAGGTCTTTTAGAGATTATATACATTACTCCTTATAAAGAATTTTTTTTTAAATTAATCAAGAAATATAACCAAATTAAAATTTTTTAATAACAAAATACTATTAAATTAAGCATTGTTTCTAACCACCACAGTGTCAAGAAAACACGTCCACATGTACATTATAAGAACATTAACTTATATTGTTAGTACCGAGAACCAATTACATAATTCAATGTTCTCCCATTTTTTATAACATGTTTGTATCTACTTCTAAAACATATCCAAATGAATCCATAGACAATGGAAATTGACCAAACCACATGTGGACTAAATAATCAACAAAGGACCAATTAAAATTATTATAAACATATTATAAATAATTAAAAAATTACAATTTAATATCAAAACATATTAAATTTTGAATACGCACTGAAAGGTTATCTGGGTAACCTCATCATGTCCAATATACACCCAATGGAAAATATATGGTATATGAAATTTTCCCTGACATTATATTTGTACTATCCTTTACATGCTCCACCAAAATTTTAAACAATATAATTCTGTTTAACAGAACATAATATTAACATTAATTTTTTTACATAACTCACAGAAATGGTGTGTGGTGAATAAAAGTCCATATATCAGAACATCCTCTTGTTTGAATGATTGAATTCCCCAATTTATTTATAATCAAATACTATGATCTATTGTAATTGGAATACAATCCCAAAATAAATGAGCAGAAAATTATAATTGATGAATAATAAGTTCAATAAGGGTTGAAATATGTTGATATAATCATAAAATCACAAATATTTCATAACAAACAACCTTGGAGTTTCATAATTGGAAAAAATAAGAGGCAGATACCCCCAATCATATGATCTCAAACAAGGTGAAGATGGGGGGTTTCCCCCCATAAAATTTGAGGAGAGAAATTGTTATTTTGACCATTAAATAATAAAAATATAGCATTTGGTTTGCTAAGGCATCAACCGTGGACCTTCCCATGACTCCCTTAGGCCCATGGGAAACCACTATACCAATTTAACAAGTTTAAAAACATATAATTGAAACAATAAAACTTTCGTAATACAATTTTCAATACCAAATTTCAAAAATAGTAATCCACTAAATTTATAAATTATTATTCCATTATAGATTTTTCAAACTGTATAGAAAACTGACATTAGAAGTTACCCACCATAATTATTTTCATCCATAATATTTTATATTGGTAATCCAATTACACACCCTTAACATTTTTTTCAATTAATTCATTACCAACAAGACGAGTCCCACCACAAATTAGCTAACACACTTTCCTATGATCATCCAAATATATGCGCTTATGGCACCGTGACATGCATCAATTCACCTAAACATCACCTATTATCTAGTGTTGTGAATACGTAATACCACCATTCCTATGAAAAAATGTATTATAGTATTATATGTCACCTAGAACATAGTACCCCCCGCCAAAAGGATTAGTTCACAACAACCTTCTTAGTCAGTCCAGTGCTTTATTTATTGGAATTTCTTATGAGAACTCCATACATACAATACAAAAACATTCCTTTCATAGAATATGAACATACATAAAAAATAATTTTAAAAAATAAAATCACCCATCACATTCATATTTTTTAAAAAAATCAATGAGTCTTAATTCCTATAAATGATACCCTAAACAATCCTACACCCCTCAGAAATACCTTATTGGCCCAAAATATACCCATCCTATCCAGAATGAACTACCAATGTTTTTATGTTGGTTACCACATCAAAATAAATAATACATTACATTTCATGATGCATTTCAATGACTCATCCAAAAATTATAAATTTCGACTATTGACACCATTCTATGTTACATAGTCATGATTCTTTTCCAATGTCTTGTCATGTGATTATCTTGATTTCATACTAAATATAATACCTAAAAATTTCTGAATGTCCATGTTTTTATCATTAACTGTCAAAATTATCCTCATGTAATTCAAAACAAACTAAATCACTTTTGATTATAGATCCATTAGTCATTAAAAACCATATCATGCATTAGGTTGATGCTCTATCTTCATCCATGTCACATCTGAATTCACCTATAGAATTTACATCAAAATATCTATATATTTTTATCAATTTGTATATTTATATATAATTTATTTAGAAAATACATAATGGTCAGTATTGCACATCCAATACCCTACCTAATCTGGGCTATATAATTATGATAAAAATAACTGGATAAATTATTGTATTGTACATATCTAAAATAAATATAAAAAAGATCAAAATCAATATAATCCAGAATTATTCTATTAAGAAATAAAATTTTTCGTTGTGGTACCCCCCCCCCCCCCTCATAGCTGTTTTATATCATTTTGAATCAATAAAATAACTATTACAAGATTGTGAAAATATCATCTTTCAACACCTACGGAATCCAAATAAATAATGAGGTCCTCACCCTCAAACATCGTGTGGAACACATCCCATCATATGGCTTAATATATACATATTCATGAGTAATACATGAAATGTTTCCATCAAAAACTGGTATTTTTCCAAATAATCCATTATAAAACTTCACGTCTACCCAAAACTCATCCTTCAAGGTCTAACTCAAATCGGTGATACCAATATAAAAAATCCATTTATATAAATCATATAATATGTATGGATGATCATCACTATCTTCATCCTAGGGAAACTAGTATATCAAGTCTATTATCATTCATATCATCCCTATTCTCCAACACAACCATTGTTGACTTCAATTAAAATTGGTCTCAGACATAAAAATGTTTTTTGACTCACTTCATAAAATACCAGATGTTAATGCCTTGTTGGGACCGCTTTCACAAAACATGACCCATTCAGTAGTGATCAATACTCCATCAAATAAGGATCAAATCCCCCAAATACTCTTCTATCCACATTCACATCATTTTAAATAAACCCAAATATATATATAATTACATCATCAAAACCATTCATTACCAAATGATAATTATAATGCGATAACACCATTCATGGTAGGATGTAAATTTCTTGCACATTATAGGTATACTATTCATTAAGAAAAACACAACACAAGTTAACCCCAATCTACTAGGTAACACCCATATATCACTTTCCAATTAATTACTAAAAACATTATTCACGCGCCAAGGTTAACAAGGTCTCATACCTAGCCATATGATTGGTTCTAGAGGAATCATAACCCATAAAACACCACAACTGTTCCTTTCTCAAAAATAATGTGGAATAAAACATTCCCAAATACCACTCTATAGGTTTTAATTAATGGTATAACTAATATGGTAAATAATTATGATTATTAATAAATAAAACATCAAATAACTAGTTGACGTATCACCTAAATGGTCTCACAAACTTACATACCAAGAATAGAATTATAATAACACCCACCAGAACTTGTGAAGCAATTATATCTAATAATAAACACATTAGAATGATCTATAGAAGATCATGTTCCATCTACTAGGGTAACAAGAAAATTAAAATATAATGAATCATTCCTAAATGGTCTATTTCCAGTGAATAGTATCAAACTTTTATGTTAATTTCATTGTAATTCCATGATATAAGTGAAATTTATATATTGGATGTTACCGACACATTATGTAATTTTCAATAAATATTAGTCACCCATGAAGGGATTAATGATGAGAAATTATAATGATCGCATCAACAATATAGGTCTCTAATAAATATCATGTGAAATTAACTATATCGTTATCCCAATCATTAATCATCTTACTATAGATCTTCATTATAACTCTTCAAAATTAATTGAATATACACAAAGTTCATGGTGAGTATAATTCCACCATGTATATAAATTATAAAATTCCCTATTAACTTTTTCATGCACTATAAAAACTAATTACATATGTCTTCAATCATAAACACCCTACTAGAAGGTCCCTATAAGTAATATTAGTCCATCATTACTATAATTAAATATGATATTTTTGTTTCCATTATGGTCCAAGGGAAAATCCAAAACCAAATTAATTAAAATTAGACTACATCCAACTATTAGACATCTCATAAATTATAATATTTAATAATCATGTCTTTCTCTCACAATGATGTCATAAAATCACTATAATAGTGAAAACCATGAACTCCAATCACATAAGCCTGGTAACCTTGACATCTATCAAAAGAAGTGTTGATGGTGAACTCATCAGCTTTTAATTTCAATCTCCTTCACATTATTAGTCCCGTATAATATATATTCCTAAATTATGATGAAAAATAAAAATAAACTTTTTGATACACTTCATAAATTTATAAGCTGAATCACAATGCATTGTAATAATATCGATGGTTCCACGTGACCTAAAATTATCCTACCCAAAATCTATAGGTTGTTGAATTGTATCAAGGTTATAATGAGGTAACATAGTGTGTTTATACAACCATTTTCAAGAGTGAAATAGTTATAAAATAAATTAATATCATTCTTCAATAGTAAACACTAATATGAGAATCTCGTAGAAAATAAATACACATAAATCATAAATAAATATTGATACTCAAGCATAAATTCATACATCATGATTTATCCCCAGTCAGGAAAACCATATATTGCCCCGACCCTAGTTACACAATGTCGGTGCAGTATTGGGTAACATTGGCATGATCACAAAAGGTCAAGTCTCGAAAGACTGATTAGTTTAGTAGCCTTGTAACCACTTGATACATTCATAAATGTTACATTACATCATAAAGTGACAAATCACAATAACATAGACTCCATATTCCACACTTCTATCCCCTTAAGACTATCCCAGTAGGTCAGTCATAAAATATTTTTCACATCCTGGGAAAAATAAAACATTGAAAGGGGTGAGCTTAGATGCTCAGTAAGGATAACAATATATAGGAATATTTCATAAATAAACGTAAACATTTAAGGAAATGTATGTCTAAAATAAATGCCTTTTAAACTTGAACTTCAACATAATATGAAAAAAGTAAAATGAGAAAATTCCATTTACTTATTCACATGGATATTCTACTGGTCGAGTAATCACATGCAATATCAATAAACACTTTCATAATTATGGAATGCATAATTCCATACTATCATAACCACGTATCCAATGCCTTGTGCCAAGACTAAAAGTAATATTTTTTCAAGTCCTCGTTCCAAGACATTAGTTTGTCTCATGAGACCTGCCGACGCATAGAGGAGATATAACGGGCTCAACTCGTCACTTATTAAGTCCAATGCATACTCATATGAATAGGTTTAAACATATCATAAACCATAACATAATCGTATCACATAAAACATGCATAATGGAAACATAACATTTCAATATTTTAATCACAAGATTTCAATACAACACATTGATATAATAAAAATATTTTCACAACCATTTTCAATACCAGAATTAAATAAAATTAAAACATTGTATTAATTTTTCATTTAAAAAAGTTATGTCTTGTAGAGGAAGATGAAACTAAAATAATGGTCAAGGAGATGGAGAAGTCGTTATTGCCTCATATGTAAGACAAAATATTTCTTTTGTCGTTTAGTAAAAATGATACGTATAAAAAATAATCCTTTTGAATAAACATAAATGTCAAAGGGGTTTGTACACCATATACAAGAAAGTTCTGTATAAAACAAAATATGCCTCAATGAAAGGAGATTGAGACAATGTCCCTTATAAAGATCTTTTTTTAAATAAAATAGATCTATTATGTGTATTTACTATAAGTACGCATAAATAATGTAAAAATACAAGATAGGACATAATAATATCATGGAATAATTTGAAAGTAGGAGATTAACCCAAAGAACAGAAATTGGGTTAAGAAGTTCCCTTACCTCGTGTCCGACATGACTTAATTGTTATTTAACATTTTGAATAATAAACTAGAGTTAGTTTCTATTTTCTGAAGAACCTTTTTCATGTTAATTATTCTTTGTATATCACTTATTACCGTGTTCTAAACATTATGTAATTATGTATGTTAATAACGGTCGTTTGTCGATCTTTGGTACTTGAGTCAAAAAAAAACTTCTTATAATTACAAGTTGTTCTTGTGGTAAAATATACATTATATCTACAATTATATTAATGATTTAGATATCATATATATCATATATATCCATTATATACTCGCATTTATAATATTACATAACATTTAGAGGTAAGAAATGAAATGCACCGTTCATGGAGACGGTAAGCCGTATGTACACATGAACGCTACTTTCATTTATATTTCATATTTAATGGAATGAAATCATAATTATATAAAGGTATATTATAATTCCAGTATAATATCATATATAATATCATTTACCCCATCCTTTATACATCCCACATATGGCCTTAACGATTCAAATCACTTTGAGGGGGCGGTAGTCCGCACCTCCTAAAATGAAATTATCGTGTTTACCTATAATGGAAATCATAAATTATGACATAAAAGAAAGATAAAGAAGAATAAGGAAAACATAAACATATATATATCATATATGAAAATAGTGTCATAAAAATGGCCACCATTGGATGTTTTAAAAGAATATTGAACAATCATAGTTTCGTGAGGCATAAATTCGCCAACCACAGAAACAATATGTTCATTAACTATTAGACAAAGGTGTGTGTAAGTGTAAATCAAATCCCTCTAATAAAAAAAATCCTACTATATTTAATATTCTGGGTTTTTTTACAAAAGAATGGAATAAAAAGTGTTTAAGGGGTTGGAGAAGCAAAATAAAACAAAATATCATAAGAGAATACATTACCTTAAAATCGGGTAACTATTTTTGATTTGAGCCAAAGGATTCCATGAGAAGACTTCTGCCCAATGTGAGGCTTCTAGGAGTAAGAGAGGGAAGTTGAGAGAGTATTTGGGTAGACTTTTTTCGATCCAAATGGCTTGATGGTGTGAATAAGGTGGTAGAGGTGGGGGCCTTTTATAACAGCAGAGGAGGGGCACTCTTGGAAACTCATGAAATGTTACACTATTATGAAATGATTTTCGAATTTAAATGGTCCCCAAATTATATATTTCGAGTATAAGGTGATAAGGGTTCGAAATATACCCATAAAATAGGTTTTTGACAAGTTTATGTCATAGAGTTTATATTATCCTTTTATTTTATTTAAATAGTTAATTAATGAGGTATTTGTTGCATCATCATGGTATCATAAATAATTTAATTTAGTTAATGTCTAAAAATTATAAAAAAATATCATGATGTACTAAATCTTTTTAGATTTATAATGAATATTTATAGTAAAAAATATGACTTGTATAACCCCATTTAAAATTTGTTTTTTTAAACAACTCATGTTTGTGAGATTTTTATTTTAACATTAAATAAAAAAATTTAATGTCATTTTCCTACCAATTTGGCTCCATGGGTTCCCCAAGATGACCCATGGATTGACTTGGTCGTCCAAGACTTATCCAATAGGAGTAGGATAAGTGTAAAGGACATTTCATTTTATTATAACATTATCTTTACCTTAAATTACACTAATTACCTTTAATCGCGATTAATTAATCTTCAAAGTAACTATTCAACAAAAGTTATTTTAATCCCATTGAACCAAATTTTACTTCCAAATTACAACCATGTATGTCGGATTTTTGAAAATAAAATCACAGATGTGGTAATGTTTCATTTAAACAAAAAATCAATTTTTTAACTACCACTTAGTGGTTTCACTATTCATAAAAAATTGATGTTTTTCAGAACAATGCCAAAATTTCACCCTAAGCTATAATTGATACTCCAAATTCAAAAATTATTTCTATTTTACAAAATTAAAAACATATAAGTTGTTTTAATTAATTTTATAATTAATTTCCTCTATCAAAACAAATAGCGTGTTTTTAAGAAACAATATATATCAAAAGATTGAAAATTGTTTATGTCCAATTTAAAAGTGAAATTAATTCTAATGACCACCATTGGATAAAATGGTAAAAATATATTCTAATTATACTTTAAAACCACTCAATATTATAATTTATCACTATGAATTATTTTGATTAAAAAAGTTTTTTTTAAGTATATTTCACTATTTATAAAAAATTGGAAGTTCTCAGAAAAATACCAGAAATTCAACATTGGCTAATTTCGATATTCCGAATTCAAAAATGAAGTCCATTTTGAAATATAAAATTTATATAATTTCCAAAGCTAGTTATTACTATTCATAATGGCTACTTTGAGTGGTTGTGCTTTGTTGAATCTCGAACCTGCGTACAATGCAAGCTATTTGCATTATTAAAAGAGAAGCATATCGTGGAAGCTCGAGGTGTTACAAACTACATACTCATGACAACGAAAACTATAAATAAACACCACAATATGAACTTCTATCACCATTCCGTAACACATAAAACGCTCCACATACACACCTGAGCTATACAATATACATGAACATGGGTTATATTTGAACATGTACCAGAAAATAATAGAGAGTATTATCAACCACGTAAGTGAAAAAGTGGAGTGACTAGATCCTGAGAACAAAAATCAACAAAGAACTAATAACATGGTACTATATATAACTGAGGATGATGTGATTTTTCAATGCGCATATAATATAATAAATAAACAATATATAAAGTAAAAATTTTTATTTAAACTTCAATATAGTATTGGATAGTGTCATAATTCATCATTTCATAACATATAGACAATTTAAATCCATATACGTCATGATAAATAAACATATATACATAGTGTTAGAAACCTAATAATCCACAACATCATAATATATTGTATAGGTGTCTCTAATAAATTGTGATGACTGTGCCTCTTAAGATATAAAACAAGGGGATCCACAGTATAAATATCAAACATCATGTAAATTCAATATGTGAGTTTTTATGGACACGAGAATAACACATTATTATCATATACCATTGGATTTCCCCCTGAAATTTCAAAATTTTTAATCCATATCCACACAATATCTGAATCCATGTATTACCTATAGTTAGTACCAAATACGTCCCATGTTGGATTTAACTATTTAACTAGAAATACAGTCATCCCCTTTGGGAACAATAATAGGAAATGTAATAAGCCTTTGAGTATCATGGACCTTCCCTACATGGGTTTTCTTATCAAGGTAAAAATGTCCTCCCCAAAAGTGTTTTATGAACATAATAAAAGGATAATTGAATTTTATTTTTCCATAATGATACACACAACCATTATGATAAAAATAAATAACATGGTTTTTGTTGAACTACCATACCTACTCAGTTTTCCACACCCTAAAACAAACTAACTGTGAATATATGTCATTGGAAAACCTATAAAAGTCCACTAGGTCACCAAAAAACATAGTCACCACAACACTGGACAACAGACTTTGTATATACATTGTTCATAAATCATATCACATATAGAATCTCACAATTTATGACAGAAGTGAGTAGGAATCCACCTTTTTGGATACATATTTTTGGACCCATTGAACAATGTCATGCGAGAAGGCTCACAACCCCTCCTATGATCTATTAAAAATTCTTTCTTGTTCTACTCACACAAACCTAGTCCATAATGTTTCTAATAACTACAATTCTATATAAGTCATGATAAAACAAAATATGGAAAATGAATCAAATAGGAAACCATTCATCAGACCCTAATTCTAATTTATCCCAGTCTATTTGAATATCACCCATTGATGATTTTTTGAGTCAAGGTATACTATTATTCCATGATTCGAAAATCAATGACTGAGGTATTCTTCTATTTTAATAGAGTTGTTTTTTATAAGGAACTACACACCATATGACTCTTTTGAAACTACCCCGACTCCGGATTTCAGTAGCATGTGGTAAATTTTTAAAATAGAAACTGGGAATAATTGATTGAATCGTAAAAGAATTAAAAGTATAATAGTTATGGTAATGTAGATACATATATTAATTTCACATTATAATTTATAATATAAAATAAAAATAGTATTTTATTTGAAAACAATATTTTTATTTTTTAGCATATCCATGTCCATACATTATAAAACACTAATTTTAATCCATTTAAAAATAACATATGAAATGGGCGAACACATATTCGAAGTAATGGTACATGTACAATCGAAGATAATAAAGAATGAGTGGTATGAAGATAATAAATGATGCTGAAATAAATTCAAATCAATAATCGTATATGTTAACAAAGTTTCATGGAAGTTTTAAATTTAAATTAATAAAACTAAAATAAACAACAAATTTAATAATGATAGAATACATAATGTTACATATTCTAAACATATCATTAATACATTTTTCCATAAAAAATACATAAATAGGTAAGGCACTAACCAGATACCCAATATCTTATTTATCACGAGGCCTAACAATGCATCAATAATATATTTAATTAAATGTTGAACTGTACCTATAATATTTCCAATAAATTTAGTATATAATTTATTAATACAACATAATCAACATGCATAAAAAATCATTATATGTTTATTTTAAAATAAATAAAATATATAATATAAGTTCTTTACCAAGGAAAACTATTCTAAAATGATCAATATAAATATATTAGATGGTATTGTTAGATTATTCCAATAGAATAAGTTTCAAAAACATATTTTGAGACAAATTAATATGTGTTAAAAATATCACCGTAATATTTATTTATGAAAATACCCATTTAACTTTCAAATCAATTATTTAATGACACAGATATTTGTTCAATATAAATTAAAATTTTTCATTTAATAAAAACTTATAGACATATATATATATATCATGAAATAAATGGGTGGTCAAAACATTGTAAAATTTTATATATGTTGTATAGATAAAAACCATTACATTTAAAATTCTATAATAATGGAAAAAATTTCATTTTACCAAAAATGATAACTGATAACTTTTTGAGAATATTTAATTTAGAAAAAATTGGGTAAATATTTAATTAATAAATCTTTTACAATATGAAAAACATTTTTAATACATTTAATGAGATAAATGTGCAGGTAATGATAAATATTCTAGACTGAGGATGAATTATTTTGGTGTTAAATTTAAAAATTTATTTCAAAATCTTATGTATGTAATGCGAGGAAGTTTTTAACAGAAATTCTATTTTATATTAATAAATTGATGATAAATAATAATTTTATTATATAGTTAAAAAAATTAATTTCCAAAAGGTGATATCCACATAGAAAATCATAGATAATCATCATATTGTGACTTAATCTGTTACCTTATCTTCCACCATGATTTCTATATGTAAAAAAATAATAAAATATAATTACATATTTATTATAAATTTATTATAGAATAGTAAATGTATATATAATAACATCTAAAATTGAATTATAATATCATATCACATGTTTTTTAATAATTGATTGATAAAATCTCTACTATGGGTAATAACATCTTGGTTTTTCATGTTTATTTTGGTTTAGTTGTTTTAGACCATATACATTGATTTTGATTACATCAATTAGAAAATGTTAATAATGAGTTAAATATAAATTTTATTAATTTTATTCACATCTATAGTCATCCATATATATAGTTAATGAAAAATGAATTATTATATTTCTGGAGATGGTAGGTCATACATACACATGAGCGGTGCTTTCAATTTTTCGATTCTCAGAATGAAAGAAATATAAAAAACCATTAAACAAAATAGAATTATTATAAATCAATATTTAGCACATATATTCGTTAAATATAACTTAATTACCATACAAAAAAAATTAAATGATAAAAATAACCAAATTGTTTCATGGTGGTGGCATTTTACACATATGCACGAGTGATATAATCTTGTTCTAATAGACTGTGGGGTAATATAGATATTAATATATTGGAAATTTAAAAAGTATAAATATCTCTTAATTAATATATATATATATATTTATATAATAAATCCATCATTACATCTAGTCATGATAGGCGAGGATTGAAAATTAATTTCATTGGTTCACAAGGCGGTTGTTTGTCGTACACCTGATCGATATATTATCCCATTTGATGAAAGACGATATAGATATAGGTGATGAAATTAACATGATTACATATCATTAAATTTTAAATATAGTTTATATTATATCATGTGGTTTAATAAAATTTCAATGAGGTGGGATAAGAACTAAAAAAATGAACTTTTAGTAACAATAACACTTCTTTAGACAATCTCATTAGGTTTTTACATAATTCATTTTCATGATGGCTTAGTAAAAAAACAATGGCCTCTATATCATGGTTTGGTATGGGAGGAATGTATTTAAGAATGTTTATGATGAACCAATAGTCTCATTATGTGTGGATTCGATAAAAGTGTAGGTTTTTATTTTTAAATGAGATATATACAGTCTTTGAAATTTTCATGATGAATACAATGCGATAAAGTCATTCCAATGAAATATGATAAGAATTGGAAATATATTCAATGGTATTATATAATATAGTTTAAATATTAACATAAAATTTCTTTTATACACAGTTAATTGATAAACATACCATTATATTTTATTCTACCCCATGTGGTAAACTTGTTCAAACCCAAACCATTGTAAATGAATTTCTCTCCCTTTTACATTGATTATGAAAAAAATTGAACATAATGAAAAATATTATTATTTTTTCATATTTTATATATTTTTTTATTTTATCAAATTAAATTCCTATAATTTGACGTAATTAATTAAAAAATAAACATGTACATGCATAAAAATGGGATTCCGATGAAAACGATTTATTTTGGATAATATGTTATTATATAAAAATGCATATTAAAATTGTTTCAAATGAAATAAATTGTATAAATAATAGTTTTTAAATTTTGTTAATTTAATGTATTTGAAAACAAAATTTGTTTATCAAAATAAATTAAATGAAAAGAGAAATTTAAAAAAATGTAATGTTTACTATTCATCCAAAAAATTATAACACAGAGAAAAATCTTAAAAAATATTAATCAATTATGTTTTTACATATTGAAATAAAAAAATAATTTTAAATTTTAAAAATACATTTATTATAGTGTCCAAAATTTTATTTCATTAAGGTGTAAAAAATATTAATATTTGGTTATATAGAAAAATATAGCTTTAAAATATATATCTAGATTTATGCATATATCATTCCTAAGAAAATTTTAAATTTATAATAAATAAATTTAAAAATACAAAATATAAAAATTTTAATAATATCATACACCAACAGTGAATAATTTAATTTCTTAATACAAAAATATTTTTCCGAAAAAAAATTATTTTTAATACAAATATTACTTTTCTGCTTAAATGATTTTTATTTATATTTTTTATAATTTGATACATGTGTAAAACATATATTTTTTATTATTTAGTTATTAATATTCATACCTACCATTTTACTAGAATGTTTTTTACAATAAACAACATTACAATTCCTTAAGTCTCACTGTTTTTTCTAATGCGATCTATCAAAGATATTACATTTTTATAAAAAATATTTATTTCCTAAAATATGTGGGTGTTATAGTATACCCCCCATGGAAATAATTTCTATATTAAAATTATGTTTTTATAATATGTACACATTATGACATATCTACCTCATCACATCCCCATGTGTTAACAAAACTTCTTAAAACTTATGAGTCCTTTAGATAATGTTAACCAGACATGTAGCCTTGTTCTATATCAATATATATATATATATATATGATATAATATATATTCAACTTCTTAATAAATTTAAAGATCAAGATCTAATGGTTAAACCTCTATGATCATTACTTGGTAAGGTTTATGTATTTTCTTCATTATGAGAGTTATTCGAAACACATTGTGAATATGATAAATGTTTTCATGAAGATACATGAAATAAAACTAAATCACTAATCTATCAATAATATTTATGTTACAAATAATAATAGGTCACAAATTTATTTCTTCTTAAAGTCATTAATTTATTCCATAGATAAATTCCTAAAAAAATTATCTGAAAATTTTAATCCTGAATATCATCGATGATTATCAACATAAGGTTTATTTACTCTATGATACTTTGATATGATATTAAATTATTTAATCATTGTCCACCATTACCTTGGCATTCCTAGACTCAAAAATATTAATTTAACTAAATTACACCAAATTCATTATAGTCTTAACATCATTTCCCTATAGGTCCTCGTATGGTTTCATATAAATTCTAGATTTATAGTAACATTTGTTAATAAACAATACTAAAGGAAGGTGTTGATCTAAAATATCATTATAATACAAAAATAATTATATAAATAATATATATATGATTTTATTTGGCCTCTATAAATGACCAGCTACATAAAAAAGATAACCAGTGTTAAACTCAACTCTATTTCTAGAAGATTCATAAGGATTTTCCAAAACATAATCGTTATACTCAAATATATATTAGATGCAATTGAATGTAGAAATTCATGATTCATTTAGAATTAAATAATATATATTTTTCAATATTATTAAGAGATAATACCTTATGATAGCAATGAGTTGTACATAGAATGTATGGTTGTTTAATATGACCCATATATCATTATGGTGTTTTGAATAATTGGGATGTCCATTGAGAAAAAACTTGGTCATGTTTTTCTATTACCATTGATCTATGGGTAATGGTTTTCACAACCCAATCGATTTTTTACTCTAATCCTTGTTTTGCTAATATTACAGTTTCCATGATACGAAATAAGTAATATAACTTTTCATGTTATAAGATCATAGATTATCATTTAGATATCGATAAATATCATTACCTCTAGTATTAATAGATAATAGGAACTGTGAACATCAACAAAAATTCCATTAATCATATCTTTTTTGTGGGGGACATGAATATGGTTCTTAAACCCTATCATTCCATTTCAATAAATATTTAAATTTTGAACAATTATTACCTTCATTAAAGGCTATTAATCATCATTCTGGACCCTATAAATTTTAGAATTAAATTATAGTTTAAATCCAATTTCATCCTGATTTGATTTCTCCACTTTGTTCATGATTACTAAATATATTATTTTGAAATCCAGATATATTGTAACTTCTGGGAAACTATTTATTTATACAATAGCACGATCCTTTCATTTAAAATAATCTTTCACACTATAATAATTATATGGTTTGTAATATATTTAGAAATCATACACTATGATTCCATTACATCATCAGTACACCATCAGTCCCACACAATATTCCATTAAATCATATGTATGTTTTCAAACCTGAAAAAAATCCTCATACTGAAGACCCACACAAGATCCTAGAGTAGTTCCAATTTGCTTCCTAGAGCAGATCCATGTGGGATCTGCGAACACAGACCCACGAAGGATCCTTTTCTGAGGTCACGGCCAGCTACATGGTTCTTGCACTAAGATCGCTACATTCTATGAGGATCCTCTCCTCAATCCATAGCTTGATACTCCAACTATCATGAATTCCCACACAAAAGTATCCCAAAGGAGCACCATGTAAATGGGGTCTCAATGTAATAAACGGTGCATCAATCGAATGCCCGGTCTGTGAGTTATAATTGTTTCAGTGCAAAGGGCCTGGTTATATTTGTGTATGATTCAACCCATCCAAAATCCAAAATTCTCCGAAAGACATGTGGAGTCTCTCCAAAGGAGCCACTCATCTCAAGGTTTTCATTGCCGTAGAAGGTTCATCATTTCAACACCGTGTGAGGGAGATAATTCAAATACAATCTCCCGCAATAATAATAATAATATTATTTGGTGTTTTGTGGACCTGAGCCACAAAATAGATTTTAATATTCAATAATAGACTTAAATCATCCACCATAATGTCAGGATCATGTTTCCACTTACGATTAGTCAATATGACGTCGCACACAGGAGTTATATAGGGTCGAAGATTTAACAATAATAGTATATTATCATTATTTAATAGTTTTGGGTACTAGATCAAAAAACCAGAAAAAGGTATCCAATATTGGACTCATAATTTACATCTTGATGTTAGAGTCGTACTGTCATTGACGGTTCGTTAAACCGAGTTCGCATGGTTATGTTATAGAAAAAAATTATCAATAAAAGTAATAATAATAATAATACTTTATTATTATTGTTAATTACTTATTTCATTAACTCCAAATTCAATCACACATTGGGAAATTATTTGCACAATGCGGCTTCCACATAGATCCTCCTCGACTCTTCTATGATTTTTTATTTTTATTATTCTTTCATTCCCTTAATTTTCACTCTCCAATCAACACTTTATTATTGCAGGGTTTTCTCATGCTCAAATTAACTCCATTCCCAAACTGTTGGGTTCCTCCACATGTATAGAACTTACACCACCACCTTCGGCTCGACACACTTCCTAGAAGCTTCCTTCCGGCTGTCATTCACCACTACATGTTGCACCCTAAACCTCGCTTGAAGCCACTCCCTGAAGTCCCACCAAAATCACTCTACCAAGTCTCCCCTTCCATGTTCCACCAAATATTCATTATAAGCCAAAAAAATATGATGACCACATATTCACGGTCCTTGTGTCAAGGGATCTGCATCCATATGTTGTGCTCAACACAATAATGTGTTTCCAGCATACTTAATTATTTGGAATTATGGAATGCACGAAGAACGTGTGAAGAACAAAAGGAAAAGGTGAAAATTATATGAACGACACGATGACCATGTTAGTCTGGCCATTGTCATTAAAAATTAAAAATATGAATAATTAAAAAATAAATTCAATCCTATTTAAAATTAGAACCCCTACCTTGATTTATCATTAGTGTCAGCATGAGAAATGATATGATGTTGATGACGCCAGCTTTTGTTGCCCCTGGAACACACTCCGGAATATGGTTCCACCTTCCTCAATTCGGAGAAGGCTTATTCAGTTGAGAGGTTCTTTGTTTGGAGGATGTTCTTCCCAGTTCTCTAAGGCTCTCCCAAATCTAATTTCCCAACTATCTCCACTAAAAAGACGAGGAGCCAATTTTTAATTAAGATAGGTCTATAAGATCAATTAATTTTCGGCGCATTAATTAATCTAAAGATGACACATTTAATTTGTGGGAGAAACTAGGATTTAACTCACATTAAAGAGGGTGTTGAAGGGGGTCCAGTGTTTCTTACCAGTTCACATTAAAATCTGGAGGTTTTAAAAATCAAATAAAAGTTGTTCTTTTTTTTATTCTTTTAACTCTCCCACAAAATTCACACAAACTATCATTAACCCTTAACCTACTGAAGTCAAGATAATGTTCTTCTTAAGAGAATAAAGGCACTATGAGTTCAATGGTGGCCTCATATTTCAATTTCGAGCCCCAGTTCAACATTTATAAAATTCATCTTGGTCATTTACTTAATTTACCTAAAAAAAAGTTCAGAAAATTAATTACAATGAACCTCGACCCACGCTAGTCTAGTTTAGTTTATATCTAAGTGAAAAACACCCTAAAAAACCCAATGGTGCTCTATGTTTTCCAAAATTAGTTACTGTTTAAATGTAATGGATTTTAAAATAAAATAATTTCTACATAATTATTTTATTTATGGCTGAAAACTAACATTCCCTAGTTGCCCACACCAACCAATGTAATTATCATCCAAAAGGGAGAAAACCATAATGTTTTCATCGGTGGTCTCATATTTTTAATCCTAGTTACCATTTGCGAGTAAGGATCATTTGAAAAAAAAAATGGTAATTATTTTATGTACGATTATAACATTTTTGGTTTTTCTCACAGGAGGCATGTGCCAACTAAACTTAATTTGCGCATAGGGTAAACCCACCATCTAAAATACAACGACGCACTCTGATTTCTGATATTAGTTACCATTTAATAGTCATTCCACTTTTTAAAATAACTACTTATGAATGCTAATTTAAACTCAACCTAAAGTCGATGGATCATATCAGGCACTCCGGGCCTCAGAATATCACTCCGTCATATTTTACGGACTCGTAAAATTCCTATAAATTTTTAAAAAATTACATGTAAATTACAAGTCATTATAGGAATATTATATCACCAATTAATTTTATTAATGAACATCCATGTCACATATTTAACACATAATTATAGATAATTTACCCTTCTATGATATAGAGTACGGTAAACATTGGCATGTTGAGTAACCATCTTTGTAGTTCGTAGAAAGCTTTTTTGAATTCATCTTTCCATGTGAACAAATTCACTTTATATATGGAATTGTTGCATATATTAGATAGTAATGAGAAAAATCTCAAAAAACATCTCTAGTAAGAATAAAAAAAATCAAAAGATATAACTTGGTTGGTATCATCCCTTAGATAAAATAATATATCCTTAAATGATCCAACAATAGAAAATCAAATGAGATTGTATGACAAAATAATGAAACTTCCTTATGACAAAATTCACTCATACTAAATTTACAATATAAATACCATTTCATCAAAGTCTTCTAAAAAATTTCAAATGTTCATCTTGATCGTCATTACTCTATAAACATATATGAAAAAAAATAATTAATATAAAAGAAACGTAATTAAAAAAAATAAAAAATATATTCACTAACAAAAAGGATATAATAAGACTATTTTTAAGTATAAATGGAATTGATCTTAATTCAAAATGACCATTCGTTGAGTGGAATGATATCATTTGTATATCATCATTCTAGATCCAAATGTATTGACACCCAAATTTCATATTAATCTAGGAAATATATATAAGTCTTAATAATTCATCAAATAGATCATCAATATGGGGTATCAGATACATGTTCGTAATATTGAACATGTTATGATCCCAAAAATTTATTCATAGAAGAAATGACCCAAAATTTTTCTTAAAAAATAGTTTAACTCCATGGAAATTTTTTATGTTGAAATAATCAATTATCAAAACATTCTAGGATTTTTTACTATAATTTCTATAACACAATCAGGTTTATTTTGTAAAAAATAATTAAAATATAAATATCAAAAGGTTTTAGTTCTATTGAATATTAAAATACATGATTTTAGGTAAGAATTTGAGTTTCCATGGGAAAAATATTAATGTATTTCTAAAAATAGTCATATTTTCAGTATTGATTTTCTCTGTAACCATTTGAGAAAAATATCCCTTGTGAATTTGTATAAAAAAAATATGATGGAAGTAATATCCACTGGTTATTCAAGTTCATACCTGCATTAATTATTGACAAAAACATGATGAAAAAAATGTAACGATAATCAACATCCTCGTATATTTATAATTAAAATGTTATGGAAGATCCAATTCATTTATAAATTATTTCAAATAGAGATAAAAGAAGGAAAAAAAGATGATGTGGGAAAATCATCTATCAATCTTCTATCAGAGAGTATTTGTTGACTAGAGAGACAATATTCCTATCATTATTATTTAGTACTTAAAACCAAATTAATAATCATTTATGATATGAATTAATATTCCTAGATACAAATATAAAATATGACACTTAAATATTTGGGAATACATGTCACCACCACATATTTATTATCTAACCTTTAATACTTTACTAAGACTGAAGTGGTTATAATGACTGTAAAATATCATTTATCATAGATATTAATTCATTAGAAACCTAACTCATGAAACCATAGTCACAATCAATGTGTCTTAATGTTTAACCTTGGATATACATAATTATTTCTAAAACATATGAATGTTTTCCAAAAAAGTATAATTATCTTAAAAGTATGTCATAGTGTATTGTTCTGTTATAAAGGGTCTCATAAATCTTGTTCCCAATGATTCCAAAAAAGAATCAGTAAATCAGAGCTAGTGGTTACATTATTTTACTATACCTAGGTATAGTTTCCGAATGATAGAATAGTTAGTTAGTGTTGGAAAACTATATACAATGTTGTATTTTACATACCATTTAATGAAATAATATATATAATATTTTATTCAATGAGTACAAAAATACTTACCTTAGAATAAAAAAGAATATAAATCATAACACACTTCTTATAATCAAAAGAAAATTTAATATATGAAATAAGGTGAACTCAGATATCAATTAATGGTACGTTCAAATCGAAAGCTACTAATAAATTAGAAATATATAAATAATAGATGATGATAAAATATTCTCAGGTTAATAATCACATGATCTAAAAACGTTTATTATGATATCATAACTATTAAAATAATCACATGGAAATTAATAAATAATTATATAAATATATAATGAAATTTTCTAACCTATGAAACATACCATCTAGGCCTTATGCAAAGGAAACATACATATATGGGTGATAACTCGACCAAATACCTAATATATTTTTTATCATTATAAATGATCACTAATTTATGGGATATGTAAATCATATCCCCAAATTTTCATTATTATTTCCAATTAATTCATTATATGAATAACCAACACAACCCAATCAACTCCATTTGAACATCGATAACATCCAAAATTAAAAAAACCAACATATGGAATATTAATGCTTTCCCGATTAGTTATGATCAAAAACCAACAAGATAAATATTTCAAAAGTATTAATTATATTATCTCCCCAAAAAATATCAGTAAAATAATATTACCATAGATGTGAATAGATAAAAAATATCACTTGACAATTTCTTGAGCAGAGTGCTACTTTAACATTTAAAGTTATTATTTGAATTATTAAATAATTACCAGATATTTATAAAAACATTTTTGATTAAAATAACCTAGTACACATAAAAATTAATGCTCTAAAAATATTTTTCATAATAGAGGAATGTTTGATATATTTCATATAAGTTAGAAAATATTAATTTCAATATTTTATAAAAATATCAAAAATTAAACTTTTCAGAAAATAAAAATAAGAATAATTTGTTTTTTAAAGTATAAAATGGTATTATATTTATTTTATAAATCACTATGAAAATTTAAAAATATTTTTCATAATATTTTAATCCATTTATGGATTTGGAAGAATAATTATTTCTAACTAAGGAGAAAATAAATTTTGGTTTTATTTTAAATCATTATATCATTATAGTGATTAAATAACCAAGAAAACTAGAATGGTATAATTTATATTAATATAAATTACTATATTAAATTATTATATAGTATTATTAATAAAAATTGACATAAAATTTCCCTAGTGTGAAAATAATCATAGCTAATCCTGAAGAATGATGAGATTGTGAAATAAAACCTTACTTCGAGTTTTAATTCATTTATATGTTTCTGATACTACATTATATGGAATATATATTTATTATAAATATATTAATAATATATATTAAGTAATATTAAAAAAAATATAATATAAAAATAATAATTTAGAACCTTTTTTACAAAATACTTTACTAAAATCACTATTCCTCCTAACATCTTATTCATTATTCAGAACAGTTTTAGTTTGGTAGATGCAGTCCTTATATATGGGTCATAGATCCATAATCTCCAGAAAAATAATATTTATATAAATATAATATATATTAATTATATATATATATATTAACTTATTAAACTATAGATATAATAATGAATTAATCTTATCATAGATATTGTAGTTTATACGTATGCATCAACAATGTTCCTTATTTTCTATGGATGAAATGAAGGAAATATAAATTATAATATTACCATAAACAAATAATTATCATGTAATATATTTCTTATATATTCATGAAATATATCCTTTTTACCAAAAAATGTAAAATAAAATAAAAAATAATCATATATCTTTGTGGATGTGTTAGTCCACACATACATAAAAGAGAAGTTATCATTTTACAACTGAATGGAGTGTATAATGGTACTCTAGTATTATAATTATAGATGTATATCTATTATATATATATATATTATACGTGTACAATAATTCCCCCATTAGATACTATTGTGAGAGGAGGGGATTGAAAATGAATCACATTGGTTCGTGAGGTTGTGGTATATCATTATGATTTTTGATTATTTCATTTCTCATTTTCTAGAAGTGGTTAAAAATATATATAATTAAACACACTTGAAAAATCACATTATAGGGTTGAAACTGATTATATTATAACATAATTTTTATGTAACATTTTATGTTATTGAAAGATTAATTTAATTAAAACCACCTTATTAACAACTATACATATTCATGGGACAACTAAATTTAATGTTTAACTAATGAATTAATTGAATAGTTTCATGATTAAATATAGAAATACAGGTTTTAAAAATGTATTTAATTAATTTAATTGGTACTTTCATGGTCAAAAAAACTCTCTTGAAGTGTTAATGGGATATGATATGAAAATAACATTTATTAGTGGGGGAGGGGAGCCACTTATAAATTTCCTATACCAATAAAAATTTATGAAGCCATTATCAAGAAAAATGCTCTAAATGGACATATATAAAATTTTGGGATATTATAATATTTAAATTTTTCTATATAGTATGATTTAGAAAATTTAAATTTTTAATAATAATCTTATCCTTCTCTACCCTCACCCCAAATAATCCTATATCAACATTAACTACGATAATTAATTTTCTATTGTATTTTACATCTCTTATGAAAAAAATATTGAAAATATAACATAATATTATTTATTTTTTATTCCAAATGTGTAAACCGTTTTATCTAATTAAATAAATACAAGTGAAAGATTTTAATTTAGAATTAAACTCACAGATGTGTTGAAAAGCATGAATAAACAGAAAATGTTTTTGAAGTATAATTTTTCAATCAAAAGGAAAAATAAAATTAATTAAAATCAGAAATATTTTATAAATAATATTAATATATGAACCATTTATCTTATAAACCCATTATAATAAAATACAATTTAAAATAGTTTAAATTATAATATGAGATTTGATAATCATCAGTAATTTAAATATTAATTTTTATTATAAAATTATAAAAAAATCAATAATTGATAATTCTTATATTTCTATTTAAAAAGCTATGTTATTTTGGTAAAATAAATTTATTAAAATTGTAGAAATTATATTTAAAAACTAGTATAGAAGAAGAAAAAAAACTCTAATATTAAAAAAATAATTTTTTATGCATAAAAACATATTAATAATTATTACATACCTAGAAAAAATATTCGGTGAATTATATAAAATATTATTTAACAAAAAATATATAAATTTCAGAAAAATCACTCAATAATAATTATATGTTTAATTGTTTTCATATAGAAACATATTTAAAGGAAAAATTATTTTTTTAGAAAAAATAAATTCTTTTAATTTCAAATGATATTTATTTTCCTTTATAATCAATTCATATATGTGTAAACCATATAATATTCATTATTTAGTTATTAAAAATCATATGATACAATTTAGTGGTTATGTTATTATTCTGTACTATATTATGGTCCCTATAGACAATGGTTTGTGTGTAATGAAACCTATCGAAAAGATGAAATTTATTTATGAAACATTATTTTATAAAATACCGCATTGTTACAACTAGGAAATCCACATGTGTCCAAAAAATAAAATAAAGTCAACCCATTTAACTAATATAATAAATTTTAAAAATAAGGTTACATTTCCTCATAATCATGCCCACACATCCACATGTATATAATAAGAACATTAAACATAGTGGAAGTAAAAAAGGACCACCAACCTCATTGAATGTTTTTCACCATTTAAATACAAGGTCGGGTAGCATCTATAAACACACATAAAAACTAGTCCACTCATAATTCCCATTATCGAAACCACCAATTAAATCAGGTTACCACATCATGCTTAAGGATTTCATAAATATATCGGTATGATCTATCCATTCCTTCAGACACATAAATATGGAAAATACCTAACTAACCCCATTATAAAATATTTTATTTAATTTTTTTTAATGGAAGTCCCATAATAAATTCAATGGGATGAGGTACCTCATATAAATAATGCATTGTAACAAGTGGACATTTTTTTAGTATTTAATATAGCTATGATACATCAAATTCCCCAAATAAATTGTATAATTCCATGATCTAATAGTAAGATATGAATCAAAACCCAGTTTGAATAAACATTGAATTATAATAGAGGGGAGAGGGATCAATGGATGATGATAGAGTTTGAGACATACTTCCAATCTAAAATCATCGATGGTAATAAAACATATTAACGAGGCATGAATGGAACAACAAATAGGTAGGTTACCCCACTGTAGTGATGTCAAAAATGAGGGTATTAGGTGTTTTTCTTCTTTTAATATAGATGGAGAAAAATAATCATCTCCCCCTTGATATTCTTACCATCTATCTATTCATTCATTTCCAGTTTCTAGTGTTTTTCAATCTTACTTTCTTCATTGGGCACCAAAAAATATCTCATGGATCATTAAGGACTCATATATACCTAAAAATCCTTATAAAAATTCAAAATACATTCATTTAAGACGTTCATACATTCAAAATTTAGTTATTAATGTCATTTCTCAAAATGGACCGCCCAATAACATAACAAATTAAAATTTCTTACTAATTTTTTAAGAACATACGAACGTAGAAAAATAATGACATGGAAAATTATAGAATTATATATTTGTATTTGAAATAATCCCTATGTATATTATTTTATAAAGTGATTAAAAAATTATATAGATAAATGTCACATCACATTATAAATGAAACATTATTCATTTAACTGTGTATTGTTAATTATGGGTTCCTTATAAGAATTCATTTGTTATTTTATGTAAAATTATGAGGTACAAATTATTTTGGTGGGATAATGTAACAAAAAAATATTTCAAAATATTATTAATTTTAGATAATTAAATGTTTTTGATATCATTATATACACGTAAAACTAATCAATAATCAAATAAACACACACACACAAACATATGTATTCATATGAATAGTATTACCTTGTAGTTAAAATAATAAGAATTTATTTTTTAAACCAAATTTTTAATAATTTTAATTAGAAAAATAAGGCTGACTTTTAATATGAATTAGATTTAATTGGAATAGCTAAATATTTTTAAAAAATAATATATAATAGTTTTTTTCAAAATAACATTACATTTATGCACTATGAAATTTTAATCAGATGATAAATATGATTAATTTATGGTAATCTATATTGATATTAATAATTTTTTAACACTAGTATGTATAAAATCACAATATACTAATAATACTATATTTTCTTATAAATATCCCATATCCTGATAAAAATGGTTTTTTATTATATTTTATAAATTTATTGATGATTTAAATTTTCACATATTAGGATTTTAGTATGAAAAAATTATCACTATTTTTTATTCATCATAGTAACATTTTACTTATATTTTTTATTATGAAAATATTTATTTTTAGGTAAATAGGTAAATATAAAAATTTTATAAATAACTCGATTTGATAGAATTATTATTATATAAGTTTATCATTAAATTTTTAAAAAAACCAAATGACCCAAAATTTTTATTTTAATAGGGTATATTATAAATCATGAGTATTTTTATTCTAGTTTATAAATATATAACATTTTTTTAGAATATATGTAATAAAGCTATCAAAAATTGTCATTAAATAATTATAATTTTATGATAATAGAAATCTTATTTTACACTATTAAAAATTGAGTTAAATAATATTTTGAAAAATGTAATTCCTTAGTTCAAAATTTTTTACTAAGAACCATTTTATTTTTATACATTATGGTACAATTACATATGTTAAATATAATTAACACAATATGAAACAATTTGGCTATATAGGGTTTAACATATTCAAAATGGTTTGGATATATTGAAAATATGGGTTCTAATGGGTATTTGAGTCATCTATTAATCATATATATTCTTAATCAAATTATTGTTCAATATTGAATCTACATTCATTGATATTTTATTTCCATTATTAAAAATATAGAGATATTTAGAAAAATTTCATCACTTTTATCGTAAAATAGGTGCCTCCCACAGTGCCATCAATAATGCTTTTAAAATTAATATTATTCTAATAAATTAACCCATTTTCCCATCCCCAACATTCCAATTTTTTTTTACTAGATTATTTTCACATTATCTTATCATAATAACACATTTTACTAATGGATTATATAAATAAAACAAAAATTTTTCCAGGTGATAATCATTACCTTGTATCTTATATACGTTATATATTACCATTTAAATATAATATTAAAAAAATTTACTAAAAAAATTTACAGCTATATAATTATTTTTTTATTCTAATGGAATATGCTTTAATCACAATTAACCTTACCCCTTTTGAAAAATAAAAAATTTATTCAGAGATATGTGTAGAAAATCTTTTCCATGAGGTAGATAGTTATTTTAACGTCACAATATTTTATAAATTCTACAAAGATTTATTTTTATAGATAATTATAATTTTTAGATAAAATTAGGTTTCTAGAAATTAAAATTTTGTAATTTTTTAATGATATGATCAATAAATGATCACCATAAACTCAATCATTTTTAAAAAGAAATCAAAAAAGAAAATAATTTCTATTAATATTATATTATGTATTAATATCCGTTAAATATTCAAATTCCGAATAATTTTTTATATCAACATTATAAAGACTTAATATGAATTCAATACATATGGTATAAAGAAATTATAGATAAGACACCACATCATCCTCTATTATTGGTGGCACGTTCATGTTTTATTCAGTTTAACCACTTACATGAAAATTGTAATGAATTTATAAAATTTATAATTATAAGAACATAATTACTGTTACATATGATATAAATATGAAAATAATCATTTCATTGTTCTATAGTGTTAAATTATTATTCCACTCTTTAATTATGAAACACATAAAGTTCCTTATGAATCACCATAAAATAAGCATAATTGATTTAATATTTGTGGATTATAATATCAAATTTAATGGCATGAAATTAAAACAATATAAATATCATGTAACAACTATGAAATTTACATTAATGATATTTGGATGGTTAACCATGTAACAATAATGAATACCAATATCTTTTTTACAAAACTAGTACACAAGATAAAATAATAGACAATATATATGGGATAATTTATAAAACTAGTAAATTTAGTTACTATTAAGAATACATTTATTTGAATAATATAGATGAAAATGGATACATGAATGATTCTATATTATTTCATTAATTTTGAAATGTTTTTTATACATGTGGTTACAATATCATCATTTATGTTAGGAAAACATTTAAAGGTTTTCATTGTCTATGATTTTATTCCTCTAGAGATATTAGGTTTTCTAAACCATATATTCTTGTATTTTTGTATTCATAAAAATTTGTGATTTTTTATCATAAATTTGTATTATTTAATTGGTATAATGAACAAAATAATATTATATTCATAAAAGTTCAATCTATTCAATTGTTTACCCATTATTAAATATTTTCATAAAATCATCTTTTTTATTGAGTTATGAACATTACCATGAAAATATTTAATACAATATGGGTATATTATATAATTTTTTGTATTATGTTGAGTTATATCAATTATAAGTGTATTTAAATTCTTACAAAATAAATCATTATTGAATATTACTTACCTTGTAGTGTTTGTTTCCTTTAAGGAATGTTTAGAGCTCATATCTCAATCCGTTTAGTTTTATACTCATATCCTAATCATTGTTCTTTAATTCATTGTTTCTCCCAAGAAAATTATTTCATTATATGGTATTTTAAAATATAATTTCTCAAAATTATGATTTATGTAAAATAATATTTTATTTCTCTTTTTATAAAATGTGTTTTCAGTTAATGTATTTTTAATGTAATAAAAGGTCCATTTCAACTCATTAGGAAGTGTTTCATCTTTGGATCCACACATACTTTATACAATATTATGTGATTTTAGAGATGTAATTATATGATGTTTTATATAATGTGTTTTTTGGATAATATTTCATGGATATGGTTCAAAATCTACTTTGAAAGTGAAATATATCTTTTTAATTTATATCAATGATGACAATGTTTGGTAAAAGACCTAATATGTTGTGACTTACATTTTCTTTTTAATATATAACAATATTGAAACAAATTGGATTTATGTTACATTATATATACTATAATATATATATAATTAATTATATTTATTTTACATGTGATAACAAAAAAGTCATTGATACCGTCTTTTGTGATATCATTTTAGCATTCTTTTGCACAACTTTTTTTCATCTATCTCAACATCCTTATATGAATCCTTTTTCCCCTGAGAATTTTTTTCAGTTATTAGAATCCTCTTTATTTATCAATATTTATTATTTAATAATCCTCTCAATCAATGATATGATCTATCATTTAATTTATCATACCTAACTATCCACTGGGAATAGACATAACATTTAATTCAAAGAATTTACACTGTGAATAACCTATTTTAGATTTCATTGATTTAAGGGTTTCTACATAAATTCCATAGATAAATTGAGTGGTGAAATTAATGACTTTACCATATATCAATTTTTTATATAGTTTGATTATATGGGATTCATATGAAGAAAACTATTTCATTCATTGATTATGTAAATATTAATAATCCTTTTAATTATAATTATAATGAAGATGCTTATTCATTACTTGGGTATGCTTACTATATATTTTTAAACAATAAAACATATTTATTTTATTTAGTTTATGATTATTTTATGCCATTTATTGATATTGGGATGTGTTTTTGTGTTTCTTATGTCGTTATTTATATTAGTTTGATCATTGGAAAATCATATTTCTTATTGTTCACCATTATATAATATGATTAATGAATTATAAAAAGAAATTAATAGTCTGAAATACATTATATAGGTCATCGATTTATCTATAGGTTTAATGTAAAAAATATGTTTTGGTGTTTTGTGTGTGTTATATCAATTCATCTTATTCTCTAAATTATGTTCCTGATTCCCATAATTATTTCTATATATGTCCTTGATAGCATGAATTATGTATTCAATGATCCCATAACTATAACATCACAATGTATAATATTATATATTCCTTCACCGTGAATTCAGCTATTCATATCCATGTGATCTAATTATTTTCATTAATATCCATGTTTATTTTATTCCCTTAGATTTAATTGATTATAAAAATATGATTATTAGTTTTTAATTCTATAATAGTTCTTCAATTGTTATTTCATCATTGAAGAAATTTTATGTTTTCCTTACTGAGCATTTGATCATTCCCCATATTATCATTATGTATCCTAGCTTATGAAGAAATTTAATTTTCATTCTATGTATTTATGTTATCTTGGGTAGTGATTTTTTGGGATCCATTTAAGACTTGTTATGGATTAAATAATTCCTAAAATCATAGGGGATTTATTGTCATTTAGATGTATTTATTAGTTAATGTTGTTAACTAGTTCTAAAAAACAATGAAAAAAAGAATGATATTCTTCAACTGATATATATATATATAATAGCCATTAATGATTTTTTAATTAAATATGGTTATTTTCATGACATGAACATTAGTATTAAAGTTATTATGGGTAGTATAATAATTTGATTCTATGTTTAGTACTGATGGTTTTGGGATTGACCAGACTATGTGTGGATGTGTGAGATTTATAGATGGATCTCAATGAATTTTATGATGTTAAATGAAAACAACTTATAGGGCCAGTTTCCCCCCTAATAGATTTATGTGCAATAATTGGGATCCGATAACTATATAGTTATTATTACGCATTTCAAAACAACATAGATTATATAGTAAACCATTAACATGGTTGATATCCCATCATCTATTCTGTTAAATGATACAATGCATGGGTACCCTATATGATAGTGTGGAATATGGTATACACCCATTGTTATGGGATTTATTTCTATCATTCATTGCATATGATCCCTCCATTCCGACATGGGGTCGATAAACCCTCCTTCCAGATGTGGTATGAATTCTCAAAAATCACATGGGGTAAGTAACCTCGCATATGTTTATTGTTGGTCTTATATATTACAATGAGTTTGGTTATGATGAGGTTGAAAACCCTTAATTTCTAATTAGATTTTTATCCCTTACAATAATTATGAATTGTTTCCTCACTTAAGATAAGTTATTGATCCTATAAATATATATGGATTTATTTTCAACATTTCTTATAATATGTTCATTCTAATCCAATTGTGTAACCCTTTTTATATTATTTGGATTCAATGGTTTTCCACAATATAGGTTAGTATGACCTTGACCAATTTATAGTAACTCATGGGGGTGGGGGTTCTTCACTACAAATCAACAATTGGGGAACGTTTTTATTGATGAAATTACTAATTTATTATACTAGTCAATTATAAATTCTAGTATTGCATTTTAATTACGTTGATAGTGTCTTCTAATCTATTTTCTTCAAGATAGAATTGTGTAATGAGTTCGAGTCTCGGATTGGAACCACTATTTGGTTTGTTTCCGACCAAAAGAATTCAATTCTTCCTCTATACTAAAACCTTGTCTCATAATTGTAATATCGTGATAGATGATGATTGTTATAGTTATTTTTTCATTCCATTTTCTATGAATGGATAGAATAGATAGTTACTGATGATGTTTATGTGTATACTATGACATTTGTTTGCATATTTGTGTTCATCGTCAAAAGTGTGTTCCATTCCCTCAATGTTACGTTGTTGATTTAGGTCTCATAAATCCATGTAGTTCCTCTATAAAAATAAAATAATAGGAGAGGGATAGCATGGATTTGGTAGTTTATCCATGTCAACCACTATGGTGATATCCATTTTTAGTGAATTCCCTTTTGTAGTCCACTATGAATGATACGATGTCCCGTTACTAATATAAACATGATGGGTGGTCACCTCGTACAAGTATTCGTGTGTAACTAGTTTTGAGAAGTGATTTAGTGATCAAAGGATGTATCACAATCATCAATTTTGGGAGAGTGATTATGTTTGTGATTGTTGAAAACCATTAGAGGTTATAATTAGATAAATCATTGGATGTGGTCTTAATAATATCATACATATTAGTGTTATGAGAATATGAAGAAAGGGTTGAGCTATGCTTTTATTTTTAGTTTTATTTTAATAGAGATTGGTACGTAGTACATGGAGATTATCTTATAATATAATGTCTCTATATACTAAGATGAACAATGTGAATGTTCAGTATCATTTTTTATAATGCTAACTATAAGTCAGTCTCCGTTATTACGATACATCTATGTTGGGTGGAAAATGGACCTGGTAGTTACTCCACGTGTCCGATTAAGGGATGTGTGTATGTTGTCTTATCTCAGAAGTGAGAATTATATGAGTTTGAAATATATATGGTTTCTACATAATATTTCATATATAATGGATCAGCACTTCTAAAATGTATTAGTAACATGTTGAGGTTGGGGGTGTGGATGTGTTTTCCAAATAACTGCTTTTGAGGATAGATGAGAGAGTAGGGGTATGATGGTACCCCAAAAAAGATGTTTTTATGGTTTCAACATGTTTTCGTATTTTTTATTATTGGTGGTTAAATATAATATTTTTTATTGTGAATATCTTATTGAGATATTTGAGATTGGGTGTTGATCTGTTTTGATATTATATAAAAGATTTTTTGGTGTGTTTTCCGTCTTTATTAATGTGGGGAGTGTAATTACAATGTGCAAATACATAGTTAATGAAATATATTTGATGGATACCATCTATTTATAATTTTTTTCTTTGTTTTGATCATTTAGATTCACACAATATGTGAAAAAATGTTATCGGCCAGAAGCCTTAGTGAGCCAATACAATGACAGTTGTGACTTGGTTGGAAGCTTCCCAGGTGAATTGTTTAGAATGACTAATGACCTGGTTGAAGGAGGATCACAGATATATTTGTACAAATCATAATAATATGAATTAGGGATTTCTATGGTGGGATCAATTCAGGATCTATACATGCAATGGACCTCCAAAAATAGTGTATCCCATTTGGTGGTGTGCATGTTTTCGATATGAGGATAACATGAGGGAATCTATGAGAGACTCTATAGTAGTTTCCATTTCAATGAAGAAATTATTTATGGATGGTATGAAATGATGAATCAATATTTTATTAAAAGAAATACTCCTCTATTTATGGATTCTTATAATCATTATAATTTAAGAATACAATAGTTATTTTTTTAGTTAAATGTCATCATAAAATTTCCTATTGTTTTTTCATAATGTAACGCGAAATTTACCATAGAGTTATAATTTTGTGAGATTTAGTGTTCAGTTACATAATTCAATTTTTTACTTTCCTTAACAAAATAATAATATTATTTTATTGGTTTGAACATTGAAATCATTTCAATAAATACTGAGATGGAAATTATGAATTAACTTATTATCCAGTAATGGAAGTTTTTTTTCATGGTGAGGAAAAATTGATTTTTGATTTTCCAGTCATTTCCGGGACCATTTAATGGGTATTTCATTTAATTATTTAGGATTATTAATATTCCCAACACAATACTCTTTATCAATTAAATGAATTATTAATCTACTCCCCCACTCTTACTTTAAAATAATCATCCATTATGGAATACTTATTATTATAATTCTAACGTGTTAGATCCAATTTTTGTTTCTTAATTTATGATTTTTATTTTACATTTCATTTATTAATATTTTATTTTTATTTGGTTCCAATTTAATTTTTTAGAAAGAATTTTTGTAGGTCATAGGTAGAATAAGACTCAAAATTCCAAATATGCACTATGATTTTTAAATAACATGCAAATTGTATTGGCTATGTGAAGATCATATTGGATATGATGTCCACCCAATTTGTCAGACACATGAATATGTAATATATGACCCTTTTATACAAGACACGGGTCATAGACATGAATGCCATCAAACACACATATGGTGGATTCAGGATGTACATGTACATACTATACAATTTGTTCAGATATTTATTTCGTTTGGTTGCATTTCTAGGAACCATTTTAACCAATAACTCTTTTGTTCTTGGGGTTCCCCTTGTAAATGTTATTTAGAAAATGGTTTTTCTTAGGCACGTGTCCAATTCATGACTTTTTGAACAAAACATTGTGTAATAAGTGTTCATGAATTTCACTACCATATTCATCTAAGTTTGTTATTTTCTCTATATATGTATGTTTTTATAAATAAGATTATTTAGTTCCACGTATCGTTCCTTGTATAATGTTTTGGACACAAAAAATTCTCCATCATCATTCCTTAGAAATATAGTTCCATGTAGGTTGATTATCATAACCCCCAAGAGATAGGGATGAGAGCTGGATATTGATTAAGAGTATATCCATGAGTTATATACATTCATGGGGTTGTTTTAGACATTTTACATGGGACCCACTATTGTTCCAAGATATCAAAAACCACTAAGAGTTGTTATTGGTTATGGTATTATTAATGGATGGAGGGGCTGTGATGATTATGGTATTCTAGAAATTTCTGGATCATAAAAATTGGAGAGTATTAGGAAAGGTTGTACTCTTGTTCGTTACACATAGAGGAATCCCTATTTTTCCCTTTGAAGTCCACAATGGGTTTTGGTTAATGAAACATGAGCATAAAAGGACATAAGATATGGATAATTTCTCTTTAATTGATATAACTGTGATGGATAATAATTATTTGGATGAATGATATATTCCTATTTCCATGTTACATCTCCAGTTATTAGTTTGGTAGATATAGAAATATATATGGTATGGTATATATGTTTACAATTCACTATACTATATTGAATTACATTATTATGAGTTATAAATTCCTGAGGGAAATTCAATTTTTTTAATTTTTTCGTCCATTAGTTGGGGCTTGAACTATTATTATATTTATCTGTATATCCATAAAATATATTATTGTCTGTGTTTTGAGGATAATTTTATGGTTTTAGAATTATTTTTGAATCCCAATATGGATTGGGATGGATGGGGATATGATTTTTCAAATTTTATAAATATACACACTATGAACTATTTTTACACCATGAATGTTCATAGTTGAGGTAAGGGTCCTTTTCCTAAAAAATTTCATATAATGAGCCAAGGTTATGGTAGTGAATTGTGTGGGCACCTTAGAATTCAAGATATAAACCACATGTTCGCTGTGTGAATGGTGTTTTGGAAGGTTTTCTAATACATTGGGAAGACCATTAATATTCTAATTATCTCCCTATATTTTTAATGGGTTTGGAGGCAATGAGGATAACCCATTTGGAATACCTTTAAATACATTTTTTCTCATTGGATCCCCCATGAGAGGGAATTCATTTTAGTTCATTCTAATTTTGATTTTGTGTATGATACATCGTGACACCTTTTCACTTTTTATTTTGTTGTTGTACCTCTTATTTTGTTCAATTTGGAGAAAATTATTAACATCACATAGAAATGATCATTGTAGAATAATGAAATGATAATTGATATTTCATTTGAGTTTACTAATATAGGACATGAAAAAGAATAAATCACATAGTTTCTCACTATTCCCTTAAAAGAATGTATCTTGGATAACATGTTTTTGTATTTTCCCTAATATAATAGATTTGGTTGTTAATATAGTGTGAGGTGAGAGTTATTTTTCTAGGATGGTGTTAAGAGTGTGAAATGCAACTTCAATAGGTAGTTTTGCATTGTTTTATTACGGAGGGAATACTCAGTGATTATTTACTTGATTTTGAATATTTGGATTGTTTTAAATGAAACATTATATATTTTTATTATTAATTATTTATATTTTGTATCTTCCTAAAAGTTATCTAGAGTTGGGATGGGCTTAGATGTGGTGTTGACATGCATTTATGAGGCTCAAAGTATCATGGTGAGGATGGTTAATCAACTTCACATGCATTTGAACCATATGGTAAAAACAATATACACAATCCTATTTACACAAACTCATTCCTACATAATTTCATGTGTTTGAGTTTTGGGATAAGGACTGGAAGAGTCTTAAGTTTAAATTATGGGGGGTCTTCTGGACAATAAACTATAATAAAGTTCTCATTAGGGTTTTTATATATTAAGTTCACAAAATAGGTATATCTTGAATGATGTGGTTATTCTAATTGAGTTAACATGGGTTCTTCAAAAGTTTTGGGTGTAGGTTGAAATATAGAATTACATTGTTGACTTCCTAGAGTGGTTGGGTAGACCTGCTAGGCTTCATATATAAAAAAATATATTTATTATTATATCACAAGATGTTCATTTACTACTATTGATAATATTATCCAATAATTATTTAGAATAAATACATAAACATTAGAGAACATAATATTATACACCGTCAAAATGAGGAAAATAAAATATTCTAGGGATGAAATTCCTAACAAAACCTTTTTATTTTACGTACAAAACAAAAGTAAATAAGGTGATCACCATAAGAAGATCGTAGAAAAAATACAGGGGAACGTGATCACATGAGCCAAAAAAATAAATTTTTTGGATAATGTGCACCAAATGATCTTTTATTGATTATATGTGGTCCCATTGACAATAATCATCATTCTTGTGAAGATTTGAATAAAATAATGGATGCCCATGAAAAGGATTCCAAATTAGATCATATGATCATGAATTTTTTTCAAATAACATGATACTAAATATCATTTAGAAGTTATTTCAAAATAAAGTGTAATAATTTAGAAAAGTTATTAAACATAATCATACATTTATTTTAATGTGACAAGAAAAATAATTTTTTAAAATCACATCTTGCCCTTGCTGGCATGATCACCTTGTCACAAAATGTCAAATTGTTATATAACAAACATCATGTAGAGAGTCTCATACACGCCTATTTGATTACGCACTACCCCTCGATATCTATATATCATAAGAGGGGAGGTACATAAAAATTCTATCACTACACCCTAACATTCATTATTGGTCATAAGATTCATCATAGGAGACATGGGTGGTATCATTCTAAAACACTCGCACTAATCTAGTAGATCTAAAATTCAGGTACGCTAAACGAAGAAAAAATAATGGAGAATTATAGAGTGTCAAATCATCCATTTATCTAATTATTAAGTTGTTATGTTCCACTTTTTATCACCATCTATTTAATGATGTTCTATTGATATATACTGTTGATATTGTTAATGGCCTCTGGCAAGACATCTAGATCTTGTGAAATGACCTTGGAAAGACACCTTAGTCTTATCGAAGACTCATGAAAGTTTATCTATAGTCATAAAAAATCCATTCCACTAGTGTTGTGATCTTTTTTGAATCGATGTCATGTTTAACAAACCGTATAATGTTTTTTAAAGTCAATGTCGTTCAGTTAAATCCATTTAACCAAATGAGTTCCAATATATAATGAAATATGATGACATTCTTGTGGTGGTTGAATATCATGTGACACCCACAAACAACCTGTAGTAGTAATAATAAATGAGAATGATAGGAAAATATATCTCATAAATGTAGATCATATTCATGTTATACGATCCACACAATGATTCATATAACTGGGGGTGATTTCTCTAAATCCCCCCATCCCCATCGAAAATAAAACATTTAGAATCAACGCAATTCATACAAAGATGATAGTTATAGTTAAAGTGCAAACATATTAGAGTGGAAGGTCACGTGATCGCAATGCCTTCCACCAAGAAAAACTTAGTTAGAAACCAAAAAGATCTGGAATAATGAATATGTTCTTTGCATGACCACATAATAGATCACACTAATTAATAATGGTGTGTCATCCAAATATTGATATAGAGACCCCTCTTGTCGATTAGTCAATGAAAAAACATTATTAAGTTATTTAGAAACAATTTTAGGCACACAGAAAATAATGATCAGAATAATGAATTAAAAAAATATAGAATTAGTAAAAGAATAATATATTTATCATCGTAATCTTTACAAAATCCACCCAGATCATGCGAAAGCACTAAGAGATGCCACCCATGTCATGGAAAAAACTCTCTAAATGTAAAACAACCATGAAATATCCTTTGTTAATGTTTATAAAATCATGTGATACACTCCATCCATGTCACCAATGTATCATGAGTTACTCTATGATTATCATCCATTCTTTGTGATGTGTCTCGGACATGTCTCCCAATTTATATGGAGGCACTAGGACATGTTTGCAAGATATAACCGTTTCACTAGTTCATGTCATCTTGGTCATGATATGTCCTCATGAAAAGTCATCTATATCATGTAGTTCCATCTAAGCATGCTAGTCACATCATTCAAAAAACTTCTATATCATTCATTCACGTTTTCTAAAGCCCCCCCCCCCCCAGAAAATATCCATTGTCACGTCAGGCCCTATAGATGTGTTATTTGTTATCATGTGACACCCTCAAAACATGTTATCCAAGATCTTATGTTATCCTCATGACATGTAATTTATAATATGAATTGTTCCTTGGAAATATACTCTATATCATTTCATTTTTTACATGTCTAACATACATTCAGTACATGTTAGGAAATCAACAAGTACATGTCATCAATATGATTTAAACATGTCAATAGAATGATTAGGAAATTTTATATGGATGATATTGATGTGTCATATTAAATCATAAGACACGATAACCCTACATGGTGAACAAACATATGAATACCCACAACTAAACTATGTGAACCCATATTCCTACTATAACCTGGATACATAGGATGCCTTTCAAGGCCCAAGCTCCAATATATATCCTCTTCAGTTTAATCATCTCCATGTCTCAAACATTGTAAACATAGTGATCCAATCCTCCAATGGTTTTATCAATATTCACCATCCATCAACTAATTGAGAACATAGAAAAAGTATGAATGACTATGATTCATACAATAACTATGATATGTATGATGATTACAAAAGTCCTAAGGTATTTATCTAAGACCCCATTTGGGTTTCTTTAATGCATATGTCTCACATTAACATTGTGTGAGTTACAATCTACCCATTGTTTTTCAAACTACAAATGGATCATTTTGGAATAAGGATGTTCCATGTTCATATTACATTCATTATGAACCTATAGTATACATGGAAAAAATATTTTACATGCCCCATTAAGTAGCATGATATGATTTTCCTCATAAAATGTCATAAAACAAGGGATAAGTCTCATGGGATTGATCAAACTACATTGACTCTAATTCCTAATAAAACCAAGATATCTAGGACACATTCAAAAGGATTATTCCTAACACTCGGTGTTTATTATCCCTCATATGTGTCCAATACATATAATTTTAAACCAAATGGATTCACGAAAATATATATTTTTCTATTACTATTATAAATATGATATATGGTTTGCCTCATAAAGGTTCAATCCCATCCATGAGATATTAAGCAAAAACATGGATGGATGAATAATAAGGAGTTCTTGGATATATGGATTCAAAATTTAAGATGCTACTTATTAAAATGAATTTGATGAAAAACACAAATACATATAATTAGACTCAATAATATAACTATATTTATATATTCAATGGTTTTCTAGAAGATTAATTATTATGGTAACCCAACTCATATTAGGATCAAGAAGTGATTCATGAACATATCTTAAATATATATCAGTTTCATAGTGTATGAAAATTTCCCCACAAAAGGTTTTGACTATAATGACCTCCCATCCTCTTATCACTGTGAGTTAATATGTCTCATTGTTCCTACAAACAAAATTGAACACCCACCATTACACATTAGATATGTACTTTTTTATAGATGTGAAACTGTTGGCAGTTTTTGAGAAAGGAAAAAATGGTTATCTTAATGTAAAATATTTCATAGAAAATTAACCCCACCAATTACCACCACAAAAAAACTAAACAATCATTTACCATGAAACAAAATTTTTTATCCCAATATAAATCTCTCAAATAGGAGAATTATATATTTTTCGTGTGTTGGGAAATTTTTTTCTCATTTCATATGAATCATTAATATTAAACATGATATGAATCTATCCCATAAAAAATTGACCTGTTTACAATGTTTCAGGATATTTTCATGGAATATCATATTCAAAAAATAATGATAAATCAAATGTGAAACACTAAAATAAATTAAATGATAAGTTGAAATTTTTTTACTAGGATTGTGAGGACATAACACTATCCTCACTATGAAAAATACACGTAATAAAAATAGCCTAACTGGGAATATTAAATTTAAATATTGTTATCTATACAAATCTAATCGATTGTGTATCATGACTACGATGGTGCATAGATTGATGACCTTTTCCTAGTTGTCTTTATGACTGAGATATTTCTCTCACAAATAGAAACCTATCATGAAATAATGTCTTCATCTAGCTAACATTCTAAAAAACTCATCCATGACTACAACCCTTGAGAAGTATTGAATGCCCTCATCCACATGACACATTTAGAATTTGGTGGATAATACACTCTTCTAAGAATACCACTTACACGGTATGATGTCGAACATTATGGAGATGTGAAAGGGTATTCAGATGATTAAATATATTAGTATACACCATATAAAAAATATTAATCCAAACTAGTATATATATTTTCCACCTAACATTACATTTAATGTTTATAATTTTACACAAAAATCTACATCTTGAGTATATGATTATGGTGGATCATGTTGCTATCTACACATCCCATATTGTTCTACTTCCATTGGGGACAACTATGGTCACCTTACTTCAATAATGATATACTACTGGTTCCCCTTAGTCATCTATTCAGGATTCCACATGTCACATTTCATCCTCTAACATTAATGAATAGGAACCAAAGTAGACACAATAAGTACAGAAATCATAGAATGAGTGTCATTATTACCACACATCACATAATAAATCCCACAAACATAATCTAGAGATATATATTGAGAATGATTTTATTCTTTCTCACTTGTTAATATCATGTGGGTATACTATATTTTCAATTATAGGGTGGGTTCATATTAATAACCTCATACATTATACCCATTGAAATTTTTATGTGGAACAAAGAGGAAGAATATGGGCTCATATCCCCATTTTAAATGAATATATCCTCTAGTATATATTGGAGAAATAAATTTCAATGGCCCATGTTTTGAAACACAGTTTAAAAAAATGTCACTACATTCTTAAAACAGATGATTTACTAAAATCGCTTTTTTTGGAACTAATATAGATATAATGGTAGGGTCATATTCCTATCACTATATCCAGGGAATACAAGAACATTGATCGACATGAAAAATGGGATTCCATGAATAATGTGAACATTCAATCTCATTTATAAGTGGATTATCAGTATATTCTTATAATGGATGAGTCATCAAACCAGGTTCATATTTTTAATGCATCTAGGGATCTCCATGTGATATTGAAACATGCCTCTTGACATGCACACATTGATATTAAAAAAGTACTGTGGTAGACAACAAAGGAACTATTCTGGGATCACATTCTCATTCCAGCTGTGACTCACCATGTGTGATAGGCACGTTCATTATGATTAGTGATAATTTATATCAAAATATAATGTAATAATATTAAAAAAGAATCATATGATGATCAAATTTAAATTCAATCATGGGATCACCAGTTAGAGAGTTACCTGACTTGGGGAATGCTCGTATCCATTTCAAAATCAAATAGTGGAATAATCTAATGTCATAGGATAAAGATCAGAACCACTCATTAAACAAGTCCCCATGGTGAGAGTGGAAAATGACATGAGATAGTTTCATGATCCAATTAGTGATACTACCATGAATATTTTAGTTTCTCACAAAATCAATGATTGTACTTCAAAATACCTCTATTATTTACTGTATTAGCATACATTAGAGGATATATTAGAGGGGGATTAAATAACTTATATCATTCTGGAGGTCTATTAGTATATTATTGTAGGAAATTCATATTAGTTCTGGGATCATATATCTATTTAATCATGCATTGATATCCAAATTTTAGAATCCTAACAAATGAAGACTCATATTCCTTCCAATAATGAATATTCTCACAGTTGTATTCTTAACGATTCTCAATAGAAGACTCTAATTATTATTGGACTAGATGGTTATAAAAAAAATTCATCTATCCATCATATAGGAGGCCCAAATCTTTGAAAAATGACCAATGTTGGGTTGGAATATTCTATCCATGATAAATAATTAGGAATATATCCATATTATTTTCAATATTGATGTCCTGGAGGGTGTTCGAGGCATGGTTTCCACCAATCAATGATCTATGTAATCATAAACAAAATGTAAAGGTTATAATTACCAAAATAATCCTTATCATTATAGTTTGGATAGGTATAACATGTAATCTACTACCAAAATCGTTAATGGATAACAACCTCAAAGTTATATCTCCCTAAGACAAGTAAATCATCCAATTTTCTAGACACCTCTATATAGGGATACACTCAATACTAATATTTCATAGAATAAATTGGGGATTAAACCCCTAGGGGGATCTGTATATTTTGCCTCATTAGAAGCCACCAAAACATCTTTATGTTCTCTTCACAACCCAAAAATATGTCAAATATAGTATCATTATGTGGTGGCAGGAAGGTCTGAGGATGTGGAATCTGACAATAAAATAATGAGAGTCATATATAGAAAAAACCTACAACAAACATTCTAGACCATCACCACTTTTTACAATGAGATCCCATAGAATTTAGAGAGGGATGTCATTTCTTACATGCAACAAAATATATGGGAAAATAATCAGTGATTGAATGATAGAAAACTCTATTATCTATGATAAAAGGGTCACCTTGATACCATCAATATACCTTGTTGTCATCATGACCTGGATAATATCTCTATAGCCTTGGGCGGGAATCCAAAAAATCACCATATTAATATATAGCTTGCATGCTTCCATTACAACATTTCTCTATAAAATTGAATCATAGATGCCATATCATGTATCATTAATTTAAGAAAGGGGAATGTAAAGATCATTACACACTTCCACCTAGAACAATATATTACCCCAAATTTGGTTTCATATAATGTCATATCCTACTTTGAAATGAAGGGAAGAAGTAATTAACTTGAAATAACACTTCTAAAATGGATTCCCCCCACATTAATGATGACAGGAGATCATGAATGGATGTAGTGTACTACCATCAGATCGTTGAAATGTGCCCCTTGAAACGATTATAATACATTTAAGATAGAGAATACATTGTCATGTTAAAAATAAAAACATCCCATAAGTCATTAATACCATAATGGGATGCCATTTCACCCATCAAATTCATGATCTTAGCTGTAACATATAAAATGAATCACAACAACATAGTTATAGATTCTTTTGAGGAGTGAACCAAGATCACCAGGTCATGGGAATATTCACCACTGCCACCACCCCTTATATCATGTATCTTGGAGAAGATTAAGAAAATATTGGTAGAATATTCAATTCGTACCCATCATGACAGGTTAAAGTAATTTATATCTCAATTTCCATTATAATGTTCATCAGAAGATGATAAGTTATTGTAGAAATCAACGGTAGTTCCATATAATCCCCAACCCATAGAAATGAGGGAATTTACATCTCCATGATCATCCATGATGTTATCAAGTAATTGACTAGAAAAAATATATCCTCAAAATAGTATCATCAAACACTAATTGTGGCCCCAAATATACCCCAACACACAAGGCTAGAGTTTTATTATCATTTTTACTACACAAAAGGAATCATTCATATCTAGGTAGGGAAAAAAATTCAATAGTTGACATCCCTTCTATTTTGAGAAAATTCGCTTGTATTTGGGGCTCATCCACAAATAATTACTATAAACTACCTCAAGATCATTAATATCAAACAATGATTGGTGTAACATATATTGATGAAAATAAAAAATCACATGGTTATCAATCCAAAATAATCCAAAATGGGCAAAGGACTGAAAAATTTCCTTGAATCACATAGTGAAGAATCACCATGTTTCATTGAGAGTAATGGGAAAAATATTATTCATAAATATATCCCTATAATGTTTTTCACCATCAACATTGTATATAATTATTATCATGAAAGAAATGCTGAGGGGAATAATATGGAAAATATACACCAAGTGGTGGGTGATTTTGATGTGCATAATAAGGCTTCAAGTAAATAGAACTGTATGAGTATCGAAAATCAATATCCTTTGAATATAATGTTTCCACCTATATAACAGAACACTCCAAATGATAATGGGAAATAATTTTTCAATCCCCACTCATCACCTAGATGATCCAATATTACTTCCACAGAGGATATTTTGGCACAATATGAGGACGATATATAAAACCAAAGAAAAAGAAACAATGTTATAAATTGGAGAAACATTTCCACTGAATATTTTATTTATTTATAGAAAGATATTCCTCATAACAAATATTATGAATGATTTAATTCCGCTAAATTAGTTATTTTTTTGTGTAAAACTGGATCCAAATATAGGAATTTGGTCTATATAAAAGATAAATTTGAAGTGGATCATGGATTCCCATTGTTATTGAATCCACCTCTCCATCTCCATGGTGGTCATGTAGTATTCACATAACTAGAGAATCACTTGGAGATGAAATTTTTTCCATCTCATCAAGCCCTTCCTTCACCTTGTAGATCGGAGGCGGCAATGACAATAGTACCATCAGATCTTCTAATGGATGTTTATTCTGTATATCCTTGAATGGAATTCATGGATGGATAATGTGAACATGTGCTTCCCAAGGAGAATCCATATCCTGAATGGTTAGATGACACTCTTCCCCCACATAATTTCAGTATTCCAGCCATCTCCACCCTTGAGAGAATTGAAGAGATGGAAAATTATATCACTCACTTCAAATCCAGATGTACTCCAATGATGATACCTCAAGATAAATAATAGGAAACCAATATAATTATTTTTTGTAGAATCTAATACGGTTAGACTTTATTTGTAATAATATCCTTCCAATAGGATCTGTTGTACAATGGGAATACCTTCTTCGTCTATTCTATTATTACATCATCTGTACAGTATGGAAAATGAAAATTGATAACCTGTAAAACTACATGAAATGTGAAAATGGTATTTTTTTACTAAATAGGGAAATTTTAATGGTTTACCTATTTAATAATCATTCATCTCTTATATGAAAAAAATTTGGAACTCTGTGATGAAAATAGTTTTGGTAGATGTTGACACCTCTGGTCCCATTGAAGTATCGTGGATTATTCCATAAGTATATAGAAATGATATAATGTTTGTAATATCCTTCTAAACATAACTAATGCTTGACTCTACCCAAGATCTCAACCTAAGGGTAAATTATCATCAAGGAAAAGGTTGTTATTATTACCCTAAATCCATTAATTATTCACATTCTATCGCCCATGTAGGTCCTAAACCACCCAGTTCCTCTTGTATAGTGGCATCAGCCACAAAATCCTCATCGAACAATATAAAAAATGATAATTGTAATTTTTTATTTCAGTAATGGATGAATAATAGTACACCATCATAAATAATGTGGTCCAATTATATTTACTTATGTCTATGGAAAAAACAAACTTAATATTTCGCATCTTAAGAAAGGTGATGAGGTCAACCACACTTATATCCCTAACTACATATCATTTCATTGGAGGATAATTTAGATAATCCAAAATAGATTTATCATATAATAATTACTATAAGGAATCATTCATCCAAGATAGGGGATTCAAAAAAATTCCTTAGAATAGGTGACATGTGTATCCATTACACAGAAATGAAAAAGATCATTTCACTATGAGAGTATAGCTTCAAACACCCATAATGATCATATCACCAAGGAAGGTCACATTAAATAATCCTCTTAGATTTTAATGTTATTTTTGTATATAAGAATATACTAAAGAAGAAGATTAATATAAATATCTTACAACAAATGATATGGCTCTAGTTGATTTATTTACTACAACATCTAAAGTGCAGTAACCATCGATCCAAAGGGAAGTATCATAGGATTATCAACTAAAAATTGTATTTTTCCGTGTAATAACAAATTAATACCCATTATATGATGATGAATATTACATTGAATATGAATTCCCCATACCAGACTGACGAACAACAGGATGCAGGCTTTGGAGCTGAGGATTCAAGGGTAATCCTGAGTGTGGTTTTGCCCAATATCATTGTCACATAACCAAGATGGACTTATATATAGCTAATAATGACGATAAATAACTATAGTGAGATCAAAAAAAACATAACATCCTTATATTCCTTCAATTTTCATCCCAAACTAGCAGTCTTACATGATCCTCTAGAGGGGATTCAACTATTTACTAGATTAGGAAATAGGGAATGTCATTGCGACCAACTCCACTAGAAATAGAATATCCATTAACCTATGGATAGGAAAAAACCATATAAATCCAGTTATTCATCTCCTATGATATATAATGAAGATAAAACCCTCCATCATAATAACCATCCTTCAAAATAAATGTATGAAATTTGAAACCATTTTTTGTTGTTCCTATCCAAACTCTGAATTTTGTATTATCTCTATATTTCAAACTTATTCATTGAGGCAATAAATGAAGCCCTCAAAGAAAAACAATTCTGGTGATAGAAGTCATTTATGATATTTATTTTATAGCAGATTTCATGTAATTTTAATTCCATTTCACCATCAGATTTATAGAACAATATTAGGAATATTTAATCCTATTACACATCAAACACCTATATGTTTTTGGAATACTATATATTTTTGATATCTGAAGGGCTCAGATTGAAAATGGTTTTCAGATAAACAACATCTTGATCCAAAACATTCAACATTTTAGATTATACTATGGGGACTTATCTCAAAAAAATCCCATTGATTGGAATGATATGGGAGAAAAAATACTTCTTCGAGTGATCAACCTCGAGGCTCAGTTTGGGGATCCCACACATAATTCCATGTTCATGGTTATCCCCCAAGGCATCGAATATAATTTCCATCTCATCTGACCATGGAACCCCAACCATGTGGAAGTACCTTCATCATTTCATCAATGATTTAAATACCTCATTGATGGTATGATCAATGTAATTGATGTTCATAATGCTCATTTTGGGACTTGTATATCCATATACGTTGAATTAGGAATCTAAAAAAATTAATCCAAAAATATAATAATGGATCAAAATATGAAGGCTACATCCCCAAATGTGTTTTGGATCACCCATCTTAATCCATATAGTTTACATGACAGTGAATATGATTTATAAATAAACAAGATTGAGTAAAAATAATCAATCCCATACTTTAAGGATCTTGTGGTCCCTAGAGACTGTATAAAAGAAAAGAATCAACTATAAAATAACTCCACATTGACTCTATATATAGATTATAAAAATGAATTATCCCATTTATGCTGATACCCTATCGTTGACAACGATTCCCCCATATTTATACAATATGAAAATATTCCTCCCTAGAATTAGTGGTGGAAGAAGAGGAGGGTGAACTAAAGAACATCCCTCTCGAATTTGTGGATGGTTTCTGCACCATAGTTGATGAAATCTAGTTGATAAAAATTTGAATTGAAGAAGAAATTCATCCAAAATTGATTACAGTCAACAATCCTCTCAAGGTTAAATATATTAACATCGCATTTATAAATAAACATGTCTATTTTCTCACGATTAGTAAAAAAATTCTTAATGAACTTCGATTTGCCATGAACCATTATATATTATCAGAAGAACATTTTCTTTTTAGGATGTAATCAATGAGAAATAAACCCTCTCATGCAACAAATATCATGTAGAATTTTGAAAAATTGATCAATGATAATTTATTCATGGAGTTGAAATACACAATGTGTATAGAAAACAACATCCATGACATTAAAATGAATGAGAATATAAGAGTATATATTTATTATAGTGACCGTGATCCACACTACCCAAATATAAATTTCCCATTGATGATCATATATGAATTAGTCGATGATAATCATTACTTATATGCTCTTTTATTCTTTGATGGGTATCCTGGGTACAATAAAAATATTTTGTCCCCTAATGATGAGGAATAGACAAAATTCAATGTATTTTAGGATATTTTGTTTATATTAGTTCATTCCCCTTTGGATGGAATGCCATTTTTTTAGCTTATCAACACAAATTGAATCACATATTCAATTCATTCATGGTCTTAATCGACAAATATTATATCGATGAAAGTGTGGTGAAATCTCAAAAATAATTTGATCACTTCACGGATCATCAAAAAACCATCAACATGTTGTTGAAACAGATTCTGAAGATGAGTCCATTGATTTTTGTTTTCAGGATAATGCCTAGGAAATTCTTTGTTATTGGGGTATGCCATAGTGGTATTGATATTGAAATTTCAATGGATAGTGAAATTTATTCAATTTCAAACCATTTTAATCTCAAAACTCATTGGGGGATCTATGTAAACCACACTAACATTCATAATTTTATTGATAACATTGTAAAAAAAAATCTATCACCTGTACAATTCTAAGGGATGAATAAAATCAACTACAGATGGTATGAGGACTAGAAAGAACACATTGACTAACACCATATGTACCTACTACAACCACCAATAATTATTCTTCTACTTGAAGGAAATACACTCATATTATATGTGGCTACCATGATGTGATAACTTGGTTCTCTCCAAAGAATGAAGAATTATGTGGGTAATAAGAATAGGCCCTATTACCTCAGATGAATGATGATATGTACAATGACATCATTTTTTTATTTTGATTAGAATTACCTCATAATTTTTTTAATTAAAAAGTAAAACTAATTACATGTAGGTCCTGATGTCTAATTCATCTCTCTTTTTAACCCTCTTGGGTAAATCGTAGGAAGTACTTTGCAGAGTTGGCTTGGCCCAATTAATGGTCATTATTCAACAATCTGCCATCCACTTTATGTCAAATAAGTTGTATAAAGGGAATATCATATATTATTGCATTGAATCACATCCCTCTATATAATGTATTTTAGTAGAAATTTTAGCCCCATAAGATGAGTTTTTATATGCATATAACATTCCCATGACATGTAAAATGAACTTTGATATGGCCTCCTAATGACCCTTCGACAGAAGACTAGTAACCCCAATACTTAATCTATTTGTTCTATAAATTGTATCTGTTTCAACAAGAAACAAAATTTTCCATACATGTTCTCAATATATAAGGGATGTAAGGGTAATGAGGTAAAATAAAAATCCATCATTAATATCATGGATCTACCCCTACAACTACAAATCACCAGCATGAACATCAATGGGGATTCAAAGCATGCGACCAATCATATAAATAGAGAATATTCAATAAGAAGAATAAGTAGCCTCTATCACATGATCTTTTAGGTGAATGATGGAATAATTCCCTTTTCATCCCACATTTCATCATTTCCCCAAATCATAGAATTCACATGTTGATGCACTAGATAATTTAGTTGTAGTACTTACTGACCATGAATAGATATATGAAATGTTCTGAATAGCCCACTAAAGCATAGTCTTATTAGTAATAATCGAAGAAAAGGATTAAATATATCAAATAAGAACCTTTAAAGAACATGATAAACCAATATCCATAATGTGGTGGATAGTTCCTAATGTATATTATCATTATAAATTGTTCATAGGAAATTACTGAGCCAGAAAGGAATACATTAAGGGCCTATAAGGGAACATTACCCATTGTGATAGAAAAAATGGACAAAAATTTCTCTACAAATGTGGATTTATGGAGTACTCTTTGTATATAGAACTGAAATATTTAATATCTATGTTTCTAAATAATTCCTCAAATTCTAATTTTGTTATTACAAGTTTGAGACTAGGATCTCCAGCCAAATCATGAGGTTTCATTTTTACTAGAAAAAATGAAATTTTTTTAGTGTTTCTAATGATATTTAAGGGATTCATGATTCTTTCAAACATTATCCATAAATCCATGAAATTTTTACATATAGATAAATATTCTGACCCATTTTCCATTTTGTAAATTAATGTTGTGGGATGATATCCTATATCCACTAAAAATATTTTATGGTACATATTACTACTAAAAAATTCATTTAAAATGGTATAAAGAAAAAATCCTCAATGAAATTGAGTTGAAAAAAATAACCACCAGATCTAAATTCCATTACATCATATTGAAGCGCTATGGAAACAACATCTGTTATATAAAGTTGATGAATTTTTACCAAGAGTACATGAAAGATTTATAAAAATAATATTTATATCATACTATAGAAAATTAAAATATATAGGATTTCAATAAGGCACAATAAAATATACATTATTATATATTGAATAATGATATTATGCACATTGTAGAAAAACTCCATGATAAATTATGGGTCCAAGGTGCACCATGCCTACTGCTATATAGGAAACATCATATTTACAGGTTTGTAGAATTAATTTAATATTTATATAGAATCCTAGTTTTTCTTTCTTCAAATATATATATACAGAAAACTCTCAATTAAAGATAAATTTTAAAAAAAATTAGATAAACTATTATGGATTGATGATCAATGGTTGTGAACACTATGAAACCTCAAACCCCGTCAAAAATCAATCTCAGAATCCTTCAATAAAAAGGTATACCCTTATTTGATCTTTTATCTATAACTAATATCAGATCTCATGATCCCAATGATATGATGAATGAAGAATCCCCAAATAGAATCCAAAAGGGATGGGAATTTTATTGTAACGTCCCGAGTCCGAAGCCCCTCCACTGGTGCACCAAACCCGGTTCGGTAAAGTACACAAGGTAAGAAAACAACAATAAACAGCGTAAGCAGTAACAACATTCATAACAATAGAAACCAAACAGCGGAAGCAATGTAGATATATAACTATAATGAAAAAGATATAACATGCACATGTATATAAGGAAAACATCAAACACAACAACGTGCTAAAATACTGCTGAAACCAATTGAAAATGAAAACAAAGTAAGCTCCTCAGTATCGCGAGCCACGGCTCGGTCCCATGCTCCCCAGTTCCCGGTGAAATCACGATCCTGAAGTAGAAGGGCGCTTTCCCTTATCTATACCTGTAGCAACATAGTCTTCTTGGTCCCAAAAGCATGGCCCAAACAGGGTGTGAGATACAATCCCAGTAAGCAACCACCCAATGATATGTGCCTAATAGTCAATGAATACATGGGAGTACTAAAACAAGAAGTAGTAAATAGAAAATAACAACAGCTACATTCCATTGTTCTAACAAGCATAACATACAAGTAAACAGCCAGCAACAAAAGTAATCAGGTAACCCTCTGGGTATCTCTCATAGTCTAACCCATATGGTTCAACCTCTAAGTACTAGAAACCCTCTAGGAGGCACACATAGTCTCACCCCTCTGGTTCAGCTACGTAAATAAGTAGACTCTATAGGGAATCACTCACTGTCAATTCCCCCTATAGTCTCATATCGTGCTAAGGGCTCTCTGGGGAAGCACTCAATGTCAATTCCCCCTATAGCCCGCTTCGTAATTAAATTTCTCTCTGGAGAATCCCTTCCTTCAATTCACCACTTGGTCTCGCATCGTGATTTAAAAGAAACTCTGGAGAATCCCTTCTGTCAATTCTTCCTTTGGTCTGCTACTCTAGGTTCTCACAGTCCTGAGTAACTAAACATGCTCGGCGCGTGTGTATCATCCGAGTAAACCTCAAGAACTTCCTGGCTATCAACTAAGGCTCCACAGTAAAATAAATCAACAGTTCCACTATCCTACAACTAGGCATGGTAACTGGAAAATGCCAAACAGGTAGAAAAATCATGGAAAAGAAAATTGAGCACAAAAAAAATACTCTAATGACAAGCAATAAACTCTACTAAAGCAATGAAGAAAAGCAGGAAAGAAACATGGTCATAACAAGAAACACGCAATACCCCATTCATGGGTATTGGTGGAATTTTCCCAAAATACTCAAGGACTTTCTACAGAAAGGCACAAACCACCAACCTTGATCCTAGGAGATCGATATACATGAACCTCAGTGATAGATTCCCCTTAGAACGACATAGATCTGAGATAACACAAAAAACGTTCATCCCATGATAACATGGAAACCATTAGGAATCATGAAACAAGGCTAATGCAGAAGGAAGAACACACTGCTTCACTTCCAATGCAACTAACCATGCTAGATTCGGAGAACGGACGGCGAGGCGGTCGTCCGTCGATGATCCGGCCGTACGGGTCTCTTCGGACGGCCGAAAACAAGAGTACACAGTGTGTACGTTTAGAGTACACGACGTGTACTTCTATTATTTCCGTACTCCGAAATAACAGGCCTCCACCTCAGCCTTAAACACAGTGAGTGTGGCCCGGACGTGGCCAACACACAGCTTTGATCCGGAACAGAGCACACAGCATGTACTAAAAAATTACATGGCGTGTACTTCTGAAATTTCCAGAAAATTCACTTTTTTCTCAAAAACACCAGAAAAAAAGAAAACATACCTAAAAATAGATCTGGGTTCTTACAAAGTTCCCCCCTTAAAGAAATTTGTCCCCAATTTTCCCTAACGAGGCGGAGAAGGAGAAACCCAAAATAGCTCCGGCCACAACGATCGAACATCGACCTCCCTCTCCCGGGTCTCATCCTGTACTCGTCCGTGCTGCCATTGCACTCGTACCAGAGGAACAGACCTCCCACGGGGAACCTTCGTACTATGATTGAAAATCCGGATAGGATGCTCCTCGAACGATGCATCCTCTTCAAGCTAGACTTCCTCAGGCCGAAAGATGTGAGATGGGTCTGAAAAGTAGCGTCAGAGATGAGAGATGTGGAAGATGTCGTGCATGGATCGATACCTCTGAGGTAGATGCAAACGATAGGCAACTGGCCACACTCTCTCAAAAACCTCAAAAGACCCGACGTACCGTGATGAGAGCTTACCGTATCTCCAAATACTTTTGTGTCCCAACCTCGGTGCGACACGTAGGAAGACCTGATCACCGAACTCGAACTCCAGAGGTCGTCTCCACTGATCAGCATAAGACTTCTGTCGAGACTGCGCTGTAGCCATCCTGTTCCGAATCAGCTCAATCGGCTCTGATGTCTCCTGAACAAGACATGGTCCCAGCAAAGCTTCCTCTACTACCTCCTGCCAGCATAAGGGTGATCAGAATGACCTACCATAAAAAGCCTTGTATGGCGCCATCTGAATGGTCACCTGGAAACTGTTGTTGTAGGAAAACTCCACTAGAGGAATATGTTTCTCCCAAGAACCTCCATAGTCAAGGATGAAAGATCGGACATATCCTTAATCACCTGGATCATGCGCTCGGACTGGCCATTAGTCTAGGGATGGTATTCTGTACTCAAAAGTACCTGCTTACCCAAGGCCTTCTGAAATCCCTGCCAGACCTGAGAGGTGAAGCGCGCATCTCTGTATGAATGAAATATTGGGCGGATCTCCATGTAGACGCACAATATATCTGATGTAATGTCGTCCCAGATCATTGAAGTCAATCGCAACATCGTTCCACTTCCACTCTAGAATGGATAACTACTGTAAAAGGCATGCTGGTCGTTGATGCTATGTGTTCACCTACTGGAAAGTAGAACATCTCAAGACAAAACTATAAACAACCTTCTTCATACCTGGCCACCAGCACTGGTGATGAAGATCCCGATACATCTTGGTGATGCCAGGATGAACTGCCCAAACTGAGGAATGGAAATTCTGCATCAGCTCCTCGCGTATGTCTGCTGGCACCCATATGCATCCTTGGAAATGCAATATATCATCCTCGCCCACTGTCCATCCAGGAAGAGGGTCCTCTCTTGACACACTCTCCTGTAGGACTAAGCCTTCTGATTCTGATAGCTGCCTCATCCATACCCGATCAAGTACCGTGGAGGTAACAGCTACAGAATATAGAAATGATTGTCCCCATCTGTCGTGCACCTCCAGATGCATCTCAGAGAACAAAGCCATCAGGTGCCACACACTACTGGCCTCCTGAACTGCCTGAATTTGAGTTCTCCTGCTCAAAGCATCAGCCATGGCATTTCCCTTTCCCGATGTATATGCAAGCTCGAAATCAAATGACTGAAGATACTCGACCTACCTGCGCTGCATCAGATTCAGATCATGCTATGTGAAAATATACCTGAGACTATTGTGGTCAGTGAAGGCCACAATGTGCTCTCCTAGGAGATAGTTTCTCCAATAGCGCAAGGCATGAAAAATAGCTGCCATATCCAGATCGTGCGTAGGGTAGTTCCTCTCATGTGGCCTCGACTGCCGAGACCCGTATGCAACAACTCCATCTTCCTGCCGAAGCACAACTCCGAGCCCGATACCCGAAGAATCACAGTAAACATTGTAGCTCTTTCCTGGATCTAGTAAGGCTAGTATCGGTGATGACGTCAACCTTCCATTCATCTCCTGAAAGGATGAGTCACAAGAATCTGACGATAAGAACATTCCCCCCTTCTTGGTCAGACCTATCAAAGGTGCTGCTAGACGAGAAAAGTCATGAATGAATCATCTATAGTATCTAGCCAGCCCTAAGAAACTCCGTCCCACAAAGACGTTCTTCAGCTACTCCCAGGAAACTATATCTCTCACTTTCTCTGGGACCACTGATACTCCTGCCTCTTAGATGATGTTGCCCAAGAAGTGCATCTGGTCCATCCAGAAGTGGCACTTTGAGAGTTTAGCATAAAGTCGATGCTCTCTCAGTGTACTCAGAATGATCTCCTGATGTGCGGCATGGTCGTGTCGAGTGTAAGAGTACACCAAGATATCGTCCACGAAGACCACGATGAAGGAGTACAAGTAAAAATGGAACACTCGGTTCATCAGCGCCATGAAAACTGCAGGCGTGTTCGTGAGGCCGAACGGCATGACTGTATACTATTATAGACCATACCTTCTCCTGAAGGTTGTCAGAGATATATCTGATGGTATAACATGCAAATGATGATAACCAAACCTCAAGTAGATCTTCGAGAACACCAGGGCTCCTCAAAGCTGATCGAAAAAGTCATCAATCCTCTGCAAATGATAACAGTTCTTGACCGCCAACTAGTTCAGCATCCGGTAATCCACAGAAAGCCAAAGGGTACCGTCTTCCTTCTTCACAAACAGAACAGGAGAACCCAAAGGAGAAGTCATGGGTCCGATGAAACCCTTAGCATGTAGATCCTCCAACTGCTTCTTGAGCTCCTGCAACTCAGGTATGGCCATCCTATAGGGAGGAATGGACACTGGTGCCGCTCTTGGCACGAGCTAAATAGAAAATTCCACCTCACACTCTAGAGGAAAACCTGAAAATTCCTCTGGAAAGACATCCCTGAAGCGATCCACCACTAGAGGAATGTCCAACTGTGGATTACCCTGGTCATCTAGAAAAAGACTAGAAATCTGGGATGTCACCCCTCCTAGCCCAAGGTGCTCGAGTCCCGCCCGACTCACCCGAACGTTCCATTCGCCTATATGAAGGAAAGATTCACCTTCCGGTGAGATGAAACTGACTCTGCAGTGATAGCAGTCGATGACTGCCTGTAAGGGAATCAACATATCCAAGCCAAGGATGACATAATAGCCTGTCATCTCTAGGACATAGAGATCCCATAAGAAGCGATACCCTGCATCGTCGATAGGGCACTCTCTACACTGACATACACTAGATGTCCTCATTACCAAGGTGTGTCTAGCGTCAACGAGTCGACAGAAGAAACGATGCAAAGTCCAAGGCTCTCCACATCAGCCTGAACGGCCGGAAGAACACCAGTTCCCTAACTGGTGAGAGACTGGTGGGGCTGCTCCTGAATGAGGAGTCATGAAAGAACCCCGGTCACCTGCTGCTTGTGGGAAAACCTGGCAGAAACGCTGAAGGTGACCCAACATGCCGCAAGATCGGCACTCCATGGGGTCTCTCTGGCACTGCGGCCTCGTGTGCCCTCTACGGACACACTGGTAGCAAGTCACCTTGCTTCTTGATGATGCGTCTCACTTCCTCGAATCACCGCGTGTAGGCTCCCTACGGTGATTCTTGCTGTCATCTGAAGGAAAGCTTGCTCTGGAAGCAGAGCCACCCTGACTCGCAGCTCCAGAGTCTCTCAGATTGCGCTCCGCAATCAGTGCCGAGATGAAGATGGATGTAATGGATGTCAGCTGCAAGATGTTCACCTATGAGTGAATCTCCCTCCTGAGTCCATCCTCAATCTTCCTCGCCAAGAACACCCCACTCCCATCCCAAAGGGGTGTAAAACGCTGCAGCTCAGGGAAATGAGAAGAATACTCCATGACAGATAGATTACCCTGCTCCAAGCTCATGAACTCCCGGGCTCAATCGTCCCTTAGGGTCTCCAGGTAGAATTAGTCATAGAACATGCGCTGGAACTCCACCCAAGTCATAGCCTACTGCTGACCCGCCTGTGAGATCACATCCCACCACCTCTTGGCGGAGACTCGGAGCATGTAGGTGGTGATCATGACCCGCCTCTCTAGAGGTGTCTCCAGATGCTCGAATATAGTCAGCATGCCTTCCAGCAATGACTCTACAGCCTGAGGTCCTCCCTCCACCGAGAAAATGGGAGGATGCTGCTGCTGGAAGACCCGCGTCAGGTATGCCATAGATGAGGCAGGAGTCGATGCTCCCTTGAAGGCCTGTATCATCTTCATGAAACCTACCTCGAATTGCACAGCAGCGCCTACCACTGGTACGCCAACTGGGGCCAAGGCTGGCTCGGCTGTGGGATCGACATGATGTCATTGATCAACCCTATATGGTGTCTGATCACTGCCAGACGACAGACGTACAACCGGAGGACGTCTTGGAGGCATATCTCTGAAGGATCAAAAGCACGCCTTAGATCAAGAAAACAAGGATAGAGAACACAAGAGTACAAAACGAGAAAAGGGGAAGAAAACCACACAAGAATGAAAAACATGACTACACGACGTGTATAAAACTACACAACATGTATTTTGAAACCACAGACATGGGTGTGTACTCCTTCCCTACAAGTCGTGTACACTACCAACTACATGACGTGTTGTCCCCCACACACGACGTATACTTGAAAACAATTCCCCTGCCCGAGTATCCTTACACGACTAACCCACACGATCCAACTCAACCCGAGACTACACAACGTCTTCAAAACAAACATGGTGTGCACTAGACAAGGCTCTGGTGGTCCGTGTTGTTGAGTACACAGCTGTCTACACGGCTGGACCTTACACGGCGTGCTCCGAACAAGCACGGTGTGCATAGGCAAAGGCGACACCGTCCCGTGTAGTTCGTGACACGACCGAGTACCTGGGAAAGACTACACGGCATGTTCCAAACAAGCACGGCGTGTGGAAATGAATGTCACTCCGACCCGTGTTGTTCGTGACACGGTCAGGTACTTGGAAAGGACTACATGGCATGTTCCCTACGGATACGTCGTGTTCTACCCGAGCTTCCTTAGCCCGTGTTGTTAGTGACACGACTGGGTACACGGCTCCTAACTCACATGGCGTGTACCAATGGTACACGGCGTGTTCCCGATGTTACTCCTACGACACCGTGTTCTGCTCACACAGTCAGTGACACAGCCTGAAAACTACACGGCGTGTGCCCGAGAAGTACACACAATGTATTCTGATCCATGAGGGCCCATAAAACCTCATGAACCAAAATTAGTCATTCATTTTCAGCAAGAAATAGAAAAACAGTTTTCTAACATAGCAGCATAGAATCAATCAAGAAACTATCACAACAGCATGCATAATCTGCACAAAGTCTTTTACAACAACATGCAATCGTTAATGCACCCTAGATGGAATGTCAAGAATGCATGACATGTGATTTCTACATGTACCTATATGATGAATGAGATGGAATAACCTTATCTCATTGGGTTGAGACAGAAATAGAACCGAAATATCTAAACAATAACCGCACAAGTCATGTGAATCACTCTAGGTGAAAATATATCAACCATAAAACTCAAAACCAAAAAACTAAAATATAACGAGGTAGTATGGTCTTTCCCTATACACGAGTTAACTACTCTGGAGCACAACTTTATACCAAGTACCGAATTCGTCCTATCCCTGGCTAATGTCTCCAAACAGTAAATAAAGAGAAATGAACTCCTCTTATACCACATTGTAACGTCCTGAGTCCGGAGCCCCTCCACCGGTGCCCCGTACCCGGTTCACCACATGACCTCAAGCGTGTTTCCCCGAACGCCAGAGGCTACTAACTAGTAGCAGGGGCCTATGTGAGTCGGTGGGGAAACTATGCCCTCATTCGGTAATGTACACAAGGTAAGAAAACAACAATAAACAGCGGAAGCAGTAACGACATGCATTACAACAGAAATCAAACAACGGAAGCAATGTAGATATATAACTATGATGAAAAAGATGCAGCAAGTACAAGTATTTAAGGAAAACAACAAACACAACAATGTGCTAAAATACTACTGAAACCAAGTGAAAAAGAAAACAATGTAATCTCCTCAGCATCGCGAGCCACAGCTCGGTCCCATGCTCCCCAGCTCCCAGTGCAATCAAGATCCTCAAGTAGAAGGGCGCTTTCCCTTATCTATACATGCAGCAACATAGTCTGCTTGGTCCCAAATGCATGGCCCAAACAGGGTGTGAGATACAATCCCAGTTAGAAGCCACCCAATGAACTGTGCCTAACAGTCAGTGAATACATGGATGTACTAAAACAAGAAGTATTAAACAGAAAAGCACAACGGCTACATTCCATAGTTCTAACAAGCATAGCATACAAGTAAACAGCGAGAAACAAAAGTAAACAGGTAACCCACTGGGTAGCTCTCACAGTCTTACCCCTATGGTTCAGCCTCTACGTACTAGTAACCCTTTGAGAAGAACACACAGTCTCACCCCTCTAGTTCAGCTACGTAAATAAGCAGAATTTCTGGGGAAGCACTTACTGTCAAATCCCCCTATAGTCTCATATCATGCTAAAGGCTCCATGGGGAAGCACTCAACATCAATTCCCCCTATAGCCCGCATCGTAATTAAAAGACTCTCTGGAGAAGACCTTCCGTCAATTCTCCACTTGGTCTCGCATCGTGATGTAAAAGACACTCTGGAGAAGCCCTTCGGTCAATTCTCCCTTTGGTCTGCTACTCTAGGTTCTCATAGTCCAGAGTAACTAAACATGCTCAGCGCGTGTGTATCATCCAAGTAAACCTCATGAACTACATTGCTATCAACTAAGGCTCCACAGTAAAATAAATCAACAGTTCCACTATCCTACGACTAGGCATGGCAACTGGAAAATGCCAAACAAGCATAAGAAGCATGGCAAAGAAAACTGAGAACAAAAAAATACTCTAATCACAGTCAATAACCACTACTAAAGAAATCAAGCAAAGCAGGAAAGAAACAAGTTCAAAATAGGAAACACGCAATACCTTGTTCAAGGTTATTGGTGTAATTTGCACAAAATACTCAAGGAATTTCTACAGAAAGGCACAAACCACCTACCTCAATCCTAGGAGATCTATATATGTGAAACTCGGCGACATATTCCCCTTAGAATGGCGTAGATCTGAGAAAACAAACAAAACTTCCATCCCATGATAACTTGGAAACCAGGAGGTATCAAGAAACAAGGCTAAAGCAGAAGGAAGAACTCACCGCTGCACTTCCAATGCAACTGACCGTACTCGAATAGGAGAACGGACGAAGAGGCAGTTGTACTTCGAATATCCTGCCATACGGGTCGCTCCAGACGGCTGAAAACTGGAGAAGAAGGTGAGTATGAGGGTTAGACGCGACCTCGGTCCGTTTCATGAAAAAAAGTACATGGTGTGAACTATTAGAGTACACGACGTGTACTTCTATTTTTTCCGTACTCTGAAATAACCGGACTCCACCTCAGCCTTACACACCGTTTGTGTGGCCCAGACACGGCCAACACACAGCTTCGAGCCGGAATAGAGTACACGGCATGTACTCATAAATTACACGGCATGTACTTCTGAAATTTCTAGAAAATTCACTTTTTTCTCAAAAAATCCAGAAAATAAGAAAACATACCTAAAAAAGAGATCTGGTTTCTTACATTTATCATACATAAAGTCAATAATAATAGTCCATAATAATTGAAAATAATTAATAGGGAACGAATTATGACCCAAAACCAATGCGGGGATTCATAGGAAATTCTTCACATATCTTCAATCAAGAATTTTGTTCATCTATTACACTTGATGTTAAACAATATGGAACTCATTTGTGTCATATGAAATTAAAATGTGTGAAGCTCATCCATACCACATGATGATAAACTATAAACATGTGTTCTTTGGATCAATATTTTATATTAAATATATTATTAGATCTAGGAAAGAGGATTTATATATAAACATTGTCTCATTTCTAGAAGCAAGATGTTAAACTACGTAGAATCTCACATCATTAAAACATGAAATTAAACTATAAAAAACATCCCATCACCAAATGGAAATAATAATTTTAGGAAGAAATATTTTACTATTGATTTATAATACCTGAACATGATCATTGAAAAATAGAAATTATGTTCCCCAATACTGGTTTGTGAGTTTGATCCACATATGGAATTCCTCATTCAATAACAATACATTTATTGATTTCGAACAATGTTTCATATATAGTGATTCCCATTCCACAAATTTTAGGTCTATCCACAATATAAAAATATTATTCACAAGATATCATGTTCCATGAAAATGTTCAAATCCTCAACTTCCACAATGGGTAAGCGTCTTCATTACCAATGTACATTAAACTACATGATTGATATCCTCACAGTAGGACACTAAACATCACTGTTTTTAGAATAATTTAATTCATGATAATCACTACACTGTCATATGTAGGAATTCATGAATCATATATATTTACCCATAAACGATATGAAAAAAATCCTATGTCCATTCCTTAAAATGCCTATGTGTGGTGAGGTAACCCGTCGTCATTCATTATTTCTCAAACAAAGCATATCTGAAGTGGGAATTATAATTTTGGTGAAGTATTACCTTCATCATTAAGGAATTGTATTCACACGATGGTTATATCTATCAAGGATTCATGTCCTAAGAAAACACACCACATGTACTTATTACATAACCTTAAAAATTCATGGTTATGTCCCCTGCATGACAAAAAATTGAAAATTATTACAGATCTCACCTGAGATAGACACTATAAGGGGTGCTGGTATCCCACAAAAAATGCATTGAGTAACTACATGTGGCTTTATTCCCATTATTTTTTGATATGTAGTAATGAACACACCTAACTCATTGGTCCTGCTGTAATATTTTCCATTCAACAAGAGTCGCCTAAATCATGGGAGTATGAGGTAAATCAAAATACATGTTAAATAAATATGTTTTTATTGATTCATTCAATAATAATAAATATATTGAGCCGTGGATCATCAATAAAAGGTCATATATGACAATTAATGTGAGAAATACACCCCCATCTATACAAGGTTCATGATTTCAATGAATGATTCTCATTATAAAACTATGTGTGGTTTGATTCTTTTCATCACATGATATGTACTGATGCAGGTATACAAAATCATGGTTCTTTTTACAACCAGAAATGAGAAAAATTTCCCTCTATTCATATAGGATTGACTTTCATGGAAAGTATCTGATTCATGATCTATATGTGTATTTATTCATTTCATCACATCATACATTAAAACTCCTGAATAACGAATAATGGTTCCATCTAGAACAGGAAAAGTCCTTAAAGAATAACATTACAAATCAAGGAAAAGGTCATGGACGCATTTAATTAAAACAACACAACTGATCTATCCTCACTATACTATTATAATAGTATCAATCCATCAATAATCACCATACCTGGTCAATGGATCATAAGAACATGAGCCTCAATAAAATAGACAGAGGGTTGATGACATATTATTTTATTAATTTCAATCTTGTATGTCAAATTTTTGTCTATTAAGCATTTGATCACTACAACATTTCATGGACTATGTAAAAGGAAACCTGTATTCTAGTGAAATATTTTTTTAATATGCATGTCATCATATTATTGATGCTTATATTATTATGGTAATAAACCAAATGTTGACTAACATTCATAGAGGGATGTCTGATCCTTGCGATCCCTGAAATCAAATTGCAGGAACCCTATAACCGATATTATATAGGATAATCACACTAAATGAATATAATATATCACTACTCGTGTAAGATTATCCTTTACACATGATTTATATAACTTTAAACAACCACTCAGAAATATGTCGGAGTACTCTTGACCCTTGGTATCATATTTATAATGTTTTAAAAAATTCCATTATTGCAGTTCCATGTGTTTCACATCCATAGAATTCATGCACATTAGAAAACATTTTGTGACATTAAAATCCATTATTTTATGGACTAAATAGAAATACCCTTAACATCTAATGAATTACTCTAAAAAATTCAATGTTTAAAAACTCCACAAATAGTGTTGTGTATAAAATTCCAATATATGCTCGCTAATAACTTCATTTCTTGAGTATAAGAAAAAATTATAGTAGTAATTTTTAACATCTCCTCCCTAAAAATATTATACCCTATGTGGTGCATTATATTTTCGGTTTCTTGAACCCTTATTGAATATTATGGCTTCAACAATTCATGCTTCATGATTTGAGCGCATTTGGTTACTGCAACCTTCCATGTCCCATAAAAATGATACCTGGATTCAAGGGAACCAATATGTGACTATGAATTTATTCATCTACTTCTTTCAAATTATCCCATCGTAGTCAACAAAAGGATTCATTACATGGAAAAAAGGATTTTTGGATTCCTATGAGCCTTGAAATATACACGGAGGAACTCAAATACTTTAATATTTTTGGGTCATCCCCATTATTATTTTCTTATATCACTACATATTACCTATAAACTTTTGACCATGATATAAAATAATTTTAAAACAAATATTCAATATTATTTTATATCTATAATGTTATTTAACCATGTGTCATACCATTTCAAAAAGAATGAATGTGGAATTCAATTTCTAATGAATTTTACAGACCACAGCCTATGACTCGAAGTCATGTGGCATATGTACTGAGATTCCCAAAAAATATTTAAACCTCTATTGCATGCTAGTGCCCTTCTTGGATGGTCCTTACCTCTATTCCCCACATTATCATCATAATTTAGAATCCTTCACAATATATTTACGGACCCCTTGAAATGACTAGGGACACCTCTATCTAACCATTATATTAACCCATAAGGGATTTTAAATTCAATCTCGAGGGTTTACCTCTAGGAAAAAAATCTACTCTAACAATCATGAGCCCAGATAATTATAAAATGGAATTAAGAACCTCATGGTGTTCTAGATCATAATCAGTTAGTTATCCCAATTCTATATTCATTGAACAAACTTCTATGTAATGATGATTAATTCCACATAACGACTATCCAGGTGGGAATGAATTCACTATTATTATATAAGAACCAATATAACACCAAAAATATTTCATAGCCATGTAAAATATTGGATTCAAGTATGTTCAACCATGTAATTGATGCATAATGGCTTTGAGCTACCAGCTACATGCATCAACTCTTTTCTAGAAAGGAACCCCAATCCTTGTGAGCCCTGGAATCATCATTGTAGTACTCATTACTTTAGGGTGTTTTGGTTTCTCTGTTTTCATGTCTAACAAATATTAAAAAATTGACCATTAATTTACTATAAACAGAAAATATTGATGCATTATATTTTCTTTCCTAACATCAATACTTTAAATGGCATAGTATATTTACTTCCTTACCGGAGGACATTAAACTGCTTGAAAGACATCCTTACCACATGTAATATAAAATAATAAAGTACATTAAATCTCAAATGTTATCTTGAAAAAAATTAACAATTTTAGGGAAAAAAACTACTCTTCAGAAATATAATTACTTTTCTAGATGACGTTAAAATGTAGAAAAACATTGATATAGTTTTCATTCCCATAAAAATTAAATTATAGGAAAGGCACAAAATGATTCAGGATGAAAACATATAAAAGGTGGCCTATGAAAAATCCTATCCCATGACCGCTAAGACCTACCTAAATTAATCATATAAAAAATTTATTGCACAATGAATAAAAACATATATAGATATATGGGGCCCACCATATGGCCTTCGATAAAGACAACCAATGATTGCTATGTCCAATGAAATATGGAAAATTTAGAGAAATATAATTCTTGAAAATAGATTTTAACCTAATAATCCATTTTAAACATGTTATATCAAGAAAACTATATTTGTAATATTAATTATGAATCTCAGGTTGGTCGCAATTCAAGATAATTCCTCAAGACAAACTTGGTTTGTTTTTCTAATTATGATATATGAATTTAGGTTTATATGATATCAGAAAAATTAATTATATTGATGATGATACATAAAGTATCTTATCTACAAATTTTCATGGAAATCGTGAATGGAAGACAAACATAAAATTACATATAATTCAAAGATGTTAGGTTTATTGTTAGCATGAAAAATAGAGAATCTCTATATAACTTAGTCCCTCTTGTGAATACATGAAAAATGAAAATGATGAGAAATTAATTTTATTAAATAAAAACTATTTAGAAGAGTCATTAATATAAGAACATTACACTACAATGTGGTAATTTATTTTTCTAATTGATTAATAATGTCATTTTTTGATTCTATAGACCGATGACATTCCTCTTCCCTGGAAACTATATTAGACCTAACCTTCTCTTTCATTTCAATAATACCCAGATATTACAATAATGTTTTCTAAAATATTATAATCACATTCTGAAATATACATATATCTTACTAAATACATATAATTTAATTCTATAAACATCTTATTTTAGTTTTCTATGAACTGCCCACGTTCAAGTGAGTTGACGCGCCCACCCCATGCTGAGAATAGTTTATCAAGGCCTCAAACCATTATTTCATTAATAAAGTGGAATAAAATACTACATAAACCATTAATTAATTGGCTCTTCTTATCACATAGAGAACTCACCTTCTTCAACCAAGCATGATGTTATGTATAGTCAAATCCATCATAACCGAGGGTAGTGGAAATGAACCATGAAGGTGTTCTCACCCAGATGAACTATTACTTTTCCGAGAGACTACATGAACCATATATATCTTCCAAAGCACATAATTCAATAGGAATATTTCAATTGTGAGTCGAATTATAATAATCATAATCACATGAAATTGAAGTACTATAATGATCTGAATATTTATTGACTAATCATATGACAATATTAGAAGATCACTCGTAAACAACAAGACTACCATATTTCCAATGACCAGGATAACATATCATATCAATATTGAGAATTTATTCATATATTCACCTAAATAATCACTTATACAAAGTGTTTTTCCCAATCATATCCCATGGAATAGTTCATATATAATGGTCTTATATAAAATCATTTGAACAATTATGGTGGATAGGACTATCATATAGGGTCTTCCAATAAGGACTTGTGATTGTGTAATATTATAGAAAAAACCACAAGATCTCTATGATATGATATCACCATTGTAAGATCCCCCCTACTACACTATTCATAGGGAAATATGTATAATAACAAGGGTCAACCAAAAATCCCAAACATCATTTAAGACAGTGGTTGAAAACTACCCAAATTCTATAGTTAGCATTTTATTTCCTCATTGGTGTGTCGATGTCCCTATAGACATTTCACTGGACGTGGGGTTGGGATTAAATAAAGCCGTCCAAATAAGATTTAAAGAATATAAAAAGAATGAAATACTTAAATCAAGGATATTTTTTATTCTAAAAACATTTCTTGAGATAGTAACCAACTTACACAGATCAGATATCCTTTATATGGGAAAATGATCGCAAGTCACACAGACAGAAATGAAATCAGATTTTACACATTAAATTATATATATATGATAATTTCATGGACTTTTGATATGCTTTATCATTCAATGTAACACACCCAGACAATGAATGATGATCATGTGAAGGATGGAAGATATGCTCTTTTGATTAAGAGACTTGTTAACTGATAGGTTTCTAAAAATCATCAAGAACTCTTAGGAAAACAATAGATAAATATATGAAAAAGGATTATACCTTATGAAATATTTTATTTCCATGATAAAATTTTATGTTATTAGAAATACCTCACAAATAATATAGTGAAATTTAAACATCATCTTGCATTAAACTATTGATATGTCTCCTTAATAATGTAATATATATCATAAATTTATATTCCATTATGAACTACCCCTCCTATTCCATAAACAAGACACGAGAATATCCATAAAAATTCTCATGAATCACATAGCAATTCATTATTGGTAATGTAAGTAATCATATAATAAGAGAGTGATTTTCTTCGACAACAAGTGCATGGGTGTGGGAGATCTCGTATACTTCTAAAATAAAGAAGGAAATATAATATCATAGAGGAAGAGGCTATATGTGTTTTTATCATTTTGTAATGGACTTATGCACCTCATGTGATCTCTTTCGATTATGTGAAGTCCCATTAACATGTCATCATGATCTCATGATTTAACTCTAATAAGACATCTTTATATTTGGAAACGTCCTTGGAAATCCACCTCAGCCTCACAAAACACTCCAAAAAAGTAGCTTTATACCATGTAAAATAATTTTAATTGGATTCATGATCTCCCAAAGACCCATATACATGTTATCCTTATATTATAAATGTTATTTTACATGTCAAATTGGTTCGGATATATCCATTTAATATTATGTGTTCCAATAAATTTGGTGATGGAGGTACATTCACATAGTCACTAAATATCATGTGATGCCCATCAGATAGCCTATGGAAGGATCATATGAAGCACATGATACAAAAATCACTCTATTGAACCCATCTCATATTTTAGAGATATGTTCCATGCATGTTGGCATGTAATCTAGGTGGAAGGACCTTTAAATCCACAACTACTAAAAACAAAAAGTGTTGGAAAAAATCCATAATGGTATCATTGAATACTTTTGAGGTGATTGTGTTTGTTAAAATTAGGGACCTCCATGTTTTGGTTGATGATAGAGTAGACCAAGATTCCCAATTTGTTTACAAAGTGGGTTTACATGTTTAATTTTTAGTTATATAGTTATTTTGGGAACCTATGTTGACAAAGAACTATGAAAAAGTAATGGACGATCTGAAGGTGGTAAAAAAAGGACATATATATGTTGCATGCATGATCTAGGGTTGTTTGGAAACATGAGCTCAATGAATGATTTTCTATTATAATGTTTAAAAAAGACATATTTTGCATGAAAAATTTGAAGACATGCACAAAAGTTGAAGTTTTGCGAAGGGATCTTGTGTAGAAATCATAATTCGGGAGAGAAATGTCAAAAAATTGAAATGTAATGATGTGCAAGAAAGATTTATAAATGGGAACGAATGATGAGGATGTGAAAAAGAAACTTACGCGCCTAATGCGACATCAAATGGGGTTTATCACACTTGAATAAGGACTTGCATGATTGAAATTTAATCATCTGCACAGGGGTCAAGAATGCATGTAAATAATAGGTGACCACACTAATTTAAAAGATCTCAAACCATAGAGAAAATTTGAGCTCTTGATTGCTTCATAATTTCATGCAATGGGAGTTGCAATAATGATTTTGAGTTTCACGCAAGCTAATAAATTTTCACGTATGAATTGGGTTTCATGAAAGAATGATGTTGCACGCAGTGGGTGTTTCGTGAAAAATGTAATATCTTACACCAAAGGCATTAATTTAGTTTGCATGATGTAGTAAGGGTTACACATATGATTTTTGGTTTCCTGGTAAAACTTTTACAAACTACTATTAATCTGTAGGTAAATGTTGGATGTTAAAAAATCAACCATCAATAGTTAAGGATACATATTTCTTTAGTGATAATGAAGATACCTGTAGGTCTGTAAACTGTGAGTGGATTTGTTCGATGTGAAGTGAGAAAAGGGAAAAGGAAGAAGGTGATCCCTTTTACCGGTAGCATGTCAGTGTGATAGAAACAATAAATGACCCTTGAGTAAGCTGTGTTTTGACCTTAGAAATTATAAATAAAGTGAGCCTTGGTATATAATTGATCTATACTGTAGATTTTTGGCATTGAGTTTTAGTGGATTTGGTATAGTGGCAAATCACCATTGTATGCTCTTGGGGTGTAGTCCAGTGAGGGTGAACCAAGTAATAATCTTTTTGTCTGCCTACTTGCTTCCCTGCATTGCATCCAATGCATCATTATCAGATAAATAAAATAATTACATGATAACCATTATCATCATAAGAGAAAACAAAGAGACCCTTATAATAGAGAGGTCAATATCCAATGTGGAAGGAATAGTTTTGAAACAGAATATCCATACCCTGATTCACCCCCCCCTCATGGTATATAGTCCCCAATGGGTCAAATCAATTGGTATCAATGAGATTGATTGTTTTGTCATATTTGTTTTCTCTAACTTGGGATACTCAATTTGAGTTTTTAACTATTTAGACTACTCTTATCATGGTGTCCCATTGAAAAGGGAAGAACTTCATAGAAATAGAACATGTCTTATGAAATTCCACATAGTGTAATTGTCAATTGGAATTGTGTGATTCGGTTAATGTAATCTTGTAGTGAATATAATAATGGTTTTGATGAATTATACAGTATAAATACTAACTCCTTCAATGATGCTGATTGAGTGAGTGAAGAACCTGATTTTCTATGTGATGATGGAACCACTAATGATGAAGACACTCCATGAAGTTGAAAAGTGTGATTTGTCCACAATGAAAATGAATCAGTTCAGAAAATGTATTAATGGATGAAATATAATGAAATCCAGATCCATGAAATGGAAATTGAGATTAACAAGACAATAGGATAAAGTCAATGACTTATTAACTTTGACACTAATCTGAGGGTGGATAATGACTCTCAATATGAAGAACAAAAAATGATATCTTCAATCAGAGAAAAACAAAAAGCTGATGACAAGGGAGCGAATCAAAAGTCCTATGAAATTAAGAATCTGAAACCAATAAATGATGATATTTCTTCACAACTATCTAAACATATTCAAGAGAATCAAATCCTGCAACAAGATAATGCATGTTGTTCTGATTTTGTTACTCATGAAAATTTAAGTAAAAGAGAAAAGTGAAATGGTGGATAAACTAACATGTATATTCGATTATGAGATGAGTAGAGGGAATATTCTCATGGGATAACATGATACCCAACATTAATTAATGGATTTATTGATTAAATAGATTGAATAAGAAACATAATCAGTCAAGAATGAAGTAGAGAAATCAAATTCCAAATACAATCCCATGATGAAGGATGACTTACACTTACTATTTGATAATCCTTCAGCATGTGATGACGAAATAATAGCCAAATAAGTTACATTAGAGGAGAATCCTGAAAGGATTGTATCATCCCAAAGGCTATCCATTTTGGGAAAATCAAGAATTGGATATGATGATCCCACACCTATGTGTGATAGGAATAGATCAGTGAAAATCTCCAAAGATATGAATAAATTTTTAGATGATGTAGATATTCATAAAGATGCTTTTACAATGTGTAATCATTGCATGTGAAATTTTTGTGTGATTCATGGTCATACATAAATCATTTATATAGAGGCTCATGAATACATTCCAGGTTGTTGAAAAACAATCATTAAAAAATATGAGAAAATAAAAAGAAGATTATTTTGGAGGAAATAATTAATTAGATGCTATTACTCCAGAAGAATGGGACACACCATGTGTATGTGTCAAGAATCTCAAGATATCATCATCAGAAAAAGTACTCAAGCTACATCAACATCTTAATTTAGAAATAACTGGATTAGGTATACCATTATTGGAATTTGTTTCATATGATCTGATTATGGACATTTGGAAACACATTGTTGCAAGACTAATATATGAAATGAAAAGGAATCCAGGAGGAGATCCACATAACATTCATTGGAAAATGACTAATCCATACTAGAAGATAACATATAATGAAGAAAAACATAGTTTACAAACTTTGGGGAATCAAAAGGTTCTCACAAAAAGGTGTTTCAATCACCCCCTCTGTTACACCCAATTAAACCAATAGAATGGTTGTGGAAATCATTTAATGAAAGAGAAGATATCCCATATGTGTAATTAAGATGAATGTAATGTCAGGGGAATATTCAACCAAATAAGACAATGTGGTGTGACTCAAAGAATTTTAAAAAGAAATATCAGTAAATAATTCGTACTCATATGGTCAGAATAGTTGGAGTTGGTTATGATGTTGGAGGTGGAACATAATGTGTGTGAGGATTTAAAACAAAGAATCAAAGGGTTGAGCCATCAGGATCAAACAAAATCTTCTTCTTGATCATTATAGGGGGTACCCTCTCTGTAGGTATATAAATGATGTTAACTGATGATATGTGTGATTAAGGTTTTACAGGGATATGATCCAAGGGGAAGTGGCATCTAAAGAAGAAATGTGAAGATGTGATATACATCAGAGTTTCAGCTGACTAAAATCTGGTACAAGAGTTGAAAGAGAAAGGGAGAAAAAGAGCATAATATGAATTGATTATGTTATTAACTTTATCTCTTATTTCCTACACTGAGATCCAAGTCAGTTGTATTAGAGGCTTTGTTAATTTCTTAATGTTGAGTTCCAGATAAAAACTGATGTATGAGGAGAAGAATGATTATGGGTCTAAACAGTGGGACTAACCACAAGAAGTGTTTCATAATATAGGAGGAGAATTCGATATCATAATCAGATATACGAGGTATTGAATCCATAATTGGATGAACCAGCTAAGTTGATGTCTCCAGAAAGAATACATATTTCGGGAGAAAGGGAAACATTCATGAATTTTGAAATAATATATTTTGTTCTAATAGTATAGTATCAGCTAACTGTTTTTAGGATACTAAGATGATGCGAGAGAATATCAACAGTGTTTCACCATTAATCATAGTAAATTAGTTGGATGAAATGATGTGATTGAATAGTGACACTGTGAACATTTTTCTGTTGAAAGTGATGAAGTAGTAAGAGACTTAGGGAAGTACACGTGAACATTATAATTCATATGTAGACAGTGATAATGATTACGAGGAAAAAAATTCCATATCCACATGAAAGTCTAACAGTTGATCTAAAATTGAATTGAATGATATAATTTCTATCCAGATAGTTCCTTTGTATATAAGAAAGACGAAGAATCTATGAAAAGAATTGTACTTATCAAATTTATAACCTAATTGTTTTATTGATGTTGTTTAATATGAGAAATGGATTTAGGTTATGAATACATAGCTTTACAAAATTTGGAATATTTTGAAGAGGGGGATTGTTTCAATGACAACAAATAAAAATGTCCTCGAGACTAAATGGTTTTATCACAACAAGATGAATAAAGATGACGTAGTGATTCCAAAAAATAGGACTAATATGAAATGGATACTCCCAGATAGAGGGAATAAATGTTTATGAGACATTTTCACCAGTTTAATGGATGGAGACAATGGGATTATTCCTAGCCATTGTAGTGAAACAGAAGATCATAGTGATCCAGATTGATGTTATACCAGCATTCATGAATAGGGTATTGGAGGAAGAAGTGTATACCAGGCATTCAAATTTTTTTCTCATTCATGAGGATGAGAACAAGGGTTGTTAATTGAATAAGGCATAATATGGGATGAAACAAGCACCAAGACCATATTACTCAAGGCTTGATTAGTACATTAATAATCTTGGTTTCTAGAATGGGAGAGTTTATTACAATCTTTATTTCTACAATAAAAGTAATCAAAGGATTATGGGTATAGTTTATGTTGATGAAATTATATTTGGGGGATTATATTAAGCTCAATGCACATAGTTTTCTAAATTCATGAAAAGTGAGTTTGGCATGTTAATGATTGGGGAAATTCCATTTTTCACTTGCTTACAAGTGACACAAGGAATGAATATATCATTCAATTCACAATCCAAACATGCCAATGGTGTTCTAGGAAGATTTGGAATATAATATTCAAAGGAGATGAATACATCATTTTCTACTGGAATGAAATTATCGAAAGATGATAATGGTAAGGCAGTTAATATTCTATAATAAAGGTAGATTGTTAGAAGATTACTATACCTAAGAGAGATTAGACCTAATAATTTTTATTCCATATTCCATGATGAGAGATTTTACAAAAATCACAACGAATTACACTTGATGGAACGTAAAATAATACTTTGATATATCAGAGGAACTGTGGATTCTGTTTTGATGTATAATGACAAATCTCAGCAAGAGCTATTGGGATATACAGATGGAGATTTGGCTGATTCATTGGATGATATGAAGTAAACATTAGTAGGTTCCTTCTATCATGGTGGATTGCATATTTTTTTAATAATCACAGAGAAATATTTCATTTTATTAAGCACCTCATAAATTGAGTATATTACAGCCACTCAATAGTGAACATAGTCAAAATGGATAAAGAGGAAGCTTTTAGATACAGGAGTGGATGTGAAGTCTTCGATCAAAATCATGTGCGACAACTGAAGTGAAAAAAATAACAGCAAAAATCCCTCCCATATCTCGAGGAAAATTAACATTGAGATAAAGAATCATTTTATAAAGGAGACGTTTGAGAAAATAATAGTGAAGTTGTAGGATGTCCATATAGTGATAAAAGTTGCAGAAAGATTGACAAATGCCCTACCCAAGGAAGCTTGTGAGATGTATTGACTGGATCTGGGTGTTCAGTCGCATACCAAAACATGAAATAGTTTGGATGAGGGACTACCCCCCCCCCCTTCAATGAGGTATGGTGTGTTTTTCTCTACTAAAATAATATGTGATCTTTCCAATGTCTCATACCATTGTTAAGTGACCTTATATTAAGTTGAAAAAGGGGAGAAATAGTGACTCCTCAAGGGGGAGAAATTGTGGCTATGGAAGGGAAATATGTGTTAGTAAAAGTCACATGGAGAAGATAATAGGTGGAGTAGTGAGAGAAAGGGGAGTTGAAGGATTAGGAGGAGTTGAAGCTGTAAGCAGGCAATGTGAATTTTAAATCTGAATATACAAGAAGCGATTGATCAAAGATTATATATCACGATAGCTGAGGATCATGCTTCAGGTAGAAGAGTTGTGTTGGAATGGTGCAAAACGGTTTATATAAATCAATAATTGGTATCAGTTTAGAAATTGGTATCTGTTTGGGTTCAATAGTTGGTTTCTTAAATGAAGTTATTCATTGATGAAAATTTCTTTTACTTTAGTTTCTCATGTCGGTAATTGCTCATGTGGGCTAAGAGTATGTGTATGTGAATCTTTGATCGCTTTCAGAATCACAAGAGGAAAATGGTGGCTGAAGCACAAACGCAATATCATTTAATAAAAGAGTTTTCAACAAACCCAATTTGGGAAATATTTGGAAAAAATACCTTAAAATACCATTGAATCATTTTTTAGGTGATGGTGTTGTTGACAATGCGGACCTCCATGTTCTGTTTTTTGACAGAGATGACCACAATGTTCAATTTGATTACAAAGGGGGTTTACATGGTGATTTTTCTAGTTTTATATATATTTTTGATAACGTTTATTAATAATTAACGATGAAAAAGGTCTAGATTATTTAAAGGCATTACAAAATTAATTGATCTATGGAGGTGCAATTTTCTAGGGTTTTCCATATTTGTGTTTCTCAAAATCAGTAATTGGGGAAACTTGTTTTAGGAAAATGATGTTGCGTGCACGATCTATGGTGGTTTAGAAAAAGGAATGGAGGTATGTTTCGTGGTCCAAATGTTGAAAATTTGAAACGACATGATGTGCACGAATGATTTTGAAATTGACACAAAATATGATGTTGTGAGAAAGAAACATGTACTCCTAAGGTGATGTAAATCTGGGATTTCCACACTCGAAGAGTACCTTACATGAAAAAAGTTGCATATTTTTGGTAGGGGTAAAAAATTATTATAAATAATTTTTTACACCCCTCATTCAAAAGATATCAACACATAGAGAAAATATGAGCTCTTTATTTTGTAATAATTTCACTCAAAGGGAGTGGGGAAAAATATTTTTAGATGTGTGCTAGTTAATAAAGATTCATGCAATATTTGAATTAATAAAAATATTGATGATTCTTGTAAATGGTTAATTGAAACCAATGTAAAATATTTCACACAAGTGATTATAGTTGTACATAATATTCTATAATGGTTCTGAAAATTATTTGGGGTTTCCTGGAACACCCGATGACAAGTGAGATTCATCTACTGGATAAATTTGGTTGTTAACAGAGTATCTATCAATCGTTAAGGAGGTAGATTTAATTAATTATAATGAAGAGACCATCATGTCTATAAACAGTTAGTGGATCCTTCCAAAATGCAGAGAGAAAAGGGAAATGGAAGATGGTGATCCTTTTTACTAGGAGTGATCTAGTGTGAGAGAAACTAGGAGTGACCCATAGGAATGCAATATGAAAAACCTAAACACCGTAAATGTTGTGAGCTTGGGTGTAGAAGTGATCTATCCTAAAATATATTGACAATGAGCTTTAGTGTATTTGGTATAGTGGAACTTCTCCATTGTACACTCCTTGGATGTATCCAAGTGAGGGTAAACAACGTAAAAATTACTATGTTTACATATATACTACCATGTATTGCATCAAAAGTATCATTATTAGATAAATAAAAAACTATCTTGAAAAATGTTAACAACATAATGGAAAATAATGCAAACCCTATAATACATAGGTCATAATCTAATGGGGTAGGAAGAATTATGAAATATAATATCCATACCGGATTCACCCTTCCCTGCTCTCAAGGTAACTAGGACACTTTTGATCCAATAAAAATGAGGATAATTAACAAAACAACCACCAAAATGATAGTTAGATCACAAGAGACGTTTTCTTGAATAGGAAGGTCCCCCAATATAATGGACTTCCACCACATGAACCCCATGTATTGACCTAAGTGATCACCTGGCACAAATATGTGATTTTCATAATAAATTTATATGTCATGTGAATGTCTTTGGGATTGTAAGCTAAATTATGTGATAGAGGCCTCATATATCAACTGTGTCACAAAAACCCAAAATAAGTTAAATGAAAAAAACATTAGGCACATGTTAAATAAATGCCTATATAAATACTAATAAAATGTTATACATGTGTGGTGACTAATACACTCATATTCATGTTCTTCGAATGACCCCATTTATTATAAGAAAACACCAATACATGTTACAAATTCATGTTTCACTATCTACACGTGTAACTTAGATCTTGTGATAACCAGGAACATGTCTGGAAAATCATGTGACACCCTCTAGGAATTCCAACCAATTCTCACAAAGATCTCCATGTTTTCCAAAAAAATCATTTTTATGTCTCTAGAATGTGATTACCATGTAATGTGGAATCATAATGAAAAATAACATGTGTCTCGTGATGGAAAAAAATGTTGTCTAGGACATGAAATCTCATATGGAAAATTTATCTAGATCATGAATTTCCATCAATAAATTTTAGTTAGATCATGACACAACATCATCGAGGTATCATTAATGTCATGTGAAGCCCACCTGGAATGTCTCAGAATACTACTAATTCTCTACAGAATTTTCATTATTGAGCCTGATAAATCCTCCTGATATTTCATCATTGATCATGTAATTTCCTCCTAAAATTTAATTGATATTATTCAATGTCCCTCTGATAGTTCAACTAGATCATGGGATTTTATTTGACACATGTGGAAGGCAATTAGAACATCTAAAGAAGATAATCAGTGTATGATAGGATGAGGATTAAGATGTGGTCGGTATAAACTGAAGACATTTTAGGAATATGACCAGGATGTTCCATATAGACCCCATGTGCTATGATAAACATTATCAGTCAAAATAGTAAGTCAAACCCCAAACATATCTATGAGAATTTTGATTCTAGATATAACCAGAATAATTAAGATTCCATTACACATCCTAACATTCAATAAAAATACATGTGGTTTTAAAAATCTGTATATATCTGTCTTTATAACCATTAGCACAGAATCTCTCCAATGCGAATATCATTCTCCCTTATCCATCCCCAGACTGACTGGCATGCTGAAATATGATGATAATAATTCCATAATTATACTAGAAATTTAGAATTCCTTAATAAGGCTCAACGTGTATATAAAAAACCACATATTTTCTACTCCAATGCATTATTCTAGTATCTATATATATTCAGATTGATTACATCAAACATTATATTACTTTCACTAGTCATGGATCTTGTGGGATTATGGATTTTATAAGGGCCCATAATTTGTATATTGATCCACTACTATCAGGGGAAACCAATGTGTATCTATAATTTTTGTTATAATTTTAAGATAGTCCCCATACAGGGGATTCCACCTTGGTGAATGTGGAGATTTCATGATCGAACTATTATTACACTTCTATCTTGTACCACCCAGATAAAAAAGACTCATTCATAATGATAGCTCCCAACACCTTGTCCATTATGTTCCCTTATATACATGCTTTACAAATGACTCTAAACATCATTTTTTTAACAAAATATTTGGTTTTGGGTATATTTTATAAATATGATATGTTGATGCCTCATTAAGGTTCAATATCATAAACAAAAATTCTAACACCTCTCTAAATTTTAGTTGACTATGGTGTGCCTAGTTATGCAAATTATAAATATAGGAAGTTAAATATTAATGGTAAATAGATGAGGAACATCAAAACATACAAACAGATTATTTAATAGACTCCCTTTAATTTTTTATGTGTTTAACTCCTAATAATTTTGTAATATGAATTGTTATTGTTTAGAGATTAGGAATTGATTCTCTAACATATGGTAAAGCTATTATAGTGTCATGAAGTCGGAAACAATTCCCCACAAAAGTTACTGATGATCCCAACATCCCATACAATAAAACAATGTGATTTAACAAGTTTCATTTAGTATGAAATTCCAATTGACCCCATGACATCTGAAAGAAGTTTTATATTCTGTTATGAACACATGAGTTGTAGGGATTTCTGTGGTAGACCAAAATGGTTAACTGAACATGAAATATTGAATAGTCAAAAAAGCTCACATAATAAACAATTCAGTTAAACTAATCATTGAATTCCTAAGAATAAAATCCAAAAAAATAACTATAACATCATTCAAATATTCTTATTGAATTTCTAATATCCTTCTTATTTTATTATCAAAAAATCCCTCATTCACCATACTCAAAAATAGGATAAATTTATTAAAATTTCACTTATGAAATATTTAATTAGTTCTATGTCATAATTTTTCATATGTACATTTTATAATATCGTTTTTTCAATAAATCAAATCAATATTACAAAATAAAATAATAATCATACATGATCCTACACAATTTGAGTTTAATATTTCATGAACACTGGATTATTGTTATGTGTGATCCATGTGAATTTTAACTACACATGGAAGCTATTTATTTTTCCTTATCTGTCTTTTAGAATATTATCACATGATATAAGAAAATCCTTACACTAACCTAAAAATATCTTACTTAATCATAAATATATATTGGAAATTCTAGTTCACTCTTACAAGGAAATACATAATTCTATTACTCATCTTATCATCGCCACAAATAGATAAAAAAATCTCAAACATGCGTAACTCATTTCAATTTAAATAAAAAATGAAATAAAAATTTTATTTCATTTTCTTATGTTGTTAACAACAAATAAAAACATTCTTCAATAATTCAATGGGGTCTGTAATCGTGACCCGTGGATATTACAACAACACTAATAACTACATTAATATATGTTCTAGTTCTCTAATGGAAGAACTATTAACAGCACACTATGGGATAATATATTGTTTTCAGAGATTTTTATCACACAATAAAAGTTATTTTGTTTCTTATGAACATGATTTACTATAATTGGTTCAGTAGAAGATATTTAAGCCCTTTAAACAATCATTCAAATTTTGGAATCTTCATAACCCATAAAACTATATATATGTTTCAAAATATAAACAAAATATAATTATCCAAATAAATATATGGTTATTAAAATGTGTTTTTAGTGTGTGGGAATAGTTAAACACACATTTTATTCAAAAAAATATATAATTTCTTTTTGGAATATTATATGTAAAAGTATATTCAACCTGATTATTAATATATATATATATATGGTCACGTTTCACATCACCATTTGAATCATTTTCATTGATATGATGATAGTATGTATCAATATTTTTAAAATATGTCTGTTTCACTTTGTTTTTTACATATTTATACATTTTTACTATCGGAAAAAATTGTTAATTGTTTTAAACATTCACCATTAGATCATACATATATCATTTCATCCAAATCATTTATCTATAAAACATTTTAGTAGTCATACACTCAAATCCTTAGGTATTAAGGGTCTGGAAATATTTTTTCATGGAATTAAAAATAATAATCAATATTCTTAAGAAAATATAATATTAGATGAATATTTTCTATCAATAATATTTTCTCTATAGTCAACCTGAGTTTTAGATAAAAATTTTATATCATATTCCTTTAGACAAATAAGAACATGTTTTATAGTCCCTCAAATGTATCTAAAAGTTACATTGGAATCCATAATGTTTTATTTTTTCGGATCACATTGAAATCATGAAGGGTAACTAAATCGATTATTTTCATCATAGGTGTTTTGGGATAAACCATTACTCAAATCAATTTTATGAATTTTATTTTATTTATTCCATGAACTCCAATATCAAAAATCAACATTAAAACCTCAATCATGGTTGTAGATGCATCTTATTAGACTTCCAAGAAAAAATAATAAATACTTCAATGATTTATTTTTCTTCACATAAGAAACTTAATATCCTATAATATATAACTTTTAATATTAAAGAAAATATCATCTCTGTATAAATTTATTACCAAAAATTTAATTTAATTTGGACTGAAAAATCATCACAATTATAATTTCCATCACCTACAATAATTATATCATCAATATATATAATGAAAAATGTAGTACTTGTTTTCAAATCCATCACAATCATGTTATTATCAGCTAGATCAGTGATAAAATGCAATATATTCAATCATCCAACACATTTTCTGTACCATGATCACAATTTGTTTTTTAATCCACAATAATTTTTCTTCAACATATAAACTGTGGTTTAATCATTATGGTAATGTCCAATAATTTAGTCAATAAATTTTTTTTACTTCAAAAATTCTTTCAATAATATAGTTTTCAATTTAATATCATAAACTTTGTATTGTGTGTCTTGTAAAAATGAACATCATTATGGGCCCAATATTTTGAAACATGATCAAATTATTTTCTCAAATTCAAATACTAATACATGATAGGGTATTGTATACATGAGTTTGACTTTAATTATTATTATTAAATTAAAAAAATAAAAATTTAACAATAGAAATATGGTGGAGGATAAAATATATGTTGGTATAAATGATCATTTCTAAAAGATATTAAGAATTACTAATATAAATTTTAAGTTAACCATTTATTTTTATCATTTTGTAAATATATATTATTATAATCATTTAATACCAAAATTTTTTTTACCAAAAAATCAATTTGATGTTATTTAATTTTAATAATAGCTATTTTTATAAATAAATTAGCATTTTTTTATTTGGAGAGTTGAAAACAAAACTGTAATTTTTTTTTCAATATAGATAGAACCAAAAAAAATTAAAACCTCTCCCATCCTCATGTCATCCCCACCCCCTCTATTTCCACATCCTTTTATTCTTTATCTTTACCCCAGGAACATCTTTTGAAATTAACATACATTGTTCATAACCATCACACTCACACACAATAACACCCCGCCCCACACAATTCTATTACATCTATTCCTACTACATTCTATCAATAATTTATTCTTTTTTTGACTTTTAACATAAAATACGAGCTATCTGGGGTTGCATGGCCATTAACCAAATTTTTATTCAATAATATTATGACTGAACTAATTTTCAAGTATATAAATTTTATATTTAAAATATTATTAATTTAAATAATTTTTTCTATTTTTTATTTAATTAGTCTAGTAGGTTTTTTGAAATTTAGATGAATTGTTTTTTCTAGTTTTTATTATTTTTTAGTGATTCTATGCTTGTAAATGAATCATTCTCTTGATATATATATTATTTGATATAAATCCTTCATAAAAATGATATCATAATTATTTCATTACTATTTACATATCTTCAATATAGATTTTAAAACCAAAGTCATGTCTTTATAGTATAAAATATAACAATTAATATATTAACTTCTTTACGATCATGTAAATCTTTTGGATATTTCGTCCATATAGAGTATAATTTAAAAAATTTGAAAACAAGAAACTATATAATATAAATAAAAACTAAAATATTTTTTATATTTTCTATTTATATTAAAAAAATATTTAAATGTATTATTTTTGGAACTTTTTTTAGATTCAAAATACTTTTTGGTTAGCATTTCTATGGAAGATGTTTTTTAACTAGTACATAAAAGATAAATATACTTAGTAACATATATTCATACAATATTTCTTAATTAATTATATTTTAGAGATTAAAAAATTTAAAAAAATTTGTGCCAATTATATAATTGGATCTATTATTAAAATACATGATAATTTGTAGAATGAAAGATAATTTTTTTTTTCTATTCGATCAAGTTTTTTAAATAATTTTCACATTATTGCCTATATAAATTATCGATGTTTATATTAATTATTATACTTAATTTACATGTCTAAATAATAAATCTAAAAATAATTTTATATTCATTATTATGATATTTTTTAACTCTTGTAACCTATAATAGGTAGTTTGAAAAAGCGTTTTTTTTCAAAACTATCCCACATAAATTTATGAAGAGAAACATTATATGGATGAATATTAATAAAAATTCGTGTAACCCACATCCATAACAAATTAATAAAGAAACAACATACATTGGTATATTCATTCTAGATCCCTTACTCAGTGCTTCTATAGAAGAACACACTATTTTGAAAAAAAACCGTTCAAATTTATATAGAAATTCCATGATAAAATAATCAAGGTTACAAAATCATTAACATAATTTATTCATCTCCCTTTTAAAAAATCATATCTTCTAGTGGTGATGAAAACATAATTATTATAAAAATGGTTGGGGGTGTAAATTACAACAAAAAAATGAATCATGTTCCCATAAATGGATAAGTGGTTCAATGATATCAAAATAAATATATAAAATATATCATCAAAAAAATTTATCTAATTCATTTAAAAATTTTTATTATATAATATATATATTTTGGAATGTGGTATTAATTATTTACTTTAAATTTAACCAATATTCTCTCTTCTAACATAATTTTTGTGTTAAAATATCTACAATATAATCATAAAAAAGCACCTTTAGGTAATCCACAATGTGTACTGACACCCCCATACATATATGTTAGTAAGAACTACTATAAATTTTTTATTATTCATCTCTATATCTAAAAATTCTCAAATAATATTTCATATTTTTTTTATTAGATATCACATTCACACTTTACCACATTTTTGTCAAAAGACCTCCCTAATTAGTTGTTTTGATCATGTTTGAAATTATATTTATTATGGTCTATGACTCATGGGAATGTCATATCTTTTGGAATTATTATCATACAACATCATTTTGACAATAAGAAAAATAATTTAACATTTCCCATGCACCTGCATTATAAATTTTCAATGAGAGGAAATTAATAATATATCTTTAAAAACAATATTCATCACTAATAGGTGATAATTTGAATGTAAAATTTGAATTTTGTTATATCATGTTATATGTGATATAAAATCATTTATCCTAGAAAACATATCACATTTCACGTATTACATATTGTCTAAATTTATTTACCCATTTGGTTTGACATTAGGATTCTAATAGAACCTATACTTATATAATGAAAATTTATTATTTTGATAATAAATCAAACTATGTGGGTTTTATAATAAATTAGTTATTACATTATTTTTTATTGAATTTATAATAAAAAATATATACAATACTTTTCCTAGTATTAATATAATGATTCATATTTTAGGAATCAATTTTCAGATTATATAAAAAACTAATAAAATGTGAGTTATGAAACATTTATTGAATATGGTCTATCTCTCTAAAATATAATCTTTTGGATATGGACATAGAACCAATAATAAATATAATATCTATTTTTTTGAGTAATATCTCTTTTAGAAACCATAATATCAAAAAAAAATTATCTTTCAGTGTCTAATATTTATAGTTTTCAAAAAGATTTATGTGAAACTCATATAATATTAAATGTGTCTTCATGAAATTATTCTCCACTAAATCTATAAATCCCAAGGAACTATTTGAACAAAATTTATAATATTGGGGTGGATCTAGATGTTGCAGTTGAAGCAGTCACATGAACCCAAAAGATTCACCTGAATTTGTTTCCACTGTAAGTAATTTTACAACACCTGTAGAATTTTCAGATAATAAAACAATGTTTTTTGAGATTGATACCAAATGAATTTTAGCACACTAGAATGAACTATCAGTTTTTTCACACCAAATATTTTTTTGTGACACACAACTTGATCTTAAAATCATGGAGTAATTTATATAATTTTCCACAATGATTGATATATTCATTCATTATCATCATTGATTTCATTGATAATTGTAAACAACTCCAAATTTACAATACACATGAGTTTCTAATGTTAATATAACACCATCCTAGATCACTGTTGGTGATTACATCAATGAAAAATCTAGACCACTCTTAAAATGGATAAACAATGCATCTCTTAAATAATGCATTGAATATTTATTTGTAGAAATCATGAAATACTCTATCTAATAAAATATTTAAAGATATTAATAATTCACTTTTCCTATTATTATATATATATTTTATAATAATGGATGATAGTTGTCCTTTCAGAAATAATTCAGGTGATTTAAAATAATTTCTAGTGAAAAATCTGTAAAATATAAGGAATTTTTAAAAATTATAAATAATTTATAAATTTATATTATGGAATAAATAAAATTACATTAATATAAAACATGTATGTTATGTTACAATTACATAATAATATGGTGAAATGATAGTTAAAATATTGAACGAAAATTATGAAATATAAAATATTAATTAATGATAAATATATCCTTATAAAAAAAGTGAAACTAAAGTTCTCGGGGTGAAAAAATGAAAATTTTGTGGGACATAAATTTTTTTGACATATTATTAAAATGTATAAATATATATATAAAAATATGTAATGATTGAAAATAAAATATGTATATTCAACCACCAAAACCAAATCAGACAGTGATACAAGAAATGTTATTTTACTAATCTAAAATAGATAACTATATAATATATAAAATAAGATATGAAATTACAATATTTAAACACAAAATTATAGATATATTAAACAAAGGTGATAATAAATTATGGTTTGAGGTAAATTCCCAATCAATGATTAATCAAACATTGAAAATAATTATAATACTAATAATAATAACAACAACATTTGATTGAAAAAAAATGTACTAGATTGCATAAGAATTAAGTAATCATTAATATTTAATTAGTAATATATTTATATGAAAACATATATAAATATATACAATTGTTAGTTATATAAATATATTTAATATATATATATATATTTATTTAAAATTTTTATACTAATATATAACATTACAAAAATTGAAAAATTAAGGATGAGGGTTTCATAAGGTCGTAGCTTGACTATAGAACCATGATACTCTCTCCCTTATCCTCTAGCTGATGTCCCCCATTGAACCCCCTACCCTTTCTCCCATATAACCACCCTTCCCTTTCTCCCATCCATCATATATCTCATTGTTTCCAGAATCCTCTTCACTGCTTGTCTGCACCATCGACTCCAAAACAAAATTTTTTTTCATTATCACCATAGTCGTGTGATCTCGATGAACCCCTTGATTTTTAGTCTGCTCTTTCCAAAGAATTCACCCAAGATAAGATAATTATCCACACTCATCCTTCGAATCCACAATTCTCTCACTCATCTCAACCAACTTATCCTATAAATTGTGCATCACCCTCACCTGAAAAACAGAGTGATGCCGACAACACCACACTCATTATATAAGGCCCCAGCCTTAAACCTTACTTAATCTTGAGTTATTACATGATTACACATTGAGGATCTTTTCAGGTTTAGAGTTTTAGAGAATTTGATCATGAAACATGCATTACATTCCACATTTAAACAAAGTTGTTACATAAAAGACAGTATTCATTCTTCCCATCAATGGGAACATATTTAAAATATAACATGGATTCTTTCTTGACACATCTTTGACACTATCATCACATCATGTACCTTTCCCTTGACCTGTGAAAAACATTTCAAAAACTTGGGATGAGCCTAAAAAGCTCAGTAAGGCTTATAAAAATATGGAAAGGAAACATGAGTTCATATATACATAAGAATGAAATCATACTTTACCCATAAAACATAGGCACTTTAACATACCTCATCAAACCATGAATAAATCATAGAAATCATAATACATAAAGGTAACTTGAGGCATTCATAACATTATTACGTAGGGAGTAACCCTCTTGGTTACGTTTCGAATACCCATCATAGTATATTCCCTAAATCTCTTCGGAGAAACCTTAACGTTTCACTCCTTCGCGTTACCCAATGCATTGGAGAGCTATATCGGGCTCACCCGCCCTTATTTCATCACAGAACCACCCATTCTTCATAACAAAGCCCAAGAACCATAACATAATCGTATCACATAAAACATGAATAAAGTAAACATAACATTTCCACATTTTAATCACAATATAACATTTTAGGATATTGAAATAATGAATCCATTCAAAAAGAAACCATTTCCAAAACCATTTAAAACATCTAATAAAGAGATTTTTGAATCAAAGTGTCCCATACCACCTTGAAGATTTTAACATTTTAAACCATTAATATCCATATAAATAAATCCTTAAAACCATTTTGAAAACATGGATATTAATAAGAACAAATAATTAAAACAATTAAAACGATATTCTGGAAAAGGGGTTTTACCAAAATTAGAGACACTTGAATACAATAATTGAGGAATAACATTTAGTCAGAACTTTATAATATCATGATAATAAAAGGATTCATGATATAATACTCCAAAGGACATTATATACACCATATAAGAGTAAATTGGTGCATAACAACAAAGAACCCTCAATAGAAATGTCAAATGGGATGAAATCCATTATAAAGAAGGTATCTTTAAATTAAGGACAAATCAATCTCCAAAATATGTGTGACAAATATAAATACACCCAATATAAGTGGATATTAAGTGTAAAACAATCAAAGCTTATTCACACATATTCAAAGGATGACATATTCAATAACTACGCGTTGAACCCAAGGAAATTGAAATTGGGTTAAAAAGTTCCCTTGACAGCCTAACTGCATCACATCAAAATGAGTTGATGAGAGATAAAAAGTGTATCTCATCACTTGGACATCAAATTTAATTCAATAAGGATATATGAGAACATATCCCAACATAACAATATGTAAATTAAAAGACCCAACAAAAGAAGTCTTTTAAAAAAAGAGGAGGGTGAAAGGTTCCCTTACCGACTTGGGTATCTTTCAAAACATACACCCCATGAAAGAAGGACAATAGATCATTGATGTAAATACTCATAAATGAATGTATATTACACAAAGAGTAGAATAATGGTCAGTAAATACACCACTAAATGGAATTTGTGGCAAATGTAGCATAAATCTCACGAGAATAAAAGTGAGATGAAAAATCCCTTACGAAAACTCAGCAGCCTAACAGTGCCACTTAAAACTTCCAAAATGGATTGATGAGATCAAATAGAGTATCCCATCATATTACAATATAATTTACAGCAAGAGGAATATAAAAGAAAATCCCCCAACATAACAAATAGGATCTTAGAAGAAGTGACACAAAGGAGAGTACTTAAAAAGAAAGAGAGAGGTTAGATCTCTTACGAAAGTTCGGCAGCCTAACGGCGCCACTCAAATCTCCCAAAATGGATTGATGAAAGAGAATAGGGTCTCTCATCACATGAACATAAAAATTACAGTAAATTTAATATAAAATATCATCCCAATAACAAGAAAGATGAGCTTTAAAAGGAATGACATAAAACTGTATACTTAAAAAGAAAGAGAGGAGTAGGATCCCTTACCTCGGGTCCGACTTGACTCGATCGTTCTTTAATCTCCTGAATAATAAACTTGAGTTAATTTCTAATTCCTTAAGAACCTTTTCAAGTTCATTATTCCTTTTATATCACTTATTACCATGTCACAAACATTATGTAATCATTTTAGTTAATAATATTTATTTTGCCGATATTTGGTTCTTAAGTCGAAAGTGGTCTTCTTACAATTACATGTTGTTCGTGTGGCCAAATGTTTATTATATCCAGAATTGTATTCATTATTTAGATATCATATATTTCATATATATCCAGTACATGCATGAATTTATAACATTACATTATCATTTAGAGGTAAGAAATGAAATGCACCGTTCATGGAGACGGTAAGCCGTACGTACGCATGAACGCTACTTTCATTTCTATTTCGTATTTTATAGAATGGAATAATAATGATATAAAGGTATATTATAATTCCAGTATAATATCATATATAATATCATAGATCCATCCTTTATACGTCCCACATATGGTATTTAACGAATCAAATCACTTTGAGGGGGTGGTAGTCCGCACTTCCTTAAATGAAGATATCGCGTTTACCCATAATGGAAACCATAAAGGTATGCCAAAAATGAAAAAAAACATAAGCTTAAGGAAAACATAAACATATTATATATCATATATAAAAATAGTGACATCATAATGGCCACCTTTGAAGGTGTCAGATGAGTATTGAACAATCATCGTTTCGGGAGGCAGAATTTCGCCATCCACGGAAACCGTATGTTCATTAACCATTTGATGTATTTGTGTTAGAGTTTAGCTTGAATAAATCTTATAACAACATCCTAGTATATTTAAGATATTGTTGTTGTTACAAAAGAAGTAAATAAAAAGAGTTTAGGGGGTTGGAGAAGCAAAATAAAACAAATGAACATGAGAGAATGAATTACCTTTAAAAGTGTAACTCCGTTTCATTTAAGCCTAAAGGCTTCCTTTGAAAGGATTATGCCCAAAGGGAGTACTCTAGGATGAGGAGAGGGATGTGGAGAGAGTAAATGGGCAGGGGTTGGCCGAGCCAAAGGCTTGAGGAGTTTGTTAAATGAGGTAGAGGTGGGGGCCTTTTATAAGAGGAGGGGAGGGTCACTTTTGGAAAGTAAGAAATATTACTTTATTTGAAAATGTGTTTCGGATTTAAAAGGTCCCACATTGATATAATTCGTGGATAAGGTGATAAGGGTTCGAAATCCACCCATACAATAAGTTTTGGACATGTTTAGTTCATAGATTTTACATTATCTTTCCATTTTATTTAAATCGTCAATTAATGATGTCATCACTGCATCATTATTATGTCGTAAATAATTTAATTTATTTAATGTCTAAATATTATAAAAAAAATACTATGATGTAGGAAATCTTTTTATCTTTCCAATGAATATTTATAATCAAAATGATGACTTGTATAACCCCACTTAAAAATTGTTTTAGTAAAACATATCATGTTTGTGTCAATTTTACTTTTACATTAAATAAAATGTTATTTATGTCATTTCCCAACCAAAGTGGATCCATGGGGTCCCCAAGTTGACCCATGGGTTGTCTTGGTCGGCCATTACACAACCAATAAGGTTGGGACATGTGTATAGGTCATTTCATATCATTAAAGCATTATTTATACCTTAAACTACACTAATTACCACTAATAGCGATTAAAAACTTAATAAGTTACTATTCACCAAAAAATTATTTTAATCTCATTGAACCAAATTTTACTTCTTAATGACAGCCATGTATGTCGGATTTTCAAAATTTAATACACATTATTGGTAAACTTCCATTTAACTGAAAAATCAGTTTTCCTGATTACCACGTAGTGGTTTCACTATTCATCAAAAATTGAAGTTTTTCAGAAAATTACCAAAAATTCACCATAAGCTATATTTGATATTCTGAATTCAAAAATGAAGTCCGTTTTACAAAATTCAAAACATATAAGTCACATTAATTAATTTAATAATTAATTCCCGTTGTCATGACAAATAGCGTGTTTTATGAAATAATAAGTATCAAAAGATTGACACTAGTTTAAGTCTGATTTCAAAGTGAAATTGATTCCAACGACCACTATTGGATTTAATGGTAAAAATATTTTCTAATTTCACTTTAAAACCAATTCAAAATATAATCTAATCATATAAATAAATTAGATTAGAAAGTTGTTTTGAATTAAAATACAACATTTTACACTATTCATTAAAAAAAGAACTTTATCAGAAAGATACCAAAAATTTACAGAAAGTAAATTTTGATGTCCCGATTCTTAATAAGAGTTTAATTTGGTCCAAAAGAATGTTTAATAGTGAAAAAAACTATATTTAATGGCGTTTGTCCATCAAAAGGTGATAAGTGAACCTTTAGTGAAAACTAGGTCATATACGCCAAAAATTGAATTCTTTCCGTATTTTAAGCCTTTATATTTTATTGTATAAATGTAAAAATATTTAAGAACATATATAATAATATTTTAGTTATTTCTATCCATTCCCGCCAATACAACGGCAACATATTATCTACCATTATTTTATTATTAGAGTGCAACGTAAGATTCCCAAGAAACTCGTTGTTGCGTGTTGGGTACGCCATCGAGCATAGCTTCCCATTTAAAGTAATTTCAATATTTTATTCACAAATATAGATAAATATGAAATGTCATATTCTTTATTTACCTGGGGTGTTACATCCTTCCCCCCTTTTGGGAATTGTGTCCTCGCAATTTTAAAATTGCGCTTGGAAACATCCTTGAAAGTCCCACATCGGAACAAAAGTCGGTAAAACAAACACTTTAAAATAAAGAAAGATAAGTACAAAGGTCACCCAAGTTAACCCATACTAGGATTCCAAGTATGAAAATATGGACATGGAGGAAAAAACAAAGGTTCATGTTCTGATGGAGAGTGATAGAAAACATGTTTAGGAGAAAGTTAACCACGAGAAAATCACAAACTTGTGATGGGTTAAACGGTCTTCGATTCCCTAGTAGGAAAAGTTAATAGACAACATTTTTGTTTTAAGTTATTTTTTATTGAGGAATTTATTCATAAGGAAACATAATCAATTATCATATTGACTTTCAACCTTTATTAGATTCCTTACACAAACTCATATTTTCTCCAAAAGACGAGTATTTAGGAAGACTTGTTCACATTAAGAGTACTATAATCAACTTCTAGAGAATCACCTAATCCACAAAATAGAACTATATACTTCCCATGTCTTTAGACTTTAACCAAATCCAAAACCAAAAATGCTATTACAAGATCAGATAATCCATAAAAGGATAACCCTTTATAAAAAGAAAATCTATTCTTAATCTCCAAAATTTGTCCCACAAAACCCAAAGTTCAACGAGGACCATTCTATAATCAATTTATCCATAAAATTCTTCAATGTAAACCAATATAATATTGAAACCCAAATATTTGAAGGATTTAGTCGCATAGTCTTCCAAGATAAATCGTAACATTTATCTCCAAACAATATCAGTTGCTCCTAAAGTCTCGTTTTGAAAAGTAATTAACCTAATCACATATCCTCCATGATAGGTTAATCATTTTCAAAAATAACCCAAAATCAACTTACTCTTAATTAATAAAATCATATAACTAGAATGAATCAGTCAAACTAACCAGGGACTTCACGTAGTCCAGTGGTAGACGATAAATACCAGTCGCACATTGGTTGTGGGTTCGATTCCCGCAGCTTTGTCCGACGCGACGGGATGTCACACGGTCTGTGTGTTGTCCTTTTTCCAAAACTATATAATTCTTAAAACATTCCCCAAAATGAGATAAAATCTTCATGAATAATCATAACATATTTTAACCTCAAGTTTATCTCATTCCTTTCATTTTCCATCATATCATAGAGTAACCCATAATTACCTAATAATTAAGTATCATATAAACCCTAATGGTTACCTTAATAATTATTACCTGAATTTCCACATCGAATTGGCCATCTCGTACCTGATGCATTAGAGAACTCACCAAAGATGAAGTGGTTGATCATGACTCCTTGATATTTGGTTTAGAACAACCACGAGTTTCCTCATTGAATCCTTCATTTTATCTAGTATCTTAATCAGTGAACCACCACAGTTTCCTTCAAACCTGTTGTCTCTTTGGTGCCTGCTAGATCCATCCATTCACTAAAAATAGAAATTTCAGTGTGAGTATATCAACAAAACCATCATGTTCTAATGAGTAAGATAGACAATAAGATATACTTACTCATTCACTTTATCTAAAACTAAGACTTTTTCTGAAATCCTAACCATTATGGTAATTGTCAATTATGCTTAAAGAATACCCTAACCTCTAAAGTTATCTAAACCGACCTTTGATACCAACTATAAGGCCCTAGCCTTAATCCTTACTTAATCTTGAGTTATTACAAGATTACACATTGAGGATCTTTTCAGGTTTAGAGTTTTAGACAATTAGATCATGAAACTTGCATTACATTCCACATTTAAACAATGTGGTTACATAAAAGACAGTATTCATTCTTCCCATCAACGGGAACATATTTAAAATATAACACGGATTATTTCTTGAGACATCCTTGACACTATCATCACATCATGTACCTTTCCCTTGACCTGTGAAAAACATTTCAAAAACTTGGGATGAGCATAAAAAGCTCAGTAAGGCTTATAAAAATATGGAAAGGAAACAAGAGTTCATATATACATAAGAATGAAATCATACTTTACCCATAAAACATAGGCACTTTAACATACCTCATCAAACCAAGAATAAATCATAGAAATCATAAGACATAATGGTAACTTGAGGCATTCATAACATTATTACGTAGGGAGTAACCCTCTTGGTTACATTTGGAATACCCATCACAGTATATTCCCTAAATCTCTTCGGAGAAACCTTAACGTTTCACTCCTTCGCGTTACCCAATGCATTGGAGAGCTATATCGGGCTCACCCGCCCTTAGTTTATCACGGAACCACCCGTTCTTCATAACAATGCCCAAGAACCATAACATAATAGTATCACATAAAACATGAATAAAGGAAACATAACATTTCCACATTTCAATCACAATATAACATTTTAGGATATTGAAATAATGAATCCATTCAAAAAGAAACCATTTCCAAAACCATTTAAAGCATCTAATAAAGTGATTTTTGAATCAAAGTGTCCCATACCACCTTGAAGCTTTTAACATTTTAAACCATTAATATCCATATAAATAAATCCTTAAAACCATTTTGAAAACATGGATATTAATAAGATCAAATAATTAAAACATTTAAAATGATATTCTGGAAAAGGGGTTTTACCAATCTTAGAGACACTTGAATACAATAATTGAGGAATAACATTTAGTCAGAACTTTATAATATCATGAGAATAAAAGGATTCATGATATAATACTCCAAAGGACAGTATATACACCATATAAGAGTAAATTGGTGCATAACAACAAAGAACCCTCCATAGAAATGTCAAATGGGATGAAATCCCTTATAAAGAAGGTACCCTTAAATTAAGGACAAATCAATCTCAAAAATATGTGTGAAAAATATAAATACACCCAATATAAGTGGATATTAAGTGTAAAACAATCAAATCTTATTCACACATATTCAAAGGATGACATATTCAATAACTACGCGTTGAACCCAAAGAAATTGAAATTGGGTTAAAAAGTTTCCTTGACAGCCTAACGGCATCACATCAAAATGAGTTGATGAGAGATAAAAAGTGTATCTCATAACTTGGACATCAAATTTAAATCAATAAGGATATATGAGAACATATCCCAACATAACAATATGTAAATTAAAAGACCCAACAAAAGAAGTCTTTTAAAAAATGAGGAGGGTGAAAGGTTCCCTTACCGACTTGGGTATCATTCAAAACATACACCCCATGAAAGAAGTACAATAGATCATTGATGTAAATAATCATAAATTAATGTATATTACACAAATAGTAGAATAATGGTCAGTACATACACCACTAAATGGAATTTGTGGCAAATGTAGCATAAATCTCACGAGAATAAAAGTGAGATTAAAAATCCCTTACGAAAACTCAACAGCCTAACGGCGCCACTTAAAACTTCCAAAATGGATTGATGAGATCAAATAGAGTATCCCATCATATTACAATATAATTTACAGCAAGTGGAATATAAAAGAAAATCCCCCAACATAACAAATAGGAGCTTAGAAGAAGTGACACAAAGGAGAGTACTTAAAAAGAAAGAGAGAGGTTAGATCTCTTACGAAAGTTCGGCAGCCTAACGGCACCACTCAAAACTCCCAAAATGGATTCATGAGAGAGAATAGGGTCTCTCATCACATGAACATAAAAATTACAGTAAATGTAATATAAAATATCATCCCAATAACAATAAAAATGAGCTTTAAAAGGAATGACATAAAAGTGTATACTTAAAAAGAAAGAGAGGAGTAGGATCCCTTACCTCGGGTCCGACTTGACTCGATCATTCTTTAATCTTCTGAATAATAAAATTGAGTTAATTTATACTTCCTTAAGAACCGTTTTCAAGTTCATTATTCCTTTTATATCACTTATTACCATGTCACAAACATTATGTAATCATTTAAGTTAATAATATTTGTTTTGCCGATATTTGGTTCTTAAGTCGAAAGTGGTCTTCTTACAATTACATGTTGTTCGTGTGGCCAAATGTTTATTATATCCCGAATTGTATTAATTATGTAGATATCATATATGTCATATATATCCAGTACATGCATGCATTTATAACATTACATAATCATTTAGAGGTAAGAAATGAAATGCACCGTTCATGGAGACGGTAAGCCGTACGTACGCATGAACGCTACTTTCATTTCTATTTCGTATTTTATAGAATGGAATAATAAATATATAAAGGTATATTATAATTCCAGTATAATATCATATATAATATCATAGTTCCATCCTTTATACGTCCCACATATGGTATTTAACGAATCAAATCACTTTGAGGGGGCGGTAGTCCGCACTTCCTTAAATGAAGATATCGCGTTTACCCATAATGGAAACCATAAAGGTATGCCCAAAATGAAAAAAACAGAATCTTAAGGAAAACATAAACATATTATATATCATATATAAAAATAGTGACATCATAATGGCCACTTTTGAAGGTGTTAGATGAGTATTGAACAATCATCGTTTCGGGAGGCAGAATTTCACCATCCACGGAAACCGTATGTTCTCTAACCATTTGATGTAGTTGTGTGAGAGTGTAGCTCGAATAAATCTTATAACAACATCCTAGTATATTGAGGATACTGTTGTTGTTACAAAATAAGTAAATAAAAAGAGTTTATGGGGTTGGAGAAGCAAAATAAAACAAATGAACATGAGAGAATGAATTACCTTTAAATGTGTAACTCCGTTTGATTTAAGCCTAAAGGCTTACTTTGAAAGGATTCTGCCCAAAGGGAGTCCTCTAGGATTATGAGAGGGATGTGGAGAGAGTAAACGGGTAGGGGTTGGCCTAGACAAATGCTTGAGGAGTTTGTTAAATGAGGTAGAGGTGGGGGCCTTTTATAAGAGGAGTGGAGGGGTACTTTTGGAAAGTAAGAAATATTACTTTATTTGAAAATGTGTTTCGGTTTTAAAAGGTCCCACATTGATATAATTCGTGGATAAGGTGATAAGGGTTCTAAATCCACCCATCCAATAAGTTTTGGACATGTGTAGTTCATAGATTTTACATTAGCTTTCCATTTTATTTAAATTGTCAATTAATGATGTCATCACTGCATCATTATTATGTCGTAAATAATTTAATTTATTTAATGTCTAAAAATTATAAAAAAAATACTATGATATAGGAAATATTTTTATCTTTCCAATGACTATTTATAATAAAAACGATGAATTGTATAACCCCACTAAAAAAATTGTTTTAATAAACATATCATGTTTGTGTCAATTTTACTTTTACATTAAATAAAATGTTATTTATGTCATTTCCCAACCAAAGTGGATCCATGGGGTCCCCAAGTTGACCCATGTCTTGTCTTGGTCGGCCGTGACACAACCAATTAGGTTGGGACATGTGTCTAGGACATTTCATATCATTAAATCATTATTTATACCTTATACTACACTAATTACCACTAATCGCGATTAAAAACATAATAAGTTACTATTCACCAAAAAATTATTTTAATCTCATTGAACCACATTTTACTTCTTAATGACAACCATGTATGTAGGATTTTCAAAATTCAATACACATTAGTGGTAAACTTTCATTTAACTGAAAAATCAGTTTGCTTGATTACCACTTAGTGGTTTCACTATTCATAAAAAATTGAAGTTTTTCAGAAAATTACCAAAAATTCACCCTAAGCTATATTTGATATTCTGAATTCAAAAATGAAGTCCTTTTTACAAAATTCAAAACATATAAGTCACATTAATTAATTTAATAATTAATTGCCGCTGTCATGACAAATAGCGTGTTTTATGAAACAATAAGTATCAAAAGATTGACACTAGTTTAAGTCCGATTTCAAAGTGAAATTGATTCCAACCACCACTATTGGATTTAATGGTAAAAATATTTTCTAATTTCACTTTAAAACCAATTCAAAATATAATCTAATCATATAAATAAATTAGATTAAAAAGTGGTTTTGAATTAAAATACAACATTTTACACTATTCATTAAAAAAAGAACTTTATTAGAAAGATACCAAAAATTTACACAAAGTAAATTTTGATGTCCCGATTCCTAATAAGAGTTTTATTTGGTCCAAAATAATGTTTAATAGTGAACAAAACTATATTTAATGAAGTTTGTCCATCAAAAGTTGATAAGTGAACCTTTAGTGAAAACTAGGGCATATACGCCAAAAAATGAATTCTTTCCGTATTTTAAGCCTCTATCTTTTATTGTATAATTGTAAAAATATTTAAGAACATATATAATCATATTTTAGTTATTTCTATCCATTCCCGCCAATACAACGGCTACATATTAACTACCATTATTTTATTATTAGAGTGCAACGTAAGATTCCCAAGAATCTCGTTATTGCGTGTTGGGTACGCCATCGAGCATAGCTTCCCATTTAAAGTCATTTCAATATTTTATTCACAAATATAGATAAATATGAAATGTCATATTCTTTATTTACCTGGGGTGTTACACATTATCTCCCATATTCATATTTTAATTCTTCCTCTCCACTTTTAGGTGATATAAATCCACAATAACAATTGACTTTGGGAAAATTTCCATATTTTCATTACCATCAAATCATATTCAAGATCTCGATTTACATGGGCACTGAATCACCATCAATATATCATACATTCTGTGAATAATTGAGGACAACATGTTTATTTACCATTTCTAAATCTCATATTAGTTTTTGATATCATATTATTTTTTTTGTTAGAGAAAACAATGATTCATCTATTTACTATTACATGAAATTTTATATTTAAACCTTATTTAGGGATCGTAGTGTTGTAGGACCACATCAATGTCTTATTTGAATTGACACCTCACAATTCTAGCATTTCGCGGAAGATCAACCACCTATATATGTGAGTTTTGGTACCTCAAGAAAATAATAACGTCACTATATTAAAGAAAAAAATTCATTTATTCGCAATTTATTGATCAAATTTCCCCTCCGAGTATATATGTATTCCTTGTTTTTCAAACATTAATTTTGTCCAATTATACGCAAGTGTTGATCAAATTATAATTTATGTAAGGGGTAAATTTATTATATATATATAGAAATATATATATATATTTATAAATAATATTTTTATTAAAAATATATATATATATGATTTTCAAGTTATTAAAGTATTAATAAAAAGTTATTAATTTTAATCTACATTTAACACATTAAAATTAGAAACTTGTGTTATCAAATTAAAACTAAGGGATAATATTTCTTTTTAGAAAAGTACTACAATTACATTTTTTTGTACAAAATTCAATTTTATGTTTTTTCATTTAAGTTTATTCTGTATATAATCATGTCATTACATTTTTATCAACCATATGTATATTAGTACTCGATCAGAATATACCTCTTTTATATAAATATTTTTCTTTCTTATTTACAAGAAATTAATGTTTTTATATAAAAAAATATTTTCAAAATCTGACAGGTTTATATAATTTCATTCATGATTCACATACATATTTATGTAATATTATTCAATCATTATAATTATTTATTTCCTAAATCTATTTATTAAACTTTTATGGGTTTAACATAAATATTTATATATAATACAAAAAAATATATACATGATTAGTTCAAAATTCAAGATTATTTAATTATAAAACATTTTTCCTGTGTTTATATATATATATCTATAATTGCATGATTTGAAAATAATATTTAATTCATTTTAAAAAATATTATCAACAAATATATATATTTTTTAAAAATATAAGCAATTATGTATTGGTTATTTTAAATATAAAACTTTTATATTTATTTTCAGATTGATATGGTTTTTTAGTAAATGTTATAACTTAAGGGTATATTTACTTTTACCTATATCTTTTCATGAATGTAAAATTATATATGTCTATATTGTTATGGTTGTTAATATTTAAAAAAAATAATTTTATACTAACTATTTTTTGTGCCATTATTTTATGTTCTTATGTTTTATGTGAAAATGAGTGTATCCTCACATATTAAAGGTATTTACTATTTTAAAATAAATAGATATTAATTATCATTACATGATTTGAAATATATAATATTTCTTATTCATGAATATTCACCATGAATTTAGGTGACAATCTCACTCATGTAGATATTCTTCAAAAAAAACATTGGTGAGAACTATTTTTTTAAAAAATATTTCTTTTTATTAATTTAGGTATAATAAATATTGGTTTATTATTTATGATTATATTAAGAATTTATATTTATATATCTATTGTATTACGTGAAGGGTTTACCCATTCATGTAATTATTTTATAAACCCAATTACAAAATTGTGTTTATTGTGTTTATATTTAGGATGATTTTTATAATTTATTGTCTAAACTTCTATTTAATTGTAATTTATTGTAAATTTTAAATGAATGGATGTTGATTATTTTTATTAATATACAATGGAAAAACATTACATATAATTTAGTAGTAAAATATCTTATAAGATATTATATAATAATGATAATATTATTGTATTCATGAATTAATATAAATATGTATAAACATTTAATGCATTGTTTTGTTTTTAAATAAAAAAATCCAGTGTAAAACGTAAATATGTAACGTGTGATAAATAGTTTGTATAGAAAATTGAAATTTGATATTATAAGAATTAAGGGTATTGGGAGTGAACTCATTCCTAATGAATGTGGGAAGTTCTAGATAGCCTTAAATAACGATGTGGCTACATTGTGTTGGTTTTAAGAACTAGTTTTTGGTTTTTCGAAAACCCACTGAAATATTTTAATGTATTTTCGAACCAAATGTATTTTAAAAGGAGTTAGATTAATGTTTGAGTATATATTGAATTTTGACATGATTTATAGAATTTCCATAAGTGTAAGTATTTATAAAAGAGATTTATTAATATTTCTAAACCGATATTGAATTGTCAAATGTATTTTTAGAATTATGATTCCAAATAATTTCAACATTGTTTTCAAAATTTCCAGTATTTTGAAATGTTCTTTTAAAATTATGTTTTTAAAATTTGAAGTATTTTAAAAGGTATTTATCATATGTATTTTCAAAAGTATTTTGAATAGTATATTTCAAAATGTATAATTATTTTAAATAAAATTTTCCATTTGATTATTAAAAACAACATAGTCTGATCTTTATGTCACCAATGTTTTTATAAAAAAATCATGTTCATATATAGGTTTCATCCTGTTTATATCGATAAGAAGCTAGCCGGATCATAGTTTCATCACTAAATTTTAATTTAAAATAATATCATTTATAATATGTAAGAATGTTTCTTTTCTCAAAATCCTAAATCATATAAAAAACATTATATATAAATGTCTATATTATTAGTAACTCTATAAAAAATTCCGGCATTTTTATGTACCGATACTAGAATCTTGGGTCTGGGGAAACACAATTAGTATCAAAGGAAGGGTTTGTATAGCAATGAAGATTAGGTTGTTTGGTAAAAAATATGTAAAATTTTTGGGCAATAAATTTTAAATAAGACCTCTAATTTAAAACTATTAATATTGTGAAAAATATACTATCCAGAAACCAACTTTTTTACTTCTAGGATGTTAACTAACCTTTATAAATATATAACCATATTAGATCCACTTTTCAAACTTTATAATTTTTTAATTTCATATTTTTAATACTATGAGGTTGGATATTTGAGGTTGAAATGTTGTCTATGGAGAGATATAATGTAAAATCACATGTTTTTTAGATTATTCATATATTATTTAATTAGATAAATTTTGAAGATTGAATATTAAATTAATTTGAGAAATGTATAGTCGGCCAAAATTATTAATTTAGATGGTACAATGATAGTTAAAATATATAATTACATTTATGAAATATGAACTATTAATTATTGATAAATATAAAATTATAAAAATTAAGTGAAAATTTTTCTATTTTTCAATTAATGTAAATATTGTGTAACAAAATAAATATAGATGTACTATGAACCTTTATATATATATAATGAGAGAAATATAAAATACGTATATTCAACAATAACAAAAATATGATGGCATCGCATGAAATGTTATCACACGAATCTAAAATAGAAAATTAAATAATAATTAAAATATGAAATGAAATATTAATATATATACACATAATTATATATATATTTATTGAAAGGTGTTAAAAATGGTTTCAGATAAATTAACGAATAATGATAAATTATACTTAGTAAATTATAATAATAATAATAATTGATTTCATAGAAATGGATATAATATTTGTGGATACTAAAATCATAATAATTTTATAAGTTACATTTATATAGTAATTTATTAATCTAAAAATAAAATGAAAATTCAAATTATTTTAATATATAATGATATTTCATAGATATAATTTTTTATTTCTTTAAAAAAATGTATGTATAAATATATAATAAAAATTAAAAATTTGAAAAAAGATGAAAGAGGTTTTCTTCAAGTTTCATATAGACCACAGAACAAGGCTTTTCTCTCCATTCCCATATAACCAATGACCTCCACCAAACCACCTTTACCCATCACATGTTTCCACAGATCTTGCTTCTATTGGAATAATAATCATTTGATAGCCACACTATCGAATCAGAACTAGTGAAGCCCTTCGCCATCACCAAAAGTTTCATATCTCAGTGAATCCCTTGATTTAATGCCATATACATGTCCCCCATATTATTCTAGTGGAGAAAAGTGGTCACTGTCATCAATCACATCCCTGGTTTTATCCCTCCTCTCTACCACATGTTCCCTTGAAATGTGCATTACCAACAACCGCTTTCTATGCCAATTCTGTTAATTTCACACTTGTCTTCTTCCCATCTTCTCATTTCTAATTTCATTTCAATATTCTTCTAAAGGAAAAAAAGATTAGTATGCAGTGTTCTAGAATTTAAAAAATTTCATTAGCTATAAATCATTTTCAAGACATCGAACCGCATGAGCACAAAATCACTAACATTGTTTTCGGCTTCTCCACGAAGCATTGATGATATCATTTAAAATTCCCTTTTCAAAATTTGATATCGTTTTTTATCTCATTTCAATTTTTTGAAAAGAATACTTCTTTCTATCATTTAACAAAATATGAACTAGTAGATTTAAACCACATTTAGGTCTTATAGTGTTTCAGGACTATAATAATGTCTTCTTTGAATTTCCCCACACCATTAGAGATTCTCTTAGATGCGCATCCACCTATATGTATGGGTTTATGTGATCCAATGGAACACCCTTTTATTTATATTAAAGAACCCAAAGCCCTTATTCCCATATTTCTTATTCTAACTTTTCCTCAGGCAAGGCTTAAAGCCACCTCCTTCACCGAATATTAGCACCCTAAAGAGCTTTCATTAGTTTCCAGCCTATTAAAGGTGAGGTTTGTCTTTAAAAATATAATTATTATCATCTATTATTAATTATATTTTTGATTTGAAAACAAATTATCCACTCATTATATGGGTTTATATATATATAAATTCTCTATCAAATATGAATTTCTTTAAATTACAATAATTTTTTCATCAAGTTAATATTTAATTAAGGGTAAACATTAATTTAATGTATATATTGATATATATATATACATAATATTTCTTATAAAAAAATATATATGATATTTATAATTTATTCAAGTTTGATTATACATAATTAAAATTTATGCTACATTTTAATCTTTTAAATTTTGATCATGTGATTTAAAGTTAATATTTAAGGTTAAATATTTAATTTTAAACAACTACTACAATTTTTTTGGTCATTGTAGAAACTCCTTGTTTATGTTCTAGAATTTAAAATTTTCATTTATATATATATATATCTATGAAATTACATATTTTAAACAATATATATATTTAGTTTTCATAATTTTTGTATTCAATTATTTTCTGTATATAATACATTATTTTCAAAATCATCAATGTTTTTATTTTTATAATTCACGATTTAAATACAAATTAATGTAATTATTATTATATTTTATAATTAATTATTTCCAAACCATGGTTGTATTGTTTTAATGTGTGTAATAAATAAATAAATAAATTGTATAAATTTATATATAATTGGTTATTTAAAATTTAAATATTATTTAATTCTTAAAATATTAATCTTATGTTTATATATAGATATTTCTCCAAATATAATTGTATGATTTGAAATAAATTGTTTACTCATTTAAAAATAAAATATCATCCATCTTAATAATTTTTCTGTAAATTAAGAAATGATGATTAGTTTCTTATAAATATATAACTTTTATAACAATTTTCTATGTCATATTGTTTTTGTTTTAAATGTATAAATTAATGGTATATTTAAATTTACATATAATTTTTCATAATGGAAATTTATTTATGTCTGTCTATTATTATGGGTATTATTTATTAAAAATGGTCATTTTATAGTAAATATTATTTTTCCTATTATTTTATGTTCTTATAATATATGGGAAAATAACTTTATCCTCAATGTTTTAATAGATTTACATTCTTGAAATATATACATGATTTTTACCATAACATGATTTTAAGAATGTAATATTTCTAATTCATTAAAATTTAACATGAAACTAGGTGATTTTTTTATTGAACTAGATATTTTTTAAAATTATAAATGAATGGGATGTAATCTTTAATTGATTAAATTTTTATAATTTACAATTTGATTCCAAATTCATAATTGAAAATGATTATTTAAAAAATAATATTTTATTTATCACTTTTTTATGTGAACGGTGTAATTGTTCATGTCATTATTATATAAATCCAATTAAAAAAACATGTCTTTAACTTTTTATTTTTATAATGGGTTTTAAACAATAATGAATATTTTTTTAATAAAAATTAATATATGGGAATATTTAAATATACTGATTTCAATTATTTTAAAGAACAATTATGTTATTAAATAAATAACCACAGTGTAAAAAATATATATGACTCAGCTAAATTAGTTTTAATGAAAATTGGAACTTGAAAATTGTAATCATGAAGGGGTTGGGGGTGACCTAATTCCAATGGAAATTGGGTTGGCCCATAAAACCTTCAATGTCTTTGTGGCCCCATTCATTCATTTCAAAATCTTTCTTAGTGTTTTTTTTGAATTAAAAATCGATTGTATTTATTTATTTTGAAAGAATAAGTATTTTCAAAATATATTTATTAATGTGACTGAAACAATTAATTTTTTCAAAATAATTATATCATTTAAAAAAGTGTAATAATTTATAAAATATATTTATTAATGTTTCCAAATTAGAATCATTTTTAAGGGTTCTTTCATAATAATCTTTTGTAGTGATTTTCAAAAATGTTTTCAAAAGTAAATTTTTAGAAATTTTTTTTAAAAGTATTGTTTCAAAATTTAATATATTTTATGAGCTATTTAACAATGGTATTTTTAAATTGATTTTATAAAATATTATTCAATATTTATAAGCATTTTTAAAAAATATTTCCAATAGATTTTTAAAAACCGCTTCATGGGAAATTTTTCTCACATTATGTTATTATAAAATGTGTTCAGGTTATATTTTTTAGTTATCATAGAGTTTAGCCCGATACAGAACTAAAATGAAAAGTGTTTTATCACTAATATTTTATTTATGTTATTAACATTGATAATATGAAAAAAATTTCCTTTTCCTTTAAATCATTAACTGAAAAATATCCTTTGATATAAATGTCTATATTTTTACTATTACATTTTATAATAAAATATACATTATTTTTATGTACCAAACCTGTACGAGCGGGTCTGGTTCATCAAAATAATTTATGTAAATATATATTTTTTTAAACTATATCTAAAATAATAAGGGGCAATGCCAGAATAATGTTAAAAAATGAATGTTTATGGTCCCTTAATATATGTGATGATCTATTGATGATGGATTGATGATGATTATCGAGTTAAAGAAGATATGTTTAATGATTGTGGAACGTTCAAATCAAATGTTATGTTATTGATTTTTTGGATTTTGATATAATATCTAAATGTTTGAAATTTAAGGGTGGGAAAAATTTTGTTGAAATATTATGTTGGTCTATATTAAATAGAATATTAAATATTTTGATAATATTAACTAAACACTAGTTATCATGGAAATTATCAATTGATATTTTAATGATTCAATAATGGATGATGTATATCACCATATATATAGGGAAAGATAGTTAGAAATGTTATATCCTCAAGGAAGGATTTGAGATAGGGATAAAACACCAATGATATCTTGTTAGAAGTTTGGAATTTATTATCTTTTCACATTATAACACCATTAATTTTTCATATCAATTTTCATTATTGTACCTTAGGTGAGCATCCTCACAATCCTTTTGGTTCATATTAGTACTAACTATCCAGGGTTGTACTAAATGGATAATATCCCTCATATATCATAGCATTCACCTAAAAAAAATAACTAATCACCATATAAAATTGATAACAATTACATCATTATTACAAATAAATAATCAATATCATAACCATATGATATTGGAATCCAAAATAGAGTCATAAAATTTTTATTTCTATTTGGACAAAGGATATAAAAAATTTTACAATTAAAAATAATAATACTATTTAAGAGGTTATTCCACCAAAATGTAGGCCTCACGTCCAATATATTTATCCCAAACAACATTATAATGATTTGACTAATATATTTTTGACATTCCCTACTAGAAACTATAATATATGAGTTCTGAGTGCGTTCTTTGTTTAAATGGGGGCCTGTGTATGGCATGCGAAACATATAGTATGGAACTAAAAATTTAGTTCAAAACATAGTAGAAATATATTGATATGTGAAATTGAAATTCTTAGTTGAGAACCATTAATGAAATCAAAAAATAAATTAATAACAAACAGCTGTTGTGACAACTGGGTCCCGGTGACAGCACAGCCACCCCGCCTTATCATGGTTGTCGGGTCCTTGCCCACCAGGTACCACCAGTTGCCCCCGCAGACACATGGGGCCCACCCCAGGGTCCACTCACGTGCCTGAACGGGTCATCTGAATAATGATAGTTCCCACAGGCCAACACTTGTCCTTTCCAGTGTGCTTTGTCCTCACTCGCACACACCCTGGGAACTTCCCAGAAGGTCACCCATCCTGATCACTAGTCCAGACCAAGCACGCTTAACTGTGGAGTTCTAATCAGGTAGGCTCCCGAAAAGGAAGGTGAACCTTGTTGACATGAGTCATATCATTTAGTCATTTAACCCTTTATCATTTGGGGATGTTACAATCACCCCCCCTTTAGAGCACAACGCCCTCGTTGTGGGCCTTATATCTCAACCCAGGCAGTGCACCGCACTTAAGGCTGGGTACCTCCTCTGATACCAAATGTGACAACTGGGTCTCGGTGACAGCACAACCACCCCGCCTTATCATGGCTGTCGGGTCCTTTCCCACCAGGTACCACCAGTTGCCCCCGCAAACACATGGGGCCCACCCCAGGGTCCACTCACGTGCCTGAACGGGTCATCTGACTAATGATAGTCCCCACAGGCCAACACTTGTCCTTTCCAGTGTGCTTTGTCCTCACTCGCACACACCCTGGGAACTTCCCAGAAGGTTACCCATCCTGATCACTACTCCAGACCAGGCACGCTTAACTGTGGAGTTCTAATCAGGTAGACTCCCGAAAAGGAAGGTGCACCTTGTTGACATGAGTCATATCATTTAGTCATATAACCCTTTATCATTTGGGGATGTTACAGCTGTTGATCCTTAGGTCTATGACCTCAGTCGAAAATAACAACCTTGCCAAGTGTTAGGGTATCTTTTAGGATGTCCTGATTACTATTATGCCAAGTATAATAGACCTGATCCTATAAATTATATAAATATATATATATAATTAGGGACCACCCGTATAATATTTTTCATATTTTTGAATAATCCCACAAGAAAAAAGGCCTCCCATATTGAAATTTTATCAGCCAAATGTTACACAAACCACCAATATTGAGACTTTTTTAGATATGTGTCCCAAATCATACCATTTGTAACATCCTAAGCCTTATACTCACCCACATGAATGAGTTGGGTAATACTATACCACATGCATTCTTACCCATATGATAGGGGTTTCGAACTAGTTGTGAGTGTTTAAATAGTATAGTTTATTGATCATACACTCTATTACAAAATTAAAATTGCTATGAAAATATGATATATAAATCCATATGAAATAGTTTCAATATATTATAGTGATAGGAAAAATTTATAACAATATATTTAACAATGTTTCTCCATTCTTATAACGAAAAAATGAAATGTTGAAATTCATATACAAATTAATATAAAGATTGGGTCAAAATAAACACTAAAAAATGGTGTTGAACCCCATTCTCGATCCCAAATCAATTATCCTGAATTTTGTAGCATATAATCATTGAAATTTTCCCTTAACCTTATTTTTATCATCCCCCATCGTTTCATATCATGTATCAAACATTATCCAGAAGCGCGTGCGATTAAAAAAAACTAAGCCCCTAAAAAAATTCCAAAAAAATCCTTTATATATAATATTGTGTGAAAAAATATCATAAAAATGTAATTTATTTTAATTCAAAAACATAAACACCCAAATAAACATAATTATCCATGTATTTTTAATCGACATGTTGGGTCAGCTATACCTCCTCGAACATAATTTCTGAATTATATATCCTTTCACCAAATCACATGTAAGACAGAATGAATGATATTTCCCAGCACATGAACCCTATAAAAAAATCATTTATAAAAATCGACATCAACCCCATTAATAATGGAAGAAATTATCTCTCACTTAGAAATGATGGGTTGATGCACCTCTCCCTTAGTCATGAAATAATAAAGAATCTCTCCCTTGGAAATCAGGTATCCATGCACCTCTCCCACATGCATGAACAAATATTGAATCCCATATTTTGGAACCATGTGTCTATGAACCTCACTCCCAGTACAACATAAACACCTATTCAAACTTATTTATAATTATAAAAAATTATAATTAAATTTTTTCATTCAATTTATTCCCAATATTAATTTCATATATCAATTGTTCTGATAATCTATCATTCAATTATTCTGTCTTTGAAGTTCCTATCATTTTTTAAAATGTGATCCAATAATCCTCTCATCAATCCAATTAAATTATTTTTTTCAAAATATCTAATTAAAAATAAAATGAATTCTATAAAAAATAATTATTAAATGAAATTATCTAGTGTTATACATGCAATGTTTCAAAATAAGGTCATGGTTGAAACAATTATTTTTATAGATTAAGTCTCAGTCTCAAAGTCAAAAATCTTGAGGGGTCCACTAGGATGTCAATAAATATATTTGTAATCCATTAATGTGAAATAAAATTAAGAGAGGTTATACACATAATATTTTTTTGTGACTACACAACAATACCATAGAAGAAAAAGGGAAAATATTAGAGAAGTGTTTCAGACCACCTACTCTAAGTTGATTTGAATAATTCACATTTTTGAGAATCTAAATCATGTAAAGTCCCCTGATCACCTATAAATAGTAATAGACCCACCACATAATGGTTAAAATAAGAAAAATGAAGTAAAAGTGATCAGTGTTTCACAAAAAAATCAAGTAACTTTTTATGACCAAATGAATTCAAATAAATATATAGTCCATCGATCCCTAGAATAGTTATGGAGAATCAATGGAATCCATAAAGAAAATTGAAACCAATGAATCATGGAGTAGATTTTATATATAATTAAATATTTCTTAATCATAGTTTTTTGGTCGAGGATTTATATAATTCCCCTCAATATTCCAACCACCCGTAGACACATTCTAGCCAGTATTGGATGGAAATAATCCTTCACTATTGAAATCCTCATCAGTATTCTAGTGTTTTCATAATGGTTACCCCATTTATTCAATATTCCATGTATTAGAATATGGGTCTCACTAGAAGGATTGTGGGACATACCAGCAAGTTATTAGACTTCATGCAGGATTTCCTGGTAATAATCAATTCCAAAGGCTAGCGTGTGGGAATGAAATTTCTCCAATGTTGTATAACACTTTCGTCCTCCATATCTCTGCAACTTCTAAGACCCCAATATCCTTCAAAACATTATTTTTATTCATTGAATCGATATTATTTAATGAAATTAATATATTATAATAGAATATAGTGGAACATATGTAACTATATGATGGATGGATCTTATAGGCTTCTTTCCATATAATATCTAATCTTATTGTTTTTTATTTTGTATCACTATAGATTATCAATGAAAAAAATGGACACATCACCCATAATGTTTAATGCCTCTCCCAATTCTCCTCATTGAATCCCCATAACTACCACTACACTCTCAATAGGGTAACTATATTTCCCCAGAAATTATTCTTACTAATATATTTGATACAAATTAGATACTATTCAATAGACACATCAATAGTTTTTAAAAATCATCAATATCTATCATGTGAGAAAGACCAGGTTGATTTATCTAAATTTATGATATTTTAAAAACATAATGCCTAAAATGAAATAAATTTAGAAGAGACACTTTCTATGATAGTATACAGATTTCAACAAATATTTCAAACGGCCAAAATATATTTAGAGTGACTGTAACGCCCCGACCCCAGCTACCCAGAGCCGGTTCATTAGTTCGTAACATTGGAATGATCAAAAAAGATCAAGTCTCGAAAGACCGATTAGTTTAGTAGCCTTGGAAACACTAGATAAATTCGTAAACGTTACATTACATCATAAAGTGAAAAACTACAATAACATGGTCTTCATAGTCCACAATCATATCCCTTTCTGACTACCCCTGCAGGTCACTCATAAATTACTTCTTCACATCTTGGAAAAATATTAAAACATTGAAAGGGGTGAGCTCAGATGCTCAATAAGGTTACCAATATAGCGGAAGATTTAATAAATAAACATTAACATTTAAGTCAATGTATAACTAAATCAAAAGCCTTTTAAACATGAACTTCAACATAATATGGCAAAAGTAAAATGAGATAATTCCATTTACTTATTCACATGGATATTCTACTGGTCAAACAATCAAATGCAATATCAATAACCACTTTCATAATGATGGAATGCATAATGCCAGACTATCATAACCACGTAGCCAAGGCCTCGTTCCAAGACCACAGATAAGATTTTGTCAAGGCCTCATGCCAAGACACTAGTTTGTCTCATGAGACCTGCCGATGCATCGAGGAGCTATAGCGGGCTCCACCCGTCACTTATTAAGTCCAATGCATTCCTCATATGAATAGGTTTAAACATATCATAAACCATAACATAATCGTATAACATAAAACATGCATAAAGGAAACATAAAATTTCTACATTTCAATCACAAGATATCAATACAACACATTGATATAATAAAAACGCTTTCAAAACCATTTTCAATACCAAAATAAAATAAAGTTAAAACTTTGTATTTATTTTTCATTAAAAAAATGATGGCTTGTAGAGGAAGACGAAACTCAAATAATGGTCACGGCGGCGGAGAAGTCGTTGTCGCCGCATAAGTACGGAAATAAAAACATTCCATTTTTGTCGTTTAGTAAAACGCTTCGTATAAAAAAGATTCCTTTTGAATAAACGTCAAAGTCAAAGGGGTTTATACACTGTATAAAAAAAATTGTGTATAGAACAAAATATGCCTCAATGAATGGAGATTGAGACGAAGTCCCTTAAAAAGATCATTTTTAAATAAAATATATCTATTATGTGTATTCAATATATGTACAAATAAAGAAAGTATAAATACAATATACAACATAATAATATCATGACATAATTTGAAAGTAGGAGATTAACCCAAAGAATGGAAGTTGGGTTACGAAATTCCATTACCTTGCGTCCTGTCCTGACTCGACCGTTATTTAACCTCCTGAATAATAAACTAGAGTTAATATCTACCTTATTAAGAACCATTTTCAATTTCATTATCCTTTTTATATCACTTATTTCAATGTTATGAACATTATGTAATTATTTAAGTTAATAACGGTCGTTTTGTCGATCTTTGGTACTTGAGTCAACAATAAACTTATTATAATTACAAGTTGTTCATGTGGTAGAATATCCATTATATCCAGAATTATATTCATGATTTATATGTCATATATATCTTATATATCCAGTATATACATTCATTTATAATATTACGTAACATTTAGAGGTAAGAAATGAAATGCACCGTTCATGGAGACGGTAAGCCGTACGTACGCATGAACGCTACTTTCATTTCAATTTCATATTTAATGGAACTAAATAATAATGATATAAATGTATAATATAATTCCAGTATAATATAGTATATAATATCATTTACTCCATCCTTTATACATCCCACATATGGAATTAACGATTCAAATCACTTTGAGGGGGCGGTAGTCCGCACTTCCTTAAAATGAAATTATCGCGTTTTACCCATAATGGAAATCATAAAGTATGCCATAAATGAGAAATAAAGAAGCATAAGTAAAACATAAACATATTATATATTATATATAAAAATATTGACATCTTAATTGCCACCTTTGAAGATGTTATATGAGTGTTGAACAATCATCGTTTCGTGAGGCAGAAATTCGCCATCCACAGAAACCGTATGTTGTTTAACCATTAGATATAGGTGTGTGTATGTGTAGCTCGAATCCTTCTTATAACAACATCCTAGTATATTGAGGATACTGGTGTTGTTACAAAAGAAATGAATTAAAAGAGTTTAGGGGGTTGGAGAAGAAAAATAAAACAAAACAACATTAGAGAAGACATTACCTCAAAATCGGGTAACTCTTTTTGATTTGAGCCAAATGCTTCCTTGAGAAGCGTTCTGCCCAATGTGAGGCTTCTATGAATAAGAGGGGGATGTTGGGAGAGTATTTGGGCAGAGGTTGTCCGAGCCAAATGGCTTGAAGGTGTGAATAAGGTGGGAGAGGTGGTGGCCTTTTATAAGAGGAAAGGAGGGGCTCTTTTGGAAAGATTGAAATGTTACATTATTATACAATGATTTTAGGATTCTAAAGGTCCCACACTTATATAATTCGTGTCTAAGGTGATAAGGGTTCTAAATCTTTTCATCTAATAGGCTTTGGACAAGTTTAAGCCTTGTATTTTGCATTATCTTCTCATTTTATTTAAATCGTTAAATAATGAGGTCATCGTTGCATCATCATGATGTCATAAATAATTTAATTTATATAATATCTAAAAATTATAAAAAAACTACTATGATGTAGGAAATCTTTTTATCTTTCTAATTAATATTTATAATCAAAATTTGGACTTGTTTAACCCCACTTAAAAACTATTTTAGTAAAACAACTCATGTTTGTGTCAATTTAATTTTAACATTAAATAAATATATATTAATGTCATTTTCCAACTAAAGTGGCTCCATGGGGTCCCCAAGTTGACCCATGGGTTGTATTGGTCGTCCATGACTCATCCAATATGAGTAGGACAAGTTTCAAGCTCATCTCATATTATTAAAACATTTTTTTACCTTAAACTACACTAATTACCTCTAATCGCGATTAAGAACTTAAAAGTAACTATTCACCAAAAAATTATTTTAATCTCATTGAACCACATTTTACTTCTTAATGAAAACCATGTATGTCGGATTTTTGAAAATCAAATCACAGAATTGGTAATATTTCATTTAAACGAAAAATCAATTATTTAACTACCACTTAGTGGTTTCACTATTCATCAAAAATTGAAGTTTTTCAGAACAATGCCAAAATTTCACCCTAAGCTATATTTGATATTCTGAATTCAAAAATGATGTCTATTTTACAAAATCCAAACATATAAGTTGCATTAAAAAATTTCATAATTAATTCCCGCTGTCACAACAATAGCGTGTTTTTAAGAAACAATTTATATCAAAAGACTGGCAATTGTTTATGTCCAATTTCAATGTTAAATTAATTCTAATGACCGCCATTGGATAAAATGGTAAAAATATATTTTAATTATACTTTAAAACCAATAAATAGTATAATTTATCACTATAAATTATTTTTATTACAAAATTTGTTTTTAAGTAATATTCACTATTCATAAAAAATTGGAAGTTCTCAGAAAATTACAAAAAATTCAACTTTGGATAATTTCGATATTACGAATACAAAAATGAAGTCCATTTTGAAATATAAAATTTCTATAATTTTAAAAAGTGGTTATTACTATTCATAACGGCTACTTTGATTAGTCGCAGTGTTTTAGAACTCAAAGTTGCGTACAATGCAAGCTATTGCATTATTGAATGAGAAGCGTATCGTGGAAGCTCGGGGTGTGACATTCTCCCAACCTTCAATAAATTGCGTCCTCGCAATTTAAAATTTTTTTCTTTGAAAATAAAATGCTGAAAAGAGAAATTACCTTAGAGGAAAACCCACATCGGAAATAAGATTAATAAAATTTAGCCTTAATAAGAGGGAAAGGGAAATGAAAAAGTCACCACCCAATTATGATCTCGATTAGGAGAACATTGGTGGAAATTAAAGACATATAATTGGAGGAAAAACGTAAATCTCTGTAGGGAGTGATTGAGGTCATCAATCACAATCAACTGTCAAATTGAGGGCCTCAAAGCCTTCAATCTATGTTGATTTAAAATATCATCAGTTCAACAAGACATAAGGATATAGGATAACACATTTTTTTTGTTTTAATATCCCTTTACTAAAGTTTAAGAATTAATTTATTCATTGAATAAGAGATAGGTATATATATATTTATGTTTGACAATTAGAGTTTCAACCTTCAACTCATCTTTCACTCAAAAAGATTATAGAACTCAAAAATACTATACTTATCCTAATTGTATAAGGTTCCAAATGTTAACACATACCATTTTGATTAGTAAAATTATTTTGTAATAACCAGGGACTTCCTGTAGGCTAGTGGTAGGAAATAATGGCATGTCGCACTATGATTGTGGGTTCGATTCCTGCAGCTTTGTCCGACGTGACGGGTTATTACCCACCCTGCAGGTTGTCCTTTTCCTAAAAATATAGTATTATAATATTCCAAAAATAATCTTTAGAAATGATTTAACCTTAAACAATACTATCCAAAGATCAAATTAATCCATTCCAATCTTAATAGTTATCCAAAATACCTCTGTCCAGACTTTTTCTAAAAGGTCTCTTAATTCCAAAATCAATTTATCAGATTCCCCAAACAAAGTAAAGTTTCTCTTATTGTCACATACTAAAAATATAATTACCTTCATCATATTAAAACCTTACTAAAATCAACAAGTACTGCAGTACAATCCTTATATATATATCACATTATTCTAATAACCAGAATATAATCCATGAGTCCAAAAGCACCAATACATTAGTTATTCTGCTTCAACTGTAGTAACAGCATAAGATTGTCCTTGATACTTTGGCCTTTTCTGAGGTATGTTTCCCTGAAGCTTAGGGCATTCATTTTCATAATGACCCATTTCTCTACAATTGTAGCATTCAACTTTGACAGCCTCTTTCATTCCCTTGCAATCACGAGCCTGGTGACCCTTTTCTCCACATTTATAACAAACTTCCATTCCTTTTAGGCAAGTACCAGGGTGATTCTTCCCACAATTATCACATAATGGAAAATCCTTCTTTCCCTTTTTCCCTTTATATGTCTCTTGTTCCACCGTTCTATTATTATCTTGCTTTACTTTGTTGTCATAAGACTTAGGAAATTCCTTTTCTGTCTTGATAGCACATGAGACAATATCTTCATATGATGAGAAGGATTGTGATACTAAATCTTGACGAAGAAATTGTTTTAACCCATCAAAGAAATGATCAATCATATTCCTTGGGTTACGTATATAATCGGCAGCATGCCTCCCTAACCTTGTAAAGTTAGCCTCATACTTTGCGACATTCTCATCCTCCTTCTGCCTCAAATTCATAAATTTCCCTTCCATATCTGCTCGATGGTCATGAGGAAAGTATTTTTCTAAGAAAAGCTCTTTGAACTCCCTTCATTCCATATTCGATACGTCATCATATTCCTTTGTGTTTTGAATCAGCGACCACCACTGATCGGCATCTCCAGTGAGGCGGTAAACTGCCATGACAACCTTCTCCCTTTCACTACTCCCCAAGGCATGGAATATTTTTTCTAAGGAATTTATCCATTGCTCAGCTACTATAGGATTTTTACTCCCATTGAAGGTTGGTGGTTGTTGCCTCATGAAATGGTCTAGCATTGATCCTCCACGTTGCGGATCAGGGTGCTCCATACGAGTAAGTTTATTATTCACAACCTGAGTGAGTTGTCCCAGTATGGTAATAAGTTGATCAGCACCAGTTGTATCTCCAGATCCACAATAATTATCTTGAACAGGAGGGCAATCCCTACACGGAGTTCGTGCATTGATACGGTTTTCATTCCTTCCACTAGGCGCCATTTCTAAACAATGGCATAAACTAGATTAGTTTATGAATCAAAATACATAATTCCATACTTGTTAAACACTTTACATAAATTGAACTATTTATGGATATAATCCATAATCATAAAAAGAAATGTTTTCTTTGAGGAAGTATATACTCATAACCCTTCATAGTGGTTTGTAAATAAAATGAGAATTATCCTAAGCATATCCCCTGGGAGTGTCATAACCAAGAGTGAAGCAAGGCCCGTTGTCGTGCACCAGTTCTCGTTCGTGTCTATCTCAAAGCGTTGTTTTCGGGTTTTACCTCTAGGTACATCTGTGCCAGAGCCGCCTCTACCTGCTCGTATCCATACATGGATGTATTGCTCGGAAAACTCATAACATCTCTATAATACCAAAATTCTAGGAAGTTCTTCTATACTAATCCTCAATGTCTATCTTTGGGCTATGTGCTCTAATCAGAGTTTATCTAAATCTAGCTTCCAAGGTTAGTACTAAACTGCCTCTGATACCAACTGTAACGCCCCGACCCCAGCTACCCAGAGCCGGTGCATTACTTCGTAACATTGGCTTGATCACAAAAGATCAAGTCTCGAAAGACCGATTAGTTTAGTAGCCTTGGAAACACTAGATACATTCGTAAACGTTACATTACATCATAAAGTGAAAAACTACAATAACATGGTCTTCATAGTCCACAATCATATCCCTTTATGACTACCCCTGCAGGTCACTCATAAATTACTTCTTCACATCCTGGAAAAATATTAAAACATTGAAAGGGGTGAGCTTAGATTCTCAGTAAGGTTAACAATATAGCGGAAGCTTTCACAAATAAACATTAACATTTACGGAAATGTCTAACTAAAACAAAAGCCTTTTAAACATGAACTTCAACATAATATGGAAAAAGTAAAATGAGATAATGCCATTTACTTATTCACATGGATATTCTACTGGTCAAACAATCACATGCAATATCAATAACCACTTTCATAATGATGGAATGCATAATGCCAGACTATCATAACCACGTAGCCAAGGCCTCGTGCGAAGACCAAAAATAATATTTTGTCAAGGCCTCATGCCAAGACACTAGTTTGTCTCATGAGACCTGCCGATGCATCGAGGAGCTATAGCGGGCTCCACCCGTCACATATTAAGTCCAATGCTTTCCTCATATAAATAGGTTTAAACATATCATAAACCATAACATAATCGTATCACATAAAACATGCATAAAGGAAACATAACATTTCCAAATTTCAATCACAAGATATCAATACAACACATTGATATAATAAAAACGCTTTCAAAACCATTTTCAATACCAAAATAAAAGAAAGTTAAAACTTTGTATTTATTTTTCATTAAAAAAATGATGGCTTGTAGAGGAAGCCGAAACTCAAATAATGGTCACGGCGGCGAAGAAGTCATTGTCGCCGCATAAGTACGGAAATAAAAACATTCCCTTTTTGTCATTTAGTAAAACACTTCGTATAAAAAAGATTCCTTTTGAATAAATGTAAAAGTCAAAGGGGTTTATACACTGTACAAAAGAAATTTGTGTATAAAACAAAATATGTCTCAATGAATGGAGATTGAGACGAAGTCCCTTAAAAAGATCATTTTTAAATAAAATATATCTATTATGTGTATTCACTATATGTACACATAAGGAAAGTATAAATACAATATACAACATAATAATATCATGACATAATTTGAAAGTAGGAGATTAACCCAAAGAATGGAAGTTGGGTTATGAAATTCCCTTACCTTGCGTCCTGTACTAACTCGACCGTTCTTTAACCTCATGAATAATAAACTAGAGTTAATATATACCTTATTATGAACCATTTTAAATTTCATTATCCTTATTATATCACTTATTTCAATTTTATGAACATTATGTAATTAATTAAGTTAATAACGGTCGTTTTTTCGATCTTTGGTACTTTAGTCAACAATAAACTTCTTATAATTACAAGTTGTTCATGTGGTAGAATATACATTATATCCAGAATTATATTCATGATTTAGATGTCATATATATCTTATATATCCAGTATATAAATTCATTAATAATATTACATAACATTTAGAGGTAAGAAATGAAATGCACCGTTCATGGAGACGGTAAGCCGTACGTACGCATGAACGCTACTTTCATTTCAATTTCATATTTAATGGAACTAAATCATAATGATATAAATGTATAATATAATTCCAGTATAATATAGTGTATAATACCATTTACTCCATACTTTATGCATACCACATATGGAATTAACGATTCAAATCACTTTGAGGGGGCGGTAGTCCGCACTTCCTAAAATGAAATTATCGCGTTTTACCCATAATGAAAATCATAAAGTATGACATAAATGAGAAATACAGAAGAATAAGTAAAACATAAACATATTATATATTATATATACAAATAGTGACATCTTAATGGCCACCTTTGAAGGTGTTATATGAGTGTTGAACAATCATCGTTTCGTGATGCAGAAATTCACCATCCACAGAAACCGTATGTTATTTAACCATTAGATGTATGTGTGTGTAAGTGTAGCTCAATCACTTCTTATAACAAAATCCTATTATATTGAGGATACTTGTTTTGTTACAAAAGAAATGAATAAAAAGAGTTTAGGGGGTTGGAGAAGAAAAAAAACAAAACAACATTAGAGAAGACATTACCTCAAAATCGGGTAACTCTTTTTGATTTGAGCCAAGGCTTCCTTGAGAAGCGTTCTCCCCAAAGTGAGGCTACTAGTAGTAAGAGGGGGAAGTTGGGAGAGTATTTGGGCAGAGTTTGGCCAAGCCAAATGGCTTGAAGGTGTGAATAAGGTGGGAGAGGTGGGGACCTTTTATAAGAGGAGAGGAGGGGCTCTTTTGGAAAGATTGATATGTTACATTATTATACAATGATTTTCGGATTCTAAAGGTCCCACACTTATATAATTCGTCTCTATGGTGATAAGGGTTCTAAATCTCCTCATACAATAGGCTTTGGACAAGTTTAAGCCTTGGATTTTGCATTATCTTCTCATTTTATTTAAATCGTTAAATAATGAGGTCATTGATGCATCATCATGATGTCATAAATAATTTAATTTATATAATCTCTAAAAATTATAAAAAAACTAATATGATGTAGGAAATATTTTTAGATTTCTAATGAATATTTATAATCAAAATTTGGACTTGTTTAACCCCACTTAAAAACTGTTTTAGTAAAAAAACTCATGTTTGTGTCAATTTAATTTTAACATTAAATAAATATATATTAATGTCATTTTCCAACTAAAGTGGCTCCATGGGGTCCCCAAGTTGACCCATGAGTTTTATTGGTCGGACATGAATCATCCAATAGGAGTAGGACAAGTGTCAAGCTCATCTCATATTATTAAAACATTGTTTTTACCTTAAACTACACTAATTACCTCTAATCGCGATTAAGAACTTAAAAGTTACTATTCACCAAAAAATTATTTTAATGTCATTGAACCACATTTTACTTCTTAATGACAACCATGTATGTAGGATTTTTTAAAATCAAATCACAGAAGTGTTAATATTTCATTTAAACGAAAAATCAATTATTTAACTACCACTTAGTGGCTTCACTATTCATAAAAAATTGAAGTTTTTCTGAACAATGCCAAAATTTCACCCTAAGCTATAATTGATATTCCGAATTCAAAAATGATGTCTATTTTACAAAATTCCAAACATATAAGTTGCATTAATTAATTTCATAATTAATTTCCGCTGTCACAACAATAGCGTGTTTTTAAGAAACAATTTATATCAAAAGATTGGCAATTGTTTATGTAAAATTTCAATGTTAAATTAATTCTAATGACTTCCATTGGATAAAATGGTAAGAATATATTCTAATTATACTTTAAAACCAATAAATAGTATAATTTATCACTATAAATTATTTTGATTACAAAAGTTGTTTTTATGTAATATTCAATATTCATAAAAAATTGGAAGTTCTGAGAAAATTACAAAAAATTCAACTTTGGATAATTTCGATATTACGAATACAAAAATGAAGTCCATTTTGAAATACAAAATTTCTATAATTTTAAAAAGTGGTTATTACTATTCATAATGTCTACTTTTATTAGTCGTGGTGTTTTAGAACTCGAAGTTGCGTACAATGCAAGCTATTGCATTATTGAATGAGAAGCGTATCGTGGAAGCTCGGGGTGTTACAGTGACTTTTTAATTCTTATGGATTCAGAATTTTCCCATCCTAGTTGACACCCAAGTAAATATATAGTGACTAATATTAAACTCTAGATGTAATATTGATGGTCAGTATAATATTCATTCTTTCCATGTGTATATTCAAGCCACTTCTTAATGAATCTTTGTTGAATGATCCAACATTAGAGTAGGCCTACTGGGTAATGACTCACCAAATTCCAATTTGAACCATGTTGAACGACACGTTCTTTCTTGTAAATGAAGAAATGATCAATTTGGAACTATTTATGGAAGATATTACTATATATGTACTCCGTGAGTGCAAAATTATACTCCAGTGATCCAGAAATGTCCAAAAAACATGCATGAAAATTTTCATATAGAATCAAAATTGTCTTCATATATTAGTTATTAATCATAGGGTGGTAGGCTATTCTATGAGCAACCTACCATACTATAACCTTTTTAAGCTTCTATAAAAACCATGAAATAAAATGATGGTCATAATCCAACTTGATAATCTACATAGAAAATATAAACTAAATATCTCACACAAATATACATATTTCCTCAATCATCAATTGGGAAGGAGACCCTAATAAGATTAAAGTAAGGCACCATCTTCAATTTATCCACCATCACCCACACCAAATAATTATTTTGATGTTCCTTGGGTATTTATTTTATAGTATCCTTCGTGATCTAATTTAAATTCAATTCAACTGGAAAAGGAATTTGTAACATAGTCTACCACTGATTCATAGTTCTCATCTGGTAACAAGTGAGGCATCATGTGAAAAATCCCACTATCAATTTCATTATATATTTCCTCCAGTAATGGATATGTTGATCACAATATAAATTTGTTAACCCAAAATGATCCTCTTTATTAAAATAATTGAATTCTATTATTAGTTTGTTTAACCATTAATGTATGAACCCAGATATAGATATGGACATGAAAGACAACCTCATTATCTATAAACTTGCCTGATAGTTACTCCCCATCATATATATTATCCATTAGGTATAAACCATATAGTTCATATAATTGTATCATCATAATGTTATCTAGAAGAATATTAACAAAAAATATTTATCTTAGATTCTCCCCCAAATACTCATAAATATATTGATGCATATCCATAAAGAGCTCCATCAGTTTCAAATCATCTATATATTCTCACATTGACAGCAAACTTTTCTTCCTACTCATAGTTTTAGTAATGGTGACTCCCTTTTAATGAGTATATGGATGATTTGATTTTAATGATAGATGATACATGACCGAAATCCACTATCAGTGGTTAATATCCATTAAGAAAATATATACAATAATTTTTTTTATTTTTTTAGACAACGAACTATTACAGAAACATAATTCATCAAATATTTCTAATTTTGTACCAAAACTATCTCCATATCAAGAGTATTATAACTTTTCTATTGTGGTCTCAACATTTAGGATCCGTACATAAAAACAAAATCCTCTTATATTAGAAATACATCGAGATTTACTCTCTATGAATCAAAATTCATGGTGTAATCTATACACGGATTAGGATAACTATGTATTTTCATACATATTTAAATATAGAATACTAGTCGCTGTTATTTTTATGGATTTATTCTAAAACATATTATTTAATTAATATGAACTCACACACTCATTGCAGTCTATAAAAAGGATAATAAGATCAATATAACAGTACATATAATTAATTACTATATAAACTCATTCCATAGAGTCTTTATTCTCTCCATTTTTTCTGAGAATTTCATGTCATTAATTATATCTGATCAAGACAGATGAAAAAATCATTTGATTGATATGAATAACATCTCAACATGATAATATAAATAATAAAGAAAAGCTTTTAGAATTATTACTCATTACTGATGTTTTCAATAGTTTCTCGATGTTGGGAATCATAATTCGTCTCCAAATATGACTCTGTCTAGCACTATCCTAACAATGATACATATATTATTTATGCTACATTTTTTTGGATGTTCTAGGCTTAAAAATAATACCATTAAATTTTATTGAAATTCATACATACTGAATATCATGAAAATAAATGTTTTTTGAGATAAAAATGGAGGTATATGTAGATCATATGACTCATATGATTATTGATAAGATTGGATGATTCGAAAATGAGCAACCTATATAATGGTTTTTATTCATATGAGAATGTTAGAAATTTTTCCGAACTATCTCTTGATGAAAGAATAATTTATTTTTAATTCAAAAAAATTATTATTCCATGAAAAGGGGATAATGACACTCATAAAAATCATGATATGTTAATGGTTTTCTAATTAAATATGAATAATATTATTATCATTAAGACCATGATCAATTTTATTATGGTATCAGAAGTACAATTACATAAATTTAATATATAAATTTACCAGAGATCCATTTATAAGGTTTTCTCAAAATTCATGGAGTCTCTAAATATCAATAAGGAGAAACTATTTCATAGGGAATATGTTACATAGTTGAGAAGGGATAATCAACTAGATGAATAAATGTTATTAATTATTGGTAATTTTTTTAAAATGATCAGTTGTACATCCATTTGATAAATCGATAAACATAATTATACATTTCTATAGAATTGAATATCTGATGACAAATATCATTCATTCTGAGGGAGAAGGGAAAAGGATTTCTAATAACAATTTTTTACAATTTCATAAATAATGACTGAGAAATTAAATAATACCACATCATTTGTTTTTGATAAGGATAAAACAATGATTCTAAAAAATAATTCAATTAAATTGTTAATATTAGAGTATAAGTGTAATAGACAAGAAGATAATAATAAAAAACATTGAATTCTATATAACTCGTAAAAAAATTGAAAAATTCCACCCTCAAGTTGATTTTGTGACAAATGTAATATTTATTTAGAATTATCATAGTATTTTTGATCAACCTAAAGTACAACAGTATCTTACCTCAAGAAAAGAACTTTATTTTGAAAAGGTAAAATATTACGCAATTTTTTTAGAAAAATTACATAAAAAGTACTCATGAAGAAGATGGGAAAGTTGATGACATATTAGGAAATAATCCTTAGGGAAAAAATGATATTACAAAAGTGAAAATGAATGAATTCGGTAATGAATAAATTTAAGTTGGAATGTCAATATCATTATATTAAAAAAAAAATATTTATCTCACTATTTTAGAGAACAGAGATGATTTAGCAGAAGGAGATCAATATTATTAAATAAAAACATTGTATAAAATATCTTTGATAAATAATTTGATTCTTTATGGATTTCAATTTCGCAATTTTTTGAAATAAAAGAAAAAGATAGTCCTTGTCCTGAATATCCATCTTTTTTATATATTTCTTGACATTCTATAAATTTTTCCCCAATTAATAGTATACATAGGGAGTAAGTGAAGATGAAGTACTTTAGTGACTTGATTTATAAGCATGATAGAATCATTCAAATTTTTTCATTCATACAATAAAAGTGTATATTCATATGAAGAATGGTTGATTTTTTTGATAATTATTATTCATGAAACAACATTTTTAGATCCTAATTCCAAATGTGGCAGATTATAAGGACATCAATGGAAATCAGAAGAGGAATAATGAAAATGAAAACTATTTATCATGTGGATAAAATACACTAAATTATTCATCCAATTAAATGAAAATCGTATAAATAATATTAAAAAAATATCATTAAATTTTACAATAATTATCAAATTGGGATCTTGTTATCTTTTAATGGAAGGTAATGATCATAAATCTCTAATGATGCAATAATATAAAAAATTTCACAAAACTAAATTGATTATGATGATATGCATGGATGTTAAATTTTTAGATGAAGAAGAAGTTATAAAGTTAATGTTTATATTTTTTTAATCTAATAATGAATCAAGAGACATTCTAAAAACCCACAACTTCCATAAAAAGAAAATTTCAATCCTAAAAATTCATTTAATGAAGAATTTAAGTTTTAAAAATCATCAAATATTGTATTAATCATTCTAAAATATTTTTCAAATTATATTTTTGGAATTATGTTAATCCTTATATATATATATATATTTATTTACTAATCATCTTTTGATGAATATATTTTATATTTATTTTGATCAAATAATTTATTATATATTTGGATGGATGATTAATTGTATATAAATTGGGGTTTATTTAATTATTTTCATAATATTTTATGTAACACATTCTACTACATAAAAATATTTATAAAATCCCAAAGGAATAGAAAATGTTTAATTTGATTTCAGAATTCTGTTTCAGGGGAAAGCCTATTAATTCAAAAAAAAATTGTTTAAAAAATATAGGAGAGAAAGAAATTAATCTTCGGTATAAGGATGAGGAAAGAAATAAAATTTTTATTTTATAACATTATGTGGTAAGAAATTGTATATGTTTTTAACATTAGTTTTCTCATTAAATGTTGGGTTCTGTGAATTAAAAAATAGAAAATATTATTTAATCAAATTTTTTTTTCAACATTGTGTAAACATATATTTTTTTAATTCATAGTCAAATTAATTTTTATTTTTAGTCATTAAATATTAAAATAAAAAATAATCATTGTTTTGTAACTAATGGTAATAATTTTAATAGTTGGATTAAACCATTTCAAAATGATGGTGATTTTTTAATGTCTTATATATCGATGAAATCAGATGAATCTTCCATATTAGATGGAAATGTAAACATATATATGATTCAAGGAATTCAATATCTGATGATTTTTTATTATAATGTCTTATAGATTAATTATAACAAATCATTGATAATTTATGTTCTAAAAATTCTATAAGTCATTATTATCCAGCCAACGGTAGACATAACATTCAGATGATATTTTATATATCCTTATAAAAAAACAACATACATATTACTATATGATGAATTTTTGTTCTACCACATAAAAACATTATACATTTTAGTTTTTAATCTCATAATGAAATTTGGATAATGTTTATTTTAGGAAATTTCCTTATGAAGGTGTTTTTTACCTGTGTTATTAAAAAATTCATGATATATGGAAAAAGACTATATGAAGAATAACTATAATGAAATCTACATTAAAAGAGTTGTATGAATATTTTATAAGGTATCGAAATTTTTAATAATATTTTTTGAAATATTGTGATGATATTTTTTACCCTATAATCTTTAGAACATTTTTACATAAGGAATTTTATTTTGAGGTTATAAATTCATTACGTAATTGATTTTTTTATTTGTGTATCTGATCTGTTGTGATTGAGGGATTACATTATGATGTATGAAATAGGTCATTCAGATATTCTAATATAGGGGTTATATGTATAGGTAAATGAAGGATATTCTTATAATTGTAAATATATCATCATTATTGTATAAAATACATACCATTATAGTATAAATAATATATTGGATACCCCGAGTCTGGTTAAATTCATCATTTACAATAAAATATAAATTATTTTATATTCATATTAAATTTTTGTCAAATATTTCCATACATAATTTCAATTAATTTTTGTTTATTTTTAACTTGATACTAATTTTCAGTGCATGTATTAATAATGATTCATATTCAATCCTTTAAACATTTATTTAAACTTATTATATGATTTTCATTATAATGGTTCATTGAAATTACATTAGTAAATAGGTTTGTTAATTTTTATGTCTTATTCTATAAACATTTATTCAAATCATTTTGTAGTAAAACACCCAATCTTTTATTTTAAAGTAGTATTCCAAAATAAATATCATGTATTGTAGAATAATTTACTAAATATATTATATATTATTAATAATATTTTTCTAGAAATTTTTGAATGCTGAAAATTTATTATTTTAAAATTATTTCATTCTTGAGTGCTTTATATAATATTTTGATGATTTTTCCATGGGGTCAGGAAACGAATTATATTTACTCCCCCAAGATTTTTATTTTTAATAGTAAGTTTAATTATTATCATTTCAAGTTTCATAGGTGTCATAATATTCACTAATGATAATGTATATATATACTATTATCTAAAATGGTGTAATTAAAAAATAGTACAGGCCATGTGTAATTTTTAACAATAATTTCGAATATACTTTTAAAATAATATATTTTATAATCATTAAATTTCATTTCATTTCATAATTTTGTTGATGTTACTTGGATTTTCAACTAGTAATGATCATTTTATTGAAAACCTATCTAAATAATAAGGATCCCTACTTACTTGTTTAGATGTTTCATAATATTTTTTGAACAATAATTATGTGGATTTATGGTTAAATTTAATCTAGTTAATATCAATGAATTAATATTATTAAATAATCACATTTAGGTTTTAATTCTTTATTTTAGAATATATTTTATTTTTTGATTAATTTTTTTTTGATATCCATCCTGATAAAATAAAAGGTTGGATATTTTAAAATAAATTGAATTAAATTGTTTATAAAAAAAATATTATAATTTTCCAAACTGGTTTTGTATTAGAGAATTTATTTTAAAGATTGTTCTAATAATTTTGTTTTTAGTAAATTTTATTTTTATAACAAAGTGATATTTATTTTAGTCAAAAAAATAGTTATTCAATTTTTTAAATCATGGGATTATATTTTAATTGATATTTTTATAAATATTAATAGTAATTTTATTGATCACATATATCCCTAATATAATGTTTTATGACTTATCTTGAATGTATAGATATAGTCTAATTTCCATTATTGGGTCTTGGAGTGGGACAATATATCAATATTATTATAATGGTTTTTTCAAAACATCTTTTTCAATTATTCATATTAATTTTATTTTTGGATTTATAAATAATGGAATTATATTCGAGTCATTAATGAAGTCATACTAATTTTAACTAACACATTATATGTGGTTTAATGTTGGTATATAATAGATGTTTGATATGATATAATGGAAAAATATAAATTATTTTTTATTATTACTAATTAATAGATCGATTTGGAATACATTATAGTAGCACTCGATTGACCTTGGATTGAATTACTTTGACTAATTTTTCACCATGATTTCATCTGTAATGGGGTCTTGAAAATTTTCCTTTCCCAAATGTAGAGTTATTAGTAAATTATAATAATATTTTTAAATTAATATTCATTGTTCATTCTATTTGATAAATTTCATTAAGGTATATGTATTGCATGGTTTATTATTTTATACCTTATGGTATATTTATATGTCATGGAAACAGATGACAATGCATGAGGCATAATTTGTGCATATTTAAAAAATGGTATTATATTGTATTTAATAAAATGTGTGTTTGGAACAGATGAAAAATTTTATGTATGGAATATAAAATATTCCCATAAAAAGTTATAGCTAATATTTTCAAATACTAAAAAATGTAATATGTCAATGAGAGAATTAGACTCTGTGTATGTTAATTTTATTCATATTGTGATATGGTAGATGCCAAATGAAAATAAAAATATTGTGATTTGATATTAGACTATGGACATGTAATAAATTAGTAATATTAATCACCTATAACAATGTGGTATGTTGGGTGATAATAGAAGGCATGGACATGGAAATTATTCATTATTTCAGAAACATCCTTCCACAACCAATCAAATTTGAGAACGAGGTCTTGGGAATACTAAATACCATATTACACATATATCGTGCAATTAATGTGTCTATGTGAGTATTTTAATGTTATTTTATGTGTTATTATCATTATTGAGTAATGGAGGTGTATCAAAACTAACAATGAAGTCATATATTATGGTAGGTAATGTAAAGAAATGTCCTTCAGTATTCTAACAGATATTAGGAAATAATTAAAAGTATAATGTTTTATTTTTATTATCATTCATTGTGGGAAATGATTTTGATATTATGGTATGATGATATAGTTTATATGGAACCATATTTATTACATATATAATCATATATTGATTATTTTACATTAGATACTATCCCTTATATATATTATATTGTAGTTCTGTTTTTGTGATTTTATGGTGTGATCATAACTTATACTCTGAAAATCATCCCTATGCAAATAGAATCCAACAAGGATTCAAATATCCATCATGCATCATTATGATAGGTTATATAATAATATTTTGGATTTTCTGGTTCTTGATATGAAAAACTATAGCTATAGACTTAGGATGGACATTTTTTTTATTACATGGAACAAAATTGTTATTACTGTATAATATGTATCTATATTAATCCATGAAGGATAATTCAGGAATATCAGGGGGAATGTTATTTTAATATGGATATATATGGTATGATCATTTTTTATTTGATAAGAATCAATTTTTTTAGTTATTGTGTTCATTAAATGTAATAAAAAACTCAAAAGTCCATTTTAGTTTTTGTATTTAATCTATTGTATTTCAGGAGTATTTCTCTTTAATATCATTAAAGAATGTGTCGTAACAATTTATTGACATATTTATTTCATAAAACCTAATTTTTTACCTTTAGACAATAATAAACTAGTAGAGTTGTGAGAATGAAATTCAATATTGGGAGAAATAGGTAAAAACTTATTTATCTATCCAATAATATACCCCTGCTAATGGAGATATTATTATTATTTTATTTTTTTCATTCTTGTAATATTTCGATTATAAATTATTGAATCAATTTTTGATAAATATTCATCATAATTTACCCCCATTAATGTAATCTTTTATCAATTAAATTGGGATCCATATCTTATGTTAATGATGATGGAAGAATACTTGAAAAATACAATGTTCCAAAGTCTCTATGTCCTATAACTTTCTTTTGAGATTAATTAATATTTCAACAACACGATTTAGGTTTTCACATATTTAATGAATCAAATATTCCAATAATATTTGGAAAAAAATTTTGTTTTATTTTTGGATGATTATATGATTTACACAAGATCATATTTGTGTCATTATAGATATTTCATTGTATTATATATATATATATATTATCATAATATATAGGATATTTTCTCTAAATGTTAATTATGGAAGGGGTCATAATCTTTGGAAGGATTTTTTTTGTATATCAATGTCTCCATATATCCTAAAAAAGTTAATGTTATTATTTATTATAAATGTTTAATGAATATATTTGAAATGTATATATTTCATAGGATACATTGTTTTAAATAAATTTTTTTTGGATTTCTCAAAAATTCCTTCACTAATAATGTATAAGACAAAAAGGGGAGTAAAATATAAAATTAATAAAAATTGTGAAATTAAATATTCTTAATTAAAGGAAAAACATATTTTTATATTAGCTCTAATGATTATGAATAAAATTGTTGGTTATAAATTCTCTTCTACAGCATTATAATATAATTAGGTATGTGTTTATAGAAACTAATTATTATCATACATTGATATTAAATCCATTTTTATGAATATTAGTTATATTTCCTAAAAATATGACTAATTACTATATGAGTTTAATTCCTTTGGATACATGGGACATTATTTTATATCTTAGTGAATGATCTTAAAAATAATCTACAAGGGTCTTACAAATTTGTGATCTATTAGAACATACCATACATAAAAATATTATTTATAACCAATTAAATTGAAAAAAAATATAGAGTGAGATAAAATTCTAAATAAGGGAAAATAAGAGATCTATATAAACTTAACATGATTCTAATGGTTTGATAACATGAACCATATATTTTAATCACATAACCAACATATCGAAGGACACAATATTGAATGGTGGAATAAAAATTGGATGCTGCTAGAACATTAATCATATGGGAATCAAAGAACATGATCCAGGAGATCATAATATTAACAAAAAACATGGATTTTTAACATTAACATATTCATAAAAAATTATTCTCAAATAAGTCAAGGCTCACTAACACATCAACTATTGAGGAAAAAGTACTTTCCTAGGATTATATCACTATTCATTCAAGCTATGTCTTACTAGAACGAGCTGAATCCAATTTCAGTCCCTTTATAATTATACTAGGATAACTCATCGGTCCATCCATATCTATCTAACACGATATATAAATAATTGCCTAATGTATTGGAAGGATATATTTATCCCACCTATCACATAATTAAATCATAGATATTTGATTTATAAGATCATTAATTTAAATCATAATATAACCCATGAAATTCAATTTGGTATTAATAAATTTTCATCATATCTAAACTAGTGTAAAATATATAGGTGATATAATAAAATAATAATATGTAAACTGAAGCCAAATTCACAATCATTTCATCACGATATATCCCATAAAAGTGGAATGGGATTCATATACCCAAATAAATAAAGACAGAAATCATTTATATAACGAAACGAAAATGCATCCTTGGATCATATCGCCATTTAAGAAAAAGAGACTCCAAAGGATGACATAATAGATGGATATTAATTTTGAAATATCATTTAAAAAATCACTTGAGGGTAATATAATTGTTTATTTGAAAAAATATATTCAAACAATAATATATTTTGATATCTATTTTCATTGAATATTTCATAGATAAAATATATCAGAATCATTGACTAAATTAGTATTCATGGTATTAGAGTATTTTGTTTATTTTTTACACATTAAAATTAGTATTCCTTTACAATTTTAGTTAGAATCCAAATATCCATTATTTTGGAAAATTGAATAAATAATCTATTGAATATTTTTTGAAAAAAATTTAAAAATTTGGAAATAAATAATTTTAATAATTATTAGATGGTAATTAAATAATTTATAAATCATTTTTATAAATAATGGTTTAGAATTAAAATTGATTTCCTACAAATGATTGCAATAATTTTTCATTTTATTAATGAAAAACTCCTAAATAAATAATGTAATAAAGAGTGGAAAAAATAATAACATTTCAATAAGAAATCATGAATAAACATAATATAAGAAATTTAATGATAATTATTATGTAGTGTATCATTATATATCAAGAATGGATACAAGATCAAAAAAAATTGTGACAAACGTTGTTATCGTAAGATTAAATAAACAATAATTTGGTAACCTTGATTTATAAACCCCATGAAGGAAAAAGGATCTATTAAACAGAATTTAATATTTGTAATACAATGTCTATTATATTTCAATTTTAATGGGATTTATATATATCTCATTAAAAATATAGGTGCATTAGATAATATACATGTCAATGAAAGAAAATTGGGACAAAAATACAATATAATTATTCTTTTGAATCACAGTCCACAAGAAGTAATAACATATGAATAAAAAATATTTATATTAAAATGTTTTATATTCATTATATATAATGTTAAAGGTAATTTTATACACCCAAAAATGAAATTATTACTAAATATGAAATAATTCTCTTCGAAATAAATGTGGGACTAGAAATCCACTACTTTAAGTCTTGAATTCTATCATAATCATTCATGATCCATTTATAATAAATATATTTTTAATATATAATAATATAATAACCATATAAATATATATATATCATTGCGTATATTATTTTATTATCAATTTATATAATATTTTTATAAAGCATTAATGTAAAATTTATGTTTTGGTGAATTATTACTTTGTTTTTTATATATTTTTGGACGTGTTATTATTTTAATTATATATAAAGAACTACTTCATAATATACTAAATAGTTATCATAATATAAATATCATATATATTAACTATATATTTATTTATACTAATCCATTAAAATTAGTTATATGAAATTAAATGCACTTTCATAGAGACGGTAGGTCGTACATATGCATGGACACAGTTTTTTCTTTTCTTTGCATGATAAGAAGAAATAAATTTAAATGATATATTATCATTATAGATTTATTTTTATTTCATACATATCTCATATTTTCAGAAAACCATTTATTAAAATCCTCCATGTAAATATGGAATTATTCACATCTTATTGTGAGGCGATAGTCCATTGTACACATGAATAATGTTATCATTTACCCCAAAAAATAGAAATCATATTGATATGTGTCATATTATAATTATAGAATCATAATAATATCAATAAACATTTATATATCATGTATAAATAGTATTTCATATATTTTTCTCAGCCTTGAGAAGTGGTAAAGTAAAAAATAATGACATCAATTTATGAGGCATTAGTTTTGCATATACACGAATGATGATTTCAAAAAACATTTGATGTAATTGTGTGAGGTATAAGGTAATGACCATCACAGAAAAAAATATAAATTTTTTATGATACTTAGGTTAATATATAATCATTATATAACATGAAATTACGGTTTTTGGTGAAGTAATAAAAATAAAATATTCATTGATGAACATTACCACTTCTTCAACTATCCACCATTGGGTTTCACACAAATCCATTATTATATGGATTTATATAAATTAAATAATTTTTCCATTGTTATTCTAGGGAATGAGGAATGTTATTATGGTGTATATTTGATGTACCAAATATGTGTGATGAATATAGGATAGTTGGGGACATTTGAATATGGTTTAAGAAAAATTTCTAAATTTAATGAGAGCATTCTACCCTGGTTTTTCATATGTCAAAAGTGTCAAAACTAGTACATTATAATTATTAAGATATTTAATGGTCTAAATATGAATATATATATATTTTTAGAAAAGTTTATGGATTTTTAATTCCCTAATTGTTTCTTTTTATCCCCCAATAACTCATATTTACCTATAACAAGGTAATTACTTTTTTTAACATTCACGCTTTATTTTGGTCAAAAAATAAGTTGGAATGATTATAAATTATACATTATTCTCATTACAAAAATGGAATCTATTTCTCTAATTCTAATCATATAATCTGGAAAACAAACATAGCATAAATTTAATCCTGAAAATATGAAAAGAAAGTGTGTTTTTAAAGAGAAAATGATAAAAAGTATACTATGCTTTCATATTCAATTTAAATATGAAATTTACTAAAATGAACTTAATTTTATTGATATATGTATTATTGAACACATTATACATTAAACCATTTTCATATATTAATTAATAATTTTAAATAAATTAAATGAAATGTTTGATTACATTTTAAACATAGAATTTTTCAATATTCATTAAAAATATATATTCTCAGAAAAACACCAAAAAAACCTAAAATAATTATGAAAAATATTAATTTGTTAACAATATAAATATTTTTAAATGAAAAAAATTATTTCATTATTTTTCACAAATATTCAATAACTTTTTTTAGAAAATATTATTTTCAAAACATATGAATACTTCACCAAAATATAATTATTTTATCTTCAATTGGTTTTATTTATAAAAAATATATACATAATATTTTAAGTCATTTTCTATATTTATTTCACTATGGTAAATGACTAGTTTATAATGGTCGGGCTTAAAAAAAATAAAATTATATATTGATTTTGTTAAAAATATGTGTTTTGTGTAAAACAATATAAGATAGTGTTATGTTTATAAAATGATTAAATTTGTGTTTTATATAATGAATGCATAAATTACTGTTGTTTTTAAATAAATTCATCAAATAAGTTTATTTTATTCAAAAAAGGCTTTATAAAATCTATTTTTGTTATATTTTTCCCCCTTAAAATGAATTTCACAATCAATATTCAACATTCTAAAACAAATAAATGAGGATACATAAAACTCCTCATATCTTCATGATACCATAATGAATAATAATACTTATAGTTTTACAAAAATAACACTATCATGATTAGTGGAATTATTTTATACATCATTCTCTATATGATTCGAATCACCACCAACTATTTTTCATTAGAATTATATTTCCCTAGTGGAATGACCTATGAGTTCAGTACATGTTAATGTTCTGAGATATAATACATATAGAGATTTACATAGAACATTTCATGGAATTTATATTGGATAAGTTGATGTTCTTTCAGATATGATACTGTACCGATAAGATCAAGAATTTCAAAGGGACATATATTCCAATGTTATAGAAACAATTTACTCTCTAATCCCACAACTATATTCCATATATGAATGTTTAGAAACAAAATGTCTCAAACATCTAATTATATAACTTTATAATGATTATCTTAAAAAAATATTTTATAACTTTGAGCTACCTTTATTTCATATAGAGATGGTCTAACATTCTCTACAATTTCCTATACTATATTAGGCCCTAATAACATTCATTCTCTAATATGAAACTATTAGGTAGGAGCTCCAAATTTCTCCCTATAAAGTGGATATTTTGGTATAATACGAATGGTTGATGGGAAATATATTTTCATAATATATCTCTACTTGAAGAATCTTTTAATCCCAAGAAACCATTACATCCAAATAATAATATCTAATCATATCTTTAAAGGATTAAATTGTTGGTTCTGACCCACTAACTACCTGAGGATGAAAATAAATGATGAAACTAAACTCTGTATCAAGATCTTATTTAATAATTCACTAAAAACTGAGGTTATCTTCAAATAGAAAAAATATAGAGTGGAAGGTGGTACTCCATTAAACCATATCACTTCCTTGATGTATATCCCAGAAAACTGATCTATTGAGAAGTCTAATTGGATAGAGATGAATTTTTCTGACCTATTATTAAGAACTAATATACCTTGTAAATATTTCCTCTATTTAAATTACTTGGTGAGTAAAATTACCAAATCCATTGGGTTTTTTTCCCAATCCCATTCTTTTACAAGTAATGTATTCCCTATCCACCTATACAATGTTCATTCATCATTATATTTTTGACATTTCTGGACCTGAGAAACAAAATATGTGTTATATCCCATAACACCATCCCACCATATGTATTATTTAAAATATCTATTCATCCACATAATTTTATGATGAATAAAGAATTAAGAACAATGATATTCCTCTAACAACTCCTTCTCTAAATCTGGTATGGACGGAACACTTATACGGTTCATAAAAATAATAAATCATTCAATAACAAGGTTAAACACAAAAACATATAACAATATTTTTATTCTATATATCATCCTTATTCACCACAATAATATTTATATGGATAGAAGATCTAATATTCAATAGTTAAATACAATATTTTTCCCTTCTATACAATTTCAAAATATATCCTTTCAAATTAAAAAAATATTTGTTCCGTTGTGATCCAAATCATGTTTAAAGGAGCATGATCCTTTCAACTCAAAGATTTATACACATTGTACACATTCTCATGGTGTTAATATTTTATGATGTCGTAATATTTAATCATCTTTAACAATATTTTTTTATTCAAGTTCAACTACTTCTATTTAAATATTTACTTTAGAAATTTTTTATCGGCATGTATATGACAATTTGTTCCATAAATATAATTATATCATAACATTAAATAAAAAATGTATTGATGCGAATTCCATATCACGAGTTGGCTAATTTTTCTCATGAATCTTCAACTATTTAGAGGAATAATAATAAAATATAATATTCCTCGAATGAAAAATACTCAATCACTTGATAGATACTTCCCTATAGACTAATATTCCTAATACACAATATAATAGTGTAATAATTAGTGAGATAAATAATCCTCTATTTAGATCCTTGAAGATTCCCTCACATTCATTAGTCCGGATGAACATGGATCCCTAATTAGTTAACACAGTCAGAGGATTATATTGTCCTAAAAAATTATATATAGATTATTGTTAATGTACATATGAAATAAGAAATATATAGATCATGGTGGCCATAGTAGGTCTGGGCCAAAAATCAATACCCTTATCTATGGTGGATATATTGATATACAATCTTTTTAGATTATAGGAATAAACAATTAAACCTATTACATCAAAAAATCAAACTTTTTAAATTTTTCATATAGTTAAACATTCATTAAGGTGTTTAGTAAAATTATAACTTGATCGTCCTGATATTCTATTATCATTGAACAGATAATAGTATAATCTATAGAGACTACCAAAAACTGGTCAAAGTAATATCTGAACACTATATTCATTAGATCCATTAATATAGGGGGGCATGAATCAGAACAATTCTTTCACTACATATTCATAGGGTATACAACATGTATATAATGTTGTTTTTGGTATATCATCATTTTTAACCCTAAATTGATGATATCCATATGAAGGAAAATCTTCAAAAAGTATTGAATTCCATAATTGTGAAAATAATGTCACCAACATGGGTAATATGAAACATGTTCTTGATTTCAATCATGTTTAGATCCCAATAATCATTATAGATTCACATTGATATATATTTATTTCTAACATCATGATAAATAGAACCTCACATGTAACATAAGGCTGATTGAATCAATAAGAAATGATATTGTTGATTTTATTCTTCAATTATCACAATTTTACGAGGGTCATTCAATATAAAATCTTTGATATTCTTCTAGGACTGGATATGTGGTCTCATGAAGACATAACTTCATATATTGTTCGTAGATTAGGAAATTATTCCAAAAATACATGAAAAACCTCTGATAAAGATATATATATTCGATTACTTGTTTCTAACCAACTATATAAGCAACACAACCCTAAAGAATTGGAATTAAAGTCAGTATAATAGATGTAACCACTATTAGATGCACCTACTAAAAATAACAGAGATAGATGACCATATGTTAGTTTGGAATTTAAATCATGAGGTCCCTTTCCTAAATATTGATGTGCAATTTAAGTAGATAAATTCAATCTATGATTTTTACGACATCAATTTCAACCCTATTATGAATGAGAATATTTTCCAAAATTACATAACCACTAACGAAAACCATGGATGAATCATAGATAATACATGTGATCATTATACCATTAATGTGTTTATATAATAATTATTTATCTTATAGTTAGGGTAGAATCACGATCCCCTTATTAAATTATTTAAATTGGAATGAATGGGTATATACCGAGTCAAATAAGACATTATAAATTATATATTAGAGGGTATGTGTACATTTCACCTTATTGTTATCAAACAACTTGTTTGACAAACTGTTCATATTATATTTAACATTTTTCCTCAGCTTATGAGTTTCTAATTTTGATTGTTATCATTAACCATTTAGTTTAGGCATTTCTATCATAATTACAATTCTCCATACATGTGATTCACAAAATTTGGGATGGTGAATTCTATGCTCATTTCCCCATATTATCATAATTAGCTAACTTATACCCATTACCTGTCAACCCATTTCTTATATACTTTCCCATTAACCGTTAATACATTTTTATGTCTTTATAATAAAATTTAATCATTGAATCTTCCTATAGATTTTCCTTGAATGAAACTCCATATTCTTCCCCCCATTGTTTTAATATTTTCTTTTAATCTCTATCATACTATCGTTATTAAAAACATGATGTTGATAAGGATTTCCAATATTCAATGGTACCTTGATAGAAAATTTAATTATATAATCATATCTACTATAATTTATTAATGATTATCCAATATGTGTACATTGTTTTATGATCATGTAAAATATATCATAGATACCTTTAGGTTTTTTGATTTTAACAATGTCATACCACAAATGATGTTAAAGTTTATTCTTATATGTTTCAGTGAATCCATGATTTGTATTATTTAAATAATATAACTCCTTTTATATCAACATATAATGAACATTAAAATACTACTTACTGAAATATTAGTTCTTTAAATTTTCTTAATCCATGGAATTAGTTTCATCAGGTTGCTTTGTATTCTTGATAATTTTCCACCATCGATCTACTTCACCTTCCAACTAGTATACAACCCAAATGAATTTATTTTGTTCCAAACACTAAATAATATAAAATAACTTTTTAGGGGAATTTTCCCATTGTTCAGTAATATTAAGATTATTGATTCCACTGAACGAGGTGAAAGTTTATACAACTAAGACTTAATATATATTTATTAATTTCTTTTATCATTAATAATATTAGATTTAATCCAAGCTTGAGAAATCTATGTCAACATATTAAAGGTATTTTTCAATTTAGGATCCATAATTATTGGATTTCTAAAAAGAAAATATCTTCATTGTAAATCTTACAAATCATTAATGTGGTTCATTTGAGTTTAATCTTTTAACTAAAACCATAACATCATAGATTATGAAAGAATAATCATAGTAGGGAATAAAATACTATTGAAAAATAAATTATATGATATTTATGTCGTGAAACATTTTTCAATCAATGATTCCATAGGTTTATCGTAGGACATTCATACTAATATTCTATATAAATCCATAAAAACTATTCATAATCAATTTTGGAATTAAAAATCATATACCTAACTATTTGCAACATAGGATTATAGAAATGACCATTTAACTTCCTCAGATATTGATAAAGTCTACCACAATACTAATATGTATGGGTTTTTACACTAATGTAAAAATAAACCAGAGACAAAAACACATTTAAAATATAGATATGTATGTAATTACATCAAATCCACTCAATATATACTTTTGAGAAATTATATTACATTTTCATATATATTAACTCAACCTTCGACTTGTCCTTTGACAAGTAAACAAAGATTTCACTAAGGTTTTTTCATTATATTTTCAAAAAAATAACTATCTATGTCCTATGATTCTAATTATAGAGACACATTATTCTCATACATAGATATTACATCATTTTTTATGAATATTCATTACATTACAAAAACGCATGTTTGAGGACTGTAATAGTTTAGTCTCATTGGAAACATGGAAAAGAAAATTATTACGTGGCAGAAAAAAAATTAAATATTTCCCATAAAGATCATTTCATTTAATACTCTTCTAAAATATACCATATTTAAAACAATTTTTTATAACTTATATAGATGAATAATAAGAATGAGTTCCCCAAAATGCTCAGTACGAGTAAGAATGTGACAAACATAATCATAACATACACATAATGTAATGATAATATGATAATTACATTTTGAAATCATAACCTTCATATCAAAGAACCCAATCATGAATCATGGAATAATGATTGGAAGTTAATAATATATTAATCAGTATTCAATCAAAGAATAAGATCAATGATAGAATAGTATTGGAATAAGGCGTGTATTTTTGCATATATATGAGCATAGACATTAGTTCTATAATGGTCAAGGATTATTTCTAGGGCCATAATAGTGGGAAAATGTAAGAATTGTCTGACTCTAAGTATGATATACTCTATAATACCAAATGTAGGATCGAAATAAGAATGATAATCTCAGATACAATAGGGGGGTGAATTTTACCTTTTATAAATTCCCTAAGGAAATTTTTAGGATGGTTATGTTTAACAAGGTTAAACAAGATAATTTACAAGACCACATTGAGTACTAGGAGAAGTGATTCCAGAAATGAAACATAACAAATGTTACAAAGATTAAGATTTTACCTTAAAGCGTATAGAATCTAACTAAATCAGAGTACATGTAAGGAAGTATAAGAAAGTTATAAAATCCTTAACAATACAAAATGCACAACAGAAAACAATGTAGTAATACTACAAGTAACAAACAAAAACTCTTTTAGCCCATAGACAAGGTTATCCAACAACATTGGATAAATGTCCCTTGATTTATACATTAAGGAAATTCTATCTTACCCACACTAGGGTAAGCCCTCGATACAAAGATCAGAGTCTGTCTTGATATCCTCAGAAGCCCTCAACAAAGAGGTAGTCGACACCTCTATCTTTCTCAGTAAGGAAACCCTTAACTTCAAAGTGTTAAAACCTATGTCTTCCTAACTAGGAATCCCTCGATTGTACACATCAACAATCGGAGTTGTACAAAGAAAATCTAAATAGGGAAAAGATTGAACAAGTCATTCAAACTTTCTACATGAAGCTTGAGAGTTGATAAAATCCAATCTCTCTAGAAATCACTTCCAGAAGCTCTGACCACCAAAATTCCAAATGTCTTGAGCATGTTCAAATGAGCTCCTATTTATAGGTGAAGCTCCAACGGTCAGCAACCTCCTCCAATGATCATATTTCTCCTTGAATTTTGGAGGGACCAGTATACGTGTCACTCAACCAACTGTTAATCAATAACAGAAAGCATGGCATCACTTTGTAAGGAAACAAGTGTAATCATAAGTAAACTGACATTAAGAATGAATGAAAATAAATGTTCGAAGTCTAAAAAAATGGAATTCAGAGTCTATAATAAAGAGATATTCAGATTCTGTTTTGTAGTAATTCAGAAATAGAATTCTGTAGAAATCCAGAGTCTAAATTTCAAGGAAAATCGGTGTCTGGATTTTCCTGTATTCGAAACCAAAACTTACAATGTTTGGAGTCAGAGTTCATGGGAATTCGGAGTCAGAACTCAGATAAGTTCGTAATCAGAATTTAGAGTTCAACTACATGAGAGTTCATAACCATAATTCGTAGTGGACCTTCATAAAGGGTTGTATACATAATTCAGAATGTAACTTCATGAATGTTCGTACTCAGAATTCAGAGTGGAACATCATGAGTGTACGTATCCAGAATTTGGAGTGGAACTTCATTATAGTTTTTATCCAGAATTCGCACTGGAACTTCATGAGAGTTCATATCCAGAATTTGGAATAGAACTTCATTAGAGTTTGAATCCAAAATTCGGAATAGAACTTCATTAGAGTCCATATCCAGAACTTGGATCCTAAAATAGAATGATTAATATCATAGTATTATATGATTCTAAGGTTTTAGATATGAATCCAATTTTTTTATTTAAGAAAAATATTGATATGAACAATGAAAACATGGTAGGGATAAATTTCTTTGTGAAGGAAAGTGTCCTTATAGATGTAAAATATAGATTTGCATAAGTATAATGTTTTTGTGATTTTCAAAATAAGAAGGAATGGAAAAGTCATAAGGAAATCCTTATTGACTCATTAATATACCCCTTTTTGGAAATCACAAAAAACATTTTGAAAAATAATATAAGGACTTAGAAGAATTCCATTAAACATTAAAATTAAAACTTATCTCCATTTGTTCATAGATAATGGTGAATACAACTAACTCCCCCGTATGCATAGGAACTCTATGGATTGTATTCTCGATTTACAGAATGGAGTTTTCATTATCATGGGAATGAAAAACATTATAATTAGAAACTCCCCCTTACTTAAGGATAGTCCTTCACTTAGAAATTTTTCTTCTCCCTTTTAGATTTTTCCTTCTCCCCATTTTGAGTTGTTCTTTTTCCTTCTCCCCCTTTGTTATTTTCAAAAATAATTTAATGGAATGGAAAAGAAATAATGTACCTCAAACATTGGTACATAATAACACAAGATACAAGAAACCAGAGATTTCATTATAATTAAAAGAGTTTTTACAAGGAAAGAAATTACAATAAAAAATTGGATTGCCCGATTTGTCTTCCTTTTCCTTGGGGATTAACTTCTTCAATAGGGTTTTCAGCTTCTTCAAGTCTTTATATTCCTCTTAATCTTTTTTTAAGGCTTTAATCCTTTAATCTTGAGCCTTCGGAGCCTCATACTGTGCCTTATAAATTTCATCCTGCTTTAAAAGCTTCTCTTCGATCTCAATCCAGGGATATCATTCTGCATTCCAGTTTTCAGAAACCGAGTTATGCTTCCCATTCAGATCCCTCACTTGTTGATTCCATGAATTTTTCTCAAGGGTCATTTTATCCTGAAGATTCTATATCTTGAAATCCTCGGTGTCAAAGGATTCTTTTACATCATTCTAGAAGGTATCATGTTCTGTCAAATCCTCATCGATTTTCTTGGACCATAAAATCATTTTGCTACAAGATTTCCAGGGGACCTCAAAGTTGATAAGGAATTATTTATTATCAGCCACAATATTCAATAATTTATCCACAACCATGGATATGGATTTTGATATTTGATTTAAAATGTGTTTAGGAATCTAGAATCTGGAGTCTATGGTGGGAATGATCAGAATTGTATCTTCCAATTTCTTCAAATAAAAGACACATTCTTGTTGTTCTGAATTGTAATAAGGATGTGCCTCATTAGATCGATCTTTCTTAGATTTACCATGAAATCTGAGATTTAAATATCAATTTTCATTAGGTCATCCATATCATATCTTCTTAGAACAAAAAACCCATGAACCCACAACTGCAGAATCTGGTTTTTTGGGAGAGGGGTGGGCAATCTTTGTTGTTTTGTCATCTTTTAGTCCAAGGAATTCCATTGCCTTTAATTTGCTGAAACTTCCTTGCACATGCTGTAACTTATGTGAAAAAAATTTGGCTTCACCATCGTATGATGAGCCCACCAAGATTGCAGCCTTGGTGTAAGAAAGATTAAATGTCTTGACATAGATCTTAAAGGAGAATTTTTCACTGCCATCTTCTTCATTGAAGGAAACAGACTCATAAAATTCTACAAGAAAACCCATATAAACAACATCCTTGTCCTTTTTCTTTGATATGAAAAAACATTCCCACACTTTTAGCTTTATATTCATAGCAATAAGATAATCATAATTGCTAAAAAAAGTTCAGATGGACCAACCATTCCCTATAGACTAACCAACTTGATATTACCTTGATAGTACACATTTCGTGAGAAGTTTATTCTACAGACATTCATAATGGAGGACCACTGAAAGATTCAGAACAAGCTTTAAGAACTAAGGTAGAGCATTGACATGTGAGGGCTTTGATATCGATATGGGACAACATTAGGTGTCCCCTTTTTATAGGAAATGGTGGTGACCTTTCATCTTCCAAAAAAATCTAATGGTTGAAAAACACTCTGATCTGATCTGACGATTGAAAACACACCCTCAAGGAAATCTTGAATCTGATCTTTTGAGGTTTTAAAAACATTCATATTTAAGAAGAAACATATCTGCAAAATTTTAAAACAAAGGAAACTACCATAAAAAAATTTGACTATGAAAACTTTAGTAAGGAAATCATACCATTTGAATTGTCTGGGAAGATTATTTGTAATATGTGATATTCTTCTTGAAGTAAATTTGACTACGGAAAACACATTACAAAAAATTTTTATTGTAAAAGCTTTGAGTACCAAAACTCTAGTACAAAAAGTATGAGTTCCAAAATTCTCATTACGAAAATTCTCATTACGAAAATTCTTATAACGAGAATTTTCCAGTAAGAAAACTTCATTAAGAAAATTTCCAGTACGAATACTTCATTACAAAAATTTCTAGTACCAAAACATCATTACGAAAATTTCCAGTATGAAAACATCATTATGAAAATTTCCCGTATGAAAATTCCCATTACAAAAAAATTATGATTCTGATAAATTTTCATTTTGAAAATATTGAAATTCATTACTACAAGAAACATGAATAAATATTTTATGAATGACAAAAAAAGAAAAAAATTCATTACAAAAAATTTGAAAAACATCATAACAGATGTACTAGACCTATTAAAAATGTTTATTACTGTACGAAGATTGGTTATACAAGATGTTAATAAAGGAATATTACCTCATGGTTATCATCCCTAACTTCTGTTTAATGTATTAAAATATATCGAAGGGTAAGGATTTCATGAAAATTTCAATAAATTGATCTTGCATTTTGATGAATTGAAGAATAATATCTCTTTTTAGTGAGTGATCCCAAAGAATGTGATGTATAATATCTATGTGATTATCATGGGAGTGATGTTCAGGGTTATTAATAAATGAAATGGCTCTTATGTTATCAGAAAAAATTTGAATCTTACTAAAACTCATGTCATAGTCAGTGACTGTGTGATGCATCCACAACACTTGAGCACAACAACTTCCATCTGCTACATATTCAACATCAGCAGTGGATAGTGCTACTGAGTGTTGTTTCTGGCAAGACAAAGAAACTAATGAATCTCTTAAGAATTGAAAAGTTCCAAATGTACTCTTTCTATCCATTCTACATCCACCAAAGTCAGTATCCAAAAATATTTTTAAATAAAAATTATTTCTATATGTATAAAATAGTCTTATATCGATGGTTCCCTTTATGTAGTGAAAAAGTATGTTCACTAATTTTAAATGAAATTTCATAGGATTGGATTCATATAATTCTAAAGATCATACTAAAATAATTATGTATTTTCGATTAGCTGTATGTAATGTAGACTTCCTATCATATCTCAAAAAGATGTTTGATATACTGGTTTCCCAGCTTCATCAAGATCAAGTGTGTTTGAGGTACCAATATAAGTACTTATACTCTTAGTGTTGTCATATCCATAATTTATTTGTAGATCGTTAATATACTTATGTTGGGATATGTAGATTGTTTCTGTTTTTGAGAAATTCTCAAACCAATGAAAAATATTAACTCACACATCATACTCCTTTCAATCTCAGATTTCATTAGATCGGCAAAAGATTCAGTTAAGGATTGGTCAGTTGAACCAAATATAATGTCATTAACATTAATACAAACATTCAAAACTTTTTTCTTATCTTTATTTATAAAAAGGGTTGGATCTGTATTTCACTTAACCTAGTTATTTTGAAACAATAATCTTGTAATTCTATCATAACAAGCTCTAGGCGCTTGTTTAAGTCCATACAATGCTTTGTTATGTCTAAAAACATGATTATGATGTTTTTTGTCTTCAATCACAGGAGTTTGTTCAACAAAAACTTCCTATTAAACATAACCATTAAAGAATGCACATTTTCTATCCATTTGAAAAAGCTTGAAATTGAAGAATGCTTCAAAGGAAAATAAGATACGAATAGATTCATGTCTAACTACTGATGCATAGGTTTCTTTATATTCTATTTTTTCTTGTTAATTATATCTGTTAGAAAACAATTTAGCTTTATTTCTTATGATGATTCCATTTTCAACACACTTATTTTTGAAGACCCATTTTACTCAAATTATAGAATTTTCCTTGGGCCTTTCAGCCAAGGTCCAGACTTTATTTCTTTCGAATTCATTTAGTTCATCTTGCATGGATTTAAACCAATAATCATCACCTAATGGTTCATCAGTGATTTTTTGTTCCAATTGGGAATGTAATGCTAGATTCTCTACTTCATTTCATTAGGAACTTCTAGTCGTAACATGTTGATTCACATCACCAATGATACTATCACTAGGATGATTCTTACGAAATGACTGATTTGGGTTTTGTAAAACATGTTCATCAACATTGGGTAGTAAATCTTTTGGGTTAAATGTTTCACAAGCATCTTCTTTTACATTTTCCTTATTAGAAGGATTTTAGATCAAAGGTTGATAATCAATTTTTGAAAAAACATTCGGGGATGGGGGTTAAGGTTGTTTGAAAACAAAAGTATCAGTTTCATCAAATTTGAAATGTATAGTTTCTTTAACAGTACAAGTGTTTTTTTTGAAAACACTATAGGCCTCAGTAGTTGTGGAGTAGCCTAATAAAATTCCTTCTTCTGATTTTGGAGCAAATTTTTGTAAGTTATCTTTAGTATTCAGAATGAATACCTTGCAACCAAAAAACATTAAAGTAGGAAAGTCTCTGTTTTCTACCATTCCATAACTCATAAGGATTTTTTTTATGAAAAGGTCTAATTAAAACTCGATTTATAGTGTAACAAGAAGTACTTACAACATCAGCCCAAAAATGTTTAGCAACAGAATAATCATTCAACATGGTTTTAGTTATCTATTAAAGAATTATATTTCTTCTTTCAACAAAAATATTTTTTTGAGTTGTTCTGGGTGTTGAGAAGTAGTGAGTAATACGTTTCCTACTACAAAAAGTTTGAAAATCGGAATTTTGAAATTCTCTTCCATGATCACTATAAATAGTTTTTAGTGGAAGGTTTTTCACATTTTTGACTTGGGCTCTAAAACATTTGAAATAAGAAAATTCTTCAGACTTATTTTCTAGAAAATAGACCCATCTAAATCTAGTGTAATCATTAACCAAAACAAATACATAATAATTTCCCCCTATTCGTCCAATTTGTGTTGGACCAAAAAGATCCATATGCAGTAGCTGTAATGCATCAGTGGTTAAGACTTCAACGACTAATTTATAACTTGATTTATGTTGCTTTCCATATTGACAAGGGTAACATACTTTTGAAGAACCAAATATAAGCCTCGATAGACCCTTAACTAATCCTTTCTTAGAGAGTATGCATTAGTTCCTATGGTTAAAATGTCTTAACCTTCAATTCCACAACCAAGAATGTTCTTCCATTGCACTAAGGCAAGGTATGTCTTGGCTCCTATGGAATAAAATGTTTAGTGTGTAAACATTCTCTTTCCTAATGGTAGAAAGAATAAATTCTTCTTTGGAATTGTGTACTAAGAACTTATCATTCCTAAAATTAAAAAGGTAGCCTTCATCACATAATTGACTTAGCGGATGAGTTTGTGCTTAAGACCCTTAACAAAAAAGACATTTAAAATCAATGTTTTTTCATGATGAACAATGTCACCTACACCAATAATTTCTCCCTGAGTATTATCTCCGAATGTTAATTTTCCCGCTTTCATCTTGATAATATTTTCAAAATAGTTTTTGTTACCAGTCATATATTGGGAACATCCACTGTCCATATACCATGTATTGCTGATTGTACTTTTCCTATTTTCCAAAAAAAAGTAAAATTTAGGTTTTTGGAATCTAGACTTTCTTGGATCCGATTATTTTCAAAAGTAAAATTTTTGGTAACCAAATCATCATAGAAAAATATTGCTTATGGAATCCTACAGATTGGGTTTTGTTTAAGGAACTATTCTTTTCCTACTGACCACCACATTGACACTTATTACATAATGGGGCACTTTGAGGAACAAAGTAGTTGTTACTAAAAATTGGTTTAGAACTTGTGTAACCAAAACCAGAAGTATTCCTTAGAGGTCAAATTTATGAATACATTTTTATCAAAATTTTCAATACCTAGGGTAAATTTTGAAAAACACTTCCTCAAAGAAAATATTTTGGATTTGAGTTTTATTACAAGGATCTTGTTTTAAAAAACATGTGATTTTGGGCTAGAGATAGGCTCGAAAAAAACATTCATAGAAATTACGTTTTCCAGATCTTTAGAAATTTTATTATTCTCAGAACATACTTCTTCATGATTTTTTGAAATACTTTCAAAATTAGTAATATTCTTATCAGGATATATATAATTATCTAATATTTCCATAGTAAGAATAATATTACTATAATTTTACTTATATATTTTTTTCATGAGTCTTGAATTCTCATTTTCAAGAAGTCTGGAAAACCTAGAAACATCTTCATAGGTAGTTAAACAATTATATTCATCAGAAGAGGATTCTTCATCCTAAGAGTTATAATATTTACTATCAATAGAATTCAAAGAGACATTGGTCATTGATTTAGCATTGTGTACCATATCCATCAAGCAATGATTATCAATAGGTACCCTGGCTATAAGACCAAGATTCTTCTGTCCAGAATATTCATAATTCCAAGATTCATCTGAAGAGTCTCCACCAATAGAACACCATGTTTCATTAGCTTTCAACACTTTCTTAGATTTGGACTAGTAATATCTATTTTTATTCCTTTAAGAATGCCTCTCTGTTCTTTCTTTCTTTTTTGAGCATAGGGTAATCAGGTATTATGTGTCCAGCTCTCTTGCATTTATATCAAGTGACCTCTGAATATTTTTAATCTTTCCTTCCCTTCTTCTTATACTTTGATTAGAAATTTCTCTATCTTGATATTTATTTCATCCTTCGAGAAACAATAGCTAACTCGTTTTCTGATACATAACTCTCACTAGATTCGGAATGGATAAAAACTTTCATAGATCTAAATCTAGTAACATTATCATGATTCTTGGCTTTCATATGATTTGAAGTTGTAATAAAAGCAATACTACCATTCCCATTCTTGCCCTTTATGTTTTCAGAATCTCTCTTCATTCTAGTCTCGTTTTTAAGAAGATTTCCAAACATCTCATCAAGGTTAATCTATGTAACCTTTCTATTCTCATCAATTTTAGTCCTTTTTTATTCCCACTCATTGGGCATAATATATATGTTCTTTTCAATAAGGGCTTCATCATATAGAACTTTTTCACCCATTGATTGTAATATATTCATGATGGTCGTGAATCTTTGTTGCACCTTACAAATTGGATCTCCATATGGAAAATTAAAACCATGATACTCAGCTCTGAGCATGGCTCCTCTAGTCTCAATCACTAAAGATGTACCAAAATGTGTAACTTCATGTTTCTTCTATATACATTTAGTTGTTTTTCAATAAGAAATTTGGATATATATTTTCATAGTCATTGAACAAATAAAATTATTTTGTACCTTATAGTTGAGTTGGTATTAATGCTTTTCATGATTAGTAAAGGTACTTACATCTTTATCAGGAATTTTGTATCCTCTATTAAGAAAAACAAAATTTTCAACCCCAGTGTTGATAATTAAAGTCTTCATGAGATCTCTCTAATATTTATAATCATTACCATCAAATATTGGTAGTCTGGTTGGATTTAGATTGTCAATGGATCCAACATTTAAACCTTCCATCCTTAGGAAAAATATTTTCACAAAAAAATGTTAGAAGTATATGTTTTTAAACAAAAGAAAGTATTCTAAAAAAGAAAATAAATTGTAACTCTAAGTAAAAAGTGAATCCAAACTATGATTCTGAAATTATGAATCTGGAAATTTGTATCAAATTTTTCAATTCCGAGAAATCTCTTCTGAATCTAATCATGAGATTAATTCAGATTGAACCAAATGCTCTGATACCAATAGTTAGGATGGTATGACACTGAGTATGATATACTCTATAATACCAAATGTAAGGTCGAAATAGGAATGAAATTCTCAGATAAAAGAGGGTGGTGAATTGTACCTCTTAAAAATTCCCTAAGGAAATTTTTAGGATGGTTATATTTAATACGGTTAAATAAGTTAATTCACAAGAAATCTATGAGTACTAGGAAAAGTGATTCTGGAAATGAAACTTAACAAAAGATACAATGATTAAGATTCTACCTTAAATCATATAGAATCAAACTAAATCAGAGTACAATTAAGGAAGTATAATAAATTTATATTTTCCTTAACAATATAAAATACTCAGCCGAAAACAAAGAAGTAATAATAAAAGTAACAAATAATAACTATTTTAACACAAAGAGAAGGGTATCCATCATCCTTGGATAAAGGTCCCATGATTTATACATTCAAAATAGTCGGTCTTACCCACACCAAGGTAAGCCCACGATACGAAGATCAGAGTCTGTCCTGCTATCCCCACAAGCCCTCAACTATCATGTAGTCGATACCTCTATCTTACCCAGCAATGAAGCCCTCAACTTCAAGGTGTTGGAGCCTATATCTTCCTATCCCAAAAGCCCTCAATTGTACACATCTACAATTAGAGTCACACGAATAAAATCTGCACATGGAAAAGTTTGAACAAGTCATTTAAACTTTTTGCACAAAGATTGAGAGTTGATAAGATCCCCCCTCTATAGAAATCACTTCAGGAAGATCTGAGCACCAAAATTCCAAAAGTCCTGAGCATGTTTAAATGAACTCTTATTTATAGGTGATTCTCTAACAATTCGCTCTCCCCTCCAATGGTCATATTTATCCTTGAATTTTTGAGGGACCTGTACACATGTTACTCAACCAATGGTTAGTCAATAACTGAAAAAAAACAATTTTTTGTAATGAAACAAGTGTAAAAATAAGTATATGTACATTCGAGATGAAATTAAATAAGTGTTCGGAGTATAACCAAAATGGAATTCAGAGTATACAATAATGAGATATTTGGATTTAGTTTTGTAGGATTTTGGAACCTGAATTATTTAGAAATTCGGAGTCTGAATTTTATGGAAAATCGGAGTCTGTTTTCACCAGTATTCAGAACCAAAACATACAATGTTTGGTGTCAGAGTTCATGGGAATTCATATTCAGAACTCGGATAAGTTCATAACCAGAATTCAGTGTTAAACTACATGAGTGTTCATATCTATATTTCGGAGTAGAACTTCATTAATGTTCATATCCAGAATTCAGAATGGAACTACATGAATGTTTGTACTCAGAATTCAATGTCTAACTTCATGAGAGTTCGTATCCAGAATTTGGAGTGGAACATCATTAGAGTTCATATCCAAAATTCAGATTGGAACTTCATGAGAGTTCATATACAGAATTTAGAATAGAACATCAATAGAGTTCGTATCTAGAATTCATAATAGAACTTCATTAGAGTTCGTATCCAGAATTCAGATCCTAAAATAGAATTCTTCATATCTTAGTATTATTTGATTCCGAGGTTTTAGATATGAATCCGATATTTATATTTAAGAAAAATATTGATATGAACAATGAAAACATGGTAGGTGTAAATTCCTTTGTGAAGGAAATTTTCCTTATAGAAGTAAAATATATTTTTTTATAAGTATAAGATGTTTGTGATTTTCAAAAGAAGAAGGAATGGAAAATTCATAAGGAAAACCTTATTGACTCAACATAAATTTCCTTCCTAATACTGAGTTCACTCCTTATTGTAGCCCAATACAACTAAAATGGGTTCACTACCCATTTCCTCCCTATCTTATTATATCATGAACATTCAACATTATATCCATGTCTATCTCATGAGATTGTGACAAAAAATCACTACAACTTTGGTAACCTAGAAACGCATACCCTAGGAATAAAGAACATAAAAATAAACATAAAATATAATGAGGGTGAATAATTCATGATATTTAATGTCAATGGCTACGTAAGTGTGTCCCATTAATGAAATACATGTGTATAACATATTGTACATCGTAGTGAAGGAAAATAGTTCAAAACATGTATTACTTCAGTAACATTTGAATCGTAATCCCATTGAAATGATATCATCAATGGAGGAATTATTTTTTATAAAATTAGTTTTATTAATTATATGACAATTCATTGGTCAATATATACACCACACAAAATAAAAAAGTGGTCTATATGGAATAAGTCTCTCAAAATTAAATGTGAGACGAGAAATCCCCTTATAATAATAAGTCAATTCTATCATACACATTTATACACTTATAAAATAAATATAATATTATTATAAGTATATCATAATAACATATTAGTATATCTATCATAACATTAGTTTTTCTCTTATTAAATTATAATACATATTTGTTAACAATTCCATGTTAATGTTATGTTTTGTGTTATAACATATTATTTTAGAACATATTTTGACTTGTCATTACTGGATCTCTTGCATGGATAGTAATGTCATAAAAAAATAATGTAAATAATTTTGTGAATATAAAATATATTCTGTGTATAGGTATTTATAATGTTCATTCAAATATATATATATATATATGGAGATGAAATATACTATTCATTGAGATGGTAGATTATACATATGTATGAATGCTAGTTTATTCATTTTCTTTCGTCTTAGAATGAAATTAAATTATATGATATATTATCATTATCTATTAATTGATACTTCATATATGTAACATATATTTATTAAATACTATATTATTATATTCAATGTAATGAGTGAAAATATGACATCTATTCGTGAGAGGATTTTCTACTGTACACATAGAAGACATTGTTGTGTTCCCACAAAATGGAAAGAGTTAAGATACATGTGATTAAAACAATAAAAAATAATAGTTAACAATTTAATATAATAAATAAAATATATAAATATTTTGCACATCATTTTTCCAAATAATTATTTGATGTAATGAAAAAATTATTGACATCGGTCTGCGAGGCAATACACTACAATACACACAAATGATGATTTTGTAAAATAGTTGATGGTATTGTGTGTGTTTTTAAGTATCAACTATAGCATAAAACCAACTTCTAATATATAAAATACTGAGGATATTATATGTTCACGATATATAAAAATTTATGAGGTTTTAGAATTAAATAAAACCAAAAAAGTTTGTTCCTGAAAGTTACCTCTTATTTGGGTATCTTTATGTTTTCCATAAAAGCATTCATTCATTTACGTCATGTCGAAACTAATTCTTATTGGATTAGGGGAGAAAATTGGGGATTTATTTGGGTATGTATTTGGAAAATAACATTTGATTCTATTTTTTGGTTAATATGGAATAGTGGTGGATTTTATTAGTGGGGTGAGTGGAAAACGTATATATTTTTGTTAGACCGAATTCCACAATTGCTTTTCTTATATCACAAGGGTGTAAAATAAAAAATTATAGAACTGAAGATGTGTTATGGTGTATGTATTTCCCTCAAATATTTTTATTTCATATTTAGGGGTTATATTTCCACTTTTCAATTTATTATAATAGATTGGTAAACCAATTATAACCATAAGCATTGTAATTACTTTTTTCTAAATTAATAATGAAAATTGGATAAAAAAATTAATTTGATATTATTAGAAATTATAATATGTCTCAATTAAAAATATGTAATAAATTTTTCCAATTTTTAATCATATATATTAGAAATTTAATTTGAGTTTAATCTACCAGATGGGATTATAATGTTGGATTTTAAAGGGAAAATGATTAAAATTTTACAAAATATATTTATCCATTATCAACATTAAATTAATTTAAATGACCTAAATTTTATAAATTGATGAATAACTGAACAATTTATTAATCAAAAAATTCTACATATAATTTATCATTGTAAATAAATTAATCTAAAAGTTAGTTTCCAATTATATGTTTTCATTTTTTCAGTATTCATTAAAAAATAATACATTCATATAAATCCAAAAAAACCCCAATTTTAATTTTGAAATAACGAATTCAAAATGGATTTTATATTATAAAATTAATTTTATATAATATTTTTAAAAAATAATTATTTTTTCCAATAATTCATTAAAAGTTGTTTTGGAAAATTGTATTTTAAAAATATATAAATACTTTATTGAAAAATATTATTTTTCATTATGATTTCTCTAAAAAAATCATAATAAATACTTATATTTTTATTATTAAAATTATTATCACTATGATTGATGGATATTTTATAAAAATTACCTTTATATAACTAAATTAACAATAAATCAGTTTTTTGTTGTATGTAAGGTTTTAGTGTAAAAATATCTAAGAGATTTTGTTTATCGAACATTCTTAACAAGCTGTTATGTATATGTCAAATTTAATTTAGTTCAATGTGGAATGTAATTTGTTAAATAATATTAATTTGATTTAATATAATGATACATTTAATATTGGGGTGTCATATTTTCATTATTCATGGATTAAATGGAATAAAGTATTCATCTAGATTGTAATAATAACATTAGTTGAAATATTCAATTTGTAATTGTAAATATGTTATGATCTTTATTTTATTGAAGGGTTTAAGAAATTTTATCTTCCCATAGAACTGTAGTGTACATAAAATAAAAACTTTAAATATATCTCTCAATGTTAGAATTAAACATTATGTTGTGTAAACATGTATAATGTCGTTAAACCATTAATTCAAAAATCTCAACAATACATTTGAATAGAAATTTGTTTTTTGACACTTAGATGATGAAACAATTTAATAGTTAACAAATTTGAAAAATAGTTCAAATTAATCAATAATGTTTTTTTTCAATTTATTGATTAATACATATGAGAGAATTATATTTCATTCGGTTATGAATGTTTATTCTATATTATTAGATAATGTTAATGATAAATAATTAACTCTCACATAGTATAAAAACCCATATCATTAATACATTTAATAACTTGTTTTGTTATATAAGTATTAACCTAATACAACCCCATAAGATAATTAATCAAACATTATTTGGTTAATTAGGTAAAAAGAACAACACATTTCAGTGAATTGTAATGATTCAATCTTAAACATCACAACATTCTTATAGATCTTATGGATTTTTTTAAACGATATGAAATAACCTATAGAAGAACTTGTGCAATGGATGACCTATAAAACCTCGTAAGGGATTATTCAAAGCATAAAATGATTAGAATAATTAATTTGAGTAAAGAGGTAAATCAATAAGAAAATTTTTAGATTATTATACTCATTGACAATGAGATATTATATAACAATACAACATCAAAGAAACATAGTAATGCAAAAAAACACGACATCCTAAACATATAACGATTCTAATCTCTGAGATAATATAATATAGTGTGATTATCATAAACTCCTATAAACTACACCAGAAATATAATGAGGTAAAAATTTTACAAATGAATTGGAATGATATTAATTTTGGTCCCACCTAACACATTCACATGATTTATATTAAATATTATTCCACATGTATTATACAACATAAAGATGTATTTCCAAAATTTTAATCTAAATATTTAGAAATGTGGGGTAAATAAATATAAATAATAAATATGTTAATTATCATTATGACTAGGATAATACTTTTGAGTGAAAATATATATGGATATTAACTGCATAGAATATTTGAATAGAAATTCTCAGGATAGCTTCAGAAACATAATGTGTGTACATAATGTTTTATATAACGGATGAATAAGATATAAAGGGGTTACTCATTTATTCATAATAATAATTATATTACATGATTTTTTTAAAAACATATCCCAAATTTATCTATAGGAAATCATAAGGCATGGCATAAATAATGTCCATGAATAATAAGGAGAAGGACACAATTCCTTACAATGAGTGGGAAGATTTAAAATATTAAGAGGAACTTTTAATGAGATTTGGAGAACCTTGGGAGGACTCTACTGAGTTAATGGAATATTAAATTAATTATCCAAGTGGTTTTAGTGAATATTAATGTTATTTTTCATTTTTTATAGAAAAATTATGGATAATTTGTTATTACTTTTAAAACATATGTTTTTACCCGATATGATAACGTAATCAAAATAAAAAACCATAACATGATTTTTTCTCATTTTTTCAAGAACGTCATTGTAAGTTGATTATTTTTTATGTATGAAATAGAAAGACATTAAAATAATAGAACTAGTAATTTGGATGTGAGTCTTGTTTATAATGAATAATTTAAAAAAAATTATTAGTAAAATAGGATTCATTAATCATTGTTAAAACTAATCATATAAGTTAAAAAATATATTTTAATGGGAAAACAAATTTTTTATAATATATATATATATATTTTATTAGACAACTTCATAGAATCTATGATGTCATAATACAACCCATATAATTATATCATATTTCATTTTTACCAAAAATTTAACTATCTCAAAATTTTGAAATATTAACCATTGTATAATTAATATTTTCTAGTTTGGAAAATAATATTTATTCCACCAAAAAAATATCTAAAAATAATAATTTTTTATTTAAAATAAAAATCATCATTTAATGAAGAGTATTATTTTTTTATAGTAGCAGTTTTTCTTACTCATATAAAAAGGGAATTTTAATTTTTAATTTTATATTATAATTTATATTTAAAAATCATTATTTTATACTAAAAATATATGAAAATTAAATTTATTTAAAAATTTATTAAATTCATTGAAAAGAGATTATTTATTAAATATATATATTTCCCAAATATATATTTACTTTTTATAATCTCAAAATAAACGTTTTATCAAATTTTTTTTATTCATTATAAAAATAAATATTAAAAATGTATAAATATAATCATTATTTTTAAAAAAAATATACAAAACCCTGATAATGTTTCTAGATATATAACTCATTATAAGAGCAATGATTTTCTTTATGGTGTGAAATGTTATGGTTATTTTTTCATAGGTTGTTTCGATGAGCATTATTTGGGGGATGTTATTTAAACCATGAAATTTTCATGTAAGTGGTTTCACTCATTATTTAGGAATATAATATCATCTGGGAATTTGTTATGGAAATGTCACAATGATGATATATCCCTAAAAATATCTGATAAATGGGATCATAAGGTAATATCCCGCTGGTTGAGGCCTACATCTCTCTTTGCCTATGTCAAATTGGCTTTATCATAAACCTTAATATAATAATGTTATTTTACCTATAAAAAATAATATAATCAACTTTTATGATGATAAATTATATTATAAATTTTAAAAACCATAGAAAGTTATAAAATAAACAAATTAGTGAATTTTTTCAATAAAATTATTTCATAATAAATAATTTTCTAATTCAAAAAGTAATTAATTTTATAAAAGATCTGGTCATTAAATTATTCACCTGTTTAAATGTTCCACCCAAAAAAATTCATTAAATACAACAATAATGATTATTATAATTCATTCAATAAATTTTAATATTCTTATTTCACATCCTCAAACATCTGATTACATTACATGAAATTTACTAGGTCAGATGTCTTATTTTAAAGAATATTTTCACTATGATATTTGATCCTCATTGGAAAACCCTATTATAACATATCAATATCTAATAGTAGAACATATTATTCGGTACATATGTGTGTAATGGTATGTACTTTTTAAAAATTGATACATGAACTCATATTGTACATGAGATATTATAGGTAAGAGTTTTTGTTAATATGGCAGTTATATAATGCAATCATGTATCTTCATGGGGTCAATGTATCTATTACTAATATTTTACTTAATTCTAATCCACATCGAATTATTCAATGGTGATTTATTAATGAACTTTTTATTTCTTACCTCATACTCTTTTTTCAATCAATGACATGATGTATTGATTTGATGTTATCTTTGTGAGAATTTAATATGATGTTGAATGGTATTATCATTCACTATATTGTTTTGATAATATCATGTCTACCATTCAAATACAATCCCACATCATCCTAGAATATTGGAGTATGAATCCTTTTACCATATAGATCCATATATGGTTTTTTATGAATTCTGTAATGGAAACTATTGTTATCAAAGAACTATTATTTGGGATAGTGTTGGTACCGACATCCAGGAAAATATATTGAATATGATCTCAACATATCATGAAAATTTTTATTATTCCATTTATATTTGAAATCCATATAAGATTTATAATATGTTATGATGCTCAAATAAATATCAAACAAATTCTAAAGGATTCTCCAAAACCACATAGAAACCTCCATATAATAATGTGACAAAATAAATAGCTGAATTCCATGCATTTATAACACATACCATATGTATATCTTCAAAATTTGACCATAAAAATTGTTCTTATTAATAACGATTCAATATACTAACTTTGTGTCATGATTGACTACCACCCAAATGGATCTATAACTATTCAATATACTAAAAATATGTTGTTCTTCCAACACTTATTATTGTACCATGATTCATGGTAAAAACTATACAATATCTTTATTCCTTTAATTCCACCACATGCTTTTCAAGAAATCTCAAAATATATTACTTCCTCTTGGATGATTGGAGGAGGATGAGTTGTGAATATTACCTCAAATTTACATATTTTATTATTGTTATAATGGGACACATATCATTCATCCAGTAGATATAAAATAGTATTCATAAAATATAGACTCCAACATATTCCATACCTTCTAATGTAGAAACACATTAACATTATAGGATTCATTGGTCTTCTTAATAAGATATGGAAGATTTTTTTTAGAATGGTTGGATTAATATCATTTTATTATTCCCATGTAAAACATTTTCTTGTATAAGAATATTGAATCCCTTGAAATCGGAATCATTGATAATAGATTAGAGATCCTAACTACTCAAAGAATCATACACTTTATTAACTTTCCCATGACGGTAATAGATTGATAAATCATAATGTTCAATCATAACAAACCACCTTTTTGGATCATTTTGAACTCTTGTTTATTAAATATGTATGTGAGGAATTTATGGTCTTTATATATATAGAACTTCTCCCCATGAAAATAATATCACTATATCATCAAAACAAATATCACTATTGCCACTTATTGATCATTCATAGGTAGTTCTTCTAGGGTATAATTCATTTTTATGTATAATATTCTATCATTTTATTATCATGTGTTATTAAAAAAGCTATTTTTTTCTAGATTCAACATTTTTTAAATCTCAAAACCTTCTCCATCGGTGTGTAATGTCACCATTAAAGCATTATTTATCATTTTATTCATGTCGTTATCCATCGATGAAAAATAGGACACCCTTATGAGTATGCATGGTTAGTGGGATTGAAAATCAGGATATGTTTCTTACAAATTGATGATAATTCCCATATTATCTTACGAAAGAATAAATTTATTTCACTAATGTTGGTATAAGATGTCCTTTTATTGCCTAAATGTTTTATGGATCTATATATATCCTTTTTTGGTGATAACATGAACAAATAAATTTACTTGAAGAAACCAGTAATCACATTTACTATAACATTAATATAGCATTTCCTTCCATATGGTATTCATTATATATTTAAACTAATCCTTATATTCCTCCATTTTTTGAATATAAATATTTCATCCATAATGAATACTACAATTTTTTTCAAATAAATCCATAATTTCTAAATTCAATTTTACCATTATGATTTTTATAGGATTAATGAGTCCAAATAGTATCACTATGAAATCATAGTGCTCACCAATTTATGAAAACATGTATTGGGATATCTACCTTCTACACATAAAAATTGTAATATCTAAAATGAAAATCCACCTTGTAAAAGTATCAAGATCCATGTAAATCATCTAACATATCATCAATCAAAAGAATATGACAGATTCTCATTATCATAATCTTATTAAATAATAGATTTAGAGGCACATTCATCCATCCTTTTTCAGGATTAAGTTGATGAGTGCTCTAAATGTTGAGGGGAATTTTCAATAAAATATTCATCCAAATTCTCATAAACTTGTTTCCTTATTTCCCCATGTTAAAGAATGTAAATTCTATATGAATTATCGGATATTGTAAAATCTCCAAGAATGAGATCAATTATGAATTCATCCTCACATATTAGAGGAATACTATGAAATTATTTATGAAGAACAATATAAAATTCTTATAAAATGGGAATTTCATCATGATATTTTTTTATTTAGTATTAATCGTTTTATGTAGGTACTCATTCCCATAATGAAATATTATAAATCAATGGGAATTTTTTAGCAACTAATTTTCATCATCTCTATATCAATTTTATTGTTAGGAGGATGATTTGACAAATAGAGGCTTGTTTCCTCCTTGTATAAAATTATGTTGTCAATTTATATGGAAAACCAATTTATGCACATAATAGAATTGAATTACACTAAGGGGATTATCATAATGTTTTCTTGGATATTATTCTAAGAATTTTAGTTAAGGTTTTATTTTATACATGTGATGAAATAATAGAAACATTTTTTTCTTCACTCATAAATTAACTTCAATGTCTTGTTATGTTGTTAGAATTGTTCTTCTAAAATATCATTATATGAATGTATTCATGAAACCATAGTCACATGTGAAATTTTAAATTCATCATTGGATGACAATCCCATCTTTCACTATATAATAATTGTTATATTCATTTACATCGTTCAAAATATTTATAGAGATCAGAATTTAAAAAAATACAAATTAAAGGGAAACTGTGAGAATTGAAAGGATTAATATTAAATGACATGTATTCTTGAAACATATCAATTTATAGGTTACAATATAATTTCTCTATGATCAATTTCATAACAGTAATTATTATAAGGATTTTTTCTGATTAATAATTATTTGTAATGATAATATCATTTTAGAAAATAACCCCCCTGGGAGTTTCAAATAATGTCTTAATAATAGAATTTTTTCTTGTAGTATGTGATGATTTATTGTACATCAATGCACCATTTTCATTTTTATTACACATTAGTACAACTATTCTAGATCCACATAGACATTTAGTTTCTAGATATGGATGTATTTTCTTAGAGACAACAAATTCAATATATTACCAAATTTAAAGGATGTTTTTGAAATTAAATATCATCAATATATTATTGAATTTTTTTATAATCTTAATATAAAAATTTTACATTAAATTTACCTAATACCTACAATGTGAACAGATATATTTAATATTTTTTTCCTCTTCGGTAGTGGCATAGCGGTGATGAAGAGGGGAAAAAACACTTTATTCATTGGGAGGTTCTGTGTTCAAATCATGGGAGTCTAATTTAGAGGGAGAACCACTCCACTAAGATCCAATCGGCTTCACGGGTTACTCAGTTTTTGATTTGTTGGAAAAAATGAAGTGCAAACCACCCGTGATACTAGCTTTCAATGAAAAATCATCGCTAATCGGGTTTTTACCCTCTGGGATGCTCTACCATCTTAGTTGGAAATAACTCTTCCCTGGTTGGGCTCTCCATGGAGTAATCCCTTTATATGGAGGGGGTGTCGTTGTGTAGAGGGATCAAAAAATCCAGGCATGGGGATTTCATTTCCCAAAATAGTGACATAAATTTAATAATTTTTATTTCATTAATTATGACATTATCATATAATAAATACAATACTAGATGATCTTGAAGCCTAGTTTCATTGGGTAACATGTTAAACAAAATAAATACATGTAGTTTATTATAATGATATATTCATGAAATGCACGTAATACAAGATGAATATCCAGATGGTATAAAGAGGTTGATTATCAAAATCATGAATATTGTGACATGATATTAATTGACAAAATAAGGGAAACACTAAAATGTGGAAACGAAAATAACATGAGATTATAAAAATTAGTGGATAATAAAAACCAAAACAATATAACACAGTTTCCATAAGATAAAATCCCATGAAACATGCCTGGAATCACCTGAGACAAAATGTATTACCAAATACATTGGTGTGATATATAATTTTATCTCACCCATAACTTTTATATCATGTACTTGCGTAATTGTGGAACATAGATCATTGAACACAATGATGGATATTATAAATTATGCCCCAAAAATTAATGAATTTAGGTTATAATTAATTAAATCACAATTCTATAATGGAAAGGCACAAATAATTAAATACCTATGAGTGGAATTGGTCACACATATTCACTAAAAAAATTAATTATTATTGAAAATCACAGGATAATTCTTTTAGCATAACAGATGAACATATGGGTTTATAAAATGGGGGAATTAGAGTGAAAATGGTCTATAATAACATTTTAATCATAATAAATTTAAGATATATGTATAAAAAATCTCTCATCATGAACAGTTGGAAATAAAAATTCATGTGGTAAATATTGGTCATGAATAATGTGTAGACGATGTGTATACATTACATTTAGAGGTTGTTTCTAAATTATTGGAAGGAGCTTCATATGATCATGGGAGAACATTTGGAGAGTTATACAGGGGAAATGGTATATTAACATTGTAATAAATTATTTATGAGTGATGTGAAATTGGATGTTGGGATGGTTTATATAACCAAAGAGATGAGATTTCTTTATTAATTTCAAAAAATGATTTTTGGTCTTTATTTGATAATTAAATCAGAACCAAAAACCATCCCATAGTTTGTTTCAATATTTTTATACAATATAAGATTTGTATTAATAATTTCAAAATGATAATAACTAAAAAAATAAAAAAATATACTATTTTTGTTGTCAATGTGTTTCATGTTTACAAACAATTGATTTTAAAATGATAAAGTATAATATATGTTTTGAATGATTCAATAAGGTTTTATAAAAATAATTAGATAACATAAAACAATATATAATTTTAAATTTCAAATAAAATTTTGGTAATGTACTCTCCATATATTATTTATTAAATAATGTTTGGACTTTTAGGGTGACAAAATAAATAATGTATAATTATAAAATATTTAAAATTTACCAACTATTTCGACTATTTAGAAAATTATGAAACATTCACCATTTGATAATATTTATATAACTATTTAAAGAATAATATTTATTTTTATCAAAACATATCTATGAATATATTAATTTACACTTTTAAATTAAATTCTCAAATTATTTAAAATTAGTAGTTTTTTAAATAATATTTTTTATAAATGTGATAAAAATTACATTTTAATTAATAATAATATATTAAAAATACTAATTAATAAATTTGATTTAATAAGTTAATTTTATTTCAATATAATTTATTCATAATATTATGGAATTAACAAAAAATCATGTCTTGATTTAAATTAAATATTTCATAAAAAAAAAATTGTGTTTCATCATCTCAAATTTATATTTTTAGGAAACTAATTTTTCAATAATTATAAAATAAAATATTAATATGTGATAATTGTAATAATTATATTAAGAATATATAAAAATTGATAATGATATGTTGTTGATATATATACTTTTATTTCACCGATGAATTCAATAAGGTTATGTGGTGTGATAGTGAGATTTTCTTGGGGTGGCTTGGTGAACATGGTTTGGGCCATGGCCTCATTGAGATATATTTTCTATCATAAATGGTATCTATAATTATAAAATTTTGAATAATAATTAGATAATATGCAATCGTAATCCCCATGATTATATCACTATTGGAAGGCTCAATAAATAGTCTTCCAAGGGTATGATTTCACTTGTCAATGAAAATGGTTCCCTTGTCTATATTTAAAGTACATTATCAAAGATCCTAATATACTAATAATAAATATTATTTTACAATGGGTATATTATCCATGGATTATTATTTTTAATATTATTTATAAATTTATACGCAATATAATATTTTAAAATAACAAAACTTGTGAATTTGTTTTCTATTACATCATTTATTAATAAACAATTTACTCATTTAAAAATTAAATTTTAATTTACAATAGTTTGGATCACTACCATGTGTGTGAGGGATTTAAATACACATTATATTATAGTGATATCTCTAAACGAAAATTTAATAATTTATATGTAATAATATATATTATTTGGGGAATGATGTTCAACAAAACATTCATCCTCAAAATCTGGTACGACATCATTGATTTAAAAAATATGTACCACAATATTATATGGAAGTTTTATTAACATATATGTAAATTTAAATCATTAACCTTATTTTAAATCATTATTTTGGGACTATGTGAATGTGGATCATCAATAAATAGATGATTTATTACTACCATTACATATATCATTCTAAATGTTGTCAGGAAAATATTTGAACCTCGTGTGATATTAAATAAATCATTATAGAATCATGTATCTATATTTATTGTAGTATATCATATCATAATTTTGGCCTGAATCAATCTTATTTGGGATAAAAATTCAGTTCAAAATATTAGTAAATGAACATATGTAATATTTTTTAGATACATTGATTGTATAGAAAACTGCAATATATAAATATCATTGATTAATGTCTATATTATGGATGGAAATTCTGAATAATATTTAAATTTTGTTGAGTGTGATTATGTAATACAATCAATACATATTTTGATAAATAAACTAATTTTTATTGGTTTGGATGAAATAATTTATTAAAGAATTCTTACTTTTGGATGATCTTTAAAAGATCATTTATCTTCATAACAACGTTCCTAAAATCAAAACAAAACATTAACATACATTATTTAAATGATATTTTATTTATATAGTTGGACTTTTGACTAAATATTTTCGGTGTAATTTTCGAATACAATATTATTCAATTGATATTAAAAAATGTATAATAGATCAAATTAATGAAATAAAGAGTAAACTTTTTTCAAATAAAAATCTAATAAATTCATATATAGATAAATTTTATTTATCATCTTAATTAAATATTATAAAATACGTTTATTGAGACTCTCAATTTTTTTAGTTTTTTTAAAGAATATAAGACCATGCCCAACTAATCAAGGTCGATTTATTAAAATAAAAAGTCCGACTAACATGATCCTAAAAATAGGATATCTATCCAAATAATTTTTCAAGAGTGGAAAAAAACATCTAGGAGATTGTCTTACCAAATGAAGTCAACACCTTCAACTCCTTTATTATCCAATCCAAATAAGACAGAACTGGATTCCCTATAGACATGGGTTATGATATGATTCATAGATTGAAGGGTGTCTAAGAAGTTAACCCACTGATTATGATGTTTCCAGGAAAGATGACATGAACCATCCCTTATGGAAGAGACAATCCTTGTCGAATCACTCTCTAACCAGTGATTATTCCAACCATGATTTTTGGCATGTTCTACTGCAATAATAATACCCATCATCTCATCTTCAATTGAAGAGGAAATTCCACAAGAGCTATGAAATAAACCAATCACCATTCCCTTATGATCCTTGGACACTGAACCATACACAGAAGGACCTGGATTCCCTTTCGATGCGCCATTCGAATTAATTTTCAACCAAACAACAATAGGGTCCTTCCCTAGAACCTCAAAAGAGCCATATAAAGGTTTAAAATTACCTTCGACTCCAATTTGATAACGAACCGAGAAATCATGAATGGAATTGGCCAAATAATTCTTTTTAGGTAGGCCTACTGTTCGCATCTCAGCAAGACTGTGTGAGAGAGCAGATGTGACCAAGTAGGGATGGTTCTCATGAACAATATGATTACTTTAAGACCATAAGTAATGTAGAAATTTAGAAGCAGCAAACAGAAATAAATACAGAAATTTTGAAGAAATATCAAGAGAGTTCCATCATTGGATAAAGTCCATAATAGAGGTCATCATAGGAAGTGAGATTTCAATGACGTCTACTAAATCCTTCCACATTGAGGTCACAGTGGCACAACCGAAGAACAAATGATCAGTATCCTCTCTATGTTAATTTCAAAGAACACAAGATGATCATAAAGAGATACCACAATGTTTAAGATAATAATCAGTTGGAATCTTTCAATGAGCAATCCTCCAAACCAAATTGGAGCGAGATGGTCTGGTAATGTTTTTATGCAAGTTTCCAATCCATTTGGTACGAAATATTAAATTCAAGGAAAACTCATAATAAATATTTAAAGAGAGAATACCATTAGTCGTAGGCTCCCATGCCCAACAATCATTCTTGTTTGAGAAACAATAATTTTTAAAAGTGCTAACAATGTTGCTTGGATGAATTTCCATGGCTTCAAGTTGATCCTTGATTGTAATATCCAGATCCATGGTTATTTCATCCATCACAAACTCAAGCAGGTGATTATCATTCCATTTGGTTTTCAAGAATTTAAGGTATGAGTTTTTTGAGAATAACCATGTATAATGAGAATCAATTGAGGAAAAGATGTGCTTGAAAGCAGGCCAAACAGAGGAATCAAGATGATTAAAATACCCCATATTGAGCCAGTTCATGAATTTCCACCGAAGGAAGAGTAAAATATCAGGGTTGTTGTTAAAAATTCTCCAAATGAATGAATCTTGCAAATAATAATTAAAGGGCACATTATTTTTTGATACCTAATCCCCCAACATCATATGGTTTGCAACAGTTAGACTAATGAACTGTAGCAAACTTTTTTTGAAGATACTACCACTCCAAATAAAATTCCTAAGAGAGTCATTGATACTTTTTATAAGACAAATAGGCCATTGGTAAACCATAATGGTGTACACATGTTTGGAGATAATAACATATTTAACCAAACAGACCCTACCATCCATGGAGAGAGATTTTCCTTTTAATGTAGATAGATTCCTTCTGATCTTACTGATAATATCTATGAAATAGAAAGCTTTAAGCTTTCCCAAAAACGAGTGAACTCCCAGATAATTGAAGGGAAGATCTCCTTCCTTGACATTTAGATCAAACAATAATATTTTTCCTTCGATCTGTAATGTTCTTACCATAATAGATAGAAGATTTCCCCCAGTTGGAATATTTAAAACAATGGAATCCTTTAATTTATTATATTGTTTTTATGTTATTATTATATTTGTTAGTGAGGTTTAATATTATTTTGTTTTTTATCCATGATATGATTTAGATAGAGTTTTTGTTTCATATAACTGAATTTAATAGATAATGATATTATCTATCTTATATAGTTGATTATAGATTGGTTGACTTGGAACAAAAAATAACAATGGAAGGGTAGAGAAAATTTTCGAGAGATGAGATAAAATTAAATGGAATTAAATTCCCAATAGTTTGGGAATATAAAAAATTGATAAAATATAAGAAGAAAGTGTTAAAAAAATTTAATTTACATAAGTAATAGCAATCTCTCTATATTTATTTTGAGTTACTTTTTTTGGTAAATAATTTTTTCTATATTGAATAATTAATACATTTATTTTTTCTAATTTAATATATATAAGGAATAGGATGTGTATATTTAAAAATATATGTTTTCAATGAGAAAAAGTAAAATATTCCTTTTTATATGTGTTATTAATTATTTTATAAGTATTTTTAAAATGTTATTTTTTCATTATTTTATTATTCTCATATTGAGGATATTTCAGAGGGTTTAAGGGAAATAAAATTTTCAAATAGCAAAAATCATTGGTAAAATATAGAATTATATAATTTAGATAGAGTGATGATGTTTCATGTTACAGATTTCCAACAGAAAAATTTAGTATTGTAATATTACGTAATTATAGAGGATATTGGAATAAAATAAAATTTATAAGGCTAAATTCATTTATGAAGGAATGTGACATGGTGGAATAATTATAGTGTTGGAAATTTTGATTTTAAATAGGGATCCAAATAAATTTATTTTGAAAACCCCTATTTAATACTCTCATATCATCAGAGGTATATCTATCTATAATTTATATAGTTGTTTATATTTTCTAAATATTCAATATGTGTTTGATAATTTTCAATAAATTCTAATATATATATATATATATATATTATTAATGAGTCGTTATTTTTTTATAATTAATATAGATAATTTATTTGAATTTCAATATTTAGGAACATTTATCATTTATAATTTTATGTTTTATGTCATGGACTCATTCCACAAAAAAATTTCTACCATTAAAATTTATACAGAATATTTAGGAATAATGTATTACATATCGTTTATTCCATGTTCCATATGATTAATTCCAAACACAAGGGAATTATGTACTCTAATAATATAAGGACCCAACCTTAAAACTTATCATAAACTTGAATTAAATGAATAATTCACTTTCAGTATCATTTCCTGTTTAGTGTTTTGTAGAATTAGGACATAACTGTTACATCTCACAAGATTACAAAGTAGACACTTATACTCAGTTTCCATTTTTTCATAAAATAAAAACTCTTAAAAATAAACATGTCTTTTTCCATGTTTTAGATAGCATGTATTTCTTTGATCACATCCTTGACCCTATTCACCGTCAAGTCCTATGGAAAACATTTCAAAAAAATTAGTCCATGAATACATAAAAATCAATGAAATCATAATTTACTATTAAACATAGGTACTTTAACATACATCATGAAATCATAATATTTATGAATAACTAATATAAATCATAAGACATAAATGTAATTTGAGGTATTCATAACATTCTTATGTAGGGAGAAACCCTCATGGTTACATTTGGAATTTCCATCACAGTATATTCCCTAAATATCATCTATGAAACCTTAGCGTTCAACTCCGTCGCATTACCCAATGCATTGGAGAGATATCACGGGATCACCCGCCCTTAGTTTATCACGAAACCACCCGTCTTCATAAATAATGCCCAAGAACCATAACATAATCGTATCACATAAAACATGTAAAAAGGAAACATAACATTTCCACATTTCAATCAAAATATATCAATTAAACACATTGATATAATAAAAACATTATCAAATCCATTTTCAATATCAAAATAAAAGAAAAGTAAACATTGTATTTATTTTTCATTTAAAAAATGTTATGGCTTGTAGAGGAAGCCGAAACTCAAATAATGGTCACGACGGTGGAAAAGTCATTGTCACTGCATACGTAAGACGAAACATTCCATTTTTCATTTAGTAAAATGATTCGTATAAAAATATTCCTTTTGAATAAATGTAAAAGACAAATGGGATTATACACCGTATAAAATAATGTTTTTTATAAAACAAAATATACCTCAATGAAAGGAGATTGAGATGATGTCCCTTACAAGTTGGGTATCCTTAGATTAAGGATAATTCAATTACATAATTATGTTTGAAATATATAAATACACCCAATATAAGGATATTAAGTGTAAAAAAATCATAGGTCATCCACACATATTCATAGTACGACCTAATCAATAAATATAGGTTTAACCCAATGAATTGAAATTGGGTTAAGAAGTTCCCATATAGAAATTCAAAATCCAAACAACGTCACTTTAAAATTAAGAAAATGAGTTTATGGGAGGTAAACAAGGTATCTTATCACATGGTCATAACATTTACAGCAATAAGGATATATAAGAACATATCCAAATATAATAATATATAAATTAAAAGACCTAACAAACAGAAGTCTTTTAAAAAGAGGGGGTGAAATGTCCCCTTACCTATTTGGGTAACTTTCGAAATGTGCACCCCATGAAAGAAGGAAAATATAATGAAGATTTAAATACCCATAAATTATATTATATTACACAAATAAAACAATCATGGGTAGTACACACGCCACACAAAAAGTAAATAGTGGAAAATTTAGCATGAATGTCACGGTAATAAAAGTGAGATGAAAAATCCATTAGGAAAACTCGACAGCCTAACGGTGCCACATAATACTTCAAAAAAATGGATTGATGAGATCAAATAGGGTCTCTCATTATATGAACATAAAATTTATAGTAAGGGGAAAATAAATAACACCCCCCAATATATGAAAAATGATCTTAAAGGAAATGACATAAAAGAGAGTACTTAAAAAGAAAGAGAGAGGTACGATCCTTTACCTCAAGTCCGACTTGTCTTGTTCATTTCATTATATTCCTGAATAAAAAAAATTGTTCAAATAATAATTACATATGGAAATACTTTTATGTTTATTATTAAATTCATATCATAGATTATAATGTTATAATAATTAGTCAATTATGTGACTTCCAATCATACGTTTTTGTCGATGTTCGGTATATGCGTCAAAATTGAACTTGTTTGAAATAAATTGTACATGTAGTTATAATTACACCATCTACAAAATAGTATTATTTATTTAAATATCATATATATCCAGTATATATTCATTTTATGTTATTCCATAACATTTGGAGATATGAAAATGAAATGCATAGTTCGTGGAGACGGTAGGCCGTATGCACACATGAACACTACTTTCATATATTTGTCACATTAATTTAATTAAAACAAAATGAGATATATATATATATATAATATAATTACATTATAATTTATATTTTATATAAGTCAAATAAGTTCATTAATTTCATTCTTTATACATTCCATGTATTTCAAGAACGAGTCGCGTCACTTGAGGTGGTAGTAGTCCACACTACCTCAAATGAAATTATCGAATTTTCACAACATGAAAAACTTAAATTTATGTTTTAAATGTTAAATAAAGAAGAATATAGAGGAAATAAATATAATATATATCATAAATAACTATATTTCCACCATAATTTCCACCATGAGAGGTGGTAGGAGAAGATATAACGATCATCGTTTCATGAGGAAGTAAGTTTCCATCCACAGAAAGAGTATGTTATTTAACCATTAGACAGAGGTGTGTGTAAGTTTAGTTATAATAATTCTCATAAAAACATAATATTATACTTACAATACTGGTGTTGTTACAAAATAATGGAATAAAAAGAGTTTAAGGGGTTGGAGATGAAAAATAAATCAAAATAACATAAGAGAAGAAATTACCATTAAATCAGGTAACTCCCTTTGGTTTCAACCAAAAGTTTCTCTTGAAGATATTTCTGCCTAAGTTAAGGAATTTAGAATGAATATAGGGATGTGGAGAGATATAATGAGAAGATTTTGGTTGAGAAAAATGCTTGAGAGGTGATGGTAAAGGGGTAGAGGTGGGGGACTTTTAAAAGAGGGAGGACGGGCACTCTTGGAATGTTATAAAATGTTAATTTATTATAAAATTCCTTTTCTATATTAAAGGTCCCACAAAGATATATTTAGAGTATAAGGTGAGAATGGTTCTAAATCCACCATCCAATAGGTTTTATAGAAATTTATGTCCTAGCTTATATCTTATCTTTTCATATTATTTAAATTGTTCATTAATGAGGTAATCACTGCATCATCACAGTATAATAAAAACATTTATTTATAAAATGTCTAAAAATTATAAGAAAATTACCAAAATGTAGGAAATGATTTTAGATTTCCAGTTAATTTTCATAGTCAATGATATCTTATATTTAAACAAATGAAAAATTGTTTTACTTAGGTGATACATAGTTTGGTTACATTTTCCTTTGATTAAAATAATATATGATAAAAAGTCACTATCACACTAAAGTGATGCCATGGGGTCCCACGGTTAGCACAAGGAATCTCATGGACGGAAATGTCACCACAAAAATAATTATGACACTTTTTGGGGTCATTTTATAATTTTATGATATTATTTTATTACCCTTAACTACCGATTACTAATTAAACAAGATAATTAAATAAAAATAGCGTTGTTACTATTCATAATGTCCAAAAACAAGATAGTCTTAATTACGTAATTTGGACCTTTTGATTCCAAATATGGAATCTATTTTATAAAATTCCAATAACAGAAATTTCAGTAATTAATTTAAAATAATTCCTGTTATCAAAACCAAAGATGGGTCTTTAAGAATTAAAACCTATCAAAAGATGGATTTGTTTTTATATCCAATATAAAAGTGATATTACATACAATGACCAAAATTGTATTAAATGATAAAAAAATAATTAAATTAAATCTTATAACCAATTAAAATGATAATCTAACTATATAAATAAATTGGATGAAAAGGCAGTTTTGAAATAAAATGCAGAATTTTTCACTATTCATCGAAAATGAACATTTGTCAGAAAAATACTAAAAATTCACCCTATGATATATTTGATATTGAAAATTAGAAAATGATATCAATTTTATCAAATTCAATACATATAATTTGAATTAATTAATTTTATAATCAATTCCCACTGTCAAAACAAATAGTGTGTGTTTTAGAAACAATATCTATTAAAAGATTGCCACTTGTTTATGTCTAATTTCAAAGTGAAATTAATTAAAATGTCCCCAATTGGATTAAATGGTAAAAATATATTTCAATTAAACTTTAAAACCAATTAAAAATATAATCTATACATATAAATAAATTTGACTAAAATGAGGTTTTAAATTAAAATACATCATTTTCACTATTCATTAAAAAATGAAATTTATCAGAAAAATAACAAAATTTTACACAAAGTAAATATTGATGTCTTTATTATAAAGAATGATTTTCTTTTTTCAAATATAACATTAAAAATTGTCAAAATGTGTATTTAAAAAGGGTTCACCATCAAAAGTCAGTTAATCGACCTTTGAAATGAATATTAGAAGATTTACGCTTAAAATTGGATTGATTGGAATTTAAAGCCTCTAACATTTATTGAATAAATGTAAAAATATTTTAAAAGAATATATAATAACTTTGTAGTTAGTATTGTTCATTCCCTCCATTACATCAGCTAGGAGTTTACTACAATTTACAATAATATTATTTTATTATTAGTGTGCAACATATGATTTCAAAAAATCTCGTTCTTGTGTATTGGGTAAGCAATCGAACATAGCATCCCCTTTAAAGTAATATTAATATTTTATTCAAAAATATTAATATATATGAAAATTTCATATTCATTATTCAACTGGGATGTTACAAATACGGTGGGTATCACAGGGGTGTCCCAAAATAGAAAGGGTTAGAAAATAAGAACAAGGATATATAAAATACACAATGGTGTATAAGAAATTTCCTTCAAGGAGTATTAATTTATCTTATTAAAAAATGTGGCATAATTTAAAAATACTAATTATAGTTCTTGAAATTTTATATGATGTTTATCATCAAATTATGAACTTGCATTAATTCTATAGACAATCAAATAGTTTTGTGGATCTAAATTATTTGTATAATTTTTTAAGAATGTACTGATTATTAGTTAATATTAAATAATTATTATCATTCATTATTCATTATAAATACTTCTTAAAATTGTTTTAAATTAAATAATTTGATATAATAATTTTTTTTCAAAATTCGGGTTCTACATAAATCTTATTATTTATAAAATTATGGGGTTTTATAAATTGTAAATAATTTATCTTATTAATATATTATTATATATTATTAATGGAGGGTTATAAATTATGAATTTAATTTTAAATAATGTTTTATATAAATATTATGTTTGTGTATTATAATTTTTTCACTGTTATATCCCAGGTCTATGTTGAGAAAATGAATTTTTATTTAACATGAAAAAATTGATTATGATTCATGTTTAGATTTTTAAATATTGAAAATAATTTATTTGGTTTTATTTGGGTTTTATCAAATTAATTGAAATTATTATCATATAAAATGAATCAATAAACATTGCATTAATATTTTGTTTGTGTGGTACATCTATGTAGTTGATTTTTTTTGTATATAAATAAAATATGATGATACGATTAATTTTTTTGGGTTGTAGATAGTATAATGTGCTTCCAATATTCAATTAGTCCTGATAATCATTTCACATGATATACATAAAATAACTGTACAACATTTCTATTTAGTAACTGAATAAATATGATAATATGGGACCAATATTGAAAATATAATGTTTCTCACAATATTCTTTTGGTAAATATCTTTATATTGCAGGTTATATTTTTTAAAACATGAGTGTTTTATTATTACCCAAATATATGGTTTAAAAAAAATATTTTCATAATATATGGTGGATTACACAATAAATAAATTGTAATCAATTACTAGTAATATTTTTTTGTTATTTTCTTACATTGTATTTTAATATACTAAATTATTTAAAAATAATTTATAATATTAAATTTCAAATTCATTTATCTATTACTCAGAAATTTATTATTATTATATCAATTTAGGTAATCATTATAAGTATACAGTCATCTAAAAATTGGGAAACATTGAAGATATTCTATTTATTTTTGAATTAAAATTAGAATATGGAATAATTGGTTCTTCACCTCTTTTAATCCCCATATCTATTTATAAGATATGGAAGGTTTATTTGACTTCTTGGATCCTTGATTATTTTAATTTATTTATCACTATCTCATATTGTTTTAAATTGGTTTTTAACATATTATATTTTTTGGTATCAGATTTTATTGATATATAATATAAAATTATATCTAAATAAATTCAGATTTAAATTTTGTGTTATTTTTTTCATTAAATATATCCCCAGTGGATTATTTTAACACACTAAAAGATTTGACATCCAATAATAATTGAATAAGATAATTGAGGCCCTGTTATGGTCTGATTTTGTTAAGAAGATTTTCAAACTCTATTCATGTTTGTATTATGTCACTATAATCGATTAGAGGGAGGTTTAGGAGAAAATCATACGTGAAAACACCAATGTTATAGTAGAAATTATAATTAAAATACATATTATTCATTGGAATGGGATATATAATAATTCATTTTATATTCAACATAGAGATAGTATACTAAAATGTGGGAACAAGAAATAATGAAATAATAATCTATTTATTACATAATAGCCATACTTATGAAATAAAATCACATCCACAATATAATAATTCATTTTTAAACAAATGGACATATAATGTCAATGAAAATATTTCTCATAAGAGTAAATATATGTGGTGGATCTTAATGAAATGACAGTAAAATAATGAGGACATGTATTTCACCAATCTATAAGATTTTTGCAGGAAACTCATCCCTATAAAGTTAGTTATTACCAGTATCATATAAAAAATCATCATATATTTCTTTTTATGAATAATAGATTACATTATCAACATATAGTATAATGAATATATAATTTTACATGGAGTTACTAATTAATTCTGGGAATAAATTATTAGGGTAAAAATGATAAGAATTTGTTTATGGGTCAAAAATATAACCATTAAAAATGGAAAAATGTTTCAAATAATCATTAATTTTATTTTTTCGATTCTAGAGTAAATTTAAAATCTCGATAAAGAATAAATATAACATTGTTTCCAGAATACAATCCAATTAAATGGAAGAAAACATTTTATGGATTTATAAATAAAATTTCAACACGCCGTGTCACAAAAGCGTATATATATATAAATTCAATTTTTACATAATTTATTTTTTCTATAAGATTACGGGTCATATAAATATTAAATTATAATTAAATAAAATGATTTATTAGTTGATAAGGGGAATTTTTTATGATTTCATATGAAATGTGTCTATAAAAGATAGTAATATTCATAGAGATTAATACAATAAATGATTATATAGTTGTGGAATTTGTTTTTCATATCCTGAATACAATAGAATTGATCTATGATATTATGTGATTTAAAATAGTTATTTATATTCCCCATGCAGATCATTTTATAGTTTTCAATTTATAATGTATCAATATTTTATAAATACATTGGACACATGAAAAATTCTAACAACATATCAATTTAATGAAGCCTTGTGTATTTCATAATTTGTACCCCAAATTGTTTTTCATGTTTATTAGGATTAAAGAGTAATTAAACAGTAAATTTAATAACACAAAATTGGAAATCATCAAGTGATTAATAAGAAATGTGAATGGATGAAATTATTCCACCACATACATTCAGAGACACAATTCTGTATAAGGTACTTTTGAAATTGAGTATTCCATGAATATAGATAATAGTAGTAAAATTAAAATATGTTTTTAATTTACTTTTAATGGGACTACTATAAGTTTTTTCTTTTAGTTATAAAATGTGGTATCACTATATTCCACAATCCAATATTATATTATTATATTTTGGTGTAATAATTAGGTGTTTTCCCTAATGAAAATCACAGTGAAACAAGAATAACAGAAATATGGAAACATATTAATCCAAAATAGTATGTAAGTGATACATCATAATGATAAATGAATGTTTCAATATACGACGAAGAATATTTAATTTCAATATAAACTCATTAGTTAATTATTCTTTATGTAATACTGAAGTTGTAAAAATTTACAAGGATTCCATAATCCAATAAATATTGTAATGAACCCAAAAACTATTATAATGTTATGGAAATTTGGTTCCTCTGTTGATCATCAATGATGAATGATATTTATAAGGTAAAATAATCTGAGAATGGTATGAACATTAATGTATGTTAATTGTTCAATCTATTTCCAAAATTATAATCCTTGAAATTTGGGAGAGTAGTTACTCTGATTAATATTTTAAAATTTTTTGAGGTATATAGATAAAAATATATAAACCGAGACAAACAACTGTATTATATTTGACTAGATTCAACATCATAACCTATTATAAAATCATATACTACTGTGTAATTTTAGGTATTATAGAAATGTTTTGTACTGTAATAATTAATCTTACAATAATTAACTCAGACCGAATCCATTTTTTAATTCATGTTTTAAAAAGTTATATGATTTCTTCAAATATTTAAATTACTATCACTCTCCATTTTCATTTTTTATTATCATACTACATAAAATTTAGTAATTTATTTATTTATTATTTAACTTTTATGTGATATATTGATCATTATGCAAACACATTTATAAAAACTTTTCCTTTTTAGCGTTTCGACAATAATAATACTCTTACAAGTCCTATATATATTCTCAATATAACATCTATGAAAAATTAATCGATCTATATTTTGGTTCATAATTTTTTGTTTCTAAAGTAATTTACAAAAACTCTACTTAGTGATCTATATTAAATGATCTTAATTAATTTAATTTATATTTTTTATTTATGTTACCAATGTTTATTGTTTTATAATGATTAAATTTTGATTAATTAGAATATTAATGTAATTTTTTAGTTTCATACTCTTTCAAATGTTTTATTCTTGAAATATAATTTTTTGGGCACTGAACCACTCCATGTTTTGACACAAAAGGAGGCATTTCTCCATAATAAGAAAAATTTCATAAAAACTATCATAAAAAATAATTTACTTTACAACGAAATTGTAAAAAATAGGTTTAAAAATTTTTTAGATTAATTTAGAAAATTTATGAAAATAAATATAAAATATTTAGATATTATATAATACATCTCCTCAAAAAATGTGAAAACGGATTCTCCTATAATTATTACATTCCAAATTAACTAAGTTATAACCGAGGTTTTGTTTTAAGGAATACCTTTAGTGATATATAAATAAATTATATTGGTTTTTATTATTTATTTTTAATAATATAAAAATAAATAAACCAATAAGTGTGGATTTGAAATTTATTAGAAACTAAAAATTAAAGAAAACTTCAATTAAAAATACGAGTTTAAAAAAAGATAAGATTCATGAATTGTGTCTATGTATATTCATCATAATTCTTGAAAAATATATTGAGTTGATATCATAAATCAATTTCTAAAAAAATGACATGTTTATGTTGATTAATTATTCATTTACATTAATGTAGTAAATTTTTTGGGGTTTAACAAAGAAGGAAATTATATGATATCCCATTAAGATATTTTCCTTTGTTATCAATGTAAGAATAAATATGATATAAAGATGATTTGTTTCATATGAATTGAATTTTGGTTTAAAATGTAAACTCGTATTTTATGTGCATGATAAAATAAAATCCATATTGTTTAAAACAAAATTAATGAAAAGATTAGTTTCCCAATAAAAATAAAAAAATCATTCAATTTTCAAAAAAATAATAATATTATTTTATATATTCAAACATTTTTTTTGAATCACAGTAATTTTTTTATTGAAATTGAATTAAAAAATAATAACTAGAAATTATATAAAATGATAGTTCTTCATGATTTATAAAACATTATATGAGTATATACCTCGTAAAAATATCTATGTTTTTAATGTAATAAACTACATGATAATTAAATCCTAAAATATGAATTGGAAACCAAAATGGATTCAATTTCAAAAACAATATACATAGATATTTATAAGTTCAAATAGAATCAACTATATAAAATTATGAATAAAAACACCATCACTAACAATGTAAAATAAATACTCAACATTCCATAACAAAATAATAGGTAAGATACCCATATATTAGATATTCAATGTTAAAGGAATGATACACATCCAATTTGGCAATAACCATAAATCAGATAAAATTATGATATAAAATACATCTAAAAAATTTGATAATGTGAAACAAAAGTACATGTCACATAATCCAAAAATTATAGCTTGTATTTATTCATGATATCTCAATGTTACCCATGTTACAAAAATAAAGGTGAAGGATTTGACTATATTGACATATTAGCATGTTGAAAAATTAAATCACTACAATAACCTATGTGATATTGATATCCATATCCTTAAAACACATGATCAACCCTTACATGTCGTACAACACCATAGATTATATGAATAATTATGGTATATCAATAAAAGAGTGTGGTTTCCTCCCATTACATGTATCGTGGATCACAAAATCTATGTAAATTATTATTTTTATATATTGAGTGAATATAAACCTTGTAGTATTACTCAAATGATTATATATATTTTTGTTCATCTAAAAATCTAAGAATCAATTTTTTTAAAATAAAAATAAAATATTTTGTAATATAATATTTAAAAATACAAATGGATTCCAAAATGATTTAATTTTAATGTTAAATAATTCTAAATATCTATAAATCCTAAAATTGGGTTTCAATTGTCTACAGAAACAACCAAATATCAAGTATTATAAGGGGAAAACATATATAATGATATGCTAATATTGTCTAAAATTTGGTGTGATGTTATAGGGATATAAAAAATAGATTTACTCTACTAATCGAAATTAATATTGGATTATTCAGTTAATCCCATATTGCATCCCCTACAAGTTATCGAATAATCATTACAATGGAATATTGTTAGTCAGAATAATGTTCTATGTAAAATTTCATATTAGAACCGAACCATAACTATAAAATTACTATAATAATAATTCCAAAGCAGTGGCCTATGGTCTCAAAAAAGTATTACAATAAAAAAATTTAGAAATCATTGTTTTTATTTATAAAATCCATCATGATAGTAACAATACTACATTTAATATATAAAATCAATTTCAAAAAAAATAAACAATTATAATTTATGATAAATTCACAATAAATCAGAAACCCATTAGTTTTATAATAATTTTTCATTATAAAATAATAATCAACATAAATTCAAACATAACATGAAGTTTAAACCATTTTACATTCAGAAACTAAACCAGAATTATAATATTCTTTTCCATGAAAAAGAATATTTTTCAACTAATTAGTAAATAATCACACAAAACACTATTGAATAATAGAATGAGTGTTTTAAATAATAAAAAGTTATTGGTTCGATGCATTGGTTGTCACCTGAATGTAAAATAATTCGATATAATAACATAACTTATATTTGTTATGATTAGATCCATTCAATGAATAATATTTTTTGAAGTGACATATAGATAATGAACAACCATGAAAGAAAAAATACTATCATTTATAAAATCAATAATCATTATATTTTGTTTGAAACTAGTCTGAACAATGATATGAATATTTTGGGATTTTAGTTAACATTGGATTATAAATTTGATTTTTGGGTTACCAAGATTTAAAAATTGTGTTTTTTTTCGAAAAAATATCAAAGAAAATATTTAGATCATAGTTGTTTAAGCATTTTTTCTAACCACTATTAGGGTCTGCGTTAGGGCATTACTATTTCTGAATGTATAACAATTTTTTTCTAGTTGTGTAAACCCTAGGAGTAATATTTAGTCTTATTATTTGGGAGTTTATTGAACCTTCATAGTTAGTGTATGGTTTTTATATCATTTAAACCACAATATTCTTGATTCCCTAAATCAATAAAAACTATCTCTTAACCAGAAATACATTTTTGGGTATTTTTAATTCAAGGATCACATATCCAATATCATTATTTTCCAAGCCCCATCCAATCACATTTAATCTTATATATTTTCTGTTAATTTATTCTAATGTGAAATATTGTTCTTTGGATTATTTTTAGTACCTTTTTCCTTATTTTATTATTCATTATCCCCTTCCCTAATTTTTTTCCTTTTTACATGAAAGTGTGAATCACTAGTGGATGGGTTGGCTTTATCTAGTTAATTTATTGCAGAAATTCATTTGTGTTAGTTAGATATTCATCTTTATAATATAGTATATATCTTCAAAGTTAATGAGTTTGAAACCATTTCTATGGTAGGAATGTTAATTTATGGAATTTTTCATGTATATCGTTTAAATTCAAAATCATATCTTCTTATATTTTTGAAAAATCCACATTCTAGGACTATGACTGATATTCATTACATGTTTTCTGCGATTCAAGGTGACATTAAGTAATTTAGTTATATAATGTTAGTTTTCTAAATGGTGGTTGATGTGTTCCACTCCGTGTTTTTTAATTAATGGAACATGTTTTCTTTTTATTTTAAATGGAGTTCTAGAGATGTTTTAAAATGGTTTTAACATGTGTATGATGTTTTATTAAATTTGGATACATTGTTTATGAAAATTTCAGGTTAAATGTTTTTATGCACTTTAGATGTGATTTTGGATTTATTTATTAGAGTTTGGGATTACAGGGGTTTGATAATGAGTTTTTCATGAGAACATGAGAGGATTTTGGAGGAATCCCAAAAGAGATTCTTTTTTTTCATTGGGAACATGTGATTCGTCAGTTAAAAACTAATAGAACATCCATTTTATGACTAAGATACCAATAATAATCATAACGTTGGGATCAAGGAAGACTATGAGAGATTTCACCTCTATTATAAAAATATAATACTATCCTTAGTCACAGAGAAACATGATATTTATGATTAGGTAACAAGGATAACATTATTCAGGCTAGAATAATTTATATTCCTTCATTCAATATTTTTACGCCTTTTCTAATGTGGTATCATGTTTTTTCTCATTTATAATTTAGCATAACATCCTAAAAACCTAAATATTTCATTAGACCTATATTTTACACCCTAATATTTTAAATGGTACTATTCACTTTGAATAATGAAATAGCCTGCTATGTTCGCATCAACGAGTTCAAGCACAACACGACTAAAGAAATAAGTGGATTTAAAAGCTGTTATGATCATAATACACAGTTTTTGAAATTTTATAAATTTTATTACTCAAAATGGATTTCAATTATGTATTCAGAATATCAAAATTATCTTAGGGGGAAATTTTGTCACTTTTCTGAAAAGTTTCATGTATTGATGAATAGTAAAAAACTATATTTTAATTAAAAACATATTTTTTAATAAAAATATTTTATAGTGATAAATTATAATTTGGATTTTTTTAATGTATCATTATATTTCATTTTTAAAATTTAATAAAATTTACGTCATTTGATGTAATTTCACATTTAAATTGCACTTAAATAATGGTCAACAATTTGATAGTTTTTAAATCATAAAAACATTTTGGGTTTGACAATGGGAATTAATTATAAATTAATTACAGAAAGTTATATGTTTCGAATATGGAAAATAGTATTCGATATTCAGAATCATAAGGTCAAAAATGTGTGAATATGTGTCTTTTTAGTTTTTGGACAATATGAATAGTAACTTCTGTGATTATTTTATTCACCCTGGTTAATGAGTAAATATGAAAAATAAGGGTAAAAAATATTATAATAATATTAAACTATAATAAAACATGTCCTACTTTTATTGGGTGAGACATGTCCGACCATGGTCTTCCTTTGGTAAATTTTGGGACCCCATGAAGCCTCATTGATGTGAAAATGACATTATATAATAATTAATTTAAGGTATAGGAAATTATAAAATAAACACGAATCTTTTAATAAAACAATTTTTATATGAGGATCTATAATTAATAACTTAGACTATAAATAGTCATTTGAATGTTTAAAAAATTTAATACATCATGATATTTCATTAATCATTTTAGACACAATATAAATATGTTTATATATGACACAATAAGGATTGCAATAATTTATTTATTAATGAATGAATCAAATAAATGATATTATATATATTAAAATAAATATAATATGAAAATTTTGAGGCCATACCATAATTTTCTGGTTAATATGACATGTTTGGGTTGATTAAATGTTTTTCTCGATGTAATCATTTTTTTTATTTTCTCATGAAACAAATACTATATAGTGTCACAATTGACATAAATGTGTTTTTAAAACAAGTATTATTTTATTAAGTGATATAATATTACTAAAAAATAAGATTCAGACAAAAGAAATATTATATATTATATATGCAGTTAATTAACCATTTGACGTTCTCTTGTTATTTTATTGTTAGTTTATTAATCATATTATATAAAAATTCAATAAGACGTGGTAAAAGATAAACTATTTAACTAATAGGTAAATCTTAAATATAAGTTTAATATGTTGACCTAAACTTGTATAAAACTTATTTTTTGAGATAATTTTGACCCATACCCTCTTATTCCTGGAAATAAATCTTTTTTAGCTATTAGGAACTGAAAATTATTTTAAAATAAATTATTATTTCAAGATCTTCCAAAAGCGACCCTCACCAGTCTTATAAAAGGGTATTTTCCCTTCTCTCAAATTCACAACTCCAGTGACATTTGGCTAGGTAAAACACTCATAAAATCTCCTCCCAACTACTTTCACATCACCTACAGGATTCAAATTGATCATAAATCCAACCTAAGTGAAACTTTTATTAAATTCAAAAGGAAGAACCTAAAGAAGAGTTAATTATTTGATAACCACATTCAATATTATTTTATTTATCAACATAATATTTATTTGTTGTTTCTATATAAAAAACTAAAATAACTTCTATATATTCTGATTTTATTATAAATATTTTACAACCATATTGATTATTATATCAACAATATAAATGACAAAGTCACCATACATGGGAATGTAAGGCTTACTATTTCTATGTCGTTGTGTAGTTTTTTATTCAACACATCATTATTTAGATGAGGATAATATTGAGTATAATTGATGTAAATAATAAATATAAAAATTTAATGATTGTTTATTTATAATATACCATCCAATTACATATTATTACTCCATTAATAGAATTATATTTTCGCTCATGCGTACATTCAACTTACTGACACCACAGCATTATGAGAATTTGTTCCCCATCGTAACCATTTAAGAATAATTTTCATTTGTGGATTAAAAATATATTTTTTATGCACATAATATCATTTTATATTTGGATTTAATACATACTATCCATAACAAACTTCACTTAAGTAACAAAACATATAAGATAAAACCAATCAGTTAAAAATAAAAACATACATACTACTGAAATATTATTAACAAAGAAATATTAGAGGATAATATATGATATCATATTTATGTATATGGTTCTCATATAATTTATTAACAATTATTTAACAATTATACATTATTTTTGCGTACCGTAGAATAATGAAAATTAAAAGGTATGACATAAGTTTACAATCTCTTTATTATCTGAGGTTGTTTATACGTAAGTATCTACAAGGAAATCCTTATCATCCACATCTTTGTTTTATAAAAATCTATATGAAACTTTTTTACTCTTTATTCGAATTTGGATTAAATTCATTTAAAACCATGTTTTAATTTTTATAAAATGATTTGAAAGTATTCTTTCTGTCCGTTTCCAAACATTTTCTTTTATGACCATTTCAAAAAAATTAATGAATGGATATTTTTTAACTTATACTGTAGGTGAAATTATTTTCTTATGTTATAACACCTTTGAAGCATCTATTTCCATCTTATAAGAATATATTAAAAATAAATTTTTCATTTACTATAAAATGTTTTCAATTTAGAAAGAGATATTTCAATCATATAGTTTTTGGATTGATTCATCTATGTCAACGTCCTTTGTTGGATATTACGGTTGTTTAATGTTGATTTATTATGATACAATCTTTAATACATTATTGATGTTTTTGTGATATGTTTGACTATAGATGTTCTTTTTTTATACCATTTGTGGTTTATGGTTAATGTATTATCATTCTGTATGATAGTTCTAATACAAATGTTGATGTTCTGTTTGTAAATATTCATATAAGTAATGAATTAGACGTAGCAAGTGATGGAAGGGGATCACTATAGCACCACGATGCATCAGTAGTTACCATGAGACTAACTATTGTTTTAAAACTTGTCTTTGACAATAGTTTTATTTATATTATTGGTATGAGTCCTTGACAATGTGGTCATGATATTTGGAATTATGAATTCCATCATATTGATATAAGTTATTGATATTACATGTAACTATTAAACCAGTAGAATATCCTTGTTAATAATTAAATGAAATTATTTGATTTAGCAATGTCATATTTTTCATAAGTTTTTGTTTAAAAGGAATATGTTTTACTCTTATAAATTTCCATGATTTTTTTCCTTATGTATGATAGTTTTCACTATAATTCTATCCTTACTGAGCATCTATTCTTACCTGTTTCGCATGTTTTTTTTCTAGGATGCGAAGAGGTATATTGTTACTGATTAGCAGGTCTAGTATATATAATATGAGTGTGTTTAATGGATAAAAAATTTTGATTTTTCGGTTAAAAATATAATGTGAAAGATATGTATGTATTTATTAATTGCAATGCTACTAAACGGATCAATCTTTCGAGACGTGATCTATTGGGATCATGATAATGTTATGTTACAATGCACTTATTATGGGTAACTATGGTCGGGGAATTATAATTTCTATCAGATGATGTTTATTTAAATAATTTGAAAATAGATTTATAAAAAAACATTTATTAATGAAAAAACCCTAATATATACTTTGAGGATTTGTATATAAGAGCATAAAAAATTGTTAATATAAATAATATGTGGGTTTTCCAAGAAATACTTCTATGTCTGGATACTAAATGTGGAATTGGTTTTGACAGTGATGTACCTAGTAGTGAAACCTATAACAAAATGTTTCGGTATTGACTCAGGGTATCCCGGTACATGATAATAGGCCTTACTACAAACATGTTCTGACACTCCCTGGGGATATTCTAAAGATAATTCACATTTTCATTTCAAACCATTATGAAGGATTTATGAGAGAATACATTCCCAAATATTTTTTTTATGGATCATATGCATGAATTGTTCAATTTATGGTAGGTATTTTACATGATTGGAATCATTCATTATGATTCATTTAAAAACATTGTTTATGAAATTGTTTAAAAATTGATCCAAGTGGAAGGAATTGAAAATATTTCAATGCATGTAATCCATGTTGGGATTTTCCCCCTACATAATATAATTATAGTGGATCTGGAGATGCAACTGGTCCTCAACAGCGTATAACTATAGAGGGAAAACTCACTCAGGTTATTAATAATAACCTTACCATTATGGAGCACCCTAATCTACAATGTAGGGAATCAATGATATAACGCTTCATGAGGAAATAAACAACAACCATCAATGTGATTATATGTCCATTTTAATCAAAGTAATGAAGAAGTCCATTGGACAAAATATTCAGTATTTGGGCTGTAGAGAAAGGGAAAAAATTTCATGGCAGTTTATCACATCTTAAGAAATGAAGATCAGTTGTGGTGATTAATTCAAAAGACTAATGATGATGATGAAGTATCAAATATGGAATGGAAACATATTAAAGATATTTTATTAGAAAAATACTTTCTTTTTGAACATTGAGCAGATATAGAAAGACAATATCTGAGTCTGAGGAAAAAGGAGGATGAGAATATCACAAAGTATGTGGATAACATTACAAGGTTAGTAAGGCATCCATCAGATTAAATACATAACACATGAATTATGATAAATCGACTCTTCGATGGGTTAAACCCATTTATCTATCATGAATTATTCTCACAAATCCTACTTATCATATGAATTTATAGTCTAATGTTGTCTCTGGATATAAAATTAATTCGTTAATTATTATGACCATAAAGTCAAGCTATAAAATAAGTTCTCTTATAAACACTCTATGAAAAGAATTAACAGGATGGAGGGGAAATTTAAATTTTCATCCTCATGTAATTGTGGGATGAAACATCACGGTATATACTTAAAGGTGAGGGTATTTTGTTACAAGTGTGGAGAAATGGAAAAAAATCTCATGATTGAAAGGGGTTGAAATAGGTTTTCAATTATCAATGATAAAATTGTAATGAAATGTGGAATTATGAAAATTAATATCCTAAGATTCAAGGAAACATACCTCAGTTATGTCCAATGGAGCAAGGTCAGTCTTTTTTGATCACAACTATAGGGGTTGACGTTCCGAATGACATGGCAGTGAGTATATTAATCATTTATCCAAAATTATTCCATGCATTATTTGAATCCAGATCCTTTCATTATTTTATATCATCCCTTTTTCCATGAATTTTATAAATTTACAATTGGACTTATTAGTGGTTTTGTCAGTCAAAAACTATAATGAGGTGTATCATTGCAATAATGTTTTCAAATCAGTTACGATTATGGCATATAACCATTCTTTATCTACTGATCCTATTGTTATACCCATGATTGAAATTTATATAATCTTTATTTTGGATTGGATTTCATACAAGGATGCAAAATTTTATTATAAGAATGAGGATATAATTTTTTATTATGATATGGCATCCCTTATATTTAGAGTAGAAACATAAACATTGGATACTCTTCTATATCAACCCCCTGTATCACTACAAAATTCAATTATTGGGGAATAAGAGATTGAAATAACTATGGGTGAGGAATGTAATTTTCAAATAGAGGATGTATATATTGTTAAATAAGATGTTTATGTGTTTTCAAGATGATTTACCTGGATATCCTCCAGAACGATAAATTGAATTTTCCATTTACTTAATTCTGAGTTCAAGGACCATATCAAAGGCCCATTATAGAATATGCACTGTGTAATTAGTGTAATTAAACAAAAAACGAATTGATTAATAAAATATTTATATGTCCTATTGTTCCTCTATGGGGAGCCCCTTTTTCTTTGATAAAGAATAAAGATGAATCTAGTAGGTTTTTTGTTGACTACATTGATATCAATGTTATAACAATAAGGAAAAACTATCCCCTACCTCGCATTTATGATTTATTTGAACAAAATCATAGTGCTCAAAAAATTTCAATGATTAACCTTCAATATGGATACCATTATTTGTGAAATAAGAAAAAAGACATTTCAAGGAGAACATTTCTAACTAGGTATGGGCATTATGAGTTTAGAGTAATGCATTTTGGATTGACTAATTAACCCAATGTTTTCACAGATCTAATGAATATATTTTATTTTGGAATATCTTGATGAAATTTTAGTGGTATTTATTGATGATATCTTAGTATACATCAAAATATACAAAGATCATGAAAATACCTTGGTAAATATTTTTGAACACTCTTTGATGAAATGAAATATATGGTATGTTTAGAATGTGTGAATTCTGGCTTTATGAGATTTATTTTCTTTGCCATAATGTCTCTATGGATGGAATCAACATTAATAATTCTTTCACAAGGTAAATACATGAGTGGATAGTGTCGATGATTATAATTTAGGTATGTAGTTTTATTATTTATCATGTTAGATTCAACATTTTGTTTAGAATTTTTCTTTTTCTCTAACCCATTAACCAAGATCACATATAAATATGTAAAAAAAATTTGGACAAAGGAGTGTAAATAATATTTGGAAGAATTAAAGAAATGATTTTTAAATTATTTTATCATGACTATACATCCATGGAATGATGGGTTTATTATTTATAGTTGTGCTTCGAAGAAGAGACTTGGTTGTGTCGATGTGCAGAATGATAGAGTCATTGACTATGCATCACAGGGAAGTAAAATAAGGTTGAAGATGCTTTGAGGCACAATAAATTGAATTTACTGCTTAATTATGACAATTATACAATACACTACCACCCAAGGAAGGATAATAATGTGGAATATGCTTTGAGGATAAATGATCATGGGGTTCTAAAGAAGATGAGAGTTAAAATGGATCCTGTGATCATGGAACTAGAAATGACAGATATGAGAATAATCATGGAAGGGTAAACACCAATAATTTTTAAAATGGATGACAAACCATCATTATTATAAAGGAAAAAACGTTCTCATATTGATTATGAGGTGTTTCAAAATAAAATTAATACTGTGAATGATGTGATATTTATTGACATTTTATACGATGATGGGTTCTTGAAATATAGGAAGAGGCATTGTGTTACCTATATACATATGATATAAAAATGGAATTGTATGATTATGGTCGTATATCTAATTTATCTATACACCCTAGTAGTAAAATTATGTATAAGGATTTGAAAGAACATTTTTTGTTGTGACAACATGAACAAGGATATTGTTCATAATGTGTCATGATGTATGGTTTGACAACTGGTTAATACTGGAAGACAACATCCAGGAGGATTCATGTAACCTCTTCCCATTTCTGAGTGGAAATGGGGTAATGTTACGATGGACTTCTTCTGGGGGATTCCAAATACTCCTTGAAGGAATGATGAAATATGGGTAATTTTTTATCATCTTACACTGATAACACATTTTCATTCTATAAGAGAAGTTTTAGTACATGAAAATTTAGTAAGAAAATATATTGATGAAGATTTACGACTTTATTTTTTACCAATATATACTTTTTCAGATCTCTGAACCCCATTCTACATCAATATTCTAGAGAAATATTTGGAAATCCATAGACACTGAACATAATTTGATCACTAACTAACACCCTCAAACTGATGGACGATTAGAAATGAATATTCAAACATTAAAAGGATTTATAAGATCATTTTCACATGACTTTTAACGTATGTGGGATCAGTATTTACTTCTGATAGAATTTTTCTATAATAATACCTTCAATTCATGTATTCAGATAGCACCAAACGATGTGTTATATTATAAGGGATGACGCGCAACAACTTGTTGGGATGATGATAGGGAATGAAAATTATCATCCCTAGAACATGTTGATGAAACATTAGAAAAGATGAAGATTTTCCAAACAAACATCAAAATAACTCAATGTAGGAAAAATTTCTATGTTGATAACTGATGGAAGGATTTAGAATTTCATGTAGGAGAATAAGATTTCATAACAGAATCTCCAGGGAAGGGTGTTATACAATTAATTATGAAGTGAAAATTATGTCCCAATTACATCATACATTTCTAAATTATAGAATGAATTGGATTTATAGCTTACCATTTTTGAATTCTATCTTGTTTTTCCAAAGTGCATGATGTGTTCCAGGTATCACTATTGATAAAATAGATGTATGAACCAATGCATTTATAACCTCTAATTAAATTGAACTAGAACACCATATATATTATTATAATGATATTATATTAATTTTTTATACCATAGAACAAGTGTTGAGAAATCAGACGACTCATTTGGTAATAGCTCATCAGAAAAACCAGAAAATTGGAGAGGCAATGTGGGAACCTGAATATCTTATGATGAAGAACCACCCATATATTTTTATGCAATAATTTTCAAGAAATTTCAGGGAAAAAATTATTTGAAGGATGTGAGAATGTAACACCCCAATACTCTATATTAATATTCTCTTCGAATAATGCAATAGCTAGTGATGAACGCATCTCCGAGTTCTAGCACACCTTGACCAATAAAACTAGCCGTTTGAAAATAATGTTATGAAAAGTAAAACCCACTTTTTGAAATATTATATATTTTATATTTGAAAACAAACAACATTTTGGGATTTGGAATATCAAAATTAGTCTAGGGTGAAATTTTGGTATTTTTCTGATAACTTTCATATTTTGGTGAATAGTGAAAAATAATATAGTCTAATTAAAAACAACTTTTTCAATCAAAATAATTTAATTTGTTAAATTATACATTGTGTGGTTTTAAAGTATGATAATATTATATTTTTATCATTTAATATGATTTACAAAATTGGATTTAATTTCCCATTTAAAATATATATAAACACTTTTCAATTTTTTGATAGTATTTTCTTCTCAAAGCCCTACTTTTGGATTTGACAATGGGAATTAATTTTAAATAAATTACTAAAAATTCCAAGTTTCTAAATTGGAAAATGGGATTTCAAAATTTAAAATCAGAAAGTTCAAATTTTGTATATTGGTACCTTTTATTTTCTGGAAATTATGAATTGTAACTTTAGTAATTATTTTATTTACCATGGTTAAAGGGAAAATATTGTAAATAAGGGAAAAAATATAATATTATAACAATATTAAACTACTCAAACAAATGTAAAAACCTTATTGGATGTTATTTTTAAAATCATCTCCTTTTTTGGGTCGATTTTGGGACCCCATGTATAATCATTGATGTGAATATGAAATTTCAAAATAATTAATTTAATGTATAGAAAAATAATACATAAACACGAATATTTCACTAAAAATATTAAGATATTTTATATTTGAACACATCAACTATAAATAGTTGTGATAAATCAAAAAATATTTCTTGAATCATGATATTTTATTACAAAAATTTATATATAAAATGAATATATTTAGTTGTTACACAATAATGATGAATTATTTTTCTTATTAAATAATGAATCACATAAATGATATTATAAATAATAAAATAAATATAATTTTATCGTTTCTGAATCCATCCAATAATTTTATCGGTGAATATCAAATTTTAGGGTTTATTAAATTTATTTTTTGGATGTAATCTAGTTTTCATGACTTTAGCAAAAACAAAATACTATAATGTTTTAAATATGAGATAAATTAGTTTTAAAAAAAATAATTTTTTATTAAATGATATAATATTCATAAAAATATAATATTCATCCATAGGACATAGATAATGTTATATATTTAATTAATTAATCACTTCAGGTTCTCTTGGAATTTTATGGTAAATATATTAACAATATTGTAATAGAATAATTCAAGATATGGTGATAGTTAAACTATTCAAATAATAGTTAAAAAATATAAGGTTAATATGGGGAAATAAACATCTATAAAACCTATTGGATGAAAGGATATAGAATTGTGACCACCTTAAAATTTAAATAAATCTTTTTGGAGCTATTAGAAACCGAAAATGATTTTATAATAAATTATTATTTAAATCTCTATCTAAAGTACCCCTCACCTCTATTATAGATGGGTATTTTCCCGTCTCTCAAATCCGCACCTCCGAAGACTTTTTGAACGGGTAACCCCAAATTAAATCTCTTCCCAATTATCCTCACATCAACCTAGATTCCTTACTTCCATCATAAATTTTTACTTTTGATCCATTTTGTTTATATCAAAAGGAAGCACATGATGAAGAGATAATTATTTCATCACCTCTTTTAAAGTAATTTTCTTCTTAAACACCTTATTTATTAATTGTCTCCGTAAATAAATAATAGCTCCAGTACCTTATACATACTGTATAAATTTTAAAAATATAGTATAAACATATTCATTATTCTATACGATCTATGAATGACCAAGTCACTATATGTGCATGCATACGACATACCGTCTCCACGCCGTGGTGTTGTTTTTTATTCAACACATCATTATTTGGATTGGTATAATAATGATTATAATTGATGAATATAATAAATATATCAAATTATTATTCTGTATATATAATATATCACACATTTTCATATTAGTTAACCATCAATATAATGATATTGTCGCTTTTCCCTACGTATGACTTACCATTACCAGGACATGATGGGATTTCATTCCCCATCATAACCATTCAAGAATAATTTTAGTATGACAATTAAAAACTAATGTTTAGGAACATAATATAATTCTCAATATGAATAAAATACATCATATACATAACAATCATGACTTACGTAACAAAATATATGAAGTAAAATTTATCATATAACACTCGAAACTAAAATACTACTGAAATATTATTAACAAATCAATATTAGAGGATCATATATGATATCATATTGATGTATGTGGTAATTTAAAAAAATAATAAATATTATTTAACCATTATACAAGAGGTTAATATTCCATCGATTAATGAAATGTATAATGTAAGGGTTATTTTTACAACCTCTTTATTATCCAAGGTTGTTTATACACAAGTATCTACAAGGACATCCTTATAATCGACATTCATGTTTTTTAAAATGTATTTCAAAACAATTTTAATATATCCTAGACTATGGGTTAAATTAATTTATACCATTTTTTTCTTTCTATAATATGTTTTGAAGGAAATCATTCAGTCGTTTTCCAAACAAGGTTCTTTATGAGTATTTCAAAAAATTAAGGAAAGACTGATTTTTTATATTATACGAAGGGTGTGCCTACTTTATACCATTATAACACCATAAATGCTTCCTTTATAATCTTATAATTGCATTTTAAAAATAAATGTTTTCATTGTTTTTAAATTATTTCAAGGTTGAAATAGATATTTTACTCAAATAGTTTTTTCAATTGATTTCATCTATGTCAACATCCTTTGTGTGATTTTATGATTATTTGAATTTTATTTTTTATCATACAATATTTTATACCATAATTATGATTTTTGTAAGATGTTTTACTATTTATGTTCTATTTTTAAACCATTCATGGTTTCTGGTTAAATAATTAATATTTTGTATCTAGTAATAATTAAAACATTTATCTTATGTTTCACCATTTTCATATGTGAAATGCATTAGATGTATTAACTGATGGGTGTGGCCCATTATATTCCCTAAATGCATCAATAGTTCTCATGAGACCAAATAGTGTCTAGGAACAATTCCTTAATAATGTTATTATTTTTAGTATTGGAATGAGGGTTTGACTATGTGGTTATGAAGTCTGGCATTATGCATTCCATCATTATGATACTTGCTGTCAATATTACATGTGACTATGCAACTAGATGAATAATCTTGTGAATATGTTAATGAAATTATTTGTTATATCATTCCCATATTATTATGAACATTATGTTTAAACATCTTTTTTTATTCTCATACATTTACATAATGGTTTATGCTTATTTATGATAGTTTTTGATATATGTTTTCCTTACTATGGAATTGCGCTCACCCCATACTTAATTTTTATTTTTCTCAGGTTGTGAAGATTTATTGAATGATAGACATGTTGGGATATGATATGTTATATTGTTGTTTTCAATGCAGATATAATGTTTCTTTTTTATTTCATAATGTATTGGGAATCTTATTTTTGTATCTAATACTTACAAGGCTTCTAAACTGACTGGTAATTCGAGATATTACCTCTTCTGATCAAGCCAATGTTACGTAATAATTCACCAACTCTGGATAACCTAGGTTTGGATGTTACACTATATATTTAATTTTTTATGAAGGTGATAAAGGTAAGGGAACTAAATTCTTATTTGGATCTTCTGAAATTCTATAAAATAATTTATTTTTAGAAGAGATGTGTTCCAATAAGGTCAGATCATGTGGAGAAATGTTGGGTTTTTCTACCATTTGAATGTATATATATTCCATTTTTAGTGTTTTTACCATTATTTTTTACCCTTTGACATTAGATACAATGCATGCGTGTTAGTATGAAATGTTTTAAATATGAAGTTATTTATTGTATCTTTTTTCTATTTTCGTATTTTTTTAGATTTTTTATATACATTTTTAAAATGATAATATAGTCATGTTTATCGATTTTTAGGGATGATTCATAATGATTTTCCATAGGAAAACTATTCAAAGATTCCTCTTTGTAAAGACTAATTGTTGTCTCCTTCCAATGGAATTCAATAACATCCTACGGTATTTGTAGTGTGCCGACTCTGGTGTCAGTATTGGTCAAACATGGTCAGTTGATTTCATTCTCTAGCTATTTCTAATTATGGCATTTTAGACAAAAATATAAAATTAAAGAGGATGATAAAAAGGAATAAAATACGTAACCAGGTGTATCTTAAAATATATCAACAAAAATATCACTAATTAGGATGGGTGGATGGAAGAGAAACATGAGTGACCTCATTGACTATGAATTGAACAATATACAAGGTAAATAAATGTTGAATTTCTAGGAATAGTTATTCTAAATGAAAAGTGTCCAAATTTTAAAAAAATTCATAACAAACTATATGGTTTTCTAGACATTGAATATTACTATTATTTTCACACTTGTCTCTACCAGTATCTATGAACCCTAAAAATACATGGTCCGTATATTTTTCAAATATAAATAATTATATAATTTCCCCATATTCTATAGATATAGAGTGGAATTTTTTAAAACAAACAATTTCTAAAATCATAGATTTTTTTTGACATCATTGGTTCTCTAATTCCATCAATCATGCAGACAATTTCTCGAAACATTTATACTCATTTTCTCAAATGTAATGATAGAAGTTCATTATTCCCACAAAATGGATTAAATTTTCTATTAAATATGAAAATATTTACAATTTTTTATATTAATTAAATAAGATGATTAGAGATACCCAAAAAAATTTATTCTCATAATAATGAATCTGAATTGGATGCTGCAAAAAAAGTGATATCCTTCTTCAAATTCCAGTGATGCCTACTAACAATAAGGGTTATTAAGAAGATATGTTTTTACTAGGATACATAATATATTTTATTAGTATAAGTCTTGTGAGTTATAAAAAATATAATATTATATATTTCTAGGTTTTACCACAATCCTAAATGAAGGGTTATTTCGTAGAATAAGATAAATCTACTAAGATTGTTGAAATCGTAATAATTTATTGAAATTGTAATAAACACATAATCACAAAAAAAATTCCTGTGAAACTGATCTACGTAGGGTTCCAAAATAATTTAAGTAGTAAATAATGTATTCCTGAAGAAATATAATCGTATTATACTTATCATATAAAATTTTCATATTTGATAATGATGAATAATATAAATCATATAAAGATTCTAGGGAATGGATAGATAAACATAAATATTTAATGTTGTTATTATATAAGAGAGCTAAATAAATTTTGGTGTAAATTAATACCCCAAATCTAAGAATGAAATAATGAATAATATTGTTATTATTATGAATAGATTTATTAAACAATCACCATTACAAGAATGATACATCATTTTATAAGTCTTCTGAGTACCCTTGAAATCATACTGGTGATTTAAAAAATAATAGCTAAATAAATGGTATCTAAGAGTGAAAAAGGAGATAGGAACCTCAATATATATTATAATCCCTCACATGTATACTATTCCATGATCCTCCACCTAAAAAATTACTTGATAAGAATAAAATGTGTATATTTGGTCTGTTGATTGACAATCTCCCATTTTTCATACTACGTATAAGGATATTGAGTTGATTGAACCATAAATTTCATGGAAACATAGTCCTAATTCAATATATGATAAGAATGTGTTTATATAAACAAGTTATCTTTTACTACTCAGCCATTATATATTGATTACTTGGTCAATGAGACACATACATGAGAAAAAAATCCATTTTTAGGCCACTAATACTAACATTTTATATTATAATACATAGTTGTAGAACATGATAATGTAACCTAATGAGAATGAAATTATTATCTCATCACATAGAGTCTAAATGACATACAAAAAAATAGACACACCACAAAATTGGTATTTTCAATAATAATATGAGTCCACTCCTTGATGGATTCCTTATAAAACATCAATGAGTTAAAAATAAATATAACTAAATGAATTAAAAACTAGGTCTCTGGGAAACAAGACTTTTTTTAATGGGGATACTTATAACCTATTTGCTAAACTAAATTTTTTCACATTAGTGTTTTGAGTTTCAAAAATATGATATTCACTGTTGTGTTCTTAGTGATTTTGGGGGTCAAAGGGAACAGTCATAATTTTTAATGCACAATAACCTACCCATATTAATAGTAACATACACTTATGAATAATTATCTGACCCTTACGAATATTAAATCAACTAAAAAATTATAACCTCGCACAAGAATGTATAAATAAAATTTAGGCATATTATAAATTATAATATGACCATAGTAAAAGTTTTTAATTTTTGTAAGATATATATAATTAAATAAAATAAATTTATTAATTTAATACAAAATTTATCATTCTAGTAGGTGTTAATAAATTAATAGTTTTATTTCCTGTTATTTTGATGAAAATTACTATGAACTTATGTAATTATTGAAAGCAATATAAAACTTTTAATAGTTAAAAAATCAATATTTTTCAAGTAAATTATTATTTTCATTAATGATTAAATTATTCAAATATATAAAATTGTTTTTTAAAAATGGATATTAGTTTTGAGATAAATTAATTACAGAGTCATGGGTAATGTTATGCTTAGCTAAGAATAATTGGTTCAAAATTACATGAACTGATATTTTTTTTCTTGGAATCATTACTATTTATTGTCTTATAAAAAAATTATAAACTAATGATTACAATATTCAGAAAACCCTCCTCCCATCCACAATAAAAACCACCCACACTCTCCTCAGATCTTCACACCTCTCAAGACTTGTTCCATGCCTATATTATACTAAAATATCTCCCATAACTCATCCCCCACTTCTATAATCCCTTAGCCTCCTTGAAATACCAAATCCCCTTTCCTTAAGAGGCTCTCAACGAATATTAATTTAAGTAGTAAATTTCCTTCTCAATTCTTTTACATTCCTTCAAGTTCATTTGTTTTATTTTCCATACTTACCTATACTCAAAAAAATATAATGAAAAATTTTTACCCTTACATTTACAATATTTATGTTATTAAAATTTAATAATTTCTTATCTTCCCTTCTTTAACCTGTATTTATAGTGGAAGTGAAAACACAATCCATAATGTCTTAATTCATCACTTTCAAGGATGAAGGGTTTTCAATTTCCGTAAAATATTTAATTCGATACATGAAACAATTTTTATGATTGAAAATTAATATAATATATTTTTAAGGACTCATCTATGGTTTTGGAATCTATTTTTACACATGTTTTTGATTTATAAAACAAAATGCATTCATTGTGATAAAAAACCACCAACTCACCCAAATGCTTTTCATTAATGTTTTATATAATGATTCATCTCCAATTCACCCAACAAAATTAAATTTATAGCCATGAATCCTTTTAGATGTTAAATAATAAAATATTACAGAGATTTTGGACAAACATTCACATTTTACTAGATTATCCATTCATATATATAAGTAAACTAATCATGAAACAAACAGACCTAAACAATGAAATTGGACCTCATAACCAATCAAAAAGGTTATTAATGTACAAAAAATGGTTATACTAAATCAATTAAATGTAAAATATTTTAATGAATATTAATTAATTAATATAATTTTATTATTTTGGTAATTTAAATCATGAGAAGAAGACCATCAGACTTAAGGTAAGGGATTCTACTCAAACCTTCACTATTCCTTCAGGTTATTCATACTCTATTTTTACCCAAATGGAATCCTATATTATGTTTAAGTACATCTTATATTTTCTGTATATATGTTCAAAAAATGTAGCAAATTTAATTCATAATTCTCTTTTGTGAATATAATTTTTTTTAATGATTCCCTCTTTAACAATACCTGATAAGTGAACTTGTTTTAATTTAAATTCCCGAATTCATAAGTAGTTTCAAATGCACTCTATCAACAGTTTTATGAAATGATTGTTTTTATAAAATATATATTCTTATTATAAAAGAAATCTTGGTTCAGTTCGTGTTTTATATAAAACATTATTCCTCGTTCTATTTTAACTGATCTTTAGTATTTTCCATAAAACCGCACTAAAATGTTTTAACGCTAAAATTTATTAAAGACTCTTCTTACATGTTGTCACTACTATTTGACATCACAGACCATGAGATATAAATCATTTCCCTTATCAATGACCATGTGTGTTTTAATTCCATTCTTTCATCGAAACTTTTATGATACTCTCATCTATTATTCATTATTACATGGTTAGGATAACCATTTCCTTAAACGAGTACCCTTACGTTAATTTATAATTTATATTGTATGATTCAATATGTGGCATGTGTATTCATGAACATGTTACGATCATTATGCCAAAATTGAACTCGAAATCTATGGGTAAATTTGAGTCTCATGAGACATTATGTTTAAAAATCTTCAGTATTTTCCTTGACATATGCTACCATGTGCAATGGTATTGGTAGTTATCCTTTACGTGTGCTACCATGTGAAACAGTAAATGTGGATATCCTTGACATGTTCTACCGTGTTCAATGGACATTTTGTTTAACCATTAATTTTGATCCTCTAAGGGTAGTGATCATTTAATCATTCTAAATTCATTTTTTAGGTTAATTCCACATTACTTTGATTCCTTGTTTATATGATACAATTTTATACAAGTTATGGTTCCATAAGTTCAGTTAAATTGTATGCAATTTAGGTCCTTATGACATGATTTCTAACCAATGTGTTAATTCTTTATTCTTATGTTTATTTACATACATAGATTTGGGCTAATCCCTTTTTTATTTTATCCCCAGGTTATCCTATGAATAATTATGATCAAAATTGAAGTTAAGAGATATATATGAAAATTAAATTATGAAATGTTTTATGTTTTCAGTTTTATGTACCATGATTCTGAAGACACTAGAAATTATTATTATTGTCTTATATTATGATGTTTAATCATACATAAAATGATTAAATTATATGTTTAAAAGGTATGTGCCTCTCTAGTTGATATCCATGGATTTTCTAGTTTTTTTGGATATTAGAAATGTAGAGCTTTATTATGAACCTTAAGGATGAGACTAATTATAAAAAAACATCCCTAAATCTGGGTAAGTATATAATCAGTGGTTTAACAAAAAAATACATCGATGTATAGATAGAAATAGATAGAGGTGGCTCCCAGAAAAATGTATCAAGGGTTAAAACCCTAAAACAATGCATTTATCTTGATGTGAATGGTAACTGGTGTAGGACAATTGGACTTGTTATACTCATTTTTTGATGCACCCAAGGGATTTTCTATGGTAAATATATGGTCTTATTACGGACCATTATTGAAGGAATTACAAAAACCAATAATAATATATGTTATGAATGAAATCAAGGAAAACAAATATTTAATCCTAAGGAATCAAAAGATAGGATATACCTTTAATGTAACATTTTTTCCTTTTACGTTTATTGATTACTTTTAATTATTATTATACATGTATTCAAACCCTCACATTTTTTCACCATAGCATGTAAAACGAAATTACGAGGGTGAAACATTATGAGGGAAGGGCGAGAATGTAAGACCCCAAGGACATAATTATAAATTTACAGAAATGCATGATACAATAAGTATCTATAATACCACACCTTGTTTTATGGTGATAATTAAAACCTAACTGTTAAACTAACTTTTGATTCTCTTTTGTTTGTTAATTTTAAATATATGAAACACATAGTTGCGTTCATGACGATTTTTACGGTCTGATGGAATAAAAACATAATATTTGGTTAATAGTAACCCACCAATATGAATAGTAATCTACCCTTATGAATAGTAATATGACCTTCATGAATATTAAATTTTTAAAATTACAGTAACCTCACCCTTGAAAGTATAAATAAAATTTAGCAATCATATAAATGATAATATTACAATATTAAAAGTTTTTTTATTTTATTAATTCATAAATAATTAATTAAAATGAATAAATTTATTAAAAAGTAATTTTTTTCCTAAAATGTGTTTATAAATTAAAAATTTATTGTTTTCTAGTTTTATGATAATTTTACAATACCTTATGTTATTTTTTAAAGAATTATAAAATAAATTTTAGTTTTAAAATATGTATTTCCTTGTAAATAATCCTTTAATTTGAAAATTAAATTAATCAAATTATATTTTTTTATTAAAAATGGATTTCATTTTTGGGTTATAATCAAAAATAATTGGTTACAGTTATTTTTCTTTTGCATTTTTCAATGAAACACGTGTTTTGACGAATTCTGAAATAAAATAATTTAAATACATATTAATGACATAGTTATATATCATGACCCCCTCCCACCAAAGATGCCCCTCATGAGTTGGCAATGGTGAAAGGGAGATAATGACCACCGAGCCCCGCCTCCAGTAGGCCCCGAGGTGGCGACTAGCACCAAGGGTATGAGTTTTCACAAATATTGGAGGCATTACCCTTTTTATTTTTAAAGATCAGGAAATAGGACAAGTCAAACCCCAAAAAGTTAAAGAACCAGTGTATATATTTAAACCCAAACCAAGCCCACATGCATGTTTAAATAATTTTATAACAAGGTACAAGTACAAGAAAGCTCAAAGTACAATACCAAAAGAAAAAAATGTACATCAACAGCAACAACTCCAACTGTCCGACTAGTAGGGTCTCGCATGGCCCTGGTAGTTCTCCTGGAAACCTGAAAGTAAACATAGGGTGAGCATACAAGTATACTCATTAGGGAAACCTAATTCTCTTGTGCACAAGTGGGGAGACATCCTAATGTCCCGTGAGAATAACAAAAGGAACCTAGCAAGGAATTCTATCCACCCAACCTCACCAGCCACACTCACCAAAACACAACCACAACATGTAGTAGTATATAAGATACAAGAGTATTGGGTACCCTGCACCATTTCCCAATAGTTAGCTACTCTTCATAACGATGAACGTCCTGATGCTGCCACAATCTCCCCGCCCGCACACACCTGGGCCTTAGAACCACGTTTCCCGCCTGCACACACCTGGGCCTCACAACAATGTATCCCGCCCACACACTCCTGGACCTCATCCCGAACATTCATGGGAAACAGAAGAACCTACCCGAATAGTCTTGGGCTAAAACCACCCTAATCGAACCCTAACCAAAGATTATTATGTGTAAGGTCATCTCAAGCCATCACAGCCTAGGGGAGAAGGAGCAGGAAGGAGCTAGTAACTAAGGGAAAAACACCCTCTCCCATAAAATGGGAGTGTTCGACACTAAGTGCTCAACATGGGTGGGGTGCAATAAAGTGCAAAAGATATATATATATATATATATATATACCAACCACAAAGCCCAACCTATGGCTTCTAAAAATAGAAACTAAGCATGTGCCTCGACATGGCTACTATGAAGCATGCATACAACAAACAAACCCAACCCCCTTTAGGTTTTCACATTTCGGTAGAAAAATAGTTATTTAGTTCCTTAACTACTGGGAAACTATAAACAACTAACCACACCAATCGATTGAAAAACATATCTCTACCATCCACAATTCATGTTAGAAAAAACATAAGCAACACAATAAATCCCTTCTAATCAACCAACCAACCCCATTGATTATTATTTTCGTTTCATTTCCACGCCCTACCATTCATTAACTATTCTACTTTTACTTATTATTCTCAACCCATAGTTCGTTCACATTAAAACCCATCCCTGCAGCCCCACTGCCAACCACCATAACCACAACCACACTGAATCCACACATCCCCATCCCTTTAATATGATTTATTGCAGCCCCTCTGCCCATCACCATCATAACATTCACACCAACCCAAAACCAAGTCAACCGCAGCCCCGCTGCTCACCCGATCCACAACAACCCACAAAAACACCCCCAACACATGTTTCGTAACAAATCCAACACCCACATTTTCATTATTCCATTTTTTTAAACCGGGTTGATCACACAAGGGTTCCGGATTTTAACAGCCAACCTTACGTGATTAACCAATTTCCACATTCCATAAAGTTTCCATCCATAAGAAAATCCAGAAGGAGATCGAAACATTTAATTGCGTAAGAAAAGGCCCCCACTGACCCTGATTTTCAGTAGGTAGAAGCTCATTCAATTCACAACATAATGTCACAGAATATAACGTAACAGCAATCACAACTTCCCATCCCCGTTATATAAGCCAGTTATTATCTTTAGTAAACTGGTTCAAAAGTTTTTCATGTAAAAAAGAGAACACCTACCCTGCATGATGCAAAATTTGAGATACGAAGGTATAATCCCTACCTCAACAGGTTCTTGATCGCAATGCTCTCCCAGATCAACCTTAGAAGACATCTGTCGGCATCTTTCACTTCTGTTGGGTCCCCGTAAAACCTCCTCGGATGGAAATCGGAAAGGAAAAGCCTATGGAAAGACAATGGACCCAGGCTCGGATGTTCCTCCTTGTCGTTACGATCCCGTGGCCACTGACGGATCGTAAATCGGAGCTCGGACGAAGAATTTATGGTAGGATGAGCCATCAAGTCTCTTAGGAGAGCTCTGCTCAGAGGAGAGGGGATGAGAGGTGTGAGTTGAAAGGAGGAGGGGAACCCTCCTTTTATAGGCGTGAAAAGAAAAAGTATGCGGCGTGTACTTTATGGTACATGGCGTGTACTCGGTTCTTTCACACGGTCTCCACACGGCTTCCAACATGGCTCCACGGCCGTTGAATGGTCAACACATGGTTTGAGGATAACACATACGTGGAGAAGGACTACATGGCATGTAGTTTGGACACACGGCGTGTAATCATTCATTGCACACGGTAAGGACACGACTCCTACGTGGTACACAGCCATTGACCGGTAACGCGTACACGGGGAAAGACTACACGGCGTGTAGAACTGGACACACGGCGTGCACCCATTATTCCACACAGCAAGGACACGGTCTGCAACACGGGGTAAACCCGGGAAGGGGGTACATGGCGTGTACTCAAACTACATGGCATGTAGTTTCAAAATTATGGAATGTGTGTAAAAAGTCTATTTTACCCTCCAGAACACTTCTTCGCCGTTATCTTGACAACGGAAAGGGCCGGAGAGGTCCGGGCCATTACATCAGATACCTCTTAAAACATTCTCATCCCTGAGAATTCAAAACCAACCCAGAGGAACCCAACAAGATACCTCTTAGGGTTCTCGTTATAACAGGAACCCAACCAACAACCCTAATCATATGTGTTAGAAATTCCTTCTCCTATGTCGAGATATTATCCGCTTTAGGTGGCACTGACTCGCCTGCACGGGTTTAATCACATCCTCATTAATGCGTCTCAATTATGAATTGAGCATTCCCACTTTCATACATTAGGATTTTTCAACTCACACTAACCCCAACAACACACAACCAACACACTGCCCGAACACATGGGTTTGGGAAATTACATCACCTATGTCGAGATATTATCTACTTTAGGTGGAACTGACTCGCCCGCACAGGTTCAATCGCATCTGCGTTAATGCGTCTCGATTAAGGTTCAGGTTTTTCCCTTTCCCACACATCTATACATGTAACACATTACCAGGGAACAAAGAAACAAAAGGTCTCACAACTGACAATCCTAGCATTCCATATATCAATGGTACAAAGTACAACATCAAAACATGCTCAGAAGAACAAGGGAAACACAAAAGTCAAAACAACTCCGGGTACTGAGCGTGAATCTAGGTCTCCCGCTCCCAAGTGCTCTCCTTGAGGCCGCCATTCCTCCACAACACAACAACCAAGGGAATGGTTCTTCCACGAAGCACCTTCTCTTTACGAATTTCGATTCTGACTAGTAATTCCTCGAAGGTCGCATCGTCTCCCATATATAACTCTCCCCAGTCAATAACATGGGATTCGTCGTGTAAGTACCGATGAAGCTGGGAGACGTGGAAGACATCATGAACCTTCTCCAACTGTGGTGGCAGGGCCAGCTGATATGCCACCTCACCGACTCACCTCAACACCTCAAGAGGTCTGATGAACCTGGGTGAGATCTTCCTCCCCTTCCCAAACATCTGATGCCCCCGTCGAGGGAAACCTTCAAGAACACATGATCCCCCACCTCGAACTCCAAGGTCCTCCTCCGAAAAGAACCACAAGACTTCTGTCCATCCTGAGCTACTTTCATCCTCTCACGTACAAGATGGACTTTCTCTGTGGTTCTCTGCACTACCTTTGGCCCAAGAGCACCTGTCTCTCCAACCTCTGCCCAGCAAATGGGTGAATGACATGGACTTTCATACAAATCCTCAAACGGTGTCATGCCAATAGTAGAGTGGAAGTTGTTGTTGTAGGAAAACTCTACTAAAGGCAAGTGTCGTACCCATGATCCTCAGAAATCCAGAACGCATGCTCGCAGGATATCCTCCAATGTATGGATAGTCTGCTCCATCTGCCCATCGGTCTGGGGGTGGATGGTAGTGCTAATGCGTAGTTGGGTGCGAAAAGTATGTTGTAACCCCCTCCAGACTTGTGAGGTAAACCGAGTATCCTGATCTGAGACGATAGTCCTCGGAACTCCATGAAAGCGCACCACCTCGTCCACGTACCTCTATGATGAGGTACTCACTTGGCCCGACTCCTTGATTGCTAAGAAGTTAGCCGATTTCGTCAGATGATCCACCACTACCCAGATAGAATCATAACCACCCTAAGATCTAGGTAGTCCTATGAAGAAGTCCATTGATATTTCATCCCACTTCCACTCAGGGAAATCAAAAGGATGCAACAAACCATTGGGAACACGATGTTCAGCCTTCACTTGCTGACACACTAGGAATTTAGCCACAAACTCTACCATTACCTATTTCACCCTGGGCCACCAAAACTGATCCCTCAGGCCTCGATACATTTTTGAAACTCCAGGATGTACCGCGAAGGCTGAGCTATGGAACTCACGGATATCTCCCTCACGCATTGCCTCCGGAACAAACATCCTTCCCTGGAAAAGTGTCCAATGTTGGCTGTCCTCTGACCATCCCTCTGGAGCGCTTCCCTGATCGACACGATCCCGCATCACTTCCGCCTCGGAGTCCCCCCAATGGGACTCTTCCACCTACTGCAACAAGGAGGATTGCACCGTCATCTGAAACAAATAGCCTCTAACACCTTCTACCCTGGAATCCAAGTGTAAGGCATCCAACTCTCCCATCACTTTCCATGCATTAGCAGATTCTTGAACCACTTCATGATGCGCCTTCCTACTTAGGGAATCATCCACAATGTCACCCTTACCTTCAGTGTAAGAGATCTCAAAGTCATTGTATTGGAGAAACACGACCCATCTCTGCTACCACAAGTTCAGGTCACGCTGGGAGAAGATATAACATAGGCTATTGTGATCTGAGAAGACCATAAAGAACTCCCCAGGGAGGTAATGTCGCCACAACTTCAGTGTGAACACTACTGTTAGAAGCTCTAGGTCATGGGTGGCATAGTTACGCTCGTGAGGGCGCAACTGCCTAGACCCATAACAAATCACACCCTTCTTCGGCATCAGCACGCTCCCCAGAATAAGGCCAGAAGCATCACAAAACACTTCATACAACATCCCTTCCTCTGGAAACCTGAGTATGGGAGCACTGACCAACTTATCCTTCATGTAGTCAAAAGATTTCTGGCACTGCTCTCTACAAAGGAAGACCTAGTTAATCCTCGTCAAATCTGTCAAAGGAACAGAAACTCGAGAGAAGTCCAAAACAAACCTCTGAAAGTAACCTGCTAACCCCAAGAAACTACGAACATCTGCCACGCTCTTGGGTGCTGCCCAAGAAAAAACTGACTCCACCTTTGACGGGTCCACTGACACTCCATTTTCAGACACCACGTGCCCAAGGAAGTGTACTTCTTGTGTCAAGAACATACACTTCGACAATTTCCCATAATGCTGGTGGTGTCGAAGGACATCCAAGACTGCCATGAGATGATCAACGTGCTCCTCCTATGATCTTGACTATATCAGGATGTCATCGATAAACACAACGACAAACCGGTCCAAAAACTCTCAGAAGACAATGTTCATAAGTCCCATGAACATAGCTTGTGCATTTGTAACTCCAAATGGCATCACTAGAAACTCGAAATTCCCATACCTGCACCTGAAAGTCGTCTTTGAGATGTCACTGTCCTTCACCCTCAGCTGATGATATCCCGGTCGTAGATCAATCTTAGAAAACCAACATGCTCCCCTCAGCTGGTCGAAGAGATCATCTATCCTTGGGAGGGGGTAACGGGTCTTGACCATTACCTGGTTCAACCTTCATTAGTCTATGAATAACCTGAGACCACCATCTACCTTCTCCATGAACAAAAATGGAGCACCCCATTGCGACACGCTGGGTCGAACAAAACCATTCTCCATCAGATCGTCAATCTGAATCCGCAACTCCCACAACTCCGAAGGTTCCATCCGATAAGGGGCCATCTAAATCAGATGGGATCCAGGCTGTAAGTCTATCCCGAACTCAATGTCACGTCAGGGAGGTAGAGATACAACCTCCTCATGAAAAACATCGAGGAACTCCCCAAAAACCTCTAGGACATCCATCATCTCTGTCTCAGTCAGAACCACTAATAACCTGCCTAACAAGGAAAGGAGAGAGTCCACACACCGGCTTCCCTCCTGATATCTACTCTTGCCAACAAAAGATATGTGTTTCCCATCTATGTCGAAGAACACAACTCTTCTCCGGAAGCAGTCGATAACGACACTAACAGAAAACAACCAGTCGATGCCTAGGATGACATTGTATGGCTGCAACTGTAATAGAAAAAGTTATCCACTAGATCGATGTGGTCCCAACGTCATCCCACATCCCCGGCAAACACAAGATATACTTGTCTGGCCCCCAACTGGTGTACGCAGTACCAGTGGTATGGAAAGTCTCTCTACTTCTAGTGCAAAAGCATGGGCTAGATTAGGAGCAACAAAGGAGTGCGAGGATCCCAAATCGAATAAAGCAGAAACAAGAGTGATGAATAAACAAATCGTACCGCGTACCACCTCTGGTCCCGTTGGAGCTTCTAACTCTGCTGCGTGAAACTATCCACGCCCAGATCCTCTACCACTCTGATGTCGTCAACCTCTACGTCCACACCCTGGTCGAGGTCCTTGAGGAGCACCCTGAGGTCGGCCTCCTCCCGCAATGTCTGCCCTCGAAGGGGCATGGTCCTGCTATTGCTGGATGGGCCTTGCCGGCAACTGGTGCTGCTGAGGTGGGCGCTGAACCTGACCACCTCCACTATACTGAGCTCAGGTCAGGCACCGACTCTGAATGTTCCCAAACCCTCTTCAAGAAAAAAACCTCGGTCCTGGGCTCGTGAAAAAGGGATGATGACCCGGAGATCTGAACTGGAACTGCTGGGGCCTGCTCCCCACTAGCCTAAACCTGGAAGGCCCCGTCGCAGGAGCCCTACCGCTGAATGCCTTCCCCTTCGATGAGCCTAGCTGGATCCCCTCTCAGGGTGCACCTCCCAGCGAGTGCATCCTCTCTACAACCTCTTCCTTCTAATGTACCACCAATTACGTCAGAAGGGTGAAGTGGGTGACAACATACTGGAGCGAAGGATGAAGTGCCTCCTCTAAACATCTCGCTTGAGACTCCTCATCCCGAATGAGATTTGGAGAAAAGCGTAGGAGATCCTTGAACGTGATCCCCATATCTCGTACCGACATACATCCCTGTGGATGGGGGAGTAAGGAAAAAATTCAAGGTTTTATTTCATCATATTATTTCAATTTCTTTCCCAAAACACCCAAATCAAGTAAAACACAATCATGATGATGCATATACCTTCCCTAGGGTCTCTACCCTACAATCAATGTAGTCACACTTGGTCGTTTGGTAGGCTCAGTTTCCTTCCATCAGATCACGGGGGGCCCTAAAATCCAGTGTCCTAGGCGATCTTCCCTAGCCTATGTCACGCACCAAGATTGACTATCACTCATTCCCTACCATCCCATTCAATCCTTACTGTGCCTAACTCCAAATTCCATCCTATATATAAACCATCAGTTTATGATACCATTCTATCACGACCCCCTCCCTCCAAAGATGCCCATCCTAAGCTGGCAATGGTGAAAGGGAGATAATGACCCCCGAGTCCCACCTCCAGTAGGCCCCGGGGTGGCGACCAGCACCAAGGGTATGAGTTTTCACAAATATGGGAGGCATTACCCTTTTTATTTTTAAAGATCAGGAAATAGGACAAGTCAACCACCAAAAAGGAAAAGAACCAGGGTATATAAATAAACCCAAATCAAGCCCACATGCATTTTTAAATAATTTTATAACAAGGTACAAGTACAAGAAATCTCAATGTACAATACCAAAAGAAAACAAGGTACAACAACAACAACAACTCCAACTGTCCGACTAGTAGGGTCCCGCACGGCCGTGGTCGTTCTCCTGGAAACCTGGAAGTAAACGTAGGGTGAGCATAAAAGTATACTCAGTAGGGTAACCTAATGCTCTCGTGCAAAAGTAGGGAGACATCCTAATGTCCAATGAGAAAAATAGAAGGAACCTAGAAAGGAATTCTATCCACCCAACCTCACCAGCCACACTCACCAAAACACAAGCACAACAGGTACTAGTATATAAGAAACTATAGTATTGGGTACCCCGAACCATTTCCCTTTAGTTAGCTGCTCTTCCTAACGACGAACGTCCTGATGTTTCCACACTCTCCCTGCCCGCACACACCTGGGCCTCACAACCACGTATCCCGCCCGCACACACCTGGGCCTCACAACCACGAATCCCACCCACACACACCTGGGTCTCACAAACACGTATCCCACCCACACACAACTGGGCCTCACAACAACATATCCTGCCCGCACACACCTGGGCCTCATCGAAGATTCTTGGGAAATATAAGAACCTGCCCGAATAGTCTTAGGATAAAACCACCGCAATTGAAACCTACCCGAAGAGTCTTAGGTTTAAGGTCACCTCAAGCCATCAGAGCCTAGGGGAGAAGGAGCGGGAAAGTGCTAGTAACTATGGGAAAAACACCCTCTCCCATAAAATGGGAGTGTTCGTCACTAAGTGCTCAACATGGGTGGGGTGTGAGAAAAGACAAAAGATACAGATATATATACATATACCAACCACACAGCCCAACCTATGGCTTCTAAAAATTGAAACTGAGCACGTGCCACAACACTACTACTACGAGGCATGCATACATAAAACAAACCCAACCCCCTTTAGGTTTTCACATTTATGTAGAAAAATAGTTATTTAGTTCCTTAACTACTGGGAAACTATCCACAACTAACCACACCAATCATTCGTAAAACATAATCCTGACATCCCCAAATCAAGTTAGGAAAAACATAAGCAAACACAACAATGCCCTTCTTATCAACCAACCAACCCCATTGATTATTATTTTCGTTTCATTTCCACGCCCCACCATTCATTAACTATTCTACTTTTAGTTATTATTCAAAACCCATAGTTTGTTCACATTCAAACCCATCCCTGCAGCCCTGTTTCCAACCACCATAACCACAACCATACCGAAGCCAAAGATCCCCATCCCTTTAATACAATTTTTCACAGCACCGCTCCCCATCACCATCATAACATTCACACCAACCCAAAACCAAGTCAACCGCAGCCCCGCTGCTCACCCGATCCACAACAACCCACAAAAAAACCCCCCAACACGTGTCTCGTAACCAAGCCAACACCCACATGTTCATTATTCTATTTTGTTTAACCGGGGTGATGACACAAGGGTTTCGTATTTTAAATTGCAACTTTAGGTGATTAACCAATTTCCACATTCCACAAAGTTTCCATCCAAAAGAAAATCTAGAAGGAGATGGCAACATTTAATTGCGTATGAAAAGGCCCCAACGACCATGATTTTCAGTAGGTAGAATCTCATTAAATTCACAACATAATATCACAGGATATAAAGTAACAACAATCACAACTTCTCATCCCCGTTATATTAGCCAGTTATTATCTTTATTAAACTGGTTCAAAAGTGTTTCATGTAAACAAGAAAACACCCACCATGCATGATGCACAAATTAGAGAGACAAAGATAAAATCCCTACCTCAATAGGTTCTTGATCGCAACGCTCCCCAGAATCAACCATAGAAGATGTTCGTCGGCGTACATCACTTCTGTTGGGTCTCCGAAAAACCTCCTCGAGAGGATTTCAGGAGGGAAATGTTGATGGAAAGACAACAGAACGAGGCTCGTATGTTCCGCCTCATCGTTACGATCCCGTGGCCACTGACGGATCGTAAATCGGAGCTCAGACGAAGAAGTTATGGTAGGAAGAGCCTTCGAGTCTCTTGGGAGAGCTCTGCTCAGAGGAGAGGGGAGGAGAGGTGTGAGTTGAAAGTAGGAGGGGACCCCTCCTTTTATAGGAGTGAAATGCAAAAGTACACGTCGTGTAATTTATGGTACATGGCGTGTACTCGGTTCTTTCACACGGTAGCCACGCGGCTTCTAACACGGCTCTGCAGCTGTTGACTGGTCAACACACGGTTTGAGGGTAACGCATACGCGGGGAAGGAATACATGGCGTGCAGTTTGGACACACGACGTGTACTCATTCATTGCACATGGCAAGGACACAGATCCTATGCGGTACACGACTGTTGACTGGTAACGCATACGTGGGGAAGGACTACACGACGTGTAGAACTGGACACATGGCGTGCAAACGTTATTCCACATAGCAAGGACACGGTCTGCAACACGGAGTATACCCAGGAAGGGGGTACACGGCGTGTACTCAAAGTACACGGCGTGTAGTTTCAAAATTCTGGAAACTGTGGAAAAAGTCTATTTTACCCTCCAGAACACTTCTTGACCTTATTCTTAACAAAGGAAAGGGTCAGAGAGGTCCGTGCCATTACATTATGGGTGATGTTGTACTAATGTAAGAAACTTTGGTTTGAAATTACATGAAATTATTACAATTATTTTTCATGGAATAGTTACTATATCTTGTTTAATGGAAAAATAATAATTACTTGATGAAAATAATATGATAACTCTTGTCCCCTTCAATATAAAACCCACCACACACCCATCTTCTCTTCACCCCTCTCAAGCCTTATGCCCTGCCAAAATTCTCTGAAAATCCCACCCCAATATCCTCCTCTACATTCAGAAGCCATTTTTATCCTCAAAAGACCATCTCCACTCCCCTTAAGTGGATGTTAAGAAGATTAATTTATGACATAAATTCATCTATTAAATTATTTTACTTTCCTTTCATGTTCCTTTGTCTTAATTTCAGACATTTTCTCTCCTCATTCAAATATTAAGAAAAAATACATTAAAATACATATAAAATAATTTTTTATGATAATGTAATATTTTATTATCACATCCCTTTTTACATTATTTTATAATGTAAATGAAAATATCATCTGATGTGTGTTAATTCATCACATTCATGGAATAATGGATTTATATTTCTTTTACCATCTTTAATTCTAGCCATGAAACCATTTTTATGCTTCAAAAAAAATATAATATATTTATTGATTCTCATATCTGGTTCTGCAATCATTTATTACACATGGTTATGTTTTATAGAACCAATTTTGTTCATTGTGATCAGTGACCTCCAATTAACATAAAAGGTTTTCAATAATTTTTTAAATAATTATTAAACATAAATCAACGTAAAAAATTAAATTCACAACCATGTAGAATTGTTGATGTTCAATAATAATATTCAACTCCAATTATGGAAATCCATTTTCATTTTATATTATCATCTATCCATAAATATTAGTAAACCCTTAAGGAAAAAAATAGACATGAACAATGAAATTGAACCTCATAACCAATTTTAAATTTTATGACAGAACTCAAAAAGGTCATAATAAATGAATTAAATGTAAACGTTTTTTTTAATTGTTAATTAATCTACCTATTTTGATTATTTAGGTCATTAATATCATGTGGATAACACCATCAGAATTTGGATAAGGGATTCTACTCGAATGTCCATTATTCCTTGTAGTTGTTATTACTTTTTGATCCAAAAAACTATTATATTATATTAATGTACATTTTCTAATTTTGGTTTATATTTCTAGACTCATGTATCAATGTCCATTCATCATTCAATTTCTGGGATATGAATGTTTTTAAATAATTTCATCCTCAATACTTCTCGATAAGAAAATTTGTTTTTAGGGATCTTCCCAGATTTTGCCCAATTTAAAGGGCACTATATCATATATTTTATGACACCATTATCTATATAAAATCTGTTTTTATTATGTAAACCTTTTTGTTCAATTTTGGTTTTATATAAAAGATTATTCTCTTTTCTAATTTAATGTATCTTTAGTATTTTCAATAAAATCATATTAAAATATTTTATTGCTAAATTTTTTTAAATACACTTATTACATGTTGTAACTTCTTCCATACATCACTTAATATGATATGTGCCTATTTTCACTTATCAGTGCCTATTTTTTCATTCCATTATTTCTTGGACATTGGTATGATAAACCAATATATTATGATTAATGAAATTATTATGATACCAATTTCGTTCCATGGTTAACCTTCTGTTTATGTATGATTGATTATGTTTGACTCAATAGGTGGTAAGCATATTAATGAACATTTTATGATGGGTGATAAAGGATATCTCATCAATGAAGTGGGTAATGTTGTGTATAATGGGACGTTAGGTGCTACAATCTTGGTTATTAGCCTTGACTTGTATTACCATGTGCAACGGTCTTGACAGTTAGCCTTCACTTGTGGTACCTTTTGCATTGGGATTGGAGGATATCTTAGAATAGTTCTACCATGTGAAATATTCTTGGTGGTTAACCATTACGTGTTCTCATATATATGCTATGAGCCTTGACTGATGATAAATTCTTGCTAGTATTGGGGGATATCTTATAATTGGGCTGCCATGTGAAATAGTCTAGGTGGTTAACCTTGTCTTGTTCTCTTATATGAACAACGAGCCTTGAATCATTCCTCCTAGGGTATCCATGGACTAAATTAATCTCCCAAATAATAGAAATTTACCCCTATTCTATTTTATTTATAGGATCCTTAGAGTTAGAGAGGTATAGGGATAGAATGAATGTGGGAGAAAATTTTGAGGAAATTATATGATATATTTTAGGAAAACCATGCCAATTTATTTTCCAATAATTTATGAACTTAGGTCACTCATCAATTTGGTCAATGATTTGTAATAATTTGATAATAAATGTATATGTGAAAAACCTTTTGTAACCTAGTCACATAAATATAGAATATTTTCTCACCTTAACCATTTAATATTAAATCCTAAACACTCTAATAAATAACCCTCTTATCATAATCAATCAAACATGATACCTTTGAGAAATATAACTCATTCCAACAATGATTTTTCTGATAACATGTAATGTTTCAAGCCGGACACCATGATTTGTTGACATTCAGAATGTTGTGGTATGTCGCATTACCGACCACAATGTCTTCTAAACCACTATTTCATGGTAATTACTATATCACATATGTAGGTAAATATAACACATTAACTAAATCCATTTTAAATTAGAGAATTTTATCATTAGGTCAAATTATGTGTAACAAAATTTTATTCCCTATCTAAGACACCATTTAAATATTCAAAAAATTCCTTTTTTATGTGTATGATTTATTTTCAATATATATTGCATAATATATTATTTGTTTTTAAAATCCACCCAAAAATTAATATTGACATGCTTCAAATAACTTTTGATATATCCCTCAGCTATTCTATGATACACATAAGAACACAACATAATTATTATCTATAAACTGAAAAATTGTGGCCCCCAATAGAATGACTATCATTTGTACCAAAATAGTTTCGTGGAACCAATTTGGTTTCATAAAAGGAAGATCTATCCAATACTGCATCTTTCTATCCTCTGAATCCACTAATATTTTAATCAAAAATAGTAGATGTGGGAGTGTTTCTATCAAACTATATATTGTGAAGGCCTTTGATAACTTTTATTGGAGCTTTATGTAAAATTTTCTTTCACAATTGGGATTCAATGAAATTTTCCTAAATAGAATCAAATCATTATTCAGCTCTTCTTACATCTCAATCCTCATTAATGGTTCACCTAGAAGTTATGTCAACTTCACTAAATGAGTGAGACATGGTGACCCTCACTCAACAATACTCTTCTCCTTTGTGATAGATTACCTAAGTAGGATGATCTCCCAAGAGATTGAAAAAAGGACCATAAAACCTTTCTCTACCTCCATAAATTTACAAGTCCCTTCTCATCTTCTTTATGTATATGACATTATTCTCCATACCTAGGGAGATAAAATAAATATTCTTTAGCTTAATGATATCCTTCCCTACTATCAGGAAGTCTCTGGTCAATGCATCAACTAGAATAAATATTCAATCATTTTTAGTAAATACATTCTTTCAAGGAGAAAACATTCCATCTCTAATATCATAGGATTCAATGAATGATCTCTCCCCTATACATACCTTGGTGTGCCTATATTTTGGGTTAAACCCAAAGAAAATTATTCCCTCGTATTACTGATTATACACTTCGACATCATTCCTCCTGGAAGGGTAAGACCCTTTCGATGGCTGGGAGAATTTGGTTGGTGAAATCCACAATTGGTTCTAAATTTATTTATTCCATGATGATTTATAAATTGCCAAAAATTATTTTAAAACACAATAATGTTTCTATTGAAAATCTTTTTTGGAATGGTAGCACATCTGAATGAAAGATGACGATTATCCCCTGGACCTCTTGCTACAAACCTGTTGGTAAAAGGGGGATTGTCATCAAAAATCTCTCTAACTTTAAGGAGGCTCTTCAAGCTAGAATTATGTGGAACATTATTCACAATACTTCCTCCTCCATGAATTTTATCAGGGCTCGTTTCCTTGACATGCTTAGAAATAAACATTCTTACTCCCTTGTGTCCCCTATATGTACTTATATAAAAAGTACTTTCATTTCTATTAGGTCTAAATCTAGATGGATGGCCAATAAGTAATCCAACATAAAATTTCAATTTTATAACTGGACAGGCCTTCCCCTAATCTCGTTGATATATTTCATCCAATTTCTTCCCTACCTTCAAGATTCAATTGACTCGATTATCCATATGCATAACCTAGATTTCCCTGGGTATATTACTCAAATTGTCGATAATTATAATTTTTCTAATACTAATGATTTACTTATTTGGGAAACCGCACACAATTGGATTCTTTACACAAAAGTCTTTTAAATGTACTTTTTCAACAATGTTGACAATATTCACCCCTAGCTCGATAAAATAAACAAAGCCAGGATAAAACCCTCAAGATTTACATTAGTCTGGCAGAACACCCATCAATGAAAGCCCACAGATAATTTCTTACAAACAATCAGGATAACTCTTCATTCTAATTGTTGTATGTTCAACCAACATAGAGAGGATATTAATAAAAAATTTCTCTCCTGTGACACAGAAACCGATATATGGCATTATATTCCTGGCATTTTTTAGTGTAGATTGCTACTTTTTGATACCATCAACATGCAGATTCAGAGTTGCATGGATTTGACTACATCACAAAAAATCAAGAACCCTTGGGTTTCGGATATCACAGAACATCTTTATATTATCTTTTATGGTAGAAATGAATTAATTTTCCACATTAGTTCTTTTAATATTAATTCAGTAAAAATGAGAATCCTCATGGCCATTTGAGAAGTGTCTTTTATCCAAGGATCTCACTGCAATAATTTTGTCTATGACAATGGGATACTCAGAGTTGTTGGGGGTGGATGGGATCTACCCTCGCCCTCACTCTACTCTTGAAGTGTTTTGGCTCCCTCCCATTTCAGTATAGATTAATATCAATGTGGATGGAGCCTCAAAAAGAATCCCGAGGCAAGCGGGTTGTGGTGACATCTTTAGAAATCACCTGGACCAGATTCTAGGATGTTGTTATGGCTCTTGTGGTTCCTCTTCCACATTGGAATCTGAGATGATGGGAATCATCCATTCCATCTCCTTTTCCACATTACACTGCTAGAATAATATTTTGTTAGAGAGCAACTCCAATACAATCATTCAGGCCATTTGGAATGGTACTATCCACCTTTCTTGGTCTCTCAATGCTCATTGGATGGACTGTTTGAATTCTCTTGTTGGGATTAACTTCATCGCCACTCACAAATTCTGCAAAGGCAACAGGATCACTAGTGGGCTTTCAAATATTGGATTTACTCATGAATTTAATTTTATAGATGATCTCCCTTCTCAATTATTCCCCTTTTATGCTCGGGATGTTAGAAAAATACCTTACTTTAGACTTGTGTAACATCTTTTTTTATCAATAATGTTTTTTACATTATAAAAAAATAGTAATACTATAGTATAAAATGAATGACACAAAAGATAAAATTTAATCTGTTGTGAACTTTACCAAGCACAATAATCTCCATAAAATTTTCACCTGAAATATCATATACATGTCAACAAAATCACATAATACCTTCTCTAAAAACTTCAAATGACCATGAATGTAAGAGTGTGCCAATTTCATATAGCCTTGTCATATTATTTAAATTCATATACAATAGATATATAAAATGGACAAAGACATCTAATTCTATTCAATAAAATGGATTATATAATCTCAAAACCCACAATTAAATATATAATTATATCTCATGTAAATTATATGTGTATATATATAATCAAATAAATTATATCCAAATCAAGTGTGAATATTTCATTTAATATGATGAAAAATAATATTTTTCTAATATTTATTCAATAAGAATAATAATAAAATTCCTGGCCACTCCGTATTTAGTACTCCTGTAAGGTTTTGATAACAGTGGTATCAATGTATGAAGTATATGATGTATGTTATCTATATAATAATAGTTTTGGTGATTCAAAATATAACATGATAAAAATAATCAAAATTATTTTTTATAACACTCTGTGGTCTTCTTGGAATGTCATTATACACAATAAATTCTGTTATTATCTAATGAGAATATTTTATACCTCTATATGAATGTATATCAATTATTATTTTAATATATCATCAAAACCTATTCTACCAAATGATGAAAAATTGTTAGGGATAACTGAAATACATACATTGGGAGTTTATTTTTCATTTCACCTCATAAATATATGAAGATAAAAATAATTATTTATAAATTTCAGAATTTTTTTATAACATGATACACTTTAAATTCCTAATTTTAATTTATAATTCCAATAAAACAAGGGATTTTCACATGAAAGTAATATATTATGTGATTGGCCAAAAGGGTGATCATATTTTTTACATCAGTTTATAGTGTTTTGCTAAAATAATTACATGTCAATGAAAATGAAAATACATATTTTTCTTAACATATAATAAAACAACTATGTAAACTCATTCAATGGGAAACAATTATAAAATATCTTTTCCTAAATAACATAGATACGTAGGAATCATATTACTAAGGTTAATATGTTAGAAAATAGAACTCAATATCTTTACTATAGTATAACTGACTATTATTATATTAATAACACATCGAAACGATGATATTTCCTAGTAATATGACTACAATAATAATTTTTATAACTTTATACAACATTTATTCAAAACATATTCATACTATTCTCATTTACAATCAATATTTTTTGTAATATGTAATGAAAATAAATATAGAGACTATTTTTAATGAATGGAATAATAATTATATCTTTTAAATAAAATCATTAATAAGTAAAATACTAAATACCATATCAAATATGGTATTTTTTCTAAAGAAATGTATTATAAAAAATTATATTTTATTATTAAAAATATGCTTCTAAATGTTAGTGGAACTGTATCCATAATAATTTAATAAACATCCCTAGAATAAAATTTATCCTAGATATATCTTCATTTATCCTGATATTTTTCACAGTAATGTTATATATTTGGTTTCATCATAACCATTAGTATAAAAAATTAATATGTAATATTCATTACATATATAACATTGAAACATTTTACATATCATTTAAGAAAATTAGATATCAAATTACACATTATTTATTTAAATCCACTTAAATGATCAATGTAATAAATTGAATCAAACATGTTAATTTAATAACCTTTTCATATATCTTATAAATTCACACTTCAATCTATTTCCATCAATATGGGAATATCTTAGTTCTATTATCCATATTCACGACATATATATAATGTATATTTGGTATAATATAGTATTAAAAAACATGATTTTTTAATATTAATACATGATTTTCACTCTCAAAGGATTTTTTAAAAATTTTGGGCATTCTAGGAAATTTTATGCCATGTAACCGTATTTTCCACAATTGATCCTTCCCAAATCCTCCAATAATGTTTAGTGACCAAAGGAAAATATTAGACCCTCCAATATTTCTAGTCTTTATTAATAAACAATATTCACCATTATATACCATTAATCAATAATAATAACATATTAACTCCCATATTCTACACAACTATCATCAATTTATTATGTATATTATGTAAAATATTATGGGCCTCATTCATGATATAATTTACAGTGAAATGTTAAAATCATTTTACTGGGGATTTTATAATGTAGTGTATAACTATATATTTCTTCAATTACCACCTAATAATTTCTTGTTCTTTAATATATAAATTCCTCTTAATTACATGATTATACAATTATATTTATTCGGTAACCTAGAATCTAAATAATATCCTTGAAACCTCGTAACACTCATTACTTTATTATTCTTGATAAATAATTTTATGAACTCTATGATCATGAGTTCATATATGTTCTCATTAGAATTTAAAAAATTATAATCCCTAGAAATAATCAAGATATAAGAGAAATAATATGAATAATTAAAATGGATATAATCAAGATCATTATCTATCTGTTAGACAAATTTGTCATATGACTGCTTACGAATGGGATCCTCTAATGAAAATAATTTTACATCTTTCTTATGAAAAAATATTCATTTCCTATAACATCCAAAATAGATCTTCTATAGGCGATATTATTTTCAAATATAGATCTCAATGTTATGTCCGATAGATGATACAATTTTATTGAAAACAAATTTTGCTATATGATTTTAATGTTTTATATTCATTTAAGTATAAATATTACTAAATTACCACCCACAAAAATTATGACCCATTTTGAATTAAAAAAATAAATTCGTATGAAATTATCCAGTTTTTTTAATCGTTACGTAAAATTTTTTGTACTACTCATCGTAAAAAACTATATGAAAGTAATCGTGTCTATTATAACAAATATGATGCTTTAAAATTTTAGATGTTAAATTTAAATTTAATTTTTCATATATATATTCACTCAAACCTATTACTATATTGCTATATCCATTTTTATTTAATAGAAAAATATAACCTAAAAAATATAATAAATTCAGGTAAATGATCCAATTATTTTTTCTCATAACATTAATTTATTAATCAGGATAACTTATAGTAACCCATTATTACAATTAATTTACGCAGATGAATGGTTATGGGTTTCAAAATTGTTACTTTTAATTGAATCTAACACATTTTATTTTTATGGGGAATTTAAAATATATAATATTATATCATGTATTTTTTTTACATATATATATATATGTGGTTCAAAATATATTCATTTGAATACATATTCCTTAAACCAAATACATAAGTATATTCCATTTTTATGATTAACTTATTACACAACCTATACCATTATTATTTATATAAATTGAATTAAAATAATATTTATGTATTTACTAATAAATCCCTTGCATAAGTTAAATGAATCCATTTCAATTAATGGATTAGAATAGTATTAAACAAACAATATCTACAACAGTAATAATAGTGTAATGGGTTTCCAGCCACCACATTCCATGTTTATTCCAATGCTTCTAGTTTCCTGAGAAATGTTTCCCCAATAACCACTACTCATGATTTACCACACATGAGATGTTTCCATTTTATAATAATAATAACACCTAATATTTGTTAAAAATAATTAGGCATAATATTTAAGAACATAGATCACCATATAGAAAAATTAAACTAAGACTAAAAGATAATCAATTATCATACCAATCACGAAGATCTTTCAATACATATAAAATTAGATAAAAGAGAAGATTAATCATATTTAACAGAAATAATACATGTATTGAAAATATTACCATTTTATACGTATGATTCAAGTATGTGATTAAATAAATAAGTGAACAATTCATCAATTTCTATATGATATAAAATATTTATGAAAACTAAATATATATTGATGGAATGAACATTTTATTATTTAACCATTCATTATATGAATGAAATAAAATAAATAAACATGAAAATTTATTATTAAATTTCATATAAACTATTACATAATATCAATCTACATGGTATTTAATATTGACTAATTAATATTCTAAAATAAATAATATTTATCTCTACAAATATAATTATATATTCATTTGATATATCTAGTTTACAATTCACATAAACATTGAATTACTAATATTCTCAATAAGTCCTTTTAGTATAAATATATGAAATCATATTTTTCATAATATAATATTAATTAAAGTCACATTAAAAAAATTCCATAGTTTAATATTATTAAAACAATTTAAAAATTATTCAACCATGTAATGTAATTTCATCCTAGAACTTATCTATTACAATGGATATATGTTGTCATAATTAAACCCTTGTATTTTGTGTGTTCTAGTGAAAGAAATGGGTTTTGTGTATTATATCAAAAAGTGTGAATTTATAAAAATCCATAAAACCATGATAATTTATTATATACACCATCATGTTGTCTTCCATTCTGTGATAATAATATTTAATAGAGATCCCATCGATGTTTTCTATGATAACATGAAATTTTAATGAGTCATGTTCATTCTATGGTCACACCATAACTATGCTGATTTTAAGAATACATCCACATGATGTAATTATAATATAATATTTGGATCATATAAGAACACAATTCAAAAGACCATTATACTTTTTACCAAGAATTTTTATGAAACACAACACCATGGTTTATCGTTATAGTGTTGTAAACAACGACATACTTGTTTTTAATACACAATGTGATAATATCAACAAATTTTATATTTTTGTCATTAATTTATTCAATGAATATGTTTAAATACCATTATATGATAATATAAAATTTATGAAACCATGATTTTGTTTTAGATAAAAATTATAATTTGGTTGTGGAAATATGTACCAACATAGCACATTTTAATATGATCAAACTGTAGTTCTTGAAATTTATTTTTTATAGAGTCTACATTTATTAAAAAAATCATTCATAAAATATATAATTTGTTCTAGGAAAAAAATTATTTAATATAGGCTAAAATTTATGAAATATTTGGGGAAAAATTCAACAAAATATATTATTTCATTAGAACATTGTTTATATTGAGAAACTATAAAATCAATAATTAATTTCATTCATATTTCACTATCAATTTGAATTTTTTCCTTACACATCGTAGTTCCACAGATACTGGTAAATATTATATAATTGTCTATTATTTACCTTTATAATTAATTACGAAATTAAATTCCTTCACTTTTCGAAGTACTTTACCCAACAATTTATCTCTCACACATCATGGAAAAGGAAAAAACGTGGGCACATAAAATATAATGGTCACCTACATAAAATGTGTACCTAATCATTAGGATGATCTTGATTCCACTCTTAACATATAGTCAACTATAATTGAAAATTATTTTTATAATAGAAATCTATTTTTCGTGAACTCATAATATAAAAATGTAATAGAATTTTTTTCCCAAAATCTTTCATTGAAAACATGTATTATTCCAATATAGGGTTTATCCTTATCCTTGGATGAATGTCTCCCGATAGTATTATAGTTCTAAAAAACATCATTATGGGTCAAAATTCGTATGAATTTCATCATTATCCCTATATGTTCAATCTTCAATTATTATAATCACTCAACTATATAGAATTATTATTTTCAATATTTGTTTCCTTGTACATGCACTATATTAAGGATTATTCTTCTTTTATGTGTAAAACCCTACACACAATCTTAAAGTCTCTCTATCTACCACTTTTTCTCTCACAATCCCCTGCAAAAACCTTGTTTAACATTATCTTATGTAACAATATATGCTTCTCTCAGATTAAATTTCATTTTTCATTTCAAATTTATATTATTAACATTCGTCAAATTATTAATCAACTCCTATATAATATTTATCATCAATATAATTAAATACTACTTCATTATTATTTAGGTGTTTATATATTTAATATAATGAAAATCGGTAGTCAGTGATTGACAAATTTATATGATTTATCACATCAAATAAACATTACGGACTACCTTCTGACAATAACCTATCAATTCGTCACTATGGTATGTTTTATTCCAATTATAGAACTTTTACCTACCATGATCATCACCATGAAATGTTTTACAACATTTAAGTGAAAATTCAATGAAAATGGAATGTTTTATGCCGTTCTAGATCAAATATTATAAAAAAAATAAACTAATCTCAAACCCTTGTACCATGTCATGTACTACCCATTCCATTTCAAAAAAGAATCCTTTTTCTCTCACTATGGTCTATGTTGTCGTGTGGATCACTATTGTATGAACCATTAAAATGTAAAAACTATTTACCCTAAAATTTAATAATCCCCCACAATGTACTGGGTTCTAGTAACGTATCTCTATTGACACCCAATTTTTCCCTATAAAAATTATATATATATATATATATATACACACATAGGAAAAAAGATTTCATGTTATTATGAGGACACATGTTTCCTAAATTAATATTATAAAAGTATTAAAATATTTTATACTAGGAACACATAAAATCTCAATTAAAATAGGCTAAATAATAAAAAAATAATGTATCATAAAACTGAAAACATAGTTGTGCCTAGACTAGTTTATTAATATATTTGAGACATAAAATGGGTTAGAACAAGACATTCATATTCCTCTCTCATTGGAGTTATGTTTAGGGAAATAATTAATTATTCAATTAATTCATTAATTCATTAAAACCTGAAATGAGTTATGTAATTGTACATTCATAGAAGATCAACATGGTTTTGTCGCATGACCATAGTAATATCCAATGATTCTATCCTCCCTTCCCCATTGAAAAATCTCTTAAGATGACAATGAAACGCCTCTTGAGATCCATTATGGATGTAGTGAATGCGATGGATTCTCTAAATCATATTTTAGATGAGTTATTTTTCAAGGAATTATTAATAATTGAGGCAGGACTCATACTTTTTTTTCCTCAATTTATATAATAGATTGAATAAATCGATCTTTGTTTTCTGATATGTATACCTTTTTGGCCATTTCATGTTCTTGAGTACTTATATCTTGATAAATATCATTTTTTTGGACAATGGTATCCTTGTTCATGAAATAGTGGACAAGTATTCTTGGAAGAGATCACATAAACTTTTTAATGGTGTGTATAACACACATTTAATTTTTTCATCATTTATTGTAACTTTTTGTCCCACATCGAACATTTTCTGTGGTACTGAGCTAGATCAGAGCCCCCCAAAATAGAAATAATCTTGTGGGGGGTTTGAATCGAAGAACCAATCACATATCTAGAGATTTTTTGAGGAATGAGTGTTCATTTTCGCAAATGGAATAGGGGGTTGTTCCCACACATATATACCTATGGTTTTATTAAACCGTTGGTAAATAAGAGTTTTACCAAAAAAAAATCAATTGTTGGTAAAACTGAGTTCAGGACACCATTTACCAATGTTTCTAGTGAACCATTGCTAAAGGGGGTCTAAATTCACCCTCCTATTACAAATGGTTCTTAAAAACCATTGGTAATGGTATTCCCAAAAAAACCATGTCGCCCTACTCCTCTAACGCATTCAGAAAGAACCCTAATTTAATTGCAGCCCCACGATCAGAGAACCTCTTCCCCATTCGGACAGCACCTCTGTCGGTTTCATCTCGATTCCTCCATCCGAATGGTTTGAATCTCGAATTCCCCCATCCAAGCTGTAGAATATTCATCTGAACCGTCCCAAATTATGTATTTTCTTATGTCTTACCAAATTTTTATTGTTATTTATTTAATATTTTAGTTTTATGTTTTGATTTTTGATGTGTATCCATTTTTTATATTTTGATTTAACCTAGAAAACCCTCTTATATATTTTCTCTAAACCCATAGAAAACCGTTTTATTTTTTAGTTGTCGCATTAATCTATCATATCATTATATTAAAATGTTATATAAATAGACTGGATAGTTATAGACCTCTCAGTGGTAACTTACATGAATTGTATCTCACACATTGTTCAAGGTTCCATTGGGCACCAGTATAATCTACATGATTTTATTTTTAGATAAGGGGAATCACCATTTTACAGATGTATCACATCTCACATGATATAGGATAGAGAATGTAATAGACTATTGGGATATTTCTCAATAATCTAGGTCAACATTAATAATTTTCTATGCCTCTTGTATAGTACTACTTCGTACTAGTTGTAACTATGTTTTTCTACTAGATATATGAAATACATTACAATCATTCAGTTTATAATTATGTAATTAGTTGGTATTATTGATTTGGTTATTTTCATCCATTTCCAATATTTTCACATTGATATCTTTCTTCCACAATTTAACTGATAATATTATAATTGTGAAACATAGGTAATCATGGATTAGTCTCCCCCCATACACACCAAAGTCTCTCGTTATTAGTCAATATATTTTGGAATTTTGGTAGATGAGGTTGAGGCCATGTGGCCATCTAGGACCAGGTAACTAATGAGTGGCATCCTTGTTTGGGGACTCCCAATTCCTAGATATCATTTTATAGGTGTTTCTAATCAAATTCATACCTCTAAGTATTGAATGTATCTCTCCAAAATCTATTGGGACATGATTTAATGAATACACCCTACCAACCTATGATCTATGGCCCCAATCCTAGTATCCTTTAATCCATTGTTATGGTGAAACTTGATTAGTACATAACTACTTTTGATGTGATCCCCATCCTACTCCTCCTCGGGATCTCCTTGAATATGTTAAAGTATTAAACTCATATACTCCCAACAATACACTTAAAGATTATTTATTCCTTGATCCACTTCCAATATCGTACTGGGAAATCCTTGATTATAGGCATGTTATATTTTGTATCTTATTTTCTTATATACGATGTATTTTGTTGTGCTTTTTAATATGATTCTCATATAGGGTAATGTGTTAGTTATAATTTTATATAAAGTAAACAATTGTCATATACCAAAATATTATTTTGGTTCAACTTCTATAATATTAAATTGCTTTGAAATAACTTATTGCAAATATTTTATAGAATGTATAGATGTTGGATGTATTAAACTAATTGGATGTCAATGGACTTTCAAAATAATTTTTACAGATTTTTAGATTTTTCTTTTGAAAATGGATTCAGATAGTGGTCACATACACTACCCATGTTCTAATTGTGTTGGACGTCCTTGGATGAGTTTTGAAGTAGTTATCTATCATATAACCAAATATGGTTTCCAAAAAGACAATTTTGTGTCATATCACAATGAACAGAAAATGGAATCTCAAAATATTGATGATCCAAATGATAGTACCAAATTAGGGATTCTGATATATGATCATTTTCCATTTATTCGGCATCATGAAAATGAAAGGATGTCCTTCTAACAAAATTTCGATACAAGAATACACAATTCATCCAATTTAAATGATGATTTGATAGGGTGAAAAAATTGAATGATGCTGCAACGACTCCATTATATCAGCAATGTGGTAAAATGAAAATATTGGAATTTTTTGTCCAATTGTTTCATGGGAAAACTATGTATGGGAATTAAAATACTAAAATCTATTACATTCATAACTTCTTGAAATACATACTTCTAGATGATCCGGATATTCCATCAAACCAATATATGGCATGGAAGTCAGATGATGAACTTTGATTCTTAAAAAAATATTCATGCTTGAGCGAATGATTGCAGCTTATTTTGGGAGCCAACTACTGAATGAAATGATAGTATCAAATTTGGAACCTTCTAATGGAATTTAAATGTTGATGGAACACCATCTTGTGTTCCCCAAAATGTAATGTGTCTTTTTTTATTGATCCCCTTATTATAGAACATTGTCATGTCAAATTAAATATCTATAAAAATGTGGTGGAAGGACACCAAGAGAAAAAAGAATAATGAATAGTTTTTTTACCATGTAGATGGATTTTCATGACAGAGATTTCATGCTCGATATCCTGAATTTGCAGCCAACATGCATAATGTGAGACCGGGTCTTTGATTTTACAGTTTTAATCCATTTGGACAGATGCATACTTCACACAACATATGGCAATTTTTCATACAAATTTATAAGCTTACACCATGGTTGTGTATGAAAAAGGCTCACACTTTCTTGAGTATACAGTTATCTGTCCCTTCTTATCCCAACAATGATATAGATGTATACATGAAACCATTAATGAATGATTTGAAACTTTTTTGTGTTCTGGGTGTGCCCACATATGATGCATGTTCAAAAGACATATTTCAGATGTGTGTTGCATTGATGTGGATGATCAGTGATTTTCTTACTTATGAAATGATGTATGGATAGAGCACAAAAGGAAATTTTCATGTCTTATTTGTATGAAAAATACTCGATCGAGAAGACTAGAATATCATCATAGTTTTATATTTATGGGACATCAAAGATTATTTCCAATGAACCAACCATTTATAATCAATCGTGGAAGATTTGACAATACCATGGAGACTGACAATCCACCTCAGCATATGTCTAGAACGAATGTGCGTAATAATTGAAATATCTGAGTTATTCATTTGTGAAGGGTGAAATGAAATATAGAATGATAAAAAATGTTTTCAATGATACCTATTTCAATTGGTATAAGAAGAGTGTATTCGTTGATTTGTCGTATTGGTCAACCAACTTGTTACTTTATTGCTTAGACATAATGTAAATTGAATATAATATATGTGAAATGTTTCTTTTTATTATTCTAAATGTGAACAGGAAGAGAAAATATGAATTATGATCTCAGCGTGACTTGGTAGACTCGTGGATCCAACCATAATTGAATCCTATCATTAGAAGTGAAAAATAAATGGCATGTTCCATGTGCTTTTTATGTGATGACACATGGTGAAAAAAAAATCAATTTCTAGGAGTTCTAGAGACTATTAATGTTCATTATGGAAATTCAAGCAATATATCAAAACGGGTCCATTGAAAATAGTTGAAGTTGAAGTCATTGAAGACTCATGATTAACACGTCCTTTTTCACGAGTTGATTACATTAGCAATCATCTATCTCTTTTCTTATAATGTAAGAGTCTCAGTTATTCTGTTATGCTGTTTTTTTAGAGATCCTTGTGCTAATAATTTGTCAAAATCCTTCTTGTAAAAACTGTTGGTAGAGATGCAATTAATTTAATGTGAGTTATAGAAAATATTCCCTCGATCAATTTTTATATGCATGGTTCATCTAATTGTCTATATTTTGACCAAAATACATCTTGGAGGACCCGTTGCATTCCATCGGATGTATCCAACTGAAAGAAACATGTAAAAATTGAAATCCTAGGTTTGGAATAGGAATTATCCCGAAGGTTCTATTATGAACGGTTTCTTGGCTCAAGAATGTATGGATTTCTACTCAATTTATTTGTCTTGTCTTACTATGATAATAAAAAGACCAATGAGAAATGAATAAGAATAGTATGAGAAAATTGAACCCAGTTTTCCATCACTTCCTCAGATAGGAGTAATTTTGAGATCATATACATTGACGGAATTAATCCTTGAAGAGCGTGAAATGGAACATTGCACACTGTTGTTCAATTTTGATTTCTTCGATGAGTATATCTAGTAATTAAATTTTACATTTATCTATTATCATATATCTTATAATATATCTTATAATTTTAAATGTTTGTTAAACTAATATTATTTTTATCTACAGGGAACATAAATAGTTGATATATAGGCAACATCGTTCTTTATCTTGGAGATGGGAAGAGACATTTCATAGCAAATGGTTTTCTACTTGGTTGAAATTGAAGGAAAAAATATTTATGTAATAAATAATTAAAAATAATATTTAATTAAGTTTTCTATTTGTTTAAATTTCATTTATCGATTTTCACTAAAAAATCTAATTCTGAGGAAATAAGATCTTTGGATTTTGGTCCTAATATAATGGTTTGTTCTTGTAAATAACTTTTAATCAATAGTTACAATATTATTATCATTGAACAATCAAGGAACATGAGAACACAATGTGATGGTGTTTTCTAACTAACATAACAGACGTTTATGCCAGTTCATCAGTTAATTGACCTCATTCTAAAAATGTATCTTATTATGGAGTCCTGGAGAAAATAATAATTTTATATTATTACTCACATGGTCGAGTCACAATTATGAAACGTCAATGGTTTGGTTCAATAATGAGGAAAGGCGCCTTTATTGATGATTGTAGATTTTGAATTATTGAAATGACTCGCACTGTTGCCACCAATGAACCATATTTATTAGCATCAATGGTGAAAAATGTAATTTATGTCAAAGATCATTGTCATCCTAAATTTAGTGTAATTATTGATGTAAATCCCAGACATTTTTTTGATGATGGTGATGATGAATTTGACACTATCCCTACAACAATTTGAAACATTCCGTTTATTACTTAGGATGACTCCAATACCTCAATTGTCAGAGTTGATTGTGAACCCAATGTTATTGGTGGGGGGAATATATAGAATCATATTGTAATGTTATCACCTACATGTTTTACCTACATCACATAGAGTATTTATCCTATTACTTACCTTCAAACAACCATAAATCTTCTGTCTCTTTAGGTTTTTTATCAGAATGCTTTTTCTATATTTTTTTGGTATACATTAGTTATGTATTTCTAATTACTTTCATATTTATATTCATCAAAGGAAATGAAACCCATTGGAATGATGCGACAGAAATGTATGATAGAAAATAATCATTGCATGACACAAATGGGTGCTCCTCCACTCATCCCGGATATGAGTATTTTATTTCAAATATAAATATTTCAATAACTTATAATATCATATGTTTACTTTTGAGTAAATTTTTTTTTCTGGATCAACCCCCTAGACGAGAGATATCTGAAGAGGAGCCTGATATTGATCCCAGTACAGAGGCTAGTGGTAGGATGGGGGGTATTGTCAGAGTTTGACAATCATCTGGGGGTCCTGGTACTGAGGTGAATGGAATGAGGTCTTGTGGTGCGATAGTTATACGATCCACTGGTCATACCCGATTGGATGATTCCCTTACAGAGAAGTATCTTATACTCCACATTTTAATCCTGGTGTGTCTTTTGGGATACACAAGATATTTAAGCCTCCATTTTTTACACCACCATTTGGCCAAATGTTTGTTCCATAATCTTTTTCTTCTGGTTCATTATCTCCAAGAAATTATATTCCACCTTATTCGACTCCTACTCCAACACAGTATGTCAATGAGGAGCATTCACTATAGGACACTCTACCTGTATAGGATATTCCTTCAGCTTATGCACAACCAGTTACTCCCATTGATCTGACTACCACATGTATATTTACATATCTCTATCAAATTATTATAGAAAATTTTATTTTAAATATATCTTATACTGATATTTTTTTCTTTAATAACATATTCATCTACTAATAGGAGGTGGGGGAGGGGGAATACTCTCTGGCATGTAGAATGGAAGTACAAGAAACAGTTGATGGTTGGATATAATGACGATGGACAGATGATTGATAAACATGGGCAGCAATGTCAGGGTTTTTGGGTGACACTAGCCAAATACTCTAACATCATTCCGGTTAGCCCTCTCTCATGTTGACATCTACCACCCGAATTCAAGGATAATTCATGGGAAAAATATGGTTAAAAAATCAATTGGATTTAATGTATTACTTTTTGTATTTATATGAATTAATCTATTGGGTTTTAGTATCGGTTTAACATCTCTAATGGTTTGGGTGCACGACCAGCACGGTTAAAGAACCTAGGATAGCTTTGCAGTTCATATAAGCATGAATTTTATGTTTTCCTGTGTGATAGATTTGGAATGGAGTTGGAGACATTACCTATGGTGTATGACTTCCCAATATAGCAATATCAACAAACGATTTCCCATTGGGCGACTGCCAAATTTATGGTATTAATCCCATTTGAGGAATTTAAATGACAATTTTAATATTTTTCATTAATATTATCATATTTATTATTAAATATTATTTATGAATATTATGAAAAAAATTGATTCAAATAAATACATCCACACATTGGGGCACACGACTATGTTATATCGTGAGCGACAGCTGGTACAATATAATTGTTTATAATTTTTCTTTAGGACATTCCTTTTTTATTGTTTCCTATATAAAATATGCGATTTTTTGAATATTGAATATATGATTATAGATGCAGTTTATATTGTTCCAATGTCATTACATAAGAACACATTGAATATTGAAGTATGTCTCCCTCAAGCAAAATTACTTTGCTTGAGTAGAAGGAAAAAAGATGGAACTCCAGTTAATGAACTGACACAAGAAAAGATTGTATGTTTTAATGTGTTTATATAAAATCTTAATATCTATTTTTAAATATAATAATATATTAATATTTTTAATAGTCTTTTTTATAGGGTTGAATGGAGGACAATTTACCAATGGTTCATGTAGAACCATTGGGAAAAAAGATATACCAACGGTTTTGACAATGTTGGAATATGTGTTTTATAAGAACTCTATACCAATAGCTTACATAAAACCATTGGTATAGAGAATATTTTATCACATATACCAACAGTTAATCTCAAACCATTGGTATATGTCTATTTCCACACTTATTTGGCTACAGTTTCTATTGCTATTGGTAAAATTTATACATACAGTTCTCCACCCTATACCAACAGTTTTCATCAATTTTTGTGACTTTCATTTCTAGTAGTGTTTTGTGATTACATTTCATGTAATCAATGATATAAGGCTCAAGAGCATGTGGAATGAACAAAAATCCTAACATATTAACAAGGACTGATATCTTGAAAACAATAACCGAAGAACATTTTTTTTATAAATTCATTATTTTAAGATGATTCAAGGTGAAATGTAATGCAGATGATTATATATGAGTGTAAGGGTCATATGTATAAATATAGAAGAAAAAACTAGACTACATTCATGGTTCAAGGATATACATAGGGCATGTCTCCCCCTCAGCTGCAATGGATAGGGTCTCATAATAGTTGAAGATGACAATGAATATAGTGCACCTACAGTCTATTTAGCTCTTAACGGGTTGGAAAAACCATGTGATGGATAACATGTGTGGGTTTCCTTGTGGGAGTACATGGCGTGGTACACAGTAATGTAACCGAGAATATATGCATAACTACTTCACACATGGTTTAGTCTGCAACCATGTGGTATGGTACATAGATAGGGTTAGTAGGATACTACCCATCCTTTATTAGATGGAATGATCCAAATAGTCCACAAACATGGAATGTATTTATACATGTGATGGAGACATGCGGCATTTAGGGACACAACCATGGGGTGAAACGAGACAACACATCTTGTGGGTCTCCACATATGTTGTGTACTCGTATAACATTTTTAGGAACCGTAAAATTTTTGTGTGTCCTTTATTTGAACATTATTTTTGGAACAATAGAATCCAATGATATGTTTGTTCCACATAGAACATGATGGTTTCCACTATTGGATCCTAAAATATATGATGTGAAATGATCTCAGAACGAGACTTGATTGCGAAATATATGTTGGATTAGTGTTTCTATAGGTTCACCAAGGCATTTTCAAGTGTATCATTCTCTAAGGATTAGGTAGTTATGTACCATAATGAAAATGAAAGTATTAACATCAACCATATGATAATAGTTGTTTCCATGATGGATACTGAAATGTTCAAAATCCTGGTCAAGATGTCATCCAACCCGATCTACGGCAAGGCCCGAAAGCCATTTTTGATACCCAAAACAAGAAAAATAGTGTCTATCATCATACTAAATACATGTAGGGATGATCGTAGCCAAAAAAAACCTAACCAAAAATTAAATACTATTCATGAAGATGAACGTAATTGATTTTTCTTACAATTGATTTAGTTAGAAAATACCAATAAGAAGACTGAAACTAAGAACAAAAAATTAAATTGGACCACGCTACAACGATCTCCATGTCAGAACTCAGTCACCACCATCCAAAATACTCAAATGATCCACAACAAGCACATAATCCTAGAAAACTAAACTAAAATTTGGACTAAAAAAATATCTCGCATCTAGCGACACCGAGTCGCACAAGTAGGGTGTGATCTAGACAGCTCAGTAGACAATCTCCAAGGAATCAATATAATTTTCTATCATGAAAACATTACATTAACACTAATTGTAATTACATTTATAAATCTAGTGTATTCAGATTGTAGATAAATAAAAATGTTTCTCTTTCCTTTCAAAACCTGTGACACCTGGTTTCCATTTCCCAATAAAATACCATTTTAAAACAAATACCCAAAACAGATCATACAATGTTATGCAGAAAAGTATAAAGGAAGATTAGTCATGAATATAAGTGTATAACAAATAAAACAATATTATTAAAATAGTAATAGTGTGAAATCCAAAATATCCCAAGATGGCCTATGTACATACTCAATATGGATCCACCTGCGGGAATATGGTGAAACCTGTAACTCTATAACCAACTATCCACCATCAAATATTCAATCTAGTGGAACATCCAAGATAGCCTATTTTTAATCTATGGTGTAAAAAACCATATAATAGGGGTTGATCGTCTACCATCACTTGATCATATTAAATACTCTATGTAATCAATGGTAAATAAACAAAAACTGGGTTAATATAAGGCCCTCACATGTATGACTCCCCATACCTACTATCAATGCAATTTCATACCCCAAACTCGAACACCCTATACAAAAAACTGTAAATAGATATCCTTCCTATAGTTATAACCTATATATATAAACATATAGATATATCATTTAAAACATGGTTCCAATAATGAATTTTTTTTATTGAGACATTCAAATCATTTATATGAAAACATGAATGTTTCCAAATAGAAATTTATTTTTAAATAACCAAATTCTTTTACCAAAAACATTTACAAACTACTTTTCCAATGACATAAATACTACTCTTAAATTTTCAATTATATTCATGCCCTTAATTCCCAAACACACTTTTAAATCATTCTCTAACCATTCTCAAACTCAATTCAATTAATAAATTTCCGGAATGTTAAGAAGAAAGAGCCTTTACAAAAAATCCAAAATTACCACAAAACCAAAATGAAAACATAAAAATTACAATCATATGTTCCAAATGGGACACTATCGATTTAAGAAAAAAAAATTTATAAAACAAAAAATGAGTTAAAACATCCAATTCAATTTTAAAATCACTCTAGTAATTTTTGATTTTGATGAACCATTTAATAAAGTGAGGGAAGAAATGAGGATAACCGTCTCTTTATGAAAAACAAGGTTCTTGAAAAAAAATGTTTATACCATCATCATTTGAAGGTCCTCCCATTTGTGCACTCCATGCACACATGGTTTTTCCCACATCCAATGTAATAACACAATTGGACTTGTCCTGAACAATTTTCAATGAAACAAAACATTCTTTCCCCAAATCACAATAATATAATTTCATAATAACAACCTCATATCACATAAAAACCCAAACAATAATTAACTAATTTAAAAAATATTTCATTTGGTAAGGACTACCGAAATCATTTATATTTAGCCATATAGGAAAGATTAATACTTTTTAATGACATTAGGTATATGTTTACACTGGTATAAAAAAATTCCCTTCAAAATATATTTTAAATTAATTATACCAACCCAAAAATATCACAATTAACTAACTATAATAATAATTAATTTGTGATACAAATATAAATATTACATAGAGATACCCAAGAATAATTGGATTGTATTAGAAAGAAAAAACCTAGAAAATGCCACCTAATTGGTGTGACAATGTAATGGAACTCTAATAGAAGGATGGTTAGAGCCTCGTAGACGATCGAAAAACCCTAGAACCCAAGAAAAATATTACCAAGAAATAACCACAACTGTTAGGGTTTCTCCAAGAGTTTAACCCTTTGTGATAAACTTAAAAATTATGGAATATTAGACAGAGGGGGATGTGGGGATGTCAGATGCACCACGAGGGGGGACTATTGCAGAACAGACGCTACATCGGAGGAGCGTCGTTCGATCAATGGGCTACACCAGGGAAGGGTCTTGAATGGGAGGGGGCTCATGTGAGAAAGGAGACACCACACATGGGAAGACCACTAGAAAATGATGGTTTCATGCGAGGGACAAATGCCAGAGCAGGGTGGCATACTAGAGGAAGTCCACAAGGGGTTCGGGTCATGACCAGGGAGAGGGGAAGATGATAATGAGTCAACTCTCTATCATAGAAAGGTTGTGGAATCCTCAATGGATAACGAGTCGACCCAGCAACATAGTTGGCCATTATATTCATCAAGCGATACCGAGTCGACCATTCAAAATAACTGGGAAGTGGAATCCTTAGTGGATAAAATGAAAACTCTCCAACATAGATGGGCTGTGAAATCCATCATTGATATTTATTTGACCCTCTCCCATAGTTGATAAGTGTCATCCATGAGGGATATAGGGTCCATACACCATCATTTACAGTAGTGGATTGATCAAAAGTTACCATGTAGAATCTAGATCATAACTAGGTAGTTGAATCCTCAAGGGATCATAGAGTGGACCCCCTATCCCCCAACAAACTAAGGAATTGTTGATCTACATCGATTTTCTGTTCCCTCTACTATGGTGAATTGTGACGAGGTGTGGTTTGACCTAGATGGTAATTACCATAAAAATGCCTAAGAATATGGGAATAATTTATTGATATATAGGTATGTAATAATCTCTTATTCTTAAGATGAGATGTGAGATGGAAACCCCCTTACACTCTAATTTAGGTTTATTTTTACAGATTATATATATTCTCTTTTGTATACACACCTTATATTTGGATAATCATCTTCCAATATATTTGAGGACGCATTGTATATGACCTTTTCTTTACATTTTTATATTCTCATGTTTGGATGAGTCTACATTGCTATTATAGAAATAAAAGACTCGATGTGTAGTAAATTTACTCACTATGTTCAGCACCATATGTTTGGAAGAGCATACAATCACTCTTGGTTTGGGCTGAGTATTACACATTCCTTATATCATTCATCATGTTACATAATATATTTTTTCTTGTTATATCTGTTACTTCTCCACCGTCATCATTCGGGGTTTCCTACTAGGTATATATATTCTCACCCTTACATATGATTTTCCATCATATGTGATGCCATTTACAGATGATATACATGTTGATATTGAAATTGAAAGAGGTTATGGGTATTGGGTTCATTGAATGAGTATGGTGGTCATATCGTGGGATTCAGGAGTTGGTCATTCTCAGCTATTTACATGTGCAATTTTCTCAATTTGAAACATACATCTGGTTAGGTTTGTATTTTCCCATTAGATTTTCATGTTACACTGCTATTATTTATTAATTCCTAATAGATTGTGCTTTCATTGTTTACTTTATAGGAGTGATGCATATTTTACCATTTATCAATTCATTTTTTTTTCAAGATGGTCGTATGTGTGAATATGAGAAATTAATAAAATTCCAATCTAATTTATTTATTCCTTCGACATTTTTTCCACCTATAGAATTATGTTGGGTGTCTAGGGATAGTTTTTGGTGGATCAAAAACGTTTTTCGGGTCATGAATGTTTTTTATCATAGAAAGTTATTTTATTGGTATATTTTTCATATGTGTCCCCTTAAGGGGAATTTAATGGGTGTATGGTAACATTGTCAATGTTTCCTAAGTGAGACTCTCAAAATAGGGAGACCAGTAATTGCATAGAGGTCGACATATCAATTATTGGGAACTTTGAAAACCTACTTATCGACATTGTATATGGATCTATTATTGCAGTGATCAGTGGTACATTCATTGTATTATATTTTGCCATTTACTATTATTTTTTGTTCAAATCCCCATTTTTTTGATATATCTCTATAAAATCGTCTGATTGTGGAATTTCATGATAAATCTCATTACACCTATACAATGAAAGAAAAAGTGGATACCATCTTTAGATCCTGATGACAACGAGATTAGTGATGAGGCCACAAATCATGTTACATATCATGATCCTCTTCCTATGGCGGGTGGGTAGTATAACTATAAGGCCCCAGCCTTAAACTTACTTAATCATGAGTTATTACAAGATTACACATTGAGGATCTTTTTAGGTTTAGAGATTTAGAGAATTAGATAATGAAACTTGAATTACATTCCACATTTTAACAATTTGGTTACATAAAAGACAAATTTCATTCTTCCCATCAACGGAAACATATTTAAAATAAAACACGGATTCTTTCTTGACAAATCTTTGACACTATCATTACATCATGGACCTTTCCCTTGACCTGTGAAAAAAATTTCAAAAACATGGGATGAGCATAAAAAGCTCAGTAAGGGTTACAAAAATATGGAATGGAAACATGAGTTCATATATACATAAGAATAAAATCATAATTTACCCATAAAACATAGGCACTTAAACATACCTCATCAAACCATGAATAAATCATAGAAATCATAAGAAATAAAGGTATCTTGAGGCATTCATAACATTCTTACGTAGGGAGTAACCTTCTTGGTTACGTTTGGAATACCCATCACAATATATTACCTAAATCTCTTCGGAGAAACATTAATGTTTCACTCCTTCGTGTTACCCAATGCATTGGAGAGCTATATCGGGCTCACCCGCCCTTAGTTTATCACGGAACCACCCGTCTTCATAATAATTCCCAAGAACCTCAACATAATCGTATCACATAAAACATGCATATAGGAAACATAACATTTCCACCGTTAAATCACAAGATATAAATACAACACATTGATATAAAAACAATATGAAAACCATTTTCAATACCAAAATAAAATAAAAGTAAAACATGGAATTTATTTTTCTTTTAAAAAGAAGGTATGGCTTGTAGAATAAGCCGAAACTCGAATAATGGTCACGGCGGCGGAGAAGCCATTGTCGCCGCATACGTACGACAAAACATTCCCTTTTGTTGTTTAGTAAAATTTTTCGTATAAAAAAGATTCATTTTGGATAAATGTAAAATTCAAAGGGGTTTATACACCGTATAAAATAAGGTTGTGTATAAAAAAAATATCTCTCAATGAAAGGAGATTGAGACGAAGTCCCATACAAAGACGGTATCATTGGATTAAGGATAAATCAGTTACATAACTATGTGTGACAAAAAAATACATGAAATATAAGTGGATATTAAGTGTAAAAAAATCAAAGGACATTCACACATAATCATATAATGACATATTCAAGGTGTACAAGATTATCCTAAAGAATCGAAGTTGGGTTAAGAAGTTCCGTTGCAATAATTTGACAGCCTAACGACGTCACTTCAAAATTCAGAAAAAGTGATGATGAGAGATACAAGGGGTATCTCATCACTTGGAAATAAAATTTACATCAAAAAGGATATAAAAGAACATATCCCAAAATAATATTATGTGAAGTAAAAAACATAACAAAATAAGTCTTTTAAAAAGATGAGGGTGAAAGGTTCCCTTACTGACATGGGTATCATTCGAAACATACGCCCCGTGAAAGAAGGACAATACAACATTGATGTAAATACTCATAAATTAATGAATATTACAAAATGAGTAAATTAATGGTCAGTAAATGCACCACTTAAAGGAAATTGTGGCAAATGTACCATAAATCTCACGGAAATAAAAGTGAGATGAAAATTCCCTTACGAAAACTCGGCAGCCTAACGGCGCCACATAAAACTTCCAAAAATGGATTGATGAGATCAAATAGGGTATCTAATCACATTACAATAAAATGTACAGAAAGAGGAATGTAAAATAACATCCTCTATCATAACAAATATGAACTTAAAATAAGTGACATAAAGGAGAGTACTTAAAGAGAATGAGAGAGGTTAGATCTCTTACGAAAACTCGGCAGGCTAACGGCGCCACTCAAAACGTCCAAAATGGATTGATGAGAGAGAATTGGGTATCTCATCATATGAACATAAAATTACTGTAGGATTAATATAAAAGAAAATCCCAATCACATGAAATATGATCTTAAAGGGAATGACATAAAAGAGCATACTTAAAAAGAAAAAGAGGAGTAGTATCCCTTACCTCGGGTCTGACATGACTCATTCGTTATTTAACATCCTGAATAATAATGTTTATTTAATTTCGACTTCCTTAAGAACCTTTTTCAAGTTCATAATTACTTTTATATCACTTGTTACCATGTCCTAAACATTATTTAATCATTTAAGTTAATAATATTTGTTTTGCCGATATTTGGTTCTTAAGTCTAAAGTGGACTTCTTACAATTACATGTGGTTCGTGTGGTCAAATGTTCATTATATCCAGAATTATATTCATGATTTTTATATCATATATAACATATATATCCACAATATAAATGTATTTATAATATTACATAATCATTTAGAGATAAGAAATGAAATGCACCGTTCATGGAGACGGTAAGCCGTACGTACGCATGAATGCTACTTTCATTTCTATGTCTTATTAATGGAATTAAAACTAAATGAGAGGTATGTATATTTTAATTCCAGAATTATATTCATAATTTAGATGTATCATTAATCATATATATCCATTATATACATGTAATTATGATTGTACATTACATTTGGGGATAAGAAATGAAATGCATCGTTCATGGAGACGGTAAGCCGTACGTACGCATGAACGCTACATTCATTTCTATTTCATATTTTTCTGGAATGGGATAATAATTATATAGAGGTATATTATAATTCCAGTATAACATCATATATAATAACTTTAAATCCATCTTTTATACGTCCCACATATGGAATTAACGAATCACATCACTTTGAGGGGGCGGTAGTCCGCACTTCTTTAAATGAAGATATCGCATTTACCCATAATGGAAACCATAATGGTATGCAAAAAATGAAAAATACAGAATATTAAGGAAAACATAAACATATTATATATCATATATAAATATAGTGTCATCTTAATGGCCACCTTTGAAGGTTTTAAAATAATGTTGAACAATCATCGTTTCGGGAGGCTGAAATTCGCCATCCACAGAAACAGTATGTTCTTTAACCATTACTTGTAGGTGTGTGAAAGTGTAACTCGAATAAATCTTATAACAAAATCGTATTATATTTATGATACTGGAGTTGTTACAAAAGAAATGAATAAAAAGCGTTTAGGGGGTTGGAGAAGCAAAATAAATCAAAAGTACTCAAGTGAAGACATTATCTTAAAATTGGGTAACTCCCTTTGGTTTGAGCTCAAAGGAATCCTTGGGAAGACTTCTGCCCTATGTGAGGCTTGAAGGAGTAATATAGGGAATTGGAGAGACAAAATGGGAAGTGGTTGGCCGAGCAAAAGGCTTTTGGAGTGTGGGTAAGGAGGTTGAGTTGGGGGGCCTTTTATAAGAGGAGAGGAGGGGCATTCTTGGAAGGTAAAGAACATTCACTTTATTTTAAAATGGTATTCGGATTTAAGAGGTCCCACATTGATGAGTTTCTAGGATAAGGTGATAAGGTTTCTAACTCCACTCATCAAATAGGTTTTGGACATGTTTAGTTCATAGATATTACATTATCTTTCCATTTTATTTAAATCGTTAAATAATGTGGTCATCGTTGCATCATCATGATGTCATAAATAATTTAATTTATATAATGTCTAGAAATTATAAAAAAACTACTATGATTTAGGAAATCATTTTAGCTTTCCAATTAATATTTATAGTAAAAAATATGATTTTTATAACCCCATGTAAAAATTGTTTTAGTAAACTATTTCATGTTTGTCTCATTTTTACTTTATCATTAAATAAAAAGATATTAATGTAAATTTCCAACCAAAGTGGCATCATGGGGACCCCAAGTTGACCCATGGGTTGTCCTGGTAGGCCATGACACATCCAATGAGTTTAGGAGATTTTTCAAGTTCATTTCATATTATTAAAACATTATTTTTACCTTAAACTACACTAATTACCTCTAATCGCGATTAAAAACTTAATAAGTCACTATTCACAAAAAAATTATCCCATTGAACCACATTTTACTTCTTAATGACAACCATGTTTGTAGGATTTTTGAAATTCAAAACACAAAGATGGAAAATTTTCATTTAAACAGAAAAATCAGTTTTTATAAGTACCAATTAGTGGTTTCACTATTCCTCAAAAATTGATGTTTTTCAGAAAAATCCCAAAAATTCACCCTAATCTATATTTGATATTCCGAATTAAAAAATGAAGTATATTTTAAAAAATTCAAAACATATAAGTCACAATAATTAATTTAATAATCAATTCCCGCTGTCAGAGCAAATAGCGTGTTTTTATGAAACAATAAGTATCAAAAGATTGACACTAGTTTAAGTCTGATTTCAAAGTGAAATTAATTCCAACGACCACTATTGGATTTAATGGTAAAAATATATTCTAATTTCACTTTAAAAAAAATTCAAAATATAATCTAATAATATAAATAAATTACATTAAAAAGAGGTTTTGAATTAAAATACATCATTTTACACTATTCATTAAAAAAATAAACTTTATCAAATAGATACCAAAAATTTACACAAAGTGAATTTTGATGTCCCAATTCTTATGAAGAGTTTTATTTGGTCCAAAAGGATGTATAAGAGTGAACAAAACTATATTTACTGACTGTTCTCTATCAAAAGGCAATAAGTTAACCTTTAGTGAAAACTAGGGCATATACGCCTAAAATTAAATTCTTTCCCTATTTTATGCCTTTATCTTCTATTGGATAAATGTATAAACATTTAAAAACATATATAATCATACTTTAGTTATTTCTATACATTCCCTCTAATACAACGGCTAAATGTTAACTACCATTTAAAATAATATTATTTTATTATTAGAGTGCAACGCAAGATTTCCAAGAAACTCGTTGTTGCGTGTTGGGTATGCCATCGATCATAGCATCCCCTTTAAAGTCATATTAATATTTTATTCAAAAATGTGTATAAATATGAAAATGTCATATTCTTTATTTACCTGGGGTGTTACATCCTTCCCCCCTTTTGGGAATTGCGCCCTTGCAATTTTTAAAAATTGAGCTTGGAAACACCCTTGAAAGTCCCACATTGGAACAAGAGTTAGTTAAACAATCACATTAAAATTAATAAAGATAATTACAGAGGTCACCCGAGTTAACCCATATGTAGAAAAACATGGATATGGAAGAAAAAGCAATGGGTCATGTTCTTGAGGGAGATTGATAGTAAACATGTCTAGGAGAATGTTAACCACAAGAAAATCACAAACTTGTAATGGGTTAAACGATATTCGATTCCCCAATAGAAAATGTTAATAGGCAACATTTTTGTTTTAAGTTACTTTTTATTGAAGAATTTATTCATTATGAAACATAATCACTTATCATGTTGACTTTCACCTTTTATTAGATTCCTTACAGAAACTCATATTTTCCCCAAAAGGCGAGTATTTAGGAAGACTTGTTCACATTAAGAGTATTATAATCAACTTCTAGAGAATCACCTAATCCAAAAAAGTGAACTATATACTTCCCATGTCTTTAGACTTTAACCAAAACTAAAACCAAAATGGTTAGTACAAGATCAGATAATCCAGAAAATGATAACCGTTTATAAAAAGAAAATCTATGCTTAGTCTCCAAAATATGTCCAACAAAACCAAAAGATCAACGAGAACCATTCAATAAACAATTTGTCCATAAAATTATTCAAATTAATCCAAAATACGGTTGAAACACAAATATTTGATGGATTTAGTCACATAGTCTTCCATGTTAAATCGTAACAATTACCTTCAAACAACATCAGTTGCTCCTAAAGTCTCGTATTGAAAAGTAATTAACCTAATCACATATCATCCATGATATGTTAATAATTTCCATAGAAAACCCAAAACCAGCTCATTCTAGATTCATAAGATCATCTAACTAAAAATAATTAGTTAAACTAACTAGGGACTTCACGTAGTCCAGTGGTAGGTGATAAATACAAGTTGCACTTTGGTTGTGGGTTCGATTCCCGCAGCATTGTCCGACGCGACAGGTTGACACATAGTCTGCATGTTGTCCTTTTTCCAAAACTATATAATTATCAAATCATTCCCCAAAAAGAGATAAAATCATAAAAAATTAACATAACATAATTTAACCTCAATTTTATCTCATGCCTTTCAATTTCCAGCATATCATATAATAACCCATAATTACCTCAAAAGTAAGGATCATATAAACTCTAATGGTTACCTTTATAATTATTACCAGAACTTCCACATCGATTGGTCATCTCGTACATGATGCATTACAGAACATACCAAGGTTCAAGTGGTTGATCATGACTCCTTGATATTTGGTTTAGAACAACCATGAGTTTCCTCATTGAATCCTCCATTTTATCTAGTATCTTAATCAGAGAACCACGCCAATTTCCTTCAAACCTGTTGTCTATTTGGTGCCTGCTTGATCCATCCATTCACTAAAAACTGAAATGTCAGTGTGAGTATATCAACAAAACCATCATGTACTAATGAGGAAGGTAAACACTAAGATATACTTTCTCATTCACTTTATCTAAAACTAGGACTCTTTCGGAAATCCTAACCATTATGGTAATGTCACTTATGCTTTAAGAATACCCTAACCTCATAAGTTATCGAAAACGAACTTTGATACCAACTATAAGGCCCAAGCCATAAACCATACTTAATCATGAGTTATTACAAGATTACACATTGAGGGTCATTTTAAATTTATATTTTTATAGAATTATATCGTGAAACATGCATTACATTCCACATTTAAACAAAGTGGTAACATAAAAGACAATATTCATTCTACCCATCAACAGAAACATATTTAAAATAAAACACGGATTCTTTCTTGACACATCCTTGATACTATCATCACATCATGTACCTTTCCCTTGACCTGTGAAAAACATTTCAAAAACATGGGATGAGCATAAAAAGCTCAGTAAGGGTTACAGAAATATAGAAAGGAAACATGAGTTCATACATACATAAGAATGAAATCATACTTTACCCATAAAACATAGGAACTTTAACATAACTCATCAAACCATGAATAAATCATAGAAATCATAAGACATAAAGGTAACTTGAGACATTCATAACATTCTTACGTAAGGAGTAACCCTTTTGGTTATGTTTGGAATACCCATCACAGTATATTCCCTAAATCTCTTCGAAGAACCTTAACATTTCACTCCTTCGCGTTACCCAATGCATTGGAGAGCTATATCAGGCTCACCTGCCCTTAGTTTCTTATGGAACCACCCGTCTTCATAATAATTCCCAAGAACCTCAACATAATCGTATCACATAAAACATGCATATAGGAAACATAACATTTCCACCTTTCAATCACAAGATATCAATACAACACATTGATATAAAAATATTATGAAAACCATTTTCAATACCAAAATAAAATAACAGTAAAACATGGTATTTAATTTTCTTTTAAAAAGAAGGAATGGCTTGTAGAGGAAGCCGAAACTCAAATAATGCTCACGACGGCAGAGAAGTCGTTGTCGCCGCATACGTACGAAAAAACATTCCCTTTTGTCATTTAGTAAAACGTTTCGTATAAAAAAGATTCCTTTTGGATAAACATAAAATTCAAAGGGTTTTATAAACCGTATAAAATAAGGTTGTGTATAAAACAAAATATGCATGAATGAAAGGAGATTGAAATGAAGTCCCATACAAAGACAATATCCTTGGATTAAGGATAAATCAGTTACATAACTATGTGTGAAAAACGAATACTTGAAATATAAGTGGGAATTAAGTGTAAAAAAATAAGAGGACATTCACACATAATCATAGAACGACCTATTCAAGGTGTACAATTTTATTCCAAAGAATCGAAATTGGGTTAAGAAGTTCCCTTGCAATAATTTGACAGCCTAACAGTGTCACTTCAAAATTCATAAAAAGAGTTGATGAGAGATAAAAAGGGTATCACATCACTTGGACATAAAATTTACATCATAAGGATATATTAGAACATATCCCAAAATAATATTATGTGAATTAAAATAAATAACAAAATAATTCTTTTAAAAAGAGGAGGGTGAAAGGTTCCCTTAACGACACGAGTATCTTTCGAAACATACACCCTGTGAAAGAAGGACAATACAACATTGATGTAAATACTAATAAATGAAAGAATATTACAAAAAGAGTAAAATAATGGTCATTACATGCACCACTAAATGGAAATGGCGGAAAAGTTAGCATAAATTGTTGGATCTGAATCTACGGATTATACACAAGAGGGGGGTGAATTGTGTCTTTTTCAAATTATTACAATCTCTTCAACTTAGACAAATTCTGTTCACTATGCTTTTGCACGATTAAATATGCAGCGGAAAAAGTAAAAGCATGAACACACGGATGTATAGTGGTTCGGGGAACAGAAGGCCCCTAGTCCACTCCACCAACGCTCAAATCCACGAGCTTGGCGATTTTCACTATCTGGTCCTCGTTTCCACAGACCCGTCCACAACTGAGTACAGGCAGTTGACACCTTTACAAGATTCAGGCAAACACAGCCTTCCTGGTTCAAACACGAACCCACACAGCTTAGAACGAGAAGCTGATCACTCAAAAATAAAAGGGTTTCGATAAAGAAACACTTCTCCAGTTGTTCTTCACAATTGCAACAGAATGCAATTGACAGTAGATAGATCGTCGTCTTCAGAAAATAAAGATCTGTAATCAAAACAGTTCTGAGTCGATCCAGTTGCAATAGATATTACCAGAAGCTTCACAACTTCAGCAGTAGTAGATTCACAACAGATAGTCGATGTAGAACACGTGAATCTGCTTTCAAGATCTTCCTTTGGTAATAAAGATCTTACACTTCTTCTCGATCACCAGAAAAGAACGCTTTCACACAGTCTCTGTTTTCTTGCTCGTCAAAAGATCAATATATATCACACACTTTCCTGTGCATATATATATATATCTGAAGTTTCCAAGATAGAACATATATTCAAATATGAGAAAATCTTTCGCATAAAATAGATCCATGAAAATCTCCTTTAGATTCGCGATTTTAAATGAAACAACAGAGCCGTTGTAACTCTCCTGAAGAATCGGCACAAAAAGCTCCGTTTAAATCAATCATTAATCCGTTGTAAATCGTCTTTGATTCAGTCAAAGTCGTATTTAAGAATCAGCTCGAAATCCGCCTAATAATCCGCTTGCTTGACTAATTCAAAAAGAAATATCATCTGTCAAAAATATCCCGACGCCAAACGTAGGGTTGATGACGTGGCTTCAAACGTAGGGTTCACAAACGTAAGGTTCAGAACGTAAGGTTCAGAACGTAAGGTTGAACATACATACTTTCTCTTCAGCATTCAAACGTAGGGTTGATCATCCATACTTTCTCTTGCTTCAACTCTCCAAAGAACGTACGGTTGATTATAAAGTAATGTTGATGATCCATACTTTTGAGAAACAAACTCAACACTGAAAACTAACGTACGGTTTCTCTTCCATACTTGTCCAACGACGAAAACGTAAGGTTCCTTCCAAACGTAATGTTCTTCTTCCATACTTTTCAACAACGTAAGGTTCATTAACCATACGTTTCAAAATAACATAAAAAGTAAACTTTTCATCCATACGTTACGTTCATCAACGTAGGGTATGAACAGTGATTCCAGTACGCGCTAAAATTGATCTTGCGCTACAGTGATTCCAGAATACGCGCTAAAATTGATCTTGGAATAAATGAAGTATAAAATCTCGTTATATAAAATAAATTCCTGCAAAATACTCAACGAAATAATTAGTAAATAATTAAGGGTATTTGTGAGCATCAAAATCATCATAAAGAGACAGAGTATTATTTAAAATAATCTCCCCCTTTAAAAAACATTATTTTGATTTGTTTAAATACATTGCTCAACAATCTCCCCCTTTTTGATGATCACAAAACCCATAAAATAATAGAACTAATTTAATTGCAATCTTTGTTAAAAAAAAAAAAAAAAAAAAAAAAAATTTTAGAATTTTGAAAGGATTAAAACAATATTTAACTATAAAATTTCTCCCCCATAATTCTCATAAAAATAAATTTTCAAATAGAACGAATGAATTTAAATGTTGTGTTTATCCAAATTCTCCCCCTTTTTGTGATATCAAAAAGAATGAAAAATTACGGATTTGAACACATTCATTATTGCACTGAACTATAAGTAAATGCTATAATTAACTGTGTATGGATAAGTGAATATCTTATACTGGCTAACTTAATCATAAATCAATAAATAACAAAACAAAAAGATTAGAAAAGAATTTTCATTCACAAGCTACGACAGTGATATACAGAGGAATCAAGGTTTAGGGATAAGACAGGGAAAAAAAAAAGGTGTCTATCTCCTTTGGATTGCGGTCTTGATCTCTGTAAACTGGTCTCGAAGCCTCTTCATCATCCCATCTCCTAACTTGATGATAAGATCTCTGTTCTCCTGAGTCATATGAATATCTTCAATCAAATTAACTCTGAAAAATTCATGCATTCTTTCTTCCTTTTCAACAAAAAGAGCCAGCTTTTCTGATAACTGATTCAAAAGAATCCTAATCGGTTGCTCTCCAGATGTCAACTGATCTACCAAAAATTTCTGATTATCTAGCAAAACTGACAAAGGGGCACTGTTGCACTAAAGATCGTGTAATCTGTCACTCATATTGCTCAGTGCTCCAGTTATTGCTTGAAATCTTCGAATCAAATCAGGTGAAGAACCTGATCCACTCACAGCACTATTTGCAACAGATTCAAATTTATTCTCCATGTAAATCTTCATCTCAGACAAATCATCTTTTGTTACCATCTCTGACTTCAACTGATCAACAGCATTCAACATATCAGTCTTAAACAAATCTACTTCTTGTCTTGAAACAGTAGATTCTCTCAGCTTCTGAAACTTCAACTGTTCTAAGTTCAGAGAATTTCTGAGACTAACATTCTCAGATTCCAACTGAGAAATACGCTTGTATAACTCAACAACTTCTTCTTTTCTCGAATCAGGGGCACCCTGTGCTTGATTCTCATGTCCAGAATCAGATTGATGAAGCAGGACAAGGGGTAAAGAATCTGCATCTGATTGTTCTTTGTCCTGAACAGGTTGATCTACTGAGCTATCCTTTGAAGCTTGAAACTCTTCCACTGAAAAATCTTCCTGAAGTACCTCTGTATTTACTTCAGAAGTATGTTCATCACGAACAGCAGTCTCTCTGACTTCTACTGAATTATCAAGAACAATATTTTCATGAACTTCTTGAGGTCGGGCCACTTCTTCACCAGGCACTGCCTCCATAAGTTGTTCTTGTGGAATTGCTTCTTCAATATCCACAGCAGCAGTCTGAGGTTCTAGTTGAATTTCCGGTTGAGCTACTGGTTCCTCTATCGGTGCAGTCCTTTCCACAACAGCTTCCCTCACAAATGAATAAGAAATTACTGGATCAGAAGATTTCAAGACAGGAGAGATGATTTCTTCATCAATTGACCTCTTCCTTCTAGATTGAAGTCCTTCTTGACTTCTCTCTTCTTCAACTTCTTCCATCTCAAGGCGAATTCTTCTTGCCACTGTACTAACTCTGGATTCTGCCTGTCCTTCCTTGGACTTAGCTGGTTGAGCCTGAGCACTCTCCGAGTCTTCCTCAGCTCCAACAGGTAAAAGTTTTCCTTTAACTGTGCTCCAGAAATATCCCACTTTCCTTAAAGTTCCAGCATTAAAAACATTACTGTGGTGACATTTCACCCCAGCACTTACCAGTCTGATCATTCCCCTTTTATATAAAAACAAAGAAATGAACCTTCCATATGGGAAAAAGGTCATTCTTGCTTCACTCTGACAGCAGTATCTTAGATATCTTATCATAAATCGAGGAAAATTAAACTTGATATCACTCATCAGAAGATACATTATATACATGTCAGGGTATAGAATTTTCTCCATTTCAGCCATCCTTGGTGCTAAACCGGTCTGAACAAACTTTACTAAGATTTTCTGATCGGGCTCCAAATCTTTAATAAGCACCTTCTTTATCACTTTTGTTCCAAACAGAAAAGACATAATGTCTTCAGACTTATGTACAGAATCTCCAATATTCCGTAAATCAAAATGAAAAACTCCTTCATGGGGGCAGTTAAGAATCTGACTTATTTCTACAGATGATATGGAAAAGTCCTTATCCTCTATCTGAGCCAATAAACTATCCTCCGTATCCCCAAGGCTAAACTGAACAGTTCTAAAGAAATGTCTCATTTCTGCCTCATATAGAAACTCAGATTTTTCACTATTAAAGGCTTGCTCAAGGCCTTGAAACGACAACGCTTGCTTCAACAGCAAATTAGTTTCAAACAACCATTCTAAATCGATGACTTTACCTTGCAGTATCTTCCGACCAACTACTTTAGATTTCTTTGCAGCACTGCTCTCGGCTTCATCTGGACGCTTAGTCTTTGCCATTTCAACAACGATTTCTGAAGGTTCGAAAGTTTAGGGTTTGAAGATTCAGAAAAGGGTTTTGGAGCAGATGTGCGGTTTTAGGTTTTCGAAAGGGTTTCCGAAAAAGGTGAAAACAGTTTAGAAGGTGAAACGGTTCTGACAGCCTTGATTCCCGTGTAATCACTAATCATTACTTTTATTTAAAACAAAATAAAATTACTTATAGCGGGAAACAGAAAATTAAACAGAATTCGAAAACAGAATAAGATTAAAAAAAAAACTATTTAAAATTAAATAAACCTAACTCCCCCTTAATAAATTCAAACCTTGCCGTGGGAAGTGGTTTAGTAAAAATATCTGCTAATTGATTTTCTGTATTTACAAATTCTAAAAATATATCCTTTTTTAACACATGATCTCTTAAAAAGTGATGTCTTATATCAATGTGCTTAGTTCTAGAATGACTAATAGGATTTTTTGAAATATTAATTGCACTAGTATTATCACATAAAATAGGCGTATTATTGAAATTTAATCCAAAGTCCATAAGAGTGTTTTTCATCCACAACACCTGTGCACAGCAACTACCTGCAGACACATATTCTGCCTCGGCTGTTGACAGGGCAACTGAGTGTTGTTTCTTACTAGACCATGATACTAAAGACTTTCCTAAAAAGTGACATGTTCCTGAAGTACTCTTCCTATCTAATCTACAGCTTCCAAAGTCTGCATCTGAATATGAAATTAAATTAAAATCAGAGGTTTTTGGATAAAGCAGAGATTGATAAATAGTACCTTTTAAATATCTAAAAATTCTTTTAACAGCAGTTAAATGGGATTCTTTGGGATTTGATTGAAATCGAGCACAAAGACATACTGAATACATTATATCTGGTCTACTAGCAGTAAGATATAACAAACTACCAATCATACCTCTATATAACTTGTTGTCCACTGATTTTCCAGTTTCATCCAAATCAAGTTTTATATTAGTACACATAGGAGTTGTAAATGTCTTGCTGTTTTCAAGTCCAAATTTCTTAAGTAAATCAGTAATGTATTTGCATTGATTTAAAATATTTCCAAAATCTTTTTGAAATATTTGAAGACCTAAAAAGAAATTTAATTCTCCCATCATACTCATTTCAAATTCTTTTTGCATTAATTCTGAAAATTCATGACAAAGAATTTTATTGGTTGATCCAAAAATTACATCATCAACATAAATTTGAACCAACAAAACATTATTTTTCACAGTTTTCTTAAAGAGTGTTGGATCTGCTAGTCCAACAGTAAAATCATTTTTCAAAAGAAAAGAACTTAGTCTTTCATACCAAGCTCTAGGTGCTTGTTTAAGGCCATAAAGAGCTTTAGTAAGTTTAAAAACAGAATCTGGTTTTTGAGAATTTTCAAAACCAGGAGGTTGCTCAACATAAACTTCCTCCATTAAATAACCATTTAAAAAGGCAGATTTAACATCCATCTGAAATAATTTAAAATTCATATGAGATGCATAGGCTAAAAGGATTCTAATAGCTTCTAACCTGGCTACAGGTGCAAAGGTCTCATCATAATCTATTCCTTCTTCTTGATTGTATCCTTTAGCTACTAATCTTGCTTTATTTCTAGTTATTATCCCTTGATCATCCTGTTTATTCCTAAAGACCCATTTAGTTCCTATTACTGGATAATCATGTGGTCTTTCAACTAATTCCCAAACCTTATTTCTCTTGAACTGGTTCAATTCATCCTGCATTGCTATTACCCAGCTCTCATCATCTAAGGCTTCTTCTATGGTCTTAGGTTCTTGTTGGGATAGGAAAGCAGAGAATTCAACTATGTTTCCAAAGTTTCTTCTAGTTTGAATACCAGTCTCTAAGTCACCTATCACAGATTCTAAAGGGTGATTCTTTAAGGTTCTAGACTGTCTAGGCATTACATTCAAAGGCTCTTCAGTATCATGTTCTTCTGAACTGGACTGAATTTCTTTTATATCATTTTCAAAATCATTCTTTAAATTCTCAGGTCTCATGTTTTCATTAGAATCAGGTTCATCTATTTGTTCTATCCTTTTCTCAAAAGGATCAGATTCATCAAATTTCACATGAACTGATTCTTCAACAATCCTTGACTTTTTATTATAGACTCTATAAGCTTTGGAGGTTGCAGAATATCCTAAGAAAATACCTTTATCAGATTTTGGATCAAATTTACCAAGATTATCTTTGGTATTCAAGATGTAAACCTTGCATCCAAAAACTTTAAAGTAATTTACTTTAGGTTTTCTGTTATTCCATAGTTCATAGGGTGTCTTTTTCAAAATAGGTCTTATTAAAATTCTATTCATTATATAACAAGCTGTATTAACAGCTTCTGCCCAGAAATATATAGGTAGGCTATATTCATTTAACATAGTTCTAGCCATTTCTTGAATAGTTCTATTTCTTCTTTCTACAATCCCATTCTGTTGAGGTGTTCTTGGAGCAGAGAAGGTGTGTTTAATACCCATGTTTGAGCAAAAGGAATTAAATTCCTGGTTCTCAAATTCTCCACCATGATCACTTCTCAATGAGATTATATTAAAACCTTTTTCATTTTGAACAGATTTACAAAAACCTTCGAATAAACTAAAAGCTTCACTTTTAAATTTCAAAAAGAAGATCCAAGTAAATCTAGAGTAATCATCAACTAATACATAAACATATAATTTACCAGCTAAACTTGCTACTCTTGAAGGTCCAAACAAATCCATATGGATAAGTTCTAGAGGTTTAGTTGTAGCAACTTTATTAACAGATTTGAATGATGATTTGTGTTGCTTGCCAAGCTGACATGCATCACAGAATCTGTCATTTTCAAATTTGAGACTAGGCAAATCAGAAACTAAATGTTTCTTAGATAATTTATGTAAAGCATATATATTGCAATGACCAAGTCTTCTATGCCAGATCCAGGATTCACTTATATTAGCAGTTAAGCAATTTACTTGTTGTTTACACAAGGAATACAAATCCAAAGTATAAACATTATCAGTTCTGGGTGCTCTAAACTTAAACAGTTTATCTTTAGAAACAGTACAACTATTGTTGGTAAAATCAACAGTGTATCCATCATCACAGAGTTGAGAGATACTTATCAGATTGTGTTTTAACCCTTGTACATAAAGTACTTTGTTGATTGAGACTGTCTCTGGATCTCCAACTGTTCCAATACCAATAATCTTTCCTTTGGCATTGTCACCAAAGGTGACAAATCCTCCTTCCTTTCGAGTAAGAGAAGAGAAATTAGCTGAAGTTCCACTCATGTGTCTTGAGCAGCCACTGTCCATATACCATATTTCTTTCTTTCTTTGGTGACCTGCTTCCTGCAAAGACATTCAAACAAATTGCTTTGGTACCCATATTTTGTTGGGTCCAGGAGTGTTAGCAAGCAGTGATCTGGGTATCCAGATTTGCCTTGTTTTCTTAAAATTGATTGAATCATATAGATCGTTGGAAATATAAGCTTTCTTAATTCCACATATCTGAGGTTGTCTTAGAAAACAGTTTTTAGCTATATGACCTCTTGTTCCACAGTAGTTACAAATAACCTGTTTAGTGCTAGGAACAAAATAATTTTTGTATAACTTAGGTTTTTCTCCTTTACTTCCAATTCCAAACCTTTCCTTTTTAATTACAGTTTTTCCAAGTATCTCATTTAAGGTGTTTTCTCCTTTTGTAAAAACTAATGCAGCCGTTTTATAAGATTCTACTTCATCCTGTAGAGTTTTTATTTTTGATTCAAAATTAATTTTATTTGAGTCAGCAGAATTGTATTTGTCAATTAATTCCTCATGTTGTTTTAGCAAAGTATTTCTCTCATCTGAAATAGCTTTGTACAAGTTCTTTATAGATTTATATTTATTAAATAATGAGTCATACCTTTCTTCAAGCATATTGCAGTAAGCTGCAAGTTTTCTATTTGAGAGGCTTGTTTCAGAGTTTGATTCATTATTTGAGTCAGAGGAATAGTATGAGTGTACCTCATCAGTTTCAGCCATGAAACACATATTTGCTTTTAAATTGGCTTCCTCCTTCTCTGAGCATGATTCAGAATAATTACTTGAGTCTTCAGAAACACTCCAAGTAGCTTTCATAGCTTTCTTGTCTTTCTGCTCATAATCATCTCTTTTGAAGAATTTCTTTTTCTTTGCATCTTTCAATTTTGGGCAATCCGGTCTGATATGTCCCATCTTTTTGCATTCATAACATCTCACTTCCTTGCTATCCTTTTTAAAGGATTTCTTGAAGTCTTTCTTCTTACTATAGAACTTTCTGAATTTTCTGGCTAGCTGTGCCAGTTCTTCATCCGAATTTGAAGACTCAGAGCTTTCTGATTTAGCACTCACTTCTCTGTTCTTCATCTTTCTATCCTTTTGTTGAGAAGTCACTTTCAAAGCAGTATTTTCCCTTTTTATGTAGACTTTATGCTCATTTACCTCATCTTGCATTTCAGCTTCGTACATCATCAGTGTACCAATCAGTTCTCTCATAGTTAGATCTTTAACAGAAGTTGATTGTCTGATTGCTGCAGAGATTCCATTCCATCGAGTAGGAAGTACTCTCAGTACCTTCAACGCTTGATCAGCCTGCTTGATTGGTTCTCCTAGAGCTGTTATATTATTGACAATTTCTGTCAATCTTCCATTCATCTGAGTGATGCTCTCTCCTTCAATCATTCTGAAAGTATCGAATTTTAACTTAGCAGTTGCATATCTCATCTGTCTTACATTATCTGTTCCTTCATAAGCAACAGCTATAGTTTGCCACATTTCATATGCAGTCGGGCATTGAGATACTCTGTTAAATTCGTCTGGTCCTAGACCACAGATGATTGCATTCATAGCTTTTGAATTTATGTCATACTCAGCTTCTGTAGCAGCACTCCATGTATCGGGATTTTCAGGAATTTCATAGGGAGTCAGAATCTTTGAATAGACTCTGTAACCAAGATTTTTCAGGTAAATAATCATACGTGATTTCCAGCAGCCATAATTATCTCCATTAAAGTAAGGTGCTCTGACCATTGACATTCCCTCTCTCATATCAGCCATGATACACTATGTATAATCTTTAAATACTTCTAGGCCTGATAAGACTTTAGAAATAAGAAGCTCCTCCTTTGATACCAATTGTTGGATCTGAATCTACGGATTATACACAAGAGGGGGGTGAATTGTGTCTTTTTCAAATTATTACAATCTCTTCAACTTAGACAAATTCTGTTCACTATGCTTTTGCACGATTAAATATGCAGCGGAAAAAGTAAAAGCATGAACACACGGATGTATAGTGGTTCGGGGAACAGAAGGCCCCTAGTCCACTCCACCAACGCTCAAATCCACGAGCTTGGCGATTTTCACTATCTGGTCCTCGTTTCCACAGACCCGTCCACAACTGAGTACAGGCAGTTGACACCTTTACAAGATTCAGGCAAACACAGCCTTCCTGGTTCAAACACGAACCCACACAGCTTAGAACGAGAAGCTGATCACTCAAAAATAAAAGGGTTTCGATAAAGAAACACTTCTCCAGTTGTTCTTCACAATTGCAACAGAATGCAATTGACAGTAGATAGATCGTCGTCTTCAGAAAATAAAGATCTGTAATCAAAACAGTTCTGAGTCGATCCAGTTGCAATAGATATTACCAGAAGCTTCACAACTTCAGCAGTAGTAGATTCACAACAGATAGTCGATGTAGAACACGTGAATCTGCTTTCAAGATCTTCCTTTGGTAATAAAGATCTTACACTTCTTCTCGATCACCAGAAAAGAACGCTTTCACACAGTCTCTGTTTTCTTGCTCGTCAAAAGATCAATATATATCACACACTTTCCTGTGCATATATATATATATCTGAAGTTTCCAAGATAGAACATATATTCAAATATGAGAAAATCTTTCGCATAAAATAGATCCATGAAAATCTCCTTTAGATTCGCGATTTTAAATGAAACAACAGAGCCGTTGTAACTCTCCTGAAGAATCGGCACAAAAAGCTCCGTTTAAATCAATCATTAATCCGTTGTAAATCGTCTTTGATTCAGTCAAAGTCGTATTTAAGAATCAGCTCGAAATCCGCCTAATAATCCGCTTGCTTGACTAATTCAAAAAGAAATATCATCTGTCAAAAATATCCCGACGCCAAACGTAGGGTTGATGACGTGGCTTCAAACGTAGGGTTCACAAACGTAAGGTTCAGAACGTAAGGTTCAGAACGTAAGGTTGAACATACATACTTTCTCTTCAGCATTCAAACGTAGGGTTGATCATCCATACTTTCTCTTGCTTCAACTCTCCAAAGAACGTACGGTTGATTATAAAGTAATGTTGATGATCCATACTTTTGAGAAACAAACTCAACACTGAAAACTAACGTACGGTTTCTCTTCCATACTTGTCCAACGACGAAAACGTAAGGTTCCTTCCAAACGTAATGTTCTTCTTCCATACTTTTCAACAACGTAAGGTTCATTAACCATACGTTTCAAAATAACATAAAAAGTAAACTTTTCATCCATACGTTACGTTCATCAACGTAGGGTATGAACAGTGATTCCAGTACGCGCTAAAATTGATCTTGCGCTACAGTGATTCCAGAATACGCGCTAAAATTGATCTTGGAATAAATGAAGTATAAAATCTCGTTATATAAAATAAATTCCTGCAAAATACTCAACGAAATAATTAGTAAATAATTAAGGGTATTTGTGAGCATCAAAATCATCATAAAGAGACAGAGTATTATTTAAAATAATCTCCCCCTTTAAAAAACATTATTTTGATTTGTTTAAATACATTGCTCAACATAAATCTCACGGGAATAAAAGTTAGATGAAAAATCCTTTACGAAAACTCGGTAGCCTAACGGCGCCACTTAAAACTTCCAAAAATGGATTGATGAGATACAATTGGGTATATAATCACCTTAAAATAAAATGTACAGCAAGATGAATATAAAATAACATCCCCTATCATAACAAAGATGATCTTAAAAGAAGTGACATAAAGGAGAGTACATAAAGAGAAAGAATGTGGTTAGATCTCTTACGAAAATTCGGCAGCCTAACGACGCCACTCAAAACATCCAAAATGGATTGATGAGAGAGAATAGGGTCTCTCATCATATGAACATAAAATTACAGTAGTATTAATATAAAATAACATCCCAATCACAAGAAATATGATCTTAAAAGGAATGACATAAAAGAGCGTACTTAAAAAGAAAGAGAGGAGTAGGATCCCTTACCTCGGGTCCGACTTGACTCGATCGTTCTTTAACGTCCTGAATAATAAACTTGAGTTAATTTCTACTTCCTTAAGAACATTTTTTGAGTTCATTATTCCTTTTATATCACTTATTACCATTTCATAAACATTATGTAATCATTTATGTTAATAATATTTGTTTTTCTGATATTTGGTTCTTAAGTCGAAAGTGGACTTATTACAATTACATGTTGTTCGTGTGGTCAAATGTTCATTATATCCAGAATTATATTCATTATTTGGATATCATATATATCATATATATCCATAATATACGTGTAGTTATAATATTACATAATCATTTAGAGGTATGAAATGAAATGCACCGCTCATGGAGACGGTAAGCCGTACGTACGCATGAACGATACTTTCATTTCTATGTCATATTAATGGAATTAAAACTAAATGAGAGGTATGTATATTTTAATTCCAGAATTATATTCATCATTTATATGTATCATTTATCATATAAATCCATTATATACATGTACTTATAATAGTACATTACATTTGGGGATAAGAAATGAAATGCACCGTTCATGGAGACGGTAAGCCGTACGTACGCATAAACGCTACTTTCATTTCTATTTCATATTTTTATGGAATGGGATAATAATGATATAGAGGTATATTATAATTCCAGTATAACATCATATATAATAACTTTATATCCATCCTTTATACATCCCACATATGGCATTTACGAATCACATCACTTTGAGGGGGCGGTAGTCCGCACTTCCTTAAATGAAAATATCGTGTTTACCCATAATGGAATCCATAATGGTATGCCCAAAATTAAAAATAATGAATCATAAGGAAGACATAAACATATTATATATCATATATAAATATAGTGTCATCTTAATGGCCACCTTTTAAGGTGTTAAAAGAATGTTGAACAATCATCGTTTCGGGAGGCCGAAATTCGCCATCCACGGAAATAGTATGTTCTTTAACCATTAGATGTAGGTGTGTGAAAGTGTAGCTCTAATAAGTCTTATAAAAACATCCTAATATATTGATGATACTGGAGTTGTTACAAAAAAATGAATAAAAAGAGTTTAGAGGGTTGGAGAAGAAAAATAAAACAAAATGACTCAAGTGAAGACATTACCTTAAAATCGGGTAACTCCCATTGGTTTGAGCTCAAAGTGTAACACCCCAAGCTTCCACGATACGTTTCACTTCGAATAATGCAATAGCGTGTGTTGTACGCAACCTCGAGCTCTAACACACACCACAACGAATTAAACTAGCCGTTGTGAATAGTAATACCTACTTTTTGAAATTTTATAAATTTTATTTATCAAAATGGACTTCATTTTTGGATTCGGAATATCGAAATTAGCCTATGTTGAATTTTTGGTATTTTTCTGAGAACTTCTATTTTTTATGAATAGTGAAAAATACTTAAAAACAACTTTTTTAATCAAAATAATTTATAGTAATAAATTATACTATTTAGTGGTTTTAAAGTTTAATTAGAATATATTTTTACCATTTTATCCAATGGTGTCATTAGAATTAATTTAACATTGAAATCGGACATAAACAATTGCCAATATTTTAATATAAATTGTTTCTTAAAACACGCTATTTATTGTGACAGCGGGAATTAATTATAAAATTAATTAATGCAACTTATATGTTTGGAATTTTTTAAAATAGACATCATTTTTGAATTCGGAATATCAATTATATCTTAGGGTGAAATTTTGGAATTGTTCTGAAAAACTTCAATTTTTGATGAATAGTGAAACCACTAAGTGGTAGTTAAATAACTGATTTTTCATTTAAATAAAATATTACCACTTCTGTGATTTGATTTTCAAAAATCCGACATACATGGTTGTCATTAAGAAGTAATATGTGGTTCAATGAGATTAAAATAATTTTTTGGTGAATAGTAACTTTTAAGTTCTTAATCGCGATTAGAGGTAATTAGTGTAGTGTAAGGTAAAAACAATGTTTTAATAATATGATATGAGCTTGACACTTTTCCTACTCCTATTGGATGAGTCATGGCCGACCAAGAGAACCCATGGGTCAACTTGGGGACCCCATGGAGCCGTTTTAGTTGGAAAATGACATTAATATATATTTATTTAATGTTAGAATTAAATTGACACAAACATGAGTTCTTTTACTAAAACAGTTTTTAAGTAGGGTTACACAATTCCAAATTTTTATTATAAATATTAATTAGAAAGATAAAAAAATTTCCTACATCATAGTATTTTTTTCATAATTTGTAGACATTAAATAAATTAAATTATTTATGACATCATTATGATGCAGCGATGACCTCATTATTTAACGATTTTAATAAAATGAAAAGATAATGCAAAATCCAAGGCTTAAACTTGTCCAAAGAATATTGGATGGGTATATTTCGAACCCGTATCACCTTAGCCACGAATTATATAAGTTTGGCACCTTTATAATCCGAAAAGCATTGTATAATAATGTAACATTTCAATCTTTCCAAAAGAGCCCCTCCTCTCCACTTATAAAAGGCCCCCAACTCTCCCACCTCATTTACACTTTCAAGCCATTTGGCTCGGCCAAACTCTGCCAAAATACTCTCCCAACTTCCCCCTCTTACTCCTAGAAGCCTCACTTTGGGCAGAACCCTTCCCAAGGAAGCCTTTGGCTCAAATCAAAATGAGTTACCCGATTTTGAGGTAATGACTTCTCTAATATTGTTTTGTTTTATTTTTCTTCTCCAACCCCCTAAACTCTTTTTATTCATTTCTTTTGTAACAACATCAGTATCCTCAATATACTAGGATGTTGTTATATGAAGTATTCGAGCTACACTTACACACACCTACATCTAATGGTTAAAGAACATACGGTTTCTGTGGATGGAAAATTTCTGCCTCACGAAACGATGATTGTTCAACACTCATATAACACCTTCAAAGGTGGACATTAAGATGTAAATATTTTTATATATGATATATAATATTTTTATGTTTTAATTATGCTTCTGTATTTCTCATTTATGGAATACTTTATGATTTCCATTATGGGTAAAATGTGATAATTTCATTTTAGGAAGTGCGGACTACCGCCCCCTCAAAGTGATTTGAATCGTTAATTCCATATGTGGGATGTATAAAGAATGGATTAAATGGTATTATACACTATATTATACTGTAATTATATTATAAATTTATATAATTATGATTTCATTCCATTAAATACGAAATAGAAATGAAAGTAGCGTTCATGCGTACGTACGGCTTACCGTCTCCATGAACGGTGCATTTCATTTCTTACCTATAAATGTTACGTGACATTATGAATGAATGTATATACTGAATATCTGATATATATGATATCTAAATAATGAAAATAATTCTGTATATAATGGATATTTCACCACATGAACAACTTTTAATAATAAGAAGTTTATTTTTGACTCAAGTACCAAAGATCGACAAAACAACCGTTATTAACTTAAATAATTACATAATGTTCATATCATTGTAATAAGTGATATAATAAGGATAATGAAATTGAAAATGGTTCTTAATAAAGTATATATTAACTCTAGTTTATTATTCAGGAGTTTAAAGAACGGTTGAGTCAAGTCAGACAAGAGGTAAGGGAATTTCTTAACCCAACTTCCATTCTTTGGGATAATCTCCTACTTTCAAATTATGTCATGATATTATTATGTCCTATTTTGTATATTTAATTTCTATATGTGTACCTATAGTGAATACACATAATAGATCTCTTTTATTTTAAAAATGATCTTTTTATGGACTTCGTCTCAATCTCCTTTCATTGAGGCATATTTGGTTTTATACATAATTTCTTTTATACGGTGTATAAACCCCTTTGACTTTTACGTTTATTCAAAAGAAATCTTTTTTATACGAAGCGTTTTACTAAACAATAAAAAGGGAATGTTTTTCTTTCCATACTTATGCGGCGACAATGACTTCTCTGCCACCGTGACCATTATTTGAGTTTCGGCATCCTCTATAAGCCATCAATTTTTTTAATGAAAAATAAATACAATGTTTTAACTTTCATTTATTTTGGTATTGAAAATGGTTTTTAAAGCGTTTTTATTATATCAATGTGTTGTATTGATATCTTGTGATTGAAATGTGGAAATTTTATGTTTCCTTTATGCATGTTTTATGTGATATGATTATGTTATGGTTTATGATATGTTTAAACCTATTCATATGAGGAATGTATTGGACTTAATAAGTGACGGGTGGAGCCCGCTATAGCTCCTAGATGCATCGGTAGGTCTTTGAGACAACTAGACTTGGAATTGGTCGAGGCCCTTTCCCAATTTAATTTATGGTTTTGGCCGAGGCCTTAATCATTTTAGATGTCCTGGCCGAGACCTTGACAAAATGTTTCAGAATGTCTGGCATTATACATTCCCTCATTATGAAAGTGGTTATTGATATTTCATGTGATTATTCGACCAGTAGAATATCCATGTGAAGAAGTGAATGGAATTATCTCATTTTACTTTTGCCATATTATGTTGATGTTCATGTTTAAAAGGCTTTTGTTTTAGTTATACATTGCCTTAAATTTTTATGTTTATTTATGAAAGCTTCCACAATATTGTTATCCTTACTGAGCATCTGAGCTCACCCCTTTCAATGTTTTAATATTTTCCAGGATGTGAAGAAGTATTTTATGAATGACCTGCAGGGATTGTGAGAAGAGGATATGAGTGTGGACTATGACGACCATGTTATTGTAGTTTTTTTACTTTGTGATTTAATGCAACATTTATGAATGTATCTAGTGTTTCCAAGGCTACTAAACTAATCGGTCTTTCGAGACTTGATCTTTTGTGATCATGCCAATGTTTCAAAGTAATGCACTGGCTCTGGGTAGCTGGGGTCGGGGCGTTACAGTTGGTATCAGAGGCAGTTTAGTACTAGCCTTGGAAGCTAGATTTAGATAAACTCTGATTAGAGCACATAGACCGAAGATAGACTTTGAGGATTAGTATAGAAGAACTTCCTAGAATTTTGTTATTGTAGATATTTTTTGAGTTTTCCGAGCAATACATCCCTGTATGGATACGAGCAAGTAGAGGCGGCTCTGGCACAGATGTACCTAGGGGTAAAACTCGAAAACACCGCTTTGAGCTAGACTCGAACGGTAACTGGTGCACGACAACGGGCCTTGCTGCACTCTTGGTTACGACACTCCCGGGGGATATGCTTTGGATAATTCTCATTTTATTTATAAACCACTATGAAGGGTTATGAGTATATACTTCCTCAAAGAAAACATTTTTATGGATTATATCCATAAATTGTTAAATTTATGTTAAGTATTTTACAAGTATGGAATTATGTATTTTGATTCATAAACTAATCTAGTTTATGCCATTGTTTAGAAATGGCGCCTAGTGGAAGGAATGGAAACCGTATCAATGAACGCACTCCGTGTAGGGATTTCCCTCCTTCTCAAGATAATTATGGTGGAGCTAGTGATACAACTGGTGTTGACCATCTTCTCATCGTACTGGGACAACTGACGTAGGTTATGAATAATAACCTTACTCATATGGAGCACCCTGATCCGCAACGTGGAGGATCAATGTTAGAACGCTTCATGAGGAAACAACCACCAACCTTCAATGGGAGTACAAATCCTATAGTAGCTGAGCAATGGATAAATTCCTTAGAGAAAATATTCCATGCCTTGGGGAGTAGTGAAAGGGAGAAGGTTGTCATGGCAGTTTACCGCCTAACTGGAGATGCCGATCAGTGGTGGTCGCTGATTCAAAACACAAAGGAAGATGATGACGTATCAAATATGGAATGGAGGGAGTTCAAAGATCTGTTTTTAGAAAAATACTTTCCTCGTGACCATCGAGCAGATATGGAAAGGCAATTTCTGAGTCTGAGGCAGAAGGAGGATGAGAATGTCGCAAAGTATGAGGCTAACTTTACAAGGTTAGCAAGGCATGTTGCCGATTATATACGTAACCTATGGAGTAAGATTGATCGTTTCCTCGATGGGTTAAAACCATTTCTCCGTTGATCTTTAGTATCACAATCCTTCTCATCATACGAAGATATTGTCTCGTGTTCTATCAAGATAGAAAAGGAATTATCTAAGTATTATGACAACAAAGTAAAGCAAGAGAAGAAGAGAATGGTGGAACAAGAGACATATAAAGGGAAAAAGGGAATGAAGGATTTTCCATTATGTGATAATTGTGGGAAGAATCAACCTGGTACTTTCCAAAAAGGAATGGGAGTTTGTTATAAATGTGGAGAAAAGGGTCACCAGGCTCTTGATTGCAAGGGAAAGAAAGAGGCTATCAAAGTTGAATGCTACAATTGTAGAGAAATGGGGCATTATGCAATTTAATGTCCTAAGCTTCAGGAAAACTTACCTCAGAAAAGGCCAAGGGATCAAGGACAATCTTATGCTGTGACTACAGTTGAAGTGGAATAATTAATGTATTGGTGATTTTGGACTCAAGGATTATATTCTGGTAATAATAATAATGTGATATATATAAAAGGATTGTACTGCAGTACTTGTTGATTTCAGTAAAGTTTTAATATGATATAGGTAATTATATTTTTAGTATGTGACAATAAGAAAAACTTTACTTTGTTTGGGGAATCTGATAAATTGATTTTTGAATTAAGAGACCTTTTAGAGAAAGTCTAGACAGAGGTATTTTGGATAAGTATAAAGGTTGGAGTGGATTACGTTGTTCTTTGGATAGTATTGTTTAAGGTTAAAAAATTTATGAAGATTATTTTTGGAATATTATGATACTATAGTTTTAGGAAAAGGACAACCTGCAGGGTGGGGCATAACCCGTCGCGTCGGACAAAGCTTCAGGAATCCAACCCACAATCATGGTGCGACAGGCCTTTATTTCCTACCACTAGCCTACAGGAAGTCCCTGGTTATTACAAAATAATTTTACTAATCTAAATGGTATGTGTTAACATTTGGAACCTTATACAAATAGGATAAGTATAATATTTTTGAGTTCTATTATCTTTTTGAGTGAAAGATGAGTTGAAGGTTGAAACTCAAGTTGTCAAGCATGAATATATATATACCTATCTCTTATTCAATGAATAAATTAATTCTTAAACTTTAGTAAAAGGATATTAAAACAAAAAATGTGTTATCCTAATACCTTATGTCTTGTTGAACTGATGATATTTTAAATCAACATAGATTGAAGGCTTTGAGGCCCTCAATTTGACAGTTGATTTTGATTGATGACCTCAATCACTCCCTACAAATATTTACGTTTTTCCTCCAATTATATGTCTCTAATTTCCACCAATGTTCTCCTTATCGAGATCATAATTTGGTGGTGACTTTCTTATTTCCATTTCCCTCTTATTAAGACTAAATTTTATTAACCTTATTTCCGATGTGGGTTTTCCACAAAGGTATTGTCTATTTTCAACTTTTTATTTTCAAAGAAAAATTTCAAATTGCGCGGACGCAATTTATTGAAGGAGGGGAGAATGTAACACCCCAAGCTTCCACGGTACGTTTCACTTCGAATAATGCAATAGCGTGTGTTGTACGCAACCTCGAGCTCTAACACACACCACAACGAATTAAACTAGCCGTTGTGAATAGTAATACCTACTTTTTGAAATTTTATAAATTTTAATTATCAAAATGGACTTCATTTTTGGATTCGGAATATCGAAATTAGCCTATGTTGAATTTTTGGTATTTTTCTGAGAACTTCTATTTTTTATGAATAGTGAAAAATACTTAAAAACAACTTTTTTAATCAAAATAATTTATAGTGATAAATTATACTATTTAGTGGTTTTAATGTTTAATTAGAATATATTTTTACCATTTTATCCAATGGTGGTCATTATAATTAATTTAACATTGAAATCGGACATAAACAATTGCCAATCTTTTGATATAAATTGTTTCTTAAAACACGCTATTTATTGTGACAGCGGGAATTAATTATAAAATTAATTAATGCAACTTATATGTTTGGAATTTTTTAAAATAGAAATCATTTTTGAATTCGGAATATCAATTATAGCTTAGGGTGAAATTTTGGCATTGTTCTGAAAAACTTCAATTTTTGATGAAAAGTGAAACCACTAAGTGGTAGTTAAATAACTGATTTTTCGTTTAAATAAAATATTACCACTTCTGTGATTTGATTTTCAAAAATCTGACATACATGGTTGTCATTAAGAAGTAAAATGTGGTTCAATGAGATTAAAATAATTTTTTGGTGAATAGTAACTTTTAAGTTCTTAATCGCGATTAGAGATAATTAGTGTAGTTTAAGGTAAAAACAATGTTTTAATGATATGATATGAGATTGATAGTTGTCCTACTCCTATTGGATGAGTAATTTCCGACCAAGACAACCCATGGGTCAACTTGGGGACCCCATGGATCCACTTTAGTTGGAAAATGACATTAATATATATTTATTTAATGTTAGAATTAATTTGACACAAACATGAGTTGTTTTACTAAAATAGTTTTTAAGTGGGGTTACACAAGTCCAAATTTTGATTATAACTATTCATTAGAAAGATAAAAATATTTCCTACATCATAGTATTTTTTTTTATTTTTAGACATTAAATAAATTAAATTATTTATGACATCATTATGATGCAGCGATGACATCATTATTTAACGATTTTAATAAAATGAAAAGATAATGCAAAATCAAAGGCTTAAACTTGTCCAAAGACTATTTTATGGGTATATTTCGAACCCTTATCACCTTATCCACGAATTATATAAGTTTGGGACCTTTATAATCCGAAAATCATTGTATAATAATGTAACATTTCAGTCTTTCCAAATGAGCCCCTCCTCTCCACTTATAAAAGGCCCCCACCTCTCCCACCTCATTTACACATTCAAGCCATTTGGCTCGGCCAAACTCTTCCCAAATACTCCCCCAACTTCCCCCTCTTACTCCTAGAAGCCTCACTTTGGGCATAACTCTTCCCAAGGAAGCCTTTGGCTCAAATCAAAAAGAGTTACCCGATTTTGAGGTAATGTCATCTCTAATATTGTTTTGTTTTATTTTTCTTCTCCAACCCCCTAAACTCTTTTTATTCATTTCTTTTGTAACAACACCAGTATCCTCAATATACTAGTATGTTGTTATACGAAGTATTCGAGCTACACTTACACACACCTACATCTAATGGTTAAAGAACATACAGTTTCTGTGGATGGCAAATTTCTGCCTCACGAAACGATGATTGTTAAACACTCATATAACACCGTCAAAGGTGGCCATTAAGATGTCAATATTTTATATATGATATATAATATGTTTATGTTTTATTTATGCTTCTGTATTTATCATTTATGGCATACTTTATGATTTCCATTATGGGTAAAACGCGGTAATTTCATTTTAGGAAGTGTGGACTACCGCCCCCTCAAAGTGATTTGAATCGTTAATGCCATATGTGGGATGTATAAAGGATGGATTAAATGGTATTATACACTATATTATACTGTAATTATATTATAAATTTATATAATTATGATTTCATTCCATTAAATACGAAATAGAAATGAAAGTAGCGTTCATGCGTACGTACCGCTTACCGTCTCCATGAACGGTGCATTTCATTTCTTACCTCTAAATGTTACGTGACATTATGAATGAATGTATATACTGTATATATGATATATATGATATCTACATCATTAATATAATTCTGGATATAATGGATATTTAACCACATAAACAACTTGTAATTATAAGAAGTTTATTTTTGACTCAAGTACCAAAGATCGACAAAACAACCGTTATTAACTTAAATAATTACATAATGTTCATATCATTGTAATAAGTGATATAATAAGGATAATGAAATTGAAAATGGTTCTTAATAAGGTATATATTAACTCTAGTATATTATTCAGGAGGTTAAAGAATGGTTGAGTCAAGTCAGACAAGAGGTAAGGGAATTTCTTAACCCAACTTCCATTCTTTGGGTTAATCTCCTACTTTCAAATTATGTCATGATATTATTATGTCCTATTTTGTATATATAATTTCTATATGTGTACCTATAGTGAATACACATAATAGATCTCTTTTATTTTAAAAATGATCTTTTTAAGGACTTCGTCTCAATCTCGTTTCATTGAGGCATATTTGGTTTTATACATAATTTCTTTTATACGGTGTATAAACCCCTTTGACTTTTACGTTTATTCAAAAGCAATCTTTTTTATACGAAGCGTTTTACTAAACGAAAAAAGGGAATGTTTTTCTTTCCGTACTTATGCGGCGACAATGACTTCTCCTCCGCCGTGACCATTATTTGAGTTTCGGCTTCCTCTACAAGCCATAATTTTTTTAATGAAAAATAAATACAAAGTTTTAACTTTATTTTATTTTGGTATTGAAAATGGTTTTGAAAGCGTTTTTATTATTTCAATGTGTTGTATTGATATCTTGTGATTGAAATGTGGAAATGTTATGTTTCCTTTATCCATGTTTTATGTGATACGATTATGTTATGGTTTATGATATGTTTAAACCTATTCATATGAGGAATATATTGGACTTAATAAGTGACGGGTGGAGCCCTCTATAGCTCCTCGATGCATCGGTAGGTCTCATGAGACAACTAGACGTGGAATTGGCCAAGGCCCTTTCCCAATTTGATTTATGGTTTTGGCCGATGCCTTAATCATTTTAGACGTCCTGTCCGAGGCCTTGACAAAATGATTCACAATGTCTGGCATTAGACATTCCCTCATTATGAAAGTGGTTATTGATATTTCATGTGATTATTCGACCAGTAGAATATCCATGTGAAGAAGTGAATGGAATTATCTCATTTTACTTTTGCCATATTATGTTGATGTTCAAGTTTAAAGGGCTTTTGTTTTAGTTATACATTGCCTTAAATTTTTATGTTTATTTATGAAAGCTTCCACAATATTGTTATCCTTACTGAGCATCTGAGCTCACCCCTTTCAATGTTTTAATATTTTCCAGGATGTGAAGATGTATTTTATGAATGACCTGCAGGGATTGTGAGAAGAGGATATGAGTGTGGACTATGAAGACCATGTTATTGTAGTTTTTTTTACTTTGTGATTTAATGTAACATTTATGAATGTATCTAGTGTTTCCAAGGCTACTAAACTAATCGGTCTTTCGATACTTGATCTTTTGTGATCATGCCAATGTTACGAAGTAATGCACCGGCTCTGGGTAACTGGGGTCGGGGCGTTACAGTTGGTATTAGAGGAAGTTTAGTACTAGCCTTGGAAGCTAGATTTAGATAAACTCTGATTAGAGCACATAGCCCGAAGATAGACTTTGAGGATTAGTATAGAAGAACTTCCTAAAATTTTGTTATTGTAGAGATTTTGTGAGTTTTCCGAGCAATACATCCCTGTCTGGATACGAGCAAGTAGAGGCGGCTCAGGCAGAGATGTACCTAGGGGTAAAACCCGAAAACACCGCTTTGAGCTAGACTCGAACGGGAACTGGTGCACGACAACGGGCCTTGCTGCTCTCTTGGTTACGACACTCCCGGGGGATATGCTTTGGATAATTCTCATTTTCTTTATAAACCACTATGAAGGGTTATGAGTATATACTTCCTCAAAGAAAACATTTTTATGGATTATATCCATAAATTGTTCAATTTATGTTAAGTATTTTACAAGTATGGAATTATGTATTTTGATTCATAAACTAATCTAGATTATGCCATTGTTTAGAAATGGCGCCTACTGGAAGGAATGGAAATCGTATCAATGCACGCACTCCATGTAGGGATTGCCCTCCTGTTCAAGATAATTATGGTGGAGCTAGTGATACAACTGGTGCTGATCAGCTTCTCACCGTACTGGGACAACTGACGCAGGTTATGAATAATAACCTTACTCGTATGGAGCACCCTGATCCGCAACGTGGAGGATCAATGTTAGACCGATACATGAGGCAACAACCAACAACCTTCAATGGGAGTACAAATCCTATAGTAGCTGAGCAATGGATAAATTCCTTAGAGAAAATATTCCATGCCTTGGGGAGTAGTGAAAGGGAGAAGGCTGTCATGGCAGTATACCGCCTCACTATAGATGCCGATCAGTGGTGGTCGCTGATTCAAAACACAAAGGAAGATGATGACGTATCAAATATGGAATGGAGGGAGTTCAAAGATCTGTTTTTAGAAAAATACTTTCCTCGTGACCATCGAGCAGATATGGAAAGGCAATTTATATGTCTGAGGCAGAAGGAGGATGAGAATGTCGCAAAGTATGAGGCTAACTTTACAAGGTTAGCGAGGCATGCTGCCGATTATATACGTAACCCAAGGAGTAAGATTGATCGTTTCCTTGATGGGTTAAAACCATTTCTCCGTCGATCTTTAGTATCAAAATCCTTCTCATCATACGAAGATATTGTCTCGTGTTCTATCAAGACAGAAAAGGAATTCTCAAAGTATTATGACAACAAAGTAAAGCAAGAGAAGAAGAGAATGGTGGAACAAGAGACAGATAAAGGGAAAAAGGGAATGAAGGATTTTCCATTATGTGATAATTGTGGGAAGAATCACCCTGGTACTTGCCAAAAAGGAATGGGAGTTTGTTATAAATGTGGAGAAAAGGGTCACCAGGCTCATGATTGCAAGGGAAAGAAAGAGGCTATCAAAGTTTAATGCTACAATTGTAGAGAAATGGGGCATTCTGTAATTGAATGTCCTAAGCGTCAGGGAAACTTACCTCAGAAAAGGCCAAGTGATCAAGACCAATCTTATGCTGTGACTACAGTTGAAGTGGAATAATTAATGTATTGGTGCTTTTGGACTCAAGGATTATATTCTGGTTATAATAATAATGTGATATATATAAAAGGATTGTACTGCAGTACATGTTGATTTCAGTAAGGTTTTAATATGATAAAGGTAATTATATTTTTAGTATGTGACAATAAGAGAAACTTTACTTTGTTTGGGGAATCTGATAAATTGATTTTGGAATTAAGAGACCTTTTAGAGAAAGTCTGGACAGAGGTATTTTGGATAACTATAAAGGTTGGAGTGGATTAAGTTGATCTTTGGATAGTATTGTTTAAGGTTAAAAAATTTATGAAGATTATTTTTGGAATATTATGATACTATAGTTTAAGGAAAAGGACATCCTGCAGGGTGAGGCATAACCCGTCGCGTCGGACAAAGCTGCAGGAATCGAACCCACAATCATGGTGCGACAGGCCTTTATTTCCCACCACTAGCCTAGAGGAAGTCCCTGGTTATTACAAAATAATTTTACTAATCTAAATGGTATGTGTTAACATTTGGAACCTTATACAAATAGGATAAGTATAATATTTTTGAGTTCTATTATCTTTTTGAGTGAATGATGAGTTGAAGGTTGAAACTCTAGTTGTCAAGCATGAATATATATATACCTATCTCTTATTCAATGAATAAATTAATTCTTAAACTTTAGTAAAAAGATATTAAAACAAAAAATGTGTTATCCTAATACCTTATGTCTTGTTGAACTGATGATATTTTAAATCAACATAGATTGAAGGCTTTGAGGTCCTCAATTTGACAGTTGATTGTGATTGATGACCTCAATCACTCCCTACAAATATTTACGTTTTCCTCTAATTATATGTCTCTAATTGCCACCAATGTTCTCCTTATCGAGATCATAATTTGGTGGCGACTTTCTTATTTCTATTTCCCTCGTATTAAGACTAAATTTTATTAACCTTATTTCCGATGTGGGTTTTCCACAAAGGTATTTTCTATTTTCAACCTTTTATTTTCAAAGAAAAATTTCAAATTTCGAGGACGCAATTTATTGAAGGAGGGGGGAATGTAACACCCCAAGCTTCCACGGTACGTTTCACTTCGAATAATGCAATAGCGTGTGTTGTACGCAACCTAGAGCTCTAACACACACCAAAACGAATTAAACTAGCCGTTGTGAATAGTAATACCTACTTTTTGAAATTTAATAAATTTTATTTATCAAAATGGACTTCATTTTTGGATTCGGAATATCGAAATTAGCCTATGTTGAATTTTTGGTATTTTTCTGAGAACTTTTATTTTTTATGAATAGTGAAAAATACTTAATAACAACTTTTTTAATCAAAATAATTTATAGTGATAAATTATACTATTTAGTGGTTTTAAAGTATAATTAGAATATATATTTTTACCATTTTATCCAATGGGGGTCATTATAATTAATTTAACATTGAAATCGGACATAAACAATTGGCAATCTTTTGATATAAATTGTATCTTAAAACACGCTATTTATTGTGACAGGGGGAATTAATTATAAAATTAATTAATGCAACTTATATGTTTGGAATTTTTTAAAATAGAAATCATTTTTGAATTTGGAATATCAATTATATCTTAGGGTGAAATTTTGGCATTGTTCTGAAAAACTTCAATTTTTGATGAATAGTGAAACCACTAAGTGGTAGTTAAATAACTGATTTTTCGTTTAAATAAAATATTACCACTTCTGTGATTTGATTTTCAAAAATCCGACATACATGGTTTTCATTAAGAAGTAAAATGTGGTTCAATGAGAATAAAATAATTTTTTGGTGAATAGTAACTTTTAAGTTCTTAATCGCGATTAGAGGTAATTAGTGTAGTTTAAGGTAAAAACAATGTTTTAATAATATGATATGAGATTGACACTTTTCCTACTCCTATTGGATGAGTCATGGCCGACCAAGACAACCGATGGGTCAACTTGGGGACCCCTTGGAGCCACTTTAGTTGGAAAATGACATTAATATATATTTATTTAATGTTAGAATTAAATTGACACAAACATGAGTTGTTTTACTAAAACAGTTTTTAAGTGGGGTTACACAAGTCTAAATTTTGATTATAAATATTCATTAGAAATATAAAAAGATTTCCTACATTATAGTATTTTTTTTTATAATTTTTAGACATTAAATATATTAAATTATTTATGACATCATTATGATGCAGTGATGACCTCATTATTTAACGATTTTAATAAAATGAAAAGATAATGAAAAATCCAAGGCTTACACTTGTCCAAAGACTATTAGATGGGTATATTTCGAACCCTTATCACCTTAGACACTAATTATTTATGTTTGGGACCTTTAGAATCCGAAAATCATTGTATAATAATGTAACATTTCAATCATTCCAAAAGAGCCCCTCCTCTCCACTTATAAAAGGCCCCCACCTCTCCCACCTCATTTACAATTTCAAGACATTTGGCTCTGCCAACCTCTTCCCAAATACTCTTCCAACTTCCTCCTCTTACTCCTAGAAGCCTCACTTTGGGCAGAACTCTTCCCAAGGAAGCCTTTGGCTCAAATCAAAAAGAGTTACCCGATTTTGAGGTAATGTCTTCTCTAATATTGTTTTGTTTTATTTTTCTTCTCCAACCACCTAAAATATTTTTATTCATTTATTTTGTAACAAAACCAGTATCCTCAATATACTAGGATGTTGTTATACGAAGGATTCGAGCTACACTTACACACACCTACATCTAATGGTTAAAGAACATACAGTTTCTGTGGATGGGAAATTTCTGCCTCACGAAACGATGATTGTTCAACACTCATATAACACCTTAAAAGGTGGCCATTAAGATGTCACTATTTTTATATATGATATATAATATTTTTATGTTTTACTTATGCTTCTGTATTTCTCATTTATGGAATACTTTATGATTTCCATTATGGGTAAAACGCGATAATTTCATTTTAGGAAGTGCGGACTACCGCCCCCTCAATTCCAAGCTAATTACTACCGCACCATCTTGTGATCATTTCAGAATCACAAGCTTCATGATCTATATCAGGGATGGATAACAGTAGCTATGTATGCAGTGAATTTCTCCTAACATACCATAATCTCTGTTGACTTGATTTTTGGTGGCTATATATATGAACACCAGATTTATTAGGGACTGTGCGGGGATATTTTCACTAGTGTAGTCCCATTTTGAATGCCCATCTATGTTGTGTTTCTTGAGTGGGAATTGCTAACAATGTGATTTCTATAAAAGGGGCTCAAGGAATATGGGGCTGGATGCGGGCATCACAAATGTGAGTATTTCGTAGTTGTTAGCAGATTTCAGTTGGTTTGATCTCAATAAATTATGTTTTTTTTTGAGATCATGATTACGACCAAGGTCAAGAAGTGTTGGGGAAAATAAGAGTTCCACGAAATCCCATATAGGAGAATTTATTTTCATGTGATGGGTGACATCACATAGTGTAATAATGCCCGACGAGACATACTGAGTAGTAGAGGTAGATAACTAATAGTCATCATGATTGACACAGTTATGTGATTTGGGATCCCATAGGAAAGGATATGTTAGTCCCTATGGATTAAATGTTGGTAAAAATCATGAAGAGATATGTGTGGAAGAAGAAATTATTAGATCCTTCAACAATCACAACCTCGAATCCCATGTTAGTCTCTAGAAGAAATTGTTTAAGGATACATATAGCTTTAAAAACTAGATGTCTATAATTCTATAGTACATGTGAAAATTAGTTGTAAGATTTGTGTGTTTTATACTATTTCATCAGTATTTTAAGAAATAATTACCAATAATTATTTTATCACTATAATAATGGTGACAAAATAGGAGATCCAAATTGAGGCGCTAGCCCAAGAGCTTCTTATTGATGTTCTTACATAAAACTCTTCTTTTGTATCTTTAATCTGACCATATTAAGTGATATCAGTTGGTGGAATGAGGTTAACATGGGACCCTTTTTCCATAACGATAGAACCCTATAACATCATCCTAGGTATGGATTGTCTTTTCATGGTCCTAGAGAATATTGAATATCACCGCAAACATGTCGCCTACCTACACACTAGTGGTATGAGATTGTCCTTTTCCAATGAAAAAAGTAACTTGGTAGGATAAGTGTTTATTGAGCTATAGGCTGAATACAACAACCCATTAGTTAATGATTTTATACCATGTTGTATATGTATCTTTAAGCATCTTCGTTCTTTAACTTGAGTAGTATTTTGTAGATGTATTCCCCATGGACATTCTATGACTACCCCTATGGTAGGAGTAAGATTTTATCATTTACATGCATTCTTTAACTACTCTAATATATTTTTAGGCATCTTAAATGGCCTCTACCGATATCCAAGAGCTAGAAATTCAATTTTAGGACAGTAGATAATCATATTTCATTATAACCAACATGTCTTATGTGAAAATCTAGTTATATTCAATAAAATATAGATTTCAACATATGATATTATGTGGATTATAATCTCCTAAAACGGTTTTTATAAAGAACATGTACCACATACTAAGGATTAATGATCTCTTTGATAGGTTTCAAGGTGTGAGATGGTTATAAAAGATCAATACGAGGTGTGAAAACATATAGTTGTGGGTTTTTGAGGATGATATATATATTTTGGAATTATAATATCGATATGGAAACTATGATTTACTTGTGATTCCATTTACTGTGAAAAATTATACTGATATTTTAATAGATATTATAAACTACAAATTATAATCATATAGGGACTAGTTTATTTTTTTCACCAATTTCATAATTTTCTAATCTAAATAATATTAGTAAAAAATAGTGAACATGAGTAGTTTCTTATATTTTTTAATGGGAACCACCATTATGGGAATATCAAGATGTTCCAGTTCTGGAATCCGATGGTTCACATTCTAGGGCATGTCATTTTTTAACATGTTTTATCTTTAAACCGCCAAAATATTAGCATTGTGCTCGTTTTGGATCCATCCAAAAGTGGTTTAGGGATGTAGAGAATTATTGGTTAGGTAGGATACTATATGTGTTTTGTGAATTAACTCTCCATTATCACAACCCCATTGACAACCCAGACACAGAAAGGGATTCGATTTAACATGGCTAATAAATGCAAAGGGTCTTTGAGGAATTCACATTGTGGATGAAGAGTTCACCATTGTTGGGACTACTAGAAGGAGTCATGCATTTCATGCTATATTATTATTCCTTGGGTGTTGGGATCGACTGGATGTCGATGCATCAGCAAGTTGTTATTTCTTGTGGTTGAGATAGTTTAGACCCCATTTGAAGAACTACGCAACAAATAGTATATATACGACAGTAGTAGTCATCTCCCTATGTATGTGATGATACCATATTATGTGGGATCATGTTGGGGTTTTCTCAGAGCACAATTATATCAGGTATAACTTCATGAAGAGATACATGAACGAGAGATAGTGATTAAAGTTTGAGATACTATAGGACTATTAAATCCACATAGTCTATAAACTAGGGATGGGTAACATATTAGGAGGGTTCATATTTTCTTAAATAAATGGTGTTTAATCCTTTACTACTTGGGTATGTGATAGAGTCATAGTTAGGGGATATCAACAATAATATCATACATGGTCAGATATCGATAGGTGACTCATAAGATAAATATTCAGAATGAGGGAATCATGTCATCTGGTTCCAATGAATAACAATGGTTTTGTTCCGGATACAAGAGTATGTAATCTAAGAGCTCCATACATCTCCCATAGCTATACATACCTGACTGGGGATGATTTTAGAGACCTTAAATGGAAATTTTGGTCGTCTGAAACAAGTTTAATAATAGATATGTTTGTATGTCAACGTATCAATAATAAACAGTTAATGGCTGAGAACCATGTTCTGATTGGTTTGTTTTAGGCCCTTGAGATCCTTTAGTGGAAATGGGATGAAATATCCATCGAATTTGTTATATGAATTCCACACATGGAATGTATATATGATTCAATCTAGGTGATAGTTGAGTAAATCATGGTGTCATCACACATTGTTGATATCAGATAGAAGAGTATGTTGGAGTTTTTTGGGTAGTTATACATACGAGAGAACATTAGTTTTCAGTGGATCCCTTGAATATTGTATCTTATTAGGATACATGCTTTATTTCGTGATTGTGGAGAATCCAGTAGGAAGAATTTTCGAACCAAATGTGGATTTGTAAATCCTTTCACCCCTAGAATGATGGATACATATAGTTCACTATCTAGGTGTTGGAGGATATGATGAGGACATATATGTTAAATATTAGTCTAAACGGGGAGGATCACCTACCATTTTATAATTTCTGAAAAACAAATATTACCACTCTAACATAGAAATGGAACCTTTTTTGGCCTAGTAGGTTTCCCTTATGAGGGAAATATTTCAGTTATACATATATTATAGAAATATATATGGTGTAGGTGATGATGAAGAACGTCCATGTCATCTATTAGAAGATGAATATGGAATGGGTCAGGATGAAATCTTACATTGATTTCCATATTAGTCTCTTGAATTTTGACCAAGAAGACATCATTTTCAAGAGAGTACCCCCATGATAATGATTTTGGAGGTTCTTATGTGGAGGAATTATATACTAAAGGTTCATCTAGCCATTCGGTACTCTATAGATGGTTTGTGAGGATCCATACCACCTTTCCCTACCTAACAATATAGAGTGGGTGCACCATGTCTCCTGTATTTCAAATCATAGGATTTATACTGTTGACCCCACACATGTCATCGACGGTGGTGAGCTATAGATCATAAATGGATCCCACTGATCATTTAAAAATTTGGTGATCAAGGATTGGTATTTCAGGACCTATCATAGATCAACCATCCTTTTGGTCTATGTGTTGTAGAAGCATAGTAACATATAGGAGAGTTCCTTTAAGGGGGTGATCCATGTAAAGGATTAGTATCCTGAGTTATTTATATAGTTTTTTATGTTTAAGGGTCACAATACGAAAGTATGATATTATATAGAAACATTGTTTCTTCCTTATAATACATTACAATATTTATATAAATATATTTCCAGATATTGGAGCTGACACAATGTGCAATTTTGGGGCATAGTGTCCCCATAATCGATTTTATAAAAATATTAAATATATTTCTTATTGTGCATGCAAGATCACTAATATAAAACAATATACCTAATAAATGGAATGATGGATGAAAAATTGGATACAATAATTTTGTGTGGAAGATGTTTTTTAACATAGGTATGATATGAGGTTATTTTATGGAAATTAGACACACTTCTCATTAGAGATAAGTTAAGTGATATAATTATTTATTAAATTCATTAATTAACATATATAAACTGTAAAATTATTCTATAAATGTAACTCTAGGTAAATTTTTCTAGGGTTCGCCTCACGACCATGTATATTAATAGGGATAATATCCTCCCTCTTCTATTAAAGAATCAAATAGAATGACAATCAAATGTTGGATCGGATCATATCAGGATGAATTGAATTCAATGGATTCACTCAATTGTGGTGGATGTGTTTTTCATAAATAAACTATCCACAATAAATACAAGAATCGTAAATTAGTTTTTTTTATGTTGATGAAATTGATAAGGAATTTTGATCATTGTTCTTTGATCTGTGTCATTTTACATCAATTTCATGTGCCCAAGTGATAAAATCATTATTAATATCAATTGTTTTATAAACCTAGATTTCACGTTCCTGAGATATTGGACATGAACTTGTTCAATAATCCATTTTAAATTTTCTATGGTGCTTTTTCACATCATTGATTCGTTTTCTCCACCAATTGGAACCCCACTTTCCCAATTTGACCTTGTCATGATGTACCAAGTCCGATTGGACCCCGAAACCACGATAGAATCACATGTGAAGCACAAATTGATGAAACATTCATAATTATTGAGATATTTCATGGAATATGTGTTTGTTTTAGAGATTAAATATCATGAAATCAATTAAATAAGGAATCAATTCCTATAAAACGGACAGAACACCCTAAGGGATGACCGAAGATTAATTTTCGAGGTAGTATGGTCGAAAACCTGAATATTGGAGAGATCTACATGTTTCAGATCAATTCAAGGAGAAATATAAATAAGATTGAGTAGATTAAACCAAGAGGATCGGATGATGAAATCAAGAAAAAAAACTAATTATGCACCATGATCATGTATGTACACAAGCTGTGATTCCCTATCCGCAACGGTATATTGATTTTTAGAATGGTTGTGGATTACACGATGTGTAGTCCACTTAAACACTAGGTAAATATTACATGGTTGGACTGATAGTGTGATGGATCACACAGGTGGGATATTGTCTATGAGAACATGTCCAGGTATATGGTCTTTAGCCTAGGTACATAGACAGGGCTAGGTCACACATGGACTGGTATATGAACACGGTGGAAAGGTCAAAATGAGTCATATTTATTATTGAAAGATGATATAGTACGCATACCCGATATGTAATAAAAATATAGAATGAGTCATGTGTTTTCTAGGGACACTGATAGGTGGTGAATCGGGACCACACACAGTGTGGTTCCCATCACATAACATGTACCCATTTTTCATTTTTTATGAAACATCAACATTATGTATATTCTTCTTTTGGAATTATATTTATTCCATCTAGTAGTATATATATTTTTATTCTATTTAGAACATGATGGTATCCTTGTTTGTGTATTATGATATATGATGTGAAGCATTATGATAATTCTTCCTAATAATGGAACACCTGGTGGAAGAAATTATTCTTTACATTCACCATGATTTTTTGCAATGGTACACACCTACAGGACTGGTCAGTGGATTTCCTTGATGACCATACCAAGTTGACCCCCCCATTATAGATAAGAAGTGGAATCATCGACAAATATCGAGTTGACCCGCATGAGTATATGGGAATTGGAATCCTTGATCAAAACAAATTCTACCATCAAGCATAGTAAGGATGTGGAATTCTAATAGGATATTGAGTCTACACTCATGAATAGAAGTGCAATGTAATCCTCAATAGATACCAAGTCGACCCTCATGTATATCTAGGTCGTGTCATCCTCAATATATACCCATCCAACCCTGTAACAAAGATTCGTGGTGGAGTCCACAATTGATACTGATTTTACCCTCTACCATGGATGGGTAGTGGTGTCATCATTGAATACTAAATTGAACCACATGAATAGTTGTGAAGTGGAATCTTCGATTGATGCTGAGTTGACACTCTAGAATAGATGGGAAGGAGGGTCCTCAATGAACTATAGAGTGGAACCACCACTCTCCATGACATACTATGTCATGGGGTCTCTACATTGGGTTTCTTTCACGTCTACATTTCATCATAGTGATGAGGCATGGTTATACGTTTTGGGTTACATTTATTCCAAAATATGAGATGGTGGGCATATTTTATGTAATTTTGGGAATATTGGTTACTTTTATTCTTGGAATGTGGTGTGAGATAGAAATATCATTCCTCTCTCATGTGGGCCTATTTTGACATAGCACACACACAAATATATATATATATATATATATACATACACACACATACATATATATATATATATATATACTCTTCTATAACCACACATTGGTTTTGTTACTCTCCTATAATGAGAGTACAATACACACAGGGTATGCCACATGATTTCTTTGTTTAGATTCTCTTGGTTGGATGAGTCTACCTTTATACTAGAGGTGGTCCTTATAGAAAATATATTTCATCTATTCACCCGGTTTAGCCCTTCAATAAAAAATATCTTACTTACACTCTTGGTTTGCGTTGAGCAGTACTCATCCACTTTATCATGCATTAAATTTTTTACTATATTTCATTAGAATTTTGTCTATTACTACTACAACACATAATAATATAGGATTTACAACTCTATATTCAAATACTCACTTATGCATGGGAATTTTCCATATATGTATTTTGTAGATGACTTCTAGATTGACCATGACAACAGAGAAGCATAGTGATTTTGGGTGCTTGGGCAATTTACGGTGGTCATAGTTTTGGATTCAGCAGCTGGGAACTCTCATATATTTAATTTTTCATGTTTTATAGGAATGGAAATATTTTTAGGTGGGAATTTATTTGGACGATTTAATTTTTTTTAGAAAACCATACTTTTTTAAAATATTGATTTTCTGGCATTTTTCTTTTTCCAAATTGAAGTGTTAAATCTTTTAATCATTCCCTCAACACTTTTTCATCAATGTTACTATGTTTGTGCACAAAATTATGTAGAATAAACCCTTATTGGGTTATTTATTATTTTTCCACTTATCAAACCCTCTAGCACATTATGGTTGGATTGTGGTAGTTGTGGTTTGAGCCACATCCTGGAATGGGTCCTGAAAACTTATATGACCCATTTGATTATTCTATTTTCAAAATTTCACCTCTATTGATCTTAAAACAGATACATGAGGATAAAAATTATAATATTACAATGTCAGAAATGATTAACATGAATTTTTACATGACCTAAAGAAGTCTCTTAATTTTTATATTGGGAAAAATCATAAATTAATAACCTTCTAAAATTATAATTTTAGAATTCATCTTATCATTTATTATTATTTTTATTCCATTCGTAACATCATCAGATAATTTGAACACCATTTTTAGATTAATGATAACCAAATACACATGTAATTAAAATCCATATCATTATCGTCACACTTACCATATTCATTCATAATTCATATATGTCCAATACATATTGATTTTACTTATTCATAGAACAATGTAGTGTGAAATACCAACATTTGAACATATCATATGTTTTAATCAATTGATAATACAATAATAATTTTCAGTTCTTCTCTAACTCACCTCTAACCAATATAATATTTTACAGGCTTAATGAAGTCTCAATTTGATTTTTTTGAAAATTATTGAGCATAACACACACCTCAAATTGCATAGTATTGAACCGTTATTCCATTATTCCAATCATATGTATCAAAATTTTTATTATTAAAAAATTACATTAATTGTAGGACCAAACCATCAAAATTTCATAATATTGTGTCTTTAACAATAATCTATTTTTTTTAATAATGTTTTAGGTTTAGAGCTTTAGATAAATATTTAACAAAACTTTAAGTAAATAAACATACATTAAGAAGTGGAAAAATCCACTTAGTATCCATAATATACACAATATAAAACATTTAATGAATTATACACATATATTTCATGAAATATATTCATGAAATTCCACATTTCTTATTATTTTTTCTTACTATTCATTATACTCAATTAATATAAAAAACATCATATGGGAACAAAAATATATGTATTGCACAAAAAAATTATAAATCCTCTAGACTAGAGAAATTACAAAACATATAAAAGTATTTCTTTTATTATAATATCCATTGACTATGTGAAATAAATATAATCTGTAAAAAACCCTCAATATTTTACCAATAGAAACATTAAATACATCGTAAGAAAATAGAAACCATTCTAATTTAAATAGAGGATTATTTTCCAAGCCCATTTAAATAATAACAATGTTAAATTAAATCTATAAGAAAAACTACCCATTTTTACTCCCAACGTCTTTCGGTTAATGGCATGAAACATTACCCAATACATTGGAATGATACATCTAGCTCTCATATCATATAAGATGTAACAATATCGTCCATTATATATGTTTATGGGGTTTTATTATTACATACAATATATCAATATCAGACATAAAATAATTTATATTAGGATCACTCATCATAATGTATAATGTTCTCATACCATATCATTAATGAAAATTGTTAGCTACACCATTTTATCTTAAAACACATTAATATATTTTTTTAACCCATATGAAAAACATTTCCAGATATCAAATTACCCATTCCTATTATAAAAATATATTAAAAAATTGTCAAGAACAATGGGAAGATAGATTTTTATTTAAATAAAACATTGAATCTTATTTAGGACGAAAAACCAAAAATAATAGTTGTAATGAAGGTAAAAGTAATTCACATCATTTATATTAAAAAAGTATATTTTATAGGTATGAATCCATGTAGTCATACCCATTGCATGTTACTAAGGCCCATGGTACTCAGAGGAGGCCCAGTGGAGACATATAGGTGTTTCGAAGTTAAAATATAGAATTATGGATAAATTATTGAATAGTGGAATGGTTTAAAATAAAAATTACTTTCATGTACTTGTGTTTATTGGTGTCTATTATGGCCAGGAATGTGGAAATTATGTTGTAAACATAAATTTTACAAAATCGGTTAAATATAGTTACTCAAGGATTAGGTGATTAATTTTTATACATAACATAATGATAAATAGTTTATCACATAAATTATGGGTTTACACGATTAATATACCAAGTCAAGTCCATTTATAAAATCCAGTGCCACATATATTCACTCAAAACCTACATTTTCTACAAAATCAATATGTGGTAGCATCCATTTTCATTAGGCATATTGACATCCCTTTGAAGTGAAACAATCCCAACCTTCTGCATTTGATCTACAATGATGTGAGATATGTTCTACCATTTCTATCTTGGTTCCCCAATATGGATCCTCCTTAATCATCATTCTATTTTATAAATGTTTATCTCAATCATTTTACTATTGTATTCTATGTTTTTTGGTATTGAAGTGTTTTGGTATCCATCGGTTGTATATATTATGTGAGGATAAGTCTGAAACTATGATTATTTTATATTCCTTGCAATGGTCATTGATTCCATTGATGTATGATATTCATTCATTGTCATGTTTATTTATGAGAAATAGTATTTAAATTATTGTTAACCCCATTTATGGAAATGTAATTAACTAAATATTTATTTAGAAAGATTAATAATGAAATTTTTTAGAGATCAGATGTTGATGTTTCTTATTTATATAGTGAAAACACATTACCCCTTGTTTTTAGATTGTGTTGAATATATAATATGATTTTTTTCTAGTTTTGATAACTAAAATAATAGAATACTATTCTTGAAATAAAATTGTTATAATCTTATAGGTCGAAATAATTTCTAAATTGGAATTCAAATTTAAAGATGATGAATATTTTTAATCTGTTTTTTATTATATTTTGATTTCAATCAAATTATTGAATATTATTGGGTTAATTGAATAATATATACAATGTGTTTATGGAAGTAACATAAAATCTTGATAATTTTAAATCTTATTGATAATAATAATCAAAATACATGTTAATGGAGAATGGTTTGACTCATTGTTTGATCAAAACTAGATTTATTCTAATAATAATGTTGTGAGATATAATTATAGCTTATGACATATATTTAAAATAATTTGAAACTATTAATATTTAATCATTTAAATCAATATTGGATAAATAATATTTTTTTAACGTTATTTATTTTGGTGTTGAGAGTGACCATTTTTCTATAATTGATGAATTCTTTATGTTGGACGCCATTAGATATCATTTAAATGAGAGTAATAAATTACTTATTTAGAGTTACATTTTTTGATTTTTCTATTTTTGTTTCCTATATTTCATATGATGTTTTATAGATGTGATTTTAGCTACGAAATGTTATATGAGATTCTGTTGGATAGTGTGATAAGTGATGGGAATGCCTAGATTATGTGGTATAAGATCACACATTTTTTGATTTGATTCATTATGATATACATGTGGGTGTTGGGGATGGAATTTAAGATGAGGGAATTGATTAAATATGGTAATAAACATTCTATGATACAAATGTATTTTTGTTTTGAATGAGTTTGTTCAAAAAAATATTCGTGGGTTTCTTATTTTATCTATATTCTTTTCCTCACAGCTTGAGGAATCAGGATTTTATTGGTTTTTTGTTTCATATTTCTATTTTTTTATTATGGTTTTCATATAGTACCCTCAATTATTGATTTTTGTTATAATGTATATTAAATCACATGACCTATGTTTTGGGTATTATCAATAAAAACAGAGTTGTTAATCTTGAGAAAAATTGGACTCTATTTGGATTATTCTTTGAGGTAATTGAAATGAAATTAATGATTAATTTAATTTAGTCAAGAATAATTATAATACATAATTAATGGATAGGGAATTATTTATCAAACAGAAATGATAAAAATAAATAAGAAATTTAATTTATATATACAAAATTAATTTTTTCTTAAAACATATTTAGTCTTCATATGTTGATGTCGGGTGTCAAGGAGATGATATTTATAGTTGATCACAAGAAAATAGTATTCTTATAATTTGGTTTTGAGATATATTATATCTTTTATATTTTTTGATATCATATGTCACTGCACCTCGGTTAATTAGGGTGACTAACACCCAGCAGATTACATAAGGTTGTTTTTTTAAAACATCATTGTGATATGATGGATGTAAAACTACTTCCTCTAGCCCCACCATCTTATCAATGTAGTTTTATGTGTAGTTATGCACAAGAGTTGGTTTTACCACATATTTTTTGAGGGATGTGATGAATTATGGTTATTCCACACACATTCTTCCATTAATATAATTTATAATGAATTATTTTTGGTATTCCATGTATTTTCTATGATTTTTTGTGGTTCCTTACATAATGTATAAGTTTTGAGGGATTGTGGTATAATAACAAATGTTTGATACTTATCATATTGTTCATGGTGACTCCAAAAAGTATCATGGTTACTATATTGAGATATGTTATTAATTGATGTCCTGATGTGATGCACAATATGTATATTTTTATTCAAATACAAAGTGACTGTATACTGCCTTATTTTGGAAAGGGATGTCATAAAAATGGAAATGTGGAGGAACATAAAAAGTATATTGAGTAAGTAGGAGTGGGGTACCCTTGATGTTATAAAAATATATGGCATGGATTTATATATATTGAGGGTATTAATGTTTTAATTATATTATCGTGATGAGTAATTTTCACGGTTATTCAATGTGATTTTTTAGGATTTCATAATTTTTTTGCATTAGAGTCTACAAGGAGAATACTACTGAGTATACATTTATTCTAAAACAAAATATATATATACTATTTTATTTTCAGTAGGATTAGGTTTGAAATCATGCTTGATGTTAGTATCATGAGGTTTTTCCAGAGTTGTTTGGGATTTATAGACACTGATGAGTATTCCATTTTGTACGTGTAGTTCCTTTTTATTATTTAAGCATTGTATGATATTACATGTTTGCTCCTTTAATATCATTTATTTATATGTATGCGAAAATCCTTCTTGGTGTATTTGTCTTATCTATCCCTTATAAAAGTTCTCTTATAGGACAATACCTCCCATTTTAGGATTGTCACACTCTCAGTCATAGTCAGTATCATGGGGCCCATTTGTGACAGGACTCAAGTTATCACCCTCTAACTCCTGTCATTTCCATTCCATTTTTGGTGCTCTTCGGGGGAGGGGGTACTGATAAATAGTACTTTTCCTTTTTTATACAAATTTAATACATTTTAATAAAATAAATTACTATGAAAAACCATAGAAATAATTTAAAAATGGACATAGTATTTCTTTTATAATTCACTTATGTTTATATAAACATAGAAAAAATAATTTTATTATTAGGGATATGTAAGATCGTTATTTAAAAAAAAATCATTAAGACATTTAAAATGAATTTTTATGATTCATTGTCTCTTACCTGAGATTGACTTGTCACATATGTTTATTATCATTCTATATATTATAATTATAGGAATTATATACCTTATTTAGAAAATATTCCATATTTATAATTATTTTTAAATTATTTATTGCCTTGTTATATTTAATTACATATGATATTTAGTTCATATCATATGTTTTGATGACATCCGGTTCTAATGTCCAATGTGACATCAGTTGTCTGAATATGGTCAAATGATTTATTATTATATGAAACTTTGAATAAATAAGAAATAATAAATATCATTTTAATACATATATTTTACTTTTAATACCAACCAATTACGTTGGTCAGGAAAAATGAACAACATTAGAATCATGGTTATGGGAGGTTGTACAAACGTATGTGGAATGTATCTATTTTTAAACTAACACACTAAAATTAGAGAAAGTATAATTTTATAGTTATATAATGAGGAATATATCATAAATATAATATCTTGTACATTAAAATACATATATATATTCCTTGTTATGTGTCAATGATAAATGAACCATGTCACATCATAGAGGTTGCAATCCACAGAAACACAAAAACCACGTTATCAGTTTTCAATTGATGAAATAGTATGAAAATAATTGGTATATTATATTTATAGAATTATAAATATTTTATAATTATAATATATATATATATATATATATATATTAAATCTATCATTATCAAGATCAATGATAGGTGGTTTAAAAAATAAATTTCATCAGTTCATGAGGACACAGTCCAATGTAAACATAAATGATAGTTTCATTTCTTATATGATGGAAATATTAATAAAAATACATTATTCAATTAAAATAATAACATTATAGTATATATTATTTATTTTTATATATAATCTTGTTTCCAAAAATATATTAATATTGTATAACATAAAATAAAACAAATTAATTCGAGTCAATGTTTTTCTTTTTTGTTGGACAACCTTAATATTCATATAGATTAAGACCCTTAGGGTAGATTGTTATAAAAAATGAATAACAATATAATGTGGGTTCTTCCATTAGGATGATATTTGTTTATGTTTTTGAAATCATATAGTACTATAATGGTATAATTAAAGGATTTACCAAGGATCACTATATATGTAATGGGATGGGAATTTAAATAATTTATGAAAAAATTAATATAAAATAGTTTTCATGCTAATGTGGATATAAATAGATATATTTTGATGATAGATTGGTAAAAATTTTAAATACTATAATAAAAAATTATATATGTTTATATTATGATTTTAATATAATATATTATTTTAACCCCCCAACCATTCTTTCAATTTCCATGATATTGATATTTTTTAATATTTTGGTGTTATAAAATTTACTATAAAAGAAAAAATGACTCATTAAAAGAACATTGTAAAAATTTCATAAACAGGAATCCATTAATCTAGTGTACGATCTGGTTCAACACAAGGCCCAATTCCCTCATCCCCATATGTTATAGGGTATCATCTAATATCTAGGGCCTATGGTGTAACTATGGGGTGACTATTTCATCATATCAGACTATGAAAACTATGAATTTAACCAATCATCATCCATTGAAATAATATACATGGAGTTTAAGTGTTAATAATCAAAAAGAATAATATTTACTAATCAATTAAATGATACATAATATAGAAAAACAATGTCATAAAAATGTATTGGTCACACACATGGCCAAAAATACATCCAAGAGTATTTAAATGAGCTAAAAAATAATATTCTCTATTACTGTGTTTTATAAGAACAACAAACCCCATATCTAAGATAAATTAGCGAAAATTCTTATGAATCGTAAGATTCTAAATGGCCATGTCCAATGGATCATTCATACTTGTGCCTCATCACAATCCATCATGTATCTTTTCTAAACCTGAAACACATCATTAAGAAATTTACATTCATCTACATGCACATATAGGGGGTGAGAAGTACATCTTTATAGGTTACCCAAAAAATAAACCTATAATATTTTCCTATAATAGAATTATCAGTAAATATTTTTTGTTTATCTGGTCACATGTTGAGTAATAAATAAAGAATGAATAATTATATACATGGTCCACAACAAATCTTTTGTTCCATGGTCCCAATAATCTAGACACAATGATGTCATATAGTAATTATATATTTCGGTATATGTGTTTGTGTGTGTTTTTGTTTGTGTGTCTATATTATCAAGGCATAATATAACATGAATAATTAAATCCCCAATTATTCTTGGATTCATGATTTAATATATGGATATCCAGTGTTTATGGAATTTAGAGGGATGTCTTACAACTAAATCCACAAAAAATTAAGTCATTCCTTGTATATAGAATCTCGATTTATAATACCTACATCAACCAAAACTGAAAAATTCCCTATATAATTTACATCGCCAATGGAAGATACATTTATAAGCTATGGGGTCACCCATACTCATATAAAATCAATATAATGAAGGACTACAAGTAATAACATGACATTCTATAAATATGGAATAATGCTGGACATCATTCCACTAAACCCATGTATATCCAGTCTAATGACTAAATCTAAGGTCTCAGTCCATAGGTAATCAGGATATTTTAAGTAATATAATCCCAAAAATTGGTGAACCAAAAGTGATCAATATTTATTGATTATTAGATAAAATTTAATTTTTGGAATCAATTCAATAAACAGCTCAGTAAACCATTTACCAACTATCCTTGTGAGTGTAGTAATTGTGAGTCCACACAACCCAAGGGTAATACTAGGAGTATCTCGAATAGATCATAATCAACCTCTTTTATGTACCACGATGGGTGTGGAGAATGATTTTCAACATCCAATAATCACTATTGACTGACATGTCGACTAATGAGGTGTGTCATGTCCAATTACATTAAAATGAATATATGGAATTCCATGTCTAAGATTCAATCATTAATATGGAATTTAATGTCTACTAATGATGAATTCAATGTCAAAATACATTTAATTGATTATGTGGAATTAATTTTAAAAAAATGGATGGATTGAAACGCCATATCTAATATCAATTAATCTGATGTTCAAAACAAAAAAACCCACAAATCTCATATTGGTAAATCAAAAAATATGATCAATTATCTCATAAAATTAAGAATAATTAGCCAAAACTAGGAATCCCATATAGAAACCATCATCATATAAAAAGTAATCAATTGAATTCTTAAATAATAGTTGAGGGAAAAACACTTGAAGCCACAACTACATCTATAATTGATTGGGATCACATGTTTGGTTTGGTTTCTAATGTGACACCATCTTCCATATCTACCAAAACATGAAACAAAATACCTCAATGTAATTGGAAAACTAGGGAACCCACTAAGTACCTTATATTAAATAAAGGAGAGGCGTCGAACTGAAGAACCTAATGGTTATCACATATGAAGGGGAATCCTACACAGAAGTCTCATAAATAGTATGTAAATAAGTTCATCAAAACAAGTACCATATACACATTAGTAATTGTTGACATCCCACACGAAATTCATGTTATTAGGTTTCTATGATAATTAATCATACAATGGATCATATATGTTGAAATGTAAGTGGATTTATCCAATATGGGATCCTTGGTATAACTAATCTGCTATACAAATTGGCTAGAAAGGAAAATCATGAAACAGATGCATCCTTGAATGAAATCCTCAAAAAATCATTAAAGGGATATATCTCTCGGCCAATATCATATCACGGTCATTCAATTAAGAGATAACTAAAAATATTAAAAGGAAGAATAATGTAAACATTATAACTAGTTCTCCACAAAATTATTATTTAGAGTCCTAAAATAACTTTAAGGGTTTCTCTATATTAATTTACATAAGAAAGAACTCAAAATGAAGTATTGAAACATACATTTTTGTATCTGGGATTATGTATATGTAAAATTGGAAAACATATAAAATTATAGCAAGGGAAGAATATATAGAAAGTAAACCAAAGTATCGAGAATGTACCATCGATGTCCCACTTGGGTAGGTACCTCAACAAGACATGGAATGTATATCCCATGTAAATGGTTTTTATAATTTTTACATGGAGTTTACATTACAATGTGTACATTAATGTGTACCTCTCTGGGTATTCCACATATCATTTCACATTCATGTACTCAAACATGGTTGGTAGCCTCATCGAGCTCTTGCCACTTACTCTATATGGTGAAGAGCCTCTATAACATGTGTTTGTCCTTATATGTGGCAACATGAGAAAGAACAATAAAATAGCGTGTACTCCCAATGAATATCATTTATAAATAATAATATTATCTTAATCATAAGAACATGTGGTGATTGTTCCTAAACTGTTGGTGATGTGATAAGGATTTCTGAGTGGGAAATACTTGTGAGTGGCTTGAAATCCCATTTTCACCCAAAAATATCTACATATAAACTCCCAAAGTGTATGGAGAATTCATAATGGGTTCAAGTTACTAGAGATTGTTAAATCGATGTTTATTTACATAAAAAATAAAAATGTACTACCATTAGAAGGATTCCCCTGAATATTCTCCCTTATTCTCATTTCAACAAAAAACGAAGACATGGATCCTCTAGATCACCACAGTGGAACTTCCCTTATTCTACCCCTTAAACCATATATCCCTCTACCAATTTCTCTCTCATTAATGTTATATAAGAGGACCATAGTGACACATTAATGATGTCATGTAGACACGAAGAATGAAAAGAGGAATAAGAAAATGAATAAATGAATTGAAAAATGAATTAGAAAAGGAGGCCTAACCCCAATAAAAAACATTACATTCTCCTTTTACTGGGAAAAACCCACATTCCCAAATCAACTATAGAGACTAAATTTCAATATTATGATATATTAAAAATATATATTTGACAAAATGTCTACTAAGAAATAAATATTTAATATATTATATATTATATATTAATTATTCTATGCAAATTTGATTGGTTTGGAATTACACCAGACACCATTAAATGCGTAAAGAAATTATTCCAAGACCAAATATATTCTTAGAATATAAATTTATGATCATATTATATATTTGAAATTCCATTTTACACAACATAATTGTCCAAATCCAGGTATTTTTTTCCTCAAATATTCAGTCTGAAATATTCAAGGCTTCTTGCAATGTCACCACCATAACCCTTATCATCCCCATAAATACATGGGTGAGAAATCTATTAACTCTATCCTTATAATAATCTATAAAAACAATTATTATTCTCATATTAAAATGGTTCTCACATTTTCAAAAAAACAACCATCCTAGAAAATTCTTAACATTATTATATCTGTTACTTCCCCCCACCATATGAATACACATAAGTTCACATTATAAATAAACTATTTTTATAAATACCCACTCCTTATCCATCACTAAATGTGATGACAAGAATGACCATTACAAATCATACTAATTTAAAAATGCATACATATGAATCATTTCATGATCTTAGTTTCTTAGAACTGATTACATAAACATAATTAGATTTTTTCTCGCAAATATGACTACCACCCTCAATTGGACAACAGTGAACTCCCCACCATATGGATTTCATTATACCACTCCATCAATGAAAACTCAATAATTACTTCTATCAATAAATTAAATGATATTTGAAAACCACATACCATCTATTAATCAATGTAATTCACACACTTTCATGATAAATAGATTGATCATATCCAAATAACAAGAATGATAAGATTCAGTAAATAGGGGTTTATAATACTCTCTCAGTGCTTCTCTCATAAAACTAATCTACACATTCATTTAAATAACTACTAAAAACATTTATCCCAAAAAATTGTGTCCATATCCAACCACTGGTTAACCACCAAATGACAGTTGATTCGCTATCAATGTCTCTTAAACTATAGAGCATTATTTTCCATTTCACCCAATGCCCAAGGAAAAATATTTGTTTATAATTTCATGGAACCATCAATCCTTAGATACCACATATCCACTCATCACTGTAGCTATTTGAACAATACCATTCACAACAATCACAATAAATTATTACCTAACTCATGTTCCCAAGAGTAATCCATTATAAAGCTAGTTGATCGTGTTGCATGGATCTCATGACAACCTAGGATTATTTAATTATTTTTCCTCAAAATGAAATTTATTTGATATATTTCATTTTCATGAAAGACCAAGTTTATCTTGAGATACTCGCAACATTGTATTTTTACAAGACCAAAAGATATTATTAATACAATTATTTAAATGTGTTTTTATTGCCTAACTTTTACACATAGAGATATTAAATTGAATAATCGCCCTTTAATTATTTTGTACCATTGTTTTATAATAATAAATCTTATTGATAATAAAATATATTATTTTAGGTAATGGTGTTATATGATTTAAAAATAAAATTAATCATTGAAATTATTTCTTTACATTGAAAAATAATTAATTTTTTTAAACTTATAGAAATCTATATTTATAAATTATAAATATTATTTAAAATAAATAATTTCAATATTTTTTCAGGGTATTTTTAGTATTTTTATGAAAAGAGTGTTTTTTGATTAATAGTGAAAATACTAAATTTTAATTGAAAATATCCATTATGTTTAAATTAATTATAATTTTTTATTTTATGAAATTTATTTTAATGTTATATTATTTCAATTATGTATCTATCAATAAAAATTATAAAAAACATAACCCATTTTTATTGAATGTTTAGAAAAAAAACATTTCAATAATTTGTATATTATTATCTTTGAAAACATGATTTATCATCATGTTTGTTGGATTAATTTGAAAATATAATTTTCTACTTATATTATTGTAATTAGAAAAAAGTTATTTCATATATGTTATCTAGAAACATAATTATATTATTAACCATAATGTATTGTAAAAAAAGTAAATATTATTTTCCACAATTAATGTAAAAATTATATTATGGGGGATAATATAAATAATATAAATTTATAAAAAAACTAATAAATTTTTTTAAAAAACTATTTTATAGACATTTTAATAATTTATATTCTATATTTATCGATAATAGACTACATTAGAGTATTATTTCATGTAAAAAAATGTGGGTATGTGCTTTTCTTTTAAAAAATTAACTAGTGTTCCACTAACTTTCCTTATAAGAGGCCACCCACACTCTATCATTATTCACAATATAAAACAATTTTTATGCATAAAATACAATCCCAAATAAATTAAAAATATCCCAAATTTATTCCTTTAAGGCTTATTTGGGGGAATATCATTCCAATGAAGGCATTTGGGGAAAACCTAATGAGTTTACCCAAGGAAGAGGCAATGATATTCATTGAGTGTTTTTATTTAATTTATTCCACCAAGTCCATAAAGTATTGTGAAATAATTATTATATATTAAATTAATTAAATTTTAAATAAATTGAATATTTTATGTAAAATTGGTGACATACAATTGTATACTCTTCCATCAAATGGGCTATGAAATCAAAATTCATGTCTACTACATACTACATCCTCTCTAACTGAAGTAATTTTTTTCTCAATTTACACAACACATGGTTGATTATAATGATTTACTAAATGATAATATATGATATATGTGATATTATTATTCTTGGGGATTAATAATATCAAATATTACCTTTCTTTTGTTTCTATGTTATTTCAATATAATTACCTATATCGTGTTTACTATGGACTACTTGCATGCAAAGTGATGTGATTCATTCTCTATTTACCTGGAAGGAAATAAGGATGATTTTATTGAAAATATAAAATATATATGAAATTAAAATTTAATCTATAATTATAATATATTATAATATATTTTTTCTCTTTTCCATCAATAAAATATAAACAACATTCATGCATATATGTGGTTGACCATCTCCAATTATAGTTTTTTTTATTTTTAATCTATAAATATTATGTTTATCTCTAAATTAATATATAATGAATATATAGTATGTTTATATATTTGTTAAAATACAGTATAATAGGCAATCATGATGAAATTAAGAGGGTTCAAAATATGAAATCAAACCATATATGAAAATAAAGTGATTATTTTATGAAATGTGACATTAACATTGAATTGATAATAAATAGGTAATGGGAGGTAATAAGTAAATCATATAAAGTATGATATATATATTTGTGGTTAATTTATATATTTATTATTAAAAAAAAATTTATTATAAAGGACAATTTAATGTTAACAAAAGACATTCACACTTATGGTAAGATATTTTTTGTCTCAATTTTCCTTCATTTGAGACATATGTTTTGTTATACAACAATATTATTTTTTAAGTAGTATATAAACTTGGTTTTTAGTGTAATATAATTAATTCAAGTATCAAAATGATATTTTTTGTTTTATTTAAGTATTTATCTTAAAAAAAATTACATTTAAAGGTTTCTAATGTGGTATGTATTTTATGATATTGTCCCATCTTTTGTTGAGATTATTTATGATTATTGTTCCAATTATAAAATATTATCGTCCAAATATCTTGAAACCCAATAATTTAATTCTATTATGATAATTTATTATAATTATCTTACCATTTCTACTCAATGTAATTTAATATATTTTGGAAATTTGTTTCTTGGAAAATATTAATGCATTTCTCTCTTTCGTCCAAAATATCTTTTATTTTTTCTAAAAAATGTTATAAAAAAGGATTCCTTATTATTATATTAATTTAAGAAGAAATTATAACACATTTTTTAATTTTTAATATAACATGAAATAAATATTTATGAAAATTTTCAAAGAATTCCATTTTATATTTTACTAAAAATGTAAATGGAATCGTTATTTTAATGTCTAAATCATTAACAAAACTTATATTCCTCATGATTTTTTTTAAATATTATAATATATGATTTCTATTTTAATATAAAAAACATTAATCTTCAAAATGCATTAGGTTATAAAAAATATTTTTTCCCAGATAAATGATATTTACTCCAAAAAATATTTTATATGATCTTCAAAAATTAATTTCCATCAACGATGACATTTATAGATGTTCCCTAGGATTTACGAGGGATATGAAAATATGATACATTTATAATTATTTTTAAAAATGGTTTATTATGATATTTTATTTATGAAATCCATTTTTCTTCAACATGTTAAATAATGATAAAATTCATTTGATTCCTTCTTATTTATCCATGAGTTATACTATGGTGAAATGAGGATATTACATTAAAACTATTATTTTATCCACTTTTTATGAAATGATGAAATGTTTATGAGAAAAATATAATTATATTGTTTTATCATAACTATTGCTTAATTATCCTATGGGAACCATAATTATGGATTTCAGTTTCATATATGTTGGAAATATATCTACATCTAATGAATTTGGTAAATATTATTATCTCATGTGATGGTGAAAAAGTGGAATAGATAGTGAATGTGGTTCAGTGAGGAAATTTTTTCATTATGATGCCCTCAGGTTTTAATCATTATTATTATTATGGTTCAGGGAGTAAACCCATTACACTATGATATAATTGTTAGTGATTGTTGACTATTATTGAAATGATTTTCTATTCTTATATGTCTTCCAAAAAACCATGTCCTCTAACAATGATACACTATAATTGATCATGGTCTTTGATTCACTTTTGTATCATCCCTTATGAACAAACGATATTTATTTCATAAAAAATGGTTATGATCTATGATATACAAGATATGGTTTTCAAATGTTATTTTCTTATTATCATACATTTATTTTCAGGTAATTATTTTTTATATCCATTGTTTTCCCTTATTAAGTATACAAGTTCTCTTATTCTTCTATGTCCATTCTACTGTTTATGAAGAATATTTTTATGTTCGGTATGATTGTGTAGGGTATTAAAGGGTTGATATTTGTGATGTGTGTGGAATAAATTTAATAAAATTAGTACATTGTGAACCTTATCTCCAAATATTCTATACTATTATAGTTCTCATGAATGTGGTTCTGTAATATATAAAATATTCATATAAAATTATGTAATATTCATGTATGAAAATATTGGGCATCTATAGTCAATATCAGAGGATAGGTTTAGTTAACCATTACAATTATGGATTATAAAACCTTAGTAACATCCCTAAAGACATTTATATATGTATAATTACAATAATGAATTAAATATTGGAAAATAAATTATAATTTAGGTAAAGGTTAGATAAAGTGGATTCAAATAAACAACATCTCTGTCTAGATATTAAAAATGGATGTGGATCAATCAAAGAGGTACCTATGGGTAATAACTTAGGAAAAGGAATATTTAATTGGATTCGATCATCACCTAGAATATAATAATGATATTTTCTTCACACTAGGTTTGACAATCCCATTGGATATTAGTTTCAAATTCATGAAAACATTATCAACCATCAGTATGTATTTAAATATATAATGATTATTAGTGTCATAGAAAAAACTTTAGTTGGAATAAGTTAAATTGAAGGTGTTTTAATTAACACATTATATAGGTTTTTTCCATGATTATGTGGTTCCCCACATTGATTATTTTTTCTTACACAGTTATTTTTATTTTAGTCAATGGGTGAAATGTGAAGGGAAAAATTCAATGATATGTGAGACAAATATTTTAATGATTGTATTATGGAGTATGAAAATTTTATGTGAGGAAGAATTCTAAGTCAGGTTACATGGATAAAACTACATTATGGTGATTTCAATCGTATATAACTTACAAACAAATAAAAGAGGGAAAAATATTTTTTGAGTCCATTATTTAAAATCATTGACCTAATTTTATTGGGACATATGATCTTGTAGTCTTTAAGGATTGGATTGATACAACTGAAAAGATACATTATTTTCTACATGGTTTAGAATATTAAAAATTAATTTTTGTTCTCCACCATTTCAATAGTGAATCGGATTTGTGGTGTAGTATTGTCAAAAATATTATAAAACATGATGAAATTGACTCAATGGATTGGTTTTAGTTCCAGAAAATAAGTTTCAATTAGTATATTTCTATTTTTTTATACATTGAGATGGATAAACAGTTCATTCATTTGAACTAAACGAATTATAAATCTATTGTTATACATGAGCATCATTTTACAGTAAATGAGAGGTATGCTTCAAGAATAATAAACTATGGAAAAATGAAAGGTTGATTCATTATTTAGTTGTTTAATACCAAGACACTAAATAGTTTTATCCATTACATACATTAAAATATATAAATTTAATTCTTGATGTGAAATCATGTTTCAAATGGGGATTAGAGTTATGTATCAATCTCTTGGATTTGATAATTAGAAACAAATTTTATTAAATGTAAAATCAATGAACTATGGAGTGAACAAGATGATATTTCATCTATTATTAATGTTTAGAAAAAATCATGGAGGAAATTTTGGTATAGAGAATATTTCAGTTATTATCTATATAGAGGAAGCTCGTTGAGAAATTGATTGGTGATGTTTTGGCAATAAAATAACTAATTATTCGAATAGATATAATGATTATCATAATTAACTATGAAAACTATAGTGGTTGAAAATCATGGAGTAATGGAATAATACTTACTATTTACCTGATCCAAATTTTAATGATGTCTGTCGATATAAAAAAATCCTAATTTGGCAGATCAACAAAAAAATCATGTGATCACAATTTTTGATGAGGGGTAAAATATGACGTGTTGAATGGTACAGTTAACATATTCTCTAGAAATTTTTTTCTTCATTGACTATAGATCTACCCATTAATTAGTATCAAAATAATATTTAAGGATATCAATATATCACCTAAAATATTAGATGTATAATAATATCTTAATGTACCAAATGTAATGATGATCACATTTTAGGTTATGAATTCCACTATGGTTTTTGTTGGTGGTATAGTTCTTTATTTAAATTAGACCATTTTTACACTAGTTTAATTTGATGTCATTTTTGCCTCAATTTGAGTTCTATATAGAAATTAGAAAACAATTATTGACAAATGGATTTCAAATTTAATTTTCCAAACCATCCTGGGATCATCTATACACATGAAATTAAGTACAATTTTCCAATAGTGATAAAATCGAATATTTATTATTAATTTTCCTTAATAATGGATATTAATCTCACATGGTTGGGTAGAAAATTGACATTTATGGTATTCTTATTATGTAGGAATATTTTTATGTTTTTCTGAATGATTTTTCTAGTCCTCCAATAAATAATGAAATTTAGTTTTAAAAATTACTCATTCTTGGTTCCACAAAAAAAAATTCACTGAATTCATATTAAATTAAAATGATTCAATTGTTAGAATAACAAATCAACTCTAGGAGAATGATGAAAATGGATTAATTCATCCATTCGTGTCACTATGGGGTGTTATTCTCTTTCTTGAATAAACAGTTGGTCGATGGAATTATCCATTAATTATTGAGAGATAAGGAAGATCATGATTAAGAACAAGCATTATAATCCCCATATTTACAACTTTCTTAATCAAATTTAACGAAATAAATACTTTTCAAAAATTTGAATTCATTCTGGATATCATCAATAGTTTTCCAAAAAATTATTATATACCCGATATGGAATTAAATAATATGTATTGGAAAAATTAAAATTTACTAAAGTCAATAATTTATAATATTACCCAAACTACCTTTATGTATTCGATGAATAATTTATTTTGATATTACCATATTAAACATATGGTTGTGTTTTATAATGATAATATTATATATTTATAGATAATGTAATTGAATGTTGATAATGTTTTAGTTAACAAATAACCCATGAATGGAAAAAATATATAAAAAAATTACATGGTGTGAGTTTTAGCTACTAATAGATTCATTGTTGGATCATATAATCCAATGATAGTGTATATCAATAGGTCCATCAATGAAGTAGGTAATTAAGTGTTGGCCCAAACCAACAATAGTGACACTTATTTATAGTTTTCAATGATTAAGTGGGTACTATTGAACATTTGTTTCAAATTTCTCATGACTATCTAATACAATCACTATGTTAACTAAGAAATGATAAAAGATTCAATTTATTGATGAATTTTTGTAAATTTTTATGGATCTAAAGATAATAATATTTTGTAAACCTATAACTATATTACCATGTACTAGATAAGGGGTTGTATACATTAGTAATAAATTGATTAAGCAATTGGAATGTGTTCTCCTGATGAATAAAATGGTTATTTAATATGACCCATGAAAATTGATGTTTCAAGAGACAAGTTTCCCTAATAATGATATGTAGTTATCTATGGTGATATTAGTATTTAATATATGGATACATTATCTTTATGGATAATAGTGTCATATTTATACTTTTTCACAAATTATTAATTTATATATTCACCCAAAAGGTGTTAAATATTTTACATAGAAGATGGTTACAGATGGTTAATGATTATGAAATCTCAATAAATTACCACAGTGGGAGAGAAGGAATGGTGTTCAAGGCTTTGAGTCAAAACGATTATGCAGGCTTATGTATGCTGAGGATCAAAAGGGATATGTTATATCTATATTTGAAAAATATGTTTTTAGAAATCATGAATTAAGTATATATGTTTGGTCGGACCGGGTAATGGAAGATGGCCTAGAGGGGGGTGAATAGTCAAGATTAATATTTTTAATAAAAAGAATTAATTATCAATGATAATTACTACGGTTATTTAGTAGAGGAAATAGTAAATAACACAATGATGTTTTTATAGTATTTTGGTCCAATGTGGGCCTACTCTACTCTTATAACTCTATACTCTGAAAGAGATACATGTACACTAAAAATGTTTTTTAACGGGGAATCATATTCTAATTACAAAATCCTTTTCTAGTGGAGGGATAACCACGAAACTGACTTCTAGGTGGGAAGTCATAACTCTTACAACCTGAATTTAGATACTAGGAGTCACAACCTAAAATGTATTGACATTAGATATAGGGATTCATATCCCTAAGGTACTTAATTTAGAATCCTGGAGTCACAACCCGAAGAAAAAGAATAAAAAATAATGCTTTGTGTGAAAAAGATTAAACCAAAAAATAATGTTCGTGTGAGAGATGGGAAGTAGTGTTACAGACTCAAAACTATATGAAAGAGAAGATAAAAAATAAATCCCATGTACTTGTTCATGAGGTTTAGATCAGTATGTCTCGTCAATGCAATTATAGTCGAAGTAGAATTTACTCAGCGCCTGAGAGAATGAGTTGGTGGTGAAGCAAAGTGTTAGAGGATGTTGCAAATGCACATCATGTTCAAAGTTCATAGCACTTTATATTTTTTATTATGTTATTATTTTTTCTAAAAGAGAGAATGATATATATAAAAAATAAATATATATAGCAAGTGCATCATCTCTACTTCCTTCAGATATTCAAAATTAAGTGAGTCAAGAAATCCCATTAATATCTCAATTAAAATAGCATCACTGTTTCTTTTTTATTCATGTAGAATAAAAATCTAATAAATGAATTCAAAATATTGTGAATAAGTCTTCCAATAAAATCACTAGAGTTATAAAAGCATTGAATGATTAAAAACAGAATTTTAAATCCATTTAAAAAGATTTAATCGTAGTCAAAGTAGTTCTTGAAAAATAGTAGCAAATTATGAACTTAAATTCAAACATTTTAATTTAAACAATCATGAAACGTACAAATTTATTTATAAAAGACGATGAAAAACATCATTATTTTTTATCTCTAAATATAGAACAAAAAATATTAAAAACTCAATGATTACAATCCTCATATTTAATGATATCTTTTCACAAAAAAATCATTTAAAAGTATAGATATATCTGCAGAAAATAAAATTTTAAAAAAATTGCACTGAATGAATAGTAACTTCAGAATGAACAGTATCTTCGAAGTGAAAAGTATCTTTGTAGTGAACTGTAACATCGGAGTGAACAATATCTTTGAATTTAATAGTAAAATATGGTTTCCAAACCATACCTTGTGAATTAAACAATAATTTATGGTAGGGCATGAACAGTAACGTAACGTAGGGTATGAATAGTAACATTACGTATGGCGTGAACAGTAACATAACGTATGGTATGAACAGTAAATTAATGTAAGGTATGAATAATAAACCATACTTGCATGAGATAAACAATAATCCATACATGTGTGAGACAAAAATGAACTAGGATTTTTTGAAATAAAAATGGACCACACTTTTTTGAGATAAAAATGAACCACAAATTTGTGAGATAAAAATGAACCATAATTTTATGAGATAAAAATGAACCATACTTTTGTGAGAAATATGGATAGAATGTTTTCACAAACATCAAATAATTTGTAAGGGCGCTTAAAATCCTATTGAGTCTTTGGTTAAAACTAATTATTTGTAGAAAAAATTAATATCATTCCAACAAAAATATAACAAATTAAAACCAACAACTACAGATACTAAAATGATTAAAATTCATAAGCAAAACAATTCTAGAAACCATCTACTACAAAACATAATAACATAACTTCATTTAATTAAAAGTCCATTCAAAATATTTTTTTAAATTTTTATATAACCTAATTTAATCAAGATAATGATTTTATCTTTCCATAGAATCATGTTTCATGTAAATCATCTAAACTAAGAAGTTGTAGTAAATTAAATATAGAAATGTTTTAAAAAAGTAAAATGTAGAGTTTCGAAAACCATAATAGAAAATTTCATTTAATATTTTGAGATATAGATAAGCATTTTCAAACATCCTCATTCACTAATAATGTATTGATAAATATATTTTCTTTTTAACGTGATAATAATCGTAAAAATCCCAAAAAATTAAATTAATATATAATAAAAATACAGAAGAAATGTAATCAAACAAGATAACATGAAATCAAATTAAAGGAAATATACACATGAAAAAACAATCTCCCTTGTTTTGTTTGATTACAAAAAAAAATTATTAATGAATTTTTAAATATATGAAAACCAAATTATTTCTCCACAAACCTTCTATCCAAATCTTCTCCCCCTTTTGGTAGATAAACAAAAAGTGAAAACATTCTCCCCCTAAATAAATGTAACAAATAATACTTATAATTCGAATATACCATGAGAAAATTTAATTTTCTCAAACTGAGCAGAGTCGAAAAGCTTTGTAAAAAATATATGTAAGCTGATTTTCAGAACGGATAAATTATAAAAAAATATCTCTTTTATTAACATGATATCTAATAAAATAATATCTAAGATCAATATTTTTTTTCTAGAATATTGTAAAGGAATTTTAGAAATAGAAATTTCATAAGTAATATCACAATAAATAGGTATTTTATCAAGATAAACACAAAAATCACATAAATATTATATAATACATAAAATTTGAGCACAACTACTAGAATTAGAGATATACTCATCATCTATAGTATATAAAGCAATTGATAAATGTTTCTTAGATAACCAAGATATTAATCATTTTCTAGAAAAAATGACACATACTTGATGTGATTTTTCGGTCATTTCTACAGCCTCCAAAATCAGAATTAAAATAGGAAGTTAAAGTTATATTTTGGATAAAATAAATCAAAATCAATAGATCTTTTAACATATATAATTATTCTTTTTACAACATTAATGTGACTCTATTTTGGATCAGCTTCAAATCTAACACATAAACAAACACAAAAAATGATATCAGTTCTAGCTATAGTTAAATATAGCAATCTACCTATCATACCTCTATAAATTGTAAAATCAACAGAATTACCATAATCCTCCCTATCTAATTTACAATTTGTAACCATAGGAGTTTTCATGGATTTAGGGGAATTAAGACCATATCAATTAACTAAATCTTTAGTAAACTAAGATTGATTATGAAAAATTACATCTTTCCTTTGATAGATTTTAAGTCCAAGAAAGGTCTTTAATTCACCCATTAAACGCATGTCAAATTCAGAAGACATCAATAAAGAAAAATATTTACAATGTGTTTCACTAGAGGATCCAAAAATTATATCATCAATATAGATCTGAACAATTAAAATATCATCACAAGATCTTTTATTAAAAAGAGTGGGATCAACATTTCCATTCATGAAACATTTTTTTAATAATAATAAATAAGGTATTTCATAACAAGAATTAGGATCTGGTTATAGACCATATAAATCTTTAGATTATTTAAAAACATGGTTGGGAAATTTTTCATTTTCAAAACCAGGGGGTTGAGAGACATAAACATCTTCAGTAATTAAATAATTTTAGAAAGTGCTTTTTTACATTCATTATGATATAATTTAAAACCTTGAAATCACGCAAAAGCTAAAAAATAGTAATTGGTTCTAACCTATCAACATGTGAAAATGAATCATCAATGTCTATACCATATTCTTGAGAGTATCCTTGAGAAACTAGTGTGGCTTTGTTTTTGACAATATGTCATGATTCATCCTTCTTGTTTCTAAAGATCCACTTAGTTCCAACTACCTTCTTATCTTCAGGAAATTTTACTAATGTTCAAAAATTATTTGTAACAAATTTATTTAATTCATCTTGCATATAAATATTCCTATTCAAATATTTTAAAGCATCATTAATAATAAAAAGAATAAAATCAGAAATAAATACAAAAATGGAACAATAATTTAAAATAAAATTTCTAGTTTTGACACTAATATCAACATTTCCAATTACATTTTCAACAGGATCATCATTGTGAATCTTCCTTAATCTTGGATCAGGTTAAGAAGGAGTATGATCCCCCTCAATTAATTCATTATTATCTTGAGGAATATCTTCACCAATATTAAACACTCTAAACATATAATCAATAACATTAGAATCAGAATTTACTTTAACATTATTTTCATCCAACATAACCTGAAAATATTCTTCAATATCCATCATTCATTTGTTATAAATTCTATAAGATTTAATGTTATTATATCTACAATGAAAAATACCATCATCACATTTATCATCAAATTTATCTAAATTATCCTTTGAATTTAAAATAAAAAAATTTCATCCAAAAACTATAAAATAACTAACTTTAGGATTTTTATTTTTGATTAATTCATAAGAAGCTTTCTACAGAAAATGCCTAATAAGAATTCTATTTGAAATATAACATGCTGCAAAAATACCATCAACACAAAAATATCTAGGTAGATTATATTCACTTAACAAAGTTCGATCCATTTCAATAAGAGTTCTATTTTTCCGTTCTACATTCCCATTTTGTTATGGTGTTCTATGATCAAAGAAATTATGAAATTATCCATTATTTTGAGAGAATTTTTCAAAATATAAATTTGGAAATTCACCTCCTTTATCACTATGAATATGAATATTCATACAACATTTTTTATTATGAACTAATTTAGAGAAATCAGTGAATTTAGATAAACTATCATTTTTATGAGCTAGAAAATATACCCAAGTTAATCTACTATAATAATCAGCAATAACTAAAGTATATTTCATTCCACCGAGGCTATAAATTTTTGTTGGACCAAATAAATCACGATTTACGGAATTTAAATACTTAATAGTACTTATCTGATTGACATGCCTAAAAGAAATATTGTGTTGCTTCCCCTGCATGCAAGCGTGACAAACATGAAGTTGTTTTTTTCGTCAGAGAATGAAGCTGTATAACATTATCATGCTTTGAGATCTTATAAAACAATATGAAATTAACATGTCATAAATGATTGTTCCAAAGTATTTTGTTACTCTACATAGCATTCAAACACTTTACATGTTGAATAGTTTGTTTAGAAAAGTCAATAGTATAAATATTATCTTTTCAAGAATCATAAAGTAATAAAGAATCATCTTTAAAAACTAAACATTTATCATTTTGAAATTTAACTTCCATTACATCATCAAATAATTGTGACATACTAATTAAATTATGTTTTAAACCATCAAAATATAAAACATTGGAAATAAATGTAGAATTTGAAATACCTACTTTACCAAAACCTTTTACTTTGACATTGGAATTTTGTCCAAAAGTAACAGTTCCTCCATCACATGTGTTGTATGAGGTAAAATTTTATGGGTCTCTAATCATATCCCTAGATGATCCACTATCCATGTACCATATGTCATTCTTGAGACATCCAAGGCATTTTTCCTAAAAAAATAAATAAATTGACAATTTTGGAACACAAGCTACATTGGTTCCAATAGTATTAACAAAAAAATTTATAGGCTCCCATATAGTATTTAAACATGTATTTTAAGGTACTCTCAATTACAATGATTTTGAAACATTAGTTTTTTTAAATCCCAATGATTGTTTAAATCAATGTGAGCAGTTATTGGCATAGAGACCATTCATTCCACATTTAAAACAATTAACAGTTCAAGTACAACAATTTTTACTTTTAAAAAAACATGTTTTATACATTTGAGCTAATCTTTTATCATAACCAAACACATATTATTTTTAGATGTTTTATTCAATGAAATCATATCATGATATTTTTCACGACCTTGAATAAACACATATAATTTTTTTTAAGAAATTAATCTTCCTTTTTCATTTTCAGATTCAAATCTTAAGATGTTTTCAAATTATCAAAAACTGTTTAATGAGGAGTAGAAGTAGATTTTTTTAACATTTTATTTTCCTGAAAAATTAATGTATTTTCAAAAATTGTTTTTCATTATCGTCATTTAGTTTATTATATAAATCAGAATCTTTGAAAATATATTTTCTTAATCTTTCAATTTCTTTATTTAATTAATAAACATTAGGGTTTTCAGATTCATATTCAGAATCAGAACATTAGTAAAAAAACTAGAATTACAAACCTTATCCAGTGATGCCATGAAACACACGTTAGTAGATTCTTTGTCATTTCAATATTTTTCACTTTAATGTGATTCTTCAGTACAACCCCAGCTGGTTGACAATGCCTTTTTACCATTCTTTTTGTATTTGTCATTGTTCTTTAGTTTAGGGAAATCAGGATGGATATGACCTTTCTTCCTGCACTCATAACAAGTTACAGCTGAAGCATTGTAATTTGTATCACCTTTCAAATCTACCTTATATTTTTCTTATTGGGGATTTATACTAAAATAGTTTTTGAAACCTTTATTTTTCATTAGTTTGTATGCTCCAGTTATAATCTGTGCCTTGTCTTAATTTTCAATATCTTATAGATCTGAATCCGATGAATTATTAGCATAAAATTTATAGAAATAAAAGCTACACCTTTTCTTTTTATTGTCTCCCCGTCAGCTATGTTCTTCACTTCTAGTTCATATTAGAGTAGTGATCCAATCATTTCAACAAGTGTGTACTCATTGAAGTTCTTGATTTCATTAATTGATACCTTCTTTGGATGCCCTTTCTTTGGTAATGCTCGTAGTACTCTTTCAACATGTATAGTATTTTCTAGAGCTTCTCTATGTGAATTCATTCCATTCACAATGCTTGTGAATCTAATGAAAATTTGGTTTACTCATTCATTTTACCCCATCTTGAAGTCTTGATACTCAGCACAAAGCATTCCAAGCTTGGTTCTGGTCAATATTTCAGAGCCAAGGTGAGTAACATGAAAATAATCTAAATCTCATGAGATGTATTGCATGTAGGCACATGACAAAAAACACTTCTGTTAATAGCAGAATATAAAATATTAACGAATTTTTTATTTTGCAAATGTATAATAGAATCAATTCTGTAAGAGTATCAGGATCAGCTTCAGAGAGTTTTTATTGTTTTGACATAATATAACATTGCTCAATGCTCAACTATTTGAGGTATTCATCCATTCCGGATCTCTAGTATACATAATCATTGCCATCAAAATGTGGTGGCTTCTAAGGAATCAAAGCATCATTCGGGTTCAATCATGACATTGTATAAGATCTTTATCCTTAGACTGTGAGGTCTATGAATATGTTATTATAGTAAAATATAATAGAAGAATAAAAAAATAGTTGAATAAATTCTTTAAGGAATAACCAATGGTGCCGATATTTGGTGTAAATATATATAATGATAGAGAAAAAATATTCTTAATAAGGTTTCCTTTTGATACTAATAGTTTTGTTGGAAATGGTAATGGTATATGGTCTAGAGGGAGGTGAATAAACAAGATTAAAAATTTTAATCAAATGAATTAATTATCAAAGTTAAGTATTAAGGTTAATTAGAAGCGAAAAAAGTAATTAACGCAAGGATATTTTTTATAGTAGATCAGTCCAATGTGGACCTACTCTAGTCTTATACCTCTCTACATAGCTAGATATATGTGTGCACTAAAAATTATTTTTATAGAGGAATCATAAACCATTTATGAAATCTATTTCTAATGGATGGAAAAGCACGACCCTGACTTTTTTGTGGGGAGTCACAACCCCTAACACCTGACATTAGATATTGGGAGTCACGACCCAAATAGTATTGAATTAAGATAAAGGGAGTCACAACCCTAAGGTACTGACTTTAGAATATGGGAGTCACAACCCAAAGAAAAAGAATAAAAAATAATTCTTTTTTGTGAAAAGTCATAAACAGAATAAGTTTGTGCTTGTTAGAGATGGTAAGTAGTGTTACAGACTCAAAACCATATGAAATAAAAGATAAAAATTAAAGGACATGTACTAGTTCATGATTTTTAGATCATCACATCTCGTCAATGCAATTTTAGTCAATGTAGAATTAATTTAGCACTTGAGAGAACGAGAAGGTGGTGAAGCAGTGTGTTATAGGATGTTGCAAATGCATAACAACTTCAATGTTCATAGCACATTATCTAATATATTGTGTTGATCTTTTTCCAGCAAGAGAGAATAATATATATAGAGAATATAAATATATAGCGGGGGTAGCATCTCCACTTCCTTAGGATATTCAAAATTAAATGAGTCAAGATTTCTCATAAATATCTCCATGAAAATAGAATCAGTATTGCTTTTTTATTCATGTAAAAAAATTATCCAATAAATGAATTCAATATATTTTGAATAAGTCTTCCAATAAATTATCAAGAATAATAAAAGCATTGAATGATTCAAAATATAATTTTAAATCTATTTAAAAAGACTTAAACGTATTTAAAATAGTACCTAAAAATTAGCTGCATATTCTAAAATTAAATTCAAACCTTGGAATTTAAACAATCCTGAAATGTCCAAATTTATTTGTAAAAGATGTTGAAAAGTATTATTATGTTTTTTCTCTAAATATAGCTCCAAAATAGGAAAATCTCATTGATTACGATCCTTATATTTAATGATAATTTTTCACTAAAAAATCATTAAAAATAATCCATATATTTACAGAAAATAAATTTTTAAAATAATTCCACGAAATGAATAGTATCTTCGGAATGAACAGTAACTTTGAAGTGAATAGAATCTTCAGAATGAACAGTAACATCGGGGTGAACAGTATCTTCTGAGTGAACAGTAATGTATGGAATCCAAAACATACATTGTAAAATGAATAATAACATAACATAGGGTATGAACAGTAACACAACGATGTCTATGAATAGTAACGTAATGTTTGGTATGAATAGTAACGTAACGTATGGTAAGAATTGTAAAGTAACGTATGGTTGAATATTAAACCATACATGCGTGAGATAAACAATAAACCATGATGTTGTGAGATATAAATAAACCATATTTTTGTTAGATAAAAATAAACCACACTTTTGTGAGATAAAAATGAACCACACTTTTGAGATATAAAAATGAACCATACTTTTGTGAGATAAAAATGAACCATACTTTTGTGAGAAATCTGGACAGAATGTTTGGACAAACATCATCAAATTATTAAGGGATCTTAACAGAAGATTCAGAATTTGGTCAAAACTAATGGTTTGTAGAAAAATATATTAAGGGATATTGTGAGATAAAAATGAAACAAAATTTTTTGAGATAAAAATAAACCAAAATTTTGTGAGATAAAAATGAAACATTCTTTTATGAGATAAAATTGAACCATACATTTGTGAGAAATCTGGACATAATGTTTTCACAAAATTCAACAAATTTATAAGGGTGATTAACAACAGATTCAGACTTTGGTCAAAACTAATTATTTGTAGAAAAACATAATATCATTCCATAAAAAATATAACCAATTAAAAAAAACATCTACTGATCCTGAAGTCATTAAAAAACAGAAGCAAAACAATTCTGGAAAACATGCTATTACAAAACAGCATAGCATAAATTCATGTAATTAAAATTCCATTCAAATATATATTTTTAAACATTAATGTATACTATTTTAATCAAGATATAGATTTTATCATTCCATATAATCAAGTTTCATGTAAATCATATTACCATAGAAGTTACAGAAAAATAAATTCAGAAATGTTTTAAAAAAGTGAAATGTAGAGTTTCTAAATCCAGAGTAGAAAATTCATTGAATTTTTTTATTAATAGATAATCATTTTCAAAATTCCTCATTAAATAATAAAGTATAGATAAATATATTATCTTTATAACATGATAAGAATTAAAAAAAATACAAATATCATAATTTATTATATTATCAAAATATAAAAGAAAAGTAATCAAATAAAATCACATGAAATAAAATTAAATGAAATATGCATTTGCACAAACAATATAAATAATATCTTTCCTAATTGAGAGGTAAAAATTATATCCATTTAATAATTATATATGTGTTGAATGAAGATGTATAGAAACATATTATGGATTTAAATTTTCCCTAGATTAACTTTTATCATGATGGAATAAAAATATTTCTGAACCATGTATGTGTTTCATTCATACAATATTTGACGAAGGAGTTTTTGAATTATGTACAAAGTTCTTCATTATCTATTCATCATGGATGTATAATTATGTATACATATTTTCATGATTATTTATGGTGGGATGGTATGGATATGGAAATACAAATATTTTAATCTTGAAGAAGGTTATATAAGTTATTTATGTTTCCTAGAAAAAATTATAAGGGGATGATACATCCATTACCCATAGCATAAATGAAATGGAATCACATCCCCACATATTTTTTCCTTTGACTATAGAAACATATAAAGGAATAATCCTAATTAATATTTAGTTAATATTATTTACTAATTATAAAATAGTAATCTCTATCAAATAATTATATTCAATGTTTCATCATAATATATTATACATTATTGAAATGGAATGTTTTTAGGAACTACCACATCTGGTTGTGTTTGATCAGGATCTAATGAATAAATCAATTTTATGAAAAAAAGTTCATCAAGATCATGATTTGGAATTTATTTGTAGAACTATGTATTTTCTAATCATATATTGTCAGTAATAAGAAAAAGTTAAAATCCTAGATGAAATTTCTGAGATATATTTCTTTGTGTTTAAAAGTGGATTTGGATGGACACATTCCTCTATTTAATATTTCTTAAAATTTATCATTCACTCAAGAATTAAAATAGATCTGTAGGAATCCTTTTATCTAAATAAGTTTAGGGATCCAAAATATTGAACTGAAGACTGAGAGAAAAATCTATTGAGGCCTTATTTAGATAAAAAATTTCCTATAAGGATATATCCATTAAAAAAACGAAATCAATTTTTTTTGGAAAAACATTATAAAAACACTCATAAGTATAATATCTAATTTTTATTTGATGACACAATGTTTATATGAATTTATTTTTATAATAATTTTTAAAATTTTGGATGAAATGTAAATATATCCATCTATATATAATTACATTTAATTTTCTTGATTATATCAATATTTTATACTATCAGTTGGTGCTTTTGTCAAACCTATCTCATGTCCATGGTATATTACATGTAATTATTCTAAATAAGTATTCACATAACCCATAACATTTACGAAAATCATAGGATATACCATTAGGGCATGATATATCTTTGTAAAAAAACATGATGGATATTTTGAATCATATAGAGAATGTTATATTAAGCATGACCATTAACTGGGTCAATGTCTTGTCTTGAATCCATTAATTTGTAGAAGCTACATGAAATTTAAATGATATTATGAGGGATAAGTATACCGATAATTTTATATCAGACTAATTAATTTCTTAGATGAAATTAATTTTTAGTGAGGTATAATTATACACCCTAAGATGATGGAAATTATTAATTTTATTTAATTAAATTAATTTTATTTCTTGTGTAACACATAACATTTGGTTTTGCATGTGTAACACGCAATATAGATTTTTAAAAAGTCCATGATATACTATTAATATAAATTTTTTAACATTACTGTTATTACAAATATATATATATATAAATTAATGAAAATATATGAATAGAAATCAATAATATTAAAATTTTAATTATAATGGTTTTATATAACTAAAACATATTGATAACAAATAACATATGTTTTTTATAAAATCATTAGATGTTTTGAAAATAATACCTTCTCAAAAAAATTGTTTTTATATACTTCTTTAAATGATTATAAAATTAATTTTTCTCACATTTATAAATTTACATTGATAAAATTAAATAAATTTTATAAAAAATTCATGTCAAAATTTTCACAGGGTAAATTGCATTAATTTTTCTAAAGGGCTTTAGTTTTTGAGGAATAGTTAAAAAAGCATACATTTAATAGAATACAAAAATTTTTGTTTCATTATTTATTCTACTAAATATATTTAATTCTATTTTTAATGAAACATTAGATTAATTATATAATGATAAATTATATTTAGGCCAATTTACACAATTTTAAATTGAATTGAGATATAGAAACATATAAATATTTTAGGTATTTTCTCATGGAATCCCATCTTTATTATCCCATCAATGGGAATAATTTTCAATAAAAATTTCCCAATTATGAGAATGGAATTTAAAAAAATTATTCTCATATATTAAATGTAAATAATTTATATTATATAATCTGGTAAACATATTTTTTACAAAAATTAATACTACCAATAGTAAAACTTATTTTATGTAATAAAGTCATAATTGGGTTTAAAAGTGTTCAAAAAAAATTAAAATGGTAAAAAGGGAATAAATTTTTTTATTAAATATATTGGGTGGAAATATTTGGACCATAAAATTGGTATGAATTTAAAATGATATATTTTTGAGACTTTTTTTTGTTAAAAATATGGTTTAGCCATTTTATTTTAAAATCATTAAATGTTTTTCACTCATCTAACTTATAATAGGCAGACACTGATCCTCTCTTCATCCCACCTTTATGCCTATTAGGTTCATTAAATCCAATACCAAAACACATACCAAAATCCCATAAATATTAATTGAAGAATATTTTTTTCATGAAATCTATGCTAGGATGGATTTTGGTGTAAACTGAATAAGTTTACCAAAGGAAGAGGTACATCATTTCTTATAGAATTTTATTTTATTTCTTCTAATAACTTATTCACCTATTATTAAAATATGATTATATAAAAACTTCATAATATTACATATATTAATATTTTTTATATTAAGGTAATGAACTATAACCATCTCTTCATCCATCAAATGGCCTACGAAATTATCGTTCATGTGTATAGGGAACTACCACCCCACGAACCCATGTCATTTGTTTTTACCTTAACACCTCTCACAAATGGATATAAAAATGGATTAAATATTTATACATGTTATTTTTGATATTATTAATCTTCCATAATCATCAGATAAAATGTTGAAATGTTTTCAATTCCAATCCATTGGAATATGATAAAATAATGTTGGTATGTGATGGATCAGTTCCTCACAATGTGATTTGATTCAATGAACCTTTCCATGGATGGTAATAAGGATAGATTTAAATTAACATGTTTTTTATATATCAAATTAAAATAATTCTTTAGAATTAAAATATTATTTTTCTTTCTTTCATTCATTCCATTAGGACAATGGAAACAACATTCATGCATACATACGACCTACCCTCCCCATGAACGGTGTATTTAATTTTCTATATCTGAAATGTATAGATCACTATAAATATATATATGTACAAATTATATATTATATTTATATACTATTAAACATTTTAGAGATAATGGAACCACGAAAAATGGATGACGATGAAAAGTAACAAATCAAAACATATATGAAAAAATAAAGTCTTCATTCTCTAAAACATGAATTTGACATTGAATAGTTAATAAAGGGTATTAAAAGGTAATAAATAAATAAAATATAGTATGATATATATGATTATGGATTTCAAAAATATGTATAAAATATATATTCATTATATTGGTAGTTCTAACATTTAAATTTCAATTGAATTATTATGTTAATTTAATATTTTCTAAATTTTCATTATTTGAGAGATATGTTATGCAATTCATACATCAATAATTTGGGTTTTTGTATAATTATCATTTGACAAGTAATAACAGAAATATATTTCTAGAAATGAAATTTAATTTTTCACTGAATAATGTTCCTTCATGTTTCATATTATTCAGTGTTCCTTAAGTGTTAATGATTTTATGTTACAATACCCTCATTTAGCAGGATTTCTTATGATTATATTTAATATAAAAACATTATATGAAGTACAACTATAGAAACTCATGAGTTTTATAGTACTTATTTTTTCATGATATTAATATTACAATTTTCCTTCTCCTTGAATCATAATATAGAAGGTAAAATACTGTTATGAACACTTGGATTTATTTATCTCTTCAGTTGAAAGTAAGTTTTGTTCATAAAAATGAATTTCTAAAAAAACATCAAAAATTATTTGCAATTATCCTATGATTATTAAAATATATTTTTAACCAAATTGATTCCCTTATTATTTATCATTGTTATTTTCAAACAAAATAATTTCTATTTTTTTTTAAAAAAAAAAGTTTAATTTTTGAAGGTGAACTTATATTTCTTTACGATATTTTTTAAATCATAATTAAGAATCTATTTTCTAATGACCTAGTATTTTATTAAAAAAATTATACTTGATCTAATTAAATGTCTTATTTAGTACACTAGTTTTATAAATGATATTCACTTCATTGGTTCAATTTTTTTTGGATTTTGAAATATCGTTATGTATTTTTACTATTTCTAATATAGTTGGCGAATAGTGACAACATGATTAGTATAACTATAGGGATTTAACATATCGAATTTACTCAAACAAAGAAAGTGATGACCTCATTGTGTAGAATTACTCCATATAAAGCTCGTTGTTTGATAAATAAAAAGTAGGTATCATCACTTGGATTTTCTCTTGACAATCCCAAGATGAACAGCAACATGTTAAGAATAAATGGAACCACTTATGAGATAAGTAGAAGTTATTAAGGATTAACACCCGAGAGATGTTGTTTGAGCCACCCCAAGAGTATCAAACCATCATGCACCTTACTTTAAGATCATATGATGGGGTTATAAGGGGTTATGTAAGAAGACCATAGAAATATGATTATGTGATTTAGTTTTGTATAATAAATATACATTCATTTTATTACTGTTACTTTGTAAATGATTTTGGAAACAAAAATTATATATATAGTAAATATTAAACTAATAAATATTTTTTGATAAATTAATGTATTATTAAAATAAATAGTATTTGAATAAAATATTATTAAAAAATTAATTTTTATTAAACATAAATGATTTTATATTTTTGGTGAATAAATTTTTTATTTTTATTAAGGATTGAAAACTATTTTTTCTAACACCCATGAATTTTTAATAAATGTTTGTTATTAGTTTAAAATATAAAATTCTCATATTTAAAAAATTATTATATTAAATGATCATTATATTTGCAATTAGGATGGAGAAATTATGCAGGGTTTTAATTTTCATAATTTTTTATGACAGCTGAATTTTTGGGTAAAAATTAACCAGAGTTCAAATATATAATGTGTTTTATTTTATGACTTTATAATGACCCAATTGTGATCTAATAATATGATATAAAATTGATTTTATAAAAATGTATGTTTGAGCATTAAAATAATTTTATTTCATAATTTTGTTTATTTTACAAATACTTTGTTGACACAACAAGACTTATAAAACATTTTTACATTTCAAAATTAATTTCTTTGGGAGCGTGACTAACCTCCACATAAGAAAACAAAATATTTTATATATTTCAAAAATTGGCCTTATAAAATAATTTTTCCACACCCATTTAGAAAAAACCATTTGATGGTTTGTGTTCTTGATTAGTTTAATGTTAGTGTTCAAAACCCAAATAATAATGATTTTCTCTCCTTCCCTATATAAACCCACTAATTCTCACATTCAACTTTACTCATACTATTTGGATATTGAGAAAAACCTACACTGATCTATCTATAATCGTACCAAGGCACCACAAGAACATATGAAGACTCTCTCACTCCTCTCCTATGCCTTTGGGATCACACATCCTTGTAAATGATTTCACTCTTCTCATTTTCATTCCTGATACTATTTTACATTATTCTTATTATGTTCCATATTTATATTTTGGGTTATAGTATTCCATGACCCCCATTATCTCTATTTTATGTATATATTATGAGTAATTTCTCTCTCTCTCATAATTCCCCCATATGACCCTTTAATCACACTCATTACCATGCTAAATTATTGTAACGTATTTCATTCATTCTATTTTGCATCCAAATATCTTTAAATATTTATACCCTTTTATTCAGTTACAAATGTTGGGGTATGATTTATAACCTCCCCCAAACTTCTATATAAATGTATTTCTGATTAGAGACCTCTTTCTCTCTCATTAATTCCTCGGATGCACACCTATTACCATGCTAAAATTTTGTAAATAATTTTTCTATTCTTTTTTACATTGAAGGTATTATATTAAATTATGCATATAAATTACATAAAATAAATTGGTAAATGTATATATATATCCCTATTACTATAAATTTTATATACATATTATTATATTCCCCTTTCTCTCTCAGAAATCATTTTTATGAATTCTTATGTCACGTCGTTAGGCTTCCAAAATTGCACCCTTTTTTTCCAGGAAAAAGTCATTGTGTAGTGAATACCATTCCCATTTCACTAAAAAGGTTATTCAATATTATGAAAATTAACATATTTATTATACATATTCATCTATTTCGTCCACATTTCTTTATTGTGGAATAAATTAATTTTTTGAATGATGCCATGTTGTATGATCTATGTGGCACACTTTTCCATAAAATGATGAGATTAAGGGTGTGCCCTAATAGTTCTCCAATGAATTGATTAAATATTAGTATCATGATATATTATGTTAAATTATGGTTAATAATGATAATTAATGTCAAATGGGGGTTTTATCATGCTTCCCATACAATGAGACTTGGATCATGATAATATCATTTTAAATATTGTTGCTACATTTCCAAGAAATGATAATCAAGAAATATAATTACTTTATGTTCATATTTATATTATGCACCATTTATATGTATATTTCCTATAATGTAATATATTAATCATTTTATAACTTGTTTACACTGTTTCTATGCTTTATAGATCACCATTTTATTGTCTATTCCCTTAGGTTATCCCATGAACTGTTATATACAAAAGAATGTTTTTTAATGTAAAATATTTCTCCAATAATGATGTTTTGTTTTATTTTCTATTTTCTTATATAATGTTCCTAATTTTTAGAGTAAAAAAGACCAATCATTCCTCGGTGTTTTATTAAGTGAAATTTTATGTAATAAATCATGTTTATGTTTGTAATAATGAATAGGGTTGTCATAGTTTGTATTAGAGGATAGATTTATTTATATTTGGGATTTGGATTAGAAAACCCTAGTGAATGACATATGGATAAGATTAATCAAAATAAATACATCCCTAAATTTTTTTTGAGTACAGAGTATGTGGTTTATCACAAAAATACACCCACGTATGAAAAAAGAAATTAAGAGGACTCTCTAGAAGAGATGTATCTAGGGGTAAAACCTAAAAACACTGTATTGATCTAGAATCAAATGGGAACTGGTGCATGACAAGGTGCCTTGATTCACTTTTCATTATGAAAAACCAAGATGATATGGGTGTTAAATTTCTATTCTTATTATGAACCATTATTAAGGGAATAACAAATTCCCATAAGAATATACATTGGGAATTAGATCATGGATAACATAAATTGATGCCTATATATTGATATCTTATATAAGTAAATATAATTTATATGTTATCCTTTTTTTCCTTTGGATTCCCATTTATGATTTAACACTAACATTATTTTTATTCTACCTAATGATCGATAATAGGATTACTCGGGCTAACAACCAATTCGAAGATAAATGTGATGACTGTTCTACTGATATGCCCAATACAATGGGAGAGGGAATCATGGAAATTTTCAAGATAAACTCTTATTTAACTTATGTTTTTAATAGAATCATTTGTCATGTGGAATGTACAACCCACCCCTCTACCAAGAAAGAACAATTCACAATTGAGAGATACATGAGACAAATACATTGTATTTATAATGGATCATCTAATCCCTCAATTGTCGAACAATGGATCAAGTCCATTGAAATTATATCTCTATCATTCAATGTTACGAAAATGATATGGTTCTTCTCCCTAATTATTATATGGAGGGCAAAGATGATCAATGATGGACATTGATAAAAAAATATGATTCTCGAGGAAGAGATCTAAGTGATTAAATTGAAGGATTTCTTGAAAACAAAATTGATAATTATTTGTTTTTTCACACACTAACTTAAGATGGAATGTGACTTTTTTGACCTCAATAAAAATTATGATGAATATGTCAGAGAGTATAAGAATAAAATTACATTTGTTTCATGACATTACTTTTTCTTTTTTCATTACCCCAAATTCAACGTTGACTACTTATTTGGTGGGATAAAACCATGCTTACAGAAATCCCCAGTGATCCTTGACTTTGATAGCTATGACTAAATCTTTGGAGGTTACATAAAATTCAGAATAGAGATCGATTAATGTCATGGTTATCATGGAGATAAGAAGGGGATGGTGAGAATTATTTCTTGCAGTCTGAGGGATAAATCCAACGGTTCTGAGAAAACCAAAACTCTAATTTCCAATGGTGCGGAATGAAGTACTGCAAAAATTTCTTGAATGGGATGAGGAAATTCATTAGTTTTGGATAAGAATTTCACCTATCCAATAACTGTTGACAATAAAAGACCAATTCTATGACTGAGGAGAGGAATTCTCTGTTTGACCCTCAACACGTTGTTCATTGCTTCCACTACAATGAACCGTGGAACATTTCAATCCAGTGCCTTAAGCCAAGTGTTTTTTGAGGCAACCAACAACCTCCAAGGTAGAAAGAGATATATTGTTCCATCACAACTACTAAATAGAACCCATAAAATGAAGTGGTGTTATGAATTCTAGTTAATCATTCAGGAATAGTGAACATACTTTTTGATTCGAGTTAAATGAATTATTTTATATAGTAAATTTTTATAAGAAAATCCCAAACACTACAACACATAATGGAATTAAAGATGTCGGTGAGAACAGAAAATGGTGAAATCATTGCATCCCATGAATATAACTCCTCTAATGTCATAATTTGTGGATTGAACATCTTAGGGAAATTAATCATACATCCACTTATAGAATTTTAGGCAATTCCTTTCATGGATTGGATTACTATAAATATAGAACAAAAATTAATTTTTGTGAGAGGGAAATGACTCTTTGTAAAGTAAATCAACCCAAGATTCATTACAAGTGAAAGGAGGAGGATGTATCTTTTTTAGTATTGTCACCTCAATCATGGATATTACTACACTATGATAATGTGTTTCATGCTCATATTATTGAATCTAATAAAGTAACTATCCTTGAAGACATGCCTATTGTGAGGTAATTTAGTAATGTGTTTCCAAAGGAATTGCGTGGTCTTCCACTTAAAAGAGATGTTTAATTCTAATTTGATCATACAACTAGAGAGTTTACAATATCCTATAATGCTTATTTAATGGATGATTTGGTTATTTAGGAGATAAATAAACAACTATAGAACAATCTGGATAGAGGGTTCATATGACCAAGTGCTTCACATTGGGGTGAACCAGTCCACTTCATCAATAAGAAGGATTGGTCAATGTGCTATGGAATTGATTATCATGAGCTAAATTAAATCATGATAAATAACAAGTATACTTGTCAACTATTTGATGTATTTTTTAATCAGCTATGTGGAGCACAATAATTCTCCAAGGTGGATTTTGGGTTTGGAATTTACAATGTAAGGGTGATGAAGAAGGATATCCCCATGACTGTATTTCATACACAATAAATGTGGTATGAATTAAATATAATGAATTTTGGACTAATTAATTTTACAGCAATCATTGTGGATTGGATGATTAGAGATTATATAAATTACCTAGTGAAATTTGTGGTATTAATTATAAAATATATTCAAATATACACCAAATCCAAATAGGGTCATGATAAGCCTCTAAGAATTGTACTAGAGACCTTTAGAAAGAAGAATCACTATGATAATTTTAGCAAGTGAGAGTTATATTAGAATGATGCCTCATTTTTGGGTCATATCATCACATGCAATGGGATATATTTGAATCTATCTAAGAAAGATAAAATTGAGGGTTGACCGAGGCCAACATTAGTGACAGATATCCATAGATTCATGGGGTAAGGTAGATATTGCCTCCAATTTTTGAGAAATTTCTCATTTTTTCCAAACCCTCTTACCATGATAACAAAAAGTGGAGTCATGTTTTCTTATACTGATGAATGCGAAAAGAGATTCAAGGAGATGAAAAGGATTCTTAACATTGTTCATGTTCTCACACTACCCATAAGTGGAAAACATTTTGTAGTATTTAATGATTCATCCTAGAAGTTCATGGGTAGTCTGTTGATGAAAACTAACAATGTCCTTGCATATGCTTCAAGGAAATAAAATTTCATGAGAAAATATATCCAACACATGATCTCGAGTAGGCTATAGCAATCTTTTCTTTGAAAATTTCATTACATTACCTATTTGGGGAGAAGTGTGAAATATATATGGATCATAAAATCCTCAAGTATATATTACCATATAAAGTGCATAATATTCTCCAATGATGATGGTTAGAGCTAATCATAGACTAGGCTCCTCAATTTGCTACATCCCAAGGAAAGAAAAAAAGGTATCAGATGCTCTTAGCAAAAAGGACCTAATGATTCTATCATTGATGTTAATTTAAAAGGATTCAATATTTATAGATTTGATGAAGATGGATATGGGAATCATAAAAAAGGGAACATAATCAATACTTTCACAAATTATTGCTCAACCTTTTCTTTTGGAAAGGTTAAGGATTATAAATAGGATGATGTGGGAAGTCATAAGAATGTAAAAACTATTAGAAAAGTGAAATACATGTAGTTCAATGTTAAAGAAGAAATAAATGTGAGATATGGGTCAAGGCAATGGATTCTACCAAGTATGGATTTAAAGAATGATCTTTTGGATGATATACATAATTCAAATTTCCCCATTCACCCTATAATACCAAATATGTATCGAGATCTCTATGATCATTATGGGTTGTATAATAAGATGAAGGAGATCTCTGAGTATACATCAATGTCAATGGTATATATAGAGATGAAGGGACATATGAACAAGTATAAGGGGATGATGAAACCTTTACCTATACCAAAATAAAAATTGGATAAAATCAACATGGGATGTGTACCCCAACATTCGTTTAAATCTAAAGAAATTAATTCTGTCTGGGATGTTGTGGATCATCTTACAAAGAATGCATACAATATTTCAATTCAAGATTATTTATCATTGGATCAACATGAATGAATATATATCTGAGAATTGTAAAGGATAAATCGAGTACCACTATTTATTGTATCTGATCGAGTTCAATGATTCACCTCTATGTTCATTAAGTGTCTTCAACATGATCTTATTACTGAGCTGAACATCAGTATGGATTATCATCCTCCAACTGATTTTCAATTTGAGCATGTTATACCAACACTTGAGTACATTTTGAGAGCACCCTTAGTTGAATTCAAAAAAGAATGTGATCAATATCTTCCTCTGGTTGAGTTCTTTTACCATAATAGTTTCCACTCAAGCACTAAAATGGATCCTTATGAATCCCATTATAGTAAGAGATTTAGAACATTGGAATGTTCAAATGATGTTGGGTAGAGAAAACTCTTATGTACAGAAAAGGTGAAAAATTGATTGAGAAGGTTATGACCATCCATAAACACATTAAAGATGCTCAGAGTTGACAAAAGAGCTATGGTGATAATCTTATACGAGACTTAAAGTTTCTAGTTTTGATACATTTTATTCCATATATAACTCTTCAGGAAGTATATAACTGACCCCTTATCATGTACTCAATCTAGGGGTGAACATTATAGAATCATCTCTCATATGAAGAGAAGTTAGTGATAATATTAATTATAGACAATAATTTATCCAAAATAAGACAATTTTCCCATCATGGTGTTGCAAAAAAAAACCAATTTTTTTTGATGCAACACATGCATCATATTAAGTGAGAAATTAGAGTTATCATCTTCTATTTTAGTGCGGTAAAAGGTAATTTTGAGGGAGAAATTTTTTAAGGGGGATTATTGTATCGACCCAAAATTTTATTAATGAAAAATCATATTGATCTAATTAAATTTCTTATTATGTAAAATGTTTATAGTTAACATATGAACTTCCTTTGTTTTATATTTTTTAATTTTAAAAAATAATTAAGAATTTTTAACGTTTCATATATAGTCATTGAATAGTGACAACATGATTACTATAAACATAGATCTATAACAAATCTAATTTACTCAGAAAATGGAAACGATTTCTTTATCTAGTAGATTTTCTACCTAAGAAGACAATTTGTTAGTTTATTGAATGGAGGTTGCATCACTGGGATTCCCTCTTGACCAAAACCAAGCCATGCTTCAACACATTATGCTTGAATGGAACTACATATGGGAGAAATGGATGTTAATAGAGATTACCAATGGAGCGATTTTATCTTAGCCTCCCCAAGAGTCTTTCACCATCATGAACTATACCTTTAGATATTATATGAGTGTTATAAGGGGTTATGTAACACGGCCATAGTAAAAATAGAATTTTTAGTTAATAATTAATTAAAAAATATATCTTCTTAAATTAATGTATTTTTAATTAAATAATATTTTATTAAAATATTATTACTAAATTAATTTTGTAAAATATAAATGATTGTCTGATTTTTATAAATAAAATTTAATTTTTTTTATGGTTTGAATAATATTTTTTCCAAAACCCATGAATTTTTAATACATGAAAATTTATATTTGAAAATTTTTAATTAACATATTTATAAAATTAATAAAATAAAATGAATATTATTTTTTGAATCCAGATGTCAAAATTATCTAATGGTGATTTTTTTCATAATTTTTTGAGATAGTCAAATTTTTGGGTAAAAATTAAATTCTATTTAAATATATAATGGGTTTATGACGTTATAATGAATCAATAGCGATGTAATAAAATACTATAAAAGGTTGTTTCAGACAACATATGTTTTATAATAAAAATAATGTTATTTTAGATTTTTTAATTTATTTTACAAAGCCTTAGTGGACCCTTCCAGACTTATAAAATATTTTAACATGTAAAAATTCTTTTCTATGAGAATGTGACTCACCTCCACAAAACAAAGCCTAATATACAATTATGTTCGGCCATTAGACATATAAAATAATATTTTTCCATCCTATTTAGAAAATTCCATGGGAAAACACCCTGGGATGATTTGTGGTTCTTCCTATTTTAATGTGTATTGTTCCTAACCTAAATAATAATTAATTACCTCTCCATTCCTATATAAGCCCACTGAATCACCCATTCCTCTTATATAAAACCATTTGGAGCCTGAAAAAACCCTTCCCTCCTTTCTATATAATAATTTCAAAGAACACCAATATCCCTATAATTCTCTCTCAAGCCTCTCTCATGCCTTTGGGATTACACTTCCATGTAAAAGATTTAAATCTATTCATTTCCATTCAAACTACTCTTTTAAATTATGATTCTTAAGTTCCATAATTATTTAGTGGGTTATGATATTTAAAAACCCCCATACATTCCATTTTATGTATATGTGATGTGGTCTTCCTTTCACTACCCTCAATCCCCCCTATGATTGTTCAAGCACCACTTTTACTATGCAAAATTTCTGTAAGTGATTTCTTCCATTATATTTTTTGTCATATTTTCATTATCTTTATATAGAATTTTGTTTTAAAATAAAAATATTCTAGTATGATTTCAAACCTCCCCCATTCATTTATTCTTTTTTTTGAATAATTAGAGTTCCCCTTATATCTCATTAATTATACCCATGCATACACATTTTCATGTCAGAATTATTTAACGTATTCCTATCTTCACATTTACATTCAATAATTTCTTTTGAATTATTCTTCTTAATTCCATTAAATATGATGAAAATTTAATCTATATGACACATTACTATCCATTTTATCTACATATGTTGGATAACTATTTTTATCTCAACTACCATTTTTTTTGAATGCTTATGTCATGATATAATTTTGCCGAAATTGCACTTGGATTTTACAAGGCAAAGTCATTATGTAATTAGTACCATGATCATTTCTCTATCAAGGCTATTAACATTTATGTACATTTTCATATTGAAAATATAGTTTCATTATGTGTTAATATTTCCTTCATCGTGGAAGAAATGATTTTGTGGAATCATTCTATGTTGTTTAATCCTAGTGGCACACTTATTCATGAAATGAAATTATTATGAAGGGTGTGCCCTTATTTCACTCCAATGCATAGGGTAAAAATTACTATCATGATACAACAAGTACACTGAATTTTTATTCATGATAATTCACGTTCAATGAGGTTTTACATGTTCACCATGTGCAATTATCCTTGTCTCATGCAAATATCATGTAAAATGTTGTTTCAAAACTTCCAAGTTATAATAATCATGTTATATCATGAATTTATTTTCATGGTTATATTATTCTTTATTAATATGTATATTTCTTAACATGTAGTTTTTTATTCATGTTATTCAATGGTTACCCCCTTATTAGGATTTATAGATCAACATTTTCATAGGCATGTCCTCAGGTTATCCCATGCAATGTTATATATGAAGGAATGTTGTGGTCAGGTAAAAGATGTTTGCAATAAAGAGGTTGTGTTTTCTGTTCTAAGATGTCATGTAATGTTGCTAATATTCCTAATACACTAGACATATCTATATTAAGAGTATAATTAAGTTCATGTTTATGTAATTAATTATTTTTATGTGTGTAATAAAGAGAATGGTTTTATAATTTTCCATGTAATATGACATATATTGATGTTATATATGATTTTTTGGGAAATGAATAAATGATTAAATTTATTTATTTTTATGGATTTTTTATTATGAAATGATATTTATTAAACACATATAGCATTAACCTATTATACCATGATAATATTCTTATGAAACCATATTCTACTCCATGGGTTATGTTGTGATGAAATGATTAAATTAGTTCAAAACCGATTTCTTTCCATAGGTCATGATAAGGTGAAATTTTTATAATGCCAATTTAATATCATGGGATATTATATGGTTATTATTTTTTGATATTGTGACATTAATAAACATGGTATTAATCCTGATATGGGTGGTACCTATTTCTCCATGTATTGAATTTAGTACAAATTAAAATCTCATGAGATATTTAGGACTAAAACAAGGATTCACCCAGTTCTATAAGGGATGTTTCTATTATGATTAACTATGGAGTGATCCTTGACTATTATTATGGGTTGGGATGTGAACTGATTCCACTATGATTTCTTTTGTATTTATCCTTGGATACAACTTAAATTATTTTCAATGATAATGTGTATACCGAAAATCCATGTATTATACCAATCTTGTGCTCCAATTTATAATTTACATTTATTCTATATTAAATCATGAATTATGAACTTCTAATCATTATTCCATACCTATAGATTTTTTATCATTGATATATAGGTTATAGGATTCAAATGTTATCCTCATGTTCTTATGCATTTATTTTGATGTTATTATTTTGTTTCTTCTATGTTTACCCATTCTTATCATATAATGTAACCCATTATTATGTTCACTTTAATTAGGTTTTAATGAATGGGTTTATATTAGGTATGTTTTTAAATTTTACTAATGGTCATTTATTTATGGGTGATGTTGAATATCATTCACCAAATTAGAATTTTGTGTACCTAGCATCCAAATACAATAATATATTGATTTCGTTGGGTGTGTCTTCGTGTAATGTGTTTAATATTAATCTAAAAGTATATAATATCCAAGTATAAAAAGAATGAGTTTCTATAGAACATCATCCTTATTTATATAGAAGTTCCCTTTGATGTCATGTTCAAAATTGAACTTCTATATTAAGACACAATTATTCAATGATCACCCATGACATGACATTGTTTCACAAAATGAAGTCTCTAGACACCGAACTACTTGTTAATAGGGCCATAAACCCGAATAGTCTTACCCGTTGAAGAAAGTATCAAAACCTAAGAACCCTTGGTGCTTACATAAAATTTGATGGTATCATCATACATATATTTCAAACCCTGATCAAATACATCGAATCAATCTTATACGAGAATATAAACAAGATCACTACATATATATAAATCTATAAACTCATGACACACCATCTTGTCGGTCTATATTTATCAATCCAAACATTTACCACGAAGGATATAATTCAAAAAATAGTCCTATATGACTCTCTTTTATCAGTACTCCTCATGTATCATATCAGTTTCACTAGGTCTATCCATTGATCCTAATGTTCCACCTCTCACCATGGTCATAACATAAAGGTGTGTCTAATCTCAACTTTCATTACACAAATCATCTTGTTTTCCAGTAAACCCACTCACTAGGTGATAATGAAAAATTTTACCTAAAGTTATCAAAACTATTAAACATCATCCTACATTAGACATGATAGCCACTAATAATATATTTAAGAAACTACCCATAAATTATCTTGATACAAAAATATATATTATTAGAATTATCCGCCATTTTACATCTATATATGGCAATACACACATCCTGGTCCACGTTCATAGTATTGTTTACCATAATAGAATAAACTACAACCAATAACCAATTAGGGTCAATAGAATAAACAAATAATCATACCAATGATCTATATCACACACCACACATTGTTCAGTAATATATAAATCCATTCCACGCTATGTGTGAAAGCATTATATATGTTGTTATTGACAATTTAAATATTTGAACCTATGAAAAAAATCCTTATAAGGGATCGAACACCTATGAATCATTTTTCCTATCAACTTACAAGGGTCAATGCACATCCCATGAACGAGGAATCAATCATTATACGCATTATCAAATGTCTCACCATAGACCCTGATAGCCATCCATTAAATAAAAACATATATGAATGTATGATAAATTTGGAAGAATTACACAATGAACTTGTACATGAAAATATCCTTTATTTTCAGTATGCACATTAGAAATTTAAACTCTATCTTTATTAAAATCAAATAGAAGAGGGCCTATAATATTTTATCCCAATATCTGAGATATGTTGCATTTGAAACATGTTTCTATTTTGGATAAAGAGTAAATATCAATCTCTAACCACTTGTTGATGGTCTAATATACATAAATCCACAATACATCATAAAATCAATAAAAAACTAGGGTCACACAAATAGAATTTTTCTGTCAATTGAAAATTCTTATATCATAACAACAAATCCATATCCTTTGAAACCATGACTTCTTACCAAAATAAGTGTTAATGACATAAAATTAAAATATCAATAATATGTTCTGAATCATTCTATATACTCTAGTCTACCATACCATTACTAGTAGTATAGTAGACAAAAACATATCTGATACAACATTGTTTTTCTTGACTTGTATTCCACTAAATAGATTCAATGAGTCGGTTCACCATATGTCCTCAATCATTTTTTTCCACGTTCCAATGTCTTCGGACTTAATGTGTTGGCCTATGGTCTGATAGAGAGTAGAATATTTCCTAATATAATATTAAAGAAAAAATAGAAATAAAAAATCACCGTCTATAGTACTATGTAAAATAAATGTTGAGAAAGTAATAAAATTAATAGAATAAGTATCTTATCATAAATTAAACATTCTGAAATGAAAAAAATCCATGTCATACATGCAATAATAGTAATCCATTGGGCCAACCATACATCAAGGGGAACACAATGGTGTTGAAATAAAATTAAAATGCTCAACTACTAAATTCAGTAAGAACAGCATACTAAATCCCTAAAACAATTTTGAGATACTATTATATGACCATAATAACTCACACAAGAAGATCCTATTTAATCATGAAAACATTTTCTTATGACCTATCCATCATGTATATGTGATTAACATATAATACGTAGATTTATTCTACACACACACCCACTAACGTTCATGAATATAGGATAATAAATAATTATAAATATTCCACCCCCAGTGGTGATCCAATAAAATAATAACACATGTTTATTATTATATAAAATATTAATCCTAGACATAAAATTCATAGTTTAATGTTTAATTCTAAAAATTTAGAGAATAATTCCACAATCTATCATCAGGTCTATAGTCCCAATATTTAGAAAAATATTCAATAATAAATATATGTATATATGAATATATATACTTACCAATATATATATATATATAAGTGAGGAAAAAAATTCCATGAATAACACAATCCATAATTGATCTTGAATTCATGATCCATTATACTATATATCATGTGAATTAGGCACTGAGATGTATGAAAATTGTATTCTATAATCATAAGTTTTTTTTATACTATATATTCATAGGTCAAGAATATCATAGATGATGTTAGGAATAATTTGTTAGTTCTTGGGTAGATCCATAATGTGTGGATCATCCCATATAAGTTGTAACAATTTTATGTTGATCATCTAGGTTTTTGAAACAAATTAAAAAGACCTCGAGATGAATAAATGGGTAAAAGTTACATGGAAAACTATTAGGTGGCCCCAAAAGATGTGAGAATAAAGAATACTAATCCAACATTTTTTGAAATATTTGAGTGTTTTAGTTATGACATGGGTGTCAAAAAAATTCAAATATGGTTAAAAATAGTACACGGGGACTTGAGGGGGTGCATGAGGTCATGAATAGTAGCACATGGAATCCTTCCTATTATGAAGTTTGACTGAGAAAAGTTTTAAATTTACCTCAAGTGGAAATGGTTTCGTGTAAGGTAAGGATATTGTAGGGAACGACATCCAATAGACTGCTACGCATGGTGTAGTAGGGGATGAGACATGAGTTCCTTAACATCAAGGGCCTCATGAATAATGAGACTAACCTACCTCACCCCAGCTAAAAAACAATTATTCGGCCTACTCAAAACTATTTTGTTAGTTATTCAAATAATTAAATATTGGAATAGAGAGACACCTTAGTGGTAAAGGAATATTATTGGATCTAATTACCTAGATGATCTAGTAGATGGAATCCAAGAGTCATATTATTTACCTATCTCAGATGGTGTTCTAAATAGGCACACAACAGGTTATGAAATGACCAATCACCTTTTGGTGGACATTGTCGAGATTGTACATGGTAGAGGTTCTTATAACCCATGGATGAGGATGTTGTATAATTGAACTCAGGACAAAGAGAGTCACATGGTGCATGAGGTGAACAAATACAAAGGGAGTAAGAACTATTTTTACTTTCCAAATACGATTGAGGCCAGAATTGATTAAAAGGTTGGGGATAAAACGGTTTATTGATATAAATACAATATAGGGGAATAGGCTCTTAAGAAACACATTAATCTATGTTTGTTAAATAATATTTAATATGGTGAGGATTCTAAGGAATAAGATAAAATATAATTCACTGATAACATAGGGTCAAAAAAAATTATTTCCTATTAAATACATGAAGAAAATAACTAAAATACTAGAACAAAAAAAGAATAAATTTCTCTACAGTAATGAATAAATTCATGCATAATGCTTCCATATAAATGATACAAATGATAAGGCTAACCAAATTACTGAATGAATGGTCCATAATAAATTTAATGATCATCAAGGGGAGAGGAAAAAAAACACTATATTTTCGAAAAAGGATTCAAGGAATAGAATATCAATATTAAAAAATATATAATGAAATGGGATAAGTTAGCTCAAAATTTTGAATGAATAATCATAGAGACAAATTTCAACGACTTGAAACCTTGTTTTACTCCAAAAAATGATATAGAAATAAATTTAAGGGGTACTATAAATTTATAATAGGGAAACAAAACTATTATTTATAAAATACGAGGAGATTTATTTAAACAAAATTAAAATAAAATATGTTACGGTGGAATCTGGTGAAGCATCACTTGCATTCACGTTCTACCATTTCTACCTGAATTTTGATATATTCTTGTCGTGTATAGTGGAACCTTCCATATTATCACTCTATATCTACCACACACATGTCCCATTTACTCTATCTTTCACATGAAAATGGATTCCCAAGGTGGTGTATACAAGAATCCATCTGGAGGAGAAGAATGAGATGATGAAAAAGATATGGTAGAGAAAAAGAAAAAGGGTCTTAGACCTAACTATGCTGACTGACAAGAGTTTGTGAATTGCCTGAAAAAATCCACACTTTCTATGTAAAAAATTAAGACATTATTTTAAAATTAAAATCAATTTAAAATATATATCTAAAAAATTTCTTCAAATAAATTAAAATTTAATTAACACAAAATTAAATAATAATTATACATGAAACGTCAAACTTTTCAGAATTCCACCAAACACTTATTAAATGGTAAGAAACATATTCAAAGACAAATAAATCAGTCATAACAATATATGTGTCATATTCTATCCTAAAAATGACATTTCAAAAATCATAAAAATCTAAATATTAAAATTAGATTTATACTCATATTTTGATAACTTAATAACACAAGTCCTTACTATGGTTGATATTTTCAACTATATCTCACAAACAAGGATATGTAGTTCTATTAAATGAATCAATAATTATTTAATTATTTAATTATTTATATAAAATAATAATAATTTTATTTTTTGAATGACATGTATATATTAATATATAATATGAGTCCATATCATCCCAAATGGTTTTAAAATGACATGGATTTGGATAAAAATAGTATATAGTCTTTATATAATCATATATTCGATGTTATGTTATTATATTTATTTAGACATTATTTTTTATTTTAACCCATTGGTAAATAAATTTTATCATAACTGATATAATGAATTTATTAACATTTAAAGGTTTCTTAATTTACTTTTAAGATTATCATTGGCTCATGAATGGAAATGAGAATAAATTTTAGACAATTTCACATATTAATTTTCATGTTTAAATATAATTCTAATATCAAAAAACCTTTAGAAATATTATTAACCAAAAAATAACGTTAAATTCATTTTTATCATTATTCAGTTAAATTGAATTTTATATTTTAGAAGATAGGTGGAAATTAGGATAATATAGTCTCTACATAACCACTATAAATGACTTACATATTTCATGTGTAAAAATAATATAAATGTGTTACCAATTTGGAATCACTATTATTAATTTGATATGAAAAAATATTATGTAGATGATAAAAAATATTATTTTTATTATTAATAATATATTTTATATGAAACTACATATATGCTAATAAAATAAAATGATAATAATTCATTTTTGAAAAAACCAATTTATTATAAATAAATTGTTTTTATGAATAGTATATTATTTTAAATTTATTAATTATACATAATTATATAAAAAAATTTATTTTTGAAAAACAAATAAATAAGAATAACTAAATGAATATGGATGAATATGAAATAATAATTTAATAATCGAAGGAAAACAAAATGATGTTTCATAAAATAGTGGATTTAATACATTTTTTAAATGAAATAATATTTAATGTATGATGTTTAATATCAATAAACATACTTATTTTCATCAAAAAATAATAAACAGTCATTAATTTATTATTTTATAACGATAAATTCAATTAGTGTTAATATGTGAAACCTTTCAACAAATTGTTTTACGGTGTGTAATGTCGTTACAATTTGAAAATTTATTTTATCATTTTAGAGGATGATTTTAATTAAATTAATTTATAATATATGAAATAAAATTAACATTAATATAATATTTATTTTTCAGAATGTAATATAGAATAAATTCAATTCATTAGTAAAATTATATTTTGATTAGTGATAGTTTTTCTCATGATATAAATTTTATTATAAAAATGATATTTATTACATGAAGAATATGAATATAATAAATATTGTTTCATATTTTTTATAATAAAGATCAAATTAGATAATAATAATAACATTTATTGTATAGAAAATTAATTCGCTGATGTAAAAGCTAATAATAGGGGTAAATATTGCAAGGGTTATATTCAATGAAATATTTCCATATGTTTTTTGTAAACATAATATAAATATATTAAATTGATAACTTTGAAATAATATACATATTTTTATTTATATACAATAATATAATAAAAATAATTTAATTGTTTGGTGATAAGAAATTATATTTTGAAAAATAATATTCTAAAATTGATTTATTTTTTAATAAATAAAAATTTTATGTAATTTAATTTTAATGTTTTTTTAATATATTTATAAAAGTAATTTTATTAAATGGGGTATAAAATAAAAATTTGTACGTTGATATTTTGAATAAATGTTCATGTTATATTTTATGTGAAAATATAGTTAAACATGTTATCCAAGGGTAAAAAATAAAATCTAAAGTGGATCAAATTTTATTAAATCATAAAGAATCATATAAAATATATAAGATTATTTTTAGGTCTTTTTTTAATTACCAAATGTATCCCCAATATCCTTTTAATAGACTAAACTATCTCCCATGTGATTTCATCCTTACCCTTTAACAGACACATGTTTCTATAGAAATGTCCGTCATTTTAATAAAATAAAAAATCACATCTATCCACATAAATCAAGAAAATAATTATAAAAAAATTAAATAAATATCAATTTTTCTTTATCATAGATACCAATTAATCTTTTGGAAAGCACATGTTACATGATGGTGTCCCAGTTTACCAATTTCCAAGAGGACCTCTAATGGAATAATCAATACCTCATCCAGAGTATTATCCACCCAATAATCTTTAACATTATAAATTATTAATATACCTCAACCAAAATCATATTAGTCACTTTAATAAAACCTAAATCTATAATTATTCATCTAATAGAAATATATAATAATAAAATAATCATTTTCAATAACATACTCAAACATAGATTATAGAATATTGTTTTATGTATTAGTTTATCCCCCAATATAAAAGATTATATAAATTTTTATCATGGATGTATATTGAAAATTAATTAAAAATAATATATTATATTAAATTTTTTGTTAGGATATGATTATGTTTCTATAATAATGACACACAGAATTGAATTATTTATTTATATTAAATAGTTGATTTAAAAAATACAATAAATATATTTATTATGTATACCATTTTTCAAACCCATGACCACGAATTATATAATGTAATAATGGGAATATAAAAATAATTGGAAAAATTATTCCAATATATTAAATAATCTTCTATTTTTGAACATGGTATCAATAAAATGAACTCATATCTCAACTATAAATAGTATGGTAAAAAAATTCATTAAATCTAATAGTGAAAATAAAAAACAAATAAATAACATATGTTTTGAAAATTATTATAAATATGGAGTGTAAAAATTAAATTATGACCCTTTTTTCAACATCATGATTATAAATAAGAGAAAATATTATGATCAACCATATCGAGCATAAATGAACAGTTAAATAGTATTATTTAAATTATACCATTATAAACTAGATGATAGAATTTTGAGTAGAAAGAAAATTAAAAAATTTATAAATATATTGTTTAAATATATATATATATATATAATTATTTTACTAATTAATTATAAACATAAATAAAACCATTTCATAAATAAATGGAATTGTTTTTCTGAAATTCTTATTAAATGTGCATAATTATGTTTTATAAAAATAAATAAACAAATTAAACTTGTTTGTTTATATAAATGAAATATGTATATAATATATTCGATAAAATTTTTTACATTAATAATATTTTTCATATACTTTTTATAATAAGATATCCAATTTTATGGATAAAAGAAGTATTTTTCTAAAATGATAGTTTCTACACCTTTTCATGATGCATTATTTTTAAATCCCTTTTTTGAAACTTTTCGAAAATATATTTGAAAAATAGAAATTTTTATATTAAAATTAAATATAAAATTTACAATTATTGATTTTTAGGAATATTTTGATAACTTTATTGTTTTGATTAATAGTGAAAAAATAATGCATTTTAATTGAAATCTAATTTCTCATAAAATATATATATAGTGTTAAATAATATATTCAAATGCTTTTGAAGTATTATTAGATAAAATTTTGATTATTTAAAACAATTTAGATAATTTTAATTAATATCACATTGCATTTTTATATAAATAGGTTTACATATTTTGTAATTTTTTAAATTAAAAACATGTTTTCTTGATCTAAAAATAATATTATTTTAAAATTTATTTTATACAATATTATGATTTTTATTTTCCTTTAATGATAAAATAAATATAATTATAAGCTAAAATTTTATTAAATAGGTCCCTTTTTATGTTTTAAAAAATAATGAATTTTATCACTATTAGTTTTTTTACCACAGTTAAGGGTAAATCATGTAATTAATGTTAAAAATAAGAATATTATTTTTATTATAATACACCATAATTTTCCTAATATTATCAGATGAGTTATTTACAACCAAAATAATCCGTTGAGATATTTTAGGAGCTCTTAGAGTGATTTGTGTAATTGTAATCCATTTATAGTAATTAATTCAATGAAAATTAATTATTGCCATACTCTTATTTTTATAAAAGTGAAATAATTTTAATATGGGGGTTATATATGGTATTTTTTGACTAAAAATTGTATTTGGAAAGATTAAAAAATTATCTTCATATATAAGTTTTTTTTAATTTTTAGTTGCGAACAATTTATATTTAATTCGTTCACAACAATGAAGCAACAATTGTTTAATTAAAGGATATATCGAATAAATGGAATTACAAATATTAAAATAAATATAATTATGGAGAATTAATGTCATCAATTGATTTTTATAATAACCTTTACATGTTACTGATAATAAAAATGTTATTTTTTCTTAGATATCACGTTGTTATTATATTTTTAATTAGCCATGTAATGAATAGTGTAGAAATTTACATTAAAGACATTTTAAAATTAATGAAATTTTATTAAAAGATATAAAAGTCATAAAAATATGAAAATTTTCAAATTTATTATAATAGTAATAAAATATCATCAATTTTCTGATTTAGTTTTCTTTTTTAATTTTATTGAAATTATATTCCCCCTCAATATATATATTGTTGGATATCACATTAAGAATTAAAATGGTTAAAAAAGCTCTAAAATAAAAAAAGGTAAGGATAATAAATTAAGGAAATCGTGTATAATTTTCAATGTATGCGTGTAATTAAACAAATAATCATAATACATTTTAAATTGCGATGTTATTATATATTTAGAATTGAAAATTAATTTATATTAATTTATTATTTTGATGAATTCCAAGAGTGTACCTCTTCAATCCAATTAAAGTGAACCCATTATTCTTTATTAATTACACTTAAAACATATTTATTTCAGTGATTCTATTCCCCAAAACCATCAAATAATCCATCATCACACTATATTAGTCCGAGATTAGGTAATAAAGTCACCTTGTAGTTTATGAGGGGTCATGAAAAAGAAATCTTCCAACAAAAGGAATATAAAGAATTGTTGTGACAAGCCAGACTCTTGGTAAGGGTCCTTATCTCAATATTAATTCATTGAGGGATATCCTGATGTTATACATCCGCCTAATTTTATTAGTTGTATATACATACCCATTTACAAATCATATCATTAAATTATTTATTCTTGTGTTATTTAATTTTTTTTCAATGTTATTCTATCATGTGGTGTATGATTCATATAATTCAATGTGTAATGGGACAATATTATTTAAAAATTTCACTGAAAATGTATAAATTTTTAATTTCATGTTATTTTCCTCCCTTTATATATTCTTGATATTGATTGATATTTTCATTTCAATTGATATGATGGGATTTTAATGATAATTTAATTAATATTTTAAATTTCATTCAATGGATTTCAAAATAAATATTTTTATCCGTTTTATAAGGAAATATTACACAAACGAAAAAAATGAATGTTCTATTTTTATCATACACGTTAGAAATTAATTTTTTACTACCATGGCTATTAGTTAATTTCCTGTTTTCATTGCAATAATACAAATTTTAAGCCATTAATGGTTTAAATGGATGTCGTCCAAATGGTTATTTCAATTCAAGGGTTTTTGAAAGTGTTTTATATATATCATTATCTATGTCACATAAACATTATTAAATTTCTTTTTATGGGTTTTAATGATATTAATTCATAAAAAAGTTATTTTTCACATCAAAATTTTTATTTCATATTATCGATGAAAGTTTATGGTAAATGAAAATGTTTTATGAGTTTTTACGTTTTTACTGAACTGATAGTATTCATTATTTCTATACCACATACTATACTTTTATTCTCATATCATGTTTTAAAAAATCATAGGGTTTATGTGGGAATAGAGAAAATGATGAAATCAAGTGGATAATTATGAAGATTTTTCATAAAGAAAAATATTCTCTTATATTAAAGTTCAATAAATTTTTAGAAAAATGGATAGTGAGTATATATTTCTACTAGTGAGGTATTTTTTAAAATTGTTTAATTTTTTCTTAATTCTAAAAAACACTAAACTTTATATATTTTTAAATGTGATCACTATATAAAAAATAATAATATATTTAATTAATGAGGTTTTGTCCTTGGAGTTATCTTAAAAAAATTGACTAGCGTACATTGGAGATTATGATTTATTCATATGAGATATGCATATAATCTTTGGGTTGTTATTTTATAGATGATAATAATCATAGTTCGCAATAAAATTGTTTTATGGAATTACATTATGAAATTTTCTAGGTGACTTGTAGTGTTTTTAGAGACATTAATTTTTCATTTAATTATGGTTGTTTGCTTTTTGAGATTAAAAATTAATGTTTTCAGATATCCCTTGAGGATTCACTATGTTATGGTTATATTTATTCATTTTATAATATTTTTAAAATTTTATATGAATAATATTAATTTTGAAAAAGGACATCCCACAGGATGGGTAACAATTCTCCGCATCTAGAATGGTCTTGGGAATAAAAACCCTTATTGAAGGTAGATAATGGTGCATGACATATCATTTTCCAACATTAAGTCACAAGGTAGTATAAAATTTTATTATTTATTTTGTTATCTTATGTATTAAAAATAAGTTTATTTGTTTTAACAAATATATAATTATGGGATTGAATAGTGATTTGGTGACAAAGTAATTAATGTTGTTTCAGAAGACATTCATAATTATTGGAACCCTATATAATGATTCTAAATGTAATACAAATGGATTTAGTTTTAGAGGTAAACATTGAAATATATATTTTTATGAATATGTTATTATTTGGTGGAATTATGTTGATTTCTATTATTTTTGGAAATAATCTGTATTTCATGATGATTTTTTGATTTAATAAATTACATTTATTTTACAAGAAAATTAAGTTTGATTGATGTTATTTTGATATAAATGATAAAATTTATTTTAGAATACTGTGATATCAGATCTTATAAATTTTTAGGATTAATTATTCGGTTTTTGTTATTATGAATAACTTAATCGACTGTTATTTAGGGAATGTTCTATGTATGACACTGTGTATTAATATTGAATTTTAAATATGTAAGTATTTTTTCATCATGTAAGGTTTATTCTATATGGGTATTTATCTTATATTGTATAAAAATATGTGGTTTTTTAATTTATAATGACCTCAGAAATAAATATTTTATATTATGTTGATTATTTTATTCTATAGATGCTTAATCTAAAATATAAGGCATGAAAATTTCTTTTAAATTTCTCATATTTTTGAGAATTGGATGTGTTTTCTTGCGAAAATTGATTGAATAATAAACCTATATGTGTCAAATATGAATATTTTCTTTTTTTAGTAGTCTAATATGTAATATTATTCCTTAACACAATGAAAATAATATTGATAAAATAATGTTATTTTTTAACTTTTCCTACTATGAAATCAATGATCTTTTAAACCCATTAAATATTTATGGTTTTGAGATTTATAAGATTCTTAAGACTATCTTTTCTTGAACTCTCTTTCAGAACATTATAGTTTGTTTTATCCTCTATTTCATTATTTTATTACATGTAACACTATTTTTTATAATCTCAATTATGCAATATACTTCCATTTTAATTATTTTAAAGGGGAAGTTTTGTTTATTATTTTTCTTGATGTGGGGATTCAATAAAGGTATTATGAAATATCATCCCTTAGTTATAGATATTGAATTCAAAATTTAGTGGATGAAATTTCTAAATGGCGATTATAATGAAACATACTATGTTCTTAAAAAAAGAATCACTATTTTGGATAACATATAAGATATTCCACATCATACTTAATTGATGAACTAGATATTATTATTTAAATATTATCATTATAAAATATCTTCTATAATATAAGGAACAAAAAAATTAACAACATTATAAATATATTGTCGACACAATATTATATAATTAATTATTTTACCAATTTATTATAAAAGAAAATGAATAATTTTCTGAAATAAAATGTAATGTTTTTTTGAAAAACTATTTAAATGTGCCAAAGTATGTTTTAGAAAAAAAAAATCGAATAAAAAATTTTGGATTATATTAATTAACTAAATATATATAATATAATTTATAAAATTAATTTTTTGTAGTTTTTATAGATTATACTAGAACAAATCCAATTTTACAAATAAACGAAATATTTTTCAACATGGTAGTTTTTCTACATTTCTGATTGGTAAATTTATTTAAATCAAGTTCTTAACACATTTAAATGTACATTTAAATAATATTATTTAAAATAGTAATATATAAATTTAAATTGGTTGATATTTTTTATTTTCATGATATGTTTATTGAGTTGATGAATAGTAAAAAATAGGGTATATTTATTAAAATCTGGTTTTTATAAAATGTATTTATAATATTAATATAAATATTTCAATGGTTTTAAAGAATAATTAGTTAAATTATTTAACATTTAATCCAATTCATTTCACTGTAATCCGTTTCCCAATTAATTTGGACAAAATACATATCATTCTTTTGTATTTTTTTACTTTAAAAACAATTTTTTTCATAGACTCAATCAAAATAATTTTTAATTAATTTTCACCAATTACGTGTTTTAAATTTTTAAAAATTGGATTTTATTTTAGGAATCAAAAGATCCAAATATTTTAAAGATATCCCTTTTATTTTTTACATAATATAAATTGTATCTATTTTAAATTTTATTACTATGTTTAAGGGTAAATTAGGTAATTAAGTGTAAAAATATTATTATAAATATTATAAAATTTACAAAGAAATTACCCAAATATTATCAGATGAGTAAATTTTAAAAAAATTCATTCATAGACTGATTTTAAGAGCTCTTGGATGAACAATAATTAATTTTACCCATTTATAGTATATAATTCATAGAAATGAAAATGTACATATAATATTTTGTTTAACAAGTTAAAAATTTATAATATAGGGTTATATTAAGGATATGTTAAAATATAAATAGTATATAGAAATATAAGAATTTTAAATACATAAGCGTATTTTAATTTTTATTATTGGATAATAAATAGATAAATAATGATCATTCATAATGAGTATGAATTAAATTATTAATTAAACAAAAATCTCATAAATGATATTACAAATATTATTTTAAAAACATTCTGATAAAATTAATGTTCTAAAAGAATTTTATAGATGGAATTTACATTTTAGTGAGGATTTATAAGTGTTGGACTGAATATATCATGTTTTTATTATTTTCGAAAAATTTATATTAATGAATACTATCAATAGAAAAATTATTAATATTTTAAAATAAATGAAATATTTTTAAATGACAAAAAATTAAAAAAAATGATTGATATTTAGAAAAATGATTGATATATTTTGTATAATGGAATAAATGTCTCAATTATTTTTAATTTTTATTTTTATAATAATTATATTAACCATCAATGTGTAAATTACATGATATCATGGTATGAATTAACAATCATAAAGGTTAAACCCAAACGATAAGGATTTAAAATATGTCCAAACATGTCAATATTTCATGGAATTAATGGATTTGGACACATACTCATCGTATATTTTAAATAAAAAACTTCAATTGCAATTGGATTATAATATTAAATTAATATTTTAAATAATTACAATAGTTCCCCTCTCATATCCTATAAAATGACACCCATTCTACTATTTTAAATTGAAATAAAATCTTATTTTGTTATCAAATTCTCAAACCAAATCCCTTACTAGAATCGCACCATGTATTATATGGATAAAAGTTTAGGCATAACTAACCCCATGGAGGTGTTAAGGATTTAATAAAATATTATTGTCTAATGAAAAAAAATATAATGATTATTTTTGATGAGGCAGACTCTGGAAAGGGACCTCATTTAATATCATTTTATTGAGGAAAGTCATGGTGTTATACACACACCTTATTTTATGAGGTTTACATACATCCCAATAGACATACCTTATCATTAACTAATTAATTCTCATTTTATGTAAATATTTTTTTAATGTTATTCTTTAAGGGGTTAATGATTCAAATATTTTTTTTTGGTATGGGACACTTTTATTTAACAATTTATTTTTAACTATTCAAATATTTAATAGAAAATTATTTACATCCATGTAAATATTCGTCATATTATTTTATTCGATAATTTATAGGGTGATCAATCTATTATAAAATTAATTTTATGTATATTTTGAATTTCATATAGTGGTTTCAAAATGAGTTTGTTTACACATTTTTTATAGAATTGTTTGAAAAACTACAATAATAATGCTATGTTTTTTACATAAACAGAGACATTGAATTTTTATAATCCATGACTATTATTTAATTTTTAAATTTCTTATGAATAAGAAATATTTTTGTTAAACTAAAAAGCATTTTCCCTTCTTTTTGGATTTGATTTATTTAATGAGGTTATTTTTAAACGAAAATTGTATTTTCATACAAATATTTTCTTCAAAAGGAATGTAATTATTTTAAAAGTATATATGAATAAATTTTTTATTATAATTTACTTGATATTCATAGTTATTTGTTGTTCTTGATATAGATTACATATAGGGTGGATGAGATATCACTAGATAAGCTTGTTAACGATTTACATTATGTGGCCTAGATAGTGTAAGGAAATCTCTATAAATCATAATATTGTGTGGAAGAGATTTCACTAGTTATTTAATTTCATAGACCCCTCAAGTCCATTTTATTATCAAAATTATGTGTATATGGTGTTCTAAGAGGCAACAATAGATCATATATAGAGTTTTCAAAAAATATTTATATTTTATTGGTAGCTCTTGTCGGTGGATCATGTCTGTGACTCAGCATCATTCTGTCGTATCGATGAATAGTGTAGGTTGGTCACATCCAGGACTCAACATTGGTAGTTTTCATGAGTGACTAGTTTGGGTAGGCTGCATCAGTGAATCGTATCGGTAGGTCACGTTAGTTACTCAGTATCTATAGTGTTCTCTCGGTGGGTTGCATCAGAGACTCATCTCAGGAACACGCCATCAATGGAACAAAATTGATATCCCACATCGGTAGCTCATCATCAGTGTCTCGGAATCAGTGGATCAATATTAGTGGATCTGCATCAATATCTCAATGTCGGTGCCTCAAAAATCAGTTACCCATATTGACAATTTACCAAAAATTTTGATTCTCTAATCTTTTAAATTCTTATGATTCATGGGAACATTGAAATAATCAAACTACATAATTTTTATTGAGATCCAACCTTAATGGGAATTGAAAAAATTCCCTTTGATTGATATATGATCCAGCTCTTCTCTATATATAAGGTCTTATCTTCCTTGAATCCTTTTGTTTTATCTTGGTATTCCTAAAAAAAATATTTCCTAAGGAGTTGTATATGTGCTATATACCTCTCTCGAGTCATCTATTTGTGTCCACCTTTCTCCTCTAACATGACATGTCTTTGGGGGGCAATGAGTAGTTTTTGATCGTCTATTCTTAGAGGTAGGTTTCATTCCTCTCCATTTAATTGTGTTTCATGTGTGTTGGGTATAATGGTGTCTGTTTATGAATATTAACAAATCCAAATTTTAATTAAATTTGATACAAAGATAATTAGAACTATTATGACATCATGTTCTAATACCATAATAAAAAATGATGGGTGGGTGTAATGATTATTATTCTTGTGTTGTCTTAAATGTTATATTTGACTGATGAGGTGAATAATGATAGCCAAATGACTTATGAAAATCATGGTCTTTGGTAGTCTCTATTATCTCATTAATTTTTTGAATACTTCTGGTTAATATTATGTTGAATGGATGTGAACTTTAAAACTACATTAATTACATATATCATTGTAATTAAATAGATACCTCAGGATAAAACATGTTCTTTGATAATCCTTAATTTATCATGTTACAATTAAATAACAAGTTTGTTAAATCTGAATACCATTTCCATTGTTTACCATGGTTGTGTAATGTGCATAGATTTTTTTTGTCTTGTGATTTTTATGGGTAGTGTGGTGGTGGTTTTGATATCAATTCAGTGTGTTTAGATGGTTTAAGTGGGTAATGCAATCCATTTTTGAGATATTTCTTTATTATGGAATGTATGGCTAGTAGTTGGGCAGCGGGGATGCAGGTTCAGGTTGTGCTATGTTTACCATATCAGGTTTGGTGATGTTATACAACAGGGATGTTATTTTGGAATCAATGAAGTGTTTTTTGGGGTCTAGCTATAATTTTGGGTTTTTTAAAGATATAGGATATAGTGGAATAACATTGAATAATTAAAATGGTAGTGGTTTTCATGGGTGATAAGTGGAAAGGAAGTGTGAAGTGGGGTGTTTGATCATAGTTTTCTTCCTCTGTTTGGATTGGGTGTGATGTTGGTTCTATGTATTGGTCATTATTATCCAAGTTATTTATGTAATAAATTGTAAATTCATTATAATATCAATATAATTGGGTGTTAAGTGGTTTTCTATTATCAATATCAAAATATTCCTTTATTTTTCCTTATATATTCATTTAGATGTAGCAACAAATGTGGTAGTGTTATGGGGTGGTGTCTTACTTGAGAACACATATTTTGGGATTAGTGTTTGGTACTTATATATATACATGAAGCTTCATGTTATTTCTATACTCCCACACCCATTTTTAGCACTATTTGTTGAACCCAACCATTGTTTTTTGGGAGGGTGTATTTTCCACACATCCATATTGGAGGATGGATGGTTGGACACCTGCTCCTCCCTACTCCCACTACGTGGTAGTGATAGCCCATGAATCATCATCATGGTTTTGTTTTGTGAGGAATAATGTGTGTGGGATAGTTGTGGTTCCTAGGTGTATTTGAGATGAGATGTTTTGTGGATCCCTGGTGTCTTCGAGATGTGGTGTGGTTTTTGGACCAGGTGAGTGTGGGTGGAATGATATACAGTTTGTGGCCTTGGTGTGTGCACAGTTTGTGATGCGGTTCTTTTGGAAGATGATGGAGAACCAAGACATTTATTTAGGATGTGATATTGTCTAATAAGTGGTAATGTGTTGTGGGGTGACCTATATTTGATGTGGTTATTATATTACATTACATGACTTATGTCAGTTTGTGAGTGTACATTGGTGAGATTTGGTATGGATATATTAACTTGTTATGTACATTGGGGTTTTTATCTTTTCTCATGGGGTAATTATAACTCTTCTCCATATGATCCTTAGAGATAGTGGTTTTCCCTACATAGTATACATGAACGCTAACCCTTTATATATAAAACTCTTCTTAGGTTTTCTATGAGGACTATATGGAACGTGCTAGGAATTAATATCTTAGGCATTGGGATAATTTTCAGGTTGATTCTTATCATAGTTATTTTGGTATTTACTTCAGATATTTTAATTATATTTCTAGATGGTCTACTTTAAAATTGTGTTTCTGATGAATTTGGATTCTATTATATATTTCACTTGTAGTTTTTTTGAGGTTTATAAATCTTATCTCCCTGTATTTGTTTCTATATAAGGGTATTTTCTCCCATTCTGTGGGATTTCTATACCCTTTGTGCTGGTCACCCCCTAGGGTCTCACTAGAGGTAGGACTCCAATGTCATTAACTCTCTTTCCATATTGCCATCTTAGTAGGGGAATCCTTGGAGGGAGGGGGTCATGCTAGAATGGTATTAGGGTATATGTTTGTGGCATACGATGGGGTTTTGAGTTAGGAATATTGTAAATTTCATGATGTGATATGGAAAAAATGTTTGGTGATTTTGGTGTGTTATATAGGACAGGGAATACTAGTTAAGTCAATGGATTTTAGGTCCACTAATGATCCGATGTAGGGAATCTATGAATAATGAATGTCCAGGTGAGGCTACAACATTTTCATGGTAGAGACCCTAGGAAGGGTACATGAATCATAATTACTTTTTTCAATTTTTTAAACTGGTGTCTTGGGGGAACTGGGAATAACATAGGTAGGTTAAAATAATTCTTAAAAAAAATACCATATTACTAAAGATCAAAATTTCCATTCATACGGTTTATTATATGTCTCTCTATCATTTCCCACATTTTTCTCATGTAGTGGAGGCAAAGCAGGCTAACACAGTTGATCCCTGGATGGATCTGGTATATGGGGATGACAAATGGTAGAAGACATGAAATTATTTCAAGTGATATTACCGTGGAAAGTAGTAGGGTAGTTTTTTAGACATGGATATAGAGAGTTGTCTTGAGGATCTTATGATAACATTCATCATCATCCGATCTTCGATGGAGTATTGGATTCAACTAGAAGTGATCCTGATGAGAGGAGTTTCATGACTGTGGAGAATACTATACCTGGGGGATAGAAATAACTATTATATTTTCTGGGACTATATTGAGAAGGAGATTTGGAAGAGATTCATTTATTCAACCATGAAGTACTAAAATAGGTAGAAGATAGTCTCCTCCATTATGGGAGTATTTCTGTATGGCACATGGGGTTGATGTTCAAGGATATCCTTCAATTCTCTTTAGATTTCATTCGGGTTGTGGAGTCAAGGTTGATATTATTATAGTTGTAACTTCATCCATCACTCCAGTATGTAGTTACTCTATTCACCGTCCCAAAATACCGAGAGGTATAGTAGAAGGCAGATGTAGCTGAGTTAATACACTATTGAGGAGTTCCTCCATGGGTGAGGAGCCATCGAGGCTCATCAAAGATAAATGAAACCAGCCAAATATTCCATCAACCAGTGTATTTAAGGTTTTTTCTTTTCAAGTGATAACATAATTAGTTTAAATTACATACATATCATCCTCATGAAAATCATAATGTCATAGGGCTGGTATGTGTAATCTATGGATTTTTTATATCATCCCTCCTTTTCATTACAAAACATTTGATTACATATTACAGTAATATAACTTTTAATTATTTTTCTCTTTGAAATGTGTTACATATTAAATAAAAAGTTAAAATATTTTTATATTCAATTGAAATACTTCATGAAATTTTTTACCTAAGTATAATCACTGCATCTCATAACCTGGGGATGTGCATCAAAGATAGGCTGAGCAGAAAGCCTAATATGGGATAATAATTGAATCAGTTTACATGTGAACATGATGATGAACATCATAAAGGTATTATAAATATGTATATAATAATAATAATATCTTTAATCATAAATTCCAAATTGTTATACAACATTTATTTATTAATTCTTAATCATATTACCATGGTCCATCCCTAAGGTGTTATAGAAAATACCAATGTTACTCACCAAGGTATTATAAAATATGTCATCTGTAGTGGTTAATTTCTTTAGGAATTGAAATGGAAAAATATTATAGGTCACCTTTAGTATGTATTTATTTTAATATGAATAATATATATTATAATAAAACATTTTAGAAATAAAACATATAAAATAAAAGAAATCGGTTTCATATCAAATTCATGGCATTATAAGAAGGGCATAAAAATGATCATTATGTCATTTATCAACCAAGGAATGGGAATGTTTGTTTTATGTATTTAAATTCCAAAATAAAATAAAAACATTATATTTCATGATGAATACCTCAAGAAATGAAATTGGTTTGGGTATTAAGATAATGAATATAAAATAATTTATTGACAAAAAGATAGATATTTTGAGACGAAAATTCTACAGCATTACGTATATGAAACATTGTTTAATAAAACATTAAAAAGAGAGGCGATGGAGGTAAAAATGTCATATAATAATAATAATATTTTATAGTGACATAATATATTGTAAATAAGAACATTTTATGAAAATTTTAACAATATATCACTTAAAATATAACTTGAAAGGAAAAGAAAATTTGGGAATATCTCAAACATAAAGATCAACTTCTAAAACACTTTGATCAGGGCTTGGAGGGATGGATAAGACATTGGGATAACTCTTTGGGAGGTAAATCTATAAGATCATTGAGGGGATAATTTTTTGAATAAATTGAAACAACTTAACGGTATGTTGATTATAGTAAAAGAGAGGGTATTTTTCTATAATTTTAGAGAACACCTCATCTGTGGTACTTTCAAAACCATTGGATTGCCCATTGTATTTTCCCATAGTTTTACCCACAAGAAAAACCATATCTCATATTTTAATCAAAATGACTTAACTAATATTTTAAATTAAATATTACATCATTATGATGTCATTTAACACAATGAAAACTCAAAATCAATTTAACTATTCACTGAAAAAGAAAAGATTTTATAAAAATATCATAAAATTTAACATACCTAATATAGATGTTTTGAATTTCAAAAAGAATTCCATTTTATGAAAATAAATTTTAAATATGAGAAATTTATTTTTTCTATAAATTACTATTTTATCAAAAACATACTAATACTTAACAAATAATTTATAGATGAGTTATTAACTTGTACAATTATTTTACAATACCATAAAAGATCCCTAAATTCTATATATACATCATTATGTGAGGTTACTATTCCATTGGTCATATTATTATTCATAAGGGAAATATTACTATTCATATGTAACTTTTCACAAAAAAAATTATGTTGATCATATGAGACTCAAAATTTCATTCTAATGTCACTGTGTATGGTGGATTTTTGAAAATAATATCAAATTATAAATTATTTAAGCCATAAAATACTATTTGAAAATTATTTTTTTCAATGTTCATCAATAATATGAATCTTATGTGAAAAAATACTAACCTTTTCCATTCTTTAGACTCTGTGATGGAAAGGAGCATCAAAATAAGTACCCCCTCGGAGTTGGATCTGAAAAAAAAGAAAGAGGATTTGACTCTTTATCAGTTATTTATTTTAAATTTTAAAATTAAAAAATTATCTTTATATTTTAATAATAATTCTCTAAGAATGAATAATATCAGAAAAGTTCAATCATTAACTATCGAATCACTTTATCAAATTTTTATCAATTGATCATATAAATTTTTAAGAAAATCATTTCTAAAAATATAAAAATATGAAATAAAAATTGTAATTATGAAATTTGATTACACAATGTATCTAAGGCCCTATTACATAACACATTATAACACTCACATAAGACTGATGATTAAGGTGTGAAATAGTGATTGAATCTTGGGGCAACTTAGACAACATTTCCTGAGCGGTGATTTCTATCTACATGAAAATCTCCCGTTGGTGATTGTGTTCAACCATAAAATTTTGGATCTCAATATAGGATTGGTCTAGAGCTAAATCTAGTGACTTGAAATACTCCCCATGCTCTGGATTATGGGATTCTTATAGAGGGATTATAGTGGTAAAGGAGTCAACACTTCATTATGTATTAATATTCCATTATAATTTATATAAATAAATAATAATTATACCATAAGAAATTATTAGGGTTTCCAATGGTCATATTTACCAATGTTCATATAATGGTCAAGAATATATTGTTACCATTCAATTATACTCATATAGTTTTATTTATTATTAGATAGTAAAATTGACATTTTAAAGAAACAAAATATTATTCAAATGTTCGAGACGTTAAATTCATCCCCCATAAGAAATTCTGTCCTAGAAATTTCAACTCATACCCTTAGAGGAGAAAAGGAGTGGGTACTTTTGCCTCAATGTCTCTTCTAGTTCCCATATGGATTCATCATATATTTGGTTCCTCCAAAACATTTTTACCAGGTGTGTTGCATTATTGAGGCTTGAATTGTCTCTGCGATCGATGATATCTACCCGCTACTCCTCATAAGAGAGGTCATTTTCCAGTTATACCACCTCTAGATTTAGTAAATGTGAAGGGTCAGGTATGCACTACCTCAAAATGGTTATGTGGAATACATCATGATCATAATCTTGATTTTGAATAACTAAAAGTTAGTTGGCCATATCCTTCTACACGATTATGGATTTCGTAGGGACTAATGCACCTAGGGACATGTTTGTTTTTCTTCCATGTCCTCATGACACACTTCCATGGAGAAATAATAAGAAATATTATTTTAACCAGCATCAAACTCCAAGCCCCATCGAGGGTTTTTGGAAAATCACTTATGTCGATAATGAGAATCCTCAATGTGTTGTTGGATGGAATGAACATTTTAAAACATATATTGCACAAGAACATGCCCAAGAAGCATTCTCTTACTAGATTCTCCATAACAAGATGTAGTTCTACATCACATTAAATATAGAGCATCATAGGGTCCCATTTTAATTCTTGATTTTATTATTGAGTTGTACAAGAACCCAATGATGTGGGAAATTTTTATCAAAACAATCATTAAATTTTATTGAGCTGGTCTATAGCATGTCCTCAGGTTGTTGAATTCTCCTTTCAGATTGGCCATCTGTTTAGAGGAGATAGGATTTACTAAAATCCAATGTGGTACACATATCATGTTGAAGTCATCTCTAAACTTTTTATGTGATCCTTTTTTCTCAATCTGATTCATTAGAAATTGGAACACTATGTAGCCTTACAATATCATGTAAATATTGGAACGTTAATCAAGAGAGGTATCTACTTGAATAGAGATGCAATGGAATGTATAGGGTATATAGACAAATATAAACCATATTTCATTGTTTCTCATAGATGTAGTATGTAGACTAGTGATGAATACCATATTGATATAGCCCCACTTCAATTATCTATAATCAGCGAATAGTTTCATTCATCCATAATTCTTCTTCATAAATAGCACATTTTCTACTCAATGAGACAAACTCAGTCAGATTAAACCCTTCTCCAAAATATCATGGAGTATTTTCTTTAATTCTCCCTTCATCACATTTTCACCATATTTAGGGTCTTTGATATCAAATTAAATCCTGGTATGAGTTCTATAGAGAATATTACCTCTTATTCTAGTGAATTTCCTAGTCATCCATCATGAAATACATCAATATATTCGTAGACAATGGGGACATTTTTTATATTTATACTATTATATCCTTATTCATATTTTCCATTAAACTCCATAAGGATATCTATTGGAGGTGTTTCTAGGAAATGATCTTCATGAGAAATATCTCCTTGGAAGATAACTATCGGTTTCCAATTCCAGAATTCTAATATGTTATTTCTTATGAATTCTATCAAATAATTATATATTGAAAGACATTCCATCCCTAGTAAAATGTCAAATTCCATCATGGGAATGACTACTATATTTTCAATAATATTGTTCTCTAGCTAATGTAAATACTAGAGTTTCTAAACACTGTTGATGAATGGATAAAACCTCCATGTGTCATGACATATAACATAGCATTATGTAGTTCAAGTATATATTATATATTCTATGTTATCATAGTTGAAATAATGGAATTAATTGTAATATAATCGAACAACATACTTGATAAATTTTAGAAAACAATAAGAGTACCTGCCACCACCTATTTTAGAGATTCATATTCAGGTATCGAGATAGAACAAGAATGACCTTTCTCACATGGCCTTTTCTATGGTTGTTGGTGATTCTCTTCCACTATACTCAGATATAGAAATTGATTAATAAAGATACAAGTTTTATATACTTGATGTATTAGACATCATGTAGGGACTACAACATCATCCATTTGTTTTTAGTGTTTGAATGATTAGAAATAACCTCACTATGATAATTTTGAGTGAGATTTAAATCTTTTTGACAATTTTTACAATTTCCTTCACTGAGAAACTAGTTCAAATAATTATTATTCCCACAATAATTATATGTGGGGAGTCTCACTTTCATTCCCCCCCCCCCCCGACCCTGATCAAGTATCATCCCCATTCTTGGCTCCATTGATATCTTCATACCATTTAATTATTAATACTAATTTGTCTCAAAAACTCCAGTTTAACTGTCATGGGAATCTATAAACTTTAATCATAACAATTATATTCAATATTGTCTATATTCTTCTACATATTTGGTCTTATTCCATTTGATAATTTATCAACATTACCATTAAGATCCTTATAAAATTATGGGTAGTAACGGGAATGATTTGTGATGTTCATATCCTGTCATCCAACAATTTCATTCTCCTTTAGAATTATATCAAGAAACTAATCCATTTTTTATAATTGAATGATGGAAATATTTAATGGAGAAGATCCTTATTTAATCTTCCCACTCCATATATCCAATCTCCCATCTTTTTCTCATGTTTCTTATTAGTTCCCACCACTAATCAACATCTCTCCCTATGTATTAATCAACATGGAAGACCTTCTATTAATTTGAACTATGGAGTATATAAAATATATCTTCAATATAGCTTAACCACTTTTCAGTAATAAATGGGATGATTTATCCACTGAATTTTGTTGGTCATTGATGCATGATTAACAATGTTGAAATTAGTTCCCTTTGTGGTAAAATATGACTCTCACCTTTATTCAAGATATTCCCTGTAACACGATTCAGTTGGTTCTTCATTCTCATTAAATTCACTATTCAAACATCCATTGGATATCCATTAGTTCTTGGTACATTGTGGACACCATTTCCTTAGTTTTTACAATTTCATGCCTTTTTCAAAATGAAGAAAACCTTAATGATAAAAAAATTTCATTTATGAATTTTTTATCTAAACACTAATTCTATTTCTTAAAAAATATTTATTGAAAAAGTAATTATCAAGAAATTATTACATTTAAATATAAATCATTTTTAATGATTCAATAATATTTTGTGATTAAAACAAATATCCATATAAAGTTTCAAATAAGTAGTGTAGCAGGGCCCATTGTTGTGATCTAGTTACCTTTCCAATCTTGCTCAAATCAGTGCCTTCAGGTTTTACCCCTAAATAAATTCGAGTCAGATCCACATCCACTTGTTCATATCATGACATGGATTTTTTTGTTTTGAAACCAATTACTTAATATTTCAAAAAAAAATACCAAGGTGTTTCCCTATATATATTGTTTTTATTAGGGTTTTTACTAATGTTTTAATATCCTAATTTCCTCAAATAACTAAACTATCCTTGGATACCTACTATAGGATCCGTCCTTTCTATTACATTTCATTTCATTACAATTTAAAAAACAATTATCATTAATGTTTACTGGCTTTGAAATAATATAAATAATACATAAACACATAAAACGATTTTTAATACAATATAAACTATTATTGACATGGTTTTCTAATATATAATTAAAATATAACATATGATGGGTACATAAATCAATCGAAAGGGTGAGTAGAAGGCCATGTAATAGAAAATTATTGAACTAGTTTACCTGCAAACTTTAGCAGTATCAATAATATAATGAATAATATATTAAAGGAATGATAATGAGGCATATCATAATATTATTATGTTGTATAATAAATTTAAAATGATAAAACATAATTTTATTTATACATTCAAAATTATATCACTATGGTATATCCCTAATGTGCCATAAAAATATACAAGGTTATTCACACAGGTATCATAAAACTAGTCATCTCTAATGAATAATTTATATACCAAATGCATTAAATCACTATCATGGGTCACCCTTATTATGTGTTTTTTCATGATATCCACAAATAAAATAATAAATCATTTCATGAACAACCCATATGGATAAAAAATGTGTTTTATATCAATGTCATGGTGTTTTAATATGTACTTAAAAATGTGATCATCATGTTATTTATAACCCATGCAATGGGAATGCGGGAATTGTGTATGTAAATTCAAGAATAAAATATTATTTTTATGTCTTTATGAATACCTCTAGAAATTAGGGTTGTATCTTTATTCACATAAAGGAAAGAAAATAAATTCTTTGGAAAAAGAGAGTTATTTTTAGATAAAAATTCGGCATCATAACGAGTATGAAGCATAGTTTTAAAAATCAATTGAAATATAGGGTAATTGTGTCTCCAATTCATAATGGTATCATAATATATTATATGGAGATAATAAAATTTAAATAAGAACATGGTATGGATAATTTTATGTTATAACACATAAAGTAAAACATGAAAGGAAGTGAAAAGTTTGAAATTCCCTTACCGTGAAGAGTAAATTCAAAAACCCTATAATCGGAAGATTGATGTTTTGAAAAAACTGTTGTAAGAATAATATGGAGTAAATACTATCATAAATTTTAGGGAGATGCTTTTTGAATCAATTAAAATGATGAATATCTTGGAATTTAATATAAAATAGAAGGAGTTTTTGTTTATTATTATTTAGGACACCTCATCTGTAGTATTTGCAAAACCATGGGCTTGACAATGGTTTTTTCTAATTGTGTTTTCCACATTGAGTACCTAATATAATATTTCAATCTATATGATTCTGCCATAATTTGATATTAAATATTAAGTCATACTGATGTCATTAAACACAATGAAAACTCAAAAATATTTATTACTATTCGTTGAATATTTTATATATAAATATCATATATTCATTGTAGCCTAATATTGATGTTCTAAATTTTAAAATAAACTCCATTTTTTGTAAATAATTTTATAAATATGATAAATTTTAATTTTTAAGTAAAATGAAAATTTACACAAAAAATACTAATACTAAACTATTAATTTCTAAAACAATTATTTACTAATATTATTATATCGCATTATCATTCAAGAGGAATGAATTTTATTCATACATCCATTAGTGAGGTTACTATTCCATTGGAAATATTATTATTCATAAGGGAAATATTCCTATTCTTAAGTTAATGTACCAGTCATGACTCGTCCTAGTGGGGCCCGCACTATGACACAGCAAGCCCGCCTCCAATAGGTCACGGGCTGGTAACTATCACCGAGTTGGCATATCTCTAAAATGGGATGCATGGACTATGAAACTGTACACACGCACCCTTCTCCAAGCCCAAAAATGATGAAATGTAAAAAATACTAAGGAACAAAAATGCATGCATACAAATAATCCCAACCAAAATAGTACGATAGATAGAAAAGTATTGAATATAAATTGGGCCAGAATACCGACCCACCAAAAAAAGAGTCTAAAACACTACAATGTCCAACCTGAAAAAACAAAGAGTTATTGGAACTGCTTCTTGTATCCGAAGGAATGCCTCGGCCTGTTGGGATATCAGAAAGCTCAGTCATGTCCTAGTCCATCCTAGACTCTGTCAAAAGGATGCTTTTCTGCACAAGGCATGAGGTGTGCTGGCAAATCCATTGGAGGGGTGAGTATAAAAATACTCTGTAGAGGACCCCGAAAACCAAAAATAAATACACAATGTTAAGTCATAGTTAGATCTACAAATTATAGGTATACTGAACGTATTATAGGATATCACAATCCAGATACACTCTAAACCCAGACCCATGGTCTAGAGGCAATTCACACAACCGCATACCCACGCTGGGGATTCTGTTCAAAGATTCCACAAAGCACTTATTCCGGGAGAACACACACTACGCGATTGGTAGTTCTGATGACGTCTGACCGAGAATTACTGTTCATTGGGAAACATCATGAGAGGTATTTAAACTCAGTATGGGAGACACACTCATGATTAGAAATATAACGATAAATTGAAGCACTCATTACGGGAGACCAACTATTTAGTGGGAAAGATCACGATACACAGATGATGATCACTACCAGGGCCATGGCGGAAACCATGACTCTTTAGGATTCACAATCTATGTGATTCACCAGCTAGGAAGAGGATCAACACCTGGTTTTGTTGATCACGGCAATTCCTGACTCTACCTAGGGTCAGGAATGCATAGAGGATGTAGCTATGGGCCTCTGGGTGGGATGTCGACTCTATCATAGAATGTCCTGCTAAAGGGATCATACTCCTGTAGAAGTTAATGATGCCTAACTATCAGGGGAATGATAAAAAGGGTCACTAATCAAAATGAAAGATGTCCAAGATACGTTGAATAAGAGGACCACACCATTTTCCTCAAAGTAGAAAGCATTTAAAAAAGTTACATGTCATGTTGTCTAACCTCGGGTACTGCCTATATACAACGGTATGTGTTGTAAGTCTATTCTTGTAGAAAAGTGAGTACACGGTGTGTAGTATGGTGTACATGACATGTCCTGAGTGACTGGGGTTGGCTCTGTGTATGATGGCCTTGTGCCCGTGCATGAACTCAACCCATGCGTTCCAACCCATGTATTGTGTACATGGGGTGCTTGGTGTTACTAGACTCGACTTGTCATGTAAGGGAGTATAGAGTTGTGTGCTCCATCCTGTGTTCGTGTATCCCCTGGATACACACCATTTTCTGCGTAGCTGTACTTGCCATGTTGTGTAGAGGGTATATGACATGTTCTGAAGGTGTGTAGTCCATCCCATATTTGTGTACTTTCCAAAATACATGATGAGATTTGGTGACATTCCAACACGTCGTGTGACAAGGGTCACACGCCGTGTGATTCCTCTATGACCCCAAAACCCTATCTGCTACCGCCATTACCACATGTCATGTTATTCAGAAGTACATGTCTTGTATTCTTGAAATTTCTAGAATCACCTACTTCCTCCGCAGCGCCTTCTGTGCTGCCCGTTCGTATATCTAGCCATATGATCACATAAAAAATCCAAAATACAGGATTCACTGATGTCCTAAGGTCATCCCCATTATTTTCCTGCCTCTGATCGGCTGCAAAAAAAACTTTTTGATCCACCCACTTGAAGAATAGTCAAAGAATGATCTCTCCCGATCCTGTCCGATTCATCATCCACTATCATTGTTGCAACTCTTCTAGGACATCATGATGTCAGATCATGAATTTGGGGTCATTTCATTGCATGATAGGTGCACAATATTCTGGTGTTCATTGCCTCACAAAGAATGTGAATAACACACGAGGAAATGAAAGGGGGAAGAAATCCAAATCAAAAAAATCAAGGAATGAACCTCCACCATCGTTCATCATGGAGTTGATTTTATCCCTTAATTAGGCTTCAACGGAGTAGAAATCAACAATAATAATCATCATGGATTAATTCCACATAATCATCCCAATAAAAACCCTCATGTAAGAATGTACGAATCTGTGGATCAATATGTTCGTGGTTGATCATTGTTCATCATTTAAATTCAAAAACAGGGAAAGGGGAATTTAAATAACAACCACTACCATTAACGAAATATCGATTTTTGATGAAAGGGTCACACTGCCATCATCTTCGAGATCCTTCAACATTGTTGGTGCAATGATCACATCATCGATTTTTCTTCATTCAATGTCGGGAGTCTTCTCCAAATAAAAATATATTCTCCAGAGTTTCCTCTCAATCCTTGATAATGAGCGACATTCGATTATCCTAATAAAAAGGGAAATGTGTTTGGAATTCAAATTTTGTTGTGGTATTAATGAGTCCAGCATGCCGTTTCTGTGTCATTATGATGTGGAATTAATTATTGAAATTGTTGCCTCATTGCTGAGTTGTAGAAAATGATTTAAAAAACAACAATTAAATAAACGTTCCAATTTATTTTATTTTACTAAAAACGTCTAAATTTTAAATTTATACCTTGACCCATATCAATAAATTTTAGACCCATTAATAGGTAAAGTCGTCATACCGGACCCAATGGTTCCCTCAAAATTTTAATCCAGGAATCCATTTAAAAATTACCCAAACCGCGCACAAGTTCCGACTCACATAACTTAAAAAATATCAAACCACCATTCATGGATCACACGGACTCAGAATGATGTGTCATCACTTCACCTGGTCTCGTAATAATTCCATATAATATTTAAAAATAATACACTAAAAAATCTGAGATGCTACATTCTCCCCACCTTGCGGCTCTGCGTCCCCAAAAATCCAAAACAGGACTACCCAAAAAGATGTGGGTACTATGCACAGATATGTTCCTCACACTCCCACATACTCTCCTGAAGATTCTTGTGCTTCCAATGAATTTGCTCCAAGGGAATTAATCTCCAATGAAGGATCCTCTACTGCCGATCCTCAATCTCCACCGGGTACTCAACAAATGTCACTCCATCCTTAATGTCCAGCTCGCCCCAGCCGATGATGTGCAATGGGTCATGCACATACCTCCTCAGCTGCTACACACGGAAGACATCTTGTACCTGATGCAACTGTGGGAGTAGAGTTAGGTGGCACGCCACCTCAACAACTCTGCATAATATCTAAAAAGGTATGATGAACCTCGTAGATAGCTTGACGCACCGGCCAAATCTCTGTAACCCTCGATGCGGTGAGACAATAAAAAAGATGTGGTTTCCATTTTTTGAACTCCAAAGGTCTCAGTCGTCTGTCAGCTTAAGACTTAGGCCGGCACTGTGTAGACTACATCTCATCCAGGATGATTTTCACCTTATCGGTGGTGGCTCACACCAACTCCGGACCCATGAGTGCTGACTCTCTGGGGTAGGTCCAGCAATGTGGTGACCGGGAGGTTCTCCCATACAAAAACTCGAAATTTTCCATACAAATGGTTGAGTGGTAGCTGTAATTATATGCAAACTCCACCATAGGTTTGTGGTCCTCACCACTACAACCAAAGTGGAATATACAGGCGTAAAACATATTCTCCAAAACCTGAATGGTCCTCTTCTTATGAACATCGGTCTGGGGATGGAAAGCCAGGCTCAAGCATACTTGGGTCCCAAAATAATCCTCCAATCACTTGCACAACTGGGATTTAAAGTGGGAATCTCGGTCTAAAACTGTCGTCATAGGTACACTTGGAAGCTGAACAATCTCCTCTATGTACAAGCATCCCAAGCACTCTAAAAAACTCTACTCCCTAATTGCTAGAAAGTTGGAAAACATGGTTTTTCAGTCAACGATCACCGAGATAGATTCATTCCCATTGGATATATATGGTAATCCTATTGCGAATTACATTGATATTACATTCCACACCCTCTTTGTAACCTCCAGGGGTTGAGCTAATCTGCTGGAACCGGGTGCTCCGCCTTCACCTGTTGGCTTGTAAGGCATTGCGAAATGAACTCTGCTACTGACTTCTTCATGCCTGACCACCAGAACAGCCATCGGAGTTCCTGGAATATGTTTTACACTACCTTATGTATTGACAAGGGGGTTTATGAAACTCCTTGAGAACCCATCCTTCAATTATACTGGTATGAAAATGCATCATCTAAAAAGAATTACGTTCTCCCCACCTAGTGAATATTCATTAAGAGCATGTCCTTGCAATAACTAAGCATGTAAAGCCATGTAGTCGATATCCCCATGATGTTCCTTCTTAACTTTCTCTATGAGTGAAGGGAAACAACCATCGACTATAGCTAAGCATGATGATCTCCATCCACAAATTACAACTACAACATGGGAAACTACTCTATCACCTCACTCAATATCTCTGAGCTCGACCTTTTTCTAAGAGAATCGGCCACCTTGTTACCTTTACCAGGAGTATATATAATGTCAAAATCACATGTGTGTAGGAACTCAACACAATTCCTATGTCTTATATTCAGATCCTTCGTTGAGAAGATGCACTTGAGGATCTTGTGGTCCGAGTAGATGATGAACTGCTCTCTCATAAGGTAGTATCACCACATATTCAATGCCAAGACTACTGTAGTCAACTCAAGATTAGGGGTCACATAGTTCATCTCATGTGGCCTAAGATGGCATGAAAAATAAGCAATCACTTCCTGCCTCAGCAATTCCTGATCCCCGATACATTGCATAGAACTTTTTACTCAACACCATCCTCTGGAAATCTCAAGATTGGGGCGCTTGTCAATCTATGTCTCAATTTCTTGAAATCCTTCTCGCACTTCTCCATCCACATGAAGGGTTTCCCTTTGATAGTGAAGGTTGTCTTTGGTGATAATATTTGGGGGAAATCAGGAGTGAATCTTCGATAATATCACGCCAACCCATGGAAGCTCTGCACCACTGTCACGCTCTGAGGTGGAACCCATGCTAACACTGCCTCCATCATGGCTAGGTGTATAGCTACTCCATATGATAAGATGACATGACCCAGAAATTGGACCTCTTGAATCCTGAACTGGAATGTTGAGAGATTCATATAAATATGGTTCTCTCTGAGTACATCTATAACTATCTGTAGGTGTCCCGTGTTCTCCTCCTCTGATTCTGAGTACACAAGTAGGTTGTCGATGAATACCACTACAAACTGGTCCATGTACGGCTGTATGATCTAGTTTATCGGTCCCATGAACACTGTGGTGGTTTTTGTCATGATGAATGGCATCACCAAGTACTCATAGTTACCACAGCGACATCGGAAAGATGTCTTTGGTATATCCTCGTTTCATACTCGTAACTAGTGATAACCTGGTCCAAGGTCAATCTTTGGGAACCATCGTGCCTCTCTCGGCTGATCGAAGTGGTCTTTGATTCTCAACAGTGGATAATTATTATTTACTAACACTTGGTTCAGGCATCGATAATCCATTCACAACCTCAAACTCCCATCTTCCTTCATGGAAAACAAGACTGGGGCCACCCAGGGCGAAACTTTGGGTCTTATGAAACCCCTACTCTGGAAATCCTCCTATTGTACCCTATGCTCGTAAAGCTCTGTGTGGGCCATCCGATACTCTAGTTAGTAAATCAGTGTTTTCCAAGGGTGTAAGTCAATGTAGAAGTCGATTTCCCTATTGGGAGGTAATTCTGTAACATCTTCGGGAAAGACATCCTCGTACTCTGACATCACTAATGGGAATTGAGAGCTCATCACATCTACTACTACGAGGGCAAGGCTAGCCAACTCATGAGTGACCAGTTTTACCATCCTATACATGAGACCACTCTATGCTTCATGGGTTTCCCTTTCTCTGATAATGGAAAACGTCGTCCCATCACTGCGGACACACCACACTCTTCACCTAAAATAGTCAATCTAGGCATAGACTAAAGATAACCAACCCATATTTAGAATGACGTCGTAAGGCCTCAATGCTAGGTTTTAACCAAAACTCTCACCTACAAGTGTAAGATCATACTATCTTCAATGGTTTGTGATCGTCTAGTCTCCTCCCGTAGGTGTCTCCAAGCGTAAGGTTAGAGTCAACTGTTAAACCGGAATCTCATGGTTTCACAGAAGGCATGTGGCTATGAAGGAATGACTGGAACCTATTTCAATAAGTATGATAGCTGAGGTTGAGAAGATAGATATTGTACCATGGATCATCCTTGTATCCCTTGGGTTGTATGCCTCGACATCATGCAGCTATCCATGCCCCAGTCCCTCATCTCCCGGAGCCTGGTGCAGTCCACCTGGGGGTGGTGGTGGAAGAATGTTGAAGCTTCTACCACCACCTGAAACTCTCCCTAATCATCTGTCTCAACCGCTGCCTCACGGGTCTGTCTGCTCCACTCTCTACCTCTGCCTTGGTGGTCAATCCACTGCTTCCATATCAATAACTTAATGGGTGGGAGAATCTCTAGCATGATGTCCCCTACCATCACACGTGTATCACAACTTCTTCTTAGGATGATTGGATCCATCCAAAGGGCCATGGACCATCGATCCCTGGTTCTGGGTCCCCCTCTGATGTCTCTCATGACCTAATCCACGTGTCTGACGTTAGATCCCTACTATTGAGTTCTTCGGTCCTATCTGTCTACTACTGATAGTCATCGGCTGTCACTGCTTCTCCAAGAATCTCTTAATCACCAAGGACCTCTCAAGTACTCCAGCATATGTCAAAATTCATAGAGGCATGACGCTAGCTCGGTTGTCTTGTTGTAGACCTCGCATGATGGTCTGACCCCTGATTTACTGATCCCTGACCATATCTATCAAGTACCATGCATGGTTTGTAAATCTCGATTAAAAGTCACTTACCGTAATACTACCCTGATAGAACTAAAAAATCTCCTGGATGCATACCACCCTCAGCGTAACCGGAGAGAAATCCACCCTAAAGAGTCGCTCAAATTTCATCCACAAATGTGTCTCCACATCATAAGCCTATGTGGTTAGACTCTACCATCATCCCGCCGAACCCTGAAGAGGGCTCCCTCCTAGGATCACTGTCTTGTCTACCGGTGTCCTCACTAGATGGAAGAATATGGTCATCACCTCCAGCCAGTCCTCAGCCGCAAGAGGGGCGGGCTCACCTCAGAACCTGAGGGGTCTGTGTCCCTAGAACTCATGGAGCGCGCTCAACCTAAGATTCTCATCGGCCGGTACTGCAGTTACCATAGTCTGCTCCACTTGTGGTGGCATAATAGGTGCCCCACCTAGTGGAAACGCCTGGGGAATTGGTCCCTGTATCGAATCCTCATCCCTAAGGATGTCATCCTCATGATCATGCTGATGAATCCTAGTGGGTATGTAGAGCGGATGCATCCAATAAGGAAAAAATATGTTCCATGGTCAATGAGTATATCTGGATAGTTGCCACAAATGATATCGAAACACAACCCATTCCTATATTATGCATGTAAATTTCTTTTATTCCCCTACAACCATTTTTTTGTGTACCGATCTATAAAGCATGTTATCAAAGTCATGGTATATGGATAAGTTGGCCGCCTCACCAACACCAGAGTCTCTGGTTATGAAATCCATGCTCAAAACACTGAACAGTGTTTCCCCAGACCAAACATACAGACTCTTAGTCCTATTGTTGAACCAACCACCTCTGATACAACTCTGTCACAACCCATCCTAGTCGGGACCGTGCCGTGACTCCCCAAGCCTGCCTCTAATATTCCATGCACTGGTGACTAGCACCACGTTGGCATATCGCTAAAATGGGAGGCATTTCCTATGAACATATACACATGCACCTGTGTTCAAGCTCCCAAAAGCAGAAATGTAATAAAACACTAAGGATAAAAAATTCATGCATACAACTAATCACAACCAATAGAGTATGCTGGAAAGAAATGTACTGAATGTAAACTGGGATAGAATACAATCCCACTAAAAACAAGATTCCAAAACACTGAAAAGTCAAACCTAAAAACACTAATTGGTATTGGGACTGCTGCTCGTAACTGAAGGAATGCCTCTGCCCGTAGGGAACTCAGAAAGCCCGGTCCTGTCCTGGTCCCCCCCCCCCGGGACTCTGTCAAATGGTTTCTCATCTTCACAACACATGACACGTGAGGGAAAATCTATTATAGTGGTGAGTATAAAAACACTTAGTAGAGGACCAAAAAACCAAAAATAAATACACAAATTAATGGCATAGTTAGATCTACACAGTATATGTCTACTAAATAGAATATAGGAGATCACAATACAGATATATGTGAAACCCTAAACCACAGTCTAGAGGTAAGTCACATAACTGCATATCCCCGCAGGGGATTATGTCTGGAGATTCACTGAAGCAATCAGTTCTAGGATAACACACTCCACAAGTCTGGTATCTCTAATGACATACGTCTTAGATGTACTTTTCATCGGGAAAATTCATGAGAGGTAGTTACGCTCTTTACTAGAGACACACTCTTGAGTGGGAAAGATCACAATACACAGATTAGGATCACTGCCAGGGCCATGGAGGATACTGCGACTCATCCGGATTCACCAAATAGGTGATTCACTAGCTAGGTAGAGGATCAAATCTCAGTAGAGTTGGTCACATCGATTGCTGACTCTACCTAGGGTCAGTAATGGATAGAGGATCTCACTCTAGGCCTCTGGGTGGAATGTCGACTCAATCACAGAAATTCATGCTGAAGGGATCATACTCCAGTAGAAGAAGATGATACTTGTCCTTCATGGGAATGAGAATAAGGGGAACTATCCCAAACAAAAGATGTCTAAGATACACTGAACAAGAGTACTATGCAATTTTACACAATGTACATGTAGTGTAGAAAAGTAGCATGTCGTGTTGTCTGACTCTGGGTACTACTTGTGTACAATGACCAATTTCGTAAGGTCGGTCATATAAAAAAGTGAGTACAGGGCAAGTAGTATGGTGTACATACCGTGTCAATGTAAATGGGGTTGGCTCCATATTTGATGTCCATGTTCCCATGCAAAGCCTCAACCCATGTGTGCAAACTCATGTAATGGGTACATGGGTTGCTCGGCATTACTAGCCTCACCTAGCCGTGTGATGGTTTACATGGCTGTGTACTCCATCTCGTGTCTATGTATCCCCTAGATACATTCCGAATATCGCTTATCCATCCCTACCATGCTGCGTAGAGGGTAGACGTAGTGTTTTGAAGACATGTAGTCCATCCCATTTCCGAGTAATTTCCAAAATACATGCCCATCATTAAGGAAAGTCGGACACGCCATGTGACCAGGGTCACACTATAAGGCCCCAGCCTTAAACCTTACTTAATATTGAATTAAATGAATAATTCACGTTGAGGATCTTTTCAGGTTTAGAGATTTAGAGAATTAGAACATAACTATTACATCTCAAAAGATTACAAAGTAGTCACTTCTACTATGTTTCCATAAATAAATAAAAAACTCTTAAAAGAAACATGTCTAGTTTCATGTTTTATATAGCATGACATTCCCATGATCCCATCCTTGGCCTTATTCCACTTTAAGTCCTGTGAAAAACATTTCGAAAAACTTGGGGTGAGCATAAAAAGCTCAGTAAGGGATACACAAAGAATGAAAACTGTTATATTTTCAAAACAACAAGTAAACCATGAATACTTTATCAATGTAATACTTTTCACCTTCATGAAGTAGTAAAAACTTTTCACTGAAAAAAAAGTATCACTACTTACCTTTTTGTAACCAAATGATTACCATAAAACCCATATAAAGAACACATAACATATATAAAGGTGACTTGGGACATAAACATACTTAAGTGGAATAACCATACGGTCAACTTCCACACATATAACTTAATGGAATATCCATACGGCCAATTTCCATACATACTTAATGGAATAGCCATACGGCCGACTTCCATACCCAATGCATTGGAGGTTATAACGTAACCACCCGTCCTGGTATTCACGGCACCACCCGTCATATGGTTTATAATGTAACCACCCGTTAAAATGTCCAAGTACCAATATAAAATCATAAAACATAAAACCAATATAATGGAATGATAACATTTCCACATTTCAATAATAATATATCATAAATATATTGACATAATATAATCCTTTTTCAAAACCATTTTAAATACCAATATACATAAAAGAGAATATGTTATTTATTTTATTCTAAAAACATTACGGCTTGTTGAGAAAGCCAAAGATCAAATAATACTCGCGGCGGCGGAAAAGGTCGTTGTCACCGCGTACGCCAAAAAAAACATTCCTTTTTTTCGTTTAGTAAAACGCTTCGTAGAAAAAGATTCCTTTTGTATAAAAGTAAAAGTCAAAGGAGTTTATACACCGTATAAAAGAAATTTGTGTATAAAACGAAATATGCCTCAATGAAAGGAGATTGAGACGAAGTCCCTTACCTCGGGTCCGACTTGACTCGATCGTTCTTTAACGTCCTGAATAATAAACTTGAGTTAATTTATACTTTATGAAGAACCGTTTTAAAGTTCATTATTCCTTTTATATCACTTATTGCAATGTTATAAACATTATTTAACCATTTAAGTTAATAATGTTTGTTTTGTCAATATTTGGTTCTTTAGTCGAAAGTGGACTTCTTACAATTACATGTTGTTCGTGTGGTCAAAATTTCTTTATATCCAGAATGAAATTCGTGATTTGGATATCATATATATCATATATATCCAGCATATACATGTATATATAATATTACATAATCATTTAGAGGTAAGAAATGAAATGCACCGTTCATGGAGACGGTAAGCCGTACGTACGCATGAACGCTACTTTCATTTACATATCATACATTAATGGAAAGAAATAATAATTATATAGAGGTATATTATAATTCCAGTATAAAATCATATATAATAACTTTAAATCATTCCTTTACACGTCCCACATATGGCATTAACGAATCACATCACTTTGAGGGGGCGGTAGTCCGCACTTCCTTAAATGAAGATATCGTGTTTACCCATAATGGAAACCATAACGGTATGCGAAAAATGAAAAATACAGAAGCTTAAAGAAAACATAAACATATTATATATCATATATAAAAATAGTGACATCATAATGGCCACCCTTGAAGGTGTTAAATGAGTATTGAACAATCATCGTTTCGGGAGGCAGAATTTTTCCATCCACGGAAACCGTATGTTCTTTAACCATTTGATGTAGTTGTGTGAGAGTGTAGCTCAAATAAATATTATAACAACATCCTAGAATATTGAATATACTGGTGTTGTTACAGAAGAAGTAAATAAAAAGGGTTTAGAGGGTTGGAGAAGCAAAATAAAACAAATGAACAAGAGAGAATGAATTACCTTTAAAAGTGTAACTCCCTTTTGATTTGAGCCTAAAGGCTTCCTTTGAAAGGCTTATTCCCAAAGGGAATCCTCTAGGATGAGGAGAGGGATGTGGAGAGAGTAATTGGGCAGGGGTTGGACGAGACAAAGTCTTGAGAAGTGTGTGAAATGAGGTAGAGGTGGGGGCCTTTTATAAGAGGAGAGGAGGGGCACTTTTGGAAAGTAACGAAATATTACTTTATTTGAAAATGTGTTTCGGTTTTAAAAGGTCCCACATTGATATAATTTCTGGATAAGGTGATAGGGGTTCTAAATCCACTCATCTAATTGGTTTTGGACATGTGTAAGTTTTAGATTTTTCATTATCTTTCCATTTTATTTAAATCGTCAAATAATGATGTCATCGCTTCATCATTATTATGTCATATATAATTTAGTTTATTTAATGTCTAAAAATTATAAAAAAAATACTATGATGTAGGAAATCCTTTTATCTTTATAATGACTATTTATAATCAAAATTTGGACTTGTATAACCCCACTCAAAAATTATTTTAGTAAAACAATTTATGTTAGTGTCATTTTCACTTTAACATTAAATTAAAATATATTAATGTCATTTTCCAACTAAAGTGGCTCCATGGGGTCCCCAAGTTGGCCCATGGCTTGTCTTGATCGGCCATGACTCACCCAATAGGTGTAGGACAAGTGTCATGGTGTTTTCACATTCTTATAATACCATTTTTACCTTAAACTACACTAATTACCTCTAATCGCGATTAATGAAAAAAAGTTACTATTCACCAAAAAATTATTTTAATATCACTGAACAACATTTTACGTCATAATGACAACCATGTATGTCGGATTTTAAAAATTCAATACACATTAGTGGTAAACTTCCATTTAACTGAAAAATCAGTTTGCTTGATTACCACTTAGTGGTTTCACTATTCATCAAAAATTGAAGTTTTTCAGAAAATTACCAAAAATTTACCCTAAGCTATATTTGATATTCCGAATTCAAAAATGAAGTCCAATTTAAAAAATTCAAAACATATAAGTCAAATTAATAAATTTAATAATTAATTCCCGTTGTCATGAAAAATAGCGGGTTTTTGTGAAACAATAAGTATCAAAAGATTGACACCATTTTAAGTCCAATTTCAAAGTGAAATTGATTCCAATGACCACCATTGGATTAAATGGTAAATTTTTTTTCTAATTTCACTTTAAAACCAATTAAAATAATAATCTAATCATATAAATAAATTAGATTAAAAAGAGGTTTTGAATTAAAATACATCATTTTACACTATTCGTAAAAAAAATGAACTTTATCAGAAAGGTACCAAAAATTTACACAAAGTAAATTTTGATGTCCCGATTCTAAAGAAGAGTTATATTTGGTCCAAAAGAATGTAATAGAGTGATCAAAACTATATTTAATGACGGTTCACCATTAAAAGGTGATAAGTGAACCTTTAGTGAAAATTAGAGTATATATGCCCTAAAATTGAACTCTTTCCGTATTTTAAGCCTTTATCTTTTATTGGGTAAATGTATAAACATTTAAAAACATATCTAATCATATTTTAGTTATTTCTATCCATTCCCTCCAGTACAACGGCTACTTCTTAACTAACATTTAAAATAATAATACTTTATTACTAGTGTGCTATGTATGTTTCAAAGAAACTCATCGTTGCGTATCAGGTACGCTATCGAACATAGAAACCCCTTTAAAATAAAATTAATATTTAATTATTAAATATTAATAAATATGAAAATTCTTTATTCTTTATTTACCTGGGATGTTACATCCTTCCCCCCTTTTGGGAATTGCGTCCTCGCTATTTTATTCACTTATCAAAATAAGTGGGGGTATTTATCCCTCATAGTATTTTCAGATTCCCACGTTGCCTCTTCAATCACATGGTTTTTACACAAAACCTTTACCTGATGAATCACCTTATTCCGTAACACTTTCTCCCTGTGGTCAAGAATCTGGACCGGTTGTTCCTTATAAGATAGGTTCTCTTCCAGCTGAACTACCTCTGGACTCAAAACATGAGATGGATCTGGCATATACTTTCTCAACATCGAAACGTGAAAAACATTGTGTACCTGAGATAAACTCGGAGGTAAAGCCACCCGGTATGCAACTGATCCAACTCTCTCCAGAATTTCATATGGTCCAATAAACCTTGGACTCAACTTTCCTTTCTTACCAAATCTCATCACGCTTTTACAAGGAGAAACCATGAGAAAAACATGATCACCTACCTCGAAAGATAGATCCTTCCTCCGGTTATCCGCATAACTCTTCTGCCTGCTCTGAGCTGTTCTCATGTGCTTCTGAATCAGCTGAACTTTTTCTGCCAACTCTTCTACCAATTCTCCTCCCATCAACTTCCTTTCACCAACTTCATCCCAGAAAGCTGGAGTTCGACACCGCTTCCCATATAATGCCTAAAATGGTGCCATCTATATACTGGAATGAAAACTGTTTTTAAAAGAAAACTCAACCAAAGAAAGATGTTGGTCCCAACTTCCCTGATAATCCATAGAACAAGCTCGTAGCATATCCTCCAATGTCTGGATTGTTCGTTCGGACTGCCCATCTGATTGAGGATGAAAAGCTGTACTAAAATTTAATTCAGTACCCAACGACTTCTGAAGGCCTTTCCAAAAATTAGAAGTAAACCTGGGATCACGATCCGATACAATGGAGAGAGGAACTCCATGTAACCTGACTATCTCTTTATGATACAGACGGGAAAGTTGATCAAGAGAGAAAGTATCTCGTATAGAAAGGAAATGAGCATATTTGGTCAAGCGATCAACAATAACCCAGAATGCATTATTACCTCGAGATGTCCTCGGTAATCCCACAAAAAAGTCCATTGATATGTTTTCCCATTCCCACTCTGGCACTGGTAAAGGCTGAAGCATCCCTTTCGGTAATAGCCGCTCTTCTTTAACCTGTTGACATGTCAAACACTTCACAGTAAAATCAGCAATATCTCTTTTCATTCCATCCCACCAGTAATACTCCCGTAGATCTCTGTACATCATAGTACTGCCAGGATGAACTGAAAACGGGGAACTATGAGCCTCATATAACAACTCATTCTTCAACTTTGAATCACAAGGCACACATAACCTCTTCCCAAAACTCAAAACACAAACACAAACTTATCCAAGAACTCATGGAAAATTTTATTCATAAGGTCCATGAATACAGCAGGTGCATTGGTTAACCCAAAAGGCATAACTAAAAATTCATAATGGCCATATCTAGTACGAAACACAGTCTTCGGAACGTCTGCTTCTTTTACTTTCAACTGATGGTACCCCGACCTCAAGTCAATCTTCGAAAAATACTGAGCTCCCTGGAGATGATACCACTTCATTCGATGGCCCAACATCTGCTGAAGTTGTTGCAAATAATTTTACCACCCCTTTCTACTTGTAGTCTAGCTGCATTCTATCACTCACGCTCCTTGTCGGACACTCATCTGCTTAATGACCCATTTCATTACACTTAAAACATCTTACCGTTGGCTTTTCATTTCCTGCATGATCATCTTCCTTACAGTTATGAGCAATATGACCAGACTTACCACACCGAAAGCACTTACCAGACTTGGATAAATATTCTCCAGGATGCATTTTACCACACTTCTCACAGGATGGATATTTGGTTTTCATACCTCCTTGCTTCTTTGATGAATTCTTCCCCTTTGCCTGCCAACTAGACCTCTTATTCTGTTGTTTGTCATAGAACACCTGATCATCGACAAACTCCATTTCCACCTTCTCCGCACATCGAACAAGTTTTTCATAACTTTTGAACTCACGAGAATCTAAATCCATTCGATACTTTGGATTTAACCCTGAGTAAAAACGGTTTATTTTACTATCAAGATCTCGTATGAAGTTTCGAGCATACCTTGCCAATCGAGTGAACTTTTCTTCATAAGCAGCCAATGAATCATCCTCCTGCCTCAATTATAGGAACTGATTTTCCATCCTAAGACGAACCACCTTAGGAAAATATTTCTCAAGAAACATACCTTTGAATTCGTCCCAGTGAAGATCCTAAATCTCATCACTATCCCTTATATTTTTCACCATCGACCACCACTGATCAGCTTCACCTTCAAAACGGTAAACAACAAGACTAACCTTTTGATGTTATGAACACCCCATGACGTAAAAAATCTTCTCTAGTGATTTAATCCACCCTTCAGCTTGCACAGGGTCAGATGATCCTCTGAATGATGGGGGATGTTGCCTCATGAAATGTTCCACCACTGACATGTTCCTCTGCGGTTGATCTGGCTGATCTCGTGCATGGATACCACCACCATTTATAGCCTGAGGTAATTGTGCCATCACTGCAACAAACTGTTCAGTTCCGATTTTGACCATCTCAGGTTGCTGATTTGGAAGGTTATCTTCCTCCTGATGTCGTCCCAACATAGATTCTTTGTTTCCTCTGCAGAAAACCATTCTGAACATAGAAATATCTTAGGCGAAACAACATGGTAATCCGTAAATGCTATATCATTTCAATCATATTATAATTTAACACTTTTCTAACTCCAAAAGTTGTCTAAACCGACCTCTGATACCAACTATAAGGCCCCATCCTTAAACCTTACTTAATATTGAATTAAATGAATAATTCACGTTGAGGAACTTTTCAGGTTTAGAGTTTTAGAGAATTAGAACATAAATATTGCATCTCAAAAGATTACAAAGTAGTCACTTCTACTATGTTTCCATAAATAAAAAAACTCTTAAAAGAAACATGTCTAGTTCCATGTTTTATATAGCATGACATTCCCTTGATCCCATCCTTGACCTTATTCCACTTTAAGTCATATGAAAAACATTTCGAAAAACATGGGGTGAGCATAAAAAGCTCAGTAAGGGATACACAAAGAATGAAAACTGTTAGATTTTCAAAACAACAAGTAAACCATGAATACTTTATCAATGTAATACTTTTCACCTTCATGAAGTAGTAAAAACTTTTCACTAAAAAAAAAGTATCATTACTTACCTTTTTGTAACCAAAGGATTACCATAAAACCCATATAAAGAACAAATAACATATATAAAGTTAACTTGGGACATAAACATACTTAAGTGGAATAACCATATGGTCGACTTCCACACATATCACTTAATGGAATAGCCATACGGCCAATTTCCATACATACTTAATGGAATAGCCATACGGCCGAATTCCATACCCAATGCATTGGAGGTTATAACGTAACCACCCGTCCTAGTATTCACGGCACCACCCTTCATATGGTTTATAACGTAACCACCCATTAAAATGTCCAAGTACTAATATAAAATCATAAAACATAAAACCAATATAAAGGAATGATAACATTTCCACATTTCAATCACAATATATCATAAATATATTGACATAATAGAATCCTTTTTCAAAACCATTTTCAATACCAAAATACATAAAAGAGTATATGGTATTTATTTTATTCTAAAAACATTACGGCTTGTTGAGAAATCCATAGATCAAATAATACTCGCGGCGGAGGAAAAGGTCGTTGTCACCGCGTATGTCAAAAAAAACATTCCTTTTTGTTGTTTAGTAAAACGCTTCGTAGAAAAAGATTACTTCTGTATAAAAGTAAAAGTCAAAGGAGTTTATACACCGTATAAAAGAAATTTGTGTATAAAACGAAATATGCCTCAATGAAAGGAGATTGAGACGAGGTCCCTTACCTCGGGTCCGACTTGACTCGATCATTCTTTAACGTCCTGAATAGTAAACTTGACTTAATTTATACTTTATTAAGAACCTTTTTAAAGTTAATTATTCCTTTTATATCACTTATTGCAATGTTATAAACATTATGTAACCATTTAAGTTAATAATGTTTGTTTTGTCAATATTTGGTTCTTAAGTAGAAAGTGGACTTCTTACAATTACATGTTGTTCATGTGGTCAAAAGTTCTTTATATCCAGAATGAAATTACTGATTTGGATATCATATATATCATATATATCCAGCATATACATGTATATATAATATTACATAATCATTTAGAGGTAAGAAATGAAATGCACCGTTCATGGAGACGGTAAGCCGTACGTACGCATGAACGCTACTTTAATTTCCATCTCATACTTTAATGGAAAAAAATAATAATGATATAGAGGTATATTATAATTCCAGTATAACATCATATATAATAACTTTATTTCCATCTTTTACACATCCCACATATGGCATTAACGAATCACATCACTTTCAGGGGGCGGTAGTCTGCACTTCCTTAAATGAAGATATCATGTTTACCCATAATGGAAACCATAAAGGTATGACAAAAATGAAAAATACAGAAGCTTAAAGAAAACATAAACATATTATATATCATATATAATAATAGTGACATCATAATGGCCACCCATAAAGGTGTTAAATGAGTATTGAACAATCATCGTTTCGGGACGCAGAATTGCGCCATCCACGGAAACCGTATGTTCTTTAACCATTTGATGTAGTTGTGTCAGAGTGTAGCTAAAATAAATATTATAACAACATCCTAGTATATTTAATATACTGGTGTTGTTACAAAAGAAGTAAATAAAAAGAGTTTAGATGGTTGGAGAAGCAAAATAAAACAAATGAACAAGAGAGAATGAATTACCTTTAAAAGTGTAACTCCCTTTTGATTTGAGCCTAAAGGATTCCTATGAAAGGATTATTCCCAAAGGTAATCCTATAGGATGAGGAGAGGGATGTGGATAGAGTAATTGGGCAGGGTTTTGCCGAGCCAAAGGCTTGATAAGTGTGTGAAATGAGGTAGAGGTTGGGGCCTTTTATAAGAGGAGAGGAGGGGCACTTTTGGAAACTAAAGAAATATTACTTTATTTGAAAATGTGTTTCGGTTTTAAAAGGTCCCACATTGATATAATTAGTGGATAAGGTGATAAGGGTTCAAAATCCACTCATCCAATTGGTTTTGTACATGTGTAGGTTTTATATTTTTAATTATCTTTCCATTTTATTTAAATTGTCAAATAATGATGTCATCGCTGCATCATTATTATGTCATATATAATTTAATTTATTTAATGTCTAAAAATTATAAAAAAAAATACTATGATGTAGGAAATCGTTTCAGCTTTCCAATGTCTATTTATAATCGAAATTTGGACTTGTATAACCCCATTCAAAAATTATTTTAGTAAAACAATTTATGTTAGTGTCATTTTCACTTTAACATTAAATAAAAATATATTAATGTCATTTTCCAACTAAAGTGGCTCCATGGGGTCCCCAAGTTGGCCCATGGCTTTTCATGGTCGGCCATGACTCACCCAATAGGTGTAGGACATGTTTCATGGTTTTTTCACATCCTTATAATACCATTTTTACCTTAAACTACACTAATTGCCTCTAATCGCGATTAATGAAAAAAAGTTACTATTCACCAAAAAATTATTTTAATCTCACTGAACCACATTTTACTTCTTAATGACAACCATGTATGTCGGATTTTCAAATTCAATACACATTAGTGGTAAACTTCCATTTAACTGAAAAATAAGTTTGCTTGATTACCACTTAGTGGTTTCACTATTCATCAAAAATTGAAGTTTTTCAGAAAATTACCAAAAATTCGCCCTAAGCTATATTTGATATTCCGAATTCAAAAATGAAGTCCAATTTACAAAATTCAAATCATATAAGTCAAATTAATTAATTTAATAATTAATTCCCGCTGTCATGACAAATAGCGTGTTTTTGTGAAACAATAAGTATCAAAAGATTGACACCAGTTTAAGTCCAATTTCAAAGTGAAATTGATTCCAATGACCACCATTGGATTAAATGGTAAAAATATTTTCTAATTTCACTTTAAAACCAATTAATATAATAATCTAATCATATAAATAAATTATATTAAAAAGAGGTTTTGAATTAAAATACATCATTTTACACTATTCATAAAAAAATGAACTTTATCAGAAAGGTACCAAAAATTTACAAAAAGTAAATTTTGATGTCCTGATTATAAGGAAGAGTTATATTTGGTCCAAAAGAATGTAAAAGATTGATCAAAGCTATATTTAATGACGGTTCACCATTAAAAGGTGATAAGTGAACCTTTAGTGAAAATTAGAGTATATATGCCCTAAAATTGAACTCTTTCCGTATTTTAAGCCTTTATCTTTTATTGGGTAAATGTATGAACATTTAAAAACATATATAATCATATTTTAGTTATTTCTATCCATTCCCACCAGTACAACGACTACTTGTTAACTAACATTTAAAATAATATTATTTTATTACTAGTGTGCTACGTAAGTTTCAAAGAAACTCATCGTTGCGTATCGGGTACGCTATCGAACATAGCAACCCATTTAAAATAAAATTAATATTTATTTCGTAAATATTAATAAATATGAAAATTCGTTATTCTTTATTTACCTGGGATGTAACACACATGCCTTTTGATTCCTCTCTGACCCCCGAAACCCTATCCACTGCTGCCCGTACTACTGGGCGTGTTCTCTGAAAGTACATGTCGTGTATTCTGGAAATTTCCAGAATCATGGACTTCCACCACCACGCCCTCCATGCTTTATGTTCGTCGATCCAATCATCTGATCAGCTCGAAACTCCGGACTCCTGGTCACCCCAACATCCAAAGGTTGTCTCTGTTATTTTATGGCATACGATAGGGTTCGAAGACGTGTTTTAATCCCCCACAAAAAGAACGTACGAAGAAAAATCTCTCCCGATCTAGTCTGATTTCTCTTCTGATATCATCGTTGCACCTCTGCTAGTCCATCATGATGTCAGATCATCAATTTAGGATCTTTGCATTGATCTGCTCCTGTTAGTAGGCCTAAACAGAGTAAATATCAACCACTATAATCAACATGGATTAATTCCTCATAATCATCCCATTAAAACCACTCAAGGAAGAACATAGAATCTGCAGAACAACATGTTCGTGGTTGATCTGCGTTCATCGTTTATATTCAAAAACGGGGAAAAGAGAATTGAAATAACAACTTATTCCTTTAAGGAAAGATTTATCATTTAAGACAGGGCCATCCTGCCATCATTGTCAAGATCCTTATATTTTATTGGCGCATCGATCACAGCTTCAATTCGTCATCATTCATCACTGTGATACTTCCCTAAAGTGACATACATTATATAGAGTTTCCACTCAATCTTTTCTAATGAGCGACATTCGATTATCCGAATAAAAATGGAAATTTGTTTTTCATTCAAAATACAACGCGGTATTAATGAGTCTAACTTGCCATTTCGGACTCATATGACATGGCATTAATTACTGAAACATATGCCTCATCGCTGCGCTGGAGTAGATATTTCCAAAACAAAAAATTAAACATCATAATTTATTTTAATTTATTTTACATATAACTTCTGATAATTATCTTTTCCCCCCCTGATATGTACCGATAAAGGTTAGAGCCATTCATAGGTAAATCCATCTTCCCGGACGCAATGATGCCCTCAGATTTTTAATTTGTTCATTTGAATGGAAACATCCAAAACCACACACTACTGCCGACTCACTTAACATAAAAAAGTATTAACCACCATTCAGGGATCACCAGGCCTCAGAATGACGTTTCGTCTCTATGCCAAGTCTCAAAAGAAGTCCATATAGTATTTAAAAATAATACATGGAAAAATCTGATACACTATAGTTCCCCAAAAATTTAGTTCATCTTATCAGACTCCACATTTCATATTGATCACAACTATGTGTGTCACTTTTAAAAATCATTTCAAAATATCAATTTGTTAATGTGTAAAATTTATTTTAAAATTTTATATTTTTGAATATTCATCAATAATAGGAAACATATAAAAAAATATAAAAAAATACTATATTAATTTTTTCATTTGAAATTAAAAAATTATTTTTAATTTTAAAAAAGTACTTGTTTAAGTATGAGAAATGCTCAAAAAGTTTAATTTTTACCTATAAAATCAATTTATCAAAATTTTCCCAATTAAACATATATCATATTAAGAAAAAAAATTCTCATAATTGAAAATATTTAATAAAATATTTACTTATATACTGAAATTACACAAAGTAATTAAGGCCACATTATATAACCCCCTTATAATACCTCCATTGGACATAATGGTTAGGTGTGCAATTTTGAGAGAATCATTGGGTATCTCGAACAATATTACATGAGTGGTTATTTGTATCAACTTTATGTTCTCCCTTATGTGATGTCACTCAATCATAACTTATTTAATCTCATCTAGGGATCGGTCTAGTCCAAAGCCTAGTGACACTACTTCCTTCCCAAAATCAAAAAAAATGGGCTTTGAATGGCCCTATTCAACTGGTAGAGTACATTGAATTACCTTTCTGAATTTATAACCCATTATAATATATATTTATAAACAATAATTGTTATGTTATAAATGTTTTGGATTCTAATGGTCATACCATCTAATAGTCGTATAACCTTTTAAACTCAAAGGATGAATTTCAATTATACATATATTGATTTATTGATTATGATACATAAAAATGTACATTTTTAGGGAAAAAATATTTTTAAAATGTTCAGGACATTATAGTTCATGAGAAATTTTAGAGTCACTTCCTAGAGGCTATTTGAGCTAGGTATGTTAAAGGATATCTTGTTTAGTGGCCACCTCAGTAGCAGTTGTGAGCAACACCATTTCCAAAGTAGGGAAAACATTCCCATACTCCACTATGGGGAGACATAGATGGTGGAGGACATACTCAGTGCTTTCCTTAGGGACCTTGACTCGAGCATGGTCAAGGAGGAAGCTGAAATCAGTGGGGTAGAAGAGATTATTGTAGACAGCTCCACACAATAGAGGAAGTAGTTCTAGAAGGGTTGGAGATCCTTTGAGGTATAATTACCATTTTCATTACTCGTTCTTATTCATTAGTTTATTTCATATCTTTGCATTAATCGATTTCACCCTCATTAAAATATAATTTGGGACTATGTATAGGGATTTATCATGTCCCCCTAGTGTTGAGTAGCCAAGTTAGAGTTTAAACCAACTTGTTTGATGTTTTTTAGAGATGTAGATTGATGTTTAGCCCGAATAACTTTAGTGGAAAACTATTTTTACTATAGATGTATCCATATGATGCTATCCTTGTAATTAAATGGGTTTTTCCATAATTTTTTTCATTTAATACTTCATGAGAGGGGTCATGTTTTGAGATGTTGATGGGAAATGTTTGGATATTTTTAGCAAGAAGAGTTGTCAGATGGGAAGTTTGTGTGTGGAGACTCTTTTATCCATGTATTCCATGATGTCAATAGAATAGATGGATACTGTAATGTATTTGGTTCCATGAATTACTAGGAAATTATTTTATGTCATCCCTGATAAGGTTATGACACTATAAACTAGACATGATATTGATTTTGGGACAAACATTCAACCCTATGAAATTGTGATTTCTATGGATCCTTATCAGATGTACATATTGAGATGGGGGAGATATGAATTTAGATTGATGATCCAATGAATATAAGATTTATCTATCCCGGTGTGTTTCCATGAGGTAATATCATCGTGTTCTCAAAGAACGAATATGGTGGATAGAGTCTATGTATAACAACTGGAGGTCGAATCAACTGAACGTCATGAATTGTTACCCTATCCCAAGGATAATTGATCATATCGAACATATTTGTGGAGGAAGTATGTTTTCATAAGATCAATCTGATGTATGTGTATAAATATTTATGTTTGAAAGAGTGTGAAATCCTATAGATAGATTTCAATAGAAGGAATGGGAACATCGATTTCATGGTTATGTCGTTCAGTGTGACAAACACACTAGCCATGTTTATGAGACTTATGATATGCATCTTTAATCTATTCATTGACTGTTTCATCAACATATTAATCAATGACAATCTGGTCTATTAAATGTTTTAGGAGGTGCATATTGAGCATCTCATGACTATCCCGGTGGTCCTTCAATGTAACTATCTCTATGGATTGATGTCCAAGTGGATGTTCTAGAAGATGGAAATCTACATCATTGGAAATGTTGTGTCTAATAATGGGGTAGTGGTGAACCCATAAAATGGATGACATGGTTATTTCTTCGGTATCACAAAATAAATTTTAGTAGGTTCATAGTTTTTTGGATCTGGGGAGATATTACTGTATATTTTTACCTGATTTCTCTTTAGGGGTATCTCCATTGACTAACCTAACAAGAAATTATCAAGAAATTTTAATGAGTGAAAAGTAGTAGGAATAATTCATCATCCTGAACGTGAATTTGGTTATTTCTCCAATTTTGTGGTTTACATTGGAAGGGGTGATGTTTGGGTTGTTTTTTGATGCTTCCCATCAGGGCTTCGAGTATGTGATACAACAATAAGGGGGGTGATCTCTTATGGATCCAGGAAGTTATGTCCCCAAGAGTATTATTGTGCCACCCATGAAATAGATATTTAATTATTAATGTTTTCAATAAATATAGGACGCAATTACCTCATTGTTGAGTGCTTTGTGGTGTTTATAGATCATAAGAGCTTGAGATATGCCTTTTCCCAGTGAGATATAAACGTAAGATAATAACAGTTGTTCGAGTTTCTATGGTATTAGTATTTAAAGATCTCTGAAAACTTATGGAAGGTGAATTTTTTTGTTGATTATTTGAGATGGAAGTTTTAGAATGTGGGTTTTTCAAGAATCATCAGATTCTTGTAATATGATAGAGGGGTTGGAAACCTTGAAAAATGATACTGGAATGGATGGTATGAGAGGTTGTATGTTTCAAATGATATTATAGTCATCTCTTATGAAGAATGTGGAATAGTCTCAGAGGGGAGACATTGGGTTGTGGTGATGTGTGATCACATTAAATAGGGTTATCCTCTTAAGGGGTTTTCAGCAGATAGATAGAATCAAATTTTGTTCCATGAGAATTAGTTTTACCCAGTAGTGATGTGTGGGGGTGTTCATAGTATTTTGTTTCTCACCATTTGGAGTACACAAAAGATTTCCCAAGAAGTAACATGGCTTAAGAGAGTATTCTTGTTGTACAGGTATGAAGTGCATTGTGGGAGGGTCTATGGAAAAGTCTTAGTGTGCCAGAAAAAGTAGGCTGACCACCATATTTTGGGATGTTCATTGCATAACTTGGATGTCCTAGAGTGGATGTCAGATGTCATATTGTGGAGTTCATCACAGAAATATGTATCGATGATGGAGGATTTGTTGTTATTTTAGTTTTGGTGGACCCACAATTGAAATTTTATCACTTATTAAAATATATGGATTCAACTTTAGTGGATTCCTTTTCAAAAAGTATTGTGGATGTGGATGTTTGGCTGCATGGGGTTCTAAGATCCATCATATCAAGTCGATATAAACATTTTACATTGCATATAAGGAGTTGATTTCGGCATACTTTTGGAGATAAATTACATCATAGCACTGCCTTCCACCCTCAGATAGATGGGAAGATAGAAAAGACCATGTATACATTGGAGGATATATTGAGAGCATGTGTCTTCGGCTATGGTGGGTCATAAGTGTGACACATTCAATTGATATGGTTTTCATAAAAAATACCTATCACTCTTCCATTGGATTTACTCCATTAAATCCATTTATGGGAGACTTTATTGTTCACCTTTATACTATACAGAAGTTGGAGAGGCGTCAATAATTGGCCCAGGTGTGGTGCAGAGTATGACTGAGATGATACACCTTTTCCCTTAGAGGTTAAATGAATAATAGGCCCACCAGAAGTCATATGTTGATCATAGGAGGAGGAATAGGAATTTTAGGTTAGAGGCCATGTATTATTGAATGTTTCCCCTCAATGTAGGATGACGACGCTCAATAGAGAGACCATGGTTTCTCCCTATTTCATCAGACCATTTCAGGTGTTGGGGTATATAGGATCTGTGGAATTCTAGATGGATATCCTACCACATTTAGAAAGGATACATGACATCTTTCAAATATCTCTTCTTTTTCTGTATCCTCACGATGACTCCAATGTCATTGACTTGGTGGAGTTGGATATAAATGACGAATAAATGTTCATGGAGCAGTCTGTGGAGATTTAGGAACATTGGGAAAATGTGATGCATGGATGCACCATTATTTGGTATTCTGCATTTTGGATGCATGTTTTTCTAGTTGAGTTTACTTTGGAAAAGATTACATATGTGTGTTATTATCACCCATCATTTTTTGAGTTATTCATTGTGATGTAATACGTGAACTATGTTTTATATATGATGGGTTGTTTCCTTGTTTTATAATGATTAATGATGTCATGACATGTTGTAGGTGAGAACATTATTCATAATAGAAATTCATTAATTGAGATGTGATTAAACCTATGTGGGGGAGACAGTTATATCTAGAGAGGATAATATCTCGATATGGAAGAAGGAATTCCTTGATTCATGTGTCTGGACATAGTGGTTTATTTTTGAATATCGATGAGATTAGTGGTGTTTCAGGTCCAACAAGATCCTTGAGAGGTATCTCAGGTGTTTTTTTCGATCAAAATTTATTTTGAGTGTAATATTAAATTATAAAGTTAGAGAATAGTTTGATAATTAGTTGATGTAATGACATGGACCCCTATGGTATATTAATTTTTCAATATTCAGTGTTTGTAGTGTTCTTGGATGCAAAGGAAACTCATTTCATGAGTTCTTTATAATTTCAATTTTTTTTATCAGTGGGTCACATTGGTGACTCAATGTCGGTGGGTCACATCAGTGACATGGTGTATGTCGCTGATGTCGATGACTAAGCATTGGTAGGTCACATCAGTTACTTTTCATCGGTATATTTTCTCAATTACTCATGTCGGTAGATCACATAAATTACTCATGTTGGTAGGTCGCGTTAGTGACTCATCATTGATAGGTCGGTGACTCAGCGTTGGTAAGTCACTGTTGGTGGGTCGTATTAGTAAGTCACATAAGGGAATTTCCATCAATTTCTTAGAATAAATAACTCACATTAGTATCATTAAAAAAGTTCATTCGAGTTTCTGGGATAGCATCGGTGGCTCAACGTTAGTATCTCATAATCGGTTCCTTGGCTATGAGTGAGTAATTTAGTTTTTATTCCAAAATATCAAATTCTCTATGGGTTTAAACAATTTTTCCCATCTTCTATCTTATTTTATGTTAATTGAGTTACCTATCAAATTTAAGTGGGTTTAATTCTTTTTTAAGTGATACAATTCATATATTTAATTCTTATGGTTCAGTGGAATGTTGAAATAGTCAAACCACATGATCCTGAACATAATCTAACTTTAATGGCCCTCGAAACCATTACCAGCATATATTTATATATATGATCTGGATTTTTTTTAATATCAAGGTCCTCTCTTCCTTTAACCCTTCCATAATCTCATTGAGTGTCTATAGCCATTCTTCCTCATGTTTTCACATCTATTATGTTGATGTCATTTAGGTTTTCACTTAGAGTCCTTCATACATCTCACACACCTCCTCTTTTGGGGACAAGGAGGAATTATTGATCGTCTTTTCTTCAAGGTTGTGTTTCCTTCATGTCTCTTTAATTTTTAATCATGAGGTTGGGTATAAGGGTTTGACTTTTTCAATACTATCAAATCCAAATTTTAAATATGGCTTTTATGAAGATAATCAGACCTGATACAATAATATGATTTTTACCTTATTAATAAACGAGGGGCAGGGAAGATGAGGATAGTTCATGTGGTGTTATGAGTTTATGTGATTTTTTATCTTCTAGAAATGGGGATATAGAGCTTAGTAGTATATGTGGAAATGTTATGGGGTGGTTGTTTTACGTGAGAACCCATAGGTTAGGATGAGTTTTTTTATGTCTATATATACTTTTTTTCATTGTGATATTTATATGTGCCACACCAATTTTGAGAACTATGTTTCGAACACACCCATTTTTACATGAGAGGTTGCCTTTTCCAAAAATCATAATTATAGGAAAGATGGGTGGGGACCCACTCTACCCTACTCCCAATTCTATGCAGTGATATCCAATTAATCATTGGGAATGTTTAGGTTTGTGAGGACCAGGATTCGGCTATCGAGTTATAGTTTCAAGGTGTCTTTGGGATGATATGTGATGTGGTTCTTAGATTTCATTATGAGGTGTTGTGTTTTGTGGCCCATCTATGTAAGAACATGATATGATTTGGTATGTGGCCTACGTGTGTGAGGGTTGGTTTGGATGTGGTTATTTCAAAATTTGTGTGAGAACTGTGCTGATTTTCATTTGGGTGAGAGAGAATCTAATTAGTTGACAGGTGGTGTTGGGTACCCTATCATCAATGTGGTTATTATATTACATTACTAGAATTTCATTATTTTGTGAGTGTACCTTAATGATATTTGGGATGGATAGTACAATGTTTTTGGTGTTTTCTATTTTCAAGAAGTGGTATTAGTATGATTCCCCTCTTATAAAAATAGACATTGGTTTTCCCTACTGATTATACATGTATGCTCACCCTACATATATAAAAATGTTTTCATGTTTCTTGGAGGACTACAAGGACCATGATAGAAATTAATATCTTGGATGTTGGGACAATAGTCTTGTTGCACCATATATTTTTTCTTTTGGTATTTACATTGGAGATTTTTATTGTATTTATAGTATTTTTACTTCAATCATGCATATATTATGGTTTTTTATTCTTATATGTATATATATTGTAGTTTTTTGAGGTTAATTTATATCTTATATCCTAATCATTGTTAATATAAAAGGGTAATACCTCACTTGTTGTGAGATTTATATACCATTGTTTTTGATTTCCAGCCCAATTCATATTAGAGGCGGGACTCATATTTCATTATCCCTCTTTATCCATTTTCATCCCTGGATGAAAATCCGTTAATGATGGGTCTCGTGATAGGGCATGACCATTACATCTTAGCATATGGTGGACTAGGTATCTCTAGGTAGTCATATAATATCTTAATTGGAATTCAAAAATACGTTCATTCCAAAATATTTTCATTAAAAGGATATTGAGGTGGATTATATATTTGAAGCTCTTAGTCACCTAAAAGATTCTAAATTTCATTCTATGCGTTTTAATTGTTTTATTTTTGAAGAATGTATTTATTTAATGCGATTTATTTTATTTTATTTTATCAATTATCAATCAATATAAAGTTAAATGTTGTATTATTATTCATCTAGTTAATGAACTCGTAGTTTCCATTCTTTTTATATCCCATACTGAGATTTTCTGCCCTTCCCATGTTTTTGAATTATCATTGAAAAACATAATGGGGGAATAAAAAATGGATGATATCAATGGGTAAATTGTTAAGATTTTTCATAAAATGAAAACACATTTTATTTTCAATTACTATATATTGATTATAAAATGAAAATTTAGTATAAGTGTTAGCATGTCAATGTATGGGTTTAATTTTTAAGAGTTTTTCCTAATTATAAAAAACTATAAAGAGGAAAATTTCTTGAAAGTGATCCATTGATAAAAATAATAGTACATTTAATGTTTAAGGATAGGTATATACTATAATGTTCTGAAATAACTGATTATGTCTCTTAATATTATTAATATAGGAGTTTATAATGTGTAAAACATATAAGAAATACAAGTTAATGGATTTTTGGAAAAAACTCCATTTAATTCCGTCAAAATAATATTTCAAAAACATATTCTAATATGTTTCATATCTTCGAACCTATTACTCTATTTATATTTTATTATTTAAATTTTTTCAATGGTATTAATACATTATTTTTATGAACCTATTGTTTTATAGATTTATCTCATCAAAATATAAGTTTTTTATTAATTATTTCCTTCCTTTTTATGTGTTCATTCAACACTATATCCAAATTAAATCATTCCAAAAATGATTTCCAATATTATGTTGAATGTAATAAATTTATTTTAATTTTTAAACATTATATTCAACTATATCACTTTTTAAAAGGAAGATCAATAAAATTTTCATTGATGTGGGTTTTTCAAAAAAAATACCGCAAAAGAATAAAAAATAATTTCATTATCATAAATATTGTTTATTATATCTAACATTTATTAAAATGGAAATAATTTAAATTCATGGATTACCTATTGGGGACTCAATGAAATAATATTTTCAAAACAACTTATTTTCACATTTTCAAAAAGGATTATTTAAATTGACTCATTACTTATCTATTTTATAATAGTGTTAACAATATTCAATGAAATCACTTTTTATGGTTTTGGTTGAATTTTTATCTCTAAATGTATCTATTATCTGTAACATTCATGAACAATTGATATTTTTTTATGGAATCATTTTTGATATTGAATTTTCATATCTACTGATCTAATATTGAAGTCATTTTGTAAGATATTGTTTGAAATACAGTTAATTTACTTGGTTTTTTAATTATATTGTTAATTCATCACTTAATGTGGTGAAAATATTTTTTCTAAATCATGATGTAGAATTTAGGGTTGTATATATCTTTATAATACATTTTTAAATGTTTATGTCTTATTAGATAATAATTATATGTCCGGGTATGACTTTGGCTAGTTATACTCGCAAATTTATAAGTGGACATGATTATGGATTTCTATGATCAAAACATTATTCAGGGGCATGAGATTATATTTGTATTTTCACAACATTATACGTGTAAAATATTACAAAAATCAATGTATACTATGTCATAGTAAACTATACTAATATATATGCCATATTTATATATTATACCACATTAAAAAATTATATTTCCCTTATTATTATTATTGGGGAATGAGCGTAAGCATGGGTAAATTTTTTATGCTTCATTTATAAAATATTAATTTTCCTATGATATAATTCCATGTTATTTAATATTATATTATTTTATATAGTTATTTATTATTATTTAATTCTTGTTTTAATAATATATTTATTCAATGTCCGTGCTATTGATATAAACCATTATGAATAATTAATATTTTTTTCCATACTAGTCATTTATGCTCACCCCTTGTTTTGTTTCCCATTACCCAGGGAATTATTTGTTGTATTTTTTATCTAATAATGTACTATACCAATATTTTTGTGGGATATATTAAAATATAATGTGTAATATTGTGTTTTTATAGCTATAATTAAGAGACACTAAACCTTTGGTTTTTAGGATTGTGAGGTTGTTTTTGGGATGTAATGTATAAATTTGGAAAATGATATGAAATATAAGGTTATATTGTTATATTTATCTTGAATATTTGTTTTAATGTGATAAAAATCATATGATTAATTATTTCTTTACTTTCATTAAATTTTTTTAATTATAGATAACAATTTATTAATATCTTATATATATTAGTTCATTATTTATAGATTTAAATGACTCATAATGATCATTGATAATAGAATATAAAACATAGGGAATTAGTTATCAGTTATCATATATTCATTATTTTTTAATTTAAATAACTAGTCATAAATATTTTTATTCATTATAGTGGAAAAAGAGTATGGATGAGGTAGAGAATGTTTAGTGTATAACTAAATTTATTAGATATTTATAAATTTTCGATATAAAGATAAACTATTGATGAACATGAAAATAAATTTATATACACTGGTTGAATTAAATATTATATAAGATAGGATAATAGTATAAAATGATGATTATGCCCATAGGGGATGTACGTATGTGAATCGTTTTGTTCATTATAGTAATTATATATAATGGACTTTTATGGAATCTGAGACTAGACGCAAATCTCTAGAAGTTGTCATGAACCTTCTTGATCACCATTGTATTTCATTAATTTTGATGTATTTGGTAAAATAAATAGTGGTAAATTTAAATTTTTTTTGATTATATACTATATAATCATAAGATTATACCAATTATACGACATGACATATAGGGATGTAAAATATTCAAAAAAATAAAAATAAATTCTTCTTAGAATGAATCATATTAATTTAAAATATTAATCTCATTGTAAAATCCCACAATCCAGTATATATAGGTAAATGTAATATCTATATAAGTTATCCGTCATTAAAAACAATAGTATCATAATATAAAATCCACTATAAAACATAAATATTGAAAAATCCATAAATATGTAGTCTAAAAAAATGATAAAATTATTATTCATCACCAATTTATAAATCTAACATTAAATCCAAAAAATAGATTAAATCATCCAATAACCTTGATCTTGACTGTACTATGTGTTGGGGTATTTTCTTTACCATGATCAAGAGTAATGATATATGAAATCATCCCAGGGTAAATGTGAGTAATGTGAACGAAATGTACCAACTAAAAAGTCCCCACATTACAACTACCTATCTACAATAAAATCAAAACTGTATAGTAGAAAAATAATATTTTATGAAAACAAAACTAACATAACAAATAGTTTAGTAAGTCAGTGTTGAAAAATATTCAAATATTTTACCTTGGGTGTCTGTTTCCTCATTTTAAAAATAAAAAAAATAAACTGATAACACATTCTTTAAGGAATTATATGAATCCAATTTGGTTAAAATAGGGATTCCATAATCATGTATTTTGTGAAAATGTATATAAAAGTTGGTAAAATAATAAAATTCAAGAATAAAACCCTCATAGAAGAAATGGAAATACTAATCATGTACTATATGTACACCTCTATATATCTATGGTCACTATCCTCAAATGGTTGTATAACTAATGATAAATATCTATCAATACATATATATCTGTGTGTGTGTGTATTATCATTTGATTAAATAAAGACAATAGAGATATAATAAGAAAAATAAAAATAAGCCTAAACTATTTCATTATTTTTAGGAATATGAATTCGACCACCACAATACATTTTTAAATCCCATATAAATGAATATATTTTAGTGGAATATCTTCAAAATTTTATAGATGATTAATCAAGAAAATAATAATAGATTTTCCTTATAATCACCAAAATAAAACCCCTACATCACCTTTGTGATATGTTATATCATAATTAGGGATAGAATCTACATGGGGGGGGGATATGAAGGAGGGTAATATAACCAAAGTAGAACTATATATATACTAGAAAATACCAAATTATTTATTAATTATATTTTAGATTTAATTTCAAAAACCGATGTTCACGATTTTTTTAAAAGAAACCTCAATCCCATTAAAATTATAGTTGTTAAAAACAAAAATTAATATAGATATCAATAATAATATAATAATCCTCCATGCATCATTTTTCAATACATTATGAATCAAATTCATTTTCCTATACAAAAATACAACTTCTTACACATTCAATTCTATTGCATTTTTTCTTCAACCATCCTTATAATTTTATATTAAATCATTTAACAATTAATTAAAAATATACAAAAAATGAAGACACATCTAAATTTTAGATTAATTAAAAACACAACATCCATAGACCTCTCATACTTGATAATTATTAGTAAGATTCTAGAGTGAACAAATTTATTCATTGAGACATAACCTCAACCTATTACTACACACACTGTTATCTGAGTTCACAAAGATATTATCATACCTAAATAAGTTTAATTTCTATCCATTATAAGACCTTACAACTATTATTGAAAATAAAAACATCTTAGTAAATATTGGAAGCATCAAATTATATCTGTAGATCATCAAATCTCATAACATGTGTTATATTATGTACACATATCTTCAATGAATATACATGGAAAATAATTTTTGTGGAATAGAAATGACTGTGTAGATATATACAAACTGTATTTTCTTATATGTAATTCATGATGTAAAATTGTCTTATAAATAACGGTTTTTTCGTCTATCAAACCCATTTTTGAGTAACCCAGTCATGAATATTTTAGGGAAATGTAAAATCATTGACCTAGATTTCAATATGTCATCACATATGATTGGAAAATAAATAAAGTTGAAGTTTAGTAGCAAATAATCATTTATAAATAAATATTAACATATCAGTCATCTCAACCAATACTATTTGTCTTATATAAAGTTATTCACCAATCTTTATCCAGTATTTTAATGAACAATATATACAACCATTAAGAGTTTCAAATGGAGTCATTAAAATTGATAAGTAATAGAAATTAATATAAGTAATCAATTTTTTGTGATATATGACACTAATAATAGAATCCATAATCTTTGATATAGCCTTAAAGAAGATAACCAGTAATATAATGGTCCTATTATATTAGTCATCTTTCTTGGTTTGAAAAACAGTTTTCAATTTTATGTGAGTACCAAAATCATTTCGTAACTTTTTCCATAATATTGAATTAAATATTCATCCATAAAAAATTATTCTCAACAGTATTATTTTAATTTTCACTACATCCTATATGAACAATTTACACAAATCATCACTGGAAGTATACTCCATGATTATAATGATGCGCGTTATCTTTGTCATATATCAAATGAAATCGTAGAGTTCATCTCAACAACTAATGGATCATGAAAAACTTTTCAAAAAATACAATGAATTTTAATTACATATACACATTCATATATTTAGTGGATAAAATTTACATAAAGATTTAAAATATTCAACTTTCGCCTTTTATAAATTTTGACAACACAAAATGGTATGACATTTCTTATTTTATACATGGCCTCTTGAATTAGGTAGAGAACTGGTCTATGGTGACAAAAACGATCACCATGTCTCATACTCCATGAATACATATCACCAATTGATTGTGAAAATCATGATATAATCAAAATAAATCATTTGAAAACATTTTTTCTCATTGAAAAATAGTCCGGAACTGTCTGTAAAAAATAATATGGCCACACCAACCTAAAATACATGATCAAGAGATAGTATTATTCAATGTAAAAACATATAAATGGCCAAATAGAATTTCCAAAAAATTTATATAAATCGTAAAATAAATAATATCCAATAGTTCTAAAATACCTAATATCAAAATTTTGAAAACATACCACAGGTGTCAACAAAACATTACAAAAAAATATAAACTCAAGGAAATATTCACTACATAACCCTATTAAAACACATCACCTTCATCATGAATAACATAACATGGATGTTATCAATTGTGTCCTCCCATGTTCTCGGTACTGTTACCCATACTAGTATCCTATAAAAGAAACTCTAAAAACACTTAAATTCCAATATATTATGTCAGGAAAAATACCAAAAATATGAAAAAATGAATATATGTAAGACTTCTATGAATGAAAAATAATATGTCTAGTTTGATTATTTTTCAAAAAATTATGATATATTTTATAACAATATCACCTGATAACATGATTTAGAAATACATATTTTTCTCAAAAAAATCATTTTTTCAAAATAATTATATACATTGATCAAATATAGAAACAGATCGACCTGGAATAAACATTTTCAACACAATATAAAGAAGTCATAAACTAGATAATAATTGAAAAAATCATTCATTAATTTGGAAACAAAAATAGAAATAATAATAAATGGAATCACATATAAAAATTGAAATCAGATGTAAAAACATGACTATAAGATAATTATATTATGTAGTAATGATAAAAGTTTAATGAAAATATGTTATAGCATAACCCAAAAAAACAAAAAATATTATTTATAGTATATATTATAAACTGGTCATAAGTAATGTGAACCATGGGCCCTAAAAATGATATATTTTGACTTTTCAACTATAATTCTGTATCCCATATAAGAATGTATAAAAGGAATTAAATCAATCATAGTATTACCAGGGAAAAATACAAATATTGTTCATAGTCACATGGTAAATATGTTGAGTATCTCTTTGTTTTCGTCCCAAAGGTTCTCTCAATACCCTGAAAATCATAACTGAAAAACCTTCACTCTTCCAAAAAAATTCTGTCTTTATCCCATGGACAACAAACCATTACTAGTCCCCAATATATACAATTTTCTCAATGCCTATATAAATATACACAAACCCATTCCTCACCATGTGAATAATATTTTAACAAACATTAAATATCCTATAAAATACTGATATATAGAATAATTTTTAACCTTAAATTTGATTTATATAATTACCCATTATATAATAACAAATTCATGAAGGTATGACATACCCAATAAAAATAAAATTATATCCTCACGTATAACCCCTTTGTAAAAAAATTAAAATATATGTAAATATATAAATGGTTTCCATAATAAGAAATTTTAAAAAATAAAATTCATCTAATTTCTATAATATTTCATGCATAAATCCCTCTGAATATCCCTATGAAACTCTTTCCACACCCTTTTTGAAATAAATAAACCCCTTGATCACTTTAAACAAACCGAGTGAGTGCATTAAATCCCACTCCCTTTGAAAACCATCTTTAATGAAATAAATTTACAACAGAAATCACACACCACACAGAAAAAATTATATATAATCCCTAAATAAATTTACAAGAAATGTGATTATTAAACTAAATCCCATTTTGAATCAATGGTTAGCCATTGAAAAAATACCTTAAATAATGATATATACCATGAAACATATTCGAATCATTTTTCATTTGACAGTGACCACTAAATTAGTCTATAGGAGACCACACACAACAATGACACATCTAAAAAAGTGAAAATACAAAATAACTTCCCTATATTTAACATTCAGTGTTTGTTTGGTTTCACTCATTCCTAAAAGAGGGCATGTGTTGTTAAATATTGAAAATGATGGGGAAAATATGAATAAAAAGTATTCCCTATACAAAAAACACTATGAGATACAAGGGAATCCATCAATTCTATGTGAGAAATATCATAATATATGATGAGAGGGTGGAGCATGATTGGGGGGGGGGGGAAATCAAGCTAATGGGAGGTAAAATAATCGAGGAAATCATTTCCTGCCTCAAATTTTTCATTACATGTAAAAACTGTTTGTTTATTCGGCATGGTTGTAAAAACCATCATTAAACTACGAGGAAGCTATTATCACCCTAATGTGAATACATGGGTTCTTCATGTAAGATTAAAAATGATTGAATAATTGTGTCCAATAAAAATAAAATTGAAAATTCCCCAAACCATTAACCTACCGTGGTTATCAACATGGTTAGAGAAAATGTGCATCAACCATGTCATACTGTTTTTCCCAAAAAACTGTAGTCTCAGGTACCCAAAATTTAAGAAATACAGGAATGATAATAAGAGTAAATAAACTAGTAATGAAGGCATATAAGAGACTTAGTGGATGTTACAAACCTCCACACTATAACAATTGGTTCAACAAAAACACCCTTGTCCTGGTACAAGATAACATAATGGGTCCAACTCACACCCAGTCAAACATGATGTTTTAGAGTACCCACCCAAGAATCGTCCGTAAAAACAAACAATAAAAAATTGATGAACACTTTATACTAAATAATCTATTAAAAAACGATTTAATGTCTCTTAGTAACTAAAACCATATTTAGAAGACCCAAAATGTTAATGGAAATTGAACACAAGTACCCCCAAAATTTATAAATCACCAAGTTGGTGTAAATAAATATAAATCCTCAAATGAAGACATCCATTAGGAGAAAAAAATACCAAATAAGTTTTGAAGAACCCTTTTGAACCATCAAAAAACTAATTACCACTATCTCAAAGAAAAACCAACCTCGAGGAATTTAATTCCCTCATGGTCAAGCCCTCATCATGATTATCACATAACACCCTCCTAACTATAATCCCATAAAAATTACAAAAATGAGATGATACTAGAGCTATTGGCTTGTGTCATTATAATCAATGCATAAGCTAGGGCCTCATCTCAGAAAATAATCCCATGGTGAACCCCATATTGTTGTAAAAATTGAGTTCTCAATAGCATTATAGAAATATTTATCCAAATTACCTAATCTCTATTTCAAAGGTCACTCACCTCCATATCAATAAGAAAATTATGTTAAAATTTCATAACAACAAGAAATAATAAAAAGAAACTCCAAATGAATGAAACCAGATCAATAAATCATGCACTAATGAACCAAAAAATTAATGTAACCACAGAAGAACGAAGTTAATTACTCAAAAAAAATTCAATGAAAATAAAAATTATAAAGAATGTTTTTCACTAATATGATTCTATTTTCCATAAACAAAAATATTCACATTGAAAATCACATTTATGTGCCTCAATATGTTTTTATAAAACCCATCCCCTTGATAAATAATAATTTACAGTGGTTTCCAATCTCTTATTTAAAATCTAGAAAGAATATAATGTTGATCTTTTTTTAAGAAATATGAATGAATAAAAATTTACTCTCTTAAAAATCTTCCCCAAAACCTAATTTACAATAACAACACTTATAATTTCAAATCCGATTTCCAAACCACTATAAACCAATTTAAATTTAAATAAAACACCCCTGACTATATTTTATGTTACATGGAACCTAAAACAAAACAACCATTCCCCAAAAGGAAAATAAAAGCATAGGTACCCTAATAAAAAGACAATATAGGATATGGGGGAGGCATGTTCACTTGAATACATTAAAACATCCAATTATGGATATTAATTTGTCAAAAAAATCATAATAATAATAAATATAGAATCAGTCTAACCTAGTCAATTTAAGAAACACTTAACGTGGAAAACTTGTATTTATCAAAAGTCATAGAATTCCAAGTCGCTTCTTAATAGTTTGAAACCCCACTAGAAACCATTATTTTAAAATCATACTCATGAAATAAATGTTTAAAATATATCCCAAATAAAATTTTACTGAATAAATGTAACAAAAATTTCAGAAACCAAAACATTTTCATTTTTTACCCACAAACATTTTCAAACAGTCCATCTAAAAGACATCATAACTAATCAAGTGTCAAGAAAATTTATTACATCACGCCATTTTTAAAATTGGATATCGAACTATTTTAAAAATAATTGAAATTATATATTTCCACCTTAATAAACAAGTAATAACGTTAAATATAAAAAACACATTACCATGTTTGTTTCTTCAAGAATGATTAAATCATTTCCTTTGGTTATTGATTAATTCTTGGGTTCTTATTGCCAACCCGTGCCGGTTGGTAAATCTCTTCATGTATGAGACAAGTCATATGAGGAAAAAATTTGAGAGGTTATTAAGTTGGTTTAATATAGTTTGGTATATACTGTGGGTTTTTTCATGTTTATCTATCTTGGGATATTTGGTGGACTGTAGATAAGATTTTCAAGACTTCAAGGGTATATTGCGATATGTGCCGAGAAATCTCTTTCAACGATGATACTAAAGGAACTATGAGATGTTGGGATATGTGTGAAATGTTATGAGACCACAATTCATGTATCATATTATTTTTTTATTCTTTTTCTAGTTTGAATAATGTCTTTTCATTTATATGATAAACTTTTTTGTTTTACTGTGTATTATTATTCATCTTAGATGGGGTTTTTTAGTTCATGAGGATGGTACATATGATGAGTCTCATGAAATTAATTTTATGGATCATATAATTATCAAATATTTCATTTGATCAGTTAGTTTTATTGATCATAATGTGACACAAGTTCATAACACATTCCTTATGGTATAACTCAATGCAGTAGAATATACTGTTAAATCACATGATTTATTTCATGAAATTACACAGTTCATTAATGGTACAAATCAACATCAAGAGGAGGATGGATGGATGTACAATATTGATCTTATCAATTACATCTCGGATACACCATATAGAATTAGGTGACAGTTGATGCATTTTGACTCTGGGTTATTAGAAAATGGTAAGGGATTCTAGGGTACATGCTGATAGGTTTTTGGCATTAGAAAATATTGGTTACAAGGATTTATTCTTTCAATAGTAATCACAAGTGTTTTGATGATGGATAAGTATCTATATGTCATATCTTTGCAGTAGTGTGAGAATTAGGTGTTTGCGTAAATTGATCTATTTGGTAAACGTGTATTTTTTTACCAATGATTGTAAATAAATGTATATTTGAATGCTCAAAAGTACATGTAGGGCTTGAGATCAGATATTATATCATAGGTATTTATTCTACATCTGTAAACTAATTTGGAGATACATAATTGGGATATAATGGAATAAAATTATATAATTGGAATATATATATTTTTGACATAATAATACACCAAGTGGAAGAATCAGTGGAATTCTAAGGAAAAAGAAGAAGTTCCATGATCACCATAGGAGAGTTGGAGTTAGTCTTAAATATTAATCATCTTCATCACCTCCAGTTATATCATGTAATGTTCCCAGTTCTGGATATCAGTGTGGAATGTTCTGACACACTGGGTTTTTTGTCCTAATCCTATAATCATGAGCAATAGATGTGGTTATTTTGATCACCTATATCTATCTATCAGCCCATGGATACTCTTTGACATATTAATATATGTTGGCTCTAATGAATATTGTTGATTGGTCATATGCTTCAGAAAAAATACATCTCTAGACACATATCTAATGAGGGAATCACTTTCATGTAATATATGTGTTTCATATAGAGGTATATGGATGTCCATAAATAGTGAGAGGAATTTTATTTATTGCATCCTATGTAGTAGTTTATTTATTTTATATTTTTCCTTCCCAATAATTTATATGAATCCTTTTTTTATAAATGACTATCATTTTTATATAATTTATGTATTATATTATGGAATTAGTGACACCACTTATGGAGAGGAAATAGAAGGGGTTTTAATGTCCTTTTTCATAATTTCTAGCTGATACATAGCTAGTATGGAATTTCCTTATTCACAATCCTTATTATATCACATTGTCATCAAGAATGATTTTATTATTTCTCATCATGCTAGGGTTTATTTTTATCATCGACATGTCTTGTTTCATTCAGTCGATTGGTGTTGATTGGTGTCTCGGGGAGAGTGAGATCTATGGTATAGACATTAAGGAGCATATGATCTAGAGCTCAAAAAATATTTGTCTTTTGTTCTCGTTGATCCCAATTTTATTTCCAATATTGTTGAACATACCTCCATTATTCATTATTTTCCAAGTGTTTTTCCAAAATATATCTTCAGAATTCATATAGAGAAGGATATAGAGATTTATATAGAAATAGATATATGTATGCAGTTGATATTGATACATTATTTTGTTAGGGAAATTAAAGAGCAGAAATAGATCATGATTTTGTCAAAAGATCTTGTGGATATAGTATTATCACCAAAGAGTTTCTTTTGGGAACCCTGAGTTCTCTTTTCAAAAGGATAAGTAGGTTCACTCTGATTGTTCATGGACTATCATAAGATGAACTATTTAACAATGACAGAAATATATCATATACCTTGTGTTGAATAGTTATTGGAATTGTTAATGGTGGAAATGTGGTTTTTGAAAATTCGTCTTCTGTCGGTTTATCATCAACTCAGATTCTGGGACCGTGAGAGAATAAATATGACTTTGTGGATTAGTTATGATTATTAACAATATATTATTATGTCATATGTCTCTTATAATACTCATTATTTTCATGTATTTGATGAAAAATCTATTCCATCAAGATCATGATAGTTTCCTAATGGTATTCATATATGACATTATAATTTACTCAGGATATGTGGGAGAGCATAATAACCATTTTAGTTTTCTTTTGAAAATATCTAAAATTCCATGTCTATATGTTCAGCTTTCAAAATTCACATTATGGATTCAATACGTATTTTTATTAGGGAATATAATTTGAAAACATGGAATATCATTTGATGCTAAAAAGCTAAAGGAAATCTGTTAATGTACTTTCCAAGAATTGTATTTGAAATTCAACGCTTCTTTGGTATTCATATAATCTATCAATGATTCATTTGATATTTATAAATAATGTATTCACTTTTGAGTACTTTTAAAAATGAATTAGTGAAATTCATATGGATTGAACGTTTGAGTCTTTTTTCAAGGATCTGAGGAGGATATTAACTTAAGATTCTATTTTGATCTTTCCAGAGCTAGGTAAGAGGTATCTGTTTTTTTGTGATGATTATAGTACTAGTTTGGGTTATACTCTCATTTATAATGATAGTGTCTCGCATTAAATTTATAATAATCTTATACCACATTGGATTAATTAACCCATTTATTATTTAGATCTCACTGCATTTATGAATGCACTTATGTGTTAGAGGTACTATATTTTTGGGGAATGGTGTATAATATTTTTTGACCATAAGAGTCCGAGTTGTATATTTTCTGTAAATGTAATGAATATCAGATAGAGATGATTTCGGTAATAATACTATATGTTCGAGCTAGATATCGAATACACCTTTGGGAAGGGTTATTTCATTGAAAAATATCTTCCTAAGAATGTACCAGATCATGATTTTGTGGAATTTAAGGAATTGTTAAACCTTATAATAATTTATTCTTAGATTCATCTTGATGATAAAGATGATGTTTCAAGAATAATATTAGAAGTATTAAATTATTTTCATCTTTAATTGAGTATTTCCTATAGATTCATCAACAGGATGTCAAGATCATAGGAATTCATAAAATCATTTATATTGGGGAGACCATTTTTATTGGTCACACTCTCTTTTTCGTATACTCTATTTTGGAGATCATTTTTTGTCCAATCACCAGAAGGGAACTCATTTTTATTTTATTGTCTTGATTATTTTTTCTTCAGTCATTTGGTAAATCCAAATATGTATTAAGACATTAGACAAAAATATTATTGTTCAGCTATAAAGCATGAAATTGATGATTAGGTGTCATATTTTTGTACATTCCAATAGATAAAGGTAGAGAATTTGGTACAATTTGGTTTTCTCCATTATAATATAGTTACATTTTATAAATTGGATGAGGTATCCATGGAAATTGTATTTGGATTACCATTGACTCCCGAAGAGGGTAATTATGTCGAGATGGTGACTGATCGGTTGATAAAATCACCTAATTTCAATCTAATCAAATAGAACACGATAGATAAAGAATAGGGTAAGATTTATGAGAATTAAAATTTGATTTTACATGGGGTTCCTTTACCTATTTTTAATAATAGGGAACCCAGTTGTAATTCAACTATTTTGAGAATACTCGATGATGTGATGAGTACCCCCATTCAGAACGAGTAAAACGTATCATACATATAATGAATATTAGAGAGAACATGTTATTCGAATATAATAGGATTTGATTTCTTCTTGTGTTCTTGATTTCAGTGGGTCATGGGAAAAACATTGTGGACAAATTTTATTTATTAGAATCATAGTTGATATTAATCAACCATAATGGAATTTTTATAGGATTTTTATAGTCACACTTGTAGGTCACCTATTTATTGGGAAGAGGTAGTAAAATATTCATTGGAAGGACCCATTATGGTGACGATATGTCTTTAGGGATTCATTATAGAAATCATTGTGTAGTTATAGTGTAGTGTCAATAGATATATTATGTAGATTTGTTGAATATTCCTTTCGATATTTCAATAGTATATTGGGATTTCTATGGTTATTCATTTCATTATAGTAACTGTAGGCTTTAATAATAACAAATTTCATCTTCGAGATATGTTATCCATTAAAGATCATTGATTTTATTAAGAAGATATCTTATGGGATAGAATTTCTTGTTCTATTCACATGAATTCATGACCTCTTCAATGTATAATATATCAAAATATTTCACCTTATCCCATATCACATATTAGTTCGGAAGATATTAAGCTAGAGATAGATATGTATATTTCAAATCATCCACAAGAGATCATAGACTCTCATATGAATTTACAGTGTGGAAATTCTATTCCATTGGTAAATGTTTTATGAATACACAAAATGGATTCTCATACGACTTTGGAACATGAGTCCACAATGATGGATCAATGGACTCTCCTATTTAAAAGAAATAATTTATCCATATGACTTCCTAGGGTAATAAAGTCATATGGTGGGTAGTTTTTAACATATTATACCCCACTTTTTGGTAATTCCAATACATTATAATTGTTTTTTTCTTTAATTATTTATGTATTGGGACTCCCAGGTATGGAGACAATTGTTTTGCAAAGGTTTATTAATGTTATGTGGTTTTTGGATTTTATGGAGTCCATATATATTGGTGTCAATAGAGTTTAAGGGATCACCCAGAGTTTGGAGAACACCTGAATTTTCTAAAATTCTACAATAATAATATATAGTTTCAACATTATTCCTAATATATGGACACCGTTTTATGGGATTACTTGAATTCTACATTCATCAAGGTGGATTACGTGAAATTATTATGCATTCTAAAGTGATTAAACTCTATGTCATATTACATGCCATATAATGAAAGATGTTTAGTTTTAAATAAAATGGGGAATGGGTTTTATGGTGTATTTGGGTCTTAAGTGTTACACAACATGATATGTGACTACAAACTAGGGATATTTCATTATGTTACATTTTAGGGTTCCGCGTGGATTATCATTTCTTTCATTATTATACATCTCCTTTGGATCTCAGCCTATATCCATTCTATAGGATTTTAGGAATATCTTTTCCATGTGGATTGATACATTCAGAGATTGATCACCATTTTCATTGGTTTTTTATTCTAGATGTTAGTAAACATTTTCATTTTTTTTCTTTAACCGGTAGATTATTTTTTCATTATGTTATCCGATTTTTTGATCTATAGTGATGTTTCATTCTTATTAACTATGGATCTGTTTTAGGATTTTGATTTATGTTTAGTTTTCTTTGCTAGGTGTGGTGTGGCCGGAATGTGTTCTTGAGGTATGTGTTGTTTCTTCTTGTTGGCCACCACTTTATTAAATTGAGTCAATTTTATTATTATATTTTTAGTTATAGGGCCTTCATTTTGGTTATTATTATCACGTAATTGGTGGATCATTTGGTGGAGTGTGTGGTCCAGAGTATTGGCGTATGTGTTTATCTCTCTAGCTTTTTTTAGAATTATAAAGCTAATATTTTTATAAATTGATTTCTAAATAAAAATATTATGATTATTTTTTATTTTTAATTGTATTTATTTAAACATGGGAATTATTCATGGATTTTGGTAAATGGAAAAGGGTTATTATCAAATAATTGAAATGGTTTTTGAAATAAAGGGAATGAGAAGATGAGGTAATGTTGGATGAAGGTTTTTATTAGGGTAATCATCCATATTTCAAATTTTATGTTTTGTCATGGGGATATTATATACCCTCTATTAATGTTTTCCTATAGTACTATTCCTGACATTACTATATGGTTCTCTAATGGGGTGTTTCTTTTCTCTATAGTCCCATATTTAAGGAACTTGTTTTGAATTATACATTTTTTGGAATGAGTTGTATAATATAAATTCTTCTTGGGTTCCGTGGCATGATTTATCTGTTAATTTAATTGTAATTTTTTTTAAATTCACACATGGTCTTTTCATAAATGATAATGTACATTCTTATTAAAATTGATATACAATCCTTACTTATAATTTTTTTAAAAAAGACAAAAATTTACCACGCTCTTATAAAACATTGTTACATATTATCATGCAATGATTTATTTGAAAAAATAATACATGATTTATTTGTATATATAGTTGTGATGTAATCATTATGTGATACGCTAATGACTGACTGAGCTCACCCCATGTGTACCCCTTCGACGATTTGTAGACCTGGTTTTGACTTTTTATGCCTAGAAAAGAAAGGCATGATGGTAAGAGGATGATTTTTTCTATTATCTGAGATGAGTAATTATTTGTGATATGGTTGGAGTATTCTAATGATGTTACATTGAGTAGTTGGTTTTCTATTTTCTTATGTCCATTCTAGTTTGACGTGTACATGCAGATTATTTCTAATCATGGTGTGTTTGTTTTCTTATTTATTATTTTAGTTATGAAATAAATTAATTCTTTACAATATAGTTAATTTTGTACATAAGTATCATGGTTTTAATTCTAGTTGGAAAAATAATTCCCATTGGTTGTTGTTTGAATCCCAGATAATAGTCTTCAGACTATGATGATCAGTAATACACATTGGGTTACTGAAGGGTCAGGTAGAGTACCATCTTGAGAGGGTATTCATGTTAGTTCATTAAAATAATCATCTCTCATCATCTTAATTTCTTCTTGAAATGAAAATGTAATACCATTTAGACATATAAATAATTTATTATATGGTAATTATAATACAAAAAATCAAAAAACCAAAGGATTAATCATATGAATATTTTCATTTTAAAAACACATAGATCTCAAGGGAAAAAATAGATAAGGATTATAAAAAAATCCTCTAAATCAATAACAAAATGGGTTAGAATTTTTGGAATTTAGAAATGAGCACCCCAGAAATCCTTAAGGTGTAACCACACTATAGTTATAGTCTTGATGATGCTATAAAGGAGTATGGACAAACCCAATAATTGATGAAAACAAAAGACAATAAATCGTATAAATAATTACATAACTTTTGTCAAGTCCATAATATGAGGAACATTAAAATGAAAAATATATATTACCGTAATTGTTCATGCATCTCAATGAAATAACTATTTCCACAACTAAGGGAAAAAATCAAAACAACCTTTTTGAATCATATATTTAAAATAAATCTTCAAACGTATTTATGGATACCCTTTGGAAACTAAATAATCCCCCATCCATTTAATCTATTCCACAACTAGATACCAATAACCACCACATTAATGAATTACTTTATCTATGGGCTAGCAAAAATATTTTAAAAAAACACATAAAATTCTCTCACAAAAGAAAAACTCTTGATCCTTTCCCAAAAAATTCCAAAATTTTTCAAAAATAATAAATCATTAAACATTAAATATAAATTTAAATACATGAAAATTTTCATTGACCATAATTCCATTTTTATTCTGATAAAATTTTAAACTCTATTTTGAAATCAATTAGCACATTTAAAAAAATTTTATAAACAAATTATTATAGTATCAAATTTATGAATTTAATACATTTTACACAATTATACCATTATAAATTTATAATACTTTTCACCTAAAACAATGTACTTAGAAGTAGTTCTAAAATAATTTACACATTTAATTTATAGAAACATGACTGAACCACAAAATTTGTGTAAAAAACCTTATCATATTATTCATCTCTTCCATTCCAAAATAGAACTTCCATTTCAAAACATAATGTTCCAAATGAAAAAAAGTAATAAAAAAATTCCACATATAATATAAAATTACATTAAACCTCATAAATTTCAAAAAACTGTGATAAAACACATCTGTATGGTACCAAAATAATTAGACAACCGTTTGGATCTAATTTGGATAAAATAGGCGGGAAAACTACAATTCAAGAGTAAAAATTTCATTGTTTATTATTTATCCACAAAGGTTGGTAAACTGTAGAAAAATCCTAAAATAAACACTATAATAGTTATAAACCCCTTATATAAGGGGACTGAATTATTTATTAGATTATGCATACCAACAATGAAATCATGCCCCACTAACCACTTTCACCTTTGAAACTCAAAACTAACCTTGCAATAACTGATATAGTAAATGGGGATCATGCATCATCAAAACATACTCAATCCATGAAATATATATATTACAAATCATGATAAAGAGTAAAACCCAGTACACCCATGGAACTCGTGGTTTATTGTGATAAATAGGTGGACATTCAATTTACTTCAAATTCAATTTGATCCTTGATTACGATCTTAGTCCCAAAACTACATAGACACCAACCAATAACAAGATCACATGATCTTATACCTAGTTATAGGAAACTATTTTAGGTTTATATAATGACCCCGATTCATATAGCTCATAAGAATTGGTTAGTATATTAAATTGGTACTATATATAAGTTAATTTATACCATTTTAATTTATATTTTATAAATCATGGTAGAGTAGACCGATTCATAAATAAAAATTAATTATTAAAAAAAATTACATGTGTATGAGATAATTTTTCCCTCTATAATATCCATTATTATCAATAATATTAAACTACCAAGATTCAGGGAGAAAGGAAAAATATAAAATGGGTTATATTAAACGGTCTGTTGGGGAATACATACAGTGGAATATAAATAATGTTTGAATAATAACAAAAGAATAAATGATAGTAAAATAATATTATATATATAATCATTTGATACTTGAAATTATATGTCGATATCATAACTAAACAAATAATCATATGGAAATCAATAACTAATTTTATAATTAATAAAAACATAATTTAGGGCATTATAAAATTACATTCAACGACTCATACCAGGATAACATAAATAAATGTTTAATGCGTTGTCCAAATACCTAAAATATTTTTTCCGATGAGCCCTACTAAAGAATTAAGGGGTTATATAATTATGATCCATGCCAATAAATTAATAATTTTAATAAAAATTATCATATGAATACATAATAAATCTTAATCAATATTCCTTGTAATCAATAAAATACCATTTAATTTTTAATTCGTTACTTAAAATTTATAAAATATATAATTATTAAAGAAACCTTTTAATTTCAATTGAATCAATATTAATTGTAAATTATTTTTTAATTTAGTGATTATTCATAAAATAGGGTAAATTTCATCATGTTGTGTATATTAAAATAAGTTTTTTTTTCACATTGTCTATAAAAAATTGAAATATCTTCATTCATATATTTATAAGAATATTTATTGTACAAAAATTCATAATAAGTAAAATATTTGTTAAAAAACATTAAATACTATTTATAAAATATTCAAAATTTTATTGAAAACATTATAAAAAATGGGTTCATAGAATTAGAAGAGTTTTTGACAAAAGATATAAAAAATGATTTCTTTTATTAGAAATATTATTTCAATGTCTTTAGTACATAAAAATACTAAAATTATATTAAAATATTTAAGATTTATAAATAATAAGAGTATAATAATGTTCAAGATAATTAATTAGAGGTAGATATTGTAATTTATCATCATAGAATTAATTATAATCAATCACAACAAACAGTATAATTATAACACAAAACACTTACCAATGATATATATTTTCAACCCTAAGACAAATAAATGAATAAAATTAAATGAAATTTTCATTATAATTAACATAATGATAATCATGATCTAATTTTTAAACTTTTAATTATATATATATCATAAACAGAATTTTGTATATAACATTCAACATGTCTCAAAAAACAATATTGATACTATAAACCCATACGTCTTTGGTAAAATCTAAATAAAAACCATATAAAATATATATCCTTATATTTATTTAGAAACAATCCTAAAATAATTGAAGGTTATAATAAATTAAAATAAAGGGAATTATATACACCATATGAATGAAAGATGAGGATAATATAGCATATGACTCATAGATATAAACGTATATTGAGAAATCGACATATATATATAATATAAATTAAGTGAGATATGATCAACCAACTGATTAGCTGTCACAAATTTAAATCAACCTAATCCATGATTAATGAATATAAATTATAGTTATATGTCCTTTCATAAATAATCATGGAATAAGATAGTTGATGATATAAAAGTATAAATAATTAATGAAAAATGTGTTAAGAATCCCCTGACCTTGACCCCCACAACCATCACCAATGTTAAAACATATTATATAATAAATTATTTTTATTATAAATAAAATATAGAATAATATGTTTATATATAATTACATATACTATTAAACTATACCTATTTATCACCGTTTTGTTAACATTTATTTATATAAATAATAGTTTTTTTATTAATAACTGGTTTGTATTCCATTTATGTTTTTCTTATGTATTTTCTGTCCTTGAACACTGATTCTAGATACATCATATTATACTTTTATAAATTATATTACATGAAAATAAATAAATTATAAATATATATATATATTTAAATTCATTCACAAAATATAGAGATAGAAAATAGAATCACACTATTAATAGAGATGGTAGTGAAAACATATGTATAAACAAAATTTACAATTTTTGACTGATAAAAAAAGGATAGTAGTATTTAATATTAAGTGAATAATTATTAATTAATATATAAAATATATGTTTTTTAAAATTTCCTTATTACATTCAATGTAAATATGGAATAAAAAATTAGTCCCATTATTTTGTCGAGGTAGGAGTATATATGTGTGGAAGAATGATGTTATTGTTTTTCAAAGGACGAGAAGGTAAGAATATACATATGATATTATTTTTATATAATAATAATTATTTCTTAAGTATTATATATATATTATACAAATCATAATATCCTTCCATTAAATATGGTGATGGATAATGATTGACATCCTTACATGGATGTTGTTGTCCACATGTATTAATGAGTGATAATTAAGATTCCATATTGATGTAAATTACGGTAGACTGGGGAGTTTTGATTAATAACAACAAAATTTAATTATATTTGGGATTCATTATTTATTATTATTTTATATATTTAATTGATTCATATGATGTTAATGAGGATGTGAAAAAATAATTTGATCAGTTAAGGATACTGCATATTCTTTAACTGGTCTATTTTAGATAAATAATTAATAAACCAAGGGTTGGTCTTTAGTAAATTAAACCACCACAATAACGTTTATAATGATTTTAAAATGGTATTTTTATGGGATTTTTAATAGTGATGGATCAAAATGTATGAATAAGTTGCAGGGGAAGTTCCCTTGAAAATTTAGGTGAATGGAACACTTGTAATTTTTAAATAACATAATATATTATAAATTTCATGTGTAAAGACCCAGAAATTTCAAGGAAATTTTATTTTCTAAATACTTTGTAATTTTATGAGTCTATATATTTTGACGTCACTTGATTTCGAGGCTCAGTGTGTCCAGAATCAATTTATGAAATTTATCTTGAGTACGTTAAGAAAAAGAATGAGAGTGTTTTTCTATCTTTTGAATCGGTGCTGGAAATTGAAATTCGAGGGCACCGATGAACTAGTAGCGCCTGTAATTTCTTAAGGGGACATTTACTCCAGTTGTGTTTTAAGCGGGTTGAGAATTAATTTTTGGGGATTTAGTTTAAAATAAATAAAATTGGTAGCACAATTTTATTTTTATGGTGGGTGTATAACTCCTCCCACAGGGAGTTGATGGTGGGTATCACACCCACATAACCTCCCATGGGAGGATATTTGTGGGATGGGGCCCACATGTTACCTAAACACTTGATATTACATAAACCCCTTAAACCCCCCCCCATTAAACTCCTTTGTTTAATGTTGACAACCTCTTAAATTGATATGTGTAACCTTTCCACTTCCTCTCTCTCTCCCTCATTAATTCTAGACAACACACATCTTAATTAATTTTTTAACCTCATCAATTAAATTAATTAAGTGTTTGATTTAAAAATTTTGTATGCATGAAAATTTTAATTAAAATAATGGGTATTCTTATATTAATTTTGGTTGGATTGTTGTGTGGGGATTATTGGAAAGAGATTTTGTGTGAAATAAGAAGGAAATTCTTTTTTCTTTGAAGGACATCATCCTCAATGAAGAATAGTTCTCCTTCCACAAAGGAGGTCTTTCCTTCAACGTAGAAAAAATCGGTGACCACTGTTCTCCATCCTCTTCTTACTCCATGAAAAGAGAGTAGACACTGACGTCGAGAACTCGCCAACGATGACGCACCTTATTTTCAATTCTCTGTGACAAGAGTCGAGACATCACTTCATCAGGTGCACTCCGACGACAACGAAGACGACAACGTCATCCATGAAGCTTGTCATCCTCGGACCCTATTGAGGTAGGGGTTTATTGTTGAATGTGGATGTTTTCATACCACATTCTTCATTGGGAATCGTTGACCAAATACGACCAATTGGTATCACTTGACGAGGAGGGCGCGGGCCGAATGAACATGGCCCGATGACCCACCGCTTGATATTGTTTATCATTTTTGAATTGTCAATCGATGGTGAAGGAATCACGATGCTATTGCTCCATACCAGGTACATGGAAAAGGAAACCGGTTCCATCGTTCCGGTTGTGCGGGAGGAACTGTGGCCCATTACTTGGGCCGCTTTGGTGGAATAACTGGTCGAACCGTCGGCCAGCCGGGCGAAGAGGAGTCGCGGCGCCATGAGGGTGTTGCGCTAGAGAACCAGCCGGCCCGTCGGTCGGCCGGGTGGAGCCGAACCGCGGTGCCAGGAAGGCGCCACGCTGAAGAAACTACAACCCCCAATGCGTGTAACACCTGAGACTTTTATGTAATATAAATCATCAAAGGAATATTTTTCTACACAACACTTTCTTGGCTTGCTTTACACGCAATCGCGACCTTCCTCGATAGCTTCCATCATACGCAATACCGAGTTTCACTAAACAACAATATGCTATTAAAACTAACCGTTATGAATAGTAATAACCACTTTTTGAAATTTTATAAATTTTATTTTTCAAAATGGACTTCATTTTTGGATTCGGAATATCGAAATTAGCCTAGGGTGAAATTTTGGTATTTTTCTGAAAACATTCAATTTTTGATGAATAGTGAAACCACTAAGTGGTAGGTTAAAAACTGAATTTTTCATAAAACATAATTTTACCGCTTCTGTAAATGGAATTTTGAAAATCCGACAGACACGGTTGATATCAGTAAGTAAAATGTGATTCAATGAGATAAAAATAATTTTTTGGTGAATAGTAACTTTTTACTTTTTTTTACCGCGGTTAATAGTAAATAGGGTAACTAAGGGTAAATATGATATTAATATTACCCTAACACATGTCCTAATTCTATTGGATAAGTGTAATTCGACCAAAAACAACCTTATGAATAAAATATGACCATTTAGGCCCACATGGGTTAGATTAGGACATTTATTATTAATTTATTTAAAGAAGGGTTAAAAGAGTTAAAATCAATGTTTAATAAGTAAATCATTTTTAATATGGGGTTATACATTAGATAAATTCTACTATAAATATTCATTAGAAAGCTAAAAAGATTTCCTACATAATGGTATTTTATTTATAATTTTTAGACATTAAATAATATAATTTATTTATGACACAATTATGATGTAGTAATTATCTTATTTATAAAATATTGACATAATTGATGTTATACACCAAAATAAATGTAATATGAGACTTTTTATGAATTACACTAATTTTCTAGGTTACTATGATATATTAGTGTTGATTTAGTCAACTTGGTTTGAACATATAATTCTGTTATGACTTTCAAAAAAATCATATATCAAATAGTGTCAAAATTGACACAAAATAGTTTTTAAATCAAATATTATATTATTAATTGTTATTTTATTCCTAAAAATCTAAGGTTCGGCCAAATAACATAGATAAGGATATATATATATTAATAATAAACAATTTGGGGTTCGTTTGTCATGATATAGTAAGTGTATTAACCATATAGTAAAAGAAAACAAAAAGACACGGTAAAAGTTAAATTAATTAACTTAGAGTTAAATCTAATTGATTAGGTTAAAATAATACCCTAAACTTGTCTAATCCTATTGGTTGATAGGATTTCGACCCATCCCCACTTTAGCTTCGATATAAGACCCTTTGGAACCATTATAAACCGATTTTGACTTTAATATAAAATAATATTTTGAGATATTCCTAAGGTGCCCCTCTCCTCCCTTATAAAAGGGCACCTCCTCCCCCTCCTCCTCACACCAATTTGAGCACTCAAGCTCGGCCAACCCCTGCCATTTTCTCCTCTCCACTTCCCTAGAATAATCCTAGAGGTCCTGGTCTTCTTCAAAGACCAATCTTAGTTCCCTAAGTGGAGGATTCAAAGAGGCGTTCCAAAGAAGAGGTAATATCCATTACTGATCTTTCCAATTTCTTTCTTCTTCAACTTCTTCTTATTTAGTTGTTTCGTGATAAAGTAATAACATAAGTATTACTTACATACTGATATGTTATTATTAATATGATACAACCCTAATTAACCTTCTATCCATCCTACGAAAAAATGAAATCACCGCGCGTGCGTACGTACGGAATACCGTCTCCACGCCGTGGTGTAATCTATTTTCCACCATCACATTACAAGGATGGGTATAATGGTGTAATGAGTAACTATTTATTATTATTATAAAGTAATATTGATACTGAAATAATATATATGCACTCCAATACAATTCCACGATCATAGGAACGATATCATCACTCGTGCGTACGTACGGACTACCGTCTCCACGATGTGATGTGACTCGTTCTACATGATCATCATTACATAGTAATTATATAAATGAATTGAATGAATAAATATGATATATGTTACACTAATACCATTCTGTATATAAGGTATATATAACCTTAAAATAAGAATAAGAATGTATTCGGCAAAACACGCATAAGAACAAAAGGCAATAAAGACCCGAGTAACAAGTAACAATGAAATATTACTATCAAGAAGCTAAGAATATGACCATATATGATATCATATCAATATGTATGATTCTGGAATAAGTCAATAATATTATTTAAACCATTATACAGGAGCTTCGGACACGTACAAAGCAAATTGGACCTAAGGTAAGGGAAATATCACAATCTCATTTTTATCCGAGATTGTTTATTCGTAAGTATTTACTGGGGTGTATTTTATCATCCACATCCATGTTTCATCAAAATGTAATATTATTTCCATCCACATACAATTTTTTAAATCCATTTTTACCCTTCGGTGAGTTTTTAGTAATATGTATGAAAGGAATCTTTTGTCGTACGAGGTACTTTTTGACTTTTCCGACAAAAGTACGAAGAATGTTTTTTTTAACTTATACGGCATGAATGGATTTTTAAACATTATTTCCAAGAAGCTTCCTTTACAAGTTTTCAAGCTTATTTTTAATCAACTTCTTTTATTTTAAAGTTTTATGACATGTTATGAAAGGAAAAAAATTTTTGAAGAAGAAAGGATATTTTCCTCAAGAATGGAGTTCAAGTATTTTATCAAAATTATTTTCCATCTAAGATAAAGGGTTCTGTTTTTATCCCTATTGTTACATGGATTTGATTATGTTGTGATGGAAACATTTTTATGAATTCCTTTATCTTATATGAATTGTTTTATGATGTCATGTTGTTTAATAATTCCATTTTTATTACATGGGTTACGCTATGATGTATGGTTTATGATTATGTGGCACACATAAGAAAGGATTCATTATAAGATGGGTGGTACCTATATCTCCCTCCAATGCATTGGGTAAAGATTATATATCTCATGAGATAGACATGGCTGGAACGGAAGGTTATTTCGGTTCAGTGATACAGGACTAAAACGAGGAGTGAACTCGGTTCAGAAAGGGACATTGTCCACTAAGATAGTCTTGGCAATGAATCATGACTAACAAGAAATGATTTTCCATGATTATGTGTGCATGCCACAAAGTTTCATCTTTTATGTTATGATTATGGGGATCTCATTTTCACTTCTATGATTTATTCCATGTTAAGATATTATGATCTCTTTTGCAGGTTTTTATTTTCAAAAAGATATGATATGATTTTTATTTCCTTTATTTTCCCTTGCTGAGCATTTGAGCTCACCCTTTTATGTTTTCTTTTCCCCAGGTCAGGAAGATGGATATTAAGTAGAATATGCTAAAAGGGACCCTAGATATGATGAAATAAATTGGATACAATGTAGAAGATTTATGAACCAGTTGTTTATGTTTCCCAGTTTCTAAAGACACTATACCTATACGGTCCTTTGTGGTTTTGTCATATGTTGTAATAAGTGTGATTCAATTTTGACGTATTAACAATGTATGTAATGTATGGGTCGTTATAGTTGGTATCAGAGGAAAGGTATAGTCAACCTTTGGAAACTAGGATGTGAAAGCCTTAGTAAGAACCCTAAGGATAAGTCTAAGAATAGAACACAATCTTAGTGTTTTAGAAATGGCCATGAATAACCTAGGATAAGACCTTAAACCTGAAAATTTTATTATTGAATTATGTGGTTTTCCTATTATAATTAGTGTTTCTCACACTATTCTTCTTGGTTTTAGTCAATGGATGGAACCCGAACGAACCGTGTTAATGCGGAATGCGATTGGCAATGCAATGATTGTCCCCCTGAGAAACCAAACGATATGGGAGCTGGAATGCAAAATATTATAGCCATGCTCACACAACTTTCTCAAGCTATGAATCATGTAGGACTTCCAAACGAGCAAAGGAAGGAGCAACATTCTGTTGAATCCTTCATGAGGCAGCGTCCACCTTCTTTTAGCGGGTCTACTGATCCATTAGTTGCTGAATAATGGATTAGTACTACTGAAAAGATATTTTCAGTTCTTCAATGTTATGAGCATGATAAAGTTATCCTAGCAGTGTATCGTTTGGAAGGAGATGCTGATCAATGGTGGAATCTTATTAAGAATACGAGGCAAAGGGATGAAAATGAGTTTATGGAATGGGATGAGTTCAAGAACTTATTTTTCAATAAGTACTTCCCTCGTATTCTCCAAACAAAGATGGAGAAAGAGTTCCTTGAACTGAATCAAAGGGATGATGAATCTGTTGGTACCTATGAAGCAAATTTTACAAGACTTGCAAGGTACGCTTCTGGTATTATTATCCAACCTGAGAGTAAGATCAATCGATTCTTTAGTGGCTTAAAACCAAGTCTTCTAAGGGCGTTAGCCATAAGGGACTTCAATAGCTACGAGGAAATCGTTCGATGTGCTCTCAAAGTCGAGATGGAGATTGGAGTAACCCATCAGTCACATGGGTTTTATAAGAAGAGGAAGATGGAATTCAAAGAAAAATCTACAGAGCACACTGAAAAGAAGATGAACTTTCCCTTATGCTCAAAGTGTGGAAAGAAACATGGAGGGAGTTGTCTTAAAGGGTCATGTAAATGTTTTAAATGTGGAAAGGAAGGTCATCGGGCATTTGAATGCCACGATATTGGGAAGAAGATGTCTAATGATGCAAACAAAGGAAGGGATACACAGAATGAACCTACTACACTTCCATGTTTCAAGTGCAATGAGATGGGGAATTATTCCAATCAGTGCCCAAATCCAAGGGTTGATGATGATGGTCGACGTCAACAAAATCTTAAGGCTAAAGACAAAGGAAAGTCACATGCAATTTCTATCAGCGATGTGGAGTACGATAACGAAGTGGTGAAAATTACACTTACAATCCACTCTAAAGTAGAAAATGTTTTATTTGATTCTGGATCCACCCACTCTTTTATTTCTAAAAAATTTTCTAAGGGTATCACCGTATTACCTCAACAATTAGATGTTGAGTTAGCTGTGACAACACCTAATGGCACAACAGTCGCATCAAAAGTTTATAATTCTTCTCCGATCGAAGATTGTGGGAAAGTGCTTCCTGCAAATCTTGTGATCCTTCCTTTAGTGGAATTTGATGTGATTCTTGGCATGGATTGGCTTTATCTACATGGAGCTCATATCAATTGCCAAAGAAGGGAAGTCACATTTCATATTCCAGATCAATCTACGATCGTATACCAATGCAAGGATTAACATAACCTTCCAGTGGAATGTTCTTCCATCTTATGGGTCTTGATTCCACTAAATGAAGGTTATTTATCTCAAATGGTTGGTGAGATACTCATGATTAAGAATATGCCCATTGTAATGGAGTTTGATGATGTATTTCCAGAGGAATTACCGGGTCTTCCACCAAATCGTGATGTTGAGTTTTCAATAGAACTCGTACCGGGCGCTTTACCAATTTCAAAGACACCTTATAGAATGGCCCCAATTGAGTTGCAGGAATTGAAGAAGAAACTCCAAGAGAATCTTGATAAGGGATTCATACGCCCTAGTGCGTCACCTTGGGGAGCATCTGTTCTATTTGTTAAGAAAAAAATATGGATCAATGAGACTCTGCATTGATTATCGAGAACTTAACAAGATCACTATCAAGAACAAATATCCTCTCCCACGCATTGATGACTTATTTGACCAACTACGCAGAGCTCAATACTTTTCCAAGATTGATCTTCGTTCAGGGTATCATCAATTAAGGGTCAAAAGGGAGGATATACCAAATACGGCTTTCCGTACAAGGTATGGACACTATGAATTTATAGTGATGCCATTTGGTCTTACTAATTCCCCTGATATCTTCATGGATATAATGAATAGAGTCTTTAGAGACTATCTTGATCAATTTGTGGTAGTCTTTATAGACGATATTCTTTTCTATTCAAAGAGCAAGGAAGAGCATAAAGATCACTTGAGAATTATATTGAAGACCCTTAGAAAGGAGAAGCTTTATGCCAAATTTACCAAGTGTGAATTTTGGCTTCAAAAAGTTGCATTTTTGGGTCACATAATCTCAAAAGAGGGGATATCTGTGGATCCAACAAAAACAGAGGTTATCGAAAGATGGTCGAGACCAACAACAGTAACTGAGATTCGAAGTTTTCTTGGTTTGGATGGATATTATCGACGTTTTGTAAACGATTTTTCACGATTATCTAATCCACTCACCAAGTTGACTCGGAAAGGAGTTAAGTTTGTCTGGACAGAGGAATGTGAAGAGAATTTCAAGGAGTTGAAAAAAAGGTTATCCAGTGCACCTGTGCTCACACTGCCTTGTAGTGGATAAAGGTTTGTGATCTACAGTGATGCATCCAAGAAGGGATTGGGGTGTGTTCTTATGCAAAATTATATGGTGATAGCTTATGCCTCACGACAGTTGAAAATCTATGAGCAAAATTACCCAACACATGATTTGGAGTTGGCTGCGGTAATTTTTGCATTAAATATTTGGAGGCATTACCTTTATGGTGAAAGGTGTGATATATATACTGATCATAAAAGTTTAAAGTATATTTTCACACAAAAGGAGCTGAATATGCGTCAAAGAAGATGGTTGGAGCTGATTAGGGATTATGACTGCTCAATCCATTACCACCCTGGGAAAGAAAACAAGGTGGCAGATGCATTAAGTCGACAAGACCATGCTAGTTTATCCATGATGAGGATCACAAAAGATCCAATATTTATGGAGTTACAAAGGATGGATCTTGAAATTATAATGGAAGGGGAAAAATCTTATCTTTCTCAAATGAATGTTCAACCGTCTATACATGAGAAGATTAAGGAGGCACAGAAAGAAGATGTCGAGTTACAAAAGAAGATGAGAAATGTTCCTGAATTCAACCTTGATTGTGATGGGATAATAAAGTTCAGAAATCGGGTTTGTGTTCCTTCCATCCCCGAATTAAAGAAGGAGCTGCTGGATGAGGCTCATAGTTCTTCATTCTCTATCCATCCTGGAAGCACGAAGATGTATAGGGACCTGAAAGAGTACTTCTGGTGGGATGGCATGAAAAGAGATGTTGTTGAATATGTCTCTAGATGCTTGGTTTGTCAACATGTTAAAGCTGAGAGACAGAAGTCTAAGGGGATGTTACAACCATTACCCATACCCGAATGGAAATGGGAAAACATCACTATGGACTTTGTCACATGACTTCCTAAAACATCCAATGGAAATAATGCTATCTGGGTCATAGTTGATCGTCTTACAAAGTCTGCACACTTCATTACTATTAGAGAGGATTTCTCTCTAGATCAGCTTGCCAGGATATATGTAAAGGAAGTGGTAAGATTGCATGGAGTACCACTTTCTATTATATCTGATCGGGATCCGAGATTTACCTCGAAGTTCTGGAGAAGTTTTCAGCATACTCTGGATACAGAGTTGAGTTTCAGCACTGCTTATCATCCCCAAACAGACGGTCAGTCTGAGAGAACAATTCAAACCCTAGAAGATATGTTGAGAGCTTGCTCTATGGATTTCAAAGGAGGTTGGGATCAACACCTACCTTTGGGGGAATTTTCATATAATAATAGCTTTCACTCCATTATTCAGATGGCTCCTTATGAAGCTCTCTATGGAAAGAAATGCAGGACTCCAACTTACTAGGATGAAGTTGGGGAAAGAAATCTATTAGGACCTGATCTCATTGATGAAATGGCAGAAAAGGTCAGATCTATTCAACAACACATAAGAGAATCTCAGAGTCGACAGAAAAGTTATGCCTACAACCGAAGAAATGACCTAGAGTTTGAAGTGGGTGATAAAGTGTTCATACGAATATCTCCCTGGAAGAGGGTTATGAGATTTGGAAAGAAGGGGAAGTTGAGCCCTAGATATATCGGTCCTTTCGAAATACTGGATCGTGTTGGGAAGGTAGCTTACCGATTGGCACTTCCACCGAATCTCTCTCAAATTCACGATGTGATCCATGTATCTCTCCTAAGAAAGTACATACCAGATCCTTCACATGTACTCAGCTCAGAAGTTGTACCGCTGGAGCAAGATATTTCTTATGAAGAACAGCCGATAGAGATTCTGGATTGTAGCGAAAAAGTCCTACGAAACAAGACCACTCGATTGGTGAAAGTTTTATGGAGGAACCACCAACTTGAAGAAGCTACATGGGAGCTTGAGGATATGATGAGGGAGAAGTATCCTCATCTGTTTGTTACAAAGTGACGAATTTCGAGGGCGAAATTCTTTTTAAGGGGGGTAGAATGTAACACCCAAGAATTTTATGTTATATAAATCATCAAATGAATCTTTTCTACACAACACTTGCTTGGCTTGCTTTACACGCAATCGCGACCTTCCTTGATAGCTTGCATCGTACGCAATACCGAGTTTCACTAAACAACAATATGCTATTAAAACTAGCCGTAATGAATACTAATAACCACTTTTTGAAATTTTATAAATTTTATTTTTCCAAATGGACTTCATTTTTGGATTCGGAATGTCGAAATTAGCCTAGGGTGAAATTTTGGTATTTTTCTGAAAACATTCAATTTTTGATGAATAGTGAAACCACTAAGTGGTAGGTTAAAAACTGAATTTTTCATAAAACTTAATTTTACCGCTTCTGTAAATGGAATTTCGAAAATCTGACAGACACAATTGATATCAGTAAGTAAAATGTGATTCAATGAGATAAAAATAATTTTTTTGGTGAATAGTAACTTTTTACTTTTTTTCGCGGTTAATAGTAAATAGGGTAACTAAGGGTAAATATGATATTAATATTACCCTAACACATGTCCATATTCTATTGGATAAGTGTAATTCGACCAAAAACAACCTTACGAATAAAATATGACCATTTCGGCCCACTTGAGTTAGATTAGGACATTTATTATTAATTTATTTAAAGAAGGGTTAAAAGAGTTAAAATCAATGTTTAATAAGTAAATCATTTTTAATATGGGGTTATACATTAGATAAATTAGACTATAAATATTCATTAGAAATCTAAAAAGATTTCCTACATAATGGTATTTTATTTATAAATTTTAAACATTAAATAATTTAATTTATTTATGACACAATTATGATGCAGTAATTATCTTATTTATGAAATATTGACATAATTGATGTTATAAACACCAAAATAAATGTAATTTGAGACTTTTTATGAATTACACTAATTTTCTAGGTTACTATGATATATTAGTGTTTATTTAATCAAATTGGTTTGAACATATAATTCTGTTATAACTATAAAAAAAATCATATATCAAATAGTGTCAAAATTGACACAAAATAGTTTTTAAATAAAATATTATATTATTAATTGTTATTTTATTCCTAAAAATCTAAGGTTAGGCCAAATAACTTAGATAAGGATATATATATTAATAATAATCAATTTGGGGTTCGTTTGGCATGATATAGTAAGTGTATTAACCATATAGTAAAAGAAAACAAAAAGACACAGTAAAAGTTAAATTAATTAACTTAGAGTTAAATTTAATTGATAAGGTTAAAATAATACCCTAAACTTGTCTAAATCCTATTGGTTAATAGGATTTCGACCCATCCCCACTTTAGCTTCTAAATAAGACCCTTTGTAACCATTATAAACCGATTTTGACTTTAATATAAAATAATATTTTGAGATATTCCTAAGGTGCCCCTCTCCTCCCTTATAAAAGGGCACCTCCTCCCCCTCCCCCTCACACCAATTTGAGCACTAAAGCTCGGCCAAAACCTGGAATTTTCTCCTCTCCACTTCCCTAGAATAATCCTAAAGGTCCTGGTCTTCTTCAAAGACCAATCTTAGTTCTCTAAGTGGAGGATTCAAAGAGGCGTTCCAAAGAAGAGGTAATATCCATTACCGATCTTTTCAATTTCTTTCTTCTTCAACATCTTCGTCTTTAGTTGTTTCATGATAAAGTAATAACATCAGTATTACTTACATACTGATATGTTCTTATAAATATGAAACAACCCTAATTCACCTTCTATCCATCCTATGGAAAAATGAAATCACCGCGCGTGTGTACGTACGGAATACCGTCTCCATACCGTGGTGTAATCTATTTTCCACCATCACTTTACAAGGATGGGTATAATGATGTAATGAGTAACTATTTATTATTATTATAAAGTAATATTGATACTGAAATAATATATATACACTCCAATAAAATTCCACGATCATAGGAACGATATCATCACTCGTGCGTACGTACGGAATACCGTCTCCACCATGTGATGTGACTCGTTCTACATGATCATCATTACATAGTAATTATATAAATGAATTGAATGAATAAATATGATATATGTTACACTAATACCATTCTGGATATAAGGTATATATAACCTTAAAAGAATAATAAGAATGTATTCGGCAAAACACGCATAAGAACAAAAGGCAATAAAGACCCGAGTAACAAGTAACAATAAAATATTACTATCAAGAAGATAAGAATATAACCATATATGATATCATATCAATATGTATGATTCTGGAATAAGTCAATAACATTATTTAAATCATTATACTGGAGCTTCGGACACGTACAAAGCAAATTGGACCTAAGGTAAGGGAAATATCACAATCTCATTTTTATCCGAGATTGTTTATTCGTAAGTATTTACTGGGGTGTATTTTATCATCCACATCCATGTTTCATCAAAATTTAATATTATTTCAATCCACCTACAATTTTTTAAATCCATTTTTACCCTTCGGTGAGTTTTTAGTAATATTTATGAAAGGAATCTTTTGTCGTACGAGGAACTTTTTGACTTTTCCGACAAAAGTACAAAGAATGTTTTTTTAACTTATACGGCATGAATGGATTTTTAAACATTATTTCCAAGAAGCTTCATTTACAAGTTTTCAATTTTATTTTTAATCAACTTCTTTTATTTTAAAGTTTTATGACATGTTATGAAAGGAAAAATGTTTTTGAAGAAGAAAGGATATTTTCCTCAAGAATGGAGTTCAAGTATTTTATCAAAATTATTTTCCATCTAAGATAAAGGATTCTGTTTTTATCCCTATTGTTACATGGATTTGATTATGTTGTGATGGAAACATTTTTATGAATTCCTTTATCTTATATGAATTGTTTTATGATGTCATGTTGTTTAAGAATTCCATTTTTATTACATGGGTTACGCTATGATGTATGGTTTATGATTATGTGGCACACATAAGAAAAGATTCATTATAAGATGGGTGGGACCTATATCTCCCTCCAATGCATTGGGTAAAGATTTTATATCTCATGAGATAGATATGGCTAGAACGGAAGGTTATTTCGGTTCAGTGATACAGGACTGAAACGAGGAGTGAACTCGGTTCAGAAAGGGACTTTGTCCACTATGATAGTCTTGGCAATGAGTCATGGCTAACAAGAAATGATTTTCCATGATTATGTGTGCATGCCACAAAGTTTCAAGATTTATGTTATGATTATGGGGATCTCATTTTCACTTCTATGATTTATTCCATGTTAAGATATTATGATCTCTTTTGCAGGTTTTGATTTTCAAAAAGATATGATATGATTTTTATTTCCTTTATTTTCCCTTGCTGAGCATTTGAGCTCACCCTTTTATGTTTTCTTTTCCCCAGGTCAGGAAGATGGATATTTAGTAGAATATGCTAAAAGGGACCCTTGATATGATGAAATAAATGGGAGACATTGTAGAAGATTTATGAACCAGTTGTTTATGTTTCCCAGTTTCTAAAGACACTATACCTATACGATCCTTTGTGGTTTTGTCATATGTTGTAATAAGTGTGCTTCAATTTTGAATTATTAACAATTTATGTAAAGTATGGATCGTTATAATGCAGGCCGCATGCCCCAGAAGAGCTGCCGGCCTAGCTGGCCGGTTTGGGGAAGGGAGGCATTGTATGGCGCTGCCAATGTGGATTGATGGGGGGTCGTGCCCCAACCCCCTCGGAACCGCTTTTCCAGTAGGCCGGGCCAGCCTGGCCGCACGCCTAGACGAGCCACGCTAGGTCAGGCCACGCTAGGTCTGGCCGAGTTGCGCCAAGCTAGGCCGCACCCCGCCGGGATGGGTCACACCCTGCCGGGTCAGGAAGCGCCACGCCACTTCCGGCTCGGTCGCGCCCCTTCAGCTGAGTTTCATTTTCCACCAGACCGGTCTGACACCCATATCGGGTCTGACCCATCATACTAGGTTAACCTGACCCGTCGTCCCACTGGGCTAAACAGGCAGGGCCCATTATTCACTTAAACGTGAATAACTTGAAGAACACGCATATGAACGACGCGTCGTCTGTGGAACTAGAAATCAGTCGATGATACGGTTATTTGGTGATAATCTAATTGAGTTTTGGAAAACATTGGTAAACGTCCTTGTTCGGAACGAGCATATTTCTAACCGGGCCCGTGGAATGGAAAACCCAATATGTCTCAGACCATGTGTTCATTTGACACGTCGTCATTCGTGTTGAGTTTCTTTTGACGAGACGGAACATCAAAATACATCAAATATGGTCATCGTGACAGTTTATCTATCGACCCCTTTACATGAGAAGCAGACCCTCCTGTAATCGAGTACACTGTGTGCGGGAACCCTAGAGGTGGCTGCCACTGCAACGGTGATGACGACTGTACATGGATCCTACGTGGGTTCGACAGGGAGGACTACGGTAGATGGATCCCATGTGGGTTCACCAGCGATTACGACGGTACATGGATCCTACGTGGGTTCAGCAACGATGGTAACCGTACATGGATCCTACGTGGGTTCGGTAGCGATGACTTCTATACTTGGATCTGACGTGGGTTCGGCAGAGGAGATGATTCAGAGGCTACATCTAATCATCACCACCCTCTTCGTGAGTCGTACACCTATGATAGCTGAGTCTTGACTTTCAATCATTATTATTGTTATGACTGTCTTCTTTCCTGTGTGGACTGGTCTTGCATGGGCTCGGAAGTTGGAGCTGAACAGAGTTTGATGACATAGGTATATGTATGGGCATATACCTAAGTAGAGTTGGTTGTTACTAAGTGTTTGTATATTTCCATTGTAGATTAACCTTTGTGGATTCTGGCATACCTTCAGGGGTCTCGGGGTCCCTACTGAGTATCATTATACTCACCCCTGCACGGGCATTGCCGACAATACATTGTTTTGGTTGAGGATGATGGACAATACTAATCGAGGTTGAGGCTTGTGGAGCTGGACGATATCTGGAGGTGGAGCACATGGTTGGACGTACACGGAGCGGACAGACGGACATGAGGTACTGACAAGAATATCTATAACCACCATTAAGGTGTGATTCCCATAGGACAACTCGATGTTCAGTACTTTACTAATCATCTATTGTACGTTTTTAATTAGTTGTACTGTACTTTCAGTTTAGTTTGTATACAGGCCAATTTAAATTCCATCACTTACTTTTGTACTCTGTTTACATTGTGTTTACTCCAGCTTGCGTAATCTGTTTTGATTGATTACTTTTATAAAGGTAATGTCTTCCCTTTTTATCGGGATTTACGCCCTTGGTTCTAGTCGCCATCCCCTGGCATATGGAAGGCGAGCTTGGGGTAGTCACGACATGGGCCCCAGGGACGGGTTGTGACACATTGGTATTAGAGGAGATGGTTCTATCATAGAACTCAGGACTCTGATAATTTCTTCTCTCTGAAGAAATAGTGTTATGAATAATGAGTGTGGTTTTCAGTCTAGGGAGTCCTCTGTCGGTGCGGCGGCCGACGTATCCATACGCTTGGACCCTGACATCTGATTTCCGATTGAGTGATCGAATACATTGGTTTCATGTGTATTTTAAAATTTTTCATTGTGATTACTTTGTGTCAGCTCACCAGGTATATTGTACTAACCATGGTGCACATGTTTCTTCTCAGGATGGCTCCATGAAGGCAGCTAGCTAGGGTTCCTAGTTACATGCGGTATGGCATCCCACCGAGCAACACGACCTCTGTGCAGGACCCCATTACAAAGTAGGTACCAACGGTACCACTACCCACTGGGCCACCGATACCGCCAGCCCCATCAGCGGAGAGTGCACGCCGCCTCAGTTCGTTGAATGTATTTCAGCAATAGAGGACGCCCAGATTCTACGGAGAGACGGACCCTTAGGCACCTGAGGATTGGCTGGAGGCTATCTTCAGAGTCTTCAGATTGGTAGGGACACCATCATACCTTATGGTGATCCATGCCGCGAGACTCTTGCACACAGTAGTAGGTAGATGGTGGAGCCTGATTCTCCAGGTGCACGAAGATCCATCTCTACTTTGGACATACTTCGAGATCCTCTTCTGCTCGGTGTCTGTTCGAGCCATCCTCCATGCGGTGCGCATCCAGGAGTACTATAGCAAGAACTTTTTATGGAGAGTCTACTTGCTGAGTCGACTCCAGCAGCGAGACCCATCATATGGAAAAACATAGTGGATTCTTCTACTTCCGGAAGTAGACATATGATGCAGAGGTCCAAGATGACCATGCCATTAGGTGAGAAACCTCAGGGTACTGGTTCAGATGTGCGGAGCACATTCCGTAGATCCAGTCTTACGAGAGGCAGGCAGTGCTATACATTCAGCGGGTAGGGCCACATGGCTCGTTATTGCCTGACCCACCATGCAGAGGAGCAGCAAAGAGTAGAGGGACCTCCCAGACAGAGGTAGAGGTTAGACCGTGGTGGTCCATAGGGAGCAGGCAGATGAGGTAGTGGAGCAGGCCGAGCAGCATGTGTTGGACGACGCATCGAGGCTCTACCACCTCCACCACCAGTAGGTCTACCCAGACCACAGGGAGCTGACAGATAGGGGTAGGATTAGCTCCATGGAGTCGAGGCTATGACCACAATTCTCCTGAGATGATTCGAGGTACTCTTTATGTCTACCCCACCCTTGATGCAGTTCTTATAGACACACGAGCGAGTCATTCAGTTATTCCCACTGCCCTTGTTTAGAGCATGCAGATTCTGATGGAGTCGTTGGCTCGATCCTTACGGCTATAGACTCTTAAGGGAGCAGACTCGATGTTTACGCACTAGTTCTTGTAGTGTGAGATTACTCTTGGAGGCGAGAGATTCGACTGGGATCTACTTGTAGTGGTTTCATGGCCTTACAACGTCATCTTGGGTATGGACTGGTTATCTACAGTCCATGCACAGATCAAATGTATTAGACGCAATGTGTAGTGTGCCCACATAGGTGGGAGCTAGTTCACCTTCATTGGCAAGTAGGGTGCCTTTGCAGCGCAGTATGGACATACGCAAAGGATAGGGCAGCCGATCACACATCAGATGGCTATTCTCATCCTAGGATCGGATGATGTTCGGAGTCCATTTTTTCCTGTTGTGGTGGATCAGTATTCGTATGTTTCTCCCTAACGACATTCCAGGTCTATCTACTCGTAGAGAGGTAGATTTATACATTTACCTGTACACCGAGACAACACTGATATCTACCCCATCATATCATATGGCTACTGCCGAGCTTCGTGAGCAGTGGGTTCACCTGGAGGACATACAGGGAAAGGGATTCATTCAAACCAGTGTTTAACCCTGGGCTTCTCAGATTTTATTATCCAAAAAGGCGTATGGGAGATTATAACTATGTGTCGACTACCGTCTCCTGAATCAGGTGACTGTGAAGACCAAGTATCCACTTCTGAGGATTGGAGACCTCTTGGATCAGCTCAAACGGGCACGATGGTTCTCAAAGTTATTACTCAGGTCCCGTTATCATCAGCTCAGAGTTCAAGACGACGATGTGGAGAAGACGAACATCAGGTGTCGGTATGGACACTTCATGTTCGAGGATATTCCCTTAGGCAGAACCAACACACCAGAAGTATTCATGAGTCTCATGAACATAATCTTCCATCATTACCTCGATCTTTTTGTCATAGTATTCATTATCGACATGCTGATTTTGTCGAATATTGAGGAGGTTCATACCTACCACTTGTAGGTTGTACCTGACACACTTCTAGAGCACCATATTTATGTTTATCACTCAATGCGCCAGTTTTGGATTCAAGTGGTTCACTTATTAGGGCACGTCATCACGGAGGTGGGAGTTTCTGTGGATCCTTTGAAGATCGAGGTAGTACTAGCTTGGGAGCCACCCAAGAGTGTAACAGAGGAGCGGAGTTTCCTAGGTCTGACTGGGAACTATCAGTGATTTTTTCCAGACTTATCTAGAGTTTCAAAACAACTTTCACCTTTTAAGAAGAAGAGGAAATCCTTCATGTGGTCAGATAGATGACAACAAAGATTTCAGAATTTGAGACATAGATTGAACAATGCACCCATCTTGAGGCTACTGGAGGATGGCGTAGGGTGCGTAGTTTACTACCATCCATCAGGGACCATACGTGGGTGTGTCCTGATGCTGGAGTAAGAAATTATTTCATATGGTTCACGACAGTTGAGACAGCAGGAGGATAACTTCACTACCCATTACCTGAGTTAGCAGTTTTGTCCTCACCTTGAAGATGTGGTGGCACTATCTGATGGGCGAGCGCTTTACATTCTACTCTAACCACCAGACTCTTAGGAACATCTTCTCATAGAAGGACCTGAACCTGAGATAGCGGCGATGGCTCGTGTTCCTCAAGGAATATGACTTTGAGATATTCTATACTATTGGGAAGGGGGAAGCTGTGGATGATGCTCTCATCATGACATCGAGAATTCAGCTACTTGGAGAGGCGACAGATCAGTTAGCCGCTTTGAAGATATCCTTCATGGATAGTGATGGGGTGTACTTCCTACAGTCCCTCATAGTCACTCCTCCAATACATCAGCAAGTCATAGAGGCACAGTGTGGGGCATTGACTGTGAGACGTGATGTGTTCATATTTCCACAGGGCATGCACCTGATGGAATTTATGAAGGAGGAGAGCACGTCATCCTCTTCAGGGGACGTACCATAGTACAAGTTTCACTGAAGGAGGAAGTGTTGACGATGTTTTATACATACCCTATTGCGGTACATCCAGGAGTGGAAATGATATACACGGACCTTAGACCACAGCACTGTGGGTCGTGTATGAAGAAGGTTGTATCATTGTTCATTTCATGATGCCTCACTTTACATCAAGTGAATGTGGAGAAATAGGTACCAGAAGGCTTGGTACAACCCTTATTGGATCCGGAGTGGATGTGCGATGGGATATCCCAGGATTTCTTGATCGGGCTCCCACATACTTCCAGAGGACACGACTCCATTTGGGTGATCGTAAAACGACTCACCTTGTCGGCCCACTTCCTTCCAATCAGAGAGAAGGGATCATTAGAGAGTGTGGGACGCCTCTATGTTCAAGATATCGTATGACATCATGGTGTGCCATCGTCTATAATCTCTGATCTAGATGCTCACTTTACTTCCCAACATGGGAAGGTGTTGTATGAGGAAGTTACGACACAGTTACGCCTGAGCACTGCCTTTCACCCTCAGACTGATAGATAGACAAAGAGGACCATTTAGACACTCAATGACATGCTCCTTGCATGTGTCGTTGAATTTTTTCGTAGCTGGTAGGATCACTTACCCTTTGTGAAGTTTGCGTACAACAACATCTAGCACTCCACCATCGGGATATCACCTTACAAGGAATTGTACGGATGACCATGCCGATCTTCCATGTGCTGTATAGACCCTGGGGATTCAGCACTCGTTGGACGAGAGATGGTTCAGGCTATGATGGAGAAGGTGCATGTCATCTAGGAGGGGACGGGGACTACACATACTAGACAGAATTCCTATACTGATAGGAGACGGATACCACTAGAGTTCGAGGATGGAGACTAGGTTTTCTTGTAGGTCTCACCTCGATGTGGGTAATAGAGGTTTGGCCAGGGCGGCATGTTATCTATGCGCTTCATCAGACTATTCTAGATCCTCAGCAGGGTAGGCATGGTGGCTTACCGCCTGACCCTTCCACCTCAGTTGCACTGGGTGCACGAAGTCACCACATATCTTAGCTGTGGAGATATGTTTTCAACCCAACTCAAATCATTGATCATGGGGAGCAGGATATCAATGACATGGAGACATTTGAGGATGTCCCGGTGGAGATCGAGGATCGACAGAAGTGGGTCCAATGTGGACAGTCGGTTCCTATGGTACACATTCGTTGGCAGCACGAGAACCTCCAGGAGAGCACATGGGAGTGAGAGGCTAAGATGGATACACAATACCCTCTTTTTTTCCCTATTTTTTGTCGTAGCATTACGGGGATGTAAATCCTTGAGGTGGGAGTAATGTAAAGACCTGGAAATTTCAAGGATTTATTTTTTTTATAATACATTGTAATTTTATGAGTCTGTGGCTTTTAACAGAACTTCATTCAAAGGCCCGGTGAGTCCGAAATAAATTCTGAAGTATAGCTCTCGTAAATTTAGTAAATTAATGAGCATGTTTTTTATCTTTTGAACCGGTTCTCGGAATCGAAATATGAGGGCACCGATAAACTCGCAGCGACGATAATTACATAAGGGAACCTTTACCACAGTTGCATTTTATGAGGGTTGAGAATTTATTTTTGTGGATTTATTTTAAAATAAATAAAATTGGTGGCACAATTTTATTTTTATTGTTGGTGGTTAATTCCTCCCAAGGGGAGTTGACGGTGGGGACCACACCAACATTACCTCAGAGGGGAGAATATTTGTGGGGTGGGGCCCACATGTGACCAAAACCATTGATATTCCCTAAACTCATTAAACTCTTTTGATTAATGTTGATAACCCCTTGAATTTAAATGTGTAACCTTTACAATTCCTCTCTCTACCTCTTTAATTTGAGCCAACACACACCTTAATTAACTGTTTGAACCTATTCAATTAAATTAATTAAGTGTTTGATTTTTAAATTTTGAATGCATGTCAAGTTTAATTAAAATAATGGGTGGCCTTATTTTAATTTTTGTTGGCTTGTTGTGTGGGGATTATTGGAGATAACTTTTGTGTGAAAGAAGAAAGAAATTCTTCTTTATTTGAAGAACATCATCTTCAACGAAGAATGGTTCTTCTTCGACGAATGACATATTTCATTCAACATAAAATGACTCAGCTACCATGGTTTTTCATCCTCTTATTCTTCCACAACAAGATATGAGACACTAAGATGGAGAACTCGCCAATGACGATGCACCTTATTTTATTTTCTCCATGACAAGAGAGGAGACGTCACTTCCTCAGGTGCACTCCGATGACGATGGAGACGACACTGTTATCCACGATGCTTGTCAATCGTGGACTCTATTGAGGTAGGTTTTTATTTTTGAAATTGAATTTTTTAATACCATGTTGTTTTTTGGGAATCATTGAATAAATACGGACAAATGATATCACTTAATGCGGACGGTGTGGGCCGAACGAACACGGCCCGACGACCCTCCACTTGATCTTGTTTGTTATATTAGAATTGGAAATCGAATGCAGAGGAAGTATGATGTAGTCGTGCCATGCTGGGTACATGGAAAAGGAAAGTGGCACTGTCGTGCCGGTTGTGCGGGAGGAACCATGACCCGCTACACGGGCCGCTTCGGTGGAAGAACCAGATGGGCAGAGCTGGACCACATCGCCAGGAGGGCGCCTTGCTGAAGAAACTGTCGCAAGTCGTGCGGGCCGCTTTCACCAGAAGACTAGCAGGCCTAGCCGGATGGTTTGCAGGAGGGCGGTTCCACTTGTTGCCCCTAGTGCAGACTATCTCCCCCCTGGAACTGTTCATCCTTAGGCTAAGCCGCTCGGCCAGCCGACCGAGCCAGTCGGGCCGCACGCCCCGCCTGCCGATCCAGGTAGGCCGGGCCGTGCCACTTCGGGCCAGGACAAGCCCCTTCAGGCCGAGTTGCATTTTCCTTCAGACAAGTCTGACACCCCTGCGAGTTTGGACTCGTCAAACTAGGTTAACCTGTCCCACCTGTCATCCCAGTAGGCTAAACAGGTCGAGCCCATTATTCACATAAACTTGAATAACTTAATGACAGCGTGTCCGATCGACGCGTCGTCTGCAGCACTAGGACTATTTCGATGATTCTGTCCTTTTATGCTACTCTAAGTGTGTTTTGGAAAACTTTGGTAAATGGACTAGTTTGGAATGAGCATATTTTCAACCGGGCCCCAAGAACAGAAAAGCCAATATCTATCAGAACGAGAGTCTGTTTGACGCGCCATATGTCGCGTTGAGTTCCTTCTGAAGAGATGGATCTTCTGGATACATCAACACTGGACTTAGTGATAGTTGATCTGTCGACCCCTACTTGATGAGTGGACACTCTCAGAATCACGTACGCTATGTACAGTAACCCTAGAGCTGGCTGCGACTACGACGACGATGACGACTGTAAATGGATCCTATGTGGGCTCGGCAGCAAGGACGACTGTACATGGATCCTCCGTGAGTTCGGCAGTGATAAGAATATAAATAGATCCAACGTGGGTTTGACAGCGATGGTTACTGTACTTGGATCTTATGTGTGTTCAGCAACGATGACTTCTGTACTTGGATCCTACATGGGATCAGCATAGGAGATGATTCATAGGATACATCTAATCATCACCACCCCTCTTCGTGAGTAGTATACCTATGAGAGCTATGTATTGACTATAAATCATTATCATTGTTATGATTCACTTCTTTTCTGTGTGGACTGGTTGTGCATGGGCTCAGAAGTTGGAGCTGAATTGAGTTTGATGACTTAGGTATATGTATGGGCATATACCTAAGTAGAGTTGGTTGATACTTCGTGTCTGTATCTTTCCTTTGTTGTTTAACCTTTTTGGATTCTGGAAGACTTATAGGGGTCTCGGGGTCCCTACTGAGTATCGTTATACTCGCCCCAACACGGTCATTGCGTGCACTATGTTGTGTTTGTTGCATACGATAGACAACACTGATCGTGGTCGAGGCTTGTGGAGATGGACAGTACCCGGAGGTGGAGCACCTGCCGGGACCTACATGGAGTGGAAGGAAGAACCAGAGGTATCAACGAGAATAATTGTACCCACCCTTCAGGTGGGATTCCTGGAGGACGACTCGGTGTTTTCAGCTTCACTTTTCATCTGTTGTACTTTCTTTCTCAGTTGCACTGTACTTTCAGTTGGGTTTGTATACTGGCCCATTTACTTTCTAGAACTTATATTTTTCCCCAGTTTACTTTGTGTTTACTCCAAATAGCATACTATTTTGTGTTTTTTTACTTTTATAAAGTCAATTCCTTCTCTTTTAACTGGGAGTTATGCCTTTTGTGCTAGTTGCCTGCCCTAGGCCGATGGAAGGCAGGGTTGGGGTAGTCATGGCACGTGCCCCATGGACGGGTCGTGACACCCTATAGTTGAAAAATATATCAAAAGTACACATAATAAAATTTCATAATGTTAATATTCTATTGAAACAATTTGAATGTGTTTAATATTGTGTATATATACTATCCTAGAACTCGTACTATTAGATCTAGTGTTGAAAACCCAATCATATCATTTTTTAATCTGATATCGATAAATATGAAACAATTTTCATCAATCCATCCCATAGAACATAAAATGAAATAAATATCAGTTAAATTCTCAAGGTCATTTTAGATTTTTTTTTAATTTAAAAGAAATATTGGAAAATCTTATATATACAAAAAATGGATTAAAATTCTAATTTCTCAAAAATTTATGCTGCATATCATATTTGAAAAAAATTCATTATCATCATACATATAAAATCCCTTCTATAGATAATTTCTGTATCCTAATTATTTAAAACATGAGGAAGTGGAGACAAAATATGGGTGAGATAAAATTCATTGTACGGGTAAAAATAGTAATTAAAAATTGAATCACATAATTGATCCTAAGAAGTTTAAAAGGATATGATGAATTAATGAGAGTTAATAATCAAATAATAAATGATCATATACCCATAAATCCACAAATAATCAATCAAGTAGCATCGAATAAGGCTTTAAAAAATAAAAGAGTCGTAAAAATATATAATCATTATCCATGTGATATTAATAATGATCACTGTAAAAATTAAAAACCCCTGAAAATCATAAATATATGAGCTTGGTGTCTTGGAACACCATCCACATATAAACCTTATTGAATCCATTGTATCAAAATAAATATTTTTTAAAAAATATAATATATTTCTTCAGTGAAAATAGTAATTACTAAATAAATTAGAGCAAAGTCTAGTCTTATTCATAATTTAGTTATGACATGTTACCCATGTTATATTTAGGCACCCAATCTTATAGGTTTTAACGGCTTCATTATGATTTATCTAATATTTTTCCCACTAAAATAAATTACAAGTTGTCTCGGTGATATCTAGGACACCCTATTGTATATAATGTCCATAATCCATATATAAAGTACATATACTATACAAATCATTCTAAATCTCCTGAAAATAAACATTATTACATTCAAAAAATGAATAACCTAATGAAATAAAATGTGTTTCATTATAATATCTTTTAAACTTGATTTTCTTCTAGAAAACAAATAGTTTTTACTACAATATCTTAATTCAAAAAGGGAAGGTGTGAGGATGGTATGAATAAAAAATAACCCCATTGGATATTTTGCAACAATAATAATTTTTAATTATGATTAATCAAATTAAAATATAAAAAAATTCTAGAGAAAATTATCATTTTCATCTATATAATAACTTTTTAAAAAATATAATATATTGAAAATACATTTCATTGAAAATGAATTTTGAAATAAAAAATTTCCTTGACTATTTTTTTGAAAATAATATTCTATGGAAACATCTTTTTAAACATTAAAAGGAAGCATCAAATAATGTTTGTTCATGACAGAGGGAAATTTTATTCATCTTGTACAAGGTAAAAAGAATATTCCTTTTATATTATAAATGAGTTAGAAAAGTGTCTTGTTTGAAAAATGAGAAGAATATTCTTATGAAGACGTTATCTAAAAATAAAAATAAATTAAAAAATTTGTTCAATAAATTATTTATCAATGGTTAAAATTATTTTTTAATACATTTTAATATAACATGGGTTATCATGACAAGTGATTCTTTCCAAAGAGATAAATATCGCATGATTTATTAAAAAATATTTTCACAAAACATTCACATTCCATGTATTGAAATGATATAAATATTTCTTGAAAATATCATGAATAATTGTATATGAATAATTGATTTGATAGTTATTAATATATTGATCATATTTTTTCATAATTGGAGACATAATCATATATAATCATGCAAAAAAATTATATTGTAACATAAAACTCTTACCACATTGGTAACAATGAATTTTTTTATCCAAGAAATAATAAAATGGAATTAAACCTTAAAAATAATTAGACTAAATTATTTCCTTATACATTATGTAAATGGAGAATTAAATACACAACATAAAAGAATATATGTGTATAACATGATATAAGTCTATAATATGGATAAAGAGACAAAAATAACAAATGGATTTAAAAATTTTATTAATAATGTTACCCTAAAAATAACATAAAATAGAACATTAAATTTATTTAATTAAATTTAATTCATGAAATTACATTTTATGGGGATTTTATGTATATCTCATAAAAGAATCTAGTGGTAAATTAGCCTATGTGTCCCAAAAAAGGGAGGACATAAATTCATTACCTCATACTTCCATTTTTTATCATTAATTAACCTCATGTATAGTGGTTTTAAATATGTTGATAACTTATTAAAAACCATATAAATATTAATAATATAATACATGATCCTTTTATATCATTTTATCACCCATTCAATAATTATCATTTAATATTTTTATTGTTTCATATGTAAATTGATATGTTTTCTCATTCTGGTTTTGTTTTGATTGTTATAATTCATATAAAAATTATATTGATACAACAAGTAAAAAATAATAATAATGAAATAATATTCATATTTTTATATCAAATATAATTATAATACCAACAATGGAAAATGGATTTTATAAATAAAGTATATAGGGATCATTGATATGGTTTGTCATACATGTGCTGGAGTAGTTATTCAAATTATTAATGATCATTAGGGAAATTATGTATGAAATATTTTTTCATTAAATAGTTATAATAATATCATATGTAACGTATTACTTCATTAAATAATTTTATATATGTCATCCATGTGAATTGGTGATGAAAAGAGAGTCACATCGCATCATGAATATAGTAGTCCCCATGGACGAGATTTATGGTATCATAAATTTGGTAAAAATCTTATATTATATTTTAATAAAGATGAATATTTAATGAATAACATAATTTTTTCATGTGTGTAAAATATATTTGTGATCATTATCATTAAAAAATTCCATTTATGTTTTTAGTGAAAAACAAATCTCCTCTCTTCGTGAAGCGGTAGTCTAACGTACACACGAACTATATTATTTTATGTCTCAAAGAATAAAAATTAAAAACAATATATTTTATATAATAAGTTCATATTTTTAATTATTTTATAAATATAATTTTTATATATTTTATCCACTATCATGTTCGCCTGTTATATGATTTGATTTATAAATTAATTACATTGGTTTGTGAGGTGGTAGTATGCCATACAAACAAATGGTGATTTCAGAACCCATTTTTTGTAAGTCTATACGGTTTTACATAATTCAATATTTATAAATAAATCCTAGTATATTATTGATACTGATTATATTATATTTTCATTTTTAATATGAATTATAAGGTATTTTAACGATATGATATAAAAATGCTCGTTGACAACGTTTACTCTTCATTGTGTATCCTCCTTCGTTTTTAACCAAAATCCTTCTACGATGGTTTTTGGAAAAAAAATAAGGATTCTATAATGAGTATAGTTATTTTTTAATGTAATTTTGGATGTTATTTGAGTACAAAAATAGGTTTTCAGGTTTGAATACATGAGAATCAGGTGGCCTTTAATTATTATGTTGAATGTCATAGTTAATAATGTTTTGAAAAGATTAATTGTACCCAAATTTTTTCATAGAAAACTATTAAATTGGGAAATTGTATATAAAGAATATAAGGTATAAATTTGGATGTAAAATAATACTTCTACAGGTATTTTGGTCTGTTCTACCCATATCATGTTAGATTAAACCCTATTGAATCTATTTTACCATAACCTCTGAAATTATAGTTTTTCTATTTTCACTATTCAATATTCTAATATTCTAGAAAAAAATAATATAAATTTTGAATTATTATTATTCAAAATATGTAATATCATTTTTTAAATTAAATTCGTAGAGGTATTAAATTTAAATTTAAATTTAATCCCTGAAACTTGACGAGAAATCGTAATTTCAATGACAAAATGATAAAATGATTACAAAATTTTTATATAAAAATTAAATATGAATATAATAAAATTGACCTAAATTGTATTAATTGCTATAAAATTTAATTATTTTTTATTCAACACAAATTGAAAATATTATTTAACATCGTAATTAATTTATAAAAAATGGTTTTTTTCAATTAAAATATAGTATCTTTCAATATTCATAAAAAATTAATCATTACAAGAAATTGTAAAAAATCACTTTAAAATAATTTTGACATAATGATTTAAAAAATAATTTTTTAATATTTTAATTTTTTAAATTTTTTTGAAAAAATTAATTAAAAATGAACTCACTATCAATATGAAATATAATGTTTTCAAGAAGTGTATTTTAATAATAAGATTATTATTTATTAAGACATTGTCATATAATTTTCATTGTATCAATATATATTAGAATATAATGAAATTGAAAATAGAAATTTCATAAAAATATCCCATTATTAATTTATTTAATAAATTAATATTGAGATACATTATGTTCTTTTAAACAGTTTTCAGAAAAATAAAACCCCTCTTTTCAAAACATAAATAATAAACCGATAATAAAATCCAAGATAATTCTGATTATAAAAATTAATTATATTAATATAAATAAATAATAAATATGATTATTTAGATCATATATAAAACATAATGGGTCTTATAAAATAATCAATTATTGAAATAAAATGACTTATTTAAAAAAATCAGTATTCTCATTATTCACTAAAAAATATATATTTTTAGAAAAATTAAAAAATTTCTCCCAATGTAAATATTTATATTATAATTGAAAACTTGATATTAATATTGTAATATAATTTTCTGAAATTCTTGAAAACATTGTTAATTTTTTTCCTTAAAATAAATAATAAATCAATTTTTTAAGTAGACATATTTTGGAAGAATAATTCACATTAATAAAAAATTTTTATTAGTTCCTAAACATATATCAACAATTTATATCGAGAAATTTATATATATATATATATATAAATTTTATAAAGTAGTAAATACTATATATACCCTCTAACTTACTGGATATGTTTTAATGGTTATATATATCATGGGTCCTCTAAGCTCTATCTTGCGTATACAATACACTATCGAATATAATTAATCTTATGTTGAGTGTACTGTAAGATATTTCAGATTTTAAGTTTATCTAAAAATAAATATATTTTATTTTCTTAGTGTGTTACATATTTATATAAGGCTAATCTTGCGTCTTTTTAATAGTATCGAGTATAAATTTATTCATTTAAAATTTTAAGGTCTTACATAGCCCCTTAGTAAATTGAATCCTCTAAATATTGAAATTATCTCTATAATAAAATTTTGATCATTTAAAATTACATTTTTTAAAACCACATAAAAAATGGATAATAAAATAAAATATCCATAAGAGAGGAATGAAATTGAATATATCAAATGAATTAACACATAACAATTCTTACAAATATGATATCATATGTGGGATTGAAAGAAAAGAATATATAATAATAGAGAGTTATTATGGTTATTGATCACAATAATGTGAATGATTAATAGAATGTTAAGGGACCAATACAATAAATCATTGTTGATACAAAATATAATTTGATTAATCAGATTTGAAATAAATAGAATTTTATTTCAAAATAATTTTTCTATAGATGAGGAATTACATTCCAACAAGACTAATAGAATAATGAATATTTTCCTTCTTGAAGAGTTTAATTTTGTCATTTTTTTAATTATTACCAGAATATCATATTTTTATTAAAAGTATGAGTATTATATATGTATTCATGATGAATTAACAACTAAAATAAACATTTAAATAACATATACAAATAAATGGGATAATAATTTACTTCTCATATCATTAAAATTTATCGAAAACAAAAAAATTTAGCACATAGTGAGTTATATCCCAAAAAACCAACAAATGATAAATTTATCATCTACATTAAAACGAACTACCTAACAATGAAACTAAATCATTTTGAAACCCTATATCCAAATTAACCTAAAATTCCTAATTAAAATGTGTTTTATCACCAATGGCTATATAATAACTATGGATCTCATGCCCAAAAATGGAAGTATATTTTGGGAAACATTTGTAACCGGGTAACCAAATCGTTGATCAATCAAGTAGAAATCTATTTGTTAAATCTTGGATTATTAATATTTACGATCATATAAATCCTGTTTTTTATGAATAAATTAAATACTATTTCATCAAAATTTAAATTCAGACGTCATTTTGAGCAATGGATATAAAAATAATTACACCAACTAAAATATATCTTAAAATTTTAGTAATTACGTTAAGATTCATTACTTAAAACCACAATAGGGTGTTTAGGATTTTAATCATATGATTACCCATAAAATATTAGACTATGATAGTATCAATATATCTTTATATTACCTAAGATTAATCCCTTAAAATACCCAGTGTAATATAAAATGGCCTTTGATAGACACTATAATTGTCTAGAACGTGCACTCCCAAAATCAATTCTATAATCAAAAAATAATATTTCGGCCTTTGATATTGATATATGTGACCCACTTTTTCCCCATCCTACCCTCACAATAACATAATAAAAACTGTATCACATAAATTTTCGAGGACCTTCAATGTTTAATTTTTTTTTATAATAAGGACAAACACCTACATAAACAATTCTTATTTTGTAAAATTTTTATTTATCCCACATAATCAATATTTTTTTATTTCACATTTACTCATCATCAACATCTATATTAAATATCTTCTACAAATAATTCAGTCAACATATATCTTTATAACATGTGGAAGAGGAAGCATAGGAAAGGTGAGAATAAATTCTCTGTAATGGTAAACATAAGAATTAATATTTTTGATTCCCTAATGTTATTGAATATTTTATAAGGGTGTAATGACATAATTAGTGTTCCAGATCGAATCATAAGGGATATCATTCCCATAAATACATGAATCATCAATCATGAATCAAGTCACAATGTCTTAAAAATGATAAATTCCTAAAAAACATTGATCAAGTGCCATATGATATCAACGATGATTAAAAGAAAAATTGTAAACCCCTATAATTAATAGCTATATAATATCATAAAACCCTTATATAACCCTTATAATTGGAATAACCATTTTTCTAAATTCCTATGTCATTATCCAGAAATTGTAATCATTTCCCAATGCATTAGACTGGTATCTAGGTTCACCCTCACATTAAATCTATAACGGGATCACCCACATTTATCTGGGTCTCCCCATCTTATAATCTATAATGTTCCCAAACAACATTTTTAGGGTCTCACAAATATATAAGTCATAATGAGATAACCTGATGCTATATGGATATATAATATCCCTAGTGGAGGATAATTTAAACAAGTGTTTATAAATTTTGATGAATTTCAATAATATATCATTAATAAAATTATAGAGTAATTAACTTTTTAATTTTAAATAATTCTTTTTATAAAATCCTCTTCATTGATCACATATATTAAAAATAATAATAATTACTATAATATTAGGAAAATAGATAGTTTGAAAAATTGCCTTTAAAATTTCAAATTATTATTCAAGAAAATGGTGGTTATAATGGCGGTTAATTCATAAAATGTAAAACGAATTAAGAATAAGATTACTTTAACATAGTAAAAAGGTTTAAAAGTATCCTTATTTAGGAAATGAAATGAAGATTCCTTTCAAATTTTAATATAAAAATTAGATCATGGAAAAATATGAATATTATTAATCTTTATTAAATGGATCAAATTATTTTTTAAATGAATATTAAAAAAAATGGTATTTGATGAAAATTTAGGTAACACCTCATGCTTTCATGATACAAATCTCTTTGAACAATACGATAGTGTGTGAAGTACACAACACCGAGTTCAAGTGCACCACGACCAATCAAACTAGCTATTTAAAAAATGGTTATAAATATTAATAACCCATATTTTAAATATTATATACACCATATAATTTTAACATCCATATGATGTGTTTCATAAACATAATATATGAATAAATTAAATTGTTCAAATAAACGATGTATTTTAAAAAATTGAGAATTTTCAGCCTTTTAATGGGGATCCCTATTTAAATATAATATTTAACACTTTAATATATTCAATTTTATTAAATATACATCTTATCTAAAATCAGGACATAAAAATTTATTTTGTATAGATTTTTTGTTCTTTTTCTAACAACTTTCCTATTTTGATGAATAGTGAAAATTCTAAATTTTAATTGAAAACTACTTTCCTAATAAATAAATTTCTAAGGTTAAATTATACATTTTAATGAATTTTATGTATAAATAGATTATATTTATATCATTTAATATAATGTTTGTTATTAGAGGTAATTTTACATTTAAATTGGACATAAATACATATGAATCTTTTGATATTTTTTACTTCTCAATAACCCTCTATTTTGGTTTTGAAATTGGGAATATTTTTTATATTAATTAATACAAATTGTATATTATTAAATTTTTAAAATAGACATAATTTTTGAATTTCTAATATCAAAATTACGTTGGTGTATGATTTTGGTATTATTCTAAAAACATTCAATTATTGATTAATAATGAAAAACCCTCCGTAATTATTTAAAACCTATTTTTATTTAAATAATTATTTATATTATTTAAATTTATTTTTTGTTAAAATGTATACATAATAATTATATATTTAAATGTAATTCATTGGATACATTTTATAATAAAATTAGATGTACAGAATTTTATTGATCATTTTAATGTCTTTTACCCACCTTATAAGAAAATTTAAAAATTAGTACGAAATGTAATTTTACTACTTATGTGAATTAAATTACAAAAATATGAGAGGAACAGTTGACATCAATATGTAATATTTTTTTCAATAGTATGAAAGTAATTTTTTGTGAATCGTATACTTTTAATATTATTTACCACGATTAAAAATAAATAGTGTAATTATAGGTAAAAATGATATTATAATTACACTAACACAGGTCCTAATTCAATTGGATAAGTGTTTTCCAACTTAAATCAACATTAGTTATAATATATGGTCATCTTTGACACACATTTATTAAATTAGGACATTTATTTTAATTTTATTTAATGAAGAGTTAAAAGTTTAAAATTCAAATTTTCATAAATAAATCATTTCTCATATAGGGTTACACATAAAAATTTTATAGATTAATATGAAATTTTAGGGTTTATTAAATAAATTATGTTTGATGTGATAATGTTTTTATGACTTTCACTAAATCCAAATACTAAATACTGTCAAAATTGAGATAAATGAGTTTTAAAAAGAAATACAATATTATTAATTGATATAATATTACAAAAAATATATGGTTCCGCCAAAAGAATTACATAATGTTGGATATATCAATAATGAACCACTTTGGGTTCTGTTAGACTTTTATAGTTTTTTTATTAACCATTTATTGTAATAATACAAGAATACATTGTAAAGTTAAACTATTTAAATAAGAGATATATATAAATGATAATCTATATATGGTGACCTATTCGAATATAAAACCAATTTTTTCAGTGGTTTTGAACCCATACCCACCTTATCGTATAAATAAATCATTCTTATACATTATAAAGTGCATATGATTATATAATAAATTAATTTTCAAGCTTTTCCTAAAGTGATCATCACCTCTCTTATAAAAGGGAAATTCCCCTTCTCTCAAAATCAAACCGCCAAAGAAATTATTCTCAGAAAAAACCCACTGAAATATCCTTGAAACTATATTCATGTCAACCTAGATCTATTACATTGATTATAACCAAACCTATGTAGATATTTTGATCAAATCAAAATGAATCACTCGAAGAAGGGGTAATAATTACATTTCCTCTTTAAAAGTTTTTTTCATTTCCCACATACACTTTATTTGTTGATTTCATTCCAAAATAATAACTCCATAAAATTATATATAATTTGATGTTATTATAAATATGGTAATACTATATTCATTATTCTATCCATCCGATGATTGACAAAGTCACTATACATGTATACATACGACTTACCATCTCCATGTCGTGGTGTTGTTTGTTATTCAACACTTCATCATTTGGATGGGTATAATAATGAGTATTATTGATTTAAATAATAAATATAATTTTTTTATTATTTTTTATATATTAAATAACATCCAATTAACTACGATTTCACTATAAATAGAATCGTATTGTCCCTCGTGCCTATGTTCGGATTACCATCCCCACGAAGGCGATGATATTCATTCCCCATCATACCCATTTAAGAATAATTTTCATTTTCTGATTAAAAATAATGTTCATGAACTTAATATCAATCTATATATGAATAAATTAAATTCTATCGATATCAAACACGACTTACATTTTAAAACATATAAAGGAAAATAAATCAGTTAACACCCAAAACAATGATACTATTGAAATATTATTAACAAAGTAATTTTATAAGATCATATATGAAATAAAATTTATTTATGTGGAAATTTTATAATTTAATAACAATTAATTAACGGTTATATTGGATGTTATCCAACCCTCTACTAAGGAAAAGTTCAAAGTAGGGGGTTTTTAACTCAGTTCTTATTCAAGTGAGATTCATGCTATATTTCCACAATTTCCATTTGTGTAGTGTATGTAATACCCTTTATTCTATTTTTTTATAATATACATTAATTAATGGATATTTAAATATTTATTATATGATCCTTCTTTCATGGTGTGTATGTTTCAGAAGTTACAAACTCGGTAAAGAAATTTCTAATTAAAATTTCCACTCATTAGGTTCTACACAAACATCATTGATTTTTTACAACATGATTATGTGTGAAATTAATATTTATTTATTTATATAGTAATTTCCACTCCACTTTTTGTGGATATAATTTTTATAAACATAATTACACCATTGGTAAATTCTCAAATCATTGATACGAACTTGATAAGAGAAATATTTACTCAATTTCCATTCATTGAGATAAATATCAAAGTCATTGGTGTTGCTTTTACAAGAATATTAGTGAATGTCCTATGATTGATTTAAACTGAATATAAAATGATATTGAGAATATTTATATTTGTCACACATAATTATGTCATTGATTTGTCCTTAACATAATGATACGATCTATATAAAGAATTTAATCACAATTTACATTCCATTGATACTTCTTTGTTGTTATGCACCAATTCACATTTATATGTGTATATATTATACATTGACATAGTATATCATGAATCCCCTTACTCTCATGATATTCTATAGTTTTCATTAATTCAATTATTAGTATTCAAGTATCTATCATTTGGTTTGAAACTCTAACTAAAATAAAATTTAAAATGTTTTAATGATTTATTCATTTATATCATTCTCATTAATGTAAATGTTTTCCAAATGTTTTTAAGTATTTATTTATATTGTCATTATTTGTTTAAAATTAAAATTACTTTTAAAAGTTTCAATGTGGTATCAGACACTTCTATTCAAAAATCGAAATTTCAACAACATCTGGATAAATAGAAAGGCATTTAAATATTTTCACGAAAAAGGGGTTATTTCTCTCAAATTTGATTACTGATTATTTTCAACAATGTCAATATCCTTCATTATTCATTATTGAGTTTTATTTATAAAATCATTCATATTGGATTGAATGAGTTATGTTTGACTGTAGAAGTGAAATTTTTATTCCATTGATGGTTTTTGGTTAAAATATTAACATTTCATATGCATATTTTAATAAGATAGATTAGATTATTTTAAAACCATTTGATATGAGAAATGAATTGGACATTGTATGTGATAGGTAGAGGCCAGTATATCTTCTTGATTCGTTGGTATTTCTCATTAGACAAACTAGTGTCTTGGCACAAGGACGTGAAAAAATCTTTATTTGTAATCATGGTTGGAGGCCTTGACTACGTGGTTATGACGTTCGACATTATGCATTATATCATTTTAAAATTAACTATTGATATTATATTTGATTATTTGAATAGTATAATATCCATTTCAATATGTTAATTGAACTATTTGATTTATCATTTCCATATTATATTGATTTTTATGTTTAAAATGATTTGGTTTAGTCTTATAAATATGCATAAAAATGATTACGCATATTTGCCATAGTTTCTGATATATTGTTACCCATACTGACAATCTAATCTGACAACATTGTTTTTTTTCTATTTCTTAGGATGGGAATAAGTATATTATTCTTGACCAGCTCAGATAGGTTAAGGGATATGATTGTGTTCAAATGGGACACATTGTTGTTGTTTTTTATGTAATGTAAAATTATGTATATATCTTGACTTCCAAGGACACTAATCTAATCAGTGTTTCAACACTTGATCTATTGTGATCATTCCAATTTTATGTAATAATGTATCAACTCTAGGTAACTGGGGTTGGTGCATTATTGTTAATATCATAAAATGTTTAGTGAAAACCATTGAAGCTAGATTTAAAAAAATCAATGATGAGAGAACATTAACCTAAGATAGAAATTGGATATTTGTATAGAATAAAATCCTAGAATCATTGTAATGTAGATATTTTGTGTATTTTCCAGGAAATAAATCCCTATCTTGATATGGGCAGGTAGATGCAGCTCTGGCACAGATGTACCTATGAGTAAAATCGCTGACAAGGAGTTCGGGAATGACCCAGGGTATCCTGGTACATGACAAAAGGCCTTGCTTCATTCTTGGTTACAAATCTCATAGGGTATTTACTCAGTAAAATTCATGTTTATATATACAATCAAATTTGAAGTATTTTAATATAATATCGGAATAAATAGCCTTGATTAATCCTATTGTTTTTTATATTGAAAATAAAGTATCATGAAATTCCCAAAATGATTTCATGACTTTTGTTATTCACACTATACATTCTAGTTTTAGTAAATTGTTGGGTTTCAGGGAAGACACAGTAACATTGAACATGATATACAAGGTGGGAATAATGGTGGAAATGATCAAAGAAATGGAATGTTCATAGGCGTAAAAGCTATCGTGTTCATGTCAAATGAATTTTCAAAATATTGAATCATCAACATATATATAAACCAACTCTGAAACTCAATAACAAAGATAAATTCAGAGAATGATATGTGCTCCATCAATGAAGACCATGGAGAAAATAAATCTCATTTTCCATCATTCAGGAAATGTGGATAGAGACACCCAGGAAATTGTCTCAGTAGAAAATATAAATACATTATGTGTGGGAAAAATGACATAAATTAATTAAAATATTAGGAAAAATGAAGAGTAATATAGAAGAAAATAAAAATTATGCAAAGAATACATTTATAGTCATTTTCCATAAATTTATTGGATAAGGGAATTACCTGAGTCAATGTCCTATTTTATAGGATAACCTATAAGTTAAGGAAGAACATATGTAGAAATAAATGGATGATGAAATATTTAAATGAATTAATTCTCTTTGTTTATGGGATTATTTTGGAAGACTTTTCTATTGTATTTTTAACTCTGTAGTTTGTTTTGTGAAAATAATATTTGAGGAAGAATTATCTTTTCTGATGTGGATATATTTATAAATAACAATATCGGTTTATTTTATCCTCAAATTTTTGTCATTTATTGGTATTTACTTATTGGGAAGAAAATGAAATCTATGAGATTAAATTTTTGGTTAAAATATGTTATTGTTATTTTTTAGTAATTTATCACATTTTTGGGAATGTTAAAAAATTATATTGTTTTTAAATAAAGGATAACACATAGAACGTGTAACGACCCAAAAATTCATTATTGGAAATCCCTCTTGATCTAGTTAAATGCCTCACTATGTAAAATGTTTTGTGATATTCTTTGGTTGTATAATTTATATTTATAATATACCTTTAGGAAATGTGGCTGTTGTTAATATAGTCCTTGAACAGTAATCACATGATTAGTATAAATATAGTGCTTTAACAAATCCAATTTTCCTAGAAAAAGGAAGTGATGACCTCATCCATTATTCTTTCCTCATATGAATCTCGTTTGTCAGATCTCATAAAGGAGGTGGCAATATTGGGCCTCGCTCTGGGCCAAGACCATGATGAGCTTGAACATGTTAATCTTGAGCGGAACCGACTATAGGAGAAGTGAAAGTTAATAGAGATTACCACCCGAGCAATGTTATCTGAGAATCCCCAAGATTCTATGACCATCACACAACATTCCCTTCTCTCTTATGCAGGTGTTATAAGGTGTTATGTTACAAGATACTAGAACTTTGACTACATACATTATTTTTGTAAAAAGAATGTGCATTCATTTTATTTGTGTTACATTGTAAATAGTTTTTAATGCACAAATTCTATTATTAGATTATATTCAACAATAACATTTATTTTTATTAATTAAAAGATTTTTTAATTAAATATTATTTTAATAAAACATTATTATTATTAACTTTTTTTTTAATATAAATGATCATATAATTTTATGAATGTAATTGTAATTTTTACTTTGGTTTGAAATCCATTTTTTGTCGAAACCCTTAAATTATTTATAAATATCGGTTTTTATTTTAAAAGTAAACATACAAATATTTATAAAATTATTTAGATAAAATGAATATTATTTTCGATTCAGGATGCCTAAATTATCCAATGGTTAATTTTTCATTATTTTATTAGACTCTCAAATTTTTCGGTAAAAATGAAATATCCTTTAAATACATAATGTGTTTTACGTCATCATAATGGCCCAATGGAGATGTAATAAAATAATATAAAAGAAATTTTCAGCCAATAGAAGTTTTATCATTAAAATAATGTGATTTTATATTTGCTGGATTTATTTTAAAAATCATTAGTGGACCCTCCAAGACTTATAAAATATGTTTTCTTTTAAAAGTTTTTTCCATGAATGTTTTTCTCACCTCCACATAATCACCCTAAAAAATTCTACAAATTTTCTAATTTTTCCTTATAAAATATTGTTTTCCACTCCCCATTGGCCAAAACCATGGGCAAAAACCATCGTCTAGTTTTTGGTATTGATTAGGTTAATGAGTGGTGACCCAAATCTTAATATTAAATAATTCCCTCTCCATTCCTATATAGAACCACCCATGCTCCCACTTACTCTTCACTATATGCCATTAGAGTTCATCCAACCTCTACCCTCCTCTTTCTAAAATCCTCCCATGGTGCCCCATGTTCCCATGAAGCATCTCCCAGGCCTTTGAGATCAGTCTTCCTTGTTAGGGATTTCCTTTTTTCTCATTTTTGTCTCAATTTCATTATGTTGTTATGCCAAATTTTTTTCAATTTTAATTGTTAGGGTATGATTTCACACCCCCCCCCCCACACTGCCTCTCTATGTTTATATAATTAGATACCCCTTTATCTCCCATTAAATACCCCTCATGTACACTCGTAACCATGCCGTAATTCTGTATGGAATTTCACTCTCCCATTTTACATCCTAGTAACTCTTTTTTATTATGCATATATATTCCATTATGTTTGTTGGGATGTATATATATATATATATATGACCCTCTTACTGTCCATTTCATGTATATATTATGAAAAACACTTTTGTCTATCCTTAACCATTTTCATGAATCCTTATATCAGGTCGTTAGGCTGCCAAAATTTCACCGCGTTTTCCAAGACAAGATCATTGAGTAGTGAATACCAGACCTGTGTATCTATCAAGTTTATTCACATTTATACATATAAATATTGATTGGTACTTTCATTTATTTATAGAATAATACATAATCGTGGAATAACTTATGATGTTGATTGATTCCATGATCCATGTTGCACACTTATGCATGAAGTGAAATGTTTATGATGGGTGCGCCCTGATAGTGCTTCAATGCATTGGGTAGAGATTAGTATCATGATATTTCAAGTGAAATGATGTTTTACCCATGTTAATTCAAGTGAAATGATGGTTTACTCATGAACCATGTGCAATGAGCCTTGACTAATGCTAAAATCATGTTAAATGTTGTTACCACATTTCCATATTATGATTATCATTATTTAACATGCATTTATGTTAATGTTTTCTTTTGGGGTCCATTGAATGAATATTACCTATCATGTACTATATTCCTCAGGTTATTCCATGTTTATTCCCTTATTGGTCTTTACATCTCACCCTTTTCTCATGCATGTCCTCAGGTTATCCTATGCAATTCTATGTTTGAGAGAATGTAGTGGTCATGTGAAGGATTTTTTCATTAGATATGTTGTATTTAAAGTTCAATGTTTTTATGTAATGATACTAATACATGAAGACACAGGACCTCTCGATCATCTATGTTTTATCAAGTGATGTTTATGTAATAAATCATGTCTATGTGTGTAATAAATTGCATGGTTGTCATAGTTGGTATCAGAGGATAGGTTTAGTTATTTTTGGGATTGAGATTAGAAAAACCTACTGAAGTATTAAAGACAAGAATAAGAATAATTAAAACATCCCCAAGTGTTAGTGAGTATTTATTAAGTGGTTTATCATTAAAATACATCCCTATATGGATACGAGTAGGTAGAGGCGGATCTGTGAAAAATGTATCGTTGGTGTAAAACTCTGAAACACCACATTGAGCTAGACTCTAACGTGAACTAGTGCATAAAAATGGGCCTTACTGCACTCATGGTTATAAAACTCTAGGGGATATTCTTTGGTAAATTCAAAAACATTGTTTGAACCATTATTAAAAAATTCCCATAAGAATATATGTTAGAATATAGATCATGGATAACCTAGATTGAAGCCTATAGATACATTATTTAAGGAAATAAAAGTAATGTTTATTTCATCCATTTTTTCATTGTATTACCCTTTATGTGTTACCCATTACTTTCCTTTTATTCCATCCAATGGCCGGTAATAGGAAGACTCTGGTTGAGAAACGATGTGAAGATCAATGTTATGATTATTCCAATGAGATACCCAATCCGATAGGAGTGGGAATCACAATCCTTATCACTATTATCGATTAATTAAATCATTATTTGAATAGAAATATGGTACAAGAGAAATATTCAACCACATAAGAATGAACAAGTTTTTATCAAGAGCATCAGGAGAAAAAGGCCTCCTGCTTTTAATGTATCATCTGACCCTCAATCACTAAAAAATGGATCAACTCCATTGAAAAGATCTTATCCATCCTTAAATGTTCTGAACAAGAGATGGTTCTCCTATATCTTTATCATATGGAGGTTGAAGTTGATCAATGATGGACATTGATAAAAATATGATGGCAGAGGAGGAGGTTGATAATGGAATGGAAGGTTTTCCAGAAAAATTTTTCCATTAAATTTTCTTTGTACACCCTACGACATAACATTAAATGGGACTTCCTTTCCCTCAAGAAAAAATATGACTAATCTATTAGAGCCTATGAGGAAAAAATCCCAAGGATTTAACGATACACATCCGTATTTTTTGTTACCCCTGAATGCATGGACGACTACTTATTTGGTGGGATGAAACTGAGCCTATGGAAAGTGCTGACGATCCATGACTTCAACTATTTGAGGAAATTTTCTGATGATCCCTCAAAGTTGAAATATATATTAGAGAATCGTAGGGGTATCATGGGGATAAGAAGCATAATCTAGACTTCAGTGCTAGTGGTAATATAGAAAAATAAAAATTTGATAACAAGATCTAACACCCCACTAGGAAAAGGTGAAAAAAGAAGCCCGAAGAAATTTCCTAAACGGGAAGAGAAAATGCTTTAGGTGTAGAAGAGAGGGGAACTTAGATGTTAACAACATAAAAGATAATCCTACAGTTGCGATAGAGGAGAAGAAATCTTTTCTCGACTCTCAATGCTTTTTTCATTGTATCATCTAGAATTAACTGGGTCAATTTTCACATTAGTGGCCTAGGACAAGGGTTTTTGGTGGCTATTAATGACCTCCAAGGTTTAAAGGGAAATATTATTCCACTACCATCACTATTGTGAATCACGGCAAAGATGTGGTGATAGGTACGCTAGATATTCTTTTAATAATAGAGAATGTACTTTTTAATTCTTGTTATACACATAATTTTCTAACCTAAAAGTTTTGTATAACAATCCCAACACCACCACAAACCATGGAAGTAAAGATGTCACAGATTACGAAAAATGGGTCAATCATTGAATCCCATGAACATAACTTCTCCCCTTTCATAATTTGTGGATTTAAAATCCTGTAGAACCTCATTATACTCCCTCTAGTGGAATTTGATGCAATTCTATATATTTGTTGGATTTCCTTTTATAGAGCCATCATAAATTGCCATGATAGGGAAATCACTCTCCATATAGATAATCGACCTATGATTCTGTACAAGTGCAAGGAATGGGATGAGTCTTCTTTAGCTCCATCATTTCAATAATGGATATTACTGCCCTATGAGCACACATATCTAGCTCAGATGATTGAGTCCAAGTATGAAACCATCCTTAAATACATGCCAATTGTGGGGGAATTTTTTGATGTGTTTCTCAAGGAATTGCATGTTCTTCCTTTTAGAAGAGATGTTGAATTCTCAAATGACCTTATACCTGAGGCATTGAAAATATACATGACTCTTTATAGAATGGTTTTTGTGGAGCTTGATGAGATAAAGAAACAACTACATTAGAATCTAAATAAAGGGTAGATACGCCCAAGTGCTTCACCATGAGGTGAACCAATACACTTCATCAAGAAGAATGATTGATCAATACGCCTTTTCATCAATTATCATAAGCCTAAAAAATCACAATAATGAAAAAGTATCATCTTCGATGAATTAATGTCCTTTTAGATCAGCTGCATGGAGTAAAACACTAATCCAAGGTGGATTTTCTCTGGGGATATTATCATGTAATGGTGAAGAAGGAATATATCCCTATGACTGCTTTTCAGACAAGATATAGGCACTATGAATTCATAGTAATGCCTTTCAAACTCACTAAGTCTCTAGAAATCATCATGGACTAGGTGAATAGAGTATTTATAGATAACCTTGAAAAATTTATGATAGTATTTATATATGATATTCTAATATACTCCCAAACCAAGGAGGATCATGGGGAGAATATATGAACCAGACTAGACACGTTGTAGAGGGAGAAATCTATGAAAATTAAAACATGTGGGATTTATGGTTGAATTTGGTCTCATTAATAGGCCATATAATCACATGTAATATGATATCATTGGATCCCTCCAAGACAGCCACAACAAAGGGATGGTCGAGGCCAATATTGGTTACATATATCTGAATCTTTTTTGGGGTTAAATGAATATTATCGACGGTTTGTGAGAAATCTCTCAAAATTGTCCAACCCACTTACCAAGATAACTCGGAAGGGATTAAAGATTAAGTGGAGTGATAAATGCAAATAATGCTTTAAGGAGTTGAAAAAGAGCCCAATCACTGCACTTGTTCTCATATTACCCTCATGTGGTGAGCATTTTGATGTATTCATGGATTTTTTGAAGAATGTCTTGGTATTAGTGGTGATGAAAAATGATAAATTCTTAGCATATTCTTTAAGGAAATTGAAATTTCATGAGAATAATTGTCCAACACATGATATGGAGTTGGATATTGTGATAATTTCTTTAAAATATTTGCAGCATTGACTCTTTTGGAAGAAGTGACAAATATATACGGACCACAAAATCCTCAAGTAAATATTCACACAGAATGAGTTGAAAATTCACCAATGAGGATGGATAGATATGATCAATGACTATTGTTCCTCATTTCATTTACACCTTGGGAAAGAGAACAAGGTGGTGGATACTCAATGTAAGGAGGACCCAAGAATTATTTCATTGATGAGTATTGGGAAGGATCCAATCTGCTTATATTTGAGGAAGATTGGAATGGGAACCATAAATAAGGGAACATCATCAATCCTTTCACAAATGATTTTTCAACCATCTCTTTTGGAGAAAATAAAGGATGCTCAATTAAAGGGTGTGGTAATTCTAAAAATCGTGGAAGATATTAGAAATGAGAAATCATCAAGAATGTATGGTTGACAAGGATGGAATTGTGAGAATTGGGTCACAATTATATGTTACATACAATCAATAGATAAAGAAGGAGCTTCCAGATAACTCACATAGTTGAACATTATCAATTCACCTAGGGAGAACAAAATATGTATCGAGATCTCTGAGAGAACTTTTTGTGGGATAATATGATGAAGGAGATCTCAACATTTACATAAAAGTGCATGGTTTGTCAGAAATTAATGTCAGTGAGGATGAAGTCTAAGGGGATGATGCATTCATTACCCATACCATCATGGAAATGGGATAACATCAACATAGAAATTTCCACCAGATGTCCGAAAACATCCAAAGGGAACAATGAATTATGGGTTGTTGTTGATTGTATAACCAAGTATGCACAGTTTATTTCTATTCAATAGGGTTTCTAATTGGATCAACTGGCATGACAATATACCATGGAAGTGGTAAGGAAACATTTAGTACCACTATATATTTTATCCTATCGAGATCCAAGATTCACCTCTATGTTTAGGAAGAGTCTTCAATATACTAGAGATTCTAAACTAAACATCTGTACGGTCTATCATCCTCAAACTGATAGAAAATCTGAGCGGAATATCCAAGAATTTTAGGACACGTTGGGAGCTTTCTAAATGAAATTAAATGGCGGATGAGACCATCATCTTCTACTAGTTGGATTCTCTTACAAAAATAGCTTCCAATCTAGCATCCAAATGGCACCATAAGAATCCCTTCATTGGGGAAGGTGCATAACACTGGCATGTTGGGATGAAGTTAGTGAGCGTAAACTACTAGGACCATAAATAGTCAATGACATGGTGGAGAATTTGAAAACCATTCAGCAGTATATCATGACAGCCGAGAGTTGACAGAAGAGTTAGCATATAATCGTCGATGACACCATGAGTTTAAAGTTAGAGATTTGGTATTTCTACTCATATCTCTGTGGAAGAAGGTTATGAGGATTGGAGAGAAATAGATTTTATGTCCTAGGTACATCATCTCCTTCGAGATTCTTGATCATGTTGGGTATATGGCCTATCAACTAGAACATCAAACAACCATGGACAAAGTATATGATGTCTTTCATTATCTCTCTTAAAGAAGTACATACCAGACACTTCACATTGACTCTCTTTAGAGGTGGTACTTTTGTATAATGATCAATCTTTCGAGGAGCAACTGGTGAATATCATAGATCGTAGAGAGAATGTTCTACGAAATAAGACAATGCCCCTCATCAAGGTGTTGTGTAAAAAACACATGTTTAAAAAAGTGACGTGGGAGTCATAGGAATTAATGAAGCAGAGTCACCCACATATGATTTATTGTGCGAAAATGAAATTTTGAGGGTGAGATTTCATAAGGTTGAATATTGTAATGACAGAAACATTCATTAATTGAAATCCCTATTGATATAATTAAATGTATAACTATTTAAATTGTTTTGTTTTCATCTTTGGTTTTATGATTTTTATTTTTAAAATACCTTTATGAAATGTGACCGTTGCTAATATAGATATTGAACAGTGATCACATGATTAGTATAAATATTGGGCTTTCGAAAATCTAATTTACTCAGACAAAGGATGTGATGGCCCAATCCAGTACACTTGCCCTATACGATGCCCATTTTTCAAAGCTCATAAAGGATGTGGCATAATTGGGCTTTACTCTTGATCAAGCCCACGCTAAGCTTGAACATGTTATGATTGAGCAGAACCTACTACATGGGAAGTAGAAGTTAATAGAGATTACCACCCGAATGATGTTATCTGAGCCACCCCAAGAGTTTTTCACCATCGCACTCCATACCATTTGGTCATATGTGGGTGTTATAAGGGGTTATGTAATAAAACCCTAGCACTATGACTATGTTCATTATTATTGAATAATGAATGTGCATTCATTTTATTATAGTTACTTTTCAAATAGATTCTGAATAAAAAATAGTATTTTTAGTTAATATTCAAGTATGAAATCAATTTTGTTGAATTAATGGATTATTTAATTATAAAAAATTTTAATAAAATGTTATTATAATTAAATTACTTTTCATTAAATATAAATTATCATATAATTTTATGAATGGAATTTTAATATTTATGATGGTTTGAAATCCGTTTTTGTCAAAAACCATGAATTTTCGGTTAACATTGATTTTTGTTTTAAATGTAAAAATTAAAATATTTAGAAAATTATTTAGATAAAATTAATATTATATTTGGAATCTGGATTTTGAAATTATACATTATGAATTTTTCATATTTTTATGAGATAGTCAAATTTTTGGTTAAAATTGAAAACCATTTAAATATTTAATGGGTTTCATGACATCTTAAAGACACAATAATGATGTAATAAAATACTATAAATTATATTTATAGCCAATATATTTTTTATCACTAAAATAATGTGATTTTAGATTTTGTTGAATTTATTTTACAAATCTTTAGAGGACCCCCAAGACTTATAAAACATATTGTCTTCTTAAATTGTTTTCTGTGATAGTGTGACACACCTCCACATTAGCACACTCAATATTTCAAGAATTTATGAAATTGGCCTTATAAAATATTTTTTCCCCTCCCCTTTGAAAAATATATAGGAAAATACCATGGGCTAGATTTTAGTATTGATTAGTTTAATGTGTGGTGACTCAAACCTAAATATTAAAGTATTCCCTCTACCTTCATATATAACTCCACCATAGATCCCTCTTACTCTTATCCCAAAGCCTTTATAGTTAGTAAATCCTCTTCACTACTCTCACTAGAACCATCCCAAGGTTCCCAAAGCTCCCAATATTCCTCTCTCAAGCCTCTCCCAAGCCTTTGGGATCCCACATCCAAGTAATGTATTTCATCTTTTCTCATTTTTGTCTCAATTTAATTATGTTTTTATACCCTTTTATTTTCAATTATAAATGCGGGGATATGATTTATAACATACCACATGCTTCCAACTCTTTATATTTTAATTATTATAGACCACTTTATCTCTGATTATATTCCACTCATGTACACTCGTTACCTTGCCGAAATTCGGAATGGAATTTCTCTATCCTCTTTTACATCCATGTAATTATTTTGTATTATTCATCTAAATTCCATTATGTTTGTTGGGAAATGTATATATATGACCCCCCATAATGTCTATTTCATTTATATATGATGATATACCATTTTATCTCTCATCATCCTTTTTCATGAATCCTTATGTCACACTGTTATGCTGCTGAACTTGCACCACCTTTTTTCAAACCAAGATCATTGTGTAACACCCCGACCCCAGTTACCCATAGTCGGTGCATTATTGCGTAACATTTTCAGGATCACAAAAGATCATGTATTGAAACACCGATTAGTTTAGTATCTTTGTAAACACTAGATACATTCATAAATGTTACATTACATCATAATCTGAAATATTACAATAACAAAGTCTCCATAGTCCACACTCATATCCTCTTCTGACTATCCCTGCTGGTCATTCATAAAATAATTCTTCACATCCTGGAAAATATTAAATCATTGAAAGGGGTGAGCTTAGATGCTCAGTAAGTATAACAATATAGTGGAAGCTTTCATAAATAATCATAAACATTTAAAGAAATGTATGATTACAACAAAAACCTTTTAAACATGAGCTTCAACATAATATGTCAAATGTAAAATGAGATAATTCCATTTACATATTCACATTAATATTATACTGGTCAAATAATCACATGAAACATCAATAACCACTTTCATAATGATGGAATGCATAATGCCAGACCATCATATCCACGTAGCCAAGGCCTCGTCCCATGACCACAAAGAAGATATTGTTAAGGCCTCGTGCCAAGACACTAGTTTGTATCATGAGACCTACTGATACATCGAGGAGCTATAGCAGGCTACACCCGTCACATATTAAGTCCAATGCATTCCTCATATGAACAGGTTTAAAAATATCATAATCTATAACATATTTGTATCACGTAAAACATGCATAAAGGAAACATAAGATTTCCACACTTCAATCACAAGATATCAATTCACCACATTGATATAATAAAAACTTTATCAAAGCCATTTTCTATACCATAATAAAAGATAAGTAAAACATGGTATTTATTTTTATTTAAAAACAAAGTTTTCACTTATAGAGGAAGCCGAAACTCAAATAATAGTCACGACGGCGGAGAAGTTGTTGTCGCTGAATATGTATGTAAAATATTCCTTTTGTCGTTTAGTAAAAACGCTTCGTATAAAAATATTCATTTTGAATAAAAGTAAAAGTAAAAGGGTTTATACACCATATAAATGAAAGTTGATTGTAAAAAACATATGCCTCAATGAAAGGAGATTGTGACGAAGTCCTTACAAAGATCATTTTTAAAATAAAATAGATCTGTTATGTGTATTAACTATAAGTACACGTAAAGAAAGTACAAATACAAGATAGTACATAATAATATCATGAAATTTTTTGAATGTAGGATATTAACCCAAATAATGGAAATTGGGTAAAGATATTCACTTACAAAGATAATTTTTTAAATAATATAGATCTATTATGTGTATTCACTATAATTACACATAAATAAAGTAAAAAATACAACATAGGACATAATAATATCATGACATAATTTGAAAGTAAGAGATTAACCCAAAGAATTGAAATTGGGTTATAAAGTTCCTTTAAAAAGACCATTTTTAAATAAATTAGATCTATTATGTGTATTCACTATAATTACATATAAAGAAATTAAAAAATACAAGATATAACATAATAATATCATGACATAATTTGAATGTAGGAGATTAACCCAAAGAATGGAAATTGGGTTAAGAAGTTCCCTTACCTTGTGTCCGACTAGACTTGATCATTATTTAATCTCATGAATAATGAACTAGAGTTAATTTATATTTGTTTAAGAACCTTTTTCATGTTCATTGTCACTAATTACCATGTTATGAACATTATGTAAATATTTATGTCAATAATGGTCATTTTGTCGATCTTTGGTACTTGAGTCAAAAATAAACTTCTTATAATTAAAAGTTGATCATGTGGTGAAATATCAATTGTATCCATAATTATATTCATGATTTATATATCATATATATAATATATATCTAGTATATACATTCATTCATAATATTACGTACCATTTAGAGGTAAGAAATGAAAATCACTGTTCGTGGAGATGGTAAGCCGTAAGTACGCATGAACGCTACTTTCATTTCTATTCTATATTTAATGGAATGAAATCCTAATGATATAAAGGTATATTATAATTACAGTACAATATCATATATAAAATCATTTACTCCATCTTTTATACATCCCACAAATGGCATTAACGATTCAAATCACTTTGAGGGGGCAGTAGTCCGCACTTTCTAAAATGAAGATATCGTGTTTACCCATAATGGAAACCATAAATATATTCCATAAATGAAAAAAAATAAGCTCAAGTAAAACATAAACATATTATATATACTATATAAATATAGTTACAACTTAATGGCCACCTTTTAAGGTGTTATATGAGTGTTGAACAGTCATCGTTTCGTGAGGCAGAAATTCACCATCCATAGAAACAGTATGTTCTTTAACCATTAGATGTAGGTGTGTGTAAGTGAATCTCTAATCCTTCTTATAACAACATCCTATTATATTTAGGATTCTGTTGTTGTTACAAAATAAATTAATAAAAATATTTTAAGGGGGTTGAGAAGCAAAATAAAACAAAATAACATAAGAGAAGGCATTACCTTAAAATAGGGTATCTCTTTTTTAATTTGAGCCAAAGGAATCAATGGGAAGACATCTGCCCAAATTGATGATTCTAGGAGTAAGAGACGGATTTTTAGAGAGTATTTTGGAAGAGGTTGGCAGGGGCAAATGGCTTTGAAGGTGTGAGTAAGGTGGTAGTGGTGGGGGCCTTTTATAAGAGGAGAGGAGGGGCACTCTTGGAAACTCATGAAATGTTACATTATTATGAAATGATTTTCGGATTTCAAAGGTCCCACAATTATATATTTTGAGGCTAAGGTGATAAGGGTTCGAAATATACCCATACAATAGGTTTTTGACAAGTTTATGTCTTAAAATGTACATTATCTTTTCATTTATTTTAAATCGTTAAATATTGAGTTAATCCTTGCATCATCATGGTGTCATACATGATTTAATTTATTTAATGTATAAAAATTATAAACAAAATATCATTATGTATTAAATCGTTTTAAATTTATAATGAATATTTATAGTAAAAAATATGACTTGTATAACCCCATTTAATTTTTTTCAGTAAAACAACTCATGTTTGTGACATTTTTATTTTTACATTAAATAAAACGTTTTTAATGTAATTTTCCTACCAAAGTGGATCCATGGGGTCCCCAATTTGACCCACGTATTGTCTTGGTCGGCCATGACTTATACAATAGGGGTAGGACATGTGTAAATGTATTTTCATATTTTTATAATGTCATTTTTACCTTAAATTTCACTAATTACCTTTAATCGCGATTAATTAAACATAAAAGTTAGTATTCACCAAAAAATTATTTTAACCCCATTGAACCACATTTTACATACTAATGACAACCATGTATGTAGGACATTTTAAAATCAAATCATAGAAGTGGTAATGTTTCATTTAAACGAAAGATCATTTTTTTAACTACCACATAGTGGTTTCACTATTCATACAAATTTGAGGTTTTTCAAAACAATGCCAAAATTTCACCCTAAGATATAATTGATATTCATAATTCAAAAATGATTTCAATTTTAAAAAATTCCAAACATATAAGTTGCATTAAATAATTTTATAATAAATTCCCGTTTTCACGACAAATAGCATGTTTTTTAAGAAACTATATGTATCAAAAGATTGACAATTGTTTATGTCCAATTTAAATGTGAAATTAATTCTAATGACCACCATTGGATAAAATAGTAAAAATATATTCTAATTATACTTTAAAACCACTAAATAGTATAATTTATCAGTATAATTTATTTTTATTAAAAAAAGTTGTTTTTATGTATTTTTCATTATTCATAAAAAATTGGAAGTTCTCAGAAAAATACCAAAACTTCATCATAGGATAATTTCTATATTATGAATCCAAAAATGAAGTCCATTTGAAAATAGAAAATTTATATAATTTTAAAAATTGGGTATTACTAGTCATAATGGCTATTTTGATTGGTCGCGGTGCGTTAGAATCTCGAACTTGCGCAAAATGCAATTTATTGCATTATTAAAAGAGAAGTGTATCGTGGAAGATCGGGGTGTTACAATTTTGTAGTGAATATCATAACCTGGTCTATATCAAGTGTAATTAACATTATACACATTTACATATTGAATAGAACATTCATGTATTTAATAAACATTACTTAATCATGGAATAACTTATGATGTTGATTGATTCCATGCACCATGGTATACACATATGCATGAAATGAAATTTTTATGAAGGGGGCACCCAGATAGCACTCCAATACATAGGGTAAAGATTAGTTTCCTGATACAGAAAATGAAATGATGCTTTAACAATTATAATTCAAGTTAAATGAGGGTTTAATCATGATCCATGTGTGATGTTCCTTAGATCATGCTAAAATCATGTTAAATGTTGTTTCCACATTTCAATATTAAGATTATCATTCTTTGTCATTCCTTTATGTTAATGTTTCTATTTTTCTCCATTGACATGCCTATTGTATTACATGTACTATATTCCTCATGTTATTCCATGTTTATTCCCTTACTAGTATTTATATCTCACCCTTTTCTCATGAATTTCCTTAGGTTATCATTTGCAATGCTATATATATGGAAATGTAGTGGTCTTATAAAGGATGTTTTCAATAAAGATGTTGTATTTCGTGTTATAAGTTATTATATAAAGATCTTAAGCCCCAAATACACTATAAATATGATCTTATATGTTTTATCAAGTGATATTTATGTAATAAATCATGTTTCAGTGTGTAACAAAGAGCATGGTTGTCATAGAACATGTAAAAACATGTCACTAAGGACAAAGTCATGGGAATCGAACCCAATACCAAAGTATGACTGGGATTTATCTCCTACCACTAGACTATGTGAAGTATGTAGTTAGTATGAATAATTATTTTTGGTTAAATTAATTAATCGATCAAGAATATGTTGATTTTGGGACGTTATTGTTAATCCTTAGTGTAGGAAAATGATTTGGTGATTAAGTGATAAATAGTATTTTAGAAGATGTTCTCCTTTTTGGGAACACTATATGCCTATTGAAAATAGAATACTATGGGATTTAGATTGAAGAGTAATGGAGGATTTTTATTTTTGAATAACGAATGTTTTTATGGACTTATAGATATTTGGGTTATTTATAAAAAATTATTAACCTATAATAGATAATTTTTGATAAGGTTAATTACTTTTAATTATGTGAATTTAAGAGTAGTCAATTTTATTTGGAGATAAATATTATGATTTATCAAGGAAGACTATGTGATACAATCCTTATGAATTATGGGTTTCAAGCATAGTTTGGATTATTTTAATGAATTTTATAGAAAATGGTTTTTAATGGTCGTTGTTAAACATCAGGTATTGTTTGTTTAATTTTGGATATTAAGGGTAGTAATCCTTTACATAAAGGATTATCGGTTTTGGGGATCATATGATATTGTACTAAATATATTGGTTTTGTTTAATGTCTAAAGACAAGAGAAATATATAATTAAACATTTTTGGATTATGTGATTCTCTTGAAGATGATTCTAGCACTTCCGGTGTTACACATTCATCTTGAATACATATCATTTGGAGTGAAAGATGAGTTTATGGTAGAAATTACTTAAATTATGGACCTATACTCACCAATTAATATATTAATTATTCTATGAATAAAATAATTATCAAACATTTGGGAAAGGATCTGAAAACATAAATTGTGTTATCAAAATACATTAGGTTTTATTTAACTGATTATATTTTAAATCATCATAGATTTATGACATTAGACCGTTAATTTTCCATTCACATTTTTTTTGATTCATGAACTCAATCACTACATATAAATATTTAATTTTTTCATATAATTATAATTTACCCCAATGTTCTCTTATTTGAAATCCCAATTTGGTGGTTACTTTTTCATTTCTCTTTCTCTTTTATTAATACTGAATTTTATTAACCCTATTTCCGATGTTGATTTTCCACAAAGGTATCTTCTTATTTTAAAATTTTACTTATGAAAGAAAATTTTAAATTGCAAGGACACAATTTATTGAAGGATGGAATAATGTAAAACTCCAAGCATCAAGGGAACCTTTCTCTTTGAATAATAATTTAGCATGCGATCTACGAAACACCGAGTTCAAGCGCACCAAGACTTATCAAACGAGCCATTTAAAAATAAGTTATAAATAGTAATAACCAAATATTGAATTTAATATTCTCCATAATATTTTAACATCTATATTATGTGTTTCATTGACATAATATAAGAACAAATTCAAATTTATAAATAAAACAATTATTTTCCAAAAAAATAAATTTTAACACCTTTTAATGCGGAACCCTTTTTAAAAACAATATTTGACACTTTTATATAATAAATTTTATAAAATAAATTTATTCCTTATAATTGAGAAATAAAAATTTAGGTCGGATAAATTTTTGTTACTTTTCGGATAACTTTCCTATTTTGATAAATAGTGAAAATAATAAATTTTAATTGAAAAAAACATTTTTTATCCAAATAATTTATATTGTTAAATTATAAATTTCAATGGTTTTGATTTATAAATATATTATATTTTTATAATTTACTCCCATGATATATATTGTATGTAATTTTACATTTAAATTGTACATTAACACATATCAATATTTTGATAGTGTTTATTTCTCAAAAACCCACATTTTGGTTTAACAAGAGATTTTTTTTTCATTAATTATTAAAATGTATATGTTTTTAATTTGGGAAAAATAAAAATAATTTTTTAATTTAGAATATCCAAATTAACTTATGGTGAATTTTTGGTATTTTATTGAAAACATTCAATTTTTTCGAATAATGAAAAAGATTGCATTATTGTTTAAAACCAAATTCTTTTTAAATAAATATTTATATTTTTTAAATTTATTTTATGTAAAAATATATAAATAAAACATATATATGTTAAATTTAATTTATTTTATTCATTTTATAAAAAAATGATATGTATAAAATATTATTTAGCATTTTAACGTCTTTTACCCACCTTCTTGGAACATATAAAAATTTTCATAAAAATTGTTTTTATAGATTCCATGAAATTATTTTTAAAAAACCAAGAGACATGGTTGAAATCAGTAAGGAAAATGTGGTACAATATAATTATAATAATTTTTGATGAATAGTAACTTTTGAATTTTATTTATTACTGTTAAATATAAAAAGGGTAATTAAAGGTAAAAAAGATATTATAATTACCCTAACACATGTGATAATTCTATTGGAGAAGTTTTTTTGGACCAAAATCAACCATGGAATAAAATATGATCCTCTTCATCCCACATGGAATAGATTAGGGCATTTATTATTATTATATTATAAAAATTGTTAAAAGTGATAAATTCAAATTGTCATAACTAAAACGTTTATATATAAGGTTATACATAAGATAAATTCAACTATAAATAATAATAAAAAATATAAATATATTTCTTATATAATATTTTTTTATTTATTATTTTTAAAAATTTTATAATTAAATTTATTTATGACACTATGAGGTTGCAGTAATTATATTATTAATGAAACATTAAAATAATTAATATTATAAATATTAATATAAATGTAAATTGAGACTTCTGATGTATTCCATAAATTTTCATGGATAGTATGAAATTTTAGGGTTGATTAAATATTTTTTTGGAAGATTTAATGTTTTTATGACTTTCACAAATAGAAACAACTAAATAGTGTCTAAATTGACATAAATGAGTTTTTTATAAAAATAAAATATTATTAATTGATATAATATTACTAAAAATATAATATTAGGCCATATGAATTATATAATTCTATATATATCAATAATGACTCACATGGGGTTTTATTTACTTTTATATTAATTTTATTAACCAATTATTATAATAATACAAGAAGACGTGGTAAAAGTTACACTATTTAAATAAGAGTTAATTCTAAATGATAAGGTTAATATGTTGACCTAAACCGGTCTAAAACCTATTGGTTGACTTTTTTAAAACCTATACCCACCTTATCATCGAACTAAAACCATTTGGAGACATTATGAATATAATATCATTGTATAATAAGTTAATATTTCAAGATTTTTCGTACGTGACCTCCACCTTTCTTATAAAAGCGTAAATCCACTTATATCAAAATCACACCTCCAAAGCCATTTCGATCATCCAACCCCTACTCAAATACTTTCCAATATACCCTCAATTCATCCTAGAATCCTTACTTTGATCTGAATCCAACCTAAGGATCCCTTTTTATAAAATTAAAAGGAATCACTCAAAGAAGACATAATAATATTATCACATATTTCAATGTTCTTTTCTTTTTCCACTTACATTGTCTTTGTTGTTTCTATATCATAAAAAACTCCAGAACCTTATACATTCTGTGATTTTATTATATATTTGGAATAACCATAGTCATTATTCTATCCATTCTATGAATGACAAGGTTATAATATGTGTGTGCATACGGTTTACCGTCTCCACGTCATGGTATAGTTTGTAATTCAACATTTTATCATTTGGATGGATACAATATTGAGTATAATTGATATAAAAAATAAATCTAAACTATTAATGATTCTTTATATATGTTATACCTTCCAATTACATAATATTTCACCATCAATATAATGGTATTGTCACTCGTGCGTAGGTATGAATTACCCTCTATACAAACATGATAAGAATCATTCCCCATCACAACAATTCAAGAATAATTTTAATTTTATGATTAAAAATAATTTTTAAAAACATATTATATTCCATGATATGAAAATAAATACATTTTATCCATATACAACATGACTTACGAAACAAATTTTTTTAAAGAAAAAAATCTGTTAATAACTAAAACAATGATACGAATAAAATATTATCAATAATATTATAATATCATATATGATATAATATTTATGTATAAGGTTATTGTATAATTTAATAAAAAATGACTGACCATTTTACATGATTTTATCCAACCCTCTAATAAGGAAAATTAAATGGTAAGGGGTTCTCATCTCACTTCATATTCGCGTGAGATTCATGATATATTTTCACTATTTTTTTTGTAGATTATATACTGCCCAAAAATTGTATAATTTGTTTAATATACATTAATTAATGGTTATTTAAATATTCATATTATGATACTTCTTTAATGTGGGGTATATTTTGTATCCAAACAAATCAGTAAGGTAATTTCCCATTTCATTTTCCACGCATTGGGTTCTACAAAAACATTATTGATTATATTACTCCAAAATTATATGTGGAATCACTATTTATATACTTTTGTAGTAATTTATGATATCCTTTCTGTGGATATAAATTTTATACACATATTCACTCCATTTAAAAATTCTCAAGTCATCGATATGAACTTGATAAGAGTTATCTTAACATAATTTCTATTCATTGATTAAAACATCCATGTCAATGGTGTTGTTTTTACAAAAATATGTGTGAATGTCATATGATTGATTTAAACTGAATATCCAATCATATTATGTTTACGTAAATTTTTAACACATAATTATGTCACTTTTTATCCTTAACCTTATGATATGGTCATTATAAGTCATATCATCTCAATCTACATTCTATTTTGACTCTTTTGTTGTTATCCACCAATTCATTTTTCTATGGTGTATATACTGTATGTTGACATAATGTATCATGAATCCTATTTTTCACCTGATATTATAAATTTTTATTACCTAAATTATTTGTATTCAAGCATCTCTCTTTTAGTTAGGAACTCTAACTAAAATATCATTTTAAATGTTTTAATGATTTATTTTTCTAAATCATTCTCATTAATGTCCATGTTTTACAAATGGTTTTAAAGATTTATTTATATGGTCATGAATGTTTTAAAATTAAAATTCCATTTAAAATATTAAAAGTGGTATGAGACATTTTTATTCAAAAAACTAATTTTAACAGTTTTTTGAAAAATAATTATAGTTTTAAATAATTTCATGGAAAAAAGGATATTTCTCTCAAATAGTTTTACTAATTATTATCATATATGTCAATATCATTAATTATTAATTATTTTGGTTGATTTATTCAATATATTATATTATATTCAATGAGTTATGTTTGACTATGGATGTGCTATTTTTATAAAAATCAGGGTTTTTGGGTAAAATATTGACATTATTTATGCATGGTTTAATATGAATGTTTATATTATGATTTAATCATTTCATATTCTGAATGAATTGGATTTAGTCTGTGATGAGTGGAGAAATCTATAACTCTTCAATGAATGAGTAGTACACATTAGACTAACTACTGTCTTAGCATAAGGCATTTACAAACTCTTTATTTGCAGTATTGGGCTGAGTGCTTGACTATGTGGTTTTGATGTCTGACATTATACATTCCATAATTATGAAATTTTCTCTAAATATTAAATGTGATTAATAGACTAAGATAATATCCTTTTTTATAAGTAAATGGAATTATTTGATCTAACATTTTCATATTATGCTGAAGATTATGATTAAAAGGATTGTGTTTTAATCTTATGTATTGCCTTAAATGATTATGCTTATTTATGATGTTTCCTTTATGTTTTCATCCTTAATGAGCATTTGAGATCACCCTTTATAATGTTTTATTTTACCTAATATGTGATGAATTATATTATTCTTGACTTACAGGTATGTGTTAAGGGATATGAGTGTGTTAAAAGGGGACACATTGTTGTTTTTTGTTTTTATGTAATCTAAAACTTATGTATATAACTAGTACCTTCAAGGAAACAAAACTATTCATCCTTTCATGAAATTATCTATTTTGATCATTTCGATGTTATGTAATAATGAATCAACTCTGGGTAACCTGTGTCAGGGTGTTACAAATTATTTCTGATCAAAAATAAGATAATGTTGTGTTGACTTTATAACATATTATAAATCATTTAATGATCCAAAGAGTTTCAAAATGGTATTATTAATTTAAAATATCATTAAGAACCATAGGAGAATAAAACACTTTATAATTATTGAGTTTTATATCATATAATTTCAAAATTTCCTACATAATCATAAAAAACCCTAATAAATGATGAGATTTCAACATAAAACACTTATCACATTAGTAACATACATTTTTAATACCAATGAAATAATATAGTAAAATTAAATTTATATTATCATATGAATAGATAAATACATTATATAGTTTGTAAAAATTTCTTGTTTAAACACCACATAAAAGTTAATTGTTTATAACCTCACATAAGTCTCCAAGATAAAATAATGAGACAATAATCCCTTACCTATTTACTAATCATTTAAATCATAATCCTCAGTAATTAATAACATTAAAAAATTAAATATTATTAAATTAATTATATTGATAATATTATATTACATGGGGACATATGTTCACTATACAAAATATACCAGTGGTAATTTCTCGTTTGTCTCCCAAAAAAGTATAGGATTCCATTACCACTCTATTTCATTTTTCATATGATTATTTAAACTCTTATATTGTTGGTTAAAACATTTTATTTACTTATTATGGAATATTATTAATATTTATAATACCTTATATGATCCTTTTATAACATCTTATGACACATTATATAATAATCCTTAATAATTTTCATTGTGGTAGGTGTTAATTGAATTTTTTCACAATTATGTTATGTTATGAATGTTACATTAATTATAAATATTATAGTGTTACATAAAATATATATAAATAATAATTAAAGTAAAATATTATTTATAAATGAATTATAATTTTAATACCAATCATCAAAAGTTATTTTTTAAATGTAGCGTGTTATGATCCTGGAGGTGATATGTTGTACGTATGTATGAGTAACATTTCAGTTTTTCAATGATCGTTATGGAACATAGTTATGTAATACTCTATATCTCAAAACTGATATTAATATATTATATAACATATTTATTTTTACATATACTTATATATATCATCAATATGGTGTGGTGATGAATACATAGTCCCATCACATCTTGTAGATGGTTGTCTACATGTACATGAATGATTATATCAAATTATTGGTTAGAAATGAAAATGATATAAAATAATTTGAAAATGAAAAAATGTAATTAATATGATAGTTATTTAATTTATATTAAATATATTTAATAAATTTATATTTTTTTTATAAATGTCATATATATTTTTCATATACATCATTATACCCAATCATGATAGGTTGTAATGGAAAAAACTAATGACATTAGTGTTTGAGGTGGTAATTCTCCATACTCACGAATGATGATTTCTAACCCATTTAATGGAAGAAAAGATGGTTCTAGGTCATGTAAACAATATAACTAAGTAATTTTTTTTTAATATACTACATAATGATATTATCATGATTTAATAATAATATAAGTAGGTTTATTAAAAAATTAAATAAAAGCACTTGTTGAAAACAATTACCTTATCTTTGGTTTTCCTCCATAGGTTAGCAACAGAAGCATATCTAAGTTGGATTTCTACAAAAAATGAGTATTATATTAAGATTAATCGTATGATGGTAAATTATTTGGGTATTTATTGAATAAATAAAAATAATTTTATGGTTGGGAATAAGAGAGGAGGGTGGGAGGACTTTTATAAGTTATGTGTGTGGTACACATGTGTTTTTTTGAAATGATTAAATTATATGTACATTTTTATCATTATAAAATCTTAAAAATGGTAAAATTATTAAAATAATTTTAGACTGATGTTGCAAATTAAATATCCTACAAACCCTAAAAAAATATCTGGGATTCATGTATCACAATATATTGATTTTATAAAAAATATTTATATATATATATACTTTAATTTCATGGTGATTTACTTTCATGTCTAATAACACTATTTTATGTCATTTACCTCATGTAATTCAATTTTATACCTTTAAAATCTATTGTAGTTATTGTTTAGGTTTATTTTTACCCATGTAATTTTAGATTAACAACTTGTAAATATATTTTAACCATAAGAACTGTTATGAATTTTATAATCTTAAAGGGTGACAATTGTTCATGTAAGTAAACTATATTCCAATAAATTTCTAATGGATGTAATTTTAAATTAATTATCATCATATTTTTCAACTTATATGATATTTAATATTATCAAAAAATTTAATAAAATACTATTTTTTCTCCAAAATTTTATATTTTATGTTGGAAACAATTCATTTAGTTTTACAATAAAGACACTATAAAAAATCCAAAATTTGATTCCAATGAATTGCCACACCATAATATGTTGTATAATTTATTAATATCATGTAACATAATAAATCATTCAATTTTTGTATCTTTTAATATAATTAATAACACTTATTTTATTTTTTTAATAAATGATGTAATAAAATTTCTCCATTTTGTAGGAATATACGATAATTATAGATTTTATAAATATTTAAAATATATTACATTGATGAAAAAATTAATTTATTTATCAAATTAACATAAAAAACCTAATATATCTTAAATTTATCATCAAGGAAAAATATTACACATAATAAATTCAATAGTGTGACATTTTGTTTTTATTATATTCTTTATGATAATTTAAATTTCAATATCATAGGAAAATGGTTCCAAGTTTCCATATTTTTTAGACAGAGATTAAAATAGTTATACTTCATTCATCAAATTATATAAATATAATCATTTGTTAAATGATAAATTCTTTATGCTCTATTTAACTTATGTTTCCCTTGGAGAGGTGAAAAATATTCACCAAGTATAAAATTCATAATGATCCAAAATAAAAGGGTGATATTTTCCAAATTTGAAATTCATGATTGGAATTATGGAATAAGAAATCAAGACTAAATTAAATTTAGTGGAATGAATTAATTTAATATTAATCCTACAAAATAAGATTAAAAGTTGTTTCTCAAGAAAAAATTATTATAAGAGTTTAAATACCTGAAACCTACAAAATAATTATTTCAATATCATTAATAGGATTATTAATATTAGAAATTAAATTATTCTTCTTTTAAAGAATTTTAAATTAAATTGTGGATTAGTAATTTATTTTAAGAAAAATATATATTTCATTAAATATCAGTTTTTTCCACTATTCAATGAAAAATAAATATATTTAATTTTTTTAAATTCCATATATTATAATTATGAACATGTGATTTTAAAAATAAATGGATATTTATTATTTTAATTCTTCTAGTGCCCTTGCGTTCTCTATTTTTCCCACATAGGCTTTCTAGAACCTCCTCTAGCGGTGATTGTGATCATTCACTTTCATTAGCCCCTGAGTCCCCTTCCTCTGCGTCTCCCTCTCAGGATTTATGTAATGTAACATTTGGAATTTCCACAGCTCTATCTACCTAACTAGTCTTTCAAAACACCACTTTGTTACATTGTGATAGATATTTTATGTGTGGGGCTATGTTATATTGTTTTTTCGATGCCATATTATCTCTGTTTCTATAGTACATGGGATATACATTTCCCCTTTGGTCCATCATTCTTTTTTTCATTATATATCTCTTACTAAATTACCCACTGATTGAAACCCCATATTTGGTCATATATAATGGTGATTCGATATCATGGGATTATTATACTTTATTATTATTGTACCAATATATTTGGAGATGATTTTTTATCCATCATATTACATTAGGGGTTTTTTTGTGATTAGATCAATAATAGGTGATGACATGTTTTCTTGGCATTATGGTGTTGTATAAGAGAATATCAGTTGAGTAGTGGTGTTGCTTTAGTTTTAGTTGGATTCGTTAATCTATTTTATTCTTAATGGTTCATTGATAGAGGCTCAAGGGGTTTCACCCTTGATATTGATAATTTTAATTCAATGTTTTTGATTTCCATAGAATTTTTTTCCATGGTTTTGATGTTAATTTATTTTTAGGGTAAGGGTTTGTGTGGTTATATTTCATTTGAGCTCCTGGATTTATATGTAGGTGATAGAGCTTCAAGTTCCTCCTATAATTTATTCATCGTGGATATGGTTATTAAATTATTATACCATTTTAGAATTAAATGACAATGTATTGAGGATAATGAAGTTCGAGGAAAACATGGGTCAAATAAGCGTTGGTCTAAAAGAGACTTCTTGGTTTTTTCCTACCAACTCATTAAGATTTTGAAAATTAATTTTTTTTTGTAATGTTTGTTCTTAACCATTTTTCTATGAAGGAATGTGTGTATTAGTTGTCATGTTTTATTTTTTATGTTATATGGTCCTAATATAACATATAATGGTTTTACATGGGAATAAAAAATGAATTTGGATGATGATTTATAAAATAATGTATATTTTATAAAATATATTTTTTAAAATATTTAGAAAATATTTATATTCTTTTCACAGAGGATAAATAAAAACCACTTTTGAGATGTTTTGGTTTAAATAATATAATAAATTTCCCAAATATATACATTATTTATCTTAAACCATAAAAAAATCAAATTTTATTTCTATTTTTACTCATTTATCCAATTTAATGACGATGTCAATATTTTCTACTATCTTATGATTTATTTAGAGTCATTGTTTCTTGTATCCCAAGCAGTCGAAGAAATTAAATTTAGTTGAAGACAAAAATATCATAAAATATTTGGTTATTACATTCAACACCCTTAGATAAATTTATTTCCCAGAATTTATTCTCATTCATTAAATGTTTTTCATTTTTTTAAAACCCACATCATACATAGGGATAATATAAATTATTTTAAAAAGGTAAATTTAGAAACATTATGTTTATTTTAATTATATTTTAGTTGGGTTCCTATATATGGATAACACTCAAGGGAAGGGAAAATTTAGACACATAAAGGATGACTAACCTAAAAAGACTAATTTAATGTCATAGAAAACAAATACATGGAAAATTTAATGAAGACAAATATAAATAAATGAGTTGTTAAAATAGAATTTTTAAAATATAAGTGAAGTTATTATGATAATATTTTTATTTCCATATCCTTTTCCAAGAGATATGCATCCCACCAGCCATATATAATTATCTAATAAGGAAATATATATACCTGAAAATTATAATATCTTAATTTATTAAATTTCTACCATAATAGGATCATTTTATCTAAATGAAAAGTAATCAAGATTATTTCAACCTGCCTAATGAAATGAAATAATATTTTAATGGATCACATAGTATAAATAAATTAACATGATATTCTTTCTATCTCTCCAAAAACAAAAATTTCAAAAATAATTTTAGATAACATATAAAATTATATTACCTTTATTTGAATATATAATAAATTAATATCCAAAATTTAATAATAAACCCCAATGATTATCGTATGATCATTCCATATATAAATAACCATATCTATCAAATAACTTCAATATCTAAATAAATATCTTTCATCAAATCACCTTTTAATCAATGAGGTTTTTTTCAACTTATTTTTCCCCATATAATAAAATAAGTTAAATTTAATATTTTAATAATAATTATAATTATTATATAAATCATAAATATAATAAATTAAAATAATCATATATTCACAAAAACTAAAATAATTGTAATTAGATGACATTTTCACAAAAACTTATACTAAAACATTGGGTTTTTTCGAATAAATGTATCCAAAAATATACTTAATCAAGTTAAAATCTAATCACATACATACTCAAAAGCTTTATTTATGACATAAAATATTGTCAAACATAGAATTATCAAACCGTGAAAAATTATGTTTATTTTAATCACTATGTAATATCAAATGTTTTTATATTATTTATACTCACATCCAACACAATGATTAAATACCAAATATTGAATTAACCCAAACATATGGCTATGGAGTTTCAAAACATGTGTATAAAAAGGGAATAATAATAGTAAAATAGAATGATGGTAATATATATTTACCAACTATTATAAAGATTATAATTGCTAGCTGAATCTTTTGAAAAACTATGTCCATATGCAGAATCAATACACAAAAGTATTCCTTAAAAAATCCATATCATATCAAAACACATATGAAAATTTCCTACAAATAAAAAATACCCAATGTACATCGTATTGTTCTGTTATCTAATCTATGTAGTACAAAATATAATTCTAAATATTTCATCAGAACTTACATTGATAAACACTAAAAATACCCTAAACCTAGTAGCCCATAGTTATTGTTTAAATTGTTAAATTTGAAATTGATACAAGTAATTTCATACCAAAGGATATAACAGTTTATAATTATTGGTAAACTAGATACATTTTTTAATAACATATTATATTTGAAAACATAAAATTATATAAAGTATTTTTCTAATTATAATAATCTCTATAACATCTTTTTATATCAATCATCTTAAAATTCCAAGAATCCTTAGGAAAGTAAACATAATAATTTGGTGAGATGATATTCTCAATAAAAAATTCATATAGTGGAACAAAAATAATCATGAATGATATTTCTGAAAAAAATCATAGTATAATAATTCAATGATATTAATAAAATTATTTTTAAATAAATCCATGGATACAATATCAACTAAAATAGTAACATGAAAATCAATAACTAATTTTATAATGAAGGATTTAATAATTATATATATAATATACATAATATCATGTCCTCATGCCAATACATATTATAGAAATGGTTATAGACTCATCCAAATTTTTAAACTAGTATGTCTCATGAAGCATACCAATTCGTCGATGTTATGCATTCGTTGAATCCACCAATCGCATATTAATTGAAATAAATTCATCATATTAATAAATTATATAACTAAATATACATGGCTCAAAAAAATAAAATTACATATTGGAAAAAATAAATACAGAAGGTTGAATACTTAAAACCTTTAAATAGATAATAAAACATCAATAGAAAAATGATGGATAATATCATTATATTATAAACATAATAAATTTTATGATTGATCAAATTATGTTAAAATAGATGATAAATTTCTAAAAATATCCTGGGAAGTTATCTTCATAATAGTAAATAATCTTATAATTTGCAAATTAATTATATAAAACTATAAAATTTATAATTATTAAGGAAATGATTTTTTAGTAATTTAATCTTGGAAACATTAAAAGGATTTTTCAATGTAAAAAATATTATGGATAGCTAGAAAAATCATTCACGGGTTGTAAATTAAAATAATAATTTTGTTTAAATTTTCATTAAAAAATAAAAACATCCTCATTCAGAAAATAAAAAAAAATCATTTTAGACAAGATTTATAAAATTAAATTATCGGTGAAAAATACATTAAACAATCACTGGGAATTTTAAAACATTTCATCATATTTTTTAAAATAATGATACGGGGAAAAAATATTATTTTAATGGAGAGAGAAATAAAGTCCAAATTCATAAAAAATATGTCATCATTGTCATGATTACATTATAAGATAAAAATTAAATGAGAAAATGTATCACAAAAATATAACCATGTGAATGTAATATTAATGAAAACTACTGGTAGATAGATCATGAAATTTCATCATCTGAAATACGATCACAAAATATCACAATCCAACATATATTATAACATAAAAATATAATTTTTTTTGAAATTGTTTATATTAAATATGTATATACACTTCATAAACATAATATGGGTTATTAAATAAAACATGTAGGAACAAAAAAATATTGACATGAAAGACCCTTACTGCTTTCATTATCCATGAATCAAAACCGCGTGATAAAGAGTAAATTACATGGATTTTTCAATACCATTAGATTTTATAAAATGAACCATAAAATTAATTAATTTGTTTTTATAAAATCCACTAAAATTAAACAAATGTTCAATATGGAATATTTCTCACGGAAATATAAGTCACATGAGAATCCACCATGTAATGAAAATATCATTGAAATTAAAGTTAATAAATAGAAATATTAGTCTAAAAAATGTAAATCTAGTTAGAAAATATTTATATAAATTCTAAAAAATTAATATTTCACAGAAAATATAATAGAATCCTAACATAGTCAATGAAGTAGATGTATAGCCAAATGAATGCTAATTGATTTATGAAACCCCTTACCTGATGTGATAAATTCGCTGTATGTTTCTTAACCTATTGTATAATAAATATATACTTATTATAAATATATTTTATAACCTTAATTTTTTATATCATAGACTACATTATTTACTTATTACCTTTTATAACATTTATATTAATAAAATTTTATTAAAATAATTCTTTCAAGTGATCAATGCTTCGATTTTCACATATTTTTTTGGTATTTTAGTCTTGGTACATAAAATATGATCAAGGATATATCACATAAAAATTATAATATTGATATAAATATCATATATATTCTGATAATATATATTTATTATCATTCATAAAGGTAATGATAATATATAAATGAATTACACTATTCATGAGGATGGTATTTCATAACAACAAATGAACATTTTTTTCACATTTTGATGGATATAATGAATTAAGGGGAATTTATAATTAAAACTTCCCAATTTATTATTCTTTCAAATATATCATAATTATTTAATAAATATTTAACTGTTGCCTTCAATTAAAGAGAAATAAAAAAAATAACATCGCTTTATTGAGGTGGTATTCTACACGTACACATGAGGGATGTTATGGTTTATCATTTTATAGAATGAATGAATTAAGAAATGATATTATAATAAATAGTAAAAATTATTCTAGAAAAATAATATATAATAAAGAATCCAAATATAATAACCATACAAGAAGTATTGTGATGAAAAAATTAATATCATCGCTATGTGGAGGCGGTAGTCCTCAAGTATATAGGAGTAATACTTTTGATTTCTATTTCATGGAAATAATGGGTGGAGAAATGAGGTTTCATTTTAATAATAGAATTTTAAAATACTAATTATTCATAATTTAGTATATTTTTGTAAATATAATATTTTTATTTGATATTTAAAAAGTTGTTTCAAGAAAATGATCAGTTAAAGAGATTACATATTCTTTGAAATAACTCATTTTGATATCCCCTTAATGATGCTGGGTTTTTTATTAATAATATAACATATAGTTTGATCATGAGAATTTTTATAAGTGATTTTTCCTTCATATTTGTGGTATATATGGATCTAAATTTTTGATGATGGGAGCGAATGAAGTTCCCTTTTAAAATTGATTTGACTGAAACAATTGAATTATTTCAATGTTTTAAAATATTATTGAGTCACTATCATATAAAAATGGATAAAAATAAAATATAATTAAATGTGATTTGTTAATGACAAAAATAAAATATGACAATGGTGTTTATGTCGTTTTTAGGTATTTTTATTTCTTATCTTTTTAGTTTATCTCCTAGTAGACATGTTTTAATCATAATCAGAGTGATGGATTTTAAAAAATTAAAGCATTATAAAATTAAATAAACACTAAAATTTTCTTATAAATTAATATGAGATGATATTCTAGATAATTATAAACTTATTTTCCTAATTACCTAATTTATCATATTTTTATATAATTTAGAAAAAATTATTTTTCAGAAAATTTTATTAATGGGAATTTTTAATATATTAATTGAATTATACTTTGAGTGAATAATAAAGATGTAATTAGAATAAAAATAATAATAATTCACACATACGTAAAATTTTATATTCATCCATGTTATTTTTTTTAAAAAATAATTCTTCTCATTTTCATGTTTTATATTATTTTTAAATATATTTATTTTATTATAATATTAGATGAATTAATAATGTGTCAGAGTTACGTAATAATTTAATATAATTATAAAATAAATAAAAAATTAAACTATATTAATATTATAAAAAATACAATTCATGTTCCAGATGAACTTTTATAACTAATCCTAACATCGTTTTTTCATTATTGAAAAATATTATATATATTAATGTCACGAGTGTGATATATTCATTTTATAAATAATGTAATATAATGGAAAATATGATATGAAAAATGGGAAAATTTTACACATTTTTTAGAATGTATTGTAAATAGAAAACACCATTCATTAAATATGTTAAAGGAATGTGTTAGAGAAAATATAAAGCCTTGTTGAAATATCTTAGCTATGTTTTATCAGCTTTTCCCTTGCCGAGGTGTAAAATGTTGACCCTGTTTGATATTCCTAATATCCAAAAAGCTGACCTATTTACAAAATTTTATCCTATTGATTTCAAATTTGGAATTATATTCGTATGATTAAATTCATCAATGTGGGATATTTTAATTAAAAACTAAACACAAAAAGGTAATTATAATAGGTGTCTAAAAAAATGTTTTCCAATTTATATATGTTTTTATATCAAAATACAACCTTAAATTTATTTTAATTTTATGAATTGGGTTATTAATAAAACCAATGAATAATTTTCATCAAAACCCATTTCAAACAAAATAGAACATCTAATTATTTAATTTTAAAAAAAATAAAAAATTATAGTTTTCAATATTCCTTTAAGAATAGTCCTTTTCCAAAAATATTAAAATTTTATATCTATGACGGTTAAGAATTTTGGATTTCAGAAATGAAGTTAATTCCTTTAAAAAAATCTTAAATAGGAAATAAAATAATTATATTATTTTTTCATCAGATAAATAATTACCACTTATAGGGAAAATTAAATTCAAAATAACATAGTTACTTTTTAAAAAATATTCTAACTATAAATATTGTTTGATTTTTTATACAACAAGTGATTATTCCTACAAATTCTACCAATTTAGTAGCTATGTTTTAAATATGCAGTATATTGTAGTTCATTTAAACTCATGGTTTCATTTATATAATTCTATTTATGAATTTTAATTCCTATGAAGGTAAATATAACATAAAATCTCATGGTACTATAGTTGATTGAATAGTCAACATATCCTGCATTCTATATGGACAAATGCATATTCCCAGTAACTATATGATGAAAAAAATCATTATGGATTTACAAAAAACTAGTTTGAATTGGTTTTACCCTTTGAAAAATTGGAATTACATATAAATGAATTGTATGACCACACCTAACTAAACAATATGATCAATACCTAACATTATAAAATATTTAAAACACAATTATTGCCCATGTGGGTATAATAAACAACCATATAATAGTCCATGAACAAACATATACGTAATGTCCAATGATTATAATATAAAAAATCTGCAAATAAGAGAATGAGACTATAATGTTCAATGAAATTAACCCAATGATTCAAAAACTCAAAAATATCTTCGAATGATCTAAGACTATGTGACTAGATATCCTCCATCATTAACAACCATATATGGTGGTAATAAATATGTGCGTCCCATATGCCTTATGCCATTACACATACTATTTTCTAGAAAAACAAAGTCCACATACTCCACAAGTAATATGTATGTTTTGAGTCAAAAATCCCAATAAGACACCACCGGTAATCAATTTAATGATATTTTCTAGGAAACAAATAAGTATATTTTTATAACTCAATTTTCAAAATAATGTTCACTTTTAAAACAATATCACTTCGAAAAATACCAAAGAAATCCTTTCTATTTTTTTCATCAATAGTCACATTTTCAAAAAAAAATCAAAAAAATGAAAAATAATGAAACATGTCCACCAGACATAAACATCATCATCACACCAAAAACAAATCATTAACAATATAATAATGAAAGAAATCATTACACAATTACATAATGGAAATTGTATATTACATAAGAGATATACAAAAATAGTTTTTTACATATATACACTTGGTAATAAAATCATTATATAACCAAATAATGATAAAATAGGATTGATTAAATGGAAGAACATAACCATATATAGAACTAACAACATGAATATATCATATGTATTTTAAACTGTGAATATTTAATGTGAACCATTTTATCTATGAATAATTTTTTAATGTGAAAAAGTCTAAAACTTTTTTATATTAGATAAGAAAGAATAATAAGAAATAAACTTATCACCTTATTATCTAAGAAATACTCTAAAAATCTACATTGGTATCTTGGTGAACATATTGGAAGATATCTCACTATTCACCCAAAAGGATTTTTCAACCCCTTGAATAACCTCAATGATTACCCTCAGTCTTCCTCTCTAAATAAAATATTTTAGTATCATGAAAAACACACCCTATTAATTCCACAACATTGACCATGTCCTAAATACATAAATAAGAATATCTAATCCCAAGGATCTCTTTATTATATATAGTTCTAAAAACAATCAATGACTACAAATACTATCATATATATTATTTATTTCATAATAAAATAGGACAAACCACATTTCATAATTAAAATTACACATTCTTATATATAAAAAATGTTAATTAAACAAAATTCCTTACTTAATGAAAATTACTAATTATAAACACACTATTAAATGAATATAATGCATAAAAAGTGAGCATCTTGATTCATTAAATACAAATTTTTTAAAACACTTATATCCATATTATTTAATGCATTATACCCAATGTAGGAAATATTTAAAAACCAGTTCAAAATACAATTTTAAATCATTAAATTTGTTTGGTTAACATTAACAAAACAAAAAAAATGCACTAAAGACAACTACATTTTAAACTCACCCTATATTGAATCAAATTAACAACATATATTATGTACCACATAAGACACAGATGAACCATAATTCATAAATCAATATAAATAAAATTTGATAAAAAAATATAATGAAATTATAATTGAAATGTTACCAAAGAAACAAATCTTCAAATAGATATTCCTACCCAAAAAAACATAATCTAAACATGTCTCATTTGATGAAAAATACTTGCATCATGAATGAGTATTCCACTTAAAAATATTATTTAAATAAACAACCCCACACCCCATTAATAACACTAGATTCTCCCATAGAGTATTCTATGAATTAAATATGACATAAAAGGTGATTAAAATACTTTTAATAGGGTAATGAAAGTAGGAAATAAGAAAAAAATATATAAAATCAAGCTAAACCACCAAGAGATCAATGGAAGTCATCTAATTACTTGGGTAAAAACTCCCAATCCATGGGGAGAGGGATGTACATGGTAGAAAAGAAATAAACAAATGAATTTCAAATATATCTAAGGAATAAATAACATTTCTAAAAAATTCAATAAAATATAAAAATAGTCTGTTTTAGAGGCATTGTAATAAAAATCAATGTGCCAACCATACCATATCCACTATATCACTAGACCAATCTTCCGGACCTATGAAATTCCTTATATGGTTTGAAAACCCATTATCAGGATGTGAAAATCGATATATCCCCAAAATATCACCAAAAAATTATTAGATATATGTTTATAAAAACCATATAAAATTATTTTTATAGGGTCCATTTTCCCAATATCCATGGTCTATGAACCATATCACCCAGGAATTCCAAGAAAAAAATGCAAAATAAATACACAATAATGAAATTACTGTTACACGAAGGGTGTCATGAATTACCAATGAATATCAAGATATATATTTGATACAACATGCTTAATTATACAACTATAAAATATATGATCCCTCATGACTAATTATATCATTCATATAAGAGCTAATCATTTTCCATCAACATAGAGGAATGAAATGTATCCTTGAAACCATCCTTAAATTATTTTTCAACCATGGTGCCATTCAGGAATTATTTTTCCATCATCATTATTGATTTTGTATTCCTATTGTCACTACAAAATTTATAATAAATGAAACATATAATAAACATATTCCATTATTATAATCAGTGAATTTTAAGTGAGGCTCACACATTTGGTTAACCTTCTTTTTAATGATATCTATAACAACATTTCCTTTAAAATGTGAATAAAGAAATTAAAAATAAAATTATTTTAGTTATTCAACCTGTTTATAATACCCATGTTTTATATCACCATGAGATATTATTTGCATAATTCACTTACGATTAACGTATACAATGGATTATTGTGAATGGAAATAATTCCTTATGTTTTTTAATTCATGGTCTATTATGGAAACACAAGATCATGAGTCACATTATTCATTACATGAAGTTGAATCATCTAAAAACCATAATCTAAAACATGATCGTATTGAATAATTATAAAACCATGATCCCATATAGTGGCATTAAAAACCTACAATAACCTTGTACCTTCAATAGGTAGAGTAAATATTTTATAAATGGAAAGGATATGTTAATTTACAAAAAAATTTACGACATTGTTCAGAATAAAATATTATTACATTAAATGTTTTTCAAACCAAAGGATATTTATTATAATTTTTATCAATTGAAGTTGTATTTTTTGTCAAATTAAGTTTGGTTACCAATTATGTAACAAAATTAATAGGATAAGGTCATTATCATATAGTGTCATTATTAAATATTTTATCACATACATAAATTATAATAAAACAACTATGTAATTCATGTAAATGTATTTATTGTACTATAATTATTATTATGATAATTATAACATTAATATAGAATTTATTGATGTTAAAAGAGTATCTAAGATAATTATATGGAAAATAAAATGTAAATATACTAGACCTTGTAAATTATAAGTTTGTTTTCAACAAAGATGAGGACAATATGTAACATAATATATTACAATATGGTTTTAAAGGATGTAATGATAATTTAATAAAATTTAGATCCATTTATTCAATGGGTTTGGTATGAAATAGATTTAATTTACCAATAGACTTATGGATGCATGTTTTTTTAGAAGGATCCAACCATGTTGTAATATTTTTATACTATATCATGGTTCAAAGAACACAATCCTGCTGGAGAACATTTTATTGATCACCGTTTATAAATAATGATTTTATAGGGATGTATTTTACGAGTTTTATGTTACTGTATAATGTAAAATGTTTATATTCTCATTGTGGAGGGTATATTATTAACAGTTTTAGAAAATGATTACGAAAAGTTGAAATAGTGTGTTGGTTGTTCTTTGTGGTAGAATATATTTGTATTATATGAATATAGTTTTAATATATGTATTTTTATGAGACCACCAAAAAATAAAATCAACATTGAATATTGATAATTCTAATGTTTTTTAAGAAAATGTTTTTATTGTAAGAAAACATAAATTTATAGAAGACCAGATTAGTGAATAAGAGGAAACTATTAATGGTGGTTCTTTTTATTTAATATGTTATTCTAGATTTAACTTATACATAATATAAGGTAAAATGGAGTTATTGGTATTAAAATAACCACATCATGGATTGATCAATATAAGAATATTTAAATTTGAAAAATTATTGGAACACTCAAAAGATTTAGCTATTGACTCCATGGTTTGAAGTGTCAATTTTTTGGACAAAACCAACAAAATTTTGGTGAGGTTAAATACATCATTGTTTTGGTAAAAACATATCTTATAGGTTTAGTTTAAATTTAAAAATCAGAAAACAATTATTATGATATGTGTAACTATATATGCATAATTATATGTGTTTTGTCATGACTCGTCCCCAGGGGCCCATGTTGTGACTACCCCAAGCCCTCATTCCAAAGGCCAGGTGCTGGTGACTAGTACCAATGGAGTATTTTCCAAAAATTGGGAAGAAATTGCTTTTATAACCTGAAATGAACACAAAAGAGCACATGGCTGGATACAAAACACTAATTACAATATATAACAAAATAGTGATGAAAAGTAAAAGGGGACAGAAATACAAGCCCAAATGTAAAGTACAAGGAACAGGAAATACAAGTACAATTGAAGAAAGGAAAAATAGTTGTTGGGTCATCTTCTGGGATTCCTAATTGAAGGGTAGGTAAATATAGCCTCCTGATCACTCAACAGATGTCAGTCTCGTCCGTGTAACGACTCGTTGTATGGTCCACCATTAGGTGCCGTCATGTTTTGGTACATTCAGCCTCAGTCAGTGATTTATGTCATCTACAACCAAAACAACAAGGTTTAGGCATAACCATTGTAGGGGTGAGTATAATGATACTCAGTATGGACCCTGAGACCCTCAAGGTCTAAAAAATTCAATCAATGATAAACGTAAAGGTAAAAATAAACAGATAACCCCACATAGGAATATGCCCATACATATACCAAAGTAATCAGGTAATACATCTCAATCATGAGGTAAACTCAAAATTTACCGACTCAGCTCAATCCATGATTTTAATCAAGGGGTAGTATTAAATAACATCGAAAGTCACATTGTCGAAATGTTAACTGTGGGAGAACTCCTCTTCTATAAAGTACAGCATGCCTACCATGACACCAAGGTGCTCCCCACTAGGCTAATTGAATCACTCTGAGTCAGATCAGTCAATAGTCATCAGGTCTCAGCCAGATTCTAGTTCTCTGCATGTCAAAGTAGTCTTATTTCAGAACCGTATGACCAAGTGTCCCACTCGGGTAGTCACGGTGATAAGTCACTGATTAGCCTCATAGAAAGGGTTAATTCTGAAGAAGTCGTTTTGTAAACCACATCCTAGCCTAGCTAGAGGCTAAATACTATGAGGACATCGGGTAACCCACTACCTAGCCTAGGTGGAGGGTAATCCATAATAATTCATCGGGTAACCCACTACCTATCCCAGATGGTAGATAAACTCTAAAGGTTAATGTGTAACCCACTGCCCAGCTCAGCTGGAGGGTAAACCCTAAGAGGTCATTGGGTAACCCACTGCCCCACCCAGCTAGAGGGTAAACCCGAATGGTCAAAATGTAACCCAATTCTTAGCCCAGCTGAAGGGTAAACCATATGATCAATGGGTAACCCATTGCCCAGCTCGCTAGAGGCTAAACCTGAAACTGGTCTGATAACATCAAACTATGCTCACATGTATCTAGGTGGATCCACTCCACGAGTTAAATGATGATTCTAAAACTATCACAAATTCCTACATAGAATTATTTCAATTGTATGCCTCGTCATAGGGGTCTCAACGCAACAGAAAGTGTGTCAACCAGACGTCTGGTCTGTGATATATTACTATTTTAGTCCCTAGGGCCTAGTTGGAATTGTTCCCAATCCAACGTGACATTATATCAAAATTACACTAAACTATAGTGGGGTATACTCAAGGGATCCTTAATTCTCAATGTAAATGATTGTCGTAGAAGGTTTTTCAAATGTTCATCCAGTGCCAAAAATATGACCACAAGAATTATAGGGTCGGTAGTGGGCTCGTGTCTTATCCGACCTGGTCGGACTGACCCAGTGTGGGTCAACCTAGTCAGAACTGATGGTTCTAGCCCGACCCATTGGCGGGAATGCCTATTTGGATTGTCCTAGCCTAGGTTGTCGCGTGGGCGGTTCGGCCCAGGCTCGGGGCTGGTTTGGCCCATAGTACAGTGAGGGTGTGACTCGGGCAGCACAGAGTACATGGGGAGTGCAGGCCGGCGCAGCTCAGCCCGGAGGGCGTGCTGGAAGTGCTGGACAGCGCGGTTCGGCCAGGCACACAGGAGGCATCAGTGTAGGTCGGTGGGGCGGCTGGGTAGGCTGGCGGCTGGGCCGGCGGGGTTACGGCCTGGCTGGAAGGCAGCGGGGCATGACGCCTAGTGGGCCGGCTGACGGTAGATCAGGTGAGAAGGCGGTCTAGCAGGCGGCCGTGTAGGGCACCAAGTGGGGTAGTGGGTTGCCAAGAAGGTCGGGAGACGGCTGGGAGGCAGCCGAGCATGCAGGTGGGAGGCGGCTGGGAAGGTCAACGGGACGCGGGCAGGCTCGGGTCAGTGGCTTGACTCTACAAGCAGCACGACTGGTGGGGGCTCGTTTGGGGCGGGTTATTCCAGTGGCGGTGTGGGACTCCTCGGGGGCGGCATGAATCACAGAGGGAGTGGGAAGCGCGACCTTTGCCTATTTCCCTCATCTCCTTCAACCCTACTTCATTGTTACATTGCAATGCCAAAGATCGTCACAAACAAAAATGGTAGAGGTGTCATGCCATGTTGTTTTGGCACGCACTCTCCTTATTTAGGGTGGTAATACATGGCTCATCATGGTTGGAAAATGATAAACAACAGCTCACCCACAAATAGAAGCCTAACCTCATTCTTCGTTTTGAAAGAAATGAAGAGCATGAAACATAATAGAAAACAACCCAAACCTTTGTTTGATGTTTGTTTATTTTTGGCATGGGGAAGAAGAAGGATCATTGGGAAAAGATGTATGTCATTGTCGTTCACATTATCCTTGATCATTAGTTTGTGCGTTGAATTGTTGTAGTTGAAGATGTCCTATGTCACTGTAGGTTCTGATGAAGGTATTCCAAGTCATTCCTTGCTGACGTTATTCTTTAAAAAATGTTTTTTTCGTGGAGGAAGTGTAATCCTTCAAGTGTTGGGTTCCATTTCACTTTTCCAGTGCTTTTTCGCTTGGTTATTCCATCCCAAAACCTTCACTCATGCATCCTATATATATGAGAGGGAGGGAGGAAGGTAATGATCTTTTGAATTTAGGACGGTTCATTTATTAGGAACCTTGCTAATTTCCAAAGACACAATTATTTAAATTTAAAAGAAGCAATCTAGTTAATTTATGATCATGCAAATTATGAGGTGTGTTAGATATACTTATTTGGAGGATACCTCGATGCTCCCCCCACATTTAGTAGGGACTTTGGAAGTTTCTCCCAATTAATAGGTGGTTGCAAGAGGGTTTAAAACCACAGGTTTTCCCTACCACCATAACCTCTCATGCGAGGTTATGGTGTGGTGGTCCTCACTTCATACTTCTATGTGGAGGTTTACTTCCAGTGGACCCCACCTCCCAACACACACATGGTTGCTGAAAATAAAAATAAATTGACGCACACTTTTATTTTTATTTTCATTGATCCAAAATAAACCAACATTCAATCTTTAACTCTCGACCCACTACGATTGAGGTAAAGGTATCTTTATGTGAATATCGTCACTATGAGTTCATTGGTGCCCTCAGATATCAATTCCTAGTACCAGTTCAAAGGATACAAAATGCAGCTCGTGGATTTAATAAATATACCTGAAAAAAAGTATGAAAATTATTATCAGTCAACATCGACTTGTGCCGATCAAGATTAGAGTCTGCCTAGGTGAAAAATGCTCCAAAAAACCCAACCGTACTCTTAGATTTTCAATCCGAGTTACCATTTAAAATTTAAGAATTTTATGATAAAATAATTTTCACTTAATTATTTTATTTGCATACAAAAACTGACATTCTCTGGTGTCCCACGCCGACCAAAGTTAGTATCTACATAAAGAACTTATACACTCACAAGTTTTGGAGTGGTCTCATATTTTTAATATGAGTAACTGTTTGTGAGTGATAATCATTTGAAAAATAAAATAATTTATAAAATAATTTTATTTACGATTATGCAATTTTTGGGTTTTCTTACAGGAGACTTGTATGACTAATCGTAAGTCGTTCCTTGGCTGAACTCACCATCATGAGTGCAACGGTGGCCTCATATTACTGGTCTGAGTTATCATTTAATATTTATTCTACTTTTCTAGGAAAACTTATTAGGTGCATTAACATAAGCTTAATAAAAACATTGATGGATCATTCTGGGCACTCTGGGCCTCGGAATCACACGCCGTCCGATTTTGCAGACCTGTAAAATTCACATTTATTTAAAAATAATGATTGAAATTCTGTGTCATTACATTCTCACCACCTTATGGATCAACATCGATGTAATCCACCACTCATCTAGGTAAACATTTTGGGGCACTGAGCATGCATCTGAGCCTCCTTCTTCCATGTGCTCTCCCACAGTTTCACATGATTCCGACAAACCTACACCAATGGTAATGAATTTTCATGAAGGAATCGATCTTATCAATCCTCAATCCCTACTGTAACCTCCGTATAAGTCACCACATAATCTACTTCCATCACACTATGGTTGATGAGGTGATTAAGGTCATGCACATATCTCCTCAACTAGTATACGTGGAAGACGTCGTGCAACCGATGAAACTGACGTGAAAGTTATAAGTGGAATTCCACCTCACCATCTCAGCTAAGTACATGAAAAGGTCTAATGAATATTGAATATAACTTTTCTCCTCAGCCAAATCTCTGTAGACCTCGTCTGGGTGAGACACATAGGAAGATGTGGTCTCCATACTTGAACTCCAGAGGTCTCTGTTTTCTATCGCCATAAGAATTCTTCCTACTCTGTGCAATCTTCACCAACTCCTAGACGATCTCAACTTTCTCTATTGTAGCCCTTAACATCTCTGGTCCCACGAGTGCTGACTCCCTTGGGTCAGCCTAGCACAAAGTTTATCTGCATGGTCGGGGGTCTGAATGGTCAACCCAGTCTGACTATCTGTCTGAGGATGGAATGCGGTGCTCAAACGAAGCTGCATCCTAAAATCCTCCTTCTAATCCATCCATAGCTAAGAAGTAAAACATGCATCATTATCAGAAATGATCATCAAGGGTACTCCATGTAAGCGCACAATATTATTCACAGAGAGGTGTCTCAATCTCTCTTTTGAACCCAGTTCATTGATTGGTAGGAAGTGGTATGACTTGTTGATTCGGTCGACGATCACCCAAATCGAGTCATGAACATTAGATGTATGTGGATGTCCGGTCATTATGTTCATGGATATACAATCCCACTTCCACTCAGGGACCTCTAATGGGTGAACGAGGTCTGTTGGTACCTGATGTTCTACCTTTACTTGCTGACAAGTGAGGAATAAAGGGAGAAGCCCTGCAACTGCATTCGTCATTCCCTACCACCAGTGTTGTGGTCAGAGGTCCTAGTGCATATTTTCCACTCCTGGATGCACCACTATAGGGGATATGTGTAACACCATCAACACTTCCTCATGAAGAGACAATGGTACCATGCTATGTCATCTAAAGAGGATGATGTGCTCCCCAACTTCAAAAAATCAATCAGGTGCATGCCCTATATATATTTGAGCATGTCGGGTCTCACAGTCAGTGATCCCATGTTATTTCCCCTCACTCGCTGAAGAAGTGGGGGAGTGAATGTAAGAGACATAGGAAAATATTATCCTTCTTGATCCACAACGGATATCTACAATGCGGCTAGCTACTCTGTCTCCTCACTCAGCAGATGCAGGCCAGACCTCCTACTAAGTGCATCGACTACCATGTTACCATTCCCAAGAGTGTAGACTATCTCAATGTCAACATCTGCTGCCATGAGGGTGAGGTTGGTTGACTCACGAGTGATTGGATGCAACCTCTTATGAATGATTTTATCTTGTACTTCCTGGATTTCCTTTTTCACCGACCAATGAAATCCCCATCCCAACGTTGTAGATAAACCATATCCTCTTTGCCAAATATAGTCAATATGAGTGTGAACTATGGATGTCAAGTCCAAACACAAACTAACGTCGTAAGGCATGGATTCTTCCACCAAGTTGTTCGAACAGAAACTGTCACCTCAAGGGTCATATCACACTATCGGTGTATGTGTGATTATAGAGTCTCCTCCCAAAGGTATCTCTAGACATGAGGGTCTAGTCAACGGTTTAACAGAAAACATTAGGTCCTGGAAAAGATTAATGGAAGGAAACAATTATTGGTACCAATGTATATTGATAGGAAAACTAGTTGTAGACATATACCATAACACAAATCATTCCTAGATCCCTTGGGTCACATTTCTTGACTGCATGCAACAAATCTCTTCCCCTATCCTCCAGCTCCCTAAGACTGGGAGGGTCAACAAAAAAAGGGGTGGTTGTAACATGTCTAAAAGTACACCACCACATGATGCTCTCCTAGCTATGCTTCCACATATAATGCCTTGTAGAATATTTTGTCCCTAACACATCCTCTTCCTGAATCATTTTACACGACCAAGTCTCTAAGACTAGCGCCATTTTCCTGCATTCCCACTTCTAACATTCACTATATTTTTCCACTCAACCAAACAACATTCAACCCCAATGGTTATATCTTTAACCATATCATAAGAGGTAATTAATATGGGAATAGCGTTGGAATTAATGGCTTTTAAACAAACCTTTATCATATGTTCAATACCTGAAACACTGATAGTATTGTATTCATCATGTACGAGGAAATATCGGTACTCCTAGAAGATTACATGTCAACCTACATGTTGTATTGCTGAAGTTGTATAAGTTCTAGAGAATTATCAACCACCTCCTTGATCTAGTCCTTAGCCGTCTATTATTAGAGCTCAACTTATAACCCGAGGTTTATATGATGCTAAAACACGTTTAAGGCACTAAGCATACATGTTACCTCTATCGGTACTAACAGTTGAAACTACTGAGCAATGGGTTTTGATATTGTTGGCACATTTCCCAAAGGTACAATCTCAAGAAACAATCCATGTATTGAAGCCTCAAAACTAAGGGGATCATCCTCATGGTCATTAATTGAAAATAACTAGCAGCTAAATACACCATCTTCTCTACTGGTGTCACTAAAAGATGGAAAACTCTAAAAAATTTCCTCTAGAGATCCCTCAGCTGCGTGGAAATATATCTCACATCGAAAACTCAAAGGACTCGCTTGGAGGAACACATGCAACGTGCTCGTTTGATGTGCATCATCCTCTAGTGTGTCTGGTGGTATCTATTACCCCACAGGTGGAGGTTCTCCTGGTACACCACCTAAAGGTTCCAAAATAGTAAGTGGGCCCTGCAACGGAGCCTCATTTCTTGGTGGGATATCAAAGCAAAGAACTCTCAGAACTCTAACTACTTGTCTGTGTGGAGGCATAATAAAAGAAACAGATGTGACATTGTCAAACAATTATACCTGGTGAGATAACCGGGTGAGATAACATATGAAATCACAAAGAAAAACACATTCAAGTAGTGTTTTCTTTCACTAATTCAGAAATCAGATTTCAGGGTCCTAGTGATTGGATACATCAGCCACCGCTCCAACATTGGACTCTATGAACTGAAAACTGCACTCACTACACTTATCACTATTTCTTCACAAAAAATATAAGAGTCTTATGTTCTACGGTAGAACTGAATACTCTGATACAATTTTTTTACAACTTTTCCCCCATGGCCTGTTCCATGAATACCCCAAGTCCACTTTCCAAATTCTAGGGGATGGTGACTAGAAGCAAAGGAATATTTCCCTAAAACTAGGAAGGTATTGCCTTTATAACCTAAAATGCACACAACCAAGCACATACCTGGTTACATAAATCTATGTAAAATATATAACAAAATAGTGCTGAAAAGTAAAAGGGGTTGGAAATACATGACCAATAGTAAAGTACAATGAACAGGAAATAAAATTACAACTAATGAATGTAAAAGTAGTTATTGGGTTATCGTCTGAGATTCCTACCTGAAGGGTAGGTACAGATAGACTCCTCAATACTCCATGTCTATCAGTCTCCTCTGTGTACCGACTCGTCGTAAGGTCCACCTCTGGGTACCTTCCAGCCCTATTACTTTTAGCCTCAGTCAGCGATGTCTGTCGTCTACAACTAACACAACAAGGTTCAGCCATAGCCCGTGTAGGGGTGAGTATAACGATACTCAGTAGGGACGCCGAGACCCTCACAGTCTCAAAAAATCCAACAAGGATAAACCTCAAGGTATGAAATCAAAAAATAACCTTACATAGGTATATTCCCATACATATATCTAATTTATCATGTAATCCATCTCAATCATTATGTAAACACAGATGTTACTGACCCAGCTCAAACCCAGATTTTAATATAGTGGTAGTATCAAATAACATTCCCTATCACATTGTCGAATCCTCGGATGTCGGGGAACTAATACCCTATCATGTATATTGGGCATGTTGTGACACCAAGGCACTCCACACTAGGCTAGTTGATTCACTCTGATTCGAATCGGTCAGCAGTCATTAGGTCTCAGCCAACTACGAGGTCTTTGCACGTCAATGCTTTTTTATCGCTGAAACGTACAACCAAGGGTCACGCTCTGGTAATCATGGAGAAAAGTCCTTTAATAGCCTCAAAGAAAGGGCTGAGTCTGAAAGAAGTCATCGGTTAACCCACTCTATAGCCTAGCTGGAGGGTAAACCCTATGAGGTCGTCGGGTAACCCACTGCCCAGCCCAGCAGAAAGGTAAACCCTAAGGTCAACAGATAATCCACTACCCAGCCCAGCTAGAGGGTAAACCCTAAGAGGTCATCGGGTATCCCACTACCCATCCTAGCTAGAGGGTAAACCCTTAAGGTGAACATGTAACCCACTGCCTAGCTCAGCTGGAGGGTAAACCCTAAGTGGTTGTCGAGTAACCCACTGCTCAGCCCAACTGGAGGGTAAAACCTAAAGGTCAATAGATAAGCCACTGCCCAATCTAGCTAGAGGATAAACCCTAAGATCAATATGTAACCCACTGCAAAACCCTGCTGGAGGGTAATCCCAGAACTGGTCTGATAACTCTGCACTATGGTCGCTCTTATCCGAGAGGATCTACTCCATGAGCTACATGTCGATACTCTACCTGTCACAAAGTCCCACGTAAATTATCTCAATGGTATGTATTGTCATAGGGTTCTCAAAGCAACAGACGACACGTCAATTGGACCACCAGTCTGTGAGACATTAGCTTTTTAGTCCTGAGGGCCTGGTTGGATTCGTGCATGATCTAACCTAACCATATATCAACCTTACAGCGAACTCCAGTAGGGTATACACAAGGGAACAATAACGCTTGAACAAAACTAGTGTTGTTGACATTTCGTCAAATGGGCATCTGGTTCCAATTGTATGGCCAATGAATGTAAAGGGTTGGTAGTGGGCACGGGTCCGGTCTGAACTGGTCTAGTTGACATAGTCTGACCTAATGGGTCTGGCTTAGCCCATTGGGCGGGCATTTCGGTGAGGTTCGGCCCGACACGTTGGGCCAGCCCAGCAGGCTGCGAGGGCGGTTCAGCCCGGGCTTGGGGCCAGTTCATCCTGAAGCATGGTGAGGGTACGGTTTGGGTGAAATGACGAGTGCAGGGAGCATAATACAGTGCAGCTCGTCACAGAGGGTGCGCAAGGCACGCGGGCCGGTGCGGTTCGTCATGGCACACTGGAGGTGCCATGGAAAACTGGGGGGAGGCGGCCGGGTAGGCCGACATCCAGGCCTGTGGGCAGCTAGGAAGGGCGCCAGGAGAGTTGATAGGCAGCTGGGCAGGATGGGAGGTGGGCTGATGGGCGGCCGGGTAGGGCCACAGGCAGGCCGGCGGTGGCCGGGCAGGCCGATAGGCAGCCGGGCAGGCGGCGGGACGCTGGCCGGCCTGGGGCAGTGGCACATCTCTCCGAGCGGAGCGGCCGTCGAGGGCTTGGTCGGTGCCAGATATGCTGGTGGTGGTGCGGGATGCTACGTGGGTGGTGTGGATCATAGAGTCCATGGAAAGTGTGGCCTAGGCCTATTGCCTTCGCCGCCTTCAACGCCTCTTTTTTGTTACGTCGTCATGATGAACATCATCCAAAACAAGAACGACAGAGGGGTCTGGCCATGTTGTTTTGGCCCACTACCTCATCGTGTAGGGTGGTAATACATTTCTCATCTAGGAAGGAGAAAAATGAACAATAACTCACCCATAAAAAGAATCACAACCTCATTCTAGATTTTGAATGAAAATAAGAACATGGAACATAATAGAAAAAAGCCATACCTTTGTTCATTGTTTTTCGACGTTGGTGCAGGGATGAAGATGGATTTTTGGGAGAAGATGGGCATTGGCATCGTTCTCATTTTCCTAGATCATCGGTTTGTGTGCCGACTCATCATAGTCGAAGACATCCAACATCATAGTTGGTTCCAGGAATGGAAATAGAAGTCTCTCCATGCCGGAGTTCTTCGTTGGAAGAATGTGTTCTTCGTGGAGGAAGTGTAATCCACCATCTGTTGGGTGTCGTGTCACGTTACTAGTGCTTCATCACTTGGGGAAGCCGTCCCAAAACCTTCTCCTAAGCTTCTAATATATAGGATAGAGATGGAGCTAGGTAACGATCATTTAATTTATGACGGTTCATTTATTATGAACCTTCCTAAAATCCAACAACATGGTAATTTAAATTTAAAATAATAAATATAATTAAATAATGTTGGAGAAATTTAATAGGTGTGTTGGATATAATTATTGGGAGGATACCAAGAGCACCCCCCTCATTTAATAGGGACTTTAGATGTTTCTTCAATTAATGGTAGGTTTCAAGGGGTTTTAAAAACCCGGTTGGTCCCCACCACGATAACCTCTCATAAAAGGTTATGGTGTGGTGTTACCCACATTGTAACGCCCCGAACCCAGTTACCTAGAGTTGGTGCATTATTGCGTAACATTGGAAAGATCACAAAAGATCAAGTCTCGATAGACCGATTAGTTTAGTATCCTTGGAAACACTAGATACATTCATAAGTCTTACAGTACATCATAAATTAAAACAAAACAAAAACAACATCTTGTCTTCTTATCCCCTCATAATATCACCGTAGGTCATTCATAAAATACTTCATCACATCCTTGAAATATTAAAACATTTGAAGGGGTGAGCTTAGATGCTCAGTAAGGATAACAAAATAGCAGAAGCTTTCATAAATAAACATAAACATTTAAGGCAATGTATGACTAAAACAAAAGCCTTTTAAACTTGAACTTCAACATAATATGGAAAAAGTAAAATGATATAATGTCATTTAATTATTCACATGGATATTCTACTGGTCAAATAATCACATGCAATATCAATAACCACTTTGATAATGATGGAATGCATAATGTTAGACTATCATAACCACGTTGCCAAGGCCTAGTGCCAAGACTACAAATAATATTTTTTCAAGGCCTCATGCCAAGACACTAGTTTGTCTCATGAATCCTACTGATTCAACTGTTTAGAAGATACATATGTTTAAAATTTCTCAAATATACTCCAGTGTTTTTATGAAAACATTATGCAAGCTTCTGAAAACAAAATAACTAATTCTGATACTGCTCGACTAATTACAGGCCATGATAGGTCCACGCCCAATCCCTTCATGTCTACCACACTCGAGAGTCAGTTTTCTGAAAACATTATTAAGCTTGCGTTAAATACGTATACATTTTCCCTGGATTTTCATATATTTGAGAGAAATATCTCTCTCTTTTTTTAAATCATTTTAAAAAATTTAAGGCTTGTGGAAGAAGATGAAACTCAAATAATGGTCATGGTGGTGAAGATTTCATTGTCGCCTCATACATATGACAAAAAAACATTTGTTTTTCATTCAGTAAAACACTTTGTATAAAAAATATTCCTTTTGAATAAATGTAAAAGTCAAAAGGGTTTATACACCGTATAAACGAAATTTGTGTATAAAACAAAATATGACTCAATGAATGGAGAATGAGACAAATTCCCTTATAAAGATCATTTTTTAAATAAAATAGAACTATTATGTGTATCCACTATAAGTACACATAAATAAAGTACAAATAAAAGATAGGACATAATAATATCATGTCATAATTTGAAAGTAGGAGATTAACCCAAAGAATGGAAATTGGGATAAGAAGTTCCCTTACCTTATGTTCGACTTGACTCGAACGTTCTTTATCCTCCTGAATAATGAACTAGAGTTAATTTATACTTGCTTAAAAGATTTTTCATGTTCATTATTCCTTTTATATTACTTATTACCATGTTATGAACGTTATGTAATTATTTAAGTTAATAACCGTCATTTTGTCGATCTTAGGTACTTTAGTAAAAAATAAACTTCTTTTAATTACACATTGTTCATGTGGTAAAATATCCATTATATCCATATTATATTCATGATTTCGATATAATATATATCATATATATAAATTATTTACATTCATTTATAATATTAAATAACATTTAGAGGTAATAAATGAAATGCACCGTTAATGGAAACAGTAAGTCATACGTACGCATGAACTTTACATTCATTTCTATATTGTATTTAATGGAATGAAATCATAATGATATAAAGGAATATTATAATTCCAGTATAACATCATATATAATATCATTTACTCCATCCATTATACATCCCACATATGGAATTAACGATTCAAATCACTTTGCGGGGAATGTAGTCCGCACATCCTAAAATGAAATTATCGCGTTTACCCATATTGGAATTCATAAAGGTATGCGATAAAAGAGAAATACAGAATTATAAATAAAACATAAAAATAATATATATCATATATAAATATAGTGACATATTAATGGACACCATGAGAGGTGTTAAATGAAATTGAACAATCATCATTTCCTGAGGAAGAAATTTACCAACCACAGAAACTGTATGATCTTTAACCATTAGACGAAGGTTTGTGTAAGTGTAAATAAAATACATCTCATAAAACCATCCATGTATATTTAGAATACTGTTTTTGTTACAAAATAAAGTTATAAAAAGATTTTATGGGGTTGGAGATGAAAAATAAAACAAAACAACATTAGAGAAGATATTACCTTGAAATCGCGTATCTCTTTTTGATTTGAGCCAAAGGCTTCCTTGGGATAACTTATGCCCAATGTGAGGCTTATAGGGTACGAGAGGAAAATTGGGAGAGTATATGGGCAGAGTTTGGCTGAGCCAAATGGCTTTATGGTGTTAATAAGGTGGTAGAGGTGGGGCCTTTTATAAGAGAATAGGAGGGGCACTCTTGGATAGTAATGAAATATTACATTATTATGAAATGCTTTTCAGATTATAAAGGTCCCACAATGATATATTTAGAGGATAATGTGATACGGGTTCGAAATATTCTCATCCAATAGGTTTTAGAAAAGTGTATGCCTTATATTTTACATTATCATTCCATTTTATTTAAATCGTTAATTAATGATGGAATCACCGCATCATCATTGTGTCATAAAAAATTGAATTTATTTAATGTCTAAAAATGATTAAAAAAATATCATGATGTAGGAAATGTTGTTATATATCCAATGAATATTTATAGTCGAAAATTTATCTTATATAACCCTATGTGATAACTGTTTTAATAAAACAACCCATGTTTGTGACAATTTTATTTTTACTTTAAATAAAAAGTTATTAATGTCATTTTCCTAGCCAAGTGGCTCCATGGGGTCCCCAAGATTACCCATGCATTTTCTTGGTCGGCCATGACTCATAAAATAATGGTAGGACAAGTTTAAAGTTGTTTTAATATTTTTATAATATCATTTTTACCTTAAATTTCACTAATTACCTTTAATCGCGATTAATTAAACGTAAACGTTACTATTCACCAAAAAATTATTTTAATCCCATTGAACCACAATTTACTTCCTAATGACAACCATCTATGTCAGATTTTTGAAAATAAAATCACAGAAGTGGTAATGTTTCATTTAAACGAAAAATTAGTTTTTTAACTACCACATAATGGTTTCACTATTCATTAAAAATTGATGTTTTTCAGAACAATGCCAAAATTTCACCCTAAGCTATAATTGATATTCCAAATTCAAAAATGATGTATATTTTACAAAATTCAAAACATATAAGTTGAATTAGTTAATTTTATAATTAATTCCCACTGTCACAACAAATAGAGTGTTTTTAAGAAACAATATATAGCAAAAGATTTACAATTGTTTATGTCCAATTTCAATGGGAAATTAATTATAATGACCACCATTGAATAAAATGGTAAAAATATATTCTAATTATACTTTAAAACCACTAAATAGTATAATTTATCACTATAAATTATTTTGATTAAAGAAGATGTTTTTAAGTATTTTTCACTATTTCAAAAAAAATAGAAGTTCACAGAAAAATACAAAAAATTCAACATATGCTAATTTCGATATTTCGAATCCAAAAATGAAGTCCATTTTGAAATATAAAATATATACAATTTCAAAAAGTGGTTAGTACTATTCATAATGGATATTTTGATTAGTCGCGGTGTGTTAGAATCTCTAACTTGCGTATAATGAAATCTATTGCATTATTGAAAGAGAAGTGTATTGTGAAAGCTTAGGGTGTTACATTCTCCCCTCCATCAATAAATTACGTCCTCGCAATTTTAAATTTTTCTTTTAAAATAAAAGGTTGAAAATAGAAAATACCTTTGTGGAAAACCCACATCATAAATAAGGTTAATAAAAATATTACTTTAAAAGAAGGAATGATAAGTACAAAGGTCACCCGAGATATCCCATACTAGGATTCTATGAAAATATGGATATGGAAGAAAAACAAACAATCAAGGTTTGATGGAGAGTGTTAGAAAACTAGATTATGAGAAAGTTAACCACAAGAAAATCAAAAACTTATGATTGGTTAAACAGCCATTGAATCCCCAGTTGGAAAAGTTAACCGGCAACGTTTTTGTTTTAAGTTACCATTTATAAAGTTGAGAAATTTATTTAGGAGATTTACTAAGAACATAAGGGAATATACATACTTGTCATGTAGACATTCATTCTATAATAAATTTTTACCACAAACTCATCATTCACTCTAAAAGGTTATAGAACTCAAAAATATTCTATTTATCATAATTGTATAAGGTTACAAATATTAACACATACCATTTAGATTAGGAAAACTATTATGTAAAAACTAGGGACTTCTTATAGGCTAGTGGTAGGTAATAAAGGCATGTCGCACTATGGTTGTCGGTTCGATTCCTGCAGCTTTTTCCGAAGCGACGAGTTATTCCCCAACCTGCAGGTTGTCCTTTTCCTAAAACTATAGTATTATAATATTCCAAAAACAATATTCAGAAATGTTTTAACCTTAAAGAATACTATCGAAAGTTAAACTTAATCCATTCCAACTTTTATACTAACCCAAAATACCTCTTTCCAGACATTCTCTAAAAGGTCCTTAAATTCCAAAATCGATTGTAACATTAGATTCACCAAACAGAGTAATGTTTCGATTATTGTAACATAATAAAAATATTATAACCTTCATCATATTAAAACCTTAATGAAAACAACAAGTAATGCAGTACAATCCTTATATATATCACATTATTCTTATAACCAGAATATAATCCCTGAGTCCAAAAGCACCATTACATTAATTATTCCACCTCAACTCTAGTAACAACATAAGATGGTCCTTGATCCCTTGGACTTTTCTAAGGTAATTTTCCCAGATTCTTAGGATATTCATTTTCATAATGCCCCATTTCCGTACAATTGTAGCATTCAGCATTACTAGCCTATTTCTTTCCCTTGTAATCACGAGCCTGATGACCTTTTTCTCCACATTTGTAACAAACTCCCATTCCCTTTAGGAAAGTACCGAGGTTATTCTTCCCACAATTATCACATAATGGAAAATCCTTCAATACCTTTTTCCCTTTATCTGTCTCTTATTCCAAAATTATATTATTATCTTGCTTTACTTTGTTGTCATAAGACTTAGAGAATTCCTTTTATTTCTTGATAGCACATGAGACAATATCTTCGTACGATGAGAAGGATTGTGATACTAAAGATGAAGGGGAAATGGTTTTAACCCATCAAAGAAAAGATCAATCTTACTTATTGGGATACATATAAAATCTGGAGCATGCCTCGCTAACCTTGTAAAGTTAGCCTCATACATGGCGTCATTCTCATCCTCCTTTTGTCTCAGACTTAGAAATTGCCTTTCCATATCTGCTCGATGGTCATGAGGAAAGTATTTTTTCTATGAAAAGATATTTACACTCTCTCCATTCCATACTTGATAATTATTCATATTCTTTTGTATTTTGAATCAATGACCACCATTGAGCAGCATCTCCAGTGAGGTGGTAAACTACCATGATAACCGTTTCCCTTTCACTACTCCCCAAGTCATGGAATATTTTCTCTAAGGAGTTTATCCATTGCTCAGATACTAATGGATTTGTACCCCCATTAAATGTTGGTGGTCATTGCCTCATGAAGCGGTCTAACATTGATCCTCCACGTTGTGAATCAGGGTGCTCCATATGAGTAAGGTTATTATTCATAACCTGAGTGAGTTGACCTAGTTTGGTAATAAGTTGATCAGCACCAGTTGTATCTCCAGCTCCACAATTATTATCTTGAGCAGGAGGGAAATCCCTAAAAGGAGTGCGTGAATTGATACGGTTTCCATTCATTCCACTAGGTGCCATTTCTAAACAATGTCATAAACTAGATTAGTTTATGAATCGAAATACATAATAACAAACTTGAAAAACAATTAACATAAATTGATATATTTATGGAAATAATCCATAATCATAAAAAAAATTCTTTAAGGATGTGTATACTCATAACCCTTTATATTGTTTTGTAAAGAAAATGGGAATTATCCAATGCATATCCCTCGGGATTGTCGTAACCAAGAGTGCAGCAAGGCCTGTTGTCATGCACCAGATCCCATTCGAGTCTAGCTCAAAGCGATGTTTTCGGGTTTTACCCCTAGGTACATCTATTCTATAGCCACCACTACCTGCTCGTATCAAGACAGTGATGTATTTCTCGGAAATCTCAAAAAATCTCTATAATACCAAAATTATAGGAAGTTATTATATAATAATCCTCAATGTCTATATTTGGGCTATGTGCTCTAATCAGAGTTTATCTAATTCTAGCTTCCAAGGTTAGTACTAAACTGCCTCTAATACCAACTATAATTCCCCGACCCCCATTACCCAGCGTCGGTGCATTATTTTGTGACATTTTCATGATCAGAAAAGATCACGTCTCGAAAGACCGATTAGTTTAGTAGCCTTGGAAACACTAGATACATTCATAAGTCTTATATTACATCATAAATTAAAACAAAACTATGAATACATATTGTCTTCATATCCCCTCATACTACCACTGTAGGTCATTCATAATATACTTATTCACATCTTGGAAAAATTAAAACACTAGAAGCGGTGAGCTCAGATTCTCAGTAAGGATAACAATATAGTGGATGCTTTTATGAATAAACATAAACATTTAAGGCAATGTATGACTAAAAAAGTCATTTAAAATTGAACATCATCATAATATGGAAAAAGTAAAATGAGATAATGCCATTTACTTATTCACATGGATATTCTTCTGGTAGAATAATCACATGCAATATCAATAACCACTTTCATAATGATGGAATGCATAATGAAAAACTATCATAACCATGTATCCATGACCTCGTGCCAAGACTACAAATAATATTTTGTCAAGACCTCGTGCCAAGACACTAGTTTGTCTCATAAGACCTACCGATTCAATTTTTTTAGAAGATACTTATGTTTAAAATTTCACAAATATACTCCAGTGTTTTTCTAAAATCATTATGCAAGCTTCTGAAAACAAAATAACTAATTCTGAGACTGATCTACTAATTACAGGCCATGATAGGTCGACGCCAAATACCTTCCCATCTACCACACTCGAGAGTTAGGTTTTATGAAAACATTTTTAATATTGGGTTAAATATGTATACATTTGCACTAGATTTTCATATATTTGAGTGAAATATCTCTCTCGTTTTTGAAATCATTTAAAAAAATGTTAAGGCTTGTGGAAAAGATGAAACTCAAATAATGGTCACGGCGGTGGATAAGTCCTTGTCACCACAAACATACGACAAAAAAACATTTGTTTTTTGTCTAGTAAAACACTTCGTATAAAAAATTTTTCTTTTGAATAAATGTAAAAGTCAAAGGGGTTTATACACTGTATAAAATAAATTTGTGTATAAAACAAAATATGACTCAATGAATGGAGATTTAGACGAAGTCCCTTACAATGATTATTTGTTAAATAAAATTGAACTATTATGTGTATCCACTATATGTACCCATAAATAAAGTACAAATACAAGATCTGACATAATAATATCATGACATAATTTGAAATTAGGATATTAACCCAAAGAATGGAAATTGGGTTAAGAAGTTCCCTTACCTCATGTCTGACTTAACTCAAACGTTATTTAACCTCCTGAATAATAAACTACAGTTATTTTCTACTTTCTTAAGAACCTCTTTCAAGTTAATTATTCTTTTATACCACTTATTAACATGTTATAAACATTATGTAATTATTTAAGTTAATAATAGTCATTTTGTCGATCTTAGGTACTTATGTCAAAAATAAACTGCTTATAATTACACTTTGTTCATGTGGTAAAATATCCATTATATCCATAATTATATTCATGAAGTAGATATCATATATATCATATATATACAGTATATACATTCATTTATAATATTACATAACATATAGAGGTTGGAAATGAAGTGCACTGTTCTTGGAGTCGGTAAGCCATACGTACGCATGAACGCTACTTTCATTTATATTTTGTATTTAATGGAATTAAATAATAATGATATAATGGTATTTTATAATTCCAGTATAATATCATATATAATATCATTTACTCCATCATTTATACATCCCACATATGGCATTAACGATTCAAATCACTTTGAGGGGGCGGTAGTCCGCACATCCTAAAATGAAATTATCGCGTTTACCCATAATGGAAATCATAATGGTATGCCATAAATGAGAAATAAATAAGAATAAAGAAAACATAAACATAATATATATCATATATAAATATAGTAACATCTTAATGGTCCCTATGAGAGGTGTTAAAAGAAATTGAGCAATCATCGTTTCATGAGACAGAAATTCGCCAACCACAAGAAACAGTATGTTCTTTCACCATTAGATGAAGGTGTGTGTAAGTGTAAATAAAATCCTTCTCATAAAAACATCAAAGTATATTTATGATACTGTTTTCGTTAAAAAATAATGTAGTAAAATGATTTTATGGTATTGGAGAAGCATAATAAAACAAATCAACCTTAGAGAAGACATTACCTTAAAATCGGGTAACTCTTTTAGATTTGAGTCAAGGGCTTCCTTGGGAAGACTTATGCAAAAAGTGAGTCTTATAAGAGTAAGAGAGGTAAATTGGGAGAGTATTTGGGAAGAGTTTGGCAGAGCCAAATGGCTTTAATGTGTGAATAAGGTGGTAGTGGTGGGGGCCTTTTATAAGAGGAGAGGAGGGGCACTATTTGAAAGTAATGAAATATTACATTATTTTGAAATTCTTTTCGGATTCTAAAGGTCCCACAATGTAATATTTAGAGGCTATGGTTATAAGGGTTCTAAATATTCTCATCTAATAGGTTTTAGACAAGTGTAAGACTTATATTTTACATTATCATTGCATTTTATTTAAATCGTTAATTAATGAGGTAATCGCTGCATCATCATTGTGTCAAATAAAAATTAATTTATTTAATGTCTAAAAATTATAAAAAAACTATCATTATGTAGGAAATCCTTTTAGATTTCCAATGAATATTTATAGTCGAAAACCCAACTTATATAACCCCATGTAATAATAGTTTTAGTAAAACAACACATGTTTGTGACAATTTTATTTCTACTTTAAATAAAAAGTTATTAATGTCATTTTCTTACCCAAGTGGCTCCATGGGGTCCCCATGTTGACCCATGGATTTTCATGGTCGGACATGACTCATCAAAAAAGGGTAGGAAATGTGTAAAGGTATTTTCATAATTTTATAATATCATTTTTACCTTAAATTTCACTAATTACCTTAAATCGTGATTAATTAAACATAAAAGATACTATTCACCAAAAAATAATTTTAATCCCATCGAACCACATTTTACTTCCTGATTAAAAAACCATGTATGTCGGATTCTTTAAAATCAAATCACAAAAGTTAAAATGTTTCATTTAAACAAAAAAAGAGTTTTTTAACTACCACTAAGTGGTTTCACTATTCATCAAAAATTGAAGTTTTTCAGAACAATTCCAAAATTTCACCCTAAGCTATAATTGATATTCTGAATTCAAAAATGATGTTTGTTTTACAAAATTCGAAACATATAAGTTGCAATAATTAATTTTATAATTAATTCCCGCTGTCACAACAAATTTCGTGTTTTTAAGAAACAATATATATGAAAATATTGACAACTGTTTATGTCCAATTTCAAAGTGAAATTCATTCTATTGACCACCATTGGATAAAATGGTAAAAATATATTCTAATTACATTTTAAAATCACTAAATATTATTAATTATCACTTTAAATTATTTTGATTAAAAAAGTTGTTTTTAAATATTTTTCACTATTCATAAAAAATTGGATGTTCTCAGAAAAATACCAACAATTCAACATAGGCTTATTTGGATATTCCGAATCCAAAAATGAAGTCCATTTTGAAATATAAAATATATATAATTTCAAATAGTGGGTATTACTATTCATATTGGCTATTTTTATTATTCGCGGTGTGTGAGAATCTCGCACTTGCGTACAATGCAAGCTATTTCATTATTGAAAGATAAGTGTATCGTGAAAGTTTAGGGTGTTACACACATTCAACTTCCTTGTGAAGGTTTAGTTCTGGTGGACCCCACCTCCCAACACCCACATGGGTGTTGCAAATAAATATAATGTGTCATACACTATTATTTTCATTTTAATTCTTCAACAAAAAACAAAAAATATATCTATCACTCCCAACCAACTGTAGTTGAGGTGTGGGTATCCTTAAGTGAATATCGACCCTTAGATGTCAACGGTGCGTTCAGATTTCAATTTTGATCATCTGTTCAGAAGTTAAAAAATGCCGCACGTGTGTTTACTGAATGTACCAGAAAAAAGTTCATAAACTTATTATTAGCCACCCTCAACTCGTGCTACTAGAGGTTAGGCTTTTCCTAAGAGAAAAACACCACAACTAACCCAACGGAACACTTGGATTTTCAATCTGAATTACCGTTTTGATGTTATGAATTTTAAAATAAAATATTTGTTAGTTAATTTTTATATTTGCGACCAAAAACTAACTTTCTCTAGTGGACCACACCGTTCAAATTTAGTGTTTTCATAATGAATGCATACACTCGGGAGTTCAGCAGTGGTCTCCAATTTTTATACTGCCTTAGCATTTGTGAGTTATAAGCATTTTAGAAATAAAATAATTATTTTAATTATTTTATTAATGATTATATCATTTTTGGTTTTTCTCACAGGAGGCCATCACTGACTAATCTAAAGTCCTTCCATGAGTAAACCCACAATCATGAGGGCAACAGTGCCCTCAGATTTCTGATCCGAGTTACCGTTTAACAGTTATTCCTCTTTTTTATGACAAATTCTTACACGTGTTAACTTACGCCTAACAAAAACTTCAACTGATCATTCCTGGCACTCCCAGACATCAGAATCAAGCATCGTTATATTTCGTGGACCTGTAAAATTACCATTTATAAAAAAAATTCATGGCCATTCCAGGTAATTACATGTTTGTTCATACATAATTTTTAGTTAATGAAGAGTTATTTTGAATGATTGAATGATGAAACACTATTATCTAGATATGATACAAGGGTAAGAGATTTAGAATACATTATATAGTCTTCAATTGAAGAACTAGAATAAGAAAATAACATTGATGTAAGTAGTTTTTACTATAAGATAGATCTCATTAATGAATATTATTTTACACATTATTTTATCAATGAGTTATGATACTTAATGTTTTAGGTATCATATATAACTGATTATAGAATAAGAGGGCTCTAAATGATGATAATAAAATTTTTTACATTAAAAATAATATAGTTAAAATATTCTACTATAGAGATAATTTCGAGAATAATGAATCCATTATCCTTATGAAGAGGTTATGGTACCTATACTAAAGATAAATTATGTGACATGATGCAGGTCAATGATGCATTGTATCATGAGATTAATTATTAAATGCATATTTTTATTTTATACTAATTTAGGGGACATATATGCCTATAATAGATTCATTTATTAATGAAATTAATAGAAGAATAAAAAAAGAATGTTACTTTTGAGGGAATTGTTAAACATAAGAAAAATCTTCTTAGGGATTGTCGTAACCAAGGGTGCAGAAAGGCCAGTTGTCGTGCACCAGATCCCGTTTGAGTCTAGCTCAAAGCGATGTTTTCAGGTTTTACCCCTAGGTACATCTGTTCTAGAGCCGCCATTACCTTCTCCTATCCAGATAGTGATGTATTTCTCGAAAATCTCAAAAAATATCTATAATACCAAAATTCTAGGAAGTTATTCTACAATAATCCTCAATCTCTATATTTGGGCTATGTGCTCTAATCAGAGATTATCTACTTCTAGCTTCCAAGGTTATTACTAAACTGCCTCTAATACTAACAGTAATTCCCCGACCCCCATTACCCAGCATCGGTGCATTACTGTGTGAAATTTTCATGGTCACAAAAGATCACGTCTCGAAAGACCGATTAGTTTAGTAGCCTTGGAAACACTATATATATTCATAAGTCTTACATTACATCATAAATTAAAAAAAACTACAACTACATCTTGTATTCATATCCCCTCATACTATCCCTATAGGTCATTCATAATATACTTATTCACATCTTGGAAAAATTAAAACACTGGAAGCGGTGAGGTCAGATGCTCAGTAAGGATAACAATATAGTGGATGCTTTTATAAATAAACATAAACATTTAAGGCAATGTATGACTAAAAAAAAGCCATTTAAACTTGAACATCCACATAATATGGAAAAAGTAAAATGAGATAATTCCATTTACTTATTCAAGTGGATATTCTTCTGGTAGTATAATCACATGCAATATCAATAACCACTTTCATAATGATGGAATGCATAATGAAAAACTATCATAACCATGTATCCATGACCTCTTTCCAAGACTACAAATAATATTTTGTCAAGGCATCATGCCAAGACACTAGTTTGTCTCATGAGACCTACCGATGCAATTTTTTTAGAAGATACTTACGTTTAAAATTTCACAAATATACTCCACTGTTTTTCTAAAAACATTATGCAAGCTTCTGAAAACAAAATAACTAATTCTGAGACTGATCGACTAATTACAGGCCATGATAGGTCCACGCCCAATCCCTTCCTGTCTACCAGGTTTTCTGAAAACATTTTTAATATTGGGTTAAATATGTATACATTTGCACTAGATTTTCATATATTTGAGAGAAATATCTCTCTCGTTTTTGAAATCATTTAACAAAATGTTAAGGCTTGTGGAAAAAATGAAACTCAAATAATGGTCACGGTGCTGGATAAGTCCTTGTTGCCGCATACATACGACAAAAAAACATTTGGTTTTTGTTTATTAAAACACTTTGTATAAAAAAGTTTTCTTTTAAATAAACGTAAAAGTCAAAGGGGTTTATACACCGTATAAAAGAAATTTGTGTATAAAACAAAATATGACTCAATGAATGGAGATTTAGATGAAGTCCCTTACAAAGAAATTTTTTTAAATAAAATAGAACTATTATGTGTATCCACTATAAGTACCCATAAATAAAGTACAAATACAAGATATGACATAATAATATCATGACATAATTTGAAATTATTATATTAACCCAAAGAATGGAAATTGGGTTAAGAAGTTCCCTTACCTCATGTCTGACTTGACTCAAACGTTCATTAACCTCCTGAATGATAAAATATAGTTAATTTCTACTTTCTTAAGAACCTCTTTCAAGTTCATTATTATTTTATATCACTTATTACCTTGTTATAAACATTATGTAATTATTTATGTTAATAATAGTCGTTTTGTCGATCTTAGGTACTTATGTCAAAAATAAACTATTTATAATTACACTTTGTTCATGTGGTAAAATATCCATTATATCCATAATTATATTCATGAAGTAGATATCATATATATCATATATATACAGTATATACATTCATTTATAATATTACATAACATATAGAGGTATGAAATGAAGTGCACTGTTCTTGGAGTAGGTAAGCCGTACAGACGCATGAACGCTACTTTTATTTATATTTCGTATTTAATGGAATGAAATAACAATGATATAAAGGTATTTTATAATTCCAGTATAATATAATATATAATATCATTTACTCCATCCTTTATACATCCCACATATGGCATTAACGATTCAAATCACATTGAGGGGGCAGTAGTCCGCACATCCTAAAATGAAATTATCACGTTTACCCATAATGGAAATCATAATGGTATTCCATAAATGAGAAATAAATAAGAATAAAGAAAAACTAAACATAATATATATCATATATAAATATATTAACATCTTAATGTCCACCATGAGAGGTGTTAAAAGAAATTGAACAATCATCGTTTCATGAGGCAGAAATTCGCCAACCACAGAAACAGTATGTTCTTTCACCATTAGATGAAGGTGTGTGTAAGTGTAAATAAAATAATTCTCATAAAAACATCAATGTATATTTAGGATACTGTTGTTGTTAAAAAATAAAGTAGTAAAAAGATTTTAGTGGATTGGAGAAGCATAATAAAACAAATCAACATTAGAGAAGACATTGCCATAAAATCGGGTAACTCTTTTAGATTTGAGCCAAAGGATTCCTTGGGAAGACTTATGCACAAAGTGAGGCTTATAAGAGTAATAGAGGTAAATTGGGAGAGTATTTGGGCAGAGTTTGGCCGATCCAACTGGCTTGAATGTGTGAATAAGGTGGTAGTGGTGGGGGCCTTTTATAAGAGGAGAGGAGGGACACTATTTAAATGAAATGAAATATTACATTATTATGAAATTATTTTAGGATTCTAAAGGTCCCACAATGTTATATTTAGAGGATATGGTTATAAGGGTTCAAAATATTCTCATCTAATAGGTTTTAGACAAGTGTAAGCCTTATATTTTACATTATCATTTCATTTTATTTAAATTGTTAATTAATGAGGTAATCGCTGCATCATCATTGTGTCAAATAAAAATTAATTTATTTAATGTCTAAAAATTATAAAAAAAACTATAATTATGTAGGAAATAATTTTATATTTCCAATGAATATTTATAGTCGAAAATTCAACTTATATAACCCCATGTAATAATTGTTTTAGTAAAACAACACATGTTTGTGACAATTTTATTTTTACGTTAAATAAAAAGTTATTAACGTCATTTTCTTACCCAAGTGGCTCCATGGGGTCCCCAAGTTGACCCATGGATTTTCTTGGTCTGCCATGACTCATCAAATAAGGGTAGGAAAATTGTAAAGGTATTTTCATAATTTTATAATATCATTTTTACCTTAAATTTCACTAATTACCTTAAATCGTGATTAATTAAACATAAAAGTTACTATTCACCAAAAACTAATTTTAATCCCATTGAACCACATTTTACTTCCTTATTAAAAAACCATGTATGTCGGATTTTTTAAAATCAAATCACAAAAGGTGAAATGTTTCATTTAAAAAAAATAGTTTTCTAACTACTACTAAGTGGTTTCACTATTCATCAAAAATTGAAATTTTTCAGAACAATTCCAAAATTTCACCCTAAGATATAATTGATATTCCGAATTCAAAAATGATGTCTATTTTACAAAATTAAAAACAAATAAGTTGAAATAATTAATTTTATTATTAATTCCTGCTGTCACAACAAATAGCATGTTTTTAAGAAAACAATATATATGAAGATATTGACAATTGTTTATGTCCAATTTCAATGTGAAATTCATTCTATTGACCACCATTGGATAAAATGGTAAAAATATATTCTAATTACACTTTAAAACCACTCAATAGTATAAATTATCCCTGTAAATTATTTTGATTAAAAAAGTTGTTTTTAATTATTTTTCACTTTTCATAAAAAATTGGATGTTATTATAAAAATATCAACAATTCAACATAGGCTTATTTGGATATTCCGAATCCAAAAATGAAGTCCATTTTGAAATATAAAATATATATAATTTCAAATAGTGGGTATTACTATTCATATTGGCAAATTTGATTATTCACGGTGTGTGAGCATCTCGAACTTGCGTACAATGCAAGCTATTTCATTATTGAAAGATAAGTGTATCGTGAAAGCTTGGGGTGTTACAAATATACAACTTCCTTGTGAGGGTTTAGTTCTGGTGGACCCCACCTCCCAACACCCACATGGGTGTTGCAAATAAATATAATGTGTCACAGACTATTATTTTCATTTTAATTCTTCAACGAAAAACAAAAATTATATCCATCACTCTCGACCCACTGTAGTTGAGGTGTGGGTATACTTAAGTGAATATCGACCCTTAGATGTAAACGGTGCGCTCAGATTTCAATTTTGAGCATCGGTTCAGAAGTTAAAAAATGATACACGTGTGTTTACTGAATGTACCAGAAAAAAGTTCATAAACTTATTATTAGCCACCCTCAACTCGCGCTACTAGAGGTTAGGCTTTTCCTAAGAGAAAAACACCACAACTAACCCAACGATACACATGGATTTTCAATCTGAATTACCATTTTGATGTTATGAATTTTAAAATAAAATATTTTTCAGTTAATTTTTATATTTGCGACCAAAAACTAACTTTCTCTAGTGGACCATACCGTTCAAATTTAGTGTTTTCATAATGAATGCATACACTCGGGAGTTCAGCAGGGGTCTCCAATTTTTATACTGCCTTAGCATTTGTGAGTTATAAGAATTTTAGAAATAAAATAATTATTTTAATTATTTTATTAATGATTATACCATTTTTGGGTTTCCTCACAGGAGGCCTTCACTGACTAATCTAATGTCCTTCCATGAGTAAACCCACAATCATGATGGAAACAGTGCCCTTAGATTTCTGATCCGAGTTACCGTTTAACAGTTATTCCTCTTTTTTATGACAAATTCTTACTGTGTAAACATATGCTTAAAAAAACATCAACTGATCATTCCGGGCACTCCCAGGCATCATAATCAAGCGCCGTTAGATTTCGTGGACCTGTAAAATTACCATTTATAAAAAAAATCATGGCCATTATAGGTAATTACATGTTTGTTCATACATAATTTTTTCTGATTGAGGAGTTATTTCGAATGGTTAGATGACGAAACACTAATATCTAGATATGATACAAGGGTAAGAGATTTAGAATACATTATATAGTCTTCAACCGAAGAACTAGAATAAGAAAATAACATTGATGTAAGTAGTTTTTACTATAAGATAGATCCCATTAATGAATATTATTTTACACATCATTTTATCAATGAGTTATGATACTTAATGTTTGAGGTATCATATACAACTGATTATAGAATAAGAGGGCTCTAAATGATGATAATTAAATTTTTTACAGTAAAAATAATCTGGTAAAAATATTCTACTATAGTGATAATTTCGAGAATAATGAATCCATTATCCTTATAAAGAGGTTATGGTACCTATACTAAAGATAAATTTTGTGACATGATGCAGGTCAATTATGCATTGTATCATGAGATTCATTATTAAAAGCATATTTTTATTTTATACTAATTTAGGGGACATATATGCCTATAATAGATTAATTTATTAATGAAATTAATAGAAGAATAAAAAAAGAATGTTACTTTGGAGGGAATTGATAAACATAAGAAAAATCTTCTTATGGATGTTACCCTTATCATTGACTGATCATTTCATAAATTATTATTTCCAATAAACCATGAGTGTATAGAATATTTTGGAACAACGGTGCATCATTGTGTGTATACTCTTTTGAAATTTCCCATTTTAGGTAGTCCATGAAATATCGTCATATCATAATGTGATTTAAAATTTTTTATATGTATTAAATTTAGTAGATGTGAAAATAATGGAGTGATATATTTTACTTTATTCCAATAAACATGAGATCATGATCCAATAATGAGTGTGGGTTAAGATCAAAAGAGAATTTAAGAATACTATTTAATCTGAAAAATCATCTCATATTTATAAATATATAATGGGTGATTATAAATAACCTATAGAAAGATAATGTGATCTAACTCATTATATAAGGATTTATTTAATATCAATTATTAGTATTTTATTGATGTAAAAATATGGATAAATTTTTCTCATGTATGGGGGAAACAAGAATAAATATTAATGGTCTTAGACCCCTACGAAGTTAGATTCTCTTATTAACTTGAAATAAATGGATTATATTTATTTATATACAAAATAAAAGTGTTTTAAAAGATTTTAGAAAATATAAATTTATATATTCCCCCATAGAGATAGAACACAGTGATCATTCTAGTGATTTTTGAGCTATAACATCTAATTTTTAATATGAAGGATAGTTTTAAAATAACAAATTAGGGATTATGTATTAAAAAAATAGATAGATCAATGATAATTTTTCATAAAATAGATTTTTTTTATTGAAATGTTTTTTGTAGAATAAAAATTTGTTTCATTGTGATATGGTTTCTAAAGAAACCACTATAAGGATGAGTAAAAAAAATTATTGTAAATCTGATTTAGTTTTCTAACATCCACATGATATTAAATTACAATTGGGATAGGATATGAAAATCAAAGACAACCTCATCCCACTCAATACACATATGGATAATAGGAAAGAAAAGGTAATGATAATTCATCTAGAGAGGATTTTTTTACTCTAATAGTGGTATGGAACTCAACATCCCGTAGATTAAAATAAGTATTATATCCTCAAAATAAAATATGTGTAGACCACAGTTTTGTGGAGAGGAACCATAGAATCAAATGATATAGAGATTCCAAGAGTATTTCCCCCACTCATATATCTACAGAAGAGTTTAAAAATAAAATGAATGTGTTTCTTGAAAAACTATAAATTGAGTCTGTTGATTATATATATGGAATGAAAAACGATATACATGATTTGAAATTATATAAGTATGAGTAGAAACTGTTATTGAAAAAAAAATTGGATGATGAAAAATAAATATTCCACAAATAAATGAAATGAGGATAAAATATTATAGAATAACACCCTACAGAACAATAAATTTATTACACCCAGACCCTAAAATCCCAGACCCAATGCCTTAATTTATTACATTAGCATAATTACAAGGAATCAAATCCCAATTTACCTATATGTTTAGCTGTTTTCAAAAACAATATTACATTCTTAATACCCATTTTACATTTGGAAGAGAAAATAAATTACAATAAATAAAATTTTTTATCAAATTTAATCCTTGAAAATAAATCCAATAATTCATATTCATATACTAGGGAAACTAAACAAAATATGGGTGAGACCAATTCAGTAATAAGGGTTATGTATAGTATATGAAATAAATAATAAAATTAAATAATCAATATTAAAAGGTAAATCATTGAAGTATGTGACATATAATCAATAGCTTGAGCATAAAAAAAAATTATGTATAGTTTAACTAATATAATAATCACATTGAATATCAATAACTAGATTTATAAAGAGGTAAATCAAAATAATTCATATCTAAAACATATTTTCAAAGCTTAATTCAAAGTTTCTAACACTGTTAGTGATTCATACCACGAATATAATATTATCATTGATTGAAGATATGAATCTAATAATATCAAGGATTCATGTTAAAAATTTAATGCAATCAATGATTCAATATAATAATTCTGATAAATAGGTAAGTTATCTACCTAAACCATATCTACTTTGTCTTAGAAAACCTTACATTTCATCGAGGGGCTATATTGGGATCCTCCCATCACAAACTAAATCCAATGCATTCCTCACATGTAGAAAAATTTATTTAATTTATCAATAAACCTTACCAGAAAATATCTATATTTAATAAAAGATAATAATTTATCAATATTTTTATAATTACTCAAATAACTGTCAATGTGAACACTGTATGAAAAAATGGTACATAATTTAGGCAATAATAACACCCGTGATAAATGATAATGGTATTTAATAGAAATTTAATGGCCAAAAAATGTTTATAATAAATTTATTGTTTCATGATAATGTTATTGATCACAAGATAATGTTATACATTAATAATAATTTTCACCACATTGTTATTTTTAAAATCAAACCACCTGGATGAGATAATTCAATGTGAAACTTAAAATATGATGAACAATGAATGAGTCATGATATTAAATGTAAAATTTAAATAATATACACCAAAAGAATGATTTATGAAGTGATAAAGGTGTATGCCTCATAGAATAAAATGCGAGACAAGAATCTTATACCTTGTGTCTTACTTTTCTAGTGTTTGTTTATCTTCCTCTTTTTTGCGTAAGTATATTTTTTCATAAATGGAGTTCTTTAAATTTTTCTTTTTACAATGTTATCATTCTACGTATTGGTGATATTTTTTTGGATCTTAATTTGGTAGTAGTTGGACGAGGTAAAGTGTCTTGATATTAATAAATAATTATGGGGGAGTGAATAACTTTTTATAGTGTAGGGGGAGTGGAAATCTTTCAATTATAAATAGTTAAGAACTATTGGGAGTTCCCACTTACCTGTTGTTCAACCAAAATTAAAAAAAATTAATTTAAGTGAATGTATAGTCTCTCAAATTCTCCATCACATAAAAAAGTGAAATTTTATAATTTTGTTCCTTAACGTCTATGTTCCCACACATTTATCATTTTTGTTTTATTATGGTATATATTTTTCTAACCTTACTAATTAAACCATATAACCATAATTTATTTTATATTTACTATAAAATATTTACTCATTTAGTTAAAAATATTATATCTTATTTAAAATATAAAAAGAACATATGTTTTAGAAACAAATATTAAAGCAAGCACATGAAAGGCCCAAAAACAGTAAATTATCCAAGGACATGATAACAATGTTTTTATTATGAATATATTAATATGTTGTTTATAAAACATAAAGTGTTCCATGAATAGAAATTATTTAATATTTATTAACAATTAAAATACATTAGAGGAACATAATTTTTTTTTAAATATTCTATAATTTAATAAAATATCATTTACTAAAAATAGAATTAATATCCATTTTGATTATTTATTTTATTTAAATTTATAATTTTCAATACAATATTTTCATTCATATATATTTTTTTCATTGTTTTATAAAATGATTGATCCATCTAAAAGTTAATGTAACAAAATAATTCTTCATATTTATAATAATAGTCATTTTCAGTATTAATTATTTAATTTAATTATTAACTAAATAATCCAGGTGTTACTATTTTTTAAACATTATATGAGACTAATTAATCTAAAATAAATAAATTTTAGTTATTAGGATAAAAAAGTCACGATACATTCAAATTAATTTTTATAACCATTCCAATGTAGTTTTTTCCGTACTTCAGGTCATTAAAGCATTAAAAAGAAAGGAATGTGTATTTTTGGTTTCATTACATAACATATTATATAATTCACTATCATGAAAATGTGTCACAATAAGTAATAATGATTAAAAAATATATTATACTCTGAAATATGTGCATTAAATTGACCATGTATAAGTTTCAGGGTAATTTTGTCCACCATTTGTAAGGTTTAGTCCCTTGTTTAGAATAATTCTACCTTCATCATTGTAATTTATTTTAATCATGTTCAATAACATTTATGGTATAAAAATTATGGATTTTTTATTAGACTATAAATAATAAAATTATTAATAGTATCTATATCCATTTTTCCAAATTCAATTTACATATGTGTAAAATAAAAATTTAAATCTAATCTCATAGATGTTTTGATAAATCAGTTTTTTAAAGTGAAAATTTGTAAATGGTAAATATATATTTTTAATATAAAAATATATAATAATATTATCTAAATACCTAATTTTTATTATTATATATATAATTTTTCTATTTAGACAATAAAACCAATTTAATATATACTTCATAATATTTATTATATAATTTGAAATTCATTTTCAACTAATTTGTAGTATTTGTAAAAAAATTTCAAAAAATGAAACTTCTTTGAAAAAATCAAAACATTCTCCCTAATATAGTTATGAAATTACAAATTCAAAATATGGTATTTATTTTTACAAATAAATATTATAAAAGGGTAAAAATTTAGTTTTAAAATATTTGTACTATTAAAAGGCCGTAAAACTCATTCTTGTGCGAAACAAAGTCCAACTTGCCTGCAAATTATTATTTTTATTTTCTAATGGCCAGTTTGGGGGTAGACGGTTCCCATGAGACTGGTTTAAGGGTTCGTGGTACCCCTTACAGATTCACTTCAATTCCACAACACCACAACTTGAAATTCAAAATTCATACGATATGCTTCAAACATTTAAAAAGCACTGTCATCGACCCCTCAAGACACACACCACCTCAGGCTTCATAATTCAAAATCAGACCAATCCACGTGATCACCTAGATCCGCACACCTCGAGATGCATGAAAATCCAACCACTCCTCCAAACGCTGGATCACCATGCACCACCTGACAGTGGAACCGTTGATGGAACCGTTGTTCACTTCACCTCGATGTCACCGGAAAACAACGTATCACAACTATCATTGAACCATTCACCGAAAAGGAAATGCAACATCGACTCAAATCATCTGTGAACCATTGGGGAAAAAATTCAACCCTAAACAGATCACTCGGGTTCAAAACCCCGCAATGAATAAAACCATAAGATAGCACCATCGTCGTCGTTCCATCACGGCACCGCCTTCAACCCGCATCAACTGAATCACCACACCATAGAAGAAAACACCAGACCACAGAACAGAAATCCCACCGCCACCAGAAAATCCGACCGCATCCGGCACAACAAACCCTAGTGAAACTCACCTGATAGGAGATAGAACCCAAAAAAACTCTGACTCATGAGTGCGACCCTCCAATGTGAAAACACCCCAAGAAAACGGTGAAATGCCGAGATCAGATCCAGAAGTGCTCCGAAGATTATACCGTCAAACAGACCGGTCTTACACCCACAGCTATGAACCAGCAACCACCAAGGCCCATAGAGAATCTCCGCAGCAGGGGAGAAGACCACTCAGATGCCACAGTGGCAAAGAACCACCACCAACACCGAGCTCGAGAAGGAAGCATCGCGTCGTCCTCCGCAAAGGAGCCGGTCGGGGCGAGAGGAATCCCTAGAATGAGAGCTCCTTACGGGCACATCCCAGAATACTTTTCTTGATCGTGCGAAAAAAGACTAAATTAGTGTTTTATATTTAATCTTATGATGATGTTGTATATAAATATAGCTAGGAAAAAATAATTTATTTCTAAAATTAAAATATTTTAAATTATTGAGGTATAAAATTATCCCAACCTTAATTAAATTATGTCTTCCAATTTTAATCACTATCATTTAAATAAAGGGTTTGATATTCGAAAATACTAATTTTGAAAACCCCACCATGTAAATACAGTTAATAAAAGATATTCAAACTAATTGGAAAAAAATTTTATCGTTGCCAAAAACTAGGATTAATAAGATGAGAAAATTTGTAATAACAAGTAAATGGAATAATAATATAACTATCATGTTCTGATAGAGAGTGATAGATAATAGGTTAAACTAATCATTTATGACCATAAGGCCTAAAAATAGTAATGGAAATGGTCATTGGTATAATAAAAAATTATGATCATAGGCCAAAAATTATTTATCATGACCCTTATCAATACTTTCAAGAATACAATAACTCTATAAAAATATTATGAGATGTAGTTACATGAATTATTTATAATTCATATACACAATGCTATAATTTGGTTTTCCTTGAAATATTTATAAATTATCTCATAGAACATGATTGATACTATAGTGAAGTAATAAATCACTCTCGAAATTCTTGTCCAAATTTTGATGAATACTATTTTAAAAATGGATACATTATGAACCTTGTAATTATTATGATTTTAAACAATAGAATCTATTCCAAGGAATATAGTAGAATCTAATTTGCATTTTTCATATAAATAATTTTTATCTCAAGTCCAGGAACACATTACGATATATAATTCCCTCTTCAATTGGTTTTTCAAGAAGTTAATATTTTCCATGAAACATTTTTCTGGGTGATTAGAACTATTCAACCTGTTATCTCAATTCCTTAATGAAATAGTGTTGTAATATAATCTATATATATTTCATAAACCATATAAATAGTAAATTATTGATAAAAATATATAATTAAATTAATTATTTTGTAGGAATACCACCTCAAAAATCATTACACTTCAATATTGTCAATAACATAAGCATTACATATATTCCTATACTTCTTCTGTGGTATATTATGTTTATGTTTTGGGAATACGTTTGTGTCATGGACGATCTAAATACATTAGAATCATTTTACATTTGGACATTTATTATTTCCATTAAAATCATTATCTTTGTGGACTTTTTCTCTACAATTTTATGGAACTCTCATTCCCTTTAATAAAAAAATTATGGAGTTTCTTTCAAAAAATTTGACTTATAAAAAAATAATTCATTCCCTTCTTTACATTATCCATCATTTCCTCTATTTTCATTTTCTTCTATTGATTCCCATTGATTAACTTAGAAAATGTTTATTCTTTTTATGTATCTTATACCATTATATTAGATTTTCATATGATTAAAATGCTTGTGAAAATAGTTCCATTTAAAATATTGCCTTATTAACCCATATAACAAATGATCATTCGTAATTATTGGATCATCTGAATAGGTGGGGTTTATATTATATATTCTAGTTACAATTTTAAAATGATGGCAATGACTATACAACATAATATCATTTATAATCCCTAAACTACAGAAATACTTATCATAAATTTAAATAACTGTGCATGGTTAATATAAATAATATAAAACTATTTTAGTTTTTTTGTTATTCATTACTAATACTCAATGTAAATCATATGTTCAATTTCTCCAATTTGAGTTTTTTCTGAATCGTTTAATCATTTTTTCTAATAAACATCCTATGATTCCAAATGTTAAGCCATAACCCCAGAATATCGGAGTTTTTTCTTTAATTTATTAAATTAAAAGAATTAAAATGAATTGAATCATGAAAGACTGATTAATTTAATATTTTTTGAAGAAATTATTAAATAAATGATCCAAATTAGACATTATGGGTATATAGTAAAATAAATTAATTAAAAAATAATTAACTTCAACATTGAAAATCATTCCAAAAAATCATCTTTATATCCTCTGAAAAGGAAACAAAATTTGGGGGAGACCAAATAATCATTAAGGAAATGTATAACAGATGAAGTAATTAATCAATGAATATAATAAACATGGAAAGATAAATAATTAAAACACATTCCATATAAAAATTATCTTATATATTTTACTTAATCAAGTATCTTCTAACTAATCTAATAATTAGATGGAATCTCAATAACTGAATTTATAATGATATTACGGGTAACAATGGATATCTACAACATACCATCACAAATTTGTTGCAATAATCTCATACTATCAATTCTTATTACCACTAATATAATAATTTAAATTATTTTTGATATGATTCTCATACTATGAATGAATCATTAAAGAAATCAATAACTATAAAGGCTTCATATGAAGAATCTAATAAATGGGAAAGGCCTCAACAAAAACCATATCTAGTTTGGCTCATAAGACCTAATCATTCATTAAGGGACAATATGGTTCCCCAAAAATCACATTCTAAATCCTATAAATTCAAAAAATGTTGAATAATTAATTTTATTAATCAATTCCCCTTATCATCAAATATCAATATTGAATTGATGATATGAATTTATAGACATCTCTCTATTTACTCAAATAACTGTAAAAGTGAATTTCATACGTTAAAATTTTATATTAATTAATATATAATCATAACCACGATACATATGTGAACATAACTCAATAATAAGTACATTATTATTACTTTTTACAAAATTTCAACATTTCCACACATTTACCATTGTGGTTTTAATTATGGAAACTACTTTTATACCCCACATAATATAACCATCAAGAGAAAATTAATTTTAGATTTTTTATAATATATATACCCACTGAATTATAAATATTATAACTAATTTGATAAATAAAATTTTTATTTGTGTGGTAAAATAAATATTAAAATAAGAGAATCTAACATAAAAACACTACAAAAATATGAACAATGCTAGAAATGATTTTACAATCTATGGTTCCTTATGTTTTTTAAATATTTATTTTTCTCTATAATTTACCATTTATTATATTTATTAACACAAAAAAATCACTGGTTAAATATAAATATTTTTATTAATTTTAATTCCAATAATAAAATTTTATTTATTGTAAGATCACATTAATGTCAATTTTGAGATTTTTTATTTATTTTTAATATATAAATATCAACAAAAAAATATTTGAATTAAAATTTATTAAGACATATCTCTTTAACATGATATATTAATTTCCAAATATAACGTAACTCTATATATCCTTAAATTTATATTGCATTTAATGTTTTTAGTATCATTCAATCTTATTAATTATTAACAAAATATCGTTACATTAGAATTTCTATGGGAATTATTTCCATAATTAATATCTAAAAATCAAAGATAAACGTTCATGATAATAAATATTCATTTACCTTTAAAAATAATTATAATAATTTAAATAATATTTCTTCTTCCACACATTAATTCTATATGTTAATTAAATTCAAAGAAGACAAATGATTTATATTTTTATTTACATAACTTATTTTATCTGTTAAATTCATGAATATGTGTCCCACTAACTAATAAAATTAGAGAAGAGATAATATATTGTTGAAATAAGAGAATATAATATCAAATATATGTGTTCTTAGGGCATTTTTAATCTGATGTTTTATGTTTAATCCCTTATTAATATTAATTTTACATTAATGGTTGTAATTAATTCTAATCACTTTCCAAAATTTTGTTGGTAAGAAAATTTAGTTTCTATTTCTAGAAAATAAATTTTACAATTATTAAAAATATGTATATCCTTTATAGAATTTCAATTCACAAAAGTGGAAAAATAAAATTTCAAGCCAATCCCATAGATGTGGTTAAAAAATTTGGTTTTTAAGTAAAAATGTTTAAATGATCATCATATTTATATATAAAATTAAATATAATTATGATCTAAATGGACTAAATTTTATTATTATATTTATAATTCGTATAATGAGATTTCAAAACCATTTTAAAAAATGTGTCCAATAATTAATATTTAAAAAAAAATGAAATTATCATCTAAAATGTAGTATTTTTCAATGTTCATTAAAAAATAATCTTATCATAAAAATACTTAAAATTCAGTATAATTTAAATTTTTACATTACTCATAAAAAAATGATGATTATTTTGAAAAAAAATTATAAATTTTTCAAAATTCTATTTTAAAATAGGTTCCCGAAAAAAATTTGGTAAAGCTCAGTTATATGTTTAATTCAAGATAAACCATATTTCTTTATAAAATTAGTATAATATGGTGTTCAGTATAAATAATGATATAAAATAAATTATTTTTAATACATAATGAAACAAATGTAATGTCTTAGGGTGTTACAAAAAATTTGGTAGTCTTAATTCATATTAAAAAGATGAAATGAAAACCAGGATAATATAGATTCTCAAAAGTAACTATAATTAAAGAAGGAGAAATTAAAGGAATTTCTATAATGTTTAGAAATAATACATGGGGATAATATATAAATTATACCTTAAAAGAGTAAAATTTGAAAACTAGGATTAATTCAGTAATGAAGTTAAATTTAAAAATAAAGTTGGTAATGGATGTAATTATTAATATCCATGAAGAATATTCATTATGTGAAACCACTCAAAGGTTAGTGACAAAAATTAAATTTTTTAATTAATATAAAATCTTTTGTCTCCAAAAAATATGGCATTACTTTATTTTAGGACAACCAAATTGTAAACCTCCCCCCCATGTATTTAATTTTCAAATATGTTGATAAAGATATACAATTTAATTGAGAGATATAATCCATCGAGAGAATTAAATAAATAATAGACCACGTTTCAATGATTAACATAGAATGATAAATTTGGAAAACAAAAAATTAATTTGAGATGGATGTTAAAGATTTAAACACAATTAAAAATTTATATAGATAAAATTATTAGAATACATGTTGTGAAAATTATACAAAAAAATGGTACAATAATATAAAGGATTCCAAAGGGTATTTAATAATAAATTTAAAGGTTTTAAATTATCATAAGAAAAATAAAATATTCCACATGAAATATGATTTGTGTATTTCTTTTTAGAGGTGATTTCAATTTCAATCCCTTGAATTTCAATAAATCATATGTTTCATATCATTTTTATTTAATGTCTATATTTATTAGAATATAATAGAATCATGATTGAGTTCATAAGGGTTTTAACAATGGAGTTAAATGATCATGATTCAATAATTTATAGTAGTATGATATTGTTATGGAAACATATTAAGTTATTGATTTGTAATATTCTTTTCCAAACACATTTTATACTCACTAGGCTTAATAGATATGTTCCTTACTATTTATAATGGGGAATTTTAAATAATTGAAAAACATTGAGAAATTATTATTATATTGAGATTCATGAAAAGATCATGAAATATTAAATTATGTGTTTGTATATTTATACAAAACACAATGATTGAAAAAAAATACGGATATGTGGTATTTGGTTTTATGAAATAGATTTTGAAGTATTATAAAGAGGTAAAAACCACTAAATGGTTATTTTTATAGGTGGGGGAAAATTGTAATAAATGTAAATAAGTGCTTATAGGTTCCCCATTAAAATTGGAGAAATGAATTAAACCCCAAAGGATCATTTTGATAATAAAATATTCTTACTTGATGATGATTATGTATACAAAAAATATTCTATGAAAAAATGGGGAAATATGATTACTTGATGATTTCGTAATTATGTCTTTTGAAATTTTCTATAAAACTATGGTAATTAGATTGTCATAATTCTATTATTTTATTTTCTTTTTAATTAATTGTTATTGAGATATTGAAATATATTTATTCTTCAGTAAGGGGAATGTTTTTTATTATTGATTATTGGGGAGAAAATATTTATTGAAGAATATCTAAAAAACATTAATTGGGGAGATAATTATAATAAAGGGTCATGTTATTGATTTTCCAAAAATTGAAGTAGGAAATTTTAAAATTCATTAATGATATATAATAAGGAAAAAATTCAATAATGGGAATATTTCAATCATATTCTGTTATGTTGATAGATTTAGTAATTCAAATTATTTTAATGGGGATATGTGAAAATGAAATATTTATATTTTATGTATAAATATAATTGTAATGATTCTTGGGATATGAGGGAATGTATTTAAGATACACAATTATATATTTAGGGATATAGAAAACAAAATCTAAAAGATTCATAACATGGTATGGAAAATGGTGCTTTGATAAGAGGTTAAAATTTTATAAAGAATAATATATATCACAATACAGTTTTAATAGGAGATCATATGAGTTAACATTTTTAATAGTATGTTAATGTAATGACTGGAATACAAAATTTACCAGAGCTACAATGTGAAATGTAAATGTATTTTTGTGATGAATGACCCAATCAAATTATTGTGTGGTTTTGAAAATGTTGTTCTAGTTAATTCTACATCATTGAGTCACATGTTTTAAAACTCTGTGTCACTATGAAAATTAATGTGTAATGTGAGGAAAAAGTAAATAGTCATAGTATATGCTATTTTTAAATGTATAAGGAATATATGATTATTTTGGTTGGTATGTATATACATGAGTAAAAAAATATTTATTAGTGAAATCTAAACTAGTGATTTGGTTATAGATCATGGAGGATACTTTTCATGGTATATGTGTATGGTTGAAAATATAGATCCATAGAAGACCATTTTGTAATAGAATTGAAAGTGATATATATATTATTATAGAGATCATAAAAATGGGGAATAAGACTGAAATTTTAATTTTTAGATGTTTGGTTTCGATAAATAAATGACTATTGGTCATAGTTTTTATCATGGTTTGTAATTTTTTATTTCTAAACATCAGGATTGGTGAATTAACAAAAAAACCATCATTTTATGAAAAACATGTCATGTTGTAATATAGATATGATAGTTAAAATTTTACAGTTACTATAATTAATGAAATATTTTTATATAGAATCTATTTTTTATAAAATCAACTGTTTTAATAAACCGAACCATGCCATAATAATGTGACACACATTTTTTAATATTTAAAATAAACATACCATTTAGATCTATTATGAATTAAAAAAATGATATGAATTAAATTATGGAGGATTATTTTCTCTTAATTGTAATAATTTGGTTGTACTATATTATTTGAAACATAGATAATGATATTAAAGGATTGAATGAATGATAATTAATCACAATCATTGATTAAAGGGTTATAGAATAGGAGGGTTCGATATAATCTAATTTGGATGAGTATGAAAATATAGATTTAAATTTATAGAAGTACTTTTTAATTATAATTTAGTACAAAATATTTTTTATTAGTTGATATAATTGGTTTTTTAATATAACTTCTGTGATACATAGTGATTCATTGATCATACTTATGTGTTTATAGAAGATTTCATTGAATACTGAAGATAATAATTTTTTTATTATTAATCTATTATTGTGATTTTTTTACAATATAAAGCATATTTATAGTAAAATTACATAAAAGTCATAAAAAATGTTCATTCACAACTTTCATGGAATTACAGAAGGGAGAAAGTAATCATTTTCAGCAGATCAAATCTAATCATGTATTATGATGTACAAATTGGTACCTTAAACAGATTAAAGACGAGAATAAGTAAATTAATTAATTAATTTCCTATTGAAATGAAAAGATTATAAATAATAGGGTGTGTATCCTTAGTGAGTAATGTATGACCCTAAAATATTCTGGGAGGTAAAATTTACATTATAGTTGAGTGATCATTTCAACATTAAATATATTACTCGAAGAGTCAATTAATTGTGGAATTTATTATAGTGAAACATCATAATTTATATTTTTCTAATATGAATCAACGTTTTTGTTAACTTATTAAAATTAATGTATATTTATGCATTTTAATTTTAAAATATTTTTTTTAATATTATGAAATAGATACTGAGGAAATTATAGATTTAATGTTATAACTAATAATAATGGATTAATATATAATGGTGTTTTCATGTTATGTTTCAAGATAGAAATATTTTAAAACCAGTCAACCCACTGATTCACCAACCCATTTTGGCTATTTTAGGTCCCACACAATATTATTATTTTAAACAATTCTTTAAATGTAGTCATAGCAGAAATTATTTTTGAGAAATTGTGAAACAGTGACGATAATATGTTAAAGGTCATGAAAAAAATAAATATCAACAACATCTATGTATTCACTCTAAGAAATTACCACATCATATTATTTAGGATATATATAAATTCTAGAATCCAAAACGAAATAACCATGAAATTTTACTAGGAATATCTAGAAAGATGATTTTGAAATCATAGAATGAATTTGGTAGTATTTTCATATCACTAACATAATATTATTATTAATTGAATGTTATTCCCATTATCAATTGTCTATAAGAATTTCATTTATAAAGACCGATATGAATGGTTTTAACAATGGATGGATGAAAATATTCATTTGGTTTATTAAAAATTCATGTAAGTATTATAATCTAAAAAGAATAAATATAAATACATAGTGACCATATAGACTCCATAAAATAGAATTTTTTATATCCTAAAATATCAATCGGAGTTTATATTTACTAGACAATAAAAAAATATTTGGGAAAAAATGAAATTGATCATATTAATTACCAACCTAATAGAAAAAAATAATTATTCTTGATAGTCAAATGATTAACTTATGGAATCCCACGTGTAATCATAAACATTCATTTCCATTCATGGAAAGAGAATTATAAGCACCGTAATGAGGATTTTCTTGTCTATTAAATCTTTTATCATCAATATCATGCAGATAAACATTTTATTACATCATCTATTCGGGGTCCATAATATGACATGGAGTTTCTTCCAAATCTTAAATTATTGAGGGATGCCCAAAAGTGAGTGAATCATGATATGAATTATTCCAAATTAAAACCCATTTTCTCTAAATAATCATTTACCTAATTGATTTTCACCTAAAAATTAATATGCTATCTCATTATACTACCGCCTAATGGTGTTGAAGTATATATTATCCCTATTGTTATTATCATAAAAAAATATAATCACTGATATCATTATCCCAATTTCACCACTTCATGTAAAGAATAATATAATAAAACATAATAATTGAACCCAAGGGTTTTTAATTTGATTCCCTACACTAGTCTAATACAAGCACCATGAAATAGAAAATTTCTTAATGCACAAAAAAAATTCATTCTTTGGTTATTGGTTAAGTCTAGGGAAATACTTATCATGGGAATACTCTCCTTAAATAGTTTTTTTGAGATATTTAATCATATGGTCACTTTCTTCACTTATTCTCTATTTTATCCCTTATACAATATAGAATTACATGTTTTTCATGAACTAAAGATAGCCAACATCACGATTATTTTAGTTTCACCGTATTTAGATTGGATCAATTGAAACCTATGATCTAGTCCATAAAACTATTATTATGAACATATCCGTGAATATCATCACAATGTATATATTAGTGAATATAGAATACTCCACCTTCTTATTTCTTTTAATGATCATCATGCAGTTCCTAAAAATTGTCAAAGATCCACCTATAATAGAACTCGAATATTCTTCTTAATATTTTTTAATATTAATTATAGAAATGATATTAAATATTTTAAATGATATCAATACCTTATATTATTAAATTATATACTAATATATTGATGGATATCCCCACTTATTTATGGATATAGACTAAAATATGAATAGGGATAAAAATATCCAAAATGGTTATCTTAAAGAAACACTTCCAGTGATTTGTAGAGAAAATATTTATATTTCCCAAATAAATGATATGATATTATTTTTGATAATTATTTTAAAATTATTAAATAAATATTCCACCAAAATGAGGTAAACAAAACCTTTTATTTTTTGTATAATTATCTTCAATGATTAAAATTTTTAATAAGTAAAACATGATTAGTTATCTTCTTGGAATTACCTCTACTTTGAAAAAATGATCGATAGCCCCCACTGAGACCTGAAATCCAACATCCTTCCACCATGTTCTTCTCCATGTTGTGACACTTCCCATTCAAACATACCACTATACACCCCAACAAGATCAGTGCTGAATACTGTGAAATGTAGATTTATGGTGGGTTAAATAACATACCAATTAAATCCAAATATATGTTATATTTATGTTACTAAAATGTAATTTAGGATATTTCACATATTAAATATATATGATCCAAAATATAAAAGTTTTTTTTTGTTTAGTTCACCATAATCATCAGTGTTGAACAATTACCAAATCATCAATGTAATTAAAAAGTAGTTTGTCCCACAAAAATTGTTGAAATATTATACTTAAATAATTGTAAAATAATATAATAACACCCATTAAATTATTAAAATAAGTTCCATATAATATACCGGCAAGAAGAAAAAATTTATTAATAAAAAAATTAATATGTTGTTTTACTATAACCCATTAAACAAAAAATTATTAATATAAGGAACATTACACATCCTCTATAGTATAAAATGACTTTAATGAGTACATTTAATTTCTATGGAATTTCTCTTACGCTACACACTAGAGTTACAATATAACATATAAGAATATACTTGATTCAGATAAATGTTTTTTTCAAAAATCAGGGATGAATTTTATAGTTATACCTTTGTTGAAAAATGTCTCTTACAGGTAACCAAAAATGAATCTTACACTGACTATTGATTTCCCTTATTCTGATATTTTTTATTTTTAAATACTCTTAAATATAGATGTATTATTCCATAATTTTCTTATTTAATGTGGAATTTAAGTAGATAACATATAAAATTCTTATAGTTTCTCTTAAAACATAGTGGGTTACCATGAAGAATTATTGATTCTCAGATTATATTGAATATTGGCTTATTCACATAGAGGATTTCCAAAAAAAATTAATTTTGCATTCAATATGTTCAAATAACTTTTATAAATAGAACAAGAAAACCATATATTTTGATAATTATCAATTTCCCTATAAATCCTATCAAACTATTTTTTAAAATATTGTATGAATAACATATTTCAGATATTAAAAAATAACTTGTCTACTGTTAATTTAAATTTAGACCACTACAAAACATGGTTATTTTTTATACATCTATTATACATCCAGTTTATTAGCTCTAACTTAGGATTACTTACAAACATCTATAATTAAACACATATCACATCAAATAAGATAATAAAAAATTCCAAATCATTTATAGAGACAAATTTATATAACATACGTGAAATTAAACTCCACACTTTGAAAAACATACTCTTCTTATCTCAGATCAATTTTTTTATTCAAATGGAAAAAAATCATGTAATAGAAATAATATCCATGAAAAATATTCAATATGGGATTAAATATCCACATAATATTGAAAAAAATATAATTTAATGAATTGAAAAATACTTATTTAGATGTTATCATGTTTAATTTGAATCTATTTTATTCTTTGAAAAAAACATAATCGATAATTTCATGTATAATTTAAGTGTAATTTTGGTAAAAACGACATAAAAAGAATTTGAAAATAGTTTCACCGGATGAATAAATACCCTCTATTATTTATCATCAACTTCACAAATTATCAATCATGGAAAATAAATATTTATTTATATGACCACATATTCAATTTAACAATACTATAATTTTTTAAATCTCATTATCCAAAAAGGTTATAATAAATATAATCAACATAATAGAATAAGGAAATCATTAAAAGAAATTTTTTTCTTCTAAAAACATTGTTATGCATTGACACCCATGATAAACGAAAAATCATTTTAAGTATTAATAATCCAAAATATTTCTATATCTTTCCATATGCAAATAACAAAATGGATATTTTATAATATCATTTAACATTTTTCTGAAAGAGAATCAAATTTCCTGATATTCAATGATACTGCTATCATAAAACCATAAAGTGATATAAAATGATATAAATTTAAGGAAATTGAAGATCTAGTATACAATATGTCAAATAAATGTGAGTTGTTTAGTTAAATAGTGCCTATTAGAGTGGAAATTCCTTCACCACCATAATATTATTTCACTTAATAATAATGATCCAAACAAATCCATTTGATTGACTCTGTTTCAAAAATCAAAACCCATATAAAGGATTATCCAACTATAAACTCTATTCATCTATCATAATTACCTACAAAGGAATACTATAAAGGGTATTATATTATTATGTCTTTTTACGCAATTACACAACACTTTCTGATGACCCCAATCTAAATAATCCTTAGTGATTCCAGAAAATACCATATATTGAAAGATACGCCGTGTGATACATGTATGTCCATTCTAATATAGTTAAATAATTGATATCCTCAATATAAGATAAGTAATATAGATTCAACCTTAACCACCATAAGACAATCCTCCCAATATCATCACATTATGGGGAGTATTCAATCCACTAATGGAACTGTAACTCATGTTTCTAGAAAATGTTAGTCCAACATTACACAAACGTACCATATAACACATAATATCACTTTTATTTTTTTCTTTTCACGCTCTAGGAAGGTTTTAATATCCAATATAACCACACTATTCTGAAAGGCATTTTCCATCCACATCTCAATGAATCAACATTTAGAATCATCATTCCATTGAAATAATGTATATAACAAATTAGATAATTGAACATGGTAGAATATTCCATCATTTCTATTGGAACATTATTTTGTTCTGTCAGTTATTTATATATATTATGATATACAACATCAAGGTATTAAATATTATATAAAATTCCTTGATTATATTTCCATGTTAACCCTTAGTCATTATTTTCATTTCTATGAAATCACACTCATAAAGAAATATCTCTTTAATGAAAAAATATATCCAATTTCAAAATGAATAACTTAGGGTTCTAAATGATTTTCATGATTTGATATATATATTCCAAGTATAATTTCAATTATCATGTAATGACATCAGCCCCAAAAGATGGTTTCAGAAAAACTGAAAGTATTACATTACATATATAGTTATGGTTTCAAGATTTGATGGTTCATTGGATACAAAGTACAATAATTATACTAGGACCTTGATTACAAAGGGATCTATATTTGGATAATTGGTGGGTAATTCTGAATTTTCCATTCATGTATGGTTATTGGGTATTATTGATGTAAAGAACCATAAATTCCAAGGATGTTTTTTTCTTAATTTTCTTTGGAATTTTACAAGAACGCAGTTTCTGACGGCGCCTGATTCCGAGGCCCGGTGTGCCCGAAATCAATTTCCGAAGTTTGGCTCAGGTACGTTCAGTGAACGGACGAGCGGGTTTTTCTATCTTTTGAACCAGTGCTCGGAATCAAATTCTGAGGGCACTGATGGAATCACAGCGCCGGTAATTGCTTAGAAATGCCTCTTCTAGAGTTGTGTTTCCTCGGGTGTGGTTTTTAATTTTTGGGATTAAAGTTATGAAATAAAATAAATAGTGTGACAAAATTTATTTTATTTCACTTAAGCCGCTTGGAACTGAAGCCACTTAAAGAAGCTTAAGTTGAGTTGTTGCAGATAGGGTGCTATCCAAAAATATCCTACCCTCTTGGTAGGATATTTGTGAGGTGGGACCCGCACGAGCCCCACCGTTTCATTTCTACTAAGTAATGCACCCGCGAAAACCCGTCATTATGAAAGTCAACTGATGCGTTTTATTATTTCCTTAACGCACCAATTAATTGGGTGGTTTATTTCGTTGAATTAATTCTACGAATTAATGGTTCATTATTTATCTCTTTATTTGTTTCTTAACCGGTTTGAAATCTGTTGGTGTAGTAATAAAATAAGGCCAACACACCCGCCTTCTTTTTTGTAATTTTGTGTTAAACCTTGAAGAACCTCTGAGAATTCTTCATCCTCCGTCGCGAAGAACGCTAAGAACGCGAAGAACATGAAGAATGCGAAGAATGCGAAGAACGCTGGCCTCCGACGAAGAATGCCGAAACCGCGGAAATCGACGACGCAACGCCGTGTGCCGTGAAACCGACGTTTCATCTTCTGCGACGTTCCTTCCTCCGCAACGAAACCTTCAATCATCTGTTGGAGTTCGACGAACAAGCTGGGAAGCGGAATCGGGTACCAAGCGACGATGGCTTCGCCTTCCCTCGATTCGGACGAACGCCGACATCCCCCTTCGACGTCGTCATCTTCGCGATGCCATACCGCGACGAACCTCGAACGACGACGCCTCCTTTCGATCGGCTTATACCCAAGGTAGGGGTTTTATTTAAATGTTATATACTCCGTAAATGTTGTCGTTCCAGGTGAAGAACCTGGATAATAAGAACAATTTTAATTCATTAAAATTGTTTTTGGTTATGTATTCATGTGTTTAATAAACTTCTCTCGTTGTTATAATCTAACGCGGAGGGTGCGGGCCAAACGAACACGGCCCGACAACCCTTCGCAGATTGTTTATTGATGTGTGGATTGACGGACGATGACGAAGCAGGCCGTTTGGGCGTTTGAATCCCTTCGTAGAGAATATGGGGTCCCGGGGGGACCATAGGTGAAGACGACAGGATGAACGGACCACCGGAGCGCGTCCAGTGGTCCGAGGAAGGCAGCGGTGGCGCGCCGCTGGAAAAAGGGGCGGCCGACGAACCGCCGGCCGCAATCAGCGGGGAAGGGCGGGGGATCCGCGCGCCCCGCCCGCGTGTCGTCTCGGCCACACTGGCCGAGCCACGGCCGGCCGGTCGGGCCTGACCGAACCGGACAGCGCCGGACCGAGCCGGGCCGGGCCGGGCCCAGCCGGGTCGGGTCGACAAGGTTCGGGTCGACCCGGGCCCAGACCCCCGTTTTTGTGCCACTTTAGGTCAAATGCCCGTAACATGAGCTACGAGCCTCCAAATGAATTTTCGTTAGTTGCAACAGGATCCTTGGATCGAGACGGTCGTTTCAGTATATCGCACTCAGGGTTTCGGATTATTTTGGGTTCGGCCGGGTTGGTACGGATACGAAACCAACTGGGCCCTCGGAGCGGAAACCCTCGTAACTCGAGTTCCATACGTCCGAATGACGTGCCGTAGACTTTGTAGTTTTCCTCTAAGTGAGACGAATCTTTTGGATTACTCTGCTCGAGTTTTGGATGCCGTCGGAGTGCGGTCGGGTTGGTTCGCTCACGAAACCAACCAGGCCGCTGGAACTAAAAAGCCAATAACTCACAGACCGAACGTCTGATTGATGCACCAGATATCTCGTTGTTTTCCTCTTGAAGAGACAAAACTTTTGGAATACTCCGATCGAGGTTTGGATGCCGTCAGAGTGCGGTCGGGTTGGTTCTCTCACGAAACCAACTGGGCCCCAGGGACGAAAAATACAATAACTCACAGACCGGGCGTCCGATTGACGCACCGTCCGTCTCGTTGTTTTTCTCTTGCTGAGACGCAACTTTTGGCATCCTCCGCCCATGTTTTGGATGCAGTTGGATAGTGGCCGGGTTGGATCGTACCGAATTCCAACCGGGCCCCTAGAATGGAAAAGATGATACCTTTCTGACAGAACGTCCGTTTGGCGAACAGTCAGCGGCATTGGTGATCTCGTTGAGAAACGGTCCCTATGAGTATATCCAATGAGTGTTCGGGGCATAGTTGAGTTACGGCCGGATTGGTTCGCACACGAAACCAACCGGCCCCCTGGGACGAAAAGGCTAATAACTCACAGATCGGGCGTCCGATTAACGTGTCGTCTATTGCGTTGAGACCCCTATGACGAGGTGGTCCTTTGATATACTTCTTTGCGGGACTTTGTGATACTTGGTGTAACACCTCGTGATTTTATGAAAAATATTATTTTTAATTTCACTAATGTCTTGTGTTGTACACTACACTAAAAGGAGCTTTCACAACACGCATCCTTGATTTGCCTTGCATTACACGCAATCGTGACCTTCCTCGATAGCGTGTGTAGTACGCAATAACGAGTTTCACTAAACAATAATATGCTATTAAAATATTATTAAAACTAGCCGTTATGAATAGTAATAACCTCTTTTTGAAATTTTTTAATTTTATTTTTCAAAATGGAATTCATTTTTGGATTCTTTATATCGAAATTAGCTTAGGGTGAAACATTGGTGATTTTCGGATAACTTTCATATTTTGATGAATAGTGGAAATTACTAAATTTTAATTAAAAACAACTTTTCAATCGAAATAATTAATATTGATAAATTATTAATTTGAGTGGTTTTAAAGTATATTTAGAATATATTCATATAATTTAATACAATGATGGTCGTTGGATTAAATTTCACATTTAAACCAGACATAAACAAATGTCAATCTTTTGATAGTTATTATCTCTTAAGAACACGCTATTTGTTTTGACGACGGGAATTAATTTTTAAATTAATTAATGCAAATGATATGTTTTGAATTTGGTAAAATATAAATCATTTTTGAGTTCATAATATCAAATATATCTTAGGCCTAATTTTTGGTATTTTTCTGAAAACATTCAATTTTTGATGAATATTGAAACCACTAAGTGGTAGTTAAAAAACTAAAATTTTCATAAAAAGTAATTTTACCGCTTCTATGAGTGGAATTTTGAAACTCCGAGAGACACGGTTAATATCAAGGACTTAAATGTGGTTCAATGTGATGAAAATAATATTTGGTGAATAGTAACTTTTTACTTTTTTTTAACACGGTAAAAAGTAAATATGGTAATTAAGGGTAGAAATGATATTATTATTACCCTAAAACATGTCCTAATTCTATTGTACGACTGTAATTCGACCAAAAACAAACATAGGAATAAAATATGACCATTTAGGCCCACTTGGATTAGATTAAGACATTTATTATTAATTTACCTAAAGAAGGGTTAAAAGAGTTAAAATCAAAATTTATTTACTAAAACATTTTTAATATGGAGTTATACATAAGATAAATTCGACTATAAATATTCAGTAGAAAGCTAAAAAGATTTCCTACATAATGATAGTTTATTTATAATTTTTAGACATTAAATAAATTAATTTATTTATGACACAACGATGATGAAATAATTACCCTTTTAAGGAAATGTTAACATAATTGATGTTATAAATGCACAAATAAATGTAATTTGAGACTTTTTATGAATTCCACTAATTTTCCAGGTTACTATGATATATTAGTGTTAATTTAATCAACTTGGTTAGACCATATAATTCTGTTATGACTTTCAAAAAAATCATATATCAAATAGTGTCAAAATTGACACAATATAGTTTTTAAATCAAATATTATATTATTAATAATTATTTTATTACTAAAAATCTAAGGTTCGGCCAAATGACTTAGATAAGGATATATATATTAATAATAAACAAATTGGGGTTCGTTTGTCATGTTATAGTAAGTGTATTAACCATATAGTGAAATAAAAAAAAGACACGGTAAAAGTTAAATTATTTAACTTAGAGTTAAATCTAATTGATAAGGTTAAAATAATACCCTAAACTTGTGTAAATCCTATTGGTTGATATGATTTCGACACATCCCCACTTTAGCTTCAAAATTAGACCCTTTGGAACCATTATAAACCGATTTTGACATTAATATAAAATAATATTTTGAGGTATTCCTAAGGTGCCCCTCTCCTCCCTTATAAAAGGGTACCTCCTCCCCCTGCTCCTCACACCAATTTGAGCACTCAAGCTCGGAAAACCCCTGCAATTTTCTCCTCTCCACTTCACTAGAATAATCCTAGAGGTCCTGGTCTTCTTCAAAGACCAATCTTAGTTCCCTAAGTGGAGTATTCAAAGAGGCGTTTCAAAGAAGAGGTAATATCCATTACCGATCTTTTCAATTTCTTTCTTTTTCAAATTCTTCTTCTTTAGTTGTTTCCTGATAAAGTAATAACGTAAGTATTTCTTATATACTGATATGTTATTACAAATATGAACCAACTCTAATTCACCTTCTATCCATCCTATGGAAAAAATGAAATCACCACGCGTGCGTACGTACGGAATACCGTCTCCACGCCGTGGTGTAATATATTTTCCGTCACCACCTTAATTGGATTGGTATAATGGTTTAATGAGTAACTATATATGATTATTATAAAGTGATATTGATACTGAAATAGTATACAAACACTTCAACACAATTCCACGACCATGGGAACGATATCATCGCTCGTGCGTACATACGGACTACCGTCTCCACGACGCGATGAGATTCATTCTCCATGATAACCATTTAAGAATGATTAAAAAGTATATATAAGAAATAATAATGAAATATATGAAATTATAAATCTACATTATTTATGTATATATGTATATGTATGTCATCTACATACTTCCATTCAAGACAATAAGGAAAGGAAAACAGTGTTCATGCGTACGTACGGACTACCGTCTCCATGAACGGTGTTTTTCATTTCATTTATCTATCTTATATATATATATATATACTGAATATATATGATATATAAATCATATTTTATATTCTGGAAGTAAGTAAATCATGATATAAGTAATAATAATGTCAAGAACAACAAGTCAAAACACCTACGATAAATGAAACGATTTTACCCAAAACGCTTCTTTAACATGGAATTTACAAAAGAACGGGTAATATAAAGACATAAGTGAACCATATATGATATCATAACAATGAATATGATTCTGTAATAAGTCAATGACATTATTTAAATCATTATACAGGAGGTGCAGACACATACGAAGCAAATCAGATCTAAGGTAAGGGAAAATATCACAATCTCATTTTTATCCGAGATTGTTTTTACTTTGGCATTTACTGGGGTGTATTTTATCATCCACATCCATGTTCCATAAATATGTAATATTATTTCCATCCACTTACAATAGTTTAAATCCAATTTTACCCTGCGGTGAATTTTTAGTAAAGAATATGAAAGGAATCTTTTGTCGTTTTTTCGTACGAGGTACTTTTTGACTTTTCCGATAAAAGTACGAAGAATGTTTTTTTTAACTTATACGACATGTATGGATTTCTAAAACCTTATTTCCAAGAAGCTTCCTTTACAAGAAATCAAGTTTATTTTTAATCAACTTCTTTTAGTTTACAATTGAATGACATGTTAAGAAAGGAAAAGTGTTTTTGAAGTAGAAAGGATATTTTCCTCAAGAATGAAGTTCAAGTATTTTATCAAAATTATTTTTCATATAAGATAATAAAAGGGTTCTGTTTTTATCCCTATTATTACATGGATTTGATTATGTTGTGATGGAAATATTTTTATGAATTCCTTTATCTTATATGAATTGTTTTATAATGTCATGTTGTTTAAGAATCCCATTTTTATTACATGGGTTACGCTATGATGTATGGTTTATGATTATGTGGAACACATAAGAAAGGATTCATTATAAGATGGGAGGGACCTATATCTCCCTCCAATGCATTGGGTAAAGATTTTATATCTCATGAGATAGACATGGCTGAAATGGTAGGTTATACCGGTTCAGTGAAACAGGACTGAAACGAGGGTTACTCGATTCAGAAAGGGACTTTGTCCACTAAGATAGTCTTGGCAATGAGTCTTGACTAATAGGAAATGATTCTCTATGATTATGTGTGTATGCCACAAAGTTTAATGTTTTATGTTATGATTATTGTGAATACATTTCACTACCATGAGTTATCCCAGGTTATGAAATTATGATCTCTTTTGTAGGTTCAGATTTCCAAAAGTTATGTTCTTATGAATATGAAGTGATTGATTTTTCTTTTGTTTACCCTTACTGATCATTTGAGCTCACCCTTTTATGTTTTCTTTTCCCCAGGATATAAAGAAAGGTTTTAGGTAAGGAAAAAAAGGGAAGATCTTTATGGGAGATATTGAAGATCTTTCACCAGGATTAGAAGATTACGTTCCCAGATTCCAAAGACACTAAACTATTAAGATCCTTTAGTGTGTGTTTTTGTTATGTACTAAGTAATCCGCAAATGTAATGTAATGTCCATGTAAGTCAAGATTCAGGTCTCTACAGTTGGTATCAGAGGAAAGGTTTAGTCAACCTTTGGAAACTAGGAAGCGAAAACTTTCGTGAGATCCCTAGAGATATTTCTAAGGTATGTCTAGGGATGTCCCTAAGGTTAAGTATACGTATATGTTATAGTACTAGAATTACGCTAAAGAACATAGAATTAAACCTAAGATGTTAGATATTGAAGGTACTCCACCTTTACTATGTTGTTTTCCCTAGCATTATTTTGCCTCTCACACTATTTTGTTTGGGTTTTAGAAAATGGCTGGAATCAAGATGATTCACAATAATGGAGGATATGATGGACAATGGAATGATATTCTTCATGATAAACCAAATGAAATGGGATTTGCATGTCCAAACATCACTATTATTCCGAATCAGCAATCTCATAATATGATCAATAAAGTAAAATTTGGTAAGTTTCCTGACTCGACTAATAAGAGAAAGATGGAGTTCCATGATGATTATAGAGGAAAGAAAGTTAAATTTCCCCTATGTAAATCATGTGGGAAGAGGCATCAAGGAGAATGTTTCAAGGGAACTGGAAGATGCTTTGGGTGTGGAAAATAAGGACACAAAGCATGTAAGTGCAAAGGAAAAGGGTCGGTTAACACCATGTATGAGGATAATGGTATTGCTAAGACATCAAAAATGGTTAAGTGTTTTAAATGTGGAATGTATGGGCATTATGAAAAAAAATGCCCTAAGGGAAAGACTCATGAAGAGAATCAGTATGGTCATATGGGTAGTATTTATGGTGATGATGATGAAGAGACTACAAATGATATGTGAGATGAAAGAATTTTTGAAGCTCGGTCGATGGTTTAAGAATGTAGTGGAATGATTACATGTTTATCATGTGTAATTTTGTATATGTAATCTCATGCTACTATGGAATAAAGAGACATCTATGGATTGTTACACTGTTGTCTTTCCTTGTGTTTTGAAAGTGTATGATTAATGTTACCAGTATCCACAAAAGGTTATTCAGATATTTTTGGAATGTATATGATATGCGCATAATGAAGGGATAAGGAGAAAATTAAATGTTTGATAGTATTCATGAGCTCATGATTGATATAAGGACTAAGTGATATCATGGTTTGAGTATATAGAATTTTGAGGATTTTTGTATGTGGAAGGTGTTAACTTTTAACTGCATTCATGTTTTCCCTAAGGTTCAATGAGTATTCAACAGAATACATGATTAAGGACTTTGAATGTTTGGAATTTGACCAACAAAACATATCTTATGATATATGGGGATCAATGATGGTATTAAATCTCTGGTAATCGTTTTCACAATGTTATGAGAGTGGACTGTAGTATTATGGATAAGCCTAAATATTTGAATGGATTATGTTAGACATAAGTTAGTATTGTTTAAGGATAGAAGTTTTTTCAATATTATTGATGGGATGTTATAGTAATATAGTTTTAGAAAAAGGACAAACTGCAGGACGGGCGACATCCCATCGCGTCGGACAAGGCTGTGGGAATCGAACCCACAACCGAAGTACGACTGGCCTTTATCGCCTACCACTGGCCTACAAGAAGTCTCTGTTTAGTAGAAACTAGTTTTATTATATTAAGCAGTATGATATATGAAGTATAAGTCCATTTTAGGAACCATATGTGATTAATCTCACTATAAATCGACTTATGTATATAATTTTTGCTATCCTTTTGTTTGAGACAGATGGAATGACCCGTCATTCTATCACATGATCTGCTAACACTTCACGAATAACAAATTCAACTTCATTTATTTAAGAGATGAAGTGGAAATTGTTCAAGGCACGAACAACAATGAGATTGTACCAAAATAAAGTAAGTATTTATTCTAATTCAAATTCTTCAACTTAAAGGAAACGATCTTGAAAACCAAAAATGTTGTCCTAGTGCTCTTATATCTGATTAATCAGATGGTACCTTAGATCGTCACAAATTTATGGATTTGTGATTTTTGGCTTTTCTATAGCCATGTTCTCTACCACTCTCCATCAGAACATGATGGTTAGATTTTTTTTCCATATCCATATTTTCACCTATGTGGAAACCCAGTGATTAGTTTATTTCGGAAACCGTTACGTTTCATACTACTGTTTTAAAGATTGGTTTTGGTATTCCTTTTTACGATGTGGGTTTCTATTAAAGAAACTTTCAAATAGCAAACCATTTATAACCCCGACGAATTTCGAGGGCGAAATTCATTTTAAGGGGGGTAGAATGTAACACCCCGGGATTTTATAAAAAATATTATTTTTAATTTCACTAATGTCTTGTGTTGTACACTACACTATAAGGAGCTTTCACAACACGCATCCTTTATTTGCCTTGCATTACACGCAATCGCGACCTTCCTCGATAGCGTGTGTAGTACGCAATAACGAGTTTCACTAAACAACAATATGCTATTAAAATATTATTAAAACTAGCCGTTATGAATAGTAATAACCACTTTTTGAAATTTTGTAATTTTATTTTTCAAAATGGAATTCATTTTTCGATTCGTAATATCGAAATTAGCTTAGGGTGAAACTTTGGTGATTTTCGGATAACTTTCATATTTTGATGAATAGTAGAAATTACTAAATTTTAATTAAAAACAAATTTTTCAATCGAAATAATTAATAGTGATAAATTATTAATTTGATTGGTTTTAAAGTATATTTAGAATATATTTTTACAATTTAATACAATGCTGGTCGTTGGATTAAATTTCACATTTAAACCAGACATAAACAAATGTCAATCTTTTGATAGTTATTATCTCTTAAGAACATGCTATTTGTTTTGACGACGGGAAATAATTTTTAAATTAATTAATGCAACTGATATGTTTTGAATTTGGAAAAATAGAAATCATTTTTGAGTTCATAATATCAAATATAGCTTAGGCCTAATTTTTGGTATTTTTCTGAAAACTTTCAATTTTTGATGAATAGTGAAACCACTAAGTGGTACTTAAAAAACTGAATTTTTCATAGAACTTAATTTTACCGCTTCTGTGAGTGGAATTTCGAAAATCCGAGAGACACGGTTAATATCAAGGACTAAAATGTGGTTCAATGAGATGAAAATAATTTTTGGTGAATAGTAACTTTTTACTTTTTTTTTACCACGGTAAAAAGTAAATAGGGTAATTAAGGGTAAAAATGATATTATTATTACCCTAAAACATGTCCTAATTCTATTGGACAAGTGTAATTCGACCAAAAACAAACATAGGAATAAAATATGACCATTTAGTCCCACATGGATTAGATTCGGACATTTATTATTAATTTACTTAAACAAGGGTTAAAAGAGTTAAAATCAAAGTTTATTTACTAAAACATTTTTAATATGGAGTTATACATAAGATAAATTAGAATATAAATATTCAGTAGAAAGATAAAAAGATTTCATACATAATGATATTTTATTTATAATTTTTAGACATTATATAAATTAATTTATTTATGAAACAACGATGATGCAGTAATTACCCTTTTAAGGAAATGTTAACATAATTGATGTTATAAATGCTCAAATAAATTTAATTTGAGACTTTTTATGAATTCCAATAATTTTATAGGTTACTATGATATATTAGTGTTAATTTAATAAACTTGGTTTGAACATATAATTCTGTGATGACTTTCACAAAAATCATATATCAAATAGTGTCAAAATTGACACAATATAGTTTTTAAATCAAATATTATATTATTAATTGTTATTTTATTCCTAAAAATCTAAGGATCGGCCCAATGACTTAGATAAGGATATATATATTAATAATAAACAATTTGGGGTTCTTTTGGCATGTTATAGTAAGTGTATTAACCATATAGTGAAAGAAAACAAAAAGACACGGTAAAAGTTAAATTATTTAACTTAGAGTTAAATCTAATTGATAAGGTTAAAATAACACCCTAAACTTGTCTAAATCCTATTGGCTGATAGTATTGTGAACCATCCCCACTTTAGCTTCAAAATACGACCCTTTGGAACCATTATAAACCGATTTTGAAATTAATATAAAATAATATTTTGAGGTATTCCTAAGGTGCCCCTCTCCTCCCTTATAAAAGGGTACATCATCCCCCTCCTCCTCACACCAATTTGAGCACTCAATCTCGGCCAACCCATGCCATATTCTCCTCTCCACTTCCCTATAATAATCCTAGAGGTCCTGGTATTCTTCAAAGACCAATCTTAGTTCCCTAAGTGGAGGATTCAAAGAGGCGTTTCAAAGAAGAGGTAATATCCATTGCCGATATTTTCAATTTCTTTCTTCTTCAAATTCTTCTTCTTTAGTTGTTTAATGATAAAGTAATAACATAAGTATTTCTTATATACTGATATGTTATTATAAATATGAAACAACTCTAATTCACCTTCTATCCATCCTACGGAAAAATGAAATCACCGCGCGTGCGTACGTACGGAATACCGTCTCCACGCCGTGGTGTAATATATTTTCCATCACCACCTTAATTGGATTGGTATAATGGTGTAATGAGTAACTATATATGATTATTATAAAGTGATATTGATACTGAAATAGTATACATACACTTCAACACAATTCCACGACCATGGGAACGATATCATCACTCGTGCGTACGTACGGACTACCGTCTCCACGACGCGATGAGATTCATTCTCCATGTTAACCATTTAAGAATGATTAAAAAGTATATATAAGAAATAATAATGAAATATATGACATTATAAAGCTACTGGATTTATGTATATATGTATATGTATTTCATCTACTTACTTCCATTCAAGACAATAAGGAAAGGAAAACAGCGTTCATGCGTATGTACGGACTACCGTCTCCATGAACTGTGTTTTTCATTTAATTTATCTATCTTATATATATATATACTGAATAAATATGATATATAAATCATATTTTATATTCTGGAAGTAAGTAAATAATGATATAAGTAATAATAATGTCAAGAACAACAAGTCAAAACACCTACGATAAATGAAACGATTTTACCCAAAACGCTTCTTTAACATGGAATTTACAAAAGAACAGGTAATATAAAGTCATAAGTGAACCATATATGATATCATAACAATGAATATGATTCTGTAATAAGTCAATGACATTATTTAAATCATTATACAGGAGGTTCGGACACATACGAAGCAAATCGGACCTACGGTAAGGGAAAATATCACAATCTCATTTTTATCCGAGATTGTGTTTACTTTGGCATTTACTGGGGTGTATTTTATCATCCACATCCATGTTCCATAAATATGTAATATTGTTTCCATCCACTTACAATAGTTTAAATCCAATTTTACCCTTCGGTGAATTTTTAGTAAAGAATATGAAAGGAATCTTTTTTCGTTTTTTCGTACGAGGTACTTTTTGACTTTTCCGATAAAAGTACGAAGAATGTTTTTTTTACTTATGCGACATGAATGGATTTCTAAAACCTTATTTCCAAGAAGATTCCTTTACAAGTATTCAAGTTTATTTTTAATCAACTTCTTTTAGTTTACAATTGTATGACATGTTAAGAAAGGAAAAGTGTTTTTGAAGTAGAAAGGATATTTTCCTCAAGAATGACGTTCAAGTATTTTATCAAAAATATTTTTAATCTAAGATAATAAAATGATTCTGTTTTTATCCCTATTATTACATGGATTTGATTATGTTGTGATGGAAATATTTTTATGAATTCCTTTATCTTATATGAATTTTTTTATGATGTCATGTTGTTTAAGAATCCCATTTTTATTACATGGGTTACGCTATGATGTATGGTTTATGATTATGTGGCACACATAAGAAAGGATTAATTATAAGATGGGAGGGACCTATATCTCACTCCAATGCTTTGGGTAAATATTTTATATCTCATGAGATAGACATGGCTGAAATGGTAGCTAATATCGGTTCAGTGAAACAGGACTGAAACGAGGGTTACTCGATTCAGAAAGGGACTTTGTCCACTAAGATAGTCCTGGCAATGAGTCTTGACTAACAAGAAATGATTCTCTATGATTATGTGTGTATGCCACGATGTTTAATGTTTTATGTTATGATTATTGTGAATACATTTCACTACCATGAGTTATCCCAGGTTATGAAATTATGATCTCTTTTGCAGGTTAAGATTTCCAAAAGTTATGTTCTTATGAATATGAAGTGATTGATTTTTCTTTTGTTTACCCTTACTGAGCATTTGAGCTCACCCTTTTATGTTTTCTTTTCCCCAGGATATAAAGAAAGGTTTTAGGTAAGGAAAAAAAGGGAAGATCATTATGGGAGATATTGAAGATCTTTCACCCGGATTAGAAGATTACGTTTCGAGTTTCCAAAGACACTAAACTATTACGATCCTTTAGTGTGTGTTTTTTATGTACTAAGTATTCCGCAAATGTAATGTAATGTCCATGTAAGTCATGATTCGGGTCTCTACACTTGGAGTATCGACCAGTAGCTCGTGGAGCGGACCCTCCCGGAGATGAGCGTGCGGAGTACGGAGACCGTGTAGCCGGCTGAGACCTGACGACTGCTTGACAGACTCGACATGGAGTGAGTCGACTTGCCCAGTGGACGGAGCGCCCGGTATTTGGAAACAGACCCATGGCGGACAGAGCGCCTGGTAGTTGGCTGCAGACCCGCGCTACTCGACAGGAGGAGTAACTTTGTAGGCTATTGGGGGGAGCGCCCGGTATTTGGCGACAGACCCACAGTGGACGGAGCGCCCGGTAGTAGGCCGCAGACCCGCGGTACTCGATAGGAGGAGAACCTCAGTAGTCTTAGGTTAGTGAGCAGTACCTCGGAGTCGTGACAGGACCACTGTACACTCCAGAGACGTAGCTCTTCAGCAGTTACAGTTTCGATAATTAAAATCCTGGTTTGTGTAGAGACTTTTGACGTTTGTGTTTACCTCATGATTTAGATGGGTCACTTGATAACTTAGGTATATGTATGGGCATATACCTGGGTAGGGGTTATCCGTTGATTTCACAATCCTTGTGTTTCCTCATGATTGAGATAGGTTACATGATAAATTAGGTATATGTATGGGCATATATCTAAGTAGAGGTTATCTGTTGAGATCTTCTTGTGGTTATCCTTGTTGGTTTAGTGAGACCTTGAGGGTCTCGAGATACCTACTGAGTATCGTTATACTCACCCCTGCATTGGCTATGCCCGCACCTCGCTGTGTTGGTTACAGATGACAGGCAGTGCTGATGGAGGCCGAGTGATCGAGGACTGGACGGTACCCGGAGGGGGACTACACGACGAGTCAGTACCCAGAGGTGGACTACACGATGTGACGACTCACAGAGGAGGTTGACGGACGAGAGGGTGGAGGAGGCTATCTGTACCTACCCTTCAGGTAGGATCCGTGGTGGATGACCAGGAGCTGCGCTATCTGTACCTACCCTTCAGGTAGGATCCGGGGAGGACGACCTAAGAGCTGCATCCTACATCCAGCTGTTGTCTTTTTTCTGTTGTACCTTGTTCAGTTGTAGTTGTACTTTCTTTTGAGTTTGTATTCTGGCCCATTTACTTTTCAGCTTTTCATTTGCACTTTGTGTTTTACTTCATCTTTTACTCTATGGTGCTTATTTTCTTTTATAAAGGCAATGCCTTCCCAGTTATCGGGATTTTACGCCTTTGGTGCTAGTCGCCAGCCCCTGGCCTATGGAAGGCGGTCTTGGGGTAGTCACGGCACGGGCCCCGAGGATAGGCCATGAAAATTTGGTATCAGAGGGTTTCGGTTCTACCGCAGAAAAAATAACTCCGATATTTCCTTCTCTGAGGCAATAGTGTTAAGAGTACCGAGTGTGGTTTTCAGTTCAGGGAGTCCATTGTTGGTGCGGGCGGCCGACGTATCCATACACCAGGACCCTGACAACTGATTTCCGACATTGTGCACGAAAAAACTAATTGCGTGGGTGTTTTCCAGAAGTTTTATTTAAATGTCAGCTCAAACCAGGTCAGCTCACCAGGGATAATCTTTTGACCATGTCACGTTGTTTCTTTCAGGATGCCTCCCCGTGGACGACCAGCTAGAGCCCCGAGAGTGGTACGTATTGACAGCCCGTCGAGCGACGTGGCCTCAGTACAGGGCCCTATCCCTGTTGAGGCAATAGCGGAGGCACCAGCGGTACTACTACTCGTTGGGCCACCGATGCCACCAGCCCCAGCAGCAGATGAAGCACATCGCTTGAGTGCACTGCATGAGTTCTAGCGCCAGAGGCCACCCAGGTTCCAGGGACGGACGGACCCGAAGGCGGCTGAGGATTGGCTGCAGGCTGTGGTTAGAGTCTTCAGGCTAGTGGGGACGCTGACAGATTTTCATGGTGATCCTTGATGCCAGCCTTCTTCAGGCAGCAGCAGGCAGATGGTGGAGGCTGATGCTTTAGATGCATGACGAGGCGACACATATATGGTCAGACTTCGAGATCCTGTTTCGGGAAGAGTTTGTACCAGACACCCTTCGAGCGGTGCGTATACAAGAGCTACTTCAGCTGTGGCATAGCATCATGTCAGTGGCGCAGTACTCAGTGATATTCATAGACCTCTCGCGCTACTCCACAGATATGGTACGGGACACATTTTTCAGGGCCCGAAACTTCGAGCAGGGGCTCAGGAGAGAGATTAGAGATTTTGTTGTTTCTTACAGCTTTCCGACGTAGAAAGGGGTGTTGGAGAGATCCCTCTTAGTGGAGAGTTTCCTTGCTGAGCAGTGTCCAGCAGCAGGACCCACCGCTAGCCAGCTTGCGGCAGAGTCTTCTACAGCAGGAAGTAGACAGAAGACGCAGAGGTCCAAGAGGACCAGACCTAATTGTGGCCAACTGCACGACTCAGGTTCAGTTGTGCATGGATACCAGGGTGGAGTCAGAGCCAGACGTGCCGAGAGTGGACAATGTTACTCCTGCGGAGGAATTGGTCACAAGGCACGTGACTGTCCGACCCGCCATATAGATGACCAGCAGTTAAATAAAGAACCTCCGAGGCAAAGGCAGAGGTTCGATCAGGGTGGACCGCAAGGAGCAGGCGGCCATGGCAGAGTAGCTGGTCGTGCAGCTGGAGGTAAACAATGCTTCGTGATGTTGCCACCACCACCAGGAGGCCCACCCCGACCACAGGGGATAGGAGGACATGGGAGAGCTCAGCATCAGGTAGCTGAGGGATATGGTCATGGATCTCCGAGTGCATGTGGGCAGGAGAGGAACTAGTGGATACTTCCTTTGTAATTCTAGTTCCATGTTTATTTTGTATTCGTGTCTTTGTACTATGAGCTGCAATTATAAAAAGACACTTATGTTTGTTTTCTTTCCTGTCTTATTTTGTTTGGTTGATACTGAGTGGTCCCGGTTAAACTGTTGACTTGACCCTCACTTTCGAGATTTCTACTGGAGGAGACTGAGTGACCTCACACTGATAATGACAGTGTGACTCGACCCTTGGAGGTGAGAGTGACAGTTGGATCTCTTGGTAGTTACATCGAGGCCTTACGACGTCATCCATGGAATGAATGAATCATTCATGTCAGGATTGACTGTATTAGGCAACGAATTTGGTTCATCCAGGGGATGAGACCAGATTTCTCTAATCGGCAAAGAAGAAATCATAGCAGCTCTTGTGAGACTAAAGAAGGTCCAGGTCATCCATGAGTGGATGAAGACTGCACAGTGCAGTAAGAAACAGGAAACCGGTGTCAGTCTTAGAGACTCAGGCGTGTTAAATGTTTCAAAAGTGGAAGCTTTAAGGATAGATGAGTCTGTGAAGCAGCAGACGTGGAGGCAGAGTTAGGAGAGCGGTATGAGGTGGTGTACATCTTAACATGATACAACCAACCGCCTTAGTTATCCCCGCCAGGCTCAGGGAGCTGGAGGGAGGTGGAAGAGTGTGGCTGCTTGCGGTCAAGGAGTGTGACCCAATGGCTCTAGAAATGATTCAATGGACAGTCTGTGTCCACTACTAGCTGTTGTAGTAACAGACGTCGATATGAATCATTCCTTGCTTTCAAAAATCTTGTTCCAGACCTAGAGTTTCCGGTAAGCCGTGGACTTGACCCTCACGTCTGGAGATACCATGAGAGGAGACTCGATAATCACACTTACGCCGACGGTGTGGTCAGATCCTCGAGGCGAGAGTTTCGGTTGGAATATCTTGGTGGCAGTGTCGAGGCCTTACGATGTTGGTTTGAGTATGGACTGGGCAATCACAATTCATACACAAATTGACGGTATTAGGCAAAAAGGTTGTAGTTTAACTATGACGTCGGGATGGGTTTTCCTTGGTCGGAAAAAAAAGGAAACCCCAGGAAACGCAGGGTAACTCTTGCACAGGAGGGTGTGACCGATCACTCTTGAGTCGGTCAACCTTACCCTCATAGCAGTATTCTTTTTGAGTTTCAGTTCTAACAGAAAATGGAGACCTCTGGATTTCGAGGATGTCGACCACGTCTTCTTACGGGTCTCACATCGACGAGGATTACAGAGATGTGGCTAGGGAGGTAAGTTATCTCCGAGGTTCAACGCACCATTCTAGGTCCTCAGCTGGGTAGGAGAGGTGGTTTACCGCTTGACCCATCCACTTCAGTTGCACTAGGTGCACGACATTTTCTACATATCTCAACTGAGGAGATACGTGCTCGACCCTCCGCATATCATCGACCTTGATGAGCTGGACGGTGGTGATGAGGTGACTTCTACGGAGGATCCTGTGGGGATAGAGGATCAACAGGAGCGGATCCTAGGAGGACAGTCGATTCCTCTTGTGCACTTTCTTTGGCAGCACGGGAACCTCCAGGTGATCACATGGGAGCGGAAGGCTCATATGCGTGCTCAGTACCGCCTTTGTTTCCCTAAGTTTGTGGTGAAGCTTTACGGGGACGTAAAGCCCTGTTGTGGGAGTAATGTAAAGACCCGTAAATTCCAAGGAATTTTTTTTCTTAATTTTATTTGGAATTTTACAAGAACGCAGTTTCTAACGGTGCCTGATTCCGAGGCCCGTTGTGCTCGGAATCAATTTCCAAAGTTTGGCTCGGGTACGTTCAGTGAATGGATGAGCGGGTTTTTCTAACTTTTGAACCAGTGCTCGGAATCGAATTCTGAGGGCACCGATTGAATCGCAGCACCGGTAATTACTTAGAAATGCCTCTTACGGAGTAGTATTTGCTCGGGTGTGGTTTTTAATTTTTGGGCTTAAAGTTAAGAAATAAAATAAATAGTGCGAAAAACTTTATTTTATTTCACTTAAGCCGCTTGGAAGCCACTTGAAGCCACTTAAAGCAGCATAAGCTGAGTTGTTTCAGATAGGGTGCTATCCAAAAATATACTACCCTCTTGGTATGATATTTGTGAGGTGGGACCCACACGAGCCCCACCGTTTCTTTTCCGCTAAGTAACGCACCCACGAAAACCTGTCATTATGAAAGTCAACTGACGCGTTTTCTTATTTCCTTAACGCACCAATTAATTGGGTGGTATATTTCGTTGAATAAATTCTAAGAATTAATGGGTCGTTATTTATCTCTTTATTCGTTACTTAACCGGTTTGAAATCCGTTGGCGTAGTAATAAAATAAGGCCAACACACCCTCCTTATTTGTAATGTTCTATTAAACCTTGAATAACCTCTGAGAATTCATCATCCTCCTTAGCGAAGAACGCGAAGAACGCGAAGAACGCGAAGAAAGAGAAGAACGCCGGCCTCCGACGAAGAATGCCGAAACCGCGGAAATCGACGACGCAATGTCGTGTGCCGTGACGCCGACGTTTCCTCTTCGGCGATGTTCCTTCCTTCACAACAAAACCTTCAATCATCTGTTGGAGTTCGACGAACAAGCATGGAAGCAAAATCGGGTAGCAAGTGATGACGGCTTCGCCTTCCCTCGAGTCGGATGAACGCCGACATCCCCCTTCGACATTGTCATCCTCGTGATGCCATACCGCGACGAACCTCGAACAACGACACCTCCTTCCGATCGGCTTATACCCAAGGTAGGGGTTTTATTTGAATGTTGTATACTCCGTAAATGTTTCCATTCAAGGTGAAGAACCCAGATAATAAGAACAATTTTAATTCGTTAAAATTGTTTTTGGTTATGTATTCATGTGTTGAATAAACTTCTCCCGTTGTTATAATCTTACACGGAGGGTGCGGGCCAATCGAACATGGCCCGACAACCCTCCGCAGATTGTTTATTGATTTGTGGATTGACGGGTGACGACGAAGCAGGACGTTTGGGCGTTTGAATCCCTTCGCAATGAAGATGGGGTCTCGGGGGGACCATAGGCGAAGACGACAGGAAGAACGGACCACCGGAGCGCGTCCGGTGGTCCGCGGAAGGCGGCGGCGGCGGCGCGCCGCCAGAAAAATGGGTTGCTGGTGAACCGCCGGCCTCAATCAGCGGCGAAGGGCGGGGGAACCGCGCGCCCCGCCCGCGTGTTTGCTTGTCCACGCTGGACGAGCCGCGGCCGGCCGGTCGGGCCGGACCGAACAAGACCACGCCGGACCGCGCCGGGCCGGGCCGGGCCCAGCCGGGTGAGACCTGGGTCGGGCGACTCGGTTCGGGCCGACCCAGGGGGGTCGGGCCTGGTCGCCCCGGGCCCAGACTCCCATTTTCGGGCCACTTTCGGTCAAATGCATGTACCATGAGATACGGGCCTCCAAACGACTCGCCGTCAGTGGCAACGCGATCCTTGGATCGAGACGTTCGTTTCGGTATATTTCACTCAAGGTTTCAGATTACTTTGGGTTCGGCCGGGTTGGTTCGGATATGAAACTAGCCGGGCCCTCGGAGCGGAAACGCTCGTAACTCGAGTTCCGGACGTCCGAATGACGTGCCATCGACTTTGTTGTTTTTATCTATGTGAGACGGATCTTTTGGCTTACTCCGCTCGAGGTTTGGATGCCGTCGGAGTGCGGTCGGGTTGGTTCGCTCACGAAACCAACCGGGCCCCTGGGACGAAAAAGCCAATAACTCACAGACCGGGCGTCCGATTGACGCACTGTCTATCTCGTTGTTTTCCTATTGTAGAGACAGAACTTTTGGCTTACTACGCTCGGGTTTTGGATGTCGTCGGAGTGCAGTCGGGTTGGTTCGCTCATGAAACCAACCGGGCCCCTGGGATGAAAAAGCCAATGCCTCACAGACCGGGCGTCCGATTGACGCACCGTCTGTCTTGTTGTTTTCCACTTGTTGAGACGGAACTTTTGGCATCCTGAACCCGAGTTTTGGATGCAGTTGGATAGTGGCCGGGTTGGATCGCACCGAAATCCAACCAGACCCCTGGAACGAAAAAGCTGATACCTTTCTAACAGAACGTCTGTTTGACGAACCGTCAGCGGCGTTGGTGATCTCGTTGAGAAACGGTCCCTATGAGTATACCCTATGAGTGTTTGGGGTATAGTTGAGTAGTAGCTGGATTGGTTCTCACACGAAACCAACCGGGCCCCTGGGACTAAAAGGCTAATAACTCACAGACCGGGCGTCCGATTGACACGACGTCTATTGCGTTGAGACCCCTATGACGAGGTGGTTCTTTGAGATACTTATTTGCGGGTCTTTTTGATACTTGAAGTATCGACCAGTAGCTCGTGGAGCGGACCCTCCTAGAGACGAGCGTGCAGAGTACGGAGACCGTGTAGCCGGCTGAGACCTGACGACTACTTGACCGACTCGACTTGGAGTGAGTCGACTAGCCCAGTGTACGGAGCGCCCGGTATTTGGCGATAGACCCATGGCGGACGGAGCGCCCTGTAGTTGGCCGCAGACCCGCGGTACTCGATAGGAGGAGTACCTCTGTAGGCTATTGGGGGGAGTGCCCGGTATTTGGCGACAGACCCACAGCGGACGGAGTGCCCGGTAGATGGTCGCAGACCCGCGGTACTCGACAGGAGGAGCACCTCAGCAGTCTTAGGTTAGTGAGCAGTACCTCAGAGTCGTGACAAGACCACTGTACACTCCAGAGACGGAGCTTTTCAGTAATTACAGTTTCGATAATGTAAATCCTGGTTTGAGCTGAGACATTTGACCTTTGTGTTTACCTCATGATTGAGATGGGTCACTTGATAACTTAGGTATATGTATGGGAATATACCTGGGTAGTGGTTATCCGTTGATTTCACAATCCTTGTGTTTCCTCATGATTGAGATGGGTTACTTGATAACTTCGGTATATGTATGGGCATATATCTAAGTAGAGTTTATCTGTTGAGATCTTCTTGTGTTTATCCTTGTTGATTTAGTGAGACCTTGAGGGTCTCGGGGTCCCTACTGAGTATCATTATACTCACCACTGCACGGGCTATGCCCGCACCTCGTTGTATTGGTTACAGACGACGGGCAGTGCTGACAGAGGCCGAGTGTTCGAGGACTGGACGGTACCCGGAGGTGGACTACACGACGAGTCAGTACCCGTAGGTGGACTACACGATGTGACGACTCACAGAGTAGGTGGACGGATGAGAGCGTGGAAGAGGCTATCTGTACCTACCCGTCATGTAGGATCTGTGGTGGAAGACCAAGAGCTGCGCTATCTGTACCTACCCATCAGGTAGGATCCGAGGAGGAAGACCCTGGAGCTGCTTCCTATGTCCAGCTGTTGTCTTTTTCCTGTTGTACCTTGATCAGTTGTAGTCATACTTTCTATTGGGTTTGTATTATGGCCCATTTACTTTTCAGCATTTCTTTTATACTTAGTGTTTTTCTTCCGCTTGTACTCTGTGGTGCTTGTTTTCTTTTATAAACGTAATGCCTTCCCAGTTATCGGGATTTTACACCTTTGGTGCTAGTCGCCAGCCCCTGGCCTATGGAAGGCGGGCTTGGGGTAGTCACGGCACCGACCTCGAGGACGAGTCATGACAATTGAGGTCTAATAATTTTCATTTCATAAGTTAATCACATCAATTATAGTATTCAAGGATGAAAAATGTAACATAATTAAAAAAACATTTATGGAATATCGACACCGCAACCCCACAAATTTTTAGTCAGATTCATAAAGTTGGAAAAATATTATAAAATAATATGGAAATGTTTTCAACATAAACATTCCATGAAATTATAAAAAATAGCTATTCAAATAATTTAATTATAGTCTTTTGTTTATTAAAATAAGAATTAAATGATTAATATTAATATGAACATTTCTCATCAATATATAAAAAAACAATATTTATTTATAATTTATGTTAAATTAATATAAATATAAAAATTATTCAAAAAAATAATTAATTGTGAATATGTATGAAAACAATTTTACACAATACTATATGTTTCTACCTATATGTTGTTTTTTTATTTCTCATAGGACTATAAATATAAATATGAAAATCAAAGAGGAGGCCGAAATCAAATCCATAAAAACCTAGTAAATTTATATTTTACCATATTTATGTTTTATAGAATGTTTTATTTCATAAAATCGTAGACCTAATTATATTATATTGTTTATATCCATAACAAAACAACTCAAGATTTATATGATAAAATTTTAAAATAATTCATTCTGGATTTCATTGTCTATCCATATTTCAAATAAGATCTTTGTAATGCTTCCTAGTTAATATAGATTGGGATTAATGGAATGGCATAAAGTATAAAAAGATGAATTTATTTACTCGCATTTAGATATATGCATTTTCATTACAATATTCTATTTATAATCTAGCATTACATATAGGTAATTTGTACATTTAAAAATTAAAAAATATATCCTCCTTTCGAAATGAACCATTGAAAATAATATTAGAACCAATACGTATAATCTTTCAATTAAATATATGGAAGTAAAAAAAGTTAAATCATTATACAGGACAAAATCAAAACTTTTATTAAAATATATACAACACTTAAAAATAACACAACTATAACACAACTCAAAATTACATTATCTAAAATGAAAAAAAATAGTTTCATTCATAACCACTCAATTCAACCCCCATTAGCTCAAAAAATTCTATCATAGATATTATCTTCAAAACCTATGACCCTTTTTGTGTTTGTGAATTACACATACATGGATCATGGATAAATATATATATATATATATATTCACATATCATGGGGAATGTGTCAGATGTAAGACCATGAATGAATTTTGTAATTTTGATTTTAATATTCTTGTTATTATTTCAATTTATTATTATTATTTAATTAAAATATGTTTTATTTATTAATATAAATTATTGAAATTAAAAAAAAAATATTTCCATTAAGAAAAAACTAATAAATAATAACATCATAAGGATTGAAGACCACGACTAATCTATAAAACTCATAAAAATATATAGAAAAACTAATGGTTATCCACAGAGATACACAAGAATAAATACTTTGTAGACCACTTATCTTGGATGTTAAATAGGTTAAAAAAATGATAATACTAAAAAAAGGATATATAATACACTTTTTTGACGATTTTTTTTTGTACCTTTAAAAACTTATAAAAATTGTTAATTAAAAAAAAATTTGTGACCATTATTAAATTGTAGTAGTTTGAATTTTTACAGTACACTGATCCATTTTTCTTAAAAATTAGGTATTTTTAATAATAATTCTAAATAATAATTTAGATTATAAGATTCTATTTTTTTTCATTATTCATACTATTAATGTTTCAAATTGAAAATATAATAAATATATTATAGCATATAAATATGTCCAAATAAAAATAACATTATTTTCTTTTTATAATGTGTAATTAATTTATAATAATTTATTATAAATGATTTATTTTTAAAGTATATTAAACATATTTTTAACAATATATTTTCCATTTTCTTACCCAAACTCAGAGAATCTAATAAGGCCAAGCCCTTATGTTCCAGTGATCACATAACATTTCCAGCCGTGTAACAAGTAGGTTATTTCATTTTAAGGTAGATTGAGTACATGTCCATGTATTGGTTGGTCTATGACCAATTGAAGGATCCCATGTATAAAGATCTATTTTGTGTGTCATGTCATAGGATATGAGAAACTAGGGTCACGACATTTAAGGTGGTCCCAAAATTATACTGGCTTATATGTGGGACCCATGTTTTCCCAGATGATTCATTATCGACCACACAATTGGGTCGTGTTCAATCCATGACATCTGATCCCTTTTAATGATGGGTCCTCTCTTCGCTCTCTATTATTTTAATCCCAAACAATCTATAGATCTTGGAAAATCTTAACCATCCCTTCTTTTCTTCAATCAACTCCTCTGCTGTTTTACTGGTTGTATTGCGCTAGTGTGTTTTGTCTCTCAGATCTACTCCATAGTTGAAGACATGATGCATCTATGACCCCATATCCGAATCAACTCCCCAAATAATGAAATGGATGATATTAAATTAGTCCAAACTCTTGAATACAACAAGTATTTTTTCCCCATTATAGGCTTCCGCTAGATGGAACGATTATATATATATAATTATATTTTATTATAATTAGGACCATTATTTGATCCTCTCTACGGTTATTTTTTGAATACCTTCATTATACTTGTTTAATGGAACATGAATTATTAAAAATAAATATATATATATTCCAAAATTGTTTATAAATCCTCAAATATGAGTGTTGAACACAAAAATATCTCTATTTCCTTTCTCCTTGAATTCTATAGGCTTTCGCACCATGATCCATCCTAAAACAAGTAATGATTTATTTGTTAATCTATTGATTTTCTTTTTACTAATATATATATATATATATATTATATAGGGTATATATATACATATATGACTTTGGTTTTAAGAAATATATAAGATAACATTTTTTGATTTAAATTCTATTTCTAAACCTAGGGTTTATCAGGATTTAACTTTATTATTGACCAATTTAATTTGTTTACAATAACAATCACACACACATACACACACACACATATATATATATATATCTCTGTGTGTGTGTGTGTTTATTGATATATATCTATATAATATTCTATTTTTCATAGTTTATATGATATTGGTTTTGTTATAAATTTTTCCTCTACGCCTATATATTTTAAGATGATTGTTTTCCAAAGAAATTTTTTATATTTTCAAAACATCATTCTATTTATACAATATTATAATTTATATTTATTTATGTATAAAAATTTATTATTAATGTGTGATTAATATTTTGTTTCCAAATATATATAAAAACATTAGAAATTTGTACTTAATATATAATTTTATTGTTTATTTTTATGTTTTAAATGATAATATTAATCATTTTATGCTATAATCATAGAAATGATATTCATTCATGTGAGAAATGGTTTCTTCACCCCTGTTGTGTCATGAATAATTAGTCATGACTGTCATCAAACGTATAAGTCTCATTATATTTAATTATAATCAAGTGTACATGTATTTTATTAGGAATTTTATTTATATCTTTTAAATATGTATAGAAATTTTTCGGCATGGGATTCTCCTAAAAAAGGTTTTATAACCTCTCATAAATATTTTTATTACATGTTATATGAATGGGTATTTTATTCGAAATAAAATAATTTTATGTGTGTAGTTTTGATTTTTTTTGTATTTGGATTGATAAAGGAAGATCAATTGTAATGAATGGTATGTTATGGGGATTAAACCTAGAATTATTGAGGGAAATTTTTTCCAAATGAGTTATTATTAGTATAATTAAATTTTTATTATAGTCTTCCATGTATCAACAATAACCCACCAAAAATTACTATTTTCATTGGATAAATCCCAAAAAATCATTCAATTATAATTATAACGAAAAAAATAATGGATTTATAAATTAGTTATTATAAAAACATTACGAAATTATATTTTTAAGTAGGTATGATCAATGAAAGAAAATATTTTTAATGATTTTAATAAAATATTAACATATCTTTACTGTAAATACAAATTCTCACTCTATGTATTAAAATTATTTTGTACAAATCTATTATAATTATTAGTGATGTAATATTATTAAGGAATGAGCACATTGAAGACTCTTTTGTTATTTAATTTCCTTTTGTTTTGTTTACTTGAAATATAATATTTTTATCTAATTCCCCAAAACCTACAGTATACAATGTTAATTTATTGTGTAATGTGTTGTGTAATTATTCAATTTAATTTATAATAAATTACACAGTATGTTTTAGCCCTGAATCAAGAAGCATGAGTTCGTGTCATTATAGTCGTTATTAGATTAATGACCTAAAAATTATAATGAAATTACAATTTTTATTATCCCACATTATTAAATAGTCATTCCTTAAATAAATTTCATATGGAAGTCATAAGATCATAGATTACTCATTTGTCACTTTTGGATGAATTAAATGAAAATATAATATTAATGTCATGTTCAGATGATTATGAACCCTTTTAAAACCTTCCCATGTATTATAATTGAATCTATAAAATATCAAATAATCCCCATATACTATAATTACTTTGTGGAATGGGTTTTTATTAGTTTTTCACCGTGTATTCAAAACATCCATTTTATGCATGACAAGGAAAATATTTTGAAGTCATTTTTTAATGATTCACATTATCATAATAATTATAATCCTTAATTGATTTTCATGAAGGTGTATAATTGGGAGACCTCCAAAAAACATATTTATGCAATGTTTTGGGTTTTACATTATATTGGAGACTCAAGAAATTTAAGGACTTAATTGATATAACTTCTATGTTGTTTTATATAAGTCATGTCCACTAAAACATCACTACGATATATCCCCTTCATTCCTCTTTCTCTAGAACCATCCATTATTTACGTTATTCTGAACCTAGTTACCCGAGTTGTATTTGGGTGAATGAATATGAGGGGATGGAATATGATTTTTATATTAGTTTATCAAAAATAAATCCACATATTCATGACAATCACCAACAATAGAGATTCTAGTAAAAGTATGAATTAAATGTTATAATAAAAACATTATAATCGATAAAAATTAAGTAATTTATGTAGGAAGATTATAATTAACATCCTAAGGAATATGAATGTGGTAATTTCTATAATAATGAATAATGTGGGAGAAATTATGTTAAGGGGGAATGTAAATCCCTAAACCCATGTGGTAATTGAGATATTAATATTATTATTTTTATTACTAATTTTTATTATTTAATACAATCAAATGTATTTTATTAATATAAATTGAAGAAATAATAATAATCCAAAAGTATTTCCATTAATAAAATTCTAATATACTATAATATTATATTTCCTTAAAACCACAACTAATCTAGAAAACTAATAAAATGATCTCGAAAAAATATTTATCCACTAAGTAACATAAGAATAATAATAGTGTACACCTCTTCTCAGGGATTTTCCATAGAGAGAAAAACAATCGTAAGAAGAATAAGGAGAATTATAAGAATAATTGGAATTTACAACACCATTTCAAATATATTTTTTGTTCCTTTAAATACCTGTAAACATGGGTATTTATACATTTGTTTACCATTGTAAAATTATATCTGTTGGAATCTTCAGCGACAATTTTTGTTTTTTCCAGAACTGTTACATATATTAAATAATGATTCAAAATAATTATTATTATAATTTAATTAAATTAAAACATATTAAGAGTTACAAGTTTAAGGTTTTAAATTGGAAAATTATAATATTATAATAGAAAATAAATATTATTAAATTAAAATAACATAAATGAATTTCTAATCAATTTATTTAATTTACAAAAATAAATAGAGAATTATTTCTAGCATGGTTATTTTTATCATTTGATTAGAATATTTTTTCCATGTGCTTACCCAAAATGAGAGCAGCCAATAAGGACAATCCATCAAGGACTAGTGTTCATAGCCTAAGCCTACTCACACAAACAATAAGTCAACCTATGTATAAGTGGACCAATTATTGGTCTGTTTATATGTCGGGCCATTTCTAGTGTGGGATCAAATATGTAATGATATTTTTGTGTGTGTTGTGTCCTCAGTGAGGAGAATCATGTTTCCAACCTTATAAGGTAGTCTCAGAAACGGACTTGTTTCAATGTGGAATGTGTGTTTCCCCAGAGGGTATATTCTACACAGCATGATTGGACCACATTTAATCCTATATATCTAATCCTATATCCAAATCAGTATCCACTTCTCTATCACTGATTCTAATACCATACCTTCTTTTGATCATCGATTATCTCAACCATCCCATATTTTCTTTAGTCATCTCTTCCTTTATTTACATGGATTTGTCACACAAGTGGGTCATGTCCGTCAGATATTTTCTACTATTTATGTCCTCCTCCATCTACGTCCCCATCTTCGAATTAAATCCTCAAATAATTTCATGGATTGAATTATATTAATATGAAGTCTAACCTATACCGAGGATTTTATTTCCCTGATTCCTGGCTTCTAATATACGGAAAAATTTTATATATATTTCAATTTTGTTACAATTTATAATAATTAGAACAATTCTTTGATCCTATCATGGATAAATTTTTCAATACCTTTAGAGTCATTTTTTATTAAAACTATTATTATATAAATATAATTATATATAGATTTTTATATAATCCTTCCAAGACCCATGCTCAACGAAAAAATATCTCCATTTCATTTATCCTTGAAGACTAGAATATTTTTACCCTCTGTTCATCCACAAAATAATAAATTTTTATTGTTTTGACAAATTATAATTAGTTTCCAAATATTTTAAAATATATATTAGTATTTATATGTATATTTATACATTTGTTACTATCAATTTTAATAATAAATAAGATAAAGTTTTATGTTTTAAATTTTATTTCTAATTCTATGGTTTGTAAGGGTTTAATTTTATTATTGATAGATTTATTTTTCTATTAATATATATAAACATATATATCTATATATATGTACTGATATATAACAATGTAAATTTAGTTTTTTACAAATTTTATGATAAAGGTTTTGTTTTAAATTTTATCTTTATTCCAATATATTGTAAGAGGATCATTTATCGATGGTATTTCTTATATTTTAATAACATCATACTATGTATAAGGTACAATGATTTATATTAATGTTTGAATATCAATTTATTTATAATGTGGTATTCATATTTTTTCCAAATTAATATACAATAGTTATAATTTTTTTATTAATATATCATTTATGGTTTATATTTATGTGTTAAATGATAATAGTAACCATTTTATGTGATAATCCAAGAAAAGTAATTATTTAATTTGAAAAATTGTATCTTCACCCCATGTAATGTCATTTATAATTTTGTATAGAAATTTTTTAGCATATAAGTGTCAGTCCAGGAATTATTAATCATGTGTACATATATTATATTAGGAATTTAATTTACAACATTTAAAAAAGTAGTGAAATATTTGAGCACGGGATTGTCCTAAAAATGGTTTTGGAACACATAAGAATAATTTTTTCACATGTTATAATAAAATTCATTTTATTTTCATGAAAATAATGTTATGTATGTATTTTTGAAATGTTTTGGGAAATGATTGATAAATTAAGTTCCATTAAAAATTTCATTAAAAATTCTCACTAATATTAATAATTTAATGTTTTGGGGAGTGAACCAATAATTCATTAGGGGAATTTGTTCTATTATAATTATTAATAGTAGCCTGACATATTTTATATGGTCTACCTGGTATCAAGATTGACCCTAAAAAATAATGATATTTATATGTTAGATAACAATGATTCTTTCAATTATAATTATTTTGAAAAAAAAATTGTTTTATATAAAATTTAGTATAAACTTTTATTAAAATATATTTTTATATACATCTTCATTGTAAGGAATTTTGAAAAAAATTTATTAACAATATGAAATACCATTACTAAGCATGCTAAAATCACCAGATGTTTTAAAATCATTGTTGTATAGGATGAGTATAATTTCTACAGATGTATTCTACATGAGAAGGAAGTGTACTGAAGAATATTTTGTTTTTTTGATTTATATAGTATAGTTGAAATGTATTATTTTTTCCTAATTCTATAAAACAAAGAATGATAAAAGGACGTTGAATGCGTAACATATAGTGTAATTATTTATTTTATTTTATGAAATAAAATTCACAAAATGTTTTAAGATGAAATCTTTAAGTGCATGTTTATTTAGTTATATGACGAAGTGAGAAAAAGAATCCATAGTATTAAGCTACAACCCAACCCCTACCAGTATACTATAAGATATAGTGTTTTAAATTGATGAAAAAGATAGGAAGGTAATAATTAATTATAATAATATTAATAAAAAGTAAGTGAATTTTTTTAAAATATTTTACCCATTGCTTAATTTTCCACGTACTTAAAAATATATAATAAAAAAACCTATACCCACATCTATCCATTATAATAATCCATGATGTAGGATGGAAATTTGACTGTACATGCTAAATTACATGAGGTTTTGAATTGTTATTTTAAATACATTAATTTATATCCTTAAAGAAAAAAAGTTTAACAAGGTTAAATAGGGTAAATTCAGAAGTCCTCTTTTAGTTCTATAGACATCCTATGTTCTGGATATGTGGATTAGGAAATGAAACATGAGGAATGATTACAAGAAAAATATTCTACCTTAATATGTACAAAATCATACATATCAGAGTTTAAAAAAGAACAAGAATGTGTGATGAGGATATAATATCTTTCTATATCAAAATACGTTGGAAATAAACATGAAACAAAACTAGTTACATTTTTGAAATATTTTATCCAAAATATATTTGTATCCAACAACCATGGATAATGGTCCCCTGATTTATACTTTTATGAAATTTTGTCTTACCCACACATGGGTAAGATATCAAAAGAATATCGGAATATGTCTTTTTATCTCCACAATCCCCCAAACCTTAAGGTAGTTGGAACCTCTATCATCCTATAATTTTAAATCCTTGATCATTTAAGTAGTCAACACCTCTGTTTTCATATACCTAAATGTTATAGATTGTACATAGCATCAATCAGATTCACACGAAGAAATCTGAACAAGTGGTTCAGTATGAAGAAGGCATTTGAATCTCTATATAGAAATCACTTCAGTAGCATCAAATTTTGATAGTGACCGACTAGTATTTGAGATCATTTAAGAAAGATATAGATTATAGGCACTTCCCCAATGGTCGTCTCCCTCCTCCAATGGTCATATTATTCCATGAATCAAATAAAAATTATGTTCGAAATCAAATAAATTAATCATTTTGTGACTAAAAACCAAGGATATTTGGATTCGATTTTTCATGGAATTCATAACAAGAACTCTATTGATTTTAGATTCTAGATTCTAATGAATTTAGAGTCCGAATTATGAGGATGTCAAAGTCTTATTTTGGAGGAATTTAGAGTATGAAATCTAAGGAATTTGGAGTCTGGATTCTAAGGAATTCAGAGTCTAAATTTCAAAGAATTTGGAGAATTAATTACAGAGAATTCAGAGTTTAAATTTCAGAGATATCAGAGTTGTAATTTTAGAAAATTGGGAGTCTTAAATTCACAGAATTTAGAGTCTAATTTTTGGAGAATTCATAGTATGAATTTTAGAGAATTCGGAGGCTGAGTTATAGAGAATTCAGATTCTGAATTTCAGAGAATTTGGAGTCTGAATTTCATAGAATTCGGAGTCTGAATGTCAATGAATTCAGAGTTAGAATTTTAAAGATTTCTTAACCTGATTTCAATTCCTGAAAATAGAATACACAATATTTATGTATTTAAATGATTATGAGGTTTGGACATGTGAAACCAATTTGAATAAAATGAGTTATATTTCGACTGACTATAAAAGGCACAATGAAAACATAGGTAAGGACAAACATCCATGGGGATGAAATTTTTTCTTTATTATGATATTTTTCAGGGAAAATATAATTTTCATTAAGATAGGGTGTTTGGAATATTCCAAACATAGAAGAATGTAAAATTTATAACGAATCCTTATTAAAACAAAAATTTTCCCCTTTTTGGTTAGCACAAACATCCTTACAAAGAAGTATATAATCACTTAGAATTTTTTTTATTGGAATGGAAATAAAAACATCTCTCTCTTTATTTATAGAACTCCATCCTAGAAAGACTTCTCGTTACATAGGGAATTCACTACTTTGCAATGTATTAATTTAATCACTACATTCTCCCCCTCTGTGAATTTTAATAAGGAATACAGTGAACGGAAAAAAGATATTACTATAATAATTACTTATATATTAAAAAATATATAAAGGAAATTGAAAATTTCATTATGATTGAATGAATTCGTACAAGGAATACAAATACAACAACAGACCAGATTGGGTTTAGAAAAATACTTCTTTATCATTCGGCATTAACATCATTACAATGGTTTTCATCTTCTTTATCTCTTTGTGAAGTACTTCTACATGGTTGAGAAGCTGATCATGATATTAGTTTTTATTTTCTAGGTCCTTGATCCTTTCTTCTTGAGTCGTAAGAATATCATCATGAAAATTCAAGACATATTATTTCTTAACAAGATACTCATGAAACTCAATTTAGAGATCCATTTCTCACTTCCAACTCAGAGCCCCTGGATTATGCTTTTCATTCAAGTCTGTGATGTCCAGCTTCCATGACATCTATTCGAGAATCAGATTTTCCTCAAAACACATAGTAAGATCATTAAACATCTCATATTTAATATTGAAAGAATCATTCAAATTTCATTAAAACTGTCCACGACTCTTAGGATTTATATTTTCATACTTGACCATTTTATAATCTTCGTGAATGATATTTTATGAGATTCACAGCCAATGAAGAAAGATTTTAAACTGGCCTCAGGATTGACAAACATAACTATAAGAATTGAAACTAAATCTGATTTCTGATTTATCGAATGGTGAAGAAACTGGAATCCTGATTCTATACTCTGGAATAAGGGAATGGTATCAACCAACTTCTTCAATGTTTGTACCACAAAATCATGACCAAGAGAGGATGTTTCTTAATCATAGTGTATGGTTGGTGAGGATTATTTTTTTATTTCTCCATCTCTCCTCTCCGGTGAATCACCAACATCTTTTTTTTCACCACACATTTCCTAGGTTTTTTTACCAACACATAATTTCCCATATCAACTCTCTGAATGATCTCTTATTATTTGGGTAAATCGTGCTCAAAATATGATAATTGAATAATAATTTCTTCCTCAGGGTATCTTTCTCAGTACCAGCCACAAGATATTATGCCATAATAAAGTCATGGATGATGCTTTATTCTTCATTAGATAATTTATTCACATAATCATTACATTTTTTTTCTTTTCCTAGTATAGATTTTATTGAATATTATTCTTCATAAAATCATATTTAAAGTTTCATAGAAGGACTCGTATTCTTATGATAATCCTCTACTTACCATATCAATTCATCTTTATCACCACTTCCTTATTCTTGTTCCTCTTCTTCCTATTGAAATAGTTTTTTTCTTTTTCTGGTTCCGAAATCACCAACATTTTTCCCAAATTCATAGGATGTGATTCTTGAAAAAATGATTTGATAACCTGGTGTTGTTTATAGGCTTTATCAATAGCCTTGATAATGGATTGAATGATATCAGCCTTTGGCTTTTTCTTTCTCTACTTATTTTCTTTCTCTTGTTTCTCATGTTCATAAAAATTCTTTAATTTAGAAGATTTTTCATTAGTGTTGCCTAATAAAAAAATAGGCTCCCTTTTATTCTTATTCATTTTCTCTTTTTTCCACTTATCCACAACTTCATCAAGATAAGTCTTTTGCTGCTCTCGCATATGTGGTGCTTATTGAGTTCCTAAGCCATATGAATTTTTTCATTTCACATCAGGTTTCTTAACATTCCTCTTCCTTCCACCCATCATGGATGTTTCAGAGACATCTGGTTTCTTTGATAAATAAATTACTTCTGCATCAGGTAGCTCATAAAAATCACATGATTCATTAGAGAAGCCATCCTTCATCCTTCTCAATGTATCATTGCTAAGCAGCATAACCTTGTAATTTATTTGCATAGAACGTCAAAGGATTTTGAATGATTCTAAACAATGAACTATAATATTGGAGATTATGGCCAGATACATGATGTTTTGAGACATCTAATTTTCATTATTGATATTCTGAATTTTAATTAAAATATAATTCACCAAATATATCTTCCTTAAGATTACAAGAAAATCCAAAATATAGATGACACTTTTATTCAGCGTATCTTTATTCCCATTTCTCATAATAATAAAACCTTGAACCCATCATTATGGAATATTTAAATTTGTTTAGAGATGTATAATCTTGGGAGTCTTCAATTTGTCAGGCTACGTCCCTTTAAAAGAAATTTGTTCCTAAAGGAACTGAATACATCTGGTAATTTATGGGTGAAAAATTCAGCTTCACCTTCATATGGAATTCCAATTAGACATGAATCCTTGTTTTAGGAAATAGATTAGGTATATCCATAACTAATGAAGGAAAAATTTTCTCACCCTCATTCATTTAGGAAATATATAGACTCACAGAATTTCATCAACAACTTTAGATAAACTGGATCTTGTGCATTTTGTTTGGATACACAAAGGCTCTCCCCTTAATTTAGCATTATATTTTTTGAAATAATGATATCATATATAGAAAAGTAATATGGATCAACTAAAATATCACATTATATATAGTAATAAATGATTTTATTTAAATGAGACATTTCCTTCAATGGACTATCTTGAAAAAACCATCAAAATTGATAAAAAGATGAATATTTGGAATGACCTTAAGTAGAAAAATGTGGATTCATCACACCAATGAATTTTGAATTGATGTGGTAAAACCATCATGGGACCTTATATAAGCATTTGAGATGACAGTTCATCTTCTTAGATTTGTCTAATAGAAGAAAATTTTTTGATCTGATCTGAATGTTGAGATGTGTTCCCATGAAAAATTTTGTTGGGTTCTGATATTTTGATGTTTATAATTTTAAACGTTCGGATTTAAAGAAATTTGATTTTGAAATATTTCAATAAAATGAAAATACCAACAAGGATAAAATGATTACTAAAATTTAAGAATGAAAATATACCATTGGTATTTCTAGGAAATTTTTCGAAAATGAGGAAAATTATTCTTCAAGAACATTATATATTGAAAAAAACTAGTTATGATAATTTTGATTGGAAAAATTTTGATAATGAAAATTTTTAATACAAAAATTGTTGTTATGAAAATTTTATTTAAGAAAATTTTGATTACACAAATTTGGATTACGAAAAATTTGATTAAAAAAATTTTGATTACGAATATTTATATTACAAAAGTTCTGATTAAAAAAATTTGATTACAAATATTTACATTAGAAAAATTTTTATTACCACGAAGATGTACCCCCACCAAATGAAAAAAATATTCTTATTATAAGGAGATAAATTTCAACAAGAAGTTAAAAAAGAATATTATCTTTAGTTTATAATTCCTAATTTTTTTTAATTTATTTAAATCTATTAGAGGGTAATGATTTTGTGAAAATATCCAGATGTTGATTTTGTGTTCCGATAAATTGAAGAATTCTATCTCATAAACCTTGAGGACTACGACTTCCAGCTGGTACGTATTCAACTTCAGTAGTGGAAAGTGCAACTGTGTGTTTCTTTTTTCATAACCAAGAATGTAATGAAATCTTTTATGAAATAATAATTTAGTGGTGTACTTTTCCTATCTATTCAACATCTCTCAAAAACATCATTTGAAAAACTTTTTAAAAAATAATTTCCAAAAGTATTAAGTATTATTAAATATATTGACCCCGCTAATTAGTGATGAATTATATTCACTACCATTAAATGATAATTGTTTGGAATGGATTGATATCTTTCACATAAGAATAATGAAAACATTAAGTCTAGACGATTGATATCATCTATAGTGGACTTCTTATCAAACCACTATATGATGTTTGATCTACTGGTTTCCTATCATTATCATGATCAACTGAATTTGAGGTAGAAATGAGAGTACTTATACAATTAGTGTTATCATATTCATACTTTTTAATATGATCAATAATATATTTATCTTGATATATATAAGTTATTTATGGATTTTGAGAGATTTGAAAACCTAGGAAAATGTTAACTCACCCTCTGTGCCAATTTCGAACTCATATATCAATAAATTCACTAATGAATTAGTAAAAGATTGTTAAGTTGAACCAAATATAATTTCATCAACATAAATTTGAACAATGAAATCATTCTTCTTATCTTTATTTATAAATAAGGTTGGATCATCATTTCATTTAAGATAATTTTTTTACAAAAATCCTATAAGTCTATCATATCATTCTCTTGGGGATTATTTTGACTATATAATAATTTCATATGTTTGAAAACATGATAAAGATGTTTCTTTCTTTAAAACCTAGATATTATCCAACAAAAAAGCATTCTCTTGAACATAACCATTAATGAAATCACGTTTCACATCCATTTGAAATTTTTTTAAATTAAATAATTCTGTAATGGAATGTAAAATTTGAATTGATTCAAGTGTCGCTATTGGTGCAAAGGTTCTTCATAGTTTATTCCTTCTTTGTTAGTTATATCATGTAGCAAACAATATATCCTTTTGTCCTATAATAACCCCTATTTCATCAAACTTATTTATGAAGACCCATTTTACACCCATTATAGAGGTTTATTTAGGTATTTTAACCATGGTCTAGATATTATTCCTTTTGAATTCCTTTATCTCATCCTGCATGGATTTTATATAATCATCATCACCTAAAGCTTGATTATTTATTTTATGTTCTAATTGATAAAGGAATTCTAAATGTAATACTTCATTTCTTAATGAGCATCTATTTCTCATAGGTTTATTTACATCACTAATGATACTATCACTGGGGTGATTATTAAAGATACCACTGATTTGGGTTTTGTAAAACCTGTTCATCAATATATAGTATGAAATATTCTAGGGTAACTGCTTCAGAAACATTTTCTTGAATCTTTTCTTTATTAGAAGGATATTTTATCAAGGGATGATAGTTAGTTTATGAAAAAACATCTATAGGTGTTGGTTGAGGTTGTTTAAAAATCAAAATATCAATTTCTTCAAATTTATCATTTACTGTTTCATCAACATTACAAGAATTTTTTATGTAAAACACGACATTCCATAGAAGTTGTGGAGTATCCTATTAATATTCCTTCAGTATATTCAGGTGTGAATCTGTGTAAATTCTATTTACTTTTCAAAATGAATACTTGCATCCAAATACATTGAAGTAGGAAAGTCTATGTTTTCTACCATTCCAAAATTCATATGGGGTCTTGTTATGAGAAGTTCTAATCAAAACTCAATTTATATTGTAACAAGAATTAAATATATCTTCGGCCAAAAAAATTCTATCTATCGAATACTCACTCAACTAGGTTCTAGTTATCTCTAGAATAATTTGATTTCTTCTTTCAACATATTCAATTTGTTGAGGAGTTCGTGGTGCAAAAAAGTTATGTGTAATGCCTTCTCTTATAAAAAAGATTCAAAATCAGTAATGTGAATTTTTTATCCATGATCTCTATAAATAGTTATAAATGGACGATTTATCTCATTTTTAACTAAGGATATAATGATTATAAAATATGAAAAAATTTCAGATTTAATTTCAATAAAATATACCAATGTGAATCTAGTGGAATCATTAACTAAAACAAATACATAATATTTTCATCCAATGCTTCCAATTTATGTTGGACCAAAAATATCCATAATCACAAACTGTAATGTATCAGTATTTGATAATTCATAAATCGATTTAAAACATGATTTATAATTATTGATATATTGATAAGGATTAAAAACATTCTAAGAATCAAATATATGATCTAGTAGATCCTTAACTACATTTTTCATAGATATTTAATATATGTTTCTATGATTATAGTGTCTTATACTTATTTTCTATTACCAATATTGGTATTCCATTATACTAAGACATGGTAGATCTTGGAATTTAATTCCTTCTTTGTTTAGTGTGTATACATTTTCTTTCCTATGGGTAGAATGAATAAACATTTCCATGCAATTTTGTACTAAGCACTTATGATTAGAAAAATTTACAATGTTTCCTTCATCGCATAATTTAATTTTTAAAATGATGATGTTCTTAATACCCTTAACATATAAAACAATTGAAATCAATGTTTTTCTGAGATGAACAAAGTTACCTATACCAATAATTTATCCTTGAGCATTATCTCCAAATGATACATTTCCTCATTTCGTCTAAATAATCTTTTCCAAGAATTTTTTTACCAGTCATACGCTGGGAACATCAACTATCAATGTAACATGAATTGTTGTTGGTAATGTCTTCATTCTATTTTAAATATTAATGTTAGACTTTTGGAATCCAAATTTTCTTCGATCGAGAAATTTTATAAAGCATGATTTTAGGAATCCCCATTTTCATAGAAAAATAATATTTATGAAAACCAAAAAACTGAGTCTTGTTTAAGGATTTTTTTTTTCAAATTTCCACTACAATGTCATTTAGTAAATAATGAAGCACATTGATGAAAAAAATATTTATTACTAAAAACTGGAATAGAATGAGATTAAGGAAATCTAGAACTATTTTTTAGTGGTCGGATTTGGGAATACATTTTGTCAAAATTTTCCTTACCAGAGGTAAAGTTTATAAAACACCTCCTCAAGGAAAATATTTCTAACATTAGTTTAATAAACATTTTTATATCCTCAAAAACATTATTTTTAGTACTAGATTCAGTCTATAAAATATTTTTCATAGAAATTATGTTTTCAAGATCCATTGAAAGTTAATCCATTTCAGAATTAACATCCTCAAGGTTTTTGGAAATACTTTTAAAATAAAAAAAATTATCAATATATTAAGATTAATATGATACCTATTTAGTTAAAATATAAATCCTAAAATATTCCTTATGAATCTTTTTGTGATTTTATAATTTTTATTCTCAATAAGTTTAACAAACCTATATACTTTTTCATAAGTACATAATAGATATTCATTATCAGGAGAAGATTCTTCATCTTATGATTTAGTATTTATTATCAGTATAATTTGTATCCAATGATACATTTGTGATAGATTCTGAATTGTATACATTGGACATGAAATAATGATATACATTGGGTATTTTGGCTAGTAGAACAAGATTCATATGATCATAGTACTCATACTCTAGGGATTCATTAGAAGAGTCATCACTACAGGAACTCCATGTGTCATTGGCTTTCCAAAAAATCTTAGCATTACCCTAGTAATAATTTTTTTTATTCCTCTAAGAATGATTTTCCTTTCTATACATTTTATTTATCATAATGAAATCTGGTCTGATATACCCTACTCTTTTTCATTCATATAATGTTACTTTAGAGTCTTTCTTCTCATTTCCATATTTATTTTTATATCTATAATGAAATTCCTTCATTCCAAATATCTTTTTCATCCTTCGAGAAAGATTATCGAGTTCATTCTCAAAATGATCACATTAACTAGATTCAGATAAAAAAGTGACTTTCTAATACTTATATCATGTAACCCTTTCAGGACTTTGGGACTCAGTAGTATAAAAGGAAACACTTCCATTACCATTAATCATATTATTCATATTAGTATCTCTTTTCATTCTTATATCGGGTTGTAGAAGAGTTACAAAAATGTAATCATGGGTAATTTGAGATACATTCCTATTCTCATCAATAAATTTTATGTTAAATTCTAACTCATTTAGAATTATATCAACAATCTTGTCCATAGGTACCTCATTATCTAAGCCTTTCTAAAACATAGACTGTAGGCTGTAATCAATAGTCATAAATCTATGTTTTCCCTGTATACTAGATCTCCATGAGGAAATAGAAATCCATGATATTTTTCTATAAAGATAGATCTTCCAGTTTCTATTAGTTGGGTATTCCAAAATTATTAACCTCTAATTTGTTCTAGATATAGTTAGCAAATTCATAAGAAGAAATATCACTATATATATTCATGATCATGGAACAAAGCAATGTATTTCATACCTTTTTTTTGATATTCTAAATTTTATTGATTGGTGAATGTTCAAGACTTCCTTATTAAGAATAATTCACTCTCCAATTAGAATATCAAAATTTTCCACTCCAGAATTAATATCAAAAGTCTTCATTATATCTCTTTAATATTCATAATCATTCCCATAAAATTTAGGTGGTCTAGATGGGTTTATACTTCTATTCAAACAAACACTCATTATTTCTATATATATGAAAATATCATTCCATAAAAACATCTTAATAATGAATGTTTGTAAATAAGGGTAAAAAATCAAAAGTAATGAAAATATTTAGAACAATGAAAACAAGATGAATAGAACTTATATGGGAATATATGTATTTCAAAAGCCACCATTAACACCAATTGTAGGATTGAAATATGAAACTAGATGATCAATTACAAGAGATCGGAGGATTGTAATATTAAAAAAATTCATTTTTATCAGTAAGAAAAACTATGTTTGACAAGGTCAAACAAGGTAAATTCACAAGACAACTATTAGTTATACAAACATTCATGGTTCTGGAAATGTGGATTTAGAAATGAAATGTAAAAAAAATTACATGGAAATGATTCTACGTTAAAGAGTATAGAATCTTATTATCAATGTAAACAGAAGAACCAAAAAGAGTATGAAGTTTATACATTATTTCTTTATAAAAATACAATAAAAATAAAAATGAAAAACAATATGTTTAAATTAGGAAATAATTTATCCCTAAGAGAATGGTATCCAACAAATATGGATAAAGGTCCCATGATTTATACATTCACAAAATTTTTTCATACCCACAATAGGGTATGCCCTCGATAGGAATATCAGAATCTGTCTAGCTATCTCTGCAAGCCCTCGAACATTAATGTATTCTAACCTCTTTCCTCATATACAATGTAGTACTCGAATATTATGGTATTCAGAACCTGTATATTCTTTTCTATTTAAGTCCTTGATTATACACAACTATAATCAGAGTCTCACAAAAAAGTGGAACATGATGTTCAACACACACAAGGTATGAGTGTTTCTCTCTCTAAAAATCACTTCAGCAACATGAAATTTTTAGAGTGATCAAAATGTGTTTGATCTCATTTAAAAGATTTCATATTTATAGGCACTTCTCAAATGGTCGGCTAACTCCTCCAATGTTCATATTTCTCCTTGAATTTTGTAGGGAACTATACATGTGTCACTTAGAAACTAGTTGGTTAGAAACAGAATACATGTCATCATTTAATAACAATAAAAATTTTAAGAAAAAAATATGGTTTCTTAACTAAATCTATCATTCAGAGTATAAGGAAACATACTGTTCAGAATCTATGAAAATTAAAAATTGGTGACTACAAATCATGGTTATCCAGATATGGTTTTTCAATGAATTCAGTACATGGATTATATATATTTTGGATTCTAGATTCTAATGAATTCCAAGTACAAATTCAATGAATTCGGAGTCAGAACACTGAGGAATTCAGATTCTGAATTCTGTGGAATTCAGAGTCCGAATTCTGAAGAATTCCTTGTCTTAATTTGGTGGAATTCAGAGTCTAAATTTCTGATAATTCTATGTCTAAATTAATAGAATTGGTTGTCTGATTTTTAGAAAATTAATAGTATGAATTTTAGAGATTTTTTAGACTAAATATAATAGAATTCAAAGTCTAAATTTTAGGGAAATAAGTGTCTAAATTTCTGGGAATTGAGAGTCTGAATTTCAGAGAATTCAGTGTCTGAATATCAGAAAATATGGATTTAGAATTTAGGATAATTCCATGTCTGAATTTTAGCGAATTCGAAGTCTAAATTTCAGAGAATTCAAAAAATGAATTCAGAACCTGAAAATATAATACACTATATCTATGGTATTAAAGGATTCTGAGGTTTTTAGATGTGAAACTGAATTGAATAAAATGATTTATATTTTGAGAAAATATAAAAATAACAATGAAAACATAGATAAGGATAAATTTCCTTGGGGAAGGGAAAATTTCCTTATTAATATAGTTCTTCAGGAAATTATATTTTTCCTTAAGATAGAATGTTTATGACTTTAAAAACATAGAGAAATGGAAAATCCATAAGGAAACCTTATTGAATCAACACAAGATGTCAATAAAATGATACAATATCATGTTCTAGAAGAATATTTGTTTTGGGAAGGGTAAAACTATACATATTCTATAAGAACACTCGTATCGAAACAAAAAAACATCATTAATGAAAAATAGAATCTTCATGAATTTCATTACAAAATCAAAATGAAACTTACCTATTTATAAAATTAATAAGACACATATATAACAATAACAACAATACCTACCATAATGTATCATTATATTCATATAAAAATAAATTATGAAAAGTTTAATTTGAGATACAAAATAAATAACTAGTATTTTCAGAATAAGTAACTCATACAAATAAAATTCATTTTGAAAATAAATTTTACAGAATAATTATTTAGAATAAAAAATAATTTTAAATGATTATCTATAATCCCCAGTTAACTCCATACATTATTATATAATAATATTTATATTATTATTGTATCTAACATAATATTATGTCATTTTCAATCACATTGGATGGAATAAGAACAATCCCACACTTATAATGAATTTTAAAAGCTATTCACTGTGATATTATGAATTTTATTTGTGCCAAAAGTGGTATTGGAAAAACAAATAGGAAGATAACAGCCTTCCCTTAAACAATTCAAAATAGAAGGATTATATCACCTTGCTGATATATAAAATTGATAGAAGAGATAGACCCTTCATGACAGAGGATGTATTGAAGTATAATCCATAAAAAAAATTCATATGAATAATGACAAGAAAAGGAAAATGGGGTAAATTTTTAGGTTTAATGTTATTTTAAAAAAAATATGTTTTAGATTTTTTTTTAAAACACCAACCTATGATCCACAAAAAAAATTCTTGTCATAATTCATAACTCATATGATGGACACCTTGAATCGAATGTCAGGAAAACAAGAACCTGATGAATTTTTGTGTAGAAAAATACCAATACACCCCCCATTAATACCCCTACATTCATTATTTAATACTCATAATACATAGAAATGAAAACCTTTAATGATAATGTGTAAACAATATTTAAATAAAGTTAATGATTGTGATGAGATTTTTTAAATGATATCAATTACTTTTTTCAAAGTCTGGTTTTCAAATAAATAATTAAGAGAGAATTATCACTATCATTAGATAGTTTAAAAACTTTCAAGGAGGTCTACTTTTTTGGTTTTTAAGAAATAAGTACCATCGATGTGACTGTTAGAATATTCTATGGGTCACTTGTGAGAGATAACATTATTTATTACAAACCATGTACCAGAGAAAATAGGTTTAATGAATAAATATTTAAAACCAATAATCCCCCTGATACTATCTCTTTGAAACATGGGAACAAACATTCAAAAAATAATAAATTATACCCAATTTAAATAAATAGAGTTATATATATAATAAAATATATAATTATTTATTGTGAAAAATAAAGGATGATAAAATGAAATGAATATAAATATAAATCATTATTTTAAGGATAAAAACTAATATAAACATCCAAGTCATAATAATCAAGAGTAATAATTAAATATGTTACCATCAAAATTAATATTAAAAAATTATCTCGAAGAAGAAATTCATAAAACATATCTTCATAATTCTAAATATTAAATAATATTATAGATATAGAATATCTGATCTGGGCGAAAATATTATTATTAAAATAGGTGTAAATATAAAAATATTAAATATTATTCCTAAAATCTTCAACTATAAATTAATAGTAAATGATATTTATACATTTATAGGAAAAGATTCATTCTAAATAATAATTTTTTGGTATATTATTGGTTGTTAAAACATTCTTTAAAAATTATTATTCTATAAAACATTCCACAAATAGACTAAAAAATATAATATTTATATTAATTTGGTGAATGTAATCATTATTTGAACAAGACATATGAAATTATGAACAGTTTTAGGATAATAATTAATTTATCTCATATTTAAATTCATATATACATGTTTTTGTCCCTAATTTGTTTTTCATTTCAACCTAATGTTATAAGATTATTCTATAAGATGGTTTAGAAGGTATAATATATTATATGAGAACAAAATAATGTAAATTTAAAAATATTTTCCTCTATTAATTATTTAATAAAAAATGGATTGATGTAATGTCCTTTTCTGGGGATATTCATTATTATTGTCTAAAATGGATTGTATATAAATAAAAAGTTAAAATTAAAATTATTTAGTGTATTAACATGTAATTAACACATAATTATATTAAAAATGTACATCAATATCATAATGGTATTATAATATAGTGATCCCGTTGTCTCCATAATTTTTTTAAAAAATAATTTATTTCTCCTGAAATATTACTATCATTTATGGTTAGTGTGCTTTAAAAGATATTGGGTTGTCTAAGTAATCACTTAAATGTATAAATTTGTTCCTATAAAATTATTTCTAAAAAATTATAAAAAATTAACTATAAGGTACCCAAATTAAAAGTTATATTATCTCATAAATAGCATCTCAATAAAATATTACAACAGTATAATATTATTTGAGAAATTTTTATCATATAGATGCGAACTTGTACACTTTAGGGTTTTAACCTAATGGTAGGACCTTTTGTCAATAAATATATGGATCCCCCTTAATGAAAGTAATTTTCATTTTAGTTAATGAGAATATGATCAAATAAATCAAATGGAGATATGTAGATCTCTTGATGAAATACTACAGAACCATATATGTGAAAAAAAATTATACATAAATAAATTATCACATATACAATTATAAGAGTAGTTTTAATTAATTAATAAAAATACATTAATATTATTATTATTTATATTGTTTTTTATATTATTATATTCACCATGACTATTGATTACTGGGTTTAAAAAAACATTGACCAACATATTACTCCCTAGATATGGCGTTTTCGTACACTCCTGGAGTTTTATTTGATTCTCACCATGAGTTCGTTCAATCCTGATTGGGAGTTTGCTTTCAAGGATGACCGACTCTTATCTAAGGGTTTTGGTTCTTCATCGAATCCTGTAGATCTCTCGGGGGCGAGAAAGAAAGGTGTTTCTTTTGCTGAAGTTCTTTCCGGTTCGTCTGTTTTGAGAAATAGAGGTACGTCTCGTTCCTCGAACATTACCAGACTTGAGAATGTCGGTTTTTCTGTAGTAGCGGATCCGGAGGCTTTGCAGCAACGCATTGATCTTTGTAAGTTTTCAATTCTTGGTCGTGTTATTTATTCCAAGGGTGATAAACCCTGGTTTTATGCGGATCTTAAAGATAGAATTTCTCATTGCTGGGGTTTTAGGAATTGGAAATTGATTCCTATTGTGAGGGGTTTTTTTCACCTCATCTTTCAATCGGGAGATGATTTTAATAAGGCGTGGGATTTTGGAAATCTTCATCTCAAACCTGGTATTTTGAGATTATCCGAATGGGTTGTTAATTTTAACCCTTTCAACCTTAAGAAAACTAATGCCCAGATCTGGATCAGACTTCACGGGTTGAATTGGATGTATTGGCATCCTAAGATCCTTAATGGCCTTGCCTCATGTGTTGGCACTCCTGTTAGATTGGATCAGAAAACTTTTGAGGGGGATCTTGGTTATTTTGCTAGAATTCTGGTTGATGTAAACCTGGAAAATAAAAGGCCGGATAATGTCACTCTGATTGCTAATGGTAATAAGATTGCTGTTAAAATAGAATATGAACGTGTTCCTTATTTTTGTGAGGTTTGCAAGATTGTTGGTCATTCTGTGGTGAACTGTAGGATGCTTCAAAAGAAAGTTTCTGCGGTTCCCAAAGAGAAGGATTGGAAGGAGGTTAATTGGAATAAAAATAATAAGAAGATTTTTGTGGAAAAGGAGGGTCCGTTAAAGGATATACCTGGTCCCTCTAGAGTTATAGTCACTTCTAATAAATCTTGGGCAGATATCTCTGAAGATGTTGAACAAGGTAGGATTCCTGATCTGCCTAGTCCTCCTACTATGTTTGGTCAGGAAATGGATAAATTTGGTGGATCCACGTGCATAGAGGATCACATTTTGGATCATAATTTATATTCTGAGATTCATGACCTGATCATGTTTTCGGAATTGGTGGATAACATTTTTGAGCTTGTGGTTTCTTTTCAGGATACTGAGAATTCTGGGTTTTCCCAGGTTCTTATTGATCCTGTTTTTGCACCCATCACCTCCCCAGTCCAGGTGGTTGGAGCTTCTGCTCCTCCCATTGCAGATTCTGCTTTAAAAGGAGTGGAAACTGCTTCTTTCAAGTCAGATTCTGCTCCTTCGGAAGAGGTGATTGGGGCCCCTTTTCCTTCTGTTGGTTCTGCTTCACTGGTTGAGGTTATTGAGGTTCCTGTTGGTCCAGTTGGCATCCTTAGTGATGCTGTTAAAAATGGAAAAGGTACCATCAGCAGTCTGGATATAAGTGATCTTATACAGGAGGACTCTAGTACTAAGAGAAAGGCTGGAAGGCCTCCTAAGTCTGGAAAACAGGTTAATGTGGGGGTTAAAAAAGGGGGAAATCATACCGGTCTTAGGTTTAAATGAAGCTTCTTTTCTGGAATTGTCAGGGTTTGGCCAATCATGATACTATGAGGTCTCTTAGGCTTTTCATTTTAAAGCATAGGCCCCTTTTTATTGGTCTTTCTGAACCCAAAAGGGTTTTTTCTCCTAATATTTCCAATTTTGAAAACCTTGGTTTTTATTTTGTGGAATCCAATAGATCCTCATCGAATATTAAAAGGTTATGGGTTTTGGCTCATTGTTCTTTATCGCATATTTCCCTAATTTCTAATTCTGATCAGCATGTCACATGCTCTTTTTTTCTTCAAGGTTTGCAACATTTCTTCTCTTTTATTTATGCTCATAACTGTTATCAGGGTCGTAGGAATTTATGGATGGATATTGGGTCTCTCAATTATTCGATCTCTGGTCCGTGGTCTATTCTTGGTGACTTTAATTCCATCATGAATTCTGATGAGAAGATCGGAGCCATGTCTAATGTTATCTCTTCTAGGGAGTTCAAAGATTGTATTGATAATAGTGGGTTGATTGAAGTAAATCTTTTTGGGGCTAAGTATACATGGTACAGGAAGGTTTTGGACCGATTTGTTGCTAGTAGAATTGATAGGGCCTTTGTCAATGAGGCTTGTCTTGATTTCTGGGGTTCTATTTCTTGTATGACTCTTTCCAGAATCAACTCTGATCATCATCCTATTTTGGTTGACCTTGTGAGTAAGGATCCCAAACCTCCTTTACCTTTTAGATTTAATAAGGCCTGGGTTAATCATCCTGAATGTAGAACTATTGTTGAACAAACATGGAATTCTTGGAATGGTAGGGATAATGATTTTGCTTGCGTCATTAACCTCAAACTTCTGAAAAGAAATTTGAAATTCTGGAGTAAATATCGTTTCAGTTCCCTTGAATCTGAAATTTCCTCTCTTGAGGATTCTATTCAACAAATGCAGGCGCAAAATTCTTCAAATAATTTCTCTAATGATATTTTGGGTGAGACTCAGCTGGTTTCCAAGCTTAATAATTTGTTGAATCTTAAAGATGCATTGCAAAGAGATAATTTTAAGGCTAATTGCTTGAGAGATGGGGATAGAAATTCTAAATTTTTTAATTCTTTGCAGAGAATTAGGAAAGTCTCAAGGCCTCTCTCTTTGGTTAGAAATGGGAATAATGTGTTTGATAACATAAGGGACCTTTCTGAGCATGTTGTTTCTTATTTTAAGGATCTATTTTCTGGTTATTTCCCTCTTGATGATCCTGTGGAGAGTATTATTCCGACTCTTGTTAATCAAGAGGATAATTCCAGTCTTACATCCATTCCTTTAGAATTATAAATTAAAGAAGCGACCTTTAGTCTAAAGTCTGATAGCTCCCCGGGTCCAGATGGTTTTGGGAATTTTTTCTTTCAGACTTACTGGGATGTCATTCATGAGGATGTTTGTAGGTTGTTTACTCGTTTATATAAAGGTGGATCTCTAACTCAGGGTCTAAATGCTCAATTCCTTGCCCTTATTCCAAAGACTGAGAATGCTAATGAGATTCATTTGTTCAGACCTGTTGCTATGATCAATACTATTTTTAAAATTATTTTCAAAATCTTAGCTACTAGGATGTCTTCTATTGCTAGTAAGATTGTTTCTCCTAATCAGTTTGGCTTTATTAAGGGTAGGTCTATTCAAGATTGTCTTATTACTGCATCTGAATGTGTTAATCTTCTTAAGAAATCCACAAGGGATGGTAATATTGCTCTCAAGTTGGACGTCAGGAATGCTTTTGATACTATAAATTGGAATTTCATTTATAAGGTTCTTCGTTTTTTTGGTTTTGATGATGATTTCATTAATTGGGTTAAAATCATTTTCGAGTCTGCTCGTATCTCTGTCCTTGTTAATGGCTCCCCCGAGGGCTTCTTTGCTTGTTCTAGAGGTGTCAGACAAGGTGATCCTCTCTCGGCCATTATTTTTTCCATAGCAGAGGATTATCTTAGTAGATTACTTTCTATTATGGCTGGTAATGGGAATCTGTATTCTATTAGTGCTGGTAGAGGTTTTGTTGCTCCCACTCACTTGTTTTATGCGGATGATATTATTCTTTTCACTAAAGGGAATAAGAGGAATATTAAAAATATTAAGCGTTCCCTTTTGCATTATGAAAAAGTCTCTGGGCAAGAGATTAGCTGGGACAAGTCCTTTGGTTATTTTGGAAGGAATTTTCCTATTTCTAGGAAGAATGGCATTATTAGGGATTTGGGTATTCATGAAGGTGTTTTTCCCTTTACGTATTTAGGTGTTCCTATGTTTTGGGGGAGGCCTAAAGCTTGTTATTTTTCTGATATTGTATGTAAAATCAGACGTCATCTTGCTACATGGAAGGGTAAGTCCCTTTCCTTGGCTGGTCGGGTTTGTTTGGTTAGAGCTGTTATCATATCTAAGTTTGTTTATTCTTTCATGATTTATAAGTGGTCGATCTCTCTTATCAAGAGCATTAACGTTTCTATTAAAAATTTTATTTGGAGTGGCAATATTTCAGAGAGGAAATTAGTTACTGTTTCTTGGAATAATTGTTGTAAACCCTATGATGCTGGGGGTCTTGGTATTAAAAATCTAGAGGTGTTTAATGATTCTTTACTGGCCTCGTTCATTTGGAGGCTTGTCAATGATAAATCTCAGTCTCTAGACTTTCTCCGCTATAAATTTAGGGATAGGCTCAGGAATGGAGTTTTTAATTATCTGGATTCTTCTGTTTGGCCTGCTTTTAAATACATCTTTTCTTCTATTGACTCTCATGCCAGATGACTTGTTTCAAGGAACTCGTCTTTATCCTTTTGGAAGGCCAATTGGACCGGATGTCCTTTAGCTGACTCCTTGTTGGATGATGATATTAATGTTGATATGGATGCTACGATTAAGGATCAGCTTGATAATATGGGGGGTCTCCCTAATCATATTGTTACTATTATCAATAGTTACTGTTTCTCTAACAGAGAGGATTTTTGGGCTTGGGAACCTGCTTTTAATGGCTTGTTGACTTCTAAAAATTTTTATTGTCATTCTTTATCTTGCAATATAGGGTGTAAATGGATGAGGGATCTTCATATGAACTTTATTAGGCCCTCTCGGTCTTCTTTTACCTGGAGATTGGCTCATGAGAAACTTCCTACTGATTGTTTCCTTCAGAAATGTGGCATCTCTCTCTGCTCTTCGTGTGTGTTTTGTTATCAACATAGGGAAGATATTGATCATTTGTTTATTAGTTGTGTCAATGCCTCTTCAATGTGGAAGGCTGTTTTTGATATCTTTGAAATTCCCATGCCTAATATGTCTTCAATTCATAATTTCCTTCAAAGCTGGAATTCTATTTCGCTCTCTCCCCAATTGTTGGATCTTTTTAGAGTCGCTGCTTCTGAACTCCTTCATTTTATTTGGTTTGCTCGAAATAAGATGATTCATGATAAATTTTCCTTCTCGGTTAGTGGGGTTTTATCCGCTATTCTTGGTGCTATGCGTAATGTTGTTATTCCAAGGAAGCATTTTTGCTTTAACTCGGTTCATGATTTGTCAGTTCTGAACAGGATAGGTGTTAAGGGTAATTTCAAGCCTCCGCGTGGTACTTTAGAAGTTCTATGGAAGGAACCTTTTTTTGGTTGGATAAAAGTAAATTCAGATGGTGCTTCTAGGGGCAATCCGGGGCATTCTAGTTATGGTGCTGTTTTCAGGAATCATAAAGGGGATGTCCTTGGTTGTTTTCATGGTTCTTGTGGCTTTGCCTCTTCACTTGAGGCCGAAATTCTTGGCATTATTGTTGCTTTTGATCAAGCTGTGCAGCGTGGTTGGGATAATTTATGGTTTGAGAGTGATTCTTCTGTTGTTGTTTCTGCAATTAGGATGGGTTTTTATCACTTGTCCTGGAAGTTTACTAATCACTGGATTAATTGTTTGGAGACTCTTTTTTCTTTGAATCATATTATCACTCACGTTTATAGGGAAGCCAATTCTGTTGCTGATGGTCTGGCTAATAAAGGTGTTAATGGTGTTGATTTTGTTTGGTTTGATCAAATTCCTAATGATCTCTTTATTTTTATTAATAGGGACCGTGACAAATCCCCCATTTTTAGACTTTTGTAAGTTTCTTTTGGGGCCTGTTTGTTTTTGGAGTGGCTTGTTTCTTTTTCTTCAGGTTGGCAGTAGAGCTTTGCTGTGTCGAGTTGCTGTGGTTTCCCAAATTCTGGGATTCAGTGTGCTGATCTGGAGCAGGCTGGAGTCTGCAGAGTAGCTGGCTTCATTTGGTTTCCCAAATTCTGGGAATCAGTGTGCTGTTTGGAGCGGGCTGGAGGCTTAGTTGCTGGCTTCTTTTGGTGGAAGGATGGCTTTTTTGTTACTGTTTTTGTCTAATAAAGGCCATGGCTGATGGTGATTCTTATGTCCTGGAGATATCTTTCTTGATCCGGCTTTGATCTTTTTTGGCGGCATTGGTGGCCTCATCCCATAGCCCACCCTTAACCATTGGGTGTTTGTCGTCTTTGGTTTCTTTCTTTTTCACCTTAACCATTTTTTATGGTTTTGGTGGTTTTTGTTTGTATTTTTCTTGTTCTGTTTTATTTTTTCTTTAATAAATTTCCATTAATGTATCCAAGAGTGGAAATACTGTACATTTGGAATGCAACCTAGATCATTCCAGATATGAATTGACCAAACCCCAAAAAATAAATAGTGGTGTATTGTATGTGAAGAGAATTATTTTGACAACCAAATTAGAGTTATGTGTTTTTATTATTATAGGAGATTATATTCGATAGGTATGAGTCTAATGGAACTACATTAGAACTTATTTATAACCAACTATGCAGGATAAAAAGATTACATGGGGTTTTCATGTGGGTTACCTGGAATATTTTTGTGAAATGACCTGTAAGAGTTGGATTAAATAGGGAGACCAACTATCTCCATTCAATCCCAATGTTTATATTTTTCCATAGAATCCACCTAATAAAAATGTATCTTATTATCCAAGATGTTATCATGTATAAAATGGAGATGGGGAAATTATTCCATTAGGGGGTGTGTTTAATGATCCATCTTGGGATTATGTCAAATACTGTTGGGATGAAATCTATTTCATAAACCCATAAATTTATATAGATGTTTTTATATTTGAGGCTAAATGAGTTATTGTTGTCCTCCAAGATATTTCGACAATGTAATTTCATAAAACCGAATTTAGAAATATGGCATGAAAAAGTCACGTGGAAAACAACATATGGATCTATTTTTATAGTATGTATATAGAAACCATCATCCACCATAAAAAATTTTATATTAGTAAACTATGTTACAAATAAATTTTTACTTGATGATATTATTAGTATATTGAATAGCACATATTATTTTATTTTTCAATTAGATCACATTTGTTATATAATTAAATAATTTTGTATTAAATGAAATGATTTTATGGAATTTTAATTTTTTTTATATTGTTTTGAAAATGACTTAGCCTTTGAAAATTTTCAGTCTATTATTTCATTATTTTTAATTAGTAGATGAAAATATTATCATTATTTGGGATATTTCATGATCATATGAAGAAAGATTTAATAAATATTCTTTTGGAGGATGAAAAGTATGAATATGCTCTGATGGTGAGTTTTAATGTTAATGGTTTTTGAGAATATATTTGTAGGTACCAAGAGATTCGTAATGTCTGTTATATATGGTGAACATGTTATAGTAATTTGATGATATTACATCACAACTCTTTATTATACGTGACTAGTCTATATAAATAATTGTTATAACATTGGTCAGATGTATCTCTTAGGATTATCATGTGATAATTGTTGAATGGTAATTAGTGAAATACTTAATGTTTTATTAAACTTGTTGATCTATGATTATTTATAGTAAAGTTCCAAGTTCGTTTTATCACCTTAACATGATGTCTATGATGTTAGATTGTTATATTATCATGTAGATGAATTAAGGGGTCAAATTATATATTGAATTCATTGTTACAGATATTCTAGTTTAATATTTATTTGTATTATATTTAATATTTTTTAGGGAATAATTATATAAACATTTTCTTATGGATAATATTATGAAAAAATAGTTTTATATGTGATGAAAAAGAGTTTTTTTTGTATTCAAAATTATTATTATTGTATACCACCATCGAGATTTTATCCTATATAGACACTAATAACAATACATTTTTTCATGTTTTAAACCAACGTGTAAATATTTTATTTTTCTTTTTCTATTATTCTTCCAACACTATACTCAATGTAGTGTGATCATTATTACAAACAAATAGGTAGTTAAGATAATAATTTTCAGGAAAATGAGATCCATATTATATAATAATATATTATGTAACCCTCTATGATTTCATATTACGTTATCTCTTTAATGTAATTTGATAGCTTATATTTCACACAACACAGACATGTCTTGGGGTATATGAAATATTGAGTTTCTGTAAAACAACAAATTTGTATTGTAATTATTTAAATGATATATTTATTTATCAATTAAATATTATAATATGAATTATACAAAATAAAATTTAAATGTTATTTATAATTTTTTCACATAAATAAGAAATATTTATAATGAAATATATATATGTTTTGTTAAAATAGTTATATATTTAGAGAAATTTATTCTTAAAAGAACAACTTTTTATATCATCTTTTGAGAAATTGAAAATTTTAATTTTAGACACTCATAAAAACATAATTTGGTAAAATAGACTTCATTATTGAATTAGGAATATTAAAATTAGCTTAGGGTGATAATATTCTATATTTCTAAAAACAATAAATTTTAATGAATATAGAAAAATACAGAATATACATATGAACCCCATCATTTTATTTAATTAATTATTTTTTATTAAAATATATATTTTAATGTGACAATTGATACACAATACATATATTATACAAATTTTAATTCATTTTATTATTTTCATAATAGAAATAGATATTAAAATTTGTTGAACATTTTTAACATTTTTCCCACCTTCTAGGAACATTTAACGACCTTGGCACAATTTTAAATTGGCATAAAATCTAATATAACAACCTATATCAAATAGATTTCAAAAAAATAACAAAATTGGTTTTAATGAATATGTAAATTGTGGTTTAATATGATCTAAATATCATTTGGTCAACAAGATCTTTTGAATTTTCTTTAACATGGATTAATGTAAATAATGTAATTAATGTTAAAAAATATTACAATAACATAAAATTACCCTAACTCATGGTCTAATTCAATTGGATAAGTATATTTCGATACAAATATACATTATGAAAAAATATTATCTAATTTAATCTACTTGGGTAAGATTAGGATATTTATTATAAATTATTTAAAAAGTTATAAATGTGTTAAATTATAATTTTTATTATAAATCAATTTTTAATATAGGGCTTTAAATAAGTAAAATTGGTTTATAAATATTAATTAAAAACATAAATATATTTCTTAAATAATCGTATTTTATTAATTTTTCTATACATTATATAATAATAACTATTAATGACACGATGATGATGTAATAACTACCTTGTTAATAAATGATTAAAATAAATGATATTACAAATTTTATAATAAATGTTAATTGAATATTTTGATACCATATAATAATTTTATAGTTGAATATGACATGTTTTGGTTTATTAAATGTTTTTTTTTCAGTGGAATCATGTTGTTAGGACATTATCCAAAACCTATAACTATATTCAGTCAAAATTGATATAAATGAGTTTTTAGAAAATATAATATTTTATTAAATTATATAATAGTACTAAAAATACAAGATTCAACAAAATGACATAGATAATGTTAAATTTGTTATTAATGAATTAATTTTGGTACAATTTTAATTTTATTGTAACTATATAAACCATGTAGTATAAAAATACAATAAGTAATGGTAAAATTTAAACTATTTCACTCTGGGTTAAATCAAAATGATAAGGTTAATATGGTGACCTAAACAAGTCTAAATTCTGAAATTATTTAAATCATGATCTATAAAATATGATCAAGAATAACAAGTCAAAACACATACGATAAACAAAACATTCTTTTCCGAAATGTTACATTAACTTTTACTTTTTCATAATTGATTAATATAATGTCCTTAAATAATAATATATGATATCATAAATTTTATTATGATTGTTAGATATGTTAATAGTATTTATAAACACATTATACAGGTGTTTTTACCCCATATGGTGACTATCAGACTTAAGGTAATGATTAATTCCTTAATCTCATTATTATTTGAAATTATTTATGTCTTAGTATATACTAGGACATATTTATTATCCATGTCCATGTTTTATAAAAATGTTTTCAAAAGTATTATTTAATGGTTTTTTTGAAGGGAATCATTAACTCGATCATCATTTAAATTGTTTTAATGACTTACTATTCTAAATCTATTTAATTAATGTCAATGTTTTCAAATGATATAAAGGATTTATATATATGGAAACGATTGTTTTAATATTTCAATTCTTTTAAAAAGATTTAATGTCGTATGTGAAACTATGATTCAAAAATATCATTTAAATGAATTACATTATAAATTTTTAGATCCTTTAAATAATTACTTGAAAAAGGGGTATTTCTCTCAAAGAGTTTTACTGATTATTTTCAACTATGTCAACATAATTTTTTAAATATAATACTATATTGAGGTTGATATATTATAAATTAATTATTCAACATTATATTGAATGAGTAATGATATGTTTGACTGTGGATGGTCTATGTTTATACCATTCATGGATTATGGTTAAAGTATTGGAATTTCACATTCTATTTTTTAATATGAATGTTTGTATTATGTTTGTCCCATTTCATATGAAAATTAATTTTACATGGTAAGTGATGGGAAGGGCCCAATGTATTTCATTGATACATTAGTAGGATTCATGAGAGAAACTAGTGTCTTGACAATTCCATAGAAATATTATTTATTTCCAGTCTTGCCACGAGGCCTGGAATATATTGTTTTGATGTCTGGCATTATGAATTCTATCATTATGATGTTAGCTATTTATATTACGTGTGATTATTTGAATATTTTAATATCAATGTGAATTAGTAAATGTCATTATGCAATTTAGATTTTTCATATTATACTATTTTTTATGTTTAAAGATCATGTGTTTTAGTCTTATACATTTCCTTAACTCTTTATTATTATTTATGATAGTTTCTATTATATTGTTATCCTTAACACGAATCTAAGCTCACCCATTTATTATATTTTATTTTCTCAGGGATGAAAAGATATATATAATGAATAACCAATAGGGATAGGTTAAGAGATATGCGTGTGTTCAAAAGATACACAATGTTTCTTTTTCATTTCATAATGTAATGTAAAACTTATATTTGTATAAAATACTCCTAAGGCTACTAAATTGACCAGTCCTTCGGTGCATGATCACGTGTGATCATGCCAATGTTATGTAATAATGCTCCAACTCTAGGTAACTGGGGTCAGGCCTTAAATTTTTTATTTGAGAATGTTTATTACAAAGTTTAAAAACACGATTTATAAAAACATTGAATATTGAACATAACCCTAAAATACACTTTAACAATTAGTATATGAGAACATCCAAAACTAATTGTAATTTATATTTAATGTGGGTCTTCCAAGAAATAAATATATGTCAGGATAATATAAGTAGATGTGGTACTAGCATAGATGTACATAGGAGTGAAAAACATGACATGGAGTTTGGGCTTGACCCAGGGTATCCTGATATATGACAACTGGCCTTACTTGTCACTTTTTTGAAACTCCTAGGGGATATGTTTAAAATAATTCATATTTTCTTAACAAACCATTATGTAGGATTTATGAGTAAATATGTCCTCAAAAGAACCATATTTATGATTATGGATTAGATATGGACACAATTTTCAATTTATGTTAATTATTTTACAAGTTTGTAATTATGAAATATGATTCATAAAATGATCCTGTTTTTGTCAATGTCTAAAAATGGAACCTAGTGGAAGAAATGGAAATCATATCAACACACCTAATCAATGTAGGGATTTCAATCCTATTCAAGATAATGACAGTGCAGCATGTGACATAACTGGTATTGAATACCTTATAACCATACTATGAAAGATCACTAAGGTTATGAATAATAACCTTACCCATATTGAGCATCATGTTTCCCAATTATTATGATCATTTCCAAACAACATCATTAGAAAAAAACTACAAAATTCTATAGAACTATAAATAAATTTGTAGCTGAGAAATGTAGAAGTTCCTTAGAAAAAAATTGTTTTTGAAATATTGAATGGGAAATGTTTTCCATGGTAGTTTATCATATATAAGGAGAAGTAAATCAACTGTGGTAATTTAATTAAAACACAAATGAAGATGAAGATGTGGAAAATATTGGATGGAGGGTGTTTAAATAACTTTTCTAGAGAACTAATTTTCTCGTTAACAACCAGATGAAATAGAAAGACATCTTCTGAAACTAAGGAAAAAAGGATAAAAATGATGTAATGTATGTGGATAAATTCACAAGCTTATCAAGGCATGCTACAAACTACATATATATCCCATGATGTAAAATTTATTGATAAATTTATCGGTTAATACAATTCCTCTGATAGACATAGTTTTCATGATACTTCTCATCGTATGAATATATAGTACCATGTCATATCAAGATATAAAAGTAATTATCTATGTATAATGACATTATTGTAATGTAAGAGAAGAATAGAATGGTGGAGCAAGAGATAGATATAGGGAAAACGTGAAAAAAGATTTTACCATATGTGGAAATTTGTAGATGAAACATCTAATACTTACCTAATAGGAATGAGAGTTTTTTACAAATGTGGAAAAACGGGTCATGTATCTCATCATTGAAAGGGAAATAAAGATTTTATACAATGTTATAATTATAAATATATGGGATATTATATATACAATATTCAAAATATTCATGGAAATAATTCTTCGAAAAAGAAATTGGATAAAGTTCAATCTTGTATTTTTACTACAATGAAGTGGAATAATTAATCAATTGTGTTTTTGGATTCAAAATTATATTATGGTCATAAGATGAATTTGATATATGTAAGGATTTTACAGTAGTACTTTTCATTTATGTTAATGCGTTAATATAATGATGATAATCATATTTTCATTATGTGACAATAAGATCATCATTACATTGTTTTGCAAGTATGATATTACAATTTATTTTCAATATTTAGAGACCTTTTAGATAGATATTGGACAGAAATATTTTTGATAACTATAAAGGTTGGAATGGAGTAAGTTGATCACTTGATATCTTCATTGTGGATAATTAATTATTTATTTTATACTATGGCCTAACCTTTTGTTTATCAATAAATATTTAGAGTATTAATTGAATACTTTTGGACCTTATGATTTATGAAATGCAAATCAGTCATGAAAAAATCATTTTTGATCAATCAATTCTTGGTGTAGGGGATAATGAGAATATAGATTGAACCATATCCAAATGATGAGAATATGATTATGAAAAGAAATAATATAAAGTATATTTTATTGAGTTCTTATATTGATAGTAATTGAATCCCTATACTTCAAAAAAAGATTCTAAAAAATGTGTTAAACTAATACCTTATGTTTTTTTAAATCATTGATATTTTTATCATCATAGATTTATGGCTTTGAGGATATAAAATTTATATTAATTATTCACTTTTTTTTGATTGATGACCTCAATAACTCCATATAAATATTAAAATTTTTCTCTATTTATGTGTCCCTAATTTCCATAAATGTTGTCATATTAGAAATCCAAATTTATTAGTGTCTTTATAATTTCCATTTTCCTCTTGTTAAGACTAAATTTTAAAAACCCTATTTCCGATGTGGGTTTTCCACAATGGTATTTTCTATTTTCAACCTTTTACATTCAAAAAAAATTGAAATTTTTTAGGATGCAATTTATTAATGTAGAAGAGAATTTAACACCCCATGATTTTATAGTACATTATCTCATTAATTTAATTTAATAGCTTATATTTCTCGTATCACTGACCTGTCTTGCGTTAAATACAAGATTGAGTTTCTGTGAAACAAAACATTAACATTTAATTATGTAAACAATATATTTGTTTATTAATTGAATATTGAAATATGAATAGTAAAAAATAAATTTTATACCTTATTTTTAATATATTCACATAAATAAAAAATATTTAAAAATAAATGATTATTTTATGTAAAATAGTTTTATATTTATAATAAATATTTTTTAAAAAGAATTAATTTTTATATTATTTTACTATAAATAATAAAATTAATTTTAGAAACTTATAAAAATTTAATTTGGAAAATAGTATTCAATTTAGAATTCAGAATATCAAAATTATATTATGGTGAATTTTTTTCTTTTTCTGAAAACGTTCAATTTTTGAGGAATATTGAAAAATACTGCATAGTACATAAAAACCAACATTTTCATTAAAATTAATATTTTTAATTAAAAGTTATCTTAATGTCCAAATATATTCATAATAAATATATTATAATAATTTAATTCATCTGAGTAATTTTAGAGTGGATTTAGATAAAACATTATGTCGAACATTGTTATCATATTTTTACCCACCTTCTAGGCACATTGACCCACCTTCTAGGCACACATGAACATTAGGATAAAATGAAATTTTATCAATTTTGTGATATGAATTTTAAAAATTAGACATACATGGGTTTCATCACTAACTACAATGTGGTTCAATATGATAAAATCAATTTTTTGTGAATAGTAAATATTGAAAAAAAATTACATGGTTAAAGGTAACTATAGTAATTAAAATTATATTTTAATAAAATAAAATTAATATGAAACATGTTCAAATTCTATTGGATACGTCTATTTCATAAAAATTCATCCTTTGGAAAAAAATATGATCCTTCTTTAATCCATTTGGGTATGATTATGACATTTATTACATTTTATTTAAAGAAGAGTTAAAAGAGTAAAATTAAAATTTTAATAACTAAAATATTATTAATATAGGGTGATAATAAAATAAATTCTAAAAAAATATTATAATAAACCTAAATATATTTACAAAATCAATGTTTTTTTAATAATTTTTATACATTATATAATTAAATTTATTTATTACTCAATGAAGATGCATAATTTAAGTTATTAATGAATAAATAAAATAAATGATATTATAAATATTAAAATAAATATAAATTGATATATTTTATGATGTCAAATAATTTTATATGTGAAAATTACATGTTAGGGTTGATTCAAAGTATTTTCTCTAAATAATCGTGTTATTATGACATTAACAAAATCCAATTTCTAAATAGTGTCAAGATTAAAATAAATGAGTTTTAGAAAGTAATACTATTTTATTTAATTATATAATAATCATAAAAATGTAATATTCTTCCAAATGACATATATAATTTTAAACATGTCATTATTATACAACATGATATTTTCTTGGAAATTTATTGTAAGTATATTGACCAAGTCATATAAAAATATAAGAATACATGGTAAAAGATAAACTATTTTACTAAGGGTTAAATATAAAAAATAAGGTTAATATGGTGACCTAATCATGTCTAAAACCAATTGGTGTAGAGTTTTTAGACACATTCACATCTTATCAGAGAAACAAATAAAATTTTAACAATATAAATCTAAAATAATTTTATAATAAATTAATATTTCACATTTTTTCTATAGATCCCCTAACATCTCATATGAAAAGGGAACCTCCCTTTCTTTTAATTAAAATCTCCAAAGACATTTGGATTGGAAAAACCCTGTCAAAATATCCTCTTAACTACCCTTAATTTATCTTAATGGATTTAAATTGAGTATAAATCCATCCTAAATAGCCTTTTTTTTCAAATAAAAAGTAAACACTTGAAGAATAGCTAATTATATTATCACCTCTCTCAATGTCCTTTTGACTTCTACTCCCTCTTTATATGCATTTTTCATAATAAAATAAAAAATCTAGTGCCTTATACATTATATGATGTTATTATAAATATAGGAATTCCATATTCCTTATTTTATATATCCTATGACAGATAATGTCACCATGCGTACGTTCGTGTGACTTATCTTCTCCACGACACGATGAGACTCATCTTCCATGTTCACCATCCAATAATGATTATAGGAATAAATATTATTATTAATTATGAAATATATGACATAATAATTCTGCTGGTATGATATATATATATTCCATTCACATACTTATATATGATACAAAAATGGAAATATGTTTCATGCCTATGTACAGCCTTCCGTCTCCATGAATGTTGTATCACATTTCCTATATCTATTTATAATATATATATTTAGGTGTTTGTGTGATATATAACTTGTATTACACATTATGGATGTAATTAAATAATGATCTATGTAATATGATCAGGAATAAAAATCAAAACTTGTACGATAAACAAAGCGATTATTACCTGAATTTTTTGGTAACATGTAATTTTAATAAAGGGATAACATAACATCAGAAAAGAATAATATATGATATAATAAATATTATTTTGTTTCATATATAATTCAATATTATTTTTCAAAACATTATACATGATTTTCAAACTCGTACGGAGATTATCTGGCCTAATGTAAGGGTTTATTTATCAATCTCATTGTTATTCGAGATTATTAATGTGTAAGTATTAAATGGTACATATTTATCATAAATGTCCATGTTTCATAAAAATGTTTTCAAAAGGAATAATTTATGGTTTTATGAATGTTAATATTTAACTAAATCATAATTTGAAATGTTTTAAATATTTAATATACAAATTCTGTTTAATTAATGTTAATGTTTTCAAAATGATTTTCAGTATTTATTTATACTGACAAGATTGTTTAAAAATTTTAACTCATGTCAGATGTTTCAATGTTTTATGGAACACATCTATTCCGAAGTATCTTTTAAATTATTTCCTATATAAATTGGGATTATTGTAATTTATTTCATTAAAAAGGGTATTTCATTTAAAAAATATTCTAATTATTTTCCTTTATATAATCATATTTGTTGGAGTGTTATTCATGATTGAGGTTGAATTATTATAAATAAAATATATTATACTATATTGAATAAGATATGATATGTTTGAAATTGGATGTGATATTTTTATACAATTCATGGTTTATTTTAGATGTAATGGAATTTTAAATTCGACTTATAATATAAAATTTTATGTTATGTTACAACCTTTTCATATTAAGAATGAATTGGACTTAGTAAGTGATTGACGAGGCCTAGTATAACCCATCGATGCATTAGTAGGTCTAATGAGTAAAACAAGTGTCTTGGCATAAGGCCTTGACAATATTTTTTATTTTTAATCATGGAACGAGCCTTTGAGTATGTGGTTATGATGTCTGAAATTATGCATTACATCATTATTTGATTACCTAGTGATATTACATGTGATTTTTTGACCAGTATAATATCAATGTGAATAATTAAATTGAATTATTTGATTTATCATTGTCATATTATGATGACGATTAATTTTAAAAGTCTTGTGTTTTAGTATTGTACATTTCCTTAAATTTTGAGGATTATATATGATAGTTTATGCTATATTGTTATCCTTACTTAGAATCTAATCTCACCCATTTCTTATGTTTTATTTTTCCAAGATACGAAATGAATATTATGACTGATCAGAAGGTATAGGTGATGAGATATGAGTGTGTTAAAAGAAGAAAAAATGATTCATTTTAGTTTGATAGTATAATTTAAAACTTATGTATGTATCTATTACATCCAAGGTTAATAAACTAATTGGTATATCGAGACATGCTCTCTGGTGATAATGAAAATTTTATTTTATAATACACTGACTCTAGGTAAATGGGTTGGGTTATTACACATGATGTGGTCATGGAATTTTTTACTTACTAATATTTGGCCAATACTGTATATTCCCACATTGTAATGAGGTTTTTATGATGTGTATGGTTTTAGTCATATTTGCCTAGTTTTTTTAATTTGTACCACAATGATCTATGTTATTTTAGGACTCATGTTAATGGTGAGATTTTTATGTGACCCAAACTAAATAAAAATATATTTTATATCATTTTTATAATTTATATGTTATATTCCACAAGTTATCTAACAATAATATAATTTTGTGGTTTAGTTTATTAGAGACTATTTATATAAATATCTTATTACTCACTACCACATCATCATCTCCCATAAAAATCTCAACATAAGACATGTTTCTTCCCACAATCTAATATTTAATTCCACAGGAAAATTGAAAACAAATGAGGTAGTGTGAATAATTAATGTTAATGGAAAACATATCAAATAGTCATAATGGGTTTGATCAGAAGCATGTGAAAAAGAAAAAACATGATAATTAGAGAAATATTTTACCACTAAAATCATATAATAATAATATTTTTCCACACCTCATGATATAATTACATATTTTAAATCACCACATTTTTAATTTTCTTAATTATATAACTTATAGAAAATATTTCTTAAAAAATTTCATTAATCTATTTTGTTTAGAGTAATAGATAGTTAAGATAAAACATTAACTAAGAAATCATTTCTTTTTCTACTATGGGAAATTATTTCCCCCATATAGGAAACTATTTAATCCATAGAAATTCTCAAATATCAACTAAAAATTATCAAACCAAGATAAACATATAAAAATTTAATAATTAATAATTTTATTTATAACAAGGTAAAACTAAACAAAAGAAATTAGTGACATCTGATGACTAGTAATTGTAATCATATGATATACTAATTTGAGATCATAAGAGAGAATAATATATAAAAATACGCATAATATAGATTCATAATAATATATTACCTAATAATGTATATATTAAAATCCTAGTGTAATGGAATAAATCATAGAATAATATAGTAATACAATCAATAAAGTGGAAAATAATATTATGATTACAATGAACCAAAATTGGGTATAATGATCCATATTGAATGAATTAATTTTTTGTTTGTAAATTAATTTTATCCCAAAAAAGAAATGTGTCATAGAATTATTGAATAAATAAATTATCAACTTGAAAATATGTCACAACCATGATAATTGATAAACCATTAAATAAAGGAAAGTATTTCCATACCTATGGGAACAAACTAATTATGTATATTCATGAAAATGTGAGCAAACGCAGTGTGACCATTCCAATGAGAACAAACATATTATGATCATTCCTAACAATATCATGAGATCCTATCTTATACCAATGTATTATAGCGTGATATATATCCCCACCCATCTTCATCCTTATATATGTATGAAACAAGAAATTAATCAGTCATCATAAATTGCCCATTCAATAAAAACGAGTTTCAAAATATTTAAAAATAGCATCCCATAAAAAGACTTCAATATTTATATCGATTAACACTAATATTTCAATTGTATTTATTACATGATAAACTAATTGAATTTTAATGGGTATCTAGTGATACTATGTTACTCTTTACGGAAATACCAATAAAATAAGGAATCACATGGTATTATAATGATATGGACAAAGGGTATATGTTTAATCCAATTATTTTCCAAATAAATTGATGTAAAAAATATCATTGTACATAGTTAAATTATATTAATTATGTAAATTGTATTCATAAAGGAAAGAATTCATATAATATATGGCCTATAAAAATAGGATTTGAAGGAAAGTCACAGGAAATAATGGATTTCCATGAATTTTGTCCCCCAAATGTAATATGGTATTATAGGATTAAAATGTTAATACATGAAACAAAATCAATGTGTTGATTCAATCAATCATAAATGAAATAATTCAAAAATTACAATTATAACTCAATAAATAGCGATGAGTTAAAAAACCAAACAAGTATGGTACCTTTTTAATCAAAACCACTTGATAGAAATAATATGGATTAGAACAATGAATCTCCAAAAATATAAAAAAGTTGTGATTTAAAATTAAAATGAGTTAATATTTTAACCATAAAAAATAAACAAAGTTTAATAACATAAATATGTCTTGGATAATTGAAATCTGATACTAATAACACATACAACATTCGAAACATTCAAATCACAACCCTTTGGAGGATATAATTTAAAAAAAACATAAAATATCATAAATATTGAGATCAACATGACCTGGAAATTTTAAATAATAATTATATACACTATTCAAATGAAAAAATAAGGGATAATAATAAATATGTCTGAATTAAATAATTTTGAGACAAGAAACATATACCATGTTTCAAATATCATTTGAATTCACTCTGACCACATATATAAAAGAGAACTATATCTTAGTATATATTTTTTACAAACTTATTTAGAGACATTATATATTATATACTTCATTTATGATCATTTTGCAGAAAATATAAGTAATTCATCATTTATTTTTCTTATATAGTGACTGTAACTTTATTTGTTTCAAACTATCTTTATGATGTTGATTTTAATACCCATTAACTAATACCAAATAAATTATAAATTGGTAATATAGAATTAATGATTATATGAAATATACTTAGTTATTATTCTCTAATCTCGTTCAATTAGTATTTTTTGAGTAATAAATAAAATCGGTGTGGTTTATTTTTCCAAATTTTAGAGATCAAATATGTTCATTAAATAATCAGTTAAATGATTAAAATAACCATTCCAAAACTAAAAAACAATGACAGTTATATTATTAACATATAATGAAATTTTTATTTTATCCCAATATTCATCCATGGTATGTAGTTTTTTCATCCTTCATTTACTTGGTTATATGAACATAAAAAGATAATCTTATAATTCGACATGAGAGTATGGTTAAAAAATTTATTATTTTGACATAATATTATTATAAGAGAAGAATAATGACATTGTCTATTTTTGTTTACTTTTTTAATCTCACATTAACAGTTTTTTATAAATATTTAAAATATATATGAAAAAGGAAAAATGTTACTTTGTGGATGAGGTTTCCCACCGAGCACTAGTTGAAATTTTCATTTCCTTATTAGTTTGAGGAAATAAAGGTTGATTATTGTTTCTTATTAATAATAAAAATTATATTATATAAATCATATTTATTAATAAATTTTATCTCAATAATATGAAAATAAATGTGTTAGTTAATAATGAAATACATCACTTCGGGTAGGTGGTTGTCCAAACAACTAAACAGTTGATGTTATTTTATTATTCATATTATATTAGAAGGAATAAATAATGATTTTAAATTATTATAATAACAATTTTGTATAACAATGATACATATGTTATTATATTACTATGGATATGATATTTTCAATGGAATATAAAGAGAAAATGTTTGAAAATTAATTAATACTTATTCCAGGACCTTGAACTTCCACTTGAAAGGCTACTAAGAAATGATAGGATTAAGAACAATTCAATGCACGAGGTGTTTATGATCCTAAAATAGAATTTAAGGAAAAAATATAATATTATAATGAAGTAGTTTTTTTAAATAGTTGTGGTAATATGTAGTAGAGTCGTTCCCCATATATAAATGTGTATAAGGGTAATTTAGGGTGTACCTGTTACTTTTAAATAATAAATTATTATTATTTAAGGGTGAAATGTGATATAATTGGTAATTATTGGATTATAAACGATCTTTGTGTTTATAATTATCTCATATTTTTATTTTTTTATAACAATGGGTGACATGGGTGTTTTCTTTTTTACTTTATAACTTTTACCTTAATGTACTTTTCCTTTTGTACTTAATTATCTACCATGGAAATTAACTTTTTGGAGGAAAATTGAAATTGTAATTATTTGATAATTTTTATCTGATATTCTAAAATATTAAATAACATTATAAAATCCTTTTTATATGTGTTATAACAATAATTTATAGGATAAGGGTAAATAATTTTCAAAAAAAAACATTTTTAACTGAAAATATGTATTTTAAATATAAATATTATATGTTGGATAAATTTTGAAATATTATTAATTTCAATTATATAAATTGGATTAATATAAATTAAATTCTTTATATGTGTCTTAAAATTAATTCCACAACATAATATCCCAATTAAATTTTTTTATTTAATGAAAAGAAAAAAACTTTTTTATAATTGATATAAAATGATCTCCATGTTTAAAAAATTAGAAAAAGATATATATGTTCAAAATAATATTTTATAATATCTTTTTGTACTCCTAAAATTATTATTTACTCAATTTTATGTTTAATAAACATTAATTTTTTAATTATATAGTAAGGATGTTATAAAATGTATAATTTTAGAAAAGAATAAACTTTTTCACTATTTTGTAAAAATGTATTATTTTAGAAAAAAATAACACAATGTTATTTTTTTGTTATTAATTCAAAAATGATATTTTTTTATCAAATTAAAATTATAAATTTTTTATATAATTTTTAAAAATGAATATATATAATATAAATAGAAAATAATTTTATAGAATCATTTCCATTAAACACATTAAGTTCCCTATGTATTAATTGGTTGCAACTTATAATTTTTAGAATGAAATAATATTTTTTCATATATTGAAATAGCATAAATTAACTTTTAAAATTGATAATTTAATTAATTATATTAAAATATATAATAAATTAATTAAATATTTTGTAAATAAAATTTTCTTTTAATATTAGATCACATTTATCATTTATACACTAAAAATACATGTCTTTATATATACTATATATGATTTTTTTATTTAATATTTATTATTCACAAAAAATTTCACAGATCATTTTAGTTCATTATTTTGAATGAAATAATCTAACAAACATTTTATTAATTAAAATTGTTATATATTCCCGAATCATAGGTTGTTACATTTCACCCCCACCCCCATAAATAAAATATTCCATCCCAATGTTAATTATTGATCCAAAATGAAATTGGTTGAGATTATTCTTAACATATATATGATTCACAGATTAACATTGAATATGACATCTAGCATACTATTTTATGTTATATCATGTTATTTATACTTCATGAAATAATATAAATCATATATACACTCATATAACATAGTATGAATATATAATATATTCCCCATAACATAACATACACAAAACAATTTAAATCACCTAGATATTATACAATAGATACTTCATATATTACTCCAAACAATTACTCTTTTGTTATCCCTAAAATGGTATTAACCACTTATTCATATGGTCATAAATGATTCAAAATATAACATAATCTGAAAATTAAGATAAACATATCCAAAAATAACCTAGATTGCATTTTTTTAATATCAATAATCAATTATGAGGATATAAATACTATCTAAATTACATTTATTAAAATAAATATATTTTTAAAACTAATGGTTATCTATACCTAATTCATGTGTTAATCCAATGTTATTTACAATAATATAATGTTATCATAAAATAATTTGTAATTGTTATTGAGAATATTTAATATAAATTTACATTAATTTAAATAAATACTAATAAGGAAAAATCAATATATATTTCACATAATCCTCCTAAACATTTGAATAAAAGGTAATAATAATGATAAATACCACTCACTATGAAAATTAATTAATAGAAAAAATATTTAATTTTTATTAATATATCATTCTCACTACCTTTGGTATGATGAGTAAACTCACCCTTTTAATAATAATAGGACTATACTAAGATTATAAACCCATTTAGTATACTCCCCTATTTGGTAATAATATATAATGGTATCTAGATATGTAAATTTATCAACTTAATTTTAGGGATTTTATTTCAATCAAATATAAAAACCTCTAATGTTGAATTTCCCTATGACGCCATCATTTTTGACATATAATAATTTGGATTCAATAGATGAATATATTTCGTAAATATTTGGTTATCCATATTATCAATATTATTTGGTTCACTAAAAAATTAGTTGATATCATAATCAAATCCTTCATAATAGTTCATTAAAAATAATTTTAATTAACCATATCATATCTCTTGTAAGTGTCAATCAACATCTGTTGTTAGGCCTATTTTTGGTCACCAAGTGAAAAAGTATTTAATACACAATCTTTTTTCAGTGTTATTACACAAAGGTATATCTTTTTGAAATCATAAATCTACTTAGATTTTCCAGAAATAGAGTTAACTTCATGTATAACCACACAATATCTAATCTACCAAAACATTAGGATTTTATCACATGATTAGACAAATCTATTAGACATATAATAGGGGTATCAAAAAATATATCCTGTCATAATCCTTAAAATATTAAATATTAACTTAACTAACATAAAAGTTTCATATATACCATTGAAATTATGATCAACATTTATTAATAAAACTTTAAATTAGCATTAACTGACATCCTAACAACTAATGTTGTTTAAAACCATCTATAATACCAACTATGTTTCAATACAAATTTTACTATATCAATTAATTGACATAGAAAAATATAAAATTATTAATCATTCCAATGAAAATTTAGGATTATATGATCAGATAATTGTGAAAAATCACTATCAAAACTCATTAATTTTACAGATAAAGGACATTTATCAGCTATATAAAAAACATTTAATTTATTATGTCTTAAATTTCTCTAAAAACATGTCCACACAAGATACTATTCTATAAAATTAAATATATTACTTTTCATTATAACACGAGGATATATAATCATAATAAATTGGTTATCTTCTACTATCTATATGGGTAAACATAAGATATAAAAATCAGATATTATATGTGAGCATAAGATAGACATATTGTAACTATCAGTATATATATAAGAATTCAAAAATAAAAAATAATAGGTCAAATCCATAAGTCATTTTATAAATATTTATATGAAATAAAAATTAAAGTAGTGTGAAAACATTTTCTAACATTGATGATCCATGAGAGAATGTCATAGAAACAATAATCAACATTAATGTGTTGCATATAAATATAACATAACCTTGAAATTGATATCAATGTATAATTAGGGAATAAAATTAACAAAAAACATAATATATTTAATGAACATAGTAATATCAAAAAATAGTGTGAAAAATCATTATTCTCACACATATGTGAAGAAATATATCATGTCCACAAAATAAAATGACAAGGAAACAATTTATTACCAGGCATAAGTGATGAAAACCCATATCTATAACACACATTATTTTTTTTCAAAATAATTATTAGTAGTATCCCAAAAGATCAACATTCATGGATTCATTGGGTTGTTATAAATATATATAAAAATAACTTGAAACATGTGTATAATGACCTTTTTGAAAACTCCAAGATATTCCCTTATAATTCATTGATTATATTATACTACATATGGAAACCTAATGATATACATATAAATGGTGTGAGATATAAATACTGATAAAGAAATAATAATATCATAAAATGTTGAATTTGATACCTGTGAGTTGAATGAATATTTTAGGTGACATAAAATGGTGAGAATCATAATCATGAACATCTTATACGGACATAATGTCATAATATCAAGGAAGATAAGGAATTTGAAACAACATAAAAAATGAAATCATAAAAAATAAATCATGTCTAACCACCAAGACATCATATCATATTATTATAATAATAACTACTCATTAATGATACATGGAATCTCATCATATAATAATAATACCCAAGGAACTGTAGGGGTCTATAATTCTGGTCCCACTCATCATATCCAAATTATGTATATGAATTTGTGTGCCACATTGATCATACCACATAAGATCATGTTTCATAAAATTTTATCCCATTAATATGGAGTTTGGGTTACATATATGGATATCAAAAATAAATGAAGAATAAGTGTACTCAGAGAAACCTCATGACATGAAATTAGGATTTGTATTCACCTTTCAAAAGTTTCTCTTAAGATATCATGAGATAATTTTCTCAGAAAAACAGGTTTATATAATTATTATTATAAGGGGTTAATGAGAGTGAAATGTGGTATTAAATTATATAGGAATAATAAGGTATGTAATGGGATGTTTAAAAACACAATAGAATGATTAAATTTGAATCAAATTTCTTAATATATATAATGTAAATGAATAAAAAAACGTAAGAGATTTTCTATGTATGAGTGTGTTCTTTTAAAATAGTCGGAGAATATTCCTAAATGGTAGGGTACACATTGATATGTTTTTATATAATGAAATTGTTAGTAACATCAACCTCAATTAATTTTTAATACAGATGAATGAGGTTATATTTGGGTAATAATAGAATAACTATAATGAAATTTATTATTAATTAATAATGTTTTTTACAAATTGGTGTGATATAATAATAGAAATCACGAACCCTCCATGGTTATATACACTTTCTTCTACAAGTGAGGATTGGTTTCCAAAATATTATTATGATAATAACTAAAATCAATAAAATATTTATTTGATTTGGTTCCCTATACAAAAGTTGTTTGTACATTAGATTATGTGTATATTCAATGGAAATAATTTTAATACAAATATATTATCACGTATGGATTTATTTTTAATATAAAATTGAGGTGATAATATGTTATAGTATCTTTCACTTTGAAAAGGATGCATCATCTCCCCTATATTATGATAATAATGAGATTCAATGATGATATTCTTAAATAAAATATATGGCTAGATAACATGATATGATAGGGAATATAGTTTATAGACTGTCAGGTGTGAGTACTTGTATGTTTAAGAGACTTATACTTATGAATTTAAAATTTAATAATCTTGAATGAAATACATTATTTTAATAGACCCACTTGTTTTAAATCCATATGTTTTTATGTTATTAGATATTCCAATATCTGAGGCTATGTAATGGACCTTATACATTTTTATTATCACAGGGTATTTCATGAAATATGCACTTATATTTTACTAATAAAAAATGTTATCCCTGTATTGGTAAGAAATTGAGTACATTGTGTTCTTATTGAACAACATATTTTTAATGGATTGTTCAAGGAAGGATTTTTTTCCTTCTAAATTATGGATGTTTATATATCTTCACATTGATTTATATTTATGATTCACATAACATACATTTCCAAGGTGTAGTGATGTTTATTTTATATCGTCAAAGAACAACATATCATGAATATAGGCTGAGGAATAATATGTCCATGTTTTTTAATATTTAGAAAAAGGTATCAGATGAAATAATTGTCATTTTTATATGTTATTCAATGTTTTAAAGTCTAAATCATTATATTTGATTTCTTGACCCATTTCTATATATTATTCTTGGAAATTAGGTAATTTTGACTATTTCCAATGATAATAAATCCTTTATAGTAATTCATTAATTGTTTCAATTGATATTGATTAAATTATATTTCAATTTCATTATATGAATAAATATTATTCTCAATAGTGAGGAATAATTTTATTCATGATTTATAGAAAAAAAATATTCATAAGGTAATAAATCATTATTTATTATTCAATTAATAATTTACTGAATTCCATGAATACAGAATAAATATTTATTTCTCTATTGTGCATAAATAGTTTATTTTATTAAATAGTTAATAAATATTTAGTTTTTTGTTTGTGAATAAATCTTATTTTAATGAACAAAATTATTCATGTATCCAGAAAATACAAAATAATTTGAAGAGACCAAGATTTCATTTGTTGATGAATATTAATATACATGCCTATTAGATAATATTTATCATTTTTGGGTTATATCAGGATATAAAACATTATTATTATTATTATTATCATTATTATTATTGGGAATGGGGTTCTATAGAGGATTATATTTTTATTTGGGGATGTTGTTCAATTATATAATATTTAAATATATAACCAAGATCTACAAATATTTAGTTTGGTATATAATTTAGGGTTAATCTATAATTGGGAATCACTATGAAAATCATACTATTCACTTTAATTAATCCCATAATATTCTAAATAATGATAATAACTATTTTAAGCATAAAAGATCTTGAAACGATCATATGGAATATCACTAGATGATTTATTACTTATTCCAGTACCCAAAATTATATTGACACTACTAGGATATCAAACGAGCACGTTTGGATCATTGCTATAGGCATTCAACAAACAGATCATTATAACGTAAAAATGGAAATCCGAGTATGGTTTTTGAAAAAAACAAACAAATATATATATATGAAAAAACATAAGATGAGGTCATTATTTCATCCAATCCAAATAAATTCATTAAAATTCCTACTTGATGTGATCCTCTATTTGGTTTTTGGGATCCCTTTGTTAAAATACATTTTGTTATAATAAACACGAGTGGTGCAACCACTACACCTAGAACCATTAAGTAGTATCAATGAGATCTTATTTTAAATTTATATGTATTTTTTGATCTATTTAAAAAATATTTTATATATTTTAATTTAATGAGTACATGGTTCTTTATTTTTGTTTTTTAATGTCACATGTCTTTGACCAGCTATTCTCATCATTCAAGATTCACAATTTCATACATATAAGAATGAATAAAAAATATCTAGAAATTCCATCATTATTTTTTGAGTAAAATACCTAGATAGACTGAGATTAAAAAGTGTTCCATCTATGTATACATTGTTTACCCAAGTTAACTATACTTTTCTATGCCATATTATTAGTGAAATTCTTACTATTAATTACTTGGGGTGAATTTTTCTACAGAGTGTGTACACTAATGCTACATTTTACATGAAAAGTCCAAGTACCTTCTGTTTAGCAGGCATGTCATCCTTGTAGACTACATTGTTTAGTGGTGAAATTCACACCAACCATATGATTAAATATATGGTAATAATAACAAGATACTAACAACCAATATAATTAAGGATGTACAAGATGTGTATCTAGTGTACATGTTGTGAATTTAATTAATTCTCATGGAAAAAATAATCTTTGAGTTCATAATTAAGTTATTTCGACAAATGGAATGCATGATTCATGGAATATAGCTAGATTGTACAGGTTGTATTGTATTATGTCTCATGAACATGTCATTAATTTTTCATGGTTTCATGAAAATATTACAAAATGAACACGTAGTGTCTAGCTCGTCAGTACACTGTATGTTTCCCAATTGAGGACCACACTAAAGCCCTAGTCGTTTACCACAGATACATGGAAAGTAATATACAAGGCATGTAACTCGAAAGTACATAACAACTAGTCTCCCAATATAAGAAAAAATTTAAATTACATTAAATTTATAATTACATCATTAAAATATTGTGTAATTCATCAACAACTATCTTGATTGAAAATTTACAAAGGGGTTGAAATAATTATTATATTCCATATTTATTTATCTGAATTAAAATATATTTATTTTTTCTACTGGTTTTCTATGAGTTCTATAATGATTGGTATCTCAAATATAATTATTTTTTGTTAAAAATAATATGATTTTATTATTTAATCAATCAATTAATTAATACAAGATTGTTCATATTAATAAATATTAAATGAATATAAATAAATTTTTCCTTTTATGTTTTGGTGCAATAACATTACATTTATTCTCATTCATGTTAAATAACTAATGTAAAGTGTGACTTGTATTTATTAAAATATTTTACTACCAGGTTTTGAAATTATTAATTGTTAAACTAAATATTATTGATTGTGATTCCTACCTCCCTTAACTATTACGTATTACATGGGATTCAAAGTTCATTTATGAAATCCACTTATCCAATCAATTATTTCCCCTCACTACTTGTTTGTTATAAATTCATACACTTAATGGAGCTTCCTAAAGTGTTTGGAGATGTTTCATGACAGAACTAAAATAGTACCAACATTGGTGATACATAGTAGGATTAGTAAAATGTGGTAACTTATTTTAATATAATAAAAACAATTTTTCCCATATATTATAGGTTTTTTATTATCCACTCAATTAATCAATTGTTATATAATCTCATAAATAGGTCATGTAATTAATTAATTAATTATTTATTTATTTAAATATTATGCATTGTTTATTTTTTATATGACATACCATGATCATATAAATAAGTCAATTAATGTGAAAACATGGAATATAAAAAAAGTTATTAATTTTAAATTTTTAGTGTGAACATGGTTAATACCATAAATAAAATCCCCTTAATATTAACTAGACTTGTAAAGGGCATTATAAGTTCAATTTTTTAATAATAAAAAAATTATTAAACTAAATATTACGTCGGACTTGTAAAGTCTATAGGTTGATTAATCATCTTACATCACGATACATATCCATCGTTAGACATGATTTATCATGGACAATAATGTCCAGGAAATACAATTGAAAAATTTACAATTGGGGAGTCAACTATATAGATCATGGATCTAGAAGCCATCAGTTGGGAAATACATACCTATCTAACATATATTCAATTAAATGGTGATGAATTTTAAGGCTTCAGAAAATTATGGGAGACTTAAAAAAAATTGAATTATTTCTGTATGACATAAATTCATTTAATGTTAGTTGCAAATTATCTTCAATTTTATAAATGTATAATATTGAAAAAACCATGAAACTAGTGTGAAAATTCATTGACTCAAGTTTGTCCTTAGAAATAAATTTTTTTGGATATGGTACAACCTTTTTTATGATTAATTACTATCATAATGATTTTATTATGTGTATGAATTCCATATTCGTGTTCTTTCATTACAGCATGTGGGTGAAGGTGAAAAAGATTCATATAAAATATATATTAATGATTCTTTATATATCCATTGTATTATATTAAAAAATGTGATCTGTGAGTTGATTATAAAATATAATTACTAGTAATATTACAAAATAAAATCTCATATCTAATATCTCGGGAAATAATAGGATAATATTCAAGTAAAAAACATTATCATTGTATAATATTTGTGTAGACTTGATGAAGAAAATCTATCTAGTAGTCATTCGTTCAAAATGAAGGGGTATATTGACCAGTTATAAAATTTTCTCTTCCAAATTGATAAGAAATTATCCATTAATATTAAATTATATTCCATACTATTATGGTTGTCCTAATTTTTCCATTATTGAATAAATGAAATTGATATGTTTCTCAAGAATCTTTTTTCTATACTCCACCAAACATATATGGAATGATTAAAACATGTTTCCCCACCCCTTATGGATAAAATTTTACATATAACGTTAATGATCCCATAGAAAATTTGAACCCTTAATATATTTTACAAAATACATAAAAGAGATAAAATATTCAATGGTATAAAAAAAATTGGATATTTAACTATTTTGTGGAAATAATATAAATTGTAAAATTAATTGAAATGAAATGATTAAAAATATAGTTGAATCTAGTTATGGAATATTCATCAATTTTATATTTATAAATTGTGTATTGAATACAAAATTAATATACCACACTTTTATTTATATATAAGAGATCAGCAATAACAGAAAGGTTATAATGAGAACTCTGAAGGAGCTAAGAAGTGGTGATTTCAATTTCTCTTAAAGGGAGATCACTATTTCTCAGTGCTAAATGGATTGATTCATTTTTGGAATAAGTTTCACTAATATTTTTATCTAATTTTATTTTTTGAGACAAAAAGAAATTATTTATTTTTTGAATAATTTTTTCTATGTAACATTATTTTAAAAATATTGGGTTTGTTACTGTTGAATAAAAAATAACAATTATAATGAATAATGAATATGAAATATATGAATCTTACCAAATTTGGGATCGATAATTATTTTTCTAATATAACTAAAAGAATTTAACATAGTAATTTCTATTAAAGTATTCAATCACAATTTAGATGAGATAATAAATCTAAAAACATACTATTTAGAGTCTTTTAAATAAAGGAATCATTTTAAATAATGGTACGACATAGATGTTTTTTTGTTACTTCATCTAGTCCATCTGAACTATTATAACACTAAAGGTAACTTCATGATATTTCTCTAAAATATATTGTAAATATTGATTGATGTTAATTAATTTAATTGGTATTGATTAATCAATATTTTAGTTGTCTTATCACAACCAAATATTATCCATGTAATTATTAATCATATATTTTGAGTAATGGTAATCCCAAATTAATATTTACTAATATAAAAAATGTCATTAATATTGTAAAAATTTAGATCAATTAAGAGTCATATATATATTGAAAATCATATATTATTCCTTCCAAAAACATATTTTTTAAATTGAAGTGAAACAGCTAACCATGTATAAAATAAATTTTATAATTGGAATCATATAATTTTTGATAGTATTTGAATATATAAGGATAATACCACATAATTTTATTGAAACACATTTGATTAAAGTGGTAAATAGCTACAAATTACCATAAAAACACTACTTTGAATCTTTGTGAATTATCCTATACCCACTAAGGATATTAACATCTTCTAAAGGATAAATATATTTCTATAAAGGATAAATAACTATATAAATATATTGGGATTAGAATTAACATATATAGTTTAAGTATCTGGATTCACTTCAGTTTCCAGAGTGATACTGAACTCAAGTCATCTTAGACGGTGTAGTAGCTCAAAAGAAACATACTCAGTAGGAATATATAACAAGATTGGTGGTTCGGGATCACAATTGGTTTGATAAATTAATTATTCTTTCAAAATAATGATTTATATAAAGAATAAGAAAATGGAAATATTTTATATTTGACATGTATAAATACATGTAATGGTCCCCATGTATCATGATTGTAGGACTCCAAATTTTTCATATTTCAAATGCTTGATTCTTTTAGTGAGTATTAAAAAGAAATATTAATTGGATGTTACAATGATGGTACCAATATATTTAAATATATTATTTAATGGTTCAAACAATGCCTAATTCTATTCCCCACTAATCATGACTAAAATCCATTACGAATTCTTACATTCATTGAATAATTTTGTTATAAAATTTTAAGGATATGGATTATCAAGGCCAAATAATTTAGATAAATCCTTATAGAATATGTTACATGAAATGTATTAAAGGATACATTATGGTATATGTTTACTATGAAAAAAAAAATAATATTTGAATTTTATAAATAAAATTAATATTTCAAAATTATATAAATTTATTTATAAAAAAATATATAAATGTGATCATATATAAGTCATTTGTAATGAATATGTAAAATATTTACCTAACTGGTTAGTGGTATTGATATATGTTCTCAAGATAAATATGTTGATTACATATATGAAATATTTTTCCAATTTAACAATTTCTTAAATATTTATTTATGTTTTCTAAATATAGTCATAGTGCATATATAAACATACTATTGAAAAAGAAAATATGAAATAATCCTAAAATGAATTATTATTTTTATAATAATTACAATATAACATGCATGGGTATATGAGGATATCATAGTGATAAAAAAACATTTACGAGAATAAATAATTTTAATTCATCTCATGTTATATGATATGTAGCAATGACCTGTATTACAAAATTATTAAGCATTATTTGATAATTTCAAATAAATTGGACATAGATGCATAGATTTGCAGTTAGAACTAACAGATGATACATTGAAAAGAATAACTACATGAGTTATTGGTTTATAGAGAAGTGTAAAAACTATGAGTTAAGGTAACTGAACACTTTTCTAAAATTATTTTAATTTTTTCTAATATCCCTGATAAGGATATATTAATGTGAAAGAAAAAAATTTACATCTAGTTATTAATATGTATACATCAACTTAGTATGTTTCAACTTTTGATATATACTAAGATTTAGATTAGTAATGTCATATTCTAGATTTAGGTTATACCATAAAAATAAATCATTTCATTATGATAATCTCTAACAATGGTAATAGTTTGGATATTAATAATTTGACATGGGAAAAAAAGGTAGAGACTCGGTTTTTTCACCACATAAATTATTTTCTCATGTTAGTAATTTTTCAGTTTGAAGATATGAAATAGGGTCATGAGTTTCTAAAAAATCTAGTAGTGAAAAAATGACAGGACTGTCATTAGAATCCCCACATAGTGGTATCATCTATAACTTTTGATGAATAACTTGTTTTTTGTTGTTAGATTTTCTGTAGGTGGTTGACTATTATAATTGTTTCCCTAGAAGAAAAAACATCATATATTAGATTAAGTTTTTATTTAATTTCTGGATTATTATTAATAATATCTTATAACATATTTAGTGTTCTTCACCATAAAATTGATTTGATATTGTCATAGAGTATCTATCCCAACTATATAGTCACAACCATTCCTTTATATGATGATAACCTTGAAATTTGATGACAGTATTCATGAAATAGTTATATGGACAGATAACACACTATGATTGGAAACATAATGTAATCACTTTGATGTGAGAGTACTCATAAGAGGATGATAATTAATCTAATTAATTTCTCACTAAATAATTTTCTAGATTAAACATTTTAATAATCCATAAGTCAGTAGGAATTTCATATATTTTTGTATCCTCAGATATTCCAATATGTCGTTAGGTATAATAGTAGTTAAACATTAATATTTTCATTAATTCATTTCATGACTCGTAAACCTATATTTACTGATGAAATCTATCAAGTTATATGTTGGTAGGAACAATGTTGTGTTCTATCCATCATGAATTACATGCTATAAATTGATAATATGATTAAGGATTTATCCTATCCATATTTTTGGAAGCTGATATCTCAACCCTTTAATAGAAAAATAAATGTCCCGTATTTTCCATGGTCACTGTGTAACATTGTTAATCTTATATTTTCAAAACAATATATATAAATCATATCTGTTTTTGAAACATATTATAAACCCGCTTGATGAGGTATTGAAATAAAGGTATTATATTACACAGTGAACATTCATATGTGGTTGTTAAAAATACAACATTTTATTATTTCTCTACGAATCATTGACCCATTAATTGAAAGTAATATTGGACATTAGGAATGTTTTCCAAATTCTGACAACAATGATTCATAGAGTGTCACAAATCAATTTTTTTATTTATATCGACTAAATTATTATTCAGTTTATTTAATGGAATTAATATTATTCTCGACAGAGAGGAAAATTTTATTCATTTTTTATTATTAAAATATATTTAAAAGGTAATGAATAATTTTTTATTATTTCATAAAAAATTTATTTCATTATTTGAACATATAATAAATATTTATTCATTATACTATGGATAAAAAATTTATTATATGGAATATTAAATAATTTTATATTTTTCAATTTTTGAAAAAAGTATTAATTTTTCTACGTAATAATATTTATTCAGGTATTAAATAAATATTTAGGAATTATAGGCATTTCATAATAATTTTGTTAAAATTTATTAAAATAATAGTAATTAATATAATATTTTTGATTGATCTAGTTATCACATACCATAAAATAATAATAATATTATTATTATTATATAGAATGGTGTTTTATTATAGATTTTTGGATTATTTAATGGGCCATATTAAATTAAATAATATGTTCATCCAAAACATAGATATATAAAAAAATGTTTTTGTCTATTTTTTATGGTTGATCGATAAATGGGAATCATTTTTCACAACGATATTATATTTTGAATAATTCATCTCATCTTCTCAAGATAGATAAGAATTCCTTCACTATCGAAGGTTCTTGATGAGATCAAGATGAATAGTAAATGATGATTGAATTTTCATCCATGAAACAAGAAATAAATTTTCATTGCTCAAAGATCAAATATACATGTTTTCATCATAGCTTGAGGAATTTTACAATCATATTCATAGGGTTAAATGAAGGTATTTTTAAAAGAATCTTTGCAGCTATCAATGCCTACATAAAAGAAAGAACAAATGGAGTGGTTATCATTTCATGTAATCAAGACAATAAAATTACAAATATAACATTAAAATATATATTTTTAGTCTTTTTTAAACCTTTATCTTAAAATAAATGAAAATATATTTTCAAAAAAAGATGCATCAATTGCACATAAAACCTTGAATAATATCATTGGTGATGTAAAAGCGAGTCATGTCCATAATGAATGTTTTTTTAAAACCTTAAAATATAATATAATTTTATGGAGATTCATTATATGTTTTTTAAATTAATAAAATAACTTCAACAAAATATTTTTAAATGAGAAATCTATGTTTTGTTTCTGATTCTCTTTTCAATATTTATTAAATTACTTCTATCATATTTTGTTGCCATAATACATCCATTATATTTATATTGAATAAATGTATTTCCCAAAAAATTCACTATCTCATAAAATTAAAAAAAATTCATCGATGGGTAATTTATAAAATATGTCTTCAAAAATAATATTTATTTAGAAAAATAATTTTATAAATATTTGAATTTACACTATTAAATAATAATATTTTTTTAGTAGAAAAAAATACACGTTTTTACAACACTAATAACATTTTGACTATTATATTAATTTAATTTCTCTTCATTAAAATATATTTTATTTTATATTGAAATAAATATTATCAAAATATTTATTGAAAATAATATTTGAAATAAATTCAGGAAATTATCAAAGAGGGTTATATATATATGAGATTATTTGTAAACCAAAAATACATTATTTATTTCATTATGTCAATATCTAAATTTATCAGGCACTTATATAATACCTTAATCCTGAAAATGGATAAATATAATCATTATTTTATGAAGAGAAAAATATAAAATTCATATAACTAGGGTATAGATACATTCCATTAATTACACCTATATACACCCTATGGGTTTAGTGTATGATGGTGGTATTATCTTGGGTTGGTTAGATGGAAATGGTTTGGGTTAGGAAATGTATATGATTAATCATATCAAATATATTGTTCCAACAATGTTTTAGTTGCTGAAAAATAGCTTAGGAATGTTTGAGAGAAATTCCCAGTGATTCTATCTCACTTAGAAACATTGATATTTGGGATTCATAGTGTATAATCCTACAGATTAAGGCCATAAAATTATCCTTGTATTAAAATTAGAATTTACAAAAAAATATAACATATATAAGTTTTATTTATAATTGTATAATATTTTCATTGTCCTCGTTTATGAGGCTTATCATTTTTTAAGCTGGTCAGATAGAAAAAAATGAAATATTGTTGTTGTTACATTTATAACTACATTGCTCAGTATGGAATTTACTAATTCAGAATGGTATTTAGTTTATTAAATTTTGGTTAATACATTGTTCCCCCTAAATAATTATTTCCGTAAATAAGAAATATTATTGACTATATCAAATGAGGGGACATTTGTTTCATTGCCTCTTTGATTTCACCTGATATTTAAGAAAAATAGTTCTTCCACAATACATTGACTATGTAGGTTTTCTAGTATCTTAGAATTCTTTCTCTATAATATATAATTTTCATTGGATACACCTCATATTAAATATCTCTCTAAAAAGTTAGAACCTCATAATTAAGTACATGTGAGGGGTCTAGTATTTACTTCTTAAAAATGGATTCTCAGAATACATCATGTATGTATGTTATGTTATCTAGGAGTTATATTTGATTGTCTATATATATCATTAATTCGCAGATCTAAAATGGTGAGTTGTATACAAGAATATGAATTCTCTTCACCCCAATTTAAATTACAAAATTACATAATGATATTTGAAGAAACACATTACCTCTGATATAAATCTCTATTTATAAATAGATATTTTCCAACTAGCTTTTTTGTTCACGATGGTTGTATTTCATATGACTCTGAATGGTTTGAACCATCTCTGAAGTCCCCTTCTCTCCAAAATCATCCCATTATGTTGGGGTTTGACACCACTTCTCATGAGAATCCTCATAAGGATCCATTTGAAATCTAGAATGGAAAATGTTTTATATGATCACTATACTGGGGGAATCTATTAATCTCAACTTTCTTATATATCCATTGAACAAGAACTCATGATATCCATTATATTTTGGATGGAACAATTAAACTAACCATCTATATGTGGGTGATAATTAATAAAATAATACATTATTTTATTCAGTTACCACAAATGGATTCCATAAAAATTCTTTTTAAACCTCATTTCTCAATTAAATACAATAGAAAGTCGTACTACTTCTAGCCTTACAACTTCTCATGTATATAAACATTTGAAATTTGATTTATAGGTAATTATTCACTGATATTATTGAAATGTGATAACTTTATAAGGTGATCTAATACAAAACAAATAAAAATATTTCCTTTATATTCCATAGGTATTATTATAAATAAATTCATGGTTATTTTTTCATTTACATATTGGTATGAGAATTGGTTACATGATACACTTGAAATTATGTTGTTCACAATTTACCAATTTTCATTACAAGAATTAGGATTCAAAATCTATAATTTCGTTTGTAGTTTTATCTCATCATATTCTTTTATTTAAATCCTTAAAATTCTTAGTACTTCCTAGATGAAAAGAGAATGACAAGCTATTCACCTCATCTACAGGTTCCATATTTAATAATCGTATTCATGGGACACATACTTGAGTTCCAAATCTTATACATCCATCATCAAGAAATTTGAACTCCAAAATATTCTATAAATTCATCAATAACTTATCATAAAATTTTTATGGCTACACAACACTCTCATGGAAGGAGAGTTAACTAGTAATTTGTGACATGTAATATAATTTTCCTTTAATGATTCCCAAGTCCATAATTTTCACCTCTACAAATATTAGGTCACATTAAACCCTCACCATGTGTAAGGCTGCAGTATATTTTCTATTAGAGTCATATACCACTATATTATCCATCCATTGATGGAAGTGGATTGAATAGTAATAGTCCTTGATCTTCTCTAACATCAATTTTTGGAATATATTGATCTATTTTTGTGTGAATATATATTAGAGGGTTTTATGACTCATATATATTCCAAACATCACACCATAGAGTTAATGTCGCCAGATAGTTAATTTCTAGATCAGTAAATCCAACTCTATATGACATATTGTCTAGTTCAACTCCTGTATCATCAATTGGTTAGATTTATAGACAATCACGATTCATTTTTCATTAGTAAAAAAACTAATACCATTATATATGAATCATTTTATATTGAAAATCTTTATCCATTGGTTGGAAATATGAGAAAAAATGAATTGATTACCCTCTCTATTAACTTCTTTAATCTCTCCTCACATTACTCGGTGAAAAAACAACACCACTCCATTATAATATACCATATTATATGGGGTCTAAAATTATGAAATGTTTATTAACAAACAATGATAATACCTAGCTAATCTAAGGAAACAAAAAATAAATTTTACTAATGTTGGTTTGGATCATATTTCTATTTAATAATTTTTTAATGAACCACACATACCTGTTTATTAGTTATAACATTCCCTATGAATGTTACTTTCTACATCCAAAACATGAGTTTACAATACTTATATTGTAAAAATTCATTTTCATTGTCTAAAACACAAAAATTAATGTTCTTACAATGTTTTACCTTTTCTTTTGTAGAATATAACGATATCATCAATATATACTACATGAATTTATTGAGGAAGTCCATAAATAATATTTTATTTTTGTACATAATGATAGTTGAAGCATTAATAAGTATAAACGGAATCACTATATACGTATATAGTATATAGAATCTAGAAATTAAGCCTTGAAGATATCCCCTTATTCAAATATTGTTAATAATATCATGAATGATGATCGAATATATAGATGTATTAGATAGAAAATTGTTGATCCATTATGTAATCAATATGAGGCTTATGTCACTTTTTCATTATCATAATCTTTTTGAGATCATAAAAATCCAGGGAGATAGAATTTGAATCATCAATATTCATGACATAAATGAACTAGGGTACTCCATTGTGAAGTACAAGGATATTTGAACCATCTATCTAAATTTCCTTATAGTTTCTACACCAACTATTCAAGTTCAATAGTTGATATCCAATATAAACATTTGAATATTAAAAAATATATAGGTATAATATTGATTGATAACTCAACCTCTTGACATAAAAGATAAATATGGAATTCTTCTGGAAACACATTAGAGTATTCACATAAAATGGTCATGTCACCAGGGATGATCTTTTCCTTAGTTTAAAACATTTTATATCAAAACACATGATTATAATGAAATTGTATTCATACATTAGATAATGATTCTAAAAAAAATTATTCCTCCCCCTTTAACCTCTAATAAATTTAAGGGTAATTCTAGATATAAAGCATAATTTATTTATCTCTGAAATTTTCTTTGTATTTTTTTAAGGGAACTAAAATGATAACCACAAAAACATCATATTATGATAAAGTGAGTATCACAAGATTCATTGGTAATTTAGTTATCCAAAACTGGTAAAGGAGATTTCATAATCCTGGGATGAAATAATTTCCCAATTTTCCAATTTCCCAATAACTGGACTTATATATTATTATGTAGAGTTTAAAAAGTTATATAATTCATACATAATATAAAATAATTCAACAAACATGAGTAAACTTGATTATTAATTATAATATAAAGAATTATTACAATATCTATAACAATTTTTTTATTAGGATACACCTCGAATGTTGGATAAATTTTTTTTACCTTTTTTAATCTATGATTTTGAAGAGTTTTTGGTTGGTTCATATAAAACATTCTTGGCCTAGAGAACTGGTTTTCATAGTATTTTTTTTATTGAGATGAATAATTGGATAGTATTGAGAGGGTTTTTTGGAGAATACATTATTCAATAACATTTATGGTTTTTCCAATATTAATTTTCTAAATGGGTTCTATTTCTACCAACAACTAAATAATTTTCCCGTCACATTAATTAAATTTTTATTATCCTTATTAACAAAATATTGAAAGTGTTATGATAATCATTATTACCCCATAGGTTTTTACCATATCTCCACCAAAATTAAACTCTATTTTTTCACTTCCATTCTCTAAAACCATGAAACTATTTAAAATCATTGATCTCAATTTTGACAGTCATGGTACATCATAAAATATCTTTATAGTTTTCAAAACCTCCATTATCCAAATTTTTTTAATAGATTATACATTATTTCACTAAATAAGATGTAAAAATTTAATTCAAGGTAAATGAAAATTCTAGATACCTATCAATGATGTATTTTTAAATTCACTTTATACTCACTAATATATTGGTCAATTTTTTCTTAATGGAATGAAGCTCCCACTCAAATTAAATTATGATAGTCTAAAGAAAATATTTCAATAAAAAATAATGAATTAATTACAATCAATTTATGTTATTTATTCATTTTTTTGATATTCTTTATCAATAAAAAACATTGACATCTTTATCACAACATGTGAAAAAAGAACTCATTAACTTTTCTTACTAAGAGAGTTGTATGAAAAATAATATCATTTAAATAGGGTTTCATAATTTTTATATAAATAAATGACTGTAATATCTATTAAGTGTTGGAGGGATTATTCACTTAATGGTATCAACTATAAAATTTTATTTATTAGGATTAGGTGTGAGTTAATAGAAATTCAATTTTAAATTATGAACCTGATTTAATTGCGAATGTATTTTCACAATGTTCCTCTCTCATGCCCCAATTAGGTTGTATAGATTATTTGGACAGTTATCACATCTCCTATCACATTGGTTGTCGACTCATTTCCTATAATTTTATCCATATTCTAAACAAATTAGAGATAATAATTTACAATATATTAAACACAAAAATGGAAAAAATTAATATTAAAGGGATAATCCATAAATAAAATGAATTAATTAACCTATTAATTTATAGGGTTCAATGTAATTTATCCTTGGCCTGTTTTCTACCACTAAATTTCATAGTCATTTTTTGTTCCCATAGTAATGGTTTTTAAAAATCACATGATTAACCCAGGAATATAACGTGGCAGTGTTTCTCCATGTGTGTAATATTATGAAACGTTGTTGTGCACTAGGTAATGATATAATTAATAATAAATGCATCATTTTAGAGTTAATTACCCCAAATGACAACTGTGTCGAAGTCATATCCATTTTTATGTATTCATAAAGTGATTTATTTTCTTCTGAAATCAGATAATATATACTATTATTTTTTTATTTGTTCCTATGGTCATTCTTATCCCTATTGTTTACACTTTAGTTTTATAATCCTAACAACAAAAAGAAGAATACTATTATTTGATACAAACTATGAAAACTCATATAAGTAATAAAAATGCCTTCATTATTTATTATATAATGATACACTTAAAAAATTAGGAAAGATAGCGAGGCATAATGTCATTTTATAATAACATACATATAACTATAACATTAAAAATGGGTATATCAGAATTATTTGAAAACTCCAAAATGATCCCTAATATTATTTTGATCTTATATTATGGCATGATGTATGTTTGGGATGTATATAAGAACGGTGTGATCCTTATAACCAAGTATGGAAATAATAAAATCATAACATTATGAACGTTACAAATTTGAGTCAAGAAGTGTATCAAGGCGACATAATTGGGTGATAATCATATTAATTATTGTCTATTAATGATATAACCTTGTAACATTAATGATATAAGGTAATGTGGAAATAAAAGAATGTGGAATAATTAGCATAATTTAAGGATAATCATTGGGAAATCATTACATATAATTCATAGGATTTCCACATGGGCACTGTACATGATATGTCATGAGATAAAAACAATACCCAGTAAAATAATGGTATATATAATTCTAGGATCACCTATCACATTCATATAATATAAAAAACTTTTTATAATACATGGATAATACAAAATAAAAACATATTTCAACAAATTAAATCCCTTGTTTAATGATTTTCGGTTATATAAATTGAATTCCCTACTAAATTAATAATCATTGTCCTATTAAATTCCCTTTAGTGTAAATGGGGATCAATATTCATGATACAATAGATTTTCATGGAAATTAAAGGGATAATATATGTAGCATTAAAGGTTTATATAAATTTTCATGTTGGGGTTTAATAAGAGTAAAAAGTTATATATTATAAGATAAAAATCATAGGGTTATTAATATTATTTTTATTTACACATTACACGATAAAAAATAGGATATCTAATATCTTAATATGAATAAAGTTATTGAAAAAAATAGGAACATAATCACTTACCTACAAGGGTTATTTTAAATGCCTAGAATGATCTTATTAGGTGATTGAGAAAACCGTCTGAGGGATTTAGAGAGGTACAGATGGTCCAAATTCACAATCAATTAGCTTTTAGTGAATTTTTCTAGTATATATAGAAAAAGAGGCAAAAATTCCTTATTAAATCATTATCATTGATTATGGACTCAATGTGATCAAATAAAAAAACATAAGGCCTCCCTAAATTTTTTTATCATTGTTTATACAAACTAGTATTTTCCTATAATACATTCTTATTTAAATAACTGAACTCATTAAAATTATACCATTTATGATTTTGATGTGAATCATACTTGTAAAATATTGTAACTAAAAAATTAAAAAAGATATTACTTTATGGAAAATTTATTCTATGTATTTAAATTTAATCAAATAACATAAAAACAAATCATTTTAATGTAAAAGTTTTCCTTGTTTGTGGAAAAACTTTATAATATTTATTTCATCACTTTTGGGATATTATGGCATTTTAATAAATACACTATATTTGTACCCAATTTAATTATTTTCCAAAAAATTTAATGTCTCAAAATATTAAGAAAAATTCCCTATTGAATATTTATTACCTACTCATTTAAAAAGAATCATTGATTTTTATTAAAAAAATAAATATTATAATATAAACTATTTATTTAAATTACTTAATTACTATAAAAATAATATTTTTTACGACACAAACAATTTTTTATATCTTATACAAATTTCATATGACATTATTGAATTATATTGAAATTAATTTTTAAACACATAATATAAAAACATTTCATAAAAATAATTTTTAATTTAAAATTCATGATAATTTAAAAAAATATATTTAAATTGATATTATATATTTCTTAAAAATACAATTTTTATGTTTCTATATAAATATAACTATACATTATCTTACTCAGATATAATAAATTGATAATGAAAAGGGATAAATATAATTATTTATTAAAATTAAATCACAAAATTCATACTATATGGGTCTAGATTTGTAACCCCTTATTACAATGGTGTACTCCATTATTGTAAGATGTGTTATTATAGTACCATCATGGGGTGGTTTTGCGACCATATCATAGGTAATGATCTATATACCATTGAAATTATCCAATAAAAAAGTTTCTCACATGTACCAATTTTTGAATCATTACTTCGTTTTAGTTAACGTTAAATCCTAGTGATTCCTTCTCCCTTGGAAGATATAATTAGTTGACTTAATTAGGTATGATCACACTTGTCGAGGAAATCAGTTCTTCCATATATGTTAATTAGGATTTATCATAACCCTTTAAATATATTAAACATAATTGTCACACTATAACTGATATATTATAAATTATTAAAATTATTAATCGAATTGTAATCATATTAGAAAATAAAAAAATTAACCATAGTAGATGTATTTTCTATAACTACATTACTTAATACATAATTTATTTATTTAAAAGAAAATTTCATTTATAAACATATGGTTCAATACATATGTGAATAAATTTATTATTTCCACAATTAATTATCTCATTCGATATCTTCCAAAAACAATTCATTGAAGGGTGATATAGGACCCACCATCCAGAGTCCATATTTGTATTCTCAATAAAAAATCTATCATCATTCTAAATAACTCATGTAATGAATATTTATTTTGTAACATTTTAAAATGGAATCACTAAAAAATACATGGTTTATTTCAATTAATACTAAACTTAAAACAATATCCCAATAGGATAAAACTATCAACATTAAATGAGTATTCAATGAGATTATGTAACTCTCTATTTAAATAACATTTATATAACACAGAACATAGTATTCAAAATATAAAGATAAATTATACATGGTTCATTGAAAAATATACTCAATGGATAGAATTATATAATTTATATGAACACCTTTATATAAAATTAATTAATAATTCTGTATTGCAAATAATGTAATTAAACTAATGATAATTCATATACGTATTGGTCATGTTGGAAAGAAAAAATTATTACTGTATTTCTATGATTTTGATAAACTAAATGAAATATATTCTAAGATGATTTAGAGGGAAATCATTTTAAAAAACATGGAAAAAAATAAATAATAGAAGATATAATTTAAAAAATAATAATTTTAACTCAATAATAGGAGTTGTGTTAACCATTCCCCTACAACCCTTATATATTTTGAATCAAAATCACATGAGAGAATTTTGAATGGTACGTTCCATTAAATTTTTTCTAATCATTGGGAAAATTTTTGTTTTTTGAAAAAATTGGTAGACATTTGATGAATAAAAATGCATATTCATATTATATGAGTTGAAGACTATTTGTAGGATTTTTTTGGGTTTTTTTTCCTAAAATGGTGATCAGTTGTTCTAGTGAATCTTGGTATATTCATTAATGAGATGGATTATTTTTATTAGTTTTGTCCTACTGGATAGTTTGGTGTGCATTATTTATTGTAAACAATTTGATATATTGACGTTCATGTTGTTTGTAGTTAGGTTACTAAACCATTTTGTTCAATGGAATGTATTAAAAATGATTTGGATGAAAAAATTTGAATTTAATAAGATATATTTATTTATTCTTTCATACATGGTCTATAGAACATTTGTTGTAAATAGTTAAAAAATGTGGTTGTTTTATAGGAGTTTAAGGGCCATTTCTCACAGTTAGTTCATAGTAATTAAACATTACAACAAGACAATATGAGTTTCATTTCTTCTGATAGATAACAGATCTTAGTTATTCCATGTATTAGAAAAACATGTTCCTTTCTATTTTTCATTAAAATGATAGTGAATACTTCCCCCTCAAACATTGGTTTTTTCCTTTTCCCTTTTCCTATATTGTTGTTGCATAGAATGGGAGAGTATCTCACCCCATTTCCATTATTCGCTATTTATTTAATAGAGTATATTTAATATTTATTTGGTGATTTTAGGATAGTTTTTTTCTCTCCAAACACTATTATTCCTCTCTCGTATTTTTAATTGATTTTGGTTTCAACTTGTTATAGTATCTACATTGATTCCGCTAGATCATGGTGTAATCTATTGAGATATGATGTATCTTTGACATTGCTAGTAAAGACGATTTCCTAAGATTGTGTATAAATATTTTCTGTCAATTATTTAGCGAAGTTAAAAATTACTTTATATTTTTTTATTGGATTCCTATTAAATTGAAATGAATTTCCTTGTACTTGTGTGTATTGTGTTATTACATTTTCTCACATTACTGGAAAGGGTGTATTATGAAGATTATACTTGTGGTTAGTAAATTTAATAGGTAAATTATATACCTTAGTGTGTATTGAATCCGTATTCATATTTTTAGTCACATTGATTACTTTTTTTAAACATTTTTTAAATTAATTTCTTTATTGGGAATGGGTTAGGATCCCATGATGTCAGAGTAGTGGGTTTTCATGAACTTAGCATTGGTGGAATCACCATGTGGTAGGCATTAGGGTATAAAACATTGTTTTACCCAATTTATACACATTTAATTTAATTTAAAATAATTACATTGTCTTTAGAACCCCAAAATGGTTTCCTTTATGGTATGTTCCAAGGTCGTTAGGTTCCATGAAGAGGTGTGTTTTTTTGGTAAACCCTCATTATTTTCCTGGTTTTGAGGGTACAATATGTCTATACCATGGTTATGTGTGTTTCCAAATATTTGTAGTTTCTTATATTTCATGCTCATTATAAAACCATTGTTGGTCTTTTTAATATCCTCACTATAGTCATACATCATTGTTGGAATGTGATGTTGAACCTTGTTTAGATATTTTGGATATAGTGAGATACATTGAGTACGTTGATGATAGAGAGAAGGTAACTCTATTTTATTTTCAATTAGAACCCTCTAGTTGAGAGGTGTGAGTAATGATCCTAATGAGTTCAGGATATAAATTGTACAATTGACTTGAAGTGCAATAGGTATTTATTTTTGGGACTCTTACTTTATACCTAAAATTAAATAATTAGAAATGTGTGGGATTGGCCATTTGGGAAATCTCTTAGATGTTGGGACTCTTACATTAGGTCCATGACTTTATTTTATGATTTACTTCTTAAGGTATTGTTTTTTAGAACCTCGTGGATGGGATAACACCATTGGGGCATTGGAATGATGAAGTGTATTTTAGTAGATCTTGATATTGGTTTTGAGGGACCCTCTGGGTGACCCATAGAGCGAGGTTGATGCATTATTTTGATTTATTGGTCTAGAAGACCCCACCATTGTAATGAGATTACACAATGGGGTTGTATTCATGGTTTGGATTCAATATTAATTCTTAATAAATGGATTTTAAATGACTCTTAGATGCAACTTTGGGAGCATTTTGTATAGAGGATCATTTGGTATTCATCAATGTAAAAATTGATATATTTTTTAAATCATGCTTGTTTAATTCTTTGGATGTAATAGAGGATACACTCATAAGATTTCATTAAATATATTTTTGGATCTCTATTTGTGTGAGAGGTGGCCATGGAATATATTTTAATTTAAGTCACTAGTTGAGAATTTTCATGTATGGAATAGATCATGATTTGAAATTGAAATGATTTAGGGGCCCATTAGAGTCCAATAATTTTGGTTAATCTATTGGGGGTCATTTGTTTAATTATAGGATCACCTAGTTTCCAATTATTCCCCAAATGAATGTTTTTTTGAGTCTTTAGTGGTTAATTCATTGTTTTAGGGAACCATGGGAACCATGATCATTGTTATACATGATTTTTATATTTTTTGTTGTTCATTTATTTGGATATTGGATTAGCGATTTGATAGATACTTTTTTATGAACATTGGTTCTGATGTTGAGGTAGATTATGCTCAGAATTAGATGTGGGAGGAAATATTGGGATATCATGGAATGATTACTGTCCAAGGTATTTATTTGGTTCTATCCCCAGCTATTTAGTTTTGGAAGATGGGTATAGGGTGATAATAGATGATCAGGTGAAGTGTAGCCCCATCCTAGTCCATTAAATTTGTCACCCCACTTAGGGATTTAGTTTCCATGGTCTATATCACTTTGACGGAAATGGGATATAAGTTACTCCATTCAACATATTTTATATTTTGGATTTAATTAATTCCTCTATATTACCAACTCCATATAGGTTATCTCGGTGAGAGTATAGTTCATGTCACGAGATCATATATTACCATTGGTGTCCTAGATCCTGATACAAAAACATGTTTGTTATAGGTTACTATGAATATGTATTGTGATCTTGTATTTATACCTATTACATTTTTTAATCCCATAAGGATCCTCTATATTTCGTCTGGATTTTTTTGATGTTGTGTTACTCAATGAAAAATGAGATGTAATTCCTCTATTTTTAGTTCGATTTGGGACAAATTTAAAAAGAGTTTTAGAATAGATCCAGGTGTTGGAGGTAATATTTTACCAACTCTATTTACTGTAGTGGTTTTTTTTCCTCCGTGTTTATGGTTTTATGTCATATGTATTTAGATTCTTACAAGGATGGGTATCTAACATATGAATTCACTTTTTATTGCAATATATTATATGTAAACCAATGTGGGTGGCCTACTAACATTTATTTCTCACCCATTGTAGTTTCTACCTCAGTGTGTGGGAAGACCCATATGACTGATTTAATGTTTTATAATATTTTATGTTATAACTGATATGAGGCATAGTGTTTCCTGATCATGTGCAACTAAAAAATGGATTTTGATGATTAGGAATGATAAAAACGACAACTGGAGACCTGTTATGAGGTCTACCTCAGGGCTGAAAGTGGTTCCTTTTTATTTTCTCCCATATTAATGCATGTATATGGGATAATTTTTTTGGATTATATATTGTATTTACTATTATTATTTGAGATTATATTCCAAATTTCATTTCATTAAAAAATATTTCTGATTTTGACATTATTGTTATAGAAACTAATTCATTTGTGATATTTGTGTTTGTTATATTTTGTTTTTTATTTTACTCTAATGGATGTTATTTTCTCCCCTATTATATCTTTTAAACATTCATTACTATTTTGTTTCCAATGGAATGTGGGGAGGAACCCTAGAAACCTTGTAGTGCGATGGATTGGGAAATGTGTATGTCGACCTGGGTCAGTTCATCACAAAATACTATCAGATCTTGGTTTTTACCTAATTTGTGGTTTGATAGACATGTTGTTTAGGGATGAACAACTTCATATAATAGACCTCTGATTACTATTTCATGAACAATTTTTTTTTTAGAAATTCAATATTACTTTGGTGATGAGATTTTTGTTCATGGGTTTTGTTTTTATAGATTTATGAATTTATGTTGGGTGATGCACTTGTGCATTAGGGTTTATGAATTTTTTATTTTTTATCTAATTAAATATTTACAGCAGGTAAGTGTTCATATATCTTTCATAATAAATTGGATACATATGACCTATAATTTTTTGTGTGTTCATTTAATGATGATAGAAGTTTGATATGATATTTTTAAAAAAAGAAAACTTATTAATGTTTATATAGATTTAGGGTTTCATTCTACTCAATTTAACCATAATAATTTTTCATTTTATGACCTATAATGTGGATCATTATGAGAGGGGTTCCCCAATGATAAACATTATGTTTTTTCTTTGATAGATTTTTGGAGACCTATTTGGGATGGTGTGTGATATGGAATCCCTTATTTTTGATCAATGAGGGGAAGGATTTCTAGATTTGTTTTCAGATTGGGCTAATGTATATATAGTTTTGAGGTTGATATCTATGAGTTCATGTGGTTTTGGGTTCACTATGGATTAAATTATTTTTTAGATGAATGTAACTAGTAATTTCTTGTTTTTCATCTTTAGGTATAGCGGGATTCAGGTTAGATGCCCATGGTTTGATCAATTCCTATGTGATGGGTGGACATATGTTAAGATATGACTGTTTCGATATATCCTTTTTGAGGATCATGGTCAGCTATTTTAGATCTGCTATCCATGGTATAGTAGGACATGAGTCTTGCGATCGTGATTTCATTTTATAATTTAGATTTGTGAAGATGTTAGACCATTGTGTTTTAGGGAGCTCAAGATATATAACATGTTAAGGGACATGTGTGATAGTTTTATGGGCCTCTACAATCATGAGTTATGTTCCAATAGTTAACCTATATTGTTCTGGGATCAACGAGTAAGAAAGGGGAAGATTTTTAGTGTGGATGAAACCATAGGCCATTAGATGACATCATTATGGAAAATTCAATATTATGTTGTGGTTTCAATTTTATGTTCGATCATATGTGTGGGAATGCTGGACACATCTAATAAGTGTGTTCTGTGATAGATATAGTGTGGGACATGGATCTTGTTGTACTATTATAAGGTTGTTACAATGGTCCTCCTAAAGTGGGGAGCACCCTCTTTATTGTAGGTTATTCATAGTTGTTTTGATGTGTCAGTGTGTAGATGGATTTGAATGGCGTCGGTCTATTGGTTAATACAATATTCTAATTTGTAGGTGGGGTTGAATGGAGACAAAATGGTCCATTAGACATAGTGTGTTTTTATAATGACTAGTATCCCAACAATGTTAAATACCATTACAGGTGGTGTGATTCATGGTATGAAAAAATATAAAACATTCTTGTAGAATTTTTTATCAATAGATAAAACTCCCTTTTATTTATTTTATAATGAATAATATTAATTAAAATTCAAACCTGAAAATTAAATAGTAATTTTTCTTTGGTCACCCTGATTGGGCTACTTCAAAGGACCAAAAAAATAAAATTTCATGATGTACTAAATCCACTAAATCTCATAGCAATTATAGAGTTAGAAACGGTCTTAATGTCCTTCTTCAATTACAATCATTCCTAGTTTTAATGATCATTGATCACTATCTAAATTGAAAACACAACTCCTCTGATAGATTATTTTTACAATCATTTCTATTTTTATTCACATTAATCTGGTTATTTTTGATATTTTTCATCAATGAGATGAAAACAAACTTTGTGGGAGACACCATTACATGATAGCTCAACGATGCTTCATCATGAGTCACCCTTCAGATCACATAGATTTTATGACTCCACTATAAGAATCTGTTATATTTATGTGGATTGGGTGACTCTGATCGGTCTTCCAATGCATAGTGAATAATACACATTATTGAGAATTTTGTTATACCTTTCTTATTCAATGATATTTCATTACCTTGTACAAATCTTGTGGATCATGATTTCATATTTAGATTATGTGGATCATTGTACCCATTTTAGATCATGATACCCTATTCTGTTCCTATGGATCACATGATACAAACAGGTCTATATATTCACAATAACAAAAAATGCATAATCCACTTTGTGGGGCTCATTTATGATATCCCTTCCGAAGACATTTGATAAATATATTTCATTAATACATTTTATGGTGTTTTAATACCATGTATATATATTTAATTGATTAAACCTATACATTTTTTAATATATTGACTTTCTTTTTGTTTTTTGAAGTGAAAAATCTTATCTTTTTAAAAGGAGTGAAAAGGGAAAATAATGGATCTAATATACACTTTGCACCATGAGAAATGTAAAGCGGTCTAAAACAATATTTTTAAATCCAAAACAAGGCTATGGAACTGAAAAAAAACAATTAAATGTTATGTATTTGATTACACAATGTTATATTTAAATATTTTTCCACATCATAGTACATATCATGGAAAAATACACACTTTTATATGAATGTATATTTCATGTACACAAATAAGGATAAGGAATTTTCAATATATAAATATATAAAAAGTCGATGCTAACATGGATTATACATCATGTAAATATTTACATTTTGTGATAGTTTCGGAAAATAGAATAAAATTAGGATATAATGTGATCTCTTAGAGTAAGTGGTTATGAAAAAAAATTACCATATAAACACACATTGGCTACACCATGCGGAGGATTTGTGAGTCACTCCTAAAAAAGGGACACCAAATTTGATGGGAGAGGACTATCGTAGAACCCTACTACTGCCTCCTTTATGAAAGAGATTTTACTTTTCTATTATGCACTCTCACATAGATATAATTAGGTGGTGGTTTTTTGATTCCGGGATTTATCTAATAAACGATTATTTACTATATATGTGATTTTATATTTTATTTCAATTAATGTTGGGATTTAAACTCTTTTATTCATTGAAATATATTTATTGATTCTTGTTTCATGAGAATTTTGAGTAGGATTGGGGAATTTATTTAACTTCATTATTTATTAATGCTTGATCATTTCCATAGTTTATTTAATATAATTATTTTAATGTGTGATCTATGGTATAAATATCCACTATGACCATTGGATTTGTTTCTTACTAATTTTTTAATATGTTTTCATGCTATCCATTATTTATAATCTGATGTACTTGACCATGATAAATGGATAACATAATATGAAGGAAATTTACCGTGACCCTTGGACTCGTTAAAACCTAATTCCAAAAAATGCATGATTTTTAATCAATTTTTCCCACCTTGTCAACCAATGAACCCATATTCATATCTATTAGTCACGCTTTTTATGTTTTATACTCCCACTTTAATCACAATAAAATGATAAATAGTATAGATTATATTTCTACAGATCAAAATATGTTTAGGTTTATTTTATTAAGTTAATATTTTCTATGACCATCTCTCTATGGATTTGACATCCAAATTGAATTCATAATTTTCTTCGAGGATGAAATCTCAGAATACTCAAAGGACCCTTACCCAAAGATTATATAAATTAAATTTCAATAAATGTTATTTATAAAATGTAAAATTAAATTTTCAAGAATCACATTCAAACAATTTATCATCACCACATTTTATCAATGAATATAAATCAACGATGGATTTTTTATTCAATTTTCTGAAATACCCATTCTTGTTCAATCATACATTTTAATTTTTCTAATCCTTATTAGTATTCACAACATAAAAAATTTACCTCACATTAAACATGATGCTGATTATCAAGGTGATTATGGATATAGTGGTCCACATACGTCAAAAACATGTCACTTTCCATAGGTTTTCAAGGAACATGACATCTCCACGACTATAGGAAAAAATCACAAATTATCATGAGTGTTTCACCATTAAGGATCAAATAACACTATGGATTTAGGAAAGTTAATTAAATTATGTAAATCATTTAACGATCCAAACTGAGGTTCACTATAAATAAATTTATTATAACGAAAGATAAAATCTTTATAAATATCCCTTTATAGATGTCCTTTATCTCAATCCCAAAAATAGCAATGTGGTCCGATGATACATTTAATCATGGTGAATGAATAAAATTATATTTCTTTGCTAAATTATTTATTGTATTTTATTTTTTTAATGATATCATTTATAAAAATCACACATCTACCACCTAACGACATATGACCAAAATATCCTCAATCTCAAGAATAGTGATTTTCTATCCTTTGAAAACACAACCCATATTTTTATTTTTTTTAATTTTCTTATAAATAGAGTCGAATAATGGATTAAAATGACAAATATATAGTCTCTCCCAATATAAAAATGGACAGTCAAAACAAAAAATATGATAAATGAATTATATCTCAATACACCCTAAAATGTACATCCCCAACACTTATTGTTTAAAATAACATGAAAACATTTTTCTTGAAGGTATGTATGAATTATGTTGAATTATAAATATGAATATTTTCTAAAATGTTTTTCCATGGCATCTGTTGGCTTATAATTGGATTAATGTTATGTGGGTACATGGATAAAGTTATAAGATAAAAATAATTCCTTGATCCCTTTAAAAGTGACGTCAAGAAATCATAGATTCAATAAGATTCAATTAATGTTATAGAAGAAAACATGTCTGAGTTTGTAAAAAAATATACTATAGAAATAATGGAAACTATTGGCTTAGTGGATGTCTCATGAATGAGATGAATGGTTGGGACAATCAATCAAGGATATTAATATTAAATATAAAATAAATAAACGATAATATTAAAAATAAAAAGAAAGTAAAAACCCTAGAAAAATTTCATTTATAATGATCATCACGCTCCCCTAACTCATGAATTTTGAAATCCAACTCCCAAATATTTTTTATAATAATTTTCCACATTTTTATTGTTAAAAATTTTAACAAAATAATTCAAAAACCAATCATGCTAATTCTCTTTTGGATTTCATGCCTCCAAGATCTATTGGTTGATTAAAAATCAAATTGTTTCCAAATACTTTATAGATAATTCTCTAAAAATTAAATGTGGTTTGTGAAATCAAAAATCAGAAATATGATACATTTTACTCCCCTTGTAATAGATATATCAATGTCAATTTTATAATACGTATTAACTGTATTGTCATTCTATAAATTATTACACAACGTGTATAATGTATTTATGATTCAGATAATGTTCACAACTGTAAATGGCTGTGTAACATATTTTTCATTCTACTTACAACTTTCAGGCTATGGTGGACATGAAAAATAAAGAAATAAGTAAATTAAAGGGATTTTAAATAACATAAAAAAATATAACGGTAATTGAAATTATATATTAATATAAAATTAATTTTTTACATAAAAATAAATCTAAAATACTATAAACTTCTAAAAACTCAGGTTTCACCTACAATATTCTCTTTTAGAATAGTGTATTTGAACCACCATACCGGATTTAGGTAATTGGGGATTGGTATAATGATAACTATCTCATGTTAATCGAATTTCGGGTTTTGAAATCCTCTCATCTCAACATGAACAATCCTCAATGGAATTGTCATGATTTTTTTTATGGTGAAGAGAGTCTAAACTATATGAGTATTACTATCAAGATCATTGCGTTAGTCTAGGCCATGTAAATTTCTTATTTTTCCATTTTTTTCCTTCACGAGTTGAGTTTATTTAATTATTTATCAATTTTTAGACTCCAACTAATTAATTTATTCTATTTTTTCTTCTTTAATTTTTTCCGTACATTGTTATCACATGGTAAATCTAGTTCTTATTTTTCCTCGTGATGTACACTAAATTGTTCTGAAAAATATGTTATAAATATGGCAGTTTTATCTTCCTATTCATTATCATCCATCGAATATGGTCTTAGTTATGTAAGGAATCTTGGTATCATCTCATCATCAATGTTTCATTTTTCTTTTATAATATATTAATATTTTTTTTTGAATTATTCTTTAAACAACTAAATTTTAATTAAAAGAAAACCATCTTTATCTTCTTTTAAACATAAAAATCAATGGCATCATGATTTTCTTAAATAAAAGTATCAGATGTTTTACTTACCTCTACATCATTTTCAATGATTATTTTATTGTGATGATCCTCTATTGTAAAAAATCCCTTGATGACTCCACTAGGTAAGTTTTGTGTGTGGTTTTGTTTGTTAACGAATCAAGATGACCATGTACCATGTTCCATGAACCGTGTGTGGATCGGTGAGGGTGGTACGCTGGAGCGGTTCTTGAAACCGACAATGGTTCACAATAGAATGTGATGACATATGCAAATTGCATGATTTCAGTGGAAGATATTGACCACATAAGAGAAAAGGCATTATGTAGTCTATGTATTAAAAATGTTTTGTGGGTGGATTGTTGTTCCCTACGTTATAAGGATCGGTATATGGTGAACGCTAGATTAAAGATTTAGTAAATCATATATTATTGGATTTTCCATGTGTCTTTATATATATATGAATCGCTAATACCACTGATTACTATTGTGACTGAATAACAATGAAGAACATATTTTTATTTTGGAACATCGGCAATATCTGAAGGAGTTTTGTGAGGAAGAATTCTATGAAAGCTAAAGTGGTTCACGAGGAAATAAATTTCATCATGGTGTTTGTGAGGATTATTAACCCACAAAAACCCTAATTACAAAGAGGAGAAATATCGGGTATGTGAAAGAGATAATTCCTTTGGTTGTACTTGGAGGGGGATATCTGGTACACGGAAGCAATGAAAATATGAGAACAGATAATAGTTTGTGGAAAGAGGGCACATCGCAGAGGTGAAGTGAAGGTAGCAGTTAACTGAAGAGGTAGTGGTTGCAGCAGCAACATCAGTATACTGAGGAGTATTTCTACATACCAATACTGATACACATATGCATGAGGTTTAGGTGGCTTGTGATTTTTTGGAGGAATCGTTCGAATACTTTAAATCAGGTTATGAATGTATTTTCCTGTACCAAGTGGTAATCGATAATATACAATTCTTCTACATGTGTGTAAGAACCCGGTTCTTAATTTTGAGGTAAGGGTTTCTTCCTTCTTCTTTTCCTTAAGTGTTTTTGAGAAAATATGGAAAATGGAAAAAAATCCCAAAATATGGAAGTTACACGCCATTTACTTTTGGCCGTGTGGAATGAGTACATAGGGAGTGTGGCCATGTCGGCAATGAAGGGAGTAGGAACCAACTACACATTGTGTAGTGGTCCCTTACACACTGTGTAGTTAGTCGGAAGGCGAATAATAAGGCAGTGTCTAGCTGTGTGACTGAACACACTGTGTACTCAAGGAGACATGCCATGTAGTCTTGTCGGCAGGTAAACAGTGCCACGCTGGCAGGAAGCCTCTAGAGGAATAGTTTAAAAATGGGAAGTACACACCGTGTACCCATAAGCACACGACGTGTACTTTTTTTCTCATAAAATTGGCAGTATCCTCCACTATTCACAAGGAAGGATTGGAATGGGAAGAGGGCTCGGGAGAGGAAGGCCGGAGCATCGAGGATCCACCAAGTGCACATCGGCAATCCGATTCCGCCTCCGTCGATCTCATTGGAACCGCACGGGTAAGAGCTTCTTCCTCATGGTGTGTCTCTTAAAAATTATTCCCCTAAAGGGAGTTATTTTCATTAAAATTTTTCTTCTTTTCACCTCAGATCTACGTTGTTATAGGGTGATTTGAGGATCTTTGTTCATGTATGTCGTTTGTGGGTGGTAAAGGTAGGTAGATTAGTGTTTATTTTCCAACTTTCGTGCTTTTTTGTGTGTATTGAGCAGTGAACCCATATTTGCGGTGTCGTGTGGCTGAGGTCGTGGCTATTTAACATACCTAGAATTGAATAGGTAACTGAATGTGATATAAAAATGCTATTTGGGATCACCGCATGGATACAGGACCACCCTGGGGATTCATTCCTCTATTTAGCCATATATCCAGGATACCCATGGGGATGCCTTTAGAGTAATTATTATAGAATTTCCTTGAGGATAATTTCTTTTGAACTATTTGTTTCAATGTTGGGCATCTTCCGGTTACCTGTTTTAGCCTAAGGGAAATGTTGTGATTAGCCTGTGGGAATTGTACTATGTATCCCGTGGGAAACATCTTCCATGCCTGTGGGAAGTTGATTCTGTGCCTCTGGGAGAAACTTCTTACACCTGTGGGAAATATTTTTGTGCTTGGGGGAAGATTCTTGTGTTGAATACTCTTTACCTGAGGGTAGGGGTTTACGTGTATGAGTACATTAGATGATTATTTATAATATTCATTGTGTTGATATTTTACAGTAAAGGATTAAATTGATATTAAAATGGAAATATAATTGGTTATGTAAGTTAATTTTTAGCACTGCTTACTTTATTTCATTTTACAACTGCACACTATTGTTGCATGTTTTACACACAGTTGAGCATTGGCCTTTGGTCGGTGCCTACTTGGAATTATTTCTCACACCCAGTTTTGGTCAGGCCTTTCGGGCCAAATAGATTACGTTGTTGCACATGTAGATAATGGAAAAGGTCCTTATACAATTACATGATTGTTTCTTGGGTGTAGGATATCATGGGATCGAGCATTGGCTCGTGATGTCGCGGGTTGTTCTATTTTGCTTTTCTGTACTTGAACTTCAGTTGAATTGTATTATTTGGCTAACATGTTCTGGATGTTTTCATAGAATAGTGACATGCTATATCTTCATATATATATATATATGACTTCTGGTTTCCCTTTTTGTTATCAGTTATATATTTCAGTTATATATAATGTTGATGCTTCTGTTGTTATTGTATGTTTATTTATATAATGCTGCACTACACTTTGACAAATGAGGGCATAGTTTCCACACTACCAGACCTGTGCCCTCGCAGCAATTCGGCATACTCTAGCGTTTAAATGTGCTTGAGGTCACGTGGCGAACCGGGTTCGGGGCACCCATTGAGTGGTACCCGGAACCGGGACATTACAAAGTGGTATCAGAGGGTGTTATTTTCCTGACATATTATTTGGAGCCTTAGTAAGGGAAAGGATGGGAAAGATAGTTGCTTATAATTTGTACCCGGGCGTAACAAACCCGTGTATTGGGAAATGCCAATTTACCTCGTGATGCAATTTTTTCAGATTTTTCAATTTTACGGTTGATTTGATTTCGCTGAAGGGTGACACACTTGGATTGTGATATTGATATTTTAGCTATGGGTTCTACTTAGTTTCAACCCGATGAGATGAGGGTATGCCATCTCATGCATCATTTAGTTACATGATGTACATCACATTCCATGCATAGTTCCATGCTTTGTAGGTTCATTATAAATTTTATGTTGTTGTTATAGTTGTTGTGATAGAAAATCATGTTGTTGTGATAGATTCTTGATAAATACCTGCTATGTGAGAGGGTATTTTTGTATAAACTCATTAAATTAATGGACGTCAAACTTTGGTCTTGGTGAGTATGGGCCCCCATTTATCTGAATTTGGTGGATCATTGACTGTTTATTTCATTATAACATAGATAAGTTGTCAAAATTTGATTCGTGGGGAGTATGGTCCCGCACAGATCATAATTTGGCACTTAGGTGTAGTTTTGCAGTATTTTCTGGGTTCCGGAGAAGTTTCTGAGGCATACTATCTGGAAACCCATTATACACGCCGTTTAGTACTATAGACACGACGTGTATGTTCTTATGTTTGGGATGAAAAATAAACTTTCTGAGTACACACCGTGTACCCTAATTACATGCCGTGTACCCTAATTACACACTGTGTACCCTAATTACAACCTGTGTACACTAATTAGATGTCGTGTAGCCTCTTCCGGTGCCACAAACTATGTGGGAAGAAACAAGGGGAAGGGAAGAGCTTGGGGTGATCATGCCATGTAGCTTATGTGAACGTCGTCTAGTGAGGACACGATGTCCACCGTGTAACCGACAACACGGGGGGGGGGGACCTTATGACGAACACACCATGTCAATGAAGAATACTACGTGTAGTGTGACCTGAGGACCCGACCATGTAACTAACAACATGGGTCAGTTTAATACTTCGAGTACATGTCATGTTGATATTGAACACTCCATGTAGGTTGAGTCGTGTATCCGGCCGTGTAACTAACAACACGGGTCGGCAGAGCTCGCCTAGAACACACCATGTACCTGTGGGACACGCTGTGTAGTCTTGTCCGGGAACAGACCGTGTGGACTTAGCTGTGTGGCAGGGAAACGAGCTGGTATACATGCTGTGTATGGGTGTAACACACTATATAGTGTCAAGTCATGTAGTCGTTCGTGTCACAAATGACATGGGCAGTTGAAAAATTTCACCATTCACACCGTATATATTTTATACACGTCATGTAGTTTGGTACAATGGGAGCCATGTAGAAGGACCCGGGAAGGGGAAGAAAAGTCAATTACACGCCGTCTAGTCAATATACATGCCGTGTAGTCTTGTTTTTCAAATTTTGAATGACTACTTCCTCGTGATTCATTTTGTGTTTCTTCATTTTCCGTCGTTGTTAATCTTGTTCTAAAGGCGTTTTTTTGACCTTGTAGTTTCATTCCACTGAGACGACCATGCATTGTTCACCAGGAGAGTGGTGATGAATATACTTCAGAAATGGTGGCCAATGGGATACCAGTGGATCCTCCAACAAAACCAGATGTGGCACCAGCCGTTATACCAGACACAGGCGCGGAGGCGCAATTCCGTGAAGGCTTTATGCGGTTCATGTAGACCTTTCAAGGAGCACCACCGGCTGCCACATCTATGGATGAGCTAACTCGTATCTTCCAACAGCAGCATCTTCCTACATTCATAGTGGAGGGAGGACCTCTGGCTGCAGTGTCTTGGCTACGATCGATGCAGAATATTTTGGAAAATCATGAGACGCCTCCAAGGTAGAGGTTCAAGCTCATGACTTCTATGCTACGTGATTCTGCCTTGCGGTGGTGGGATGTTACCACCTAGTCAGAGAATCATAGATACATGGAATGGGAAGATTTCCAGGAAGCCTTTTATGACTTCTAATTCTCAGATATGCTAAGGTAAGGTAGAGCTCGAGAGTTCAAGAATCTGTAGTAGGGCGTTATGTCGTTGATGGACTATTCTGCTCGTTTCACCGAGTATCCTCATTTTTCCCCCGTTCTGGTGGGTGATGAGACGTTGATATACATATGCTTTTAGGATGGTCTTCTTTATTACATTCGAGCACTGGTGAATGTTTTCAGGTTGGGTTAAGAACACTCTACAATTAATTAGGTGCTTATTATAGAGAGAAACATGTAGGAATATAGTGGTGTGGGCCAGGGCGGATCAGCACCAGTTACTAGTACTATTTCGACTGGCAAGAGGAAGAGACATATGGACGTCTCTCAGGGTGGTTTTACGAGTCAGGAGAATGCTTCAGGTGTCCAAGTCATGTGCTACCAGTTTGGTAGAGAGGGGCACAAGAGGGCATAGTGTCCACGAGACCCAGTTGATTGCCGATCTTGCGGCATGATGAGTCATATCTGGCAAATTTTTTGGGCATTTCCATTGATGGCTAGTGAGAGGGGTTCTGTGCATACTCCACATTTGGGAGCCGAACCAGTGGCTTCTTACCAGTCAGGGAACTGCAATACGTGAGGGTGTGCACATAGAGATGGTGGTCGTGGCCTTGGTAGCCCGACACCATGATCTCAGAGGCAGCTTGGCGGGACAGCTTAGGGTAGCCAGGCTGTGTCAGAGGGCGGCGACACTGGGCAGACATATGCAGTGCAATAGACCCATCATGAGTAGTATCTCGGACCTTCTACAGTAAGAGGGACTATTCTAGTAGCTTCTGTTTTATCTTCATTACTTTTTTATACGAGTGACAACATTGTTTCATATCTATACTCATTGTGGAGAGCCTTGGTCTCTGTGAATCTACTTATTCTGATATCATGACGCTAGACACTACGTTGAGGACTAGGACGGCTGGTGTGCGTCAGTTCAAGGAGTTCCCCATTGAGGTTGGTGGGTGTAACTTCTATTGGGACATCTATGTCTTAGATATGACAGATTATGACGTCATTCTCAGGATGGACTGGTTGGTTCCCTTTCGAGCCTTTGTAGACTGCTATCGTTGCAGGGTGAGTTTCACATCACCAGAGGGCGGAATGATTCTATACAACGACAATTGGGATGTTCAAGTGAGTCGAGCTGGACCAGAGCATCGTGGGTGAGGTGGAATCATAGCCAAGATTGGGAGTTTATATCTGGATGAACAAGGGACTTGTCAGGCGGATTTCCCTCCTGTTGTTGATTGTTTCAGGGATGTCTTCTCTGATGACTTTTTAGGTCTACCTTCGGAGCGTGGGGTTGATTTCTCTATCGAGCACATTCCAGGAGCAGCACCTCTATTCATTCCTCCTTATAGGATGGATACACCTATGTTGCAGGATCTTGAGAGGCAGTTAGAGTATTTATAGGCAAAGGGTTTCATCCGACCCAGTACTTCTCCTTGGGGTTTGCCAGTTATCATTGCGAAGAAGGCGGACGATACCCTCAGACTCTGTGTGGATTATCCAAAGATTAACCAGTTGACGGTTAAGAACCGATATCCCTTACCGAGGATTGATGGTCTCTTTGATCAACTTCATGGAGCACAAGTGTTCTCCAAGATTGACTTGAGATCCGGATATCATTAGCTGCATGTTAGACCATCTAATATACCTCTATCATCTTTCAGGAGCAGGTATGGTCTATACAAGTATATAGTTATGCCGTTCAGACTCACGAACGAGCCAGCAGTTTTCAGGGATCTGATTAATCATGTGTTCCATCCTTATCTGGACACTTTTGTGGTAGTATTCATGGACGACATCTTGGTGTACTCTCACACACGACAAGACCATTCCACCCATCTTGAGATCGTATTGAGTACACTGAGAGAGCATTGCCTATATTCTAAGCTCTCTATGATCCACTTTTGGGTGGACCAGATTCACTTCTTGGGTCACATAATCTCAGAGGCAGGAGTTGCAGTAGACCTAGAGAAGGTGAGAGAAGTAGTTTCATTTGGGAGCAGCCTAAGAACAAATTTGAGATACAGAGTTTCTTAGGGTTGGTTGGTTAATACAGATTATTCATACATGACTTCTCCAGCTTAGCAGCACTGTTGACGGGTTTGACTAAGAAGGGTGTGAAGTTTGTTTGGTCTGAATCATTCGAGACAAAATTTCTTGACCTAAAGTGATTTTTGGTATCACCACCAGTCCTGATACTTCCAGAGCAGGAGAAGAGCTAGACAGTTTACTGTTATGCATCAGGTATTGGGATGGGAGCAGTGTTTATACAGGGCGATCGAGTAGTTACTTACGGGTCTCGACATTTGAGGACACATGAGAGGAATTACCCGACGCTTGATCTCGAGTTAGATGTAGTTGTGCATGAGTTGCGCAGATGGAGACATTATCTATTGGGAGATCATTTTGTGGTTTTCACCAACAACAAAAGTCTGATGTATATCTTCACTCAGCGTGACATGAATCTAAGGCAGCGAAGGTGGGTAGAATACCTTCTGTCCTTTGATTTTGAGCATTCATATACACGTGGTAAAGGTAATGCTGTTTCAGATGCACAGAGCAGGAAGACATAGATACAGGCAGTGTAGAAGTCCAGTGGAGAGTGGAAGCTTATAGATTTTTTCTCTGAGATTCATTTGGAGGTGCACGATAGTCAGCGGAAAACCAATCTTGCATCTTTAGCTCTGACTATTACCCTCTTGAATGGAGTGAAGATGAGACATCACTCTGATCTAGAAGGCCTAGTTCTATGGGAGTCAGTGTAAAGTGAGGACCCTCCTCCTAGTTGGACGTTCGGCAGTGAGGAGGTTTTGTGATTCCATGTACGAGTATGGGTTCTATGGGATATATGCGAGGAGATGATGCGGGAGTTTCATGATTTAGATTTTGAATTTCATCCCAGAGTTACCAAAACGTACCATGACATGAGACGTCAATACTAGTGGATGGGCATGAAGAGTGATATATATTATTTTTTACAATATGTTCCACCTATCAGTAGGTGAAGGCAGAGCATCAAAAGCCAGCTAGACTGTTACAACAGTTACCTATTCCAGAGTTGAAATTGGAAGATGTCGTGATGGAATTCATGACTCGTTTTCCAAGGTCTCCTCAAGGAAATGATATCATGTGGGTTGTTGTTGATAAACTCATGAATGATGCTCATTTTTTCTGATCAAGGAGACCTTCAGTGTTGACGATCTCATAAGGTCGTATATTTGAGAGGTCGTACATATTCCGGGCATCCCACATTCTATTGTTTATGATAGGGACACCTTTTTTATGTGTCGTTTCTGGCAGAGTTTTCAGAGGTAACTCGGTACACAGGTGCTTCTGAGCACAACATACCACTCTTAGACTGATGGCCAGTCAGAGCGTACTATAAAGGTTCTTGAGGACATGATGCGTGCATGTGTCCTATACTTTGGGGGATCATGGGAGAAGTATATACCCCTAGTCGAGTTTGCCTATAATAATAGTTTTCAGGCAACTATTGAAATGGAACCATACCAGGATTTATACTGTAGGACATGACGATCACCCTTGTGCTATTTAGAGGCAGGTGAGGGAGATTTACTGGGACCACATCTCGTGTAGGAGACTTCTGAGCATGTCCAGTTGATTCATAAGCAGATTGCTACCACACAGCCTCGTCAGAAATCTTATGTTGATCGCTGCAGATTACCATTGTAGTTCGTGGTCGGGGATCAGGTTTTATTGCATGTTTCGCCGAGGATGGGACACAGGAAGATCAGGAGATAGGGTAAACATTCACCGAGGTATATGGGGCCTTTTGAGATTCTGAATAGAGTCGAGCAGGTTTCCTATCGGCTGCAGTATCCTCAAAGGTATCGGGTCATGCAGGATGCCATCCATGTATCTCAGTTGTGCAACTATCATTCAGACCTATCTCACGTCTTTCAGCCCGAGGAGGATGATCTTGAGTTAGATGTGTCCTTTGAGGAGCATCTGATTCGTATTGTTGATAGGAGCATGAAAGTTCTCTGAGGCAGGGCAGTTCCTCTCGTACGAGTGCTATGGTAGCATGGCCGAGTGCAGGACGAAACCTTGGAAGGGAAATTTGGGGATGAATTGCTTTAAGGGGGGAAGTTTGTAGGAACCCTATTCATACATTTGAGGTACGGGTTTCATTCATTCTATTTTCCTTAAGTGTTTTTTAGAAAATATAGAAAATGGGAAAAAATCCTAATATTTTGAATGTACACGCCATGTACATTTTCTACACGCTGGGTACTTTTGGCCATGTGGAATGACTATACAGGGTGTGTGGCCGTGTTGGAGATTAAGGGTGTAGGAACCAACTACACGTCGTGTAGTGGTCCCTTACATGTCGTGTAGTCAATCAGCCGGCGAATAATAAGGTGGGGGCTAGCTGTGCGGCTGAACACACCGTGTACTCAAGGAGACACGTCGTGTAGTCATGTAGGTAGAAGAATAGTTCCACGCTGGCAGGAATCCCCGAGAGGAACATTTTTAAAATGGGATGTACATGTCGTCTACTTTGATGTACATGTCGTGTTCTTTGTTTATTTCGCATAAAATGGGAAATAGACTCTCTAGTTCACAAGGAAGGCTTATAACGGGAAGTGGGCTCGGGAGAGGAAGGTTGGAGCTTTGAGGATCTGTCGAGTGCACATCGGGAATCAGATTCTGCCTCCGTTGATCTCGTTGGAACCACACATGTAAGGTAATCCTCCTCCTGGTGTGTCTCTTACCAATTATTCCACTAACTAGAGTTATTTACATTTAAATGCTGTTTCTTTTCAACTCAGATCTACTTTTGTTCTAGGAAGAATCGAGGATCATCATACGCATATATCATTCATGGGTGTTAAAGGTAGGTGGCTTGGTGTTTATTTTCAAATTTTAATGTGTTTTTGTGTGTTTGGAGCTACGAACACGTATTTTGTGGTGTCGTGTGTCAAAGGACGGGGCTATATAACATTCCTTGAATTGAATACGTAATTGAATGTGATATAAAAATGCTGTTTGGGATCACCGCTTGGATCCAGGACCACCCCGGGGTGGAGTTCCTCTATTTAGCCGTTTGTCCAGGATACCCAAGGGTATGCCTTTAGAGTAATGATTATAGAATTTACTTGAGGGGAATTTCTTGTGTACAGTTTTTTTGCATGTTGGGCATGGCCCGATTACCTGTTTTATCATGAGGGCAGTTTTGTGATTATCCTGTGGGCACTATACTATGTAGCATGTGGGCAACTTCTTTGGTGCCTTTGGGAAGCTGATTCTATGCATGTGGGCGATACTTCTTATCCCTATGGGAAATATCTGTGTGCCTGTGGGCAGATTCTGGTGTGGGATACTCTTTACCTGAGGGTAGGGGTTTACATGTCTGAGGACATTAGCTGCTTATTTAGAATATTCATTGTGGTGATATTTTACATTAAAGTATTAAATGGATATTAAAATGGAAATATAATTGGTTAAGTTTGTTACTTTTTATCACTACTTACTTTATTGCATTTTACTACTGAACACTATTGTTGCATGTTTTACACACAGTTGATCACGGGCCTTTGGTGGGTGCCTTCTAGGAATTATTTCTCACACCATGTTTGGGTCATGCCTTTTGGCCCAAACAGATTACGTTGCTGCAGGTGTAGATAATGGCGAGGGTCCTTATATAGGTACATGAATGCGGCAGGGATGTAGGAGAGCATGGGACCGACCATTGGCTCGAGATGCCGCGGGCTGTTCTATTTTTCTTTTATGTACTTGTACATCAGTTGTATTTTATTTTTTGGTTAACATGTTCTGGTTTTTTTCGTTGAATAGTGACATGATACATTTTCATATATATATATGACTGATGGTTTCCCTTTTTTATCGGTTATCCATTTCAGTTATATATATTGTTGATGCTTCTGATGTTATTGTATATTTATTTATATTCTGTTGCACTACACATTATCAAATGATGGCATAATTTCCCCACTACCAGACTTGGGCCCTCACTGCTAGTCGGCAGCCTCTGGCATTTGGGGAAATGTGCTTGAGGTCACGTGGCGAACCGGGTTCGGGGCAACCGTTGAGTGGCACTTGGAACCGGGATGTTACAATGTGAAAAAATGAACTTTAGCAGAGAATCTAACTATAGTTGAGGATATATGAATTCATGAAATCAATGGGACCTACATGTCCATAAACTATGTTAGATCTAAATTTTGATAAAATTATTGTGGATTACTTTCCAATAGTAGGGATCGAAGGAAGAGGAAGACAGTGACCCTTTTCACTGGTACTGATATAGAGAAAGAGGATAGTGAGTAGCCATTGGGTATGTAGTGAGTAGACCCTACACCATGTAATGGTAGTGAGCTAAGGAATATTTGATCTTTCCCAAACATTTTACTCATTATTGGCTATAATGCATAGTGAATTTTGTACATCATCATATCGTTGTTTTATTTTTCATAGACATAGCATCGTGATGATGAACAAAGTAATCATTTTTATTTCCAATACGTGATTTAATATCTCATTATATATTTCTAATAAAGGAAAATATTGTTCTGTTTTTTCTAACAATGAATAATGATCCAAAAGGGGAATTTTTTAATCTTCCATACCATGGTTTACCACCCCCCCCCCCTTAGGGTATTCGACCTAATGGACGTAAAAATTGGTATTATGGGGAAATGATGAATGTTGCTGGTTCCCTCTAAAAAAATAAATAGAGGCAGTATTTCATAAAGGAATAACAATCATTGATGGAAATTTTATTCAAATTATTGAAGAATCAAATATTTCACTGCATCTGATCCATAGGTATGGATGTCTTCATTAAAGCTATGCATGGAATATTAGCTGATATTAATAGTGGTGCTCTATCCGAAGATGAACAAAGGGAATTGGATGTGGATTCTATAGGGATCATTACTTTAAAGGGATCCCTGTCAAATGAAATTTACATGAAGGTAATGTCCTCTAAAACCTCAGCTGCTATGTGGGAATATTTTATAATCCATTATATGGGTGATACAAAATTCTGATAAGCAAAGATGTAGGTTATATGGAACATGAATGTGGATATCAGAAGTAATTCCAATGTGACATTTGATGCATTCTTCTACAAGATAAGTATTTTTATAAAATACATGAGGGGTCTTGGATATTTCATTAAAGATATAATTATTTTGAAATGTATCTTGAGCTAACTTACACTGCGATTTAATCCAAAAGTGTCAATGTTGGATGACAAAGACCCAAAAGAGATGACACTAGAAAACCTACACAATAACATTTTAGTATGTGAAATGAGAAATGGTGATAAAAATTAAATGGAAAAGAGGAAGTCTACGGAAGTTGTATCTAAGGACAGGAAGAGTATTTTTGTTGAAAATAGTTCTGAGGAGTAAAATAAAGATTATATCTTGTCGTTTCGTTCATCCAGTCTACAAATGGGAATAGAGAAGTTCAAAGTTAACCTTCCATTTTCATGATTTCAATGTGGAAATATTGGACTTTTGTAGTAAAGTTTCCTAAGAAGATTGATGATGAAAAGGAAGAAAATATTGAAATTACCTAAATGAAGTATTCATAAAATGAAAAGGGGAAGATAAGTACTAGGAGAATTTTATTCAAAAAATGAACCTACTTTCATGTTAGGATGATAGTTTAGAATAATATGAGGTAGAAGAGTTGGAGGACTTCAAGGATCATAAAATAGATGCTTCAATTGCAGTATTCATTAATTCAATAACAAGAGAAAAATGTGAGCTTGAAGGAAGAGAAATTGAAGGAAGTGGTTATTTTAGGATGAATTAGAAACTTCCCAAGAATTATAAGATATTTTAAGATTAAAAAAAATCTAACAAATATGGTCATTATGCCAAACATCTTATGCAGCGGTAGGAAAAAAATTCTCAGATGAATGCAGAAATTGAAAAGTTGTGATCTTTAGTGAAAGAAAGCTAAAAAAAATTCGTTTCGTACAAACTCAAAATTGAAGAACAGAAAATAAAAATTGATAGTTTGACTGATATTTTAAAATATAAAATCAAACATATCAAACAAATAGAATGTGATGCTGTCAATATTTGATGGATAATTGATGTTTATAATAAACTACTAACACTTAGTTCGACATTAGAAGATAAGATAATTAATGAAATAGATAATATATGATTTGTGAAGTGTGGTCCCTTAGAACATATGAAACAACCACGTCTAAATGATTAGGTTGGTATTGGACATGATCAAAAACAAAAAATAGGTATGGTTCGTTTCAGACCACAGGAACCCACTCCATGATTTAGGATTTATTTGGGAGTGAATTAGAATCAAATGACTCAGGGAACCCATGTAGAAACTAGTGATGTGTCATTTCCACATAAAAATGTACCTCACATAAGATTCTATTGTTGTGGTATGTTCGGAAACTCTCAAAATGAATGTTGCATATCAACATGGTACAAAAGTTGAATATACCAATAGAGGTGGTCATACAGAGATCAAAATTCTAGGTCATCATTTGATTGTAATTGTTTTAGGTTAAATTTACATGATCATATGGAAATATATTGAACATAAACAATGTAGATGAATGTTCCCATGATGAATAAATCTTCTCATAAGAACAAACCAAATGTATCATGAAGAAAGAAAAAAATTGATAATTTATTTGCATTTCTACTGGTAAAAGATGTTATATTAGAAACTGAAGAAGGTCAAGATTACTATTCCATGTCAAATATGAATAAAAATACTTGTGTCAAAATGAAAAGGGTTGAACTCATGGTGGTTACAGAAATTGAGTTCAAAGCATCATATAACACAGGGATATGTATCATTGATAGTGTATTCACTTCTCACATGACAAAAATAAGGATCTAGTAACCGGATTTGGGTATGATAAAGAAGGTATCACACTATTTGGTAATGAGGACGGATGGAAATTATTGGTTCAGTAAAATCCATGTTTGGAGGAAAAGACATGATATGTGGAGACAATTGGTTTTTGAGGGACTTAGTCAAAAGTTACATAGTTTTAGTCAATTATGTGACTCAGGGAATTTTATAAGTTTTTCCATGAAATTATGTATCATCAAATAAATAGATGGCGTTGTTGTGTTACAAGGAAATAATTTGAAAGGGAATATCAATCCCAGGAGTGGATCTGAAGAAATGTTCTTTCTGTCAAAGGATGTAGAGAACATGTTATGTCATAAGCATCTTAGCCACATAGAACTATGTTCCATGGATGATTTGGTGAAATATGATACATCTTGAAATTTCCCATTATTATCATTTGATTGTACTCTTACATGTGTTTCCTATCATCAAAGGAAGATCATATCAACGACATATAATAAAATGGAGCATTGGTAAACAATATTTCATTGAGTTGGTTCATATTGATCTTTGTGGTCTAATATTGCAGTGAGCGATTGATGGGAGGATATACTATGTTCTATTCATTGATAATGGAATTGAGTTCACAAATAGAAAATTGGAGGACTATTTTGAAAAAAATGGATATGACATCAACTTTCAGCTGTAAGATATCCATATAATAATTTAATAGTTGAAAGAAGAAACCATATTTTTATCAATAAAGGAAAAACAAGTTCATTAAAAATGTCCTTCTGGAGAAATTTTGGAATGAAACAGTAATGAAAGCAATATACACATCAAAAGGATCATTACACTATCCAAAAGAGGATAACACTCCATAAGAGTTATGATATACAATGAAATAATCATTGAAGTACATCCAAATATTTTTATGCAAATTGTTCATTATCAATAAAGAGAGACATATGAAATATGAATATTATGGGTATGATGGGATATTTCTAGGCTACTCAATGTAAAAGAAGTCATAAAAATGATTCAATAAGCATCTGGGAAAGAGGGTTGAATTTCATGATGTGACTATAGTAGAAAATAAACAAAATCATTACAAATACATTATCTGACTCAGGAGGATTGTGATGAAGATATGAGAAGATCATGAGACATTCCAGCTCTAGTGGATTATTTACAAGAAGACTCAGATAATGAAAATAAATCATTTTCTATCTAGATTCTAGTGAGAGAAGATAAAATTGATAGACAAAACATTATTGGTGTTCATACAACACCATATTAGATAATGTGGATAAAGAATGTATAGAAGGAGTCATACCTTTCACATGTTTTAGAAAAACATTTTCATAATGCAACTATTGAAGAGAAACCATTTGAAGCCTTGAATGAGGATCTTGAACAAATTGAGAATAATCAATAATGGGATATTGTTTCTTGACAAGCGGACAATAATTTCATAGTGACATATGGGGTCTTTCCAAATAAAATAAATGAATATGGTGTTGTGATTCGAAACAAACATGCCTGGGGTGTAAAGGGTACTCTCCAATAAAGGTAATTAATGTTGATGAAACATTTGAAACTATTGCGAGGCTGGAGACAATCAAATTATTCATAGCCATTTCATTAAAAGTATAGTTTAAAATTATTTATATGGATGTCAAGTTAGCATTTATGGTTGGGGTTTTGGGAGAAGAAGTATTCATCGAGAAAGAAGATTTTTTTCTCTTTCATTATGATGAGAACAGAGTCTTTAAGCTAAAGAAAGATTTATATGGTTTTAACCAAGCACTAATAGAATGATATTGTTTTGTTGATGAATTTCTAATGAAGCTCAATTTCCATCACGGTGGAGTTGACAACAATTTATATTTCAATAATGAAAACTCTATATAGATTATGGTGCTGGTTTATGTCGATGAAATAGTCTTATTGGATCAGATGAAGCACAATGCAGACAGTTTTCTAAATTCATGAAAAGTGAATTTGAAATGTCAATGATTGGTGAGATGACTTTTTCCATTGTATTAAAAATGATGCAAGGAATAAATTTCACACTTGTTTCTCATTATAAATTTTAAAAGGAGGTTTTGAGAAGGTCTGGAAGGGATAATTCCCAAGAAATGAAGACTCTAGTTTCTACCTGATTGAAGATGCCTGAGGTTGATGATTGAAAGGCAGTTAACATCACAGAATACATGTAAATCATAGAAGTCTATTGAATCTGACAATAACAACGCTTGATATTTTATTTTCCACATTCCAAGAATCAATATATAAATGAAATCCAAAGGAGAGGCACATAGTTGCAATAAATGTTAATACATATGTATATAAATGGATCAATATATTTTGGTTTACTGTATCATGGAAAAATGTAACCATAGTTGTTGGGATATATAGATTTGGATTGGGTGTGATCAGTGGCTGACATGAAATCTACACAAAGAGGTTACATTCATCTTGTTGGATTGTGTATTTCATAGATAAGCAAGAAAAATGATTGCATTTTATTGAGCACTGTAGATGCTGAATATATTGTACAACTGAAAACTACATGCAACTATAGTGGATAAAGTAGTATCATGAAGATATCGTAATTGAAATTAAATCATTGATCAGAATCCGTTGTGATAAATAATGTTATATAAAATATAGAAAAAATCTAATCCATCATTCATGGACAAAGCACATTGAAATAAAATATCCTTTTATAAAGGAGAACGTGGAGAAACGACTTGTGAAGTTAGGGTATGTGCCTATAGGAAAACATGTTGTGGATGTCTTTATGAGGCCCTTACACAATGAAGTATTTGAAATGCATAGACAGGCTCTGGTAGTGTAGTAGAATCCCCAGACTTTAAAATGTGTGATGTGGTTCCCCCTATCACTGAGGTATGTTGTGTTTTTTTCTAATATGGTGATATTTGTTCTTTACCATGTTGTATAAATCCTTTAAGTTCCCTTCAGGATATTTGAAAAAGGGTGTGAAATTGTGATATTTAGGGGAGAAAATACACGTGGAGAAGTAGTTAAGTGTAGTAGTAAGATAGGGGGTTTTAATCTGAGTTGAATCTATTTGATGTTTTGTAATATAGGGGGAGTATTAAATCAGACAATTCAAGAAGTGATCGATCAACAATTAGATATAATGAAGGCTAAATATAGTGATGAAATCAGTTCTTTGGTATCCGTGTATCATTATTGTATAAGCATTTGGTGATTAACAATAAAATGATTCATTGATGAACATTGAATTATATTGTGGTTTCTAACCTCGTGCATTGATCATGTTGGATTAGAGTATATATAGAAAAATACATGATCTATACCTTAATCACAGAAAAAGAATGGACATAGATGGTGGAAACTGTTTTCTTGAGTTCTAAAAATGTGATGGATTTTATGAGAAGAGTTGTCAAGAAACCAAATGGGGAGATTTTTGGGAAATGAAATCAATCGATCTATCATCTTAGTATGATTTGGGTGTTGTTGTGATTGTTGAAAAAGCCTGGACTACATACCATGTTCTAGGAATAGTACGCGGAGTGATGAGGGTGGTACTCTAGAGCGGTTTGTAAAACTGAAAATAGATTATGGTGAAAGGTGATGCGGTATGCAGATGTCTTGATGTTGGTGGAGGAGATCAACCACATAGGAGAAAAGGTGGTATGAAGGCATCATATAAAAAACAGTTCACGAGTGGCATCCAGGTCATGGTCTTAGTTCATAGGTGGCTTGCAGTTCATAGTGGCCGAAGGATCCGTATGAGTTGAATGCTGGATTGATGATATGGTATATCATAGATTAATATATATTAGGGATTTAAATGACTATATAATAATCATAAATCACATCGATTTTTGTAGATACCGAATAATTTTAGAGAACATAATTTTTGTTTGGAATTTTGTTAATGTCCGAAGGTGGTTTGTGAGGAAGAATTCAGAGAACTCTACAATGGTTCTCTTGGAAGAAATTATGTAGTTGGTGTTTATAGGAATTCTTAACCAACAAAGGAAGATTAGGTTTGAGAAGGATGAATCTATTGTACATGAATGTCAGAATTATACAAGAGGTATACAGAGGGGGAACTCTGGTGTGTAGAAGGGATGATAGATTTCAAATAGTGAATAGTTCGTGGACAAAGGGAAGTTCACAGAGGCAGAGTGATGGAAGAGGTATGCAGAGGTGGTATCAGTTTGCATCAGCGGAAATAGTATTTTAAGAAGATATTATATGTACAAAATCTGGTACACATAACATGGGGGAGAAGGTTGTTCGTAATTTTCACAAGGAACATTTTGAAAGCATCAAAACAGATTCAAAATGTATTTTCTAGTACCTAGTAGTACCCAGGAAGGTGGAATTCATCCGTAGGTGAAAACAAAACATCAAAAGAGCATCTACCAATAGTTGAGGATATAGTAACTCATGTAAATAAAAATATCTACATGTTCATAAACTTTGTTTGACCTACAGGTTGACAAACTATGTGTGGATTCATATCCATGTGGAGTGATCAATGAAAGAGGAAGACAATGACTCTCCACCAGTAGTGAGCCAGAGAAATATGCTTTGTGAGTGACCATTAGGAATGAAGTGAGAAGAACCTAAACCTCGTAAAGGATCAGATCTAGGGAATAGAATATCTAACCTGAACATTACCCAAGATACTGTCTATGAGAGTTATTGAAATTGGTACATAAGCACATTGTCATTGTATTCTCAATGGGTGTAACCTAGAGTGGGTGAACCAATAAAAAAATTGATGTGTCTGATGCATAATTTCTTATCTGGTTATATATATTCCTATGAGAATAACTGATAATTGAGTTATTTCTAACAAAGAAACAAGATCCAAACAGGATAATGTTTTAATCTTCCATACACTGATTCAACCCCCCACCCCATTCAGGGTATTCAACCTAGTGGACGTAGGATCCTCATAAAATTTTTTCCTTGGGATATGCGGTATCAGGTAATAAAAAATTCGGTACATGTGAAGGTTATCATTGGATTTAAATTTTATTACTAGATCCTCATTGAATATTTTGGCCATATCAACGAACAAGAAGGCAGACATATCCCTGGTATTCATTTCACTATGTAGTCCTTCGATCACAATGAAAGATACCATGTGCGGTAAAATAATTAAAATAAAAACAACCTATGAAAACATTAAGAATTTTTTTTGAAAAACTTCTTTATAAATTATTCAACAAATAAATTCTCAGAACATATCGTTATAATGACCCCAAAAAATGGCATTGTGTTATGAGTGAAGTCAAGAATCATGAAGTGACATTTAGATATATTATATATCAAATCCCCCTTTTTACAAATATAAGTAAAATATTTCCATACGACACAAAAATAGTCAATCCATTCCAAAATTGGAAGTATTAACAAATTAAATAAATAAATCAAGGTATTAAAACACTATAAAATTTATTCCTGGAATACATATATCAACTATATATTGATTATGTGAATATAAAGACTCTAGTGAAAGGTATTTTTTAGGTCATGATAAATACCATTTTTCATATAAAACCACTTATGAAAGATTATAATATTTTTAAGGAAGGTATCAAGGAATTTATATGCATAAAAACAATACCATAACAATGAAAATCGTAGGTATTAATCTATTTCAACTCATTAGTTCACATCATGCACATCGTTTGACCGTTTCTCATAATTACATTCTACTTGAAGTAAGTGATTTTCATGTTCATTTCCTTTGTAATCAGGAAATTCACGAGATCTCATCATGGGATACAAAGGAACTCATATAATTTTAGTTCCATTGTCTTCAATATCTCCACACGATCCCATCATTAGATATAATAAGAAAATTCAATTGGATGATTTTGATTGACAACATGATATATTAATTATTTCAATCTTCATTTTCTATATCGCCTTCCAAAGACTAACCATGAGATTCTCTAAAAATACTATGGTGTCTTCAAGTCCATTACAAGATCTCCTTGTGAGATCCTATGATAATAATGTAGTGTTTATTATGATTCCACTATGAGATAAATTATGAAACATTTTCGTAGCATGATTAGTTCTATCATTCTCACACCACATGATTAGTATCTAAATTTTCACTTCATGAGACTAGTTCATACATTCATGCTCTATGAGTTCATTTCATATATTCATGTTATTTGATATTATTTTAATAATTACTGCTCCGTTATATTAGTTTAGACATTCAGACTCATCGAGTTCAATTAAAACATTTTCACTCCACTAAATGAATTTATAAATTCATTATTTATGAGAGTTGATCATACATTCATGCTTTTCGAGAACAATTAGATAATTTTCGAATTGTGATATTAATTTATACATTTTATGTATGTGGTATTAGTTCATAATTTTTTTCTCTATTAGATCATTACAAGGATTCAAGCTCACTCTTCATTCATTTTTTTCAAACAATCCTTATTCAAAAATCTCATAAATTTTAAAAAATAAAAAACGACCATAATATACCCTCATGTGGGATTTGTTCAATCAATATACTCCTAAGGATTTTTTGAAAACACATATAAACATTCGGGGCCGACTTTTTGAAATTTCATGCCCATGTGAAACCATATGCCTACTAAAACTCCATATAGTGATCAAGGACATCCTTAACATGTATTATATACCCACAAGAGACATGCTCGGTATAAGGACCAATATTATACTACCATTTTCATTGACGAGTAACATAATTCTATTATATTACACTAGAAACCATCTTCACACTAAAATATATGGTGAGCTTATCCAACGAGATCACTTTATAGCCCATTTCTCCATATTTTTACATGAACCTAAAGGAAAATCCATTGCATCATTATTCTTAATTGATAGACCTATTTTAAACATTTTATTTCAATACATCACTATTTTTTCCCTCTATAATCTTTTCCCCTATCACGATGAAGGGGATTCCTCCCCATTTTTAAATGATCACAGAGTTTAATCACTTGTGGTTTTCAACATGTTAGAGAACACCTAAAATTATATATGTTAAAAGATATGATACCTCAAGGACAAAGGGGTCCCACATCCAAACCGGTTTATGTTGGGTTATAAAATGGATTCCAATAGGTAGTATATGTCATTCAATTTCATCTTTGGTTATGACCATTGTTAAGATGTTAAAACATATAATTTGGTAGTGAAATACTCTGTAATCACAATTACATAATCTAATTTCTCAATGATAATGTAATATTTTACTTCTATTATATTTTTCTTTTAATGATGGATAGTATTTTTACTACAATTTATATTATATGATTAATTCTAATGGATTAAAATTACAGACATCAATAAAAATCACATACCATAGAGCTCCTTGATCATCCATAGTAATTTAAATTATGTTTTTGCAAATAATATATATTAATCTTCAATAATTTTCAAGGAAATTAAATATTTTTTCCTATTTAGACAAGAAATACATAGTAGTAATGATAGAATCCACCACCTAATGATAACCTTCGATTGTCTTCTAAACTGGACATGTATGCCTTTCTATATCCTAATATGTCTTATTGAGTGTTTTCATTACATAGTAAACTAATATCAAACATAACATCTATATGATAAATTATTATTTTTATATCATGTAATTGTATTTATTTTATTTTACCCTCATACTATGTAACCTAGAATGTAGAAGAAACAATAGAAGGTCTTGTATTTGTTAATTATAAAAGACTACTAATGAATTTTCTATATTAAATGATATTGATTTCATTGGATTCACCGTCCATTGAAAATTTCATCCATGTAGAAATAATAGTTTTATTTGCACTTCAATTTTCCATCCCTAAACATATTAAAACCTACTTTTCATATTTTTGTTGGGAAATAAATGACCAATGTCTTCCTAGTGTTACCAATAAACCAAGGAATAATATTATCTCACCAAATCGTTGACATTTCATACTTGTATTTCTTGAAATATTCTTGCCTTTTAACAATGATTTATTTGATCCACCAAATAATAAGTCATTAATATATAACAACACTATTATCCTTTAATTTCCCTTGTTATTTAAATAGAGATTATAATCAACTCTTCCATTATAGAAACAGATCATTAATAAATACAAATAATGATTTTAAATCAATTCTCTTGGGTCATGATTCAAGGAATAGAGAGATCCATTTAACAAAAAAATATTTCTTCCCACATTCATGACTTAGAAAACAATATTGAATTCAATATAAACATATTTTTCTAGAACCCCATTCAGAAATACTGTCATGACATCTATCTGGAAAACATTGATTTTTGTTTTCACTTTGTTGGACTATAATAATCGAATTTTATGAGGTAGTTGAACACGTGAAAATGAATCTTCATCATCAATACCCTATATCTAGGATTTTTTAGAAGCACATTATTTGTTTCTTCTTTATAATAATTATTCCAAATTTATTCATCTTGTTGTAGAAAAATAATTTTATCGTGTTTCCAAACTTATCAATTGGCCTTGAAATAATCTACACTGTATGATTATTTTCTAATTGGTCCAATTATATTTTCGCTGATTGAGTCCACATCCCATCTCATAAATATTCTTATAAATAATTTGGACCACCTAGGATACGAGAATTGTTTTATATAGATTCTTAAATATCCTCATGAATACTGTTACTATTTGATCCTCAATGATATTCTGCCTATCAATTATGGCTCATCAATTTTATATATTTAATGGTTTATTCTTATTATAATATGAATATTCTTTGGAATCAACCTCAAGTATTTTCCCTCAACTTAAGATTCACCTTCTTCATCATTATTCACCCAAGATAATTCATGGAATTATTTAATATTCTTCTCATTATATATAAAAACAACATAAATTATCTAAATATAATTTTACAACCTCTTATTGAATAATATATTTGATTTTATTTTTTCTGAGTAATGGATAAGTATTAGTAAATCACCATAGGATTAAATCTTTTTATATGACTCCTTATTGAGAATAAAACACTCACTCTAAAAAAAAGAAAGAACAACAATTTTTTATTATTTTAACACCATGCCTCATATGGATTTTGTTCTTCCATTGGACAAAATAAGGTTGTATTATAGATCTGGAACGATGAGAAAAATGTTTATGTAAAAAAAATTTCTTGATTATCTTTCTTGATATCAATTATTCTGGAAAAGTTGTTCAAAAACTGATTTCTTCACTCAACTACTCCATTTTGATGTGGAGTTATTACCACTGAAAGATGGTGACATATGCCATGTTTCTTGATATAATCATCCATTTATATATTTGTGAACTATATTCCATTATCAATTTAAAACATTTTTATCTTTTGAACCAAAATTATTTTTACTTCTCTTTGATAATGTGTTATGTAACTAAAAACCTCATACATTTAGGTGATAATTGAATCCCATTCCATTGTAGTAAAATAATTAATAATAATATACAAAATACTTCTTCCCAGAACAAAATCTTGGTGTATTTGGTCCACATGCATCAATATGATATAGTTCAGGATATTTTTTTGACCCTCACAATTTTCTGTATATATCTTCTGAGTAATATTCCATTGTTGATAATCATTTCATGAATTAGTATGGTCATGTGTTTATAGAGGGATATCTTTATTGTCATCACACTTTTCCAAATTTTCAAATAATGATTAAATTATATGACAAAGGCTCCTATTCCAAATCATGTTTTCTTCTTCCTTTGAAAGGAAAAATATTTCTTTTTCCCAACTCATAATGTACTAATTCTACTTATAAAACACTCCTTAAATAAAAAATTCATATTTTCTCTCCATGATTATCAAATTTATGTTTAATATTATCAAATTCCCTCAATAAAAAAAAATTACTAACATTGAAAAATTTAAGATTAAGACATTTGGTGACCATGAAATTTACCCATCTTAGGTATTTTCCACAAACCTATAGACACCATCCAAGGATATCTATGACTTCATAATTTATAAATATTATGAAACATTTTTTATAGTACCTAATTAATATAACCAGATAGTTATTTTCTATCATAAGATAGGGGAATCCAATAAAAATAATATATATTCATGTGTTGAATGCTTGATAAAAATTTCTATAACCAACAACTTCTTTTCTCTTTTCTTTTTGACCCATATCATTCACATAAAACCTAAAGTTGAATGATGTTCATGATATTCTTTTTATTATTATGGTACAAACTTATCATGAAATTCTAAAAGTTGATTTTTCATCATTATCTCATTTGATGGTCCCTTGGGATATTTTATGCAATTTCTTTTCAATATGGTTCAGTACCTTCCATTGCAATGTGGATGACAAATTTCAGGCCAGGTGTCTGAATCCTCACCACCATAAATATTTACCATATAATTATTCTTATAGTACAATACAGTTCGAGGATCTAATTATTGAATAATCCATTATGGATACATTAAATGTATGGAATAGTAATTTTTAGAATTCCCCATAATTCTACAAATACAACACCAGATTCAAGTTGTTATTATTTGCATTATTTATTCACCAAAGGTATTCCCTTGGGTACTCTAAAAAATTCGATTATAATTCATACCCAAATATATTCAATAATAGAGTGGGATCTTGTGGGATGACATAAAAATTTAATTTTTTTTTGTGATTTATTCTTATACCACTTGAATCTTTATAATATGAAATATTCTAATGAAAAAAAATCATTTTATGATTTTATTATAACTAAATATTATAATTTCACATTCTCTATTACCAGAACATCCTTATTTACCATAATAATATATAGATTGTAGAATTTCTCTTTATTGATTTTCTTTTTTTCATAGAATTACAACTTCCTTTTCAAGTTCTTCAATACGTTTGGCTTCATATATTATTATGTCAGTTATACTATTTATAAACTTGGTTATTTCATTAAAAGTTATTTTAAACTCGTTGTATTTCTATAGATTATCTATATTATTATCTCTAAGATTTTCTATTTCATCATTCAACTAATTTTTCTCTTCTTCATGTTGCAGCATACATATTGTGGAATCATTAAACACCATATTGGATTTCATTGATTTTCATCTCAAATCATCTAAATCCTCTAGCATAGCTTCTAAATTAACATAAATATCAAATATTCCATCAAAATTGCCTTCAGCATAATCATGTTCTTCCCTTGAAGTGGTATTACACACAAAATCCACCATATAATCCCCATCATGATCCTTACAGTCTTACATTTATTTTAACATAGTTTCTTCATAACTATTATTATCTTGTTAAAGTAGAGTCATTTTATTATATAAAATTTTCCTCAAATTAATATTACATAACACATATGCCAAACACTTATTCATTGTAATTTCAACTTAATCCACATTATCAACGTTGGAAATATTGGGGAACAATTTTATTGGATGTGAAACCTTTTCACATTAAATCATTCCTCAAGAAGATTCACTTTTTACATTACTTTTCATGTTAATAGATTCAATGGAAGCAATAGATTAACCTCATACTCTTATTAATCTACTTGACCATCCTCCATAATGAGCTTCTTCATATCCTTGAATTTTATCTATTTATATTTCTAATTTTCCACAGACCCGTTATCATCATTTTTCAATAATTTTATGAATATAGTACTATATAGGCTATACAGTGTCAGATCATTGTGATATTTATCTTATAGTAAAAATAAATTTAGTTTGATCCAATATAGATTTAATATATATATATATGTTTTATTATATCTAAATCTTAAATAATTTCAATGATATGATGAATTTTATCTATGAGGACATTTATTCTATCGTAGAATGTTTCTATAGAATCATGTTGTTGCATTCTAATATCCTAATTTTTTTAACAGAACCTATAATATTTATATTGTTCCTTTAAAATATCCATTGTAGTAATTTAGAATCTTTTCCCATGTGGGATAAATTTACTTACCTGGGATCAACATCATGTATATATTTTTCTAATAAGGATCCTCAACAGAAATTTATTCCTTTAACATGAGCATTAAATTACTATAAATAAGATTCTGATAGAACTGAATTTTCCACCCTAATGAGAATTCCATACATCAAAAATATAAATATATCCATTCCTAATGATCCTAAATTTTTTTTCATCCTGTTTTTTCATAACTATAAATTTATTTCAAAGAAATTTATATTATTTTTAGGATTAACAACATCCATTGAAACTACTGAATGTGAAATACTGCTTTTAACCATCGATTTAATACCATTTGTTATTCTAACTAGATTAAATACATTATGAGGGGTGTGAATTAGGGTATGATAGATTAAAACAAATGTCTTATTATGACATTATACAATTTTAAACAAAACAAACAATTATATCTTTTCTATTGAAAGATATAAATGGAAAATAAAATATGAACAAGAAACATAAATTGTACATAAATCACCCTTATTTGGTAATGTATGGGTGGAATACATATAAAAATCTATATTATAACAAATATAATAAATCCATCTTATATTAGAAAATACAAGTGGACTCACTACCCCTCAATATATACCATCATTCCCAACAAGAGTGTTTTTTTCTCTATCGAAATTGAACACACTACCCCTCAAGTGTATGATTATAAAAATAATTTCTTAATTGATTCACACCCATGAGTCTCGTTAAGATGTTTTTTTCATGATGAGATGAAAAAAAATTCATAAGATTCCTCTACAAGACCCCTCTTTAAGACCAATTATGATTCACCCTTCAGATTATGCAGATCACGTGACTCCACCACAATACATTATTCTATTCTTGAAAATTATATGACTAAGACTCATCTACCTATTTCCAAAGAATAAAAACATTTTTAATAAAATATAATTAATCCTTATTTTGGTTATGTATATAATGAGACATTTTTTAATCAAACATTTGAAAATATGATGTACAAATCATATAGATCATCAGACCACATTTAGATTAAAATGATCACAAGAAATTGTTCAATTTATAGGGATTTTATTATATCAATATATATTAATATTCAAAAAAACATTAAATTCATAATTTGTTTCACATGAATCATTCACAAGATCATTTATCAATACATTTTATGGTGTTTGTAGATTGTAGGACTCATACAAAGGTATTTGTTTAGGGCATTCAAAATACTTTTTATTTGGATCAAAACATTTATAGAGACCACTTAACATTTTCTAGAATTTCTAGGTTGTATTAATAGGCATAAATTCACAACCATAACTCATAAAATCAATGTTATCCATATGTTCCACTAACTTGGTAATTGGTATCACGAGCATCATGTGATCACTACTCTGGATCACCCACTACATGTCATAGGTTCTTTGTTTGGTCATCTTCATTATATTTAAAAACGTTTCATGATCTAATTGTATGATATGATAATAATAATGAGATGTAAGAAACATTGTATTTACATTCTTTATAATATCCCTTCATGAGATTCAAATACACTCATTTGGTTTCACGACAATGAATGACTTCACTGTATTTCCATTATTTGAGTCTTATTTTTCTTCATTAACTTCACATGTTCTCCCCAAGAGATTCTCATAATGTTATGTGATGTTTTAATGTGATTCCTAGTATCTCTATAAGAGATCCTCTAATAGTCATGTTGTTCATTGCATGATTGATAAACTATATTTTTTTTGTGAAATTAATTCTCTTAATGGTAAATTCATCCATTACGTATCCACAAGAGTGTTATAAAAAATCATGCTGAAATCATTTTATATATTAATGATCTATGAGATTAGATCATAGATTATTTCATAATGATATCAGTTTAGAAATTTTGGTTCTATGATATTAGTTTGAAAATGTAGACGTTTTGAGATCAGTGAAAACATTAATTCAGTGTGATAAGAGTCCCATAAATCCTTTTCCATCAGACCAGTTCAAACATTCCCACTCAATGAGATTACTTCTGTAATTTTCCATTTGTGTGATCATTTTATACATTCATTATTTTGGTATCTATTCATATATTCATTCACCCCCAATATATATTCATACATTCACACTTACTCTCCACGCCTCGCCCAATAACAACCCTTCATCAACAAACTCAATCCTAGTAAAAAATCAACCCACTGAAAATATTATGATGTAATTTTTATTATAGTGACCCTCATGGAGAAAAGTGATAGTGGTTTCTCATCAACTAAGTCTAAGAATCCAAGGAGTATATATCTTGAGATGGTCAAATTCATGTTTTTGTGCAATATTGGATATAGGGGGTTAGAATCCACATTAGTAATGTTCTATTTTATTTGATATATGTGGTTCAAGAATTGATATCAAACAATTAAAATGAAAGTTCAATGATATTGATAATTGTTTAATAAGAACCAGGGTGGTATTAAAGTATCCATTAGGAGGAAATAAATTTTTGATTACTAATGAATCAATGGTTGAGGGAGGTAAGAATTATTAGTTTATCAACCATCAAAGATACTCAGGTTTCAAAATAACTTATAGTGGGGATTTCATAATGATCTACATCATTACTATTTTTGAAATTTAGGGTAATTTTAATTTTTTATCACATCATGGGTCCCTAAATGAATTATTATTATAATTCAAATTAAGATAGATAGATCATATTTTTGGAATTGTTTTAGGTGTGGTTGGACTCCTAAGAGGTTTCTTAGGGGATCAGGTGATTCATAGGACCTTCATGCATGATTTATATTTTCATTATTATTTTTTACCTCATGCATGATTTGTGTGAATAGAATTGAGAAAACCACTCACACATCTCATGATATATGTGTTTATAGTTCTATTTCTGACATAAATATTTAAATTCTTATTTTTGAGAATGGTTCAAATGTGTCCATTGTGTTTATTAATAATCTATGTGGGATGGAATAGTCTTGGTTCAAGGAAACATGACTTGTACATGTTCATAGATATATTATGTGGTTATTTCATTCGAGTTATATATTTTCTTCATCCATGGTTCGTGTTTATTGTAAATGAGACAAAATTTTCTAATTTGTGTTTATTTAGATAATGAGGGTATATAGTTAGCACGATGTTTGGAAAATTTTGAGGCTTGTCATTTTTGGTAAAAAATTAGGTAAAATACTCAGCTTCCCCTATCAAGATTATGAATTTACCACTCTCCTCTACATTAATTATACATTTGTTGATTAAGAGCGTCCCTTAAAATGTTACACTTTGTTCTCCCATTCATTTAATGGTTGTTTTGGAATCATTATTTGGATTTGTATGGTTAGTTTCTTCCTCTCATCTACCCCTTCTTCTAATCCATATATTATGGTTTATTCTTTTGCCTCACTACTAGGGTTTTGGTTCTAATTATCTTGGATCATGTTCAATCAAGTGATGGTTATGGGAAATATTAATTTCATAGTCCAAGGTTGTCATGAAATTGGTCCATTACATCATAACTCATCATTTCAGCTGTTTTATGATTCCTAGAAGATTTATCTTTTAATAGAAAACCATATTTAATGGAATTTACATATATTCATGGGTTATATGTTGGTGATTTTTCTCATCATGGTGTTGAGGGTGTTTCATTGGCCTGCTGTAGTTTGTGGTTCATGGTACTAAATAAAATATTCTCCTAAATAATTTTTTAAGGATTATGCATCTTTGGAATTAAATTATTTTATTCATATTGAGCGTTTTAATTAACTTGATATCTTTGACCATTATGGTTTTGGATCCCTTGTTGTTTGATGATTATGGTTCTTAGCATGTCGCTTCGGAAGATACCCCATGAGCTATGATAATGGTTTAGATTTATTTTTTGCCTTTTATAATCATTTAATTTATTATACTTTATTAACTTGGTAGTCAATACCACATTTGGGTAGTTTTAATTGTAATTGGATCTCTATTGGGCTTTGGTTTTCCTAAAGAGGATTCATTGTTTATCAGAATCTAATTCATGGCTTGGTTCTGAGGGTACTCCTCATATGTCGCATTGTGATGTGTAGTATAGGAGATAATGAGGATCATTGAATATTTCATCAGAGGTAGACTGATTATTGTCTTGTTCATATACCACTCAGAGTGTTGCCTTCAATGTGTAATATGACAGTTGGGAGTGTGGGAGCTTATGGGTAATGGTGGGATTTCATGAGTACACTTGAGTTGTACGGGTTGTTCCCAACATTGGTTTATATTTAAAACACTCTATTTTTGTGGTTTGGGATGATACATTATGAGGTTCATGAAATGGATGGTACATTACCCTTAGAGTTCCAAGGATGTCAATTTTTAGAAAATTTGGTAAGTTAACATAAGTCTGGAATGAGATATGTAATTAATAAACCTATATGGACATCCAAAAAAATTATTATAATTTCATGTGGTTTCATGTATTGGTACTATGAGTTTTTTTAATGGAGGTTTGTTTATTTTATTTTATTTTAGCGAATATTTAACTATTATGTGTCTTGCATGGCATGGTGCCGTGAAGTAGAGTTTTAGATGTGGTTTATAGGGCCTTAAAGGTCCCCCCTATTGGAGGTTTAATATTTTCGTTTTATGTTTTCATCAACATGATCCCATTTGGGATATATTGGCATGACGTTATGTAAAAACCTACTAGGAAAATTTAATCTTTTTTAAAAAGTATGTTCCAACATCCACTTGGATACCCCATGTGGGATTGTTGATTGGGGATCAATGGTCATCCATCGAGGTCCATGTTGATATGTTTCTAATTTGATACATATAGAGATTCATTCTTATAATATATATAAATATATTAAATTATTTTTTATGAATATTAATTACATTAAAAAACACATTCTTAAGAAATTAAATATTTTATGGAAATTCAAAACATAGAAATATATCCTATTGGATTATAGGTGTGCTTCAACATCTCCCTATAGTTTATTCGTATACATTAATTTTAGTGAAATAAAAAATAATACTTATATCCATAACCATGGGAAATGAGACATAATAACAATTGATCTTAGAATATTAGTTGATATAAAATAGGGGGATGTGAAACCATATCATGAATATAAGGGTATTATATTATGGGTAAAACAAGATAAAACAACACCCTCCTTATCAAAGATTGGAATCATGTGTCAGTGTAGAAATATTGGTAGTTTATAATACATGAATCAAATGAGAATCATAGAACATGAGTAATGAGATCATGACATTGGAATAATATATATTTTTGTAGAATACACATAATAATAGAAACTAATATTCCAATTCCACCCACCATGACATTAATAACATTTTCGGTTTGGGATAACCATCAGTGTACATGATTTTGTCTAGGGGTGTCCTCCCATGTAACCTATTTTGTGATTTTGATAACCTCCATTGTAACCTTTTATCTCATATAACAGCTATCATTACCCAGTTCATTGGAGGGATATATAGGTCCCACCTATTACATAAAAATAATGATACACATGTGTTCCATCATATCATAATATATATATTGTATCATGCCACATGAAATGAAATGTGTTCCATAAATATTTAATAACATCGTATATTAGAAAAAATAGACAGGTTTCACAATAATTACATCATTTCATCATAGGAATAACATATTTAAATTGAACTAGGATTCAAATGAATTTTATCATGGTATAACCCAAGGAGGTCAAATGGTTTTAATAAAATTATATTCATAATGAAAATTTCAAATAACGAATTAGAATTGAATACTTGGTTCATATCCCCAATAACAAATAGGTAACAACAAAAGATGACATCATATATGGAAAATGATTTTCAAGGAACATTTAAAAAAATTCCTGAAAAGAACAAATTTTCCTTGGAAACTACATTTCAAAACATAAAACCTCTTTTAAGACCCTTTTCTTATAAAATAATACAAAAAAACATTAAAAAGATTCTTTAAAATCATTTATTAGATTTATTATGGAAAATAACTTCTATAAATTTACAAATATTAAAATTTTTTTATAATCCTTTAGTTTTATAATAAACAAATAAACATAAAAATTAATCTTCAAATAGAGTAATTTACATAATGACATTGAGTTTCATTCATTGTATATATTTTAAAATAATGATTCATTTCACATTTTCTGTAAAAGTAAAATAAGAATTTTTTGGAACATGTAAAGAATATTCTATTAAAAATGTTTTAGTTAAAATTAAAAATTGTGTCAAAATATATTTTAAAAATAATAATATAATATTAAAATATTTTTTGAAAACATGGTTGTGGAAGAAAACTGATTTCTAACAAAAGAGAGATATAATATCATATTTTCATAAATACAATTTCTAAATTATTTTATGTAAGAATGACAAATATAAAGGTATTATTATATAAAAATATTATTAATAAAAAGATAATAATATTCATAATTTATAGTTTAACATCAGGATCATATGATTTTCAATAGAAACAAAATCCTAAACAATCCCCATAAACAATGATATTGTTACATAATATCATTATCACTTTGGTGTCATTGAATCGTAAAACCTATGAAAATTTGAGTACATATTAAAATTAAATATCATTAAAATAAAGTTATAAATAATATAAAATTAATATAGGTACTACATATATTTAATATTAGAATATAGGTTCATATCATAGATTAATTTCAAAAGAAATCAAATTTGGACAAAAATCCCTTACCGATTTGGAAAGTTTTGGACAGTAACCCCCAAGAAAGATAGATCTGAAAATTCATATATAAGTCGCTATATTTATAATTAGAATACTAATAAAATAAATTTATGTGATATATATATAATACATAAAAGAGATATGTGGTGATAGTAGAAGGTGTCTCAAAAACATAAAACGTATGTCAAAAATCACTTACCTTAATTCTTGATTTCTATCGTACATGTTCACAAATAATTTATAATAAATATATTTTTATGAAATGTAATTAAAATATCTATAATTATATATATAATAAAATATATAATTTAAATACGTCTTTTTTAACAACATATAACAATTCTCGGTTAATGGCATGTTTCGAGTAATAATCGCATTGTTTTTTATATATGTTTTTATTTTTTATTTTCTATATTATTACATTAATCATGGATACATTATTAAAATAATTATAATAATTAAATAATTATTATGTTTATACATATTTAAAAATATTATAAACCTTCATTGTTTATGCTATTTAGAAAAAATGTATGTTGCATTCATGGATATGGTTGTCGTGCATACACAGGAGTAATGTTTCGCTTATTTCACGGATCATTATGCTAAGAAGTTAGGTAATATATTATAATTATAAATGATAATAATAAAAAATATTATTTATTTAAAAAAACTTATTCAGGAAATCCATGATTTTTCGTGGTAAAAAGAGTGAGTCTTATATCTTAGGGAAAGATGTAGTCTGTAGCACATGAATGACATTGTCGTCTTTTGTGAGTGAAAATGTAGGATTGGAATTGATATATTATTATTTAATATTTATAAATATTCCATTAATATCATAGTTATTTATTTATATAGCATATATATATATATATTAATGTTATCTTTATTATAGTCTACGTGAAATGTTTTCAAATATGATTCACAATGTTTTGTGAGGAGGTAGTCTGCCGAAAAGTTGAGTGACTTTTTATAAACCCCTATGAAATGGAATATAAAAAATGAATATATGATATAGATAGTAAATAGGTATAATTATTTTTTAAATATATTATATATACCTTATATCTATCATCATACCCTACTTTTGATGGTTGGTAATCAGAAAATTAATGACGTTAGTTCATCTGGAAGTAGCCTACCCAACACATGAACATCTTTTTTTGTAGACCATTTTATATAAGAGGATATGTTTTAATTTATTAGAATAATATAATAAAATACAGTTATATTTAATATAATTATATTGTTATATCATCATGTTGTAATAATAATTTATTGGGGTGTATGAATAAAAAATGCTCATTAATGAATGTTACCCCTTCTTCGACTATCCTATATAGGTTTGCACCAAATTCCTCTTTCAGTTGGATTAATTCCAATGATAAGTTTTATAATATGGGAGGATATATATTGAAAATTTATTTGGTCATGAATTGGAAAAAAGTGATTTTCATGTTTTAATAAGGGAGGACATGAGGTGGTCTTTTATAAGTTGTGTGAGTGGAGCAATTCAAATTTTCAGAGAAGAAAAACATGTTCCCACATTTTAATCATTCATGAAGGATGAATAATAAATAAATATATATAATACTAAATACAAAGATCAAATATGGCCTTAAAATGGGTTTTGTACAATGTTTTGGTTATTTTTAATCCATATATTATTTTATTTAAACCCCTAGTAATCCCATCTTTTACATTAACAATAGTAAATAATTTCTATAGTTATTACTATTAATTTTGGTAAAACGTTATGTGGATCATATTATATAGTAAAAAATTTTGTGATTTAATATCTGGAATTCGTTTTTCCAAATTCCATTAATTAAATTTTATGTTATTAATTTTAATTTAATCCCTCAAATGTTATGAGAAATATGGTTTTCCAAGGGAACAAGTTCAAAAAAGATACCGTGTTTTTATTTTAAAATAAAATTTGAAATTTTTAACATATGACATTAATTGGGTTAATAGATGTATAAATAAAATATTCTTTATTTTAAAAAATTCATAATATAATCTTAATTTACAAATAAATTAAACAAAAATTCAGTTGTCCATTAATGTATTGTATTTTTCAATATTCCTAAAAAAATGTATATTTTCATACAGATCCCAAAAAATGACCCTATTTTAATTTATAATTTATAATTATAATATTTAAGATTATTTTATAATGTTTATTTTCTTAAATTTATAAAAATTATATTTTTTATTTTTTTAAAAAGACATTAAAAGTATTTTTTTAAATAGTTTTTTTGAAACAAATAAAGATTTTACTAAATAGTGTGTATTTTTTTGTCTATATGTTACTTTATATAAAACAATTATAAGTAATATTTAAAAATTAGTTATTAAGATTAATGTATCTAGTTTTATGGATATTTTATAATGGATTGATTTAAATGACAACACTAAAAATATATCCGGATTTTTTTAAAACTCAATTTCATTTGTAAAGAAAGATAACCAAGTATTTCATGTTGCACATTCTTAACATTGGGTTGAGAGTAAAGAAAAATATTGAAAATAAAAAAATTATTTGAAAAAATATTTCAGAAAATATAATTGTGTTACATTCTACCCCCCTTAAATTTAATTTCTCCATCAAAATTACTATTAGTCATAAATGGTTTAACATTTGAATATTACTTCATAAAACAACACATTGTAAAAATGAAAAACTAAAACATCCCATAAAAAGGATTTCTTAGAATCATATAGGTTACCTGATGTTCTAATAACTAGGTTTCCTATAGGATAACATGGGTGATCCTTGAATATATGTACATGGAAGCAAAATTTAGTTATTATAGAGAGTGATAGAGATAATTTTTTACCATAAATTGGGAGATCAATATGAGGTTATGGACCAAAAAACGAAAACCAAAGTTTAATCAGAACGTTCATTGATATCATCCTAAATAAAGATAAAAATACAATTCTTTTTTTGAAGATACATATACTAATTTTTAGTAATTACTTTTTATATAGAATCCATACATAAGAAAATTTACTTGATATATTTTTATTTTTAGGAATAATTTAATAATTTTTTTATGACTTCATTAATTCACACTTCATCTCTTACTCCAAGGGATGAATTTTCCATGTCTATATCACAAAATAATATCGCTAACATAATTACATGTCAATTATGGTTTTAATTTTTATAATAAAAAATAAAATAGTTATAAAAATTTATTTATAAATATTTATATGGTGTAGTAATACACTAATCTTTAAATAGTCCTCAAAATTTCAACATCAAACTTTTTTTAAATGGATAACCTTATGAGCCTTTCAAAATATTAAAATTAAAATCATTATAAATAAGTTAACTAAATTTCTAAAATGATATTATAATTAGTGTCCCAAATAATGTGAAGTAGATCTAAATGGTAACATATTATTCATATGAATAACATAACCATTTAATATCTAGAAACATGGTAATAACATGAATAACCATAAAATCCTTATATAAAACATAATTTATTCCTCAATCCTAAAATAAAATTTTTATTTATGGTTATATTACTTATATAAAAAATTGATGTGAACACCATTAATGGATCCCCTTTGTCCCAAAATCATTAGGCAGATCCATGGTTATCAGTATAATCCAATATAGTTTATCCATTTCAATCATCTCATTATCCAACATAAACACCTTTTTATCAACATGATGAACATGTTATGGGTTATATTTCCATTAACCATGTGTTGAAAATTAATTTCACTTTTCCATTGAATAAATTTTCTAGTTTATTGTTGTCATTTAACTTATTATTACAAATCCATAATGAACAAAAATATTGAAAAATACTTATATATTTCATAATTCGTGAATTCGGATATATAAATAACTAAATCATCCCAATTTCTTTTAAAAACATTAACGGGTCTAAGTCATGTTATTCCATAATCCCACTTTTCTTTATTATATTATTTATCATATTTTTATATTAAAATAGATAATACATTACTCTTACATCCTTTCACATTCTCCTCACAAGATTTCCAATTTGGAAATTTATTTTTATACTACCCATAATTTCCACAATTAAACATTCAATAGTCGATGACACTTGAGGAGACCATTATTCTCCTATATCTTTTAAACTGATATTTTTATTTTTATCAAATAATTACATGTTTTGTGTCCATGTTTTACACACTCAAAATATCTTCTCATTCCACATATACATTACCTTGAGTACTTTTTACCACAATATTGATGTATAATAAATTGAAAAATCATTCATCCATGGTCTCCATTACCTGAAATATTTATGAAATCTATACTTCTCTTATTTGGTGAGTCTGAGATTTAGTTAAAGTGCACATTGGAAATCATGTTCTATGATAATGGATTAAGAATAATTACAAGAAACTAAACTGCAATCATCAATGCATTTTGCTTCTCATCAGAAGTTTTTTTATCACATTCAATATTGTCCCATTTATTTATAGATATTTTCAATTACTAAAACAAATGTCCATAGTGTGAGAAATACTAACAATATTTTAAACCCACATAACCATTAAAATCAACCTATATAATTTCTAAATCATGAAACATATTAATTCTATTAGACATTAATCATAACCTAGGTCATCAATTGTCATCATCTATTTAAATACTTCATGATTTTTCTAAAATAGTAGGTGGATTTCCATATTATATACCCTATGAGAATAAAAATATGTATTTAGTAATGGAAATTTTCATACAACATGTACCAATCGTGTCCATCTCAATAAAACTATTTCATATTTATTACCCCAAGGAAACGTTTTTATAGAGTTGCATAAACTGATAATATCCTGATAGAAATTTAGTTTTTTTAAACCACATTTTCTATCCTTTAAAATAATTCTTGAAAATGTTTCATACAAATTGATTCATCCTTAGGGTTATACTTAGTGACATCCCAATTCATATCTTTAAACATAATCCAAGGAATTTCTCTATCATTCTCTCATACATGTTTTTAAAGGATTACAAAACCATTCCTTTAATACTAACTATAGAGACCCATGAATATCATACATAAATATAAATTGTATTTTTTTGGAGTAGTCATTAAATTAAAAAAATACACTTGTGGATAGTAATTGTTTAGTGCCACTAGAATCATGGAATCCTAAAAAATAAATTCATGCATGAGCTAAAACATATCCCACTCCATTCATCATTTTTATAACCCTTTTATAAAATTCAAACATAATACATATCTTTATAAACTGAGTGATGTAATCATAATAATGGGTGATATCAGATGCATGGTAATGATAAACAAGGAAAACTTGTTATAATATAATTAACATTAGGATATGAAGACATCATAATATAGTATGAAAACCATACACTATATATCAATCACTAGAGTCTTGAGTGAAAAATTTTTTTGGTTGTTCATAATACATGAATCTTAATGAAATATAATATCTGGGTCCATGAGAGTTTAAAATTGTTTTATGAAATAATTTTTTATAATACACATAATCATTGAAAATATTATTTCAATGATAGCCATCAAGATATTCATTACATGTTATGCTCAGGCTAACCACCCATGTACTTTCTTCAATTGTGTGATGATAACCTGTGTATCCTATTTTGGGATTTTGATAACCACATGTATCCCCTCTGAGAAGATATGACATCCATAATTGCCCAATGCATTATAGGTAGATATAGGTACTTCTCTTCACATAATTAAATTCACACATATGTGTGGTATAAGATCATAAAACGTATTTATTTTATATTCGATGAAATTAAATGGGTTTTGTAAACACTTAATAATATTATTAACAATGGAAAAGATCCATGTTTTACAATCATTTCATCATTTCATCATAGTATATTACTTTGAAAAAGAATTTTGTGTAATAATAATTTAATCATGTTATAACCCATGTAATAGTAATGGGTTTCATAAACATATTTTCATAATAAATCATTTAGATAAATATTAATAATGCTTTCATTGGTTCATATCCCAGTTAAAGTATAGGTAAAATCAGTTGATTTCATTGTAAATGTAAAATTACTCCAAAATATCATTTTAATCATATCTTAAATAAAATAATCCCACGAAAAATAATTTTTAATAACATAAAACCTTATTGAAAAATATATATCCATGAAAATATCCTCTAGCTTCAATAAATAAATCATTAAAAGTCATTTAAAATGTTTGTTGAGGAAATTTTTTTCCACATTGAGAAAATATTTTTGAAACATATTTTTTTTGAAAATATTTTTATTTAAAAATAAACATGTAATCATATAATTTAATATTAAAATAAAACATTGTTCATGATGATGGGGTGTTTTGATCATATCATATATTTTAAAAGAAAATTCATTTCCAATCTTTTAGTAAAAGAAATAAGCCATTATTTGGAAAAAAATTATGATCCCATTAAAATATATTTTTTAAAAAGTAAATAATGATTTCAAATGTATTATAAAAATCATAAGGTAATAAAAATATATTTTTAAAAACATTTTTTGAAAACATGGTTTTTGAAGAAAACTAATATTCAACAAAAAAAAGAAATAAATTCAGTTTTCTTAAAAACATTTTTCTCAATTATTTTATTTAACATAGAGTGGGAAATGGTACTATTAAATAATATTATCATGAGTAAACATATGATAATAAAAATAATGACTATATTGAGATGTGAATTATAATATTGTAACATTGGAATCATAATCATAAATAATCCTGATAAATGATGTGTTTGTAAAATAAAATAATTTGCACTTTGAATACATTTAATCGAAAGCCCCAAAAAAGAATTACATAATAAGAGATGTTAGACATCATTAACGGAATTATATTTATTTTATAACATGACACGTGGGTAGTATATACTATTCATAGAAGAATATAACTTCATAACGTAACTTATGTACAAAATTAGCCATGTAGTGAAAAAAAATCCATTTTTAATTCGCTAACATTCGGATAGTAAACCACATGATAGATTGATATAGAAATTGATATTAAAATAATATTATTATTCATTATATGAGTCATGAAACGAATTCATGTTGATTATATACACCACATTAATTAAATAGGATGTCAATATGGCTTGTGTCTCACTAAAATAAAAAGGATAGAAAGGAATATCTTACCCTAATTATTGACCTTTATTGTATACATTAAAATATCATGTATAATAAATATAATTTTTTGTAAATATATTAAATAACCATTATTATATATTACATATAATATATTATTTCATAATTTCATTTTTAACCATTTATTAAAAAATCTATCTCAAGGTCACATATTGGGTAATAACAGTTTTATTTTTCACATATGTTTTGATTTTCTATTTTATATCCACTTAAATTTATATAGGTTTGATCCTACAAAGATTAATAATAATTTAATAATTATAATTTTAATACATACTTTATACTTTTAATTCAAATGATAGATTATTATTTTGAAATATTAAGTACATTGCGGTAATAGAGACGATAGGTCGTACATTTCCATACATAACATTATCATTTTTTTACGATCATTCTTTAAATGCAGTAAGTAATATATTATCATTTAAAATAAAAATAAAAATAAAAATGTCATATTATTTATTTACATAATCTTATTATTTTCATTGATGTGTTGTGGAGATGAAAAATTTGAATCACAACACTTCATGACGACGATAGTTTACAAATACACGAATGATGTTATCATATTTTAGTGAGTGAAAATGTGTGAATTAAAATGATAAATTATACGTTAATAATAATAAATATTTCATTAATATCAAAATTATGTAATTTTTTTCAAATATATTTATTAATAATTTCATTGTTATCTTCTATGTACAATGCTTTTAAAATTGGATCACGTCACTTCGATGTACAGTAACCCACCATACACAAGAGGGACATTATTGTATCCACTACAAAATGGAAGGTAAAAATTATATAAGATATAATTACCCTATATGTATAATTATTTTATAAATATTATATTTATACTTTATATTCATCATCTTACCGAATTGTTAGAGGTGGTGATAGAAAGGAACGATACTAGTTCCTGAGGCGGTAGTCCCTTGTACACACGAGCGATAATTTCATAACACATTTTATGTATGTGGATATTATTTTAGGTAATTTTTAACACCACAAGCTTCCTCAGTTTGCTTTTTTTTGAATAATACAATAGATTGTGATGTAGGAAGCATCATGTTCTAAAACACCACGACCAATGAAACAAGCTATTATGAATAGTAATTCAATCTTTTTAAGATTTAAAAAGTTTTATTTTTCAATGTTTGCTTCATTTTTTGATTTGTAATTTCAAATTTATCTTAAGGTGATTTTTTGGTATTTTTCTGAAAATTTCAATTTTTGATGAATTGTTAAAAACACAATGTAATTGTTTAAAACCATCATTTTATTTAAATAAATAGTTATTTTTTTAAATTTATTTATGGTAAAAATAGATACACAATACCAATATAAGTTCAATTTAATTCATTGAAGACATTTTATAATAATATTATATATATATATATAATTTTATTGAACTTTTTATCGTCTTTTACCCACCTACTAGGGGTATTTAAAATTTTGCATAAAACATAATTTTACCACTTCTGTGAATTGAATTTAAAAAAACTGAGGGACAAAATTGATATCAGTATGTAAAATTTTGTTCAATAAGATGAAAATAATTTATTGGTGAAAAGTAATTTTTGAATTCTTTTACCACAATTTAATATAAATATGACAATTAAATGTAAAAAATTATATTATAATTACTGTAACACATGTCCTAATTATATTGAATAAGTGTATTTTCACCAAAATCTTCCACAACAAAAAAAATATAATCCTTTTGTTCCACTTTCTTTAGAATAGGACAGTTATTATAATTTTATCTAAAGAAGACTTAAAAGTGTTAAATTCAATGTTTAATAACTAAACTATTTTTAATATAGGGATATAAATACGATTAATTAGACAATAAATATTCATTAGAAACCTAAATATATTCCCTATATAATTGTTTTGTAATTATAATTTTTATATATTAGATAATTAAATTTTTTTATGACACAATGATGATGTAGTAATTACCTTTCTAATTAAAGATTAAAATAATTGATATTACAAATAACTAAATAAATGTAAATTGAGACTTTTTATGAATTGCACTACATTTATTGGTTAATATGACATTTGATGGTTGATAGAATAATTTGATTTGGAATATATATTGTTTTTTTCACTTTCACAAAAACCAAAAAACAAAGAGGGTCAAAATTTACATAAATGAGTTTTTAAAACAAATAATACATTATTAATTGGTATTATATTCCTAAAAATTTATGGTTTGTCCAAAGGAAATATATTCAGTTAGATATATCAATAATAAATCACTTGGGATTATCTTGGATTTTTATATAATGTTTATTAAACAATAATTATAATAATTAATGAATACAAGGTAACAGTTATACTATTTAACTATGAGTTAAATCTAAAAGAAAAGGTTAATATTTTGACCTAAACCTTTATAAAAGCTATGTGTTGAGAGATTTTAGACCCATACAAAAATAATAACTCTGTTACCTTATACATATTATGACGTTATTATAAATACGGTACAAAAAAATTCATTATTCTACCAATCTTATGACTGAAAAGTCACTATACGTGCATACATATGGCTTACATTCTCCAGATCATGGTGAAGTTTGTTATTCAAACACATTATTATATGGATCAGTATAATAATGACTATAAATGATTTAAATAATAAATATAATATATTAATTAATCTATATATATGATATACCATCCAGTTACATTAGATTTCATTGTAAATAGAATTATATTGTCGCTCGTGTGTACGTACAGATTACCATCTCCACGAACGTGATTAAATTCATTCCCTATAAAAACCATTCTAGAATAATTTTTATTTTATGAATAATTATTTTTAATGAAAATAATATAATTATGGAGATTAATTAAATACATCTTATCTATAGAACAGTGGCTAACGTAACCAATCATATAAAGGAAAACAAGCATTTAACACCTGAAACAATGATACTACTAAAATATTATTAACAGTGAAATATTATAAGATCATATATGATGTCATATTTATGTAAGTGGTTCTTGTATGAAATTATAACAATTATTTAACTATTATACATGAGGTTAACGTTCCCTTGGACATGGAAAATTACAACTTAAGAGTAAATTATACCACCTCTTTTATTTGAGGTTGTCATTATGTAAGTATCTACTAGGACCTCTTTATCATCCACATATGTGTATCATAAAAATGTATTTCAAAAAAAATTTAATATTTACATGACTATTGGTTAAATTCATTTATTCCCACATTTTACTTTTTATAATGTTGGTTGAATGTTATCTTTCCGTCATTTTTAAAAAAAAATGTACTTTATGTCCTTTTCAAAAAATTAAGGTATGAATGTTAATTTGACATACACAGCGGGTGTGGCTATTTTCTAGCAGTATAACATCTATGATTCATCCTGTAAAATATTAAAATAATATTCTAAAAATAAATGTTTTTTGTTATTATTATGTTATTGTTAAACGATTTCATAATATTAATATATATTTCTCTCAAATAGTTTTGATTCCATCTAGGCCAACATCCTTCGATGGAGATTACACTTGTTTGAAGATGATTTATTATGATACAATATTTTATATTTTGTTTTTGGTTTTGTGATATGTTTTACAATGGATGTTTTATTTTATAATATTCATGGTTTTTGGTTAAAGTATTAACATTTCAGATGATTGTTTTAATACGAATTTTTATGTTATGTTTTGACATTTTCATATGAAGAGTTTATTAGACATTGTATGTGATGGGTAGTGCCTGATATAGTTTCTTGATGCATTAATAGGACTCCTGAGACTAACTCGTGTCTTGACATAAGGATTTGATAGAAATATTATTTGTAATCTTGGAACATGGCCTCGACTATGTGGTTTTGATGTCCAGCAATATGCATTGTATTATTATGAAATTGGTTATTGCTATTACATTTGATTTTTCAGATTGTAGAATAAACATGTTAATAAGTAAATTTTATTATTTTATTTATCTTTTCCATATTAGGAAAATGTTTACCTATAAATTACTTGGGTTTTAGCCTTATACATTTTCTTATATGTTTGTACATAATTATGACAATTTCCACTAAATTATTATCCTTACTGAGAATCTGAGCTCACCCCTTTCACATGTTTTATTTTTCCCAAGATTTGAATAAGTATACTATGATTAACCTACATGAATAATCCAAGGTATATAAGTGTGTTCAAAGAGGAATAAATGTTGTCTTTTTCATTATGTAATGTAAAACATGTGTATGTATCTAATACTTTCAAGGCTAATAAACTAATCGTTCTTTCTAGACATGATCTTTTATGATCAGGACTATGTTATGTAATAATGCATTGAATCTAGGTAATGAGGGATGGGGAATTATAGATGGTATCAGAGGATGTTTTGTAAAAACTAGGAAAACGAGATTTATAAAAACTCGAATTTGAAAACATTATCCTAAGATATACTTTCAGGATTAGTATATAAGAACTTTCTAGAATTTTGGTAATATAGAGATTTAATGTTTTTTCCCATAAATATATCAATATATGGATATGATAAGGTAGAGGAAACTCTAGAATAGATTTACATTCGAATAAGAACTCTGACAAGGAGATTCGGGCTTGACTAATTGTATCCTGCTACATGACAATGGGCATTACTACACTCTTGGTTTTGAAACACCTGGGGGATATGCCTTGGAAAATTCACATTTTATTTATAAATCATTATAAAGTATTTATGATTAAATACTTACTCAATTAAATATTTGTTTAGGATTATCGATAATATGCCTAATCAAATTAATTTACCTTAGTAATTACACTAATTTAGAATTATGTATTGTGATTCTTAAACTAATCTAGTATATGACAATTATTAGAAATGGTGCCTAGTGGAAGGAATGGAAACTGTATCAACACACCTAATTCATTTACCTATTTCTCTCCAAATCAAGATAATTATAGTAGGGATATTGAGTAAATAGGTGTTGAACAAAATATAACCATACCGGGAAAACACACTCATGTTAGGAATAATAACCATACCTGTATGAAGCACCCAGATCCACAACACGGTGGATCAATGTTAGACTTCTTCATGAGGAAACAACAACCAAAATTCAGTGGGACTGGGAATCCATTTGTAGCTGAACAATGGATAAGTTTGTTAGAGAAAATATTTCATGCTTTATGAAGTAGAGAATGAGAACAAGTTTTCCTGGAAGTTTTTCACAACAGGATAGACATAGATCAATGGTGGTCATTCATTGAAAACAAAAAAGATGATGAAGAAGTGTCAAATATGAAATGAGGGAGTTTAAATAACTTTTTGTAGAAAAATACTTCCCATGTGACCATCGAGCGGATATGGAAAGACAACTTTTGAGTATCAGGAAAAAGGAGGATTAGAATGTTGCAAAGTATAAGGCTAACATTACAAGGTTATCCAATCATGAATTGGATTATATATGTAACCCAATGAGTAAGATTGATCACTTATTTTTTGGGTTAAAACCATATATCCATCGATCATTAGCCTCATAACTTTTAACATTGTATGAAATATTGTCTCTTGTTCCAGGAAGATAGGAAATGAATTCTCAAAGTCTTACAAGTTTAATAAAAATCAAGAGAAGAAGAGATCTTCTGAACAAAATGAAATATAAATAATGGGATGAAGGGAAAATTTGAATTTCCATCATCTAGTAAATATGGAACAAAACACAACAGTACTTATCTAAAGGGAATGGATGTCTGTTACAAGTGTGGTGAAATATTCCACCAAACTTGTGGTTGCAAGGGAAATTAATAGGAAGTCAATGTTGAATGATAAAATGGTAGAGAAATTGGTAATTATGAAAATAAATTTCCTAAGAGTCAAAATAACATGCCTAAAAAATGGCCAAGATTTCATGGATAGGCTTATGTGATCACTAATGCTAATGTTGAAGCTCCGAATGATGTGGTGGAAAGTAATTTATTAGTTTTCTCAAGTTTACCCTACATCTTATTTGATTCTGGATCATTTCATTGTTTTGTATCGTCTTAGTTTTCTATGAAAAATAGATATTTCCAATTTTATTTAACAAGGTATTTGTCAGTAAAAACTCTTAAGGGATGTAACATTGTAATAAATTTTGGTGAATCAGTTACCATTAGGGAATATAAATGTTATTTCTCAGCTGACCTCATTGTCATACCCATGAGTTAAATTTACATAATTCTCAGTATAGATTGTCTTTCAGAACCTGGTGCGAATATTTATTGTTGGACAAAGGAGGATACTATAAGGCCCCAGCCTTAAACCTTACTTAATCTTGAGTTATTACAAGATTACACATTGAGAATCTTTTCTGGTTTAGAGTATTAGAGAATTAGATCATGAAACTTGCATTGCATTAAACATTTAAACAATTTGGTTACCTAAAAGATAGTATTAATTCTTCCCATCAATGGAAACATATTTAAAATAAAACATGGATTATTTCTTAAAACATCCTTGAAACTATCATCACATCATGTACATTTCCCTTGACCTGTGAAAAACATTTCAAAAAACTTGGGATGAGCATAAAAAGCTCAGTAAGGGTTATAAAAATATGCAAAGGAAACATGAGTTTATATATACATAAGAATGAAATCATACATTACCCATAAAACATAGGCACTTTAACATACCTCATTAAATCATGAATAAGTCATATAAATCATAATACATAATGGTAACTTGAGGCATTCATAACATTATTACGTAGGGAGTAACCATCTTGGTTGCGTTTGGAAAACCCATCACATTATATTCCCTAAATCTCTTCGGAGAAACCTTAACGTTTCACTCCTTCATGTTACCCAATGCGATGGAGAGCTATATCGGGCTCACCCGCCTTTAGTCTATCACAGAACCACCCGTCTTCATAATAATGCCCAAGAAACATAACATAATCGTATCACATAAAACATGCATAAAGGAAACATAACATTTCCACATATCAATCACAAGATATCAATACAACACATTGATATAATAAAAACATTATGAAAACCATTTTCAATACCAAAATAAAAGAAAATTAAATCATGGTATTTATTTTTATTTTAAAAAAATGTTATGGCTTGTAGAAGATGCCGAAACTCAAATAATGGTCACTGCGGCGGAGAAGTCATTGTCGCCGCATACGTATGACAAAAACACTCCCTTTTATCGTTTAGTAAACGCTTCGTATAAAAAACATTAATTTTGAATAAACTTAAAAGTCAAAGGGGTTTATACACCGTATAATATAAGGTTGTGTATAAAACAAAATATGCCTCAACGAAAGGAGATTGAGATGATGTCCCATACAATGACGGTATCCTTGGATTAAAGATAAATCAATTACATAATTATGTGTGACAAAGGAATATACCAAATATAAGTGGATATTAAGTGTAAAATAATCAATTTTTATTCACACATATTCAAAGGATGACATATTCAATAACTACATATTTAACCCAATGAAATCGAAATTGGGTTAAGAAGTTCCTTGACAGCCTAACGGCGTCACATAAAAATGAGTTGATGAGAGATAAAAAAGGGTATATCATCACCTAGACATAAAATTAATATCAATAAGGATATAGAAGAACATATCCCAACATAATATTTTGTGAATTAAATGACATAACAAAAGAAGTCTTTTACAAAAAGAGGAGGGTGAAAGGTTCCCTTACCGACATGGGTATCTTTCGAGACATGCACCCCGTGAAAGAAGGAAAATACAAAATTGATGTAAATACTCATAAATGAAATAATATTAAACAATGAGTAAAATAATGGGTAGTACATACACCACTCAAAGGAAATTTTGGAAAATGTATCATAAATCTCACGGGAATAAAAGTTAGATGAAAAATCCCTTACGAAAACTCTGCATCCTAACGGCGCCACTTAAAACAACCAAAATGGATTGATGATATCAAATAGGATCTCTCATCATATTAACATAATTTTTAAATAAAGTGTAATATAAAATAACATCCCCCAACATAACAAATAGGAGCTTAAAAAAAGTTACATAAAGGAGAGTACTTAAAGAGAAAGAGAGAGGTTAGATCTCTTACGAAAATTCGGCAGCCTAACGGCGCCACTCAAAACATCCAAAATGGATTGATGAGAGAGAATAGGGTCTCTAATCATATGAACATAAAAATTACAGTAAGAGTAATTTAAAATAACATCCCAATAAAAAGAAATATGATCTTAGAAGGAATGACATAAAAGAGTTTACTTAAAAAGAAAGAGAGGAGTAGGATCCCATACCTCAAGTCCAACTTGTATTGTTCGTTTCTTTATATTGTTGAATAATAAACTTTGGTCAATTAATAATTTCCTAAGTACCCCATTTAGATATTCATATTCAGTTCATATCACATATTATAATGTTATAATAATTGTTTAATAATGTTAGTTCATATCAGACGTTTTTTCCAATGATTGGTAAAAGAGTCAAAAATGAACTTGTTTGAAAAAAGATTGCCCATGTAGTTATAAGTAAATAATTTACATAATAGTATTAATGATTAAAATATCAAATATATCCAGTAAATATTCATTTAATTCTATTCCATATCATTTGGAGATAAAAAACTAAAATCACCGTTCATGGAGACGGTAGGTCGTACGTACGCATGAATGCTACTTTCATTTTTTGTCATATTAATGGAATTAAAATAAAATGAGAGAGAGATATATATGTTATGATTCCAGAATGATATCCATAATTTAGATTTAATATATTACATATATATCCATTATATATATATACATATAATATTACATAATATTTTGAGATAAGAAATGAAATGTACAGTTAATGGAGACGGTAAGCCCTACATACGCATGAACGCTACTTCCATTTATATTTCATATTTAATGGAATTAAAACATAATGATACATAATAGTATTTCAATTCTAGTATGGTATCATATATAATATCATTAAATATATCCTTTATACGTACCACATATGGTATTAACGAATCAAATCACTTTGAGGGGGCGGTAGTCCACACTTCCTTAAATGAAGATATCACGTTTACCCATAATGGAAGCCATAAAGGTACACCATAAATGAAAAATACAGAAGTATAAGTAAAACATAAACATATTAGATATCATATATAAATATAGTTTCATCTTAATGGACACCATTTAAGGTGATAGAAGAATGTTGAACAATCATCGTTTCGGGAGGCAGAAATTCTCCATCCAGGGAAACAGTATGTTTTTTAACCATTACATGTAGGTGTGTGAAAGTGTAGCTCGAATCCTTCTTATAAAAACATTATAGTATATTGAAGATACTTGATTTTTTACAAAATAAATGAATAGAAAGAGTTTAGGGGGTAGGAGAGTCAAAATAAAACAAAAGGACACAAGTGAAGACATTACCTTAAAATCAGGTAACTCCCATTGGTTTGAGCTCAAAGGCTTCCTTGGGAAGACTTATGCCCAAAGTGAGGCTTAAAGGAGTAAGAGTGGGAAGTGGAGAGACAAAATAGGCAGAGTTTGTCCGAGGAAAATTCTTTGGGAGTGTGGGTAAGGAGGTAGGGTTGGTGGCCTTTTATAAGAGGAGAGGAGGGGAACTCTTGGAAGGTAAAGAAAAGTCACTTTATTTTAAAATGGTATTCGGATTTAAGAGGTCCCACATTGATGTGTTTCGAGGATAAAGTGATAAGGGTTTTAAATACACTAATCTAATAGGTTTTAGACATGTGTAGTTCTTAGATATTACATTATCTTTCCATTTTTATTTAAATGTTTAAATAATGGGGTCATCAATGCATCATCATGATGTCATAAATAATTTAATTTATTTAATGTCTAAAAATTATAAAAAAATTACTATGATGTAGGAAATAATTTTATATTTCCAATGAAAATTTATAGTCAAAATCTGATTTGTATAACCCCATGTAAAAATTGTTTTAGTAAAACATTTCATGTTTGTCTCATTTTTACTTTATCTTTAAATAAAAAGATGTTAATGTCATTTTCCAACCAAAGTGGCTTCATGGGGTCCCCAAGTTTACCCATGGGTTTTCTTGGTCAGAAATTACACATCCAATGAGGTTAGGACGTGTTTCAAGTTCATTTCATATTATTAAAACATTATTTTTACCTTAAACTACACTAATTACCTCTAATCGCGATTAAAAACTTAATAAGTTACTATTCACAAAAAAAAATATTTTTATCCCATTGAACCACATTTTACTTCTTAATGACAACCATGTATGTCAGATTTTTGAAATTCAAAACACAATGATGGCAAAATTTCATTTAAACGGAAAAATCAGTTTTTATAAGTACCACTTAGTGGTTTGACTATTCATCAAAAATTGATGTTTTTCTGAAAAATCCCAAAAATTCACCCTAAGATATATTTGATATTCCGAATTCAAAAATGAAGTCTATTTTAAAAAATTCAAAACATATAAGTCAAATTAATTAATTTAATAATTAATTCCCGTTGTCAGAGCAAATAGCGTGTTTTTATGAAACAATAAGTATCAAAAGATTGACACTAGTTTAAGTCTGATTTCAAAGTGAAATTAATTCCAACGACCACTATTAGATTTAATGGTAAAAATATATTCTAATTTCACTTTAAAACCAACTCAAAAGATAATATAATCATATAAATAAATTAGGTTAAAAAGAGGTTTTGAATTAAAATACAACATTTTACACTATTCATTAAAAAATGACCTTTATCAGAAAGATACCAAAAATTTACACAAAGTAAATTTTGATGTCCCAATTCTTATGAAGAGTTTTATTTGGTCCAAAAGGATGTATAAGAGCGAAAAAAACTATATTTAATGACGGTTCTCCATCAAAAGGCGATAAGTGAACCTTTAGTGAAAACTGGGGCATATACGCCTAAAATTGAATTCTTTCCGTATTTTATGCCTTTATATTTTATTGGATAAATGTAAAAAATTTAAAAAAAAATATAATAATATTTTAGTTATTTCTATCCATTCCTGTCAATACAATGGCTACATGTTAACTACCATTTAAAATAATATTATTTTATTATTAGAGTGCAACGTAAGATTACCAAGAAACTCGTTGTTGCGTGTTGGGTACACCATCGAGCATAGAGTCCTCTTTAAAGTCATATTAATATTTTATTCACAAATATGGATAAATATTAAAATGTCATATTCTTTATTTACCTGGGGTGTTACATCCTTCCCCCATTTTGGGAATTGCGTCCTCGCAATTTTTAAAATTGAGCTTGGAAACATCCTTGAAAGTCCCACATCGGAACAAGAGTCGGTAAAACAATCACATTAAAATAAAGGAAGATAAGTACAGAGGTCACCCGAGTTAACCCATATGTAGAAAAACATGGACATGAAAGAAAAAGCAAAAGGTCATGTTCTTGAGGGAGAGTGATTGTAAACATGTCTAGGAGAAAGTTAACCATAAGAAAATCACAAACTTGTGATGGGTTAAACGGTATTCGATTCCCCAGTAGGAAAAGCTAGTAGAGAACATTTTTGTTTTAAGTTACTTTTTATTGAGGAATTTATTCATAAGGAAACATAATCATTTATCATGTTGACTTTCAAATATTACTAGATTCCTTAATCAAACTCATATTTCTTTCCATAAGACGAGTATTTAGGGAGACTTGTTCGCATTAAGAGTACTATAATCAACTTCTAGATAATCACCTAATCCACCAAAGAGAACTATATACATCCCATGTCTTAAGGCTTTAACCAAAACCAAAACCAAAAAGGTTAGTAAAAGGTCAGATAATCAAGAAAAGGATAACCCATTAAAAAGAAAATCTATGCTTAATCTCCAAAATTTGTCCAACAAAACCCAAAGTTCAACGACGACCATCCGAAAAAAAATTTGTCCATAAAATTCTTCAAAGTAACCCAATCTAAGATTGAAACCCAAATATTCGAAGGATTTAGTCACATAGTCTTCCACGATAAATAGTAACATTTATCTCCAAACAACAACAGTTGCCCCTTCAGTCTCGTATTGAAAAGTAATTAACCTAATCACATATTCTCCATGATTGGTTAATAATTTTCATAAATAACCCAAAATAAACTTACTATTAATTCATAAAATAATATAACTAAAAAGAATCAGTCAAACTAACCAGGGACTTCACGTAGTCCAGTGGTAGGCGAGAAATACTAGTTGCACTTTGGTTGTGGGTTCGAATCCCACAGCTTTGTCCGACGCGACGGGTAGTCACACGGTCTGTGTGTTTTCCTTTTTCCAAAACTATATAATTCTCAAATCATTTCCCAAAAGGGATACAATCATCAAAAATGATCATAACATATTTTAACCTCAAGTTTATCTCATGCCTTTCAATTTCCAGCATATCATATAATAACCCATAATTACCTCAAAAGTAAGGATCATATAAACTCTAATGGTTACCTTTATAATTATTGCCTGAACATACACATCAATTGGTCATCTCGTACATGATGCATTACAGAACATAGCAAGGTTCATGTGGTTGATCATGACTCCTTGATATTTGGTTTAGAACAACCACGGGTTTCCTCATTGAATCCTCCATTTTATCTAGTATCTTAATCAGAGAACCACCATTGTTTCCTTCAAACCTGTTGTCTCTTTGGTACCTGCTAGATCCATCCATTCACTAAAAACAGAAATTTCAATGTGAGTATATCAACAAAACCATCATGTACTAATGAGGATGATAAACACTAAGATATACTTACTCATTCACTTTATCTAAAATTAGGACTCTTTCTGAAATCCTAACCATTATGGTAATGCCACTTATGCTTAAAGAATACCCTAACCTCTAACGTTATCTAAACTGACCTATGATACCAACTATAAGGCCATAGCCTTAAACCTTACATAATCTTTAGTTATTAAAAGATTACACATTGAGGATCTTTTCAGGTTTAGAGTTTTAGAGAATTAGATCAAGAAACATGCATTACATTCCACATTTAAACAAAGTGGTTACATAAAAGACAGTATTCATTCTTCCCATCAATGTAAACATATTTAAAATAAAACATGGATTCTTTCTTGACACATCCTTGACACTATCATCACATCATGTACCTTTCCCTTGACCTGTGAAAAACATTTCAAAAAACGTGGGATGAGCATAAAAAGATTAGTAAGGGTTATAAAAATATGGAAAGGAAACATGAGTTCATATGTACATAAGAATGAAATCATACATTACCCATAAAACATAGGCACATTAAAATAACTCATAAAATCATGAATAAATCATAGAAATCATAATACATAAAGGTAACTTGAGTCATTCATAACATTCTTATGTAGGGAGTAACCCTCTTTGTTATGTTTGGAATACCCATCATGGTATATTCCCTAAATCTCTTCGGAGAAACCGTAACGTTTCACTCCTTCTCGTTACCCAATTCTTTGGAGATCTATATCAGGCTCACCTGCCCTTAGTCTATCACGGAACCACCCGTCTTCATAATAATGCCCAAGAACCATAACATAATCGTATTACATAAAACATGCATAATGGAAACATAACATTTCCACATTTCAATCACAAGATATAAATACAACACATTGATATAATAAAAACATTATGAAAACCATTTTCAATACCAAAATAAAAGAAAAGTAAAACATGGTATTTATTTTTCTTTTAAAAAGAAGTTATGGCTTGTAGAAGAAGCTGAAACTCAAATAACGGTCACGGCGGTAGAGAAGTCATTGTCGCCAAATACGTACGACAAAAACATTCCCTTTTATCGTTTAGTAAATGCTTCATATAAAAAATATTCCTTTGGAATAAACATAAAAGTAAAAGCTGTTTATACACTGTATAATAGAAGGTTGTGTATAAAACAAAATATGCCTCAACGAAAGGAGATTGAGATGATGTCCCATACAAAGATGGTATCTTTCGATTAAGGATAAATAAATTTCATAATTATGTGTGACAAAGGAATAAACAAAATATATGTGGATATTAAGTGTAAAATAATCAAAGGTCATTCAAACATATTCAAAGGATGACATATTCAATAACTACATATTGAACCCAAAGAAATCGAAATTGGGTTAAGAAGTTCCTTGACAGCCTAACGGCGTCAAATAAAAATGAGTTGATGATAGATAAAAAAAGGGTATCTCATCACATGGACATAAAATTTAAATCAATAAGGATATAGAAGAACATTTCCCAACATAATATTATGTGAATTAAAAGACATAACAAAAGAAGTCTTTTACAAAAAGAGGAGGGTGAAAGGTTCCCTTACCGACCTGGGTTTCTTTCGAGACATGAACCCCGTGAAAGAAGGACAATACAACATTGATGTAAATACTCATAAATGAAATAATATTACACAATGAGTAAAATAATGGGTAGTACATACACTACTCAATGGAAATTGTGGAAAATGTAGCATAAATCTCACGGGAATAAAAGTGAGATGAAAAATCCCTTACGAAAACTCGGTAGCCTAACGACGCCACTTAAAACTTCCAAAATGGATTGATGAGATCAAATAGGGTCTCTGATCAGATTAACATAATGTTTACGTATAGAGTAATATAAAAGAACATCCACCAACATAACAAAGTGGAGCTAAAAAGAAGTGGCATAAAGGAGAGTACTTAAAGAGAAAGAAAGAGGTTAGAACTCTTACGAAAATTCGGCAGCCAAACAGCGCCACTCAAAACATCCAAAATGGATGGATGAGAGAGAATATGGTCTATCATCATATGAACATAAAAATTACAGTTATAGTAATATAAAATAACATTCCAATAACAAGAAAGATGAGCTTAGAAGGAATCACATAAAGAGTGTACTTAAAAAGAAAGAGAGGAGTAGGATCCCATACCTCATGTCCAACTTGTCTTGTTCGTTTCATTATATTCATGAATAATAAACTTTGGTCAATTAGTAATTTCCTAAGTTACTCCATTAGAGATTATTATTCATTTCATAACACATATTATAATGTTATAATAATTGTTTAATAATGTTAGTTCATATCAGAAGTTTTTTTCTGATGATTTGTACATGAGTCAAAAATGAACTTGTTTGAAAAAAGATTGCCCATGTAGTTATAAATAAATAATTTCCAGAATAGTATTAATGATTAAAATATAATATATATCCATTATATATTCATTTCATACTATTCCATATCATTTGGAGATAAAAAACTAAAAGCACCGTTCATGTAGACGGTAGGCCGTACGTACGCATGAACGCTACTTTCATTTTTTGTCATATTAATGGAATTAAAACAAAATGAGAGAGATATATATATGTTATAATTACATAATGATATCCATAATTTATATGTAATATATTACATATATATACATTATATATAAGTACTTATAATATTACATAACATTTTGAGATAAGAAATGAAATTTACCGTTCATGGAGACGGTAAGCCGTACGTACGCTTGAACACTACTTCAATTTCTATTTCATATTTAATGGAATTAAAACATAATTATACATAATAGTATTTTAATTTCAGTATGGTATCATATATAATATCATTAAATATATCCTTTATACGTACCACATATGGTATTAACGAATCAAATCACTTTGAGGGGGCGATAGTCCGCACTTCCTTAAATGAAGATATCACGTTTACCCATAATGGAAACCATAAAGGTACGCCATAAATGAAATATACAGAAGCATAAGTAAAACATAAACATATTATATATCATATATAAATATAGTTTCATCTTAATGGCCACCTTTTAAGGTGTTAGAAGAATGTTGAACAATCATCGTTTCGGGAGGCAGAAATTCTCCATCCAAGGAAACAGTATGTTCAATAACCATTAGATGTAAGTGTGTGTAAGTGTATCTCGAATACTTCTTATAAAAACATCCTAGTATATTTGAGATACTTTATTTGTTACAAAATAAATGAATAAAAAGAGTTTAGGGGGTTGGAGAAACAAAATAAAACAAAAAGACACAATTGAAGACATTACCTTAAAATCGAGTAACTCCCTTTGGTTTGAGCTCAAAGGCATCCTTGGGTAGAATTCTGCCCAAATTGAGTCTTCAAGGAGTAATAGAGGGAAGTGGAGAGACAAAATGGGCAGATGTTGGCCGAGCCAAAGTCTTTGGGAGTGTGGGTAAGGAGGTAGAGGTGGGGGCCTTTTATAAGAGGAGAGGAGGGGCACTCTTGGAAGGTAAAGAAAAGTCAATTTATTTTAAAATGGTATTCGGGTTTAATAGGTCCCACATTGATGTGTTTCGAGGATAAAGTTATAAGGGTTATAAATACACTCATCCAATAGGTTGTGGAAATTTGTAGGTCTTAGATATTACATTATCATTCCATTTTATTTAAATGTTTAAATAATGATGTCATCACTACATCATCATGATGTCATAAATAATTTATTTATATAATGTCTAAAAATTATCAAAAAATTACTATGATGTAGGAAATAGTTTTATCTTTCCAATTAATATTTATAGTAAAAAATCTGATTTTTATAACCCCATGTAAAAATTGTTTTAGTAAAACCTTAAATGTTTGTCTCATTTTTACTTTAACTTTAAATAAATAGATATTAATGTCATTTCCAACCAAAGTGGCTTCATGGGGTCCCCATGTTTACCCATGGGTTTTCTTGGTCGGCCATTACACATCCAATGAGGTTAGGACATGTTTCAAGTTCATTTCATATTATTAAAACATTATTTTTACCTTAAACTACACTAATTACCTCTAATCGGGATTAAAAACCTAATAAGTTACAATTCACCAAAAAATTATTTTTATCCCATTGAACCACATTTTAATTCTTAATGACAACCATGTATGTCAGATTTTTGAAATACAAAACACAATAATGGCAAAATTTCATTTAAACGGAAAAATCAGTTTTTATAAGTACCACTTAGTGGTTTGACTATTCATCAAAAATTTAAGTTTTTCAGAAAAATCCCAAAAATTCACCCTAAGATATATTTGATATTCCGAATTCAAAAATGAAGTCTATTTTACAAAATTCAAAATATATAAATCACTTTAATTAATTTAATAATTAATTCCCGCTGTCAGAGCAAATAGCGTGTTTTTATGAAACAATAAGTATCAAAAGATTGACACTAGTTTAAGTCTGATTTCAAAGTGAAATTAAATCCAATGACCAATATTGGATTTAATGGTAAAAATCTATTATAATTTCACTTTAAAACCAATTAAAAAGATAATCTAATAATATAAATAAATTATATTAAAAAGCAGTTTTGAATTAAAATACAACATTTTACACTATTCATTAAAAAATGAACTTTATTAGAAAGATACCAAAAATTTACACAAAGTAAATTTTGATGTCCCAATTCTTATGAAGAGTTTTATTTGGTCCAAAATTATGTATAAGAGTTAACAAATCTATATTTAATGACGGTTCTCCATCAAAAGGCGATAAGTAAAACTTTAGTGAAAACTAGGGCATATACGCCTAAAATTGAATTCTTTCCGTATTTTATGCCTTTATCGTTTATTGGATAAATGTAAAAACATTTAAAAACATATATAATCATATTTTAGTTATTTCTATCCATTCCCGCCAATACAACAGCTACATGTTAACTACCATTTAAAATAATATTATTTTATTATTAGAGTGCAACGCAAGATTCCAAAGAAACTCATTGTTGTGTGTTGGGTACGCCATAGAGCATAGAGTCCCCTTTAAAGTAATATTAATATTTTATTCACAAATATGGATAAATATGAAAATTTCATATTCTTTATTTAACTGGGGTGTTACATCCTTCTCCCCTTTTGGGAATTGCGTCCTCGCAATTTTTAAAATTGAGCTTGGAAACATCCTTGAAAGTACCACATCGGAACAAGAGTCGGTAAAACAATAACTTTAAAATAAAGGAAGATAAGTACATAGGTCACCCGAGTTAACCCATATGTATAAAAACATGGACATGGAAGAAAAAGCAAAGAGTCATGTTCTTGAGGGAGAGTAATAGTAAAGATGTCTAGGAGAAAGTTAATCATAAGAAAATCACAAACTTGTGATGGGTTAAAGAGTATTCGATTCCCCGGTAGGAAAAGCTAATAGATAATTTTTTTTATTAAGTAACTTTTTATTGAGGAATTTATTCATAAGGAAACATAATCACTTATCATGTTGACTTTCCAATTTTACTAGATTCCTTAATCAAACTCATATTTTTTTTCCAAAAGATGAGTATTTAGGGAGACTTGTTCACATTAAGAGTACTATAATCAACTTCTAGAGAATCACCTAATCAACCAAAGAGAACTATATACATCCCATGTCTTTAGGCATTAACCAAAACCAAAACCAAAAAGGTTAATACAAGGTCATATAATCCAGAAAAGGATAACCAATTAAAAAGAAAATATATTCTTAATCTCCAAAATTTGTCCAACAAAACCCAAAGTTCAACGAGGACCATCCGATAAACAATTTGTCCATAAAATTCTTCAAAGTAAACCAATCTAATATTGAAACCCAAATATTTGAAGGATTTAGTCACATAGTCTTCCAAGTTAAATCGTAACATTAATCTCCAAACAACAACAGTTTCTCCTTAAGTCTCGTATTGAAAAGTAATTAACCTAATCACATATCCTCCATGATAGGTTAATCATTTTCATAAATAACCCAAAATCAACTTACTCTTAATTCATAAAATCATATAACTAAAATGAATCAGTAAAACTAAACAGGGAATTCATGTAGTCCAGTGGTAGGCGATAAATACCAGTCGCACTTTGGATGTGGGTTCGAATCCCGCAGCTTTGTCCGACGCGACGGGTAGTCACACGGTCTGCGTGTTGTCCTTTTTCCAAAACCATATAATTCTCAAATCATTCCCCAAAAAGGGATAAAATAATCAAAAATGATCATAACATATCTTAACCTCATGTTTATCTCATGCCTTTCATTTTTCATCATATCATATAATAACCCATAATTACCTCAAAAGTAAGGATCATATAAATTCTAATGATTACCTTTATAATTATTACCAGAACATACACATCGATTGGCCATCTCGTACATGATGCATTATAGAACAAACCAAGGTTCAAGTGGTTGATCATGACTCCTTAATATTTGTTTTAGAACAACCACGGGTTTCCTCATTGAATCCTCCATTTTCTCTAGTATCTTAATCAGAGAACCACCCCAGTTTCCTTCAAACCTGTTGTCTCATTGGTGCCTTCTAGATCCATCCATTCACTAAATACAAAAATGTCAGTGTGAGTATATCAACAGATCCATCATGTACTAATGATGATGATAAACACTAAGATATACTTACTCATTCACTTTATCTAAAACTAGGACTCTTTCTGAAATCCTAACCATTATGGTAATTCCACTTATGCTTAAAGAATACCCTAACCTCTAAAGATATCTAAACCGACCTCTGATACCAACAATAAGGCCCCTGACTTATACCTTACTTAATATTGAGTTATTACAAGATTACACATTGATGATATTTTCAGGTTTAGAGTTTTATAGAATTAGATCATGAAACTTGCATTACATTCCACATTTAAACAAAGTGGTTACATAAAATACAGTATTCATTATTCCCATCAACGGAAAGATATTTAAAATAAAACATGGATTCTTTCTTGACACATCCTTGACACTATCATCACATAATGTACCATTCCCTTGACCTGTGAATAACATTTCAAAAAACATGTGATGAGAATAAAAATCTCAGTAAGTGTTATACAAATATGGAAAGGAAACACGAGTTCATATATACATAAGAATGAAATCATACATTACCCATAAAACATAGGCACTTTAACATACCTCATCAAATCATGAATAAATCAATGAAATCATAATATATAAAGGTAACTTGAGTCATTCATAACATTCTTACGTAGGGAGTAACCCTCTTGGTTACGTTTGGAATACCCATCACAGTATATTCCCTAAATCGCTTCGTAGAATCCTTAACGTTTCACTCCCTAGTGTTACCCAATTCCTTGGTGAGCTATATCGGGCTCACCCTCCCTTAGTCTATCACGGAACCACCCGCCATTATAATAATTCCCAAGAACCATAACATAATCGTATAACATAAAACATGCATAAAGGAAACATAACATTTCCACATTTCAATCACAAGATATCAATACAACACATTGATATAATAAAAACATTATGAAAACAATTTTCAATACCAAAATAAAAGAAATGTAAAACATGGTATTTATTTTTCTTTTAAAAAGAAGGTATGGCTTATAGAAGAAGCCGAAACTCAAATAATGGTCACGGCGGCGGAGATGTCATTGTCGCCGCATACGTACGACAAAAACATTCCATTTTATCGTTTAGTAAATGCTTCTTATAAAAAGTATTCCTTTTGAATAAACATAAAAGTCAACGGGGTTTATACACCGTATAATATAAGGTTGTGTATAAAACAAAATATCCCTCAACGAAAGGAGATTGAGATGAAGTCCCATACAAAGACGGTATCCTTAGATTAAGGATAATTCAATTACATAATTATGTGTGACAAAGTAATACACCAAATATAAGTTGATATTAAGTGTAAAATAATCAATGGTCATTCAAACATATTCAATGGATGACATATTCAATAACTACATATTGAACCCAAAGAAATCGAAATTGGGTTAATAAGTTCCTTGACAGCCTAACGACGTCACATAAAAATGAGTTGATGAGAGATAAAAAAAGGGTATCTCATCACTTGGACAAAAAATTTAAATCAATAAGGATATAGAAGAACATATCCCAAAATAATATTATGTGTATTAAAATACATAACAAAAGAAGTCTTTTACAAAAAGAGGAGGGTGAAACTTTCCCTTACCGACATGGGTATCTTTCAAGACATGCACCCCGTGAAAGAAGGACAAGACAAAATTGATGTAAATAATCATAAATAAAATATTTTTACACAATGAGTAAAATAATGGGTAGTAAATACACCACTCAAATGAAATTGTGGCAAATGTATCATAAATATCAGGGGAATAAAAGTGAGATAAAAAATCCCTTACGAAAACTCGGCAACTTAACGACGCCACTTAAAACTTCCAAAATGGATTGATGAGATCAAATAGGGTCTCTCATAATATTAACATAATGTTTACATAAAGAGGAATATAAAAGAAAATCCCCCAACAAAACAAATAGGATCTTAAAAGAAGTGGAATAAAGGAGAATACTTAAAGAGAAAGAGAGAGGTTAGATCTCTTACGAAAATTCGGAAGCCTAACGGCGCCACTCAAAACATTCAAAATGGATTGACGAGATAGAATAGGGTATCTCATCATATGATCATATAAATTACAGTAAGAGTAATATAAAATAACATTCTAATAACAAGAAAGATGAGCTTAGAAGGAATGTCATAAAAGAGTGTACTTAAAAAGAAAGAGATGAGTAGGATCCCTTATCTCAAGTCCAACTTGTCTTGTTCGTTTCCTTATATTCCTGAATAATAAACATTGGTCAATTAATAATTTCCTAAGTACCCCAATTAGATATTATTATTCAGTTCATACCACATATTATAATTTTATAATAATTGTTTAATAATGTTAGTTTATATCAGACGTTTTTTCTGATGATTGGAACATGAGTCAAAAATGAACTTGTTTGAAAAAAGATTGCCCATGTAGTTATAAGTAAATAATTTCCAGAATAGTATTAATTATTAAAATATCATATATATCCAGTAAAGATTCATTTCATACTATTCCATATCATTTGGAGATAAAAAAGTAAAAGCACCGTTCATGGAGACGGTAGGCCGTACATACGCATAAACGCTACTTTCATTTTTTGTCATATTAATTGAATTAAAAAAAAATGAGAGAGATATATATATGTTATAATTCCATAATGATATCCATAATTTAGATGTAATATATTACATATATATCCATTATATATATGTACTTATAATATTACATAACATTTTGAGATAAGAAATGAAATGTACCGTTCATAGAGACGGTAAGTCGTACGTACGCATGAACGCTACTTCCATTTCTATTTCATATTTAATGTAATTAAAACATAATGATACATAATAGTATTTTAATTTCATTATGGTATCATATATAATATCATTAAATATATCCTTTATACGTACCACATATGGTATTAACGAATCAAATCACTTTGAGGGGGCGGTAGTCCGCACTTCCTTAAATGAAGATATCGCGTTTACCAATAATAGAAACCATAAAGGTACGCCATAAATGAAAAATACAGAATCTTAAGTAAAACATAATAATATTAGATATCATATATAAATATATTGTCATCTTAATGGCCACCTTTTAATGTGTTAGAAGAATGTTGAACAATCATCGTTTCGGGAGTCATAAATTCTCCATCCACGGAAAAAGTATGTTCATTAACCATTAGATGTAGGTGTGTGTAAGTGTAGCTCGAATCCTTCTTATAAAAACATCCTAGTATATTGAAGATACTGTATTTTTTACAAAATAAATGAATAAAAATATTTTAGGGGGTTGGATAAGCAAAATAATACAAAAGGACACAAGTGATGACATTACCTTAAAATCGGGTAACTCCCTTTGGTTTGAGCTCAAAGGAATCATTGGGAAGAATTTTTCCCAAATTGAGTCTTCAAGGAGTAATAGAGGGAAGTGGAGAGACAAAATGGGAAGAAGTTGGCCGAGCCAAAGGCTTTGGGAGTGTGGGTAAGGAGGTAGAGGTGGGGGCCTTTTATAAGAGGAGAGGAGGGGCACTCTTGGAAGGTAAAGAAAAGTCAATTTATTTTAAAATGGTATTCGGATTTAAGAGGTCCCACATTGATGTGTTTCGAGGATAAAGTTATAAGGGTTATAAATACACTAATCCAATAGGTTGTGGACATGAGTAGGTCTTAAATATTACATTATCATTCCATTTTATGTAAATGTTTAAATAATGACATCATCACTACATCATCATGATGTCATAAATAATTTATTTATATAATTTCTAAAAATTATAAAAAAATAACTATGATTTAGGAAATCGTTTTATCTTTCCAATTAATATTTATAGTCAAAAATCTGATTTTTATAACCCCATGTTAAAATTGTTTTATTAAAACATTAAATGTTTGTCTCATTTTTACTTTAACTTTAAATAAATAGATATTAATGTCATTTTCAACCCAAAGTGGCTTCATGGGGTCCCAAAGTTTACGCATGGGTTTTCATGGTCGGGAATTACACATCCAATGAGGTTAGGACATGTTTCAAGTTCATTTCATATTATTAAAACATTATTTTTACCTTAAACTACACTAATTACCTCTAATCGTGATTAAAAACCTAATAAGTTACTATTCACCAAAAAAATTATTTTTATCCCATTGAACCCCATTTTACTTCTTAATGACAACCATGTATGTCAGATTTTTGAAATTCAAAACACAAAGATGGAAAAATTTCATTTAAATGGAAAAATCAGTTTTTATAAGTACCACTTAGTGGTACGACTATTCATCAAAAATTTAAGTTTTTCAGAAAAATCCCAAATATTCACCCTAAGATATATTTGATATTCTGAATTCAAAAATGAAGTCTATTTTACAAAATTCAAAACATATAAGTCACATTAATTAATTTAATAATTAATTCCCACTGTCAGAGCAAATAGCGTGTTTTTATGAAACAATAAGTATCAAAAGATTGACACTAGTTTAAGTCTGATTTCAAAGTTAAATTAATTCCAATGACCAATATTGGATTTAACGGTAAAAATATATTATAATTTCACTTTAAAACCAATTAAAAAGATTATCTAATAATATAAATGAATTAGATTAAAAAGAGGTTTTGAATTAAAATACAACATTTTACATTATTCATTACAGAATGAACTTTATTAGAAAGATACCAAAAATTTACACAAATTAAATTTTGATGTCCCATTTCTTATGAAGAGTTTTATTTGGTCCAAAATGATGTATAAGAGTGAACAAATCTATATTTAATGACGGTTCTCCATCAAAAGGCGATAAGTGAAACTTTAGTGAAAACTAGGGCATATACGCCTAAAATTGAATTCTTTCCGTATTTTATGCCTTTATCGTTTATTGGATAAATGTAAAAAAATTTAAAAAAAATAATCATATTTTATTTTTTTCTATCCATTCCCGCCAATACAACGGCTACATGTTAACTACCATTTAAAATATTAATATTTTATTATTAGAGTGCAACGTAAGATTCCCAAAAAACTCGTTGTTGCGTGTTGGGTACGCCATCGAGCATAGAGTCCCATTTAAAGTAATATTAATATTTTATTCACAAATATGGATAAATATGAAAATGTCATATTCATTATTTACCTGGGGTGTTACATCCTTCCCCTCTTTTGGGAATTGCGTCCTCGCAATTTTTAAAATTGAGCTTGGAAACATCCTTGAATGTACCACATCGGAAAAAGAGTCGGTAAAACAATCACTTTAAAATAAAGAAAGATAAGTACAGAGGTCACCCGAGTTAACCCATATGTAGAAAAACATGGACATGAAAGAAAAATCAAAGGTTCATGTTCTTGAGGGAGAGTGATAGTAAACATGTCTAGGATAATGTTAACCATAAGAAAATCACAAACTTGTGATGGGTTAAACGATATTCGATTCCCCAGTAGGAAAAGCTAATAGACAACATTTTTGTATTAAGTTACTTTTTATTAAGGAATTTATTCATAAGGAAACATAATCACATATCATGTTGACTTTCAAATTTTATTAGATTCCTTAATAAAACTCATATTTTTTTCCAAAAGACGAGTATTTAGGGAGACTTGTTCGCATTAAGAGTACTATAATCAACTTCTAGAGAATCACCTAATCCACCAAAGAGAACTATATACATCCCATGTCTTTAGGCATTAACCAAAACCAAAACCAAAAAGGTTAGTTCAAGGTCAGATAATCCAGAAAAGGATAACCAATTAAAAAGAAAATCTATGCTTAATCTCCAAAATTAGTCCAACAAAACCCAAAGTTCAACAAGGACCATCGGATAAACAATTTGTCCATAAAATTATTCAAAGTAAACCAATCTAATATTGAAAACCAAATATTTGAAGGATTTAGTCACATAGTCTTCCAAGTTAAATCGTAACATTTATCTCCAAACAACAATAGTTGCTCCTTAAGTCTCGTATTGAAAAGTAATTAACCTAATCACATATCCTTCATGATAGGTTAATCATTTTCATAAATAACCCAAAATCAACTTACTCTTAATTCAGAAAATCATATAACTAAAAATAATCAGTCAAACTAAAAAGGGACTTCACGTAGTCCAGTGGTAGGCGATAAATACCAGTCGCACATTGGATGTGGATTCGAATCCCGCAGCTTTGTCCGACGCGACGGGTAGTCACACGGTCTGCGTTTTGTCCTTTTTCCAAAACCATATAATTCTCAAATCATTCCCCAAAAAGAGATAAAATAATCAAAAATGATCATAACATATTTTAACCTCAAGTTTATCTCATGCCTTTCATTTTCCATCATATCATATAATAACCCATAATTACCTCAAAAGTACGGATCATATAAACTCTAATGATTACCTTTATAATTATTACCAGAACCTCCACATCGATTGGTCATCTCGTACATGATGCATTACAGAAAAAACCAAGGTTCAAGTGGTTGATCATGACTCCTTGGTATTTGGGTTATAACAACCACGAGTTTCCTCATTGAATCCTCCATTTTATCTAGTATCTTAATCAGAGAACCGCCACAGTTTCCTTCAAACCTGTTGTCTCTTTGGTGCCTTCTAGATCCATCCATTCACTAAAAACAGAAATGTCAGTGTGAGTATATCAAAAAATCCATCATGTACTAATGAGGATGATAAACACTAAGATATACTTACTCATTCACTTTATCTAAAACTAGGACTCTTTCTGAAATCCTAACCATTATGGTAATTCCACTTATGCATAAAGAATACCCTATCCTCTAAAGTTATCTAAACCGACCTCTGATACCAACTATAAGGCCCCTACCTTAAACCTTACATAATCTTGAGTTATTACATGATTACACATTGATTATATTTTCAGGTTTAGAGTTTTATAGAATTAGATCATGAAACTTGCATTACATTCCACATTTAAACAAAGTGGTTACATAAAAGACAGTATTCATTATTCCCATCAACGGAAACATATTTAAAATAAAACATGGATTCTTTCTTGACAAATCCTTGACACTATCATCACATAATGTACCTTTCCCTTGACCTGTGAATAACATTTCAAAAAACTTGTGATGAGCATAAAAATATCAGTAAGGGTTATAATAATATAGAAAGGAAACATGAGTTCATATATACATAAGAATGAAATCATACATTACCCATAAAACATAGGCACTTTAACATACCTCATCAAATCATGAATAAATCAAAGAAATCATAATACATAAAGGTAACATGAGGCATTCATAACATTCTTACGTAGGGAGTAACCCTCTTGGTTACGTTTGGAATACTCATCACAGTATATTCACTAAATCGCTTCGTAGAAACCTTAACGTTTCACTCCTTCGTGTTACCCAATGCTTTGGTGAGCTATATCGGGTGCACCCGCCCTTAGTCTATCACGGAACCACCCATCTTCATAATAATTCCCAAGAACCATAACATAATCGTATCACATAAAACATGCATAAAGGAAACATAACATTTCCACATTTCAATCACAAGATATCAATACAACCCATTGATATAATAAAAACATTATGAAAACAATTTTCAATACCAAAATAAAAGAAAATTAAAACATGGTATTTATTTTTCTTTTAAAAAGAAGGTATGGCTTGTAGAAGAAGCCAAAACTCAAATAATGGTCACGACGGCGGAGATGTCATTGTCGCCGCATACGTACGACAAAAACATTCTATTTTATATTTTAGTAAATGATTCGTATAAAAAGGATTCCTTTTGAATAAACTTAAAAGTCAAAGGGGTTTATACACCGTATAATATAAGGTTGTGTATAAAACAAAATATGCCTCAACGAAAGGAGATTGAGATGAAGTCCCATACAAAGACGGTATCCTTAGATTATGGATAAATCAATTACATAATTATGTGTGACAAAGGAATACACCAAATATAAGTGGATATTAAGTGTAAAATAATCAAAGGTCATTCACACATATTCAATGGATGATATATTCAGTAACTACATATTGAACCCAAAGAAATCGAAATTGGGTTAATAAGTTCCTTGACAGCCTAACGGCGTCACATAAAAATGAGTTGATGAGGGATAAAAAAAGGGTATCTCATCACTTAGACAAAAAATTTAAATCAATAAGGATATAGAAGAACATATCCCAAAATAATATTATGTGAATTAAAAGACATAACAAAAGAAGTCTTTTACAAAAAGAGGAGGGTGAAAGTTTCCCTTACCAACATGGGTATCTTTCTAGACATGCACCCTGTGAATGAAGGACAAGACAACATTGATGTAAATAAACATAAATGAAATATTATTACACAATGAGTAAAATAATGGGTAGTAAATACACCACTCAATGGAAATTGTGGCAAATGTATCAAAAATCTCACGGGAATAAATGTGAGATGAAAAATCCCTTACGAAAACTCGGCAGCCTAACGACGCCACTTAAAACTTCCAAAATGGATTGATGAGATCAAATAGGGTCTCTCATCATATTAACATAATGTTTACATAAAAAGGAATATAAAAGAACATCCCCCAACAAAACAAATAGGATCTTAAAAGAATTGGCATAAAGGAGAATACTTAAAGAGAAAGAGAGAGGTTAGATCTCTTACGAAAATTCGGCAGCCTAACGGCGCCACTCAAAACGTTCAAAATGGAATGATGAGATAGAATAGGGTCTCTCATCATATGATCATAAAAATTACAGTAATAGTAATATAAAATAACATCCCAATAACAATAGATATGAGCTTAGAAGGAATGTCATAAAAGAGTGTACTTAAAAAGAAATAGATGAGTAGGATCCCTTACCTCAAGTCCAACTTGTCTTGTTCGTTTCTTTATATTCCTGAATAATAAACATTGGTCAATTAATAATTTCCTTAGTACCTCAATTAGAGATTATTATTTAGTACATACCACATATTATAATTTTATAATAATTGATTAATAATGTTAGTTCATATCAGACGTTTTTTCCGATGATTGGTACATGAGTCAAAAATGAACTTGTTTGAAAAAAGATTTCCCATGTAGTTATAATTAAATAATTTCCAGAATAGTATTAATGATTAAAATATCATATATATCCTGTAAATATTCATTTCATACTATTAAATATCATTTGGAGATAAAAAACTAAAAGCACCATTCATGGAGATGGTAGGCCGTACGTATGCATAAATGCTACTTTCATTTTTTGTCATATTAATGGAATTAAAACAAAATGAGATAGATATATATATGTTATAATTCCAGGATTATATCCATAATTTAGATGTAATATATTACATATATATACATTTTATATGTGTACTTATAATATTACATAACATTTTGAGATAAGAAATGAAATGTACCGTTCATGGAGACGGTAAGCCGTACGTACGCATGAACGCTACTTCCATTTCTATTTCATATTTAATGGAATTAAAAAATAATTATACATAATAGTATTTTAATTTCATTATGGTATCATATATAATATCATTAAATATATCCTTTTTACGTACCACATATGGTATTAACGAATCAAATCACTTTGAGGGGGCGGTAGTCCGCACTACCTTAAATGAAGATATCGCGTTTACCCATAATGGAAACCATAAAGTTATGCCATAAATGAAAAATAAAGAAGCTTAAGTTAAACATAAACATATTATATATCATATATAAATATATTTTCATCTTAATGGCCACCTTTTAAGGTGTTATAATAATGTTGAACAATCATCGTTTCGGGAGTCAGAAATTCTCCATCCACGGAAACCCTATATTCTTTAACCATTAGATGTAGGTGTGTGTAATTTTAGCTATAATACTTCTTATAAAAACATCCTAGTATATTTAAGATACTTTATGTTTTACAAAATAAATGAATAAAAAAATTTTAGGGGGTTGGAGAAGCAAAATAAAACAAAAGGACACAAGTGAAGACATTACCTTAAAATCGGGTAACTCCCTTTGGTTTGAGCTCAAAGGCATCCTTGGGAAGACTTCTGCCCAAAGTGAAGCTTCAAGGAGTAATAGAGAGAAGTGTAGAGACAAAATTGGAATAGTTTGGCCGAGCCAAAGGCTTTGGGAGTGTGTTTAAGGAGGTATAGGTGGGGGCCTTTTATAAGAGGAGAGGAGGGGCACTCTTGGAAGGTAAAGAAAAGTCAATTTATTTTAAAATGGTATTCGGATTTAAGAGGTCCCACATTGATGTGTTTCAAGGATAAAGTTATAAGGGTTATAAATACACTCATCCAATAGGTTTTGGACATTTTTAGGTCTTAGATATTACATTATCATTCCATTTTATTTAAATGTTTAAATAATGAGGTCATCGCTGCATCATCCTGATGTCATAAATAATTTAATTTATTTAATGTCTAAAAATTATAAAAAAATTACTATGATGTAGGAAATTGTTATAGCTTTCCAAATAATATTTATAGTAAAAAATATGATTTTTACGACCCCATTTAAAAATAGTTTTATTAAAACATTTCATGTTTTTCTCATTTTTACTTTAACTTTAAATAAAAAGATATTAGTGTCATTTTCCAACCAAAGTGGCTTCATGGGGTCCCCAAGTTTACCCATTGGTTTTCATGGTCGGCCATTACACATCAAATGTGGTTAGGACATGTTTCAAGTTCATTTCATAATATTAAAACATTATTTTTACCTTAAACTACACTAATTACCTCTAATCACGATTAAAAACTTAATAAGTTACTATTCACCAAAAAAAAATTTTATCCCATTGAACCGCATTTTACTTCTTAATGACAACCATGTATGTCAGATTTTTGAAATTAATAACACAAAGATGGAAAAATTTCATTTAAACGGAAAAATCAGTTTTTATAAGTACCACTTAGTGGTTTGACTATTCATCAAAAATTGAAGTTTTTCAGAAAAATCCCAAAAATTCACCCTAAGATATATTTTATAATCCAAATTCAAAAATGAAGTATACTTTACAAAATTAAAAACATATAAGTTACATTAATTAATTTAATAATTAATTCCCGCTGTCAGAGCAAATAGCGTGTTTTTATGAAACAATAAGTATCAAAAGATTGACACTTGTTTAAGACTGATTTCAAAGTGAAATTAATTCCAACGACCACTATTGTATTTAATGGTAAAAATATATTCTAATTTCACTTTAAAACCAATTCTAAAGATAATCTAATCATATAAATAAATTATATTAAAAATAGGTTTTGAATTAAAATACAACATTTTACACTATTCATTAAAGAATGAACTTTATTAGAAAGATACCAAAAATTTACACCAAGTAAATTTTGATGTCCCAATTCTTATGAAGAGTTTTATTTGGTCCAAAAGTATGTATAAGAGTGAACAAAACTATATTTAATGAAGGTTCTCCATCAAAAGGCGATAAGTGAACCTTTAGTGAAAACTAGGGCATATACGCCTAAAATTGAATTCTTTCCATATTTTATGCCTTTATCTTTTATTGGATAAATTTAAAAACATTTAAAAACATATATAATAATATTTTAGTTATTTCTATCCATTCCCGCCAATACAACGGCTACATGTTAACTACCATTTAAAATAATATTATTTTATTATTAGAGTGCAACGTAAGATTCCCAAGAAACTCGTTGTTGCGTGTTGGGTACGCCATCGAGCATAGAGTCCCCTTTAATGTCATATTAATATTTTATTCACAAATATGGATAAATATTAAAATGTTATATTTTTATTTACCTGGGGTGTTATAGTTACAATATTTTATGATGATAATAAGTATCTTATATTTAGATTAGAAACATTACAACCTGATTATTATCGAGATTCACCCACTATAGATGTAATAAATTAAATTATTGGGGATAAAGAGAGTGAAATAACTATGGGTGAGGAAAAGAATGTTCAAATAGAGGATTTACCTAATGTGAATGTATATTTGGATGTCTTTCCAGCGTATTTACCTGGATATCCTTCAAAATGAATATTTGAGTTTTCTATTTATTTAATTCCTAGTTCAAGGCCCATATAGAACACCCATTATAAAATGGACACTATAGAATTAATGAAACTAAATAAATAACTACAGGATTTTAGTAATAAAGTATTTATCTTCCCAAGTGTTTCTACATGGGGATCCCCTATTCTGTCTGTAAAAAATATGATGGATCTATGAGATTCTGCATTGACTATAGGGAGATCAATGTTATAACAATAAAGATTAAGTGTCATTTATCTCTCATTGATTATTTATTCAATCAACTTCATGGTGCTTAATATTTTTCAACTATTGACCTTCGATATTGATATAATCAGTTCTGTGTGAACATGGTGGAAATTCTGAATATAACATTTCATACCAGGTGTGGGCCTTTCGAGTTTACAGTAATGCCTTTGGACTGACTAATGCACCCTCTATTTTCTTGTATCTAAGAATAATGTTTTCCTGGAATATCTTGATGACATTTTTTGGTATTTATTGATGATATCATGGTTTACTCCAATGTCTATCAAGATCATGAAAATCACTTGCACACTATTCTAAACACACATATAAGAAATGAATTATATGGGATGTTTAGAAAGTGTGAATTCTGGCTTCAGGAGATTTCTTTTCATGTCCATATTATCTATAAAGATGGAATCTTCATTATTCCTTCAAAGACATGAACAATAAAAGAATGGCCAGCACCGATGAGTATAACTGATATATGTATTTTTATTTCATTAGAATGTCATTATTGGAATTTCTTCTATGATTTTCCCAATTGGATAACCCATTAACCAATCTCACATAAAAAGGGGTTAAAATTGAAAGTACAAAAGAGAGTGAACAAATGTTTTGATGAACTAATGTGAAGATTAGTCAATTCTCTTATCACGACTCTACCATTAGGGAATGATGGGTTTGTAGTTTATAGTGATTCTTCAAAAAAGTACGTGGTTGTGTTATTATTCAAAATGATTTGGTTATTGCATATGCATCATGATAACAAAAAATCCGTGAACAAAAATATCACACTCATGATCTTGAGTTAGCATCTGTAATATTTTTCTTGAGGATATGGATTCACTCTCTCTATAGTGGAAAATGTTCGATATATACCAATCACAAGAGTTTGAATTATATTTTCTCATATAATTCATTCAACAAGAGGCAAATATGACTTTTTAAACAACTCAATGATTATGATTGCACTATGCACTACAACCTGTGGAAGGAAACTAAGGTCACAGACACTTTGAGTTGAAAGGATTAGGTCTTTTTAAGAAACATGTGACATAAAATGGATCCTATGTTCATGGATCTAGTAAATATGGATATGGAAATAATCATGGAATGTGAAACATCAATACTTTTTCAAAAAATTTCCATTACAACATTACTAAATGTGATAAAAATTTCTATGACTGATGATTAAGAGCATCTAAAAAAATTAAATCCTGGAATGATCAGAGGTTGATTGACTTCATATATTAATATGGAGTTCTGATATTTGGTAAGAGTCTTTGTGTTCCGGACATACCTGATGCAAAAATATAATTTTTGGATGATGATCATAGCTCAAATTTCTCTATACAACATGGTAGCATCTACATGTATTGATATTCGAAGGAACACTTTTTTGGGACTACATGACTAGAGAGATTGTTGATAATGTGTCATTATGTATGGTTTTTCAATAGGTGAAGGCTGGAAGACATCATCCGAGAGGAATCATGAAAAATTTTCCCATACCTGAGTGGAAATGGGATTATATTATAATGGTATTTTTTATGTGGATACCAAATAATTCTAGAAGGAATGATGCAATATGGGTCATTGTTGATTGTCTTACAAGTCAGCTCATTTTCATTTTCTGAGAGAAGATTTATAACTTGATCTTTTGGGAAAACAATATATTTATGATGTTGTAAGACTACATAGAGTACCCCTATCAACTTTTTTTGATTGGGATACCCATTTTACATCATGATTATGGAAAAGTTATCAGAAGGCCTTGGATGGTGATCTTCGTTTGAGTACTGCCTACCACCATCAAATATATGGACAACTAGAATAGACTATTCCAACCATAGAAGACATATTAAGATCATTCTCAATGACTCGCATGGTATATGTGATTAATATTTACATAGGGTATAATTTTTCTATAATAATATCTTCCATTCAAGTATTTATATTGAACTAAATATAACATTATATTGAATGATATGTCATACACCATCATTTTGGGATGATGTTGGTGAATGAAAACTCGCAATCCCAAAACATGTCGAGGAAACAATATAAAAGGTGATGGTTATCAACACCCCTGTCAATGATGCTCAAGGTAGGAAAATGAGATATGCCAATAATTGATGGAATGATTTGTAATTTCATGTAAGTGATTAGGTTATCTTGAATGTATCCCCACAGAAGTGTGTTATACGATTCAACAAGATAAGAAAATTATTTTCCTAGTACAACAGACCTTTTGAATTCTAGAACGTATTGGAGTTGTAGTTTATCGTTTGGAAATGCTTCCATTTCTCACTAAAGTTCATGGAATGTTACATTTTTCTCTATTTACAAAATACATGCCTGAACCAGAACATGTACTCACCTATGATGTGATATATGTGGAACCCAACCTATCATATTACAAAGAGCCTAAAATAAATTCTTGATACCTGATAACAAGTGTTGTGAAACCATATGACATGTCTTGTGAATGTTCTATGGAGAAACCATAAGATGGAAGAGGTAACATGGGAACACTAGGAACATATGATAAAGAACCAACCAAATGTATTTATGCAATAATATTCTAGAAATTTGGAGGATGAAATTATTTTAATGTGCAATGAATGTAACTCCCAAATCATCCATGGTATGCTTCTCTTTGAATAATACAATATCATTATTATACACAACATTGATTTCTAACACACCATGATAAATCTAACTAGATATTATGAATAGAAATACCCACTTTTTGAAAGTTTATCATATTTATTATTGAAAATGGACTTCATTTATTGATTTAGAATATAAAAAATTTCATAGGGTGATTTTTTGCTATTTTTCAATAAACATTTAATTTTTGATGATTAGTGAAAAACACAGTGTAGTTGTCTAAACCAAAAATGTATATTTAAGTAATTAGTAATTTCATTTGAATTTATTTTAGGTAAAGATATATATATAATACCTATATATGTTCAATTTAATTCATTGGAGTCATTTTATAATTATATTATATATATATATATATAATTTTATTGAAATTTTTATCATGTTTTACCCCCTTCTAAACGTAATTTCAATTTTGCATAAAAAGTAATTTTTTTCTCTTAGGTGAATTGAATTTAAAAAATCTGAGAGACATGGAAAAAATCACTAAGTAATATGTTTTTCAATATAAATAAAATAATTTTCCGGTGAATAGTATCCTTTTCCATTAATTTTCCACGTTTAAATGGAAATAGGATTGTTATTTTTTTTAAAATGATATTCTATTTATACTAACACATGTCTCCATTCTGTTGGATAATTATATTTTTTTTTAAAATCAACCTAATGAATAAAAAATTATCTTTTTGGTCCACTTCTATGAGATTATGAAATTTATTAATATTTTATTTAAAGAATAGTTAAAAGTGTTAAATTCAATGTTTAATAACTATTATTTAATATATGGTTATATATAATATAAATTCAAACATAAATATTAAATAGAAATATAAAAAACTACTGAATAAATGGCATAAACCAACTGTTCAAAACCGTGGTTACAGCCCCCAAAACCATGGGTATAGCCTATACCCACGGTTTTGGGAACTGTGGGTTGGAATGGCATCCGTATAGGTCCCCAGCCTATACCCACAGTTTTTCAAAACTATGGTTATAGGTGTTCTTCCATCATGTCAATGAAACATACAAAATTTCCACAGTGTCAAGGGAATTTACCCATGGTTTCAAAACTGTGGCTATAAATCCTAAAATTATACAGGTGGTAGGTTTCAATCCTGCAACCACTTCGCAACAATCACCGAGTCTTACCACTACCCTAACATCACATATGTATATATATATATATAATTATAGTCATATAAACCGTGGGTATATATGGAAGAACCATGGGTATAGGATACCCGGAAAAAATATTTTGTTCTTGAAGGAAAAAAAAATTTCCCGCCCCCACACAGGAGACCTATACCACTGTTTTTCATAACCGTGGGTATACATATTTTATCCCAGACTTATCCCCATAGTTTTGGGGAAACCCGTGGGGATAGCTACCCCAATACACACCATTTTTGAAAACCACGGGTACATGTTTGTTTTTCAAGTCCTATGTCCACGGTTTTAGAAAATCGTGGGTATAGGGAATGAAAAGTGACATGTGCCCACCGTTTTCAAAAACAGTGGGCATAGGGGTACCTATCCCCACGATTTTCATAAACTGTGGGTATAGGGGTACTTATCCCCACGGTTTTCGAAAAAATGTGGGTATAGTTCCATTTTCCTATAGTGAAAATATTTCCTTCATTATCATATTTTATTTATAAATTTTAGACATGAAATAATTAAATTTATTTCTGTCACAAAGATGGTGCAGTAATTAAATTATTAATAAAAGACTAAAAATGTATATTATAAATATCAAAATAATTGTAAATTGAGACTTTTGATTAATTAAAATAATTTTCTCAGTTTATGTGACATGTTAGAGTTGATTAAATATTTTTATCAAAGTTATAATGTTTTTGTGACTTTTAGAATAACAAAATACCAAATAATATAAAAATTGACATAAATGAGTTTTTAAAACAAATACTACATTAATAATTGATATAACATTCTTAAAAATATGAGGATCATACAAAGGACCTATATAGAGTTATATTTATGAATAATGAACTACATGTATTTCTCTTGGATATTTATAGTATGTTTAGTAACCATTTATTACAATAATAGATGAATACATGGTAAAAGATAAACTATTTAACAATTAGTTGAATCTAAAAGATAAGTTTAATGCGGTGACTGAAACCTATCTAAAACCTATTGGATGAGATATTTTCAACACATACCTACATTATCATTAAATTATATTCTTTTTTACCGATTATAATCTTAATGTGATTGTAAAATAGTATAATATTTCAATCTTTTTCAAAAGTGTCCCTCAACACGCTTATAAAAGGGTACTTCTCCTTCTCTCAAAATAACACCTCCAATAACTTATGGTTTTTCCAAACCCTAATCAAATATCCTCCTAGATTCCATAAATTCTTCATAGAGGTCTTAATTTGACAAAAAGGCCAATCTAAGAATCCCTTTTGATTAAATCAAATGGGAACACCCAAATAAGAGGTGATAATTTCACCACCTCTTTCACAGTTCATTTCTTCTTCTACTTCCCCTTTATTTGTTTTTTCCACACTAAAATAATAAATATAGTACCTCATACATCTTTTGGATTTTATTATAAATATATAACAATCATATTCATTATTATATACATTAAATGAAAGACAACTCACCATACATGCATTGGTACGGCTTACCGTCTCCTCGTCGTGGTGTAGTTTGTTACTCATACACTTTTTTATTTGTATGGGTATAATAATGTGTGTAACTGATGTAAATAATAAATAATAAATTTTAATGATTTTTTATATGTTATATACTATCCAATTATAAACAATTTCACCAACAATAGAATGATATTTTCGCTCGTGCGTACGTACGGATTACTGTCTCCATAAATGTGATAAAATTTATTCCCCAATATAACCATCTATAATATTTTTCATTTAATGATTAGAAATAATGAATAGTAACATAATATCATTCTGGGTATGAATAAAATTAATCCTATAAATACCAACCATGTCTTAAATAACCAATCATATAAAGGAAAATGAATCTGTTAACACATAAAACAATGATACTAGTGAAATATTTTTAACAATGAAATATTTGTAGAACATATATGATATCCTATTTATCTATTTCATTCTTGTGAAATTTAAAAACAATGATTTAACTATTGTACAAGTGGTTGACATACGCTCTATCAAGTAAAATATCATTCTAAGGGACAATTTTACAATCTCTTATATCTAAGGCTGTTATTATGTAAGTATCTACTAGGGAGACTTTATTATCCACATCTGTGTTTCATAAAAATGATTTCCAAAACACTTTTACTATTTACTAGAATATGGGTTAATTTCATTTATACCCTCTTTTTAATTTTTTTAAAATGGTTTTAATAGAATATTTTCATCATTTTCCAAATAATGTAATTATTGACCTTGTCAAAAAATTATGGTAAGATTGTTTTTTTAACTTATACGGTGGGTGAAACTATTTAAACCCATTATAGCAACATTGAAGCTTCTCATTCAAATTTATAAGAATATTTTCAAAATAAATATTTTCTTATATAAATATTTGAATTATAAAAGATTTTAAAATAGAAAGAGTTATTTCCTTAAAATAGTTTTGATTTCATTTATGTCAACATTCTTTGATGGATTTTACAATTGTATGATGTTGATTTATTATGATACAAACATCCATATTGTATTGAATGTATTGTGAAATGTTTTACTATGGATGGGTTATTTTATACCATTAATGGTTTAAAATTAATGTATTAACATTTCATATGCATGTTTTAATATGAATGATTATGTTATGTTTCATCCTTTTCATTTGAGGAATGCATTCGACATATTAAGTGATGGGTGGAGCCCGCTATAAATCCTTGATGCATCGGTAGGTCTTATGAGAGAAACTAGTGTCTTGGAAATAAGCCATTGAAAAATATTATTTTTGTTCTTAGCACAAGGCCTTGAATATTTTGTTATGTTATCTGCCATTATTCATTTTACCATTATGAAATTGGCTATTGATATTACATGTGATTATACTTCTAGTAGAATAACAATTTGAAAAAGTAAAATGAATTATTTAGTTTATATTTTTCAATATTATTCAAATGCTTAATTTTAAAATTATTGTGTTTTATTCTTATACATTTCCTTAAATGTTTATGAAGATTAATGATGGTTTCCACAATATAGGTATCCTTCCTAAGCATCTGAGCTCAACCCTTTCTTATGATTTATTTTTCCCAGGATGTGAAAAAGTAGATTACGATTAACCAGTTTGAATAGGCTAAGGGATATAAGAGTGTTCAAATTGGAAACAATGTTAGTTTTTTAATGATGTAATGTATAATATATGTTTATATCTAGTACTTCCAAGGAAAATAAACTAATCTTTCATTTGAGACTTCATCTCTTGTGATCATGCCTATGTTATGTAATAATGCACTGAATCTGGGTAACTAGGGTCGAGAAATTACATAATTAAAAAACATATAATTATATTTCGTATACATAGTTTATTAAAACATCATGTTATAATAATAATTTAATGAGTTGGAGGATGATATAAAACAATAAATTCTCATTGATAAATGTTTCATCTTCTTAGGATATCCACCATATAGTTTTAAAATAATAATTTTTTGTTTGAATTTATTCCCAAAATAAGTCTTTTAATGACATGATAGTGAATTGGAGAAGTTATTTGGTCATTTATTGTACAAATAAATTTTTATATAATGCTCTAATAATGGAGTATTATATGTGGCCTATTAAAAGTTAATTTAGTGGCACACTTGTAATTTATTTAATTGAAAAATGAATACGCTAGATTTATTAATCCCATTAGGTGTAATAATTAACCATTACCATGTGTATAGTAGATGAGGCCAATATATGGCAATCCAATTAGTGTTTTTCCTGATAATGGTTATATTTATCCCCTATCTTTTTAGTTTAACCTCCTATATTCCCATTTTACCTTAACCGTGGTAAATAATATGTACTATTTTTATATTAATTTTTCAAAAAAATATATTATACCATTTTAGATCAAATAGATTATTTTTTTCCAGGTATGGAATCATAATTTCCCAATTTCATTCATATAAGTGGATATTTTTCATTCAATTTAATCACGTAGATGCAATAAGAAATCATATTTTTTAATAGAAAATGTTCTATTGCTAACAATGTTATTAAAGGAGAATTTAATATTAATTTAATAACAATGACCAATTTTTTTATAATGGATTTTTAAATAAATAGATATTATATTAAAACCAATTTAAAATATAATTCATCTTAATAAATTAATTAAATGAACATGAAATTATCATTTAAAATTTAGTATTTTTGGGTTTCCACAAAAAATTAAAACTTCTCAAAAAAAATCACAAAAAAACATAAAAACAATTTATTTTGAAATTTTTATTAAAAAATATATATTATTTTATGAAATATATTTTCAAATTGATCAATAAATCAATTAAAATATTGTTCATAAAAATACATAAATTTTTTTTGAGTTTTCTACAAATATTTTCTAAAAATATTTATAAAATATTATTTATATTAAAATTTATAATATTAATTTCTAGGTTATAACGGTCTTGTTTAAAAAACTATATTAACAATATATGATGGTTTTATCAAAACTCATTGTCATGTGTAACACAGTCTAACCCAATGTTATTTGTAGCAAAATATTAACTTGGACTTGTGTCCAAAAGAAAGTAAAGAAAATAATAAATTAAATGCGGAGAAAATTTAACAAAATTTTGTGGTGTTAAAGGGGATGTTTATTTCTCTGGATATAATAGTGGATCCACTCATCGAGGTCTATGTCATCTTATTTTAGACACCCATTATAGAGAGTTGTGGCATTGAAGTTGGTATTCTGTTGAGTATCCTGTTGAAGATTATGTTTTAAAAAATCTAATAGAGATACATTTTATCATGGGGGTATATGTGATCCCCAAAAAAATTACTTAGTGAGATCATAGTTTTTGTTCATCATTTTTGATGTTTGGTGTCCGCTTCTATCATCATGGAATGGTGGTTTGATCCAGGAATTGATGTTTTGGGATTTCAAGGGACTATAGGATCCCAATGATTTGATTTAAAATAGATCATTGGGTTTTTTAGTTTAGGTATTTATATTATTGTATTAATATTTGATAACATTTTTTATGGTATTTGTCTATGAAAATTAGGATGCTTCTACATCATATTTGATATAGTTGAAGAAAACTGGGATATTGTGGATCATGCATTGGGATTGATATTTATTTTTTTCTCTCTTTTATTGGATCAATATAATTAAATGGTCATAAAGATATAATAAAAGGTATAATGTATTTTATCTCTATCCTGGTAAAGTGGATGTGATCCCCATCTTCGGATTGGGTGACCTTGATTTGAGACATTTTTAAGGACTATAGTGTTGAGCTATATCCTTCCCCAGTATTATTTCATAGATATGATTAGTTATCTTGGACTATCAATATATTTAATTGTTTTCCATTGGATAATATAGTTTATTTGACCAGTTTTTATAAACTAATTGGTGTCCTAGATCTTGATTGAGATTATTTTTATGGATTAATATTTATATTCCCTAGGGTATCAAATTTGTTACCATTGATTATTTATATGCCTTGTAAATCCTTTATAGTTTGTGTGGTTGAAATAGATATTAAGTGAATGGGTGATCCACATGATAAAATTCCTCTATCATTGGCTAGAATTGGGGTAGATTTACCTTTGGAGTCAGACTAAATCCCAATGTTGTATTTTCTATACCGCTTTATTTAGTACTATTGTAAATTCAAAACCATGTTTATTATTTGATGCTAAATATAATTAGATTGTGAATAGGCTTGGTATATCATGTGTGCATGAACTAGTTTGTATAGGAGATTATTGTCTCATTTGTGGGGTTGGAATACTTATATGTATTACACATTCATTATATGTGAGCATTGGGTTCCATAGAGAACCTCGTGTATAATTTTAGATTGGATCATAGGTTTTTTTGTAAATATGTTGAAATCCCAGTGCTTCTTGATTGATCAGGTCCAAACTAATGGGGTTTGATGATATAACTAGTGAATCATAATATTTTGGGATTAGTTTTGACATATGGATCTTGGTTGATAGTAAAGGCATGGTATTTTTTTTAATATTTTATTACAAGTATATGTGTTCATCCCAACATGCGATAAATTTTGTGTTCTTTTGAGATTTGACATTGTTTCTGGTATTTCTTTTTATTATGGAACATTTTTATTCCATTAATATATATTTTTTTTCTCTAATTCTTATTTTTTGGCCTTGTTTTTATTATTTTCACTATAAATTCACTCTAACTCAGTACATATTCTATCAACTATTCCTTTTAGAAATTCATTACCAGTTTCAACCCTCTAGCATATGGTGAGGCCTTATTATGACCTCTTGTCAAGCCGAATAATATGAATTGTAAATATTTTTCAAGACACTTTTCACTAGAATGAACATGTGAAGACATTTAATAACATATGATAGAATAAATTCATGACAGAAAAAGAAAGTGGTGTAGAAACGTCACCATACAAAAGAAAAAATAATGTTTAACATAGTCATGTCTCAAGGAATAGACATAAATTTAAATACACTTTTGACAATAGAATCATCATAAAACAAACTCATTGGAGGATATTATTTGAAAACAAAATTAAATATCATGATTAATGAGAGGATCGTGATAAAAATATTATAAAATTTAATTTGATTCAGGAATTTAAATAAAAAAATGAGTTTAATAAAAAAAATATTTCTTAATAAATTATATTTTAAATGTGATACCCTAACCATGTTTCCTTAAATAGCTGAAATCTATCTATCATCTTATATAACAGGAATATATATCATAATATACTATTAAATTATCTTATTCATATAAATTAACATTTTATATATGTCAATTATTATCATTTTTTATCAAAATATTTTTCAGTTATCACTTATATCATTCATCAGATGTTAGTTACATTAATTGTTTCACTCATAATTTTTTAATTATATTTCAATACCAATTAAATGGTAATAATTATATCATTACTAGATCATTATAGATTCAATAATATATTACATTTATTTATTTATTTGTCAATTATCTAATTTTTTATACATTTAATTTTTATTGAGGGAAAAATTGAATTGATGTTGTCATATTTTGGTAATTTTATGAATCAAATAAAATTTTTAAATAAAAATATGATTATAAATATAACCTCACTAGAAAAATAAAACAATGATTTTTATATTATAAAAAAATATTATTATTTTTTTATATCACTTCATTATGGTGGTAGTCTATACTGGCACACGATTGATGTTCTTTTATTTTTCTTGGTTGATGTGAAGGAAAAAATAATGGTTGTTGCAATAATATAATAACATTTTAGAATGAAAATGATATAAATTTAATTATATTACTATGTTTCAGATAGTTCTCAAAAAATATTATTAAGAGGAAAAGTTTTAGGATTATGTTATACTCACATTGGGACTTTGAAATTTCAGTTGAAAGACTCTTAGAAAATAAAGGAATTATTCTAAATTATATACAATATTGGATTATATACTAGAGTGGGGATTATTTGAGGTAATTTATAAATATTATTTTAAAATAATTTTGATTTAATGTGTGTGAAATTATGAGGTTGAGTTTTTCAAAATTTATAAATAAATATAATTCTAATTTGGCGAGTACCCATTAATTTTCATTGAGGGAATATTTCAATTCTACGATAGCTCTTTTTGAATGGAGAAATTGTGAAACTTAAATCATATTCTGGACTATAATTCTATGACACATTCATTTAGAGGAACTATATTGTCATTTAGTGTCTTCATTTCTACTTTTTTAATATTTACAAAAATTTTATTTCTCCATTGTAATTAATATTTAAACATAATAATTAATTTCAATGAATAAAATTTAATTATAAATTATTCTTTATTTTTCTAATTAAAATTTAAATTATGAAAATAAAATTTTCAAATAATGTTTTTATGTGTATGCATATTTATTTTTAATACTAATTCATATAATGCACAGAACTCATTTTAATAATAATGTGTATTTTAAGATTTATATTTTTATTTATATTAAAACAAGACTTTTTGTTGTCATATATATATATACATGTTGGTTTATTATTTAAAAAAATAATTGTTATTTATCTTCTAAGCAGACAACAAAATGAATTTCACCACTATGATTTCTTAATTAAAATAAATAATTTATAACTTTTTTAATTGTAATAAAATGTTTTCTATAATAAAAAATTGAAAATAGGTATATGATGATCAAATTAATATTTTAAATTTATTATGTGTACCCATTAAATAAATATTTATTCATTTAAAATTTTTGTAAATTTTTATCTCTTTGTCAAGTATTGATAATGTCCTAAAATTTATAATCACATAAAAATAGAATTTTTAACTATTCAAATAAAAATAATGTTTAAAAAATATCCCTAAATTTTTCACTAATGAAAAATTTATTTTATTAATAAGAAAATGATCCCATTTAAATCAAATTCAAAATAGAAAATTTTAGTATTTAGGTTTAATTGAAAATAAAAAATATAATGAAAGACTATTTTGGAAAAAATATTTTTAAATATTATATGACTTAATTAATATTTGATATCAATTTTTATTATTGATAAAGCTAATATTTTAGTTCATTTACATTAATAAAATATATTTTCATATAAAATTGGTTGATTTAATAAATTATGATAAAATTTACAATTATTCCAATTGATTATTTTAGAAAGTGAAAATAATTTTAATATTAAATATAATGTATCATTCATCCTATGAATTCATATGTATGTTTTTTTACTAGAGGTTTTGTTAGGACTATTATGTCACAAATATTCATAAAATAATCCTTAGATCATTTTTTGTATTTTTTAATTAAAAAAACAGGCAATCATTGTATTAATTTGGAGATAAATATATTCTAAAAACTCAGTGTGATACACATATAACCTCATAATTTAAAAAAACATGTCATGGAATAACAATATAATGACAAGGGACAATAATCATGAACCATGGATCAGAACATTGTTATGTAAACATCAACATAAAAATAATAGTTTTGTGAATCGGTTATCACTAAAAATTTCCCATAACATAGGGGATCATGAATCATAACATATTTCCCAAAGTGTATCAAGAGTCAAAACTCATTTATTATGTTTATTGATCATCAAAACCAATTTCCCATATTGTATTGATACTCAGATCATATTCTTCATAGTTACCTTATATAATTTAATGATTTATCAAATGAATTGGAGGGAAATATAAGTGTAAACCATAATATAACAATAAAATGTATATATTTGTAAAATATAATATCAATCATAAATCTTTTCGTGAATCCCGTTGAAGTAAAAATTATAAAAAAAACATTTTCAGAATGTTTTTTATAAGTTTATATCAAGAATTTTATTAGTTCATCACAGTAATATAATTTCTCAAAATAATTCCTTCATAAAAGATTATAAATTATAACTATAATTGTTACCCATAAAAAATATCTCTTTGATATATAGAGTAAAGTGGAAGTGATTTCATAAACTCAGATTTCATTAAAAATAAATATTATCACAAAAAAATATTTTATTAACATCCAAAAAAATTTCAATATAGTGATTTAAATCTTCTTAAATTAAAAATTTAAATAGTTACTAATAATATATACTGGATAAAAAATTAATTTCACGTTAAGTAATGTGAATTAGATAATAAAAAATTGGTTATAGTGAAACCAAATTACATTATCAGGTTTCTATTAATTTTTAGTGATAAACAAATAACGATGAAAAAGATATAAAACATCATTTTAAATGAGATCTATAGAAATATAATTAGTATAACAGATAATATATCTATATATATAAATAATATTCAAAATATTTTATGGGAATAAATAATATAAATATAGAAGAGAGTATCCATTATAATGAAGGAGAATTAATTTTAACCACATAATAATGTATAATTAATTAAATCCATTGATTAAGAATTATTTGGTGTAAAAATTTTAATTTTCCTATAATGAGAAAATATAATGTACTAAAATTATAGAGTTTAAGAAAAAAAGGAATACATGAATGAAGTCCAAGAATAAATATTATGATTCATGGAAGGGATTTTGGTTAAAAGATTAGTAATAACGATTCCTTATAGGACAAACATGATTTGATCTCATGTATAATAATCATAGCCATATGAATAAATTAATTCACAACATTTTTCAAATTTTTTATTCATTTTTACTATAATTTTTTAATAATTTATTAAACATGAAATTTTTTTGTTATAGATTTTTTTCACTATCTTGGTTTTTAAATTTTTATTATTTCATACTTGTTTTGTAATATAAATAATGCTCCACATTTATTTTTATCAAGTTAATATTTAAAATTTTATACAATGTATTAAAATAATTTGTTTTTAATGATTCATATTTTCTATTTTCACTTCATTTATGGTTTGGGTATGGTTTTAGAAATTTTATTTAATGAAGAACAAATTTCATGTAATTTTGTGATAAAACATGTAACTTTTCAATGTAATACATTTTTTGAGGAAATAATAATAAAAAAATATTAATAACATAAATTAACATGTAATATTGTTTATTATGATTAATTATGCATCCGAATTCATCCAAAAAATAAATTTATAGCATCAATCATATTTTTTTAGATAAAACCAAATAAGAACATGTTATAATATATGGGATAATATGCATAAAAAGAGATTATTTTTCTATAATTTACATGCTAAATATGAATAATAGAATTATATAGGTGGAATGAGGGTGGATGATATGATCAGAGTTGATTTTGATGAATACTATTATAGAGGTAATAGTAGGGAATGGATGATACTCATATTTAGGGATTGAATATTCACATAGTAGCCTATTAGAAATGGAGGACTTGGGAATCATTATTGTGAATTATGTATACCAAATGAAATTGATGATTCTAGGATAGAAAAATGTGGTGTGTTTTATTAATAATTATATGGATAAGTTTGGTTGTGATGGGGTGGATGTGATCAACTTTTATAGGTGAAAATGATAAGCATTTACTTGGAAACTTATGATAAGTGATGAGTAAAGACTTAATCACACCAGTGTAAGTATCATAAGGAAGAAATATTTTTGTGGGAAATTTATATTTGAATTATATTCCAAACTATGGTCTTATTAAAAATTTTTAGTTAATATTATTTAATAAAATTTTATCTGTGGTTGATTTTATCTTTTTACCATCAGTTAACTTGTTTAATTGTTTACCATGGTAATCAATATCTAACATAAACTATTAGATGAATCATATTACACTACTTATACATATAGATTAAAATTTTGTAATCTATTTAATCTAAATAAAATTATCAATATGTGAATATTAACATTTAATTTAATTCACATAATTTATAGAAAAGAAATATTTTTGTAGAAAAAAATATTAGTGTCTTTAAACTAAATTCATATATATAAACCATTACAAAAGGATTATTATATTTTATATATTTTTTATTTAAGTTAGTGTTATTATTTAAAATAGATCAATGTAATTTATTTAGATAAATATAACCCAAATCATATAATAATAATTACTAAAAAATAACCATTTTCTCTTTATCGTAGTAAATAACTTCTACCAGGGTAAATTTTTTTTTTGTATAAAAATAAAATGGGACATGTTACCTAAATTAAATATTTTTATTAATAAAATTAAAATTTATTTTATTAAATTTCTAAAAGAGATAAATTTTAATTTTTATATAATGTATTAAAAATAATGTTTAAGAAAATAATTTTTTACACATAAAAAGAATTTATTTTTAATAATTTTTATATAAAAATATATAGATTAAAATTTTAATAAATATTTATCCAAAACAAGATTTTTCGTTTTTTTAATATTGAGTATCATAAAAATACATATTAATGAAAATATATATATCACTTATAAAAATTTCTCTGTTTACGTAGTTCTTGATTATATTTAATATACCCCTTAAGACCATTACATATGACCTATGTTTAAGATAAGAAATGGGGGTAGTCAAATATGATTATTCAGATGTCATTGATCACGTAGTGATTTCTATGTGACTGAACTTCTCCAACATATAATTTCAGTCATGTTTTATTTTTAAAATTTCATATGTGGTTTAATCTATGGAAAAACCATAGGGAACTACCTATTATACCTGATCACAAAAAAATAACGATCATAAGGATTATTTCTACTAAATAATTTAATCTATTCTTCTTTTTACATAGATTCTATATCGTCCTTACTCATATTTATAATTCTCAAATCACTGGTTAAGTTACAATTAATACATTTAAAAAATTTACCTCGTTAATTATATATAGGACTTATTATTATATCAATATTTTTATAATCCCAATGACTATATAATCTTAAGGGATATATAATACCAATAGCCATGTAATCCAAACAATTAAATTGGCCCAATTTCTATATTTCCCAATACCCATATAATGGAAGAAAACATATATATTACTTATATAACCTCACATTAGTTACAAAAATAATTCTTTTTATTTCTTCAATTCTATCTCATAATGTATATTATATTGATAATTCTCAACTTTCTTTTAATATTATTATTCGGGGCAATGACAGCAACAACTCTTGATTGTGTAGCATTGTCCTTTAAATATTTCCACATAAATTCTTTGGTTTTTCCTCTAATTTGGTGATGTGTATAAGTATCCCAAGTCCCTATAAATAATAAATAAAAATATTAATATATTATTTATCACACATGAAAATCCATTGAGAATAAATGGTTTTCACCTAGATCTATTCCTTGAATGAGAATTCAGATAACAAGTTTATTTCTATAATTCACGTTTTACCTTAGGCATGAATAAAAAAGTTGGTCTATGCCATGCATTTGGTTAAATGTAACTATGGGAAATTATGGTATTTTAGTTAATTAATTAATTAAATTATTTATTTTAAAGGAAAAACGTATTCGTCCTCTATAATTATTCCATTTTGGAAAATCAACATTATCTACCACAAATTTAGAAAAATCTTTTATTTCATCTCTGACTTACATCTTATTCACTTATTATTAATCCATTATTTATTTAATGTATTTTTATTGATGTATGTATGGCCAATTTAATTCAATTACTGACCATGGATTATATATCTACTTATTTAATATGATCTACATACATTAAATGAAATTAAATTTTAAAAAGATTCCTGAAATTAAATTTCTTTATCATATATTCCCTTATTTCACCCTCATTTATTCTTAATGAAATCATTTAATGGAATTTAACTAGAAAATTATTATTTCACATTGTTCTTTTAATTCTTACACCACTATAATTCGTTGCCTTTATCATTTTATCATGGTGTTATGATCCATCATTGTTGCGCCAAATTAGAGAATGATAAAACCCTTGGATTCCTGGAAAAAGAATAAAAATTTATGGATCGGTATTTCTGGAAATATTGGGGTGTTTTATGATATACTAGTGATGAAATCATGGTTTGAGACACTAAAAAATTATGTATGGTGAAACAGTTTATCGATCGGGTAAACAGGTTCACATTTTACAGCCACTGAAGGCTAAGAAATGATAATTAGAGGCTTCCACTTTCAATTTCATTGGTCAAATGGTGATGAAGGAATTGTAACAGTATATATTAGTGGCCTCATGCAGACTATGGGATTCTAGAATTTCTCAAAAAAAATCATTTTATTTATAGAACTCACACGAAATGGTCTCTTTGTGATGGATAAGGTTTCATGAAAAGATAAATATCAGATGGAAAGTGGGACACCCACATGATGTGTGACCAAAATCTGGTGGCTCAGTGCATAACCCAAGTGTATAGTGTAATTATCATTTACAGTTTACATGGCTAAGAAAAATCTATATGTATCTAGACTAGAATACATATGAAAATGTTGGTGGACAAGGAAATACCCATGGGCTGTGAATACATGTTCTGTACAATATATACAATCTATGTATATCTTATTGACCATGAAAATGTATTTAGTAGATAACATTATCATATTTCCATGTATTCCCATACAGTATGGGAATCCATGTACCCACCAAGTAATTATCTAAGAAACTTCTACTTTTCTTACCATTTTACTATGGACTCAAATTAATTCCTATAATTAGGCTATCTTGAGAATTTTTCCACATTGAACACGATGATTGAATTTTTTCAATCAATTATACAAAATTAGGTTTTATGAGTGGGATTCTCCATTCAATGATGTTTGGATGATGGTAGTGATCCAATTTGATCACTAAAGTGATCCTTAGGATGGTTATCCCATGTCTTAAAAGGGTACAAGTCACCCAGAATCATTAAACTGGTTGATTCTATACTCCCACATACTAAAATGGGTATAATAATTTTAGTTTTATATTGTTACTCCCTTATCTTTGAGTTTTAGTGGGAATCATTTCCATTACATGAGTTAGTTCTCCCTCAACTATAGAGTGTATTAGTGATGTGTGATCCCTCTACCTAAGTTATTTTGATATTTTGGGTGGTGTTAGTAATTTGAGATGGTTCTTTAAATATATAGTATGACTCTTAATTCTTTCTTAATTTTATACATGGGTATTCCCTTCCTCTCTTCGATTGGATTTATTATCAGCATACATGATGTTCACTTTCATAACCATCTTATTTTATGGGTTGAGCTCAAATTCGTTATTTCTGATTCACTATTATTTCTTGGTGTCTTAATAGGTATATATATACTCACCCATAAATGGTATTTTTCCTCATATGATGTGTCTTACACAAATCATTTCCATATCATCGGTGATATTAGTGGATTTTGTATATAATAACATATAGTATATAAAGGATATTTTTTTATTCAGATAAATCAGTGTAATAGTATAATATATAGTATTATACAAATAAATAAATCAAAAGAAATTATATCATTAATAATAATTGTAACATTATTCATAAATGAAGCACATTAAATTTCTATAAATTTGAAACACGAAGAAAAAAATTTAAAATAGGAAAGATAAATAAGAAAATATGTATCAACCCAATATATTAGAATCATCTTCCCCACTTCCAATACTAAAAAAATTAATTTTAAACCAATCTAGATCTTGATGAATATATATATATATATATATATATATATATATCCTTGATAGTAACATAGTTGAATATTGAGTGAAAAAATGAAGTGGTATTTATATGTGGTATTGTGGCCATTGGAATTATAATGTCACCATTGTAATCTTCACCTAAACATTGAAAAAATAATTTTACATCAAAAATATAAATTTTGATATAAATAATATTATTGTTGATTTATATATGTAAATATAAATATTATAGTTCAAAAAAAATAAATATCATGATTAAAAGAAGCAAATTAAGAATATATAAATATTTTTAATAAATATTATTTTAATGTATTTCATAAAAGTCATAAATTTTATATTAAAATAATAACTACCAATAATATAAATTTATTTTGATAAAATAAATATCATTTACTAAATAATTATGTCTGAATTATCCAAGGGTGGTTTTTTTGTAATTATCATAAATAATTCAATTATAATGTGAATAATAAAGATATTTTTTTCACATAACCAATGTATCTTATGTTACATCATTCATAATTTAATAATGATATAATATAATATATTACATGAGGTTCTACCATGAAATATATTTTTTTCATAAATTTTTAATTAAAATAAAATAATAAATTCCTAACCTAAAGAGAACATTCCAAAACCTAAATAAAAAATGTTCCCTTAAAATAATAAATTGTTTCCCTCAAATTTTATTTTTAATATATTAATTAATTCGAATTATATAGTATTTTTAAAGTCATACCCCTATTATATTTAATTAATATATGATTCATATTATCAAAAATTCATGATAACATGTTTAACTATTGAAATAATATTTTATTCAATTTTTTATTCTAAATATTCCCTTCTCTTAATGTATTAATAAATCATATCCCTTACCATGTAAAACAACTCCTACAACACATTAAAATTCAACCATTGTCACGACCCCCTCCCCACAAAGTGTAACCCTCCTGGGCCGGCAATGTGAAAAGGGAGATAATGACCCCCGAGTCCCACTTCCAGTAGGCCTCGGGTTGGCGACTAGTACCGAGGGTATAATAACATACAAATGGGATGCATTACCCTCTAAGAGAACACATGCAGAAGAGAGAGATAGAATAGACTCCAATCAACTCCAACATAGAATTGAGATATAAAAGGAAACCAAGTACATATATGAAATGTCATGCAAAAGTACTAAAACTGAAAGGGAAAACTAAAAGTACCCAAAAGAAAGAAAAACGGCAGCGACCACAAGCCCGAACAACTCCTCCTCCATCCACAAGCTAGTAGTAACCCGCTTGATCTCCAACTTCTTCCAAATGACCTGAAAACAGTTTATATGTACATAGGGTGAGTATAACAGTATACTCAGTAGGATCCTCCCCGTGACTCTCGTGCAAAAGTAAAGAAAGCATGCTAAATCCCAGTGAACAACAAGTGAAACTAACTCGTCACATAAACAGGTATACTATGTTCCCAACCTCACCATGGCTACTCTCACCAAGTAACGCATACAAGAATATAGAATATAGTAAAGAATATCAGGGTTACCCCGCTACTACTTCCCCACTAGTTTGTCGCTTTTCCCCAATGACATATGTCCTGTGCATCTCTCTCCAAAGGCTTGCCCGCAGACGCCTGGGCTAAGATCCATAATCTGCACCTCGTGCACCACAAAGGCTTTCCCGCAGACACCTGGGAGAAGCACCACACCTTCCTCACAACCGGAAGTCACGAGGTAATTTCAGGGAGACACCACAGCTCGCATAACGTGTATCATACGTCGAGTATAATACCTCAAGCCATTACAGCCCATACGCTGAGTAAGGATCCTCAAGCCATCATAGCCTATACATGTTACACCTATAGTATTCTGTAGGATACTATATCCAGAATTTATGTGTGTGAATAAACACAAGACATTACAGCCCTCTACACACATATATGGGGTAACTAACCATTGTGCCTCATGGCACAAGTATCTACCAAGAGAAGAGAGTGGAGCCAAAGGGGTAGTCTGCCATTCAACCTCCCATCAGAATTTTGGGGAAAACACCCCCCCAGGGCTCAGAATCCCCGGGGTGTCAGTTTCCCTTACCGACAGGGTGGAGTAACGTATAGAATCACAAAATGTACAGAATATATAAGTAACTCACATCCACACTATGGGAATTACCTAGTCTTAGATACAACTACAGCTAATGTCTCTCAGACTCCAGGATGCTACTTCTAAGACTAGGTATCCTATAAGCACACAAACATTTGAAGAGATTTATTAGATTACTCTGTTCTCATTTTATCAGTTCCACTGTACATTAATTAATTCTTTAAACATTAATTAAGAATGAACAATTACACATTAAACTGACTTGGCATCACATTCAAAAACAACTGCTCCTTTTTATGATTCACATCACCTTTAAATTCCATCATCTCCATCCCCGTAGATTTTCACCATTTAATCAAACATTCATTACAGAATTACTTTTCCACATTCCCAGGCATTCTATAAAAACATCCTATGCTTCTAAACACAAAGGAGGACCAACACGGTGAATAGATATACTACCCATCGAGTCTTTGCCGCCTATCGAAAGAGCATATACCCATTCTCCCTCGAGAGGCTAAACACAGAAAGCACGTGGAATACCCCGCGCATCTTCGCCTGCTTCGGAATAAGGGTAGCAAGACCAGCTGCCTTGAGCAGTGGGGAAAAGCAAAGCAGATTAACATTCAAGAAAACCGCAAGCAACCAGTAACCACATCCATCCCATTCCATCACCCCTGGTGTCCTCCCCGACACCCATATGCATAAACTGATGCATCTCGCCACTCAAGGCGTCATCTTCTGACATAACCACAAGGCCTCCATGCCTCCACATATCACAACAACCATCCAGGCTCACATCACATCACAAGAAGTAGGAAAACAAACATCACATCATGGGCTCTTAACCCTTTTACAAACAAGAGGGTAAATCAGAACCCTTTTAGAAATTCCCAGATAATCTGTTCTCTAATCCATATTGAATTGGCAGATTTTTATATTCATAGGTTCTAATCATGGATACCTAATCAGCAAACTATCACAAAAAAATAACCATGCTTACTTCCCTAATTTTATTATCCTCAAATTAGAAAAACTACAACAACGGAAATAACCAGATTAAGTTACATGCCTCTTTATCTTTAGCCAATTAATTAACAATTAATTCCGGATTTACGTTCATTATCAATTTCTATCATGAACAAACAACAAATCAAGGAAAACATAGATATCACTATATCTAGGAAAACATGAGGCAAACCGTTATCACGGTAATAAGCAACAACATGCGATCAACCAATTCTTTTAATCCGGTTAATGTATTTAATTAGGTCAATTTCATTGTGATCCAAAGGGATAAATCATGCTAATTATATGATTGCACATATACAATTAGAGAAGCCATGAATCCCCTGCCTCAAATAGTTCCTCACGTTCTTTATCCACACAACAGGTCACGATCCTCCCCTCGCGACAACTGCATCCACCGGAGGACGCTGTTGTACGACAGTACCAACCAACCCCAAGAAACCCCATTATAATATTGGAGAATACATGGTATAATTATGGAAAAGATGATAGGAGAAGATGAACCCCAAAAGAACGATGATACAACAAACCTTATATCGATGATTGATCGACACGACTCAGTTGCATCCAAATCAGAACAGAACCAATCCTCGGGGTAAAGATTGATTGTGCAACTCCTACGGAAAGGATTGAAAGTTTCTATTGTCTCTTAGCTGAGAAAAAATGGAAAGAACAAGGGAGAATGATATCTCATCCCTTTTTATGATTTAATGGGGCAACAGTTTAATATCTGGTTAATTCTCTATTAAAAACGGATCGCATTAACCCACGCGGTTTGACCATGTAAAACATTCCAAGCCTTAGGAATAATTAATATAGGATTTATGGAATTTGAAACGGCCTTAAGAGCCCTTAAAAATAATGCTTTAAATGTATTTTACGTCAAAAGAAACGTCAAAAGGGGCAAAACTGTAGGAGTCTGGAAACACTGTTCACCAACCGTTACTGTACATGAAACCGATCTGTGAAACCGATCGGTGAAACCGATTTGTGAAACCGATATGTGAAACCGATCTGTCACACTGATCTGTGAAACCGATCTGTCTCACCAATCTGTGAAACTGATCTGTCACACCGATCTGTGAAACCGATCTGTCACACCAATCTGTGAAACCGACATGTGAAACTGATCTGTGAAACCAATCTGTCACACCGATCTGTGACACCAATCTGTCACACCGATCTGTGAAACGGATCTGTCACACCGATCGGTGACACCGATCTGTCACACCGATCTGTGAAACCGATCTGTCAGACCGATCTGTGAAACCGATCTGTCACACCGATCTGTGAAACCGATCTGTCAGACCGATCTGTGAAACCGATCTGTCACACCGATCTGTGAAACCGATCTGTGAGACCGATCTGTCACACCGATCTGTTACTCTTCATAAAACTTGAAACACTGTTCACAAAACTGAAAAAAATTGGCAAATTGTTGGGGATATGTCCCCTTGACCTCCCAGAACACCTCCAACACCAACATTTCACAAAGTAATGGACCAGATAGGTCCGGGCCATTACATTAGATACATCTCAAAACATTCTCGTCCTCGAGAATTAAAAACCAACCCATAATAGAAGAGGGGTCCGAACAACCACCCCATAAGATACCTCTCAGGGAAGAACCACCATGAGTTGTTCGAAAGCTGGAACAAAACTATGACATCCGAGAACAAACAATCCATACCCAAACATTTCATTCACAACATCACATCAAATGTACATAAATAAAACATGAATGGTCTAACCAGAGAGGAAACATCATTACATGAAAGGAGTTAAACATTAAACAACTCTGGGTACTGAGCACGTATCTGTGACTCACGCTCCCAGGTACTCTCCTCCATGCCACCGTGTCGCCACAAGACACGAACTAAGGGGATAGAACGCCCACGCAACACTTTCTCCTTGCGGTCTTGGATCTCCACAGGTCTCTCCTCGAAGGTTGCATCATTGTCAATATCGATCTCTCCCCAATCGATAACATGAGATTCATCATGAAGATAACGACGAAGTTGTGATACATGGAAAACATCATGTATCCGACTCATATGAGGGGGAAGTGCTACTCGATACGCCACAACTCCAACACGAGCTTACACATCGAAAGGCCCAACAAACCGGGGAGAAAGCTTACTTCCACGACCAAACCTTTGCTGCCCACGATGGGGAGTCAGCTTTAGAAACACATGACCCCCAACATTAAACTCTAATGGTCACCTTGTTTGATCAGCATATGATTTCTGACGATCCTGTGCTGTCTTCATCCTCTCACGAATCACCTGAACCATCTCTGTTGTATTCTGCACTAGTTCTAGTCCGAGAATTGATGACTCTCCGACCCCAGTCCAGCACAACAGAGAACAGCATGGCCGGCCATACAAGGCTTAAAATGGCGCTATACCGATGGTAGAGTGAAAACTATTATTGTAAGCAAACTCTACCAAGGGTAAGTGCTTCACCCATGAACCTCCAAAATCAAGAACACAAGATCGCAGCATGCCTTCAAGAGTCTGGATGGTTCGCTCTGTCTGACCATCCGTTTGAGGATGAAAAGCAGTGCTAAGGTAGAGTTGAGAGCCAAAAGCATGCTGGAGTCCTCTCCACAACCTAGAGGTAAAACGAGGATCTCGATCAGAAATGATCGTCTTAGGAACTCCGTGAAGCCTCACCACCTCCTCCAGATACTGCCTCGACAAAACCTCCACTGAGCTCCACTCCTTGATTGCTATGAAGTGGGACGATTTAGTTAAACTATCCACTACCACCCATATAGAATCATGTCCTCCTGGAGCTCGAGGTAAACATGTAACAAAGTACATTGGGATGTCCTCCCACTTCCACTGAGGAATCTCTATGTGTTGGAGAAGACCACCAGTAACACTGTGTTCGGCCTTCACCTTCTGGCAGACTAAACATCGAGACACACACTCTGCACCCATACGTTTCAGCCGAGGCCACCATAAGTGACTCCTTAAGGATCGGTACATCTTCGTCACACCAGGATGTACGGCCAAGGGTGAACAATGGAACTCTCGGAGAACCATCTCGCGCATCGCCAAGGGAACAAACAGCCTTCCATGATACAACACTCGGTGTTGTTCATCCTCCGACCAAAAATCAGGGGCCTCCCCACAAACAACTCTATCTCTCTAAACTTCCACCTCTAGATCACCCAACTGAGACTCTTCCACCTTCTACATCAGGGATGACTGCACCATCATCTGGAAAAGACAACCTCTACCCCCAAATTCTCCCATATCAAGATGTAATGCTGACAGTTCCTCCATTACTCTCCAAGAATCACCAGATTCACGCACAACATCATTACATGACTTTCGACTTAGTGCATCAGCTACAACATTCCCTTTTCCATGTGTATACGATATTTCAAAGTTGTATTCCTGCAAGAACTCCATCCACTGACGCTGCCTCAAGTTCAAGTCACATTGGGAGAAAACATACCTCAAACTCTTATGATCGGTGAAAACCACAAAGTTCTCACCAATGAGGTAATGTCTCCACAACTTCAAAGCAAACACCATGGCTGCCAACTCAAGATCATGGGTGGAATAGTTGCGTTCATGGGGATGCAATTTTCGGGACCCATAAGAAACAACTGACCTTTGCTGCATGAGAACACAGCCTAGCCCTAGATGTGAAGCATCACAGAAAACATCAAACTGGACACCATCCGCTGGAAGACAAAGGACTGGAGCACTTACCAACTTCTCCATTAGATATTCGAAAGCTGGCTGACACTGATCAGTCCATATGAACGCTTGATCCTTCTTGGACAAAGCTGTCAGAGGAGTCGCAACTCTGGAGAAATTGGCTACAAACCTCCTATAATAGCCTGCAAGACCAAGGAAACTTCGCACCTCATACATGGTCTTGGGGCTACCCATGACACCACTACTTCTATCTTAGAAGGATCCACAGCTACTCCCTGTTGGGACACAACATGCCCCCAGAAACGAACTTCTCGAGCCCAAAACTCACACTTGGACAACTTCCCAAACAACTGATGTTGGCGAAGAACTCCCAAAACGGCTCGTAGATGCTCTGCATGCTCTTCATCAGATGTGGAGTACACAAGGATTTCATCGATGAAAACCACAACAAACTTGTCCAAGAATTCACAGAACACAACATTCATCAACCCCATGAAAACAGCTGGAGCATTCGTCATGTCGGATGGCATTACAAAAAACTCATAATTCCCATGATGACAACGGAATGCAGTCTTCGGGATATCCTCATCCTTTACACGCATCTTATGATATCCTGACCGCAAGTCGATCTTTGAGAACCAACTTTCACCCTTCAGTTGATCGAATAGGTCATCAATCTGTGGAAGAGGATAACGATTCTTTATTGTCACTTTGTTTAATCGACGATAATCGACACACAACCGCAAACTGCCGTCAGCCTTTTCCCAAAAAAAAACTGGTGCACCCCACGGTGACACGCTTGGCCGAACAAAACCACACTTCAACAGACCATCAATCTGAATACGTAGCTCTCGTAACTCAGAAGGGGCCATCCTATATGGAGAAATAGAGATAGGGGACGCTCCTAGCTGTAGCTCGATCCCAAACTCGATCTCTCGTCGATGGGGTAAGGATACAACCACTCTTGGAATGACGTGAGGGTACTCCTCTACGACCCTAGGAAACGCCAACTATTGAACCTCTGAAGAACTCAGCATCATCCCAGCCATCATGGATAATAAGGATGAAACTCGTCTATGATTCATTAGAGGATCTCTCTCACCAACAAACACCACTTCCTCTCCATCTTCATCAAAGAAAACGACCTTCTTCCTGTAGCAATCCATAATATCCTTCACCTAATAAAACCAATCCATGCCGAGGATGACATCATATGGTTGTATTCATAAACATAGGAAATCTCCCCAAGAGTGGTGCTGTCCCAACACTAGCTCACAATCTCTACATACTTCAAACAAGCTAGCTCGACCTCCAACTGGCGTAGTCAACGCCAAGGGCACTGGAAGCCTCTCTACCTCAAGTCCCAAAGTGTGGACAAGGGAAGGGGATATAAAGGATTGTGTTTCCCCTGAATCAAACAAGGAATACACCAAGGTAGAAAACAAGAAAAGGGTACCTCGGACGATTTCTGGATCTCCTGGAACTGGAAATGCTAGAGCATGAAGCTGACCACGACCACCTCCATGGCCTCTCTGACTCTGATGACGACCACCAACACGGCCGTGCTCTGCTCTCTGAGGACGGGGAGCGTCGTGGGGTTGTCCCCTGCCTGCTCCATCTACCCTCTGGTGATCAAAAACTGGTGCAACCTGCTGCTGCTGCCTCAGCTGGAACTGCCTCAACGGAGGAACCTGGAGTGGAGCGCCTGGTGCACGATGACTGCTCTGAAAAGTAGGGCACTCCCGCTGCTGATGACCAGGACCACCACAAGAAAAACATGCGCATGATCCCTTGGCATATGCCTGAGAGTTGCTGCCTCTGTAGAAACGAGATGGGAAGTGCTGGGACCTACCCCCAGTTGAACGGAAACTCTTCTGTCCTGAAAACCGGGAACCCCGTACCACAACTCTACTTCATGAGAAATCATGACGATTCCCCTCTCGCAACGATCCGGTCCTAGCCAAATTCCTCTCAACAAACTCTACCCTCGCCAGCACCTCAAGATATGTCTTCAGCATAAATGGGGTGACCTGGCGCTGGATCTCTGGATGCAAAGCCTCCTCGAAATGCCTCGCCCTGGCCTCCTCATCTGGTAACAGGTCTGAAGCATATCATAGAAGGTTCCTGAAACGAATTCCAAACTCTCGAACACTGGAGCTCACCTGTCGAAGGGTAAGAAGCTCCTGGTGACTGGACGCATTCGCAGTCGAAGAAAGAAACTCGACTCTAAACCTGTCTCGAAACTCCTCCCATGATATCGCTGACTCCTCACGATCCCCGAGGAACAAGAACCACTACTGTCTCGCTGCTCCATGCAACATCGTCACAACCAAGGACACCCAGTGTTCCTTCCGAGCACGAATCAAACTGAAGCCTATCTCGACCACCTCCAACCAGTCTTCTGTAATTGCATCTGGAACGGATTCGTCGTACTTCTATAGACTCTGGCGCTGAAACTCTCGGAGTGTCTTCCTCCAAGTTTAATCGCCGTCAACCTCTACCCGACGGCGATCTGCTGGAACAGCCTGCTGGGCACCTTCTGCGCAAACCTGACGAGGACGTCGACCTGGAGTGATACCTGTAAAATAACAACCATTAGAGATCCTAAGCCTGGAATATGGAAGACTCAACATGAATTAATTAATTATTTTGTTTTATTAATTTTAGGTTACCTATCCCAAGGTCTATCCATTCAAACACAGGCGCAATGAATAATGATGCATGGTCCTTTCCTAGGTCTCTACTCTGTAACCAGTATCACTTTGTTTAGTAGCCATCGTAAACTTAATGGTCCGTGCAATAGATCATAGGGGGCCCTGAACGCCTATGTCTCTGCCGGTATCCATTGTTTACCCCACTTGCTAAACATGAATGACACCGTTTCCCTACCATCCCATGCATCCTCACCTGTGCCTAACTCCAAACTCCATCCTATCCCTCAACCAGACAATTGATACCACTCTGTCATGACCCCCTCCCCCCAAAGTGTATCCCTCCTGGGCCGGCAATGTGAAAAGGGAGATAATGTCCCCCGAGTCTCGCCTCCAGTAGGCCCCGGGTTGGCGACTAGCACCGAGGGTATAATAACATACAAATGGGAGGCATTACCCTCGAAGAGAACACATGCAGAAGAGAGAGATATAATAGACTCCAATCAACTCCAACATAGAACTGAGATATAAAAGGAAACCAAGTACATATATGAAATGTCATTCAAAAGTACTACAAATGAAGGGGAAAACTAAAAGTACCCAAAATAAAGGAAAACGACAGCGACCACGAGCCCGAACAACACCTCCTCCAACCACAAGCTAGTAGTAACCCGCTTGATCTCCAACTTGCTCCAAGTGACCTGAATAACAGTTTATATGTACATAGGGTGATTATAACAGTATACTCAGTAGGATCCTCCCCAAGATTCTCGTGCAAAAGTAAAGAAAGCATGCTAAAGCCCAGTGAACAACAAGTGAAGCTAACTCATCACCTAAATAGGTATATTATGTTCCCAACCTCACCATGGCTACTCTCACCAAGTAAAGCATACAAGAATATAGCATATAGTAAAGAATATCAGGGGTACCCCGCTACTACTTCCCCACTGGTTTTCCGCTTTGCCCCAATGACATACGTCCTGTGCATCTCTCTCCAAAGGCTTGCCCGCAGACACCTGGGCTAAGCTCCACAATCTGCACCTCGTTCACCACAAAGGCTTTCCCACAGACACCAGGGCGAAGCACCACACCGTCCTCACAACCAAAAGTAACTAGGTAATTTCTGGGAGCCACCACAGCTCGCATAACGTGTATCATACGTCGGGTATAATAACTCAAGCCATTACAGCCCATACGCCGAGAAAGGATCCTCAAGCCATCATAGCCTATACACGTTACACCTATAGTAGTCTGTAGGATACTATATCCAGAATATATGTGTGTGAATAACCACAAGCCATTACAGCCCTCTACACACATATATGGGGTAACTAACCACTGTGCCACATGGCACAAGTATCTACCAAGAGAAGAGAGCAGAGAAAAAGGGGGTAGTCTTCCATTCAACCTCCCATTAGAATGTTGGGGAAAACACCCCCCAGGGCTCAGAATCCCCGGGGTGTCAGTTTCCCTTACCGACAGGGCGGAGTAGCGTATAGAAACACAAAAAGTACAGAATATATAAGTAACTCACATCCACACTATGGGTATTACCTAGTATTAGATACAACTGCAGCTAACGTCTCTCAAACTCCAGGCTGCTACTTCTAAGACTAGGTATCCTATAAGCAAACAAACATTTGAAGAGATTTATTAGATTACTCCGTTCTTATTTTATCAGTTCCACTGTACATTAATTAATTCTTTAAATATTAATTAAGAATGAACAATTCCACATTAAACTGAATTGGCATCACATTCAAAAACAACTTCTCCTTTTTAAAATTCACATCACCTTTAAATTCCAGCATCTCCATCCCCGTAGATTTTCACCATTTAATCAAACATTCATTACAGAATTACTTTTCCACATTCCCAGGCATTCTAGAAAAACATCCTATGCTTCTAAACACAAAGGAGGCTCAACACGGTGAATAGATATACTACCCGTCGAGTCTTTGCCGCCTATAGAAAGAGCATATACCCATTCTCCCTCGAGAGGCTAAACACGGAAAGCACGTGGCATACCCCGCGCGTCTTGCCTCCTTCGGAAGAGGGTAGCAAGACCAGCTACCTTGAGCAGTGGGGAAAAGCAAAGAAGATTAACATTCAAGAAAACCGCAGACAACCAGTAACCACATCCATCCCATTCCATCACCCCTGGTGCCCTCCTCGACACCCATATGCATAAACTGATGCATCTCGCCACTCTAGGCGTCATCTGCTGCCATAACCACAAGGCCTCCATGCCTCCACATATCACAAAAACCATCCAGGCTCACATCACAACACAAGCAGCAGGAAAACAAACATCACATCATGGGCTCTTGACCCTTTAACAAACAAGAGGGTAGCTCAGAACCCTTTTAGAAATTCCCAGATTATCTGTTATCTAATCCATATTGAATTGGAAGATTTTTTTATCCATAGGTTCCAATCATGGATACCTAATCAGCAAGATGTCACAAACAAATATACATGCTTACTTCCCTAATTTGATTATCCTCAAATTAGAACAACAACAACAACGGCAATAACCAGGTTAATTTACATGCCTCTTTATCTTTTTCCAGTTAATTAACAATTAATTCCGGCTTTACGTTCATTATCAATTTCTATCATGAACAAACAACAAATCAAAGAAAACATAGATATCACTATATCTAGGAAAACATGAGGCAAACCGTTATCACGGTAATAAGAAAAAACATGTGATCAACCAATTCTTTTAATCCGGTTCAAGTATTTAATTAGGTTAATTTCATTGTGATCCAAAGGGATAAATCATGCTAATTCTACGATTGCACATATACAATTAGAGAATCCATGAATCCCCTACCTCAAACAGTTCCTCACGTTCTTTATCCACACAACAGGTCACGATCCTCCCCTCGTGACAACTGCATCCACCAGAGGATGATGCGGTACGACAGTACCAACCAACCCCAAGAAAACCCATTAGAATCTTGGAGAATACATGGTATAATTATGGAAAAGACGATAGGAGAAGATGAACCCCAAAAAAACGACGATACAACATAACTTATATCAAAGATTGATCGATACAGCTCAGTTGCATCCAAAACAGAACAGAACCAATCCTCGGGGTAAAGATTGATTGTGCAACTCCTACGGAAAGGATTGAAAGGTTCTGGTGTCTCTTAGCTGAGAACAAATGGAAAGAACAAGGGAGAATGATATCTCGTCCCTTTTTAAGATTTAATGGGGCGGCGTTTTAAGATCCGGTTAATTCTCCATTAAAAACGGATCGCATTAACCCATGTGGTTTGACCAAGTAAAACATTCCAAGCCTTAGGAATAATTAAATGATAGTAAAAAGTAAGTATCCCATAATAATTATATCAAAATATGACATAAATGGTGATAAATAATGTTACATATAAATAAATAACTTTTTATTACATAATGTAAAATGTATAGAAAGTCGAAAAAATAGATTTTATATAATGTTTTAGGCATTATTATAAATAGACGAGGTTTTAAGTTACATAAAAAAATCGTTATGAATATAATTATATATATAATTGTTATAATGACACATTAAAATTATAATTAAAAATAGATCCTTAATATATAAACAAATTCAAATTGGGGAAGTTTAATTAGAAAATAAAAAATTGAAGATAGTAAAATGAAATAACATTTTATGATTTTTAGATATTTTTAGACAAATACAAACAACAACAAAATATATATAATCTTTTGTTTTGAAAACTGATATAGGTAGATATTAAGAGTTTATAAGATAATGAATATTTAACCATTGAAATAATATACAAAATAATTTTTTGAAATAATTAATATAAATAATGTAGGTAAACATTCATAAAAAATGATGAGAATTACTCATAACAATGTCATATTTTAGGAAGAACAAAATAAATAAAAGAATGATAGTTTTTTACTAAAATTTATATTCCATAAAAAATTTGATTAAATAATATGTAACAAAATTTTAGGATAGAATAATGGAAATATATAGGAATTATGTTCATGAGTAATATTTTTACCAAATTAAATGTGTTTGAGTTAATAAAAATAATTAACTTAAAAAGCCTCAAGATGAAACCATATCTAACCTCATATATAATAAAATTTTCTATATTAATCAATTATTTTATAAAATTATTCATGTGTTTTATCTTTTTTAATATTAATTTATAATAAGTTATCACACACATATTAATAATTATAATTTATTTTAATGATCGTATGTTGGTAATTATGGATATTTTTATCTATTATAATAATGGATATGTGAGTATCTTTTCATTGATACATTATATTTCATTCACATATTAGAAAAATTATATAAATAATTATTTAGTATTGATTTATTTATTAAAATTTTCACTATATTTATGGCAAGGGTATTGTTTGTGAGAATGCAGTTTATGATGAACTTGTTTCTTGAAATTTAGTGATAACAATGAATTAATTTATATAGATCATTTATTTTTTTATTAAACATATAAAACTATATTAAAATATTATTTATAATTTAATATTATATATTACCATAAATCAATTTTCCTTAGCCATCCACGATATAAATTTAGAGCTTCATTAATGTTGGTTGATAAAATGACACAAGCATGATCTTAACATACAATATGGGTGAATTTTAATATAAATCTGGTTATTTTATTATTATATAATTTTTTAAATTATATAAAGATTTTATTTATGAGTAATTATTGTCAATAAAAATAATTTAGGTGAGTTGGTTGAAAAAATATATTTGATAAAATTTTAGGTAGTGGATTATACTCATGTTGAGGGAATCAATCGTCCCATAGAGTGACTCTTTTAGAAGTAATAATTAAGACACATTTATGTGACTAGGGTACACTAACCATGAAATAGAACTCTGAGAGTAAAAAAATGTTATATATTCCAGAAGAATTTGATGTATATGTGTGGTTTTAAGTGGGTGTGAGTAATCATTTCTATAGGTGAAATTGAGGGACACTTAAAATGATACATAATTTGGGTGAGGATAAAGATGGAATCGTGTAAGACTTGTGTGTATTAGTTAAAACAAATGGTGAGACATTTATGTATTAAATAAACACCTAAAATGGTCATCATTTGTTTCTATGTGTAAATTTTATTTAATAAATTTTAATCATTGTTAGATTTTATTTTTTTACAGTTTTAAATTTATTAATTATTTACTATAGTAATTATTTTTACTAGTAGTATTAGTTAAGACAGTTAAAAAAATATTATCATCATTACTTTGAATTTTTACCCCATTTTATTTTATTTGACATTTAAATATAATAAAATTAACCTTTCAATTAAAAAGTAATATAAAAATTTCGAAGGATAAAATATTAACTATATTTAATCTAATTTAACATAAATTACAAATTAAAATAGTTTTAAAATATTTATTACGAATATAAAAAATATATTTTCTTTATCATTTTAAGAAAGATAAATTTTATTTATTTAAATAAAAAATAAACAACATTTATAAAATCATGTCATTTAAAATAACACATTATCATTTACCATGGGAACAAAATATTATCATACAAAATTATTTTTTAGAATAATATTAAAAATATAAATATTAAACATTGAAAAATTAAGTTTCGAAATATTAAATATATTACATTCAATTTCAAAAAGTGATATTTTTTAATATAAAAACACAAAATATATTTTTTAGAAAAATGACCTTCTTAAGAATAATAAGAGTTTCTTCTTATTCATTTTTGAGTAAAAATATTAACTTTAATTTAATTTTTATGTTATCATTAAATTTGTATTGTAAATACTGTTTTTGACATTTTAAATTATAATTTTATATAAATCATGAAATAAGGAATCTTTGTGCATTTGTTATTAATTACTAAAAGTTTATATGATTATAAATTCTACCTATGAAACCCCTTAAATCCTCTTCATATGAAATATGTGAATAAAAAAATAGTGGTAGTAAGGGGTTTTTATTCATCTATAAATAATATTTTATTGATTTATATAAGCTTATATTTCACCCATTGGTGATTTTAGTAAATCCATACTTCTCGATGATCATCTTGGGATTTGTCTTGGGGAATATAAATGGCATTGTTTGTTTTATAATATCATACAAATAAGCCTTCTTAGTAATAAGTAATCTAATTCATATCATTCCATAAACATTATATACATACATTTTAATGTGATTAATTGTATTTATAAATGCTAAATAAATGGCTAAGTAATAATAGTCTCATTTTAATAGCATAACTCTTTAACTATTCATTTGCCTTATGATGATATCAGTATTCGTATACAATAGATTACCATACTCTATTAAATTATATATAATGAAACATCTATATATGAAAACAACCATATTATCCCATCTTAAATATATTCCCAGTATTCTTATAATCACAATGACAATATATATTTTTATATATGACCTCACATTCACTACTAAATACATTTTTTTCATTTTAATCTCTATCGATTGATCTATTATATTTATTACAGTTATCATTCCATAAATGATTGTTATATGGGTTATAACCTTCACAGATTACCATGTATAAAAATATTTTATGTTCAATTCTAATATTATTTACCTGTATACCTATTCCTCTTGTAATTTTTTTTTAATTTTTTCATGTTTAAGTCTAATAAAGTGTTAATTTTTATCTTAATTTATAAAAAAATATATCAAAAAATTTATATTTGTTTATTTTATTCCATTTTGGGAGTGAAATAATATATTCTAAACATTATATATTTAATGTTAGATTTAATCATTAGAACATGGGTGTGTTACAAATATTCTATAATTAACATAAATAATATATACTTTTAGGTTGAAATTTACAATCATCACTTACAATATAGAATCATAGTATATGGTTTAACCTAGATTTTATCTATATCAAAATAAATTTTTTTCATTCATGTATTTATATCATTATTTTATATTCTTTTATTATTCTGAATTCATGAACATTTTTTTGTGTTTCATGTCACATTGGATATAAAATTAGGTATTTTATTTCTCATAATTACCAAAGATCATGTAATATGATAAAAATATTATCATATATTCATCTAATATTTTATTATAGATCATAGAAGATGTGTATAATATGTTTTTGATTTGAATAATATAATAGGTAGATGATATATATTTGTTGTTGTTGAATAGATTTACAAAAAAATATGTGCTCATTTTTTGTTTTATACATATAACACTTTTGTATGTTTCTATTACAGATAAAAATTTATTGAATACTTTTTATGTATGTAATTGTATTTATAATTATATTAAAACTATTTTTATTTGATTTATTTCTTGTTTTGGATATACATATCTCAACTCTGTAGATTTGGTGTGCATATGTTACTTGTTTTATTGGAAAATGTCACATGTTTTATGTTTATTCCATATTAGTGAATTTTTTATTTACTAAAAAATTAATAGGGGTATTATTCTGAAACACCTAGTATTTTTCCATGTCATTAGGGTTAACATTATGTTGTCATTTTGTTAATTTTTAAATAAGTTGCTTGTTATGTTAATTTCATCAATTTCATTTAAAAATATCAATTATATTGATATGAACCTTAATATAATTGTTTTCTTAAAATCAATTTAGTGATTATTAAAAATATTATATTTGAAGTTTGTTTTCTTAATTTGGAATAAATCATTTGGAAATTATAGTGATTAGTAATAAATTTACATTGATTTTACTAAATATATAAATTTTACTATCATACATTGACTTATTCACCATATAATTTTCTATGAGAAAATTGGATTGTCAAAAAAAATTAATTTTAACATCATAGGATATTTTTAGATTAATGAAATATATAAATTTCAATCTATAGGATTGTTCATTTAAAGTATTGTAAATAATAAAATAACATTTAATTTTGTTACATTTTATCCATTAGATTAAATAGTTAGTCTATCTAAATTATTTTATAATATTTATGTTTGTTATATCGATGAACTAATAAATATCTTTATTGGGTCGATAATACTAATACACATCATATTCTATATTATATATATGTACATAAATATACTAATTTTGAACCAAACTATTTTTTTTAAGTCAATAGTATTCAAATAAAATTAACCATCATTTATTAGTAGATGTTTTAAGCTCCATATCAATATTGATATTCTATTATTTACAACAAATACCTATATTCTTTTTTTTACACTTCATAGTCATTTTGAATTTATATTCAATAATTTTATGGAAGTACAATAATATGGTCATACTATATACCTATCACATCTTGAACTATTTATTTTTAATTTGGTACGATTTATCATAACTATTATGATAAGTTCTTTGGACTGTAGTTTATTTTATATTCATTGAATTATAATATTTATCTACATATGATGGGTATAGTATCATAAAAAATTTATTCTATAAAAGGTAATTAAATTTAATCTTCTAAAATTCATTATCTAACATAGGATAATCTTTATCACTTAAGGATTTGGATTTGGATATCTAAGAAGATCTGTTGTTCAAAAGGACAATTCTTCCTAACATTATATATTTTTTTTCAAGTTTATTTCACCTTATGAATATTATTATTTTGAAACATTTGAACAAGATAGCCATTATAGTTTTCAAATGATTCAATGTTTTTAAGTTCATACTCCACTACTTCATTTAAAATTCATAGATATTAAAATATTTCAATATTATTTAGATAATATAGAGTCAAATTTATTATTACACCACTAATTTTTTAAAGAATATATCATTGATAATTTTTATAAAAAAATGGGAAATACTCTTGGTTAAATACCTTCAAAAAGAAATCACAACACATATATCTCATGTATTTTCCTATTATGATATAATTAATCAACCTATAATTTGTGGATAATCAATTAGAAAATTATTTTTTAGATAAACATTGATGAATAAATAATTTCACCTCTGAAATTTTGAAGGAAAATTCATTAATAAATCAACATATTAATAAATAATGGTAAATCATTTACTTATATCTCTAATATATCAACTTTATTTTGTACATTAACGAATTTAGAAAAATAATTTAACTATTATGTGCCATAAATTTTGGTTTTATACATCATAAATGACATCAAGTATCTCCTCGAAAAATAATAATTTTTATTTCCCTATCAATAACTATAACTCATTTTTCTTGAAAGAATACTCTAGCTTCATAATTTTAAATTAAATTCATCCCAGAAATTCCATAAATGATCAAAAATATTTTGATGTCCATGATTATAAATTGCGTATACATAAAAATTTAATTTGAATGTACATACTAATTTGTTTTTCATTTTATTTTTCACATAGATTTGTAGTTTGAATCTTGTTGTTTAATTCAACAATAAGTAAATAAATATCCCTTAAAACTTAATATAAAAAATAGTGTGTGTGAAAAAAATGTGCAACATAAATTTTTTTAATGAGTAAATTCTATAATTACATTGGGATCATTAATTGTTTTCATCAAAGCCATAAAATGTGTGGTAATTACCCTTATTCATATTTACTAGTATGATATTTTATTTCGTAATTAATTGACATGCATTATGAAAAATATCCTTATATTGGAAGAATCATATGTTGACTAATTCCCTCATCCCATTTCAATTGTGATCTTGGAATCCACATTATTTAAACTTATTATTTAAAAAACCTTCTAAACTAGAATAACGGTCTTAATTAAATATTTTTTGAATAAAAAACCTCACACTTATTTAAAGGTATTTACTTTATACATTTATTCATTTATCACTACCATCACCTTCATTATTTGATTTATCTTATCGATGTATGATTTTAAGAAATCATTCTCTTCTTTATATAACAAATCATGAATTCCTCAAATGTTGTCATCATCTGAGAAAATATTTACCTTTTAAATTTCATAATTATACTGTAAAATAATTTATTCATCATACTATCATGGTTATAAATAAAATTAAGGTAAAAAAATGTTAACCTACTGAATTTATCCTCATACAAAACCATTGTCTCAACATCCTGTTTTTATTGAAATAAAATATCCCTTAAATTTTCTATTAGAAATCGTTAGGGAAATAATCTCCTAGGATGATACCATTAAATTAATATTATTATATTCTTGTTATTTAATTATACTTAAATATATTTTCAATCACATACCATCATATATTTGTATCCATGACTAGTCAATAAAAAAATTTTATAACCATATCCCATTATTTTCACCACATTTCGTTGAAAATATTTTCAAATGTAACGACCCACATTCCTCAAGATGTGGGTAGGGGTAGGAATGAGTCATGTCCTTCCTTATTCAATATGAAGTAGATATAATGACCCCTAGTCTCATCATCAGTATCCCCAAGGGTGGAGACTAGCACCAAGGGGATAAAATCTCACTCAAAATGGAAGGAATTATCCTTTTAATGAAATAGGATCATTTAATAATATGGTAAACTCCCAAAAACACCAAAATTTTATATAATGTGAATACAAAATCCTACAAATGCATGATTTAAAAGTAAAGTGCAATGAAATACAACCATAACACCAACGAAATTAACAAAAAAAAGAGACTAAGCAGAAGCATATTAACAATCCCAACTCCTGAGATAGTAACATCAAGCACAGTCCTCAATTTCAACATATTAACCTATAAACAATTTTATTGATGTTGGATAAGAATACAAGTATACCTAGTAGGAAATAAAAATCTACACATGAAGAAGTCGGGGAATATATTAGTTCCCCTATGATAGAAGAGTAGAACCACAAAGAACCTAAAAAAGAGTAATAATCATCCTAGCCCCACCAAGGCGCACTCAATAAATAACACAATTCATGTAAGGTAGTAGAATAATAAAATCGACATTTGGTTACCATGCACCACTTTACTATTGGTTAACTTCTCATTCATAATAGATAAGGTCGTGATGATAACAATCTTCCAAAAAAATTTCTCCCTACCACAACACTCCCACACACAAATGGGCCTCAACCCACACACAAATCACTCACTCAGACTCATAGGACACAACCACACCATAGATATATCATGCCCACACATTGGCCACAACACCTATACCTCTCTCACGAAGACACATGGGCCTCATCTAGAAGACACATGGGGAAACAAACTTAACACAAACACACCTAGTCCTCTCATCCACAAAAAAAACCTATCCAATGGATCTTGGGATATTATTAAACTAAAACCATTACATCCTTGGATTATATGCTGGAGTGGTATTATCTCAGAAAAGGTTATGATGAGGAAATTCAGTAACAATCCATCCTTCCTCGCACCAAGATGTTCAGGAAAGACACCATCCCCCATGAAATGGGTGTTTTCAACACATGGTTCTCAAAAAAGGTGGGGTGAATATTGAAATAACAAGGAACTAATATTTATATATATATAGGGAAGCGAACAATCATCCCAACCAATAGGTCCCAAAATAAACAACATGCCCACATTGAACCAGTTTTGCTATAACCCTATATAAACTACCTCGAAAACATCCACAATGAAAGCATAAACCCAGCCCTTTGTTCATTTAATAAATTTCTATTCATTAATTATGGTTTTGATTTTAATTTATTCCATCACTTTCTGGGCCAACTACCAACCATGACATCTGTAACCATTCTCATAAGGTGATGATACTGATAAAATAAACACACAACAACCAACCCACTTCATTCTATGGTACATCAAAAATTAAACAATGGATCATGGGAGGAGAGAAAGAATTATCATTTTAACAAATATTCACAAACACAACAAAAAAAACCACTATACAGTCCCACTGCACACCCCATTCTTCGAAACACTCATTCAAACACTAAAAACTATCATTCATCATTGTTGTCCCGCTGAAAAATTCCATCACAACTAAACCCAGAAGCCCTGCTACAGAACAACACCACCTTCGGAACACCTATAAACAAGAAGAAATGACCCAACACAGTTCTATATCCACACTTCCCAACCACTAATCTGAAGTAGTCCCACTGTAAAAAATGTTCTACAAACACAAAATAAAGCAAAGGTAGTCCAACTACATATAAGTTTATCTATTCCACAATTTCTCAATATCTCTTGATAAGATTATTTCATACCTTATGTGCACCCACCCCTCCAAAAAAAATCCCATAGACACCACCATTAAACCATATCCCTTATTCACACATAAGGCATACCCTTCTCATAGAACCAACAACTTTTTCTACCCCTATACCCCTAACTATGCTCCCAACAGTAGCAACACACATACCAACCAAATTCATAAACCCAACAAAACACTTGAAACAACCACAACTATCATACATGATGTATTATGATGTGGTGAAAACTGTTCTCAAAATCAAATTTGATAAAAATGGTTGATCGAAAATGGGTTTTCCTCCTAGTGAATTTGTTCTATTTTACTAGGTATACATGATTGGTCAAATTAATATTTACACCAATTACTTATTAGGAAACAAAAATAGTTATAATTCTTCAACCATCTATAGAAAAATACCACCAATGAACATGATTTTCAAAAGGCTGTAGACCCACAACAAATCATGTCGTCAATAAGGATAACAAATAAAATAGGCGATCAACATCAATACAATCCCAAAACATTATTTCATTGATCCTTATTATCTTTTGATCGTATTACCTTCCCTTCATTAATTATATATTAAAAAAAACTATTCATCAATTTTTCATGAATAAATAATACTACACAAACCTAACATGATACTCAAATAAAGAGAGGTAGAATAATCCCTACCTAAAAAAACAAGAGACCAAAACTCCACTTTGTGCCAAAACAAGGGGTCACATGAGTAGTAGGAAACTCTAAGAAAATTGAGTAGGATGGGGTTATGGATGAGGATCATGACTCATCTTGAGAAAAAGGCTTCAGGCGGGCCTAGAGGGAATATAATACAATCAATGAAGAGAATATTCCAGATTTGTAGAGCAATATCCTATATTAAATGAAGAACGATTTCAAAAGTCATTAACGTGGGATCATGGACAAGATAACGTGGTTTCAATACATCAAATTACATATATAATTATAAAATTAATGATATAATTAATATCCTTTTAAAAACCCTTGAAACCAACCAAAAGTTCCATAAAATAGGTTTATGTTAACTAAGATGAAATAAGAGTAAAATTTGAAACACTAAGGAAATTGGAAATTTTTCAATGGGTGAGACACTGTTTGGTGTGCCACTATCACATTGAAATTGTTACATATCCACTATTATGGTGCCGCCATTTTGGCGTTACACCATTTTTGTTCCATCGTTACAGTGACACCATAATAGTTCCACCGATTTGGTGAAACAGTTTGGTGAAACTATTTCGAGAAACTGGATTTTTTTCAAACTCCCAAAAAAAAAAAACTACAACCCCCAAGAACACCACAAGAACTATATTTTAATACATTAATGTCCTAGAAAAATATAGGTCATTACATCAGATACCTAGAATACTATTCTCATCCATGATAATTTAAAACCAAACTCTGCAAAACTAGGGAACCGAAAACCCACCCTATAAGATACCTCTCATGAAAAAACCACCCTGCATTGTTCCAAAACATTGGATAAAAAACCCCAAAATCCATGAACTCATTCGTGAAAAATATATCCTCAAATACTATAAAAAACTAAGTCCCTAAATCCTAGAAATATGTATTGGGGAACCCCTTCCTCGATACAAGATAAAATCATCTTTAAGAGGCACTGATTCACCAGCACTAGTTCAATCACATCCTTTTTAATGCGTCTTGATTAGGGATCAGGTCCTACCCTCCCCACTAATAGTACTTTTCACAATCAATTATAAAATAGAGAAAATAAAACATCATACATAAAATTAGTTCAACCATAACTTTAAAATAAATGAACAATGAAAAACACTAGAAAAAACTTATAACAACTTCAGGTACAGGGCATGCATCCTCCTACTCTAAAGTACTCTCCTTGAATCCACAATGACTCTATAACATAAAGACCAAATGTATGGTTCTTCTATGAAGAACCTTCTCCACACAGTTCTCAATTAATACTGGTAAATTCAATAATGTTGCATCATCCATGATATCAACATATCCCTATTCAATGACATGGGAATCATCATATATTTACTAATGTATGTATGAGTCATGGAATACTTCATGGATACTCTCTAACTATGGTGGAAACAGTAGCTGATATGCGACATATGGGTAATAATGTAGATACAGATGATGTTAAGAGTCATGCAGGACTTCGTGGATTCTTTCCATCCCTGGTGGAAACACCAGCTAATATTTCACCTCTCCATATATATCCAACACCTCAAAATTAATTATCAACCTAGGAGAAAGCATGCTCCCTCTGCAAAAACATCACTACCCACATTGAGGGGAAAAATTTAAGAATACATGGTCCCCATACATGAACTTTAAATTCCTCCTCAAATGATCAAAATTTTATTTTTTTAGTCTTTTGCAACCTTCTTCCTCTCATGGATAGGCTGAAACATATATATCGTACTCGGCACCATGTCCGAAACAAGAATATAGGCTTCCCTAAATTCCATCCCAGAAAAGGGTGAATGATACAACCTCTTTTATAGATCTCTGAACTACGCCATACAAATGGAAGATTGATATCTTTTATTGTTAGAAAACGATACCATGAAAAAATGGTTCACCCAAGTGCCACTAAAGTCTAGAGCACATGCTTGTAACATTTACTCCAACATGTGTGGGCTATTATCTATTTTTTCATCCATATGAATATAGAATGGCGTGATGAGGTGTAACTGAGTGAAAAAGGCACGTTTCAGTCATGTCCAGATTTATAACATAAAACATGTATCATGAAATGAGACAATGGATCTTGGAATCCCATGTAGCCACACCACCTCATCATAATACCTCTGTGATAATGCATCCACTGCTCTTGAATCATTGATTTGTAAGAAGTGAGATGATTTCTTAAACTGATATATTATTTAAAAAAAATCCAATTTCATCCTCCGAGATTCCTAGGTAATCCTATGATTAAATCCTTTGAGATTTCATCCCACATCTACAGAGGAGTTTCTAAGGGCTCTCACAAACCTCAGTGACCACAATGGTCAACCTTCACCTACAATCAAACTACGAACATAACCACAAACTCCACCGCTTCCCAGTTCACCCCGATCCACCAAAAGAGTTCTCATTTGACTATGTACATTTTAGAAACTCTTATATGCACTTCTAGTGTTGAGTTATGGAACACAGGTAGAACTACCTCATGCATTTTCACTAGTAAAAACAAATTCACATGTAATAGCTTCCAATCTTGAATATAAACTAAATCATCCACCTTCCACACCAAGCATGACTACACTATCATGTATAATAGATAGCCGATGCCACTATCCACCCTAATATCCTGGTTAAAAACATCCAACTCATCCATTTTCTTCCAAGAATCCATGGATTCGTGAACTACTTCATTCTACGACTGTCTGCCTAACGCTTCTGCCACCACATTCCCCTTTCTATAGGTGTAAAAGATCTCGATGTCGAATTCCTGGAGAATATCCATCCAAATTCGATGATGAAAGTTATGGTATGTTTGGGAGAATATATTCCATTATCTATTATGGTCTATAAATACCACAATTTTCTTCTTTATTAGGTAACGTCACCACAAATTTAGTGAAAACATGGCGACATAAAGCTACAAATCATGGGTGGAAACGTTATGTTAATTATCACAAACCCTATTCCTATGTTGGAGATGTCAAGGAGTACTTTGAATGTCGCCATGTATTCTATAAACCTATGCACATGATCTTTGACAAGATCCCACATCTGGTAGTTGGATGCTACCTATAATAACCCGGCTTTTTGTTACGAACATAAACATGATGTATTACATAATGTCTTCATTTGATACAAAATAGAATATTGAGAGGAATAGTGTATTGGGGGATTAGAAACATTACATAACAACTTATAAAATAAAAAAACATATTTATTTAAAACATCATTTAAATAATGACGACATTCCATCATACTTAGCATTGCATGGGATAACCTAAGGACATAAACATGAAAATGTTGAGCTATAATGATTTTTAAGGGGGTTAAAAAAGAATAACATGAACAATACAATATATGTTAGGAAATAGTATTATCAATGGATCATAGTAGAACATGATCATAAATGCATGATATAGCATGATTATCCTAACATGGAAATGTGGCAGTAAGACTTAACATGGAATTAGCATGAGCCAAGTCTCATTACACATGGAGCATGAGTAAACCCTCATTTCACTTGAAATATAATGAATAGAACCTCATTTCACTGGAATTATAATGAGTAAATCCTCATTGCGCATGATTTATCATGATACTAATCATTATTAAAATCATTAGAGAGCTATTAAGGCACACCTTTGTTATTAATTTCATTTCATGCATAAGTGTGCCACGTGGATCATAAAACATTGTTTCATTATAATTTATTACATGATAAAGGAATGGGGAATTAATATGTGAAACTATATGATCAATAATTAAATGTTCATAAAGTTGAATACCTTTGACAGAGAAATGGGCTTGGTATTCACTACACAATGACATTGTTTTGGAAAAACATGATGAAATTTTAGCAGCACAAATGTTTGACATAAGAATTAATAAAAATGAATGATGGGATATAAAGGGGAGTATCATCCGATATAACCAAAACGGACACTAATGGGGTCATATAGATACATGTCCAAACATTATTACTAGAATTTGGATTCCTATTACAATAAAATTATTGAATATAAATGGGGAGGGAGAAATTCCTTACATAATTTCGGCATGGAAACAGGTGTACATGGGAGTAATTAATGTGAGAGAAAAAGGGTATCTCATCATTCAAACATTAATATGGAATTATGGGGGAGGTGCTAAATCCTCCCCCAACTGATGTAATTTAATATAAAACGCATAAAAATATTACAAAACGTGGATAAAATGAGAATGGATGTAATCCCTATCATAGATATGTGATCCCAAAGGCTTGGTAGAGGCTTCATAGAGGATTCTTGGGATCATGGGTAAATGTGGGAGCATTATATAGAGAGGAATGAAGATTTATTACTATATCCAAATTATTTTAGTGAATATTAACTAGGATATTTGGTTGGTTTATATAGTAAAGGGTAACGAATTCATTATTATTTAGGTTTGGGACACCACACATTAATCTAATCCCATCCACAAACCATCCAATGGTTTTTCCCATGGTTTTTCCAAAGGGGAGTGGAAAAAACAATTTTTATGGCCAATTTATTATCTTTATAAAATAATAGGGTTTCTTATGTGGAGATGATTCACGCTATCATGGAAATAAATTTAAGAAACTAAAATGATTTATATGTCTGGTAGGGTCAACTAACGTTTTGTAAAATAAATAAATCAAATTAAATCAAATTATTTTAATGTTAAAAGATATATTTGTCGAACATAATGATTATTTTATTCTATCCAATCGCTATTAGGTCATTATAATGTCATGAAAACCTTATATAATTTAAAAAAGATTATTTTTTTTCCCAAAAATCCATCTGTCTCAAAAAAATGTGAAAAAATCACTATTGGATAACATTAACATTTAGATACCAAAAATAATATAAAATTTATCTAAATATTTTTCTAAATATATGAATTTTCACATTTAATATAGAATTTGACATTTATAGAAAAATCATGGGTTTGGACATATTATCTTTTAAACCTTAATAAATATTAAAGTTGAAATCATAAAGATATACGATAATTTTTATATAATTTAAAGTAATTTTAAAATAATTATTATATTTTATTAATATTTAATTTAATTAAAAAATCCATTAATTCATAAAAATATATTTTTTAGTCTCATATGAACTAAAAATACTATTTGGACATAAAAATAATTATGAAGTAGCAATAATAAAATGAATATATATTATTTATCATATAAGAAAATAATGCACACAATAATAGTTCATTGGTCATATTACATTACCACTTATAACACCCACATAAGACTGAAGGGTTAGGTGTGCGATGATGAAAAACTCTTGGGGTGGCTCAGATAACATCGCTCGGGTGGTAGTCTCTCTCAAATTCCCATTTTCTTGTAGGTGGTTTAATTCGAGTATAAAATGTCGAATCTTGGCTTGGGCTTCGTCCAAAGTGAATCTCAATGATGCCACATCCTTTTCGACCTCTAACAAATGTGATTTATACGAGGAATGTCTATAGGATGAGGCCATCGCTTCCATTGTGTGAGTAAATTTAAATCCGATATTTATACTAATAATTTCATCTCTGTTAAACGACTATATTATCTATGGTCACAATTCATAATGGTATTTTAAAAATTCAAAATTGTAAAACCATATAAGTTCATATATTATATAACCATTTCACATAAAAATACATTTAATTAGATCATGATTAATTTACATTAATAAAATATCAGGTTGTTACAATCTTCCAACTTTAAAATAATTTCTTCTTCGTAATTTTAATACATAAAAAAATTGTTTGAATGTTACAAAAGACATTAGGGTTTCTTACCCACCACGATTTATCATTACCCAAACCTCATTATCTCGTTGATCACGGAGAGTGATAGCCCACTTCGTGCAATAATACTTCAATTCACATTCTAAGTCTTCCACTTCATTAGTCCCGGTGCAGTCCATCAAATTAAGAACATACCAATGGAAAATATGATTCATTTTTTTTGAATTTTTTTTATTAACATATAGTTTCAAAACATCACCATGAACTAGGTTTTTATATAGTAGTCTGACAGAGTCTAATTTGAAATTTTTGAAATGTGGTTCTTCTAATATATTTTCTAAGATACCAAAAATAATGGCAGGCAAGATTTTATATATATATATAGGATACTTGGGGGGCTTCGTCTTTGGAATCTGTTCTAAAATCAAATAGTGCATCATAATCTCTAGATTGGGTGAAATATTTGAATATAACATGATGGTAACTCCCTCATCGTAAAAGGTGGTCGATTTGAATGCATAATAGTTTATTATAGGTGAACCATGAACACTGATGATTACATGGTTTGGAGAATGTGTTTGATATGACATATAGAATCTTGAAAGAAATATAGACATTTTAAAATTTATCTATGCCATGAGAGATTGACTTCACAATAATTATAGCTAGTATATCCCCAGGAAGGGACAAGCTTGTTGTTTGGGGTTCTTCCCCTTCCATCTCGAAATTATCCTTTATTCTGATCACAAATCATATAAAATTTTATATTATCCTGTAGTCATAATAAAATTAGGATATTAAACTACTTTATGTCTAATGATTTATCATTCCATAATGAATGGAATATTTGGGGTAAAACATAAAGGCTAATCCAAGGGAGATAATGGTCGACTTATAAATTACTTTTATTTCCTTATCATATGAATCTATTGGCTTCAATCAATACTATCCATGATCTTATTCTGATCATTTATTCATAGTGGAATATTTTCCCATAGAAATGGTTCATACTAGGCATGTGATTTTACGAAAGGATATCCCCTAGGAGTGTTTTATCCATGAGTGGAACAATGCACATTATTGTGTACCGGGATACCCCGAGTTAGACCTGAAACTCCTTGTCGGAGTTTTCCCTCCTAGATATAACATTTATAGAGTGTCCTCTACATACTCGCATCATGCCTGGGATGTATTTGATTGAAATACCACATAATCAATACTCGCCAAAATTTATGGATTTTTTAATTATTAATAGTCCCGTCTATAAGTCTTCCCTAGGGATTTCTAACCCTAATCCCAAAAATTACTAAACATATCCTACGTTACGTAATATAACAACCCTTTATTTTATTACAAACTTTAACATGATTTATTACATAAAATAGTCATTTTAAACAACATTGAATATTGACAGGTCTATTGTAATTGGGGCTTAGGAATATTACATAACAACTTAAAACATAATACACACAACATCTTTGTTGAAATACTCCATTACATAACCATGATATTCCCTCATACATAGAATTTCATGTGATAACCTGATGACATACATGCGGAAATGGTGACCTATAAATCCATGTAAAGGGTAAACAAGGCATAACTTGAAGAATACAATACATGCTAGGAAATAGTCCAATAAATGGAGCATAAAATAATATGAACATGAAGGCGTGACATAGCAGGATAATCATAACATGGAAATGTGGCAACAATACATAACATTTAATTATCCTGATCCAAGGCTCATTGCACATGGAGCATGAGTAAAACCTCATTTAAATTGAATTAGAATGATTAAAACCTCATTGCACTTGAATTATCATGAATAAATACTAAATTCACTTGACACATCATGATACTAATCTTCTGGAGCACTATCTAGACGTACCCTTATTAATCATTTCATTTGATGCATAAGTGTGCCCCACGAATCATAAAACATTGATTAATTATCATTTAATCCAAAATAATGGAATTTATAATTGATACATGAAACTCTATATTCAATTAGTGAATGTTAAAAAAGGTAAATACCCTTGATATAAAAATGGTCATGGTATTCACTATACAATGACTTCATCTTGGAAAAACATGGTGAAATTTTAGCAGTATAACGGGGTAAAATAAGAATTCATAAAAATGGTGGATTAGGGAGAAAGGGTTTCCTCATAATATGAACATTAAATGGATATTAAGGGGTAATATTGATAATTTTACCAATATATGTAATGGAACTTGGATTTATAATAAAAAATAATTTCTGGAATGTAAATGAGGAGTGAAAAATTGATTACGGAATTTTGGCAAGGTATCATGTGTGCATGAGAGGCATTAATGAGAGTGAAAAAGGGAACCTCATCATTCAATAAGAAATAGGGAAGTGTGGCGGAGTTGAAAAATCATACCCCAACATTTATAATTAAAAATAAATGGGCATACCAATATTAACAAACTAGGTTAAAATGAAAAAGGAATGAATCCCTTACATGGATGTGTGATCCCAAAGGCTTGGGATTGGATTGAGAGATGATTTTGGGAGCTTATGGAACCTTTGGAGGTTTATAGAGAGAGTATGTAAGAGTATGAAAGAGCTCAAAATGATTTAATTGGAGAGGAAGTGGGAGATTCTGTGGTTATATAATAAAGGAAAGAGAATTATTTTTTATTTAGGTTTGGGAACCACACATGAATATAATCCAAACCACAAACCATCCAATTATTTTTGCCCATGTTTTTTTCAAAAGAGGATTGGAACAAAATATTTTATAAATCCAATGGTGTAACATGTTAATGTAATATGGTTTCTTATGTGTAGGTGAGTCATAGTCTCAATGAAATCAATTAAAAAGCTAAAATGTTTTAAAAGTCTTGAACTGTCTAGTAAAGCTTTGTAAAATAAATCAAACAATACTAAAATGAAATTCTATTAATGGTAAAACATATGTTGGCTGGAAAAAATGTCTTTAGTTTTTTATTATATCACTGTTGGTTAATTATAATTTCATAAAAAACATTATATAAATAAGTGGTACTTAATTTTTACCCAAAAATTTGACTGTTTGATAAAATTTTAAAAAATTCAATGTTGGATAACATCGAAATCTAGATTCCAATGATAATATTAATTTTATCTAAATTTTTTATAAATATCTAAATTTTTTATAAATATATAATTTTTTACTTCTAAAATTAAAATAAGAATTTTTAGAAATATCATTGGTTTTGACAAAAACATCTTACAAAACATAATAAAAATTACAATTGTATTCATATATTTATATGATCATTTATTTTTAATAAAAAATAATTTAATAATAACGATAATATTTTAATAAAATATTATTTTATTAAAAAATTATTTTATTCATCAAAATTGATTTCTTAGTTGAATATCAACTAAAAATACTATTTGTGTATTAATAACTATTTACAAAGTAACTGTAATAAAATGAATGTTTTTTATTTATTATATACAAAAATAATACACACTATCATAGTGATAATATCTAATTACATAACACCTTATAAAACCCCACATAATGTTGAACAGTAAGGTGTGAAATGGTGAAAGACTCTAGGGGTGGCTTGAATCACATTATTCGGGTGATAATCTCTATCAAATTTCACTTCTCCTGTATGTGGTTCAATTCGAGCTTAAAATGTTGAAGATCGACTTGGGCTTGGTTAAGAGAGAAGCTGAATAACGCCACCTCCTTTCAATGCTCTTGCATTTTAGCTTCATATGGGGAATTTATACTATATGAGGCTACTTCTTCCTTAGTCTGAGTAAATGTGAAGCCCTATATTTATAATAATCTTTTTATACATGTTCAACCACTATATTAGAATAGGTCACAATTCATAATGGTATTCTAAAAATCCAAAATCATAAACCAAATAATTTCATATATTATATAACAATTTTACATAATAAGACATTTGATTAGATCAAAAGGAATTTCCATTAATAATTTTTTTGGTAATTACACTACCTAACACTGCTCACTCCAAAGAAAGGTCTGTCCATTTCTATTTGAAGCATAAAAATGGATCCAAAACTCTATAGAAGTCCAGTATGAACCTTTTGTAATATCATGTTATACCCAACAAGTTGTAGTGGTCTTCCACAATCTGGGGTACGTCCTTATAAAAAAGAACCTAAACCATTTATGAGTCTAATGATATCCCTTACCTAGACACCACATGTCCTAGGAAGTGCACCTCTCATGTCCAGAACATGCACTTGGAAATATTCACATAGATATTTTTTTCAATAGGACCTCTAAGATTATCTTCATATGTTTTGTGTACTCCAAATTTTTCATTGAATAAATCATAATTTCATTTATGAATATGCTGATGAACCATTCCAAGGACATGTGGAATATAGAGTTCATGAATCCCATTAACAAGATTGGTGCATTCGTAACAACGAAAGGCATGACCTTGAACTCAGAATTTCCATGCCCACACACGAATGCAGTCTATAAGATTTTATTGTCCTTCATTATAAATGGTTGATATCCAAACCATGTATTGATCTAAGTGAACCAACCTAATCCCTAATTATAGTGGAATAGATTTTCTATCCTTGGATGGGGGGAACAGTTCTTGACCATTACCTGATTCAGCCTCCAGTAGTGTATGAAAAGCCTTAGGACACAATCTTCCTTCTTATGGAACATGACCTGAGCACCCCACGGTGACAAAAAATGGATAAATAAATCCCTTTTTCATTATGTGATAAACCTGAATCCTCAATTCTCACATGTTAGAAGGCGCCATCTGATAGGGAGACAACAAAAATTGGATGGCCACTAGGTTGCAAGTATATTCCATACTCAACACCCTGCCAAGGGGGTAGATCCACAAAATCATATTGTAAGAAATATATGAACACTATGAAAACCCCCAAAACCTCCACCATATATGTGTCCATGGATCACACAAAAAACTCGACCGATATAGAGAGAATAGTATCCACAAACCGACATCCCACCTAACCGCTCTAATCACCAACAATAACTACATGCTATAAATATATATCTAGAAACACAACACTCTTTTGAAATCAATCAATATATTTTATAATTGAAAAAATAGTTGGTTCCTATGTCAAAATCATTTGATTGCATCTGTAGTGGAAGAATACCCCACATGGACTAACACTGCCCCAACATCAGTCTACATCCGAAACAAACATCCAACCGACTGTTCTGACCTCCAACTGGTGTTCTAAACACCTAGGGTATGGAAAGAATATCTATCTATATTCCAAAGCTTAGGATATATGGAGTGAAACAAAATATTTTGATGATCTTGAATAAATCAATGTGTAGGAAGGAGTTCTAAATAGACAGATCATACCTCGACCAACCTCACACACCGCTAGAACTACTTCCGTGACAGTGTGCAACCGCCCAAACCTAGCCATCATAACCCTATACTATATACCACTATCCCGGCCATACCCTGGTCAAGGACCCTGAAGAGGACACTGATTTCTGCCTCCCTTAGCACTATTTTCACATGGTGGATCTGAAGCACTCTACCCTTACTGCTAGAATGGTTTGATTGGAAACTACTGCTACTAAGGGGGGTGCTGAACCATACCACCCTTGCCATACTGACCTGCAAATGGGAACTAGTTATGAAGGTGTTCACAACATCCATAGACAATAAACCTCAGTCTTGGGCTCATGGAGAAATGGAATGGACTAGGAGATCGGAACTGGAACTACTGAGGGCTAATTCCCACTGGCCAAAACAATGAAGACCCTGACTCCAAAGTCCTACTTCTAATAAACTTCTCCTTCAACGAACATGGTTGGCTTCCCTCTTATGGTGCACCTCCATATTAGTACATCCTCTCTACCACTTAATCCATTTATGATCATCTATGAAAGTCGGTAGGGTAAATGGAAAGACAACATAGTAATGAGATGTTCAGAGTGACTCCTCCAAGGGTCTGGTACGCAACTCCTAAAAAAGAATGAGATCTGAAGCGATGAAAAAGAAATCCTTGAAAATGACCCCTGATAACCTCACCCACACACTCCCCTAGAGTAGGGTAGTGTCTCTTACCTCTTGTCATCGTTGATCATATTGAAAAAAATCTCCCTGAAACTCATTCTCAACGCCATTCCATGAGACATCTGTCTTCTTCCTCACCCCGAGGTTAGGTTTCTTCCACTGACAGAAAAATCCTCTCATCTAGATCACTTTTAAGGGAAAAACAAAACTCCCTCAGATCAAGGAACAAGTTAAAGGTGTTTTTCATCTCCACATTCCATTACACCATCTATTGTTCTGAAACACTGCCTTTTTACATTACTGGGGTCTTCCACTGGAAATAACTAATGGCATTTTATTACAAGTATTTTTCCTCCTCTTGATCGAACCTCCAATAATAAAATATGCCATCCTGATAGTCATAAACATCACGTATAATATGTTTACATCGTCTGGGTTTCATAGCTCAAAATTCTAAATAAGGAATTCCTAATACTGAGTAGTATGACATTTTATTTTAAGATTTATTTAAATTAAATTCCCGAAACACCCAAGAATCTCAAGAACACCAGTAATTATGATGTATGTACAATTCCTATGATATCTAACCTAAAATCAGAATAACATCACTTGGACATTCCATAGGCCTAGATACCAGGCATCAGATCATTGGGGGGATCAAATACCATGTCCTAGCCTGCCATCACTAGACAATTTTATTTACCATGATTTTCTGACATCATACCCCAACCATCCAAGGAAATCCTCACTATTAATAACCCCGAAAAACATCCTATCTCTCAACCATCAGCCTTTGATACAATTATGTCACATCCTTACATTCTCAGTATAAGGTAAGGGGACAAAAGTTACATAACCTTCCTTCTTAAAAATGAATGAGAGACAATGACACCTAGTCCTACCTTCAATAGGCCTCATAGTGGCAACTAGCACCTGGGGTACAAACTTTGACAAAAAATGGAAGGTATTACTATTTGTAATGAAATTGAATTTGGAGATAAGATGAAAAAATCCAATATAATTCAAATCATTTATATAGAGGGAAATAAAAATCCAACCAATGTATGATTTAAAAGTAAACTATTGAAAAACTAAAACCATAACACCTAACCAAGTACAAAAAGAATTAGACTAAGCTGCAGCAAAAAAACAATCTGGATGCTCGAGAGAGTAATGTCTAAAAAATTCCTCAATATCCACATGGAAACCTAAAATATGTTTTATAGACATTGGTTGAGTATACAAGTATACCCAGTAGTAAATCTAAAGCTACTTTTACACATGTGGGGGAACAAACAAAATCTCCTGTTATAGAATATTAGAACCTAAAATCACATACCAAGGAGTAAAAACCAGCACAACCTCACTAAGGAACACTCATCAAATAATGGAAGTCACATAAGGATATTGTATAATGACATCAACATTTGGGTACCCACCACCACTTTTCTACTAGTTAAATTTCCATTCAAAACAGCTAATGTCTTGACATTGTATGTCTTCAAAAACATTGTCTCCATGCAACAACCCACCCATACTCAACTGAGCCTCAAACCAAATACAAATCTTAAACATGGACTCTTATTACACAACTACACCACTCATCAAGACCGTAGACACTTGGGCCATAACAAACACTCCCCTAACCCTAAGACACATGGGCCTCATCCTGAAGACACTTGGGAAAACTGACCTAGCATGTAATCAAATAGGCCTCTCATCCACAAAATACCAGTCCAAAGGATCATAGAAAATTGTACACCTCAATCCATTACATTATACCCTGACAGACTAGAGCTATAAGAACCTGTAAGAGGGTGCGAAGAAGAAAGTTAGTAACCATCCATCCATCCTCCCACTAGGATGTTTGGAAAAGACACTGATCCCCATGAAATGGGGGTGTTTATCACATTGTGCTCAATATCAATGGGCTGAGTATACATGTCCCAAAGAACTAAAATTTATATATATAGATAAGAAAACACTCAGACCAACTTATAGGACTCAAAAAACATCCATCCCACATAGAACCACTTTTACTACAACCCCTATATGCACAAACACACAAACAACCACTACCAAAGAATAATCCCAACCAATTTCTCATCCAACCACTTTAAATTCATTAATTAAGTGGTTCAATTTAATTTATTCCATCACTACATGGGGAATCTACTTAGAACAGTAGCTGTAATTTTTCTCAGAGGGAGAAAATAAATATTTACTAAACACACCACAACCAACCCACACAGTTCTTCGATACTAATAAAAGGAAACAAAGGAAGAGGGTCCAATGTAATGTTCTTCCATTTTAAATGTCATACATAAAAAACAGAAAAACCAACCTGTAGTCCCACTAGACAAACAATTCTTCTTGGACACCCATTCAACCAATGCTAGTTGTTATTCATCAATGTTACCCTGCTCAAACATACCCTCCCAACCAAACCCTGTAACCATGATGCCAAATAAAAACACCACCAACACACCTATAACCACGAATTCATGGCACAAAACTATCCAACATCCCAACATCCCAACCACCAACCATATGTATCCCCACTACACATTATGTTATATGGCTACAATATAACCCAAAGGCAATACCACTACCAAAATGATTATCCATTACACAATCAATCAATCTCTCAAACTGAGATTCCATCACACCTCATATACACCCAAAAAAAAATCCCATAGAAACAACCATTATTACACATCCCCAATGCACACACATTCCTCACCCTTCACAATGAACTACCTCCTATGTCTTTACTGGTACCCATATTTTTTCACGAATAGTAGCACTACGAAACCCACACACTGTCACAATCCTAACAAAACATTCCATAGAGAAAAAACTATTAAACATGTTGAATTCCTATTTTTTATACATTATTATTTAAATCCACTTTGATAAATATTGTTTATCGCACAAGGTTTTTCATACTAGGTTATCCATTCCATTTTCCCCGGTTTACGTGATTAGTCAGATTATTATTTACACCCATTATTTACAAGGACACAAAAACACTAATAAAGCGTCACCCATGCACAGACAAATACCACTGATGGAATTTATTTTCAGAAGTTAATATAGACATAATAGATCACATCATCAATAGTAATAACAAATAAAATCAGTGATCCACATTAATCCACTCACAGCCTGTTATTTCATTCACCCCTATTATATTTTGATATTATTCCCTTCTATTAATTTTTTATTTGTTACAAATAATGTGTTAATCTACTATTTATGAATAAACATGACTACACACACCTCACATGATACAAAAATAATGAGAGGCAGAAGAATCCCTACATGAAACTATATGGGACCAAAACTTCTCTTTGCGCCAAAACAAGGCATAGAACGAGTAGTATGAAACTCTAAGAAAACTATGCATGAGGGGACACTAGTACAGGATTAAGACTCGTCTATAGAGAAAAGCTTTAGGTGCACCAAGAGGGAATATAAAACATACTGGGATGTGAAGATCTCATATTTTAAGAGCTATATACTATGTTAAATGATAAATGATTTCCAATGTAATTTACGTGGGATCGTGGTCAGTACCACGAAGTTTGAATATGTAAATGTCCACAGATTGGTAGGATATTAATGATATAAATACTATATTTTGAAACAACCTTTAAAATTTCTAAACAATGACTTAAAAATGGTTTATGTAAAAAAATATGTAAGAGGGGTGAAACTGAAAATACTCCGAAATCTGGAAATTGTGAAAAATAAAATGCATCCTTTTGTGTGCCATCTTTACAATGCCACCTCTTCGGTGCCACATTTCTGGTGCTACCTTTTTCGGGCCACCATTTCAGTGCCACCATTTTGGTGACATTGTATCAGTGTGCCATAATCACAGTGCAACCATTTTGGTGCCACGATTTCAGTGCTATTATCTCGGTGTGCCACCATCACCTTGCCACCATTTTGGGGAAACCATTTCCTAAAACCAGAATTTTGGATACCACATGAAATAAACCAGTAAAACCCCCAATAATAAAAAAATAACATAATTTTGAAAAATAAATTTCCTAATACAATATATGTCATTAAATCTATTGAGTAAATTCATTATTCCATCACCAATGAAAATTTATCGCACATATATTTGTAGGCTTATATCTTCTAAATAGATCCATAAATATTAAGAATTATTAAGGGGAACCTGGTTTTCTCATTGATGAATTGTTTTCAAAGAATGAATATTTCCTAAAAATCAAGATAAATTTCTCAAAAATAACTCAATCTATATTAGTTTACTTGTTCGTGAAACATCTATATTTCCTTAGTGTTGATGTAATTTAAATTTAATCTATGAAAAATTGTTTATAAAATAATGATATATATTAATTCATTTCTGAGAATCACTATAATATATAATCATTAAAAACACCATTCATTCTTATAATACGTTCATTTCATGTAACTTCTGAATGAATTTAAAATTCATTCTAATATATTACTTATATACTCTTATATTTTTATCATATAATTTCATTATATTCTATATATAGTCTGGAAAATCCAATTCCTAATATTTTTTATTAAATTATATTTTATTCGAAATATATTGTTCCCAAATATATTAACCCAATTAACTGATAATATATTTCATAAAACATGATTACATAAAAATTTCGTAAAGGGATCAAGGGCTTAATAACATTATAATGTAAGATAAATTATTATATGTTAAAATATAAATAAATAGTTCCAAATCAGTATATAAAATCCCAAATAAAAATGAAATTACTTTTATTTGTTTATTAATATTGATCAATCATGGTATTTGTCTTTATCTCTTGGGGAAATAGGTAAACATAAAGAAGGAGATGTCATGGAATCTATATAACGGTTACTATATCTAATAATTTACACATACGCTAAATTTTGATGGTATGATGTACAAAATTAAGATAATAAATAAAAAAATATAAATTCATATATAATATAAAATTATTCATAACATAATTACATAGTTAACTTTTTTTTGAAATCCAAAACATACAGTGAATATATTATATGAAGACAACTTACTTATAGGATATGGATGTTTTCATTACCCTTTAATAATTGCCTTATTTTATCTACCAAAGATTGTGGAACTGTAAAATATAATGACCGACCATTTGTATATCTATCCTATTTACTTTTATCATATTATAAATTGTGGTTCATAACATGGGGATTGTGATTTAATTTTCATCATATGAAATTGAGGAATGTTTTTTGATATCATACCCTCGATAAGGAAATAGTATATTTTTGTAAATAATGGGGTTTACTTGTTCTATAAAATATATCAACATGGGATAATATTGAATTACTTAGAAAACTAAAATATGTGTATTTATAGGAATACAATTTTGATAGACATTATAATATATATATATATATATATATTGTTTAAATTCTATAGTGATTCTCTTATATTGAAAGGGTAGTAAAAATTTCATAAGGAAATAGATAGAAATTAAAGTAAATTGTTTGTTGTTTCTTATTTAGAAGGTTTTTGAATATAAAGATCAAAATTTAGATATAGATATGTTTTCTAAAATAAACATTGAATCTCATATATATGCTTTTCAAATTTTATATTTAAAAACTATTAGAAAAAGACATGGCTATTGAAATTTCATAATGTTGATTAACTTTTTATTAAATCCCAAGACTAGTTTCAAGGATATTGTTAACAATTTAATTATATGTATTTAAAATAGCTTCTCTACATAAAAATCCACTCATATTAAATTCACATCAATAATATACAAGGTACATGGAACATAAATTTGAATTAAAAAAATTGTAATACAGAATGGTTTTTCAAAAGTGAATTTAGATTTATTCGAAAATTTTATGAACTCGTGAATAAAGTCTATGGGGGAATGAAAAAATATTATAAATTTTTCATAATTTAAATATAAACAAATATTCTATATAAATATAAATAAATGATAAAATAAAATTAAATGGAGTTTCCTATAAAAATAAATCATTAAAGGTAGATATGGACATATAGAGATAAATATTCCATTACCTATCTTTTCACATATGAGTGAGAAAAAAACATTCATACATCAAATACATATTATGGAAAAAATAAAGACATAATAAATTAGTAATTAAAATTATTATATTTAAAATAGAAAATTGATAGAGTGGTATACAAATAATAAAAATTAGATATTTAATTTATTAGATTCTAATTTTATAACTTATAATCTATCTTAAAAAATAATCACTTATAAAAATTTCTATATTATCTTACATTCATAAAGAATTTATTTATATCCATTTAATTTTGTTATTAAATAATTATTACTTGAATTTATTCCCATTAATAAAAAAATACATCATTTATAACAAACTATATCTTATAAATATCAGTAAATATTTTCGAATGAAATAAAATAAATTTTAAACAATAAATTTTATATTATATGTGATAAATTTCATTTTAAATTTCATAATAAATTATATAAAAAACATAAATAGTTTTATATCTAATTGAAAATTATTATTATATCAATTTTTACATTTCTATTTAGTCTTACAGTTTCTTTTCTACACATCTCAAATTTTAATATTCAACCAAAAATTTATGTCTTTTCAATAAAAAATTTTCAAATTTCAAAAATTTCAACGTTGTAAAATATTGATGTTGTTATTCAAAATTCTACACATTTTTTTGAAAATAAATATCTAAATATATTAAATTTCATTCTTAATTAATAATAATTAATATTATAATGTAAACTTATAAATTAGTGACCTTTATTTAGAATGGATATTGATAAAATATGATAAACTATTCCAAAATTATCATTTTATTTTTGGTGATTACATTTCCAAAGAATACATTATATCACATTAATTTTAAAAAAATCAACTATATAAATAATAAAATTTCTTATTTATTCTATTCATTATAATATTAAATTGACACCTCTACAAAATTCATATCATCTAACCTGTATTATTTTTTCTATCAACTATGTATTTTTCAAACATTCTTTCCACTTGGAATTATTAGAAAAAATGAATTCCAATTTTATTTCATGTTGTTAAAAGTACTTTTCATTGTAATATTATTTAAAATATCTAGGATGAATATAAATATTATATTATTGTGCTATTATGAGAACATAATTTTTATTTTTACTCTCTCAGAATGGATTTTTACATTCTATTTCTTTATATATTTTCCTACAGTATTTTTTTGTTTTAACACTATATTAACATAGAGTTATAGAAATTAAAATTTTGAACATTGAAATATTTTATTAAATATAATAATTTTCTTTCTATTTTTATTAATTTATTATAATAATATTTTAATCACATATAATTTGAATATCTATATTCTCATTATATAAATCATTTTATCACTAAATGATTTTTGAATGTCAAATAATTTTTTGAACATCTAATAACATAAGGAAAAATATAGTGATATCTAATATAAATTAAACTATAATATAAATTTATTGAATATATTTGAAATATTTTATTTTACTCACTTACATTCATTTAAGACATTATCTATTAATGATCACGAACTATTAAGTAATCTATTTAATTATAAAAGAGATTTTTTACAGATAAAAAAAATATTATCCAAACAAATAAAATACTATATATAATTTAAACTATTAAAAAATTGATTACTCACACCACTGTAAATTTTCAGTGTGAGATTTCATGATTATACAATTTTTTATGAAAATAGGGAAGATTAAACTATATGAAAAACACCAACAAATCTCTTGAAATTTATTTAAATAGTTATTTTTCGAATATTGAACAAAATTTATTGATAATATAAAATTTCTTAGGGTATACTCTGGGATAATTTCAATGAGTTATTTGTTCTAGGACCCAATATTTCAAACCATTTATTTGATAAAAAAATAATTTAGTAATGATAAATATTAATTTTTTTTCTAAATTTCATTAATACTCTCTCAAATCCCACCTATACGAAAAAAATCACACACAAAACTATAAATAATGAGAATGATTACAAAAAAAATATCTAAACTATAGTATGAGAAATACATTATAAAATATATTTATGGTCCCCATATCAAGAGATTTATTAACCTCAATCTTCTACCTCCACACTCTATAATAAGTTCAATGATTTATCTCCTACTTAAAACTGAGGTAAGAAGAATTAAAAGTGATAAAGTCAATGACTAGATCTTGATTCATAATATCACTATAATTTTCAATATTATAGAATGTTAGCCCACAATCTGGTCATATTGACTGAGATATAGTTATTAACGGTGATCCTAATCAAAATTATTTTTGAATGTTCCCTAAAATTGATCATCTCGTAGTATACAGCAATGTTAAATTTGAATTATGGTTTGGGGGAACTATAACCATATAGGGTAATGATGGGATTTGTAGACACATTGGACTTATAGATAATGAATTATGGAAAGGTGGTGGTGTTGGTATGGATCCATTGATAGATGATGATAATGTTGTAGAAGTTGAACCAATGGGTGTTATCTTATTAAACCCAATAATGTTTAAAAAATTGACAATTGTCTTTACATTCAACATTAAATGATCTATCTTATCATTTTAGTTTTAAAAACTTTTTGACTACATTGAAAGAAAATTTTAAATAATCTTGGAGACTATATATTCTATAAAAACAATATATCTATAATAATTTTATATATTTTTTATACTAAAATATTCCATGATAATTTTAAAAAAAATTATCTCACAAATTAAAATTCAATTTACGATAATTAATTTCAATTATATAGATATAAACTAGTCATTTTAACACATAAGAATAAATAAATTACTATTGATTATGATAATAAAATTTTATGTTATGTCCTAAAATTATTCTCCAATCTCATGAATAATTGATTAAAACCGATAACTCAAATATATATGATGTTAATTCTTTATCCCTTAGAGCACATATAAATTTTGATAAATATAGAATGTAGATAACTAGAATAAATTTATTCATAAAAAATATATCTCAATATATTTTAAATTTAAATAGATTATATATAAATGGAAGACACTTCTATATTTTTTTTGTAAATTATGTTATAATTAGAAAAATTTCAAAAAAATTTGTTGTTAACTATTTTATTAAAATAAAATAAATATTTATCTATTTACTGTAATCAATAAAACTATTAAATTTCAAAAAAATTATTTCATTTGAATATTTGGATTAAATATTTTAGAAAAATAATGTAATATTATAATATGAAAATGATGGATACCATCATTTAGTTAGAAACCATTACATTTAACATGGAATTTATTTGTGTGTGTCATGGTTATTATATTCAATTTTTAAAAATATATTCATATTTTTATAACAAAATATATTTGGAAATAATTTTATTTCCTTATGTTTTGAATGATTTAAATGAACTATGTAAATTATTCTCAATTATCAACAGTATTTCATATTCATTTCTTATCAAGATCATATTTTCTATTTTTTAATTATAATTTTTTTAGGAAATTTTTTTTTCCATTTTTCTATATAAAGTATAAATTATTTTTCCATATTTTTAGAATATATTTTGAAATGATTATGTTTTTTATGATATTTGTTTTAATTATGGTTCTTTTCTGATATTCTTCATTCTATATATATCATTTATCCCCATTTTATCCTTCAAAATCATTTCTTACACTATCTGAGATCCTCATCCATAGATCCTAATGGGATTCAAAACAACTCTTAAATCCTTCTTCATTAAATGAATCTAAAGAATTTTTTTTATTTCTAAATAAAGGGATTTCATAATGAAATATATCAAATAGTGGAGAAAATAACCTATACTAAAGGTTACGTAGTGTTCCCCAGATAGAGAAATCATTGGCAGATCATTTCTATGTCCTTTTTTATAATATGATATGTTATTATCATTTTTACCTAGAGTAATAGGATAATAAAAATAGTTGGGGTAGGTTTTATCAAACATCCATGTGATATGCAGGATCTTCATGTTAAATTTTTTCAACTTTTTACAAATGTGATTAATAAATATTATTCATATTTTTTTAGTTTTTTATTCTTTCCTTTTTATAGTTCTTTTATAGAACATGTTAAATATTTTCAATGATATTTTATATGGTGGGGTGGAATGGTTTTTATTATAAATTATTCCTTAAAAAAGTTTTATAACAACATTGTACAACATGTGATTTTAGAGTGATAATTTCAATTTTATTAAATCATAATTTGAATCAAAATGTTAATAATTTCTAATGGGTTATTTCTTGTTGTTTATTTATAAATCATTTCATGTGTTGTATGGAAAATAAAATTATGTGATGTATTGGTTGTTTTTTTATTTACATGGACACAAAAAATAATTTCTAATTTATTTATTTCATTTTGATCCGGAATCATTTGAATTTTAATAGGTTTAAATCTTAATAAATAGAAAAGGTTAATGATAAATCCTTACAAAATACTATTCATTCATTTTTTGTGCTATATTATTGTAATTTTTTCAATATTATTTATTGTGAAGAGGTAAATGAAATTTTATTTGTTTCATATATATTTTTGAGAACATTTTTGTATATTAACAATGTGATTTACAAATTTACATGACATGGGATTTATATTAAGAAGAAAATAATTAAGTATTGATATTATTGATCACTCATCATGATAATTTAAAATGGTTATGACATTGAATCTCGACCTAAAAATTTATCATATCTATTTACGATCGGTAATTTACGTAATCTTGGAAGCCATTTAAATTTGAAAAAAATGGAATAACTTTATTAAACGTAAAAATAAATAAATTTTATTTCTAAAAATATTATATACTTTTCAGTTATGATATTTATTTAGTAATTATATAATATAAGGGATTATTAAGTATCCTAAAATGATATATACCATAAAATATTTTGGTTTCAAAATATAAATTAATACACAATAAAAATATTATTAAATGTTATGATAAATAATTAAACATATTATTGTATTTTGATTGAATATTTTTTACCTTCTTCCTTCAAGAAATACATTATTAATAAAATTAAATTATCATTGTTATGTTATGATTAAAATTTGTTTCAAAAAAAAACAATTATTCATTTGAAATTTTATAGGTTTTTCTTGTATTGGTTTTTTTAAATGACATAAAATATTTGTTAGGATTTAAAAAATGTCATTAACTATCACATGAGTTAGTAATTATAATGATTATGTTTTACATAACACTTTGTCATTAAAATAGAATCCTGAAATGATCAAAATAAAATGATACATGAATTATATAAATATTGAGAATAAATAGGTTTTAACAAACAAATTCTATAATGTATAGTATAACGTTTTTTAAAGACTATTTATCTTGTTGTATGGTAATGAAAAACCTTATGTTTTACAAATTAAATTATTACATTTTTTATTATTTATCACCTAGATTCCAAGGAAATTGTTATATTTTTCAATATTCCATGTTGAGTTCCTTATTTTTCTTAACATTATTATGTTTTAAATATTTTCTACACTTTTTCATGTAGTTCATTTGGATATTTACTAGTATTATTAATTTCAAATAATATTGTTGGTTGTCAATAAAATAACTCACTATAAAATTGATATGAATATAGTATAGAGCCAAATCATGATGACATTATTCGTAGTATTTTATACATTTAATTGATTGTTTTCTATTATAAGAATTGGTATATTTTTACTTATGGGAATTTACGAAAGTGTATTGTCTATTATGTAAATATGAGAATGTATACCACTAGTTGTTAAATAAAATTATGGTTTTATATATTCGGGCAAAAAACTGACTCATCCTACAGAATTACCATTCATGTGGGATGGGATCCTTACCCTATTTCATTATAAATTATTCTCCTTCACATGGATTCTGTGTCACACCCTCACTCATTTTAAATGATTTTCCCCCTATAATGGGAAGTAATATTTTCCTAGTTAATTATATATTATTATCTTTTTCATAGGGTTGGGTCATCCACCCTAAATCCTTATAGTTATTTTTCATAGATTCCACGTGTGTGGTCAAATAATATTTTTATACAATAACAAAATAGACTTATTATTGTTGTTTTTTTGCAGTGGTTTGAACCGATACCATGTTGTTCTTTAATGGTTTCCAAAAACCACCACTAATGTCAGTGTCTTCATCCAACTCACATATGTTTCATCAATTTTTTTAGGATTTTGTGAACCATCACAGAACATTTTTTTAGAGTTGGTTCTTTTGTTTTTAGTATTGTATTTCCATTATATAAAATGTAGATGAACTAGATGATGTTTAAACTATCTATATCCAATAGCCATTTATTGGGACAGAATCCACCCACAATGAAAATTTCAACCATATATACTAGAGTTTTAAACTATTTCTAAACAAAAATTTGGCATATTTAGTGTATTTATAATAAAATTTATATATTTCAATTAAAAAAATGGTATAGAATCTACATACTAAGAACATTTAAACAAAAAATAGACCGATATGAAAATATAAAAAATCAATACAACTAGAATAGAAATGTTCAAGGTTAACATAAAAGGAGAGGGCCAATATTCTCCTAGGGAAGTTAATTACATGTTCCAAACTATGTTGAGATAACACATTCCATATCATCCTATGAATATCTATTAATATAATACAATTCAATCGTCATCACCACATATGATCTTTCTCATGTAATGGAATGGAGTGAGGCCACCATATACTGATAAAACATGAGTAATATTTCCTTATATTATTAGGAATTAAAATGCATTGAGGATGATTATTTTGTCTCCAACATAATAAATTGGGAAAAATTAATTCTAAATGGTATCACACACCACACAAATTCAATATAAATATATTCTCTTGAATTGGAATATCCACACACAATACAACATATATCTGCCAGTCCATGCCTAGTTTTAACCTGACTTTGAAGAAATATCCATGAATAAAGAAAAAACAATCCACCACCACTTATACATTAATGACTTTAAATGTTATTGTCTCAATAACACGTCAATGAAATATATCAGTGTAAACATAAACATAATAGAATCATCTCTTGAATTCATATTGATATATAATATTTCATCCTTTTAAGGTAAAATCATTAGTCACCATATGGAATGTATTATTACATTACTTCATTATCACATGATTAGATCTCTCAATATAATATTATATTTAAATCCATTCAATGGGGATGCCAATCCATACTAATTATGTTTGAACTGTTCTCATTTCTATATTGAATAAAAACCAAAAAAGACTTTTTTTATCCAAGAATAACCTCAAATAAATGGAATTATTGAGTGAAATATGGATATCATTAGTACAACTCTCTTTTTTATAACATAAAGAAATATATTCCCTCATAAACTCTAAAATTTATTAAATAGTTATGGTGGAATAAATGTCACTATAGTATAAAATATTGTCGGTGTGTGAAATGAAGAAATGGATCATACATTAAACCGCACTATGTAACACATCATTTTCTAAGAAATAGTATATACAAAAATTAATTATTGTGTTGTATTTATAGCTTAATATAATAATCATAATGTTGTTTGTTGGTGTATAAACTAGATGAATTTTCTGAAAAAATAGAATCTAACCAATCCATTATTTCATCTGGATTGGTGTCATCTCAAAATCTATGAATACTATTCTATTAAAATCATGGGGAAAATATTCTTATATTTTGTCTCATCCATGTTCTAAATACAAACCTAAAAACATGTTAAAATTATTTCCTTTTGTTTCCAAATTGACCATTAGAAGTCTATTAACTACAAATATCATCCCCAAGTCAAAAGCACTATGATACCACTTGGACATGGCTCAACCAACAGTGTTCACAAATAGACAACTAGAAATATGGGTGTTCTACCCCTAGAAATACACAAATAAGATAAAGTTTGGTGACTTTAATCAGTATAAAATAATAATTTACGGTTGAATTTTTCCAATAGAAAACATCAATATATGATTATATATAATAGAATAAAATATATTAGAATATAATTACTAAATCTATCTAAAAAACTATTCAAAAAATAATATATTCATGAGACGTTATCCTTTTGATAATATGTGGTACCAGTTTCCGCAAAGGGAGTATACATATACATAAAACAACACAACAGGGTAAACCCAACTCTAGAAAAAGTAAGACATAAATACAATATATGAATTCTAGGATCGATCTCTCCAAATATCAGCTCCAAACCATTAACTATCTACATGGACACAACACATGTGGGTGTCAAAAATCATCATCTACAAAATATATAAGGTAAAAATAATAAGGTAAAATAAATAATAAAACATATAAAATGAACCATGTATATTTATTTTCATGAAATTTAAGAAAAATAGAGACAACCCTTCAAGAAACCACAACATAGTCTCTTAATTAACATATTATTGTTATATTATCATAATTTTCTTTACAAAACATTTCTAATTCTATAATTAACAAGAATAATTACCTGATAAACATTTATATACACTTTCTCCATCTTCATCTCCACACCCTCCTATCAGAACATGCATGACAATTATGTTAGAAATTAAACAATATTTTATATATAAATATAAACATAAAACCAAAACAAATTGATTACTAAATGATTTTTAGGTTCTATGGTTTACCTTCTTTCTATCACCCATTGAATATATATCCCTGAGGAACAATTGATTTATCTACTGATATAATTCAATGAACCCTTTTTGAAGACCAATGAGGTTATTTAATAGATTAGAAATTAAAAAATCTAACATATCTTTCAAACCTTAATCATAATGAGGTGTGTTCATGAGTATTTTCATCTAAATTTTATTCATATATATTATAATGTGGCTATATTTTGAGAAAAAAACTTAAAAAACATTAGTATTTGTGAGTTAAAATAATGATAAATGGGGATGATCAAAAATAAAAATACTGTAGTTATAAGAAGAGTCATATAAGTACAATAATTCCATGTAAAAAATTTAAATCAATCATGGATGGTATTATGTAAAATAGAATAAAGATAAAAATCAGTCAATTATTAAGAAAACTAGATTTCAAATATTATTTGAATGTCATTTATCAAACCAAAGATTGAACACCAATTTTAAATCAAAATATTTTCATAAAATCACTTCTTAAGGCATGAACCCACTCTTTAAAAAAAGTAAATTAGTTCCAAGTAGTAATTTTTAAAAGATATTATATAACATATATGATATTTTTAAAAAAGTATGTAAATAACTTCATATTTATAGGATAGATAAAATGAAATAAATAATAAATTTAATATTTAGTTTGGAAATAATGATACTTTTTACCAGGTGAAACAAATAAATCAATGAATTAAAATATATCCATAAAAAATCAGTTTATAATACCCATGGTCTTAATGAAATATTTTAGTGCATTATTCTAACCTAACCATATCACTAGGGTATGAAGAAATCCTATCAACACACACAATCATACTCATCTATAACCTATTTGAGGGGTAATTCTAATAGCTAGATTGAAATCATAACTACGGTATCAGTAGAATGAAATGAAAATATTATTATAATTATACTTATATCTCCTACAAAGAAAAAAATGGATTATAAAAAAAATTCTAATTCCAATCACCATAATATAAAAAAATTCTAATTCCCTGACCCTTGAAGCTCAGAGTCTGGGAATTAATTAATTACATCGGCATTATCATAAGGAGTCAAATCCCGAAGGATCAACCAATTTAGTTTCCTTAGAATCTATAATATATATATATATATGATACCAATAATAAATTTTGAAATAGAAAATACATATATCATACTTAATAGAACTATATAAATGTCATCCTTGTAAGCATATTAAAATGTTTTGTCTTCATAACCTGGAGAAATAAAACATAATAATGGTGATATCAAAATCATAGTAAGGGTAATTAAATCTAAATAAATTTAGAATCAATGTGAATAAATTAACATTTAAGGGTAAAAAAATAACACATTCTATTCAAATTAATAGATTAGGAAAAATTAATATGGAAACGAAAGAAACTAAAACAAATTATTTTAATAATTGAAATGAAATGAAAGGTATCCATAGATATGTCGATGAAAAATATCATGGAAGAATAATAACTAAATATAAATGAGGTTAATTCCTAATTATTTTATTTTATTTCATAGAAAAATAATGACTATACTTTCATGAACCATCCTCCAGACAGCTTAAAACTACAGGTATAGACCTATTTAATATGGCCAACATAATCATATAAACGTAACCTATTATTGCATAAATTATATATATAATTTCTTGGATCCACACATCCTTTCATTTCCAATTATTTAATAATTTTAAATAATAAAATTTATCAATACATAGTATGCATTATCTAATATCCATATTTTATAAAAGTTAATGATTTATTAAATATCCCCAATTAATAAAATAACTATCAAAGTAAACACCATATTAGAACTGATATATGGTTTTGGAAATAATAATATTCATCTTATAATTATATTGATATTAAGTAAATTTATAATGAAAAATTAAAAAAACGGAATTTATATTACAATGATTTTCATTAAGAACGTTCTAGAGGAGAATAATGTTTAAACATTCCAATGTGACCCATACCACATTGAATCATTATACTCATAATCAATATAATGGAATGAAATAAAATTAAACTTATAATATAATTATAATAATGGGATTAATTATATAACTTGATATAAAAAATGTTTACACCAAACAAATGTGAATTTGTGCATAATAATATGTCTCAATAGAATGAAAACTATGATGAAATTATCATACCTTAACCATACTTTTGTGGTGTGGTATTATCAAATCTTTAGAGGGTCATAAAATATATTACTGACTTATAAGAAGAATAATTGTTTTTATAATATCATATATTAATTCATTATATTATTTATTACTTTTCTGTGAACACTATTTCGTTAATTTTTCTATTTCAGGTGTTAATTTCCAAGTTCGCTCGAGTATTTTTTAACTTCTATGAAGTGGTATTCAATATTTAGATAATGGTTTCATCTTCTCTAAAAATTAAAACATGGATTTTTTATAATATTTAATTAGTATATATATTTACAGTACTTCATTATATTTTAATATTAGAAATGAAGTGCACGGTTCACAGATTCAGTAGGTCATACATAAGCATGACTACTATATTCAATTCATTATTGTATTAAAATAATGAAAAAAAATTGAAAAATGTTTATATTGAAATTATATAATCATATATATGTTATATATGTTACATTGGTTTATTAAAACAATCATTTATACGTTTCATGTATGGTATTAATGAGTCATATATCTTTTGGTAGGTTATATCCCACACTTCGTCAAATTAAAATATATATTTTACAGAAGACTAATAGCATAAAATAAAATGATAAACAAACAAAATATTAAAGACATTAAAAACCTCATCAGTTCGTGAGGAATTAGTTCTCTATACACAGATACATTATGTTCATTACCCATTTGATAGACATGTGTGTAAGTGTAAGTCAAAACATTTACAAAAAAACAAAATAGAATATTTATGATAATGTTTTTTATGTAAAAATGAAATGAATTTATTTATGGGTGTGGAGAAAGGAAATTAAACGACAAATATTAATAGAAGAAGTTGAATTTTAATGTGGTAACTTATTTTTATTTATACCAAAAGGATTCCATGGAATAATTTATGTTAAAAGGGAGTTGTAAAACTCATGGGGAGGTATTTTGGGAATAAATTTGTGAAGATATTGTCATAAATGATCTGATTATATATGTTTGATGAATGGGGAGAGGTGGTGGCCTTTATTAGAATGGAAAAGGAGTTACATGGAATTTTTTATAACATGTTTGGTGTGCCCATGTTTTTACCTTACCAATGAAATATCTAACAGTAAAAACTCATGAGTGGAAGGTTTATGGAAAGGATATGTACATAAAATTGGTGTTTGAAAATTATAGTGGTCATTTGGGCCCTTATTTAAAAGGTTATTCTTTTATTGGCCACTGTTTTTCCTTAATAATTGTAATTTATATTTATTACTTTAACAAATAGTTTTCATAAAAAATGTGTTTACATTATGTTAAATTATAAAATTTTCTAATTAAAAATATGGAATAAATTTTTTTAAATTCCAAACATACAACTTGTATAAATATATATAAATTCTATCTTATAAACGAGACAACAACAGTGTTTTTTGAAAAAAAACTAAATGATTGATATGTTTTTATAATGAATTTAAAAGTGAAAATGATTAGAACAACAAAAATTGTCTTAATTTAAATAAGTATTATCTAATTAAATTTGATTAATATAAGTCCTAATTTAAACATAAAAATAAATCATTTGAAAAACGAATTTTGAACTAAAAAGATCTATTATTAACTATTGATTACAAAATGATATGTCTCTCAAAATATAAAGAATTAACCATAACATAATTATGATGTTTATTTTTAAAATATGAAGTTAATTTTTATATATTAAATCATTTAAAGGGTCCAAATTCATATTTAAAATTATATTTCTAGTAAAATGTGGTATAATTAACTTTATAAAAATATAGGTTTTAATATGTCAAATATTTTTTGTTCTTATCTAATGATTATAAAACATAATGGATGAAGATTAAAAAAATATTTTATAGAAAATATAACATATATATTTCATTATAATCCTTCATTCATTTAAATTAACTATGATTATTATGATAAAACACTTTTGGAATCTTATAAATAATAACATTTTATTTTAGATCCATTTAGTTATTATTTTCGATTCACATTAGTTGATAAATAATGAGTTCATTTTATACATATATAAAACATTAATTTTTTAAATTCATATAATATTATTCATAAAAGGTAATATAACCCCTACGATATGTCATATTATATTTAATAATAATTTTATAATAATACTTTATTATTTGGTGAAATACTATCTTGCGGGTACCACAAGCTATCTAGGATAGTCACACTTATGTACAACGCAATCTAACTTGGTGTTGTGTTAATTACTAGTTATATGATGTATTAAATGTATTTAATATTTTAAATATATAGTAGAGTATTAGTATAATATATTCCCTTACGCACATGGTGGTTTATGTCGTGTAGGATATCTATTACAATATTCTATATTAGAATTTTAATATGATACATTCAACCAACCTTAATTAAATTAACTCTTCACAATTTTATGTTGAGATAAATAATCAATGGATTTGAGATAAACTATTGTTGGAATAAACACATCATACAAAGAGTTAATATAACATATTCTTAAAAAAGTGATACGAAAGTACAACAATCACGTAACTACATTCCCTGATAAGAGAACATAGGTGGGAAATGGAAAAATGAATATAGATGAAAAATTACAACAATCAGGTTTTAATGGAGAGTTATTTAGACTTGTTCAGATAAAAAAAATTCCAAAAAACCATAAACCATAGTTGTGAATAAAAGTTCTTTATATCAAAAAACAATTATGATTAAGAAAATATTTTTCTTTCAAAACCATTTTATTTATATCTTGAAAAAATTATTTCACTCTATATGAATATAAGTAAATTTATATATAAACCTAATATTTTCATTCTTTACTCCTTCAATCATTTCTATTTTAGATTTTATCAAATGATTCATCAGTTTATAAATAAATACATTAACCTCTAAAATCACATACTATGGTCATCTTAATAAATTGTATAAACATTTAATTTTCCCAACAGATTGAGGTCTAATCAATTCTGATGGAGAGTCACATTATTTAAAAAAATTTTGTATCCTTAAACCTTAATCAACATGAATTATCTATGAATTTCCACATTCCGAACATGTGAATAAATTCTCCACATATCCTCTTTAAATATAACAATAACTTGAATCATCATTAAACCACAACATAAACATATATTATTCACTTTTTCATATGTATGAAAAAGAATATTCTATATCTTATATTAATCCAAATTTTTCATAAAAAATCTATAATGATATAATATATCACTTCTTTAAAAGTCATTAGGGATGTCATAAATTTTCCAAATCATTCATTTCATTATCATTATCTCAACACCAATAAATACTAAGTGTAGTCTTCCCCTCAATTATGTGTTATATTAAATTTTTAACCTTACACTTAATAATATTTCATGGTACCATATAGGATATGATATAAAATACATTATTAAAATTAATTTAGGTAAACACTTCCATCTTTAATAAATAATCTGATGAGAAAATCATTAAAAAAATTCTTTTACAACATATTCATTGGGTCAAAATATAGATGTACATTAATCATTCTATGTTAGTCATGTCAGTATCATATTCTTGACTATGATCCCTTAAAATATTCATAGGTATATTACCTTGATATTTGGGGAATTTGTTTCGTATAGTTACCCATATCATGGCTATTATAACATTTAATATTAGTGCTTTCCTTTATTCCATTTCCTTCATTTTCATGGTGACCTTTTTCCAAAACATATAAGAAATGATCAATCCATTCAAGAATCTACTAGGGGGATTATTTCCACAGTTATGACAAGTTAGAAAATATTTCTTTCCATTTATTTTCTTTTATTAATTACATTTTTTATTGATTTCGTAAGTCCTTTCATTCTCTTAGTTTCCGTTGACTCCACTGTACATGGATAGGTCGTTCTCTATCATGATAGCACATAGAATAAACTAATCATATGAATAAAATATATGAGGAACTAGTTCACATGATCAATTTTACTTATGTATTTCAAATAAATGATCAATATAAAATTATATATTTTAATGTAAATCCATAGAAATCCTTGAAAAACTTTTAAAGGTTCCTCATAATCTAAATCGCATTCTTCCTCTTTTATTTTAAACATTAAAAACACCTCTTCATCTAAATTTTTTTATCATAGGGGATTTATTTATCAATTAATGTATCCTCGAAATTTCTACACTCCATAAGTTAAATTTCATCTTCCTATATTTTATTCTGGACAGAGACCACCACTGGTTAGTATCACATTAGAAAAAGTAGACCAAAAGTGTAACGATTTCCATTTCATTTCATTCTATGGATTAAAATATCATCCTCAGAGTCTCAATTAATTTCTATAAAATAGTTAGATTAGTATTCCCACTAAAATATGGGTCGTCTACCATATAAATATATCCATCATATCATATTCTCTACGTGGAATAGGCTGCCCATTTAGGAAATGTTAGTTTCCATAACCTGAAAAATATTCACTAATATATCTATAATTTTCTAATTTTTAATACCAACACCATTGAATTTCCTAGTAGATAAATCTCTAAATTTATTATGAGTACAGATACCAGTCTTCCTTCCAACCTATATTTCAAAAAAATGACTTACCCTAAATTATCACATAATTTTTCGAACATTGTATAACTATAAATATTTTTAATCACATAACATAAATATACACATAATTAATCCTATAATGATAATATTAGGTTACATTGGGGTAATATTTAATTTCAAATCCTTTATAAAGGTATGTAAAAATGTGAACTGTTTTAACTTTATCCCACAAGAGTATCAAAATAGGTGCCCAGTAAGGCATGTTGTATTGGATAGGTTACAATGAGATAGGCCAATAACACCTTATTGGATTTATTTATAATATTTACATCTATTCTAAAACCATTTTCACTTGTATTATCCATACTAGGATGTATTATTATGATACAAACATAATATCAACATTACCAAAATTACAGGATGTTATTGAATAATTATCCTAAATTCATATCTTATGTTTGTGATCTCTATTCTATGATTTATAATTCTAGTTTCCATGGATGATTCTGAAAATCTATTGATTCCAACTATAACACCCCAACCACAAATTCCTAGAGTTGGTGCATTATATTTTTTACATTGACATGATTGCAATGCCTCAAATAGAAAATGACCAATCAATATAGTTGACTTGGAATGATAGATTACATAAATTTTAGCCATGATACATTTTTAAATATATATTACAAACATTAATCATAATAAAATAAAATAAATTTCTTCCTTGAAAGGTTATTCAAGGACTTATAATTCATAACACGGAGTAATGGAACATAATAAGGGTGACCTAAAATACTCAAAAATTATATGTAAAGAAGAATTAATAATGAATCGTTGAGAATAAACTATCATGGAAAGTAGAATAACATATATAAAATTGCATTCAATGAAATAGATACGGAAAAAATCAATATATAAATGTAAGAAACCACAAGACAATCTATTTAATCAATGAATGGAAATGAAATGTATCCAGAAATATGTTGATGAAAATACATATAGAAGAAATACAAATGAATCCCAATAAGGTAAATGATAAATTATGGGGTATAATATCTTACTAACATGAAGACCAATACTATAAATTTCAATCCTTAGGATTGTTTAAAAATACAGGTATAATCCAATTTAATTAGGCCTACATAATCATCTCATTAGAACCTATTGATGAATCAATGATCACTAAAAATTTGGGCTCGACCCATAATATCATGTACAAGGAATTCCTCATATTGAATAATAACCATTATCAATATACTATATGGATTATCAAATATATATATATATATATATATATATAATAAATGATAAATATTTAAAAATAATTCCCCAATTAATCAAAAAACAGTCAAAGTAAACACTGTATGTGAAATGATATTTGGTTTACGAAATAAAAATGTCAATCATAAAAAAATATAGATATTAAAGGAAATTTTTAATGTAAAATTGTTGAAAAATAATTTATATTGTATATATTATCATTAAGAAAATTCTTGTGTACAATAGTTATTAAACATTCCAAAGTGTCCCATTCAACATTAAATTTTTTGAATCATAACCTCTAGAAAGGTATGATATAAAATGAAACATAGAATATCAATATAAAAAATTAAATCATAATATTACATGAAATAGGTATTATACACAAAAGATAAAATTTAATTAGATCATAATAATAATAATGTCTCAATATAATGTAAAATGAGATGAAATTCCCTTAACATAAACTTTCTTTTGTTGTTTGGTCTTTATCCTCATGTATAGTGATTTAAAATATGTCACCAACTTATACCATAACCATAAAATTTTTTATAATATAATATTTAACACTTTCTAATATTATATTTCCCATTTTTGAACCCTCTTTCATTTATTTCACTATTATGGGTGTCAATTAATTACTTCACTCGAGTAAGTTTTTACTAAATATTTTTCATTACCCCTAATTTTATTATGGTTTCATCATCTCTAGATTTTTTAAAAATTATTAATTATAATATATATATTCATTATATATGAATTTATATTTTTCCATTATATTGGGAGATTATAAATGATGTGTACCATTCCTGGAGATGGTAGATCATACGAATGCATGAACGCTAATTTCATTCCATTGTTGTATTAAGAGAATGAAAACTAACAGTTTAATAAGTATATTGTAAATATAATATAATAAATATGTTATATATTATACATATATTTTTGAAAAAACTTATTTATATGTTCCATGTGTTGTATGAATAAGTCATATCGCTTTCAAGGGTGGTATTCCAAAGTTCCTCAAACAAAATTATCATATTTACACAATATGTAAAGAATAAAATTAATATTTTGAATAAAAATTTTTGAAGAAAAAATAAATAATAAATATCATATATATCATATATAAACATATTTTCCGTCGTATTTTCCACCATGGTAGGTGGTAATGTAATGTTTATCAATCATTATTTCTTGAGGTTGTAGTTCATTCTACATAGAAATAGTATGGTTATTACCAATTTGATTTAGATGTGTGTGATTTTAAGTCAATAAAATTACATAACATCATAAAATTATATTTAGGATACTTTTCCAGTATATTATAATTTAATGTAATGATTTTTGTGGGTGGATAATTGAAATTAAACTATATATCTTTAGAGAAGACGTTGCCTCTTTATCAGGTAGCTTCTTTTGGTTTGTACTAAAATGATACATTTTACGGATTTATGAACAAATAATGAATTCTTGGTGGAGGGGAGGTATTTTAGTATTCTATTTTGAGGATATTGGTTGAACCAATGTTTTTTGAGAGGCTTGAGGAATGGGATGATGTTGTGGCCTTTTATAGGGATGAAAAAGAATCACTTGAAAGTTTTCGAATCAAGTTATGTGTACACATGTTTTTACCTAAACAAAGCCATAAAAACCCAAAAATATGCACTAATGGATGTTTAATGGATGAAATATTTCTATTAGTTTTTTTAAATGATTAAATTTAAATTTTTTCCTTAAGTTAAATTTTTAGTCATTTATTAATCATAATTTTAAATTAAAAAAATTAATTATTTTTAATTGCATTCTCTAATATAATTATTAAAAAACTATTATTAACCTATTTAAAATTATAAATTATTGTTTCCCAAATTTTGGAATCTATTTTTACAAATTCATATCTAATATGTGGAAGAAATTAATTTAAAATTATTCATGTAAGCAGGATGACAATGTGAGTTTTTTCAAGTAGAAACTTCTGAAAGATTTCTATGATTTTATAATAATTTACAAGGTTAAATTGATTACAATAAGTTAAATTGGATTAATTTATAATAATATTATCTAATTATACTTTTAAAACTGTATAATACATAATTTTACCTTGTACATAACTTAGATGAAAAAAAATTTCGAACTAAAATGCACTATTTTTTACTATTCATTAAAAAATGATATATTTACAAACAATTACGATAAATCATGAATACCTAATTATTATGTTTCAAAATAAAATATGATTATTATTTAGAGATATTAAATCAATTAATGTTTTCACATTCATATTTAAATGTGTTCTCCATTAAGAGACAATGGAATTTCCATTAAAAACTATAGGTTTTTATGTGTAAAAGTGGGTTTGTTCTTATATTCGATATATCAAATGTAATATATGAATATAAATATTATTTTATAGAAAATATTAAATTTATTTTTAATCATAATAATTCAAAAAATTTATTTACCTCTGTTTATTAACACAAACCACCTTTGGAAGCATATAAATAATATTATTTTATTTTATATCAAATTAGTTCTTAATTTCACTTCTAATTAGTTGGTAACCAATAAAATAATTCTGTATTTATAAAAAAAATTAATTCCATAAATAATATTAATAATAACTAACATAACAACTATGATATATAATATCATATTAAATAATAATGTTTTAATAATACATTGGTATTGGGTCACACTTAGTCATGTGTGTAACACAAGATATCGAGGATGGTCACTGATTCTTGAAACATAATATAACTCAGTATTTTTTTCATTACAAGATTTTCCAATTATTTAATATTATTAAAATATTAAATAAATTATAGAGTGTTGGGATATTATTTTCCCTTTTGTTCTCGGTGATGTATGTCATGCACTCTATCAAATACAAAGTTGTATATTAGAATTTTGGGGAATTACAAAATATGTATAAAACAATCATGTCATTAATGTATATCCATGTATAAAAACAAAAATATTCATATCAATATATCACCATATAAAATTATTTTATTCAATAACGATATATCTTTTAAAAATGGAACATTTAAATAGTGGAATCCAATCATATCACCAGTACTTTATTCCAAACAAGAAAAAAAAATTAACTAACGATATCAATATCCTAAAATATATAATAATTAGTATAATATATTATGGTTTTAATAGTTATATAATAAAATCTATTATTTTTGTATAGAATCCATTAAAATTATAATTACCTTATTTAATGAATAAATAATACATATCATCTATGGAAAAACGTATTGACAATAAAAAAATTTTTAAAATAGAAAATTAGAACTTGTATATAAATCAATATTGATAGTTTAATAATGTTTCATATCTAGTGTTAGTCAATTTAAAATTTTCAAGAATTTTTATTTATTTCAAAAAAAATTTATAGAATCACCTAAAACAAACCAATGGTAACAGTAAAATTACATTAAAAAATATTTATATTGAAGATACAAATGAATTATTCACAATATAATCAACTCAAAACTAAAATTATATCATACCCTATCTAATGTGAAACCAAAACATTATTACATATAACATATATCTTCTCTAGGTGATGGGTTGGGGGGAATACACGTAGGCTGTGAGGGTGAGGCTGAGGTTGAGGGTGTCATGGGAAACCATATAGTCAGTTGAGGGTGACAGCCAATGGGGGACATGTCATATTGATGGTGTGGGTTCAGGGGTATAATTGGAAAATTATTTTTTAATGAGCTTTGATTAATGGATCGATGGGCTCGGAAGAAATATGATAGACGATGAAGGGGGAAATGAATGGAGTTCTATTGAGGGGGTTAATTCCATGGTGGCGAGGGCTCAATGTAGTGGTGCTCGTGGGAGAGTGGGGGTGCTTGTGGGATAAGTGGGGTGACTCTGGGGAGAAAGGGTATTTCTAAAATAAATGGATATGATTTATTGTTGGTTTTGAAAAAAATGCCTAAATATGAATTTGGTGTTTTGTTACATGTATGGATTCCTTGAGAATAGGGTGTTAATTGTTATGGTTGATAATTCTATATAATTTTATTTTTTTCATTTTGGTTCTATGAATTTTTTATTGTTTTAAATACTTTTATCTTATATATGAATATTTATATTTATATCTCTATGTGGGTTACTGTGATTGTATATATATATGTATTTATTTATTTATTCATTAAAATGTATTTACATTTTTTTCACAAACATGTATGTTCACTATGTGAGTTGGGCCATTCTTGGTGGTTCACTACTATGTATTTATGCTCAGAACATGTGTGTTCACTCTGGTGGGAATGAAATTACAGTTACATCAATTAAGGAGTGATGAATTACATTGATAGATGTCTTGTATTCATGTATTACTTTTATTTTATGACTATTGTTGGAAATATTTTTTATATGTAAGATATATGGAATTTTTTTGTAGAACCATTCATACATTATTTACTTATTAGTAGTGGGAGAATAATTCAATAACAGTAAACCAAAACCTGTGGTGCTATTTTTCACCCTGAAGGGATTAGGTAACAATCTTAGGATTGGTGGTGGCCCAATTTGGGTTTTATCTAACTGCCAATGTAAATTTTATTACTTGTTGTATTCATGTGGTCTTTCATTTATTAATATTTTTTTTATTATTATACAATATCATGGACAATTAAAAAAATTATTTGTAGAACATAAATATAACCGATTATCCATTTAATAGGGAAATATCACGTTTTTATGGGATATCAATGTACTATTTTGAAACTACAAATTAGTATAAGTAAATTATATAAAATTTCTTGAATATGACATAAATAAATATGATAACTAATATAAGGTTTAGTTGGAAGAAAATATTGTAATGTTCAATGAATTATTGGAATAGTGGCTCATTTGAATATGTTATTTTTATTTATATGATATGAATGTTATATTTGAATAAAATAAATTAATTATAAGTAACTAAAAAATTAATTAGTGTGTTACAAAATAAATTATTATGGGGAATGTAGTTAATTATCTATTTACACATTTACTTGTTTTTATTGGTGACACATTTATTTCATATTAATATATTATGAGTGATACTTGTCCTATATATTTTGAGTTATGATTATTACCAATTTCATATATATTAAAATATATAATTTTCACTATTTTTTTCAATTATGTTTTATGAAATTATTATTAAATAATTTTTTATGTTTAAAAAGGGACGAAATTTTTATAATGTAAATGTTTTTTAAAATGTATTTTTATTTATAAAATTATTAAAAAAAATTGAAATAATTAATTTTAGAAATTGATTGTATGACATTTGAATATATGAACAATTAGTTTTCTTATATGTATAATTTCAATTTCACTTTTGAATTGAAAATAATAATGAAAAAATATATGATAACATTAGGTTTAACATATATGAGGACTTCCAAAGTGATATGAATGTGTTTTCACAATCTATATATGTATAATGTTTAAATTTTATTAAATTTTTCTGTTTTAAATTGAATTTTATCTAATTATAATGAAGTGATATTTAATAATCTATAAAAAATAACAATTTAATTATTTTGGTAAATTGGAATTCATGGGGAAATATTAAAATAGGTATATCCTTGGGTATGTCCCGGATCACCTGGCTATGCATGGGCCACTAGAACAACTTGGCCCACATCGGAGCTAGCTGGATCCTCCAGACCAGCCGTCACATAGCCACATTAGCTTTCCACCAAGTAGCGCCGCCACCCCGTCCAACCTCTCTACATTAGAAAACCATAATTATTGCACTCATCCTGGAAAAGTGCATCTAGTCACATAGTGCTACTGTGGTCAACGTGGTTGTTTTTTGCTTCCAAATACCACATAGAGGATGCCATAGGTTCTCCCGACATTCGATGTAGTTGACTGGTCTCTATCTCCCCGACAAATGGTCGTTGGCTCCGATGCACCGGCCGGTTGTTCCATTGACACCCAGACATGCTTCGGTGGTCCATTCAATGTACTAGAAGGATCCCTATTCCGTGCATTTTGTTCTTCACTACTAGGTCTTAAATCATTTTTCCAATCCCTTCATCTAGAAAGCGCTCAATTTAAGGTATCTCATACATCGCCTCTATACGTCCTTCATCATCGTTCAACCGTCATCTAGCATCATTACACCATGAAAGGATGTGCCACAACCGACTTCTCATCAACCTGTAAAGAACATGAGAATGTAGGAAGAAGGAAGGAGAGTATCCAAACATCAATGAGAGGAACGATCCTCTACTTTCATTCATCATGACCTTATTCCATTCTAGGTTTAAGGTTTAAAAATAGAAAAATAAAAACATGGAAAATATATGCAATATTAATTCCCCTAAGACCAGACCGAATAGAACCTCGTGGAAAAACAAAGATCCACAGGTCAAGCGGTGTTAGTTAATCTTCATCAATCGTTAAATTTATGAACAGTGAAGTACATCTTAAAACACAACCCCTACCCCAAATGGTTCTTTCGCTGATGAAGAACATCTCTATGTTGTCATCATTTGTGATCGTCGATCTCTAGTCATGGATCCGATATCCAAAGGCATATTTTCCACTTATTTATCCTCTAGGGTTGGTCGTTTGGGGAGATTCCTCACCGTTATTGGTCATTATACAACAAATTAATCTATGATTCTATGCAAAGTCCATCATCCACCCCCAAACCATCGATCCCTACTAATCCATTTAGTGGTGATTAATGATTCAACAGTTTCTATTACACTGCATTAAAAAAAAATTATGATGTTTAATTAATGAGTTATTGTTTCAGTTTCATTGTGTTACACACCGCTTCACTACAACGGTTTCTAGAGATCAAACAAAAATAATATAAACATGTTTATTTTGTTTATATTTTTGTTAAAATTACAAATATTTTCTTTTTGGGTTGACCTACAATGGTCAATGTTGAATCCATTATTAAGTAATTTCATCGTTTCAGAAATAATGGTGCTGTCAAATTATTAATCCAGGAACCCTTTTAGATTTTCCAAACCCCATGCACCTGCACCATTTGAATTCACTTAAAAATATTCAATGAGTAACTCTCACCCTCGACCTGTGCTGGTCAAGGGTACGCTTCACCTAAGGGAAACTCAACCCCACCAGCTTAATGGTACTCTGTTATTTCCAATCATCTTTTCCATATAAGAGTTATATGGATTTGATAATAAAACTATTTTTACATAATTATTTTATTTACGTCCACAAAATAACATTCATTGTTGGCTAGCATCGTCCAAAATTAGTCCTATTCTGAATCTCTCCATTCTGAATTGAATGGTCCCTAAAATTTATGATCTGGGCACCAGTTCAGAAGATATAAAACCCATCATGTACATTTAGTTAATATACATTAAAAAATGATCAAAAATCCATTATAGTCACTCTGGGTCTCATAATTACTTTTCGTCTCAAAGCCTAGCCTTGTAAAAAATACTATTCAAATTTTAAAAAACATCTATGGAATTCAGGGACATTACATTGTTCCAATCTTAAGGATTTTCATCCCCAAAAATCAAAAGCCTAAACTCAAGGGAACAAAACTATGTTCATCAAGGGTCCATGAACTTCTTATATGCACACTCCTCAAGGAACTACTGAAATAAACCACTTTCATATCCCACTTCTACTCGGTCAACATCGTGAAACATCGCGCACATGTCTCTTTAGATACAACAAATGGGAAAACCTCTATGTAATCTGATCCATTTGTATTCATGGGGTTTAGTGGATCACCCCCACGCAATCCTAACATAAACACTAAATGTAACCCAGAGTTTACATCCTCCCCTGGATGAATTTTGTTAAAGCCCCCACAATAATTATGCATTCAAGGTTTATGATAATCATTCATGGGTCATTGTGAATTAAATAGGGCTACACATAAGTGAATGTTGGGTATTACCGGGACCTATGTCACCATCATCCAAAGGCCACACATTTTGTTAAAACTATAGCACTGCCAACCTCACTAGTGGTATTCCAGCTGATTATAGATGGTAAACAACCATTTCACCCTATAGAAACATCATGGGTTATAACTCTACCACCAAGAAACATTTCTAATCATGAATATTATCGAGAGTCAACCCTATGATGCCTGAGTTTTCCATTTAATAGAAGAAAAACCTATTTTCACTATCGCGAACACACCAAAACAATTTCCTGATACAGTCAATCTTTGTATAAAAGGTATTAGTTCGTACATTTAATGACATCATATGGTCTCAACTCCATGATTAAAGATCCAACTACAAATCTCTCCACCATTATTCAGGTCACACTGTCAGCACTAGTGTCTGATCAATGGGTCTCCTCTATCAAGAATCTCTATGTGCGAGGTTCAAGTCTACACCACCACCAGAACCATGAAGTCATGCACCGAACACGTGGAAAAATGAGGATTAATAGAACCTATGTCAATTTAAAATTGAAACCAAAATAAATCACACTTATCATACCATGAATCCATAATGGATCTTAGTGGTCATATGCCATGAAGGCTTGTAGTTTTCCTCGCCCTCTCCCTCCATCTCCATGATCCTGGCACGGACTACCTCATGTTGATTTTATAGCTCTTCTTCATCATCCACTACCTTATGGAACTCCTTGCATCACATGTTGTCTCAAATAATTAGTCATGACTTCTAGTTCCCTCTTAGTTGAACAGCGGGTTATAAAATATCTAGAGATTGCCCTTGGTTTTCCAAGTTTTACACAACCTCTCATGTAGCTGATCTTCTCTTTGGCACACCTCTTATGCGAGAGACCCACATGTCTTTATTGGAGTATGGGGATGCCTCTTATACCACAATCTTATCTCCTGACATCTTATACCTCTAGTAGAAACCAATTCTTTGTGACATCTGTTGTAGGTCTGATCCAACTAATCCTTAAAAAGGTATCTCTCAATCACCAGGGCTCACTCCTGTACCCAATCATGCATTCAAATTCAAAGGGTTATCAAAGACACCCTGATCTCTTGACATAGTCCCTGCTCGAAGGTTCAGGCCCTAATGTATGGGGCCTAAAATTTATATATAGTGTGTTGAGAAATATCTTTGAATCTCTTTGAGTACTCTACTACCTTCATGCTTCCCTTTTGTAGGTGAAACGTCTCTTGTATATGAACATAGTATAACGAAGCTAGAGAGAACTCATCTCAAAAGAGATGATCAAAGCCATTATAGGTGAGGGTCAGCTCATCATGCATTTAGAACACTATGAATGACCATCATCTTGCTGGGACCGATAGAAGACCCAAGGCTAGTACTACTATCTGGTTGAGAGGAATCCTCTCTAATAAGAACACTCACATAACCACTTAAATACAATACTCAGCTACCTAAGGATCTATCTCTCCTTGGAACATGGAATGTCTCTTGCTATGGAACTCATGTAGCGCACATAGCCTACATGAATCCACCATTGGTAGTGCTGGTTGTAATTGTTGATTTATTGGTGGTTGCATCACCAGTTCAATACCATGAGGTAATTCCCTAGATTCGGTGACCTGCACTAAATCCTCCACTCGGGGTGGATCATCCTTAAGATAACATTATTTAATCCTATCTAGCTATCATCATGGTGGCATCCTGATATATTCCAAGATGAACCATGGTTAAAAAGAATATTTAGAGAGTTGATTCATGAAGTAAATGGAAAGAAAAAACATTCATACCTGATTTATGTACCCTTTACATCCGCACAACAAGTATTTCCATCTACAGAGTCGGAAAACAGGCATCCAATGTCATGGTGTGTGGATAAGTTAGTCGCTGCACCATCATTGGTGTCCCTAGCCTTAAATCCATACTCAAAACACTTAACATTATTTCCAAAATCCCAAAATCAGTCTTTGAGGTAGGTCCGAACACTGATAATACCAACTTGTCACGACCCAACACCTAGGGGCCATGCTATGACTACCCCAAGACCAGCTCCCATAGGCCATGTCCTAAAGACTAGTTTCCAAGGAATTATTCCAAAAGTGGGAGATATTTTTCTGATTACCTGTACTCACGCACAAAACACTTAGACAATGGTAATTGAAAGATAAATCTATGTATACCATGAATGAAAACGACTAAATAAAATACAACTAGATTAAAATAAAAAGTAATGTAGAAGGTGGAATTCGGGTAGAGTATTCAATCCCAAAATAAGAACATTGGTAAATCTCCATGTCCATAACGCTCATTTATCAGGAATCCTATCAGATCATTAGGTGAAGGGTAGTGGCTTGATGTTGTAGAATTTATCTTTGTCTGTCTGATCTCACTAAATACCACAATGCCTCGGTCCTCTTAGGACACGTTCAAAGCATCGTTCTTCTACACAAGACCTGACACATTTATGAAAATCCTATTTAGGGGTGAGTAAAAAAATACAAAGTAGGGGTCCCCGAAACCAAAAAGGAATATAACAAGATAAAACACCCAATGGAATGGATATTCATCTCTACACGGGGTATATTCCCAGACATATACCATGAACATCCATATATACTCATCATAGCCACTATGAAACATAAGATACAACCTAATAACTAGTACCAAGAGTCTCACATAAGTCTCAATGCATAACACACATACCATGAGATCACACTCAATGAGCTTATCCATACCTAAGGGCACTAGTCTGAGAGATTAACTCCATTGGGTACAATCCAACCATTCTGAATGGTATATCCCAGATAACATTCCCCATATGGAATATTCTACTAGGTCTGACTCTAGTGTTCGGTGCAAGAGGTCTAGTCATCATAGCCTTGAACCCAATTCAAGAATATGGGATCCAAATTGAGGAGGCTAGAACCTCATTACTGAACTCAGTTGAAGGAGCCCCGCTTCAGACTTACGTGAAATACCTCATTTTTTCCAATAAATAGTGGCTAGATCCTCAGTCCATCGAGAGAGACTAACTTATATCTATGTATTTTTTCATCATGTGGATGGGCCCACTTCTCGCTGCTATGTATGACAGCTGATGGAGCTCCATCTCCAATTCAGAACCTTCTCCCAACTTAGTAGGGGAGTACAACTCAGTGATTAGAGGGCTGACGCCCTACTGTGATATGGTATAACCAACATTGTTTATTTATGTGGGGAGGACCCGCACCCAGAAGGAGTCAGAGAGTAATGAATCCATTTGTTTGTTCCCAAAGGTGGACTCGTGCCCTAGTACATTATGGGAGTACCGTCCACTAGCTAGAGGACCCACTCCCTATAACAAAAGCCGTGTACCGACTCTGGCATAGAACTACGTCCGGAGGAACCATAACATAGAACAGTAGTGGAGTACTAGATTTTAAAATAGAGGAACTACTCTATACCTGGTAAGCGAGTACAGAATCAATATTCATTAGGTATGGAGGACCTTCACCCTAGTCCAATTGGGGAGTTCAAATGCCAAGAATAGAGGACCCAATCCATAGCATGATTGGGGACTACCGACTCTTTCATTATTAACTTCTCTAAGAAATAATTCTGTTAAATATAGGGAGACTCATCTCTACCAATGTAGATGGACAAGGATTACACATTCCTTGATTCATCAAAGGAGTAAATATCATAAGAAATCAACATATTACTCACCATGATTCTACCCTATGTTAGCCCATATCGAGGTAGCCTACTATTTAAAACAAGGAGGTAATTCTCTAGATTTCTAAAATCTCACATAGAGTATCTCAAAATCAATTTCTCCTCGCATTTTTACAAACTCTGTGGATGGATCGTCAATCAGATCACCCGATAGAACGTTATTCGCATTTTTTTAAATGGGGTCATGTTAGGTCCGGGTCCAGTTCGACCTATTCAGACTGACCCAGCTTGAGGCCCACCTAACCGAACTGGGTCTGAATTGTTCCAAATTGTCTTGGATTGTCCCACTATACTATGGGTCTGACGCATTGAGTTCGACACACTGCTATCCTAGCCCATCTGGTTGGGCTCAACACACCAACACAACCCGACCAACATCAAAGTAGTTCGGCATGTCCGGATAAAATGTGGGATATCCAATTTAGCTTTCCACCAGGTGGTACTAGTTAGCACCCCCACCCCAGCCAAAAGGTCCACATCAGCAGACCAGAATTATCGCATGTAGCCCGAGCATGTGCCTCAGGTCACGCGACGGATGATGTGGGTCCTCTTTACCGCTGTTGCAGGTGTTCTGTCTCTGTCACATAGGCACACAGATGCTGATGCATGTTGGAACTGATGCATGGACCGGTTGTTCCACGGACCATCGGATGTCCTCTAGTTGTCCTTTCTCCGAAAAGGAAGAATCCCTATAATTATTGCATTTCATTCTTCACCATAATGTGCTAAAAACTCTGTTTCGATCCCTTCTGCTTGAATTCTCTAAATTTCTAAACCTCAGTCTGTCCGTCTTCATTGTTTTTTGGTCCTCCATTGTTTTTCCCACAAAATAATTTTCACAATGGCGGAATTATTGATTTCTTTCTAAGTGCACAATAAACACTACAAGTCGGTATGAGAAAACCCAAAAACATAAGAGAGGAACAAACCTACTCTTTCATTCATCGTGGAATTATTCCACTCCCGTTGTAAGGTTTAAACAATGAAAAATAAAATCATATGAAAAAATATGGAATATTAATTCCTCATGGAGAAGCCCGAAAAAAGCCCACGAGAAATAAAGATGATCAGTGGGTTAACCGGTGTGAGTTGATCTACATTTTACATTACATTGAAGAATCGCGACGAACACCATAAAACCCAACCTCTACCTCAAAACGTTATCTCATTGACCAAGAACCTTTCGGCATTGTCTTTGTTTGTGATCATAGATCTCCAGTCATAGTTCTAATCTTTAAAGGCGTCGTTTCCATGTCTCATATAAATATTGATTGTTATTGGTGGGGATTACTCACTATTATTTGTTGTTCACCAAGAATTATTCATGGATTCTCAGCAAAATCCAGGGTCTTCCCCCAAACCTCAGATCATTGCTGAGCCATTAAATGGAAAATTGTGATTCAACATTTTCTACTACTCTAAATAAAAATTTCAGTACACTATTTCATTAATGAATCAATATTTTGGATTCGTTTTGTTACAAAACATTTCAATTGGATGGTTTCGAGTGTTCTAAAAAAATAAAATAAATAATCATATTTTATTTAATGTTTTCTTAAAATTCTGAAAACTTTATTTTCTTGGTTGACCCACACTGATAAATTTGGTGTCCATTATTTGGATATGATGTCATTGAAAACAGAAATAAGCACTCGTATTTTCAATATAGGCAACATTTTATATGATTTCGAGATCGCGATCTCGCACCGTTTTATTTCACATAAAAAATTCAATAACAAACATTCAACCTCAACCCGTGTTGGTCGAGGATAAGTGCTACCGAATAAAAAGACACCCCATGAGCTCACCTGTAATATCATATTATCAATCTAAGTTACCATTTACAAGTTATAAGGATTAGAAAATAAAATAATTATTACATAATTTTTTTATTTAAGACCAAATTCTAAAATCCATTATTGGGACCCACTGGTCAACCATATGCCCTTACTAGGAAAATCCGGCCATTCTGAGTTCAAATGTGCCCTCATTTTTCTAATAGGAGCACCAGTTAATATAGTATATAAACCCTCAGACACATTTAATTATTAAACTTGTAAAAATGTTTTTAAATCAAGTCTAACCACAATGGGTATCAAAATTATGTTTTGTCTCAGAGTCAGGTATTGCAGAAAATTCCATTTAGAATTGAAAAAAATATATGGAATTTATAGACATTACATTATTCTTATAAATTTTATTCTATGAACATTATAGATTTTTGTACATATTGTTGATGATAATATATTTTTCCAATGAATTTACTTTATGTCTTTCATTAGTTATTCATTTCATACATAGTTATAATATTTGGATTGAAGTTTTAATTTCTTCCTATTGAATTTATTATTTTTGACACAAGGAGTATTGAATTTAAATTTGGTTTGACTTTTCATGGATGGTAACTCTTGTAGTGGGGAGAATGTGGTTACTTTCTTCCAAATTGTAATCATTATGGTTTTATTATGGATTAAATGTTTAATTTTTAATTTTAAAAACAATGTTCTAACTATTGTTCGGAATCTAAAACTCTATAAATTTTCAATTTAATAATTTAGTCATATATATGGTAGTCCATGAGTGAAATTGAATGTTATTTTACACATTTTTTAATGTTTTTATAAGATGATAGGGTAACAAACTCTCCTAGTCTGAATCAAAATGTTTCTTAACCTATCCGTCTGTTATGCCTGGAAGGTTCTCTCAAACCCTACATGATAGAAACATGTTACTGGGTATAATGAATAAGAACATTTTAAATATATCACCCACCATATACAAATGACCTTATCATATATTCCTACTATATAATCTAGCATGTACCATCTATATATTCAAATCCCTCCCACAAATTAAATATATGAAAGATAATAAAATAAGATAAAATCTGCATAAACCATATAAACATACATTAATATATGTAATGACTAAAAATGAATATTCTCAGTTGAAATATTCCAAATTATATAACTAAAGATCATAATATTAATCATACATCAGGATAAATAAATTATGCATAAGTAAAATACAATACAGATAACATTTTTATTGGTTGTTACATAACAATATTAAAAAGTAAACAATCTGAGTCTATATTCAAAGAGATATTTATGACACATGGTCAGTCACCACATCTATACATGAAAATAAATGGACCCACAAAAACTGCATCAAATGTGATCAATACCACATTTCATGTTATAGAACATGTAAGTTATATATACACATAAAAATTGATGTATATGCAGGGTTTCATCTAAACATTCCCAATTATATTTCACCATGGGTCATATGTAGTTCCTTTCAAAATAAATTCCAAAAATACATGCTTGAGTAATCTTAAAAAAATATCATTTCATATGACCAAGAATAAATAAAACATGTATCAAATTTTCTTAACATTCATTCAAAAACAATATAAACCCATTATAGGAATACTAAATTCAACTATTTTAAAATAATCACTTCAAACTTGAGCATTTTATTAACTTCCCTTTTAGAATAAAAACTTTAAAAACCATAAAATAATAATTTTAAATTCATGAAAAACCCCATCTCTTTTCAATCAATTTTAATAGACAATTACCAAATACTTCAAGGTAATCATCAATTTTATTTCAATACGACTCACACAAAACCATTTTCTAAATACATTTTAAAATGCAAAAAATCCACCACTAATGGTTTATATTTACCCAAGAAGACATCAATATATTAATGAGACACAATTATTTCAATAAATAAATGTTTCAATGAAAACCTTAATGTAAATTGAATAAAAAATACAATGATAAAGGGTGCCCTAAAAAATACACAATAGGATATAGGCGACATCTGAAAATCTTTACAATCAAACATGAATGACTTAAGAATTGGATCATTAGATCCCTCAAAGAGACAATATATGAAACCAAAATATCCACTATTCTTTAATTTATAAATCATCGAGTGATATATAAAAAATAGTATGGAAAAACATTCCAAGGGAATAATATGATTTTTGGACATCAAGATAGTGTTTCAAAAAACATGTACTTATAATAATCTACCTATGATTCTCATGATATGATTCACTAGAGGTGAAAAAATTAATAGATCCGTAAATCATCATATAAATAAATTAAAAAAAAATTCAAATAAACTTCATCCCACCTATTACACCCTCTTATTGTATATTCTTTTTTTATATCATTCATAAAAACAATATAAAACTCCCTCATGGGGTCCCAATTCACATAGAGAATAAAAAATATAAGGGGTAAATATAGAATATCAACATCATTTAAAGAGATATTCTATAATGTGAAAATTACTTATTCAAAAAATAAAATGATTAAAATACATGTTTCCACACTAAAGAATAAATTTCAAAAACCCATTAAAACATAACCATGAAAAATTATTTTCTAATCCACTTTAAAATCAAACTATTTCACAAAAATAACATTAAACCAGGCATAGATTTACCAATGATCAAAATAATTTCACATAGACAAATAACGCAACATTATAGAAAGGATTCATTTAAACCATCAAATATAATTTAGTAAACATTATCAAAAACCCCTATAAAATCAAAATATTTATCACAGATATATAAAGTGTAAACGTACAATTTGATATGATTATAAGATGATCTATTATACAAACCACCTTTCTATATATCAAAATCAATGAATCCATTAATAATTTTCATCATTTGTATCACATATAATAATAAATTGGAATAAAAATGATATTAAAACATGATAGAATCACATGGTATATAATATAACGGGGCATTATAGAAACACCGATCTCATTCAATATATAATAAGCCCCAAAACATCACATTTTTTGGAGAATTCATAACCCAGAAAGTAAATAATTTATCTCATTCATAATCACCGATAAAAAATATTAAACAAATCATAATACTTAAAAATAACCCGATAAATTGTTAGGATTCATGGGATAAATAAAATCAATGCTAGAGGGTGAAAGTAAAATAGGAGTATATGATTAATTTGGAAATAATGATATTACCTCAATAAACTCCTTGAAATTAGTGGAGGGGTTCAAATAAAAATGAAATGGAGGAAAACTTCTAGGAGAAGACCCACGTTTTTCAAATTAAATAGAGAGTAAAAGGAATATATCCCCTGAAAATTTTATTTGGGAATATTAAGAAACTCATAAAATTAAAATTACACCCATGGAATACTATAAAAAGACTCCATGAAACATTTCCTAATTAAAATTTGACCCCTCGTAGTGATAGTTATAAGCATATACATTATATCAAAATAACCCCTCATATAACTAAGGATCTACTGGTTGGATCATGTTCGGGTGTGATATTTCTCAGTCACATCCCAATATACCTCCCTAGAAAAAAAGATCTTATTAATTTGTTCATATCACAAAATGCCCTATATGGTCATAGATTATGTAGCATTATATTTCAGCAATGAAAATAGGTATTTCATAGCATGAAAACCCTAATCAAAATGTGAATTTTTGGATTCAATAACATCACCTCACTAAACCATTAGGATCATCTGAAAAAATGGTTGACCATTATAATTTTAAAAAATAAAAATTTGGATAATATATTATTTGATATTGACATAGGGGTTTCCCATTTAGGTATTTGTATTTAGGACATGTGGTGAATTAAGTATTTTTTAAGAAATAAATATAGATTTGGGTACCTTGTATTTGTTTATGGGATCCATAGTATGTTAAGTCAGGAGGTTGTGGTTGATCATCACATTAGGTACCTGGTGGCCTAGTATGAGTATCTTGGATGCCTAGTCCAAAAATATCAATGAATGATGTACTTTCTTCATTTTCTTTTAACTATTGTATAAACATTTTGGATTCATTTATAACCATATTTCCCTAGGACTTCTATGATATGTAATCGAGGAATCTCAGGTGTTTTTTAATACCTCCAATAAATTTATTCATTCCATAGACTCTATTTTTGGTTTTTATCACCAATGTGTATCACATTAGAACACCCTTAGAGGTGAGGGGGAATTAGGGTGTCATACGTTTCATTCAAGAAAAAGGATTGTGTTACCACATTATTGGGAACTATTTAAACATATCTTATAGAATCGTGAAATAATCAAACATTCACATGAATAGAAACAACACATGCAATTTTAGTTGTTTTTTAGTAAGGTCTAGTCCAAGGAGCATACACTGATAGTGTATCGGTCATAAAAAATCCACTAATCTTCACTTATTATGGAAGACATATTTTCGAACACATTTACCCTTATTTAGGAACACTACCTTTAAATTATATTAGGGGTAGAACATTTCTACCGTTGAAACACTTCCATCCATAATCCCTAGATCACTAATTTGCGAGAATAAGTTTACTGACTAGAAGGTATCCAATGTAGGAATTTTAGTATTTGTACCTAAATATTATGAGACTCTAATTACAAAGTAAAATTTATTTTATGCACATTGAAAACTATTTAAATAAACAATATTCTCTATTTTATAGTTTATGAAGCATATTCATGATAATTCTTCACTAATATCACAACATTTTGGAAGAATACATCCTTCACTGAACACTAATTCATACAGAAATAAAATTTCCTCACAAAACTCATTTTTCTGAGATACCTAAAAATTATTAAATACTAATATAGTATCTATTGTATTCAATGTCTCATAATTAATATATTATTCTTGTAGCTTCCATCGCTCTTAAATTTTGACTGATTCATGCTTTTCTATAAAACATTCCATGTAATGTGATGTGGGTTTAGGTGCTAATTTATGATTTTAGAAATTGTTCGAAGCTCCAATTCCTCTAGTGGATTTCTTATAAACCTATAAAAAATGTTATTGGAGCTCTTCCATTCCCAAATCTCCCTTTAAATTCACCCCATTCTTGAATATTTCTTGTAGTCAGGAAGAACATTGTAAACTCATCATGCAATCACAATTATTATCCTTGTTTCAAAAAAGATCATCTTTTAATCGCATGTTCACAAAGCTCTATACCTTCATGATCGTCATAATTTTTCAAAAACAAATCTTTACAAAATCCAGTTATCACATAACATATTCCTTTACCATGTTTGATACGAGTGAATTAAAAAACTATCTTTTGTAAAGAATGATATTTCCCAATGATTTTGAGCCCAAAAATTTGGAAAAGAATGTGAAAACACTCCACCTTAAATAATAGAGTAATCATGTAATTTAAGATCACTTTCCTTGAATAATCCATAATTTCTTAGTGTGTATTGAAAACAACAAACCAGACTGCATTTCCAAGAGTGAAAGGCATGGTTCTAACAATATCCTCTTTTGGTATGATATCAATCTATAGAAAAAATCAGTAAAGAACTAGCCAGTATGAAAACATGAAAGGCGAGAAACAACTCACCCAACACTCTAAGTCTATGTGATGAGAGCACAATAGAGAATAAAATATGGGAATTTTGAATTGGGTTATTGTTATTTAGATTGTTTAAATATTTCTAAGATAAGATTTGAGAAATAAAAATAGTTTCCACAAAACACCTAATCCTCTTCATGTAATAGAATCTTTTCATTATTTTTAAAAATTTAATAACCACATAAGATTAAATATATCCAACTTCCCTTATTTGAAATAAACCTCAAAAACTATTAATTATACTAGAAAAAAATAACAAAGGTATACTTTTGGATCATATCTCCCACATAAATCTGAAAAACATATATAAATAGATTAAAATAGTTAACACACATGTGTTTAAGGGAAAAACTATAACCGCCTAATGCACTAGGATGTTAGTAAATATTGAGGGACATCCTATGTGCCCAAAAAAATACGAGGTTCCAATGATATAGTGATAATGTCATCCAATTGGTTATCAATTACAACATTCCCCATTATATTCAATAATTGTTCAACTTTTTCTTGCTGATGTGATATCTTATCTCTGTATGATTTTCTTAATATTGGTGGAATGGATCACTTGTATGTAATATCATTATATTTTTTTTACATATAATCATCATGGACTGTTTCACCTCATAAAAAATATCAGTTTGTTTTTTCCTCATCCATAATAGCCGATTCCATGCCTTTGAAATAGAGATATACTCTACTTCATCTAAAATACACTAAGCCCATTAATGTTTCTTTCTCAAAAATCCCACACATTAATTTATATTGATGAATTCTACACCAAATTTTTAATTTATATCCACCACTTCTCAAACTTGTCCAACATTAGAAAATATTGATAGTTCAGTATATATAAATGCTGCAATGTAAACAACCAAAATAGAGAGTACCATGAATTTATATCATGATTAATTTAATTAATGCTAAATTCTATTCATTTTTTTTAATTTAGAGAATAATTTTAATAACATTGGAAAACTGATATATTGTTTTTTTAAATTAATGTATAATAATCATCAAATGATTTTCCAATATAAGATCATATCCATAGATGTCCCAACCTCAAACTTTCCAAAAATTTCTCAATCATAATATGAGTTCAAGTTGGTTTGAAGTCATGCATGTTGAATTTAATTAGTAGCATTCATACATATTATTTTTCCCGATAAATGATGGTGTAATGAATGTTATGAATGACATTTAGAACCAAGAAGTATGTGGGTTCACTAGTCATACACATTTCATATACTAATTTCTTGTGATTAGAAAATTCCTCCAAATATCCCTATATTCATCCACCAAAAAATAATATACTCTTTATTCACCATCACTATAAATTGACCTTTCTAAAAATAATTTATATAGTGATTATGGCTTGTACATCCTAATTTAAATTTGAGCTTTTTAGATAAGAATTGAGTCATGAATAACATTCTTTTCCTTCATGCATCAAAAAATATATATCCTTCATTAATCATTAATACATAGTCTCATCGTTTACAATCATAAATCAGTCAATTTGATTAATTTATAATTATTCTTCATGAAATCCATCTGTTAATTTAGTTTTTACATATATCTGATAAACATTGTACACTCTCAAATTTTCCATGGATATTAAAATCATGATCAACTTCGTTCAAGAAAATTAGGAAAATATTTTATGAAAATAAATTCTTTTAATATGTGCATAGCCTTTACATGCTAAATCATAATTTTTTCTAAGTACATTTAATCACTCATAATATTTTTTAATGACCCATTTAGTTCTAATAACATTGTTATTTTTGGGCTGGTTCATAAGATCCCATGTTTGATTATTTTGAATTTAATCAAGTTCCTCATTCAGCGACTTAATCCATTATTCATATTTCATAAATTTTCTCAATTATGTCAGCTCTATAATTGATAGGATTGATGAATGTGAATCATTTACATTGTACATGTCTATGTGGGTGTGTTCAAGTTTATATTGATGTTGGGTTGATCAGTTTTTACAATCATAATTCTTCTATGAGGTTCTGATGATATTTATTTTTCCATGTTTTCCTCTTCATATTCATCCTCTAAATCATCATTATATTATGAGCTCAGAAATTCATGTAACCCTTCCACTATTTCTATATTTGAATCTATCCATTTTCAAATTTCATATTCATTTTCGATTATATCAGCATATGAGCTCCTCGAGGTATTTATGGTTTTATCTTCGAAGATATTGACATCACTAGTTTCATATATCCATTGAAGATGATTATGGTTAAATTTTCAGGCATTACAATACATCTAGTATCCCATTAATATTCCATCATTTATAGAATTGCCATAGATTCATTTATTTCATCATTTTCATCATTTGAATCTTTTGCATTCAAAAACAAAAAAAACACATCATGGATGGATTTAATCTATACAATAACTCAGATGGTGCAATTATTTCTTCAATAAAATTCACTTTTTTAATTTTTATTGTACACTAATTCTTGAACGTCCATTGTCTAGTATTGAAGAGAGATATTAATCTCAATCAGAATCATTCTATCCATATTGTTCACTTTTATTACTTCATTCAACAACTCCTTTTTATTTTCATTTTCTCAATGTGGACACCTCATTATCTATTCTTTATTTTTTTACATAATTTTAAAATTCAGTTGATATTTATTTTCATCCATTTTTATATCTTAAAACATTTTTTGTACCTCCAATATCTTTCTAATCTATTTGATTCTAACTTTTTGGGAAATCAATCACATTATTTTTCTTATTTATAATCACTAAACAAAAATTTATAATATTATAATCAATAATAAATGATAGACCTCTCCAAATATGGGTTTGGACATTTATTTGAAAATATATATCTGTGTTTATGAGATCAAGTAGATTTGAGGAACTTTTATTCATTATCCAATATGAACTCTGTTACATCTTTTCTCACATGAAAGAATCCCTTGAATTTTGTAATTCACAATTCATATTGGGAATATTGAAGACTATATTCAGATTAAATATATTCTCCATGCACTTATGATTAATGTAATCCAATACCCAGTACCACATGTAGTTTTCATCATCAAGATTTATGTATCTAATGTTATCCTTGTTGTCAAAAATCTAAAAATTTCCATCTATTCTAAATCCTTTTATAATAGAATTACAAATTTTTCATTTAATAGTACATAGATTTTATTTAAATTTCATTATAATTTTTTCTTCATATTGTTAAATTAGACTCACGATATTTTGATGCCATCTACCCATATAGAGAACATTAATTTTCATATTCTTATCAGTTTTCATTTATACACCTTTATTGCCTTTGATCTTTTAATAAACAATTTTTTAGATCCACACAAATCCACCAATGGTATTATTGAAATTCATCAATAAATATATATTTCATATTATATGGGATGAGTATATGCTATCAACAATTCAGGTGATATTTTTATTTCATGGATTGGGAGCTATTTTAATAAGGTTGGATTTCTATATTTTCTTATTTTTCTTTGATGAGGTACTTCATAGAGTGGAGGCTAAGAATGATTATTTGAATATCTATTTCATATGAATGATATAATTATAATTAAATATTAATTTATAGGAGAATACCTATTCACAAGAGAAACAACACCTGGTTGGTGGGTATTTAATTTTATTTGATTACTTTTGGAAATGATATCTAATTTCAGGTACCTATAATGAATATCATTATGACAATAGTTAGAATAGTGAAAAATTATACATAGAAACTACTTTTACTATATGTTGAAAGATATGGTCTTGTTATCCTTTGTTAACATCTAAGTTAATACCCATTTATATAGCTCCTGGCCTGTAACACACCAAGATTTCATAGTATGTTATCTCATTAATGTAATTCGAGAGCTTGTGGTACACGCAACACTGAGTATTAGCGCACCAAAACATTCCAAACTAGAAGTTCCAAAATCTTCAATGAATATTTTTTACTGTATTTTCAATCCAATAAACACTATATAGTTTTAAGATACATATTATGTGTTTAATAGAAATAATATAAGAATTAATTCATTTTTTTAGATAATAGAAGTATTTTAAAAAAAATCAACATTACCTCCTTTTAATGCAGAACCATTTTTAAAACCAATATTTTATATTTTTATATATTCAATGAAATTAAATTAAATTCTTCTTTATATTATGGACATAAAAATATATTTTGAAAAAAAATTTGTACATTTCTGATAACATTCATATTTTGAAGAATAATAAAAAAATCAATGTTTTAATTGAAAAAAACTTTTTTAATATAAAATATTAATAGTTATAAATTATGTGTTTGGATAGTTTCTAAGTATACTTTGATTATATTTTTATCAGTTAATACAATTTAGGTCAATATAAGTAATTTCACATTTAAATTTGACATAAACACATATCAATATTTTGATAGTTTTTACTTTTTTAAAAACCCAATTTTTTGTTTGGATAAGGGGAATTAATTTAAAATTCATAAATGAAACTTATATGTATTTAATTATGGAAAATTGACTTCATTTTTGAATTCACAATATCAAAATTATAATACTGTAATTTTTTGGTATTTTACTTAAAACTATCATTTTTTATGAATGTGGAAAAACACTACGTTATTATTTAAAACAGAGTTTTTATGTAAGTAATTATTTTTTTAATTTAAAATTATTTTATCTAAATATATATATATATATGTAATACCTATATAATTTCATTCTATTTCATTAGAATCGTTTTATAATAAAATTAGATGTATAAAATTTTATTGATTTTTAACATTTAATTACCCACATTTGAGGCTCGTTGTCAAATTTGAAAAAAACATAATTTTACCACTTTTTTTAGTTGAATTTTAAAAATCTGAGAGACCTAGTTGACATCATTATGTAAAATGCGGTTCAATTAGATGAAAATAATTTTTGTTGAATGGTAACTTTTGAATTATATTTACCACAGTTAATTGTAAATCGGCTAATTAAGGGTAAAAATGATATTATAATTACCTTAACACTTGTCCTAATTCAATTGGATAACATTAATTTGACCAAAAACAAACTTTAGAATAAAATATGACCCCCTTTGGTCCACTTCAATTAGATTAAGACATTTATTATTATTTTATTTAATGAATACTTAAAAGAGTTTAATTCAATGTTTAATAACTAAACCATTTTCAATACAGGGTTATACGTTAGATAAATTCAACTATAATATTTATTATGAATATAAAATAAATTCCTACAAATAGTAATTTATTTATAATTTTTAGAAATTAAATAATTTAATTTATTTATGACACAATGATGATGCATCAATTACCTTATTAATGATTGATTAAAATAATTGATATTATAAATATCCAAATAAATGTAATTTGAGACTTTTGATGAATTCCACTGATTTTCAAGGTTAATATGACATATTATAAATGATTCAATATTTTTTTTAGAAGTAATGATGTTGTTATAATTTTCACATAATCCAAATACAAAATAGTGTCAAAATTGACAAAATTGAGATTTTAATACAAATATTATTTTATTAATTGATGTAATAATTTTAAAAATATAAGGATTGTCCAATGCACTTAGATAAAGTTATATATATTAATAATGAACCACATGGGGGTCTCCTGGACTATTATAGTATGTTTAAAAACCTATTGGTTGATATCTTTTAACCCATACCAACCTAAGCCTCCAAATTATTCATTTTGGATCCATTAAAAACTGAAAATGAATTTATTATAAAATAAAATTTCAAGATTTCCCTAAAGTACCACTAACTGTCTTTTAAAAAGGCACTTCCCCTTATCTTAATATCACACCTTCGAAGCCTTTTGGATCGGCCAACCACTACCCAAATATCCTCCAAATGTTCATCCATTCATTGTAGAGGCCATCCTTTGGTAAAAATCCATCCTAAGGAGCCCTTTTGATTAAATCAAAATTTATAACCCGGTGAAGAAGTAAATATTCCATCACCAATTTCTAGTTCTTTTCATTTTCCACATCTTCTTTATATTTTGATTCCATTATAAAATAATAACTCCAGTTCCTTTAATATATTAATATTTTTTATAAAAATTGTTAAATTGTATTCATTACTTTATCCATCCTATAAATGACGAAGTCACCATACGTGCGTATGTACGTATTACCATCTCCACGTCGTGGTGTAGTTTGTTATTTAAACACATTAATATTTGGATGGGAATAATAATGAGTATAACCGATGTAAATAATAAATATAATATGTTAATTATTATGTATATATGATATACCATCAAATTTATACGATTTCACCATCAATATAATGATATTGTCAGTCATGCGTACGTATGGATTACTGTCTCCACGACACAACCAAATTCATTTCCAGGATCACCATTCAACGACGATTATAAAAAAATATATCATTAATAAGTATTTAATATATGACATGATTATTCTACTGGAGAATATATATATATATATATACATACTTACATTTATCTTATTCACTTAGTTTTCTTCTATAGTATAAGAAAATAGAAACAACTTTTATGCATAAGTATGGCCTACTGTCTCCATAAATAGTGTTACCCATTTCATATATATGTCTATTATACATATTTATATTCTAAATATATATGATATATAAATCATTTTTTATATTCAGGAAGTAATTAAATGATGATCTAATTTATATAATCAAGAGTAACAATTTAAAGCATGTAAGATAAAGAAAGCCATTATTTCCCAAAATGTTAATTTAACATAGAACTTATTACCATATTAGAAGATTAAAATATTAAATAAATCATGTATGATATCATAAATATTAATATGGTTCTTGTATAATATAATAATATAATACGACCTCTATACATGAAGTTAATTGTACCCTCAACTAAAGGAATGTACACGGTAAGGGTTAATTTCAAAATCTCTTTAATATCTGAGGTTGTTATTATGTATGTATCTGCAGGGACATATTATCAATGTCCATGTCCCATAAATGTGTTTTCAAATGGATTCTTTTTTAAGGTATGTTTTACCAAAACCTCATTTTAAATGTTTTAACAATTTATTCTTCTAAACCATTCTCATTGGTGCACATGTTTTTAAAATGGTTTTAATGATTTATTTTTATGGACACGAATGTTTTAAAATTTTAATTCCATTCAAATGTTTCAAAGTTGAATGGGACACTTTTATTGAAAAATAAATTTTAAATGGCCTCCTTTATATGTCTATTAATTGATTTCGGGATAAATGGATATTTCTCTCAAAGATATTTTATAATCATTTTAAACAATATTAGCATCCTTTACAGGATATTATTCTTAATCAAGGTTGATTTATTATGATACAAATATTCCATGTTGTATATATTTTTTTGTGATATGATTGACTATGGATGTGTTATTTTTATACCATTCATGGTTTATGGATAATGTACTGACATTTTATATGCTAGTTTTAATATGAATGTTTATGTTATGTTTTGACCATTTCATATGAGGAATGCATTGGACATAATAAGTGACAGGTCGAGCCTATTATAGCTCCTTGGAGAGTCGGTTGGTCTCCTGAGATAAACTACTGTCTTGGAACAAGGAATTGACAAAATATTATTTGTAGACTTAGCACAAGACCATCACTATGTGGTTATGATGTCTGGAATTATGCATTCTATCATTATGAATGTGGCTATCGATATTGCATGTAATTATTTGACTTGTATAATATCCATTTGAATAAGTAACCTGAATTATTTGATATTATCTTTTCTATATTATGTGGATGTTTAAGTTAAAAAACATTTTTATTTGGTCTTATACATTTCCGTAAATGTTTATGATTATTTATGAATGTTTCGGCTATATTGTTATCCTTATTGAGAATCCGAGCTCACCCATTTCTATGTTTTATTTTCAAAGGATTTCAAGAATTATATTATGATTGATAAGTAGGGTTAAGATTGGGTATTAATGGATTTCTCAAAATATCTTTTATATTGTGTTTTATTTTCTAATGTGTAATGTAACATTCGTGTACGTAATCTATTTTCCAGGACGTCTAATCTGATCAGTATTTTATGACATAATTCCTTGTAATCATGAAAATGTATTAAAATAATGCACCGAATCTGGGTAACTGGGGTCAGGGTGTTACAGTTGATATAAGAGGATGTTTAGTAAAAAACATGGAAACTAGTTTTAGATAATCCCTAATTAAAGAACATTACCCTAAGATAGACAACGTAAATTAGTATAGAAGAACATCCTGGAATTGTGGTAATGTTGAGACATTGTGTATTTTCCAAGAAATACATCCATTCCTAGATAAAATTAGGTAGAAGTGGCTCTAGAATAGTTATACCTAGGTGTGAAATCACTTACAAGGAGTTTTGGGCATGACCCGAGGTATCCTAGTACACACTAACGGGCCTTTCTGCACTCTTGGTTATGACACTCCTAGGGATTATTCTTAGGATATATCCCACATTATTTACAAACCATTATGATGGATTTATAAGTATATACATCTTCAGAGAAATTTTTTTTATGATTATGGATTATATCCATAAAGTATGGAATTTATTTTAGGTATTTTATATGTTTGTAATTATGCATTGTGATTCACAAACTAACCTTGTGTATGCCATTTTTTAGAAATTGTTCATAGTAGAATGAATGAGAACTCTACCAATATGCATGATCCAATGATTATGAATGATTATATCTTTCATGGTATTAAACCAACAATTAAAATGGAAATAATATCCTGTGTATTATTTTCATATGAACAAATTTCATCATGTGTAAATAAGATAAGTGAATAATTCTCTGAGTCATATGGATTTCATGGGAAGCAGTTGAAGAATAGGATGGTAGAGAGAAAGATATATAAAGGGAAGATGGGAAAGAAGGTTTTTCCACTATGTCATAACATTACATTGAATCACCTTGGAAAATTTTTGAATGGAATGGGAGTTTGTTATAATTGTAGTGAAAAAGGACACTATGTATGTGATTATAAGGGTAAGAAAAAAGTTTCAAACATAAAATGCTTCATCTGCAAGGAGTATGAACACTACACAAATCAATATCCAAATCATCAGAGTATGCCCCTAATGATGCTAGTGGATAATAATAATTTATTTATATTACCACAGATTAAAATTAATGACTATTTTTTATGAACGATGTACCAGTTATATGAATTATTGAAATAAATAAGGATTGTAATGTAGTGCTATTTCATTAAATATTTTAGATTCTAAGGTACCATGTAAAGTGACATAGTTTCTAGTTAAATTTTTGGAAAATAGATAGTTCAAGCAAAGGTAATCCATAATATGGTTCTAATACCGAGGTAATGATTTTTGAATAAGAGATGGTTTATTTGGATAAATTATATTGGATACTCATGAAAACCATGGAACTGGTTAATGGTTTTTTTATTCCATCATTGTTGATGTATTCAAAATTTTTTGATATAAAGAATATAACTAGTATTAAATAAGGAATAAGGGAGCATTAATGCAATCAATATGGTTTTATGGTAATTCAGGGAGTTACCATGTTTTAAAATAATACCGGATGAGGTTTTCATATGTTATTACGTGGAAAAAAAGATCATTATTTTTTTACCTTTAATATAAATTTTGGACTATGAATTTGGAAAGAAGTATTTTGGGTAAGTCTAATGGTTAGAATGGATTAATTTTGACATTGGATACTATTATTAGTGTTAAACCATATCTTAAGATTATTTATGGATTATTATAAAAAGGAAATCCTGGAGGTCGGGAGACAACCCATCACGTCTGACAGTGACGGGAGACGTGAACCTAAAATCGAAGGGTGACAAGGGAGGATCACCTAAAACTGGCATACATGATGTCCTGGTTTTATAATGTCTACATTTTTAAATAGTCTGAAAATGAATTATAAATTCATTATTTTTGGAACCGTATACATTTAGAATAAATATAATATATATTTTTGAATTCTATTATCTTTTAAAGTGAAAGATGATCCTGTGGTAGGAACTAGTTGAAAGATGAAACTCTCCTTGTCAAGTATATTTTTTATATTATTATATGAATAAATTAATTCTTAAACATTAGGGAAGAGATCTTTAAACTAAAAAAATGTGTTATCCTAATACATCATGTTTTTTTTAACTAATGATATTTTAAATCATCTTATATTGATGGCCTTGAGGCCCCCAATATTACACTTGTTTATGATTGATGACCTCAATCACTCCCTATAAATATTTTTTTCCCTCTTAGTATGTGTCTCTAATTTCCAACAATTTTCTTCTATTTTAGATCATAATTTGGTAGTAAATTTTTAATTCCATTTCCCTCTTTCTAAAAATAAAATTGATATAAACAATTTCCGATGTGGGTTTTCCATAATGGTATTTTTCTATTTTTAACCATTTATTTTTGAAGAACAATTTCAAATTGTGAGCACCCAATTTATTGAAGGAGGGGTGAATGTAAAACTTCAATATTTCATAGTACATTATCTCATTAATGTAATTCAAAAGCTTGTGCTAAACACAACAACGAGTTCTAGTGCACCAAAACTTACCAAACTTGTCTTCCAAAAAGTTGTTATGAATATTATTAATAGAATTTAGAATTTTATATACTCTATATTTTTTTAACATCGATATTACGTGTTCCTTAGACATAATATAAGAACTAATTTATTTTTTCAGATAAAAGATGTATTTTTCAAAAAATACAAATTTACCACCTTTTATTGGAAAACCATTTTTAAAACCAATATTTGAACCCTTTATATATTTAATTTATTGAAATTATATTCTTTTTATTAGTGGAAGATAATTTTTTTAGATGAATTTTTGGTACTTTTCCGATAACTTTCATATTTTGACGAATAGAGAAACATACTATGTTTTAATTGAGAAAATATTTTTTAATAAAAATAATTTATAGTATTAAATTATGTTTTTGAATGGTTTTTAATTAAAATTAGATTATATTTTTATTATTTAATACAATTTAGGTCATTATAAGTAATTTCTAATTTAAATTTGACATAAACACATGTCAATCTTTTTATAGTTTTTACTTTTTTAAAAACCTTCTTTATGGTTTTGATAACGGGAATGAATATTAAATTAATAAACGAAGCATCTATGTATTGAATTTTGTAAAATGGACATCATTTTTTAGTTTGGTATATCAAAATTATCTTAGCGTAAATTTTTACTTTTTTTATAAAAACGTTCTATTTTTTGATGAATAGTGAAATACACTAGGCTATTATTTAAAACCGACTTTTTAATTAAATAATTATTTATATTAATTGAATTTATTTTAAGTAAAAATAGATATATAATACCAATATAAGTTCATGGTAATTCATTTGATTCATTTTCTAATAAAATTAGATATACAAATTTTTATTGAACATTTTCTCATTTTTTTACCCACATTCTAGGCAAGTTAAAATATTTCCATAGAAAATAATTTATCCGCTTCTGTGAGTCCATTTTAAAAAATTTGAGAGTCACATTTGACATGAGTATGTAAAATTTGGTTCAATACGATGAAACTATTTTTTGGTAAATAGTAACTTGTGACTTTTATTTACCACAGTTAAAAGTAAATAGGGTAATTAAAGGTCAAAATGATATTATAACTACCCTAATATGTGTCCTAATTCTATTGAATAAGTATAATTAAACCAAAAACAAATATAGTATTAAAATATGACCCATTTTGTTCTAATTGTAAAGCATAGGTCATTTATAATTTTTTATTTAATATAGAGTTAAAAGAGTTAAATTCAATGAAAAATAACTAACCAATTTTTAATATAGGGTTATACATTTGATAATTTAAACAATAAATATTCTTTTTAAATCTAACAAAATTTACTACATAATGGAATTTTTTTATAATTTTTAGATATTAAATAATTAAATTTTTTATGACAAAATGAGGATGTAGCAATTATCTTATTAATGAATATTTAAAATAATTGATATAATAAATATCCAAGTAAATGTAATCTGAGACAATTGATGAATTCAATTAATTTTCCTGGTTAATATGACAAATTAGGGTTTAATAAATATATTTTTTCGAAATAATCATGCTGTTATGATTATAAAAAAACCAAATACTAAATTGTGTAAAAATTGGCGTAATTGAGTTTTTAAAACAAATATTATATTATTAATTGATATTATATTAGTAAAAATATATTTTTCAGCCAAAGAACATAGATATGGTTATATATATTAATATTTAACCACATTTTGTTATCTTGGCTTCTTATAGTATGTTTATTAACCATATAATATATAAATACAAAGAGACATGGTAAATGTCAAACTATTTATCTAAGAGTTAACTATAAAGGATAAGTATAATATGGGGATCTAAACATGTCCAAAAATTATAGGGTTGAGTGGATTTCGACACATACCCACATTAGCCTCTAAATAATTCATTTTGGAGCGACTATAAACCAAAAATGAGTTTATTATAAAATAATGATTCATGTTTTTCCTAAACTGACCCTCACATCTCTTATAATATGGCACTTCCCCTTAACATAATTTCACACCTACAATACCTTTTGGAATGAAAAAACCCAGCCGAAATTTCCTCCAAAATTTCTTTCCTTCGTCCTAGTTTCCATCCTTTTGTCATAAATCCATCCTATGAAGACTTTTTAATCAAATCAAAATGTAGAACCTAAAGAAGAGGTAAATATTTCATCACATCTATTAAGTTATTTTCATTCTCCACATCCTATTTTTTGTTGTTTCCATTATAAAAAAATAACTCATGTATATTCTATATACATATCTATTATTATAAAAAATTTACACCTATATTCATGACTCTATCCATCATATAAATGATCAATTCCCCATACGTGCATACGTAAGGATTACCGTATCTATGTCGTGATGTGGTTTGTTATACAAACACTTCATTCCTTGGGTTGGTATTATAATGAGTAAAAATGATGTAAATAATAAATATAAAATGTTAAAAATTCTATATATATATGATATAACAACCAATTACTTGTGATTTCACCTTCCATATAATGATATTTTCACTCATTCGTACGTACGGATTACTGTATCCATAACGAGACAAGATTAATTTCCACGTTCACCATTCAAAGATTATTATAATTTTATTTATGTATATATATCATTAATAGGTTTTTAATATGTGAAATAATAATTCTACTGGAGATATATATATATATATATGTGTGTGTGTGTGTGTGTTTATAAATATCTTATTCACTTAATTATGTTCAATACGATATGAAAATGGAAACAACATTCCAGCTTATGTACGGCCTACCATCTCTATAAACGGTGTATTCCATTTCATATATAAGTTTATTATATATATTTATATTCTATGTATAGGTGATATATAAATCATGTATTATATTCCAGAATTATTTAAACATGATCTATGTGATACAGTCAATAGTAACAAGTTAAAACACGTAGGATAATGAAAAGAATTATTACCCAAAATATTAATTTAACATAGAAGTTATTATTAAATTGGTATTATAAATTCATCAATTAATCATGTAAAATATCATAAATATTTATATGTTTCTAGTATTTTATAATAACATACTATGGACCTTTATAGGAGGTTAAACATACCCTCGACTAAAGTAAAGTACAAGGTAATGGATAATTTTACAATCTCTTTATTATCCGAGGTTGTATTTATGTATGTATCTACTAAGACATATTATCCATGTCCATGTTTCATAAATGTTTTCTTGAATGAATTATTTTTAAATGAATTATTACTAAAACAGAATTTTAAATGTTTTAATGATTCATTCTACTAAATCGTTCTCATTGATGTCCATTTTTTTAAAATGGTTTTACGGATTTATTTATATAGACGTGAATATTTAAAATGTTAATTCTATTCAAAATTTTCAAAGTGGTATGGAAAAAAACTATTCAAAAATATATTTAAAATTAAATCCTTTATATTACATTCAAATGATTTCATGAAAAAGGAATATTTCAAAAAATGATTTTTATTGATCATTTTCAACAATGTCAACATCCTTTAGGGGATATTATTATTGATAATGGATGATTTTTTATGATACAAATCTTCCATATTTAATTGATGTTTTTGTGATATGTTCGAATGCAGATGTTTTATTTTTATACCATTAATGGTTTATGGATAAATTATTGAAATTCCATATGTTATTTTTAATACGAATGTTTATGTTATGTTTAAACCTTTCCATATGAGGAGTCAATTTCACATAGTAAGTAACATGTGTATACAACTATAGATCATCGATGCATCGGTAGGTCTCATGAGACAAACAAGTGTCTTGGCATAAGGCCCTGACAAAATCTTGTTTGTAGTCTTTGCACAAGGCCTTGACTATGTGGTTATGAAATCAGGCATTATGAATTCAATCATTATGAAAGTGGCTATTGATATTTCATTTGATTTTTTGACAAGTAGAATATCCATTTGAATATGTAGATGGAATTATAGGATTTTATCATTTCCATATTATGCAGAAGTATATGTTTAAAAGGCTTTTTTAGTCTTATACATTTAAATAAATGTTTATAATTATTTAAAAAAGTTTCTACTATATTGTGATCCTTATTGAGCTTTAGAGCTCACCCCATTATATGTTTTATTTTCCTAGGATTCCAAGAAGTGTATTATTATTGATAAGAACGGTAAATCTAAGGGATTAGTGGCATTCAAAAAATATAATTTATGTTGTGTTTTATTTTCTAATGTGTAATGTAACATTTTTGTATGTAATCTATTTTCTAAGGCAGATAAACTGATTAATATTGCATGACATGATTCCATGTAATCCAGCCAATGTATTAAAATAATGCACCGACTTAGGGTAATTGGGGTTGGTTAATTTCATTGCTTCTCCCCTGTAGAATATGGTATAGAATAAAAATCCATAAATTTTAAATTTCATAACAATAAATGACTTCCCACTTCTATTCCTACTCATGTCCCCTTATTTTGTAAAATTATTTATTTGGAGGTAAACTCAATACACTTGTGGGAAATGTTTATCAATTTTTTTGCCTGATTTGTATCGTTCTTTGCAAGGAAATGAGGCTCATTTGTTATATGTCCATCATTATGCATCAATTTATTTGGGCTTATCTTGTTTCCAGCATTTTATATTCCTTCATCATAGAAAATTCCAATTTTTTTATACATTTGGATCTCTGATCATTAATTTCCTTTTTCAACTCCTCAAAGACCAAATTTTGATCTTTCTACAAACTCTGTATCATAGAATCTTAAAAAATTAATTTCATAATTATTTCCCTTGATTGTGATTTAATTTCTAGTTTACTTCTAAGATTAAAATGTTCTTCTTCAAAGAGATCAACTATTATATCCTTTCCATCTAGTTTGGATATGTGCTCAATGATGAATTTTTTCTACTTTATAATATGAGGCTAAAATTCCAAAATATCTTTTGACCATACAAGAGATATTGAATGTTTTTATCCTTCTTACAGTTGATTCATTTCTACATCAGTCCAATATAAATAAATTAATAACTCTTCCAAAATATCTCTTAACATATTATTTTTTTAATTGATTGTAAATATTATCAATCCCACCAACAAGTTTAAACTTGAGGTCAACATCATTGACCAATTTATTATCATTATCTTTTCATGGTTCATTATTTTCAACTATATCCATCAAGGATGCTTGGGTTTTAGATTTAAACTCTGGTTCTTCATCCCCAATAATGTGATTTTCATTATGTTAGTATTTAAACATGAAACACATTCTATGTAATTTCCATCTTATTTTGAGGTCTCCCTTTTTGGGGAAATTCGTATGATTGTTATAAATGTTTCTTTCATCACTTTCTTCATCATAGAACATCCTTGAGAATATAGAGGTAATTATTATAGACACTACTCCATTGAATACATGCATGAGGAAGCTCTCCTTCAAATATTCGATTTTATAATTCTAATTTTTTAATGAAATATATATATAAAGAATTTTTTTTCATGATTATCTCCATCAATGTAATTTCTTATAACCTAATGTTTTTATAATTTTATTGAACTCCATTTCCTTGCATGCTTGAGTTTTTTCATTTTAGGGTTTGAATATCATTTCATAATTCACCATAGTTTTTATTATATAATTAATTGAATGTTTAGATAGATCAATTTAATCAATGAATGACACTTTTGGATTATATGTTGGTTGAAGCCTTCTCAATATTTTCTTTTTTTATAATATCTTTAATTCTTACCCAAATTTCTTTATTATCTGTAAAAAATAAATAATTTTATTGAAATTTTTTTCTTTATTTTCATTAGGATGAAATTTTTTATCATAAAACTGATCTTCAAAAATATTGAGTTTGGACTCTTTCACTTTGTTATCTCATTCATATATATTTTACAATTTTTCCCATATAGACTTTTCCAAGTTGAAACTCATTATTTTTAGAAAGATATGATCAGAGAGTGCTTTAGTAAAGGAATTTTATGAATTTGAATCATAATTAACAATTCTACAATTTAATTTGGTCATAGAAATACCTGACGCATTAGTGATATGAATATTCTGAGAAGTGGGAAAATAACTTTCATCCTAATGGACCTTAGATGATATCTAATATTATTCTTCAAAATCAAGATTTTTTTTCAATCAAATATGAGTAATACCATAATATTAATTGTATTATACATATAAAAATATATGAATTATATAATTCCCTCAATTTTAACCTTTGATACTACTAGTAAGACCTCAGAAGACCCTAAGAGGGTTGGGTGAACCTATGTGTCAAATTTTTCATTTAAAGTAACAGATCGGGTTCACATGTTTGCAGTAACATGTTAATAATATTTGATAGAATCATGGAGTAAATAGAAATTCACATGCATAGTGTCTATAAAATCAGTATAATATGGTTCACCACAAAGGTCCAGTTCATTGATCACACAATGATAGTGTTTCAGTCATACAAAAATCGTATAATGTTCACATGATATGGAATACAGAAGTTTTTAAATCATCATTATGTTCCAAGAACATATCCTTTAAAAAAATTATAGATAGTATAGTCCTTCACACAACCTCACTACTATGGTATAGATCTTACACAGTTTAATTATATGAAGGAATCTTCAGTAGATTCAAATTTAAGTCTTTTTCCCTGACTATAATGAGACTCTATGTGAACTGTAATACAGTGATGATGAACATGAATGCACTATTTTATTAAACCAAATGTTCAATAATGTTGCTCCAGGAGGACATAATTAATCACACCACATTCAATAATCCAACTACCATCTCAGAAATCTAATTCATTGTGAAAAAAACCTGACATCATTAAACTCCTTTTTCTAAAATACCTAGAAATTAGTCAAGACTAAGACAATATTTTTTAATTTTCAGAATCATAATGAATACCTGATTTGTAGACGTTTCAGACTTCAAAAATTCATACTAATTTTTCCTTTTGTATACTTTTTTTAGGCAAAATGAGTTGTGGGGGACACCTATTTATACATTAATCCTTTTGAGAAGATCCAAATCCTACAAATATTTTTTATGAACCTCTAATTTTTTTTACAAATATCCTTCATTTTTAACAATCCTATGAAATTTAACACATTCATGTCTATTTTCATTATTCATGTATACATTTTCAACTTATTTCCCACTCACGATTCTTATTGTAGTCACAAAGAACACTTTATTTTCATCATATATTCACAAAACTTCATTCTTTTTTGAATGATAACCTTTCATGAAAAATAATATTAGAAAAAACTATTCATCTATAAAATTAAACCATTAAAATATTTGGGAAGAGACCACTCCAAAAAACTACATTTCATGAATATTTTTCTTATAATTGGATATTGAGAAAAAACAATTGGAAAACCCCCATTAAAAATGCATCATTAAATATTTTATATAGCCTCTACTGTAAGATCACATTCCTTGAAAAATCCATGGTCATCAATTTATGGAATGAAAAAAATTGAAAACCAAACTCTATTTCTATTTTTAATGGCCTTGGTTTTAAACCAAAGGAAGGGATTTCATGATCAATTCCACTAGATTAGAATATAATTCAACTAAATGGAATGGGGTTTGGAATTCTTATATAAGAGTAATCACTAGACTGAATGTTTTATGATATTGTTTATTATTTTTTGAGGATTGTTGGTGGTTTTTTGAGTATTGGGGTCACTCAAATGGTTATTATAACTCCCATTATTAAGATACATAGACATTAAATTGTTTTTTTGGAATACAAATACATTATAAATATATATTACCAAAGGTTGTATTCATTTAATGCCTTTGGAAACATGGATATATAAACACTAGTATATGAGAATGCTACATTATCTCCCAATAGGTTCTCCAAGACTATATACCCTCTTAGATATATAATAGTGGAAACATATATTATTATAATACATAAGAAAACATAAAAAGTCATGAACACATATGCTTAGTAAGGTTAAACAAGGGAGGCATGTTAGCATAAAGATGGGCTTAGGGGTATGAGAACCTAATAACAGTATTAGAAGATCACAATAAACATATTAATGATCTAAAAAATGAATCATGTGATAAATCATGGATGTTCATATGAAATTATTCATAAAAAGATAAATAACATTATCCATGAAATCATAAAAAATTAATAACACATGGAATTCTGAAAATACATAAGCCCTTAAAATGAATTTGATATTAGTCAAAGAATTGCTTACATGTCCATTATATTCACTTGATTTGACACGCCATTCTTTTTTAGTAGTCATGGTTCACTCACATGGAAATATTAGTAATCAGGTATCACTCCCAATTTCATCCTATTCTACATCATGAGATATAAATCTTTACCCAATTCATTAGAGGGAGATATAGGTCCCACAAATCTCCTAGATAAATAACACATAAATATTCATCAATATACATAAAAATAATTTTATATACCATGTAATGAAATGGAAATCATAAAAACATATACATATTATAACCTATGGAAAAATAAATATGTTTTATAATAATTTCGTAAAACCATAACCCCTAAAAAGTAGAGGGTTTCCAATGTATATATCCTAGAAAAGATAAACAGATTTCATAAGCATCATTCCATAAAAATATAAACCATTTGGAGATATAATATGGATGGAATCATGGAATCATTTTCATATAAGGCATGAGTTACACCAACAGATGCCTTATTTATTGGAAGTTTATTTTGAATTTTCCTCAAAAATAATTTGTTGATGAAAATATACATTCTTCTTTGGAAAATGTTTTTTAATACATAAAAACATTTCAATAAGATTTTCATGAAAAAATTATTATATTTAAATGATGATTTGAAAACCTCTTGAAAACCATTTCATTTAAAAAAATCATAAATATTTATTATTAATTTCATAAATAAATTAAATTATTTTCATGTGAACCCCTAGATAAATATTAATGAAATTTTGATTTTTATTAAAACCCGTTATTAAGAAATAATTTCAAATATCATAACAAATTATTGAACACATTTTTGAAAAAAATTTACTTGATGACTTATGAAATATCATGCATCTTTATTGGAAACATTTTTCATTAAAAATTTAGAAATATTCTTGAAATCATTTTGAAATCAGTTTTTCCATAAATCTTATAAAATAAGATTGAAATTATTTTGAAAACATATTTATTGAAAAAAAAAATTAAAATAATGAATTTACATAATATTAGGTACTCATTTTCATTATGAAATAACATTCTAAACTTATAAATTAATCCACAATGTAATGATGCTAATATGGACAGTTTAAATCTGTACATTCTGAACATTCCCTTTACATTGTAAAAATTTTAGAAAATTTTATCAGCCAGAAAATGAAATGAAATTTTTTTGAAAACCATTTTTAAAAGGTAAAACATGGGTCCGATTTCATTTAAATATCATAGGATAATAGTAGAATATTTTTTAAAACCTTTTTCATGATATGGATTTGATGGAATATAGATTTCTGACTGAAGAGATATATAAAATGAATCATTTTTTAAAAACACGTTATTTATAAAATTATGTTCCAAAGAATAGAAAAATGGTACCATTAATTTCAATATTAAATATTAATTATAGGGTATGAAAATTTATGATATTTACTAAGAGATGGATCCTAATATTTAATCAATGAAAGCATAATCATATACAATCTTGATAAATGATGAGATTGTTTCAGTAAATTCTTAAAACATAATAACATTGAATCATACTCCCCGGGTAAAAAAAGAAATTATATAAAGAATAAAATATCATAAAAATAATGAGATTAATGATAAATCATATGAATTGTAAGTGTATACACCATGAAGAATAATGTTGGTGCATAACAAAACATGAGTCTTAACGAAGAAATTTTTTCACAAAACAGTCCAACTGATTTTTTTTACTTTTTAATCTTTAAAACAATAAATTTTAAATTTAATAACCACTTCTCTAATAATAATAGTAATATAATACATTCATGGGATGTTTTCATACCACAATAGTGAAATTAGTGGTGAATAAGGCATCAATCTCATGCAAACAAAAAGTGAGATGAAATTCTCATACATTGTGTCTTGACTCTCATCATAATCGTGAAAAAATCATGGATAATAAATATTAGATTATTATAAATATTTTATATAACTATATTATTATATATAATACCATATATAGTTTCATTATTACTTTATTTTAACCTCTTATTATCAATTCATTGTTAATGTTTCACTCTGGGTAATATTCACTTGGATATTCTCATGTGTCACAATTTGTTGTATCTTTGATCCTTATACATATATCATGATTTCCATAATGTAAAAAATTATATAACTATCATTTATATTCATTATATTTTTATTATAATATCTGATAAAATATATAATTATGAAATGGAACACACCATTCATGAAGACGGTTGGTTGTCCGTACGCCTGAACCATGTATCTGTTTTATTTTCATATTGAAATACAGATAGAAATATATATATATGTATAATTGTTAAAATATAATTGTTATATCATATATATAATATAATTTTAATAAACCCGTATTTATTAAATTCTATGTAATATGTGAATGAATTGCATCACCTTGAGGGGGTGGTTGTCTACACATCCTCAAATAAATTATCTTATTTACTAAAAAAGAATGGTTTTAGGATATGAGTTGCAAAAGAAATAAAGAATAAAAAAATCTTATATATTATATATGTATAAATTTATATAATAATTCCCACAATGATTGGTGGGGAAATAAGAATGAACAATCATCGTTTTTTGAGGCGGTAGTTCTCCATACACAAAAATAGTATGTTTGTTACCCGTTATATGGATGTGTATGTAATTCTAGGTTAAAAACTTATCCTTAAAAAATAATAGTATATAGAATAATTTTTTTTCATTATAACAATTTAATAATGATATTTAAGGAGAAGATATTTAAAATATGACAAAGGATCATGAGGGATGATATTACCTTTTCTTTAGGAAACTCCATTTGGTTGTCACCAAAGGGATTCCTGAGAATAATTACTACCCAAATAAAGGATTAATGAATTAATGGTGTTATTTTAAAAGCATATTAGGATGATATTGGCATAAACTAAGCTGTTTTATATTTGGATGAAGGGGGATAGGTGGACGCCTTTTATAGGGAAGGGAAAGGACTCTCTTTGAATTTTTGAAAAAAGGTTCGGTGTACCAATGTTTCAACCTAATAATCAATAAAACCCAAAAAACATAATAATGGAAGTTTACTAGATGATTAATTTACATTAAATGTAAATTTAACAAGTTAATTGGACACATGAACCCTTAATGTTATTGTTTATTCTTTTATTTTCATAATTGTTCATTAATCATTGTAATTAATTTTTGTTTCATTCACTATCATTTTTGGTAAAAAAATAATTTGACCTAATTATAAATTTTGAATTATTATTCCAAATATGGAATAAATTTTTCCAATTAAAAACACAAAAGTGTCATAAAATAATTAAAATTTAATCCTTACAGACTAGATGACAATGTGGGTATTTAAAGTAAAAATGATCAAAAGATTTCATTCTTTTTATAATCAAATTTAAATGGGAAATTGACTCCAATAAATTAAATTTTATTATTAGAAATAAATTAATCAAATTAATCATTAAAACAGATAAAAATATAATTTAAAAAATAATTAATTTAGATTTAAAATATGTTTTGATATAAAATTTACTATTTTCACTATTCATCAAAATTTGAAACTTTTCAGAATAAATTCAAAAAACTCACCCTAACATAATTTTAATATTACTATTTAAAATATTATGTTTATATATAATTGTAATCAATATTAATGATCCATTAATTTTATTTATAATTGGATCTCTATTAAAAGGTGTTAAAAGCCCCATAAAAATATTGGTTTTTATGTTTGATATTGGGTTTATTCTAATATTTTGTATATCAAATCTATTAGATGAGTATAAAAAATATTTTATTGAACAAAAAATATATATATTACTTTATTATCCCTCCATAATTTTACTTAATTTAATTTAATTTGATAAAATAGCTTTGTGAGCATAAAAATAGATTTCAACAATCATATTCCCTTTATATTCAATTGGTTATTATATTCATTTCTAATCCATTTATTACTAATGATTTAAACCTTGAATTTTTATAATGTAGTTAATCATACTCACAACCTTCAACGTAATGGATTGGTTATATATTATTATACAATATAATAATATTTTTAATAATATATTATTATTTGGTAACATTGAGTATTTCTTGTTACTCAAGCGATCAAGGAAATTTAGTCTTGCATTTAATATAAGCTAACATCAATGTTCTATGTAGTGAAATATAAACATTATGTTTTTTAGTGAATGTTTAACTTGGTGTTTCATATAAAATAATCAAATCATGGTGTATTAATATACAATAAACTATTTTTACAGTTGTGTGAAATAAAAAATATTGAAAAAAAAGCAATTAATTAAAAATATATATATTTCACAAAAATCACTAGTTGTTACATTCTATGCCAATAAAATAAATTTTGACCTATAAATTCATCTTGGAAAAGAATTTTTTATATTTTAATGTTTCTATCATAGAAACCCATATAGTAAAAATAAATCCCAAACATTTATTTATAATATAATGTCCAAAACATATCGGTTACCCAAAATAACATATTACTAGGTTTCCAAGTAGGTTAAGAGAAGTGGAAGGTGAAAACATAGACATAGAGGAAAAGTTAAAATATCCATAGCTATTGATCGAGGTCATCAATTAAAAACATGTTAATGATCAATGAAAACATGGGGGACTCAAATTCATAAATATTTGATGATTTAAAAGGATGTTGGTTCAAAAAAATAAGTTATTAAGACAACATTCCTTTTTAATCATTTTCATAACATTGATTGATTTTTATATAGACCAATAATATCATTAATTATAATTACATGATATATTTATATATATAAACTGTTGACCTCATCACTTTTGATAATCCCAATTATGCTTTAACATACATTGATAATCCAAATCAATATTTATCTTTATATTATTATTTCAATCTATGACATTATATTATCAAGCTGATAATACTATTAATATAATATTTGAAATAAATTAATAAATGTTTATCTATGTTTATATTAATTTTGAAATAATTATATCTTAATCGAATATGTTTTGAATAAAGAATATAATTGTTATGTCACTAATATTCTTATATCTACTGATACAGATCTACCGGTACTTAGTCTAGCGATAGACATAGTCACCAATAAAAAAAGGTCACCGATAGGCATTTATACCAGTATGTATAAGTCCACCGGTAAGCACATGTAATTGACAGATCAAGTCCATCGATACAGACAGCTACAGATACAAGCGAGCTACTGATAAACCAAGAGTTTATGTTATAAGGAGTCACTGGTACATAGAACTACTGATACACAGAGTAATAGCTACTGATACAAGGAGCTACCAGTACAAGGATAAAGAGCTACATATAGGATCTCACTACTTTACAAAGTCCACCGATACAATTATACTGACATAAGGCTGATAATGAATGTCTTACCAGTCACTGATTCCTAAACACTACTTTTGTCAACATTATTTATTTATTAAGCAACAATCATATTATATTATTTTAGTGAAATTAATTTTATTTAATGAATGTTTTTGGCATGTCAGGGAACTGTACCTTGTACCTGTAAAAATGTAATCTTTCTCATTGTCGGCGCTGAAAGATATAAAAGAAAGGATAAATACTGGGAAAAGAGATATACACGAGATACACAACATGAAACAAACGACACACAATATATAAAAGAAGTTGTAGGAGGTGCACAAAAAGGGAAAAAATTCTGTAAAGTGGTGCATACCAAAAGGCTAAATCCATACTGGAAGAACACTGGACATACACAAAGCAATTCATTCTAGAAGACAACACAAGATTTACCTTAGTCAAGAAGTAAATAACTACAAAGAGCCCTTCATATACTCGAGCTGATCAAACTGAACTTGATGAAAAAAACCCTATGTTTTTTAGACAAAAACTTGAGAAGGACTCAGAACCATTTCTAGTCAATCAGAGAAGTCTAGATATGCACTTCACATCAGCAGAGCTTTATAAAACTCATATCTAATCTCTAAGTGATTATTTTATTTACATTTTTGAGCGGTGTGCATATTCTTTATATTTTATACACACTTTTTCACTTGTGCTAAACTAGAGGATTTATAAATTCTTACACAAACCTTCCATAACCCTCTCTTGTATCCCACTGTGGAAAGTTGTAAAGGTCAAGTAAAACCTAGACAGCCAGTGTACTGTTGTTTTGTTTTCCCATGTAGATCTCTGATAGAGGTCTTAGTACCTGGACAGTCTTTTCACTGTTTTTTACCCCGATCTAGGGAATGGATCAAATTTATATAAATTGTTTCATAAGAATAATTCTCTTCTTGAGAATAAAACTCTTGGTTATATCTTCTATGCTTACTTATTTGATTATAACCTATATTGAATATTCGACTTCTAAATACTTTGAAATATAAAATTATTTTAATGTCACATTGATAGTTAATCTAGAAAGTGTATGTATGTACTGTAATGCATTTTGTTAGCTTAAAATTTTAGTTAATCTTCATATTATATTAACTAAGAACTAAAAAATCATTTGAGAACCTAAATTACCCTTTATAGTTTTAAAAAATCACTACATATTATCTTGTTATTCAAATTGGGGGAATTTAATAGAATTATTTTTTAACAAAAAATTTATTTGGAACTCAATTGACCCCCACTCATGAGTATCCACTCTGACCAACATTTTGTATCCAATAGAGGTTTATTGTCTTCTGTTGATGTTGATGTTTATGTTATTTTTTTTAATAAATGATTTCCAAACACTCTGTTTTTTCAACTGTGAATTTAGTTGTATATTAATGATCATAAATTTCTGTTAGTTATAAAGTTCATCTCTTTAAATATATTTTCTAAAATATATTTATGATTAATAGACTTGAAGGTATGGCTACCAAAATGCCACCTTTCATAAATGGTACAAATTATGCCCAGTGGAAATGTAAAATGAAAATTCATTTAGAGAGTATAGGATTTGATATCTGGACTGCTATAGAAACTCAATATAAAATTCTAGAAATGGAACGAACTACTTGGGATGAACCTACTAAAACTTCATATAATAATAATTTTATTGAAATTAATGCCATGTATTTTTCTTTAGGAGATGATTCATTTAATCTCATATGTGCTTGTAAAACTGCCTTTGAAATTTTGGACACATTGGCTATTTCTGATTAGGGAACAACCAATGATAATGAAATGAGACTGAACACCTATACTATTTAATATGATAATTTTAAAATGATGTCTGATGAACCTATTTCTGATATGTATATTCAATTCAATGAGATTATCAACACTATGAGCTCACATGGAAAAGTTATTCCTGTATAGGAGCATATTATGAGAATATTATGATATCTACCAGAAAGATAGAGAGGCACATCTATCTCCATAAGTCAATTGTGTGATATAAGTTCACTACCTATTAAGGAAATAATTGGTAATCTTATAATGTATGTGGAAGAACTCAAAGTAAATAAATAAGAAGATGATGAACCAAAATGAAAGTCAATAGCATTTATATCTACTATATTAAAGAGAAAGGATAAGGAGAAAGTTCACATACCTACTAAAAGCTCAAAAAGTGAATGTTCAGAGTCTGATAGTGATGCTGAGATGGCTCAGATATCCAGCAGAATCAAGAAGTTATATAGGAAGAAGTAATTCTTCAGAAAATCAAACTACAATGGAAATTATGACAACAAAGGACACTGGAAGAAGGATTGGAAGAATCATGATAAAAGTGATGAAATTGTTTGCTATGAGTGTAAAAGGAAAGGAAAGGTAAAAGTAGACTTTCAAAAAATTGAGTTCAAAAAGAAACATGACGACAAGGACAAAAATTATAAGAAAGCTATGAAAGAAACTTGGAGTAGTTCAGATGACAGTTCAACTAATTCTAATTCTACTAAAAATGAAAAATCACAAAAATCCAACATGTGTTTTAGGACAAACACGTCTGAGGTAACATTGGAAACTCCTACTTTAAATTCATATTATTCTTGAGTTGATTCTGATTCAGAATATGAAAATATGTCTAGTAAAATGTTATTTGAATATTTTAATATGATATAAAAGACATGTAATTAATTGAGGTACAAGTATAAGACCATGAATAAACAGAATTCTCTAACCAGTTCTGCTAAATCTTCCCTTGATACAGAAAAGGAAAATAATGCTCAATTACTTAAGGATAATACTAAACTGACATTGTCTAATGATGAAATTAATAATGGACATAGATAAATTCACAAATAGAAAATATTCACTTACACAAATGTTAGGAAAATAAGTGGCACCAAAATATAACACTGTAATAGGCTATCAGCCTGGATAGAGACATTTTACTAAAACTATATTTATTCCAAAATCTGGACACGATGATGATAGTTATACTTCTATAAATTCATATGCTTCAAATAGTTACTCACATAGTTATTGATCAAATAATGTTTATCATTCAAAATCTATTGATTCTGTAAATTATTTGAGACCCATAAGTCAAATTGTGGTTCCTAAAGCATTGATTTCTAACCTGTCTTGACCCAAGAAGATATGGGTACCAAAATCAATTTCCATCTAAATCTGTTTTGTAGGAAACCTTCTAGATGAGTTCTCATAAGAGGATATGGTACATGGACAGTCGATGTTCAAGGCATATTTATGGAGATCACTAATGTTTCAAAAGATTAATTAAAGTTGATAGAGGCTGTGTCACCTTTGGGGGAAATTCTAATGGAAAGATCATCAGCCTAAGCCAGATTGGTAACACTAATTCAGTTTTAATTTCCGACGTTTTATTTCTTGATGGAGTGAAATATAATCTCTTATTTATATCTCAATTGTGTGATTAAGGTTTCAATGCAAAATTTGAAAATGATTCTTGTAATGTTTTTTATTCTAATTTTTTTTAGTATTTTTTGCATTGAGAAATGAAAATGTTTATGGTGTTGATTTAAAATTTTTAGATAAACAAAATATTACTTGCTTAAATGCTTTTCATAAAGAGTCTTGGCTATGGAACAGAAGATTAGGACATCTAAATGTTTATTCACATAGAAAACTGACAAAGAAGAACATATTTAGAGACCTACCTAAACTTGAATTCCCAGCTGATAAAGTTTGTAATCCCTGTCAAAAGGGAAAGCATTATAAAGTTTCATTTAAATCAAATAAATAATTTTCAACTTCTCAACCTCTCTATTTTGTTCACATGGACTTGTTTTTACCTTCTTGAGTTCCTAGTTTAAATGAGAAAACAATTTCTATGCCTTATTAGATGACTTTTCTAGATATACTTGGGTATAATTTTTAGCCCACAAAAGTGAAGCGTGTTCATACTTCATTAAATATTCTATGTCTATAGAAAACCATATTAAACATAAGATTAAGACCCTAATAAGTGATCATGGTCTTGAGTTTAAAAATCATAAATTTGAATCTAACTTCCCACACAATGGCTATAATGATAACATTCTTCCCCCTAGAACACCTCAGCAGAATGGTGTAGTAGAATGAATAAATATAACCCTTCAAGAGATTGCAAGAACTATACTTAATGAGTATGACCTGCCTATTTATTTTTGGGATAATGTTGTGAAGACAACTTGTTATATTATTAATAGAGTCTTAATTAGACTGGCTCTTAAGAATACCCCTTATAAATTATTGAAAAATAGGAATCCTATGGTTATTTACATTAGATTTTTTGGTTGCAATGTCATTATTCTCAATACAAAGGATAATCTTGACAAGTTTTCTTCCAAAAGGGATGAAGGAATTTTTCTTGGTTATTGTTTAACTAGAAAATCCTATAGAATGTTTAATAAAAGAACCAAATGTGTGGAAGAAATTGTTCACATCATGTTTGATGAAACATATCCACATGAACAGAAGTCTTCTCTTGAAAATATTGAAGACGATCTGTCTATTCTAGACCATAATGACAAAATCAATGACCCTATTGTAAAGAAAACCAGTTCTGGACATATTCTAGAATCTGATTCTGTAGAAACAGAACTTAGTGATGAACCTGAAATTTCAAGTCCCACCTTTCTGATATCAACTAAGATTCTAAGGAATCATCATTTATATGATGTTGTTGGTAATCTTGATAGAGGGACATAGAGTGGAGATTCTCTAAGAAATAATGTTGAACATCAAGCCTTTCTTTCAATGTTAAAACCTAAAAATTTCAATGATGCAATAAATGATAAATTTTGGGAAATCTCTATGCAAGAAGAACTAAATAAATATGAAAGAAACAAAGTCTGGGAATTAGATGACAGACCTAATTACACTTTGACCATAGGAACTAAATGGGTTTTTAGAAACAAATTTGACGAGTCTGGAAATATAGTTAGAAACAAAGCTAGGTTAGTTGCACAAGGGTATAGTCAAGAAGAAGGAATAGTCTATAAGGAATATTTTTCCCCTGTAGCTAGATTAGAAGCTATTAGGATTCTACTTGCCTATGTTTCTCATCTTAATATCATGTTATATCAAATGGATGTCAAAAGTGCCTTTCTAAATGGTTTTATAATTGAAGATGTTTTTGTTGAACAACCACCTGGATTTACTAGTCATCATTTTTCAAATCAAGTTCAATAAACTTTCATAATCTTTATATGGTTTGAAACATGTTCCAAGAGCTTGGTATGATAGACTTATTAATTTTCTTATTTCAAAAGGATTTACTAAAGGGATTGCTGATCCAACTCATTATATTAAAAGAACATCTAAAGATGTTTTGATAGTACAAATCTAGAATGATGATATTATTTTTGGATCTTCTAAATATTCTTTATGTACTGATTTTTCAAAGAGTATGAAAAATGAATTTGAAATGAGTTTAATGGGAGAACTCAAATATTTTCTTGGATTTTATGTTTTTCAAAATGAAAATGGTATTATTTTAATTCAAAGTAAATATAAAAAGGATCTTTTAAAATGTTTTGGTTTGGATAGTATTAAATAAAGTGATACACCTATGAGCAATGTCTGTTAGTTGGAAATTGATGAAACTGGGAAACTAGTGGATCAAGCCAATTACAGAGGTATGATTTGATGCAAACTTTACATTACCGCTAGATGACTAGATATTATGTTTAGTGTGTGCATGTGTGAATGATTTCAATCTAATGCTAATGAATCTAATTTTCTTACTGTTAAAATAATTTTTATGTATCTTAAACATATTGCAAATTTGGGTTTGTTTTATCTAAAAGGACAATCATTCAATTTAATGAGTTATTTAGATGCTAACTTTTCTGGTTACAAGTTGGGTAGAAAAATCACATCTGCAACATGTCATTATTGGGAAAATCCTTAGTATCATGGTGTAGTAAGAAACAGAATTTTGTAGCTTTGTCTACTGCTGAAGCAGAGTATATACCTGCTGGTCGTTGCTGTGAAAAAATTTTGTGGATGAAACACACTCTTTTAGTCTATGGATATTACTTTAGATATGTATCTATTATCTATGATAGCACTATTTCAATTAACATCTCTAATAATCCAATGTCTCACTCTAGGACCAAACACATTGATGTACAACACCATTTCTTGAGATATCATTACCAAAAAGGTTATATTACTCTTGAATTTATTGGTATTGACCATCAATTAGCTTACATTTTCACAATGCAATTAAGTCTTGATAGGTTATGTTACATTAGACATGAGTTAGGAATGATAGATCACCAATATACCTTGCTTATATGAAACCTCACCGATGTAAAACCTCACCGATATGAAACCTCACTGATATAACTCACCGATATGAAACCTCACTGATGTGAAACCTCACGGATATGAAACCTCAACGGTATACCCTACTATTATGAATGCATTATTTTAAACTTCTGTCTACTGCCAGAATCTATATCGTTTATACTTTACTTATTATAAATTAATTATTTTATTATTACTAAATGATAAAACTATGTATTAATTACTTCTCGATCCACCTCAAACCCTTTTCCCTCAAACCTTAGCTCCCAAATATTGTGAAAACCATATGTTCCTCGAACCAGAAATGGAAAAAAAACTACCTACTATCAAAGATGATATTGATGAGCCGAATGCGAAGAAGCAGAAGAAAAATACAGAAGCAAGTATAATTGTTACTAGAACATGGTCGGGAAGTCGACTAGTAAACCCAATTTTACAAAATAGTTTTATTGTGATCGAAAAAGAGCTATGAGTAGAATTAATGATGTCTAGTAAATCATTAGTTCTAGAGGTGCTGGAAGATCAGAAGTGGGTAGAATGATTTTTAAACAACAATGGCCCCTACTATCCGAAGCTAGTGAAACCGTTCTATGAGTTTTTATGTATTGTGAAATCCGATGAAGAAAACAGAATGGTTTCATTGGTAAATGGTAAGGAAATAACCTTCTCATCTATTGAGTGGGTTGAGCACCTGAGAGTACCACATGAAGGAGTTTATGGTTATTCATCGAAGTTTGTACCACCTACCATTGATATTTTCGACTATACAACTCTTTTAGAGGAGCTCAATAGTATTGGTAAGCAAAGACTGGTGGTGGCTGCTGAAATGGATGGAGAGAACAGATTGTTGTTCATGTTTGTTCGGCATGTTTTAATTCCAAGGTGGGGGGACTTTGGAAATTTGAGATATCAAGATATCTATCTGCTGCAAATCATAAAACATTGTGTGAATGTAAATCTGTGTAGGCTTCTAATGATTCAAATGGAGGATATGACCAGGCCAAAATCAACGATCAATGCCTTATTCTTTTCCATGTTGATCTCATTAATGATTAAGGTAAAACGAGTAGTTGAGTCTTAGGATGAGACAGTAGTGGTAAGAAACAAACTTTGTATCACAAGAACTGTATTTAAATATATGAAGATAAACTGGAACCCATGGAGAGGATAATGGGTTACTAATGAAAAAAAGTTATATGATTAGTTCAACCCTGTAGATCATCCTTCAAAGCCTTAAAATGTGAGGGTTCCAGGTCTGGGACCTGATGAAGAAGATCCGAAATACAGTGATGATACTGATGAATAAGATAGTTCAATAGATTATGGAAGGGATCCAGACTTTCCCCCATGTCATGTTGTTGATATTATATAATCAGGAATGAAAACTTTGTTAGAAAAAGAAACACTTGTGGATGAGGAAGACCAACAGAAAGTAGATCAGGAAGAGGTTGCTCGAGAAAATGAAGAAAAAGTTCATGCAAGTGAAGTATCAGTTTCTATCATCTTTATCCCTAGTCCAATGATTGGAAATTTTCTAATGCCTGTGGAAGAATTTGATGAAGTTGATATCCCATTACCTATTCCTTGAGGAACCTCCTGCTATTGCAGAAATGGATATGGCTGTGCAAGATTATTCTTAGGAATAAAGAGTTGATGAGGATGTCATTGTTGTACAGAAGAATGCACCAGTTGAGTGGGAGAATCTAACTTGGCTTGGCACAGTCTTAGCAGCTAATGAAATTGAGGATTGGGAAGAAGACCCAGGATTTGTGTTTTGTGGATTGGATTACCCAGATTCTGATAATGAGGCATCTATCAATCGACCAAAAATCATTTATGATATTCAGTCTGAGACAATACCTGAAGATGTGGTAAGAATATATGATCTGGATAAGTTAATATCTAATCTCAAAATCAGTTTTGTGGAAGAAATAAGGAAATGGAAGCTTCACTAGTGTAACCTATTCAATCGATTATGAATGACTTTGTGGCCAGTATAGTGTCTGAAAGAGCACAAATTTTGTTTTCACCTGCTGATATGATCACCAGGGATGACATAGCATCTTTAAAGGATGAGATGAACGATCTTTTCAGTGCTTCTATTTCTGAGTTAAATATTTTCCTTGTTGAAGAGATGAGAATTTTTTAAAAGTACTTTGAACACTCTCTTGGTTGTAATGTATCAACCTTTTTGGCAGAGATAGTGGATGAAGTTTCAGCTTGCCAGAATGATGTATCTAGACTAGCATAGATTGTTGAAATTCTAAAGAAATAATTTATCTCCATGGAATCCCATATGAGTTCTAAATCTCAAGAAGACATGTATTTGGGTTATTTGAAGAGTGTAGTTAGCCAAATGGTCTTGGTTTTTCAGGTGTTTAAGCGTTCCATGACAAAGCATGTTAGAACCCAACACTCTGCTGTGAAAAATCTTATTAGTGGGATAACTAAGAGCTTCAAGTAAACAATAATATTATCTATTATTTCTCTTGATTTGAGACCTTCAATAAAATTAGATCAAATTAGAGCATTGATTAAGGAGGAGCTTGGTTCGGCTTCAACCAATTGCTCTATGGACTCATCTGATATGACCAAAGTGGTAACTTCTACTAGAGATATCACTCGAGATATCATGAATATTGTTCAATACACTATGAGAGAAGCTTATACTTTTCAAAAATAGGTTAATGAAAGAGTAGATTATTATTCCCAAAGGTTTTATACCAAGAAACATCTCAACAATCACATCAAGCTTATGTTAGAGAACACGAAGCTACCACCAATCAATCAAGCCTTCAGAGAACAGGTTAAGAAGATCAAAGAATTGACACCTCCACTAGAAATATTCATGGAGAAAAAGGATGATTTCATTTCTTCCATGGATAGAGGAGGGGGAATTATTATGGATTTTAGATATCTCTTATCTCCTTTCTTGCATGTTAATTCTCTTCCAGTGATTATACCTCCAGCTTTACGTGAATCTGCCTCTACTAATTCTCTTGTTCAGATAATTCCAACCCAAGCTATCCAATGCCTTACTCCTATGATCACTCAATGAGATACATAGTACAGGCCCGGAATAGTTTCTGTAGCTCATCCACCTCTAATAATTTCTTGTGTTCCTAAGCCCCCACCCGGATCCACCATACCTACATCCTCTTCTGATCCCATGGGGAAATCTCATTATGAGGATGTGTATTTATCAGTGACTAGGATTTTTGATAGGGTTCACCTGTAACTATTTTTGTTTCATTTATGTATTTATTTGTATCAGTTTTTTCCAAGGAATATATATGATCATACATTATTTTACTCTTTGTTACTGCTCTTCTCCTATATGTCCTTTTTCCCACTTTTTTATAATCACAATTAGGGAAAAATACTATCTAAGTAAAGCATATCTGGAGGAGAAATAATATCTTTTATGACAAAGGGGGAGAAATAATTTCTTTTCTGGTATATTTTTTTAATATTTTACATTTGATATAAGTGTAGTAGTTAATTGTTTTCTCTGATACAATTGAATTTAATGAAATATGCTTTGGTTCATTAGTGATTATTTTTGGGATCATAATATCATAAGTTGTGATTATGAAAAAGGATGAGATTGTTGACCCCACCAGTTTTGATAATCCCAATTATTCTTTCACATACATTGATAATCCCAATTAATGTTTATCTATATATTCATTCATTCAATCTATGAAATTCAATTATCAATGTGATAATAATATTATAATAATCTTTGAAATATGTTAATCAATGTTAGTCAATGTTTATATGAATTTTCAAATAATTCTAACTCAATTGGATATGTTTTGCATAAAGCAGATAATTGTTATGTCACTGATATACTTATAGTTACTGATACAGTTCTACTAGTAATTAGTCTACCGATAGACATAGTCACCGATAAGAAAAGGTCACTGATATGCAGAGCTACCGATATGTATAAGTCCACCGGTAAGCACTTGTCACTGATAGATCAAGTCCACCGATACAGACAGCTACCGATATAAGCAAGATACCGATAGAACAAGAGATACTTAGAGAAGGAGTCACCGGTACAGAGAACTACTGATACACACAGTAACATCTAACAATACAAGTAGCTACTGGTACTAGGGAAAAGAGCTACGGATAGGAGCTCACTACTATATAAATTCTACTGATACATGTCTACTAAAAGAAGGCGACTGATGAAAGACTTACCAGCCACTGATTCCTAAAATCTACTTTTGAAAAAATTATATATTTATTAAGCAATGGTCATATTTTATTATTTTAATGAAATTAATTTTATTTAATGATATTTGTTTCCATGTCAGTGAACATTACCTTGTACCTGTAAAAAGGTAAAAATTCCCATTGCCGGAGCTGAAAGCTATAAATGAAAGGATAAAGATTAGGCAGAGGGATATACATGAGATACAAAACAAGAAACACAAGAAAAAAAGATATACACAGAAGTTTCAGGAGGTGCATAAAAAGGGAAAAAATTTTTGTAAAGTGGTGCATACAAAAAGGCTACATCCATACTGAAATAACACTGGACATACACGAAGAAATTCATTCTTAAAGAGAACACAAGCTGCACCTTAGTCAAGAAGTGAAGAACTACAACGGGCCCTTCATACACTCGAGCTGATCAAACTGAACTTGAAGAAAATGACCATCTGTTTTTCAGAAAAAAAAACAGAGGAGGACTCAAAACCATTCCTGATCAATCAATGAAGTCCATAGATTCACTTCACATCACTAGAGCTTTCTAAAACTCATATATACTTTATATGTGATTATTTTAATTACATTTGTTTTTCAGTGTGCATATTCTATATATTTTATACACACACTATCTCATGTTCTAAACTGGAGGATTTCTAAATCCTCATACAAACCTTCCATAACGTTCTATTGTATCCAATTGTGGAGAGTTGTAGAGGTCATGTAAGAACTGGAAATCCAGTGTGCTGTTGTTTTGTTTTCCCACGTAGAACTGTGGTAGAGGTCTTAGTACCTGGACAGTCTCTTCACTGTTGTTTACCCCAATCCATGGTGTGGATAAATTTTATATAAATTTTTTGAGAGGACTATGTCTCATCTTGAGACTGAACCTTTTGGTTATATATGTTGTGCTTACTTATTTTGATTATAACATATATTGAGTATTCATCTGCTAATTACATTGAAATATAAAATTATTTTAATGTAACATTGATAGTTAATCTAGAAATGGTTTCTATGTATTGTAAAGAATTAGGTTATCTTCAAAAGTTTATTAATCTTCAGATTATATTAACTGAGAACTAATCAATCTTTTGAGAACCGAATTGACCCTTTATAGTTTTACAAATTTACTACATATTATCTTTTTATTCAATTTTGGGGATTTTAAGATAAATATTTTTTTAACAAAAATATTAATTGGAACTCAATTCACCCCCCTCTTGAGTATCCACTCCGACCAACACAAACTTTCATGATTTGGTTTTTCTTTTATTATTTTGGAAAACATACACTACATCAAAGAAATTATTTTTAAAAATTAACATTGATTCAAAAAGTAATAAAATAAAAATTTCAAAGATCTTAATGAACATAAAATAATTAAATGTATAAATATAATAAACTAATTATTCTTCAAATTTAATGTGATTAATAAATTATCCTATAATAATAAAATGAAACTCTACGGGTCCTTCGTTAATTTTTATTTCTCATATGAAATTACTCTTCAACCAGTTCATTCAGTAATCTAGTGGTAGGAGTGAAACCCTTATCATCCTAAATCCATGGGATCAAGACCAAAAACCTTTCTGAACATGATTTTTTTCACCCAACATAAATTATGTCCTTTTCAAAAACCACCCTAATAAATTTTCCAAAATAAATATTATGGACAACCCTGAATGAAGGTAAATCCCAAAATAGAATTTTATCCAAGGTTGTTAATACATTATCAATACTAAAATATTTCTGTTAAAGTTTAACATAGACTATTCAAGAATAATTAACTTTATAAAAATTTTGAAAGATGAAAATTTAAAAGAATAGAAATTAGATCACATAATTATCTTATCGTTGATCCCCCATATTTCTTAATGTTTCTCTTGGTTGTTATATTCCAAAAATATTAATACCATCAACATGTATTCTATGAAAAGATGGTAATGTTCGGAATTACTAGTAATATTTATTCAAAATATGTATTTTTTCCATATTCCAATGTTTATTCGATCTATTCCTTAATCAAAAAAACATTGTTAACATCATCAATGAAAGAAAAAGATATTTTTAACAATTCTTTAATTAGCTCTAAGGTATTATGTTCCATCAAATTTACCAATTCATTTCCCCAATATCATTATCTAAAAAACATTATCTTAAAATAAAGAACATATTAATGGTTATATTAACTTATTAAAATATTACCTTATAATTAAATCACTTTTCTAGCCCATTATAAGAATTCAACAAAATCAATTTAATATATAGAGAAAAATATAAATTGGAAATCCTTGTATACTTCAACATTCATATAACAAAATTTGTGAACCAAACTAAAAAAAATATTATTTTTCCACTTAATCCATAATATATAACAAGGATAACTCATCCTATTAGTTATTACCACATTTCTTTCACATTTACTATATACTCTCATAATCATCAGCATCATAACCATTATTCCTATCCCATTGAAGACATTCTCTAAGAGATTTCCACATAGAAAATTGATTTTCATAATGACCATTAATTCCACATTTAATCATAGATTACGTATTAGGGAGTCAAATATGATTGTCCACTTAGTTATCAAAATTCTGCATTTTTTACTTTGTATTATCATTCTTTGTGTCCTTCTTTTCCATAGTCAAAATACCTTCTCCTTTGTCTATGACATTCATGTAAGTGATTATTTCTATATTATTGACACAAATGAAACTGAATATTGTTTCTTCTATGATATCAATTACCATAAATATTAGAGAACTCCTTCCTTATCTTTCTTGGTGAGTCCAAGAGTTGTTTAAGTCACACATTGTTAATCATGTTCCCCGAAAACTAACTATATATATCAATAACATCCATCACTCTTCTGATCATATCATTTGACATATCATTTGAAAATTATTCATCACATTCAATACAAACCTAGTTACTTCTATTTCATGCCATCAACATAAATGATAAATCAACATGTGACAAATAATTATCATAGTGTAAAACCTTGTAATCACAAAAAAAAATTAATTATAGGATGTCTAAATTATGAAACCATAAACTATGTCACCTCATATTTATACTAGTTTATTCATGGCCATATTTTATTTAAATACAACATTATGATCTTTGAAGATTTTGTGAGTTCCCAAAGAATATCCCCTAGGAGTGTCAAACCATGTATGGAACAAGGCATGTTTCCATGTTCTATGTTGGACCGAGTCTGTCTTGGCACACCATGTCGATGTTGTTACTCCTAAGTACATTTGTTCTAGAGCCACATCCACTTGTAGTGTCCATATAGGTATGTATTTCTAAGAAACCACTCACTCTATCCTTTAAAAAAAATAAAGTAAATTTTCCTAAATGTTAACTCGTCATTACACTTATTTTTAGAGACACCCCTACACATATCCTCAGAAATATAACTAAGGATATCACAAATGATTTATCATCCTATTTTAGAAAGGTTGACTAAACATTTTCTCTAATACCTACCATAATAAACCAAGTCATATCCTATATATATATTACATAAGATTTGAAAAATACATAAAAATTTCTAAAAATGGATGCCCAAATATTGTATTAGTTTATAGCATTTAGAAACATGATAACAAAAAATTGTTACATGACATAGAAACATTATATCCCACAATATACTTTATGAACATAACCCCAATTAAAACTATGATAATGGAAATACATCTTCATTACTTGGGGAAGTAAACATAAAATTGGATGTTTTCAAATTCATAGAAAAAGTAAATGATGGATACAAGTAAGCATAAACATAATCATGGTGGTATAAGAATGTGCTGAAAACATTATAAGATCACACCCTGCATATGAAATATCATAAACATGAATAATGGAATAAATTTTGTTCATTCATAAGATGTGAATCATAAGTAAATAAAAAACATAGTCTATGAAATGATTACATAGGTATAATACATTTAATTATGGAAAATCCATAAACACATAAAATGATTTCCATAATAGTTAAGGAATTACTTCCAAGGCCATATTAGTAGTATGGTAGCACTCCCTATACCATCTTAGTAGTCATGGTTCACTCCCATGGAAATATTAGTATCGTGATTTCACTAATCATACCATTTTGGTAGTTTGGGTCCACTCCCATGGCTATCTTAGTAGTCAGGATTCACTCCCAAGACCATATTAGACGATCCAATGAGAAATAAATTGATACCCATTTCATTAGATAGATATATATAGGCCACATCCATATTATTGTGAAACCATACATACATGTTCTATTGGATCAGTAAAAATCATATAATAACCCCGGAAATAAAATGGTTATCATAAAAAACAAATCATATCATAAATTATGTAAAAGATATGGGTTTAATAATAATTTCAAAAAAACTATATCTCGTGAAAAGAAATAGTTTTCAAAATCTTATAAACAATGAAAGTGAAAATATTTTCATAAAATGTAGAGACCCGAAGCTTGACGTACATGGACATTAAATTACTTTTGAAGAATACTTAATACATAACAAAAACAGACACACAAGGACCGAAATAGTTTAGTGTCTTTGGAAACTTGGAACGTAATCCTCTAATTGTGGTGAACGGTCTTCACCATCTTCCAAAAAGATCTTCCCCTTTTTTTCTTACCTAAAACCTTTGTTTATATCCTGGGGAAAAAAACATAAAAAGGGTGGGTTCAAATCCTCAGTAAGTGTAATCATGGATAAAATAAAACATACAATATAAATATGAACTTAAAAACATGAACATAATGTTTAAACATCAAAATCTTGAGAAATTACATAAAACATGGAAGTACGTAAGGAATAGATCATAAAGAAACATTAATAATGATAAAATAGCATGGGAATAAAACATGTAATTGTGGAAACCATTAAGAACATGATATAATTTCCATATTATCCAAGGCATTGGTTTCAAGACCATCTTAGTGGACAAAGTCCTTTTCTGAATCGAGTTCACTCCTCGTTCCAGTCCTGTATTACTGAAACAGTTTAACTTGTCGTTCCAGCCATGTCTATCTCATGAGATCTAAATCATTACCCAATTCATTGGAGGAAGATATATGTCCCACCCATATCATAATGAAATCATTCTTACTTGTGCCAAAAAATAAACATACATAATTAATAATAACCCAATAAATAAAATGGGTTTTATAAACATCATCCCATCATCACATAATCCATATAAAAGAAATGGATATCATTTCATAATAAGAAAATTGAAATCATGTAAATCATAGAGACATTACGCTTGAAACATACACATATGAAATAATTTCATATTATATGGAAAATGGTTTTGATAAAACACTTGAAATGAATTCTTGAGGATAATATCCTTTCTTCTTGAAAATAAATTTCATTTCACAAAATGTCATGAAATTTTAAAAGAAAGAGATTTCATTGAAAATAGTACTGAAAAATTTTGGAGGAAGCTTCATGAATATAAGTCTTTATAAAAACGTAAAAATCTGTTCGTGCCGTATAAGTTAAAAAAACATTCTTTTCGTACTTTTTCCAGAAAATTCAAAAAGTACCTCGTAACGTAATCAAAAGGAAGATTCCTTACATACCATGTAGTAAAAGTAAAAAATGGGTAAAAATGACATTAAATGTACATGAATTTTTTTTATAAAACATGGACATGGATGATAGAAATAACCCCAGTAAATACTTACGAATAAGCAATCTCGGATAAAAATGAGATTTGAAAAATTATCCATTACCTTAGGTCTGATATGCTTCATACGTATCCGAACCTCCTGTATAATGATTTAAATAATGTTATTGACTTATTATAGAATCATATTAATTGTTATGATATCATATATTGTTCACTTATGACTTTATATTACCCGTTCATTTGTAAATTCTATGTTAAAGAGCGTTTTGGGTAAAATCGTTTCATTTGTCGTCTATGATTTGACTTGTAATTATTCATATGATTACATAGATCATGATTACATACATACAGAATGTAAAACATGATTTATATATAATATATATTAACAATATACATATATATAATAGATTGATAAATGGAAAGAAATACACCATTCATGGAGACGGTAGGCCGTACGTACGCATGAAGGTTGTTTTTGGTTCCTCGTTAAATTGAAAGAAATTAATTGGATGACATACATATATATATATACATAAATCCAGTATCATTATTATGTCATATATTTCATGATTACATATTATATATACTTTATAATCTTTTATGAATGGTTAATCATTGATAATGAATCTCATCGAGTCGTGGAGACGGTATTCCATACATACGCACGAGCGATGATATCATTCCCATTATCGTGAAATTTTATAGGATTGTAAGTATAATATTACAGAATCAATATAACTTTACAATAATCATATATAGTTATTATTTACACCATTATACCCATCCACGTAAGGTGGTGGTGGAAAATAGATTACACCACGGCGTGGAGATGTTATTTTGTACATACGCACGCACGTTGATTTCATTTTCCGTAGGATGGATAGATGATGAAATAGGGTTTTTTAATACATATAATAACATATCAGTATATGAGTGATACTGATGTTGTTACTTCATAATTAAACAACAAAATAAGAAGAAGTGGAAGAAGAAATAAAGGTGAATGAATCGGTAACGGAAATTACCTCTTCTTTGAAGCACCTCTTTGAGACCTCCCTTTTGGGAAATAAAATTGGTCTTTGAAGAAGACCAAGACCTCTAGGATGTTTCTAGGGAATTGGAGAAGATAATTGGGCAGAGGTTGGCCAATATTGAATGCTCAAAGTGGTGTGTGGAAGAGAGGGAGGAAGTTCCATTTTATATGGGAGGAGAGGGGCACCTTTGGAAATCTCAAAAATATTAATTTATAATAAATCTAACCCCAATTAAAAACCTCCAAAAAAGACTCATATACGAATATTGGATAATATAGGGTTGTTATCTCATCGACCAATCAATTTTAGACATGTTAGGAATTTATTTTATACATTATCAACTTGATTTGTCCTTATTTAATCAATTTAATTTTATTTGTGGTAATAACATTCTAAATTTTAAATTATAATAAATAATTACTTATTTGTTGTGAATTTTCCATAATTGGATACTTTATAACATTTTCTACCATATAAATTTAAATTTATAATTTTTAAATATTATTGTGATTTTTAAACAATTTTATAATTTATTATTTTTATAAAATAACAATAGTGTCATTTTTGAAACTATTCATTTATTTGAATTTAAATAAAATATATACAGAAGATATGTTCCAACTAAAAGATTTAATAGATTCATAAAACGTCATATGTATCTATAAAATTAGTGGAGAACATTAAATAGTTCACATAATATTTATTTTATTATTTTTAAAACCATTTATTTGGTTTATCTCTTAATAAAATAATTATTACGTCATTTTTTGTATAATTATTTAATATATTTGTTGCATAAAAATTAAAAATAAAATTCTATGATTAAGATCAATCTATTAAATTTCACAATAATACTTTCACTCGAATTTATCATTTTAAAATAACACTATTTAAATTTCTATATTTATTAAATTATGAAGGTGACAACATTGGCATCATTTAAAATAAAATAATATAAGTGTCATAATAACTTTATTAAGGCTAAAAACGGTTATATATTAGGCCATTGGATGATTAACGTGTAGATATACACTACCAATAAGTTTTGGTCGGGTTTTTGGGCCTTTTAATGGGAATTATTATTTCAATAAAAACTATATTACTTATTTTCTACTTAATAAATAATTTCTGTATCATTAATGTATCACCATTAATGACAATTATTTAATCCCTATAAATTATAAATAAATTATCATGATATAGATACTTTTATTAGATTTTCTGGAGACTATTCATGTTCGATGATTTATGATGTTTATCACTAAATTAAAATTATTATACTTATAAGATTTGAGGTAGTGACATGTTGTCACTTTCTTTGGTTTTAATAATAATTAACTTGTTTTCATGGTCAAAAGTCCATAAAATGAATCAAATCCGACCCTTAAGTTATATTGGTCTACTTTTAGCCATACAATAGAATTTTGGAATGTGTTAGGGTAATTTTATAATATTATATTTGCCCTTAATTACCCTATTTACCTTTAAATATGGTAAATAAAATTTACCGTAGTTACTATTCATACATCCCAAAAATATAAAGTATATTATTAACATAATTTGGACCCACTTATTCCAAATATGGAATTCATTTTTCCAAATTCAATACAGAAAAGTTGCAGAAATAAAATTAAAATTAATCCCGTTGTCAAAAGAAAATGGGATTTTCTATAAAAAATTGCAAAAGATTGAATTGATTTAACCGAGGAATTTAATGTGAAATCAATGATAATGACATAAATTATATTAAATGGTAAAAATTTATTATAGTTATACTTTAAAACCATTAAATATTATAATTTTACAATATAAATTATTGTGATGAAAAAAGTTTCTTTTAATTAAAATATAGCGTGTTTTTACTATTCATCAAAATATGAAAGTTACCAGAATAATATGAAAAAAGTATCCAAAGTATATTTTTATTTTTTGATTCCAAAGAAAAATTTTATTTTTTCATATTGAACTTATAAACATGTCAAAAACTATATATAAAGTGGGTGCGCCATCTAATGGCGGCAAAACTGCATTTTTTTAAAAATACTTATTTTACACGAAAAAATTATTTTTTTCTTATACCATGTTCTAGAAAATGTTTAAGATGAATAATAATGTTATAAAATTAAAAATATAGTTAATACTATTCATAATGGCTAGTTCATAATAATATTATAATAATATATCGTTGTTTAGTAAAACCAGGTATTGCGTACAACACACGCTATCAAGAAAGGTCGCGATTGCGTGTAATGCAATCCAAGTCAGGGTTGTGTGTTGTGCAAGAATCCTTCATTTTTTAGTATAACAGAATCCAACCATATTTCATTTATACATTGAATATATATATATATACTCAATGTTGCGTAGAATAACTATTATCAAAATTGTGTGTAACACGATCTAATAATAGTGCTGCATATACTACAAGCTAATACAGTGTTGCGTATAGCGCATGGTAATCCTGGTGTAGCATACAAGACAAGACATTAATGAAATTAAAATAATATTTTTCATAAAATCTCGGGGTGTTACATTCTACCCCCCTTAAAATGAATTTCTCCCTTGAAATTCGTCGGGGTTATAAATGGTTTACTACTCGAAAGTTTGTTTAATAGAAACCCACATTGTAGAAAGGAATACAAAAACATGGCTTTAAAAACTAATGTATGAAATGTAACAGTTACACAAATTAACTCGTCACTGGGTTTCCACATAAGAGAACATAGTTGAAAATATGGATATGGAAGAAAAATCTAACCATCATGTTCTGATGGAGAGTGGTAGAGAACATGGCTATGAAAAATCCAACAACCACAAAGCTATTGATTTGTGATGATCTAAGGTACCATCTGATTCATCGGATATAAGGAATCTAGGACAACATTTTTGGTTTCCAATATCATTTCCCAAAAGATGAATAATTTGAATTAGAAGAAATAATTTCTTGATTTTGGTACAATCTTACTATTGTTCGTTCTTTGAACAATTTCCACTTCATATCTTCAAGAAATGAAGTTGAATTTGTTATTATTGAAGTGTAAGCAGATCATGTGATAGAATGATGTGTCATTCCATCTATTTCAAACTAAAGGTTAGAAAAAGTTATAAGTCCATCTTATGGTTAGATTAATCGTATATGGCTCCAAAAATGAACTTATACTTCATATATCATACAACTTAATAAAATAAAACTAGTTTCTACTAACCAGGTAATTCTTGTAGGCCAGTGGTTGGCCAAAAAGGCCTGTCACACTTCGGTTGTGGGTTCGATTCCCATAACCTTGTCCGACGCGATGGGTTGTCGCTCGTCCTGCAGGTTTTCCTTTTTCTAGAACTATATTACTATAACAACCCATCAATAATATCTAAAAAACTTCTATACTTAAACAATACTATCATATGTCCAACATAATCCATTCCAATCTTTATCTAAAATACTTCGGTCCATGCTCATAGTATATAGAAAATGATTACTTGAAATGTCATCAACCAACCATCATTTATCCCCCATTATATTGTTGGTCTCATTCCAATCATGTGAATACCTTAATCATGTATTCTCTTGAAAAATTAATACCCATTAAGCCTTGGTGAAAACATAAATGCTGCCAAAAGTTAACTCTTTCCACATACCAAAATACAAAAAATCTATGTACTCAAACCATGATATAACCTTCTCTTTATATCAGTCATTAACTCATGAATACTATCAAACATTTAATTTTATCCTTATCAATTCATTATGTGCATATCATATACATTCCAAAAATACTGGTACCATTCATCACACACTTTCAAAACGTAAGGAAAGAAAATAGTGTAACAATATTTAGATGTCTCTTTATTCCATAGTACCCTCAGATTACTTATACAACATTACACTTGATAAACATGTATTCATTCCACTACCTTCTTAAACCATTGACCGAGCTTCAACAATTCTTTCATCTCACATATCATTTGTAGTATCTTCATTATCATTAACATAAATATTACCCATACGACCATACTGATTCTATTCATGAGACTTTCCATTATTGAATTGGTTTGCATAATGCCCATACATTCCACATTTAAAACATTTAACCATTGTTTATGTCGTAGCAATACCATTATCCCCATCCATGGTGTTCACTGAACCTTTTCCTTTTCACTTACTGGCTTTATGTACTTCTTTTCCACACCCAAAGTATCTTCTAGTTCCTTTGAAACATTCTCCTTGATGCCTCTTCCCACATGATTTACATAGGGGAAATTGAACATTCTTTCCTCTATGATCATCATGAAACTCCATCTTTCTCTTATTATCTGAGTTGGGAAACATACCAAAGTTGAGATTATTCATCATATTATGAGATTGGTGATTAGGCATAATAATGATTTTTGGACTTCCAGATCCCGTTTCATTTGGTTTCTGATGAATAAAATCATTCCATTGTCTATCATATCCTCCATTATCGTGAATCTTCCTGTTTCCAGCCATTTTCTAAAACCCAAAAAGAATAGTGTGAGTGGAAAAAATCATGCTAGGGAAAACAACATAGTAAAGGGGGAGTACACTAAATATCTAACATCTTAGGTTAAATTCTAATATCTTTACCGTAGTTCTAGGACTATATCCTATACGCATACTTATCTTTAGGGACATCCCTAGACATACCTTAGAAATATCAATAGGGATATCACTAACGTTTTAGCATCCTAGTTTCCAATGGTTGACTAAACCTTTCCTGTGATACCAACTGTAGAGACCCGAATCTTGACGTACATGGACATTACATTACTTTTGTAGAATAATTAATACATAATAAAAACGGACACACAAGGACCGTAATAGTTTAGTGTCCTTGGAAACATGGAACGTAATCCTCTAATAGTGGTGAAAAATATTCAACATCTCCCATAAACATCTTCCCATTTTTTTCTTACCTAAATCCTTTCTTTATATCCTGGGTAAAGAAAACCTAAAAAGGGTGAGCTCAAATGCTCAATAATGGTAAGCATGGATAAAATAAAACATACCATATACATTTCAACTTAAAAACATGAATATAATGTTTAAACATCAAAAGGGTGAGAAATGACATAAAACATGGAAGTACGTAAGGCATAGATCATAAAGAAACATTAAGAATGATAAAATAGAATGGGAATAAAACATGTAATTGTGGCAACCATTAATCACATGATATGATTTCCAAAGTAGCCAAGGCATTGCTTCCAAGACCATATTAGTGGACAAAGACCCTTTCTGAATAGAGTTCACTCCTCGTTCCAATCCTGTATTACTAAACCGGTTTAACTTTCCGTTCCAGCCATGTCTATCTCATGAGATATAAATCTTTACCCAATTCATTGGAAAGAGATATAGGTCCCACCCCTCTCATAATTAAATCATTCTTACTTGTGACACAAAATACACATACATCATTCATAATAACCCAACGAATAAAATGGGTTTCATAAACATCATCCCATCATCACATAATCCATATAAAAGAAATGGATATCATTTCATAATAAGAAAAGTGAAACCATGTAAATCATAGATACATTACACTTGAAACATATACATATGAAATATTTTTATCTTATATGGAATATGTTTTTGATAAAACACTTGAAATGAATTCTTGAGGAAAATATCCTTTCTTCATCAAAATCAATTTCTTTTCACAAAACGTCATGCAATTTTAAAAGAAAGATTTTTTGTTGAAAATAGTCATGAAATCATTTGGAGGAAGCCTCATTAAAATAAGTCTTTATAAAACCGTAAAAATCCTTTCGTGCCGTACAGGTTAAAAAACATTCTTTTCGTATTGTTGCCGGAAAAGTCAAAAAGTACCGTGTAACGTAAAAAAAAGAATGGTTCCTTACATACCATGTAGTAAAAGTAAAAAAGGGGTAAAAAGAACTTTAAACATACATGAAAAAACTTTTATAAAACATGTACATTTATGATATAAATAACCCCAATAAATACTTACGAATAAGCAATCTCGGATAAAAATGAGATTTGCCAAATTATCCCTTACCTTAGGTCTGATATGCTTCATATGTATCCAAACCTCCTGTATAATGAGTTAACTAATGTTATTGAATTATTACAGAATCATATTAATTGTTATGATATCATATATGGTTCACTTATGACTTTATATTACCCATTCTTTTGGAAATTTCATGTTAAAGAGCGTTTTGGGTAAAACTGTTTCATTTGTCATAAGTGTTTTGACTTGTAATTATTATATGATTACATAGATCATGATTAATTACATCCAGATTGTAAAACATGATTTATATATAATATATATTCATAATATACATATATATAATAGATCAATAAATGGAAATAAATACACCGTTCATGGAGACAGTAGGTCGTACGTATGCATGAACGTTGTTTTCGTTTCCTCATTGAATTGAATGGAATTAATTGGATGACATACATATATATATACATAATTATACTATCATTATGATGTCATATATTTCATGATTACTTATTATATATACTTTATAATCATTTATGAATGGTTAATCATTGAGAATGAATCTCATCGCGTCGTGGAGACGGTATTCCGTACGTACGCACGAGTGATGATATCGTTCCCATGATCATGGAATATTATTGGGATGTATGTATACTATTAAAGAATCAATATCACTTTACAATAATCATTTATAGTTATTATTAACACCATTATACCCATCCATGTAAGGTGGTGGTGGAAAATATATTACACCACAGCATGGAGACGGTATTCTGTACGTACGCGGGCGCGATGATTTCGTTTTCCATAGGATGGATAGATTGTGAAATAGGGTTGTTTCATAATTATAATAACATATAATTATGTTATTGATACTGATGTTATTACTTCATAATGAAAAAACCTAAGAAGAAGATGTGGAAGAAGAAATAAAGGTGAAAGAATCGGTAACGGAAATTACCTCTTCTTTGAAGCGCCTCTTTGAGACCACCTCTTAGGTCACTAAAATTAGACATTTAAGAAGACCAGGACCTCTAGGATTTTTATAGGGAGGTGGAGAAGTGAATTGGTCAGGGATTGTCCAAGTTTGAAGGCTCAAAGTGGTGTGTGGAAGAGGAGGAGGAGGTGCCCTTTTATAAGAGAGGAGAGGGGCACATTTAGAATTCACAAACATATAAATTTATAATAAATCTAAACCCACATAAAAACCTCCAAAAAATGACTCATATCCGAATATTGTATTAGATAAGGTTGTACTCTCATCAAAAAATCAAATTTAGACATGTTATGAATATATTTTAAACATTATCAACTTGATTTATCCTTATTTCATCAATTTAATTTTATATGTGGTAATAACATTCTAAATTTTAAATTATAACAAATAATTACTTATATGTTGTGAATTTTCCATAATTGGATACTTTATAACATTTTATACCATATAAATTTAAATTTTAAATTTTTAAATATTTTTTTGATTTTTAAACAGTTTTATAATATAATACTTTTATAAAATAACCATAGCGTCAATTTTTACACTATTCATTTTTTGAATTAAAATAAAATATATACAGAAGATATGTTCAAAATAAAAGCTTTAATAGCTTCATAAATTGTCATATGTGTCTATAAAATTAGTGTAGAACATTAAATAGTTCATATAATATTTATTTTATTATTTTTAAACCATTTATTTGGTTTATCTCTTAATAAAATAATTACTACATCATTTTTTGTACAATTATTTAATATACATATTTTTGCATAAAAATTAAAAATACAATTCTATGATGACGATAAATCTATTACCTTACCCAATAATACTTTTACTCGATTTTATAATCTTAAAATCACAATATATAAATTGTTATATTTATTAAATTATGAAGGTGACAACTTTGGCATCATTTAAAATAAAATAATATAAGTGTCATAATCAGTTTTATAAGGCTCCAAACAGTTATTTATTAGGTCATTTGATGATTAAGGTGTATATATACACTACCAAAAAGTTTTGGTCAGGTTTGTGGGCCTTTTAATGGGTATTATTATTTCAATAAAAACTATATTACTAATTTTCTACTTAATAAATAATTTCTGTATCATTAATGTATCACCATTTTTGACAATTATTTAATACCTAAAAATTTTAAATAAATCATCATGATGTAGATAACTTGATTAGATTTCTAGATACAATTCATGTTCGATGTTTTATGATGTTTATCACTAAATTAGAATTATTATACTTATAAGATTGAAGAGAGTGAGATGTTGTCACTTTCTTTGGTTTTAATAATAATTAACTTATTTTCATTGTCAAAAGTCCATAAAATGAATCTAATCCTACCATTATGTTATATGGGTCTACTTTTAGTAATCCAATATAATTTTGGCATGTTTTAGGGTAATTTTATAATATTATATTTATCCTTAATTACCCGATTTAAATTTAACTATGGTAAATAAAATTTATCGTAGTTACTATTCATAATTCCCAAAAATAAAAAGTATCTTATTAACATAATTTGGACCCAATGAGTCAAAATATGGAATCCATTTTTCCAAATTCAATACAAAAATTTTGCCGAAATTAAATTAATATTAATCCTGTTTTCGAAAGAAAACGAGTTTTATTTAAAACATTGTGAAAGATTAAATTGATTTAACCTACGAATTTAATGAAAAATCAATGCTAATGACATACATTATAATAAATGGTACAAATATTTTCTATTTATACTTTAAAACCATTAAATATTATAATTTAACCATATAAATTCTTGCGATGAAAAAAGTTGTTTTTAATTAAAATATAGCGTGTTTTTACTATTCATCAATATATGAACGTTACCAGAATAATATGAAAAAATTATCCAAAGTAAATTATTATTTCTTGATTCCAAAGAAGAATTTTTTTTTATCAAATTGAACTTATAAACATGTCAAAAACTAGATTTAATGTGGGTGCGCCATAAAATGGTGGCAAAACTGCCTTTTTTGAAAAATACTTATTTTACCCATGAAATTTATTTTGTTCTTATACCAGCTTCCAGAAAATTTGTAAGACGAATAATAATGTTATAAAATTAAAAATTTAGTTAGTACAATTCATAACAGATAGTTCATAATAATATTACAATAATATATTGTTGTTTAGTAAAACCCGGTATTGCGTACAACACACGCTATCGAGGAATGTCGTGATTGTGTGTAATGCAAGCCAAGTCAGGGGTGTGTGTTCTGCAAGAATCATTCGTTGTTTCGTATAACAGAATTCAACCATATTTCATTTATACATTGAATATATATATATATATATACTCAATGATGCGTATAATAACTATTAACAAAATTGTGTGTGACACGATCCAATAATAGTGTTTCATATACTACAAGCTAATATGGTGTTGTGTATAGCGCAAGTTAATATTGGTGTAGCATACAACACAAGACATTAATGAAATTAAAATAATATTTTTCATAAAATCTCGGGGTGTTACATAAAAACTATTCCATCAATAAATAAACCATTTAGAGAAATAATATGGATGTAATTATTTATTATTTTCTACTGAAAGGCCCAACTAACACTAATGGATGTCATCTTAGAAGACAAATAATTTTGAATTATCTATTTAAAACATTTCATGAGGAAAATATTAATTCTTATTTGAAAAAATTATTTAATAAAAAAACCATTTTGAAAACCATATTCTGGAAAATAAAAATGAATAATTATAAATGATGCTATGAAAAAAAAATTAAAAACTATTTCCTTTGAAAAATTCATGAATTTTTTTAATAAATGATAAAAACATTATTAAAAACATTTGAGTGTAAGTTATATGAAGATGTATATTGAAATGCTAAAAATATTTTGAAACCCATTTTTTTGAAAATTAATTGAAGCCTTATAAATAAATCCTGAAAATAAATTGAAATGAAATTTACTTAAATACTGATGAAATAATATTGAAATTGTTTTGAAAAACATATTCCATGAAAACATATGAATGAAGATTTGAAACACATTGAAAAAACATTTTTCTAGGAAAAATAAAAAATAATCTTCAAATCTCTTTAAAAACTATTTTATTTAAGAAATTTTAAAACAAAAAATTTATAGATTAAGAAGAAATAATTTCCTTTAAGGAAAATTGAATTATACTATATTAATGGAATATAAAATGAAATTATTATTATGGTATCATGTTAAATCTGTATATTCCATCATTCCTTTTGTATAGAAAAAATTTAGAAAAGTTCCATTGCTGAAAAATAAAAAGAATATTATTTTTTAAAACCCCTTTTATGGTAAACATGTGTATAAATTTCCTCTTAATATTTTATTATATTAGTTGAATATTTTTTTAAACCTTTTAGAATCTATGTTTTTGAAGGACCATACATTTCTAATCGATGATAGAGGTAATGTTAGAAATTCATAAAAACACTTCCATTGTTATATTATGTACCAAAATGTTTAAAAATGATACAATTATATTTATATACCATTAATAATAATCTAGTAATAAAATTCATGATATCTCTTGACATATGGGTCATAATATTTCATCAATGAAGGCATAATCATAAGCAATGTCGATAAATAATGAGATTGATTGAATAAACTCTTACCACATGGTTACATTGAATCATAATTCCCATGTAAGAAAAGGAAATTAAATTATGATTAAATTATCATATAAATAATTATATTCTTGATATAAAATGTAAAATGGGATTTTATTCACCACAAAAAATGTTGTTGCATAACAAAAGAAGTCTCTCAAATAAGGAAAATTATAAAAATGCTCTATACCCAAATTTGGTAACTTTTAAAACATTAAACCAATCAACAATATATAATATAATGGATATTTAATTATAGATATATTTAATGATATTATTAATTAAATAAATTCGTTTAAATTATACAAAATACAAAAATAAAATGGGGGGTGATTAAAGCATGAATATCACGAAAATAAAAAGTGAGATGAAATTCCCTTACCCTGTGTCTTGAATCTCGTCATACTCATACCAAATCCTTGTATAATAAATGTAATATAATTATAATAAAATCATAAGACCTTATTAGTGTATATAAAACCAATTATGGTTTTATTATGACTTTATATAACCCTCCCAGAAGCAATTATATGTTATGGTTTCAGTTTCTGGTAATATTCACATTATTTTTCAGATGTGCCTTAATTTTTTGTAACTTGGTAATAATACATATATCATCACTTAAATAATTTAAAAATTTATATAAATATAATTTATATTAATTATTTTTGTATTATAATAATCTATATAATATATAACTACATATTGGAATTCAACTTTCATAGAGACAGTAGGTCGAAGGTACGTATGAATGTTGGTTCTGTTTTATTGTGGTATTGATATAATGGGAGAATTATTTGTATATATATTTATATATTAATTTATTACAGAATAATTATTTTATCATATATATCATATATTTTTACTAAACCCTTCTCGATCACATTGTGTGTAATTTGGTATTTTATAACATCAATTTGAGAGTTTTTAGTCCACAAGTCCTCAAATGAAATTATATTATATACAAAAATGTATAAAATTAGAATATGTGTTGAAGAATAATTAAATAATATTAAATAATTAATTAATATAATATATATTATATATGAAAATATTTTCCCTAATAATTCTAACCATGAGAAGTTATAACGGAAGAACATGTAATCATCATTTCGTGAGGCGGTAGTCCTCAATACACATAAATAATATGTTTGTTACCCCATAGAAGAATGTGTGTGTAATTTTAGTAAAAATTCATATCATAAAAATATATTAGTATATTGATGACATTGTTATTCTTTTTTAATAATTTAATAAGGATATTGGATGGTTGGATGATGAAAATAATACAAAGGATCATGAGAGAGGATGTGACATATTCATTGGGTAACTCCTTTCGGTTTTCACCAATGTGATACCTTGGATAAATTTCTAAATAAAAGGATGATTAAAGGAATAATATATATATGTTTTGAAGATTATTAGGAACATCTTTTTTGATTAAAAACATTCGGAGAGGTGTGAGGAACGGGGAGGGACAGTGACTTTTTACAGGGAAGGGAAAGAAATCACTTGGAAATTTTCAAAAAAAACATGTATGTACCAACGTTATTACCAAAAATATGTAATAAAAACCATAAAAAATTCATATTGGAAAGTTCATGTCCAAATAATTTACATAAAATGGGTTTTGGAAAATTGGATAGGTCATTTTTTCCCTTATGATTATTGTTTATTCTCTTGTTAAGCTTAATTTTTACTTAAACATTATAATTAATTTTTATTACATTTACTAATACATTGAGAAAAAAACTAATTTTACCTCATTATAAATTTTATATTACTATAATTCGAAATATGGAATCATCATTTCTAAATTCTAACAAAAAAATTGTTATAAATTAATTAAAATTAAAACTTGTAGATTACAAAACAATTAATGTTATTAAAGTAAAAAAGTTCAAAAGAATTATATGTTTTTATATAAAATTACAATTTTAAAATTATTCCAATGACCAAGATTGGATTAGTTGATTAATATTTAATATATTTAAACAATAAAACCAATTGAAAATATAATTTCTCCATATAAATATATTAGATATAAAATATTTTATGAAAAAAAATCAGTATTTTTCATTCTTCATCAAAACATGAAACTCCATAGAGAAATATAAAACTATCAACCTAACCTAATTTATATGTTACTATTTTTATGATTAACATTATTTTTAAATATAATATTTTATTAAATATCATAAAATTGGATTTAAAATAGGTTATCTGTTTAAAGGAGTTAAAACCACTTAAATAAAAATATTTTTTTATGTTTGAAATTTCATTTTATCATATCTTATTTATAAGAAAACTATTGGATGAATATCAAAAGTATTAAATTGGATATATAATATATATTTTTTATTATTATAAATCATTAACTGTAAATAATTCAAGTCATTTTAATAAAATAGCTTTCTCTTCATAACAATAGTCTTCATTGTAATCATTCCTTTCATATTTAATTTATTGTTATATACATTTTAAATTAATTTTTAACTATTAAATTCATCCATTTATTTTTATATGTTAGTTGATAATACCCATAACCATAATAATAATGGCTTGGGTATATATTATATTAAATTTTAAAATTTTTAATTATATATTATTGTCTTGTAACACTTGATCTTACGTGTTACACCAGCCAATGAGGAAAGTCATTCTTATGTGTAATGGAAGCTAACCATAGTGTTTCATGTAAATAAATATACAATTAATGTTTTTTAGTGTGATATTAACATATTGTTTCATATAACATAATCTAAAAATGGTTCTTTATTACAAAATTAACATGTATCAGAGTTCTGTGAAATGAAAAATATCATTAAGATTAATTTAATTCGAAACAAATTAACAATATATCAAGGTGTTACAGTTACAGTAGGTTATATTATCCCTACATGTGATATTCCTTCTATTCATATGATATTTATTATCATTATTTCCAATATAATAATATTGTTTTAAAATATAATTGGAATTAGGAATGAGTGATTTAAAATATTACTTTATTAAAATACGTGGAATATTTACCTTTATATTTTCTATGGATTTGTTTAACGATTCTTTTAACTCGTGTTTTCATTATTACCATGATTTATATAATTTTTTTTATTAAATTTTTGAATATTATTTCCTTTCTGTTTTAATGTTTAAATTTAATAATAAAATTATGTATGTTTCATGGTATATTTGTAAATGATTAATTATTAAAAATTTACAAGTTATATGGAAAATTAATGTAAATAAATTATTTGGTATGTTTTACATGGAAACATAAATTTCATTTTAATTCATTAAAATTATCATAATTTAAAATAAATTATATTGTTCTTGTTGTATATGTAAATAAACATTAATTTTCAACCATAAATTCTTATCCATGTATGCGTATTCAATTAGTAAGGTTCATCCACATAACTTTTATAATATTCTGATATTATCAAGACATGAAAGAAATTCTACTTTCTGTGTGTTTTGTTTTAATGAAAATTATTCTATATTGAATAATTGATATACACATTCACTTGACATGGTTTATACATAATGATGTAATTTAAGTGTGATCTTTATGTGCACGCATCCTGAGTATTTTTAATGATTATACAATTAAATTATGAATTATAATTTTATTTTATTTCATTATTATAGGTTATTATGCTTTATTTATGACTTTATTATGTGTTATACGAGTAATCAGTTATTTTAACTATATATTATGGAATTATAAGCCAAAAACCATGTTTTACCTTAAATTTTGTAATTGTTTTGAAGTTGAGATAATGGTTGGTTTGATTATGTGTTGAGGAAAAATTGTGTTCATAAACATGTTTAGATTTAAAACATACATTAATGTTATAAGAGACATAATTTTAGTTTCTCATAAGTGTTTATGAAATGAATTTATTTTATGTAATGGTTTTAAATATGTACCTCATTCTAAATGGAAATATATTCTTTGGTGATGTCAACAATACCATTCATATAATATTTAAAATTACATAATGATAAAAATATTATTTCCATTTGATTAATTTATTATTTTTTGTTAGAGGAACTGTTCCCTAGTACAATAGTTATGTGTCAATCAGTAGGTAGAGAGCCCATACCATGAAATAATGGGAGGGTTCCACTAATTAGGTTGGGGACCTAGGCCCTAATACAACAAGGCAGTTACCGTTAGTAGTTAAGGGACCCTTGAAATGATACAATGGGAGGGTTCTACTCACTATTTATAGGACATGCGGCCAAATACAAGAGTATGGAGAAACTCGGTAAGGATAGGTTTATGGGGGATCCACTTCATGGTAAGATAGATAAATTTCCAACCACGACCTCCCACTGATGATCCTGCATGGTCTACATCATCTTCAAGTACCACCTAAAAAATATTATTTCTTGGAAAATCATGCAATGAATCTAAAAATACACTAAATATTACACCATGACATTCCAGAGATAAAAACACAACGAATTGGATGATATTTTCCAAAAATACTAGTCAAAAATAATGAGATATGAGAGTTACCAATTTCAAAATGATGTGCATTGTGTGTAAAGGGGTCCACTAGGCATGTTACCACACCAGACCTCTTGTTCATGCCCTTAAGAACACTCATATTTCTATCCATTTATTACTATATTACCTTGAAGGTTACTAGATAGTGTGTCTCAACCTGACCTAGAATCCTGGACATGTCCTTTCAAATACATAGTTCTCTATCCATGTTATAATACATGGAGTATATGTGCACTGCATGTGATGTCTCATCCTCGTGGGGCATTGTGTCCTTAGGTCCATGTTTTTGTACTCACAGATTACACATTATATCATCCTACACATGGTCCTAGGAATGTTCTCCTAGAACACATTTTTGTTTCCAAGGGAGGGTAACACAAGTTGTGTCCTAGTAACATGGTGTTGTACCCTAATCATCCCAAAAACCCTACATTTCATAACAAGATAGAGCTACAATTTGTGTTTTCATCATGCTACATGTTGTGTAGGCGTGTCTTATTCTAAAATGTTGGTTTAATAATTTGTTCACCAAATATGGATCTCGAACCATTAAATCCACCGACATCTAACGATTTAGGCCTTTAATACCTACAAATTATATTTTTTATCCTCCTATTTAATCCACCACACACCTCATGAACCTCACACCATATCCAGTAGATACATCATGTCCCAAATCTATAATGTTTCACACACTATCCATCTCAATCAATCAGAAATCAATTGATCCATTCCTTTTGAGTATATCCATTGCAAATCTGGGGGTCCAATCTCACTCAGACCCACTCGAAAATGTTGAACTATTCACACCCAACATAATAGAGAAGAACAATAAGATTTGATGGGTTAATGAACCAGAACAAAAGAGAATTAGTATTTATCCAACAGTTCATGGTAAAAAAATCATAGATCGATTATATTTGGGGTGAGAATCATTGTATATTGAGAATAATATGATTTACACAGTTTAGATTATAGGAATGGCTGATGTGATAGTTATGAATGGATAGAAATAAATACATAAAACTAAATCCATGTATGATTAATTAAACGGGGAACGAAATATAAAAAATAATATTCCAGGCATCATGATATAATTTACCCTTGGTGAAGGTTTTTTTATACTGATGGGTTAGATCTACGGCGGTCACATTAATTCAATCCACCTCGATTCAATATTCAAATGTTATACAATCCTAATCCACCAATGAAAATGGTTTGAACCACCTATCAATGATCTATGGGTAATGTGTATTACAAAAAATATTTTCATGAAATACACTACTTATAGAGGGAAAATGGTTTTGGGAAATAATTTAATAAATTAATTAATTCAATTAATGTTTCGTCCAATGATTTTTATATATAAATGTATGATACCAACAAATGTTACTTCACACCTAGGGTAAAACCCTCTCTCTGAAGTCAACTGTGGTATCATATTTGTTATATGTGACTCAATTCAAGAGATACTCTATTATTTCTAAAAAAAATATGCATTCAGGATATAAAATATATTTAATATTTTTAGGAAATTAATTCCAGACTCATAGGGCCACGAAATTGTGTTCTGTCTCAGTATATAACTCCAAGAATATTTCTTAATATATTTCAACATCTTAAAAGGAAAAAACAAAGCCTATAAATATTAATTTTTTGGAAAACTATTTTAATTCAATAAAATGATTTTTTTAATAAAATAAGTATTTTTTTAGTTTTTCGCTATCTTATTTATATTATTAAATCAATTTAAAATAATAATTTTATCGTAAAATACATCCCATATTCTTATTATATTTTTCTATTAGAGAATAACGTTACTATATCAGAATATTATGAAAATTCCCCAATTCAATAATTTCAATGTGCTGGTTTCAAATTTTCTTATCTTCTTATAAAAATAATATTCATTAAATGAAAATTGAAAATTTTAATTAAACCACATTTTCTATTTAAATATAAGTCTTTTAAAATGAACTCATTACTATGTTTAATATTATATTTGTTCAAAATTTCATTTGTGTAATTACAGTATTATTCATTAATTAATATATATTTAAAATTTTATTATATTTTTTAATATAGTCTTATTTGTTATACTAGACACTTGCATGAATAACTATTTCATTACTTTTACAAAATTCATTTTTTCAATAGTTAGAATCCATTATTTTGTTAAATATTTTCATACTATAATGGTCACTTCACCCCTTATATATATATATATACACACACACACAAACTTCATTCTATCATCCACAGAGCATACATATCATTCCTTTTTTGAGGATATATTTTCTTCTGCATATTTTATCTTCATCATATAAATGTTCCTCATATACTTATTATTCATTATTATTTATGACCCATTGGAATAAAATATTAGGTGTTCCCCATATCATTGATTGTGTTATGGTAGTAGTATTAATAATTATAATAGTTATTTTGAATGTGAAAATCTTAGTCCAAAACGTTTTAAAAATGATGAAATTTATTGTTAAAATTTAATAAACTCATAGATGTCCAGATACTTGTTGTATTTTTAGTAATCAAAACCATGATTTGCATTAAAATCAACAACAACATGTCCCATATTGAACATGCGGGAAAATACATTGTTTATCTACATAAAATAATCCATGAAATCTATCCAATCCACTATAAATCTCAATGAAGATGAGGATGACATAAGCATCATTACATTAATAAAAAAATGGAATCCATTTTCAACCCAGTATTATTACAATTAACTAACCTAACAATATGGATTACCAAAATGAATCTTTTATCTCTATATAATTGGAAGTATCCACCATATATTCATGATGCAAGGATAAAATAGGTTCACCTTTTGAGTCACTGAAGATGATCCCTCAACCTAAGGGACCTAGATAAACATTTGATGTATATAGCAGTATTGACATTGATTAAATATTCAATAGGTGGATACAAAATCACTAAGATGTAACCTTTGTATGTTTTAATGTTACCTATTATACCCATCCTATTATGTACTGAAATATCATTATTTGAGTTCCATTCTATACGAATTTTCATAAAATAATCCACAGATATAGTAGTGAGAATGTTATTAATACAAATATAAGTGCCAATGGTTTTCCTCTAACATCATGTTCAGTTGGTGTCCGAGCATATAAGATAAAATAATTTAGAAAACAAAACTATAAATGGGCTCTGTAGTTGAGATGATCCATTCATTATGATACAGTGATCAATAATACCATTAGCACTACCGATATTCAGTGGATTGGCTTCTAACATGTGTGAAATAAAAAAATTATTTATTAAAAGGGAATTTATTTAAAACATGATCAATTTTATCTTCTCCAACATGGAAGGTATTGTAATATAGGATGAGGTTAATCCCAACCCATAATATATTCATACCATATATATTTTTTGGAATATATCTTATAGATTAAATACTACTAATTAAATTTACATGTAATTTTATTTTTTAAACACACAAAATTGTTACACTATGATGAATTGCTTCATTTTTGTGATATTGGTGTTATTTTGAGCTAAACAGTAAAAAATCACATTTCATATTTTTAAATTTTTTAAATTATTTCTATAGTTCCTCCATAACATCATCCACACTAATAAAAATTTAGAACTTCTTTTTTTCCAGATTATACACATATAGGGATTTATTTACTATTTTTGGACCAAAATCTGATTCGACCATATGGATGCTCACAAGTTGTCTAATGAAAACTGTTTATAGTTCTTCCAATTTTTGGTGTGGGGTACATAAATAATTATTGTTGTGCCAAATTGTTGTGATATTTGGTGGGTGGACGTGCAAGGAGTTTTACAATATTTTTCATGAAGGGAAGGATGTGGGAATTGGCCGTTTATGGGGCCATTATATCTTCCTAATCCGGGGGTTGGCGTTTTGGAGAGTCTGACTGGACAGATTAAATTCTTGGAGTAAAATTGCCATAACTCTTGTAATACATGTAAATATCCTCTGATACTTCTAGTGGAAACTCCAAAAATAATTATGAACAACATTAAATAAGAGCTCAATGAATGAATATGTCATTTAATGGGTCTAAAATGCGTCAACAACTGGGGGAGAAATTCTAGATATAAAAGGAGGAGAGCTATACTCTCTCAAAGCATCCCATTATTCATCCCATTCTCTATCCATTCCTTCAATTCACTAAGGAGGAGATCTCCAATGAGGAAGGATTGCTGAAAATCTTCCCCCTATATTTTTAATTTATTTCTTTTCATTATTTTTAGTTTTCAATTGTAATTTAGATTTCTAATAAAATTCATTCATTATTTTTATTTCTGTGTCCACTCATCCAACTAGTTTTAGTCTACATCTTTTATCCTTCTTTTCTTCTTTTAATCTTTTCATATTCTCCACCATGACCTATTACCCTCAAATATGAGGGGTAAACCCAAGACTTGGCTAGGGGGAGGTATGGGGAAATTTCAATTATTTTGTGCTTAAATTCTTATGTTTTATTAAGTATGATATTAGCAAGACTGATGTGCACAGGTGTGGCGATCGTCTACAATAACACTGATCTCAAAATAATTTCTATTATTTAATTAAATATTGTCCTTCCCTCATACTGGATTCAAGCTCTTCATACGATAGATTTGAGCCATTTGGTGGTTGAAATGGCACATGATGGAACCATGTCTTGGAAGATATCACACTCTCGATCGAGGTGAGCCATCAAACTTGATTATAGGAGGAGGTGAAGTTAAGATTGCTAAATTAATTAAATATTTCACACCAATAAATAAATGAATTGTAATTCATGAATGAGTTCTCATAATTGAATTATCAAAAATAATTTAAATAACAACAATGATAATGATGGAACCCACAAACCAACCCATAAAGGCCAGGTTCTTTCTTAATTAATTGAATTTTTCCATTTCATGTCAGATTTATATTTTATTAAAATTAATTTGAATTCTATTCCTTGATTAAATAAAGACAACCAAAAAATTTTTAGTTTAGATTAATTATATTATGTAATTGAATGATTGTGAATACTCCTCAGATGATATGACCCTGGTCAGTTTCTATGCTGCACCAGGAAAATTAAATTGCTTTTGCCACGCCCTAGGACAGGTCTGCGTTAAAACATGGCGCCCCTGCCGGGGAGGCTGTTCCCACAATATATTTATAATTTTTTTGGGATATTTTAATATATTTTATTTTAAAAATATATAAGTAAATCTATGATTTATACCAACATCAATTATTCTTCTTGGATTGATTACTCACGGTTTTTGGAAAAAATGGTTCATAATGATGAGGAATCCCTTTTTAAAAAATTTCAATGAACTCACTATTTTTGCCAAGAAAATGTTGAATGGCCATGTGATAGGTATCTCACTTGGAGAATTGATGGACATTGTGAATCATGTAAATGTTGATTAACAAAGATTGAAGTCCATAGAGAATGTTACATTGGATCAAGAACCTCAACCTGGACCAGAATCAGAACCAATGGGGGAACTTAATTCACCACTCATATTTAAAATTGAGGAGCCTAACTACCTACCTCTACCCAATGAAATTAATCTCAATGAGTATCTTTCCACTGAATAATCAATTGAAGTTGAGCTACTAAAAGGATATAATATTTTTCTAAACTCTCTTCATTCTGATTTGATAGAATATGAATTATGTACTAGTTCCCCATGCATGAAATTTTCATATTCTTATAACTATTATATTGTCTTGGTGGATGAGGAAGAAAAATATCATGAACCTGATTAGGAACATATGAAGCTCGCCGAACATGTGGATCATTTATTAGAGGGAGTTCCAGAGGAAATCCAAGTGGATTTTCCTAAGGAAGAAGAGATACAGGATGCTTACTTTGGAAGGGATGAATATGATATTAACACTTCAGGCTTTAACATTGTTCAAATAAAATTATAATTTCACTAATCCTTTTATTTTTCTACTCATGAAGCATACATTCAGAAATAACTCATGAATAAAGAGGAGGTTGAGAAATTGGAAACCAAGAAAGATGAGGACGCATTCTTTATCCAAACCCTTCCAAGAACGTTTTATTTTATTTTCCTAGGGGTGGATTTGGTGTACTATACACATGGTGCCATCCACAAAAAGGATAAATCACATGTCTTAATGAAGAATATTTTGGTTTAGCATAATGAATCTCAACCCACCATCCGATTGAGGATAACCAAATGGAACTGCCCATCTGGAGGCAGTCAAAATCCAGGGCCCACTTGGGGGGCTAAACCAAGATCTATCTATCTTTTCTCATGCTATTAATATTTTTATTTCATTCAATAAATGTCTATGTTTTCCCTTAATCTTTTTCATGATGGTTTTTAATGAGCAATTCTTAGGATCTTGACTCAATGTTGCATTACCATTAAGTTAGGTTGTACCTCTCCTTCACACATTCTTGATGTTGTGATTCATTTTAAAATTTTCTTACATGTGAAATCCACTTGAATGCATTGAGGACACCACATCATTTAAGTGTGGGGGAGGGAAAAATTGTAGTTTAGGATTTTAATTTTCTGTTTGTTTTTCAGAAAAAAAAATAAAAAAAATGCGTCCATTTATATTATTGTATGTTTATTTTTCAATTTTTTGTGTTTTTTTTTCAGACTATGGAGCTGAAATAAATAACATTACCATTTTTGAGACCCATTTAATTGTGTGAACCAATATATTCCATGAAACTGAGCTTAAATGAATGCTAAAATGACTTTGTTTCGAGTTCAAATCATTTGAAATTTCCTGAAAAGTACACTGATTTTTGAAATCTATGCCATATTTCACTGTCTATATCATTGAAATCACTTTAATGTGAGTCTTCTAAACCTTTTTTGTCATATTCTTTTCATTCACCTCATTTTGTGAAAGAAAAATACCATGGTTTCATTAACTATAATTTGATTTATTCTTTTCAAAACATGAGGGTTTTGGGTAAATGTGTTTTAAATAATTGAGTAATTTTTTTTGGTTTTAAGACTCCTTTTCAGAATAATATTTTTCATTATGGACCACCTTTACAATTATCCTTATTTGAATCCCATAGTACCCAAGAATAGCCTATTAGGTTAGCCACATTACAAGCCAATTTTCCTTATCCAACATGCTCTTGAAGTGAAATTGCATGATTTAGTTGAACTTAATTGTGGGGGAAGATGACTTGTGATGTACTACCTCATTTGGTGATACTTTTGGTGGAATATAAAATGTTGAAGAGCTAATAAATATTTCATTTCGTTAAAAGTTGTGTTGTTTTTAGAGCATTCATGACAAGAGAAGTTGTGCCTTTCTGGAGCTTCCGATGTAAAAAATAAATTTGTGCCTATCTAGAGCTTTCATGAAAAATCATGTTTGAAAAGATTTATTTTTTTTCTGCTGAGCGGATTAAATTATTATGGATCATATTTTCTACAAAGGGGAAGATAATGAGACCATATTTGAGTGAAATTAAAATATTTCAATTTTTCTTCAAAAAGAGCCAAGCCCTCTTTTTTTGGCATCATAATTTTTAACATCTAAATCCTACCAACAGAAATACACATAACAACCTTGCAAAGTACTCAAGATAAACACATGTCCTTGACTCACAGAGGGTGAAGAATTTTGAATTTATGAATCCTATTGTAACTCTTGTGTGAGTTTGGATGAGAAAATCCTTATTCAACATTTACAGTTGTGAGATGAGTGAAAATTCATGTGAGATAGGTGTTTTGTGTGCATGGAATAAGAAATGAAGTGGAAATATATTAAAATCTAAAATGGATAACTTGAAATAATTATTTTTGATGAGTCATGATATCGTTTTGTTTCATAGTATGGATTTGGTAGATCTCATTGATGTGTGTTTTGGATTTGATTTGATTTGATTTTTACTTGTCCAGGAGTCCAAGTGCTAAGAGTGGGGGAATTGATAGAGTAAATATTTTCAATTAAATATACATTTAATTTCATTGTTTTAAACCCACAAAAATGTTACTCAATGAATAATTTCTTAATTTTTTTGATATTGGTTTTATTTTGTGCTAAACAGTGAAAATGCCCATTTAATATTTTTAACTGTTTTAAATTATATCTGTAGTTTTTCCATAACATATTTTAACTAATCCAAATTGAAAACTTCTTTCTTTTCCAGATTCCACACATCCAGGGCTTCATTTACAATTTCTGGAAAAAAAGTTGAAATGACTATATGTAAGCTCAAAATATGCTCAAAATTTGACTCATGAAAACTTTTTACAATTCTACTGATTTTTAGTGTGGGGTTCATAAATAATTTGTGGTGTGCGAAATGTGGTGATATTCGGTGGGTGGATGTTCAAGGAGTGGTATAACATCTTTTATTATGGGAATTCTATGGGAATTGCCCATTTAAGGTGCCATTAAATCATTATAATCCAGGTGTTTGCGTTTTTGAGAGTCTGACAGAACAGAATAAATGCTTAGAGTAAAACGGCCATAACTCTCAGAATTCATGTCCAAATCTGCTGAGGGTTTTGAGGGGAAATACCCAAGATAATTGTGAACAACATTCAATAAGGTCTCAATGCGTGAAGATGTCATTTAATGGGGCTACAACGCATCAACATTTGGGGGGAAAATTCTGGCTATAAAAGGAGGAGAGTTCCACCCTCTCATAGCATCCCATTCATCATCACAATCTTCATCCCATTCTACATCCATTCCTTCAAGGCAACAAAGAGGATAACTCCACCAAGGGAGGCTGTTCAAAAATCTTCCCCCTTTCTTTTTAATTTATTTATTTTCTATATTTTTAATTTTCAATTGTAATTTAGATTTTTAATAAAATTCATGCATTATTTTTATTTCCAAGTCCACCCATCCACCCTATTTTCTTCTTCATAGTTTCTCATTCTTTGCTTAATTTATTCTTCTAATATTCTCCAACGTGAACTATTAACCTCAAACATGAGGGTTTAACCTGAGACTTGGCCCGGGGTAGTTATGTGGCAATTTCAATTATTTTGTGCTTAAATTCTTATGTTTTAATAATTTTGAGATGGGAAAGAGTGATGTGCACGGGTGTGGTGATCGTCCACCACGATACTGATCTAAAACTCATATCTATTATTTTATTAAATCTTATACATCCCTTATACTGGATACAAGCTTTTTCTTACAATGGAGTTGAGCCATTCAGTGGTTGAAATGGCACACGAAGGAGCCAGGTCTTGGAAGATGTTACACTCTCGATCGAGGTGTTCCATCAACATTTATTATAGGAAGAGGCGAAGTTAATATTTCTAAATGAATTCAATATTTCACACCAATAAATAAAATAATAGTAATTCATGAATGTGATATCATAATATAATTATCAAACACAATTTAAATGCAAACAAAGAAAATGATTGAACCCACAAACCAACCCATAAAGGCCAAGATCATTCTCAATTAATTTCATTTTTTGATTACATGTTAGTTTTATGTTTTATTTAAATTAAATTGAAATCATTACTAGATTAAATAAAAAATCAAAAAATAATTATTTTAGTTTAATTATATTTAGTATGTGAACGATTGAGAAATCTCCTTAAGTGAGATGACCATGGTCAGCATCTATGCTGCACTAGGAAAATTAAATTGCTTTTGCCATTACCTAGGACTTGCATGCATCAAAATCCCTCTAGATTGTAGAAAATTATGATTGGATAATCAAAGGATTAATGAAGGGTTTAAGGATACATTACATCCTTAATGTTCCACCCATATATATATCGTAAAACGATGTAAATTTGTAGAACCCATGTTGAGGATGAATAAAAAACATAGAATATACATTTGGAATGATGTGAGGGGAGAAAATAGAATCCCTAAAAAGTGATAAAAATTGGTCCATGGTCTTAATAATATTTTCCTACATAGTCAATTTTGGTTCCTGAATAATGAACTGGGATTCATCAGATAAGGAAATCCCAATCTGAATTTCTTTCAAGAGCTCAAGACCCAAATTACTAGATGCAAGCATGTGGCGGTTTTTACTATCCTCTATATATGTTCATTGAATTTATAAAAAAATTGATGAAAATAGATAATTCCATTCCCTATTAGTGATCCTATGTTTAAATATTTCCCTCAAAATGATATAATAGTAGTAGGATAGTAACATCATATGAAATTCAGATTTTAGCGCATCATTGAATGGAATTATATTTTTAATTCACATGTATGCTAATTGTATTGATTTGCAACGTGTCTTCGATTTTATAGATATAACATTCCTTTCATAAATACACCCACCCTATATAATGATCTAGATAAATTGATCCATGATCTTGATTAGATATCAAGACCTTTTATATGTATAAAAGAAAATCCCAACTCGTGGAAAGAAATAGCACTGAAAACATAGATTCTCACAACCAGAGATAGACACCTCCATTTATAGGAACTAAGATGGCCCTTCGCACCATCATGTATTGATCTAATCTATAGGTCATTAAGAATACCCAAAAAAGGGAATTCACGGATATGTTAGTGACATGTTGTCCTCAAAAATACCAATACATTAATCAATGTCCCTCTTTATTTTATTATTGAAGTAGCAGATGAAGAAAATTATCAGCTTATTTAATATTATATAATAATTATAAATAGTTCCATAATGATCGATAATTTTTTTCCCAACCACTGTGTTTTTCCTTCCTCCCTATAGAAAAATATTTACATCATCATTATAAAAAAATTATATTATGATGTTAAACCTCTCTTGTCTGGTATTTCTTTTTTAATTTTATCATTCATAATATCAATAAGGAATATACATAAATAGTATTCTGAATTACTATACAGAACAGTAAAAAAAGAACACACTATACAATTCTCCCTGAAAAAAGAGAGATTCCATTTAGTACATCCATTGAGGAGAGTAGGATTAATCATAGAGTTAAATAAGCTCAAAATCATATAAATAAAGATACTATTAAAAAATTGAAAACCACTATAACAATGTCTTAATTTATAGAATCTAAAGTATTTCTAGAATCAATAATATGACAAATAATTCGAACATTTTCAGGATTCCACAATAGATTCATAGACTCAAAATTAGGTATATGGCATTCTTAACCCACCTTTCCCTAAAAACCCTCATAGTTCTTAAGAGACACCACCTTATTGATGATAGTAGAAACTTTTAGTTTAAAAATATTTATATGATTCTATAAACTAAACATCCTAAGATAATATGATAGAAGATTTTAAGAGTTACAGAAGCCTTAGATTTTGGTAAGAATATATGAAATTTTGAATTCATACCTTTTAATGTTAATCATTTATTGAAAAAAAACATATAACAATTTAAGTTATATCAACCAAAATAATTTCCATATATTCCTAAATTTGAAGATTAATGAAACAATTATAGGATTAGAAAATTCTTAAATTGAAAGTCAATATTGAGACCTTTTCATCCACCAGATCACGTTCCCTAGTGAGCATGATGTTATCATTTTGATCAATTACTTCATGTGTAACATTTATAATATCCTAATTACTAACAATATTCCCAATATTAATATTCTCAAAAAATAGTGAAACAAATGACCACTATTATCAACCATTATAGTGAAGAAAACATTCTAAATTTTAAAATAAGTAATATGATTCAAATATTTACTACCTATCTATAGATTATTGAAAAATTCTAATTTATGTCCCATTATTTATACCATTAAATCTTAATTTTCTATTAGAGTGCTTCTTCCTCTAGATAAATTTGTTTATTCATACTTTAGTTGATATCAATGACCTTATAGAAAATATCCTAACCAAAAAAATGAATTTAGTATTTTATGAAGATCATATAGCATGTTTCTTATCCAAGAAACATCCTTTTAATTGAGTGAAAATAATTTCTCTCTCCTGATTTTAATCATGGATGTAATATTTATAATCTTAAGAACACGTGAATGTAAATCATTATAATATTAGATAGTAGCCAACACCTCCAATGAAGTCATTCTATAATGAGGATTATTATTTCATGAATTATTAAATATAAGATGGAGTTAAACCATTTATTTATTGAAAATAATAAATGTATTGATTGGGTGATCATTGAATTTTTTTTATTAGAACACTTAATAGAATTTCCCCACATTTTGATGATCATGGAAGTTTTACATGATTCATTCAAGTTTATGAACAAGAATTATATTTATAGATTATCTATACCATGTAAATCTATCCCCATGGATTGAAACATTAACTAGTTCCTTATAGTCCATGAAATATTAAAATTTAATTTGAGTAATGACATTAAATTTTTTAACAATCAATTAACTGGGTGTGAACAATGCATTAAAATACAATGTTACTAGCTAAGTGTCATTAATATAATATGATGGCTTATGATATAAACCCATAAAGTACTACTACCTTGATTTTTTTTCTTAGTGTAAATAAAGATACAAACGAAAATTTTCATCCTTTTTAACCATTACAAAAATCATATTCTGGATGATATGAATAAAAATATAGTTGGTGATCATCTCTGATATCAAAAGCTTAAGGGTTCCCACTCCCTGAATGTATTTATTAGTAGAAAAAATTTTGTATCACAAAGAATTTATGTTGATTCATATAAATTTATTAAAGTTAATAATATATCAATCAATGTCCATAATTAGATGGTGATGATATAAGGTGAATCTCATATGGGTCATAGTTATGGCCCGACTACTTGTCACATTACAATTACAAATACGAAAATTTATTTCTTAAAAGATAATGTTTCTATTTTATTTCAACCTAGAGGGGGATTCTTTTTCCTATTGTTATATCCTTCCTATTAAAATTCCTACGACATCCTTGACCATATAACGTCGTATGAACATCCCTTATATTAGGATTTCCCTAGTCTACATCACTTACCTCTTATATATGCTTCATTTTGATATAATTGTCACCTAATGCAAACTTTTTCCCAAAATTGGGTATTTCTTTTGACCATGGATTTTTTAAGAAGGATAAACCAAAAAAATTGTATTTAGAGATATTAACCTCTTCCTTTTGTGATTATAGATCAAAATATTTAGAACATACAGAAAATAAATCCTTTTTCTACAAATAATATCAATGAGATCTAGAACCCCTAGATCATTGACTTCACCAACATCCTCATCAAATCAAAATGTGCTGAAAGTGGTCACAGTCAGATCCTAGTTTTTCTCAATCAGATCAACCATGTACAGGGTATCAATATTTCTAATTTCTTCATCCTCTTTAAAATATGAGCCACATAATCATCAATCATATACAAAACGAGTTTTTTGTGGATTAAAAGTGTATGTTTACAAACCACCTACTCAGGTAAAAAACTCTATTTCATCTTGGATTGAGTTTCATCCATCTCTATTAGACATTTCAACCATACAAATGTTGTTCCCATAAGGGGATGTGGATCCCCATCTAGCACACAATTCTCAAGAAAATTCTCTAGATAAAAATAAATACCTCAAGGATTGCAACTCACCTTTGTATTTCTTCTTGATAGTTTCTCTAGAAATAAAACTAAATCATGTATCATATTGTTTATATTTAAAATATCATACTATAAAAATCTTTTTGTTTCAATCCACAACCTCATTATTCTTAGGCGGACTAGATTAGTTAACCTAAAACGCACAGACTTGTTTGTATTCAGAAAAAATAAGAAACCATTATTCTAAATTCATAGAAGAATGGATTGAATAAATTTTAAAATTCATTTTTTATCTACATTAAATAAATAAGAAATTTTGAATTGTTAGGATGAGGATTCAGTTGATCTGAATCAACCACCACCCTTTCATAAGATCCATATTTTCCTTCAATGGTATGTTCATCCTTTTTAAGAAGAGACCCATTGTAATGTTAAATGTCATTAAATATTATTGGATGATAGATTTGAAATATTAATCCATCAATTAAAAATCATATATATATATATATAAATATATCTGATTTTAATTATGAATATTTATATTGAGGTCACATGTATATATTCTGAAGACACTAGGGTTGAGATTCTGTATACAAAATTTCCATGTACTTGATTGAAGAAATTCAGAATGAAAGATTAGTTAAAAGTGTCTACCTTATCATATGGGTCATAGTTATGGCCCGACTACTTGTGACATTACAATTACAAATAAGAAAATTTATTTCTTAAAAGATAATGTTTCTATTTTATTTCAACCTAGAGGGGGATTCTTTTTCATATTGTTATATCCTTCCTATTAAAATTCCTATGACATCCTTGACCATATAATGTCGTATGAACATCCCTTATATTAGGATTTCCCTAGTCTACATCACTTACCTCTTATATATGCTTCATTTTGATATAATTGTCACCCAATGCAATCTTTTTCACAAAATTGGGTATTTCTTTTGACCATGGATTTTTTAAGAAGGCTAAACCAAAAAAATTGTATTTAGAGATATTAACCTCTTCCTTTTGTGATTATAGACCAAAATATTTAGAACATACAAAAAATAAATCCTTTTTCTACAAATAATATCAATGAGATCTAGAACCCCTAGATCATTGACTTCACCAACATCCTTATCAAATCAAAATGTGCTGAATGTGGTCACTGTCAGATCCTAGTTTTTCTCAATCAGATCAACCATGTACAGGGTATCAATATTTCTAATTTCTTCAACCTCTTTGAAAATATGAGCCACATAATCATCAATCATATACAAAATGAGTTTTTTTTGGATTAAAAGTGTATGTTTACAAACCACCTACTCAGGTAAAAAACTCTATTTCATCTTGGATTCAGTTTCATCCATCTCTATTAGACATTTCAACCATACAAATGTTGTTCCCATAAGGGGATGTGGATCCCCATCTAGCACACAATTCTCAAGAAAATTCTCTAGATAAAAATAAATACCTCAAGGATTGCAACTCACCTTTGTATTTCTTATTGATAGATTCTCTAGAAATAAAACTAAATCATGTATCATATTCTTTATATTTAAAATATCATACTATAAAAATCTTTTTGTTTCAATCCAAAACTTCATTATTCTTAGGCGGACTAGATTAGTTAACCTAAAACGCACAGACTTGTTTGTATTCAGAAAAAATAAGAAACCATTATTCTAAATTCATAGAAGAATGGATTGAAGACATTTTAAAATTCATTTTTTATCTATATTAAATAAATAAGAAATTTTGAATTGTTAGGATGAGGATTCAGTTGATCTGAATCAACCACCACCCTTTCATAAGATCCATATTTTCCTTCAATGGTATGTTCTTCCTTTTTAAGAAGAGACCCATTGTAATGTTAAATGTCATTAAATATTATTGGATGATAGATATGAAATATTAATCCATCAATTAAAAATCATATATATATATATATTAATATATCTGATTTTAATTATGATTATTTATATTGAGGTCACATGTATATATTCTGAATACACTAGGGTTGAGATTCTGTATACAAAATTTCCATGTACTTGATTGAAGAAATTCAGAATGAAAGATTAGTTAAAAGTTTCTACCTTATCATATGGGTCATAGTTATGGCACGACTACTTGTCACATTACAATTACAAATATGAAAATTTATTTCTTAAAAGATAATGTTTCTATTTTATTTTAACCTAGAGGTGGATTCTTTTTCCTATTGTTATATCCTTCCTATTAAAATTCCTACGACATCCTTGACCATATATCGTCGTATGAACATCCCTTATATTAGGATTTCCCTAGTCTACATCACATACCTCTTATATATGCTTCATTTTGATATAATTGTCACCGAATGCAAACTTTTTCACAAAATTGGGTATTTCTTTTGACCATGGATTTTTTAAGAAGGCTAAACCAAAAAAATTGTATTTAGAGATATTAACCTCTTCCTTTTGTGATTATAGACCAAAATATTTAGAACATACAAAAAATAAATCCTTATTCTACAAATAATATCAATGAGATCTAGAACCCCTAGTTCATTGACTTCACCAACATCCTTATCAAATCAAAATGTGATGAAAGTGATCACAGTCAGATCCTAGTTTTTCTCAATCAGATCAAACATGTATAGGGTATCAATATTTCTAATTTCTTCAAACTCTTTGAAAATATGAGCCACATAATCATCAATCATATACAAAACGGGTTTTTTGTGGATTAAAAGTGTATGTTTACAAACCACCTACTCAGGTAAAATACTCTATTTCATCTTGGATTGAGTTTCATCCATCTCTATTAGACATTTCAACCATACAAATGTTGTTCCCATAAGGGGATGTGGATCCCCATCCAGCACACAATTCTCAAGAAAATTCTCTAGATAAAAATAAATACCTCAAGGATTGAAACTCACCTTTGTATTTATTCTTGATAGATTCTCTAGAAATAAAACTAAATCATGTATCATATTCTTTATATTTAAAATATCATACTATAAAAATATTTTTGTTTCAATCCACAACTTCATTATTCTTATGCGGACTAGATTAGTTAACCTAAAACGCACAGACTTGTTTGTATTCAGAAAAAATAAGAAACCATTATTCTAAATTCATAGAAGAATGGATTGAAGAAATTTTAAAATTCATTTTTTATCTACATTAAATAAATAAGAAATTTTGAATTGTTAGGATGAGGATTCAGTTGATCTGAATCAACCACCACCCTTTCATAAGATCCATATTTTCCTTCAATGGTGTGTTCATCCTTTTTTAGAAGAGACCCATTGTAATGTTAAATGTCATTAAATATTATTGGATGATAGATTTGAAATATTAATCCATCAATTAAAAATCATATATATATATATATATTAATATATCTGATTTTAATTATGATTATTTATATTGAGGTCACATGTATATATTCTGAAGACACTAGGGTTGAGATTCTGTATACAAAATTTCCATGTACTTGATTGAAGAAATTCAGAATGAAAGATTAGTTAAAAGTGTCTCTTATCAATCAAAAGGGTATTGTATTTAAAATATCCCCAAGTATTTGAAATATTGTATTTCCATAGGTATAAATTCATGGGAATGTCTACCTTATCAAGGATTAGACACCTAGTTATAAAAAATCATAGAATAAGCCCCACTATTATATAATACTAATATAAATAGATAATAAAACTTTCACCCTCATTCTTAGAGATTCCATTGTTATTTGTGACATGATATGGAGCAATATTATGAACTTCTACCACCTTGTATAAATTCTGAGAAAAGGATACACCCTTCTTCAATAGTTGATTTCTGTTTCTAGGAATATCATGTGGGAAAAAAGAATTGAATCCTTCTGTGATTAAAGTATTGTATTATAAAAATACATGGTTATTCATATCTATAATATCTCATGCATTATACATATAATGATTGAATTTTATGAGTATGAAACTCTTCAAATAGATACATTACACTGATGATAATGTTTATATTTTTACATGTGATTATTTTACAAATGGAATTGTGTGTTAGGAAAATATTGGTAGGTTTCCCAATGTTAAAAAATATATTGATTTTATAGCATAATATCGTATCTCCCTAACTGATTATACACAATTCCATTTATCATGGGATGTGTGATGCATGATGGCATATTATAGGGGATTCCCATTATACCTAGGTTGGACTATAAAATTAAATTCAATCAATACACATTATTATATTTCCCTCTAGAATGGGGGTTTACCTCGACTCATTCAAATCATTCATAACTTATTCGTAGTGTTCTCATGGATGGTTTATGATGGAATGATCATCCTCGTATATAAATATAATCATTATATTTAACAATTACGTGTATTAAACATATTTTTGAGCTGTTCCCATTATATGGTTGTTACTTAAATAAATAAATATATATATATATGAAATATTTTTTATTTATATTTATTTAAACAAATAATCGATCAATGTGTGAGTGTGTACACTGTTTTTTCTTCCCAATTATTTATTTATACTAACACTCAGCCTTTGTACTCAAATGTTAATTCAGTTTGAATTCTTGTATTTCATACATAAATACGTACGTTGATAATTTTTTGTTATATAGGGCTTTATATCCCAGGATGTCACTACTATTATTTCTTGATCTAACATGGCTTCAAAGATTAGGATTCCATGTTTAGAAGAACTAATATCAATATGCCACTATTTTCATTTCATATATTGTTCATAGATAAATATGTTTTAATATTCTCATTTTGGATTTTGAATATATGTATCTAAATTGCTTTTAAGATTATATGCATTTTTATCTATATATTTTTTAAATATAGTACTGAGATACCCTTATGGTGGATAATTATTTTCAATTTTTTGAATCTCTAAAATATAGGCATAACATAACGGATTTTAATAAGAATCAAAAATTGAATTTTTTATTGATTCAAATTGGTCAAACCATTCCCCAAATGTAATACCAAACCCATGATACTAGTTTCCACAACTAGGGGCTTAGAGAATGTTTTTGAGGCCTGGGGAATCTGATTTGGGTATTGTTTAGGAATCTAGTTTAGGGTTGTTATAGTACCGAGTATCCATTATATTAGTTAGAAGGGGGATTCATTTTTGAATTAAATTTTTTACAAAATAATGGTAAATTAGGAACACTATAAACCCCACATTTTTTTTTAAATTGGTGGAATGGGTGATTTATCCCCATAAAATTATAAACCCACTTCATGAGTTTTTTATTAAATCTTTTCAATATAAGGGAATGTGTCTAAATGTAATCTCTCTTCACAATTTATCTTTTTGAATGGATTTTTTAAATGTAAAAATTTTTCTCTTTTTGGACTGAATTTAATATTTATTAATTGTTATTCCTCTCGTTTTTCTCTCCATTTTACTATTATTTATTTTTATTGAAGTTGTTAATTTACTTACCTTGAAAATAATAAGATGTATTTTGGATTTTTCAACACTAAATTATGAAATTATTGTATATTATTTCAATATATGTCTAATTGTTTTGATAATAAATTAAATTTATATTTTTTTAGAATTAAAAAATGGATGATTATTCGAATTATAAATCAAGGAAAACAATACCATGCTGTGGCGATTAAAAACAATTTGACTGATTATATGGTCACATAGAAGGGATAATAGTTCAATAATGATGATTGGTACATGTGGAGACATGGAAGAATAAGGGGTTAAATTAATAATTTAATAATATGGACTATGTAGGTTCTATGGTGAATGAAGTAAAAGTAATTATTTGATTGTATACCTACCAATGTTAATAATGTAGTGTTATTTTGGATTGATGGATACTTATTTTTTAGTGATGGGTTTAAAAGGTATCATTCTTTATTTATCATCATTAATGAATTGGAATTGTTGTAATCATTATTCAAGGAATTTGGAGAATTCTATAAAATATTTTAGTGAATAAGATCCAACCATCCTATAAAGGTGGTCAGACGACAATACAATTCATTATAAAATGATAATATCATGATGGAACTTTTTGTTTTTATGGGAATTTAAGAAATATATAATAATAAGAATATATATATGTTTAGTACAGAAACATGGTAAGAGGGATGGGGAATTTACTATTAAAAAATTAATGAACAATTTAATTTTATATTCAAATCTAAATAATATTTTAATTATTATTTTAAAATTTGAATATATAAATAATGTGACAAATTATATCTATATTATAAATTAAATTTCAATATTTATTAAGAGGGTATGAATAATATTAAAATTAATAATAAATTTTGAGATATTATCATACCGTGGGTAGATGTTCTAATGCATAAATTAAAAAAGATAAAAAAAACATTGTTTGATTAAGGTGTTTAAAAATATAACATTATGATCCCCAACATCTCTTAAACATGGGTTAATAGGATTATATTATTAATAAATTTATATTAGAAGTGATCAAGAAACGCATCCATAATAAATATGGTTACTAATCACCCACTTGAAATTCATTAGTATCCAAAGACGACATCCCTCAATTTTTCAGTATTGTGAACATATTGTAGAAGGAGTTGATAAGTGATATGTTTTTCTTTGTGAAAAACTATTACAATATTTCTCCAAAATATATTTAGATGATGTGTATAATTTCTAATGATATATTGATATATGTTGTATGAAATGAGATAATTTTATATTTATATATACTTAGATATATATTTGGATCTTTGAAGAATGGCTTTGATATAATTATATATTCTATATAGGCATATCATTGATTTTGATCCCACAAATTATTTTCTTTCACTATGAGTCTTAAACCCTTATTGGAATTAAACTTATAGTATCTAAAATATCAACAAATGTTATAGAAGTATCTATTATTATTATATCTAAATAAGACAAAAAATAATAATGATTTTATGAAATATAAATATAAACCTAGATGGGATGTCTTGATGCCATTAGTTATATATGGAACCTCAGCAGCAGGCCTAAAGGTTAATAGTATAACACCAGTTATGGAAACACTCCAATGGTAAGATGCAACAAGCAAGTATATGGTTAGTAGAATTTTGGTAGAATACAACATTAATGGATCTATCACAATGTTTATACATCTCCAACAATGCGGGGCGAGTATATTTCATTAACACCATAATATACTTTCCACTTGCACAAGATGGCATGTGAATCCTGTAGCACTTAATTTAAAACGTGATCCACCCATTATAGCATCAATTTCTATATATTTATGTTCAATATTCATACCATGATCCTTAAACCTGATATGATATTATTATATGCATTCAATAAGATCAACAATGTGGCTCTGAATAGACTCATCGATTCCATAAATGAAAAATTTAAAAACCACTTAATGAGAAATAAATTAACTTAAATGAAAACATTACAAACATAAAATATTAATTGGGATCATGAAAACACTATAAAATATAAAATACCAATAATATCCCATATTAAATGATCAAAAAACATAACAAAAAAAGGTATATGATGTTTAATTCAAGTGTGAATGATATATGAATTTAATCAAAATATAAATGTAAGATATTAGTATTCCCAAGAAGTAAATATATATAAAATTTTATGTATGATGAAAATGTAAAATATTTTACTCCCCCTTTGAGAAACGATTATGAAATAACAGATATTATATTTCGATTAAAAAGAAAAATAATCCCCCCTTAAGTACAATAAATTGTACGATTTCTAATAAAAATAAATTTCAATCATAAATTCTAAGAGACATATTACCCTTCATGGCCAGGAGAATGAATTTTATAATAATGAAGGATAAAAAATAGGAAATATTTGATTAAAACTCAAAATAGATATTAAAGCAATGAGTTAGTTTCAATATTTTGGAAATATAAGTATGATGAAATAATGAAATAAAAATTTAAAACACCTCTTAACTTCCAAACTTCCCAATTTAATAAGAGAATTACTAAGATAGTGAGTAGTAATTAAAATAAGTTTTTTTATATATTTAAAAATGGGAATGAATGTATAATCAAATAGAATTATAATAAAAAAAGAGTGAAAGAGATTAAAAATTAAAATTTGTATATAAATATTTCAAGACAATATACCACTCAATGAAAGGTTTTACCTCTATTAAATGAATGAAAATGTTGAAAAACGTTTTCTAAGATATAAAAATGTACCTTAAAATCATCCTTCAATTTTATTTTGTTAAAAAACTAATGAATAACATTTTTCATATATACTTATAAATAGAAAAAAATTAACCCTAATTAATTTTTAATAATGAGAGATAGAACATAATTTCTGGAAAAATATTTGTTGAATATAATACATCCTATGATTTTTGAAAACATTTTTAGAATGTATTTAATTAATAAACATATTTTTATTAATTTTTTTAAAAAATAGTTTAAAATTATGTAATAATAAAATATGTATAGAGTATTACTTTGTAGTTCAATATTAATAAAAATAAATTATTTTTAAATGTAACTATATATCTAAGACTCTATAAAGAAAATTTCTAAAATAAAGGAATAAGGATCCCCCACAATTGAATGAATTTGTATAATATAGGGATCTTATTCCCATGAAAAAAATATTAATATATTAAGAAGAAATATAATTTAATTTAACAATAAATTTTAAAAATATTACTCAAGTTATCTATAGTAAAATTGGAAGTGTTTCAATTTTATCATTCATACTTAACTATTAATAATATATAAATGGTCAATATATAGAGGTTAATTTATGATATCATTAATTTTAAATTCATTCCTAAAACAATCAAATGGAATTTCACCCTTTTGGGAGTGATCTCATATGAAATGGTGTTAATGTCAACATTCATTATATGATACTATTGTTTATAATTTCTCGAACTATTTATTCCTATGGTGATATCAAATATAATAGATATGTGGTCATATATTAGGTATTAATATGATATAGTTTCTTCTATTCAAATTATTAGTCATAAAAACTTTTAAAGGTTATGTATTTGACTTTGTATATAGAAAGGGAAACATATTTTCTATTCATATTATTCTTTGATATGAGATATTTTCTATGTATGACGAGGGTCCGATTTATAATTTTCCAACCTAGTTGGCATCAAATAAAATCAGCATCATGAAGACTAGTTAATGAAAAGACGTTCCTTTTGGATAAAACATGAAAATATTTGTTTTTATTAATAAAATTATTTATCATAATTAATATGATATTCCTTTCAATTTAATAAAAAATGAGAAAAAAATAAAAACAAATAACAAGATGTTACCCTAGGCCATAGTAAGAAACAATATATTACAAATTAAACATCTATAAATTTTTTTGTTGACCATTATACTAGATTTTTACAATGATTGATTACATTTTTTACTCCAAGTTGTTAAAATATATTTATCATGATATATTCAAAAGTATTTAAAAAATTTCTTAGAGTATTTTCCATTGTTTATAAATATTCTATCATTACATTGAAAAATATTAAAACCAACAAATAGTCTGATTTCAACAAAAATAGTCATTTAAAATTTCTTTTTCATTATGTCAAAAAAAAATTAAATAACTAGATTCATATATTAAGCCGAAAGTCCCATCACCAATATAAATTTGAACTCTTACCAACTCATTTAAAATATTTTTTTAAAAAAAATATTTGAAAAATATTTTTATATCTAAAAACAATTTGATAATTGAATATTGGATAAACATTTATACAAACACCAATGGGATTGTTTTAAACTAAAAACATTAGTAAATTTGGACACCTTATTTGGAAGTAATGAATATTTAAAAATAGGTGGTTGTTGCACAAAAACATTATTTAAAATAAGATCATACAAAAATGATATTCTGATATCAATTTTGAAGAGTTTTTGGTTTAGGTGAGATGTGAATTGAAATAGTATTCTTATGGATTCTAAATAAAATATGGGTGAAAAGGACACACTATAGTTTATTTCTTCTTATTTTTTATAACCTTTATCTATACGATGGGATTTATTTGTAGTTATATTACCAAGATAATATAACTTATTACAAAAACAATTAGCACCTATGAAGGGATGATAATTATTCCATTGCAAGATAGTTCATACACAATTTCATGTAAATTAATTTAGTACCACTTTTATAGAAATAACCCACTTTTCATCATAAAATAAATCATTAATACTTGTGGGGTTATATGTTAGATATAAAATAAAGATGTTCAACATCCTTTATCATTGATCTTCTACTATCATTTCTTAATTGATAATATCCAAGGATATTTACAAGGTATGACATTTCTATTTTTCAAAATCTTTTGGTAAATAATTTAAAAATGATACTTGTTGAAATTCAAATAATTTATACTTTAATGGTATATTTAAAAATAAACTTCTGAAAATCAGTTCAGGGAATATATATTTTAAAATTTTAAATCACAAACTATATGAATTTATTCATCCAATGATTTAGCCTTTGATTTACTGACATGTTATACCTTTATTAAGTAGGAGTTCCCAATAAAGATACCTTCATCAGAATTTGAATAATTTATACTCATATTGTGTAACACCACAAGATTTCAGAGTACGTTTTTTTCTTCAATGTAATGCAATAACTTGCACTACAAGCAACACAAAGTTCAAGTGCATCAAGGCTTACCAAACATGGCATTAAAAAGCGGTTATGAATAGTATTAACAATAGTTTAAACATTATGTAACTGTAGAATCCATATTATGATTTTATTAGACATAATGTAAGAACAAATACATTTTTTTCAGATAAAAGAATTATTTTTCAAAAAATGCAATTTTACCGCTTTTTAATGTTGAACCTTTTTTAAATCCAAATTTTGAAACTTTTATATATTTATTTTTTAAGAAATAAACATCTTCTTTAGAGTTGAGACATATGAATTTAGTTTCAATAAATTTTTGGTGTTTCTCTGATAACTTTCATATTTGGGTGAATAGTGAAAAACACTATATTTTAACTCAAAAAAAACTTTTTAAATAAAAATATTTTATAGTGTTGAATTATACATTTTAAGGTTTTTGAAGTATTATTAGATTATTTATTTATAATTTAATCCAATTTTGGTCATTAGAATTAATTTCACATTGAAATTATACATAAACAAGTGTCAATCTTTTGATAGTTATTGTTTCTTAAAAACACGCTATTTGTTTTGAAAACGAGAATTAATTTTAAATTAATAAATGTAACATCTATGTTTTGAATTTGGTAAAATAGACATAATTTTTTGATTCAGAATATCTAAATTAGCCATGGTTGAATTTTAGTTATTTTTCTGAAAACGTTCAATTTTTTATGAATAATTAAAAACACTAAGTTATCGTTTAAAACCGAATTTTTTTTAAATAATTATTTATTTTATGTAAATTAATTTTTGGTGAAAATATTTAAATAATATCTATATATGTTCAATTTAATTAATTGGAGTCAATTTATAATAATTTTATATATACAAAAAAATTTTATAGAACATTTCAACGTCTTTTACCCACCTCCTAGGAGAATTTGCGAACGCACAAAAAAACATAATTTTACCACATCTATGAGTAGAATATTAAAAATCAAAGAAACACAGTTGATATCAGTATGTAAATTATTGTTCAATAAGATAAATATATTTTTTTTCTGAATATTAACTTTTTTACTTGTATTTACCACGGTTAAAAGTAAATAGGGTAATTAAGGGTAAAAATGATGTTATTATAACCATAACATATGTCATAATTCTATTATATAAATGTAATTCGACCAAAAACAACCTTAGGAATATAATATGAAGCTTTAGTTCCACTTGGATTAGAATAAGACATTTATTATTTTTATATTTAAAGAAGAGTTAAAAGAGATAAAAGCATAGCATATTAACTAAACCAATTTTAATATAGGGTTTTACATAAGTTAAATTCAACTATAAACATTAATTAGAAATCTAAAAATATTTACTACATAATGGTATTTTATTTATAATTTTTAGTGATTAAATAATGAAATTTATTAATGACATAAGGATGATTCAATATTTACCTTATTAATGAAGGAATCAAATAAATGGTATAATAAATATTAAAATTAATATAATATAAAAGTTATTATGAAATTAATGAATTTTATAGGTGAAGATGTCATGTTAGGATTGATTCAATGTAATTTTTTGAAGTAATCATGAAGTTATTATTTTAACAAAAAAACAAATACCAAATAGTGTCAAATTTGACATAAAATAGTTTTCAAAACAAATATTATATTATTAATTGATATAATGGTCCTAAAATTCTAAGGTTCGGCCAAAAGACTTATATAATAATATATGTGTCATTAATGAACCAATTTGGGTTCGATTGGATGTATATAGTAATATTATTAACCATATAGTGTATTCATACAAGAAGACGCGGTAAAAGATAAATTATTTAACTTAGAGTTAAATCTAAATGATAAGGATAAAATGGTAACATAAACTTGCCTAAAACCTATTGGTTGAGAGGATTTAGACCCATCCCCATCCTATCCTCTATATAAGGCTATTTTGAGCCATTATAAACTGAATATTATTTTATTAAAATAATATTTTATGTCTTTCCAAAGGTGCCCCTCACCCCTCTTATAAAAGGGCATTTTCCCTTCATTCAAATTCAGACCTCCAAATCCAATTGGCTTGGACAAACGCTACCCAAATATCCTCTAAACCATTATAAATTAATATTATAGGCCTTTCTTTGGTCATAAATCTAATATAAGGACCCCTTTTGATCAAATCAGAAGGAAGAACCCGAAGAAGAGGTAATGATTTCACCACCCTCTTTCAAGTTCTCTTATTCTTCCACTAACTCTTTATTTGTTTCTTCCATTAAAAATTAATTACTTCAGTATAATATATATACTATGATGTTATTATAAATATGGAACAACTATATTCATTATTCTGTCCTTCTTATGAAATATAATGTCGCCATGTGTGCGTACGTGCGGTTTACCGTATCCACGCCCTGATGTAATTTTTTATTCAACACTATGTTATTTCGATGGATATAATGATGAGTAATATGTATATAAATAATGAAAATAACATCCTAACATCTCTGTAAAATTAATATACCATCCAATTCCATACCTTTAACAAAATGATATTGTCGCTCGTGCGTAAGTATGCATTATCGTCTCCACGACACGATGAGATTAATTTTCTCGTTCACCATTAATCGACGATTATAAAAAGAATGTTACTAATAAGTATGTAATATATAAAATAATAATAATACTGGATATATATATATATATATATATATAATTACATATATCTTATTCAATTATTTCCATTCAATACTATATGAAAACGGAGACAACATTTATGCGTACGTACGGAGTACCGTCTCCATAAACAGTGTTTTCATTTCATATATATGTCTATTATACACATTTATATTCTAAATTTGTTGGATATATAAATCATTTTTTATATTCTGGATGTATTTAAATATTGATCTATGTGATACAATAAAGAGTAACAAGTTAAAACACATATGATAAAGAAAGTGATTATCACCCGGAATGTTAATTTAGCATGGAAATTATTATCAAATGGGTAGTATAAAGTCATAAATGAATCATGTATGATATCATAAATATTAATCTGGTTCTAGTATAATTTAATAACATACTATGATCTTCCTACATGTGGATAAACAAACCCTCGACTAAAGGAATGTTCAAGGTAAGGGGTTTTCATCACACTCTGTATTCCCCTAAGATTCATTCCATATTGCCACTATTACAATTTTTAAGGTGTATTTACTACCAATAATTGTGTTCTTTTTGTAATAAACATTAATTTATTTGTATTTACATATTCATTGTATGATAATTCTGTCATGGGGTGTATTTTTCGTATGATACCAAATTGATAAGGTTTATTTCCTCTATATCATTATTATCTGATATTGTTCATGTGTAGGTATTTTTTGGGACATACATATCATAGATACCCATATTTCATAAAAATGTTATAAAAAGGAATCCATTAAAGTTTTTTGGGAGGATCTATTTAACTAGATCACTTAAATTTTTTAAAGATTAATCTTTCAAAACCCTTTTAATTAATGTCCAAATTTTCAAAACTATTTTAATGATTTATTTATAGGGGCATGAATGTTTTGAAATGATAATTATTTTTACATGTTTCAAAGTGGTATGGTACACATTGATTCAAAAATTTCTTAAATGTGTTCCTTTCTAAATTGTGTGACTTTTAAATGTTTTCATGAAAAGAGATATTTCTCTCAAAGAGTTTTACAAATCATTTTCATCTATGTCAGCATCCTTTGATGGATTTTTATCTTGTTTGAAGTTTATTTATTATGATAAAAATCATCCATATTGTATTGAAGGTTTTGTGATATATTTCACTTTATATGTGTTATTTTTATAGCATTCTTGGTTTATGGTTAAAGAATTGAAATTTTGTATCCTAGATCTTATACAAATGTTTATGTTATGTTTCAATGTTTTTATATAATGAATGTATTAGACTTATTAAGTGACGAGTTGAGGCCGCTATAGCTCCTCGATGCATCAGTATGTCTCTTGAGACAACTAGATGTGGAACTGGCCAAGGCCCTTTCCCAATTTGATATGTGGTTTTGGTCGAGGCCTTAATTATTTTTAGACGTCTTGGATGAGGCTTTGAAAAAATGTTCCAAAATGTCATGTATTATATATTTCCTCATTATGAATATAATATTGATGGTTCATGTGGTCATTCGACTAGTAGAATACCTATGATTATGTTTCATTATGGAATTATTTACTCAGCTCATATTCCTTCCATAAAAGTAATCATGTTTATTATTATTAATGGAATGTGGTTTCAATTATTCACCATGATTAATATTTATGTTATCTTCAACTAATTTCTTAACCTTACTGGGAATTTTAGCTCACCCTTTTCTTATATTTCATTATCCAAGGACTCCAAGAAGTGTTTTATGATTGATAAGCAGGGTTAAGATATGGGATTAGTGGTGGCCTCAAAGGACCATTTACATTGTGTTTTATCTTTTAATGTTTAATGTAACATTCATGTATGTAATTTATTTTCCAAGACACATAAACTGATCAATCCTTCAGGACATGATTATTTGTATTCATGCCAATGTATTAAAACAATGCACCAACTCTTGGAAACTAGGGTCGGGGGGTTACAGTTGGTATCAGAGAAAGTTTAGCAATAACCTTAGAGGATAGATTTAGATAAACTCTGATTAGAGAACATAGAACATATATAGACTTTGAGGATTAGTATAGAAGGACTTCCTAGAATTTTGGTAATGTATAGATTTTGTGAGTTTTCCAAGAAAATACATCCATGTCTAAATACGAGCAGGTAGAGGTGGCTCTGGCATAGATGTACCTAGGGGTAAAACCCGAAAGCACCGCTTTGAGCTAAACTCGAATGTGAACTAGTTCATGACAAAAGGCCTTGTTGCACTCTTGGTTACGACACTCCGGGGAGATATGCCTAGGATAATTCTTGTTTTCTTTACAAACCACTATGAATGGTTTATGAGTATATATCTTCTCAAAGAAAACATTTTTGTGATAATAGATTATATCCAAAAACTGTTCAATTTATGTCAGGTATTTTACATGTTTTGAATTATGAATTGTGATTCATAAACTGACCTAGTGTATTCCATTGATTAGAAATGGCGCCCAGTAGAAGGAATGAGAACTCCAGCAATACGTATGATCCAATGAGTTAGAAGGGTCATATAATTCATGGTATTATGCCAAAATTTTGAATGGAAATAGTCTCTCGTATATTATCATCATATGGATAAATATTATCTTGTGTTAATAAGGTCAGTAACGAATTATCTGAACCATATGGCTTTTAAGGGAAGCCAAAGAAGAAAAGGATTGTAGAAAGAAATATGGATAAAGGGAATAAGGGAATGAATGATTTTCCAATATGTGATAAATGTGGAATGAATCACCTTGGTAAATGCCTAAAGGGAATGAAAGATTTTTTTATGATTGGAGAAAAATGACACATGTCCATTATTGCAAGGGAAAGAAAAAATTTTAAATGTAAAATGCTTCATCTGCAAGGTATTGAGACACTACGTTAAACAACGTCCCATTCATAAGATTATACCACAAATGATATTATTTGATGATAATCAAGTTATGATACTACCTCAGATGAAGAATAATGACTAGTGTTGTTATGTTGTTATTCTAGAATTATTTCATTCGTGTGTTGTATCAACAGTATACTGGTTACTCGAATTAAGGAGATAAATAAGGATTGTACTGCAGTACTATTTTATTGAGGATTTGAGATTATATGGTTCTACGAAAAGTGACTTAATAGAAAGATATAGTTTTTGGAAAATAAATAGTTGAAGGAAAGAAATCCTTAATATAGTCCTGATAATGAGGTAGTGATTTTTGGAATATGATATGGTTGATTGTGGCAATTCAGGATGATGCGGTGTTGTAAAAAACCATGATGAAGGCATTCACATGTTATTACATGGAAATACGGATCCCCATTATGTTTAACTTCCTTATAAACTTTGGACTGATATTTTGAATATAATTATTTTGAATAATTATAAAGGTTGGAATGGATTTTGTTTGAAATTGGATACTATTATTAAGGTTATTTTTAGATTGTCGTAAAAAGTACAACTAGGAGGTCCGGCAGCAACCTGTCACATCCGGCAAGGCCGCAAGACATACACCCGAAACCGAAGGGAGGTTTCGGGTGTATCACCTATCACTGACCCACCTGATGTCTTGGAATTAATAATGTAGTTTTTTAAAGGGTCTAATATGGGAATTATGAATTCATTATTTATGGAACCCTATAAGATTAGGATAAATAGAATATATTTTTTCTGAAATCTTTTAGAGTGAAAGATGAGTTTGTGGTAAGAATTTGTTGAAGGATGAAACTCTACTTTTCAAGTGTATATATATATATATATATATATATATATCCTTCATATTTTATGGATAAATTAATTATTAAACATTATGGAAGGGATTTTAAAAACAAAAATGTGTTATCAAAATACCTTATGTTCTGTTGAACCGATGGTATTTTAAATCATCATAGATTGGTGGCTTTGAGGCCCACAATTCTACAATTGTTTGTTATTGATGAACTCAATCAATCCCTATAATGATTTACATTTTCCCTCTAATTATGTGACACTAATTTCCACTAATGTTTTCATAATCGAGATCATAATTTTGTGGTGACTTTTTCATTCCCCTTTTCCTCTTATTAAGACTAAATTTTATTAACCCAATTTCATATGTGGGTTTTCCCCCAAATTTATATTTTATTTTCAACCTTTTATTTTCAAATAACAATTTAAAATTGCGAGGATTCAATTTATTGAATGAGGAAAAAATTTAACACCCCAATGTTTTATAGTACATAATTTCATTAAAGTAATGCAATTACTTATACTACACGCAACATAGAGTTAAAGCGCATCACGACTTATCAAACTAGCCGTTCAAGCGTTGTTATGAATAGTATTAATAAAATTTTGAACATTATATAATTCTAGAATCCATATTATGAGTTTCTTAGACATAATTTAAAAGGTAAAAGAATTTAAAAAAAAATAAATTTTTACGCATTTTAATGGAGAACCCTTTTTAAATCCAATATTTGAAACATTTATATATTCATTTTGACAAAATAAACTTCTTCTTTAGAATTGGGACATAATAATTTATTTTCAATACTTTTTGGTGTTTCTATGATAACTTTCATATTTGGTTGAATAGTGAAAAATACTATATTTTAACTAAAAATAACTTTTTTAATAAAAATAATTTATAGTGTTGAATTATACATTTTTATGTTTTCAAATTATAATCAGATTGTATTTTTACCCTTTAATCCAATGTTGGTCATAGTAATTCATTTCCCATTGATATTATACATAAACATGTGTCTATCTCATGATAGTTATAGTTTCTTAAAAACACGCTATTTGTTTTGACAACAAGAATTTTTTTAAAATTAATAATTGAATCTTATATGTTTTGAATTTGGTAAAATAGAATTCATTACATGATTTAGTATATCTAAATTATCCTAGGGTGATTTTTTATATTTTTCTGAAAATGTTCAATTTTTGATGAATAGTGAAAAATCACTAAGTTATCGTTTAAAATAGAATTTTTATTTAAATAGAAATTTAAATTATTAAAATTTATTTTAGGTCAAAATTGATACATAATATTTATATAAGTTTACTGTAATTAATTAGAGTAAATTTATAATAGTTATATATATATATATATATATATAATTTTATAGAACTTTTCACCGTCTTTTACCCACCGCATAGGAGAATTTGCGAATTCACAGAAAACATAATTTTACCACTTCTGTGAGTGGGATTTCAAAAATCTAAGAGACACAGTTGATATCAGTATGAAAAATGTGTTTCAATATGATAAAAAATAATTTTTGGTGAATAGTAACTTTATACTTTTATTTACCACGGTTAAAAGTATATTGGGTAATTAAGGGTAAAAATGTTATTATTATTACCCTAAAAAATTTCCTAATTCTATTATATAAGTGTAATTCGACGAAAAACAACCTTAGGAATAAAATATTACCCTTTAGGTCTACTTGGATTAGATTAAGACATTTATTATTATTTTATTTAATGACCATTTAGAAGAGTTAAAATCAATGTTTAATAACTAAACCGTTTTTAATATAGGGATATACATATGAAAAATTCTACTATAAATATTCAACAGAAAGATAAAATTATTTCCAACATAATTTTATTTTATTTAAGTTTTAGAGATTAAATAATTAAATTTAATAATGACACAATGATGATGTAGTAATTACCTTATTAATGAAAGAATCAAATAAATGGTATTATAAATATTAAAATAAATAAAATATCAACGCTTTTGAGACATCCACGAATTTTCTAGGTGAATATGACCTGTTAGGATTGATTCAAGGTATTTTGTTTGATGTAATCATGCTGCTATTATTTTAACAAAACAAAATACTAAACAATGACAAAATTGACATAAAATAGTTTTTAAAATAAATATTATATTATTAATTGATATAATAGTCCTAAAATAATAAGTATCGATCAAAAGACATATATAATAATATATGACATTAATTAACCAATTGGGGTATGATTGAAGGTATATACTATGTTTATTAACTATGTATTGTAAGAATAAAAGAAGGCACGGTAAAAGATAAATTATTTAAGTTAGAGTTAAATCTAAATGGTAAGGTTAAAATACTAATCTAAACTTGTCTAAAACCTATTTGTTGAGAGTATTTTGACCCATACCCCCCTAGCCTAAAAATAAGTCACTTGAGAGCCTTTATAAACGAAATATGAATTTATTATAATACAATATTTTAATTTTTTTCAATGGTGCCCCTCACCCCTCTTATAAAAGTGCACTTTCCCTGCTCTCAGATTCACCTCCAAAGACATTTGGCTCGGAAAAACCTTCCCAAATATCCACCCAACTATCCTAAATTCATCTTAGTGTCCTTTCATTGGTCAAAATCCAACCTAAGGATCCCTTTTGGTCAAATCAAAAGGAAGAACCCGAATAAGAGGTAATGATTTCACCACCCTCTTTCAAGTTCTCTTATTCTTCCACATACACTTTCTTTTTTGTATCCATTCAAAAATAATAACTTAAATATCATATATTTACTATGATGGTATTATAAATATGTAACAACTATATTCATTATTCTATCCATCTTGTAAATGATAATGTCACCATGCGTTAGTACGTACGGCTTACCGTCTCCATGTCGTGGTGTAATTTGTTATTCCACACTATGTTATTTGGATGGATATACTGATGAGTAATATGTATATAAATAATTAAAATGACATGCTAATGTCCCTATAAAATTAATATACCATCCAATTCCACACCTTTAAGGAAATGATATTGTCGCTCGTGCGTACGTACTGATTGCCTTCTCCAAGACGCGATGAGAATCATTTCCATGTTCCCCATTCATCAAAGATTATAAAAATATATATTACTAATATGTATGTAATATATTAAATAATAATGATACTGGAGATATATATATATATATACTTACATATATCTTATTCACTATGTTATGTTCAATAAGATTTGAAAATGGAAACAGCGTTTATGCGTACGTACGGACTACCGTCTCCCTAAATGGTGTTTTTAATTTCATATATATGTCAATTATACATAGTTATATTATAAATATATATGATATATAAATCATGTGTTATATTTTGGAAGTATTTAAGTCTTAATCTAAGTTATACAATCAAGAGTAACAAGTAAAAATGTGTTTGATAAAGAATGCGATTATTACCCGAAATATTAATTTAACACGGAAATTATTATTAAATGGGTAGTATAAAGTCATAAATGATTCATGTATGATATAATAAATATTAATATGGTTCTGGTATAATTTAATAACATACTACTATCTTCATCTAGAAGGTTAAACGAACCCTCTACTAAAAGAATGTTCTAGGTAAGGGGTTTTCATCACACTCTTTAATCTAGTGATATTCATGACATATTGCCACTATAACCTTTTGTGTTGTGTATATACTGCCCATAATGGTATTATTTGTTTAATACACTTTAATTTATGTGTATTTAAATATTCATTGTATGATAATTCTTTCTTGGGGTATATGTTTCGTATGTTACCAAATAGGTAAGGGTTATTTCATCAAACTCATTATTATCTGAGATTGTTCATGTGTAAGTATTTTATAGGACATACTTATCATAGATACCCATATTTCATAAAAAAAATCAAATGGAATATTATAAGGTTTTATGGGAGGGTCTATTTAACAAGATCATCATTTTAAATTTTTAAAAGATTTATCTTTATAAACCTTTTTAATTAATGCCCATATTTTCAAAGCGATTTTAAGGATTTATTTATATGGACATGAATGTTTTGAAATTATAATTCTTCTCAAAAGTTTCAAAGTTGTATGGGACACTTTGATTTAAAAATGACTTCAAATTTCTTCCTTTCAAAATTATGTGAATTATAAATGTTTTCAAGAAAAGGTATATTTCTCTCAAAGTGTTTTACAAATCATTTTCATCTATGTCAACATCCGTTGATGGAATTTTATCTTTTTTTATGCTGATTTTTTATGATACAAATCATCCATTTTTTATTGAAGCTTTTGTTATATGTTTGAATATTGATGTGGTATTTTTATAACATTCATGTTTTCTGGTTAAATAATTGACATTTAGTATACTAGATCTTATACGAATTTTTATGTCATGTTTCATCCTTTTTACATGAGGAATGTATTGGACTTTGTAAGTGACAGGTGGAGCCTGTTATAGCCCATCGATGCATCGGTAGGTTTCATGAGACGACTAGATGTTCAATTAGCCAAGGCTCTTTACAAAGATGATATGTTGTTTTGGTCGAGCCCTTAATCATATTTAGACGTCTTGGCCAAGGGATGGAAAAAATGTTTCAGAATTTCTGAAATTATACATTTCCTCATTTGGAGAATAATATTGATGGTTCATGTGGTCATTTGACTAGTAGAATACCCATGATTGTGTTTTATTATGGAATTATTTACTCATCTCATATTCCTTCCATAAAAGTAATCATATTTATTATTGGTCAAGGCACATGGTTTCAATTATTCACCACGCTTAATATTTATGTTATCTTCATCTATTTTTATTACCCTTACTGAGTGTTTGAGCACACCCCTTTCCTATGTCTCATTATCCTAGGACTCCAAGAAGTGTTTTATGATTGATAAGTAGGGTTAAGCTATAGGGTAAAGTGGATCTCTCAAAGGATCATTTACATTGTGTGTTATCTTTTAATGTGTAATGTAACATTCATATATTAAATTTATTATCCAAGACTGCTGAATTGATCGGACCTTCAGGACTTGATTCCTTGTATTTATTCCAATGTGTTAAAATAATGCACCGACTCTGGGTAATTGGGGTTGACACATTACATATTGTATTTGGTGTTGAGAATAAAACATTTTTAACTAAAAACATTATAACTAAATCATTAGGTTTTTTCCATTGTTTGTTAGATGTTTTTTAATAAAATTTCAAACAAAAATGTGATTAATGATAAAAAATAGATTAATTATATAGTCTCATACTGATGATATTGAGGTACATTATATTTAAGTAAAACAATATGATCCATTTCATAGATAGTTTTATTTCACCTCCCAACTACCTCATTTTGTTGAGTAGTTCTAGGAGTAGAAAATTTATTACTATAGCCTTGAAAAGATGGTAAACCATTAAATTATTTGTTGAATTTTTTACTAATGTGAACACATTTAACAGAAATGGAAATGAAATTATTTTTATTTTTATTTTTTTAAGAAAAATTATAGAATTTAAAATATTATTTCTTATGGGATAATATGTAAGAATGTTCTATTTTTTTAATTTATAAACAATAAATAAAAATAGGCGTTTACGCCCTAATAATTTCAATTTTATAATGATATAATAAATCAAAAGGAATTTGTATAACATATTTAGAAAAAAAATTATTTTTTTAATTTAATATGCTATTTCTATTTCTTATGATACCATAATCTTTCACTAAAATATCATCACTGAAATAATTTTTTGGAATATATCATACCATTTAATAATGGTTGAGTTTGAAATGTTATTTTGTGCTACATATAACAATGAATCAATGAAAAATTCATTGATTATTAACATTTTCAATCAATCATTTAACATTTTTACATGTGAGGTATTTTAGATTGTTTATTTGAACATTTTCAAATCAATAAGAAGTAAATATAATATTTAATATTTAGTGACAAATATTACAAAAAAAATCAAAATTTATTTTCAATCTTGTATAATAGAATTAAATAAATATGGAAAAAAATACCACCCACTAGAGTTATCATTAATGGAGCTTTGACCTCCATATTTATTGATTTTATTGATTTTAGAGATTTATCCACACATGTTTCATGAGAAATCGCTATCTAGGTAATATATTTCATCTTGGATTTTCCTTGGAAGACACTTTCTCTAAACAATCAAATGATAGAATGCTTTGGTAAAAAAATGAACTCAGTTCAACTTTTGTAATCAAAAAATTATTTTGGTATCCATTTTTTTAGTCTGATATTATATTTTTATTGATATTCGATATAAGATGAACTAATTTTGGACTCCAATATTGTACATTCTTATAACCCCATTCATAAATTAAATGTATAGTTTATTTATAAAAATTTTAAAAAAATCATTTGAGAACCCTTTAGGAAAACTGGGTTTTGAAAAAAAAAATTGGTTATGTGTGATTTGAGAAACAATGAAAAAAATGTTCTCTTCAATGACTTTGAGACTCAAAACTTTTATTTAGACAATTTTCACATTGAGAGATTTTGAAGAGAGATATATATTATGTTCACTAATGATGAAATTGATATAATTATAATCTATATGTCTCTATATTTTCATGGATATTTATTTCTTTTTCTTAAACATATTTTCTCCTATTTTAGGATATATTTTTTACATTAATCAATTTCATGTATTTATTATAAATTTATTTTTTAGTGATGAATTTTCATTTATAATATTTTTGATCTGATCATATGTGTATTTAAGATATCAAAAATTAGCGAGACATGATGATCAAGATGAATAATAAGAGGTGGAAAATTATATAAAAAGATAAGAGTATGAAATTGGAAGATGGGTGTTAACGTCAATATATTCATCAACATGTTCCATAAGATACGAATCACATTAGTCACATGATGTGATTGAGGAAGTGATGTTTATAGAGTCATCACATTCACTCTAGGTAGTAACTTTAAAATAATTATAACCATATCCTCTTTATATAATTGTTTATGGAAGAAAATTAGTTATATAATTATGTGAACCTCTTACATAAATTCATAACGTGTATCTTCTTGTTCATCTTTAATATTTATTTTTTTTTGTTTAAATGGAAGCGTTATTTTTTTTAAAAGAATATTTTCATATACTTAGGGAGTGGGGAAAATTTCTAAACATTAACACCAGATGAATCATCCTTGGTAGATTTAAAAATAATTTTTTTCATTACGTATTAGTCCCTATTAGACTTTTTATCATCTTTTTTCATCATTTTAATTTAATATTTCATTTGGGGTCAGATAAATTCTTTGAACTAAATTTTATTTATAACCTTTCCATCTTATATAGCTGTGAATTTGGGCCTCCAGTTGCTTGGTAGGTCTCAAAGTATCTGTTAGACTATGTATAATATTGATAAATCATCCCCAAGAGACATTTTTCTAACCATATGTCTGTAAAAATATGTAAACATACTAGCTGGGGATTGATTTGGATGAATGTAAAATATTCAAAACCCTGTCTAAAATCATATAATAAACATTCATGTAATTTTTTTCATTCCTTTATTTGGGAAATAATAAAATTTACATTTTCTATTTTTATTTTTCCATCTAAATAGATAAATAAATTTTTTTCTCTCATGTTTTTAGCATAGAGAATTCATATATTTTCTATTATAATTTAATTTCATAAATAGTCCAAATATATTATTATTCCTTATTAATATATATCTATTCATTAATATTTTCTAAAAAGAAAAAAATATGCTAATATTTAAACATGGAATGAAATTTTTCTAATATCAAAAAACAATTCCATAAAAAATTGGAGCATCGTAATAAGAGATAGATTCCATCATAAAAATATCAATTATAGAAATTTTTTTAGATTAAAAAACTGTAAAAAAAAATTAAATTCGTAGTGAATAATTTTGTAAATTTTTTTTGGAAAAAAAATATGGAAATAGGGGGAGAAAGTTAGAATTTAAAAAATTAAAGTATAAGGTAACAGTAAAATAAACTCTAATTGATATTGATATAATAAAGAGATAATGGTGGTAAAGTGATTAATTGATAATTTAATTTTTATTATAAATTTAATTTCTCTAACCATTAAGAAATTAAACTCAGTGGAAAATAGATTATTCAAATTTATTTAAATGTGAGTGTCTAATTTTTTTATACAATGCATAAATTAAAATAGAAAAATAATATAATTTGAAACATTTGTTTCAAAATAAATCGATCTAGTCCTTGATGTGACCTCCCCTATGGTTGAGAGGCTACTATTTTTACTCTATCCATCATGGTGGTGATCAAGAAACTCATCTCTGATGATTTTGGTTTGTGATAACCCTCAGGACCATTTTTTGGTTGACAAGGACTCTTCCACTCTCTTTTTATAGTATTGAGAACCCATTATAAAAGAAGAGGATAAGTGAGAATCTTTTATTAGAGAAATCCTATTACAATGTTAAATAAAAATATTTTAGGAGGATGTGAATACTTTGTGATCATATATTTAGATATGATTTCTAAAATTATGTAGTATTAGTTTGATGTTGAATTAAAGTAGGAATTATCACATTGAACTAAGGATTTGATATTACATGAGATTAAAAGTGAGGACATCATTGATTTTGTTCTCTTGTATTTTCTGAAATTTCCCTTAGTTTTCAAGGAACCATGTACCTATTTTATACAACAAAAAAGGAATGGGATGTTTATGAAATTTTCATAGATAATTAACGATAAATAATAGAAAAATAATTACATTTTAGGAAACAATTAATTCACTCTTTGAAGTGTTTTCAAGACTCCACATTATACGTGGTGCACTACATAATCTGTCATGTCATTCACCTATAGTACATTGAATTTATAAAAACTCCATTCACTACCCACTACTATGACGACACTAGATAGTGGTCTTCTAAAGGAATGCAACAAGACTATAATTGTCACCGACTAGAAAATACTCCACCAACTAGCCCGAGGACTTTTGCAGCACCAGCAGATTTTGTCCACTTCTTCTAGCTAGACACAATAGGTTGTATCACTTAATTTTGGAATAAATAATCCATTTATTATAGTTTTTTCCTTCAATTGATGTTCAAAATATATTCTAATAACTTCACACAAGATAAGATACTGGTTTAATCCCTTAACATGATCATTAGTATTCCATTGAATATACTCGTCAACTCAATAAATTTTATATCCAATAGACCATTTAATGGGACTAAAATTCAATAAAATTTAAAATTATGTACATATTTGAGTTTTTTATTATGATAATAAAATTATAGATAGTGGGAAAGAATTATACACCATGGGGATGGCATAAATATTCATGATTATAATCATGGTCTATTAAAAAGTTATGATTTGTAGGTAGAATATAATTTTATTCATTGATTCATTTGCAGAATTGAAAATGGAAACTTCAAGATTTCTTATTTTGTTTTAAATTTCAGTGTCCTCTGATTAAATTAGAGAAATGTGAGATATGAAGTCCTCCATGATACAAATAATTTTGTTTATTCTAATCCTAGTGTTTTAATAAAGTTTCACATAACCCTATCATAACTAATATATACTTGAAATTTTTTATTAGAATGTTAATGTTTTTGTACCAAAAATTAATCAGCAATGATAAAAAAATTTCAAATTAGTTATTAATTTATTTTTATAAATGTTTAATTAAAATCATTCTTCTCGTCTCTTATATCAATAAAATTAAGTCCAAAGATTAATTTTAGGTAAAGAAATAATTATTTTTTCAAGTTTCTAATAAAATAAACAAGTTAATTAAATGGTAATATAGTAATTAATTATTAAAAATATAAATTAATCAATGACTATTAATTGCATATATATGGAATAGAATAAAAATTTGGTTTATTAAAATATGAGGCTTAGTGTTTTGGAATAAATGGGTTTATTTTGAATTGTAGAAGTGTTTATATTAATAATCATTGTACACATATATAGAAAATTATTTTCATTCCAATGAATTAATGTTTAGTGAAAAAATACAAAAATTATCTTCTGATGATTTTTTTGTATTTTCTAAATAAGTAGGTTATTTTAGTTAATATTAATAACATAGTATTTATAAATACCAAATATTTTATGAGATCATATAATATAATTATTACTTGAAATTTTATGAAACCTTTTTTAAAAAAAATTATGTATTAAAATAAATTATTTTTAATATTAATTTTAATATAATAATTTTTATTTATCCTTTTGGAACATAAATTACATTTTAACTTAGTGAAAACTATTTTTCATCCTTTTTCATTTTAATGGGTGTTTGCAAGGTTCTATTAACTTTATTATTTGGTTAAATATCACATATCACTCATTTTTAAAGAAGTTACCCATCTAATTATATATGAATCAATTCCAACCAAAATTAGTTGTATTAATTATAATGTTAGTCAATTATTTATCATAAAAATTCACCCATCTCAAGAGTAAATAACAAACCATTCACCCATTCATATCCACCACAAAGTAACTGGGAAATAATTCCATATCATTTCAAATCCAAATATTCTTTGAAAGAAGTTTAAAAGGATTTAAGGTGTTCATCTAAAGCATTAAAAAGCTATTTCTCAATGTAAGGTCTTATATCCCTTTATATCCCTTTATTTTTATTATCCTTCCATTTCTGTATCTTTCTATGATAATTTATATCATAAATCATTGTTAAAAAATAATTACTATATTATCAATAATTTATAACCATCCTATATCATTATAAATAGTAATAAGATGTCATAATTCTCAAACAACCACATATCCCCAAAACATCATAAAAATAATATAAAGAATGTAATGTTTCTAAGCTAATACATCTTTTTATAGATGCTACCATGAAGATTTATAATTGTTTCCTAATTAAACAATGGATAGTTACCAAGAAAAATAATGGAATGGTATTAACTCTATCGTTTCTTCCTTGGGGGAATATTATTTGGAGAACTCACATACTCTTTATTAATAATATTGTAGGATTATTTCATATTCATATATCTACTCCATGAATGTAAATTTCAATACATACATTTTAACATTTCTCTAGTGATGACTCCTACCTTTAAATTGTGAATGTAAAATTATTTCTAATGATAGTTTAAAAATAGTCATGTTTATTTCATAAAAAAACATGTTGTAATTTTTTAAAAATAATTAGTATATTCCATATGTAGAAGAAATACAAATAAATAAATTAAAATGATTATAACTATTAATTATTCAAAATAATAGAATAAAAATCGTATATGTGTACATGTCTTAATTAGCCATAATTTATTATTTATAATCTAAAAATGATAAGTAATAAAACATAACTGAATGTAATGGTTTATTATAGAAATATTAATTACATGATATATTCTTTTTATTACATGATAAAAAAACATATATATATGGGGTAAATACATTCCTATTTAATTCATAAATATTAAATAATTGTTTTTTTTATGGTTTTCACATTTATATAACCTCTCCCTATTATGTTTCCATTTATTCATAGATTACCTATGTCATGAGGTATATTGTTAATATAATTCACTTCCATTAAATGATTACCATTACTCGGGAATTTCACCATTAAATGTCTATTTTCTTTAACCATATGATTTAATTACATTTTATTACCACGATATTTTTTGGGTTTTCTAATCATCTTGATATTTCACTTCCCTTGGGTTCAAAATTCAGAAAATTGGTTTCGTGTATATGGACATACCATTATCTCAATTTATGATGCGAAATAATTTTCCTCCATATCAATATTCATTATATTTTGTGAAGAATTTTAATATTTATACATTAAATATTGATTAATTACATTTTACGTTATCATTAGCCTTATTAAAAAAATTCAAAGGAATATTTTTTATTTTCTTTTTTTATGTATCATTTATGGATTTATTTAATAAATAGTGAAATGAATTTTTTTAGGTTATTTCATGTCAAAACATTTTCCAACCTTCATAACATTTATTCATGAAAATTTTTTCCATCCATGTTTCAATAAAATCATATTCCCATTTATTTATTAAATTTATATTTTTTAAATAAATTTTAATGTATTTAATGAATTAGTAAATAGTTGTCATTCCTATTATGTGCAGTTTTATCTTCCCCTCTGCATTTCATATTTTTAACGTCATTTATTTTCAAGCATTATATAATTGTCAGTTCCTTCACATCATATTTATTTCACATTATTACGTGTTGGTGGTTATTTTGATGAGGCTTTAGTAGGTTTGGGATGTTTTGTGCATTTAGAGATGTAGGTGATAATCGGTGGGATTACAATATTAAAAATGGGTTTTACCTCATTAGCATGTGGGTTACAGCTTGAACTATCAGTTTTCATACAAGTTGTGTTCATAAATGTGATAGGTGTGAAGTTGTTTTATGCGGTAATATAGGGGTTTGTGGAATAAAACATTTTCACCCCTAGGTGCATTATTTTTTTATGTTTTTTTGATTTTGAGGTTTTTATGGTTCAAAGGTGGGTTTATTAAATAAAATCTATATCATGTAAACTATATAGCATAAAAATCTAATTTATGATTTATTCTAGATGTTTTATAAGTTTTAAATATGTTTAAATAGTCAGTTATTTACTATTTGGCCACCCTCTATTCCTCAAATTATCGTCAATGCCCTAGGTTCCAAGGGAGAATTTTCTAAACCACCTTCCACATATTTGACCTATTAGCTTTGCTGGATATTATGGGAGTTCCATGGTGATTTATACTCTTTTCCCCATAGTTATTCTTATATGATTCTTTATAGATCCTATGTGGTTTTGTGAATTGTTTCTGGGTGTGTGTGTGTGTTATGTGATTTTAGGGACCATTGATGTGTTAATGGTTTATCTATGGGTTTTGTGTGCATTATGGGTTTGTTGCTACTTCTTCCTTCTCCCTGTGGTGTGCACCGAGATCGAGAAGCACTTTTGAGATAGAGAATCCATTTTTTTCTATTTTTTTTTAATCATATACTAGATGTTTAATTTTTTTTACCATTGGTATGATATCTTTCATACGCTTACTAAAGATAAATTAATCGATTAATTGAAGTTGATTGAGAAATGTGTTTGATTCGAATTTTCTTACGGCATTGGTATTTAGTAATGTTGTGATTCTATTTTCTATATGTTTCCCAACAATGGTGGTCATAGGGTGGTTTATGTGGTTTATTGGATAAGGAATACATATTTCATTTATTTTGATATCATTATATCTATAAAATCTAAAACTACATTTATTTTCAAAAAAAAATATTTGTCCATGGATTTATTGACTGAGTGATATTTACCATAAAATAAATATGGGAAAATGATAAAAAGTCACATACTAAATATATAAAATGTTGTGTTATGGGTTGAGATGTGTGGATTGGGTAATATTGGGATGATTAGTTTGATTGGTCATGTTGTGGAGAAGTGATATGAGGGTTTTAATGGAAATGGTGTCGGTGGCTATGTGATAGTAGTTTTCTGATAATGTGTGGTGATGATAGAATGGATTGTTGGATTTTTTGGGTGGTTTGACGATGGAATTTGGTGTTTTTATTTATTTATGTGATATACATGATTTGGATATTTTTGTATTTGTAAGGATGTTGTGCTTCATGTTATTATTGTGATGTGATGTGTTGTGAAATTCTCATATTCAGTAATCTAATTGGTTAATATTTGTTGAAATGATTGGGGTTTGGTTTGGATAATTTGATGGAAAATGTTAATGAATTTATTAATAATGGGTTTTGTAGATAAATGTGATCATTGAATAATAATGGAACCAATGGGTTTTTAAAAAAAATTGGGATGGTAATGTAAAATGTGTCCTATATTTTGTGTTCAATTAGTGATTTTCTTCAGTTATATATATTAGTGAATATGGAGATGTTACAAGTTATGTAGTTCTTTTTTGTGAACCCAAATGTTGGGAAACTGTACACATATATATATACTATATATTCCTAACAATCTCTATATCCACTACACCAATATTGAGCATAATGTTCTGTCACCTGTATATTCGTACGAGGGGCGGTCCAGACATCCCAATGATTTGGATGGATTATAGATACCATCCATTTTCCAATCTATAATACAGTAAAAGAGATATCATAATTTGTTATGCATGGTGGTCTGATAATTTACTTGGTGATGGTCTAACTGTCCTCAGGTGAGGTGTAATGTGACCATGATGTTGGGAGGTTTCCTAAGTGTCTTCAAGGGATATTTAATGTGACCATGTCGTGGGTGGATTATGGTTGATGGTTTTCATTTTAGGAGGATGTAATGATGATGATGTACATAATTTTCACAATACCATACAACCTTTTTTGTAGTTGTGATGTGACGGACTGGGAGTTTTCAATAGAGACGAGATATGACTTAGTTTTCGGTTAATGTCCCACGAGTGTATGGGAATGAAATGTTGTGACTGTGTTGTGGGGTGGTGTTATATGTTATATGAAAGTCATGGATGACCCATAATGTATGTTGTTGGGTTATGATATTGGAAAATAAGAAATAAATTAATTTGAGGTACCCTATATCGATATGATTTTGACTATGTCATTATATAAGGATGATTTATTAGGTGACTATGATATAGTAATTTTGGGTTTAGATAGTTTTCAATGTTAGGTGTTTTTGGGTTCTTCTGTTTTCTCATTGGTTCATTATCATGCTTCATTCACTTATTAATGAGGTAATTTGGTTATCTAACTGAGTATACTTTTAATATCACCATACAAATATATAACTAGTTAGTATATTTCTAGGTGAATTACAGAAACCATGATAGACATTACTAACTTTTAGTCAATTATTATTATCATATTACTACCCGATTTTTCTTTTCAATATTGTACATTAGACAATTTAATTTGTATTTTCTCTATTTATCCATGATTTGTAGAAGGGCTATTATTTATATATTTATATTATATCATGTAGTTGATTGATCATTATTATCCTCTTTTAAAACCATATATATTTTAAAGAAGGTAATTTCTTCTCAACTTATCATTTTGTATACACTCAAGGATATTCAAACACCTGAGGCCAACAAGAGGTGAGATGTTGAGGTAATTATATATTTCCCTTAATTGTGTTATATTTCATGAGATGGGGTCATGGTATAGTGGTATCAAAGGTTATGGTTGAGGTATCAGATGTAATATGGTGTTATCCATGGTGAGGATTTCATGGGTTGGTATGAAAATAGTTTGAGTTGACCTTGGTGCTTGACATTGGAAAGAGATACTTCTTCAAAAATGGGATTTTAGGGCCCCACTTGATCCAGTGTGAGAAATATATGATTACTGAATGACCAAGTGAGGTGGAAAACTTTTGATGGTATAATACTAGGAGAGTTAGAAGAGTCACGTTGACTTTTTTATTGATTTAAATGAAACACTTTGGTATTATGAATTTAATAATACATTAAAATGAATTTAATATATCTTAATAAAAATAACACACTACCTATCCTTCGGAAATATTGTTTTCAATTCAGCTAAGGAACCTAGACGTCGTCAAATCCTTGATTATTCAATAGAGGTTAAAAAAGATGATATGATTGATCACATGAGTTTGATCTATTTGGGGAGTGTGAATAGTTGAAAATAACCATTCTCAATTTTTAGTTGTTGGATTTGGGGATGTCTGAGGGTAGTGTTTATGATGCGGAGAAATATAGATGGTTTGAAAAATTGATATCACATTAAGATTAATCTGTTTTCTGGTAGAATATTTTTCCCCTTTGGAGGTTAGTAAAATGTGGGGAGCTTCATGTCAATGTTGGACTCTATTTCTAGTGGAGTGGAAGGATGAGGATGTTTTGTGGGTAGATATATAGAATTATTTTTTGGCTTCGTCTCTTTTTTTACGATAAATGCATTGAAGAAAGATAATAAAATTTATCAATACCAGGGTAGTATATCATTAGAGTATCTATAGATCATGTTTGAGACATATTTTTTTTCCTGATATCATTTTCTGGATGAGGTGTCTCATTAAATGAATCTCGAGGAGGTTCTTCATCCTTCTATACAGTATGGAATTACACCATTTACATTTCCAACATATTTGGAGGTATAGAATAAGTAATAGGTGATTTAATGGAAATCCCAATAATGAGGTTTTACATGAAATGGGATCTAGTACGTGTACTTTTAAAATATATATATTTTATTGTAAGGTCTCAGGAAACAAGACCATTTAGTTTTTGACTAGTATGTGGTTGATTCTATCAGCTTCATTTTTGTTCCCTTGAAGATAGTGGTTTTTGTGCTTATGCTGGAGACATCAAGAAAATTTTCATTGAATGTAGAGTTTAGGGAAATCATAATAAATAGTTACCATTTGTAATTAGATCATATTTTAGTGATGGATGATAGATTTTTCACCTGTCTTAGAAAAAATTTCTAGTGATTCCATTTCAGAAGTAGGGGTATCATGATTATAATGTGCTGAGGGGAGATGGAGATGTTATAGGGAAACCCATTTATTTTCATCAAGTTTATTGTCCATTAACTAATCATTTTAATTGATGTGTTTATTAGTATATAGGTATATGAGATAAAAAATTTATGTTTCATGTGTTGGAGGAAGAAATTCCAAAGGGGATAGAGATAGTTTTATGTATGCTCAACTTATCTTCCAATATGGTTTATTCATTGTTTGATTAAAGTGATTTGAAATCCTTTATGTAACCCACACAAGTATGTTCTATAGGACTAGAAATAAGGATTATTCCCTTTCCTTTAGCATTGAATATTACATTCTATGTCTAGGATTTCTTGTTTTTTGAATTACCCAAGGAAAAATTAGGTACCACTAACAGAGGCTTGAATTAGCGGTATATTGTTTTTACAAATTATTATACAACAACTATAACTAATTAATTTCTTGATCCAAAATATATAATTCTCATACACTCCTTAAAAAAATAACATCACGTCACATATTTATTTTACAAGGTTCTTGTACAAGGTACTACTCCTTGTTGCAATCCGTTGTTCCATCGGTAATAGATTCTTCACTATATGCATGTAGATTCAACCAAGAAAAATAAAATTATCATCAAAATTGAAAACCATAGTGTTACATATCTAGATTACAACTATATATTCAATTTTCTCACCTACACTATAGTCTACTGAGTTCCACAATATAATCCTTATATTTCATCCATTATTATTACTAGCATCACACCATCCTTATCTATAGTCCCAATGGACCCATCCTCTGCATTAGATTCCCAGTGAAGACTTTCACTTCACTTAAATATATTTTCCACCAATATAAATATATCTATATTATACTAAATTATTCATTACTGGATTGAATAAAATATTACTCTACAATGAAATTGGATCATTTGATCTTCTCGTGTATAATCATTTATAATTTCATCAACTAAAAGTCAATTGCTTGATATTTCTCACTTTCCACTAAATATAAAACCATCTTTACTTAGATCAATGCATTGATAAATCAGATACAACTACCTAAAGAATCAATGATCAAAATTATTTCATGTCTTTAATCTCAAATAGTACCACACACGATACATAGAAGGCATATCGCATGAGAGTTCTTCTAAAATATATTGTATCCAGGGTAAAATGTGTGGCCTTTTTTAATATAATTTGTATAATAACTCACATATAAAGGATTATCATATTTTATTACACATTTCATTTCATTTTCAAAATAAAGTTGAATATTTTAATCAAATATATAGTGCATCATGTTTTCCTTCACCATTTATCATCATTAAAATGTTATATACACACTTCATATCAACTCATTCACTATATTTCTTCAAAAAACTAACTCAAATTAATGTGTTCATACTGTATGTATCCGGAAATAGTATTTCATATTCTATCATAGTAGTTTATTTCATTGTCTTCGTGTATTCTCATAATGGGGATATTTACAATCTCCTCCTCAAACAATTCCTGCAAATATCCATTCATTATGGGATACCATTTCAGGCTAGATTCTAATGATACTTTTAATAAAATTATATTTGGGACAATAATGATTTATCCTTATTGAGACATGGTCAGTTTGCATAAGAAATATAACATAACTCTATCATAGAATCTGAGCATCATCAATTGGATGTGATTGAAATTTCACAGCATTACCATATGCATAATTTTCGGGAATAAAGGGAACATCTTATTCTCTATTATTCTATAAAATGTATCTTTGGGATATAAAATAAAATAATTATAAAAATTAGGTTAGTAAATGGTATTTATAGATAATAATACAATGACCTAGTTCTCTAAAAATCATGTAGAACCACCCATTCTAATGCCTCCATGAAACTTTCAGAGCGCCTCAAATCTATGAGAAATGAGATCATGTGATGGCTCGGGGATGATAAAATCAAATGACTGATCGGAATGATCTGTTGTTTTAAAATACTTCACAAATAAAAAAACCTATTTATTTATGATGTATTCAAATGATGATACAAAGCTATTTCAAGGGATCAGTTTAGACGTAATGTTGTAAATATATCATGGGGTGTAGAACTTCTGTGACGTTCCCAATAGCCTCAACTGGAATGAAGAAGATAATGTTGAGTGACATGATCTAATAATATAAAAACAATAAATGGGAAATTCAAAAGTTATATACTTAACATTTTAATAATATGAATAGTGTTACAATCAATATTAGTCCCACATCTATTCAATGAACATTTCAGTACTACTAAATAACTATAAAACAATTTTCATCCACACATAAGTGAGTTATAGGGTCCACTCTAGAAACCTATTGGCATCAACCCATACTATCTCCAAATATTCTATGCTACCCTAAACAGTGTTAGTACTATTATATTATAAACCTATATATAAGATCACATTTTCACACCTACTATCTTTTCCTTGGGGTTGACGGTCCAGATAATCCCCATTGGACTGGCGAATTTGATACTTCTATTTTTTTTTAGAGTTATCCAAAATTAAATAATACCCACCACCAAGAAACTCAAACATATTCATATAGTCACCAACATTTTTTTGGAAACCATAATATACATTTATTCTAAATGTTCAACTCAATTTTTTCTCATTGACGCAATGATTTTATATTAATAACACTACATCATTCATCACATATTTTTTGGTGATGATTGCATAAAAATAGTCATCATCACATCAAGAATCACATTATAAAATTGTTTTGAAATCAATATAATCATACTTATTGAGAAATAAGGAAATTCAATTCAATGGGAACATCAATATCACACTTTCAATTTGTTTTCAAGACAACCAAACATCATCAAAATCATTATTTGTGTTTTCCATTCTCCCCTTCTTGTAAATGAATAAAAATAACATGTATAGAATATTATATCTATTACAACCTATTATTATCCCATTAAGATAAGAGCATTTAGTTTACTTTTTCAAAAATAATTTATCAAAACAAGTAAAATTCTATGTGTGAAAACCCATTGTAGACAAACAATATTTTATAATAGTGGAGATCAATTCATTCCTTATCCAAATATACATGTGATATCATTATCATACAACTATTACTTCATGTCATAGAGATAAAAAAATAAATTCATAAAAAATTACTCATCCAAAACTCATCTAAGAAAACACATCATAATTTTAAGGTCAAAAAACATATTGATCCACCTTTTATCTCAATATAACTCTCTTTTGATAATATTTTTTAATTAAATATTCTAATAAAAAAATTGAAAGTGTTTATCAAATTCACAATATTTTTTATATTTAATATCATAAAGTAAACAATTATCCATCTCAAAGGATACATACATTTCCCAAATTTACCTAAATTTAAGTATGAAAGCATATATATATATATGAAGCAATAATGAAAGACCACTTTATTTTTCTGAAATAACACTCTGTCTTAGTGTTTTCTCTCAACGATTCCTTGTCCTTCTTCCTTTTGATCTCAAACATGGAGGATTACACATTCTCATTCATATTATTCATAGTTTACATAAAACCAATATTCTCATTAACAATATGTTCATCTGGGGTTTCCTCCTCCACCTTTTTATGTAAATATTGATTCATTCCTTTTAATTGTAAAGAGTTTATGTTTTCATATCCAACTTCTTCAAACTTATTCTTTTGATTATCAATAAAATAACTACTTTATTACTTCAAATGATATTTCATATCTTTTTCTATAATAATCTACATTCCCACCATTGTAACACCAATTTGATATTTTTCCATTTTTTTAGTAATTTTTAGTGGATGTTTCCATGTTTTAAAGCATTCTTTCTTTGTATGTTCATCCATTTTGGATGTCTTACATTGATTTTCAGATGTACAAGACTTCCACTAATTTTTCCTTCTTATTCTTCTTCCTTTTGAAATCATAATGAACATATCCAAGTAAATTTGTAATGCATAACCTAGAAATATGGACTTTTAATTTGTATCTTTGACACATTTTTTAATCATTCTCACACATTTCATATTAAAACCTTTGACGCATTTTTTTTGATAGTGTATCACCATATTTTAATCATATATCCCGCATGTTTCATGCCTAATTCCTTGAAATTACATCTTATACCCGAAAGTGTAGACTTTTTGACCATATATCCCAATACACCATAAAAACAACTGAAGTATGATCTTTTATTTTTTTGGATAAATCAGCCCTAAAAATTCATTATTTCTTCTTATTGAAAACACGATTTCTTATTTCTATAGCTCAATGATATTTATAAAATTTTCATTTCAATATTTTATGTGGTAAAATCCATATCTATTAACTTCTTAGAATCATATATTAACCTTATTATCAGTGATTTCATAAATATTGAATGTTTATAATATAAGATATACCTTTTCTATTTTAAACCATTATCTCAAAAGATTTAGTTTACATGTTTTTTATCTCCAAAGTATTATTGATGTCCTCCATATTCATCTTAAATTCATATTTGTCTATCAATTACATTTATTGTGTCTCATATATATCTTCTTCTTTGTGAGTCAATTTCTATTCAATATCAGTCATTTTATTCTCTAGCTTTGTTACCCATAACCTATAAATATAATTTTCATTAATAAGAGTTATTTAGATTCTTTCACACTCTTCTATTTCAGAGAGTAATTTTTTATATACTTTTTTCACTTCCTCTTATGTTTCTTTTGTAATGGTTTTTCTCAAGATATGCTTCCAACTGTTCTTTCAATATTCATTCCATATCTATTCTAAAATAACCATCATTATAAATATCTGATGAATTTGAGCCTTTCTCATAATGGGAAAAGGTATTGAGTTCATCATTAGAGGATATACTATATTTTGAATTTTTTATTGTTTGTTTTCTAATTAAATTCATCTATTTTATTAGTAGAATAGTTTTTCTTTTTATTATCATTATTATATTTACATATTTTATATCTTTTATAATCGAATTCTAATTCATCTATTTTAATTGGGAAATAGAAGGGAAAAAGTCCAATACCATTATATTTTAATCAAATTAGTTGTTTCATCCATTTACATTTCCATTTACCCTTTTTTAAATATAGTTTTTATAATATATAAAAATTGAATAATTTATTCATAAACATTTCATCATTATAATCACTTGATTCATCGACTTATTCTTCATTAAACATCACTTTTTTATAGTCTCAAACCATATCTCTACTTTTACCATATTTTTTAAATTTTTACCCTTTAAATTTCATAAGCTATGAGTACATTACGTAACTCATCTAATTAAATATATTATTTATCATTTTATCTTGAAACTGTGGCATCAAATCTATCAGGGAAATTTCTCCTAATATTTCTCACAATTATTGAATCATCCAACTTCTCACCAAATCCATGGAAATCACATTCTACCTCAGTGAGTCTAATGAAACGGTAAAAAATAATATCATCATCATCAATATTAATATCTTTCAACATAATTATATATATTTTCAATGTAGCTTTCTTGACATGAATATTTACATCGTAACTGGTTATTTTTTTATCATAGATCTCATTGGTAGATTGAAAAAAAAAATTAGTGTATTATTCATATAATAAATCCATCAATATTTTATTTTGATCAATGAAATGGATTGGATCAGTCGTACATAGTTTTATATATATAATAATCCATCCTGATGGAATGATTATTTTCCATATCACAAATTATTATTTAATGTCCTATCCTTGCAAGAAAATATAAAATAAAATCACAACAAATAGGTATTTTTCAACATTTTTTTATAAATACCTAATTTGTGCTATAACCAATTATTATACAATTTAAAAATTATTCACCATATACTCATGGTGTCAACAATGGAATGTCCAATTCCCATCAACACTTATCCCCATAGTGTTCCTTCTCTAGTGTCCCAATAGAGATTACAATATTTCAACATACACTATAAAATTCTAAGAATGATAGGAGTATATTTATATTGTATCTCATTATGTTACAATAATCCCACTATCCTTATCAAGAGTCCCACTAGAGACGTTTATTTCATAGGAGTGCCATTGAGGACCTCTACTTCACATAAACATATGATCGACAAATATGAAATCTCTTTCTGCATCAGACTACACTTTTACTACCTCACGATAAAATATTCATCCATAAACTAATCGAATCACATTATTTTCATATGTAAAATATTCAAGAACACAGATAAGTGATATTCAACTATCTAATCTTCCCACTATCCACTGAACATGAAATTAATAATAAAAAAATCAACAATGTAAGAAATCAGGTCTGAACACCAACAAATATACTGATCTAAATTTTATCCATTCTTCAATCTTAAATTTTACAATATAATATATATTAAAATAATTTCACATATGAATTTATCTCAAATTTAAATCATGTTAGGAAAAATGAATGGTATTATTAAATATAATTTTAGAAAAAATACATATGCACTAGCTTCTCACTATCTCTTTCATATTTTAATTTTTATGTATTCAAATTTTGAATTAGGAAATATGATTTATACCCTTTCAAGTTTTCCTTTACTGTATATCATTAAAATCTCATTAAATAATCATTTCATACCAAAAAATTCATTAAACTACATTAAAAACTATCCCAGATTCATGTATGCATACTATGCCTATCACAAGTCTTTATTTCATAACTCTTCATGATAGTTCTTCTCATGATATTGTTTGGATTTTTCATTAAATGGGTAAAAAAAATATCTTCCATGAATCATGTAGAAAAATATCCATTCACATGTGGATATCATTTCATACATGATTCTCGAGATATTTTATGTAATAGTATACATAGGACTATCCATATTTCTCTTTCATGAAATATATTTATTTTTCATAATCAACATTATGTAAATTTATCATGGAATCATAACATCATCATTAAAATGTTAAATAAAATTAAAATCACAAGCGCATGGATCCTCTTTGAGAATGAAGATTTCTTCATCATCTCTTTCTCTCTTAAAAAATTCTCAATAAAATATATAATTAGTTCATTCTAAAAATTTGGGGATGTCATTGTTTTCATATACAATAATCCACTAATCTAATGCTCCAAAATCTGTGGAAAACCACTCATTTCACAAACTCCCAATAAAATTCACACCACCTCATTTTCATGCACAATGAAATAATGTGATGGATCATTGATCATGTGATATAATGATCACTATACTTAATAATATAGTTCAACATTAATAATAGCTCATAAAATAGTTATCAATATATGACATCTTCAACAAATGGTACTCATCATTGTCAAGGGAGCAGTCTGATCACAATAGACTGATGACATATTGACATGTAGAACTTTTGGCACATGACAAAAACCCATATGTTGAAGTAAACTGGACAACATTGCGGGTCCTTATCGAATGGAATAGACTCAACAAATACAGTGGAATTAGTTCTCTATGTATTATTATATGTAGATAAAAATTTTCCCACTAAATCAACACCCCACATTGATATAGAAATATATTTAGCACTATATAATAACTTAATCATTATCTTTATCCACCTAAATTATAGTAAGAGGGTCCTCTCTAAAATCCTACTGGAACTGGCCTATTTTAGCACTCCTTCTTCCATTCTTCCCCACACTATAGTAGTATTACTCTCTCATGTTCCTCCCCATAATAACACTATTCACACATACTCTCTTCATGCATTTTTTCTGGGATATGACTTCCCACCTATTCCACCTAAGTTTTCCTAGTCTGGTATTATATATTTTAATTAGTGTTAGGAAAAAATACATAATTCCCTCCACCAATACACTAAAACATCTTCATGTAATTACCTTATTTTTTCATTGAAACCTTTAAATCCACTTTTTCTCAATGATTTAATAATTTTTTCCACATTGATGCTAGGCATTGAAATTTTTAAGACTATATAAATAATAAAATTTATATTGAGTATGTTTCCAAAATAATTCCTATCATCAGTTCATTACTCACATGTAGACATCATCATCATAACAATTTAATCGTCATTATTAACAAAACAATGTAATTAAATCAAATGGGTACTTTAGTTTGATGTTTTCTGAGGGCGTAGACTGATGATGGGGCCACATAATTCTCACGGAATTTTTTTTACATCATATGAAGTCATATAATTTCATCTTTATCATCAACTAGTTGTATTATGTGAATCTTTTTATAAAATTATTCTGGAGTGGAGTCAGGTTCTCATGTGAGGATGGTCGGTATGTTGTTTTCTATAATGTGCTTTAATTTAATTATATATTTTTAATTTTAGGGAATTATTTTTAGACCACATGATTTGAGTACACCTGATCTTGAGTCATAGTGAGACTGGAATAGAAATTCTGAACATATTTTTACGTTCATTTTAGTAAACATGCAAGAGGGTTTAAAAAAAATATCCAATTCTTGTATAAAAAATATAAGGGCACCATTAAACTCAGCTAATTATGATTCTTCTACAAAGAATATCACATGGAATCACAATGGTTGGATTGAAATGTCTATTATCAAAAATTTTAGGAAATAATTAAATAACAAATTAAAGTTATTTTATTTTATTTTCTCACCATTGGGTGGTGGTTGGTGGAACTGCAGTTCGGTGACTAGGAGGATTAATGGACCCCACTTAATGGCTTGTTCTTATGTAGTGTAATAGATATGCTATTGCATAAATGAAACAGTGTAATGATTCAACATCACAACATGACAGAAAATTTGCGACATGTTTCTTTTTTATGCGATAACATGTTGGGGAAATAAATTGGAGGACTCTTGATCTGATGAACCTATGGAAAAATTACTCTCATAAGAATAATGTTTGAAGGATATATAAAATTTTTTATTCCTTACAATGAATGGGACTGGGAGGCAAAAAATTCCAACATAGCAAGAACCCTTGAGGGGGGAGCACTTAAGTGACTAACTTCGATCAAGGTAGGGGTTGTTTGTTTGAATTATTTTCCCCCATTCTATTTTTTAATGTGATGTATATGGGTCAACCCATGAACATTTTTTATAACACATCATTTGTCGATGGGGGAGGGTGTTCTTCTTCTTGGGTTTCTATAGTGGGATTTAATTATTGTTGATAGAACGCCATACCCAATGCTCTCCCCAATATTCAGTCTCTATCATGGAGGTTGTGGGATGACAAAAACAAGGCATGAGGCCCAACACATGTGCATTCATCACAACCGATATTTTTTAAGGGGAGGAAAGTAAGATTCAAGGCCTTACCATGGAATATGATACCCAACAGAGGTCGTAGGAAATGTTGGTGTGAAGAACAGACCACCGATGCCGACCCGGAGGTTCGTGGAAGAACCCTCTTGTGCGCCAGTGCGAGGGGAAACAACTTTTGGTGGGTGGAAGCACCCCATGATGGGTTTCCAATGTCAGCTTCCTTAGCTAGCTCAGGCTGTAGTGCATTGGGAAGAGCTGCTGACTAGAGGCAGAGATGCGGCCCGTCATCCATGTTGCTGGAGCGGACCGCTTCCACTGTTCATGCATCTCAGGAGCACGCGGTCGATTGAACATGTGTGGGTAGTTTGGTTGGCCATACTGACCATCCACGTTACCAAGGAAATAGTAAATTGACCATGGTGGAGGAGATACCCATGCCGATGACCCGGAAGTTGTTGGGGAGCTATACGTGGCTTCTAGTCGGGTCCAGGCAGGAAGAACCAGTCCCCCTATTACTGACCGGATGAGCCTCGGGCCTCCCCAGTGGGCTAAAACTACAGTCGAACGGGTTGTACCAGGCCTTACCTGGCACAATACGTGTTCAAGATGAGTCAGCGGACCTGGGTCGAGTCAGGTTAGACCAATCAGTTCATGCCACACCCGAACCCAGCCTCCCTCATTTTAGAAAAATGACAATATTATTCAAACCCGGCATTTGATTGACGTGTCTTTTGCAGAATTGGAACCCTCACAATGGGGTGGATATTTTTGGATACTCTATGTAATATGTAATGGATGTGTGAATTCAATGAATATCTTTGCTAGATGATCACTCGATATCAAGTGTGCTACATTTGGAAACCATACTATTGGCTAAGACGTAAAGACTAATGATGATGGACATTGTGTGGATAAGATACTATGGCCTAATAGAAAGAAGGATTTGTGTGACCCGGAAGGCAATTGGTGGGGATCCTCTTTTGTGTGACCCCGTATACCCAAGGTACTCGATAGGAGGAGTACCTCCATATGGTCATATGTGGGAAGCGGATTTCGTGTGACTCATCATTCCCACGGCCGGGAGCAGCTTCAGTTTAACATAGCATAGTCATGGTACTAATCAAGGATGAGTAGCGATGAAGTCCAGGGTTAATTGGATGAAGCCTATTTGTTACCCTGGTGGCCCAATGTACTCATTGAAAATATGTTCTCCAGCCGTCTATGATATATGATGATGGGGCTGATTTCCCTAATTTACTACTCTATAATATACATAGTTTGAGAGGTCTTGATTCATGATCATGCTGGGTGATCCTAATTTTTTTATTCCTTTTGGATTGCTTCATGGTCTTTTCTTTGTTGTTTTGGGGTCCCATATGAGTATTTTTTACTCCATCTTGCATGGGCTTCGCCGGCACATGTTGTGTCTGGTGCATCCAACTACCACCATGACGAAGGACATGGTGGCCCAAGACCTAGTGGTGCTAAGTGAGACCAGGTAGGCAGGACCTACTTCTAACACTTTCAAGAGATATTGTTTACTTACCCATTAGGTGATGTTTTTCATGGGATGGTTTTTTAGATATTATTTTATACCTTACTATTTTTCAGCTATTTTTTTGTTGTATTTGTATTCTGACCTATTTGACTATCATTTTTACTTGTACTCTATGTTTATTTATAGTGCCATGCGTGTTTAATTTTCCAGATTTGGGATGTGGTTGTGTGTGGGTTCGTACAGGTACTCTGGAAAATGCTTCCCATGAGCAGGTTGACGCCTTCAGTTCCAGTCACCATCACCTGGCCTTCAGGAGGTGGGCATGGGATATGTCACAACAAGGCCCTAGGTCAAGAGATTTGATAAAGTGGTATCAATGATGATCATTTCAACATAAAAGACCCAGCGTCTATAGTTTTGTTTTTTGGGAAACAATGTGGAATGTTTCATATTCATCTTTCAGATTTTTCGAGTCCATAGTTAGGGCCATGATTGACGTATCCATACACCAGGACACTAAATTCTACTTTTTGGCTCTATAAAGGAAAACACTGGTTATATAAGTGTCTACTTATGATATTATTGAATAAGAGATAGAGAACCATGAATAATCATATGAATTTAGTACATGATGATCTATTTCTGTATTCCTCCTTCCATAATGAAAACTAGGATTCTGATACAAGATCATGTGGAAAAACTCACTGATCAATGACGTGTCGGTTCGAGCACCAGTTCATGAGATGGCCCCACCATGTGGTCCACTGATGTTTCCACCACCCATTGATCAGCAGTTACCATCAACATTACTAGTATAGGATGTATTCAAGCTTAGTGACTAGAATTAGTTTCAAAGATGGATACCTACCATGTTCAAGGGAAATATATATCCTCATGTCAATGAGTACAGGATAAGGGCAGTGATGTGGGTCTTCTGCTTAGTGAGGACACCACATGACCTGATGGTGATCTTGGTCATGAGTCCTCTATATTGATTGGTGGGCTGATGGTGTAGCATGATCATCAAAATTCATTATGAGGCCACACTCACCTATAAAAACATTGAGAGGATTCTCTAGGAGGAGTTATTCCCCCATGACATTGGGATCCGTGCGCATACAAGAGTATCTTCACCTATAGCAAGGTAGCATGTGAGTTGTTGAGTACTCTATGTTGTTTACAGAACTCGCCCTCTATTGCACAGACATGTTGTGGGGCCCTTCTATAGATCTTGTACATTTAATCTGTGTGTCGGGTGGGAAATTAGGGCATCCTTATTGTCTCCCAACATCCCCCATTTAGGATGGAGTGCTAGAGAAATCCCTTCTTGTGGAGAGCATCCTAGAAGTGTATGAACTGACAACTGGAGAAACCAGCAAACCTAAAGAAGAAGAGTCTTCAGTAGTGATCAGCCAATAGCATACAATGATGCCAATGTGGCCCATTTCAATTAGGGGAGACCCCAGGACATAGGGTCAGTAGTAAGGGGAACTTAGAGAAGAAGGAGTCAACAAGGAACCAGGTTATTCTTCATGTGCAACAGATAGGGATACATGGCTTGTGACTACCCGACCCATCATGTGAAAGATGTGAAGATGGTCAATAGACTACTAAGGAAGAGGAAAAGGATCTAGCATGGAGGTATGCTTGGTAACAGACATGTAAGGGATGCCAGATGAGTGGTAGGCGGTGGATGTCGATTCGAGGTGCTACCACAACACCCCCATGTGGTCCACCACCGGCTTAGGGAGCTGTAAGATAGGGGTGATACCAAATTTTGGTGATGGATTCCTATGAAAACATTGCACTAGATATAATTATAGTTAGGATCTATATATTTTCCACATTAGCTATAGCTCTTATAGAAATAGGTACCAACACTCTTTCAATGCCACAGACCTCGTTTGGGAGTCAGATATTTTGTTGGTGTCGTTGTCATGATCAATATAGTTAGATTCTTTTATGTACGAGGATTTGATGATGGTTCACTAGTTCCGGTAGTGTCAGCTTACTCTTGGAGGAGAGAGCTTTGGTTGAGATCTCTTAGTAGCAACATCAAGGCCTTATGAGGTTCTTTCAGTTATTGTCTAGTTATCTATAGTCCATGTTCATATGTACGCTTTTAGGTAAAATGTGTGGTGTTTCATCAATGATGGGACTTGTTTTTCCTTCAACTTTGATAAAGGAACATTTTCTGTATATGATGGAGTTTCTAAAAGGAGGATGCAGCTGATCACTCCCAACTTTTCTAGCCTCACCCTAAGTTCAGTGGACGTGGGAAGGCCAAGATTTCATGTAGTGATGGATGAGTATGACAATTTCATTTTTTAGGATATTCTGGGACAGCCTCATCACAGAGAAGTATACTTATGCATTAACATTTAACTAAGGATGGAACTGATATTCACATTTTAACATTTTATTGATCTCATGGAATATCGTGAATTGAGGTCTAAATTGGTGGAATTTTATGATAAGGCCTTCATGAGAGCTAACATTTTTCCATGGGTATCCACAATGTTGTTTTACAAGAAGGAAGATGGGAGCATGAGGCTATGTATTGACCTTTTGTACCTGAACCGGGTTACTGTGAAGAAGAAGTATCCACTGCTGAGAATTAATGACCTCTTCTACCAGCTGAAGGGAGTGATGTGGTTACCAAAGATCGACCTCAGGTCCGAATAACATTAGATTCGGGTATGAGATGAAAATTTACCAAATACGACCTTAATATGACAGTATGGACACAACTATTTCATGGTGATTCTCTTCAGCGTGACCAATGCCCCAGTAGTGTTCGTAGGACTCATGAAAAATATCTTCCAGACATACCATGATCATTTCAGGTTGGTCTTCATTGATGACATCTTGGTGTACTCGACATTGGAGGAGGAGAACTCTACACACCTATGAATAGTTGTGGATGCACTCCAAGACATCTATATTTATGGCAATCTCTCGAATTTAATGTTCTAGATTCGAGAAGACCTCTTTCTGGGAGACATCATCTTGGAGGCTAGAGTCACAGTGGATCCATTGAACATAGATGTTATACATTCTTAGGAGCCACCAAGAATCATGAATGAGGTTCAAGGATTCTTGGGGTAGGTTGTATACTACCAGAGGATCACGCATAACCTTTTTAGAGTAGAATCATTTTTATTTCCCTTGACATGTAAGTGACATGAATTTGTGTAGAAAAAAAGTGCAAGGAGTGTTTCCAAGAGTTGAGAAGAAGGCAGAAGAGTGCCTCCATCCTGATACTACTAGAAAAGGGTGATGGGTATGTAGTCTTATGTGATTTGTCATGGACCATACAGGGTTGTGTCCGAATGTAGGTTAAAATATTTGTTGCCTACAACTCATAGATGTTAAAGAATCATTAGAAAAACTACATTTACCCTGACCGAGAGGTAACAGTTGTGGTATTTTACTTAATGATGTCATGTAACTACTTGATGGTTAAAAAATATACCCATGGTCTATCGAATATGTACATGGACGTATTTCCTTAGTATTGGTGGCCATGGATGATGAATGTAGTGCCAGAGTTCATTTCATGATTTCTCGCTTATTAGTAAGTGATGGCTAAGCATTAAGTACCATCAGGCTTGGCCTAGCTGCATGAGGTACTAGAATGGATGTGGGATGGTATCACCATTGATTTTTGATGGGGTTACCACCCATATACAGGGGGAATGATTCTATCATGTTGATCATTGACGGACTCACCATGTTGGCTCACTTCGTACCCATCTGATTGCAGGGATTGTAAGAGTTATTGGGAGTTCGTTACATCTAGGATAAAGTGTGGCTTCACAGGGTGCCTTCAATGATTGTCATAGATAGTGATGTAGGTTTTAAATCCTGGTTGAGGAAGGGTTTGAAGAAGGAATACAAGAATTACCTATGCCTGGGAACAACATTTCACCCCCAGACAGATGGTCAGAAAGAGTAGACTATACCGACTTTTGAGAATATTCTTCGTGCATACATCCTAGATTATGGTCGTATTTGGGAGTACAACATAACACAAGTAGAGTTTAAATACAAAAATAACTATCACTCCACCATTTTCATGGCACCATTTCAGGCCTTGTACGTGTGTCCATATAGATCACCTATATGCTAGATAGACTCAAAAGAATCAACAATCATGGGTCCAGAGTTGGTATGGGATACAATAGAGATAGTAAAAATCTACTAGAAGAATATGAGGGATGGATAGTAATGATAGAAATCATATACTGATAGGAGGTATAAGCCCTTATATTTCAAGGAGGGAGGCCACTCATTCCATCAGGTCTCACCCCGATGGGGTTTGTGGAGATTCGGCCGGGGTGGAATGTTATCTTCGAGGTTCAGTATATCTTTTGAGATACATAGTAGAGTTGGCGAGGTGGTGAACATCCTAGATCTTCCACCACAAATTCAACAGGTGTATGATGTTTTCGATGTGCCGCAACTGACGAGGTGCATGCATGTATCATCGCACGTCATCAACTGGGGTGATCAAGACATTGAGGATAGGGTAGTGTTTCAGGAGTTCTTGATGTAGATAGAAGATAAATTGGAGTGGGTACCCCATTGAAGGATGATTCTTCTAGTTCACGTTCAGTGGTAGCATGGGAATCTCAAGGAGAGATGATTTGATTGGGAACAAAATATTTGTACACAGTATCCACATTTTTTTGGTTTTCCTTTTTTTGGGAGTTTGGGTACGTAATATTTTAAGGTGAGGATAATTTAATGTCCCAATACATCCGTATTAATTTATTTTTAATGGTATGAAATTATTTCAAGATCACACGCATCGACAACACATGATATTGAGGCCCATTGATCCTGGAATGGAATATTAATCTTTTTTATGTTCTTTTAAGATAACATGAAAGTGGGTTTCACTAACTTTTATACCATTGCTCCGATCAAAACATTGAAGGCATTGTTAAACTTGAAATACTGGTATTTCACTATAAATGATATAACATTGACCAACAACGATCAGAAGAAAAAGTTAATTTTCATAATTTTTGAATAATAATAAAATAACAAAAAAATTTACTTTTTTTAATTTCTCATAGATGAGATGTCGATGGAGGCGATGAGGTCCAGTGACAGGGATCATTAAAGGAAGACCCCTAATGGATATTTTTTTTTGTTTAATAGATACACTATTTTATAAATGAAACAGAATAATGATGAAACATCAAAGTGTAACAGAAACTCACTGACAAGTTTTATTATTAATGCGGTAACACGTTGGGTAATTCAATAAGTGAAATTTTCCTCTGATGAACCTACACTTAAATTACTATCCTATAAAGAATGTTGGCATGATCACTAGATATGTTGACACCTTCTAAATAATGATACAACGGAGCGATGAACACCAACAGAGCTTTATTCCTTGAGGGCGAAGCACTTTAATGAAAAAGATCAATTGATACAGTGTTTTTTTAATTGTTTTCCTCGTTCATTTTTTTAAGCGATGAACACATGACAACCCACAAATAGCATGACCTGCAGTTCGTTTTTCAATCCAGGATGGTGTTCTTATTCATCGGTTTATATAGTGGGTTTTGAATTATTGTTGATAGAAAACCATCCCCAATCCTCCCCATATTTTCTAACACCAACGCAGAGTGTGCAAGCCAACATGAGAAAGGCCCGAGCCCCTCTACATGGGAATTCTTCGTAAAAAATCATTTAAATGGGGGAGCAAGGTAGATTAAAGGCCTTCACCGGGAAGGTGACACCAAATGGATGTTGGAGGCGTAGTCGGTGCAATGAACAGAACACCAATGCAAAACTTATGGTCTGTGGAAGAGATCGTCGACACACTAGAACCGATGGCGGCCGTGGGTGGGTGGTGGTATCCCACAACGTCGTGCTAGAGTCGGCTGCCAAGACTAGCTCCAGCCGATGCACATCGGGAGAGCCTTCGGTAGGGCAAATGGTTTATAGCAAACATGCAGGCCACAACCACATGCCACGTATCTCAGGAGAACATGGTTGACTGACCATGTGTAGGGAGCCCAGACTCTCATATTGTCCTGTCGTGTAGCACAATTCTATGATCGATTGACCTTAGTGAGGGAGACGACCCCGTGAATGACCTGTAGGGAAAGGGGTAGCAGACATGACGGGGCACGTACCACCCCAATGGGCCGAACCCCTAGCCCAAAAGGCCCACATCCCAATAGGCATGACCAGGCTAGACCCTAGTTGAGTTGGATCTAGGTCATGTCAGTGGACCTGAGTCAAGTCCGTCCAACTGTGTCGGGCCTTTCCCAAACCCAAGCAACCCCTTTTTGAGAAAAAATGCCAATATCATTCAATCTAGGCATCTGATTTATGAGCGTTTTGATGGGTTAGAACCCTTGAAACGAGGCATATCTTTTGGAATAATTTATGGTGGATTTCATGGAATGTATCATTTGGTGAATTTCATGGGGAGTGGTTCTCTCAAGATCAAGCGTGCTACATGAGGAAACCCTTTACTTGGATGAGACATTAAGACTGTTGACATGTGACCCTATGTGAATCAGATACTATTCCCTAGTAGGAAGCAGCTTTTGTGAGGACTAGTTGGACCATGGTGTAGAGAGGCTTCTATGTGACCCAACAAACCCATGGTAATCGATAGGAGAAGCACCTATTTACGGTCAATGGTGGGAAGTGGCTTCTGTGCAACCTGACATTCCCAGGGTGTGGAGTGGCTTCTGTGTGTCCTCGCATACCCACAATACACATTTGGGATGAGTATCCCAACAGTCTTATGTTAGTGGGAAGTGGATTCTGTGTGACCCAATATGCCCATTTTACTCATTAAGGAGGAGTTCTCTAGCATCCAATGGTGTTTGATGATGTTAGTGAGGGTCCTACATTTCCTACTCTAAAATATACCATATGTGAGTTGTATTGATTTGTGATCATGCTTGATGATAATTAATTTTTGATTGTATGAGGATTACTTCATGTTATTTCCATTTTTGTTTTAGATTCCCTAATGATTATTTGGTTACTCACAATGCACGGGTTACACCCATATGTGTTCTGTCTGGTGTATATGATTGTTGCCTTGATTGAGGACATGGTGTCCTAGGACCCAGGGGTTCTTAGTGAGGCTAGGAAGGTGGGGTGTACTTCTAAATCTTCCTGCAATTACTATGTACTTACACATTAGGTGTGGTTTTCATTGGATGGTTATCCGTAGTTTCTTTTTTTACTTTCGTTTTTCTAATTAGTCTTTTTTGGGGTTTGTATTCACACCCATTTGGCTGTCAATTGTACTTGTACATAGTGGTTTTTTATAGTGGCATACATGTTTAATTTTTCTTCTTCGGGATGTGGTTGTGTGTTCTATCATAAAGGTACATAGGGAAATTCCTCCCACTTGTAGGTCGTCACCTTCTCTTCTAGTTTCCAATGACTGGAATTTGGGAGGCAGGCTTGGGGTATGTCATGGGATTGGCCCTGAGAGATGGTTCATGACATTTTAATTTGATGGATATATTTTCATATGATTGGTAGATATTTATATAACCTTTTTCTATGATTGCCGATTTTTGTGTTGAATTAATGGATTTTTGGGTGGAAGATGTTCTCAATTTCATTGTGGTGTTTTATGTTTTTTTTTTGAAGATGTTTTGATGTTACCCCCTCGACATGATGCTAAGTTAGGGATAGACTTATATCTAATTGATTATTGTATTTCAATGGATCCATATCATTGGTATACTTATGAGTAACTATATTTTAGGTTTATAAATGTTTATCTAATAGAGAAATGTTTAATCTAGCCTAGTTTTTCATCATGGGGTTCCCTAATATTGTTCTTTAAGAAGGTGATTGGTAGTTAAAGGATATCTTTAGACCAATAACGGTTTAATAAGGTAATGGTCAAGAACTATTACACTCTTCAAAGGATAAGAAATATTTTTAATCATTTGATATGGGATAATTGGTTTTCCATGATGGATTTGTAGTTTGGGTATCACCATTTGAAGGGGAAAGAGGTCGATATCCTAAAGACTACCATTAATTTAATGTGTCAAATTATTGATCTTGTATTAATGATATGTAGTGTAATTAACTAGCCAACTAGGTTCGTGGGAATAATGAGTTTCATGTTCCATGAATTCCTATACAAGATCCCATTATTTTTCCAAAATAACATACTGATCCACATGAGCTAATTAAAGGATAAGATTGATCATCATAGATTTTTCTTTCATGTTCTTCAATACCACCATCTCTATATAATGTAAAACAATTTTTATTTATTGACATTACTAGTTCATTTCCAAGAGATTGTGGTTTATTAAAATGTTGTGTTAGTATTCCCTTCATAAGATGATGAATTTTCTTCTTGGGCATCACACAATAATGTGGTATAGGCTCATAGTTTTCTTAATCATGAAAGATATTGTCATAGTATTTTAATTGATTTATTATGAATATTTTCCTAGCTATTAATGTCGACTAGTATGAACAATTATTTGTTTTGGACTAATTAGTTCTAGAATTATTTTTTAATGGAAGTGAAAGTAAAATAGAGCGCAAGTTCATTGTTTTTCATATGAGGGTGTGTTTGTGTTGGTGGTATGTGACACTTACAATCGGTTTAGGATGGATTTTGATGAAATAGAAAGTGGTGATATCTTAGGGGTAAAAATAACTATACCCCCATCAGTTTAACTATGCCACCCATGATCATTATTAAGTAGTGGTTGTGTGTTAGTTAAATTTATGGGGGATTTACCTCATTTGAGAGCTCTTTGTTTCCTTCACTGATCACAAGACCGTGAGTTATAACTTTTCTCAACATGATCTAAAACTATAGTAATGAAGTATTATGATGTTTCTTCTAGATTATGACCTTGAAATATTATAATACATGGAAAATAGTAATATTGTGTCCAAAAATTTGAGAAGTTATTTGTAAAAGGATGTTATTCATGTGACTAGAGTTTCTTCAATAGTGGTAGAGGAGTTGGAATCCCAAAACATATATTCAAAGGTTTATTGTGGTGGAGGATACCTTTTTAAAATGAAAATTTAGTCTTATGTGATGATGAATGTGTAGGTGTATCTGTGGGGTGACACATATGAAGTGGTACAGTAGATTAATTCTTTTCATTGTGATTATATGGATGGATGTTCAAAGGATGGAATGAACATGATGTTGTTTTAAATAATGTTTTTCATTCAACTAGTCATGCATGATAGATTAAATAGTGAGTTTTATTTCTCATTTTTAATGTTAAAATAATGAGTATCCAATATGTACTATGTATTGAGGATATATGTTTGGTGGCCTATGATGAAATGGGATGTGGCAGAGTTTAAGACTAGCTGATTGGTGTTATAATAGGTAAAAGCCAAACATCTGGCTCATAATGATTGTTTCTACCTTTGGATATTAACTAGTTGGAATGGGATGAAATATAGATTGATTTATCATTGGGATTACCTGACCATGATGATTTTGTGATGCTATATTGGAAATCATAGACTAGTATATGAAATTTGCATACATATTAGTAGTAATGGATTCTGGTGCAGTGGATTTTTTGACTAAGTGGTATGTGGATGAGGTGGTGTGGTTTCATGAATCCCCTAGGTACATCACCACCAATCAGGATTCTCAATTTGTTTCATGAGTCTTTATGGGTTTATAGCATGATTTAGGACCCAGTTTCACATTAATAATGCATTCAATCATTTGGTGGATAGATGCACATTGCAAAATATCTAGATGATGGAGGAAATTTTGCGAGAATGCATCATGAACATCAGTGAATCATGATTACAAAACATTATTTCAGTTGAGGTTGCGTATAAAAATTGATATCCCTAATTAGTTTGCATGGAACAATTTTATACATTGTAAGGTTTGTTTTTTTCATTCTCTGTTATGTTAGATGATGTTTGCGGAGCTAGTAGTTCGTGGTCTCAATGAGATGTATACCACAATATTGAAGTTTCATATCGTTATTGAGAGGATGTAAGCATAAAATGAGTGGTAGAAGTCCATTACAAATCATATCAGTAGAGCCTTGTTGGTTTATATTTTTTAACATGAGTTCTTTATGATCACACCATGGTGAGGGTAGTAGTGGTTTTATAACACTTCATGCTTTGGTCAAAATATTTTTTTTAGTTAATATAATTTTTTTGATAATATTCATTTCACGCAACATTGAATAATTTTAGAGACCCAAATCTTGACGTACATGGAAATTATATTTCATTTGTGGAATACATAACAAAAACAGACACACAAGGATCGTAATAGTTTATTTTCTTTGGAATCTCGGAATATTATCTTCTAATTGTGGTGAATGATATTCAACATCTACATTAATGATCTTTCCCTTTGTTTTCTTACCTAAAACCTTTCTTTAAATCCTGGGAAGAGATAACATATAAAGGGTGAGCTCAAATGCTCAGTAAGGGTAAGCATGGAGAAGATAAAACAAACCATATACATTTGAACTTAAAAACATGAACATAATGTTTAAAAATCAACATCTTGAGAAAAGACATAAATCGTTGAAGTATATAAGGCATATATCATAAAGGAACATCAATATTGATAAAATATAATGGGAATAAAACATGTAATTTTGGAAACCATTCAGCACATGTTATGATTTCCAAAGTAGCGAAGGCATTACTGCCAAGACCATCTTAGTGGAAAAAGTCCCTTTCTGAATCGAGTTCACTCCTCGTTTCAGTCCGGTAACACTGAACCGGATTAACTTACTATTCCATCCATGTCTATCTCATAAGATTTAAATCTTTACCCAATGCATTGGAGGGAGATATAGGTCCCACAAATCTCATAATGAAATCATTCTTACATGTGCCACAACATAAACATAAATCATTCATCATAACCCAAAGAATAAAAATGGGTTTCATAAACCTCATCCCATCACAACATAATCCATATAAAAAAATGGATATCATTTAATCATAATAAATGTGAAACCATGTAAATCATAGAGAAAATATACTTTAAACATACACATATGAAAATAATTTTATCTTTGATGGAAAACGGTTTTGATAAAACACTTGAAAATAATTCTTGAGGAAAATATCCTTTCTTCTTCAAAATCATTTTCTTTTCACAAAATGCCATGGAATTTTAAATGAAAAGTATTTTTTTGAAAATAGTCATAAAATCGTGTCGAGTAAGATTCAGGAAAATGAGGCATTATGAAACCGTAAAAATCAGTTCATGCCGTATAAGATAAAAATAAAAATGTTCTCGTACTTTTGTCGGAAAAGTAAAAAAGTACCTCGTATGGTAAACAAAATAAAGATTCCTTCCATACGATGTGGTAAAAGTAGAAAAGGTTAAAATTGAATTTAAACATACATGGAAGAAATGTAAACATTTTATGAAAACATTTTGAGAACATATGGACATGGATAATAATCATAACCCCAGTAAATACTTACAAATAAACAATTTCGGATAAGAATGTGATTGGAATAATTATCCCTTACTTTATGTCTGATATGCTTAATATGTATCTGAACCTCCTATATAATGATTTAAATAATGTCATTGACTTATTACAGAATCATATTCATTGTTATGATATCATATATGGTTCACTTAAGGCATTCTATTAACCATTCTTTTGTAAATTCCATGTTAAAGAGCGTTTTGTGTAAAATCGTTTCTTATGTCATCCGTGTTTTGACTTGTAATTATTCATATGATTACTTAGATCATGATTAATTAATTCCAGAATATAAAACATTATTTATATATAATATATATTCATAATATACATATATATATAATAGATCGATAAATGGAAACAAATACATCATTCATGAGGACGGTAGGCCGTACGTACGCATGAACGATGTTTTCTTTTCCATATTGAATTGAATGGATTTATGTAGATGATATGTATATATATATACATAAATCCATTATCATTATTATGTCATATATTTCATGATTACTTATTATATATACATTATAATCATTCATGAATGGTTAATCATTGAGAATGAATCTCATCGCGTCATGGAGATGGTAGTCCGTACGTACGCATGAGCGATGATATCATTCCCATGATCGTGTAATTGTATTTAAGTATATGTATAATATTTCAGAATCAGTATAACTTTACAATAATCATATATAGTCATTATTTACACCATTATACCCATCCATGTAAGGTGGTGGTGGAAAATATATTACACCACGGCGTGTAGACTGTATTCCGTAAGTACGCACACGCAGTGATTTCGTTTTCCATAGGATGGATAGATGGTGAAATAGAGTTGTTTCATACGTATAATAACGTATCAGTAAATGAGTGATACTTATGTTAATACTTCATAATGAAACAACTAAATAAGAAGAACTAGAAGATGAAATAAAGTTGAAAGAATCAGTAACAGACATTACCTCTTCTTTGAAGCACCTCTTTAAGAACTCCTCTTAGGGCACTAATGATTGACTTTGATGAAGACCAGGACCTCTAGGATGTTTATAGGGAAGTGGGGAAGTTAAATGGGCAGATTTTGGTAGAGATTCAAGGCTCAAAAAGGTGTGAGGAAGAGAGGGAGAAGGTGCCCTTTTATAAGGGAGGAGAGGGGCACCATTGGAATAACTAAAAATGTTATTTTATTATAAAGTCATATTTGGTTTTTAATAGCTCCAAATTTATTCATTTAGAATCTAAAGTGGGGATGGGTCTAAATACACTCATCAAATAAAATTTAGACAAGTTTATATTTCTATTTTAACCTTATCATTTAGATTTTACTTTAAGTAAAATAATTTCTCTTTTACAGTGTCTTCTTGTTTTCTTACACTATAAGGTTAATAAACATACTATTACAAGCCAAAGGAACCCCAAGTTATTTATTATTAATATATACAACCTTATCTAAGTCATTTGGCCGATCCTTAGATTTTTTTGGAATAAAATAACAATTATTAATATAATATTTGTTTTCAAAACTATTTTATGTCAATTTTGACACTATTTGGTAATAGATTTTTGTGAAAATCATAACAGAAATATTAGTTCGAAAAAAATTAATTAAATCAATACTAACATGTCATATTAAAATATAAAATAATTATAATTCATATAAAGTTTCAAATTACATTTATTTAGGTATTTATAACATCAATTATGTCAATATTTCATTACAAAGATAATGACTGCATCATCATTGTGTCATCAATAAATTAAATTATTTAATGTCTCAAAATTACAAATAAAATATCATTATTTAGGAAATAATTTTATCTTTATAATGAATATTTATAGTCAAATATATCTTATGTATAACCCTATATTAAAAATTATTTGGTTATTAAAAATTGATTTTAACAATTTTATCCCTTCTTTAAATAAATTAATATTAAATGTCCTAATCTAATCCAAGTGGGCCTAAATGGTCATATTTTATTCCTAAGGATGTTTTTGGTCGAATTAAATTTATCCAATATAACTAAGACATGTTTTAGGGTAATAATAATATCATTTTTACCCTTAATTACCATATTTACTTTTAACCGTGGTAAAAAATGGTAAAAAGTTATTGTTCACCAAAAATTATATTCATCTCATTGAACCACATTTTACATACTGACATCAACCGTGTCTCTCAGATTTTTTAAATTCCACTCACAGAAGCGGTAATATTATGTTTTATGTGAATTTGGAAATTCTCTTAGGAGGTGGGTAAAAGATGGTGAAAAGTTCAATAAAATTTTTATATATCTGAAATTATTATAAAATGACTCCAATGACTTAAATTGAACTTATATAGGTATTATTTATCAATTTTGACTTAAAATAAATTTAAATAAAATAAATAATTATTTAAATAAAAAGATGGTTTTTGAATAGTAACCCAGTGTTTTCACTATACATCAAATATTGAAAGTTTTCATAAAAATACAAAAAATTCACCCTAGACTAATTTCGATATTATGAATCCAAAAATGATGTCCATTTTGAAAGATAAAATTTTAAAAATTTAAAAAATTGGGTATTACTATTCATAACGACTAGTTTATACAACATATCATTGTTTAGCGAAACTCAGTATTGCGTACAACACACGCTATCGTGGAAGGTCGTGATTGCATGTAATGAAAGACAAATCAGGGATGCGTGTTGTGCAACCTCCTTTTGGTGTAGCATACAACACAAGACATTAATGAAATTAAAAATAATATTTTTCATAAAATCTCTGGGTGTTACATTCTACCCCCCTTAAAATGAATTTCACCCTCGAAATTCGTCGGGGTTATAAATGGTTTACTACTCGAAAGTTTTTTTAATAGAAACCCAAATCTTAAAAAGGAATACCAAAACTTGGATTTAAAAACTAAAGTATGAATCGTAAGGTTTAACGAAATTAAATAATCACTGGGTTTCCACATAGGAGAACATAGGTGAAAATATGGATATGGAAGAAAAATCTAACCATCAAGTTCTGATGGAGAGTGGTAGAGAACATGGCGATGAAAAATCCAATAATCACAAAGCCATAGATTTGTTATGATCTAAGGTACCATCTGATTTATCGGATATGAGGGAACTCGGAAAGTATTTTTGGTTTTGAAGAACATTTCCCTAAATTTGATGAATTAAAAGAAATACTTACTTGATTTTGGTTCAATCTCACTATTGTTCATGCCTTGAAAAATTTCAACTTTATCCCTTAATGAAATGAATTTGAATTTGTTATTAGTGAAGTGTTAGCAGATCATGTGATAGAATGATGGGTCATTCCATCTGTCTCAAAAAAAGGTTAAAAATGTTATTAAATATAAATAAGTCGATTAATCATATATGTTTCCTAAAATGGACTTATACTTCTTAACTCATACCACATAAAAAAATAAAACTAATTTATACTAACCACGGACATTCTGTAGAGCAGTGGTAGGCGATAATGGCCTATCTCACATCAGTTGTGGGTTCGATTCCCACATCCTTGTCTGACGTGATGGGTTGTCGCCCGTCCTATAGGATTTCCATTTTCTAAAACTACATTACTATATCATCCCTTCAATAATATCGAAAAAAGTTCTATCCTTAAACAATACAAACTTATGTACAACATAATCCATTCCAATCTTTAGGCTTATTCATAATATTGCAGTCCATTCTGATATTATAGTGAAGACAATTACCATAGATTTCATATAACAAGAATGTTAATACCATCGTTGATCCCCATATATCATAAGATATGTCTTGTTGGTCACATTCCAAACATTTGAAGGCCCTAATCATGTATTCTCTTGAAAAATGAATACGCATTGAATCTTAGTGAAAACATGACTGCTGTCAAAATTTAAGTCATTCCACATACCAAAGCCCCAAAATTCTATATACTCAAACCATGATATAACTATTTCCTTATATCATCCATGAGCTCATGAATAAAGTCAAACATTTCATTTTCTCCTTATCCCTTCATTATGCACATATCATCTTCTTTCCAAAAATATCTCAACCACTTTCCATAGTTACTGGTACCATAAAATTATTGAAAACCACAATAAACCAATACATAAATATTCCAATATTCCATGATACTATATACAACATTATTTTGGAATCCCATTACATAAACACTTAATCATTAAACAACTTCATTTTCAAACTCAACATCACAAATAGTGATCTCATGAGACTTCCCTTTATCATTTTCCTTAAGAGGATTCTCACGTTGATCATCATTAACTCGTGGATTAGGGCATTTATTAGCATAATGCCCCATTTCCTTACACTTGAAACATTGAAGTGTTGGTGGTGTGTTCTCTGCAGTCTTTTCATTATGCACATCATTAGTAAACCTTTTTCCATTACTTAGACACTCAGCTGCTCGATGCCCTTCTTTTCCCCACATAAAACATTATCTAGTCCCTTTAAGACAATCTCCACCATGCTTTATTCCACACTTTGAGCAGAAGGATACATTCATCTTCTTTTCACCATTATTCTGATATTTATCCTTGAACACCATCTTTCATTTCTTGTCAAAACCATGAGATGGATATGTTACACCAACTTCCAGTTCTACCTTGATAGCACAATACACAATTTCTTCATAGCTACTGAAGTCTCTTATAGATAATGCCTTTCGAAGACTTGATTTTATGCCACTGAAAAATCAATAAACATTACTTTCAGGTTGGATGATAATGCCAGATGCCTACCTTGCTTGTCTTGTAAAACTAGATTTTTATATACCAACAGATTCATCATCCTTCTTCTTATGCTCAAGAAACTCATTTTCCATCATTGTTCAGCGAGTACGAGGGAAGAACTTACTGAAAAACAAGTTATTGAACTCGTCCCATTCAATGGACTCAATTTCATCTCTTTGCCTTGTATTCTTGATAATATTCCACCATTGATCAGCATCACCTTCCAAATTATATACTGCTAAGATGACTTTATCATGATCAGAATATTGTGGAACTGAAAATATCTCTTCAGTTGTGCTGATCCATTGTTCATCCACTAAGGGATCATAAGACCCGTGGAATGAAGGTGGACGCTACCTCATGAAGGATTCAACAGAATTCTACTCCTTTCATTGCTCATTTTGAAACCCATAATGATTCATATCTTGAGTAATTATATAAATAAGATTGTGCAATCCATCTCCTAGGACATTGGTTTTGTTAGGATGACAATCATTGCATTTTCTATTACATTTATCAACACGGTTCCATCGGGTTCCATCCAACATCTAGAACCCAAAAATAATTGTGTGAGAAGAAAATACCATGATATGGAAAACAACATAATAAAGGTATATTACCTTAAATATCTAACATCTTAGGTTTAATTCTAATATCCTTATCGCAATTCTAGGACTATAACCTATATGTATACTTAACCTTAGGGACATCCCTAGACATACCTTAGAAATATCTATAGGGATCACACTAAAGATTTCGCATCCTGGTTTCCCATGTTTGACTAAACCTTTCCTCTGATACCAACTGTAGAAAACCAAAGCTAAACATACATGGATATTATATTACATTTTTAGAAGACATAACAAAAACAGACACACAAGGATCGTAATAGTTTAGTGTCTTTGGAAACTCGGAATATTATCTTATAATCATGGTGAAAGATCATCAACATCTCCATTAATGATATTCCCCTTTGTTTTCTTACTTAAAAACTTTCTTTAAATCCTAGGGAAGAGAAAAAATATAAAGGGTGAGCACAAATGCTCAGTAAAGGTAAGCATTGATATGATAATACAAACCATATACATTTGAACTTAAAAACATGAACATAATTTTTAAACATCAAAATCTTGAGCAAAGACATAAATCGTGGAAGTACGTAAGGAATATATCATAAAGTAACATCAATCTTGATAAAATATAATGGGAATAAAACATGTAATTGTGGAAACCATTCAGCACATGTTATGATTTTCATGGTAGCGAATGAATTACTTCCAAGACCATCTTAGTGGACAAAGTCCCTTTCTGAATCGAGTTCACTCCTCGTTTCAGTCCAGTAACACGGAACCGGATTAACTTACCATTCCATCCATTTCTGCCTCATGAGATATAAATCATTACCCAATGCATTGGAGGTAGATAGAGGTCCCACCCATCTCATAATGAAATCATTCTTACTTCTGCCACAATATAAACATAAATCATCCATCATAACCCAAAGAATAAAAATGTGTTTCATAAACATCATCCCATCATAACATAATCCATATAAAAAATGGATATAATTTAAATATAAGAAAAGTGAAACCATGTAAATGATAGAGACATTATACATGAAACATACACATATGAAAAACATTTCATCTTAGATGGAAAATGGTTTTGATAAAACACATGAAATGAATTCTTGAGGAAAATATCCTTTTTCTTCAAAATAATTTTCTTTTCACAAAATGCAATGGAATTTTAAATGAAAAGTATTTTTTTTGAAAATAGTCATAAAATCTTGTCGAGTATGATTCATGAAAATGAGGAGTTATGAAACTGTAAAAATCCTTTCACACCTTATAAGTTAAAAATAACATTTTTCTCTTACTTTTGTCGGAAAAGTCAAAAAGTACCTCATCTGGTAATCAAATGAATGATTTTTTCCATACGATGTGGTAAAAGCAGAAAATGGTAAAAATGACTTTAAACATACATGGAATAAAATTAAACATTTTCTGAAAACATTTTGAGAACATATGGACATGGATAATAATCATAACCCCAGTAAATACTTACAAATAAACAATCTCGGATAAGAATGAGATTAGAATAATTATCCCTTACCTTATGTCCGATATGCTTCATATGTATCTGAACATCATGTATAATGATTTAAATAATGTCATTGACCAATTACAAAATCATATTCACTGTTATGATATCATATATTATTCACTTATGATTTATATTACTCGTTCTTTTGTAAATTCCATGTGAAAGAGCGTTTTGGGTAAAATCGTTTCACATGTCATCCGTGTTTTGACTTGTAATTATTCATATGATTACTTAGATCATGATTACTTAATTCCATAATATAAAACCTGATTTATATATAATATATATACATCTTATATATATATATAATAGATCGATAAATGGAAATAAATACACCATTCATGGAGACGGTAGTCCATACGTACACATGAACGCTATTTTATATTCCTTATTGAATTGAATGGAATTAAGTAAATGACAAACATATATATATACATAAATATATTATCATTATTATTTCATATATTTCATGATTACTTATTATATATACTTTACAATCATTCATTAATGGTTAATCATTGAGAATGAATCTCATCGCGTCGTGGAGACGGTAGTCCGTATGTACGCACGAGCGATGATATCAATCCCATGATTGTGGAATTATATTGAAGTGTATGTATAATATTTCAGAATCAATATCACTTTACACTAATAATATATGGTCATTATTTACACCATTATACCCATCCAAGTAAGGTGGTGGTGGAAAATATATTACACCACGGCGTGGAGACATTATTCCGAACATACGCACGCGTGGTGATTTCGTTTTCCATAGGATGGATAGATGGTGAAATTGGGTTTTTTCATACTTATAATAAAATATTAGTATATGAGTGATACTGATGTTTTTACTTCATAATTAAACCACTAAAGAAGAATAAGTAGAAGATGAAATAAAGTTGAAAGAATCAGTAACAGAAATTACCTCTTCTTTGAAGCGCCTCTTTGAGGCCTCCTCTTAGGGCACTAAAGGTGGTCTTTGAAGAGGACCAGGACCTCTAGGATGTTTCTAGGGAAGTGGGGAAGAGAAATGGGCAGAGTTTATCCGATAATCAAGGCTAAAAATGGTGTGAGGAAGAGAGGGAGGAGGTTCCCTTTTATAAGGGAGGAGAGAGGCACCTTTGGAATAACTAAAAATGTTATTTTATTATAAAGTCATATTCGGTTTCTAATAGCTCCAAATTGAGTTATTTTGAAGATAATGTGGGGATGGGTCTAAATCCTCTCATCCAATAGAATTTAGACAAGTTTAGCTTTATATTTTCACCTTATATTTTATATTTTACTTTATGATAAATAATTTTCCTTTTGCCGTGTCTTCTTGTTTTCTTAAACTATAAGGTTAATAAACATACTATAAGAAGACAAAAGAACCTAAAGTTGTTTATTATTAATATATATAACCTTATAAGTCATTTGGACTAACCTTATATTTTTAGGAATAAAATAAAAATTAATAATATAATATTTTTTTAAAAAACGATTTTATGTCAATTATTGGAATTCATAAAAAGTCTCAAATTACATTTATTTTGGTATTTATAACATCAATTATGTCAATATTTCATTAATAAAATAATGATTGCATCATCATTGTGTCATGAAAAAATAAATTATTTAATGTCTAAAAATTACAAATAAAGTATCTTTATTTATGAAATCTTTTTATCTTTATAATAAATATTTATAGTAGAATATATCTTATGTATAACCATATATTAAAAATTATTTGGTCATTAAACATTGATTTTAACTATATTAACCCTTCTTTAAATAAATTAATATTAAATGTCCTAATCTAATCCATGTGGGCCTAAATGGTCATATTTTATATCTAAGGTTGGTTTTGGTCGAATTACACTTATCCAATAGAGTTAGGACATGTGTTAGGGTAATAATAATATCATTTTGACCCTTAATTACCCTATTTACTTTTAACCGTGGTAAAAAAAGTAAAATGTTACTATTCACCAAAAATTATTTTATCTCATTGAACCACATTTTACTTACTAACATCAACCGTGTCTCTCAGATTTTTGAAATTCCACTCACAGAAGTGGTAAAATTATATTTTATGTGAATTTGGAAATTCTCCTAGGAGGTCGGTAAAAGACGGTGAAAAGTTCAATAAAAATTTTATATATCTAAAATTATTATAAAATGACTCCAAAAACTTAAATGGAACTTCAATAGGTATTATGTATCAATTTTTACATAAAATGAATTTATATAAAATAAATAATTATTTAAATAAAAAGTCGGTTTTTGAATAGTAACCCTGTGTTTTCAATATTCATCAAAAATTGAATGTTTTCAGAAAAATACCAAAAATTCACACTAGGCTAATTTCGATATTCGGAATCCAAAAATGAAGTCCATTTTGAATGATAAAATTTATAAAATTTCAAAAAGTGGGTATGATTATTCATAATGGCTAGTTTATACAACATATCGTTGTTTTGCAAAACTCAGTATTGCGTACAACACACGCTATCATGGAAGGTCATGATTGTATGTAATGCAATCCAAATCAGGGATGCATGTAGTGCAAGCTCTTTTTGGTGTAGCATACAAAAAAAGACATTAATGAAATTAAAAAGAATATTTTTCATAAAATCTTGGGGTGTTACAATAATACTTCTGTTATATAGAGAACCAAGTTATTATTTCATTGTAAGATATCCCATGCTAATATTTCATTAAACAATAACCTAAAATAATTTTTTTCTACAAAAAACACTAACATGGTGTGTTTCATACTTAGCATCGATTTGATTGTGTTACACGCAACACCGAGTTTCAACGAAGCTACGTTATTTTATTATAATTAATTAAAATCAATATTTACTTCATATAAATTAAATATAATAATATAAATAGTGATAAATAATTTTTATATATTATTTAAAAACAATTTATAAAAAAACCTAATGACGATAAAACAAAAAAAAATTATAAAGTATTTTTATGTTTGGAAACACTATTTTCTCTAATTAACTACTTTTTATGACCTTTCATGAATAAAATTATATTATTTGAAAAAATTTAACTTTATAAATTAAAAAATTTAATTTATAATGTCAATATTATTTTAGGGTAAATTTTTGGGATCTTTCCAAAAAACCTCATTGTTTGTTGATTTGTATAATGTACTGAATTTTAATTCAGAAATACATTTTCATCTATGTATTTTCTATAAAAAATTATATTTTAAGTTTATTTTAAATTCATAATATAAGGATGATTAATATATTAATCTGGTTTTTTTAATTGGAATAATTTTTATCCTGTATTTATATAAAAATTGTGAATGAGCTTTTGAACATTCTCACATTAAAAACATGCTTTCTCTCCATGTTTTTGAAATTAGCATTAAACATAATTAATCTTCTTATATGAATTGAATTTTTAAAAATAAAAATACATTTTTTTAATAAGATAATATTTATAGCCTAATAAGACAAAAAACATTACCTAAAATATTAGTCAATTTGACTTAAATTAATTGAAGTGACTAAAGTAAAATTAAACATAATAAGGGACTAAACCATAATCATAATTCAAAAAATGTCCTAAAAACCTATCCAAAACAACTTTTATAGAAATATATATTCCATAAATATTCTATTATTTATTTTAGTTTTTTTTTTAAGTCACTTATTAGTTAGAAATATCAGTACACTAAACATGTTTTAAAAAATTCCATGTGTGTCCTTTCCCTCATCTAAGAAAGGTCAGCACATTTCCCCCCTTCTTAATGCCTTTCAGGAAAATTAACTTCAACAATTATCATTCCAATTATCATCCCCAAATCCCTATTATCTTCCTTTAATCCATCATTTTTCATGAAATCCAACCATGTAATCAATTTTTTTCAATAAAAACGATGTTGCCCAAAGAAGAGGTAACATCCTTTCTCAAGAACCATTATTTTATTTTCTTTATATTCCACCTAAATCCATCCTATTACATGATCATATAAAAAACTAGTATCCTAGATAAAACGATATTATTTTATTGTAAGGTTTCTACCTTATATTATACACACTTCAATCTAATGGGTAATGAACTTACCGTTCTTATGTACAGCAAACTACCGCCTCACGAAATGATTATGTTCGTTTTAAAATTATAAAATCTCATGGATGGTAATATTGATGGAAACAATATTTTAATATAATATTTAAGATATTTATCATGTATTTATACTTTTTTAGTTATTATCAAATTCTTCCATTCATTCTTTCAATTTATTGAAAATTCAATAATTTCATTTGGGGATGTGTGGACAACTGCCTTCTCAAAGAAATTTGAATCATTCACAAATTACATAAAACATATTAAGGATGGATTAAGATATATTATTTGATATATATTAGATAATAATTTTTATATAATGATATTATATATATATATATATTTCCTTTACTTTGATACTTTAAATATTATAATGAATAACAGAAATAGTGTTCATGCATACGTACGACTTACCATCTCCATGAATGTTTTATTCCATTTATTATTTCTATATACAATATAGTATTATAAATAAACATAAAATATGTATAAATAATATTTTTCTCATGATTTAAATTCTGGAAATAATTTTATAAGTATGAGGACTAGAATTTTTATAAATTACGACACAGAAAAAAACAAATTGGATATTACATGAAGCGAAACCTTAACTTGTAATAGTTAATAAGAGAGTAATATAAAGTTATAATACAAGCATATATTGTATTATATATAATAATATAGTTCCTTAAAATATTTATAATTTACTAATATTTTTTATAAGATATGTTTTTAGGAGTACGAAGAGAGTCAAGAGAAAAGCTATGGAATTTTCATCACACTTTTTTTTCTGTGAGATAAATGCCATGCTCACAAATCATTTATTTTATGTGGTGTATATACATATTATTAATGTATTATTTGATTCATAATTCAAATTTATGGGTACTTAAATTTCCATTCTATGATATTTATTTCATGGTGTTTTTGTTTCAAAAGTTATCAAATTGGTAATAAATATTTTCCTCAAATTTCCGTCATTAAGACACTTATTTTTTATGCACCTAAATTTTTTGTGGATTATGTATTTCCATTTTAAATTTTATATCATAAATATTCTCTATTTCATGATATTTTATTCTTTAATTTATTATATTTTGATGAATAAAGAGAATCATCTCATTTTACCATGTTGTAATAGTTTATTGAAATAATCTTATCAATTGTTGGGATTGTTTATGATTAATTTTCAATTGATGAAATATTATGAGATATATCTCAAGAATAATCTTGTTTTTCATTATACTATGATTATTCAATATATATCCATGTACTTGTACAATATTTAGATTATTTCAAACTACTATAAATTAATAAATCGTTTTTATTAAAAATCTAACAGTATTTCTCTCATCGATCTGAAATGGGTGTTATTTCAACTATCATTTATTCAAAAATGTTGTCAAATTATATTTGAAGATAATTTTCATTCAAAATGTTTTTAATAATTTTATATGGCTTCCAATTTTTCATTTATTTGTTTTCAAATCTATTATAAACGAAACAAATTGAAATAGTTTTATATTTTAAATTTGTTTTATATGATAATCATCATTTTTATGATTTCAAAATGTCCTTTTAAAATAATATTATTTCAATAATTTCTAAGATTATTTTATATGTTTTAAAATTATTTCAAAATAAAAATGTATTCAAAATTTTTATAAGCATGTTTTATAAGAATTCATGTTAAATGGTTTGAAAAATGATTTCAGTCATCTAATATATGTTTTCAAGGGAATATATTTTTAAAATTACTTGAAAAATTATTTATAAGATTTAAAATTATTTTAAAATAAAATGGATCAAAATTTGTTTAATTTTTAAAAAATCCATTAAAATGTAATAAATAATATGTTTCTTAATATTTTTTTTAAAACATATCTCTAAATTAGTTACCTTCTATGATGTGATCTATTTATGTTACTTATGTATTTCTGGAGAAATGATTCAATGTTTCCGTTCATATTCATTCCCAGAATTGTATCTATTTTGACGACATGATTTTTATGAAACACATTTTTATTTATTGTGATATAGTTTTAGGATACATCTTTCTATTCCATGGGTTTTATGATTATGAAACATGCTTCCCTTCACAGCTAATTATTTGACGAAATGACAATGAAACCTATATTTTTCAAGAGGTTAAGATGTGATTACATGTTTATTACACCCATTTCATTTCATTATTTTTTATATGATTTTTTATTATTTTGTTGCACTTTTATGTATTGTTTAATTATGAGATGTGTGAGACCTTTATATCCCTTGAAATCATTAGGTAAAGATTTATATGTCATGATATAGACTAATATGGACTTGGGAGTGAACCTTGACTACTATGATTCCCATAGAAGTGAACCATGATTACCGGGATGGTATATGGAGTGAAGTCATACTACTAATATGGCTATCAGAGTGAACCATGACTACCAAGATGGTAAGGGGAGTGAACCTATACAACTAATATGGCCTTGGTTGTAATCCCTTAATAACTATGGAAACAATTTTTATAATTATGTGTTTTACACAATTCCAATATATATTCTTATGTTATGATTCATGTACTATATTATTTACATCCTTATGATACATGCCTTATGAGCTACCAATATTTATTCAATAATTCATTATTATAATAATTTTTATGTATGTTATGATCTTTTTATGTTATGATCAATTTTTCATTTCTTTATGAACTTTTTTATACTTACATATGTCTCTTATTTACCGTTACTATGAATAATAGATCACCAATTTTTTTGGTTCCTTCCCATGATTAAGAAGATTTTTTCTTGGTATGATATGTCTAATAGGGGTGAAAGTCTTGGAGAACTGAGTGGAAGATAATGTATCTCACTCTTGTTCAATTTTTTTTGTTTCCATGTTTCAGATGGCACTACCCTAAGATGGTCATAGGGAGCCTATTTTTATAATATGTGATATATTTCAAAAATATAATGTAGTTTTAATGTATAAAAATTAAGGGTCTCTATAGTTTTTATCAGAGCGATGTTTTATTCAACCTTTCAAAACATGAATGAGAAAGATATAGTGATATCCCTATGTATATTACTAAGGATATGTATAGTGATGTCACTAAGGATATGTATAACTATGAGTTATTATTTAGATAAATTTTGAAGAATTTTGGTAAATTATAGAGTTAAGAGGTTACTAGAAAGAAATCCCTATCTGGATTATGCAAGTGGATGTCTTTTTTGAACATATGTACCTATTAGAAAAAACCCTAACAAGGTGTATTGAGCCTGACACTTTATAACTAGGTTGATAGAAATATAACTAACTACACAAATAGTTTTAACCTCCCATGGGATATAATTTGGGAATTCATACTTTCTTCATGAACCATCATGAAGGATTTAAAAATATGTTGGCTATGTATAACCTTGGATAATCCTAATGTTTCATAGATTAATAAAGGTCAATAATTTAGACATCATATATGTTTTATTTCATTATGTGGTTCCAAACTATGAACTGTTTTCTTACTCAATGCATTCTATTTTTAGTTAATGGAGGGAACCATAAGTAACTGAGTTAACATTGAACGTGATACACAATATTTTGATGACTAGAAAAATTGGATGATCACTAGAGAGAGATATTTCAATTATTACAAATTATCTATCACAATATATTATTATTAATAAAATCTTTTGTGATATTCTGAACACATGAAATAAGATGTATATAGACTTTTATAAATCTTCAAATGGTATCGAACATAGAGTAAATTAGATTCAGCTTCTTGAAGTTACAGAAGATGGGTAAAAGAAACATGATGAATACCTCAATATTATAGATGGATATTATATATGTTGAAAAAGGGGTCATAGTGTAATGAATTTTCATGTTGTTCAATGTCTAATCTATGGAGAACGTGTGAATTTCCCATCAAAATTCAATTTCCTAATAATTTCTTTCTAAAAAAATGGAAGGAAATATTCCATTCTTACAACTAAATTATAAGGATTATAGTATTTATGTATTTGGATTATAGAATTTTTAATTATGAAATATATATGGAATATTTGGTTCATATTTTTTCAAATTAATTAAAGTAATATGTTGAATTTTTATGATAAACTAGAATGGTGAATTCATGAAAGTTGATGCTATTATTATGAGGTATACCTTAATTAAGTTCTAGTGTTGAGAAATCACATTGGGATAAAGATATGTTATATATGAATAAGTAAGTTCTATGGTTTTTATTACCTCAGAACTGATAAGATATTTGTTGAAAATGTATTCTTTGTTATCCTGGATTATTTTTGTAACTTTTTATATTAATAGAACATATATAGTAACCATAGTAATAATTAATAAATAATTTTTAAAAAAAAAATTATAGTAATTTAAGTTATTATTATGCTTCAAGATAATATTTGATGTGGATAATGTTTAGAATGTGAAAACCAAGAGCTAATTTGTGATATATGGGGAATTAATGGTATGCAGATTTCATGAACATTTTCCTGTTGTTTTGGATTTTCTAGATATGGAAGGGTTATAAGGATAAACATTTATGTAAATGTTATGTTAGACTTCAGAGAAAATACTTGTGTATTGAGGTTGTATAGACAAACTTATTTAAAAGGATACTTAATGATTGACCAAATTTCAAGGATTTCAATCATATTTAATTCTAAAATTATATCAACGTGGTTTGAGAAAAGTAAAACTATTATTTCAGGTCACAAACCGTAAAATCCGGGAAGGTTTTTTGTCTTGAACCGATGCCTGAAAGATTATATGTGTGTCACGCCACCCACTGTCCTACGTGATGTCCCGATAAATGTTTAATTTCTTTTTAGATAAAAAATTGATGAATGAATAAATATTAATTATGACCTAATTTTATACCTTCTTATATTTGTAGATTAATGTATTAAACATAATTATTTTATGAATAGTTATATAAATATAGTTTGATGTTTCATTCTTTTATGAGACTTATGATTCATTAAAAAATTTATATTAATTCTTCCGGCATAAAAATTGATTTTGGGACATTCATTTCATGAACTAATGAATGAATTTGGGATTTGTGAAAAAAAACAATGAATGAAATTATGTTGAAATAAATATATCAATATAGTATATTTTTCGATACTCTTTGTATATAAAATAATTACTCAACGTCATGAAAATGAACGAAAAATATTGTCTTCATACCTTAATTTTTGTTGAACTGATGGAGTTTTTAAATCATCACAAAATTATGAATTTCATTAACTAAAGTTCTCATTTATTATTAACTTTTTTGGGATTTATTACCTCAATCACAACCTATGAATATTTAATGTTTTCCTCCATGTCCATCTTTTCAGTTCCCACATATGTTCTTCTACTTGGAATCCCTACTATGAGTTTCTCAATGTAACTGTTATGGTTCCAATATATTTTTTCCTTAGGATGTTTAATGTTCATTTTAATGATGTGTTTTTCTATTAAAGGACATTAAAATTTTTAAAGAAACGATAATATAAAATAATTTAAAGGGAGAAATTCATTTTAAGGGGGGTTGAATGTGACACCCTGAATTTCTTGAAATATTATTTCAAAATAATTTAATCATTTGATATTTTACATTTCACGCAACATGGAATATAGATTGTGATATATGAGTAAATTACATTATTATTTATTTTTAATCCACTCTATAGTAAAATTTCATAATAAATTAACCTCGAATGTTTTTTTCTACACACAACACTTACTTGGAATGTGTTATATGGAACACCAACATGACTTTCATTACATGAAACACTATATTTCTACGATAAATAAATTATTTATTATAATTAATTTAAAGTGGTAATTATTACCTATCATTTATAAATGATATTATAAATAGTAATAAAATCATTTTAAATATTATGTATATTATTTTTATATAAATAAAACATAATCATGATGAAAAATATAATTTTTTTGATGTTATAATATACTTGGAAATATTATATTCTCAAATGAACTCATTTCTATGACATTCTTTGAAAAATAATAGAAATAATTTTATAAACATTAATAAATTTAACATGATAATATGAAAATGATTTTTAATTCATATTTTCAAAATTATCATAGGGTGAATATTGGGGATTTTTCTGAGAAACATCGTTTTTTGTGAACAATGAAAAATACTCAATTTTAATTCCTAAGTACATTGTCATATAATATATTTATATTGTTAAATTATATTATAAGTCAATTTTTATGTAATAATTGAAAATTTATAAATAAATTAGTCTAATTTAGGGTTTTTGAGTCATTATAATGCTGAATTTAGATTAAAAAATCTTAATTAACATTTAAACATTCTCATATTAAAAAACAGCTTTCTAACCACATTTACGATATTAGTGTTAAACATAATTTAACTAATTAAGTGAATTGAATTTAAAAAAATTGATATAAATGGTTTTAATCAGTATAATATTCATATTATAATAATATCAACATATTTTTTCAGAAAATTATTTGAGAAATTGATTAAAATTTATTATAGTGATTAAAGAAAAATTAAGATTAACAATGGACTAAATCATAAAAGTAATTTACAAAATAACCTATAAACATTTATAACAACAATTTTCATTCCATAATACGTAAATAAGCCATAAATGTTTTATTTTGGTTGTTTTTCATGGCTTTTGTTAGGTAATAGTGTGGGTACACCTAACTTGTTTTTAAAAATTCCAGGTGTGTCCTTTTCCTCCCTTAAAAATGTCCACCACCTCTCCCACTACATTACACCTCTCAAGACACTTCTATTCATCCAATACCTGACCAATCCACTTCCCAAAATCTATTCCTTATTTTTTAAATCCTCTCATTGGGAATAAATCCAACTAAGTAATCACTTTTGTGAAAATAAAAAGGTGTTACCCAAAGAATTTTTAACATCCTTCCTCAACATCGATTATTTTATTTTCCTTCTTCAAAATCAATTCATCTTATTGAATTCTCATAAAAATAAACAAGTAGATTAAATATTTTACTATTTTTTATTTTAATGTTTTTAGATTCACTTACACACTCATCCATCTATTGTGTAATGAACTTAATGATCTTGTGTAAAGTGAACTACAAGATCAAAAATTTATGTTGTTTGTTTTACTTTTACCACAAATAATAGTTGGGAATAAAGATGGACACAATGTTTTTATATAATATATATTATATTAATGATTTATTTATACTTATTTAGTAATTATATAAATCCTACCTTCATGCATTCCATTTTGTGTAAATATGATAATTTCATTTGGGGGTTTGTAGACTACCTACTCTTCATTTCAGTGTTATTCATTCAAACACTACATTGAATGTATTAAGGATGGAATTAGTGAAAATATATTATATATAAATAAAAGTAATTATAAATTAATTATATTTTATGTATATACATTTATGTATTTTTCTTAATTTCATTCAATATAATAAAAATAAACTGAAATAGTGTTCATGTGTTTGTACGATCTACCATGTACATTAATGTTGTATTCCATTCCACATTTCTATATAATATATAGTATTATAAATAAATATATAATTAATTTATATTATATTTTTATCATAATTATATTTTTTAAATTATTATACACAGTTGAAGAAAAAACAAATTAAAACAAATGTGAAAAACAATGTGGATATTACCCAAAGTGAATCCTTAACATGGAATCCATAATAAGTGGGCAATATGATGTCATAATAAAACCATATATTCTATTTGACATAATAATATAGTTACTTAAAAGATTTAAAATAATCTTAAATTTATTATATATGATATTTTAATGAGTACAAATAGATTAAAGACATATGATATGGAAATTTCATCTCACTTTTTATTTCGGTGACAAACATGCCATGTTCCCCACTCCTTTAATTTTTATGGTTTATATAATACCCATTAAAGTATACTATGATTATTATTCTTAAATTTATGGATATTTACATATCCATTATTTGATACTTATTTCATGTTGTTTATGTTTCATTAGATTCCAAATCTGTAAGATAATTTTTTCTCAATTTTCATTCTTTAAGACACCTATTTTTTATTCACCTACATTTTTCATGGTGTATATTCTCCCATTTGAAAATAATATCATGAATTTCCTTCTTATCATGATATTTTTTGCTTCATTTAATTACAATTTCATATATGTATATAATGATCTAATTTTACTATGTGAGAAGAGTTTATTGAATCAATCTCCTAGTTTATTGCAATTATTTATAATTATTATTATATCGAATAAATATTGAGAGATATATCTCAAAAAAACATGTATGGTTTATTATACTCTATTTATTCAAGATATATCCATCTACTCATACAATTTATCTACTCTTTTGTACTTAATATAAGTAATAAAATATTTTTAAGACAATTCTAACTGTAATTTTCTCTTCGGTGTGAAATCCATTTTATTTTAAAAACCATGTTTTCAAAAATGTTTTCAAATAATAATTGAATATAATTTCCACATAAAATGTTTTTTAAATGTTTTGATGGCTAAAAGTTTTATTTTCAAATTTCAATTTGTGAGTTTTCAAATATATTTTCTACGAAAAATGTTTTCAATATTGGTTTATGTTTTAAAAGTATCTTAAATAATTTTAGAAACATTCTTTATATGTTCTTAAATTATTTTTTTAGAAGTATTTCAATGATTTTGAAGAATCTTTTAATTTTTTTTGAAAGTATTTTCAAAATATAAAATGTTTTCAAAATTCAATAAAAAATATTTTTTAAGTTTTCATAGTATATTCATTGATAATGGGTTAAAAAGTATTTTTAATATTTGTACATATTTTTAAAAGGAAACCAGTTTTTGAAATGTTTTAAATATTATTTTATAATATTTCAAGGAAACCTATTATAAAAATTACTTCAAGCATTCTTTATATGTTTTCAAATTATTTTTATAGAAAATTGTTTTCAAATGGTTTTATGATTTAGAAATCATTATTTCAATTAAGAAATGATATTTTCCCCAAAAATGAATTAAAAAATCCCTCAATATTATTTTCCATCTAGGATGACAAATACTTATGTTACTCATACCTTTAGGGGGAAATTATTAAATGTTAACATTCTTATTCTTTCTCTGAATGGATTATGTTTTGATGTCATGATGCTTAAAATAGCTATTTCTCTTTCACGGGTTATAGGTTAATGAAACCCATTCCACATACAATGGTTTTATTCATATGAAACCAACTACTTTTAACTGGATATTCATTAGTAAACTTATTAATAATCATGTATTATTTAATGGTTAATATTTAAATATTTGTTTATAACATCCATTTCATTTCACAGGTTATGATCTTTTGTGACATGTTTTTATTATAACATTTTCAGATCGGTGAGACCTATATATCCCTATAATAGATTTTTAATGATTTATATCTCATAAGATATACTCATATGGTCTTCGGAGTGAACCTTGACTACTAATATGGAAATGGGATTGATCCATGACTACCATCATGGTATAGGGAGTGAACTCATACTATTCAGAGGAAAATTTGAGTAAATAATGTCATCCATTATGGATGGGGGAGTGAACCCAACATACTAATATGGACTTGGTTGTGTTGCAATTACTACTATGGAAATCGCTTAATATGCTTATGTGTTTTTCATAATTCCATTTTTCATTCTGATGTTATGCATTCAAGTCTTGTGTTCTTTAAATATATAAGATTCTTTTCCCCATTAAATTCCAATAGTTTTGTCATGATTCATTCTTATGATCATTTATGTCTAAGATATGATCTTATAATGGTATGATCACATTCTCATACCCTTATGATCATGTTTTTTATTACATATGTCCCTTATTTACCCATAGTGATCATTTCATATCACTCATTTTTGTGTTTCCTTCATCATTTAATGAATATATTTTCTATTTATGTTATGCCTAGGAGGGACGATAGTCTGGGAGAATCTAGTGGGAGATAATGTGGCTCACTCACATACCAACTTTTAAGTTTCAATGTTTCCAAAGGAACTAAACTAACATGGTCTTGGGAATATCTTTTTGTAATGTATAAATTATTCCTCAAAAGTAATGTAAATTTATTTTATAAAAATAATGGATCTCTATAAGTTACAAAGGGGTGTATGATTTCAACTGAGTTTCTTGGGCACTTTTAGGTGTCAGATGAGTTTGAATGGTTGTGAAATTGTTGTAATTTCTATTATACCTATATATGGTCCATGAAATAGTCTGTGTGTCTCATATATTTTATCTTTTTCACAATTACCTGGACATCATCTAAATAAGAGAGTTTTATGTCGAGAATTATGTGGCCATTGTAAAGTGACCCACATAGATACATGATCATTTGAATAAGTTATCATGAGGTCACACCATTCCCTTGGTTCATGTGTTGTGGAGACATATTGGCCCCTTTGAGGGTACTTGAGATATGGCTATGATGATTCTTTCCTAGTATCCAATGTTGTTTTTAGCTTTTTATTTTATCTTTATTGTTCGAAGAATCTGATATTTGGATTAATCAATATCATAAGATGTGATTAAATTGATGGGTTTTTTGTGATAAAAACACCTAGTATATTGAAAGGGTGAAGCTTTATCATTATCATTATTTTTTATACTTTGAATTTATTGAAACTATGTGAGTGAGTCATTAATAACCAAACAGAATAGTATCTTGACATGGATGATGGGATTCCCTGATTTATGTGTTCAGTTTGAAATTTTTAGTGTGATAGTTATCAAAATGGGGTTTTTTGTCCAAGTGGAGGTTTATGTCCTTTCCTTTAAATGTATTATTTTGTGTTGGATGTTTTATTTGTAGTGTTTTAACTAGTGAGAGGTGTTCATGTGGTTTTATGTAATTTTTTGCTTTTTCGATTTGGAATATTTTGCTGGTTATAGTAGTTGAGATGCAATGTGGTCCATAAGATATATCTCATGGAGTGGTTTTTTTGAACCATTCTATTTTCATTAGGTGTGGTTTTGATTCTATTTGGAGATAATTGTTTAATATATATATAATGTAATAGTATGTTCCATCCTAGCCCATTTATTTTCTATTTTCATGTGTTAGAGGTTCAATGTTGGAGGATTGAGGTGGTTTGGGAGGTTTTGTTGCATTTCAAATAAAGGTGATTATAATTTGGGATTTATATGGCGTAAAAAAAATTTTACACCATACATAAGTGGTTTAGTACTTAAGAAGTTTTCCATATTATGGACTTCTTTTGGTAAGGGGTTAGCCATTAAATCAGTTTATCTCAAAAGAAATGGGTTTGTGATGTATACTAATTTGATCCAAAGGTGACATGTTTGTCATTTTTCTTTGTATTTTTTAGGTTATTATGAATAAAATTATGGTATTATGGAGTAAAATTTAATTCACATGGATATTTTGGCATAAAAGTGTAATTTATGATGTAATTTATGAATTTTATTGGTTAAAAATAGGTTTTTTGGATGATTCATTCCCATTTTTCCACCCTGACATCCTCCCTTTATTTACATATCCCTAGGAACATTAGTTATATTTTAATGATTTACTTGCCATGATTTTATTAGCTGTTTCTTGTGGAGTCATTTTACAAAAAAGTTTTGATTTGTCTTCTATTCTGAGTGGTTTTCCTTCAATTTTTCATGGTAAATCCATTATAGTGATGCAGTTAGGATTAGGGTTCATTTAGGACGTGCTTTTAAGGACCCTTGACATATTTTAGGTTGATCTATAGTTCTTTATTATGGTTTTGGTTTGTATGTGCTTCCTCCTTTTCTTAGAGGTGTGTAGTGAGATAAAAAGAACTCTTCATGTAGGGAAACCATCGGTTCCCATTATTTTTATCACGTGGGAGGGGTTTCTGTTTTTATCATTAGGAATATTTTTTTCAATATCATAATCATGAGAAATTAATTGGTTAATTGAAATTTAAGTGTAAAGGTGTTTTATATACATACTTTTATAGTATTGATAAAATTGTGATGTTCTGATTGTACGAGTTAAACACTCACACCCAAAATGGTGGTCATTGGATAATTATTCAGTTTCAATTTTATTATATGGAATCATAATTTCATGATTATGTGATTTCACCCGAAATAAAAACTAAATAACAACTTATATTTTTTAAATATAACGGTTTTCTGTGAATTTATAGATTTTGAATTAATTACGCTAAAATAAATAAGTTAAATTGATATAAAATACCCATCATAAATATTTGAAATGTTTTTTATGTGTTGTGATATTTATTTTAGGGTATATGGGTATCATAGGTTTTTTGGAGATGTTGTGGGGCTGTGATGTGGTGGTTCTCTTGGATATGGTGTGGGGATGTGATTTTAAGGTTTGTTTGGTCATTATTTCAGGTTGTGATCTGATTTTTTTTATGGCATGTTCTACGGTCATAGTGATTTAAGTTGGTGTATGATATATCTTTGATATGGGGGGTATGTCAGGATGGTTGGATTGGTAAGGTTTATATGTTAAAAAAATTTCATTGTTTTAATTTATTTCACTAGTTTCTCAGGTAGTAAGGGAATCAGTTAATAATGATTGAAATGGATAGGTTTGGTTTAGTTAATGTGGGGGAAATTGTTAATGAACAAATTAATAATGGAATATGTTGATAAATGATGTTATGGATGAATAATTAATGTAATGTGATGTTTAAATGAAATTTGGTGGGTAATGTGAAATGTCACATGTGGCTTGTGTTTTCAATATATTGTTTTTCATTTATAGGTTGTAGTGAAATTGGTGATGTTGTGAGTTGGTTAGTTATTTTTTTGAACCAACATTTTGGGCTTGTGTATAGATATTTTAATACACTATATATTCTTTCTGATATATATACATTCCCCCAGAACAACAAGACCATTGTCTCGACACCCATATATTTATATGAGGTTGTTTTCCCATTCTCCAGGTGATGAGGATGGATGGTTGACTTCTTGATCTCCCATATAGGCATGGGGATATAAACATACAATGATAGATGGAATTATGGTTTTTAACTAGGTTATGGACATCGTGGCATTGGGAGAGATGTGATGTCACTATGTAGTGGGGTGGTGTCCCATGTTTTCTTATGAGATATGTGACATGACCGTGATATAGGATGGATTATGGTGGGGTTTTTCATGATTGGAGGAGGGAATAATGTTGAATTCATTAATTTTGGTGATATCCTACTACGATATTTTTTTGTTGTGATGTGACAGATCAAGGGTTTTTAGGTGATATAATATATGACTTAGATGTGGGGTGATGACCTTGGCATCTATGTCATTATGTAATGTTACAATGTTGTGGGGTTGTGGTATATGTTTTATTGATGATATAGAAATGAATGGATGTGCGATGATTGTTTTTTAGAACATAAAATCTGTAGTAAAGAGTTATGGGGTACTCTTTATCAATAATATTCTTCTTATGTAATTATAATTTGATGATTTATTTGGTGAGTGTTCCTTGGTGAGGATGGGTCTGGACTGTTCAACTTAATAGGTGTTGTTTGGTTTTACTATTTTCTCATAGATCCATTAGTACTCTTAGTATAAATGTGTACAATGAACATTGTCTACCCTAATGTGTAAGTTAGTATTATAACCCTTTGTAAATAAACCATAATGATAGGTTTCTAAGAGTATTACATGCATCACGATTGATATTACTAGTTCCTACCCTGGCACAGTTGTCATATTTCATCCTTGGTTTTTTCCTATTGTACATTGGAGACTCTAATTTGTATATATTTAATTTATTCATTCATTTAGGGATTGTTATTTATTATTTATTTTATTATGTAACAATTTTTATTGATTCTCTATTTTCTATATTATGATACTTCATATTTTATAGAGGTTAATGCATCTTATATTTAGAATTTTATATACCCTCGATACTTATTTCCAAACTGGTGCCTACTAGAGGGGGGACATAACGGTCATCACCACTCTCCATTATTAATTTTATCATTTGGTGGAGGGGTTTATGATAGTATAAATATTTTTATATCTATTAAAATTATGCTTTTCAATGTCCTCATTTCACCCAATAAAATGGAATTTGTAAAGTTACTTAGTCGTTTTGTTTTAACAGTCATATTATGAAAGATTTATAAAAAATATTTTAATAATTTTGAGTTCATTTTCTCAAAAAACACTAAAAAATATATCTCTATAGGATTTATGTTTCTAGTAGTGAACTATAAATTCTCTTATGAATTTATTTTTAATACCTTACCTTATTCATAATGGTTATCTTGTCTAATTATCTTCATCTATCTCTCTTAAATTTATTTTTCTTCTCCATGTTTATATTAATTATTTCGAACGATATATTATATATCACAAAAATACTTATATTTTAATAGTAGTAAATTATACATATTCCCACTACTCTGTACAATGATAGTTTTGATTTTCATTTTAATGAGAGACATTCCATTAATTGACTATAATATAACAACATTTTCTAGACATGTTATTTCAATACAGATATTTATTGAGTACTAAGGCATGTTTTTTTCTATTGTATTGATTATTCATTACATCATGTTATTAATAATGTGAAATGATTTAGTAATGAGTGGTGATAGGAATTATTTAGCCTCTCCATGCATCGATATGACTTGTGATGTAAACTAGCTTGGGTATTTGGTGTAAACCTTACCCATTTATGTATGATTTCTTTGAAAAGGTAATACGCGGTAGGTTTCTGATTTTTGAAATTATATTTTTCATCATAATGAAATAAGATATTATTATACATCATAATATTTTCATTTTTATATTTTACATGGATATATTACATGCTCATGTTTGAAATTATGTGGTAGTATTTAGTTATTATTTATTTTGGTCATATTATCCTTGACTTGATGACTCCATGATAGCTTCTATTTTATGCAAGACCATTATATGAGTTTTTGGTCATCCTTTTTATGTTATCTTTTTCCCAAAGTTATAAATAATATTATTGATTATAATATGTCTCTATGGGTTTTACGTGGTTATAATTTTGTGTGATATGTAAAATGATTATTGAAAAGTAATACATTATATTTATAATGTTGAAAATACTCATTAAATGGGGAATATATGGGTCATTTAGTTAAATATTATTTCTACCTATATGATTCTCTAAACCTAAAATATCATCGATATATATATCCGACTAAATATTTATGAATTATATTTCAATTACTGTGTTTATATTTGGGTTTATATAGTTGGTATCACAACAAAATTCTATAGAATATGTCATTAGATCAAATTCCAAATGTGTGGATCTAGTTAATTAAAAATAGAAATCATAAAACCAATAAAATTTATATTTTAAATGCCAAATATTTCAATGACTGACAAAAAATAAACTCATAGTAATTTTTTACATTTTTGATCTAAACAATAAATGTAAAAAATATTTTTTAAAAAAATATTAACATCTTTAATTTTTATAACAATTGTTAAAAATATAAACATAACATAAATATTTATATTTTTATAAATTTGAACAATAATATTTTTCATTCCCCCTAAAAAACTGTAATGACACTAATTCCTTCTTTATTTCCCTCCAAAACATTCCTTCATCCCTCCATCAATAAAATAATAATGGAAAATTTCATTTCTCTATATAATTATATTTTTACATTAATTATTCATTCATATATTCCACATATTAATTGAATATGAATTCTGTATTTTTTTCAAAAATTAAATTTGTTAGAGAGAGGGTGGTACCAGGGATGGGAGACAAAATTGAAATTACTACTACTATAATGAAAATATATTTTTTCAAATAATATGATTTATCAAGGATCGTTTTATATATGTAAAATATGTTTAATGTTCTCCTTTATTGTTTTAGGATTTCAGTTTCCTTTAAATGGTTAAAACATATGGTCATTGTTGTCATGGTTTTTTTGAATAATTTTTCGGTATTTTAGTTATATAATTATATACTAATTATTTTATCATATAAAGAATATACATAACATTTAAATTTAGATTCTAAAAAAAATATTTTTTCATTAATTCCCTCAAAAAAATTAAATGGGTTTTCTATCATCTTTTAATTATTTAAATATATATATATATTATTTCAAACATTATATTTATATACTATATGATAAATATAATTGTTGACATAATTTTTTTAATAACTTGTCTGTATGACCATTTCTCATAATTTTTTAAATAACCAATATTAAAATTATGATATGTTATAAATATTCATTTCCATAACAAATGATGTTTTAATTTTTTTTATTTTTGGTTATTAAAACTGATCTTTAAAATATATTTACAATATAACATATAATTATGTCCCTTAAAAAAATTTAAAAATATAAAAACCCAAATTAAAATTCTTAGGTTTATTCACATATGCATCATAGATTATTATAGATGTTACAAAAACCCATAAAAATATGATGAATAGTTGCAGGAATAATGTTCATTATTTATTAACAACTTGTTGGAAAATGGGGATCTTTATTATCTTGGTCATAATAGATTATATACTTGAATATAAAGAAGCATGATATATTCTATAAATTGGAATAAAAGGAATAAAAAGATATTTTTTTGACTTTTTATACAAGAAATGAATAGTTTTACAATTATTGACACCGTGGTGCCTTTATTTTTTCTAGGAATATGCCTTATATATAAGGAAATAAATTACACATCATGAGTTACAGAAAATTATGTCATGGTGTGTTGGGATATGGAAATTTATATTTTGAAATGACTATATATTTCGAGTGTTAATGATTTAAATTCCATGGATAATGCAGCAGAGTTAATTGATAGATAACAACATATCATAGTGTGAGTATAACACATCAGGCTGAGTTTTATTTTACATATCTTGAAGATTTTTTAATCAAAATGGAAGAGATATGGATCAGGATTTTAAGGATAAATCTTCTTAATAGGAATAATTTCATCACACTAACAAGATTGTGACACATGTAATGATACTAGAACATTGAGAAAATATAGTTAGATTTCAACCATTTAGTTATGGGTTTGAGATTTTTAAAATGTTTAAAAAACCTATAGAAAAACAAAATAGAAGAAAATGAATAAAGAAACTAATATTGCTGATTTTTAGAGATGATAGAGGCTATTGATAGAGGATTCATTGATATATCCAATTTTTTGATGCAATTGTTTGAAATCATATAATTCCATGCATAAAAATTAGATTATTAGAGAATATGAAAATCTATAATTAATAAAATTCGTTTTGTGAAATTATTAAAACCTCATAGATTTTTTTCCTATTGTAGACTTCAATAGGAACAAAATGATTCAAAAATCTATATAAAATGGTTATTGTAAATATATTCTGAGTAAAATGATGTCACATGGATGTCAATAATTACTCAAGTGTTGAGTTATTTGAAGTTTTAAACATTATATTTATGCACTTATCCTAGAGTATTTAAAAATTATTCTTTTAATCAATTCATGGTGGAGGAGTAAGTGGGAGCGCATTTTGGGATAGTTGGGACATTTATATATATCATTTTAAGGGAAGTGCGCATTGGCATGGAGTGACCATCATCCATACATTATAATATCTAAAACACATTTTTAATAGTGAATCTTAGTATAAAAACAAATTATTATGTGTAAATGTCTTGGAAGTATCCCACTTCTGGTGGAATAAACAAAATCCATGTGCACTAATTTTATTCATAATTTTTATATATATATTATATCTAGTGGAGAAAAATTGTCGAATATATTGATTTAACATTTTCCTTTCTAACATGAGAGGAATATCTAATGAATTATTGGGGTTAAGTATTTATAGTGAAATGTTTTTATTTGTTCAACACCTTGATTTATCCATCCCCACCACCCCTCCCTCTTATGACTCCTTAAGACTGTATCATAATTCATTTTCCATGAAATATGGTATTAAATCCTAAAGGATCAAACTTAGTATTCACTATATAAAATATGTTTTTAGAGTCTATTTCACATTATGATTATCTTATGAGGCCACCTATTTTTTATGGTATTATTATTAATGGATGACTACAATTTGTTTAGTTTCTATCTATACAATTATGGTTATTAATTCATTATTTGTATACATTATGATTCCGATTTTAGAATTTATAGTATAGGTGATCATAAAATAAATGTACAAAGGATCATCAATAGTGTTATAACCGAGGTGGTGTTTAGAATACTATTCATTGCGAAGATTTTGAGTCATATGAATTACTAAAATCTATTTATAGATATCCTAAAGGAATATACTATTGTGGAACACATTATAAGGATATATAGAAAATATGGTGATCTTGATTTATTGAACAGAAATATTATAAAAAAGTATATTATTTCAAAGGGGGCGAGAAAAAATTAGAAAGTAGCTAGCATGGTTAACATAACCCCTTAAGTAAATGTGGTGGAAATTATTCATAAATGAGATTAAAATACTTGTGTGTATGTTTCATATTAATCAATAAATTTTTAAACCAATATTGTAATATAATGTAATTATTATATTGTGGATAATTTCAATTGAAACCATTACCTATATAAATTAGTGGATATATTGTAAATTATCAATAAAAAATATTTCAAATTCATAGTCTAATTTAGATTGAGTAAAAATAGACTAAATTTAGAGGAGTAATCCTTGAAATAACCTATTTTAATGATGGGTGAAAATATAAAGTAGAAAAAACATTTTCCTGATAAATATTCAATCAAATTTGAAAAAAAATTGTAAAGATATAGAGCTCAAAGAATCTCTTACCCATATCATGACATAGGTATATGGGATAATAATATAGATTAAGTAATAATTCTATAAAATTAATGATATGTTTATTCAATTAAGTTATAATGATATGAGATTTAAGGATCTTGAAATGAGTCAGAAATTATAACATCTTGTTAATATTTTCAGTCATTATAATACACTTATTTTGATCTTCCAATGGATGGGTGTTATTCATGAATTATTGAATTGAAATTTTTTAAAATGTTTTAATTTTATAACCTGGGCATGGTGAGGACATGGTTTTCCCAAACTGTATTCCCTATCATTGGAAATCATCAAAAAATAAGTAGTTTGGGTTTCTATGGAAAGTAAACGTCTTGAAAAATGATGTACCCACCTAGGAGAAAATGTGAAATCCCATTTAAAAGTGGTTCATGGTTTGGGTGAATGGTTTATCTAAGCATGCAGTCTTGCATAGGAAACTGTATGAAGATTTTAATTAATATGAAAATAAATTGTGAAAACCCTGGAATCATAGTCTTATGTTCTCGAGTAGCCTACCTCATCTTGTTTCATTTTCTTTCTCCTTTGAGGATCCAAAATGGTGGTGTTGGTCCCTCTACACATCGTTGGAAGAAGAATGAAGATGGGATAATGATGTTTGATCACTTCCTATTATGTATCTTCTTCACGTTCTCTTCCTCCCATTTTCTCTACTATCCTCCCATTGGTTTTATATATATATTCGTTTTTAGAGGATCAAATCTCTATTTTCTAGATATTTAATCTATGTTTTATTATCATATACTTGTTTTTGATGTTCTTCTATAGATATTTCTAATTTTTTATTTTTGTTCTATGATCATGTGATCCAAAGGTATATGGTTTAGTTACAATGGAAAATTTTGATTCACCCCAATTTTCTTAATTTAGATTCAATTTATTTCATTAAATTAAATTAAATTTAATTTAATTTATTTATTTACTAACTCAATTTCATTGAGTTGTGGATTTGAAATTGGATTTGGTAAGAAATTGGCAAAAACCTCCAAATCCATTGAATTGGGGTGTGTTGTGAAATTGAATGAAATTTATTTTAATTCAATTTTGTAATTAGAATTTTTAATTTGATTTGATGAAATTGAATTCAAATTGGTATTTGAAAGAAAATTAAAAATTGTTTTGATAGAATCTGAGTGGGTTTATCTTGTTAAATGGAATTATTTAATTAAAACACCTTCTATTTGTATTAAATGTTAAATTGGCATATCTAAATTCAAAAAAATATGAAGAATTGTATTTTAAACAGCTTTAAAATAATTTTCTCACCATTTACATTTATTATAACACATTAAAGTCTAGGTAGTTAGTGAGTTAATTGGGATATTACTCTATTAATTCTTTAAAACATTAACATAAACTATTGGTCCCATTTTATTCCTTAGTAGGATTTTGATGATTTGTCTTAGACCAGTCCCAATGGTGCATGTGAACACATTTTATTTTTCATTTCATAATTTTCTAAGGATCCCATAACCTATAAATATATTAACTCTTAGAAAATATCCATGTTTTATGTTTTTAAATTTAAAATATATTCCATTTTTTGTATTATCTTTTACACATTCCATCTAAATTTATATAAATTATTTTACCTAAAATGTTTTCTGAGATATTTTTTAAATGTATTTCTATCGTTTTCAATTTAAATCATGATTGTTTAAACATGATCTTGAACTTCATAGCCTGTTAATTTAAGACATGAAATCATTATATGGTTAATTAAATGTGTAATATTATTATGGAATCTTTGATGAGACCCTAGTGGGCTTTTAGCTCACACTAAAAAAGTTCCTTTAGGTTGTTTTAGATTATCATCATCCAGGTTTGAGAAATGGTAAGGCACTAATTGGAGGTAGTAGTAGTGAATGATCCTTGGTATTGGAGAGTTGTTTTTACTGGAAAATGGGTAATTATCCTATTTTCTAGGAATTTGTGTTTGTACTTTTGGTTTTCATACATATTTGAATTATTTTAAACTTAAACCTATGGAATTTTTCTTCAACACACATAGGCATGTTTATCTTTATTCTATTTTGTTTGTTGAAAAATAATTCCCACAATAAAATTTATTGATGCTAGGTGTGTTTCCCCATCCCATGGGGGTCAGGAAATCCCATCATGCAAAATCAAGACAAAATGGTTATTAAGGTACTAGTGTATCGAGGTTAGTTCTTGATAAAATGTTCTCAAGGTAGGTTTTTCATCTTTCCTTAATATTTGTATGTAGTTTGGTAATTTTTTCGAGGCTTATGTGGTAGTTGTGACTGAGTGTCATACTAGAAATCACCACAATCAGCCATAAGTCACCAGGGACGTTTTGGGAAATACATTCTAAAGACTAGTTCTAGTATTTTCACTACATTCTATTTGTATTGGATTAAATCTAATCCATGATAATCTATATGTTGGGATTAATTTTTTCATTTAGCTCCATTTGAGAGTAAATATGATGTCTTAAATGTTTTCTACTAATGATTTTTTTCATCCTTCCTCCGAGAAGATGTGTAAATCATATATAGGATGAAGCTTTTGTTGAATCATTGTGTCAAAATCCTCTCGTGGATATGAGTTTTGATGAGGTGGTTATTGGTAGTATCTATGCTCCAGGGAATACTCCAACATTGGTATATGTTCAAGATCTATATGTGGAATCTAAGATGAATTGTTTAAAATAATCTTTCTTTGGTGTCCCATTATCCAAATCCACCAGAGTCAAAGGATCTAATTATCCTCATATGGAAGAGGATTGGTTGAGCAGGAATGAACATTAGTGTGGGCTCAAGGAGATAATTGATGAAATCATTGTGAATTGTGCCACCATTGTGGTTAAGGTAACAAGAAGAATATTACAGGATTTCGTGGTAATGGAGAAGAAGAATGAGGTAAAAGAGTATAAATACATCAAATATATTTTCCCTTACCATTTCTATATATAGTTAATGGTGTCGATCAATGATATTGAGTTTTTAAACATGAGATCGATGAGGGGACGATGACAGATTATGATTTTTTTTTTCTGAGTACATTTAGTTCACACATAAGATAGTATTGAATGAGAATATAAAGACTAGATAGTTCATGATTTGAGTTAAATTTGGTATTCATTCTCATATTTTCTATTATAATTTTACTTCTTATGCTACAGTGTTGAATAGAATTTTTTTTGTTGAAATGGACATGGCCGGTAAGTTAGGGTTGATGAGATTTCATTTTTCTTCTAGTGAAAGGATGATCTATTTAAAATGAAAGAGGAATCATGATGACACTCGTGATAGTTATCAAAATCATGGTCATTTTGTACCTCCTGATGTGGCTAGAAGTGGCCCCATGATTTGTTACTAGTATGGAAAACATGGGAACTCATAAAATTTTTTCAGTAAGGCAGCCATGGTATGTGGTTCCTACAAATTCTCAGGTCACATGTTGTTGTTTTTCATGTATATTATTCTCCACATGATGAAATAGTATCATCTACATCTTCTAAAGTAATTCGGGTATCATATGCATCAAGGAAAAAAAGGATGCATCCACAAGTGTTATGAATGAAGCTTCTTCATGTAATTGAAGAGTCACAAGAGGAACAAGATATGGGTCCAGTGATTGTGAGAGGTAAAACCATTATAGCTTCTTCATCAGTAACTTATTTATTTGATACTCGTGCGTCACATTCATTCATTTAAACTCACATTTTAAATCTTCTAAATATTCCTAATGAGATTATATTATATGTGATGGGCATTAATACACCACATGGAATGATTAGAGATGAGGGTCTCTGTAGTCCCACATGTGTTTCCTATTTAAAATATTTTTAGAGTGCATGGAATTTTAGGGTTCTTGACCTGATACTTCTTGACTTCATATTCTAGATAGATTCGATCATTTCCAATAATGACTAAAATGTTTTTTATCCATTATAGGTATCTTTTAATTGACCTAATGGTGTGTGTTAAATATTTAGAGGAGTATGGGACATAAGGTCGATTAGAGATAGAAACTCATATCTAGAGTTTGTGAATGTGGTATTTGTGTTTTATTGTGATTTGGAGTGAGAATATTTGAGTGTTTATATCCTTAAAGATGTTGTCTATTTTCCCTATGTGTTTACCTTTAGCATCCCTTGGTTTTCATCAGTAAGAGAGGTTGATGTATCTCCCAAATTAGTTTTTATTACTCAACCGGTGTCTAATTACTCATTCCAAATGGAACTAGTTGAAATAAAATATTAGAAGACTCATTTAAATGATCTTATAGATAAAATGTTTATTTTTTCTATGTGTGTCAAATTTAATTGAGAAGGCTACCTTTTATAAGAAAGATGATTTTCACTCTATGTTTTTTTGTGGATTACAAAAAATAAATCGAGTTAAAGAAAATAACAAGTATATTTTTCCATGGATTGATTATTTTTTTCATTTGAATGGGAAAATTGGTTTTTGAATTTTTTTTCTTATGTTTAGTTACCATTAGTTGAGAAAAAAAGAATCTATCATTCTAAAAACCACCTTTCAAGGATGGTATAACGGTTCAGGATACCATTTCACGCCTAATGGTAAATAGACACTCATTTATTCTTCATGGATTTAATGAACCGGATTTTCCATGAGTTTCTTGATACTATTTTGCTGATCATTATGGATGAAATCCATGTTTAATCTATGTCTGAGGAAGATAATTTTCATTATCTTAGAGCAGTTCTAGAATTTGTGAGAAATCATTGAATTTATTCCAAAATTTAGAAATGTGATTATTGGATACGAGGATTGAATTTATTGGTAAATGTGGGGTCAAAACATTGAATTTATCTTTATCATAAAAATGTTAACAATGTTATGACTTGTGAACAACCACAAAATGTTTTTTCGATTCGGAGCATTATGGTTTCCTCTAGGTATAATCGCATGTTCATTAAGGATTTATGAAATTTTTCGTTTATGATTCCATATATAACTCGTAATATATTATGGTTTACTTATGATGAAAAATATCATAATTGATTCATTTAATTGAAACATCTTTTTACCACTATACCAATGATGAATCTTCTAGATGCTGGGTAGGGAAATTTTTTCTTCTCTGATGTATAAAGTTCAGGTTTGGTCTATGTTCATATTCAAGGTGATCATGTCATTGCATATAGATATCATAATTCTAATAAATATGAGTGAAATTACCTATCCCATGCCCTTGATCTAGAAATGCTGATGTAGGAACTTAAGAGCTTTTGGAATAAACTTTTAAAAGAAAGGTTTATTATGTATTCATACCACAAGAGATTCAATTATATATTCTAACAAGAAATACTTGAATCATCACCATAGTTTTTGGGTGGAATAAATGAAATATTTCGACATTGATATATCATATACCCTTGGTAGATAGATTTTTTGCGGATGCCTTGAGTAGGATGCTTCAGACCTTGGACATGGGAGAATCATCTAAAGAGTGTAAACTGATAGCTCTCTTAGAATAGTTAAATATAGGAGTCCGGGAATATGAGTTCATGGTTTCTTTGGACGTTTTTAAGTTGAAATCCACCCTTTTCGATTTCTTTTTTCATGAATAGTGTCTTAATGATAACTTATGTATCATTAGAAACTGTATTTGTTGTTGAGAGATGGTAGTTTACATGTTGCTCTCAAATGAAAGAAATCATTTTTTTCAATTTTTTTTATTGTTCTATTAGTGGTAGGTAAAGATTTGATGAGGGTTTTCTATAATTACGAATGGGAATTACACCAATTAAACCTGAATAAGTTTTATGAAATACATTAAATATTCTAGAATATATGTATAATACAAGGCATTGCAGGTTTTTTTCTCACTACTATACATTCCATCATGTCAATGCTAAGAAACAGGAACCTTCGAGTTTGTTTTAGCCACATCCAGTGAAATCTTGGATGTGGGACTTTATCTATATGAAGATTTTTTGGGTCTCTATGTACCAAAATTAAGAAAAATATGATATGGGCTGTGATTAATAGGTTCACTGAATATGATCCCATTATAAACATTCATGATAAAATTGTGGTTGAGGAGATATTAAATCTATATGTGAATGAGATTGTCCATATTCACATAGTTCTATTTTTTATACTATCTAAATGGGATAATTGGATAACATAATATTTTTTGAGATTTCTTCAAGAGGAACAAGGATCTAATCCATTTAAACATGGAATACCATCCACAGTTAGATGGCCATATATAAATAGATATATATATTCTTGAGGATATACATTTCTCTTATGTTCTCAACATTGGTGTGGGTTGGGATGACCATCTAGGGATGGTTGAGTTTTCTAATGATAATAGATATTTTTATGTGATCATAATGGATATTTTTTTGGCCTTGTATATTTATCCTTGAAAATAGATTTTGTGTTGGTTAGAGATTGGTGGAAGTTTCTCAGTTGGACCGAGCATCGTTCAGGAGACAACACCAATATTTTATTGAATTCGCAATGAATTTTGGTAGTAAATATCCATTTTAAGTCTTATTCTATTCAACGTCATAGACCATTGGAATTATCATTTGGTTATTAGGTGTTCTAAAAAGTCTCACCTTTTTTGGGTCATCGATGGATCGGGAGGAAAGGGAAGCCTTCTCAACATTTTTTAGGACCTTTTTTGGTCGTTGAGTAGGTGGGGAAACTAGATAACTATTTATCACTCCCACCAATTCTAACATTGATTAATAACTATTCCCTTGTATCATAGCTGTGAACGTACCTATTTGATGTACTTCATATTCTAAGATGATATTGTCTTGAGGATGGGTCATATTTTTCCATGACAGCACATCTAGTCATGATAGTTGATTCTATGACAAGGGTACTTAATAGGAGGAAGATAACTTTGGTAAACGTTATATGGTAACACAATTCTAATTCTCCTGATATGTGGGAGAGGTACGTACTTGTGAGAGATTAATGGCATCTTCTTTTTAACATATAATCTTATTAATAGTATTTATGGGGACATAATGTTTATATGACAGGGATTCTGTAACATATTTTTACATTTTTGAGGTATTAATAACCCCCATTTTAATCATTATTTGGTTGGGTTTCATTCCATGATTCATTGGGTAAAAATTTGGAAAATTTTGAATGTATTTATGTTAAGAATGGTTTGTGTATGGTTTTATTAAACTATGCTTCATCTCAATAAAAACTATGCAAACCCAAACAATGGCGGTTTTCATGACTTGCATGTGGTTAGAAAAACCATGCACCCACCTAAGAGAAACCATGAAACACACTTAAAAAAGGGCACATGATTTACCTAACCATGCATCCCTATATAGAAAACCATGCATGGAATTTGATTAATAAAAAAATTAATTTTTAAATCCACAAAACCATTATTTTAAATTATTAATTGGACTAACTCAACCTATTGCATTTTCCTCTTCCTTGGAGACTCCCAAAAATCTATTTTGGTCCTTATACACAAATTTGAAAGTGAACAAACATTGTTTGTATGATTTTAGATCTCTTCCTAGTAGGTTTACACTTCCTATTCACATTATCGTATTCTCTCCTCTTTCTCTGCAAGGGTTTTGTAAACCTCTATGTTTTTATAGGATCTAATTCCCACAATTATGGATCTTGAATCCTGTTTTTATTCATTGTTCCTCATTTCCTATGTTATTCTTTTGAGATTTTCAATTAGGTATTTTTTTCTTAATCTCATGATCTGATGGTAGGTGGTTCCATTATGATGGAAAATTTTTATTAACCCTGAATTTATGATTAATATTTAATTGGTTGGTTTAATTTAAATATATATAAATTGGTTTATTTTAAAACGTAATTATTTTTTATTATTTATTTTAAATTATATTTCCCATAAAAATGGGGAAAACTCTAAATCTATTGAATTGAGTTGTGTTGTGAAATTGGATGGAAATTGTTTAAAATAAATTGTGGAATTTAATTGTAGAATTTGTATTCTACAATTGACGTGATGAAATTGATTTCAAATTTGTATTTGATAAAAATGAATTAAAATTATATTTATAGAAACCCAGTGGTATTATCTTATATAAATGAATTATTTTATTAAAAATTTAATTTTATTTTTAAATGTAAATTGGCTAATTTGAAATGGAATAATTTAATTAATTTTATTATAAATAGGTTTAAAATAAATTTCCCATCATTGATTGTTATTAGAGTATATTAAATCCTAGGTATTTAGTATGTTATTTCGGACAGTACTCTACTGACACTTTAAAACATCAACATAAATTGTTTGGCATGCTTTATTCCTTAGTATGATGTCGATAAGTCATCTTTGACCAGTTTCAATGGAATGTGTGCACACATTACCGTTATCATTATATATGTGTGTTAGGATCCCATAACCTAGAACTATTGTACAATGTATAATATTGACATGTTTCTAGTTATTTATATTTTAAATATATTTCATTTTTTAAAACACATTTACACATTCCTTCTAAATTTGTAGAAATTGTTGTATATAGAATGTTTATTAAGACTTTTTTAGGCTATTTCCTTTAATTCAAATGTGAATCCTTATTTGGTTTAAATATTCTTTTGATTTTATATTCTTCTGTATTTAAAAATAAATTTTTTATTTTTTTAATTAAATGTATCATCTTATTATTGAATCCTAAATGAGACCCTTCTTGGATTTTATCACACACTATACCTATGAATTTCGATGTTTGTACATTATCTTCATCTAGGTTCCTATAAGGGTAAGACACTAGTTAGAGGTTGTTTTAGCTATTGATCCATGTTCATAGAGAGTTTTATATGTTGTTACATGAGTTTTTATATGATTTTCTTGTACTTTATGGTTTCATATTAGGTTTTCATACCTATTTTACCACTAGAACTCTTCTCCCTCTGGATTTTTCCTTTTATGCATAGAAACTTTTTTATGCCCCTTTTGTTGTGTCTGTGTAAAATTTGTTTCCACTTTAATAGTATATGATTCTATGTTCTTTCCTACAACACAAGGGGATCAATAATTCTCTATAGGATATGTTAGTACCATGATGGTTATCCCAGTACTTGATTATCTATGTTGGCTTGTGATAGAATTCCACCAAAGGATAGATAAATATACCTCCCATGAAATCCCCAATAATTATTTATATAATGATATAAATATAAAATACGAGTTAATTATAATATTCCTAATTAACATGGTTTTAAAACCCATCAAAATAATATAGAAATGTAGGGGTAATTATAGAGTTATTGAAAACACTGTGAATTTTTTTTAAATCAACGTGCTTAAATATGGATGAAAATATTCTACAATGTGTCATCCTGGAAAAAATACATATGGAATTATTTTATTAAGAAATTTTTTATTTGTCCAATTTATGAAAATATGTTTATGTACTATAGAAGATATTTTTTTGGTGTTTTATAAGGAAATACACATCTCATATACCAATCCAGAGGATTATTTAGATCAATGAAAACATTATTATTCGAAAATATATATTTAATAAATTGAATTATTTCAATAATTTGATTCAAATGGAGTGTTAATTATTCACCATTGGGTACTTAGATTTAGTAATTATCACATGTATAATTTAAAAAAATATTTAGGATGAAGAATAAATTTTTAATTTATAAAAAAAATAAGGATGAACAATAAAATAATGTCTCTCCAAGGATACACATATAGAATGTAAAATTAAAAAATATTGAAAAGGAGAAGCATAAAACATGAAAATGTTTATTCACGCATTCAAATACATAGAATTAGAAAAAAAACATTAGTGGTATAGATCTCTCATGGATACAGAAATATTGAGAATGATAAAATAATTAATCCTCAAATGAAGATAATTTCAGAAGTGGTATTAGTCTCACAATAGAAATGGATTTCAATCCCAATAAAATTTTGGAGATAAAACATATAGAATTATTTTTTTAAAATGGATATAACTAATTGAATAACATAATTTTGGGGTCATGGTTATTTATAAAAAAATATGGTTCACCATGACCAACTGAATTACTCAACATGAGGCTAATTATGAAGTACCCCACTCCATGTAAATTTAATTTTCATAAATATTGTATGAGTGGCATAAGTTTTAGGGGGAGGTGTGATCCATGGGGTATATGTGTTATAGGATTTGATGACATTATTATTTTTATAAATCCTATAATTATGGAATTGTTGGATCTAATATTGAATTTTGTATCAATACAATATATGAAATTTTAAATGGTGTCAAATTGATTGTACTACTAATTAGATTCATAGGAAAATCAAATGGATTCAAAAATCAATCAAGAATAAACAGTTTTATCAATCCAAATATGGAATATGAAATATTCTATTAGGATATCCCATGTAGTTTTGTGAATTTATAAAACAAAAATAAAACATAAACAAGATGTATAAGTCGAAAAATTCAAGGGAGAGTTATAATCTAGTTTTTTATTTAAAAAATAAGGCATCATATATGATTTTAAGATACATAAATATATTGAAATAATGATACTATAGTTAATTTCTTTCATATAACTGGTTCTTGAGATGTAATTCTTTAGGGGGGATAGTTTTGTTATTTTGAAGTCTAATTTTCAATATATTAAATTAGATATTGAAGAAATGTAGTAACAATAACTATAGAATGATTAAACTTCTTAGTGTAATTAGATAATTATACTATTTACATGTTGTGTCACATTTTTTTGTCTTAAATACCAGTATGTGGTTAGGATCACACACTTTTTCATTTTTTATTATATAATGATCTTTTGAATGTTTGATTTAGACCCTATAGTGTTTTAAGTACAAGGTAAACGCTCATGTTGAATGGTTTTATAGATGTGTGATTGTGAAATAGACAACATTTAATTTTTTAGATTACACTCTTGTTTCATAAAACACTATTTAAATCATGTTGGATCAAGTGATATTTTTATAAAAATTTAATATGTAGTAATTTCACTAATTAGAAATCTATAAGGAATGTAGCTATAGTTGTCATAATTTGGACATTCTCATACAATTATAGATTTATTTAAAATATGATGTGTTAAATACCTAGGTAAAAAATTTGTTGGGATACAATAGTGGTGAAAATGTTAATTATGTGATATACTAAAAAAAGGAAAATTTGATACAAAAATTTAAGGTTTAAGAGTTATTGAATGGACTGGATGATAAAAGAAATAGGTGGAATATATGTTATGTGACAAAAGAAATGTATGCTCTATATAAATCTATTATTTTATCAGGTGGGTTGAGATGGAGATATATGTTAAATTTTTATTTATACATTGTAAAATTTGTAGTGTAATTACTCTATTATATAGATTCTTAGATGATATATAAACCTGTATAATGTGTTTTCTTTTAAATATCAGGTACATTCATTTTATAGAAAAAGGGTAAACCCATGAATTTAACCTCTTATATTATATTATCCATGGGAGATAATAATGTAGAACCCCAAAAAATAAATATATATTCATTGATTCATTATATAATTTTGCAAATAAAATTTTAATGAATTGTTAAAAATCCAATGTCGCATAATATCACAAATAAGAAATTGTTTATTATCCTTATTGAAAATCATTTTAGAAATTATTGGATATGATAAGAATAAATCATTAACAATTTTAAAATAAATTATTACAATATATGAACAGTTTATGTGTTGAAATAAATTAATACGATATAATTTAATGGTATATGACTTGAAGACCATTGAGAAAAGAGAATGTTTCAACAATAGAGATGTCGAAATATAGAGAAATAAAATTATATGATTGGAAATATTTTATTTTTTATCGTTCTTATATTGCATATATGATAATGGAATATGAAGGAATCATTTTATAGTATACATTTAATGGTTAAGGAAGAATAGTTCTTGAATAATGATGGAAATATAATTTTGATGGATGGTTTGAAGAGGTAGCATTTCTTATTATTTATTATCAAGTAAATAGTTGATTTATGATATTTCATAAAGGAATTTTGAGAAGGGAAAATATATTTTATTAAAGTAATATCCAACCATTATATAAATGTGGTTAAACAATGTCATGATATTCTGTAAAATGAGGATTTTATCATGGAATGGCTTTTGTGCACTTTATTGGAAACTATATTTAATGATTTATTAATACATCCTATTGAAAGAACAAAAAATAAATATTATATTCATGGTATATGAAAAGTATTGGAGAACTCATGGTATAAAATAATTATGGTTTTTAGTGAATTTAGTTAAAATTAAAAATGGATTTACAACATTTAAATTTTTTTAAGGTCATATTGCATGAATTTAACTAGATAAAGGAGAAATGGGGAGTTATTTATGTTCATCATTAGAGTGATAATCAAGGTCAATGTTATTAAACTAAATATATTAATTTGGACAATAACACGATGTTATGAAGATTGTTTTTATGTGAATATTAGATAATACCTAACCAAAATGGGATAATGGAATGTGGTTTTCAAGATGATCTTGGTTTTCACAGATAATTGTAAAAATTTGGAACCATGACTAGAAATATCGTATACAATGTCATATTGGAATATTTTTAATCATACATTATTATGGTAATAAGATGAAGCAAAATTAATGGGTGTTTTGATGGCCATTTTATCCCAAGAAAAAATCAGGTAGATCATAATAGAAAACATAGTGCATGTTCTTTCTCTAGATAGAAGTTCTCAAGGTGAGGAAACATAGAATATGTCTTTATATTATAATATTACATCATTTTGTGTTTTTATATGGAAATTAAAATTCTTAAATATTCATAGAATTTGGGTGTTCATGATTTGAATATCATGGTTTGTGCGGTTGATATAAAAAATGGATAGGACCACAATGTCGTCGAAGTGTAACACCTCATGTGGAATTTGAATTTTTCATATTATGAAAAAAAATTAATTAAGAGTGGGGATATGTGGACTGGGGATGAATTTGATTAAAATAAAATTATTTTGACACATGGGATGATCCTAAATAATTATGTGACATGTTTTAAATACAACCATTTATTGAAGGGATGATTATTTTGATGAAATTATATAATCTATTTTAGTATTATTAGAGAGAAAAAATGGAACAATGACCTTAATAAACAAGATTTTTAATGAAAATATATTATATTGTTTGAAGAATCAATTACACATATGGATAATTGAAAAAATAATCATGATTAATTAATTTTAAATAATCACATTCTACTTATTGAAGAAAAATATGGAGTGCAACAAAAATTTTCATTTCCTAGATATATTATTATTAGAAAGAGTTTTATTCATATTTTAAAGTTCATTATGAATTTATTTATTCAGTAAATTTAATTATAATTTGATCGTAATTATATTAAGTGAATAAGGTATCAATTATTACATTAGTGATAAATAATAACAATGTTAAATGTTGTGGTGCAAATCAGTTTTATATAATGATCATTGAGATACCTTTATATCTATAAAATGAGGAAGACATCCCTGAATCAATGTAGAGAGGAGGATATAGGTTTATCACACCTTGGGTGAGTGTGAAATTACCTAATTATCTATTAGGGAATTGTGACTTGGAATTTATTGATGATCTACTAAACATTGTATCTACTAAAATAGTGCATTAACTGTGTATTTTAGCACCCTAACACATCTCAAGGGATATGCTTCGTTGGCATTGCCTGGTGAAAGTTTATCAAGTATAATACTATTTTTATATATGAAATATTTTTTATATATTGTATTAGTTTCATATTATTTATGATTATAGTTAGTGGAGAGATATAATGAATGTTGTTCCATCTAATTTTGGAAAAGGTCGAAGGATGGGTGAGGGTTAAGAATTTAGAGCGAACAATTAGTAATATGATTCACTCCCATGCCACTCTTAGGTGTCCTTGGGGATAAATTTCATAACCCATGGGTCCCATAAGAGGGTGATTCCACTAAATAATAGTTCAATATAATCTCATTAATAGGTATTTTATACATAGTTGCTAAAGAACGTCATGTATGGATATATTCACATTTTACCCTGTCATTTTTTATCAGTCAGTTTATTCATTGAGGATTATTGGATTTTGATTAATTTATAATGAAATTAACATGAGATTAATTTCTACATATGGGGATTTTGATCATTGAATGATTTAATACACTTATATAGTGTCTTTCAATCAGTTTTCTAATATTTTGGAATCATTATTCCATTCAATATTAAATTATCCCACTATAAATTTTGATATAATTATATAAAAATTAATAGCACTGATTTTAGATTTTTAATAATTATTTGGGTAAAATTTTTAATTGTATAGTGGGTTTGGATCAAGTATTTTAACTAGTCATGGGTTTTCTATAATGTAATACACATTATTTAAGATTAGATAACTCCAGTAAGAGTTAAGTGATTTCTAATATTACCTCTCTTATATGTCATTACATTTAATGGGTTAAATATAAGTGATTATAAGTTGGTGTGTTAGGCCAATGTGGGATACTAGTGGGATAACATAGTTCTGAGGAACAATGATGATAAAATAAGGGCTTTAGTAGGGACATAGAAAAAAATTATATTATAGATTAATTTATATACAAAAACCATGGGTGAGGATCTTGTGAAATATATAAATAGTCAACTCATCAATGTTTTTTACGATGTGTAAATATTTGACTGTTCTGGTCATATCTATAGTGAGGCAACATGATTTACTATTAATTTTGATGGTATAATAGTTAACTTTTTCTTGGGTTTCCTAGTAAACTATTTAGGAATTGAATCATATGATATGGTAAATTGTTAAATTATATTATCATCTTAAGGACAGTTTGGTTTACCTATTTGTATATATAGGGACATATAAAATGGGTGGATTAGCGAGTTGATCATGAAGGATCATTCCACACTAGGATTAGTATATGTGATGCATTCATAGTGACATGTTTTTCTAAGTCTCCGTGTAAAGGGTTAATAATGAGATTGGAAGAGATATGTAGTATATGCCAATGGAAGTTAGATGATAATGAGTGGTACTTATGAAGGGGTAGAATTTTGTGTGGTTTTCCGTGATGTGTTTACTTTGTGGCCTAGGATTTGGATTTTTGAATTACTGCATAAGGGAGTAGTTGATGATCATATTAATATATGTGTCACATGATGTGTGATGGGTTATATCTAAGGTTTTTTATATAGATTGGGCACCATCCATGATAAATATTTTTTAGTTATTCTCGATGTTTTTATTAAGGTGTTGGTTGATTGGTCTTAGGAAAGAGTAAGTATTCATCAATAGAATTTCATGTTTTGATGAATTAATGGATAAATAAATAATGTCAATTATGATAGATTGTTTCCCTATACTAATAATTATTCTACAAAATAGATAAATATCTTGATTTACTAGATTGAGAAATTTTTTACTAGTAGTTAGTTATATAGATTCATTGGACTGGGCATGCTTCTAAACAGTAGTTACATATGAGGATTACCAGGATTGGGTGAGTATCCATGTAATAGTAAGATATGTGTGTTTAATAGACTATGTGAGTCACCAGTAAATATTTTTATGTGTGGGATTATTACATTTGGTGCATCTATAGAATGTATATATATTTTTGGACTCTCTAAACTGGGTGAGTTTCCATTAAGTAGTATGATTTATGGATTCCACGGACTGTGTGTGTTTCTAATCAGTATTTATATATGCATTTTTTTACTAGGTGAATATTTTTTCTTGGATTGATATAGTGATTTTACTTTATCTATATATATCATTATCTAATAGTTTTTCATGTGTTTTAATTGGGATATCATAATCACTATATATTAGTTATTTATGAGGGTTTTATTGACTATGTGTCACTAACCAAAATTTACATACATGGTTTCATTAGATTAAAAAAAACAGTAGTTCGTGTTTATATTTTTGGTTCTGGATATATTGATTAGTTCTATCAATGTTTTTATAGATTCATTGTGGGTGTATGATTCTCCAACATTCCATGGTTGTGTGTGACATGTTTTGAATCCACACTAAAATTGGTTGAAGTGGGTATGATTTAATTCTCAGGGTGTATTTTTTAGAACCAATGGATAGATCAGTGCATATATGGCAGATTTATAGTTTTAATATTATTTAGTACATTTATTAAAATATATAAATTATTTATTATTATAGAAAAACATATTAGTATAATGAAACATCCTTAAATATTACACAATCTTGAGTTTTAATCAAGAATTAACTTTCATTAATTTATTGGATCTTTTTTGGTATATTGTTTTATAGAATTTGGTCATAACTTATACATAAAAAACTATAATTTTTCAAATTTGGAACCTATAATAATATTTTATTTTTCACAAAATAAATTACATTTAAAATCAATAATGATTTCTTTTCATGAAAAATCATCATTCATTTTAACACGACTTCATATTTTTTTTTCTTATAAATCCTTAAACCCTTCGAAAAAATATTTTAAAACCTGTTATTTTCACAAAAATATCATTACGTGAAATTAAAATAATAAATAATAAACATGATATTATTTTTATTTCATTATGTGAAATAAATATAAATAATTAAGGAACCAATCATTCAATGAAACCTTAAAAAATTAATTTTTAAATAAACATTTTGCTCAAAATATTTATTTTTTTACCCAAGAATTCACATTCTATACCTCATGATTTTCAAAATATAATTAATGAGAGATATCAATAGAAAAATAAAACACATAAAGGTTTATTTTTAATCATTAAAACATATAAAAACGTATTCACAATATAATACATTTAACCATTAATAGTATAATATACTTCCCTTTCTATGTTACATTATTGTATTATATTGAGAAATCATAATATTTTCAAAAAAATACAACAGAGATAATAGGTAAATCATGTAGGTAACTTGTGACATAATTTAAATTTATCCATTTCAATCAATCATTCAAATTTAATAAAAATTCAGTCAACTTTAACAACCAATGCATTGGAGGGCTATCACGGACACACACATCCTTGGTTAATCACAGAAACACTTATCCTGGGTTAATAATGTAACCAACCATCCATGGTTTATAATGAAACCATACATATTTAGTCAATAATGAAACCTTTAATAATTGTATGCAATCCTCAATAACCATAAAATAACCATAAAAAATAAATTCCTGCATCATTAAATCATTATTTTCACCATTAAAAAACATTTCTCAGATATTGATATATCCCTTTTCATTAAATAGCATTTTCCAAATCTAGATATTTTTAAAATAAACTGAAATAGAGTATATATTTGATGATAAATTATTATATTTTAAATTAAATCAAACATAAAATAACTATTATGGTGGCGAGAAAAGTCTTTGTTGCTGTATACATTAAAATAGAACACTTCTTTTGAATATTATTATGAAATTCAAAATTTCAGTGAAAAGATTCCATTTTTAAGACCATTGAGATAATGTCAAAATATATATATAATTTCCTCTATAAATTATTTATATATATATATATAATTCCATATATTATTTTAAAAAAATGCACATGGAAGAAAAAGAGTTCTGAAATGAAGTATTTAAAATAATGTTTTTAAAAATAAAGCCCCTTACCTTCATTCAAATTCATTTCATATGCTCATTATCTTTTTTAATACTAATATTATATTAGATAACTAGTTTTAGAATATATTTTTAATTATTTTATTTTCCCTTTTCTAATATCATACCATGCTATAAAATTTATTTTATCATTTATGTTCACATTTAAAGCATTTACAGTATTCGTCATATATGTCAAAAATACTTTGGTAGGTTAACTATCGTCATATAGAAAATTATTATAACATATAAATTAGAATAATAATCGACTATTAATAATATTTATACTTAAATTATACTTTTAAAATTAATCATTAAATATGGTATTGAAAAATTAAACACATTACTATAATAGATATGGTTGGTCATACGTACGCATGAGCAACATTTTCATTTTTCAAATAACATTATTAAATGATGGTATGAATTATTTTAACATTAAATAATTATAATAATCTTATTAATACTATCATATTTATTTAAATACACTTTAAAATATTATACTTTTTTTTGTAATGAAAACACAATAACAATTCACTATGGAGTTGTTAGTCCACCCTAACATATGAACGACATTATAAATTTATAGTTACTTGATAGGTGACTAATAAAATTATATATTATCTTCAAATAAAGATAATTAATTCATTAATGTCTTATATATCGATTAAATATGACTTTAAAAACATCTATGAGAGTGATTATGTAAAATGATATACAAATGTTGATGAATTGGTAGTCCACAATACACAAAAATAATGGTTTTTCTTACATATTGAAAAAGAGGATATGTATATATGTTCTTCCATTAACATAATAACATCTTAATATATATAATATATTTATATTATTATATCATCGTGTTTGAATTAAATTGTAATGATTTGAAATGACAAGTAAAATAAAACACTTATTATGAGTGATACATCTTCTTCGGACAACCTATTTAGGTTTAAAAAGAATCATTCATAATATGGTTTTATAATCAAAACATGTAATAAAATAATTCAGGATATATTTTCAAAATGAATATGGGTATTTCTAGTTTTAAATAAAATGATTTTCATGTGTGATGTTGATAGGAGAGTGGGTGGACTTTTATATGTCATAATGAGTGGAAATTTTTGTAAATAAAAAAAATATTCAATAATGGGGAGTCATTATAAATCCAAGTGAATAAAAATATGAAAAATAATGATTTTTGGAAAATATAAATTAAATACACATCTCCAACACAGACAAAAAAATTATATCAACATTTTATACCTAAACCACTAAGGATACACACTTATATTATTCATTTTTTCACCTATGGTAACAAGTTTTTTACTCATTTGGGTTTAAGAGAGTTACTATAATAAAAAAATTTACCATAATTGAACCATGATTTATATATAAAACCATTTCCTAATCCCTTATCCAAATATATGTTTTTTAAAAATATGAAAACATTTTATAAATATTATTTATATAAAATATCATTAATGTCAATTTTGACACAATTTATTTATTTTTTACTACAATAATATCATAAAAAATTAGATTTTAAATATATTCCATTCACACCAATATAACATTTTTTATTAATTAATTCTATCATTATACCAATATTTGACTATGAAGATGGAAAACAAATTACATTAGATCTCCAGACGGTTGTCTACAGTACCATCGAATGACAGTTTTGTTTCCCATTTGATAAAAGATAATGAAGATATAAGTTATTCCATTAACATAATAAAATATAATTATTTTGGATATAATTATCTTCTTATATCAATAGTGATAAAAAATATTTGATATATGTTACAGAAAAAAATCATAATTTTAGAATGATAACCCTTTTTCCGACGATGAGTTTAGGTTTTCCCAAAAATCATTCTTAAAAGGATTTTACAATAACAAAGACATAAAATATATTGAAAGGTGATTGGGAAAGGTATTTCGGTAGTTAGTGTATGAAAAAAAGTATTAGTATGCATGATGAAGTGGGGAGAGTGGTGTCATTTTATAAGTGAGAATGAGTGGCATTTTAGTTAATACAAAAAAAGTACTCAATAATGTGCAGTCACACTCAAACCAAATGCATATAAAATTGAAAAATAATGGAGTGGTGTAACACCCCAATACATTAAAATATAGTCATTTTATAATCAGAATTATTTTCTCTCTTTATATGCAACACTATGCTATGCTTTCCCAAAATACAATAGTAAATTAGCTTGTCTTACATGTAAGACTTAGTTTTATAGCCTTTTAATGTATATCCTATATTAATACTACATTTTTTACATTTATCATGTTCATTTTTAAATATAAAAATATTTTTTAATTCATAATTTCAAAATAACATTAGGGTGAATTGTTAAAAAAATTAGAGATACTTCACTTTTTTATTAATAGTAAAAATTACTATAATTAAATAATAAATACCCTCTTCATTTAAATAATTATTTGTGTTAAATTATAATTTAAATTTGTTTTTAACAGTAAATATAGATCAATTATTCATATATTAAAAAACTTTAGGTCATTGGAATAATTTTATATTTTCATTTGGTTTAAAAACATATTGAACTTTTGAACATTTCAACTTTAAAAACACATTTTCCAACTATCTTTGAAGGATTAGTGTTCATCGTAACTTTCATAATTCCATTAATTAATTTTAAAAAATGTAAATACATGGTTTTAATTAGTAAAATATTTATGGTCTAATAATATCAGAATTAATTTTTACCAAAATTTTTTTTGAATGAGATTGAAATTAATTATGGTGATTATGGTAAGATTATGTTTAATAAGGGGTTGAACCATGATCTTAATGACCAAAAGGATCTAGAAAATATTCAAAAATACATTAGATTCCAATAATATGACTATATCCCCCATATGTTTTGAATTTTATTTTATATTTTTATATATTTAAATTAATGTTCTCTATATAAAAGTTAATGTAGGTAAAAAGTAAAAAAGAAACTTCCCATACATTTAATATTTATAAAATAGTGAGATATGAAAAAACATAACATTTTAGGTTATACATAATCATTTAAAATATAAATGGTTAATTTTAATAAAAATAATTTATCAATTATTTTTTTATATGGTTGAGTTTCTTTAAATGCTTACGAAATGCCAACTTAGTGATTATTTAGTTAATAATTAAATAAAATAAATGATAATATAAATATTGAAAGTGAAGTATATTGATTTAATTGTTGTCATTAATTTCTTTTTAAGATTAATATGTCATTTTAAATATTTATAATCTTATTATTGTTTAATTCTAATATTTTTTATATTTTAAAATTAAAATTAAATAAATAATGTCCAACTTGACATTATTGTTATTTTACAATTAAAGATATTTAATTAAATGATTTAAAATTAATAAAAATCATATTTTTCTCTAATCGAATTATAATTGTTAATAAATATAAAATATGATCTATTAATGTACCAATTTATCTTTTAAAATTAACATATTGATCTGTATACTATAAGAAATATCTTAACAAGATTCAAGTTTAACCAGGGTTTTATCACATCACGTGTACTTATTTTAAAATTAATTTCGATAACACATGTTGTTTTTTTATAAATTATGTATAAAATTAGAAATTTAGTTGATATATATTTTATAATAATTATATCGTTATTTTACTATTAATTGTTCAATTTATTATATTAATAAATTAGATTCTTCTGTAAGAAACAAAATGATAAAATTTGGGAATCGTAAAAGATTATAAAACAAAATTTTAAAATGAAGATAATTTTATATATTTGTGGTTTTAATAGAACATTATTATCATTTAATCAATTATTTTTTCTTTTCTTATGATATTTAGGCAAGGTAAACATTAATCAATACCTTTTGATATTTACAACGGTGGCAGTCCCCCTCCACTATAAAAAGGCGAGCACTCTACCCTTTTCTCACACCTACCCATACACATTGGATCATAAAAAATATACCTATATAGTCTCCCATAATCCCACCCATAGACCAAGTATCCTACATTTTTTCATAAATCCATCCAATGAATAATTTTGGCATAAACCAAATAGAGTTAGAAATTAAGAGGTAACAAAATTCATTAAGTTTTTAGGTTTATCTCCATTATCCAATCCTTATAATCATATTATTTTCATGATTGTATAAAAATACATGATCTTAAATATACTATAATTTTTTTATGATAATTTTTTGACATACACACAAACACACTTCCATCTAATGGGTATAAAATATACTATTTATATGTGCCGCTAACTACTGCCTCAAAAAACAATGATTGTTTATTCTTCTTTTACATCTTCTCTTGGTGGACAGTATCATATACAATCAATTTATATTTTATATATGTGATATTTATAATTTATTTATTATTCTTTAATTTTTATTTATAACATACATATATAATTTTCATCTTGTGTAAGTACAATAATATCATTTGAGGAAGTGTGGACTACCACCCCCTCAAAGCAGTAAGACTTGTTCATACCATACATAGAACAAATATAATATGGTTTTAATAAAAATATTTAACATTTATAAAATATATATTATTAAATAATTGTAATATTAATATTTATCATTTAGTTTAAATTCTTTTAAGACATCAATGAAAAGAATGTATTGTTCACGTGTGCATATGGCCTACCGTCTCAATGAACCGTGCACTTCATTTATAATCTCCAAATATAATGGAATACTATAAATAAATATATGTTGATTAAATATTATAATTAATACATGTTAGAAATTTTTTATAAGATGAAACCATGATATAACTGATGATAACAACAAATAATATGTTAAAACTTATTGAAGAAAACTATGAAATTAATACATGAAATAAATAAATTTAGGAAGAAGAGTAACCAAATGGGTAATAAAATATACTAATAAATTAATATTTGATATTATAAACATTATTATGTCAATTATAAAAGTTTTTAACATGTATTAATCCAATATAAGTAAGATTAATACCACATTAAAAAAAGATGATTAAGGTAATGGAATTTTTTCATAAATTACTTTTCATTGATAATTATTTGTTATTATGCACCAATTAACATTATTTTGGGGTATATACTATATTTTTCTTATTATTTCATGAATAAATTTTTTATCACTATATTATAGGTTTCATTTAATTATATATATTCAATATATTATTATTTAAATGTTTCAAAGAGTTATGAGACACATTGCAATGATTGAAGATTATTCTCCTCAAGAATGTTTTTAATGATAATATTTTCAATATCACTTCCATTTGTAATAAGTATTATTTGTAACTTTACTTAAATAATAGTATTTTTATATGACATATTTTAATATTTCATATGATATATTTCATTTCACATGTGGTGTTTACTTTGAAAGTTTCTCGATTAACTACGTAATTATTGATAAAGATTTATCATTTATTCAATATGGATATTTGATAAGAAATATTTTCTATTCATAAAATTTATTGGTAAATATTAGGAATTCAATGGAAATGAAAAGATGGGTGGAACCCAAACATTATATTTCTCCTCTATGCCTTGACAGTTTCTTGTGAGATGATAAGGTTGGATAAATTTAAAAAATTATAACTATTGTTTTAATCAATCTCGAGGATAGATATCAAAAATATAGTTCCGATGTGCCTAAGAAATCACAACCAATAATTAAGAACTTTCATCATAAATATTTTTTTAATATTCAACCATTGTATTTTTCAATGAAATATCTATGGATAAATTTCATTTCAATTCATTGAATAAAATGGTTGTGTTTCAACTTACAACCATGTCATATTGATTTTTCCTTATCTAGTTATTTGAATGGCTTGTGCTGTCATTTTATTACATTTAAATGTTAATATATTCCTATTGATTCATTATTTTTTATTATTTACATACCCTTGCTGAGATTTTTAGGTCACCCTAATTATGTTTCATTTAACAAGGTAATGAAGAAAAAATATTTGAATTAGATTTCAAGGATACAATGTATATTAGTTCGTTATTTATAATGTTTTTAAAATCTATTTCCCAGTGTATTATCGGTATCATGATTGAAATGTAGATTTCCATTAATTCTAAATGGAAATGTCCTTCTGTATTTGATTTATTTATGTAATTACAATGTAAAAAATTGATGAATTGACTCCATGATTCTTGGGTCCATGTATTACCGTTGGTACAAATGGATGTTTAATAGAAAACATAGAAACTAGATTAAAAAATAGATCAGGGAGTACTACCTTATATTGAAATTGAGGATATGTATTCAATAATATCGTGAATGTTTATTAAGGAAGAGATTATGATAGAATTAAAAGCAATACATCCATGTCTAGGTACTACAATTGGATGTAGTACTAGAATAGATGTAGCATGGAATAATAACTCTAAAAAGGTGTTCTGGGACTAAATCATTGTAACCTAGAACACAAAAGTGGTCCTTAATACACACCTAGTTGGACACTTCGAGTGGATACACTTAGGATAATTCAAATTTTCTTTACAACCCAATATAAAGGATATAAAAGTAATAATATCCCTTAAAAAACCATGTTTATAATCGATATATTATCGTTTCCAATTTTTTTTAATTATTTCACTAATTTTGGGATGATACATTATGATTTGATTTAATCTATTATATTCCATTATTTAGAAATGGAACCTAATATATGATATTAGAACACTACCAATGCATGTGATCTATACAGTAAGGAGGAACATATAGTTCATGGAATTAAGAAATATTTTCAAAGGAAAATAGTCTCCCAAGTATTCTTATCATATGAGGAAATAATATCATCTATTTTTAAGATAATTATCGAATTAACCAAGTCTCATCGATTTTAATGGATTCAAGAGATGAATAGTATGGTAGAGAAAAATATAGAAAATGGGATTATTGGAAAGATGGGTTTTCCCACATTTGATCACTTGGGAATGAATCACCCACATAAATGATTGATGGGAATTGGATTATTATATAAGTTAAAAGATAGGGGAATCCATGATAAATAATGAAAAGGGAAAACTAAAATAGTTATTATTCAGTGTTACAACTGAAAAATGATGGCACAAAAGAAAAATTAATAACTCAATCATCAATGTAATATACCCCAAATGATGTTAATAGATATTGATCAAGTAATTATAAAATTAAATATGAAGTGTAATTATTAATATTATTATTAAATGGTTGTGGAATTTTAATATTTTATCATCAATGTACATGTTATAATAATTATGTAATATATGGGGGTTATACTTTAGTACTTTATAATTAGGTATTTTAGATAATATATTAATGGGTAATAAGAAAATTTATTCAGTAATATATAAAATTTTTGGAAAATACATGATTGAGGGAAATAAAACCCTTAATATATTCATGATGTTGATAAAATGATGTTGAAATGATTGATTTGGAAAATATCTGTCTATATTTGAACTGATTAATGGCTTGTCGAAAAGTGGTCTACGATATCATTGTTTGAGTTTATATCACTTTTGATTTTAAATAATATATCCAAAAACATGTGTCTCACATAATAAATAATGTTGAATTCATGTTCCTAATTTTTTTTAGTGATTTTAGTTATTGGCACATTTCAAGAAGCTAGATGATGAAGTTATTCAGTTGTTTGGAATGAGAAAAGTTAAAGATTCTACATGTTTGTTAATGGATAATGATATGTTTATTTAATAAATATAATAACCATATTTATTATGTTTGGATCATAATATTTTTGAAATGTTAAGAATTTGTAAAATAGTTTATGTGGAACTTTGAATATTGTTTTACATATTATGATATTTCATCTCTAGAATATGAATATTATTCATTGAGATTAATTAGAAATTATTTTAGGCACGTCCAAAATATAAGAATGTGGTAAATGAATTGTATAAAGTTAGTGTATTTTCATATATTCTTGTAGATTCAAATAATTACTCAACTCTAGGAAAAATTATCATGAAACCAAAAAAAATTCCTAGTTCCTTCAATTCTGATTAATCAAATGGCCCCATAGATCATCGCTGATTTATGGATTTTGATGGATAACATTCTCTTAACCTTCTTCACTAGCACTCTATATCAGAACATGATTGTTAGATTTTTCCTCTATATCCATGTTTCCATTTCCCACCAATGTTCTCCTAATAGGAAACATATTTAAATAAACATTGTATAATACATTATCTCTTATTAAGAATATTTTTTATTAACCATATACATGTTATTGTTTTTTCAACAATAATATTTTCAAATATCAATTCCTTTATTACTAAGATAACGTTTAAATTCTGAGGATAAAATTTAAATAATTTGGGGAGAATGTAACACCCAAATATATTAGAATATTTTCATATTATAATAAATATTTTTTTTCTCTTTATACAAAACACCATGTTAATTATATGTTACATAGAATATGGAATTAGCTTGCATTACACGCAAGACTGTGTTTTACCACCTTTTAATGGTGAAACTTTTTTAAAAATTAATTTACAACTTTTTATTAATATTATTTCTAAATATAAATATAAATTTTTTAATTTATATTTTGTAAATTATATTAGTGTTAATGTTATTGGAGTTTTTTGAAAAAAAATATCATTTTTTGATGAATAGTAAAAGTAACTGTAATTTAGTTAAAATTGTCTTTTCATTTAAATGATGATTATTTTTAAATTATTTGAAAAATGTGTTTCTAAAATTAATAATGGGTATATTATTCATATTTTAATTTAATTTAGGATATTGGAATAATATTTATATTTAAATTAGATATAAAAACTTATTGGACTTTTGAATTTTTCTTCATTAATCACCGCTTTCTCGCCACGTCTGTAGGATAAATGTTAATACTAATTTTCATAGTTATGTGATTTGAATTTCAAAAAATTTATGAACACTTATGTAATAAATACAATATATTTTTCCTAATAAGATAAAATATATTTTTGAACAAAAAATATTGGTGAATGTGATTGAAATTAATTACAGTGATTAAGGTAAGACTAATCTTAATTGAGCAATAAACCTTATTCTGAAAGAAAAAATGACATGGAAACATGTACCAAAAACATTAAATTACAATAATCCTATAATACCCCTATATGGTTATAATTTTATGATTTATTGTTATAATTTTAAATGAAATTTCCTTATATAAAAGGCTGTGTAGGGAAAAGGATAAAAATAGATCGTTCCATACAATTAATATTTTTAAAACATTGAGATATGTAAAAATCATCATAATTTCTGCTATAAATATCCTGTTGAAATATAAATGGTATATTTCATCTTGACAATTTAACAACACTTTAAGAGATGATTTAGAAATTTTAAATGCTTAATAAATGCCAACATAGTGATTATTAAGTTAATAATTAATTAAATTAACAATATAATAAATATTAAAAGTGATGAATATATATTAAATATTTGTCATTAAATAATTTTTTAGAAAAATATATTATTCTATATATATTTAGAATAATATATTTTACTTTTATTGATTAAAATTATGTTCCAAAACACATATGATTTTAATTTTATAAATTATATATAATATTTTTAATTTAGTGTCTCAATAATTTTTAATAAATCTTATATTATTTTTTTCTTAATGGTAAAATAAATTATATTAGGAAACTAAATTCATTAATAAAAACAAAAATAATAAAATTAGGGAATCCTAGATGTTAAGGAACCAAATTATTAAAATTCACATATTTGTAACACCCCAATCATCCAGGTTATGCTTCTCTTTGAATAAAACAATAGCATGTGATGTACACAATACCAAGTTAAATCACACCATGACCAATAAAAATATCTATTTAGAAAGGGGTTATTAATATAAATAACCACATTTTTAATTTTATATTTATCCTATATAATTTTATCATTCATATTTTGTGATTCTTAGACATAATATAAGGACAAATTAAATTTTTCAGATAAAAATATTATTTTTCAAAAAATGTAGTTTTTCTACCTTTTAATAGAGAACCATTTTTATATTAAATATTTGACACTTTTATGTATTTAATTTGATGAAATTAAACTCTTCTTTAGAAACAAGACATAATATTTTATTTTGGATAAATTTTTAGTGTTTTTGTGATAACTTTTATTTTTGGATCAACAGTGAAAGATAATAAATTTTCATTAAAAACAACTTTTTTAGTCAAAGTAATTAATTGTTAAATTATAAATTTGAATGGTTTTGAAATATAATTAAATTTTATTTTTATCATTTAATCCAATGTTTTTCAATGGAAGTAATATCAATTTTAAACTGGACATAAACACATATAACACTTTTGATAGTTTTTACTATTCCAAAACATGCTTGCTAGTTTTGCAAATAGTAATTATTCTTAAACTAATTAATAAATCTTATTTGTTTTTAATTTGGTAAACTAGACATCATTTTTGGATTTTGATCATCAAGATTATCTTCTGGTAAATTTTGGTATTTTCATGAAAACAATCAATTTTTGATGAATAGTGAAAAACAATGTGTTATTGTTTAAAAACCGAATTTTTTATTAAATTATTTATTTATGCATTTTTAATAAAATTTAAGTAAAAATAGATACATAATACCTATATTAGATAAATATAATTAACTGGGGTCATTTTATAGAAAATTCGGTTAGTACAATTTTAATGAATTTTTTAACATCTTTTACACACCTACTAGGCTCGTTTGCAAAATTGAATAAAACGTAATTTTACTACTATTTTTAATTGAATTTCATAAATTTAAGAGACATGGTTGACAAAATTATTTAAAATGTGGTTTAATATGTTGATAATAATTTTTTTTTGAATAGTATCATTTGAAATTTATTAACCGCGGTTAAAAATAAATATGTTAATTAATGGTGAAAATGATATTTTAATTACCATGACACATGTCACAATAAAATTGGATTAGTGTATTTCATCCAAAATCAACCTTAGTAATAAAATACGATCTTTTTAATCCACTTGGTTTAGATTAGGAAATTTATTATTATTTTATTTAATGAAGAGTTAAAAGATTAAAATTCGAATTTTTTATAAATAAAACATTATTAATATATGGTTATACATAAGATAATTTCCACTATAAATATTCATTAGAAATAATAGAAAATTTCCTACATCATGGTATTTTATTTACAATTTTTAGATGTTATATAATTAAATTTATTTATGACACAATGATGATGTAGTAACTACATTATTAATGAATGATTAAAACAATTGTTATTATAAATATTAAAATAAATAGAAATTGACAGTTTATATGAAATCCACATATTTTATAGGTTAATATTATATGTTAGGTTGATTCAATGTATTTTTTTACAGAAATCATTTTTATGACTTTCACATAAACTAAATACAAAATAATGTCAAAATAGTTATAAATGAGTTTTTAAAAAATATCTATATTATTAAATAATATAATAGTCCTATAATTATAATGCTCAATCAGAATACTTATATAAAAATATATGTGTCATTAATTAAATAATTTGGGTTTTCTTGGAATTTTATAGTATGTTTATTATCCATATAATAAAAAAATACAAGGAGAAAAGGTAAATGATAAACTATTTAACCAAGAGTTAAACCTAAAATATAAGGTTAATATGGTAACCTAAACCTTTCTAAAACAAATTTTTTGAGCAGTTGCATCCCCTCCCCAACATATCGAAAAAATAAATCCTTTTGGTTCCATTATAAAAAGAATATGTAAGTATAATAAAAAAATGTTTCATTGGTGTCCTAAAGTGACCCTCATCTCTCTTATAAAAGGATAATTCCTCTTCTCTCAAAATCACACATCCAAAACCATTTGTCTTGGCCAAACCTGGATTAAATATCCTCCAAACTACCATCAATTATTAATTGAGGGAATAATTTGATAAAAAATCCAACCTAAATAGCCCATTTGATCAAATCCAAAAGAAGAACCCAAAGAAGTGTTAATTATTTAATCACCTCTTTCAATGTTATTTTCATCTTCCACTTCTTCATTTATTGTTGTTTCCATAACAAAATAATAAAATCAAGTGACTTATACATAAGGTGATGTTATTATAAATAGGGTAAAACCATATTTGTTATTCTATCCATCCTACGAATGACAAAGTCACCAAACGTGTGTACGTATGTCTTACCGTCTCCACATCGTGGTGTAGTTTGTTATTCAACACTGAAATATTTTATGGGTATAATAATGAGTATAATTGATGTAATTAACAAATATTACATGATAAATATTATTTATATATTATATACCATCGAATTACATATGATTTCACCTTCAATGTAACGGTATTTTTACTAGTGCGTACGTACGGATTACAGTCTCCATGAATGGGATGAGATTTATTTCCCATCATAATCATTCAAGAATAAATATCATATTATGATAAAAAATTGATGTTTAAGAAAATAATATCATTATGTATAAATATCAAATACCTCATATCCATAAAAAAAGAATTACGTAACGGAACATATAAATAAAATCGAATCAGTAAACACCTGATACAATGATACTAAGGAGATATTATTATCAAAAGAATATTAAAGGATGATGTTTGATATAATATATATATATATATATATATCTGTGTTTCTTTTATAATTTGTTGAAAATTATTTCACCATTATACAATATGTTAATGTACCCTCAACTAAGGAATAGTATAAGTTAATTGGTTTTCATCTCACATCTTATTCACATGAAATTCATGCTATATTTCCACTATTTTCTTTTGTGTGGTGTTATTTTTTCCCATGATTGTATTCTTTGGGTCATATACATTAATTTATGGGTATTTAAATCATCAGTGTATGATCCTTCTTCCATGGTGTGTATGTTTTGTAAGTTACCAAATTGAAAAGGGAATATTTATTTTCAATTTTTCTCATTGGTTTTTATGCTAACATAATTTATTATTTCACTCCATGATTATGTGTGAAATCACTATTTATTACTTATGTAGTAATTTCCACTACCATTTTTTTGGATATAATTTTTTTACAGATAATCACTCCATTGATAAATTCTCAATTAATCGATATTAACTTGATTAGAGTAATTTGAACTCAATTTATCTTTATTGAGTCAAACATCTATGCCATTTGTGTTATTTTTACCAGAATATGTGTTAATATTCTATGATTGATTTACACTGAATATAAAATCATTTTGAGTGTCTTTATATTTTTCAAAGATAATTATTTCATTGATTTATCCTTGATGATATGGTCTCAATAAGGTATTTCATCTCAATTTACATTCCATCAAGTCTTATTTGTTATTATGCACCAATTCACTTTTATATGGTCTATATACTATCGTTTGTCATATTATACCTTGAATCCATTTATTATTATAACATTAAAAAATTAATTCTAGTATTCATATTAAAGAATTTTTAAATTGTTTATGAACTCATTAAATAAAATATTGTTTTAAATGTATTAAATATTTATTCATCTAAATCATTCTTTTTAATATCCATGTTTTAAAAATGGTTTTATGGATTTATTTATTTGGACATGAATGTTTTAAAATTATAATTCCTTTTAAATTTTTTAAAGTGGTATGACATACTTTGAATCAAAAATCCATTTTAAACAGATTCTTTATTAATAGTGATACTTTTAAATGATTCATAGAAAAATGGGACATTTCTCTCAAATAGTTTTACTGATTATTTTTATCAATGGAAATATCCTTCATTTTATTATATTATTGATTGAGGTTGATTTATTATAATATAATTTTCCATATTTTATTGAATGAGTTATTTTTGACTGTATATGTTCTATTTTTATACCAATCATGGTTTGTGGTTAAATTATTGAAATTTTGTATGCTAATTTAACATGAATGGTTATATTATGTTTCACCATTTTCATATAAGTAATGAATTGGACATAGTATGTGATGGGTGGATCCTACTATAGCTCCTCGATGCATCAGTATATATAATGATCAAAACAAGTGTCTTGGATCAAGGCCTTAACAAAATCTTATTTGTAGTCTTGGAATATGGCCTAGACTCAGTGGTTATGATGTCCGACATTATGCATTCCATCATTATGAAATTAGATACTGATATTACATGCGATTATTCGACTAGTAGAATATACATGTGAATAAGTAAATGGAATAATATGATTTATATTTTCCATATTATGCTGAAATTTATATCTAAAAGGATTGTCTTTTACTCTTATACAATTCCTTAAATTTTAATTCTTATTTATGAATGATTCTACTATATTTTAATCCTTACTGAGAATCTGAGATCACCCCTTTCAATGTTTTATTTTCACCAAGATTTAAAGAAGTATATCATGATTAACTGATGGGAATAGGCTAAGGGATATGATTCTATTCAAAGGGAATACAATGTTGGGTTTCTTTATTTCAGGATTTAATGTAAAACTTATTTATGTAACTAGTACTTCAATGATAATAAACCAATCACTCATTCGGGACTTGATCTCTTGTGATCATGCTAGTGATATCTAATAATGCACCAATAATGGGTAAATAGGTTTGGGGTGTTAGAGTAGGTATCATAGAAAGCTTAGTAAAAACCTTGGAAAAATATTTATAAAAACTCGAATGAGATGAAATTTCCCTAAGATAGACTTTGGGGACTAGTATAGAATAACATCCAAAAAAACAGGTACTATAAATATTTGGTGGGTTTTCCAAGCCATATATCCCTGTCTTGATATGAGCAGTTAAAGGTGGCTCTGGCATAGATGTATCTAGGGGTGAACCCATAAAACACCGCTTCGATCTAGAATAGAATGGGAACTAGTATAAGACAACAGTTCTTGTTACACTCTTGGTTATGATACCCTCGATAAATATTCTTAGGATAATTCAAATTTTCATTACAAACTGATTTGAACAATTTTAATATATGATGAGAATAAATAACCTTGGTTATTCCTAATGTGTTTTATATTGAAAATATAGTGTCCTGATATTATCTAAATGATTTTATGACTGTTGTTACTCACAAAATTCTTTTTGGTTTTAGTCAATGGCTGGATTCTGTGGAAGTAATAATAACATTGAACAAGAAATATAATGTGGGAATAGTGGTGGAAATGTGTAATGAAATAGATTTTTGATATGAGAGAAAATATATCGTGTTAATACCGATTCTGTTTTCAAAAAATATTTTCAAAACATATATATTAACCAACTCCAGAATTCAATAAAGAAGAGAATCGAAGTGAATGATAACATATCTATTTGTAGAGACCATGGAGAAAAGAATGCTTAATATCCATCATGTAGGAAATGTGGAAGGAGACAGTTAAGAAATTGTCTCAATAGAACAAAGAAATGTTTTATGTGTGTGAAATATGTACATAAAGTAAATAATTGGTGACGAAAAATAAAGATTACTATGGAAGAAAATAAATATGATCCCAAGAATCAATATACATTCATTTTCCATAACTGTAGGGGAGATAGAAATTACCCAAGACAATACCCTATTTTACAGGATAACATCTAAGTCATGGAAGAACCTATGTGGAAATAAAATGATGGAAAATTGTCTAAAAGTATTAGAGCTCTCTGTTGATGGAATTACATGAAATGATTTTCTTTTGTATGTTTAACCCTACTGTTTGTTATGTGAAAATTATATTCAAGGAATAATTATCTTTTCTTATGTGGATATATTTATAAATAACCATTTGGAATTATATGATCCACGAATTAGAGGAAATTGCATGCTATTAATTTTTGGGTTAAAAATGTGAGGTATGAGAAAAAAAATTGGTTAAATAATGTTATGGTTATTTTGAAAATTTTATCTCATTTTGGGAATGTTATAAAATATTGTTTTTGAAAAAGGAAAACACACAGACCATGTAACAACCTGTCGCGTCGGAAAAACATGTGGGAATCAAACCCACCACCAAAGTGTGACAGGGTTTTATCACCTACCACTGGACTACGTGAAGTCCCTGGTTAGTGTGACTAATAGTTTTTAATTAAATTATTTTATTGATCAATAATATATTTATTTAAGATAATATGTTTTATCAAATTGATATCCATATTGTAGGAATTCTATTTTTTGATTAAGTGATAAATGTTATTTGGGAAGACGTTCACTCTATTTGGAACACTATATGACTAAGGAAAATATAATACTATGGGATTTCATTTGAGGAGTAATGGTGAATTTTTATCTATGTTTTTATTGTAGATTTATAGAGATTTGGGTTATTTAAGGAAATGATTAACCGGTCATAGATAATATGTGATTTGGTTAATTACTTTTATGTATGTGTCTTTAATAGTAATCAATGATATTTGGATATACAAGTACACATGGAAGACTACGTAATCAAATTCTTCAATGTTTTGGGTTTCAATCATAGTTTTATTTATATTGAAGGAATTTAATGAAAATTTGATTGTTAAATGGTATTTAGTGATCCTTTTGTATTGTTGGTTTAATTTTAGAAATTAATATTAGTATTTCATTCTATAATGGATTATCATTTTTGGGGATCATCTGATCTTTTACATAACATTTTGTTTTTAGTTAATCTCTAAAGACAAGGTAAATATGTAGTCCATCCTTTGAGGATTATGTGATTCTTTATATATTGATTCTAGTGCTTTTGGTGTGACCAAGTCATCATGAATACTCATAGTTTGGAGTGAAAGACTTGTTCATGGTATAAATTAGTTAAATGATGGAACTCTACGTATCTAGTATTTTTTTCTTATTAAATGAAGAAATTAATTCTCAAACATTAGGGAAAGGATCTTAAAACTAGATAGGTATTGTCCTAATTTCTGATGTTTTCCATCATAGATTTATGGCATTGAGGCCCTCAGTTTTCCATTTACTTATTTATATTTGATGACCTCAATCAATCCTAATAAATATTTATCTTTTTTGTCTAATTATAATTGCAACCTATTTACTCCTATTCAAAATACTAATTTGGTGGTGACTTTTTCATTCCTGTTTCCCTCTTATCAAGACTAAATTTTATTAACCCTATTTCTGATGTGGGATTTCCACTATATAATTTTCTATTTTTTAAAATTTTATTTCCAAATAACAATTATAAATTGAGAGGATGCAATTTATTAAAGGAGAAAAAAATGTAAATCCCCATGAATTTAGGGTATACTTCGCTTTGAATAATACAATAGTGTGTGATGTACGCAACACCGAGTTCAAGCGCACCATGACCTATCAAACTAGACATTTAGAAAGAGGTTATGAATATTAATAACAAAATAGTGAACACTATATATATCCCATATGATTTCAATATTCATATTTTTTTTTCTGAGACATAATAAAATGACAAATTAACTTTTTCAGATAAAGAATTATTTTTCAAAACATGATTTTGTTCCACCTGTTAATGGAGAACCCTTTATAAATAAAATATTTGATACATTAATATATTCAATTTTGTGAAATTAAATTGTAATTTATAATAATTATATAAAAATTTTATTCGGATAAAATTTTGGTGTTTTTTTTGAAAACTATTATATTTTGATGAATAGTAACAGATAATAAATTTTAATTGAAAACAAAATTTTTTAGTCAAAATAATTTATAGTGTTCAATTATATATTTGAATGTTTTTAAGTATAAATAGATTATATGTTTATCATTTTTTCCAATTCAGTCCATTGGATGTAATTTCACATTTAACTCGAACAAAACCACAAATAAATCTTTTGATAGTTTTTACTTCTCAAAAACTAACATTCTTTTTTAAAAAATGATAATTAATTTAAAATTTAAAAATGAAACATACATGTTTTTAATTTGAAAAAATACACATCATTTTTTTATTTGTAATATAAAAATTATCATATTGTTAATTTTTGGTATTTTTTTGAAAACATTCAATTTTTGATGAATAGTTGAAAACACATTATTATTGTTTTAAAAAATGACTTTTTGTTTAAATAATTATTTATTTTATTTATATTTATTTTATTTAAAAATAGATAGATTATATCTATATTAGTTTAATTTAATTCATTGGAGTCATTTTATAATAAAATCATATTAATAAAATTTTACTGAATTTTTTAACTTCTTTTACCCACCATCTATGCACATTAACAAATTTGCATAAAATGTAATGTTATATATTATCTAAATTGAATTTAAAAAATCTAAGAGACCCAGTGACATCATTCAGTAAAATGTGGTTCGGTAAGATGAAAATAATTTTTGGGGAATAATATCTTTTTATTTTTATTTACAACGGTTAAAATTGAATAGGGTAATTAATGGTAAAAATTATATTATAATTACCCAAAAGATGTAATAATTATTTTTGATATTTTTATATAGAAAAAAATCAACCTTAGTAAAAAAATTATCCTTTCGGCCTACTTGATTTAGATTAGGATATTTATTATTATTTTATTTAATGAAGAGTTAAAAGTGTTGAATTCAAATTTTAGTAACAAATAAATTTTTAATGTAGTGTTATACATAAGATAATTTGGATTTTAAATATTCTTTATAAGGATACTATGATTTCCTATATCATGTTATTTTATTTATAATTTTTATACATTAAATAATTAAATTTAATTATGACACAATGGTGATGCAGTTACCACCTTATTAATGAAAGATTAAAATAATTAATTTTATAAATTTAAAAATAAATGTAAATTAAGATTTTTTATGAATTCCAGAATTTCTCTAGGCTAATATTACATGTTAGGGTTTATTTAATATATTTTTATCAATGAAATTGTATTTTTATGACTTCCACAAAAACAAAATACTAAATAATATCAAAATTGGCGTAAATGAGTTTTGAAAAAAAATTCAATATTATTAAATGATATAATAGCACTGATAATAAAAGGTTTGACCAAAGGACATATAATAATATATATGTTATTAATGAACCACTTTTGGTTCTCTTGTAATTTCATTGTAGGTTTATTAACCATATAATATAAAAATAAAATGATACGTGGTATATGTTAAGTTGTTTAACCAAGAGTTAAACCTAAAAGATATGGTTAATATGGTAATTCAAGCCTATCTAAAACCAATTGGTTGAGATTTTTTCGATACAGTACCATGTTAGCCTCAAAATAAATCTTTTTAAGACATTATAAACACAATATTATTGTATAATAAAATAATATTTCAAGGTTTTCTGAAATTAATCCTCACATATCTTATAAAATGGTACTTACCATAATCTCAAAATCACAACTCCAAAACCATTTGTCCTAGCCAAACCCTTCTCAAATATCCTCCCATGTACCCTCACATAAACTGAGAGGCCATAAAATGAACAAAAATCCATCCTAAGGTGCACTTTTTATCAAATAAAAAAAATCACCTGAAGAAGAGGTAATTATTTCATCACCACATTCAATGTTGTTTTCTTCTTCCACTTCCTCTTTCTCTATTTTTCCATATAAAAATAATAGATATAGTACCTTATACATATTTTGATGTTATTATAAATATAGTTCAACCATAATTATTATTCTATCCATCCTATGAATGGAAAAGTCACCATACGTGCGTACATACGACTTACCGTCTCCACGTCGTGGTGTAGTTTTTATTCAATACATAATAATTAGGATAGGTTTCATAATAAGTACAATTTATTTAAATAATAAATATAACATATTAATTATTCTGTATATATGATATATCACCCAATTATATATGATATCACCATCAACAAAATGGTATTGTCGCTCGTGCGTACGCACGGATTACCGTCTCCACTAAAGCGATGAGATTCATTCCCCATCATAACCATTGAAGAATAAATATCATTTTATGAGTGAAAAATATTTCATAAGAACATAATACCATTCTAGATACATATGAAATACATCTCATCCATAACAAACATGACTTACTTAACAAAAAATATAAAAAATTACTAAATTCCCAACCGAAACAATAATACTACTGAAATATTAATAACAAAAAAAATATTAAAACATCTTATATGATATCTCTTTCTGTATATGGTTTTTGAATAATTTTATAATAATAATTTCACGATTATATAGTAGGTTAACATACCCTCAACTAAGGAAAACTACCAGGTAATGGGTTTATATCACCCTTCATATTCCCATGAGATTCATGCTATATTACCACATTTCCTTTTGTATGGTGTATGTTTTGACTATGATAGTATTCTTTGGGTAATATACATTAATTTATGGGTATATAAATTTTCATTTTATGATCCTTATTTCATGGCGTGTATTTTTCTTAAGTTACAAAATCGGTAAGCGAATTTTTAATTTCAATTTCCATTCATTATATTTTATTCAAACTTCATTGATTATTTTACTCCTTCATTATGTGTGAAATCACAATTTATTTCTTATGTAGTAACTTCCAATCCACTCTATGTTGAAATATTTTTGACACACATAGTCACTCCATTGATAAATTCTCATGTAATCGATATGAACTTGATAAGTGTAATTTTAACTCAATCTCTATTCATTGAGTTAAACATCCAATTCATTAGTGTTGTTTTTACAAGGATATGTGTAAATGTCCACTGATTGATTTACACTGAATATCCAATCATATTGAGTGAATTTATATTTGTCACAAATAATTATTTCATTGTTTTATCCCTAATTATAAGGTCTTAATAGTGTATTTGAGATCAGTTTATATTCAATGGAGACTTATTTGTTTTTATGCACCAATTCACTTTTATATGATATATATACATTCCATTGATATTTTATATCATTAAAACATTTTTTTCACAATAAAAAAAATTAATTCTATTATTTTTTTTCATTCATCTTTCATTTGATTATTAACTCTTTATTTAAAATATTAATTTAAATGGTTTACATATTTATTCTTCTAAATAGTTCTCTTTAATGTCCATGTTTTAAAATGGTTTTATGGATTTATTTATTTGGACATGAATGTTTTAAAAATATAATTCCTTTTAAATGTTTCAAATACGTATGGTACACTTGGATTCAAAAATCTATTTTAAATTGTGTAAAGACTAGGGAATTCCATGGAATGTTTTTTTAAATACATGTTAATTTTATGATTCCACGAAAATTAACGGCGCTTGATTCCGAGGTTCGGTGTGTCCAGAATCATTTTCTGATGTTTTTTTCAGGTTCATTCAGCAATCATTAAAGTGGGGTTTTATAACTTTTGAATCATTTCTCGGAATTAAAATCTGAGGGCATTGTTCAACTTGAAGCACTAGTATTCTCTTAAGGAGACTTTCACTTTGATGGCAGTGGGTCGAGAATAAAAGTTAGTTTCGGGATTTTCATGGAAAATAATAAAATAAAGTAAGATTCACTTTATTTTAATTTGAGCCACCATATGGGCGATTGGTTTTGGGTCTCAATAAATCTATAACCTCCTTGTGGATGTTGGATGTGTGGACCATCAGGACATAACCTCCCATGAGAGTTTATGGTGGTGGGGACCACCACTTCATGGTAAATGTGGTGGGGACTACCCGAGACCACATAACCTCCCAATTTGAATATTAGGGGTGGGGACCACCTGAATCCCTATTAAATTAGAGGAGAGGAAATCCTATCAACCCCCTATTTAATGTGGAGGAGCCTCTTTATCTTCCTCCACATTAATGTTTCCAACACACACCCAATTAATGGGGCCAAATCCTACAATTAATATGATTGTTCCAAAAACTGTTTAGTTTTCCTTTTGAAATATGGCCAACTAAATAATAGATTTTATAATCCATTATTTAGAACATCTATTCTTTTTTTCGAGAAGAGAGATTGGAAGAAAAGTAGTTCTCCAACGATGAACCTCATCTTCCAACGGAGAACGAAGAATGCATTCTTCCAACGAAGAACTCCGGCCACGATCTTTTTCAAAATTCTTCCCCCAGACACCTACTGACATGGAGCGTCTTCCACAAAAGATGTTAGAGCTTGGGTTTGGAAGTGTGCGGAGGATGCAAGTAATGGATACAACACTGTATTCTACCACATGACTCCATCAAGGATCAACGAACAAAGGTAGGGGGTTATTAAATGTTGATGCTTTCCATGAGTCTTCTTCATCATTTGAAAAATAATTGTTGCGGGTGAGTTGTTGTTCATCGTACATCTATCATGATGAACCAATTTTTACTACCCTAAACACGGAGGGTGCGATCCAAAACAACATGGCCCGACCCCTCATCCATTTTTTTGTGATAATATTCGGCATGGCGATGAGGCGACAGAACGATGAAGGCAGTGATGAAAAAGGTCGTGCTACCTACGGCCTCTACAAATCACGCCGCCCCACAGAGCATTGTTGCTTCGGGCTGAACCGCAGCCCTCCAGTCGAGCCACCCTAGTAGCACTACCATTGGCCCGTGCCACCCGGCTCCTGGCTACTGACGGCCTCCCATGCGCATTGGGTGAACCCTGTCGGCATGCGACGGTGGGAATCGCACCCCGCTGCCCTACCTCGCCGCCCGCCGGCCTGCCCGGCCGCCCGTCGACCTAACTGGAAGCCAACTAGACCACCAACACGCCTTCTTAGATCCCTTCCATGCTGCCCACCGGCCCCGTGTCACCCTTCATGGCCACATGCCGGCCTGGCCTCGCCCTGCCCGGCTGCCTGTCGGTTGGCCTTACGGCCTGGCCTCGCCCTGCCCGGGCACCTGCGGGCATACATGGCCGCCTGTCGGCTTGCATACCAACCTATCTAGCTTCTGCCCAGCCTCTCGAGACGGCCCGCGTCCCTCCTCACGATTCCCTCTCCGAACCAGCCCAACCACGCCCTTTGAGTCGAGCCACATTGGGAAACACCCTCACGGTGCATCGGGAAGAACTGACCTCGAGCCCGGGATGAACGGCCCATGGGGCCTACTGCGCTAGGCCCCTCTAGCAAGGCTGAATCTAATAGACTTTCCCATTCAATGGGTTCGTCCAGACCCAACTGGTCTAACTAGGTCGACCCAGACTGGGTCGGCCTAGACTAGGACAGACCGGTCAGTCCAATCAGTTCGGACCGGACACGGGCCCTTTATCGACCCCATTACTTTATTTGGTTATATCTTTGTCACCGGAAGACCTATTGAAGATGGTCATCGGCACTGGTTTTCTTTGATTGTGATATTCCCCTTGGATATTCTCCACTGGAGTTCGGGGTAATTTTGAGATACAGTTAGGTTGGATTGTGCACATATCCAACCGGGCCCCAGGGACTAAAAGGCTGATAACTCACAGACCAGGCGTCTGATTGATGTGTCGTTTGTTGCATTGAGAACCAAACGACATGGTGGACCTTTGGGTAAATTCTATGTGGGATTTTGTAATAGTTTGAAAATTGACTAGTAGATCGTGGTGCAGATCCTTCCAGAGATGACCGAGCATAGTCCGAAGACCTAGTACCTGGCTGAGACCTGACGATTGCCGACCGATTCGACTTATATTTATTTGAATTGCCCATTGGGAAGCACCCTTGTGTCGTGATATAACCACAGTTGGGAGTGCCTCTATGTGATGCGGCAGACCCATGGTACATGACAGGAGGAGTACTGCAGCAGGCTATGAGGGGGAGCTCCATTGTGTGACTTGGCAGACCCATGGTGGGGAGCGCCTCTGTGTGACACGGTAGACCCATGATACTCGATAGGAGAGTTACCTCAGCAGTCCATGGTTAGTGGTAAGCACCTTTGTGTCACGACATGCCCACTGTACATGAGAGAGGTGGAGTTCTCCAGCAGCCGAGGTATCAACAATGTGACTGGGGATGTTATTTGATACTAACTCTAGAAAAAATTCCATGTTTGAGCTAAGTCAGTAACTTTTTTGTTTACTTCATTATTGAGATGGATTACATGATAAATTAGGTATATGTATGGGAATAAACCTATGTGGATTTATCTATTGAATTCATACTCTTTAGTTTATCCTTGATGTATTTTGTGAGACCTTGAGTGTCTTAGAGTGCCTATGAAGTATCGTTATAGTCAACCATGCATGGGTTATGCTCTCACTACATTGTGTTGGATGCTGAAGACAGACAATGCTGACCAAGTCTGAGCATACCAGGACAGGACGGTACCCAGAGGTAGACCACGTGGCGTGAGGGTACATGGAGGAGATTGATGGACGTGGAGTGTTGTAGTGGCTATTTGTACCTACCCTTCATGTAGGAATTCCTTTTGGATGATCCAGTAGCTATTTAACTTTCTACAGTTGTACTTTTTTTTCAGATATACTTGTACTTTTTTGTTGGTCTTGTATTCCAACCCCTTTACATTTCAGTACTCTATGTATACTGGTTAACATAGTGTTTTGCTTCCAACTCATACTCTGTTGTGTGCGTTTATAGGTTATAAAGGAAATGTCTTCAAAGTTTTAGGAAATTTTCATTTGGTTCTCATCACCGGCCCCTGGCCTAAGGAAGGAGGGCTTGGGGTAGTCATGGTATGGGCCCCAAGGGATAGGTCCTGAAAAATCTGTATCAGAGGAATCAGTTCTACTGCAGAACATAGGACTCTGATATTTTCACTGATTCCATTATCATATGGTTACAAAATGTGGTTTCCAGTTTAGGGAGACTAGTGTTGGTGTAGTGGAAAACATATCCATACACTAGATCCCTGACTACTGATTGATGACTCAGTGCACGATAAAACTGATTTCGTGTGTGTTTTAAAAAGTTTTTTTTATGTGAACTCAGCCAGGTCAGCTCACCAGGTATAATCATATGACTGTGTCTAATTTGTTACTTTCAGGATGCCTCAACCTAGATGACCAGTGAGAGTCGTGAGATTTGTACACCCAGATATCCCACCGAGCTATGAGGGATCAGTGCAATTCTCATTACTAGAGGAGGCACCAACGACACCGCTTCCCGTAGGGCCACCGATTCCACCAGCCGCAGTAGCAGTCGATGCAAGCTGCTTGAGCACGTTGTACGAGTTCCAGTGACAGAGGCCACTCAGGTTCAGGGGCGAGATGGTCCCACAGGCAGCTGAGGATTGGCTAGAGGTTGTGGTGAGAGTCATCAGACTGGAAGGGACACCAGCAGACCTTATGGTGAACTTTACTACAAGTCTCCTTTAGGAAGCATCAAGAAGATGGTGGAGCAATATTCTCCAACTCATGACGAGGTGACACTTCTCTAGGCACACTTAGAGAGCTTTTTTTGGATGGTGTTTATCCCGGACACCCTACGTAATGTGAAGATACAGTAGCTAATTCACCCGCAGAAGGGTAGCATGACAGTGGGACAGTACTCAACGAGGTTCACCGACATCTCTCGCTACTCCACTAATATGGTACATGACCCATTCTTTAGGGCCTGAACATTCGATCAGGGGATCAGGAGAGATATCAGGGCTTCAATGATATCCCTCAACATCCCAACAATGATAGGGGTGTTGGAGAAGCCCTCTTAGTTGAGAGTCTACTTGCTATGCAGTCTCCAGCATCGAGACCTACCACTAGTCGACTTGTTGCGTAGTCTTCTGTAGCTGGAAGTAGATAGATGTCACAGAGGTATAAGAGGACCAAACCCATGGGTAGATACCCACATGACATACAATTAGCTGTGAGGGGAACCCAGGGCAGAGACATACATGGCAGGAGCAGGAGGTGTTACTCATGCAGCAGCTAGGGTCACTTGGCTTGTGACTCTCCGACCCGTTGTTCATATGATCAGCATATGGTTGAAGGACATCCCAAGAAGAGACAGATATTCAATAAAGGTTTCCCGTAGGGAGCAGGAATACATGGAAGAGGATTTGACCATGAAACTGGCGGTGGATGACCATTCGAGCTGTTACAACCACCACCACCAGGTGGTCCACCCTGACCGCAGGGAGCAAGTGGACATGGGAGAGCTTAGCTTCAGGTATCTGAAGCTTAAAATCATGGAACTCTAGAGAAGATTCAAGGTAAAATCAGTGTCTATTCCAACATATCTTTAGTTCCTATAGAAACAGGTTCCAGTCAATTATTCATTTCCATTACCCTCATTCGGAGCTCTAATATTCCGATGGAGTTGTTGGCTCAATCGTTACAGCTATAGACTCTACAAGATCAGACACAATGATTACAAAATAATGTCGGCAGTGTGATCTTACTCTATGAGGCAAGAGCTATTGTCAGGATCTCATAGTATTCTCATTGAGGCCTTACTCTAGGTGGAAAGAGCTTTGGTGGAACAATACGCGGATATTTTCCCTTATGATGTTCCAGGACTACCTCCTCATAGAGATGTGGACTTCTACATTGACATATACACTCGGATGACACTGATATCTACACCAGCATATAGGATGGCTCCTACGGAGATTTTCAATATACAAGTAAAGCTAGAGGACCTGTAGAAGAAGGGATTCATCCAACCCAATGTTTTTCCCTGGGCATCCCTGATTCTATTCTCCAAAAATGAGGATGGTAGCATGAGGCTTTGGGTAGACTACCGTCGCCTAAAGCAGGTGACCGTGAAAAACAAGTACCCACTCCCATGGATTGATGCCCTCTTTGATTGGCTAAAGGGAGAACTGTGGTTCTCTAAGATAGACCTTAGATCAGGATATCACCAACTAAGAGTCCGAGATGAGGATGTGTAGATGACATCCTTCATATGTCAGTACGGCCACAACGAGTTCTTGGTTATGCAATTCGGTGTAACCAATGCTCCAGTAGTTTTCATGGGACTCATGAACTTGATCATCAATCCATACCTTGATCAATTTTTCGTATTCTTCATCGATTACATTCTGATCTACTCGACTACTAAATAGGTGCAAACCTACCATTTTCATGTAGTTCTAGAATCACTCTGAAACCACCATCTTTATGGTAAGCTCTTAAAATTCCAGTTTTGGATCCAATAGGTTCAATTTTTGGGACACGTCATCTCAAAGGCTGGAGTTTTAGTGGATCCATCGATGATTGAGGTAGTAATTCTTGGGAGCCACCCAGGTGTGTGACAGATGTATGATGTTTCCTGGGTTTGTCTTGTTACTACATGAGGTTCATTCCAGTCTTCTCCAGAGTTGTAGAACCACTATCATCCTTGATGAAGTAGGGGGAAACCCTTTCTGTGGTCGGATAGATTCCATAAGGGAATTCAATAGTTGAGGGAGAGGCTGACAAGTGCCACCATATTGAGGCTTCCAGAGGAAGGCGTAGGTTACTTAGTCTACTACGACACATCATGGACCGAACACAGGTTTGTCCTAATGCAGGAGTGAGAAGTGATCACATATGATTATCGATATCTGAGATATAATGAGAAGAACAATGCTACCCATGACCTATAGTTATCAATACTGGTATTTTCCTTGAAGATGTGGTGACACTATCTGATGGGTGAACTCTTTACCATGTACTTTGATCACAAGTGTCTGAGGTACATCTTCTCTCAGAATGACCTGAACCTAAGACAACGGCGATGGCTTGAGTTCCTCCAAGACTATAAATTTGAGATAGTATATACTCCTAGAAAGGTGAATGTTGTAGAAGGTGCACTTAGTTGGAGATCTAGTATACAACTTCTGGGTTAGGCGATAGAGTAGCTGGCTTCCTTACAGATATATTTTGTGGAAAGAGATGGAGTAGCTTTCCTTCAGTCCCATAAAACCACTCCCCCACTTCATCAATGAGTCTGGGAGGCACAACATGGGGACACTAACTACGAGACATGACGTGCTCAGATATCCATATTGTAGGAGGCTGATGGATTTTTTGAAGTTGGGGAGCATTTCATCCTCTTTAGAGGATGCACTATGGTACCAGTGTCACATCAGGAGGAAGTGTTGAGGGAGTTACACACATTCCCTCTAATGGTACATCCAAGAGTGGTGAAGATGTACTAGGTTATTCGACAACATCACTGGTGGAAATGTATGATGAAGGTAGTAGCATAGTTTGTCTCTCGATGCCTCTCTTGTCAGCAAGTGAAAGCAGAGAACCATGTACTAGCAGGCTTGGTTCAGCCTTTACAAGTCCCATAGTGGAAATGGGATGGGGTATCCATGGAATTTGTGAGATAAATTCTACCTATATATAGGGGTCACGACTTATTTTGGGTGATCATTGACCGACTCACCAAGTCAACCCACTTCCTACCGATTAGAGAGAAGGGCTCAGTAGAGATCTTGGGATGCCTCTACACACAATAGATTGTGTGGATACATTGAGTACCTTTATATATTGTCTCCAATAGTGACACACAATTTACTTCTAGGCTATGGATGGGGTTGTAGGAGGCTTTCAGTATGAAGATTCTTCTGAGCACCACCTTTTATCCCCTAACGGGTGGCCAGACTGAGAGAACCATTCAGACCTTTGAGGGCATGCTCTCTGCTTGTGCCCTCGACTTTGGTCGCATCTGGGAGGACCACTTAACATTGGTGGAGTTTTCATATAACAACAACTCTTACTGCATAATATGGATGGAACCTTTTTAGGCGTTATACTGGAGACCTTACAGATCACCCTTGTATTGGACGGCTCCTGGGGAGTCAGCAATGGTGGGACCAGAGATGTTACAAGCTATCGCTGTGAAGGTGCAGATCATAAAGGAGTGGATGAAGACTAGATAGAGCACCTAGAATTCATATGATGATAGGATATGGATACCATTGGAGTTCAAGGATAGAGACCACGTCTTTCAATGGGTCTCACCTCGATAAGGTATACAGAGATTTGGCTAAGGTTGCAAGTAATCATTGAGGCACATTGGACCTTTCCAGGTCCTCAGCAGAGTAGGCGAGGTGTATTACAACCTGGATCATCCACCTATGTTGCACCAGGTACATGAAGACTTCGATGTATCCCGGCTGAGGTGATTCGTGCGCGACCCTTCATACATCATCGATCATGTAGAGCTAGACATAGATGATGGGGCGACGTCCATAGAGGTTCCAGTGGATATTGAGTATTGACAGAAGCAGGTCCTATGTGGACAGTCGATACCTCTAGTGCAAGTTCACTGGTAGCATGACAACATCCAGACAAACACTTGGGAGCCGAAGGCTCATATGCATGCTCAGTACCCCCACTTGTTCCCTTAGTTCTAGTTGTAGCTTACGGGGGTAATGCCCTGTGGTGGGGAGAATGTGAGGGACTAGAAATTATGTGGAACTTTTTTTCTTAAATTCATGGGGATTTTATGAGTCCACGAAAATTGACGGCACATGATTCTTGAGGCCAGTTGTGCCCATAAACATTTTCATAATTATTGTTCAGATACATTAAATAAACGTATGTTCGGGTTTTTAAACTTTTGAACGGTGCTCGGAATTGAATTCTGAGGGCACCGTTGAACTCATAGTGTCATTATTATCTTAAGAAGACTTTCACTTAGACGACAGTGGGTCGATAATAAAAGTTAGATTCTGGGTTTTCATGGAAAATAATAAAATAAAGTGTGATTCACATTATTTCTATTTGAGCTTCCATGTGGGTGATTCAAGGTGGGTCCCACTGGATCTATAACCTCCTTGTGGAGGTTGGATATGGGGACCACCAGGCCATAACCTCCCATGAGAGGTTATGGTGGTGGGGACCACCACTCCTCAACCTCCACTTTAGGGTAAATGTGGTGGGGACCACCCGAGACCACGTAACCATCAAATTTGAATATTAGGGGTTGGGACCACCCAAACCCCTATTAAATGGGAGGAGAGGAAAACCACTCAACCCCCTCATTAATGTGAAGGAGCCTTGTGATCTTCCTCCACATTAAATTTTCCATCACACACCTAATTAATGGGGCCAAGTCCTTCCATTAATTTAATTTTTCCAAAAAATGATATGTTTTTATTCTGAAATCTTTCCAATGAAATAATAGATTTTAAAATATATTATTTTGAACATCTATTCTTTTGGGGGAGAAGAGAGCTTTAATTAAAATGAGTTCTCTAACAAATAACCTCACCATCCAATGGAGAACGAAGAACATGTTCTTCCAAAGAAGAATGCCAGAAATGATCTTCTTCAATCTTCTCCCCCCGGGCACCTACTGAAGTGGAGCATCTTCCATAATCGACGCGCGGGATCAGGTTTAGAAGTGTGTGGTGGATGTGACAACCGGCGACAACACCATCATCTTCCCCGTGACTCTGTTGATGAACAACAAACAAAGGTAGGGTTTTTTGACATAGTGATGCTTTCCTGGAATCTTCTTCTTCAATTGAAAAAGAATTGTTGCGGGTGAGTTTGTCTTCATCATACTTCTATCATGATAAACCGAATGCTATTCTACTAAAAATGGAGGGTGCGGGCCAAACCAACATGGAATGACCCCTCCACCATTCTTGTTTGTGATAATCTACGGCCTGGTGATGAGGAGACGGAATGACGAAGGCGGCAACGTCAACGACCGCACAACCCGCAACCTCTGCAAACCGCGGCAACCCCACGGTGCTCCAGTGCTCTGGGCCGAACCACAACCCTCTAGTAGAGCCACCCCAGTCGCACCGCCACAAGCCCGTGCCACCCGGCTCTTGGCCACCACCGGCCTCCCGTGCACCCCAGCTGAACCCCGTCATCTCACTCCGGCCCAGACCACGTCCACTGGCCTGCCCGGATGCATGCATGTCTGCCTGCGGGCTGGAATGGTGCCCTGCACAGCCACCCACGGGGCCAACTAGCTCCCTTCCCGGCTACCTGTTGGCCTTCCTGGCGCCCCGCCCGTCCGCCCGTCTACCCACCCGACAGCCTGCCAGCCCGCCTGATGGCCTGTCTGTGCCCTGCCCGGCAGCCTGCCTTCCTGCTTGACCACCCGCTGGTGTGCCTACCGACCGGCCCGGTTGCTTCCAATCTCCCGTGATGGACCATGCCCCCCCTTCACGGATCCCTGGAAGAATCGGCCTGGTCCCGCCCTCCGGGACGTGCCAGGCTGGGCGGCACCCTCGCGGTGATTTGAGACAGAACTGGCACCGGTCCCAAGCCGAACCGCCCACGCAACCTGTTGGGTTGGGCCAAACTGAACCCAATAGGTTGGCCCATCCTATGGGTCAGGCCATAACCCAATGGTCTAGCTAGGTTGACCCAGACTGGGTCAGAACGGGTCAATCTAATTGGTTCGAACCGGACCCGGGCCCACTACCGACCCCTTTACTTTCCTTGAAAACATCTTTGGCACCAGATGATCGTTTGAAGAATCATTAGTGGTGCTAGTTTTCTTCTAGAACAACAATCCCATTGAGTATACCCCATTGGAATTCAGGGTAAATGTTGAGATACAGTTTGGTTGGATCGTGCACGAATCCAATTGGGCCCCCAGGACTAAAAGGGTAATAACTCAAAAAATGGGCATCTGATTCACGCATCGTCTATTGCATTGAGACTCCTATGATGTGGTGAACCTTTGAGATAATTCTATATGGGATTTCCTGATAGTTGTAGTATCGACCAGTAGCTCGTGGAGCAGATCCTCCTGGAGATGAGCGAATATAGTTCGGAGACCTAATAACTGGATAAGACATGACTACTGCTAACTGATTCGACTCAGAGTGATTCAACTACCCCAGTGGGGAGTTCCTTGGTGTCACGGTAGACCCATTGTGTAACGCCCCGACCCTAGTTGCCTAGAGTCGGTGCATTATTACATAACATTTGCATGATCACAAGAAAGATCAAATCTCGAAAGACCGATTGGTTTAGTAGCCTTGGAAACACTAGATATATTCATAAGTTTTACATTACATCATAAAATGAAAAACTACTACAACAACATAATGTTTCCACAGTCCACACTATAATCCCCTCATAATATCCCTGCAGGTCATTCATAACTTACATCTTCACTTCCTGGGAAAAATAAAACATAGAAAAGGGGTGAGCTCAAATGCCCAGTAAGGATAACAATATAGCGGAAACTTTCATCAATAAGAATAAACATTAAAGGCAATGTATAACTAAAACAAAAGCCTTTTAAACATGAACTTTCAACATGGTATGGAATAAATAAAATGAAATAATGCCATTTACTTATTCACATGGATATTCTACTAATCGAATAATCACATGCAAAAATCAATAACCACTTTCATAATGTTGGAATGCATAATGCCAGACTATCATAACCACATAGCCAAGGCCTCGTACCAAGACTACAAATACGATTTTGTCAAGGCCTTGTGCCAAGACACTAGTTTGTCTCATGAGACCTACCGATGCATCGAGGAGCTATAGCGGGCTCCACCCGTCACTTATTAAGTCCAATGCATTCCCATATGAAAAGGTTTAAACATAACATAAACATTCGTATTAAATCTAGCATACGAAATGTCAATAATTTCACCATAAACTATGAATGGTATAAAAATAGCACATCCATAGTCAAACATATCACAAAACCTTCAATACAATATAGAAGTTTTGTATCATAATAAATCAACTTCAAATAATCTTAAAATCCATCAAAGGATGTTGACGTAGATGAAATCAAAATTCTTTTTAAAGAAATATCTCCTTTTATTTTGAAATCATTTAAGATCCATATAAAATAAAACATTTTCTTTGAAAATATTCTTATAAGCTTGTAAGGAAAGCGTTGAAGTTTTTATAACGGCGTAAAATAACCGCACCCACCATATAAGTTAAAAAAAACATTCTTACCTCAATTCTGTCGAAAAGGTTAAAAAGGACCTTGTTTCGAAAACGACGGAAAGATTCCTTTATAAACCTCTTATAAAAAGTCAAACAATGGTATAAATGACTTTAACCCATATTCTTGTAAATAGTAAAAATGCTTTGAAATACATTTTTAAGAAACATGGATGTGGATGATAAAGATATCCCAGTAGATTATTACGTATAAACAACCTCGGATAATGAAGAGATTGTGAAATAACCATTACCTTGTACTTTTCCTTGGTTGGGGTAGGTTAACCTCCTGTATAATAGTGAAATAATTGTTACTAAATTATACAAGAATCATATACATTAATATGATATCATATATGATCTTTTAATATTGATTTGATAATAATATCTTAGTATTATCGCTGTTTCGGGTGTTAACTTACTCATTTTCTTTATATGTTTTGTTACATAAGTCATGTTTGTTGTATCTTATTCATATCCAGAATGATATCAAGTCCTTAAACATCATTTTTAAATCATTAAATGATAATTATACTTGAATGGATACGATGGAGAATGAATCTCATCGCGTTCGTGGAGACGGTAGTCCGTACGTATGCAGGAACGCTACTTCCATTTAATTTTTATTTTAAAAGAATTGAATCCAAATGATACATAGGTATATTACTATTCCAGTATAATATAATATTTTATATATGTTACTTAAGTTCATTAACAACATCCTTTATACGTCCCATGTGTGGTATGAACAAGTCATATCATTTTAAGGGGGCGGTAGTCCGCACTTCCTCAAATTAAATTATCGTATGTATATACAACATGAAACGAATAATGGTATGAAATAAAATGGAATTATAGAAGCTTATATATAAAATATATATCATTAATATCATATTTAATTACAGTTCCATCATAATGGCCACCATGAGAGGCGGTAAGATGTATTTGAACAATCATCGTTTCGTGAGGCGTTAGTTTTCCATCCACAGAAACATTATGTTCATCATCCATTAGATAGAGTTGTGTGTATGTGTAGTTTGAATCCTTATTATAACAACATCCTAGTATATTGAGGATACTGGTGTTGTTACAAAATAAAGGAAATAAAAAGAGTTTGGGGGTTGGAGAAGCAAAATAAAGGAAAATAATTTTAGAGAAATCGTTACCTTTAATTTAGGTAACTCACTTTGGTTGGAACCAAAGGACTTCTTGAAATGATTTCTGCCTAAGGGGAAGCTTCAAGGAGGAGGAGAGGGATGTGGGGAGCTTAGTTGGGTAGATTTTGGACGAGCCAAGTGGCTTTAGAGGTGTGAGGAATGAGTAGAAGTGGTCTCCTTTTATAAGGGAGAAGAGGGGCTCTTTAGGAAAGAGTGAAAGTATTACTTTATAATATAATTATATTCGGTTTATAATGGTCCAAAAATTATTGAGGTCGAAGATAAGATGACTAATATTCTAAATAACATCAACCAATAAGAATTGGATAGGTTTTAGATAATATTTTAATCATTATAATCTTATTTATTTAAATGATTTATTAATGAGGTAAACATTGCATCATTATTGTGTCATTAATAATTTAAATTATTTGATGTCTAAAAATTATAAATAAAATATCATTATGTAGTAAATCGTTTTATATTTCTAATGAATATTTATAATCGAAAATCCAACATGTATAACCCTATTTAAAAATTGTTCTTCTAAAAGATGTAAGCTTATGCCATTTTTATTTTTATTTTAACTTGATTAATATAATGTGTCCCTACCACATACAAGTGGCTCCAAGGGGTCCCCAAATTGACCCAAGGATTCCCATGGTCGGGTATGTGTCCACCAATAAGGTTAGGACACGTTTTAGGGTAATTTTGTATTATTATAATATTATTTTTTAACCCTTATTTACCGGATTTACCCTTTAACCATGGTAAATAAAATATTTACCACAGTAACTATTCAAAATGTCTAAAAATAAAAGTTACCTATTTACACAATTTGAACATCCTGATTCCAAATATGGAATCCATTTTCCTAAATTTAAAACACAGAAGTGGCAGAAATTAATTTAAAATTAATTCCCGCTGTCAAAACAAAAAGCGTGTTTTTAAGAGGTAATAACTATCAAAAGATTGACACTTGTTTATGTTCGGTTTAATTGTAAAATAATGTCCAATGACCAAAATTATATTAAATGGTAAAAATATATTCTAAATATACTTTAAAACCACTCAAATTCACAATTTATCACTATTAATTATTTTGATTAAAAAAGTTGTTTTTAATTAAAATTTAGTAATTTTCACTATTCATCAAAATATTAAAGTTATCTGAAATGTACCAAAATTTCATCTTAGGCTAAATTCGATATTCCGAATCCAAAAATGAAGTCTATTTTGAAATATAAAATATATAAGATTTCAAAAAGTAGGTATTACTATTCACAACGGCTAGTTTAATTAGTTGTGGTGTGTGTTAGAACTCGAGGTTGCGTACAACACACGCTATCGCATTATTCGAAGGGAAACGTACCGTGGAAGCTTGGGGTGTTACATTCTCCCCTCCTTCAAATAATTGCGTCCTCACAATTTCTAGGGTATTACTGCATAAAAAGACTCGGGTGGTTCTTCATCATAAGTTCCTCAGGTTCCCACGTTGCCTCTTCCATCTTATGATTTCTCCACAAAACTTTTACCAGACGCGTCGTCCGGTTTCTCAGCACTTGTTCTCTCGTATCAAGAATCTTGACGGGCTCTTCGCAATAAGACAGATCGGGTTCCAGTTCTAATTCCTCATAGGTGAGTACATGCATCGGATCACGCATGTATTTCTTCAATAGAGATACGTGGAACACATCGTGAACTTTGGAGAGACTTGGCGGCATTGCCAATCGGTAAGCTACAGCCCCAATTCGTTCTAGAATTTCGAAATGTCCGATGTACCTGGGACTCAATTTACCTTTCTTACCAAAACGTATGACTCCCTTCCATGGAGATACCTTTAGGAAAACATGATCACCGACCTGAAATTCCAAATCCTTCCTTCGATTATCGGCATAGCTCTTCTGCCTACTTTGAGCTGCTTTGATGTGATTTTGGATTACCTTCACCTTTTCCACCATTTCCTCCACCAGTTCTGGGCCTACAAGTTTTCTTTCACCAACGTCATCCCAACAGGTTGGTGTACGACATCTCTTTCCGTATAACGCTTCATATGGTGCCATCTGAATACTTGAATGGAAGCTATTGTTATAGGAAAATTCTACCAGAGGTAAATATTGATCCCACATACCCTGAAAGTCAAGTGAGAAAGATCTCAACATGTCTTCTAATGTTTGAATAGTCCGTTCTGATTGTCCATCTGTCTGAGGGTGGTAAGCAGTGCTCAAATGATGTTCAGTATCCAGGGATTTCTGAAGAATTTTCCAAAATCTTGAAGTAAAACGGGGATCACGATCAGAAACAATCGATAGGGGTACTCCATGAAGTCTCACAACTTCATTAATGTATAGTCTTGCTAGACGTTCCAGGGGTAGATCTTCTCTTATAGAAAGAAAATGTGCTGACTTGGTAAGACGATCAACAATAACCCATATTGCATCGTTCCTTCTAGGAGTCTTCAGTAGCCCCATGACAAAGTCCATCGTAACATTGTCCCATTTCCACTCCGGTATGGGAAGAGGTTGCATGACTCCTCCAGGCTGTTGCCTTCCAGCTTTCACTTGTTGAAAAACCATACATCTTGACACAAAATCAGCAATCTCCCTCTTCATGTTGTCCCACCAAAAATGTTCCTTCAAATCTCTATACATTTTGGTGCTCCCAGGGTGTATAGAGAAATTGGAACTATGAGCATCATCCAGCAATTCCCTTTTTAGAACAGGTATATTGGGAACACAAAGGCTCTTCCCGAATTTCAAAATTCCATCTTCATACAAAAAGTCTCTCAATCTCCCATCATTCACAGCATTAATCTTCTTTTGGAATTCTTCATCATCGGTCTGAGAACTCTTAATCCTTTCTAGTAATGATTTTTTGGCAACCATTTGAAAAAGAATTGATGTTTCACCTTCCCTGGTTATTCCCATGTCCATCTTCACTAGATCCATAAAAATTGGATCCCTTTCAATTCTCATATTGTTCAAAACTCCATGGTCTTTTCTACTCAAAGCATCTGCCACCTTGTTTGCCTTCCCTGGGTGGTAGTGTATCGTACAATCATAATCCTTGAGTAATTCAAGCCATCTCCTTTGCCTCATGTTGAGTTCTTTTTGTGAGAAAATATACTTCAAACTCTTGTGATCAGTATAAATCTCACATTTTTCACCATAGAGGTAGTGCCTCCATATCTTCAAAGCAAAGATCACAGCTGCTAACTCAAGATCATGAGTAGGATAGTTTTGTTAATGAATTTTTAACTGTCGTGATGCATAGGCAATAACTCTATCATTCTGCATAAGGACACAGCCAAGTCCTTTCTTCGATGCATCACTATAAATAACGAACCCATCATTCCCCGATGGTAGAGTCAATATAGGAGCATTGACTAATCTTCTCTTCAGTTCTTCGAAACATTCTTCACACTATTTTTTCCAAACAAATTTAACCCCTTTACGTGTGAGCTTCGTTAATGGGTTAGCCAATCGGGCAAAATTCTGGACGAAACGTCGATAATAACCTTCCAGACCAATAAAACTGCGTACCTCAGTTATACTCGTAGGTGCTGGCCATTCTTGGATTGCCTTGGTCTTAGAAGGATCAACAGAGATTCCATATTTTGAGACAATATGTCCAAGAAAAGAAATCTCCTGAATCCAGAATTCACACTTGCTAAACTTCCCATATAATCCATGCCTCCTCAGAGTCTTCAAGATAATGCGCAAGTGATTTTCATTATCTTCGTAGGTTTTGGAGTATACCAAGATATCATCAATAAATACCACCACAAATTCATCGAGATACTCCTTGAAAACTCTATTCATTAGATCCATGAATATAGAGGGTGCATTAGTCAATCCAAACGGCATTACAGTAAACTCGTAATGCCCGTACCTGGTTCGAAATGCTGTCTTCGGAATGTCTTCCTTCTTCACACACAACTGATGGTATCCAGATCGAAGGTCAATCTTTGAAAAGTATTGAGCTCCATGCAGTTGGTCAAATAAATCATCAATACGAGGTAGGGGATACTTGTTCTTTATCGTTATAGCATTGATCTCCCTGTAGTCGATACATAACCTCATAGATCCATCTTTCTTTTTAACAAAAAGAACAGGGGCTCCCCATGGAGAAACACTAGGGCGAATAAATCCCTTATTACTCAATTCCTCTAGTTGTTTCTTTAGTTCGACTAACTCTACAGTGGCCATTCTATAAGGGGTCTTCGATATAGGCCTTGATCCAGGAATCAAATCAATGGAAAACTCAACTTCTCGTTCTGGAGGATGTCCAGGTAAATCTTCCGGAAATACATCTACAAATTCTTTCACAACAGGTACATCCTCTATTTGAACATTCCTTTCCTCACCGATAGTTACTTCATTCTCTTCCTCCCCAATAATTGAATTTAGTTGAGCTACTGGGGGTGGATCTAAATAAGAATTAGGTGGTGACGATTCTGCTCTAAAAATAAGGTGTTCCTTATCATTATCATCAAGAATCGTAACCTCTTTCTTCTTACAATAAATCTTCGCATCATAGTCCGAAAGCCAATCCATACCGAGGATTATATCAAACTCAATCATAGGTATGACGATGAGATCAGCAGATAAAGAAAATTTCTGTACTCTAATGGGGACTGATTCACAAAACATTGTTGCAACGATACTTCCCTTAGGAGTTTTAACTGACAACTCCCTTATTAAATCAAATTGGAAATATCTAATTTTCTTAGCAAACTGGGAAGATATGAAACAATGCGATGATCCAGAATCAAATAATGTATTTTCTAAACTTGAGGAAACCATTAAATTACTTGCCACCACGTCTTTCGGAGCTTCTACCTCAGCAGTAGTGATAGCATAAGCCTGGCCTTGTTCCCTTGGCCTTTTCTGAGGTAAGTTCTCCTGACGCTTAGGACATGCATTTGCATAATGCCCCATCTCCCTTCAATTGTAGCACTGAACGTTGGTAGCTTCCTTCTTCCCCTTTCAATCATGAGCTTGGTGGCCTTTTTCACCACACTTGTAACAGACTCCCATTCCATTTAAGCAAGTACCAGGATGTTTCTTCCCGCATTTACCACAAGATGGATATTCAACCTTTCCCTTCTTCCCCTTATTTCCATTCCCAGATTGATCAGCAGGTCTCTTCTTCTCTTGCTTTGCTTTAAAGTCATAAGACATAGAGAATTCCTTTTCGGTCTTGATAGCACATGAGACAATGTCTTCGTACGATGAAAAGGATTGTGAGACTAACGCTCGACGGAGAAATGGTTTTAACCCATCAAAGAAACGATCAATATTACTTCTTGGGTTACGAATATAATCACCAGCGTACCTCGCTAACCTTGTAAAGTTAGCCTCATACTTTGTCACATTCTCATCCTCCTTTTGTCTCAGACTCAGAAATTGCCTTTCCATATCTGCTCGATGGTCGCGAGGGAAGTATTTTTCTAAAAACAGATCTTTGAACTCCCTCCATTCCATATTTGATACTTCATCATCTTCCTTCGTATTTTGAATCAATGACCACCATTGATCAGCATCTCCAGTGAGGCGGTAAACTGCCATGATAACTTTTTCCCTTTCACTGCTCCCCAAAGCCTGAAATATTTTCTCTAGGGAAAATATCCATTGCTCAGCTACTAAGGGATTTGTATTCCCATTGAACGTTGGTGGTTGTTGCCTCATGAATCGATCTAACATTGATCCTCCACGCTGCGGATCAGGTTGCTCCATACGGGTAAGGTTATTATTCATAACCTGAGTAAGTTGTCCCAGTATGGTGATTAGCTGATCAGCACCAGTTGCATCACCAGCCCCACTATAATTATCTTGAGCAGGAGGGCAATCCCTACATGGAGTGCGTGCATTGATACAGTTTCCATTTCTTCCACTAGGCGCCATTTCTAAACAATGTCATAAACTAGATAAGTTTATGAATCAGAATACATAATCCCATACTTATAAAACAATTAACATAAATTGAACTATTTATGGATATAATCCATAATCATAAGAATGTTTTCTTTGAGGATGTATATACTCATAATCCCTTCAAAATGATTTGCAAAGAAAATGAGAGTTATCCTAAGAATATCCCCCGGGAGTGTCGTAACCAAGAGTGCAGCAAGGCCCGTTGTCGTGCACCAGTTCCCGTTCGAGTCTAGCTCAAAGCGGTGTTTTCGGGTTTTACCCCTAGGTACATCTGTGCCAGAGCCGCCTCTACCTGCTCGTATCCAGACAGGGATGTATTGCTCGGAAAACTCACAAAATCTCTACAATACCAAAATTCTAGGAAGTTCTTCTATACTAATCCTCAAAGTTCATCTTAGGTCTACGTGCTCTAATCAGAGTTTATCTAAATCTAGCTTCCAAGGTTTGTACTAAACTTCCTCTGATACCAAATGTAATGCCCCGACCCTAGTTGCCTAGAGTCGGTGCATTATTACATAACATTGGCATGATCACAAGAAAGATCAAATCTCGAAAGACCGATTGGTTTAGTAGCCTTGGAAACACTAGATATATTCATAAGATTTACATTACATCATAAAATGAAAAACTACTACAACAACATAATGTTTCCACAGTCCACACTATAATCCCCTCATAATATCCCTGCAGGTCATTCATAACTTTCATCTTCACTTCCTGGGAAAAATAAAACATAGAAAAGGGGTGAGCTCAAATGCCCAGTAAGGATAACAATATAGCGGAAACCTTCATCAATAAGAATAAACATTTAAGGCAATGTATAACTAAAACAAAAGCCTTTTAAACATGAACTTTCAACATGGTATGGCATAAATAAAATGAAATAATGCCATTTACTTATTCACATGGATATTCTACTAATCGAATAATCACATGAAAAAATCAATAACCACTTTCATAATGTTGGAATGCATAATGCCAGACTATCATAACCACATAGCCAAGGCCTCGTGCCAAGACTACAAATAAGATTTTGTCAAGTCCTTGTGCCAAGACACTAGTTTGTCTCATGAGACCTACCGATGCATCGAGGAGATATAGTGGGCTCCACCCGTCACTTATTAAGTCCAATGCATTCCCATATGAAAAGGTTTAAACATAACATAAACATTCGTATTAAATCAAGCATACGAAATGTCAATAATTTCACCATAAACTATGAATGGTATAAAAATAGCACATCCATAGTCAAACATATCACAAAACCTTCAATACAATATAGAAGTTTTGTATCATAATAAATCAACTTCAAATATTCTTAAAATCCATCAAAGGATGTTGACGTAGATGAAATCAAAATTCTTTTTAAAGAAATATCTCCTTTTATTTTGAAATCATTTAAGATCCATATAAAATAAAACATTTTCTTTAAAAATATTCTTATAAGCTTGTAAGGAAAGCTTTGAAGTTTTTATAACGGCGTAAAATAACCGCACCCGCCGTATAAGTTAAAAAAAACATTCTTACCTCAATTCTGTCGAAAAGGTTAAAAAGGACCTTGTTTCGAAAACGACGGAAAGATTCCTTTATAAACCTCTTATAAAAAGTAAAACAAGGGTATAAATGACTTTAACCCATATTCTTGTAAATAGTAAAAATGTTTTGAAATACATTTTTAAGAAACATGGATGTGGATGATAAAGATATCCCAGTAGATTATTACGTATAAACAACCTCGGATAATGAAGAGATTGTGAAATAACCCTTACCTTGTACTTTTCCTTGGTTGGGGTAGGTTAACCTCCTGTATAATAGTGAAATAATTGTTACTAAATTATACAAGAATCATATACATTAATATGATATCATATAGGATCTTTTAATATTGATTTGATAATAATATCTTAGTATTATCGCCGTTTCGGGTGTTAACTTACTCATTTTCTTTATATGTTTTGTTACATAAGTCATGTTTGTTGTATCTTATTCATATCCAGAATGATATCAAGTCCTTAAACATCATTTTTAAATCATTAAATGATAATTATACTTGAATGGATACGATGGAGAATGAATCTCATCGCGTTCGTGGAGACGGTAGTTCGTACGTACGCAGGAACACTACTTCCATTTAATTTTTATTTTAAAAGAATTGAATCCAAATGATACATAGGTATATTACTATTACAGTATAATATAATATTTTATATATGTTACTTAAGTTCATTAACATCATCCTTTATACGTCCCATGTGTGGTATGAACGAGTCATATCATTTTAAGGGGGCGGTAGTCCGCACTTCCTCAAATGAAATTATCGTATGTATATACAACATGAAACGAATAATGGTAGGAAATAAAATGGAATTAAAGAAGCTTATATATAAAATATATATCATTAATATCATATTTAATTACAGTGCCATCATAATGGCCACCATGAGAGGCGGTAATATGTATTTGAACAATCATCATTTCGTGAGGCGTTAGTTTTCCATCCACAGAAACATTATGTTCATCATCCATTAGATGGAGTTGTGTGTATGTGTAGTTTGAATCCTTCTTATAACAACATCCTAGTATATTGAGGATACTGGTGTTGTTACAAAATAAAGGAAATAAAAAGAGTTTGGGGGTTGGAGAAGCAAAATAATGGAAAATAATTTAAGAGAAATCGTTACCTTTAATTTAGGTAACTCACTTTGGTTGGAACCAAAGGACTTCTTGAAATGATTTTTGCCTAAGGGGAAGCTTCAAGGAGGAGGAGAGGGATGTGGGGAGCTTATTTGGGCAGAGTTTGGACGAGCCAAGTGGCTTGAGAGGTGTGAGTAATGAGTAGAAGTGGTCTCCTTTTATAAGGGAGAAGAGGGGCTCTTTAGGAAAGAGTGAAATTATTACTTTATAATATAATTATATTCGGTTTATAATGGTCCAAAAATCATTGAGGTCGAAGATAAGATGACTAATATTCTAAATAACATCAACCATTAAGAATTGGACAGGTTTTAGATAATATTTTAATCATTATAATCTTATTTATTTAAATGATTTATTAATGAGGTAAACATTGCATCATTATTGTGTCATTAATAATTTATATTATTTGATGTCTAAAAATTATAAATAAAATATCATTATGTAGGAAATCTTTTTATCTTTCTAATTAATATTTATAATCGAAAATCCAACATGTATAACCCTATGTAACAATTGTTCTTCTAAAAGATGTAAGCTTATGCCATTTTTATTTTTATTTTAACATTATTAATATAATGTGTCCCTACCACATACAAGTGGCTCCAAGGGGTCCCCAAATTGTCCCAAGGATGCCCATGGTCGGGTATGTGTCCACCAATAAGGTTAGGACACGTTTTAGGGTAATTTTGTATTATTATAATATTATTTTTTAACCCTTATTTACCGGATTTACCCTTTAACCATGGTAAATAAAATATTTACCACAGTAACTATTCAAAATGTCTAAAAATAAAAGTAACATATTAACACAATTTGAACATCCTGATTCCAAATATGGAATCCATTTTCCTAAATTCAAAACACAGAAGTGGAAGAAATTAATTTAAAATTAATTCCCGCTATCAAAACAAAAAGCGTGTTTTTAAGAGGTAATAACTATCAAAAGATTGACACTTGTTTATGTTCGGTTTAATTGTAAAATTATGTCCAATGACCAACATTATATTAAATGGTAAAAATATATTCTAAATATACTTTAAAACCACTCAAATTCACAATTTATCACTATTAATTATTTTGATTAAAAAAGTTGTTTTTAATTAAAATGTAGTAATTTTCACTATTCATCAAAATATTAAAGTTATCCGAAATGTACCAAAATTTCACCTTAGGCTAAATTCGATATTCCGAATTCAAAAATGAAGTCTATTTTGAAATATAAAATATATATGATTTCAAAAAGTAGGTATTACTATTCACAATGGCTAGTTTAATTAGTTGTGGTGTGTGTTAGAACTCGAGGTTGTGTACAACACACGCTATCGCATTATTCGAAGGGAAACGTACCGTGGAAGCTTGGGGTGTTACACAAGGTAGAGAGCACCTCTGTGTGGAATGGCAGACCTAAGGTACTCGACAGGAGGAGTACCTCACCAGGATACACGGGGGAGCACCTCTGTGTGACGCGGTATACCTAGGGTGGGTAGCACCTCTGTGTGATGCGGTAGACCCACGATACTCGACAGGAGGAGTACCTCAGTAGTCCAAGGTTAGTGGGAAGCATCTTGGCATCACTGCAGGCCCAATGTACTCGATAGAGGAGGATTTCTATAGCAGTTGTGGTTTGGACAATGTGACTGGGGATGTTAATTGATACTACCCCTAGAATAAAATCTTGGTTTGAGCTAGTCAGTAACTTTTGGGTTTACCTCATGATTGAGATTAATTACATGATAACTTAGGTATATGTGGGTCATATACCTATGTGGAGTTAACTATTGAATTCATACTTTGTGGTTTATCCTTGTTGGATTTTGTGAGACCATGAGGGTCTCAGGGTCCCTACTATGTATCGTTATACTCACCCTTGCACGGGCTATTCCCAAACCTCATTGTGTTGGATGCAGACGACAGACAGTGCTGACCGAGGCTAAGTATACTAGGATTGGACAGTACCTGTTGGTGGACCACACGGACTGACGGTACACAAAGGATATGGATGGATGTGATGTGTTTTGGAGGTTATCGGTACCTACCCTTCAGGTAGGAATTCCTGGTGGATGATCTAGCAGTTTTTTTCCTTTCATCTGTTGTACTTATTTTTTAGTTGTACTTGTACTTTATTTTTGGGCATGTATTTCAACCCCTTTACCTTTCAGCACTCTATGTATACAGTTTTACATAGTGTTTTGCTTCCAACTCATACTCTGTTGTGTGCGTTTATAGGTTATAAATGCAATGCCTTCCCAGTTTAAGGTAATTACGCCTTTGGTGCTAGTCGCCAACCCCTGTCTTAAAGAAGGTGGGCTTTGGGTAGTCACGGTACAGGTCCCGGGGGATGGGTCGTGACAAACATATTCTTGATAAATAGTGATACATCTAAATGTTTCTAGGGAAAAGGGGATATTTCTCTCAAATATTTTTATGGATTATTTTCATCTATGACAATATCCTTCATTGTATTTAGTTATTGATTTAGGTTGATTTATTATAATATAATCTCTCATATTGTATTAAAAGAGGTATGTTTGACTTTGGATGTGCTATTATAGTACCATTCATTGTTTTTTATTAAAGTATTTACATTTTTTATGCTAATTTTAATACGAATGTTTAAATTATGTTTCACTATTTTTATATGATGAATTAATTGGACATAGTATTTGATGGTGGAGCCCACTACCTCTTCTCGATGTGTCAATAGGTCTCATAAGACAAACTAGTGTCTTGGCACTAGACCTTTATAAAATACTATTTGTAGTATTGCAATGAGTCCTTGAATATGTGTTTATCGTGTCTGGAATTATGCATTCTGTCAATATGAAATTATATATTGATTGTACATGTTATTATTTGACTAGTAAAATATCCATGTGAATAAGTAAATGGAATTATATGATGTAGATTTTTCATATTATGCATAAATATAAGTTTAAAGGGATTTTGTTTTAGTCATATACATTTCCTTAAATGTTTATGATTATTTACAATGTTTTCACTATATTTTTATCCTTACAATGCATCTAAGCTCACCCCTTTCTACGTTTTATTTTTCCCCATATGTGAATTAGTATATCATGATTAACTTGCATGAATAGGCCACAAGATATTAGTGTGTTGAAAAGGGATACAATGCTGTTATTCCTTATTTTATTATGTAATGTAAAACATATGTATTTATTCAGTACTTCCAAGGTTACAGAGATAATCATTTTTTTCGGGACTTGATCTCTTGTGATCATGTTATAGATATGTAATAATTCACCGACACTGTGTAACTAGTGTTGGGGAGTTACATATTTTAGTGTGGTGAATGTTTTAATAGGACATGATTCCTTCTTAATCCAATATGTTCACAATTTTTAGGAACATTCTTCAAGATATACCTTCCAATAATGAATTCCTTTTTGTATTTACAAAAGTGTCACTCCCGCTCCACTATAAATATGAAATCTCTCTACCCTTTCTTCACACATATCGATCCACTTTGGTTTATCAAAAAACTACCAAAATATTCTCCCACAATCCCTCCCCTATACCAATAAGCCTGCATCTAGGAACAAATACATCCATGAAATCCTTTTGGTATAAACCAGAAGGAGATACCCGATTAAGAGTTAACAAACATCTTTAATCTTTATAGTTTTATCTCCATTATCCCGTTCGTAAAATATTTTTATATTCATTATTTTATAATAATACTAGTATTAATAATATACTAGGTTGTTTTTTATGATAATGGCTCTACCTACAATTACACACACATCCATATAATGGGTAATGAAAAATATTGTTTCTCTGTAAGTCGAACAACTACCCCATGAAATGATGACTGTTCATTATTCCATTACCACCTGTCATGTTGTAAATTATGATAGAATATATGATTATAGGTGGTATATATGAAATTTATAATTTCTTTATGATACTATAATTATTATGGATGAAATATATTTTTTCATTTCATCTTTTTTAATACGATAATTTCTTTTGAGGAACTGTGGACTTCTTCCCACTCATATTGATATGACTTATACATTCCATACATTCAACGTTTAAATGATTGTTTTAAGAAGACTATGTAACTTATATAAAATATATATGATAAAATAATTATAATATACATATTTATAATTTAGTTTTAAATCTTTTTATATGAAAATGAAATAGATTTAGTGTTCATGCATATGTATGGCATGTCGTCTCCATGAAATGTGCACTTAATTTCAAATATCCAAATACAATAGACTAATATAAATACATATATTGGGATTATATAAGATAATTACTCATTTTTTTATATTATTTAGTTGATGAAATCGTTTTATAATTAATTATACTGAAAAATGAAAAGTAAATACTAACTCAAGAAAACTAGGAAAATAAGACCCAAAACAGAGAAAATAATGATTGTATTCAAAAGGGTAATAAAAAATTATAATTTAAAATTATATAAATTTTTTCATGATATATCATGAATACCCTTATTCTAAATTTATTATATGTTTGGTTTAATGACAAAAATTCTGGTAATTATGATTCAAATGTTTCAAAGTGGTATGAGACACTTTGAAATGATTAAAGATCATTCTCTTCAAGAATGTTCTTAATGATAATATTTGAAATCTCACTTCCTTCTGTAATCATTTTTAATGATAAATTTCATTTAATATCCATATTACTATGTGATGTATATTATTATTTCCCGAACCCTATATCATATCACATATGATGTTTACATTTATAGTTATTTGATTAACTATGGAATTATTGATAAGTCCATATCATTTATTCAATGTGGATATTTTATCATGAATATTGTATATTGATAAAATTGATTATTACATATGAGGAATGGTTTTGACAGGTAATGATGTTTTGATCTCATAGTGTAACATCCTACCCCCTCTCATTGGCATGAGATGGCGATGGAATGCTACTTAGCCTTAAGCAATGTTCCCAAGGGGCCAATGGATGGAAATAAATGACGAGGGATTCGAGAAAAAAAACTAGGGAAAACATTTCCTTGAGATAAAACCAACCAACCAAAAAATCCAATATCAATGAACACATGATTCATGTCGGCAATACAATTAAATCCATACATTATAAAGATACAACCAATTGTTCAAAAACAAAATCCAATGTCCAAATAAACAAGCGCAATCATAGTATGAAGAGGAATACTACAACAAGACTCCAAAATACGTGGAAACCATCCATATGTCAACTTCATGATCCATTCTCTATGAACCACAACATCACCAATGCATCATGACAAACTTCTAGGAAAATGAGATGCCTTAATCTTAACTATATCATAGGACACAAAATATACAAAAGAACAAATGTGAAAAAGTAGGGAGTGTGTATAAATACTCAGTATTTTTCCCCCAAATTACATCCCTACACACTCCACAAGGATAAAACAATCATCACATTTATATAAAATAGTTTATATAAAACATTCAATATTATAAAAAATTACTACTTGCCAAACATATTGATACCAGTCAATTAGAAACAACTTAAATCCACAACCATACCCTAAGACACATATCTACCAAACATTACAACAAAAAATTCCATCTTTTAAAATCATTAAACAATAAAGCAACCATTACAGTTGGAATTCTGCGCATCTCATTCACCCCATTCTGAACTAGAAGTGCTTATTGACCATTATCCCTAATGGTGGTTCTTCCAACCACTATCCATCACATTTTATTGTGAGACTTTCCACCCATTTCCACACTACCAACACAAGACAGAACACTTAATCAACCAACATAAACAATTACCAAGGCCGAAAAGCAAGCACATAACATTTTCCAACACATGCCAATTCACTTTAATAAATCACCCATTTATTGAAAACACCCTTTAACAAACTATTCATGCCTAAACAAATTTCAATAAATAATATCATTATTTAAAACTGTATTTCACAAAAAATCATAATCAGCCACTATTGATTTAAAAATCAACATTTTAAAATCACACATCAAAGCCCCTTTTTGCAAAAATAATCCATTCCCCCCGGGGTCCCCCAAATCATCATCAAATGGATTTTTAACAAGATCCGTACATAATTTTAACATTTATTTTCAATAAAAAATTTATTTTAACCCAAAACCACTTGTTCCATTCATGTAGATTTGGGAGGTAAGCCACCTACCTTTAGGTTTCCTAATAATTCGTCCCAGAAGAAAACTCACCCCCAATCCGAGAAAAAGCTCCACTAAACCACTCTAGATCTCATAATCTGTCATTAACAAGACATGAAATTCACACCTAAGTGGAAAACCCTATATTTACAAATAATGGGTGTGGATCAAATAAATAGAGAGAGTGGGAAAACTAGATCTAGAGAAAACCACAAATAACTTTGTGTGAAGACATTACAGAGAAGAATCGGCTCAACCACACCAAGAAACCCCTTAGATGTAATTTCAAAACTAGTGGGAGAGAACCCCTAACAATTCAGTAGTGGAAATCATGAGAGAGTCTAAAGTTGGAGAGATTTTGGGTGTTTTAGAGAAATATCACCTAAACCCAGATTTTTAAAAAACCAATTTTTACAGGACGCATGGTCAACTCACATTGTTAAAAAAAAAAGCACCAATAGTGCATCTACTACTTCCTCAAGGCAGTGCCTCGCACGTCCCACCGTAAAGAGTTAGAAAAATTGTGCCCAAGTGGTGTATAACTCACTTCTTGCATAGATCATATCGATTGGTTTCTCCAAACTATGCTCAAATCGTGCGGCATTAGAAATGAAGCTATTGTTTTTCCAAAACCTTCCCACGCTCTCCAAAAATCATCCAAACTCATCCAAACCACATTAAACACATAAAAATTCATTAAAAATTATACATAACTCAAACTGGGGGAAAATATTCTCAACACCATGGGTCTTTTTTTCATTAGAATGTATATAAGCATCACTTTGCCAAACGGGCTCGGGCTATTGCTCGACCATCTCTTTCTCCATCTCACAAGTCTATTTCAGAATCTGACCATGCTGCCAAAAACCCCAAACTAAACGGATGCTTCTACCATGATAGTTATTATCTTTCGAATCAACATCCCTCAAAGGAACGTGCAGCCCTAAAGCATCCGATTCTAGGTCAAAATAATCCCAACGAATCATATGGTAATGATCTAGATGATACTTTTTCAACTGTGACACATGAAACACATTGTGCAACGCATTAAAATGCGGTGGAAAATATAAACAATAATCCACCTCTCCAATCCACTAATGTTTCTCAAATGTCCCAATATACCTCCGAGATAAATTACACTTCTTACCAAACTGATGATATCCAATCCTAGGAGGGAGTCTCAAAAACACAAAATCACCCACCTCAAACAACAATGGTCATCAATGATGGTCTGCATACAAGTTCAGACATCTTTGAGCCTTCTCCATCATCTTCCTGCTCAACTTGAATTTCTCCATAGTCTCTTGGACAATGCTCGGTCTAATCATCAGACTCTCATCCACTTCCACCAAACATATTGGAGATTAATATGGACACCCATATAATTCCTCAAGTGGATCCATATGTTTTGAATCATGGTAACTTTTATTATATGATAACCCCAGCAACAGTAAGTTTTCCTCCCATTTATGAAAAAAATCTATCACACATTCCCTTAACATATCCTCAAATGTTTGTATCCTCTTCTCGGATTGGCCATCCATCTACAGATGATACACCTTCCCTATAGTCAACTGTGTCTCAAGGCTTGTTGCATGGTTTTCTAGAAACGAGATGGGATGCTCGGATCTCTATCAGATACAATGGAATCTGGAACACCATTCCTCTTTTAAAACCTCCAAATATATATTTTGGAGAGATCCTCGATTATATGAGATTCAAAAATAAAGATGATATGTGATGACTTTGTGAGAAATATCACAATCTCCCATATGGAATCATGTTTCCTAACAGTTATCCGAAGACCTGTCAGAAAATCCATTGCAATATACTCCCATTTCTAAACTAGGATAGGTAAAAACTCATCATGCATGTTGGAAGGTGATGTTCCTCCTTGAATTTCTTAAAAGTCAGGCATGTCAAGACAAAAATGGCCACAACCCTATTTCTACCAGCCCACAAAAACTTCACTTTCAACTCGTTGTACATTTTCTAAAATCTAGGATGGACAACCCACACAGAATGCTGATAATCCATAAGAAGTTCCTCCTAAAATTCGATTGGTACCACCATCCAATTTCCAAAACACAAGTAAAAATTTCCCTTCAGTCCTCATTATTCAATGGTCTCCCCACCATTGAGTTTTGACCTTATTTCAACACATTCAGAATCAGATTCTTGTTCCTCTTTCACAAAACCATCAATGCCAGGAAACAAAGAAACCATAAAGAAGACCGCTCTACCACACTAATCCTCACATTTCAACTACATAACTTCTATGAATGACATCAACTACCAATTAACTAATGCATGTTTCACTACCTGAGCATATGATATCGCACTTAATGCATCTACCACTAAATTTCCCTTACCAGTTGTATACATTAGTCAAAATCAATTATCTTGGGATATTACATATATCTCATTTGCCTCAAATTCATGTCAATATATGAGAAAATATGTTTTATGCTCTTATGATTGGCAAACATTGTAAATTTCTCACTGAAGAGATAATGATGACCCATTTTTTAAGCAGGAAGCACTTCCACCATCTCCAAATCATGCATTGGGTAGTTTTTATCATTAAATCTTAACTTCCATGAGCTATATGCAACTACATGATCCTTCTTCATGAGAACACTCCCCAACCCTGATCTCGATGCATCACAATACACCATGTACCATTTCCCTAGTTCAGGAAAATCCAGGATTGGTGTTGATGTAAGGTAACCCTTTAACGCTTAAAAATATTTCTGAAACATCTCATCCCATTGAAATGGGATATTATTCCATGTCAAAGATGACAACGGTGAATGAAATCATGATAAATCATGAAAAAAAACATTGATAATACCCAGCCAGACCAAGGAAGCTCTGTATCTCAGTTCCATGAGATAAGAGCCTCCATCTTTTTTGGATAAATTGAAACACCCTTCTCAGAAATAAAATATCCAAGAAAACAAACCTCCAATATCCAAAAGTCACACTTTTACAGTTTTTCATACAACTGATGTTTCCTCAATATCCCCAACATGATCTCCAAGTGTGGCTCATCCTCTTCCCATTTCCTCAAATACACCAGTATATCATCCACAAATACCACCATAAAAGTATCCAGATATCTCTAAAATATCTAATTCTTCATTTCCATGAACATAGTTGGTTCATTCGTTAGACCAAAGGGAATTACCACATACTCGTAATGGCCATATCTACTTATGAAGGCAGTTTTTGGAATATCCTCCTTCCCCACCCACAATAGGTGAAACCCTGACATCATGTTAATATTGGAGAACCACTGAGCAACCCTTAATTATTAAAACAAATCATCAATTCATGGAAGTGGGTATTGGTTATTTATTTTAACTTGATTAAATCTACGATAATAAACATAGAGGCACAAGGTTCTATCTTCCTTTTTAACAAAAAAAATTGGTGTTTCACATAGACACACTCTATGCCAGATAAAACCATTTTTTTCTATCTCTTCGAACTGGACCTTTAATTCTTGAAATTCAGTTGGTTCCATTCAGTGGGAGAGAAGTGAGATAGGACTAGTCCCCCTAAGGATATCAATTGTAAACTCCACTTCTTGCATAGGGGGAAAACCTAAAAATTCTTTAATAAATACTTCAATAATCTGATCCAAATGCTAGAAGAACACACTTCCCAACACCATTCATAATTGACAATGAAAAGGATTATAATTGATCTAGTATCGTGCCAACAACTAGTGCCAAAAAATTGGTTGCACTCAAAATTTCATTCTTCTACCCTCTGAAGATATGACTAAATCCATCGTCCATCACAAAACTATCAATTCACACATAGAAATATATGTGGGCCTTAAACATTTCCATCTAATCCATTCCAAGGATTATATAATAAGCATTGATCTCATGAACTGAGAAATACCACATCAAATCGTTTTCACCCACAACTAAACAACATCCTTGACCAAAGATGGCTCAAAACCCTCTTTGACCCATGGGAGTTTGATGTTTTAAAACAGAATGCATCATTTCCACATATAAATCCAACATATCAATGTTGTGAGAATAAATAAATGAATGTAAATCACCTGTATCAAATGAAGTTTTCAATGGTGTAAAATTTAAAAGAAACATACCTCGCAACTTATGTAGTCTTGACTGACCTTATATCACTACTTGGTCAACTCTAAAAAAATTCATAATTTCCATGATTTTATCTTTATAACCCTTCGGGGGGGTCTTCATTCTCCTCGAATCACAATGAATAATTTTTTTTTGCTGCCGAGTGGTATACGGATGCCCCTATCCCGTCGATCCATAAGACCTTTGTGACACCTGAGGAGTGTCACGGACACCCCCCTCAGAGCATTCCAAAAATATTGCTGTAGATTCACCATCTTCATAATATTATTACATGATCGAGGTTGTTCCATACAATCCCTCTTGATGTGGATCATATAAGCAAACTAAAAACATTCCTGCTTACAATGAGGCATTAGAGGAAGATTCTCCAATCATGTCATCATATTCTAAGACAAACTCCCACCCAGAAATAAGTGCCCCACCTCCACGTGAACCCAGTGTTCTACTTCCCACTATTTCCCATGCGCACGAACAAAATTTTTACACATGTATCCCCCCCGCATGATCCTGATCAACCACCATAGCCCTATTCACCATTTTAATGTAATCATTTATACGTAGAACTGCTATCTTGGAATTAATTTCTTATTTCAACCCTACTTCAAGATTGTTCGCATTCAAAGATGTACTACCTTCCACCTCGGGCGTAAAACAAACTATGATAATAAACATATCTGTATATTCTGTTACATTCATGTTCCCTTTCTCCAAAATGAAGAAATCAGTTTTACGCTTAATTATAAACGTTTGAGGGTAGAATTTTATGTTAAACATTTCCTCAAAACCCTACCATGTCACACTTCATTCTGAGACAACTGAAGGGAAATATCATCCAACATATATATGGCTATGTTCACTTTCAACTTTGTCGATGTTCCCAATAAGTGAAATATCCTTTTTATTTTGTTCATCCATGCTTCAACCCTTTCTAGCATTGAATCAACCCTAATGGTGGGTGGAATATTCCTTTGAAACAGAACCACAAGATCCACATGCCTCAATATATCCACATTATTCCTTTAATACTTGGAAATATTTCACTATACTCTTCACTAGCTGCTGGTTCATTTGAGGCTCAGGTGCAACCACATTTTCAGCAGCTTTCTATTGCTGGACTCTACGACGCCTACCCAGTGCCATTTCTATCAATACAAAAACAACCATAATTTACACTGCCTTAATGAGAAAGTGTATTCAATTTTAAATTTCAATTACATGATAACTATCAGAACATGGCTTTCCATAAGTTCACATTTCCCCTTTTACACTATTCTAAATAATCCACCATGTTTTGAAAATAAATTCATCTTCCAACAGTACAACAAAAATAGTTTTTCGCAGCGCCCCCCCCCCCCTTATCAGCGCCTTTTTAGCACTGATAAAGAGACCCCCATTATCATTGCTTGTTTAGTAGCTCTGATAAAGGGGGGGCCTTTATCAACGCTTTTTTTAAAAGAGCTGATAAATGGCCGACATCAAAAAAAATTAAAAAATTATAGAAATATGTTAATATATAATTATAGTTATATTGATATATAAATATAATATATAAATTTTAAATATATTTTAGATAAGTATAAACGTACATTTACACTTAATATACTTAATATATAAGATATTTAATGAAAATGGGTTCTTAAAAAATTAATAAAATATTTTTAATTAATAATCTGCAAAGTATTATGGATTAATAGTCATTTAATAACAATTTGAAGTCTAAAAAAATTTAAAAAATTTAAAAAAGATTCAAAATATGTTGAAAACGCAACTCAAACATCAAACGTCCATAACTTTGGATCTGGGTGTCTGTTTGAGCTTTACCACATATGAAATTGAAGCCTGTGACGAGCTCTACATCATTGTGACCGGGGTAGCCCCTGGTGAAGAGATTTTCAATGCCAAAAGACGCCCATAATGCCTCTAAAACTATGTTTTTAGTCGGGGTACACATATTTTTTAACATTTTGTGGTTTTTCAGCCTCGTTTAAGGGGGTGTTATTGGATTTTTTTGGTGGGGTCTTAATTTATTCCAAGGTGTTACATTCATATTGATATTATGACGTTGGAATTTCACCATTTTTTATAATGCACTGATATTTATAATCAAATATATAACTATATATACATATTTTTTATATATTCACACCTAAAAATTTTATTATAAATATAAATTATAAAATATATTTACATATAAAATATATTAGCTTTATCTAAATAATAACTAACCTCAATTTTATTTAAAATAAAAATATATGAATATTTTTATACCTATATAATAATCTAACTATATATATATATATTAATCTAGCTATATATATATATATTAATCTAACTATATATTTATTAATCTAGTAACTATATATATATTAATATAACTACATATATATATATTAGTATTACTATAAATATATATATTAATATCACAATATATATATTTATATAACTATATATATATATTAATATAACTATATATATATATATATTAATATAACTATATATATGTTTATATAACTATATATATGTTAATATAACTATATATATATTAATATTAATATATATTCCTATACGAATAAATATAACTAAATATATATATATATTATTATTATAACTATATATATATTAATATAACTATATATGTATATTAATATAACTATATATATATATATATTAATATAACTATATATATATTATAATATAATTATATATATATATATATATATTAATATAAATATATATTTCAATACGAATAAATATAACTATATATATATATCATGAATTGGAAGACAAATCAAAATAGAGTAGTGGTATTGGCTTAGGCACGCCGGGGGGAGGTCTCAAGTTCAAATCCGGGTGGAGGCAGGGGCGCGCGCGCATCGGGGAATATAGCAGCAAGCGCTGTTAAAGGGTTAAGGGGGTGTGTGGGGTGATGTACAGGGGCAAAAAGAGTTGTAAAAGGGGGGGATGAAGTGCTATAAAAGCCCCCCGATTGGCAATTTTTTTTAATTTTTTTTAATTTTTTTTTTTTTTTTTTAATTTTTTTTTAAATTTTTTTAATTTTTTACCTTTTATTAGAGATTTTAAAAAAGTGATGATAAAAGGGGTCCTTTATTATCACTAAAACTAATATGGTGATACAGGAAGTGATTATATAGGGGTCTTTTATCAGTGTTAAAACAAAGCGCTGATAAAGGACCCTTTTATCAGTGCTTTGTTTTAGTGCTGATAAAAGACCCCTTTTATAAGCGCTTTTTTAGCGCTCATAAAAGGGGTCTTTATCAGCGCTTTTCGGAGTGCTCATAAAGGGGACCCCCCTTTATCTTCACCGGCTTTATCAGCACTTTATCTAGCGCTGATAAAGGCCATTTTTAGCGTTGATAAATGTCATATTTGTAATATTGAAAATACCATGAACTTATAGGGGTCAAACCCTTCCATTTTGAAACCCAATTCATAATTTTTGCAAATCCACACATTAATACCTCACCATAAATCCTTATACCTCATTTAAATATGAATCCTAGTTGGATTTAATTTCTACCATGCATTATATGCTCTTATAATTGGATACACCTAAAAGAATGAGATATCAAATGCCTATAAGTATCTTTAAACACTTATGTACCCAACTCATTGGTAACATGAAGTTCATCATAAAAGGGTTAGCTACATCATTTTATGATATTCATTCCTTGTTCTGAAAATCTTATGCATTGATACCATCACGACTCAAAGAATAGACCATGAATGAATGTCAACACCAAGACCAATAATCAATGCCAAAGGACAGAACAACTATTTTTACTTGAATGCAAAGTTCCAAACAAACTGATACAACTTCTAACATCATGCCCCGTCTCATTTTCTATAGAGGGTAGTGGAATGCTACTTGGCCTTAAGTGACAATCCCAAGGTTCCAAAGGTTTCCAAAAAAAGTCAAGGGATTTGAGAATTAATTGGGGAACGATTGGTCCTTGAGGTAAAACCAACCAAACATAAAATACACTCAAAAGAAACTACATGATGCTTATTGACATATGGTGTTGATCTAGAAAACCAAGAGAGAGGGAAAATTATTTCTAGAAAAAAACCACAAAAAACTAACCGATGAGACAAACAAGAGACGAATCGGCTTAACCACACGAAGAAAAACCTTATATTTCTTCAAAAAAGAGTTGGATAGAACTCTTAAACAATGAGAATAGAAAATAATGCGTGAGGATCGGGTGAAGATAGTTTTTTTTGTTTTTAGGGAAATCCTAACTATTCCTAGATTTTTACAAAAACCATTTTTATGGGCCGTAAAGTTACCTCACACAGTTATAGTAAATATATGTTATCCATTCTCTTAATAATGAATATAATGGGTGACTCGCATGTCCCACCCCTATTGGTTAGAAAAAATATGCACAAGTCGTCTGTTCCCCACAAACTGCATGGCTCTTCTCGCACAGTTTCTCCAAACTGTGCTCAAATTGTGCAGCCATAAAAAAGCCTTCATAGTTTTCCAAAACATTCCAAAGCTCTCAAAAAATCATCCAAACTCATTAAAAGAACCTTAAACACATAAAAAGTCATATAAAAGTCTACAAATCTCAATACAGGGGGTGCTACATGTAATTTGTATAGCTCTTTTATTCATTGATAGGTTCTCTTGAGATAATTAAGTTGGTCAAATTAAACAGGTTTCTACCTATAGTTTTATACATTAAATAGGTTGGATATTGATAGTATATGTCTTCATGTGAATAAGACATGATTTAAAATAATTAATCACTAATTTCAAAGATATTTTCGTTATTATTCATCCATGATATTTTGTTTTGACATATCTATGTATACAATTCGTTTTAGTTCATTAAATGAATTGCATGTGTTTTTTCTTTCTGCCTTTCCATTTAATTTTTACTACTCTAATTGTTATAATGGAATGTGTTATAATTTATTTCCCTTTCCATGTTACTATATTCTTATTGGTTCAATATTTAATCCACATTACATACCCTTATTGATCATTTGAGCTAAAACTTATTATTTTTTATTTCATTGATTAATGAAGAATAAATATTTGAATATGATTTCAAGGATTCAGTTTATTTTATTTTATTGTCTATAATATTTGTAATTTATATATCCCAATCTATTATTGGTTTTTTGTATGTAATATGGATTTCAAATACTATTAAACTAATTATTCTTTCACGATTTGATACCTTGTGATGATCCTAAAGTAATAAAATATTGAATCAGATCTAGGTTTCTGGGGTCGGGGCAATACGAGTGGCCTAACAACATGTTTTAGATGCAACTAATATAGATAAAAATAAAAAAATTAAACACTTCTTCCTTCACTAAAATGTTTTCTTACTTTTACTATTTTAGTTTTCACCTACGATGATTTTTTTTACTCTCTACGGGTCAGGATAGTTACTATAAAAAAATTAAAAATATTGTACCCTATAAGATATATAGAACCATAAAATAATCCTTTTTATGAGGAAAAGATTTTTAAAAAATTTAGATCATTAAATAAAATAATATTTATTATTAAATTTCAAAAATGTAAATTTTAAAACTATTCATTGAATTTCACGTTAAAAATGTAAAAAAAAAGATAAATTTCGAATATTCTACTGTAACACCTATCTAAAATGTTATGATTGTCTAAATAATTCATTAAAAACAATTATTAACTCTATTTATAATTCTTCATATATATTTTGAATCATTTATTTTAATTTTTTATTAATTAATTAGTTATTATTTCATAGTTGTGTAATATCTTATGGTAAATATTTAATTACAAAAAAATAAGAAATAAATTAAAATTACAAAGATGTTATCATTAAAATGACTATTTATAAGTAAAAATCTTTTTTATCCCAATCACAAAGTATTAAAGATATTAAATTTACGGAAGGTTCTTTTAAATATATTTATTAACATAAATTATTCATAGATCATGATCTTTCCAAGTAGATGAAAAATGGTAAATTTTTAGGAAATATATGATATATGGTCAAAATATGGATATAAATTAGAATTTATACAACCATTTAGGTTATTTAACCCTTTTCTAATTAGTTTAACCAATTAGTAATCCCACTTTCATCTTATTCACGATAAAATATTTTTATAATATTCATTTCACATTTAGACCAAAAATTATGTTGACCCAATTAAATAATATAAATCATTATGATTCTAAATATATAACCCATTATACCGTATTAAATTCACTCATGTGGGAAATTTTATTTTTATATTAAAATCATTTTCGTGACAAACTAGAGATTTTTCAAGAATGTATTTTTCATGTGTAATATGATCTTTTATTAAATATAGGTCTTGTAATCAGTATTATATGAATTTAAATTGATATATATATATATATATTCATTAAATTTTATTTAAATATAACAATATATGTGTTCTAAAATTAATTAAAATTTTGAAACATTGTGCACTCTACATCAGTTTTAAAAAAATCATTTTTAGCCCAAAAAATAAACTTATTCTAAAATCTATAATAAATTTGACTAAAATGTTAATAATTGTAATATTTAAATATAAATAATGTTATTTTCAATTTAAAGAAAATTAAATGAATAATGGGACTATTAAATTATATAATTTATTGAAAATAATTCTTGTATTTTAGAAAACTGAATTTCTACTATTCACTGAAAAATAAATATTATCCAAAATATCCAAAAATATAAACATAATATAATTTTGATATAGTGATTTAAAAAATAAATTAAATTTTACCAAATAAGTTTTCTATCATATATATAAATTAATTATAATATCATCTTATAAGAATCAGTAAAAATATATTATTAATAAAACTTTTTTTGAATAATAAAACTACATGAATAAAAATTGATTGATTGCCTACTAAGAATTTGTCAATAAATTTACACATTGTAGGAAATATATATATATATATATATATCATAGAGTAGTTAATACTATTCATACTCACAAGTTCAATTGCATGGTTGTAACAGTAATATTTATCTAATAATTTTCGGTGGTTAATTTATATTTGGTTTTGAAACTATTGTACGCTATCTTGAATAGATAATATTTTTTAATATTGGAAAACTAAAGGTATTTTACTACTATGTTTTATGTTCACACCATATAAATGCACCTTGGTGGACATTCAGACCTTTTGGTTGGAAACTATTTTTTGGGCATTGTCCAAAGTATATCTGGATGGGCTGGAGGAGATTGATGGAATTTTGGTGATAATTTCAAGGAGATAGTTAGGATTTTAATGATTTTTTATTCATTTTTTTATGGTTATTTTTTTATATTTTATATTCATTGTCTCTTGATGATATTACATTTATGTACGATCATATGGCCTTTATGGCCACCACTTATTAAAACGTGGTGTATTGTTTTAATTATAATAATTTTACCTCTATAATGATTTATTTTATCACTTTAGTGACATCAAAATTGTAGTTTTTATATGATTTAAATGTGATTTAATGTGATGATAATTATTAAATATTCTCCCAAAATAAAATTGTAAGACCATAGTCACTAGTTTTTATCCTATGAAATATAGTTAGACATTCCTGAGGTCACATTGGGAACTAGATCTATAATAGCTATTTTAATGGGTAATATAAAATAAAAAGTGGTACGAAATATCAATTTTTAATTTAAACTACTTTGGATTTGGTAGATAGAGCTATGAATAATCAAATAATAATAATAATGTCCTATATTACCCTATATATCACAAATATGGGAAGAATAGAATGTTTTTGTGGACCTAGGATAGTTGTTCATCTATTTCATGGTTAATAATTGTTTTTTAATAGTATATTGTTTATCATTATGGTTTATTATTATTTTCTCCTAAACACGAGTTTATTGGAATTATTATAAATACATTATTTGGGGAACAGCGTTTCACAAGAATATTTTATTATTATTTGTGATTGTAAATTAGTTCTAAAGAGGGAATCAGATTACCTAAAGAATAAACAAAAATTAATTTTGTATCATCAAAAATTAATTCTTTGTGTAACATTTCACAAATGAACTCATTTGCTATGAATTTTAATATATAGATTATTATAGCCTATTATCATTGATCAAAACTTTTCTATGGTGATTTTTACCCTATATTGGGAGGTTTGAGTATGGGGATACCTAGTATACATAAATATTCAAGGATGGATGAATTGGAATATGGATTACCTTGTAGTTTTGGAGGCAAAAACATTGATGTTTTTCTATGAGTTGTGTCTTGTAGGGGTATTTGGTCTGTATACATGGAGAGAGTGCATAATAATTTTGAGATATGATTCAATATATTAGTGAGTAGTTTATGTTATAAAATTAAAAGTTAACTTTTCTTATTCCTATTTTGTATGAGATGTGATAAGTGGGGGTATCCTGGGAGAGAAGGGATTAGCCTAGTAATGTGTGTGTAATTTGATATGGGAATCATGGGTGGACACTCTTTGTGGTGTAAATGACAATTGTATGATGTGTGATTGATATTTTTGGGAAATAATATAGCATAACATAGTTTTTATCATTGCAAGAGAACAAGTAGTTATTTGTTGGCGATGTGTCTAAAATGCAGGATGTGCATGGTCAGTCATAGATTAGTAATGTGAGAATATGATGGATGGGATATAGATCATGATATCATCAATTGAGCTACAAAAAAAATATGTATCTATGGTCTACACCTTCTTAGTTTGATAGTTAACAAATAAAGGTGGAATATGTAATGGGGTGATCAATGCATGGTCTTGGGATTTTGAGATTAGTGATTTATTTGGTAATATCATTTGTGGGTAGAATGTGTAACATATTCATTATAGGTTATAAATTAATATAAAAATAATTGATATCATGATATAATTTTGAGATCCATATTATCCTATGATTCATGGATTCAATTCATGGAATTTTGTTTTGGATTTAGATGTAATTTCACATGGGATGTGTTTGGGTTTGAAATAACCTTTGGTAAGGTGTAATAAATATTGACTGGACAACGAAATATCTAATTGTTTGGTCCGTATTAATATTTTTGGTATTTTAGTTGAGTAATAGATTCTCTATTTAGTGTCATGTGAGGATAAACCAAGTATAAATAGTGAATCAATTCATGACTGGTGTAAGAGTTTAGGTCTACATTTTATGGTAATGAAATAACAAAGGGATTGTGAGGATTTTGGATAACTGAGATAGTCAACTGAATTGGGTGATGACATTAGATCTTTTTATTAATTTGAAACATATTAGGGTGACTAATTTTTTTCTATCGTGGATTAGAAAATTGGTTTTAATGATTAAATAGTTTCTAGGAACTTCTTTCCTTGTGGTGAGTTGGACAATAGTTTTTCTGTGAATCTACTACACAATCATGGTCAATTTCGTTTCTAGTAGGGAAATATGAGTTTCATGGTGTATAGTGATCCCTTAATCCTTTATAATTATCTATATGGACATGGTTATTGAGGGGATGAATTTTCAATGTTTCAAAAGAGGTATTTTGGAGTAACATGATACTTGTAGAATTATAAAGATAGTCACTGGATGGTTAAACAAGTAAAAAAAGAGTAGGAATTATGATTTAAAATATAAAAGTAATGATAAAATCAATATTGGTCAGTGAAATATAAACTAGGATTAAAGAATCCCAATAATGGAGATCACACCATGGATGGTTTAAGGGTGAAATGGTCATTTTTGTAGATTTATGAAATAATTTATGGATGATGTGTGAGGTAACCCCCAAATAGTAAAGGATGTGATATATCTTCAGGTCATGGTCTCGAGAATCATAAATATGTGTGGTGAGTGGAAATTACCATGTTTTGGGTATAAATAATTAATATTATAGTGAGGTCTGTGCATTTGGTATATATCATGGTGTAAGATTTAGTAATTTTATTAATAAGGTAACTAGTTTTAGAGAATATTTATACTTGTGATGGAGTATTGAGGCTGACACAAAGGGGGGACTCAATGAAAAATGGATTGTACCTTATATAGAATAATAAAACATGGATAAAGAAGATTTGTAGGATCTAGTGTCACTCTCCAAGTGGGTGGTGATCTACTATAGACTCATTAATTAAAACATTTGTGTATGAAATTAGTGATTGGAAAATTTTAAAATGTTGAATGATTAATGGAATCATCAAGTATTTCTTGAATTTATTTAAATCATTGATGCATCTAGAAACAAATTATTATTCATATTCAGTGTGATGGAGCTCCAACAACAAAGTCTCAGGTGATATAAAGTAATATGGTCAAAATATGAATTTAATTTCCTTATTCCTGGTATGACTATGTGAATGATAGAAACAAATGATGGGTTGGGTTGTTGAACTATATCTCTAGTTCATATCTTGTGAAAACAATCACGTCACTAGTCAGAGATCAATAATTGGAGTGTACATCAAATCTTATAAACCAATTTGATTCATAGGATATGCACGGGGAGGCATATTTGAGATTATTATTAGTATTGTGAGGATTCAGAAATGAGTCATTCCATTATTGGTTTATGGAATAAGAAATGATCTACACTCCATCCAACTAAATATAATATGAATTAAAATTTTAGTTTTAGAGTGAATTTCGAGTGAGTAAGTATTGAAAGAAGGTATTTTTGGGACATGTTTGGAGGATTACAAGGATATTTAGTGGAGATGATAGTGGGATGTTATGTACTGTTATATGGACTACACTATGAGATCCATTTTTTCATAAGTTATTTGTAGATATCATCGAGTACCTAGTGGGGTATCTAGATGTGGTATCCTTCTATAAAGGTCACCATGTACACAGTGAGACTATATTAAGTACCAAACAAAACTCATCTCAATTTTTAAGAGGGGGAAAATTCGTTTCAACCATTAGAAATTGTAAATTACTACTGTGGTTCATATTATAGATATTTCTGTAGGAGGGAGAGATGCTCCCCCCCACACCAACATTCTTTCGTTTCCCTTTCTTCGTCCATATAGATTTTCATAAACATAGAGGTGTTGACTTATTGAAATAAGGTGAGATTGTATTTTTTATTTGTGATATATTACTTATATATATATTCCATCTAACTTATGTATTTGTGAATAATTTATTATATGGTGATTCCACCATTCCATTTTTTAATCACATAGTGTTAATGGGGTTTCCTAAAAAGATTCTATAGAAAAGTGGAGAAGGATATATATAGCCTGTTACCTTGTAGTTTTGGTTATTAGTTGGCCATTACCTTGTTTATTCTTGGTTTTTCATCAAATACGGAGTTTACTGATATACTATTAGGTTGTATAAATTTTCGCTTTTATTCTAAAAATGATTAGATAGAAATATAAAGTATTTATCACAATGTTGTGTAATGGTTTAGTTTTTCTACGCCACTCAGGGAAAAATTCATCTTTTTTTAGAATTAATTTAATTACTAAATAAATAATTAAATTAAATATAACTTTTTTATAATTAATTTGGTTGAGATATTAGATTTAATGGGGTATTGATAGAATAAAAGATGATCATTTTGGTCTTCTTAAAGATTCAATATGTGTTTATTAATGGGGGATTTCTCTGGTTTGAGGTAGGTTATCTCTAATATTTCATCCCTTATATATGATTGTATTTATTATGTAAAATTTTAGTGGGGATTATCAATTTTGTTCATCCTATGTAGAATCCAAGGGTTCTAATTTCATTTAGAAACACTACGATCATCCTTTTATGGTTGTATAAGTGATCTTGCACACATTTCCATATATTTTTTTTAACAACAAATCCATGTTGGTTGATGAATATATGTGGTGTACTATGATGCACCTCAAATAGTGTTTAACCATTGGTAAAGGCATGAGTTTCCTAAAATGATTTGACATGATTGGAAATAATACACCATTAAAAGTGTTGGTCTAGAAGTGATACGTGTAATGGGTCAATTGGGAATCATTATATGAATTTAGATAAAAAATAAGAGTAACCTATGGAGTTGGATTTATGTTCTAATTATGGTTGATGAGTCACTTAAATCAATTATTTTGACCACATATTTTACTTAATAACTATGTAACTATTGTGAAACTAATTTCGTATAGAAATAATTAAATTGTTGATAATTTTTAATTGAAGAATATAAACACTAAATTTAATATTAATATATCAATTTATTATTTATTTTAGCCATTTTTTAATTTTTATTTAAGTAAATTAATAACTTTGAATCGAAAATTTTATCCCTATTTAATTTTTTAAATTATATTTATTCATGTATTTATTTCATTTAAATAATTAGTTCATATTTTTATTTTATTTTTTGAAAAATTAAAATATTTTTTATATAATTACAATCATTGAGTAAATTTTTAAATTTAAATTATATTTTTAAATAATAATTTCTTGATTCTAATTTATTATTTCTTATTTAATCAAATTTATTGTTTTTTAAATAAATTAATTTACTTAGGAGGTTATTCTATGTTAATTTTTTGTAATAAATTATTTATTATTTCTTTCTTTTTTTTAAATTAATAAATAATTCCTTTTTGTAATTTTATAACTGTTATTACTTTTAATTGTAGTAAATTTAGTATTGTTATTTTTTAAGGCAAAAGGGTCCTAATTGAAGAGAACAATCAGTTAATTGACCATTTAATCATCTATTTTCACCATGCCTAAACTAAAAGTGCCAACATATCTTTCATATATATTTTGAGTGACAATGCCCCCATTATAACTAACTTTTCATTTCCATTTTTCCCATTGTATTCTCGGTAGTAGAGAATAGGATACCAAGTACCAACAATTAATTGATCATTCCCCTTTTAAAAACTGATTGTGACCCAACAATTCTAATCCACCCTATATTTAAAAATATTGAAACATTCTAAATTCCTCACTGATATATTTCATGTCATAATGAACTAAAATAACATACTATGAATAATCACCACATGAGGATGAAGGAAAAACCTCATCTACCACTGATGTATATACCATTAATCCAAGACATATGTGAATGGCATTGAACCAACCCAAAACCATAGATGAAACCACTATTGTTGGATCTTGGGACTCTTAAACTGACCCACTCCACCATGTTCAGACAGTTTCACCAATGTGGATGAAAACATCAATTCTTAATCATGAAGAAGAATGAAGGACTGATTGATTCCAACTGAATAAAAAATCACAATTCATGACTTCAGTTATAGAATATCGATTATATGTACCCATCAGATGAGTCCCAAATTCAAACCCTCGATGTTATAATCCATCTATATAAAATTTAACCATTGGTGTATCTTCTACCATGATTATCTCTATCATTCACATGGATGATGAAGATGAATTTAACCATATACATTATCCCCACCATCTGAAAATCAGGTGTGGCAAGAAACTAGAGATGAAAATCATGTCAATTGATGCTGAGCTAATCAATTGAGAGTTTCACTATCTATTCTTGATTGACCCACCCACTGGGGAATACGATAATTAATGGTCTACCAATTTCAAACATTGATGAAATACAAATAAACAACACTCATTCATAGATGCATAAAAATCAGTATATATGTAATGTAAGTTTATATACATTTATATTTCTAAAATAATACAAAAAATAATATAATAAATGTGAAACAAAATTGAAAAATATAAAAAATTTAAATTACATGGCTGACATCAGAGTCCAAAAAATTGGTTATGTATTTCGGTGTGCAACCCAAATGTGCAGCGGTTTAGGTCCTGCAAATTATTTTCAATCTCTCTCATGACCTAATTTTTTCAAAGGGGAATTTTCTGTCCCAAATTTATAAATTCATAATTTCTCATCTACTTCTATTGTCCAGAATATTCTATAAAAATTCACATAATGGCAGGATAAGAAGTTCTCGTGTGTGAAATTAAATGTAAATTTTTTGTGGAGTGCATCTAATTATGGGAGGTTGGGTGAATTTTTTGAGACTACATAAAAATTTGACGAGGAACGTGTGAGATTGTACCACATGGAGGAGAGTGAAAATTTTCACATTCCTGAGGCGTGAATTATTTTTCTATTAAAAGTAATAATATCCATTACCATCAAAGAGGTATCACTACAATCCATGACTTACACCATATCATAGGAATATGAGAAGAAGACTAAGTTGGGTAGATGAACTAGATCTAGATCTGATGATTATGTAAGGAAGGAATCTGACTGGATATGTGCAACGACCCAAACTTCATTCAATAAAAATTCTTATTGATCTAATTAAATTTCTTATTATGAAAAATACTTATATAAAATATTTACATACATGGTTTTATGTTTTATGATTTCCGATTACTATTATCAATAGTATTTTTTGCTAATATAGTTGTTGAACGGTGATCACATGATTAATATAAATATTGGGTTTTAACAAATCCAATTTACATAAAAAAAGAAACTGATGACCTCATCCAGTAGATGTGCCCTGTACAAAGACCATTTTTCGGAACTCCGAATGGAGGTGGTGTCATTGGGTTTCTCTCTTGACCAATCCCATGCCGAGCTTCAACAAGTTATCCTCCAGTGGAACTGCCTACGAGAGAAGTGAAAGTTGAATGAGATTACCACTCAAGAAATGTTATCCGAGCCCCCAAACGATTTTTCACCATTGCACACCTTATCCTTCGGTCTTATGTGGGTGTTATAAGAGAAAATATAACAAGACCATACCACTATTATTATGTGCATTATTTTTGTATATAATAAATAATATACATTCATTTTATTATTTTTACTTTGTAAATATTTTTTTAATCACAAAAATTATTTTTTGTTAATATATAAAAAAGGAATTTATTTTAATAAATTAATTAATTTATTTTAATTAAATCGTACTTTAATAAAATATTATTATTATTATATTACTTTTTAATATGTATAAATGGTTGTATATGTTTTATGAATACTATTGTAATTTCTATTATGGTTTGAATGTTGTTTTTTCATAACCCATAAATTTTTGATACATATCGATTTATATTTTAAAAGAAAAATTTAAAATATTTAAAAAATTATTTATATAAAATGAATATTATTTTTTAATCAGGACATCGAAATTATCCAATGGTTAATTTTTCATAATTTTCTATGATAGTCATCTTTTTGTGTAAAAATTTAATACTGTTTAAATATATAATGTGTTTATGAAATCATAATGACCGAATAGTGATGTAATTAAATACTATAAACATTATATTCGGACAATATATGTTTTACCATAAAAATAATGTGATTTTATTTTTTTCAGTTATTTTACAAAGCCTTATTGGACCATCCAAGACTAATAAAACATTTTATATTTTTAAATTGATTTCCTTGAGAGTGTGACTCACCTCCACCTAAAAAAACTTATTATTTTAATAAGTTATACCATTTCATTATAAAATATTTGTTTCCACTTCCCTTTGGAAGAAACCAAGGGTAGAAACTATCAGATATTTTGTTGGTTTTATTAGTTTAATGTGTGGCGTCCCAAACCTAAATAATAATGAAATCCCTCTCTTTTCCTATATAAACCCACTCATGCTCCCACATCCTCTTCACTAAAAGAAATTTTAGTTCGACCGACCTCTTATCTCATTCTTTAGAATCCTTGGAAGACACCCCAAGCTCCCAAGAAGCATCTCTCAAGCAACTCCCAAGCCATTGTGATCACACTTCCCAGTAAGGGATTCCTTCTTTTCTCATTTTATCCATGTTTCTTAATATTTTTAGGCCCTTTTATTTTCAATTTTAAATGTTGTGTTATGATTCTAAACATCCCCATTACATTTCTCTTTATAAATTATTTATGATAGACCCTTTTCTCTCTCGTCAATTCCTTCCATGTATACATGTTACCATGCTGAAATTTTCTAAGTGATTTCTCTCTCATCTACATTCAAGAAATTATTTTTTATTATGAACCAAAATTACATTATTTTTTTGGACATGTATTTATATAGCCCCCTTACTGTCCATTTCATGTTTATATGATGACACCTTCATTTCTCTATAAGCAAACATTTTTTTGAATTCTTATATCAAGTCGTTGTGCTTCCAAAATTGCACCACATTTTTCCATGAAAAAGTCATAATGTAGTGAATACCATGTTGATCTCTCTATCAAGGGTATTAACCTATACTCACATTTAATTATTTATTATATAGTTTCATGTATGAATTCTACCTTCCTTTATCATTTAATAAATGATTATGTTTAATTAATACGTGTTATATGATCCATGTGGCACACTTATGAATGAAATGAAATGATTAAGAAGGGTGTGCCCTGATAGTGCTCCAATGTGTTGGGTAAATATTAGTGTCATTATTAGTCAAGTGTAATGAGGACTTAATCATTATAATTAATGTTAAATGGGGATTTAATCATTCTAATTCAATTTTAATGAGGATATACTCATGATAATTAGGGTGCAATGAGGGTTTAATCATTCTCCAAGTGCAATGATCCTTAGGTCATGCTAATTCCATTATAAGTGTTGTTACAACATTTCCATGTAATGATAACCAAGATATATCATTCATTTAGGTTCATTTTTCTTTTATTATTTTTTGATATGCTTATTTCTTAAGATGTATTGTATTTTTCATGTTATGCCTTGTTTACTCCCTTACTAGGATTTATAGCTCACCATTTTCACATGTATGTTCTCAGGTTATCCCATGCTATATAATGTAAGAGGGAATTTCATTTTAATTTAATTAATGTATTCAATAAATATGTTGTGTATTTTATTTTTTATGTTGTTATGTAATGTTCCTTATCCCCAAAGACACTATACCTATTGATCGTCCTTATTTTACCAAGTCATTATTTTTTGTAAAAAATCATGTTTAACTATGTAATAAAAAGTATGGTTGTTATAGTTGGTATTAGAGGAGAGTTTTAGTTATTTTTGGGACTAGGATTCGAAAAAATTAGTGAATCCTTAGATACAGGACTTGGTATAAAAAAACATACCTAAATTTTGGTGAGTATTGAGTAAGTGGTTTATGAAGCAAATATATCAATGTCCGGATACGAGAAGCTAGAGGTGGCTCTGGCACAGATGTACCATGGAGTGAAAAAAATACAACAATTAGATTCAGGATTGACCCTTGGTATCCTAGTACACAAAAATAGTCCTTGTTGCACTCTTGTTTACGACACTCCTGGGGTAAATGCTTTAATAAGTTCACAAGATTAGCATGAACCATTATTAAACGAATTAAAAAGGTCCGCTATGAATATATGTTAGAATATAGATCATGGATAAAATAATATTTAATACTATAGATTCATATGTTAAAGAAATAAATGATATATATAATTCATTTGTTTTCTCCATTTATTACCCTTTCTGCGTTAACCCTAGCAATTCTTTTATTCCATCCAATAGTCGATAATAGGAGGACTCTAGCTAACAACTGATGTAAATAACAATGTAATGACTTTCCTAATGAGAACCCTAATCCTATGGGGGGATGAATCATGAATTTTTTCAAGATAATATCTCAGTTTACTCAAGATTTTAACGGTAACAATGTTCAAAAGGAATGATCAACCCCCCCCCCCCCCTAAGAAAGAACAAGTCACCATAAATAACTTTATGAGACAATGGACTCCTAATTTTAAAGGATCACCTAATCCCTCAATCATCGAACAATGAATAAACTCCATTGAAAATATCTTATCCATCCATTAATGTTACAAATAGGAAAAGGTTCTTCTAGTTTCTTATCATATGCAGGGTGAATTTGATCAATGGTGAATATTGATAAAAAAATATGAAGCATGAGGAGGATATTGAGGCATTTGAATGGTCCAGTTTTTGGAATAAGTTTTTTGATAAATATTTTTCAGGAACCGACCTACTAAAGATGTAAACGGACTTATATGACATCAAGAATAAAGATGACAAATCCATTGGACCGTACAAGTAAAACATCAGAAGGATTTCATGATATACCTCCATCTTTGTCATTACCCCTGAATGGAAGTTTGACTACTTATTTGGTGGGCTGAATCCTAGACTGCAGAAGGCATTGGTGAACCATGAATTTGATAGCTATAAAGAAATTGTCTGATTTTCCTTCATGGTCAAAATTGAGATTGGATAATCTGTTGGGAATCATGGGGATAAGAAGAGTATGGTGGAATTAAATTTGGGTTCTCCGATGGATAAATCCAATGGTGATAAGAAAATACACCACCACACATTCCAATGGTGTGGAAATAATCACCCCAAAAATTTCATGAAAGGGATGAGGAAACTCTTCAAGTGTGGAATTTAAGGGAATCAAGCCATTAACTGTGGAAAAGAAAACATCAAGGCTACAATAGTGGATAGTAACACTCTGTTCGAACATTAACACGTCTTTCATTACATCAACTACAAATAACCTTGGAACCTTGCAAATCAGTTCCCTAAGCCAAGAGTTTTCATATGCAACCAACAACCTCCAAGGAAACAAGGGTGATCATTTTCCATCACTACCATCGAAGTGAACCCAAAAATGATGTGGTTATTATTAAATAAGTTATTTAATATGGAATAGATAATGTACTTTTTGATACTAGTTATATACCTATTTTAATCTTGAGGGTTTAGTAGAACAATCTCAAGACCACCAGAAATCATGGAAGTAAAGATGTTGGTGATTACAGAAAATGGGGTAATCAATGAATCCCATGAATATAACTCTTCCCCAGTCATGATTTCTTGATTAAAATTCCCAGAAAAAATCCTAATAATCCCACTGGTGGAATTTGATGCATTTCTGGTCTTGGATTGGCTTTTAATATAAAGAGCATACATAAATTTCCATGATATGGAAATCACTATTCATATGGATAATCGACCCATGATTCTATACATGTTCAAGGAGGGAGATGAATCTTTTTTAGAACCATCATCTTAACCATGGATATTAATTCCCTATGAGAACATGTATCTGGATCAGATGATTTTTTCCTAGGAGGAAACCATCCGTGATGTCATGACTATTTTGAGGGAATTTTCTGAAGTGTTTCTCAAGTAATTGACTTGTCTTCCTCCTAAAAGAGATTTTGAATTCCCAAATGACCTTATACATAGGAAATTATCAATATCCAAGACTCTATATAGAATATTTGTGGTGGAGAGTGAGGAGTAGAAGAAACAACTTCAGAAGAATCTGGATAAAGGGTTTATACGCCCAACTGTTTCATCATGGGGTGCACCAGTCCTCTTCGTCAAGAAGAAGTACGGGTCAATGTCCCTTTATTTTGATTATCATGAGCTCAATAAAATCATGATAAAGAAAAATTATCCTATACCATGAATTGATGACTTGTTCGATCAGCTACGTGGGGTACAATACTTCTCCAAGGTGGATCTGCAGTCGGAATGTTACCATGTAAATGTGAATATGGAGTATAAACCCATGACTACATTTCGTACAAGTTATTGGAACATTGAATTCATATTAATAACTTTCAGACTCACCAATGATCTAGCAATCTACATGGACTTCATGAATAGAGTCTTTAGATATTACCTGGACAAATTTGTAGTAGTCTTTATAGACGATATTATTATATAATCCAAAACCATGGAGAATAATGAAGAGAATCTAAGAACTATACTAATGACCTTGAAAAAGGATAATCTCTTTGAAAAGTACAACAACAGTGAGTTCTGGTTGAAGTAGGTATTATAAGTGGGTCATATAATCACAAGCAATGGGATATTTGTGGATCCATCCAATACTACAACAATTGAGGGATGGCTGATTCCAACATTTGTAACAGATTTCCGTAGATTCATGGGGTTAGTAGGATATTATATCAGATTTATGAGAAATTTATCATCATTTTCCACACCTTATACCAAGCTAAAATAGAAGGGGTAATGATTTCATAGGGTGATGAATTAAAATAATGTTTCAAGGAGTTAAAAGGAGGCTTATCCCAGTGCATATGTTAACATTACCCCCAAGTGGAGAACATTTTGTGGTATTTAGTGATGATTCAAATAAGGTCTATCGTTATGTGTTGATTATGATTGATAAAGTGGTAGCATACGCCTCAAGGAAGCTGAAAATCCATTAGAAAAACTATCCCATGCATGATCTAGAGTTGTTGCCGGTGATCTTTTCATTAAAAATATTGTGGCATTATCTCTATGGGGAGAAGCCTAAGATATATACTGATCACAAGAGGCTCAAATATATATTCACACAAAAAGAACTTAATATGCACCAATGATGATGGATGGAACTCATCTAGGATTATGACTGCTCAATCCACTACCATCCAAGTAATGAAAAAAAGGTGGTGAATGCTCTATGTAGAAGGGATCATGCATATTTATCAATGAAGAGAGTTGAAATGGACCCAATATTCTTATATTTGAAGAGTATGGACAAGAGAATCATTAAGGGATGAAAATAATCAATCCATTCTCAAATGATTGCTCAACCATCCCTCATTGAGAAAAATAATTTATCCTCAAAGAAAGGATGTGTATGTTCATAACAGTGTAGAAGCAATCAAAAATGGAGAATCCTCTGAGTTCATGGTTGATATGGTTGGAATTTTGAGATTTGGGTCACGATTATATGTATCATAGGATCCATAGATAAAGAAGGGGATTCCGGATGACACGTATAGATCAACAATCTCTATTCACTTGGGGAGCACAAAGATGTATCGAGATCTCTGAGAAAAATTTTTGTGGGACAATATGGAAAAGGAAATTCTTGAATATACATCAAAGTGCCCAATATGTCAGCAAGTAAAGGCCGAGAGGAAAAAGTCTAATGGGATGATTCAAACACTACCCATACCAACATGGATGTGGGAACACATTACTATGGACATTTTCATGGGACCTCCAAGTAAATATAGTGGAAATAATGATATATGGGTTGTTTTGGATCATCTTATGAAGAAAACTTGCTTTATCACGATTTGAGAGGACTTCTCTTTAGATCAACATGCATGGATATACTTAAAATATGTCATAAGGCTTCATGGAGTGGCATTACCAATTATTCCGATTGAGATCCATGATTGACCTCTAGGTTTTGGAAGAATCTTCTACATTCCCTAAGCACTAAACATAAATTCAGTACATCTAATCATCCATTAAATGATTTCCAATATGATCTAACTATTCGGACACTAAATGATATGTTAAGATCATTTTCAATGGAATTAAAATTGGGATGAGACAAACATCTTCAACAGGTTGCATTATACCAAAATTAAAGTGTCCAATAGAGCATCTGAAAGGAACCATATGAAGTCCTTTATAGGAAATGGTGTAGAACACCGGCCTGTTTGGATGAAGTTAGTGAGCGTAAGCTGATAGGACCTAAAATGGTCGAAGAAATGGTGGAGAAGGTGAAAACCATTTAGTAGAATATCAAGGTAACCCAACGTCGATAGAAGAGTTATGAAAATAACCATGGACGATACCCAGAGCTCAAAGTTGGAGACATTATATTTCTATGCATATTGATGTGTAAGAGGTTCATGAGGTTTGGAAGGTAATGGATGTTAAGTCCTAGGAACATCGGTGCCTTCAAGATTCATGATGGTGTGTGGTTATAGCCTATTGACTAACAATTCCATTAACGAATTCCAATGAACATTATGTCTTTCATGTATCCAACTTAGGTAATACATACCAAACCCTTCACATGTACTCTCTTCAGAGATAGTACAGTGAGTGGAGGATATTTCTTACAAGGAGAATCCATTGAAGATATTGGATCATAGGGAAAAGGTTCTACAAAATAAGACAATGCCCCTCATCAAGTTGTTGTGGTGAAACCATAAGTTTGAATATGAAATGGGGGAAATGGAGGAAGTGATAAAGTAGAGTTACCTGCATCTATTTCGGAGTGGGAAAAAAATTTCGAGGGTGAAATTTCGTAAGGGGGGAATATTGTAACGACCCAAACAGCTATCGATAATAATACCTATTGATCTAATTAAATTTATTATTATGAAAATGGTTATATATAATATACACATCCTTGGTTTTAGGTTTTTTAGATTTAAAAATACCATTAAGAATTTTTACATTCTCTAATATAGCCATTGAACAGTGATCACATGATTAGTATAAATATAGGGCTTTAAAAAATCCAAATTACCCAGAAAAAGAAAGCGATGGCCTCATCAAGTAAACTATCCTCAAAAGTATCCCATTATTGGAGCTCAGAAAAGAGGTCTTGTCATTTGGTTTCACTCTTACCTTAGTTGTAACACCCCAATCTTCCACTGTATGTTTCTCTTTGAGTAATATGATAGCGTGCAAAGTACGTAACACTTAGTTCAAGCGGACCACAACCTATGAAACTATCCGTCTAAAAAGTAGTTAAAAATAGTAATAACTAAATTTTGAATATTATATATTTCATATAATTTTAACATCCATATTATGTGTTTCCTCGACATAATATAAGAACAAATTCAATTTTTTAAAATAAAATATTTATTTGTCAAAAAAGGAAATACTACCACCTTTTAATGGGAAACCCTTTTAAATCCAATATTTATCACTTTAATATATTCAATTTGATAAAATAAATATCTCATTAGAAGAGGGACATAAAATTTTAGATTGGATAAATTTTTCGTGCTTTTCTGATAACATTTCTATTTTTCATGAATACTGAAAAAGAAGAAATTTTAATTGAAAACAACATTTTTAATCAAAATAATTAATAGTGATAAATTTTAAATTTTAATGTATTTGAATTAAAATTAGATTATATTATTATCAGTTAATAAAATGTTGGTTATTAGAAGTAATTTTACATTTAAATTGGACATAAACACATATCAATCATGTGATAGTTTTACATCTCAAAAAAAATCGCTTTTTGGTATTAACGAGGGAATATGTGTTAAAATTAATTAATACAACATATATGTTCTTAGTTTCATATAATATAAATATTTTTTTAATTTTTAATATCAAAATTTTCTTCAGGTGAATTTTTGTTATTTTTCCGAAAACATTAAATTTTTATAAATATAGAAAAACATTGTGATATTGTTTAAAACATATATTTTATTTAAATAATTATTTATTTAAACTTATTTATTTTAGGTAAAAATAGATACATAATACATATATAACTTCAATTTTATTAATTGGAGTCATTTTATAATAACATTAGATATATAATATATTATTGATCTTGTTAACATCTTTTACCCACCTTCTAAGCACATTTGTAAATATGCATAAAACCTAATTTTACCGTTTCTGTGATATGAATTTCAAAAATCCAAGAGACACAGTTCACATCAGTATGTATAATGTAGTTTAATAGGATGAAAATAATTTTTTTTGTGAATAGTAACTTTTGAATTTTATTTACCACGATTAAAAGTATAAGGTAATTAATGGTAAAAATGATATTATAATTACCCTAATATATCTGATAATTATATTGGATAAGTGTTTTTCAACAAAATAAACCCTAAGAATAAAATATGATCCCTTTTTACCCACTTAGATTAGATTTCGACATTTATTATTATTTTATTTAATGATGAGTTACATGTGTTAAATTAAAATCTCCATAAATAAAACATTTTTAATATAGAGTTATACATATGATAAATTAATCTATAAATATTTATTAGAAATCTAAAAATATTTCCTACATTATGGTATTTTAATTTTAGTTTTTATTAGTTAAATAATTGAATTTATTTATGACACAATGATGATAGTAATTACATTATTAATGGAAAAATTAAACTAGTTGATAATATAAATGTTAATATAATTGTAAATTTATACTTTTGATGTATTACTCGAATTTCATAGGTTAGTATAAAATTTAAGGGTTGATTAAATAATTATTTAGAGGTCATAATGTTTTTATTACTTTCAAAAAAACCAAATACCAAATCTATTTGAGAATTGACATAAGTGAGTTTTTATAAAAAATACTATATTATTAGTTGATATAATATTCCTAAAAATATATGTTTCGAAAAATGGACTTATATAAGGATAGATATATCAATAATGAACCAATTGGGGTTCTCTTGGAATTTTAAAGTATGTTAATTAACCATTTATTATAATATTATAAGAATATATGGTAAAAGATAAACTATTTAACTATAAGTTAAATCTAAAAGATAAGTTTAATATGGTGACCAAAACCTATATAAAACCTATTAGTTGAAAGGTTTTTGTCCTATACCCACCTTATCATCGAATTAAATCCCTTTTCATAGATTATAAACTGAATATTATTGTATAATAAAATAATATTTCAGGCTTTTCCAAAAGTGACCCTCACCTCTCTTATAAAAGGCTAATTCCTCTTATCTCAAAATCACATGTCCAAAGTAATTTTTCCTGGAATAACCCTACTCAAATATCCTACCAACTACCATAACATAAACTTATATGTATTACTTTGATTTAAATACAAACTAAGGATCCATTTTGATCAAATCAGAAGGAAGCACCCGAAGAAGAGGTAATAATTTCATTACCACTTTCAAAGTTCTTTTAATTTTCCACTTACTCATTCTTTGTTTTTCCATACGTAAAGAATATATCCAATAAATTGTACATGATTTTATGTTATTATAAATATGGTAAAACCATATTCATTATTCTATCCAGACTATGAATGATAATGTCATTATACGTGCGAACATACGGCTTACCGTCTCCACGTCGTGTTGTAGATTTTAATACAAAACTTCATCATTTGTATGGGTTAAATAATGAGTATAATTTATGTTAATAATAAGTATGACATGTTAATGATTCTGTATATATGTTATACCTTTCAATTAATTATTATTTAACCATCAATATAATGGTATTGTCTATTGTGCATACGTACAAATTTCTATATCCACAAACACGATGAGATTCATTCCCCATCGTAACCTTTCATGAATAATTTTAATTTTATGATTAAATTTTTTTTTGAACATAATATAATTCTGTATATGAATCAAATACATACTATCTATATAAAACATGATTTACCTAACAAAACATATAATGGAAAAGGAATCAGTTAAACACCGAAACAATGATACTACTGAAATACTGTTAACAAAGAAATATTAGAAGATCATATATGATTTCATATTTATGTATGTGGTTATGGAATAATTTAATAACAATGATTTCACCCTTATACATTAGATTAACATACCTTTTACAAAGGAAATGTACAAGGTAAGGGGTTTTCATCTCACTTCTTATTCACCTGAGATTCATGGTATATTGTTATTATTTCATTTTTTGTGGTGTATGTACATTACATGGTTGTATTGTTTATTTAATATAGATTAATTAATAGGTATTTACATATTCATTGTATCATAATTATTCCCAAGGGTGTATGTTTTATAATTTACCAAATTTGTAAAGGAATTTCTAATTTTAATTTCCACTCATTGGGTTCTACTCCAACTTCATTGATTATTTTGCTAAATGTTTTTGTGATAAATTAATATTTATTTACAAATGTATTAATTTAACCTATTATTTTTTTAATATAATTTTGATACACATAATCACTCCATGTATAAATTTTCAATTCATCTATATGAACTTGATAAGTGGAATATTAACTCAATTTCCATTCATTGAGTTAAACATCCATGTCATTGGTTTTGTTTTTACAATAAAATGTATGAATGTCCTCTTATTCATTTAAATAGAATATCCAATAATTTTCAGTGTATTTATATTTGTGACATATAATTATGTCATTGATTTATCTTTAACCTAACGATATGGTCTTTATAAGTGATTTCATCTCAATTGACATTTCATTGAGACTTCTTTGTTGTTATATGCCAATTCACATTTATATGGTGTATATACTATACTTTGATATAGTATATCAAGAATCCCTTATTCTCATGATATTATAAGGTTTTGATTACCTCAAATATTTTATTCATGAATCTCTCATTTGGATAGAAACTCTAACTAAAATATCATTTTAAATGTTTTAATGATTTATTCTTATATATCAATCTCATTAATGTACATGTTTTAAAAATGGTTTTAAGGATTTATTTATATGGACATGAATGTTTTAAAATAAATATTTCTTTTAAATGTTTCAATTTGGTATGAGACTCTTTGATACAAAAAAATCCATTTTAAACACCTTTTTATAAATAGTGATACGTTTATATGCATTCATGAAAATAGATATATTTCCCTCAAATGGTTTTACTAATTATTTTAAACAATGTCAATAGCATTCATTATTATAGATTATGGCTTATTTAATATAATACAATATTCTATATTGTATTGAATGATTTATGTTTTACTATGGATGTGCCATTTTTATACCATTCATGGTTTTTGGTTAAAAAATTGGCATTCCGTATGATAGATTTAATATGAATATTTTGATTATGTTTCAATATTTTCATATGAATATTTTGTTTGACTTAGTATGTGATGGGTGGAGCTTTCTAGAGATCCTGGATGCATCGGTATGTCTTATGAGAAAATCTAGTGTAATGTCATGGTCTCCACTGTTTGAGATCTTACCATTCTCCTTCTTTATCTTCTTTGTTGAGTTGAGGAGTTGGTTATTGTATATGTTGTTGATAATTTTTTATGGAAAATTTATTCGGCATGAACACGATATCTTTTACACCTATGATATCCATTAAATAATTTTATACCTATTGTTACTCACACTCTTCTTTATATTTTTTGGAAGAAAATGCATGTTATGAGATAACATTTATGGTTAAAATATGTTATTGTTATTTTTGAGGAATTTATCTAATTGTATGGAATGTTATAAAATTATCTAGTTTTTAAAAAAGGACAACACGTAGACCATGTGACAACCTGTCACTTTGGAAAAAGATGTAGGAATAGAACCCACAATAGAAGTGTGATTCATATTTATCATATATCAATGGACAATGCGATGTCCTTGGTTAGTATGACTAAATAACTTTAGTTAGTTGATTTTATGGATCAATAATATTTTGATTTTGGAATCTTATTATTTAACCCTAGTATTGGAAAATTATTTGATAATTAATTGATAAATTATTTTTTGGAAGACGTTCTATCATTTGGGAAGACAATATGCCTATAGAAAATAGAATAATATGGGATTTAATTTGATGAGTAATGGTATGTTTTTATTTCAGAAAAATATATGTTTTTTCTGGAATTATAAGGATTTGGGTTATTTATGAAAATGATTAACCTATCATAGAGAATATGTGATTATGTTAATTACTTTTATGTATATGACTTTAAGATTTATCCATGTTATTTAGAGAGATATGTTAAGATTTATCATGGAAGACTATGTGATCCAATACTTCTAAATTTGGGGTTTCAAACATCGATTTGATTATCGTGAAAATTTTTAAGGAAATTGTTTTTTTTAATTGTCTTTGTTGAAATTTGGGTATTGTTTGTAAATTTGTAGATTAAGATTAATATTTATTTCTATAAAGGATTATATATTTTTGTTGGTATCATATGATCTTGTACTAACCATTTTGGTTTTGGTTCATGTCTAAAGACAACCGAAATATATACTTCATATTTTGGGGATTCTGTGATTCACTAGAAGTTGATTCAAGCACATTATGGGTGACCAAGTCATCTTTAATACTTAAAATTTGGAGTGAAAGATGAGTTTGTGGTAGTTATTTGTTAAAGTATAGAAATATGCTTTTAAAGTATTATTTTTCCTATTCTATGAAAAAAATAATTAACAAACCTTTGAGAAAAGTTCTTAAAACAAAAAGATTTTCATCCTAATACCTTTCATTTTTTTGAACTGACAGTATTTTAAATCATCATAGATTTATGGCTTTGAGACCCTCAATTTTCTTTTCAATTTTTTGTTATTTATTACCTCAATCACTCGCTAAAAATATTTACATTTTTTCACCAAATATAATTTCCACCATTGTTCTCTTATTTCAAATAATAATTTGGTGGGGAATTTTTCATTTACCTTTCCCTCTTATTTTGTCTAAATTTTATTGACATTATTTCTGATGTGGGTTTTCCACAAAGGAATCTTTAAATTTTTAACCATTTTTTTTCCAAATAAGAATTCCAAATTGTGATGTTTAAATTTGTTGAATCATGGAGGAATGTAACACCCCATGCTTCCACGGTACATTTCTCTTTGGATAATATGATTTCATGCGAAGTACAAAACACCGAGTTCAAACGCACCATGCCTTTCAATCTATCAATTTAAAAACCAGTTATAAATATTAATTACCAAATTTTAATTTTTATATACTCTATAAAATTTTAATATTGATATTATGAGATTCTTAAACATAATATAAGGAAAATTTCAATTTTATAAATAAACAAAGTATTTTTCAAAAAGTGTAATTTTACCGCCTTTTAATGGGGATCCCATTTTAAATACAATTTTTGACACTTTTATATATTCAATTTGATAAAATAAATATCTTCTTTATAATTGAGACATAAAAATTTATTTTGGATAAATTTATAGTTCTTTTCTGATAACATTCATATTTTTAGGAATAATGAAAAATACTTAATTTTAATTGAAAAAATCTTTTTTAGTCAAAATATTTATAGTGATAAATTTTAAATTTAAATTGTTTTGAAGTATAATTATATTATATTTTTATCATTTAATAAAATATTTATTATTTGATGTAATTTTATATTCAAATTGGACATAAACACTTGTCAATATTTTGATTGTTTTCACTTCTCAAAAACTCGCTTTTTGATTTTGACTATGGGAATATTTTTTTAAATTAATTAATACAACTTATATGTTTTGAATTTGGTAAAATATGCATAGTTTTTGAATTTTTAATGTCAAAATTATCTTAGGGTAAAATTTTCTTATTTTTCTTGAAACATTAAATTATTGATGAACAGATAAAAACAGTGTTATTATTTAAAACCTAATTTTTATTTAAAAAATTATTTATTTTAATAAAAATTTTATTTGTTAAAAATACATACATAATACCTATAAATTTTCAATGTAATTCAATGGAGTCGTTTTATAATAAAATTAGAAGTATAAAATTTTATTGATCGTTTTAACATCTTTTACCCAAATTCTAAGCACATTTGAAAATATGTATAAAATGTAATTTTATCACTTATATGAATTGGATTTCTAAAATCCATGAGACACAATTGACATTAGTAAGTAAAATTTTGTTCAATAGGATGAAAATAATTTTTGTTGAATAGTTTCTTTTGAATTTTATTTACGACGGTTAAAAGTAAATAGGGTAATTAAAGGTAAAAATGATATAATAATTACCCTAACTCAAGTTCCAATTATTTTAGATAAGTTTTTTGGATCAAAACAAACCTTAGGAAAAATAATTTGATCCAATTTGACCCACTAGGATTATATTAAAAAATTTATTACAATTTTATTTAAAAAAGAGTTAAAAGTGTTTAATTAAAAATTTCAGAAATAAAACATTTTTAATATAGGGTTATACATAAGATAAATTATACAATAAATATTAATTATAATGATAAAATAATTTTTTACATAATGATTGTTTATTGATTATTTTTTTTAATTGAAAAATTATATTTATCTATGACAAAATGATAATGCAGAAATTACCTTATTAATGAAATATTAAATAATAGATATTAAAAATATTTATATAATTGTAATTTGAGACATTTGATTCATTCGATATATTTTATAGTTTAATATAAAATTTTAGGGTGGATTAAACAATGTTTTTTGATGTTATAATGTTTTTATGTCTTTCAAAAATACCAAATACTAAATAGTGTCAAAATTGACAGAAATGAGTTTTTAAAAGAAATACTATATTATTAATTGATATATTATTCATAAAAATATAATATTAGGAAAAAGGACATTGATACGTATATATATATCCATAATTAACCTCTTGGGGTTCACTTGTATTTTTATAGTATGTTTATTAACACTTTATTTTAATAATACAAGAATACATGGTAAATGTAAAACTATTTAACTAATAGGTAAATCTAAATGATAAGGTTAATATGGTGAGATAAACCAGCCTAAAAACTATTAGATTAGAGGTTTTTGATCCATAACCAACTTATCTTCGAAATAAATCTTTTTTGATCCATAATAAATAGAATATTATTGTATAAGAAAATAATATTTCATGCCTTTCCTAAAGTGATCATCACCTCTCTTATAAAATAGTAAATCCCCATATCAAAAAAATCACTCTTACAAATACATTTGTCTCATCCAACCCATGATAAAATATCCTACCAACTACCCTCACTTCATGCTAGATGACTTAGTTTGATCATAATCCAACCTAAGGTGCCCTTTTGATCAAATCAAAAGGAAGCACACGAAGAAGAGGTAATAATTTCATCACCTTGTTCAAAGTTCATTTCTTTTTTCACTTCCTCATTTTTTGTTGTTTCCATACCAAAATAATAAAATCATTACATTATACATACTGTGATATTATTATAAATATGTTATTACCATATTCATTATTATTTCAATTCTATAAATGACAAAGTCGCCATACGTGTGTATGAACAACTTATCATCTCCATGTCATCGTGTAGTTTTTTAGTCAACACTTCATCATATGGATGTGTATAATAAGTATTATAACTGATATAAAAAAATAAATATAAAATGTTAATGATTTTTAATATATGATATACCATCCAATTTCATACGATTCCACCATCAATAGAATATTATTTCCGCTCATGCGTCCTTACATATTACCGTCTCCAAGAATGCGATAAGAATCATTCCCCATCATACCCATTCCAGAATAATTTTCATCTTATGATAAAAAATAATGTTTATGAACATCAAATCATTCTGGGTATGAATCAAATACATCCTATCCATATCAAAAATTAGTTTTATAACAAAAACATATAAAGTAAAATGAATTAGTTAACTCCCAAAACATTGATACTACTGAAAAATTATTAACATGTAAATATTATAAGATCTTATATGATGTCATTTTTATGTATGTGGTTCTGGTATAATTTAATTACAATGATTTCACAATTATATAAGAGGTTAACCTACTATCTACTAAGGAAAATTACAAGGTAAGGGGTTTTCAAATCACTTATTATTTAAGTGAGATTCATCCTATATTGCAACAATTTCCTTTTGTGTAGTGTATGTACATCTTACATCATTATTTTATGATCATTCTTTCTTGGGCTGTATGTTTCATATTTTACCATATCGATATGGAAATTTCTAATTTTATTTTCTACTCATTGGGTTCTATGAATACATCATTGATAATTCTACTGCAAGAATTTGTGTGAATTAACCATTTGTTTACTTATGTAGTAATTTCCCAACCCCTTTTTGTGGATATACATTTTTTAAACATAATCCCTCCATTTATAAATTCTCAAGTCATCATTATGAACATGATAATAAAAATATTAACTCAATTTCCATTCATTGAGTTAAACATCTTAGCTATTGGTGTTAATTTTACAAGAATATGTCTGAATGTCCTCTGATTGATATACAACAATTACAAAATCATATTGACTGTATTTGTATTTGTGACACATAATTATGTCATTAATTTATCCTTAACCTAAGGATATGGTCTTTATAAAAGATTTCATCTCAATTTACATTCCATTGATACATATTTGTTATTGTGCGTCAATTCACATTTATATGGTCTATCTTCTATACTTTGACATAGTATATCACGAATCCCTTATTCTCATGATATTATAAGGTTTTGATTACCTCGATTATTTTAATTCATGCATCTCTCATTTTGTTTGGATCTCTAATTAAAATACCATTTTATATTTTTAATGATTTATTCTTTGAAATATGTCTCATTATTGTACATATATTAAAAATGGTTTAAGGATTTATTTATATGGACATGAATTATTTAAAATTAAATTTTATTTTAAATGTTTCAAATTAGTATGGTTCACCTTGATTCAAAAATATCTTTTAAAGAGATTTTGAAAAAATACTGATACTTTTAAATGCTTTCAAGAAAGAAGGGATATTTCTCCCAAATTTTTTTACTAATTATAATCATCTATGTAAATATTATTCATTATTCTTGATTGATTTTGAGTTTTTCTAATATAACCTTCAATATTTTATTGATTTTGTTATGTTTGATTGTGGATGTACCATTTTTATACAATTCATGGTTTGTGATTAAAATATTGACATTTGGTATAATAGTTTTAATATTAATGTTTAGATTATTTATAATATTTTTCATAAGATGAATGAATTAGACTTATAATGTGATAAGTGGAGCCCTCTATTGCTCCTCGATACATACGTAGCTTTAATGAGACAAAATAATGTCTTGGAACAAGTCCTAGACTATATCAGGATTTGTAGTCTTGGACCAACTCCTTGACTATGTGGTGTTGATTTCCAACATTATGAATTCCATCATTAAGAAATTAACTATTGATATTACAAGTGATTATTTGACTACTATAATATCCATGTGAATATGTGAATGGAACTAATTGATTTATCTTTTCCATATTATACTGAATTTTATGTTTAAATTTTATTGTGTTTTATTATTATACAATGAATTAAATATTTATGCTTATTTATGATAGTTTCCTCTATAGTGTTATCCTTACTGAGCATATGAGATCACCCCTTTCTTATGTTATCTTTTTTCCAAGATTTGAAGATGTTTATTATGCTTCACCAAAAAAGATATTTTGAGGGATATGAGTGTGTTCAATGGGGATACAATGTTATTTTTTATGTAATATAACTCTTATATATATATATATATATATCTATCTATTACATCCAAGGATACTAAACTAATCAGTTTTTCAAGACATTATATCTTGTGATCATGCCAATGTTATGTAATAATGCATCAACTCTGGGTAACTGAGTTGGGCCGTTAATGTTGGTATCAAAGGACTTTTAGTAAAAAAATTGGAAACTATATTTAGGAAAAAAAATCTGATTATATAATGTTAACCAAAGATATACTTTGCAGATTAATGTATAAGAACATCCTAAAATTTTGGTAATTTATTTATTTTGTGTATTTTCGAAGTAATACATCCCTGTCAAAATATGAGCAGGTAGAGGAAACTCGGGGAAAGATGTACATAGGATTGAAAACCCTAACAAAGAGTTTCAGGCTTGACCCAGGGTATCCTAGTACAGTAAAATGGGTCTTGCTGCACTCTTGGTTATGACAATCATGGGTGATATGATTTCAATAATTCATATTTTCTTTACAAACCAATTTGAAAGATTTTAATATAATATAAGAATTAATAACCTTGATTAATCTAATGGTGTTTTATATTGAAAATATGGTTTCATAATATTCTCTAAATGATTTCATGACTGTTGTTACTCACAGTTTGCTTCCTAATTTTAGTTAGTCCCTAGATTCCAAGGAAGACATGGTAACATTGAACATGATGTACATAGTCTACCTAATGGTGGAAATGATAAATGAAATGGAATTTAGATAGGCTTAAAAAATATCATGTTCATACTAAATCAATTTTTCACAAAGTTGATCAACAAAATAAGCATTATCCGACTCCCAAACTCAACAAAGAAGAGAAAGTCATAGAACGATAAGAGATCCAGCAGTGGAGACCATGTTTAAAAGAACACTCATTTTCCATCATGTAGGAATTGTGGAAGGTGACACCTACGAATGTGTCTTAATGGAAAAAATACAATTCATTATGTGTTAGAAATAATGACAAAATGTTAAGATCTGTCTAGGGAAATTATATAGTACTATGGAAGAAAATAAAAATGATCTTAAGAATCCATATAGAGTAATTTTCCATAAATGTCGGGGACCTGAACCATTCCCAATTCAATGTCATATTCTGTTGGATAACATCTATGTCATGGATGAAACTATGTGCAAATAAATTTCTGGTGAAATGTTTAAAAGTATTAATTCAATTTTGTTGATGGGATTACTTTGGAAGACTTTTCTATTGTATGTGTAACCATTCGGTTTGTTATTCGAAAATTTAATATGAGGATGAATTGTCTTTTCATTTGTAGATATTGTTATAATGAAAAATTGGGGTTTATATGATCTTTGAATTTCAGTGAATTAATGTTTATTACATTTTCGGAAGAAAATTCAAGGTATAAATAACATTTGTGGATAAAATATGTTTTGGTTATTTTTGCGGAATTTATCTCATTATTGGGAATGTTAAAAAATTATATTGTGTCTAAAAATGGATAAAATGTATACCGTGTGACAACTTGTTTCTTTGGACAAAGATGGTGGAATTGAACCCACAACAAAAGTGCGGCTGTGATTTATCACCTACCACTAGACTAATTGAAGTCTCTTGTTTGTATGAATTATTACTTTTAGTTAAAATATTATATGGATCTAGAATATGTTGATTTTGGGAACTTTTTATTTATCCTTATTATAGGAAAAAAATTTATTAAATGATAGATTTTATTTTGGATGACATTTACTCTTTTGGGAACATTGATTGCCTAACGAAAATAGAATACTATGGATTTCATTTGAGTAGTAATGGTGGATTTTTATTTCGGTAGAATATATGATTTTTTGGTGAAATATAGAGATTATGATTATTTATGAATAATTATTAACCAATCATAGAGATTATGTGATTAGGATAATTATTTTTAAATATGTGAATTTAAGAGTAGTTGATATTATTTGGAGATAAATGTTACAATTTATAGTGGAAGACTATGTGATCAAATCATTCTTAATTTTGGGTTTCCAATATAGTTTGGATTATTTTGAAGAATTTTAAAAATAGAGATTTTCTAATGGCCTTTGTTGAAATTTTCATATTGTTTGTTTTTTAGGGAGATTAGGAGTAGTATTTCATTCTATAAATGATTATTCTTTTTAAGGATCACCGGATTTTGTACAAAACATTTTTTTTGGGTTAATTTATAATGACAAAGGAAATATGTAGTTAATATTTTTAGGATTTTTTGATTCTATAGAAGTTGATTCTAGAACATTAGATGTGACCAAGTCATCTTGAATACTAATCTTTTTGAGTGAAAAATGAGTTTGTGGCAGAAATTAGTTAAAGGATGGAAATCTACTTGTCAAGTATTATTTTTATTATTCTATGAATAAAATAATTTTCAATCTTCTGGGAAATCATTCTAAAACAAAAAATTTGTTCTCCTAATACCATAGGTTATGTTTAACTAATGATATTTTAAATAATAATAGAATTATGGATTTCATATCATCAATTTTCCGTTAACTCTTTTGTGATTGATGACCTCAATAACTCCGTATAAATATTTATGTTTTTATCCGACTATAATTTCCAAAATTTTCTCATATTATAAATTCTAATTTGGTGGTAACTATTTCATTTCTCTTTCCCTCTTATAAAGGCTAAATTTTATGAACCCTATTTACGATATATTTTTTCCATAATGTTATCTTCTATTTTTAACCATTTCTTTCCAAATAAATATTTCAAATTTTGTGGAAACAAATTATTGAAGGAGGGATTAATGGAACATCAAAATCTTCCAGAGTAAATTTATCTTCGAATAATATGATAGTGAGAGAAGTACGCAACACTGAGTACCATTTGAGGATAATATCTCATTATTTGTAATGTTATAAAATTATCTAGTTTTTAAAAAAGTACAACACGTAGACCATGTGACAACCTATCACATTGCAAAAAGTTGGGGGAATCGAACCCACAACAAAAGTGTGACTGGGAATTATCATCTATCACTAGATAAGGTGAACTACTTGGTTAGTATGACTAAATCTTTTTAGATAAAAAATTTTATGGATAAATAATATATTTGATTTTGGAAACTTATTATTTATCCTTAGTATTGGAAATGATTTGGTGATTAGGTGATAAATTTTATTTTGGAAGGCATTATATCTTTTGGGAGCAAAATATTCCTATGAAAATTAGAATACTATGGGATTTTATTTAAGGAGTAATGGTAGATTATTATTTTGAAAAAATATATGTTTTTGTGGACATATATATACCTGGGTTATTTATGAAAAATGATTAACCTATCATAGAGAATATGTTATTATGTTAATTACTTTCAAATATATGTCCTTATAAGTAGTTACTTTTATTTGGATATAATTGTTATGATTTATCATGGAAGACTATTTGATCAAATCCTTCTAAATTTAGGGCTTCAAACATAGATTCGATTATCTAGAAAATTATTAAGGAGAATTGTTTTTTAATGATATTTGATTAACTTTTGGTATTGTTTGTAAATTTAGAGATTAAGATTAGTATTTCATTCTATAATGTATTATCCTTTTGGGGATCATCTTATCATGTACAAAAAATTTTGGTTTTGGTTAATGTCTAATGACAAGAGAAATATATAGATCATTTTTTTGGATTATGTGATTCTCTAGAAGTTGATTCTAGCACTTCATGGGTGACCAAGTCATCATGAATACTTATCTTTTGGAGTTAAGGATGAGTTTGTGGTATAAATTAGTTAAAGTATGGAACTCTTCTGCTCAAGTATTATTTTTCCTATTCTATGAATAAAACAATTCTCAATATTTGGGGAAAATATCATAAAACAAAAAATTTGTTATTCCAATACCTTAGATTTTGTTAAACTGAAGGTATTTTAAATAATCATAGATTTATGGATTTGAGACCCTCAATTTTCTTTTCACTTTTTTGTTATTGATGACCTTAATCACTCCTTGTAAATACTTACATATTTTCACCAATTATAATTTCCACCAATTTTCTTCTATTTCAAATTATAATGTGGTGGGGACATTTTCATTTCCCTTTCCCTCTTATTATGTCTAAATTTTATTAACCATATTTCTCATGTGGTTTTTCCATAAAAGAATCTTCAAATTATTAAACTTTTTTTCAAATAAAAATTTCAAATTTTGAGGACTAAATTTGTTGAAGTAGGGAGGAATGTGACACCCCATGATTCCATGGTACGTTTCTCTTTGAATAATATGATTGCGTGCGATGTGCGCAACACGGAGTTCAACCGCACCACGCCTATCAAATGAGCCATTTAAAAATCATCTACAAATTGTAATAACAAAATTTTGATTTTTATATACTCCATATAATTCTAAAATCCATATTTTGTGTTTCTTAAACATAACTTATAGAAAAATTCAATCTTTTAAATAAATGAATTATTTTTCAAAGAGTGAAATTTTAAATCTTTTTAATGGGGAAGCATTTTTAAATATAATATTTGACACTGTTATATATTAAATTTGATAAAAGAAACATCTTATTTAGAAGAAGGACATAAAAATTTAATGTGGATAAATTTATAGTGCTTTTCTGATAATATTCATATTTTTATGAATAATGAAAAATACTAAATTTTAATTGAAAACATCTTTTTTAGTCAAAATCATTTTATGTGTTAAATTATTAATTTGAATGGTTTTTGAGTGTAAATAGATTATTTTTTTATAATTTAATAAAATATTAATTATAGGATGTAATTTTACATTCGAATTGTACATAAACACATATCAATATTTTCATATATTTTACTTCTCCATAACCCACTTTTTGGTTTTGATAATGGGAATATTTTTTTAAATTAATTAATTCAACTTCTATGTTTTGAATTTCGTAAAAAATGAATAATTTGTGAATTTTGAATATCAAAATTATCTTATGCCACGACCCGCCTTCACCAAATGGAGGGAAGGGTCGGGAGATTGTCAGGCCCTTCATTCATTATGTTGAAGGAGAGATAATGATCCCCGAGACCCGCCTTCAATAGGTCCCGGAGTGGCGACTAGCACCAGGGGTATAGAAATTCCTCACAAATGGAAGGCATTACCCCAATTTTGTTTTATAAGATCAAGAGGTAAGATAATGAAACTCAACAACAGCAAGGTAAATGAAAAATAAGCCAAAGGTAAACCATTCCCACATTCATGTTCCAAAAGTAAAGCCACAAGGTACAAAAGGTGACTAAAAGGTAAGTACCAAAGAAGAAAAGAAGCAACAGCAAATGCCCCAAAGGTCTGAGCTAGTATGGTCATGTGTGATCCCCAAAGTCCTCCTGGAAACTTGAAATCAGTTTTATATATATGTAGGGTGAGCATACAAGTACACTCAGTAGGGAGAACCAAAGACTCCCATGCACAAGTGGGGGAACGTACTAATGTCCCGTGAGAAAAAAGAGTAAACCAAACAGCTATCAAGGTAAATTATCCACCAAAGCCTCACCAAGGCACACACCCCAAATAACACAAGTCAAGTAATATATATAATCAGAGAACATCGATTATTGGGTTCACTGCGCCGCTTTCCCACTTGTTATTGAGGCATCCTATGCATCGGACCAATCCCACCATTCTCACCAAAGTCCCACTGCCACACCCGCCCGCACACACCTGGGACACAACTACAAACAGTCCCACTACTGAATCCCACCCGAAAACACCTAGGCTACAACTGTCAGATGTGACCATGCCTGCAAACACCTAGGCCAGAACAGCCACCACCACACCCGAAGACACCTGGGCTAGAAAATCCATTGCCATGCCCGAAGACCCCTGGGCCTCATCCCGAAGACATTTGGGAAACCACCTGCCGCACACACCTGGCCAACTACCACACTAACCCACCATAAGGTTCTTGGGCTAATAACGGTCCTCAAGCCATCAAAGCCTGCCCGAAGATACTTGGGCTATCCGGGAAAGAGAGCAGAAAAGGAGCTAATAACCAGCCACTAAGAATAGTGTTGGGAAAAACACCCTCCCCCATGAAATGGGAGTGATTGTCACTAATTTCTCAACTTTGGTGGGGCACGAATAAGAAAAACAAAGCTAGAGGTATATATATAGGTAAAAATCAGTCACCCAAACTAGGTTTTTCTTCAGACAGCCTATAGATCACAGCAGCACTCAAGTCCGAGTCACAACTCTCGCCAAAAAAACCCATTTGTCCCATTCTTGTTTTTATGTTCTGTAATAATGTTCAAATAAGTTTATGCACTACTGGGAAACTAACACCATAAGAATAAACATGGAAAAGAAACCATCCAAATGTCAATTTATGTTTCCACACCCGGTTCTCTTGTAAAGTCACAATAATAAGGAAAAGTGAGAACTCTCGAAGTCCTGGAACCAGACAACCCTGAGACACTACCCCGTGTCCCCACCCCAAAAGGTTTTTGCATCAACAGAAAATCCCACACCAAAACGTGATATAAACAAGTACCTACCCGGTCTTAAAACTCACAACCACCAAATCCATACCAACAGGGGATCTCGTCCCCAATTTCACGCAACCACCGAGAGTATATATAAAAAACATGGGATCCCATCACCTCCCTCATCTCTAGCAATCTTCCTGAAGAAAACAACCAAACCACTGTCACCAACACTGTAAAGGGACATGACTGTAATTTTTCAGACTTTTAATATTTAACACACTCCTTGATTTCAATTCCATGTTTTGACCGGGGTTAGAACAAAAGGGATTGATCCTGGTGCTTTTAATTTATTCAGTCGGGTATACGTGATTAACCAAATTTACTTTTCACAGCAGAAGTATACAATTAGGAACAATCCATTTAAAACACCACGAGGGGTTCATTAGTGCACAAACAACGACCACCAAAGACCTCGATTTTCAGAAGGCATAAGCCAGCACCACTCAGGAAGATGATCATAATATAAACAACATCAACGATCACAACCCCCCATTCATTCTTTATATGATCCGTTCATTATCTTCATTTAGGTATGGTTTATCCAATTCTACAGAAACAAAACCATGCCCACCCCGCATGATACACAAAAGAGAGAGACGAAGGATAAATTCTCTACCTTTTGGATCAACGATCTACGCTGAGGCCGGGGGAGGAACTTCATGGATAGCGATGCGGCTCGCCTGACCGAGAATCGATTCGTCTATCAATGCATAGGTCGGGCGTGAAACTTCACGGATAATGATGCGGCTCGTCTCATGCACCAGAAGCTGTTTGTGAAACGCCGTAATCGAGGAAAGAAGAAACCACAGCTAACCCTTAGTTTATAAGAGCTGCGTATGGTTGAGGTGAGAACGCAAAACCGTGTAAGGAGCAAGGGTCGTGGGATGACCACGCGGTTGGGCAGTTACACACGGAGGTCTCTCGGGATTTTTAGGAATTAATTATGGTCTTTAAATGGTTTTAAAAGAGTAAAAGAATTAATTTACGTTGAAAATTACATTGAGGGGGCGAAAAAGTCAGGTACTGGAAAAAAACAAAAGGCTCGCGCGGGGAGATGGTGCCACCATCACGGTGTCACCCTCACGGTGCCATTGTCACTGTGTCACCCTCACGGTGCCACCATATTGGTGGAACCTCACTTTGGCAAGGTAGTGGGCCAGGAGGGTTCGTGGCATACATTAGATACCTTTTAATCGATTCTCGCCCTCGAGAATCAAAACAACCCAATAAGGAAAGAGAGGGCCCGAACAAGTAAGATACCTCTTTGAAGTGAACCCATGCTAACCAAAAACACTTCCCTGTCAAGAACCAAGCAATATACCATGCCAAACTGCCCGGGCATGTGGGTTGGGGAGTCTCCATGGCCCATGTCAAGATATTATCCGCTTTGGACGACACTGACTCACCCTCATGAGTTTAACCACCTTAATGCATCTTGATTAAGGGTCGGGTTCTCTCCACCCCTATAGCCAGGTCTTTTTTACACACAATCAGAGGAAAGAAAACCAGTACATTTCATAGCCAAGAGACAAAATGTTCTACCACAACAGGTACAACAAGGAACAAAACTTAAAAAAACTCTGGGTACAGGGTACACATCTGTGCTTCCCTCTCCCACGTACTCTCCTCAATCCCACCATGTCTCCACAACACATGAAAAAATGGAATGGTTCGCCCACGAAGCACTTTCTCCTTGCGATCCTCGATCATCACTGGTCTCTCCACAAAGGTCACGTCATCCTCGATGTCCAGCTCACCCCAATCAAGGACGTGTGAATCATTGTGTAGATACTAACTGATCTAGGACACATGAAAGAAATCATATATCCTCATTATCGGTGTTGGTAACGCTATTTGATAACCCACTTTGCCAAACTGTCGCATCACTTCGAAGGGTCCGATGAACCTGGGAGAAATCTTACTCCACTTGTCGAACCTCTGATGCCCATGTTGAGGGTATACCTTCAAGAACATGTGGTCTCTAACATCAAACACTAAGGGCCTCCTCCTGGTATCAACATAAAACTTCTGTCAGTCCTAGGCCGCCTTCATCCTTTCCCGTACGAGCTGAACATTCTCTGTCGTGTTCTGCACCACCTCCTGGCCAAGGATGCCTTCCGCTCCTACTTCGGCACAACAGATAGGTGAACGGCAGGGCCTCCCATACAAGGCTTCAAACGGGGCCATACCTATGGTAGAGTGATAGCTATTATTGTAGGAAAACTCTACCAGTGGGAAGTGTTGCACCCATGATCCTCCTGAGTCCAGAACACATTCTCGCTGCATATCCTCCAAGGTTTGGATGGTGCGCTCTGTTTTTCCATCTGTCTGGTGATGGAAATCAGTGCTAAGGCATAACTGGGTGCCAAAATCATGTTTCAATTCTCTACAAACTCGCAAGGTAAACCATGCATCCCAATCCGAGACTATAGACCTTGGAACTCCATGAAACCACACCACCTCATCCACAAACCTTTTGCCAAAGTATCCACTACACTGGACTCCCTGATCACCAGAAAGTGATCCGATTTCATCAACCTGTCCACTACCACCCAGATGGCGTCGTATCCCCCTTGGACCTTGGGTAGTCCCTTGACGAAATACATCGAGATGTCATCCCACTTCCACTCGAGGACATCTAGAGACTACAGTAGGCCGCCAGGAACTCGGTTTCCGGCCTTCACTTGCTAACACACTAAGCACTTGGCCACAAACACTGCCACTGCTCACTTCAGTCCAGGCGACCAAAATTGTCCCTTCAGTACCTGGTACATCTTGGACACTCCTGAGTGTACCGCCAGGGGAGAGTTGTGGAACTCACTGAGAACCTTTCCATGCATCTCCTCCGAAACGAACAACCTTCCCTAGAAAAAAATTCGGTTCCGACCATCCTCTGTCCATCCTTCTGGAGCATTGTCCTAGTCAACTCTGTCACGCATCACTTCGCTCTCCGGGTCTCCCCACTAAGACTCCTACACTTTATGAAATAGAGATGACTGCACTATCATCTGATATAGACAACCTCTACTGCTATCCATCTTCGTATCCAAGTGTAAGGTAGCCAACTCCTCCATTGCCTTCCAGGCGTCCGCCGTCTCTCATACTGTACCTTTCGCATCCTCCTGCTCAAGGAATCAGCCACCACATTGCTCTTTCCTTTAGTATAAGAGATCACGATGTCGTAATCCTAGAGGAACTCCACCGATCTCTGTTGTCCGAAGTATAAGTCCAACTGGGAGAAGATATACCACATGATTTTGTGATCCGTGAAGACCATAAAGCCTTCCCCGATGAGGTAGCGTCGCCATAACTTTAGCACAAAAACGACCACTACATGCTCCAGGTCGTGGGTGGTGTAATTACGCTCATGGGGGTGTAGCTTCCTGGACCCATAAGAGATCACCCCTTGTCGTTGCATCAACACACATCCAAGGCCCTATCCTGAAGCATCACAGAATACCTCATAGGCCACCCCTTCTTCTGGTAATCTCAACACTGGGGCACTAACCAACTTCTCTTTCAGATATCTAAAGGCTGACTCGCAGCGCTCACTCCACCCGAAAACCTGGTCCTTCTTGGTAAGGGCTGTCAAAGGGCTGCTACTCAGGAGAAGTTGGGTACGAACCTCTGATAGTAACCTGCCATCCCAAGGATGCTACGAACCTCTTCCACATCCTTGGGTGCTTCCCAAGAAACAACCGCCTCAAATTTTGATGGGTCCACTGCTACCCCCTGCTCAGACACCACGTGCCCGAGGAAGTGCACTTCTCGTGTCCAGAACTTGCATTTAGGCATCTTCCAATAGAGCTGATGATGTCGGAGGACCTCTAAAACTGTCCTCAGGTGCTCTGCATGGTCTTCTTCTGACCTCAAATAGATCAGGATATCGTCGATGAACACATCCACGAACCGATCCATGTACTCCCGGAAGATGGAGTTCATAAGCCCCATGAACACATATGGGGCGTTCGTAACACCGAAGGGAATGACTACGAACTCGAAGTGTCCATATCTGCACCTGAAGTCCATCTTTGGGATGTCTCTCTCCTTCACTCTCAACTGGTGGTAACCAGACTGCAGATCGATCTCCGAGAACCATCCTACCCCTTTCAGATGGTCGAAAAGATCTTCTATCCTCGGAAGAGGGTAGCGATTCTTGATCGTCACCTGATTCAGCCTCCTGTAGTTTATGCACAACCTGAGACCACCATCTGCCTTCTTTGAAAACAAGACTGGAGCAGCCCACGGTGACGCACTTGGCCGAACATAACCCCTCTTCATCAGATCGTCAATCTGAATCCGCAACTCCTGTAACCCTGAAGGTGCCATCCAGTAAGGATCCATCGAGATCGGATGAGTGTCATGCTGCAGGTCTATCCCAAACTCGATATCACATCAATGGGGTAGTGTTTTCACCTCCTCAGGAAATATTTCAATAAACTCATGGACATCCTTTGGCACCCCAACCATCTCAACATCTACTGAATCTACTGATCGCTTAGCCAACAAGGAGAGGAGCGGTTCCTCTCGCCTGCTGCCCTTATGACTCCTCTGTTCGCCGGTGAAGGTAACACGTCGGCCACCCAAGTCCAAGAACATGACCCTTCTTCAGAAAATAGTCGATGACGTTGCACATAGTGAATATCCCGTCGATGCCTAGGATGACATCATATGGCTGTATCTATAGTAGAAGAAGGTCCCTAACTGACTGATGTAGCCCCATCATCAGTCTACATACTCTACAAAAAAAATGACAAGTCGGACTGACCTCTGATTGGTGTGCTCAACACCAAGGGCTCCGGAAGTCTCTCTGCATCTAGACCCAAAGCAAGAGCTAGACTATGTGCAACAAAAGAGTGCGAAGCTCCGGTATCGAACAAGGCATAAACAAGAGTGTTAAACAAACTGATCGTTCCTCGAAAATCCTCCGGCCCTGCTGTAACTGCTGCCTTCGTCGCGTGGAGCTGTCCACGCCCGGCTCCTCTGCCCCTCGGCTATCGGCCACCTCCCCGACCATGCCCTGGTCGAGGTCCCTGAGGAGTGCCCTAAGGCCGGCCCCCTCCCCCCACGTCTGTCCTCGGAGGAGAGAGAGCTCGTTTTCCCTACTGCTGCAGCTGGAAAGGTCTGGATGGAAGCTGCTGAGGGGGCGGGGGCTGGGGATGTCTGCCACCGTCGTACTACACCCGGTCCAAGAACTGACTCCGGAGATTTCCAGGGCTCCCACAGATGAATCATCGCGGTCCTGGGCCTAAGGAAAAAGGGTGAGGACCAGGGGATCGAAACTAAAACTGCTGCGGCCTGCTCCCTACGGGTCAGAACCTGGAGGGTCTTGACGCTGGAGGCCTTGTGCTGACTGCCTTCACCATCGATAGTCCCAGATGGATCCCCTCTTGTGACACACCTCCTAGATCATGCATTCTCTCCACCACATCAGCCTTCTTCTGGACTTCCAAGTACGTCATCAGGGTAAAGTGGTAACGACATACTGGAGGGAGGGTCGCAGCACCACCTCCAAACGTCTTTCCCGAGACTCCTCATCAGGAAAGATGCCCGGAGAAAATGTAGGAGGACCTTGAACTTGATCCCTAGCTCCCTCACAGACAACTCCCCTGTTGGAGGGATAGTAGCTCTTGTCTCTTTTCCGCCTTCATCGTCGAAGAGAGGAATTCCGCCCGGAACTCCCTCTCGAAATCCGCCCAGGCCACCTTAGCCTCTCTCCTCTCCCCCAGGTAAAGCGTCCACCACTGACGCGCCACTCCCCGCATCTGTCTAACAGCCAGAGGAACCTAGTACTCGGTCGGAGCCCGAATCAGGCCGAAAGCTATAACAAGATCCTCTAGCTAGCCTTCCGTCTTCATGTCGGAGGTGCTACCCTCATACTTCTCGAGGGTCTGTCATTGGAAGGCCCGAAGATTCTTATGCCACTAGTCATCCTCTTCCTCTCGATCAGCTCTCTGTCGATCGACCAAAGTAGTCCTCGGGGCCTCGATCGCCAATACCACACGTGGTCACCTTCCAGGTGCCATAACTATAAGGTAATCGGGGAATGCCTAAGCCCATGTAGTGCAGAATATCGTTCTTAAAACATCTTAAAATTTTTATTTTTTCTTAATTCCCAAGACATCCCAGAAACACAAGAACACAAGTCATTATAATGCATGTACCTTTCCTAGGGTCTCTACCCTGCAATCAGCATGGCCTCACCTGGTCGTTCAGTAGGTCCAGATTCCTTTCATCAGATCACGGGGGGCCCAAAAATCACGTGTCCTAGCCGGTCTTCCCTCGCCGAATTCACGTTCCAAGGTCACCCAACAATGTTGCCTTACCATCCCTTGCAATCCTCCATGTGCGTAACTCCTGAGTCCATCATATCTCTCAACCATCCCCTCTAATAGCATTCTGTCACGAACCACCTTCACCAAAAGGAGGGAAGGGTCGGCAGATTGTGAGGACCTTCATTCTTTATGTTGAAGGAGAGATAATGACCCCAGAGACCCACCTTCAATAGGTCCTGAAGTGGATAATAGAACCATGGGTATAGAAATTCCTCAAAAATGGAAGGCATTACCCCTTTTTGTTTTATAAGATCGATAGGTAAGATAATGAAACTCAAAAACACCAAGGAAAAAGAAAAGTAATCCAAAATTAAACAATTCCCACATGCATGTTCCAAAAGTAAAGCCACAAGGTAAAAAAGGTGACTACAAGGTAGGTACCAAAGAACAAAAGTACCAACTGCAACTACCCCAAAAATCTTAGCTAGTATGGTCCTGTGTGATCCCCGAACCCTTCCTAGAAACCTGAATGCAGTTTTATATATACGTAGGGTGACCATACAAGTACACTATGTAGGGAGAACCAAAGACTCTAAGACACAAGTGGGGGAATGTACTAAAGTCCCATGAGAAAGAGGAGTAAACCAAACACCTATCAAGTAAATTATCCACCCAAGACTCACCAAGGCACACTCCCCAAATAAATCAAGTCAAGTAATATATATAATTAAAGCACGTCGATGTTTGGGTACCCCGCGCCGCTTTCCCACTGGTTATTGAGACATCCTACGCATTGGACCTATCCCACCATTCTCACTGCAGTCCCACTACCACACCCGCCCGCACACACCTAGGCCGCAACCACATGCAGTCCCACTGCCGAATCCTACCTGCAAACACCTAGGCCACAACTGTCACATGTAACCACACCTACAAACACCTAGGTCAATACAACTACCACCACACCCGAAGACACCTGGGCTAGAAAATCCACTGCCACACCCGAAGACACCTGGGCCTCATCTCGAAGACACTTGGGAAACCACCTGTTGCACACACCTGGCCAACCACCACACTTCCCCGCATGAAGGTTCTTGGGCTAATAATGGACCTCCGGAAATCACAACCTTCCCAAAGATACTTGGGCTATCCGGGAAAGGGAGAAGAAAAGGAGCTAAAAATCATCCACTATAAATAGTGTTGGGAAAAACACCACCCCCCATGAAATGGGGGTGTTCGGCACTAACTGCTCAACTTGGGTGGGGCGCGAATAAGAAACACAAATCTATAGGTATATATATAGGTAATAAGCACTCACCCCAAATTAGGTTTTTCTTCAGACAGCCTACCGATCACAACAGCACTCAAGTCCGAGTCACAACTCTCGCCAACAAACCCCATTTGTCCCATTCTTGTTTTCATGTTCAGAAATAATGTTCAAATAAGTTTATGCACTACTGGGAAACTAACACCATAAGCATAACCAAGGAAAAGAAACCAGCCAAACATCAATTTAAGTATCCACACCCGGTTCTTTTGTAAAGTCACAACAATAAGGAAAAGTGAGAACTCTCGAATTCCTGGAACCAAAAAACCCTAAGACACTGCGCCGTGTCCCCTCCCCCAAAACGGTTTTTCATCAACAGAGGATCCCACCCCAATTCGTGATATAATAAAGTACCCACCCTGTCTTAAAACTCATAACCACCGAATCCATACCAACAGGGGATTCCGTCCCCAATTTCAAACAACCACCGAGAGTATATATAAAAAAACAGGGGATCCCATCCCCTCCCACATCTCCAGCAATCGGCCCGAAGAAAACAACCAAACCACTATCACCAACCCTAAGCAGGGCCATGCCTGTAATTTTTCAGATTTATAATATTTAACACTCTCCATGATTTCAATTCCCTATTTTGACCGTGGTTAGCACAGAAGGGATTGATCCTAGGGCTTTCAATTTATTCAGCCAGGTATACGTGATTAACCTAATTTACATTTCACAGTAGGAGTTTTCAATTAGGAACAATCCATTTAAACCACCAAGAGGGGTTAATTAGTGCATAAACAACGACCACCAACGGCCTCGATTTTCAGAAGTCGTAAGCTAGCACAACTCAGGAAGATGATCATAATATAAACAACATCAACGATCAAAGCCCCCCCCCCACCTTCATTCCTTATAGGATTCGTTCATTATCATTATTTAGGTCTGGTTAATCCAATTCTAGAGAAACAAAATCACACCCACCTCGCATGATACAAAAAATAGAGAGATGAAGTAGAAATTAACTACCTGTTGGATCCGCGATCTACGCTGAGGCCGGGGGAGGAACATCACGGATAGCGATGTGGCTTGCCTGAATGAGAATCGCTTCGTCTATCAATTCTTAGGCCGGGCGTCGAACTTCATGGATAACAATGTGGCTCACCCGATGCACCAGAAGCTGTTTGTGAAAATCCGCGATCGAGGAAAGAAGAAACCAAATCTAACCCTTAGTTTATAAGATCCGCAAACGGTTGTGGTGAGAACGTGAAACCACGTAAGGAGCGGGGGTCGTGGGTTTACCATGCGGTTGGGCAGTTACCCACGGAGGTCTCTCGGGATTTTTAGGAATTAATTATGGGCTTTAAATGGTTTTAAAAGAGTAAAAGAATTAATTTACATCTAAACTTACGTTGCAGGAGCGGAAAAGTCTGGTACTGGAAAAAAACGAAAGGCTCGCGAGGGGACTAGGTTCCACCATCACGGTGTCACCCTCCCGGTGCCACCGTCACGGTGCCACCCTCACGGTGCCACCTTCACAGTTCCACCGTCATGGTGTCACCCTCACAGTGCCACCGTGACCGGTGCCACCGTTTTGGTGGAGCCTCACATTGGCAAGGTAATGGGCCAGGAGGGTCTGGGCCATTACATCTTAGCGTCAATTTTCTTATTTTTCTGAAAACATTAATTTTTGATGAATAAAGAAAAACATTATGGTATTATTTAAGACCTAGTTTTTATTTAAGTAATTATTTATTTTATTAATATTTCTGTTCGCTAAAAATAGATACATAATATCTATATATGTTCAATGTAATTCACTGGAGTCGTTTTATAATAAAATTAGATGTATAAAATTTTATTGATCATTTTAACGTCTGTTACCCACCATCTAGGGACATTTGAAAATATGTATAAAATGTAATTTTACAACTTCCGCGAATTGAATTTCTAAAATCCAAGAGACACATTTGACATCAATAAGTAAAATTATGTTCAATAAAATGAAAATAATTTTTTGTGAAAAGTTATTTTAAATTTTATTTACCACGGTTAAAAGTAAATAGGGCAATTAAAGTTAAAAATGATATTATAAATACCCTAACACATGTTCCAATTCTTTCGGATAAGTGTTTTTTGTCAAAAATAGTCCATCGGAAAAAAATATGATTATATTTGACCATCATGGATTATTATAGGAATTTTATTATTATTTTATGTAAAAAAGAGTTAAAAGTGTTAAATTCTAAATTTCATAAATAATACATTTTTAATATAGGGTTATAAATATGATAAATTATACTAGAAATATTTATTATTATGGGAAAAGTATTTTCTACATAATTGTATTTTATTGATTATTTTTATTAATTAAATAATTATATATATCTTTGAAATAATGTTACTGCAAAAATTACCTTATTAATGAAAGTTTATATTAATTGATATTATAAATATCAATATAATAGTAATTTTTGACTTTTGGTGTATTCAAAGTATTTTATAGTTTATTATGATATTTTAGGGTGGATTAAATAATTTTTTTGATGTTATAAATTTTTTATGACTTTCACAAATACCAAATACTAAATAGTGTCAAAATTCACATAAATGAGTTTATAAAAGAAATAATATATTATTAATTGATATATTATTCATAAAAATATAAGATTATGACAAAGGACATTGATAAGTATATATATATATATTCATAACGAACTTCTTGTGGTTCACTTGGATTTTTATAGTAAGTTATTTAAAAATTTATATTAATTATACAAGAATACATGGTAAATGTAAAACTATTTAACTAATATGTAAATATAAATGATATGGAAAATATGGTGACCTAAACTAGCCTAAAACCTATTGGATGAGAGGTTTTCCACCAAGAACCACCTTATCTTCAAAATAAATCTTTTTTGATCCATTATAAACTGAATATTATTTTATAATAAAATAATATTCCATGCCTTTCCTGTAGTGATCCTCACCTCTCTTATAAAATAGTAATTCCCCTTCTCAAAAATATCACTCCTCTAAAGCCATTTTCCTCAGCCAACCCTTGCTCAAATTTCTTACCAAATACCCTCACATCATCTTATATTACTTAGTTTGATCATAATCTAACCTACGATGACCTTTTGATCAAATCCAAAGGAAGCACCAGAATAAGAGGTAATAATTTCATTACCTCGTTCAAAGTTCTTCTCTTTTTTCACATCCTCATTCTTTGTTATTTCCATACCAAAATAATAAAACCAATACATTATAAATATAGTGATATTATTATAATCATTGTACAACCATATTCATTATTCTCTCAATCTTATGAATGACAATGTCATCATACGTGCTTATGTACGGCTTATCATCTCCATGTTGTTGTGTAGTTTTTTATTCAACACATCATCCTACGGATTGGTGTAATAAGTAGTACAATTGATGTAAAAAATTAATATAAGATGTAAATGATTCTGTATATATTTTATAACATCCAATTACATACAATTTCACCATTAATAGAATGTTATTGTCGCGCATGCGTACGTAAGGAATACCATCTCCACGAATGCGATGAGAATCATTCCCCATCATACCCATTCAAGAATAATTTTCATCTTATGATAAAAAATAATGTTTAATAACTTAAAATAATTCTGGATATGAATCAAATACATCCTATTCATATCATACATGACTTTTATAACAAAAAAATATAATGGAAAATGAATTATTTAACACCGAAAACAATGATACTACTGAAAAAATATTAACATATCAATATTATAAGATCTTATATGATATCATATTTATGTTTGTGGTTCGGGTATAATTTAATTACAATGATTTGATAATTATATAAGAGGTTAACCTACCCTATACTAATTAAAATAACAAGGTAAGGGGTTTTCATCTCACTTCTTATTCAAATGTGATTCATGCTGTATTGCACCAATTTCCTTTCGAGTGCTGTATGTATGGCTTACAACATTATTGTATGATTCTTATTTTGAGGGGAGTATGTTTCATATGTTACCATATCGGTGAGTAAATTTCTAATTTCATTTTCCACTCATTGGGTTCTATGAAAACTTCATTGATAATTTTACTCCAACATTATGTGTGAAAGTACCATTTGTTAACTTACGAAGTAATTTCACATCCCCTTTGTGAGGATATATATTTGATACACATAATCACTCCATCGATAAATTACTATGTCATCATTATGAACATGATAATAAAAATCATAACTCAATTTCCATTCATTGAGTTAAACATCCTAGTTATTGGTTTTATTTTTATAAGAATATGTGTAAATGTCCTATGATTGATATACACTCATTATTCAATCATATTGAGTGTATATATATTTTTGACACATGATTATGTCATTAATTTATCCTTAGCCTAATGATATGTTATTTATTAGGTATCTTATCTCAATTTACAATCCATTGATACTTCTTTGTTACTATGAACCATTTCACATTTATATGGTGTATATACTATACATTGACATAGTATATCACGAATCCCTTATTATCATGATATTATAAGGTTTTGATTACCTCAATTATTTTAATTCAAGTATCTCTAATTTTGTTTGTAAGTCTAAATAAAATATCATTTTATATTTTTTAAAGACTTATTTTTCGAAATCAGTCTCATTATTGTCCATGTATTATAAATGGTTGGGGGATTTTTTTATATGGACGTAAATTATTTAAAATTAAAATGTCTTTTAAATGTTTCAAAGTAGTGTGGGACACCTTGATTCAAAAATCTATTTTAAAGAGCTTCTTGAGAAATAGTGATAATTTTAAATTCTTTTAAGAATGAAGGGATATTTCTCTCAAATAGTTTTACTAATTATTTTCATCTATGTAAATATACTTCATTATTCTTGATTGATGATTATTTTTTCTAATAAAATCTTCCACATTGTAGTGAATGAGTTATGTTTAACAGTGGATGTGCTATTTTTATACCATTAATTGTTTGTGGTTAAAATATAGATATTTGGTATACTAGTTCAATATGAATTTTTCTATTATTTTTCAACCTATTCATATGAGAAATTCATTAGACTTATAATGTGACAGGTGGAGGAATATATTATTCCTCGATGCATACGTAAGTCTAATGAGACAATCTAGTGTCTTAGAACAAGGCCTGGAAAAAATCATTATTTGTAGTCTTGGACGGACGCCTTCACTATGTGGTTCTGATGTCTGAAATTATGTATTCCATCATTATGAAATTAACTATTGATATTACATGTGATTATTATACAAGTAAAATATACATGTGAATAAGTAAATGGAACTAACTGATTTATCTTTTCCATACTATACTAAAATTTACGTTAAAAAGTTTTTCTGTATTATTCTTATACATTGTAATAAATATTTATGTTTATTTATGATAGTTTCCTCTATATTGTTATCCTTACTAAGCATATGAGCTCACCCATTTCTTATGTTTTCTTTTTCCCATGATGTGAAGTAGTGTATTATTCTTAACCAAAAGAGATATGTTAAGGGATATGAGTGTGTTCAAAGGGGACACAATGTTGTTGTTTTTTATGTAATGTAACACTTATGTATATATCTAATACTTCCAAAGCTACTAAACTAATCAGTCTTTCAAGAATTGATCTTTTGTGATCATGCCAATGTTACGTAATAATACATCGACTCTGGGTAACTGGGTTGGGGCATTAATGTTGGCATCAGATAAAGATTAGTACAAAAATTGGAATCTAGATTTAGAAAAAATTGATTAGAGAACATTAACCTAAGACATACCTTGCTGATTAGTATATAAGAACATTCTACAATTTTGTTAATTTATTGATTTTGTGTATTTTCCAAGTAATACATCCCAATCAAATTACGAGCAGGTAGAGGAAACTCTGGGAAAGATGTTCCAAGGATTGAAAACTCTGACAAGGAATTTCAGGATTGACCTGGGGTATCCCAGTTCACAAAAACGGGTCTTGATGCACTCTTGGTTATGAAACTCATGTGGGATATGATTTGAATAATTCATATTTTCATTTAAACCAAATTTTAACGATTTTAATATAATATTATAATTAATAACCTTTATTAATCCTATGGTGTTTTAGATTGAAATTATGGTGTCATTATATTCTATAAATGATTTCATGACTATTATAACTCACACTCTGCATTCTAATTTTAGTTAGTTCAAGTATTCCAAGGAAGTCATAGTAACATTGAACATGATGTACAAGGTGCAAAAAACGGTGGAAATGATAAATGAAATGGAATTTAGATAGAATTAAAAAATATCATGTCCATGATAAATCAATTTTACAAAAATATGATCAAAAAAATATACATTATCCAACTCCGAAACTCAACAGAGAAGAGAAAGGTAGGAATTGATAAGAACTCCAGTAGTAAAGACAATAGAGAAAAGAACAATCATTTTCCATCATGTAGGAATTTTTAAAGGTGACACCCAAAAATGTGTCTTAATGAAACAAAGAAATGAACTATGTGTTGGAATGAATGTCATAAAGTTAATATTTTTCACGGGAAATTGAAGAGTACTATGGAAGAAAATAAAAATGATCTTAAGAATCCATATACAGTCATTTTTAATAAATTTAAGGGACCTGAGCCATTCCCAATTCAATGTACTATTCTATAGGATAATTTCTATCTCAAGGAAGAACATATGTGGAAATAATTTTATGGTGAAATGTTTAAATGTATTAATACAATTTGTTGATTGGATTACATTGGAATACTTTTCTTTTTTATGTGTAAACCATCAGTTTGTTATGTGAATATTTTAATTGAGGATGAATTGAATTTTCATTTATGGATATTGTTATGAAGAAAAATTTGGGTTTATATGATCTTTTAATTTCTGTCAATTAAAGGTTATTACTTTTTGGGAAGAAACTTCAAGTTATAAATAACATCTGTGGATAAAATATGATACGGTTATTTTTTTGGAATTAGTCTCATTTTTTAGAAAGTTATAAAATTATATAGTTTTTAAAAATGGAAAACATGTATACCATTTGACAACATGTTTCTTTGGACAAAGTTGGGGGAATAGAACCCACAAAAAAAGTGCAGCTGGGATTTATCACCTACCACAAGACTAAGTGAAGTCTATAGTTTTTATGACAAATTATTTTTAGTTAAAATATTTTATGGATCAAGAATATGTTGATTTTGGGAACATTTTATTTATCCATATAATAGGAAAATGATTTTCTGATTAAGTGATAAATTTATATTTTGGAAGATATTTACTCTTTTGGGAACACTAATTGCCTAATGAAAATAGAATACTATGGATTTCTTTTGAGCAGTAATGGTGGATTTTTGTTTTGGAAGAATATATTTTATTTTGTGGACTTATCGAGATTTTTATTACATATGAATAATTATTAACCAATCATAGAGAATAAGTGATTAGGTTAATTACTTGTAAATATGTGAATTTAAAAGTAGTCGATCTTATTTGGAGATAAATGTTATGATTTATAATGGAAGACTATGGGATTAAATACTTTTATATTTTGGTTTTCCAGCATAGTTTGGATTATATTGAATAATTTTATGGAATACTATTTTTCTAATAGACTTTGTTGTAATTTGGGTATTGTTTTTTTTATGGAGATTAAGAGTAGTATTTATTCTTATAAAGGATTATTCTTTTCGGGGATCACCTGATCATTTACTAACCATTTTGGTTTTAATTAATTTCTAAAGACAAGGGAAGTATATAGTTAATATTTTTAGGATTATTTGATTCTATAAAAGTTGATTTTAGAACATTAGATGTGACCATGTCATCTTGAATACTAATCTTTTGGAGTGAAAAATGATTTTGTGGTAGAAATTAGTTAATGGATGGAAATATACTTGTCAAGTATTATTTTTCTTATTCTATGAATAAAATAATTATCAATCATTTGGAAAGGATCATAAAACCAGAAATTTGTTATCTTAATTTTATATATTTTGTTGAAATGATGATATTTTAAAGCATCAAAGATTAATGGCTTTGAGATCATCAATTATCCATTAAATTTTTGTTTGTGATTGATTACATTAAGCACTCCCTATTTATATTTATGTTTTTTCATGTAATTATAATTTCCACAAATATTCTATTATTCGAAATCATAATTTTGTGGTAACTATTTCATTTCTCATTCCCTCTTATAAAGACTAAATTTTGTTAACCCTATTTCCGATGTGGGTTTCCCATAAATCTATCTTTTATTTTTTAACCTTTTATTTCTGTATAAAAATTTCAAATTTTGAGGAAACAATTCATTGAAGGAGGGAATAATGTAACACCACAAGCTTCAACAATACGTTTATCTTTGAATAATACGACAGTGAGCGAAGTGCGCAACACTGAGCACCAGTGCACCATGACCTATCAAACTAGCCATTTAGAAAAATGTTATAAATAGTAAAAACTAAATTCTAATTTGTTTATAATTTATGTAATTTTAAATTCCATATTATGTGTTTCTTATACATAATATAAGAACAAATTCAATTTTTAAAATAAGATAAGTATTCTTCAAAAAATGAATTTTTACCGCCTTTTAATGGGGAACAGTTTATAAATCTAATATTTGACTTATTTATATATTCAATTTGATTAAATAAACATCTTCTTTACAAGAGATACATAAAATTTCAGTTTGTATAAATTTTCGTTGCTTTTCTCGTGACTTTCATATTATGATGATTTGTAAAAATACTAAATTTTAATAGAATGCATCTTTATTAATCAAAATAATATATAGTGTTAAATTATAAATTAGAATTATTTTTATGTATATATAGATTAAATTTTTATCATTTAATCCAATTTATGTTATGGGATGAAATTTTACATTTAAATTGGACATAAACACATATCACTCTTTTGATAGTTTTTACTTCTTAAAACCCCGATTTTTGGTTTTGACAACAAGAATATTTTTTAAAATTATTTATTAATACTTATATTTTTAAAATTTGGTAAAATAGACATCATTTTTTAATTTGGAATATCAAAATTATCTTAGGGTGAATTTTTGGTATTTTTCTGAAAGCATTCAATTTTTGATGAAAAGTAAAAAACATTGTGTTATTATTAAAAACCTACTTTTTATTAAAATAATTATTTATTTTTTGTAAAAATAGGTTCATAATACTTATATAAGTTCAATTTAGTTAATTGATGTCATTTTATAATAAAATTATATGTATAAAATTTTATTGATCATTTTAACGTCTTTTACCCACCATTTAGGAACATTTGAATTTTTTTTTAAAATGTAATTTTACCACTTCTTTGAATTGAATTTTAAAAATCCTAGATACATGGTCGAAATCAATAATTAAAATGTGGCTCAATAAGATGATTCTAATTTTTGGTGAATAGTTACTTTTGAATTTTATTTACCACGGTTAAATGTAAAATATGGTAATTAAAGGTAAAACTGATATTATAATTACCCTAACACGTGTAATAATTCTATTTATAAGTGTTTTTTGACCAAAATAAACATTAGGAAAAAATTATGATCCTTTTTTACCAACATGGATTAGATTAGGACATTTATTATTATTTTATATAAAGAAGAGATAAAAGTGTTAAATTCAAATTATCATAACTAAAATTTTTCTAATATAGGAAAAAACATAATATAAATTATACTATAAGTATTCATTAGAAATATATAAATATTTAATAAAAATGGTATTTTATTGATAATTTTTAGACATCATATAATTAAATTTATTTTTGGCACAGTGATGCTATAGTAATTACCTTATTAATGAAAGTTTAAAATAATTAATATTATGAATATTAATATAGTTCTAAATTAATACTTTTGATGTATTCCACGAATTGTATAGGTTAATATGAAATTTTTGGGTTCATAAAATAATTTTTTAGTGATAAATATTTTATGAGTATCAGAAAAACAAAATACTGAATAGTGTCAAAATTGACATAATTGAGTTTTTAAAACAAATACAAAATTATTAATTGATATTATATTCGTAAAAATATAATTGCTAGAAAAAGGACATATATGATATTATATATATAAATAATTAACCATTTTGGTTCTCTATAATTATTATAGTATGTTTATTAACCATTTATTATAATAATAACAGAATAAATGGTAAAAGTTAACCTATTTATCTAAGAGTTAATTATAAATGATAAGGTTAATATGGAGACCAAAAACCTGTCTAAATCCTATTGGATTATAGGTGCTCAACCCATCCCCCCCTTATTCTCAAAGTAAATCCTTTTTGGATCCATTATAAACATAATATGAATGTATAAAAAAAATAAAATTCCATGCTTTTCCTAAAGTGACCCTAACCTCTCTTAAAAAGGGTAATTACCCTTCTCTCAAAATCACGCCTCCAAAGACATTTGGATCATCCAAACCATACTAAAATATCCCACCAAATACCATCACTTCATACTAGATTCCTTAATTTGACCAAAAGACAACCTAAGGAGTCTTTTTGACCAAATCAAAAAGAAACATCCAAAAAAGATGTAATAATCTCATCACCAGTTTCAAAGTTCTTTTCTTTTTCAAATTATTCTTTCATTGTTGTTTCCATACCAAAATAATAACTCCCGAACATTATACATACTATGATATTTTTATATTTATGGTAAAACCATATTCATTATTCTATCCAAAATATGAATGAAAAAGTCGTCATACGTGCGTATGTACATCTTACCATCACTACATCGTGGTGTTGTTTTTTATTCAACGCTTCATCGTTTGGATGGGTATAATAAATAGTATAATTGTTTTAAATAAACAATAGAACATGTTAATTATTCTTTATATATAATATACCATCCAATTACATACTATTTCACCATCAATAGAATGGTATTGTCACTCGTGCGTACGTACGGATTACCGTCTCCACAAACGCGATGAGATTCATTCCCCATCATAACCATTCAAGAATAATTTTCATTTTATGATAAAAATATTGTACAATAACTTAATATAATTATGGATATGAATAAAATAAATCTTATCCATATCAAACATGAATTATGTAACAAAACATATAAAGTAAAATGAATCAGTTAACACCTAAAACAATGATACTACTGAAATATTATTAACAAATCAATATTAAAATATCATATATGATATCATATTTAGGTTTGTTGTTATTTTATAAATTAATAGCAATGATTTCACCATTATAAAAGTGGTTAACTTACCCTCTACTAAGGAAATGCACAAGGTAATGTGTTTTCATCCCACTTTTTATTCGCATGAGATTCATGGTATATTGTCACTATTTCTTTTTGTGTGGTGTATATTTTACCCATGATTGTATTATTTGTTTAATATAAATTAATTAATGGGTATTTATATCTTCATTTAATGATCTTTATTTCAGGGGGTGTGTGTTTCATAAGTTACAAAATCGGTAAGGGAATTTCTAATTTCAATATCCACTCATTGGGTTCTACAGAAACTTCATTGATAATTTTACTCCAAGATTATGTGTGGAATAACTATTTATTTACATATGTATTAATTTCCACTCCTATTTGCATGGATATAAATTTTATACACATAATCACAGCATTGATAAATTCTCAAGTCATTGATATGAACTTGATAAGATCAATCTTCACTCAATTTTCATTCGTTGAGTTAAACATCCAAGTCATTGGTGTTGTTTTTACAAGAATATGGGTGAATGTACTCTGACTGAATTACACTGAATATCCAATAATATTGAGTGTATTTATATTTTTGACTCATAATTATGTCATTGATTTATCCTTAACCTAAGGTTACAGTCTTTATAAGGGATTTCATATCAATTTACATTTCATTGATAATTCCTTGTGGTTATGTGTCAATTCAGTTTTATGTGGTATATGTACTATAATTTGAAATAGTATGTCACAAATCCCTTCTTCTCATGATATGATAAAGTTTTTATTACATCATTTATTTTTATTCAAACTTCTCTCATATGGTTAGGATCTTTAACTAAAATATAAATTTTTAATTTTTAATGATTTATTCTTATAAATCATTCTCATTAATGTCCATGTTTTAGAAATGGTTATAAGGATTTATTTATATTAACATGAATTTTTTAAAATTTAAATTTCTTTTAATATTTTTAATGTGGTATGGGACATGATGATTCAAAAATCTCTTCTAAATAGGTTCATGATAAATAGTGATACTTTTAAATTCCTTAAAGAAAAATGTATATTTCTATAAAATAGTTTTACTAATTATTTTCATATATATCAATATACTTCATTATACTTCACTGTGGTTGATTTTTTCTAATAAAATATTCTATATTTTATTAAATGAGTTATGTTTGACTGTGGATATGCTATTTTTATACCATTAATGGCTTGTGGTTAAAATATCGGCATTTTGTATGCTAGTTTTAATAAGAATGTTATAATTATGTTTCAAGACATTCAAATGAGGAATTCATAAGACTTAGTAACTAATGGGTGGATCCCGATATAGCTCATCGATGAATCAGTGCGTCTAATGATACAAACTAGTGTCCTGGAACAAGGCCTTGAAAAATAATTATTCGTAGTCTTGGTACGACGCCTTGACTATGTGGTTTTGATGTTAATCATAATGTATTCCATCATTATGAAATTAGTTATTTATATTGTATGTGATTATTTGACTAGTAGAATATCCATGTGAATATGTAAATGGAACTATTCGATTTATCTTTTCCATATTATGATGAAGTTTAAATTTAAAATGCTTGTGTTTCAGTTTTATACAGTCCCTTAAATGTTTATGCATATCTATAATAGTTTCTTCTATATCGTTATCCTTACTGAGTATCCGAACTCACCACTTTATTATGTTTTATTTTTCCAAGGTTGTGAATATGTATGTTGGGAAAAATCCCTCAAGGTATCATTGAAACATTTTTTAGGTGATTGTGTTTGTTGAAAATTGGGCCTCCATGTTGTGTTTGTTGCAAAGCATACCACGGTGTATAATTTTATAAAAAAAATGAGGTTTTCAATGTGACATGTAAAGTTCGAGGGATTTTGTTAGCAATCCATGATTAATTAAATAACCTCGAAAAAGGAATTGAAATTCTGGAGCCCATAAAAAGAGTACATGCAAAGTGGCATCATTTTCCAGTGATTTCGCAATTTTTTCCACAAATTAGACATGTGGAGAGAAGTGTATTTGGAAAATGGACTTTTGCTCCATTATCTTAGAAACATGGAAACTTGTGAAACATATCTGTTTCAAAATTAGAACATCAAAATTTTGAAAAGGATAGATGGGTGCCCAGGTTTTGGTTTGGGTGTGCAAGTGACTAAAGCGTCATGGACTAGGGCTGCTGGACATTTGCGTTGAGAGGAGACTTCCATGCTGGCACTCAGGGTCTCCAAAATGCCTATAAATAGAGGTCCGCCCATCCTAATATTTTACAGAGTTCAACACGTATAGAAAATTAGAGCTACAGTCGCGCATGTGGTTTAGTCACGCAAGTGATCGTTTAGTCACCCAAGTATAAAGATACTCATAAGTTGTGTTCCAATTGATAGTTTTCAAACATTATTGGTTTCGGAATAAAAGGATTTGATTCAAAAAAGTTCATAGTCGAATAAGGGGATGTCACATAGGTAGTTGGGTGACACCTGCTTGACGGCCTTGAAGAAGCGCACGAGGCTTGAATAAGCACTCCAGGTATTAGAGAAGCGCTCCGGGAATATAGAAGCGCACCGGTCATTCTAGGGTTTCACGAAAAGTTGGAATACTACCTGGTACATAATTTTTGAAGTTTTACTAATTAGTGGAAAAAAGTAAAACTTCAACAGAGCATCTATCAACAGTTAAAGATACTGATTTCTTTAGAGATAATGAAGAGATCTATAGGTCTAATAACTGTGAGTGGATACTTTCCAAGGCAGTGAAAAAATTAAGTGTAAAAATATTATCCTCTCCACTGACAGTGATCCATAGAGAGAGAATCATGGAGTGTCCCTTGGGAAAGCTGTGAGTTGATTCAAAACTTTTTAAAGGCAGTGAGCCTGGGCATGGAAGTGATCTAGCCTGAACTTTTAAATAGCAGTGTGTTTTTAGTGGATTTTGTACATCAGCACATCGTCAGTGTATGCTCCTTGGATGTAGACCAGTGAGGGTGAACCAAGTTAAAATCAATGTGTCTTGTATATTATTTATTCATTATTTATACTTTTCTACATGAAATAGAGAGAATAATGTTTTTCTTAAAAGTGAACAATAATCAATAGGGGAAGTTATTTTAATTTATTATACCCTGATTCAACCCCCCCAAAGGGTATCTAACCCAGTAGACCTAACAATTAGTATTAGAGGGAAATGTAAATATTAGGGGTTCTCTCTAAAATGGAGGGAACCAATCATAAATGGATTTTAATCTTCGAAAGGAAATATTTTTAGCTATGGAATAATCAGATGCAACACTACTCTGGATCTCTACGAATCGATGTATTCATAGCAGAAATGCATGGTTTAACAGTTGACATTCATAGTGGTGCATTATCAGAAGATGGGCGAAGATAATTGGATGTTGATTCCCATTTAATCAATTTTTTAGGTGGAGCTATATCCAATTATATCAATATAAAAGTGATTTCATGAAAAACATCACATTCAATTTTGGAAAATCGACTGAATATATATGAAGGAGACACAACTATCAGAGAGGCAAAGTTGCATGTTCTGTGGAACAAATATGAAGATTTGAAAATGAACCTGAATGATTCTATGGATTCTTTCTATGGTAGGGTATATATAGTTGTGAAGATATTTGGGGTCTTGGAGAAGTCATATAAGAAATATAGATTATAATGTGCATCTTGAGAAAACACCCACCTTAGTTCAATCTAAAGGTTTTAGTACTATAAGATAATGATACAATGGAGCTAGCACTAGACAATTTGCACAATACAGTGGTTATATATGAAATGAGGAATGATGATAATGAGGATATGTAAAAGAGAAAATCTAAAGAGGTGGCATTGAAGGCCATCATGAAGCTCACCATTGGAGAGTATCAGGAGGATGAAGAGACTGATGAGATGATGTTATTTCATTCATCAAATATGAAAAGAGGAGAAGGAAATTTTGAGGGAAAATTTCCACTAACTTGTTTTTGATTTGGAATGGTTGGTCATCTTGCAGCAAGGTGTCCCAAAAAATTCCAAGGATGTGATTATGTTGATAAATTTAAAATTCCAATGAAGAATTCTACAGCCTATGGGAAAATAATGGATCTTTTCAAGATAAATTTCATTAAAAAGTGGATTATCCATTCCCAAGAATGTGATAGTTCAAATGAGTCTGAGGTTGAGGAGGTTGAAGAGATAGATAACTGCAATGATCATGGAGACAATTCTATGGTAGAAATTGTTGGTAGTACTCAAAAGATGGAATACATTGACATTGATGAAGAAAAATATGTTGAAGGATGAGTTTATATGCATGTAGTGTTAAAGGCTGCTCTCAAAGAGATATATGTTTGCAGAGATAAAATAAATAAATACAAAAAAGTTATCTGTGACACAAAAATCAACATGAAGTAGTAAAAAAATAGATGTCGGAGTTAATGGGAGAAATAGATAGACTGGAGTCATCAGTACCAGAGAATCCAGAATTAGTTTGTGAGTACAAACTCAAGATGGAAGAATAGAAGTAGGAGATCGATGACATGAATATCATAGTAAAGTATCACATTAAGCATATCGAAGACCATGAAGAGGAATATTTTGGTCTATGGTGAAAAAATAAGGATCAGGAAAAACCTTTTATTTTAAACATGTTCTTGGGAAAGCCGAATATTTCGAAAATGGGAATAATGAAAGAGTTTCCTAGTAGTTTTGTGGTAAAGAAGAGGCAATCAAGCTTAGATGTTATGGCTGATATGTGGTTTGGTCAAAAATGGAATGAATATGGGGTTGAAGTTAGACTAAAAGTGCCCATTTTAAAATGAAAATTGATGAGAGTACAAAGCATAATAAAAAAAATTCAATGAACCCAAGGAACAACTGGCAGTATAGAATTGACAGGTAGAAATACTCCTTTCACCAGGTGTTTTTATTGTGGAAAGATGGGACACTCAAAAAATGTATGTTCTATTTCTATAATATACTGAAGGACACAAGAAAAAAGGTGGAATCCAAATAGATAATGGTTCTCTAGAACATATTTCGAAGGACATTGTTTTAATGTGGAGGATTTCGGAACATGAAGAGATAATATACATCCACCGTAAAGAGGAATGTGCCAAAACAGAATCAAAATGTTCACAAACATTATATTAATGAAAAAACTGGTCAGTTGAATATGAAAAATAGATTTTTAGATTTTCAAGATGAATTAGGTTCATCAAACTCTGAGAAAGATCAGAATACACAATCTATACCGAGTTTGAAGACGAAAATATGGACCAATAAGAAGAGGGGAGAGAAGGAAATGCCTGCAAAAATTTCCTATAATGCATCATACTGTTCAATGTTTTGATCCTTGATAGTGGTTTCACATCTCACATGATAGGAAATAAGGATCGTGTTATAGGTATAAAATTTAACAATGAAGAAGATTTGATGTTTGGAAAAGATGAAGGCCTGAGGATTACTGGCATAGAAATTCCAGGATTGGGGGTAAGGTGATGATATGTGATGATGTCTTAGTAGTAGAAAGCCTAAGTCTCAATTTTCACAGTGTTAGTCAACTATGTTACTCAAGACATTCAATATGGTTTAATAAGAATCTATATATCATAAAATGAAGAGATGGGGTAGTGGTTTTATAGGGAAAAGAACAATGGAAAATATCTACCTGGTAAGTGGAGAAGATGATATATGCTTTATGTCTATATAGGAAGAAAACAAGATGTGGAAAAAACAACTTGTTCATGAATGCCAACCATCCCGGATAGATCTGATAAAGTGTGATGCAGCGAGGGACTTCACAATACTATCACATGATCGTACTCACACGTGTGATTCATACCAACAAGGGAAGATAATCTGAAAGAAGTACAAAGCGAAAGAAAAGAATTCAGAAACATTGATTGAATTGGTTCAAACTGATGTCTATAGACCTATTTCACCAAGATCCTTTGACGGAAAAATTTATTATATTCTTTTCGTTGATTAATATAGAATAATGGGATTGTTATTTGTAATTTCTCATTAGTATGATGTGTTTAGATACTAAAAACAATACTGGAGGGAGTGTGAAGGGATTTGTCACGACCCGTCCTCGGGGCCCGTGCCGTGACTACCCCAAGCCCGCCTTCCATAGGCTAGGGGATGGTGACTAGCACCAAAGGCGAAAATCCCGATAACTGGGAAGGGATTGCCTTTATAAATGTAACCAAAACACCACAGATTACAAGAGGAAGTAAAAAACTAAGTAAAAAGAGAAGTACTGAATGGTAAATGGGCCAGAATACAAACCCAAATGAATGTACAACTCCAACTGAACAAAGTACACTAGAAAAAGACAACAGCTGGAAGAATGGAAGCGGCTCCTGGGTCGTCCTCCCCGGATCCTACCTGAAGGGTAGGTACAGATGGCGCAGCTCCTGGATTGTCCACCACGGATCCTACCTAAATGGTAGGTACAGATAGCCTCCATAGTGCTCTCACCAGTCAACCTCCTCCGAGTGTCGTCTCGCCGTGAAGTCCACCTCTGGATATTGACTCGTCGTGTAGTCCAGCTCCGGGTACCGTCCAGTCCTCGAACACTTGGCCTTCGTCAGCATTGCCCATCGTCCGAAACCAACACAACAAGTGCAGGCATAGCCCGTGCAGGGGTGAGTATAACGATACTCAGTAGGGACCCCGAGATCCTCAAGGTCTCACTAAAACCAACATGGATAACCACAATGAAGATCTCAACAGATAACCTCTACTTAGGTATATGCCCATGCCTATACCTAAGTTATCAAGTAACCCATCTCAATCATGAGAAAAACACCAAGATCATGAAATCAATGGATAACCACTACCCTGGTATATTCCCATACATATACCTAAGTTATCAAGTGACCCATCTCAATCATGAGGTAAACACAAAGGTCAAAAGTCTCAGCTCAAACCAGGATTTTCATTATCGAAACTGTAACTGCTGAAGAGCCCCGTCTCTGGAGTGTACAGTGGTCCTGTCACGACTCTGAGATACTCCTCACTAACCTAAGACTGTTGAGGTACTCCTCCTGTTGAGTGCCGTGGGTCAGCCACCCAAACACAGTAGTGCTTCCCGCCAGGGTATGTCACCCAAACACAGTAGTGCACACCCCCTAGTAGCCTGCTGAGGTACTCTCCGGACGAGTACCGTGGGTCTGCACTGTCACACAGGTAGTGCTCCATCCACCATGGGTCTGCACCTCACAATGTAGTGCTCCATCCACTGGGCTAGTCGACTCACTCCAAGTCGAGTCCGTCAAGCAGTCGTCAGGTCTCAGTCGGCTACACGGTCTCCGTACTCCGCACGCTCGTCTCTGGAGGGTCCGCTCTACGAGCTACATGTCGATACTCCAAGTATCTCAAAGTACCAATAAGAAGTATCTCAAAGGACCTCCTCGTCATAGGGGTATCAACGCAACAGACGGCGCGTCAATCGGACGCCCGGTCTGTGAGTTATTAGCCTTTTCATCCCAGGGGCCCGGTTGGTTTTGTGAGCGAACCAACCCGGCCATATCTCAACTGTACCCCGAACTCTCGTAGGGTATACTCATAGGGACCGTTTCTCAACGTGATCACCAACGCCGCTGACGGTTCGTCAAACGGACGACTAGTCTGAAAGATAACAGCTTTTCCGTTCCAAGGGCCCGGTTGGATTTCAGGTGCAATCCAACCCGACCACTATCCAACTGCAACCAAAACTCGGGCGAAGTATACCAAAAGTTCTGCCTCACTTAGAGGAATCCAACAAAGTCGATAGCACATTAATCGGACGTCTGGAGCTCAAGATATAACTGTTTCTGCTCTAAGGGCCTGGTTGGTTTCGTATCCGAACCAAACCAGCCGAACCCAAAGTATTCAGAAACCTTGACTGCGATATACCGAAACGACTGTCTCATTCCAAGGATCTCTACACAACTGACAGTGCATCGATCGGAGGTCCGTAGCTCAAGATATGGACAAAAGACCAAAAAGGGTCTGAAAATGGGGGGTCTGGGCCCGGACCGACCCGGCCCGACCACCCTGGGTCGGCCAGAACCGGGTCGACCCGATCCGGGTCGATCCGGCCCGGGTCCGACCCGGATGGGCCCGGCCGGCTCGGTCTGGCAAGACCGGCTGGCCGCGGCTTGGCCAGCGCAGCCGCGCGGAAGCCGCGGGCAGGGTGCGCGGCTCCCCCACACTCGCCGCTAATTGAGGCCGGTGGCACCCGTCGCCGCCATCCCTCTGGCGGCGTGCCGCCGCAGCTGGTCGCCGGCACCGCCGCGCCGCCACCTCCTTCCGCGGACCACTGGACGCGCTCCGGTGGTCCGTTTCTCCTGTCGTCTTCGCCAACGGTCCTCCCGGGACCAGACCTTCACTACGGAGGCCTCAAAATTACCTTGCGGCCTCGTTTGTCATCGCCCATCAATCTTCACGTCAAAAACAAATCGTGCCATCTTCGTGGTTTTCCCGGAACGGCGCGTCGGCACCGCGCCCCTTCCCCGTGGACCGACTCCGACCGCGGATTCGTTCGGCCCCAAAGGTGCGGCGCAACGGCGCCGCTCTCCTTCATCGGGATTTTCTAAATTCCCACGCGGTCTTGCAAAGTTCAATGGTTCCGCGCCATCTCTATTCCAAACAACAACAGTAACAACAACAAGATAAGGGAGGAGGGTCGGTCGTGTTTGTGCGGTCCGACCCCCTCCTGTTGATTTATACCAGGCGGTCTAAATTTTTAAACGGAGAACGGCGACGGTACTAATCACGAACGAAACAAAATAAACCTATGCAGTTCTCCCCGTAATCAATATTTCCCAACCGGTAACATAATCTTCGCGGATCAACTTAATATTTTGTTGATCCGCGTTCTTAGATTTAGAAGGGAGTAAATGAGGGTTTACAAAAAAAGTTCCCTACCTTGGTTTGAAGAACGGTGCATGTCAACGAGCCGTGGAAGACGAGCATCGCGGAGGTCGGGCATCGCGGAAAACGAACGTCGATTCCGTTGTCGTCGAGGTGCGTATGAAGAGGAAACATCGCGGAAGAAGAACGTCATGGAAGAAGTCCACCGTGGAAGAAGTTCTTTGCGTTCTTCGGCGGAGATGTTCTTCATTGAAGAATGGTGTTCTTTGTCAGTGTCTGAGGTGTTCTTCATGTTCTTCGTCGAAGGAGAAGATGTTCTTCCCAAAACCTCTCAATGACAAAACTCTAACAACAAAATAAAAATAAGCTCCTTTCTTAATTTATTAACACAACAAGCCTTTTGAAATTCAATGGTTTTAATTTCAAAAACATACATTAAACACTCAACATTACAACCATAAGTTTGACAAACTTATGTTATCAACATTTAAATGGGAGTTGAGGGGGTTTAGAGGAAATTAAGGGTTGGGGTTCGTGTGGGCCCCACCACCCTAATAACCTCCCAAGGGAGGTTGGGTAGTTACCCAACTTCCATCCAAAGGATAAAACACTTACAGTAAAATAAAAAATTGTAGAATAATTATAAAATAAACTTCCACAATTTTTATCATAAACTCTCGTGAAAACACAACTCCAGAATAGGTGTTTCTAAGCAATTACCGGAGCTACGATTTCATCGGTTCCCTCGGAATTCGATTCCGAGCACCGGTTCAAAAGTTTGAAATTCCCGCTCATTCATTCACTCAACATACCCGAGCAAACTTCAGAAATTAATTCTGGGCAAACCGGGCCTCGGAATCAGGCGCCGTCAGAAACTGCGTTCTTGTAAAATTCCAAATAAAATTAAGAAAAACTTTTCCTTGAAATTTCTGGGTCTATATAGGATTCTTGAAAAGAAAATTCAGAATTTTTGTATTGACAATGGTATGGAATTCACAAATGGTCTAGTAGAAGACCATCTTGAGAAACATGGGTTAAGGCATAAAGATTCCTCATTAATAACTCCTCAATAGAATGGATTGGTTGATAAGAAAAATTTGATCATCAATAACATGGCCAGAACAATTCTAATAGAAAAAGACCTACCGCGGAGGTTCTAGAATAAAGAAGTGTTAACATAGGTCGACATTTCTAACAGATCTCTATTGTGTCCAAAGGAAGGAATGAATCCATATGAGAAGTGGTATGGAAATACACCAATAGTGAAATACTTTTGAATCATTGGAAGTATGTGTTTCATCCTATATTAGGAAAAACATATGAAATATGAGTCACGAGGAGATGAGGGGATGTTCCTTGGCAACTCAGGAATAATCAAAGCATAAAAAAATCTTTAACAAAAGGCTGAGAAAAGTTGTTGAAACCAATGATGTAACTATAGTGAAGAATAAAGAGAGAATTAAATAGATTAATGAATAATTTCCTGATGAAATTGATGAAGTGGAAGGAAAAGAAGTGGGGGAAGAAGGGGCTAATAGAGATTCAGAAGAAGATATTGACGAGGAGCATGAGGAAGTTAAATCTGTATATGGACAGAAGTCAATGAATCGAGCTAAAATTGTCAGGTAGAATATCATTGGTGGTCAGTCATCTTCAGTTCAGATGAGAATATTGAAATCACTACCACATAAATCTTTTCAATCTCATGTAGTTCCAAAATGTGTCACTGATGTGGTTGAATAAGAAAACCGGTTTTCGGAAATGAATTAAGAACTAGATTAGATTGGGAAAAATCAGACGTGGGAGATTGTTTCAAGGCCTGTAGATAAAAATATCATCGAGACTAAATGGTTCTATAACAACAAGATGAATGATGATGGAACAATGATTTAGAACAAATCACGAATACTATGCAAAGGATATCCTAGGTAGAGGGAAATGATGTCAATGAGAAATTCACACCTGTTGCAAAGCTGGAAACAATCAGATTATTCTGGGCTATTGAAATGAAATTAAAGTTTAAGGATTTCTAGATAGACATTTTATCTGCATTCTTGAATGGGGTTCTAGAGGAAGATGTTTATGTCGAGAATCCATATGGTTTTCTCATTCATGAGGATGAGAACAAGGTTTGTCGATTGAAAAAGGCATCATATGGGATGAAACAAGCACCAAGTGTAACATCCCAAGTAAGTAATGAATAATAGATATTTTTATCTATGTCTATTAATGAGTTAGATAGTCTTTTAGAGGCTTAAAATGAGAATAAATCCAATCTTAAGAATGGAATACACTACTATTTTTAAAAGATTGTTTTACTGCCTTTTGATGGCAAACCATCTTTTAAATCTATATTTTGACAATTTTACAAGCTCTATTTTTCAAAATAAACTAATTCTTTATTATGGGCACATCAAAATTTACTTTGTGTGAATATTTCGTATTTCTTCTGTTAAACTTCATTTTTTAATGAATAGTCAAAAATGTTGAATTTTAATTCAAAAACTATTTTTAATCTAATTTATTAATATGATTAATTTATATTTTGAATTGGTTTTAAAGTTAAATTAGAATATATTTTTACCTTTTAATCCAATATTTATCGTTTGAATTAATTTCACTTTGAAATTGGACTTAAACTAGTGTCAATCTTTTGATATTTTTTGTTTCATAAAAACACACTATTTTCTCTGACAGCGGGAATTAATTATTAAATTAAGTAATGCAACTTATATGTTTTGAATTTTGTAAAATAGACATCATTATTGAATTCAGAATATCAAATATAGCTTAGGGTGATGTTTTGGTATTTTTCTGAAGAACTTCAATTTTTGATGAATAGTGAAATCACGACGTGGTACTTAAAAAACTGATTTTTCGATTAAATGAGACATTACTACTTCTGTGTTTTGAATTTAAAAAATCTGACATACAAGGTTGTCATTAAGAAGTAAAATGTGGTTTAATAGGATTAAAATAATTTTTTTGGTGAATAGTAACTTTTATGTTTTTAATCGTGATTAGAGGTAATTAGTAAAATTTAAGGTAAGAATAATTTTTTAATAATATTAAATGAGCTTGACACATGTCCTAACCTTATTGGATGTGTCATGGACGACCAAGAAAATCCATGGGTCAACTTGGGGACCCCAGGGAGCCACTTTGGTAGGAAAATTTCATTAATATCTTTTTGTTTAATGTTAAAATAAAAATGACACAAACATGAGTTATTTTACTAAAACAATTTTTATATGGGGTTATAAAAGTCATATTTTTTACTATAAATTTTCATTGGAAAGCTAATATTATTTCCTACATCATAGTATTTTTATTATAATTTTTAGACATTAGATAAATTAAATTATTTATGACACCATAATGATGCAGCGATTACCTCATTAATTAACGATTTAAATAAAATGAAAAGATAATGTAAAATATAAGACCTAAACATGTCCAAAACCTAATGGATGGGTGGATTTCGAACCCTTATCACCTTATCCACGAATTATATCACTGTGGGACCTTTTAAATCCGAAAATCATTTCAAAATAAAGAAACATTTCTTTACATTCCAAGAGAGCCCCTCCTCTCCTCTCATAAAAGGCCCCCACCTCTACCTCCTTACCCACACTTTCAAAGAGTTTGGAATTTCCAAACCCTGCCCATTTTGTCTCTCAACAACCCTCTATATCTCATAGCAGCCTCAAATTGGGATGAAGTCTTCCCAAAGATGCCTTTGAGCTGAAATCGAAAAGAGTTACCTGATTTAAAGGTACAGTCTTCTCTTGTGTTCTTATGTTTTATTTTGCTTCTCCAACCCCCTAAACTCTTTTTATTCATTTATTTTGTAACAACACCAGTATATTCCATATACTAGGCTGTTTTTATAAGAAGTATTCGAGCTACACTTACACACACCTTCATCTAATGGTTAATGAACATACTGTTTCCGTGGATGGCGAATTTCTGCCTCACGAAACGATGATTGTTGAAAACTCATATATCACCTTCAAAGGTGGAAATTAAGATTTCAATATATTTATATATTATATATAAAATGTTTATGTTTTACTTAAGCTTCTGTATTTTTAATTTATGGCATATCATTATGGTTACCATTATGAGTAAACGCGATACCTTCATTTTAGGAAGTGCGGACTACCGCCCCATCAAAGTGATTTTATTCGTTAATACCATATGTGGTATGTATAAAGGATATATTTAATGATATTATATATGATACCATACTGGAATTAAAATTATATTATGTATCATTGTGTTTTAAATCCATAAAATACGAAATAGAAATGAAAGAAGCGTTCATTCGTACGTACGGATTTCCGTCTCCATGAACGGTGCATTTCATTTCTTACCTCTAAACGTTATGTAATATTATAAATGCATGTATATACCAAATATATATGATATATATGATATCTACATCATGAGTATAACTCGGGATATAATGGATACACGAACAACTTGTAATTATAAAGAGTTTATTTTTGACTCAAGTACCAATGATCGTTAAAATGACCGTTATTAACATAAATAATTACATAGTGTTCATGACATGGTAATAAGTGATATAAAATGAATAATGAACGTGAAAAGGTTATTAAACAAGTATAAATGATCTCATGTTTATTATTCAGGAGGTTAAATAATGATCGAGTCAAGTCGGACCCGAGGTATGGGACTTCATCTCAATCTCCTTTCATTGAGGCATATTTTGTTTTATACACAACCTTCTTTTATACGGTGTAAAAACCCCTTTGACTTTTACGTTTATTCAAAAGGATTATTTTTTATACGAATCTTTTACTAAATGACAAAAGGGAATGTTTTTTTTGTCGTACGTATGCAGCGACACGACTTCTCCGCCGCCGTGACCATTATTTTAGTTTCGGCTTCCTCTACTAGCCATACTTTTTTAAAAGAAAAATAAATACCATGTTTTACTTTTCTTTTATTTTTTTATTGAAAATGGGTTTCATAATGTTTTTATATAAATGTGTTGTATTAATATCTTTTGAGTGAAAGGTGGAAATGTTATGTTTCCTTTATTCATGTTTTATGTGATACGATTATGTTGTGGTTCTCGGGCATTATTATGAAGACGGGTGGTTTCGTGATAATCTAAGGGTGGGTGATCCTGATATAGCTCTCCAATGCATTGGGTAACGTGAAGGAGTGAAACGTTAAGTTTTATCCGAAGAGATTCAGGGAATATATTGTGATGGGTATTCCAAACGTAACCAAGAGGGTTAATCCCTACATAAGAATGTTATGAATGCCTCAAGTTACCTTTATGTCTTATGATTTCTATGATTTATTCATGATTTTATGAGGTATGTTAAAGTGATTATGTTTTATGAGTAGAGTATGATTTCATTAATTCTTATGTATACATGTACTCATGTTTCCTTTCTATATTTTTATAACCCTTACTGGGATTTTTATCCTCATCCCGTGTTTTTGAAATGTTTTTCCCAGGTCAAGGGAAAGGTACATGATATGATGATAGTGTCAAGGAAGTGTCAAGAAAGAATCCATGTTTTATTTTAAATATGTTTCCGTTGATGGGAAAAATTAATACTATCTTTTATGTAACCACTTTTCTAAAATGTGGAATTTAATATGATCTAATTATCGAAAACTCTAAACCTGAAAAGATCCTCAATGTGAATTATTAATTTAATTCAATATTAATTAAGGTTTAAGACTGGGGCCTTATAGTTGGTATCATATGTCAGTTTAGATAACTTTAGGAGTTATAATTTTATTAAATGATTTTCCAAAAAACAATTATGGCCAAATTGAAATGATATAGAATTTGAAGATTGCAATGTTGCTCCATCTAAGACATGTTTGTTCAGAATGGTTTTCCGCACAGGAAACAGGGAAGAAGTGCTAGAAGGCATACAAAAGGAAATAACCTCCTGAATCAGCATCCTGATATGGTCGGAATTGGAACTGAATAGTTTTTTGCAGTAATGGCTCAGTTTACTCAAGCGATAAATGGTGGCGGTATCCATGCACGAGATCAGCCAGATCAACCATAGAGGATCATGTAAGTGGTGTAACATTTCATGAGGCAACATCCCCCATCATTCAGAGAATCATCTGACCATGTGCTAGTTGAAGGGTGGATTAAAGCACTAGAGAAGATTTTTGATGTCATGGGGTGTTCATACAATAAAAATGTTAGTCTTTCTATTTACCGTTTGGAGGGTGAAGCAGATCAGTGGTGGTCAATGGTTAGAAATATCAGGGACGCTGATGAGATTGATACTCTCGAATGGGATGAATTCAAAGGTATGTTTCATGAGAAGTATTTTCCTAAGGCTGTGTGACTTAGGATGGAAAAATAAATTCTTGGAATTGAGGCAAGAGGAAGATTCAGTGGCTACCTATGAAGAAAGGTTCACTCGATTGGCAAGGTATGATCCAAATTTTATCTGAGACCTTGATAGTAAAATCAATCATTTTTTACTCAGGATTAAATCCAAAATATCAAAGGGATTTAGCTTCTCGTGAGTTCTATAGTTATGAAAAGCTTGTTCGATGTGCTGAGAAGGTGGAAATAGAGTTTGTCGATGATCAAGTGTTCTATAACAACCAACAGAAGAAGAGACCGAGGTGGTAGGTGAAAGGTAAGAATTCTTCAAAAAAGGTCTGATGGTAAGAAAACTAAGTTTCCAGTTTGTGATAAATGTGGAAAAAGGCATGCTGGGGAATGTCTTCTGAATTCTGGAATGTGCTACCGATGTGGTAAGATGGGACATAAGGCTCGGGATTTCACTTAAAAAGATCAAGGTGATGGTAAGTCCAAATATGATTTGTAGTTAGTGAAATATTTTAAGTGCAATGAGATGGGTCACTATGAAAAAGAGTGTCCGACAAAGAGCTTGAGTGATGGGAAGTAGTTAGACTACAAGAAGAAAGGGGTGGTGAAATCCTCTGCAACTACTTCAGCAGATGTCAGGCCATCAAATGATGTTGTATCAGGTACTTTGTTTGTTTTTTCAGATTATGCCAGTGTGTTTTTTGATTCGGGGTCTACACATTCTTTCATCTCTGAAAAATTTTTCTAGTAAAATGGGAATACCATATCATGAAATGACTCCTGAACCTTTGGAAAAAACACCTGGGGGAAATGTTGAGGCAAAAATAATTTATATGAATCTTCCTATCCTTATCTGTGGAAAGAACCTTCTTGAGAACCTTATTGTTTTACCTATAGTACAGTTTGATGTTATCCTGGGTATGGATTGTCTCTCTATTTACCATGCTAAGATTGATTTTAGAGATAAAGAAGTTTCTTTTCAGAAAGACTTTTAGTTTGTGTACAAGAATGAACCCTTATTATTGATAACATATCAAGAGGCTGAGAATCTTTTAAAATATGGAAATAAATGTTACCTTGCACATATTGTTGAAAACAAGGGAACTGTTCAGATTAATGATGTGCCAGTGGTAAATGAGTATCCTGATGTTTTTCATGATGAGATTCTTAGAATAATACCGGATGGGGAAGTTGAGATTATTGTTGACTTAGTTCATAATGCTAAGTCAATTTCAAAACACCCTTATCGAATGGCTCAAATTGAATGTTTAGAGTTGAAGGATCAATTGCAAGATTTATTATAGAAAGGATTAATTCGACCTAGCACATCACCATGGGGTTCTCCTGCTTTATTTGTCAAAAAGAAAGATGGTCCTATGAGACATTGCATTGATTATAGATCCTTGAATAACATCACTATTAAGAACAAATATACTTTGCATCATATTGATGATTTGTTTGATCAACTCCAGGGAGATTAGTATTTTTCAAATATTGACCTAAGATCGGGGTACCATCAGCTGAAGGTAAAGGAAGCAGATTTTCCAAAGACTGTGTTTCGTACAAGATATGGCCATTATGAATTTGTAGTAATGCCTTTTGGGATAACCAATGCACCTGCTGTATTCATGAACATAATGAATGGAATTTTCCATGAGTTATTGGATAAGTTTGTGGTTGTTTTCATTGATGATATTTTGGTGTTTTCTAAAAGTAAAAAGAGCATGAAATACATTTAAGGGTTATTTTTTAAACCTCGAAAGAAATGAAATTGTATGGGAAATTCAGAAAGTGTGAGTTTTGGTTGCAACAAATTTATTTCATTGGTCATATTGTTTCTAAAGATGGGATAACTGTTGATCCTCCAAAAACAATGGTTGTTGAAGAATGGCCAAGAACCAAAAATGTAACTGAGATTCGTAGCTTCCTTAGTTTGGCAGGATATTACCGAAGGTTTGTTAAAAAAATTCACGGTTATCTAGTCCAATGTCGAAGCTAACTCGGAAGGGTGTTAAGTTTATCTGGACAAAAAGAATGTGATGATTGTTTTCAGGAACTAAAAAGAAGATTTTTGAATGCGTCAGTTTTGGGACTACCTTCCAGGAATGGTGAGTTGGTTATCTACAGTGATGCTTCATTGAATGGAATTTGTTATGTCCTAATGCAGAATGATTAGGTAATTGCTTATGCTTCACGACAGTTGAAAACTCATGAGGTAAATTACCCTTTACATGATTTGGAATTAGCTTCTGTTTTTTTCGCTTTAAAAGTTTGGAGGAATCATTTGTTTGGAGTAAAGTGGGAAATATATACTGATCACAAAAGTTTAAAGTATATATTCACTCAGAAAAAGTTGAACATGATATAGAGGAGAAGGATGGAATTAATCAAGGATTATGATTGTACAATTCATTACCATCCGGGAAAAGCAAATAAAGTGGCTGATGCTTTGTGTCGGAAAAGTAATGCTTCATTAACCATGCTATGTTTGGAAGAAGATGCTTCGGTTTTTGATTTGATGAACTTTGGCATAGATGTTTTTGGTGCAAGAGGTTATTCTATTTTGTTTCAGGTATCAGTGAGATCATCTCTATCAAACAGAATCAAGAATGCACAGAAGCAAGACAGTGAGTTGCAGAAAAAGGTAGAGCTGGTTTAGAAGGGTAAGTTACATGATTTCAAAATTGATAATGTTTGTGTTTTGAGGTTTTGGAAGAGATTGTGTGTGCCTTGTGATTCACAGTTGAAGAGAGAGTTGTTATGTGAAGCTCGTAGTTCTCCGTTTTCAGTTCATCCTGGCAGTACTACGATGTATAGAGATCATCCGGAGTATTACTGGTGGGACGGAATGAAAATATATATTATTTATTTTACTGTGAAGTGTTTGACATATCAACAGGTTAAAGCAGAGCGGAAGTTACCGAAAGGGATGCTTCAGCCTTTACCAGTGCCATAGTGAAAATTGGAGAATATATCAATGGACTTTGTTGTGGGATTACCAAAGACGCCTCAAGGTAATAATGCAATATGTGTTATTGTTGATCAGATGACTAAATCTGCTCATTACCTTTCTATACGATATAATTTTTCCCTAGATCAACTTTCCCATTTGTATCTTAAAGAGATAGTCAGGTTACATGGAGATCATATCTCCATTGTAACAGACCGTGATCCCAGGATCACTTCTATCTTTTGGAAAGGCATTCAGAAGTCGTTGGGTACTGAATTAAATTTTAGTATATCTTTTCATCCTCAATCAGATGGGAAGTCAGAACGAATGATCCAGACATTGGAGGATATACTACGTTCTTGTTCAATGGATTATCAGGGAAGTTGGGACCAACATCTTTCTTTGGTTGAATTTTCTTATAATAACAGTTTTCATTCCAGTATACAGATGACACCATTTCAGGCATTATATGGGAATCAGTGTCGAACTCGAGCTTTATGGGATGAAGTGGGTGAGAGGAAGTTGATGGGACCCAAATTGGTAGAAGAGTTGGTAGAAAAAGTTCAGCTAATACAGAAACACATGAGAACAGCTTAGAGTAGGCAGAATAGTTCTGCTGACAATAGGAGGAAGGATCTCTCTTTTGAGGTAGGTGATCATGTTTTTCTCAAAGTATCACCTTGGAAAAGTGTGATGCGATTTGGTAAGAAAGGAAAGATGAGTCCAAGGTTCATTAGACCATATGAAATTATGGAGAGAATTGGGTCAATTGCTTACCGAGTGGCTTTACCTCCGAGTTTGTCTCAGGTACACAATGTTTTTCATGTTTCGATGTTGGGGAAGTAAATGCTAGATCCATCTCATGTTTTGAGTCCAGAGATAGTTCAGCTGGAAGAGAACATATATTTTGAGGAACAACCAGTCCAGATTCTTGACCACATGGAGTAGGTGTTACTGAATAAGGTTATTAATCAGGTAAAGGTTTTGTGGAAAAACCACATGATTGATGAGGCAACATGGGAATCTGAAAATGCAATGAGGGATAAATACCCCCACTTATTCAATAAGTAAATGAATTATAGGGACACAATTTTCTAAAGGGGGGAAGGATGTAACATCCCAAGTAAGTAATGAATAATAGATATTTTTATCTCTGTCTATTAATGAATTAGACAGTGTTTTAGAGGCTTAAAATGAGAATAAATCCAATCTTAAGAATGGAATACACTAATATTTTTAAAAGATTGTTTTACTGCCTTTTGATGGTAAAACAACTTTTAAATCTATCTTTTGACAATTTTATAAGCTCTATTTGTCAAAATAAACTTATTCAATATGATTGGGACATCAAAATTTACTTTGTGTAAATTTTTGGTATTTTTTCCGATAAAGAGTATTTTTTAATGAATAGTGAAAACTGTTGTATTTTAATACAAAACCACTTTTTAATCTAATTTATTTATATTATTAGATTATATTTTGAATTTGTTTTAATGTTCAATTAGAATATATTTTTACATTTTAATCTAATAGTGGTCGTTGGAATTAATTTCACTTTGAAATTGGACTTAAACTAGTGTCAATCTTTTGAAACTTATTGTTTCATAAAAACAGGCTATATGATCTAACAGTGGGAATTAATTATTAAATTAATTAATGCAACTTATATTTTTTGATTTTTGTAAAATAGACATCATTATTGAATTCGGAATATCAAATATAGCTTAGGGTGATGTTTTGGTATTTTTCTGAAGAACTTCAATTTTTGATGAATAGTGAAAGCACTAAGTTGTACTTAAAAAACTAATTTTTCGTTCAAATGAAACATTACCACTTCTATGTTTTGAATTTCAAAAATCTGACATACATGTTTTTCATTAATAAATAAAATTTGGTTCAATGGGATTAAATTATTTTTTTGGTGAATAGTAACTTTTATGTTTTTAATCATGATTAGAGGTAATTAGTGTAATTTAAGGTAAGAATAATGTTTTAATAATATGATATGAGCTTGAAACATGTCCTAACCTTATTTGATGTGTCATGGCCGACCAAGACAATCCATGGGTCATCTTGGGGACCCCATGGAGCCACATTGGTAGGAAAATGGCATTAATATCTTTTTATTTAATGTTAAAATAAAAATGTCACAAACATGAGTTGTTTTACTAAAAAAAAATTTACATGGGGTCATACAAGTAATATTTTTGACTATAAATATTAATGGTAAAGATAGAAAGATTTCTTACATCATAGTATTTTTTTCCATAATTTTTAGCCAATAAATAAATTAAAATATTTATGACACCATGATGATGCAGCGATTAACTCGTTATTTAACGATTTATATAAAATGAAAAGATAATGTATCATCTATGACATACACATGTCCAAAACCTATTTTATGGGTGTATTTCGAACCATTATAACCTTATACTCTAATTATATCAATTTTGGACCATTTAAATCCGAAACTCATTTTAAAAAAATGTAACATTTCTTTACTTTCCAAGAGTGCCCCTCCTCTCCTCTTATAAAAGGCCCCCACCTCTACCTCTGTACCCACACTTCCAAAGCCTTTGTCTCGGCCAACCCCTGACCATTTTGTCTCTACACATCCCTCTCTAACACCTATATGCCTCACATTGGGCATAAGTCTTCCCAAGAAAGCCTTTGAGCTCAAATCAAAAAGAGTTACCCTATTTAATGGTATTGTCTTCTCTTGTGTTCTTATGTTTTATTTTGCTTCTCCAACCCCCTAAACTCGTTTTATTCATTTCTTTTGTAACAACACCAGTATCTTCCATATACTAGGATGTTTTTATAATAATTATTCGAGCAAAACATACACACACATACTTCTAATGGTTAAATAACATACTGTTTCCGTGGATGGTGAATTTCTGCCTCACGAAACGATGATTGTTCAACACTCATATATCACCTTAAAAGGTGTCCATTATGATGTCACTATATTTATATATTATATATAATATGTTTATGTATTACATAAGCTTCTGTATTTTTCATTTATGGCATATCATTATGGTTACCATTATGAGTAAACGTGATATCTTCATTTTAGGAAGTGCGGACTACCGCCCCCTCAAAGTGATTTAATTCGTTAATACCATATGTGGTACGTATAAAGGATATATATAAGGATATTATATATGATACCATACTGGAATTAAAGTAATATTATGTATGATTATGTTTTAATTCCATAAAATACGAAATATAAATGAAAGTAGCGTTCATGCATATGTACGGCTTACCGTCTCCATGAACGGTGCATTTCATTTCTTACCTCTAAATGTTATGTAATATTATAAATTCATGTATATACTGGATATATATGATATATATGATATCTACATCATGATTATAACTCTGGATATAATTTATACAAGATCAAATTGTAATTATAAAAAGATTATTTTTGACTCAAGTACCAATGATCGTTAAAATGACTGTTATTAACTTAAATAATTACATAGTGTTCATGACATGGTAATAAGTGATATAAAATAAATAATGAACTTGAAAAGTTTCTTAAGAAATTATAAATTAACTCAATTTTATTATTCAGGAGGTTAATGAACGATCGAGTCATGTCGGACCCGAGTTATGGGACTTCGTCTTAATCTATTTTCATTGAGGCATATTTTATTTTATACACAACCTTCATTAATACAGTTTATAAACACCTTTGACTTTTACATTTAATCAAAAGTAATATTTTTTATATGAAACGTTTACTAAACGACAAAAGGGAATGTTTTTTTTGTCGTACGTATGTGGTGACAACGACTTCTCTGCCGCCGTGACCATTATTTGAGTTTCGGCTTCCTCTACAAGCCATACTTTTTTTAAAAGAAAAATAAATACCATGTTTTACTTCTCATTTATTTTGGTATTGAAAATGGTTTTCATAATGTTTTTATATCAATGTGTTGTATTGATATCTTGTGATCGAAAGGTGGAAATGTTTTGTTTCCTTTATGCAAGTTTTATGTGATACGATTATGTTGTGGTTCTCTGGCGTTATTATGAAAACAGGTGGTTCCATGATAAACTAAGGGTGGGTGAGCCTGATATAGCTATCCAATGAATTGGGTAACGTGAAGGAGTGAACCGTTAAGGTTTCTCCAAAGAGATTTAGGGAATATACTATGATGGGTATTCCAAACGTAACCAAGAGGGTTACTCCCTACGTAAGAATGTTATGAATGCCTCAAGTTACCTTTTTGTCTTATGATTTATATGATTTATTCATGATATGATGAGGTATGTTAAGGTGATTATGGTTTATGAGTAGAGTATGATTTCATTAATTATTATGTATACATGTAATCATGTTTCCTTTCCATATTTTTATAACCCTTATTGAGATTTTTATGCTCATCCCAAGTTTTTGAACTGTTTTTCACAGGTCAAGGGAAAGGTACATGATATGATGATAGCGTCAAGGAAGTGTCAAGAAATAATCCATGTTTTATTTTAAATATGTTTCTGTTGATGGGAAAAATGAATACTATCTTTTATGTAACCACATTGCTTAAAAGTGGAATGTAATATGATCTAATTCTCTATAACTCTAAACCTGAAAAGATCCTCAATGTGAATTATTCATTTAATTCAATATTAAGTAAGGATTAAGGTCGGGGCCTTATACCAAGATCATGGTACTTAAGGCTTGATCAGTATTTTAAGAAACATGGTTTCAAGCGTGGTGGAGTTGATTAAAATCTCTATTTCAAAAAAAAATATGTAATAAATGGATGATGGTTCTGGTTTATGTCAATGAAAAAATATTTGAGGGATCTGATGAAGCAAAGTACAGACAGTTTTAAAAATTCATGAAACATGAGTTCGAAATTTCTATGATTGGAGAGCTGAAGTTTTTTTTGGTCTGCAGGTGACAAAAGGAATAGAACATTCATTTTGAATCCAAATATTCCATGGAGTTTTTGAAAATATTTGGAATGGAAAATTCCAAGGAGATGATGGCTCTGGTTTCAACCCAAATGAAATTATCAAAAGATGATAATGGCAAGGAATTTAATATCACAGAATACAGGTAGATTATTGGGAGTTTACTATACATGATAATGATGAGAATTGATATTTTATTCTCCACATTCCAAGAAACGTGATATAAATGTAATCCAAAAAAATCCACATGCTTTCAATGAAAAAAATACTTCAAAATATCAAGGTCACGATGGATTTCGGTTTGATGTATAAGGAAAAATTATAGCAAGAGCTATTGGGACATACATATGCAGAATGGTCTGGTTCAGTGGATGACATGAAATCAATGTCAGGAGGTGCTTTCTATCTTGGTGGATTTTTTATTTCATGGGTTAGAAAGAATCAATATTGCATTTCCTTGAGCACCCCAGAAGATGAGTATATTGCTTCCACTCAAGGATGCACAAATTTGTTGCAGATGAAGCAACAACATGATGATATGGAAGAAGAAGTGAAGTATCCAATCAGAATCCTCCATGATAACTCAAGCACTATCAATATAAGCACAAATCAAGTCCATCACTCAAGGAAAAAGAACATTCTGATAATGTATCATTTTATCATGTTAATGGTTAACCAAGGAATCATGATGTTAGCGTATGTGGCCACAAAACTACTGGTTGTAAACATCATAGAAAAGGCATTACCTAAGGAAGATTTTGTGAGGCATCGGTTGTCTCTGGGAGTCTGGTAGACTCCCCTCACTTGAAAAAGTGTGCATGTGTAACCCCCCCCCCCCCCCACATTAAAAAAAGTTGTGTTATTATCTATTCTTCTAATCTATGTTCCTTCCAATATCTCATACCATAGATGAGTGACCATGGGGTTCACTGACAAAGGGCGATAAATAGTGACTCCAAAAGGGGAGAAACAGTTGATAAGGAAGAGGGAAAATTTATTAGTCAAATACACGGGGAGAATATGAAAGTGACTCCTCAAGGGGGAGAAACTGTGGAAATGAAGTGAGAAAATGACTTTGTCAATGACACGGGGAGAAGATGATAGATGGAGCAGCGAAACAGGGGGAGAGAAATGATTTTGGGGGAGAGTTTTAAATATGAAGATGATAGATGTTTTTGATCAAATAGTATATATCATGATAGATGAGGATCATGATAAATGAAGAATTGTGGCATTGGAATATTGTGAGAAGGTTTCTAGTGATCCATAGTTGGTATCAGTTTTTCAATTAGTATTTGTTGGATATCAATAATTGGAGTAGAAATGAAGTGATTCATTGATGATATTGTCATTTACTATTGTTTCTCAAAGTGATTATTTCACATGTTTTCATAGAGAACATCCTAATTGAATCCTATTATGCTATCATAATTGCAACGGCGAAAGGTGGAAGTTGTTAGAAGGAGATTTAATGCAGTATCAAAGTGCAGAGAATACTTATGAGAAGAGTTTTCAGCAAACCCAAAGGGTGATATTGTTGGTAAAAAATCCTTTAATGTGTTATTGAATCATTTTTCAGGTGATTGTGATTTTTGACAAGGTGGGCCTCTATGTTGTGTTTATTGGAAAATCAGACCATGATGTACAATGTTTTTGACATAGGGGGTTTCATGGTTACATGTTGAGTTCATGAAATGTTGTTAACAATCCACGATTGATTAAAGAACCTAGAAAAAGGAATGATCAATCTGGAGTCGGTACAAAAAGGGTAGATAAAAGGTGGCATCATTTTCTAGTGTTTGCCAAATTTTTGGGCCTCAAAATTGAAAAATGGATAAATTTTTTTTGGCAATGTGACTTGCGTGCAACTATCTTAGAATCATGGAAACTTGAGTGACATATGTTTTTCAAGATCAGATCATCCAAATAAGGCAACAAAATTATGGTCTCCCATGTTTTTGTTTGGTTGTGCATGTGACTAAGGTGATAGAGACTAGGGTGGATATACTTTCGTGCTGGAAGTCAGGGTTTCCAAAATTCCTATAAATAAAGTTCCACCCCTCCTCATTTTCGACAGAGTTCAAAACTTAGAAAAAATTATAACTAAAGTAGCGCATGTGGTTCGGTCACGCAAGTGGTGGTCTGGTCGCGTGAGTATAAAGATACATAGATGTTTCATGCCAGTTGATAGTTGCACGCCAATATTGGTTTAGGAATAAAAGGATTTTAGTCGCCCATGATCAGTGTTAAAGTAGGGTGTGTCACAAAAGTGGTTTAGTGAAAAATGGGTAGCAGGCTTGAAGAAGCGTTAGAGGCTTAAAGAAGAATGCCAGATATTAGAGAAGCACTCTAGGCATAAGGAAGTATGCCGGTCATTCTAGGGTTACCCGAAAAGTTGGAATATTTCCTGGTACATCCATTGTAATGTTGTACTCATCAGTGGATGAATGTAAAACATCAATATAGCATCTATCAATTGTTAAATATGTTTATTTCATTAGAGATAATGAAGATACAGACATGTCTATAAACTGTGGGTGGATCCTTTTCAGAGTAGTGAGCAAAGAAAGAAGAAGAAGGTGATTTTATCCACTGGCATTTAGCCAAAGAGGTAGAAACATGGAGTGACCCTTGGGAAAGATGTGAGCTAACCCTAATATTTGTAATGGCAATGAGCCTAGGCGTAGAAGTGATCTAGCCAAACATTGTATACAGCGGTGCATTTTTAGTGGATTTCGTACATCGACACATCGTGGGAGTATGCGCCTTCGACATAGTCTTGAGAGGGTAAACCAAGTAAAAATCATTTTGTCATGTAAATTATTTCGTGTCTATTAATAAATTTATATAAGAATGAGAGAGAATAATGTTTTTCTTAAAAGTGAAATAAGATCAATAGGGGATGTTGTTTTAATTTTTCAAACCCTCGTTCACACTGCCTGTCAGGGTATATAACCCATTGGACCAAAAAATTAGTATCATTGGGAAAGGTTAATATCTGTGGTTCTCCATAAAATGGAGGTCACCTGTCATAATGGTATTCTGATATTCAATGAGAACAATTTTTATCTATGGAAAAATCAGATACAACACTACTTCCGATATTTGGGAATGGATGTATTCACATTAGCAATGAATGGAATAATAGCCAATATTAACAGTGGTGCATTATCAAAAGCCTAGTGAAGAGAATTGAATGCTGATGCCAAGTGAATCAATGCTTTTGGGGGAGCCCTATCCAATTCTATCAATAATAATGATATGTCTTATAAAATATCACATGCCATGTGGGAAAGGCTGCTCAATATATATGAAGGTGGCATAATGGTCAGATATGAAACGTTTCAAGTTCTGTGGAAAAAATATAAAGATATGAAAATGAACCTGAATGATTCTATTAATTCATTCTTTGATAAGGTAAATATTGTAATGGAAGTTTTGCAGGTTCTTGGAGAAGTCATAGAATAAAAAAAGATTATAAAGCACATCTTGAGAAAACTTTCACCTTGGTTCAATCAGAAAGTCTTAGTAATAGAAGATAAAGATTGAAAAGGGGTGGCGTAAGAAAAGTTTCATAGTAACATGGTTGAATATGAAATGAGGAATGATGATAATAAGGCATTGGAAAAGGGGAAATCTAAAGGGGTTTCATTCAAGGTCATGAAGAAGTTCACGATTGAAGAGTCTCACGAGGATGAAGGGACTCATGATATGATGACATTTCATTCATCAATTCTACAAATAAGAAAAGGAAATCTCAAGGGGATACTTTCAATAGATTTTTTTTAATGTGGAATGTCTAGTGATCTTGTAGCAAGGTGTCCCAAAATGTTTTATGAAGATGATGATGTTGATGAATTAAAAATTCCAAAGAATAATTCTATAGCTCATGGGAATGGAAAAAAGAAGTTAAAGAGAAATTTCATTAAGAAAAATAATATCCTTTCACTAGAATGTGATAGTTCAGATAAGTCTGAGATTGAGGAGTTTGAATAGATATATAATTGTTAAGATCATGGACAAAATGCTATTGTGGATGTTTTCTGTAGTACTCGGAAGAAGGAATAAAATAACATTGATGAATAAGAAGAAGTTGAAGGAAGTGTTGATATAAAAGTAGTGTTAGAGGATTCTCTCAAAGAGATAGATGTTTGGAAAGCTAAAAAAAGAAATCCAGAAAATTTTTCTATGATGCCAAACTCTACGCGTAGCAGCAAGAAGAAGAGAAGTCTGAATTAATGGAAGAAATTGAGAAACATAGGTCATCAGTGCCGGAGAATTTAGAATCAGATAGTGAGTAAAAAATCATGATTGATGAATAGAAGAAGTAGATTAATGACATGAATATCATAGTGAAGGATCACGTTAATCATATCAAAGATCTCGAAGAGGAAGTTGTCAGTCTACGGAGAAATGATAAGGATTGGGAAGAATAATTGATTCCCAACATGTTCTATGTAATGTATAATATTCCAATGATGAGAAAGATGAAACAGGATTTTAATAGTTCTAGTAGGATATAAGTATCAATCAAGATCATATTTTTAGGCTAGTATGAGGTTTAATCAGAAATAGAAAGAAGTCAAGGTTGATGTTAGGCTGCAAGCACTTGTTATGAAAATGAAATTTGATGTGGTTACAAAGCATAATCATAAAATTCAAAGAACCTATTGGAAAAATGGATGTGTATAAGTGATAGGTATAAATTAATCTTTTTTCAGGTGTTATTGTTGTGGAAAGATGGAGAACTCACAAAATTTATGTTCTATAGAAATAAGATGTCGAAGGGCACAATAAAAATGGTGGAATCCAAAAAACAATTGTTTTCTAGAACATATTTCGAAGTAAAATTATTTGGTTGTGGAGTATTTTGTCACATGGTAAGATACTGTACATCTACCATAAAGAGAATTGTGCCAATGAAGAATCAAAATGTTCACAAGCAGTCGGTCAATGAACCAACTAGTGAGTTGAATAGGAAAAATAGATTTGATGCTTTTCAAGATGAATTCAGTCCATTATACTCTAAGAAATATCATAAGTCACAATATATACTGATTGTGAAGACAAAAATATGGACCAAGAATAAGAGAGTAGAGAAGGTAGTGGTTGCAGAAATTTCCCTTAAAGCATCAGAGCGTTTAGGTGTGTGGATCCTTGACAGTGGTTTCACATCTCACATGAGAAGAAATAAGGATCTTGTAACATGTATAAAATATGACAAAGTAGGAGTTGTAATGTTCATAAATGATTAAGTCATGAATATTATTGGATCAGGAAAGTCCATGTTTGTGGGAAAGGAGATGAGACGTGCTAATGTATTTGTAGTTGAAGGCCTAAGTGACAATTTGTTCAGCGTCTTTCAACTATGTTACTCAAGTCATTCTATAAGGTTTTCTAAAAAACTGTGTATCATAAATGGAAGTGAAGGGGAAGTGGTTCTATGGGAAAAAAACAAAGGGAAATCTCTACCTGGTAACTGGAGAAGAAGATATGTGCCTTATATCTAGGGAGGAAGAAAAAAATATGTGGCATAAAAGACTTGGTCATCAATTCCAATTATCCTTGGAAGATCTAGTAATGTGTGATGCAGCAAGACACCTCCCAATGCTATCACATGAACGTACTAATACATTCAATGCATTCCAATGAGGGATGATCATGAGAATGGAATACAAAGAAATGTAAAAGAAGTCAATTAGAGTTTTTCAATTGGTGTATGTTGTTGTATGTGGACATATTTCAGCAAGATCCATTGAAAAAAGGTATTATGTTATTTTCATTAATGACTATAGAATAATGTTATATTTATTTGTTTTTTACTATAAGTATAATGTGTTTAGCTGCTTAAAACAGTACTGGAGTTGGTTTGAAAGGATGTTTGGATAGAAAATTCTTATGTTTCTTACAGACAACGGTACAAAATTCAAAAATGGTCATCTAGAAGAATATCTTGAGAAACATGGGATAAGGAATCATGTTTCCTCAGTAATAACTCCTCAAAAAATGGAGTCCTTGAAAGGAGAAATTAGATCATCAACAACATGTCTATAACGATGCTTATAGAAAAATTCATACCTGAGAGGTTCTAGAAGGAAGCAGTGTTGACATCAATCTATATTTCTAATAGAGCACTATTGTGTTTGAAAGAAGTAAAGACTTCATATGTGATGTTGGATAGAATGAAACCAAAATTGAAATACATTAGAATCATTAGAAGTAACTGTTTCATCCTCAATAATGAAAAAACATTGGAAATATGAGTCACGAGGAGATGAGGGGATATTCCATGGATACTAATAAATAAATCAAATCATACAAATGATTTAACAAAAGTCTGGGAAAAGTTGTTGAAAGAAATGATGTCACAATAGTGTAGAATGAAGAGAGAATTCAACAACACAATGAAAAATTGTATAATTAATGTGATGAATTGAAAAGCAATGTAGGGGGATCAGAAGTGGGTAATGCTGATTCATAAGAAGATATTAATGATGAGCATGAGGAAGGAAAATCTATATCTGAATAGAAGCCAAAGAAATATAGATAAAATTAACAGAAAGAATGTAATTGTTGATCAGTCAGCCCTAGTTTAGACGAGAAGAATAAAATCACAATAGAATAAATCTTTCATATCTCATGTAGAGCTGAAATGCTTCACTGATGCAGCTGAAGATGAAAATTGACATTAGACAGTGAATGAAGAAGTAAATCAGATTGCGAAAAATCAGATGTGGGAGATTGTTCTGAGTCCATTGGATAAAAATGACATTGATACATAATGGGTCTATCACAACAAGATGAATGAAGATTGAATAGTGATTATGAACAATCCACAACTACTATGAAAAGGATACTCCCAGATAGAAGGAATTGTTTTCCATGAGTCATTCACACCTATTTCATGGCTAGAAACAATACGATTATTTTGGGCCATTGCGGTGCAAAGGAAGTTCATTTTTTTCAGATGGATGTCAAATCTGCATTCTTGAATGGGGTTCTGGAGGAAAAAGAGTATATCAAGAAGATAGATGGTTCTATCTTTCTGGAAGATGAGAAGAATGTTTTTCAGTTGAAGAAGGATCTAAATGGGGTGAAACAAGCACAAAGAGCATGGTACTAAAGGTTTGATCCATATTTGAAGAAACATAGTTTCCAGTGTGGTGGATTTGATTACAATCTCTATTTCAAAAAATTCAGTAATCAAAGGATGATGGTGCTATTTTATGTAGATGAAATAATATTTTTCAGATCAGATGAAGAAAAGTGCAGTAAATTTTCTAAATTTCTGAAACATGAGTTCGAAACGTCTATGATTGGTGAACTTATGTTTTTCCTTAGTCTGCAGGTGACACAATTAATGACACTTTAATTTCTCAATCTGAATATGCCAAGGAGGTTATTAAATGACTTGTAATGGAAAATTACAAGGATATTAAGACTCTGGTTGCAACCCAGATTAAATTTGGAAAATGTGATAATGGAAAGGCATTTAATATCCCAAAATATAGGCAGATTATTCGGAGTTTATTGTACCTGAAAGTGACGAGACCTGATATTGTATTCACCACATGCCAGGTTGTGTGATATAAATGTAATCCTAAATAAATCCACATGATTACAGTTAAAATAATACTTCATTATATCAATGGAACAGTTGATTTCAGTTTGATGTATAATGAAAAATATCAGCGAGACTTGTTTGGAAATACATATGCAGAATGGGCCGGTTTAGTGGATGATAGTAAATCAACGTTAGGATGTGATTTCTATCTTGGTGGATTATGTATTTCTTAGAAAACCAAGAAACATGATTGTATTTCCTTGAGCACCGTAGAAGCTTAGTATATTGCTAGCACTCAAGAATGCTCATAGTTATTGTGGATCATGCAGCAACCTAATGATATGGGAGTAGAAATGAAGTCTCCAATAGGAATCTAGTGTGATAACTCAAGTGCTATCAATCTAACAATATTTATAGACTATCATTCAATGACAAAGAAAATTGATATAATGTATCATTTTATTAAGAGGAGGGTTTATCAGGGAATCATGAAGTGCTAGTATGAGCCTACAAAACAACAGGTTGCAGACATCCTAATGAAGGCCTTACCCATGGAATATTTTGATAGGCATTGGCTGGCTCTCGGAGTCCAGTCAACTCCTAGAACTTGAAAAAGTGTGGATGTGTAACCACCCCTCCTCAAGGAATGATGAGTTTTTCTCTATTGTGCTAATCTGTGTTCTTTCCATTATCTCATACCACAGAGGAGTGACCATTAGATTCATTGAAAAAGGGAGAGAAATAGTTACTCCTCCAGAGCGAGAAAAATGTGGCTAAGGAAGGAAGAAAAAGTCTTAGTCAAAGACATGGGGAGTAGCTGACAGGGACTCTCACGGGGGAGAAACTATGGAAAAGGAAGGGATAAAATGCCTTAGTCAAAGGAAGGGATAAAATGCCTTAGTCAATGAAACGGGGAGAAGCTGACAGGTGGAGCAGCAAGATCAGGGGAGAGTAATGAGATATGGGGATATTTTTAAATCTAATGATGCTAGAAGTGACTGATCAAAGAGTAGATATCATGACAGCTAAGGATAATAATAAAAGTAGAAGAGTGATGTTGGAATAGTGGGAGAAGTTTTCCATCAATCCAAAAATTGGTATCAATTTTTCAATTAGTATCAATTTGGTATCAATAATTGGTGTTATAAATGAAGTGATCCATTAATGATCCATTCATTCACTTTTTTCAAATGAAAACCATTTATCATTGTATCTTAGAGTTTGTTCTTAGTGAATCCTTGAACGCTATTAGAATCGCAAGAGGCAAATGGTGGTAGTGGTTGGAAATAGACTTAATGTGTATTCAAAGTTCATAGAATCATTATGAGGAGAGTTTTCAACAAACCCAAAGGGTGATATTGTTTGGTGAAAATCCCTCAAGTTATCATTGAAGTATTTTTGAGGTGATTGTGTTTGTTGATAAAGTGGGCCTCCGTGTTGTGTTTGCTGACAAAGCACCCCACGGTGAAAAAACTTGTTGAAAAAGGGGAATTTCATAGAAAAACATCGAGTTCAAGGGATGTTGTTAACAATAAATGATTGAATAAAGAACCTCAATAATGGAATGGACAATTTTGTGTTGGTACAAAAAGAGAAGATACTTGTGCTCCATATGTTTTTAATGATTAGAACATCAAAATATAGAAAATGAATTATGGGCACCCACATTTTGTTTTGGGCGTGCAAGTGACTAAGGAGACAGATACTAAGGTGGCTAGCATGCGCTCTAAGAGGAAACATGCATGCCAGCACTAAAGATGTCCATAATGTTTGAAAATAAAGGTCCACCCCTCCTCATTAATGACAGAGTTCAGCACTTAATGAAAATTAGAGCTCCAGTCAGGCAGGTGGTTCGGTTCCCCATGCGATGGTATTGTTACGTGAGTATAAAGACACTCAGAAGTTTCATTCCAATTGATAGTTGTGTGAAAATATTGTTGTGGGCATAAAATGATTTCAGTAACCCATGTTCTGAGTGGAAGAAGGGGGTGTCACACAAGTAGTTTGGTGACACAAGCATGCCAGGCATAAAGAATCTTGCTAGGCTTGAAAAAGTACGCCAGGTATTAGAGAAGAATGCAACGCATAGGGAAGAACGCCGATCATTATAGGGTTGGGAAAAAAGTTTTAATATTTCCCAGTACATCTGTGTAAAAGTTGTATTCATCTGTTGATGAATGTGGAACTTCAACAAAGAATCTATCAAAATTTATGGATCCATATTTCATTAGAGATTATGAAGATACATAGAGGTCTATAAACTGTGAGTGGATCCTTTCTTGAGCAGTTATAAAAGGAAGAGGAAGAAGGTGATCCTCTCCACTAGCAGTGAGCCATAGAGAGTAAAATATGGAGTGAACCTAGAAAATGTTGTGAGAAAACCATAAATTTTATAACGGTTGTGATCCTGGGAATAAAAGTGATCTAGCCCAAGCATTGTAAACAGGATTGCATTTTTTGTGGATTTGCTACATCGACACATCGTCGGTGTATGATCCATATACATAGCTGAGTGAGGGTGAACAAAGTAAAACTCACCATATCATGTGAATGTTTTAGTCACTATTAATACTATGTTATAGGAATTATAGAGCAGAATGTTTTACTTAAAAGTGAAACAAGATCAATAGAGGATTCTGTTTTAATCTATCATACCCTAATTCACCCCCCCCCCTTAGGGTATCTAACCCAGTGGACCTAAAATCATTTATTATGCTTGACCTGCATGGATAGGATAAGTTATATGAGTGTGTTTAAAGGGGAAACATTTTTGTTGTTTTTTTGATGTAATGTAGTACTTATGTTTATATCTAGTACTTCCAAGCCTACTAAATTAATCGGTATTTCGAGAAATGATCTATTGTGATCATTAAAATGATATATAATAATACATAGAATCTGGGTATTAGGGTTTAGGGAATTACAGTTGGTATCAGATACAGTTCAGTGCAAACCATGGATGCAATATTTAAAAAAACTCTGATTAGAGAACACTACCATAAGGTAGAACTTGGGGATTAGTATTAAATAACTTTTTAGAATTTTGGTAATGCAAATATTTTGTGTTTTTTAAGAAATACATAGCTATATGGATATGATCAGATAGATGCGGCTCTGGAAATGATGTACCTATGAGTGAAAACTCCAACAAGGAGTTTCAGGCTTGACCCGAGGTATCCTGGTACACGACAATGGGCCTTGTTGCGCTCTCGGTTATGACACTCCATGGGGATATTTTTAGGATAATTCATGTTTTCATTACAAAATGATATGAAGGATTTTAATAAAAGATTAAAATAAATAACCATTATTAATTCTATAGTGTTTTAAATTTAAAATAATGTCTTTGGATATTCTCTAAAAGATTTTATGACTATTGTTACTTGTACTATGCTTTCTGGTTTTAGTCAATGGCTAAATTACAATGAATTCATAGTAACATAAAACATTATGCACAAGGTGGGAACAGTGGTGTAAATGTGAGAGAGAATTGAATTTTGATAGGCATAAAAGATATCAGGTTCATGCCAAATTTATTTTCCGAAAATATGATCAACAACATAAACATTAACCAACTAAAGAAATCAACAATGAAGATAACGGCAAAAAATGATAACAGCTCCAATAGTGGAGGCCATAGATAAAAGAACACTCATTATCCATCATATAGGAAACGTGGAAGGAGACACATAAGAAAGTGTCTCAATAATACAATGAAAAACTTTATGTGTGGGGAATAAGGTCATAATGTAATGAATTTTAGAGGGAAAATGAATAGTACTATGGAAGAAAATAAAAATGTTCCTCATAATAAATTTACAGTCATTTTCCGTAAATGTAGTGGACCTGGGAATTACCCAATTCAATTCCATATTCTATAGGATAACTTCTTTGTCATGGAATAACCTATGTGGAAATTAATGGATGGAAAAATATTTAAAAGTATTAATGATCTTTCTTGGTGGGATTACATTGGTAGAAACTACTCTTGAATGTGTAACCCTATGGTTTATTTTGTGAAAATTCTATTTGATGAATAATTACCCTTTCTTTTGTGGATATAGTAATAAAGAACCATTTGGGTTTATATGATCCATGAATTAGAGTCAATTATAGGTTATTGATTGGTGGGAAGAAAATGTAAGGTATGAGATAACATATGTGGTTATAATATGTTATAGTTATTTTTTGAGGAATTTATATCATTTTTTGGAATGTAATAAAATTAAATTGATTTAAAAAAAAAAGGAAACTCTTAGACCGTGTGAAAACCTATTGCTTTGGACAAAGCTATGGGAATCTAACCCACAACCATTTTGCGACTGTGATTTATAGCCTACCACTGGAGTACGTGAATTCCCTGGTTAGTATGACTAGTTATTTTTAGTTAAATGATTTTATAGATCAAAAATATATTGATTTCAGGAACTTTTTATTGATCCTTAGTGTAGGAAAATGATTCTGTGATTATGTGATAAATATTATTTTGGACGACGTCTGCTCTTTTGGGACCACTATATGCCTAATGAAAATAGAATACTATGGTATTTCATTTGAGGAGTAATGGTGGATCATTATTTTTGAAGAATATATTTATTTTTTGTGGTCTTATAGAGATTTGGTTTATCTAAGAAAAATGATTAACCTATCTTAGATAATATGTGATTAGGTTAATTACTTTTAAGTATGTGACTTTAAGAGTAGTCATTGTTATTCAGAGATAAATGAATATATTTATCATGGAAGACTATGAGGCCAAATACTTATGAGTTTTGGGTTTCAAAATTAGTTTGGATTATATTGATTAATTTTATGAACAATTATTTTTAATGCAATTTGGTGAAATTTGGGTATTTTTTGTTTAATTTGGTGATTTAGAGTAGTATTTCAATCTATAAAGAATTATCCTTTTTTGGGGTCATCTGATTTTGTACTAACCATTTTGGTTTTGGTTAATGTATAATGACAAGGTCAATACATAGTTCATATTTTTTGGATTACATGATTCTCTATATGTATATTCTAGCACTTCTGGTGTGACCAAATCATCTCAAATACTTATTTTTTGGAGTGAAAGATGATTTTGTGGTAGAAATTTGTCAGAGGATGGAACTCTACTTTTCAGGTATTATTTTTCATATTCTATGAATAAAATAATTCTTAAACATTGGGAAATGTATCTTAAAAACAAAAACGTGTTATCCTAATACCGTAGGTTTTGTTTAACTTATAATATTTTAAATCATCAATGATTTATGGAATTGAGACCCTCAATTTTCCATTCACTTTTTTTTTGATTGATGGCCTCAATCACTCCCTATAAATATTTACGTTTTTCCTCTAACTATAATTTCTACCAATGTTCTCCTATTCAAAATCCTAATTTGGTGGTGAATTTATCATATCCCTTTCCCTCAAATAATGACTAAATTTTATTGACTATATATTCGATGTGGGTTTTCTACAAAGGTATCTACTATTTTTTAACATTTTACTTTTAATGAACAATTTTAAACTTTGAGGATGCAATTTATTGAAGGAGGGATGATTGTATCACCACATGCTTCCATGGTACGTTTCTCTTGGAATAATACGATAACGTGCGAAGTACACAACACTGAGTTCAAATGCACCACGACCTATCAAAATAGTTGTTTAAAAAGTGGATATAAATAATAATAACCAAATTTTAAATTTTATATACTCCATATAATTTTTAAATCTATATTATGTGGTTCTTAGACAATAATATAGGAAGAAATTCAAATTTTTAAACAAAATCAGTATTTTTTAAAAAATACAATTTCACCGCCTTTTAATGGGGAACCCTGTATAAATCTAATATTTTACACTTTTATATATTCAATATGAAAAAATATAGTTCATCATTTATATAGTGACATAAAAATTTTATTTTGGATAAATTTTTGGTTCATTTCTGATAACTTTCATATTTAGATTAATAGTGAGAAATACTAAAATTTAATTGATGAATTTTTTTTAATTAAATTAATTTATAGTGTAATATTATACATTTTAATGGTTTTTAAGTATAATAAGGTTATATTATTATAATTATATCTTATTTTGGTTATTGGAAGTAATTTTATATTAATGTTGGACAAAAACACGTATCATCCTTTTGATAGTTTTTTCTTCTCAAAATCCAACATTTTTTGTTTTGATAATGGGAGTATTCTTTAAATTAATTAATACAACTAATATGTTTTGAATTTTTTATAATAGAAATCATTTTATAATTTTAAATATCATGAATAACTTATTGTGAATTTTTGTTACTTTTCTGAAAACTTTCAATTTTTAATGAATAGTAAAAAACACTACATTATTTCTTAAAACCTAATTTTTATTTAAATAATTATTAACTTTTTTTAAATTTATTTTAATTAATAAAAGACACATAATACCTATATATTTTAAATTTATTTCAATGGAGTGATTTTATAATTAAATTAGATGTATGAAATATTTTTGACCATTTTAACGCCTTTCCCCACCTTCTTGACACATTTTCTAATTCGCATAAAATGTAATGTTAAAGCATCAATGAATTGAACTTCAAAAATATGAGATACACGTCTGAAATCAGTAATTATAATGTGGTTTAATAGGATGAAAATATTTTTTGTAAATAGTAACATTTTAATTTTATTTACAACGATTAATCGTAAATAGGGCAATTAAAGGTAAAAATGATATTATAATTACCCTAACACATGTCCTAATTATATTGGATACATGTTCTTCAATATAAATAAACCTTATGAATAAAATATAATCCTATTTTACCCACTTGGATTAGATTAGGAAATTTATCATTATTTTATTTAAAGAATAGTTAAATTTGTTAAATTAAAATTTTCATAAAGAAAACATTTTTAATATCGGGTTATAAATTAGATAAATTCATCTTTAAATATTCAGTAGAATGATAAAAAAGATTTCCTACATAATTTAATAATATTTATAATTTTTAATCATTAAATAATTAATTTTATTTATAACACAATGATGATGTAGTAATTACCTTGTTAATGAAAGTTTAAAATAATATATTTTATAAATATTAGTATAATTGTAAATTGAGACTTTTGATGTAGTCCACTGATTTCCAAGGTTAATAGTAAATTTTATTGTTGATTAAATAATTTTTTTTACGTGATAAATGTTATATGACATTCACAAAAACCAAAAACTAAATCATGTTAAAATGGACATAAATGTGTTTTTAAAACAAATAGTATATTATTAATATTATAATAAACCTAAAAATATAAGGATCACCCAAAGGACTTATATAAGGTTATATATATCAAAGATGAACCACATGGGGTTAACATGTCTTATTATAGTATGTTTATTAACCATTTATTATAATAATACAAGAACACACGGAAAAAGTTAAACTATTTAACTAAGAGTTGAATCTAAATGATAAGGTTAATATAGTTATCTAAAACTATCTAAAACCTATTGGATGAGAGTTTTTCATCCCAGCCCAACCATATCCCCAAAATAAATTCTTTTGGAGCCATTATAAACTGAATATGATTGTATAATAAAATATTATTTCAATATTTTCATAAAGTGATCCTAACCTCTCTTATTAAAGGGTAATTCCTCTTCTCTCAAAATCACACCTCCAATGCAATATGTCTTGGACAAAACCCCCTAAAATATCCTACCAACTACCGTAAATTCAACCTAGAGGAATTAATTTGATCATAATCCCACCTAAAGTTTCATTTTGATCAAATAAAAAGGAAGCACCTGAATAAGAGAAAATAATTTCATCACCACTTACAAAGTTCTTATCTTTTTCCACTTCCTCTTTATTTGTTGTTTCCATACCAAAATAATACCTCCAGTACCATATATATACTGTTATTTTATTATAAATATGGTTCTACCATATTCATTATTCAATCCATACTATGAATGATGAAGTCTCTATACATGTGGACATACGACTTACCGCCTCAACGGCATGGTGTAGTTTGTTATTCAACACTTCATCTTTTGGATGAGTATAATAATGAGTATAATTCATGTAAATAATATGTATAATAAGTTAATTATTATTTTTATATGATATACAATCCAATTACATATGATATCACCACCAATATAATGGTGTTGTCGCTCGTTCATACGTACAAATTACTGTCTCCATGAACGTGGTGAGATTATGTCACCATCATAACCATTCAAGAATAATTTTCATTTAATAATTAAAAATTATTTTTAATAAGTTAATATCATTCTATATATGAGTAAAATACAACCTATCAGTATCAAAAATCACTTATATAACAATACATATAAAGTAAAACGAATCAGTTAACACCTCAAACTAAGATACTACTCAAATATTATTAACAAATTAAAATTAGAAGATCATATATGATTTAATATTTTTGCATGTGGTTATTGTATAATTGAAAAACATTTATTTTCCAATTATAAAGGAATTTATCATACCCAGTACTATGGAAAATTACAACGTTGTGGTTTTTCAAGTCACTTCTTATTTTCATTTGATATATGCTATATTGCTGCTATTTTCTTTTTGTGTGGTGTATGTACTTCCCAAGATTTCATTATTTGCGTAATATACATTAATTTATGGGTATTTACATATTAATTGTTTGATCCTGATTTAATGGGGTGTATGTTTCATAATTTACCAAATAGGTAATGGAATTTCTAATTTCAATTTCCACTCCTTGGGTTTCACTCAAACATCATTGATTATTTTACTCCAAGATTATTTGTAAAATGACTATTTATTTACATATGAAGAAATTTACACTCTACTTTTTGTTTATATAATTTTGATACACATAATCACTTCATTGATAAATTCTCATGTCACCAATATGAACTTGATAAGAGAAATCATAACTCAATTTCCATTCATTCATTTATACATCCAAGTCATTGGTGTTGTTTTCACAAGAATTTTTGTTAATGTCCTATGATATATTTACACTGAATATCCGATCATATTAAGTTTATTTATATTTCCACACATAATTATGTCATTGATTTATCCTTAACATAAATATATGGTCTTTATAAGGTACTAATACCCCGCCCATTCAGTTTCACAGCACCATAAACCAATTTCTATTTTCAAAATAAATTCATATTTTATAAATTAACTAATGAAAATTAAAAAATAAATATTTAAAATTCAAGTTAATGGTAGGTAATTTTGAATCACTTAGGGAATAGTGAAATCATTATATTAGTAGAAAACATTAAGGATCTGTGTGATGGAATGATAATTCATCTTAAGCATGGAGAAACAAAAATCATGAGATATCTTACAATTAAAATAAGATAAAATAATTATGAATATTGAAATATCATTATTGATATATTGAAAGTGGAATGGGAGACTAAGAGAGTTTTTTTTTGAAAAGAATGATGAATTTTTAAATAGAAGGTTTTTTATATAAAAGTAAATAGAAATAATATAAAATCCTGTGATATCAGATTACATTTCATAAAATTATGAGCACCTCCCTAAATCAGAGACATTATAATGGAAATTCATTAAAATAAACACCATCCAGTAGTGGATTCAACACCTTTTTCACAACACCCTATCATGTGTGTTTACATTATAGAGATTTTGATCGTTGTAGTAGTGAAATATTGTGAGAAATGAAACTTTGTAATCTGTTTTGTGTATAGGGGAAAGACATTACACTCTGAATGTGAAAAAAACTGTTTAAAAAAATAAAATAAAGAATTAATACTGGAAATAAATAATGAAATTGTTTTAATGATATATTTAATGTTGAAGGGGTGACTAAGAGAGTTTGTTTTGTAAAAGAATGTTGAGTTTTTCAACAGAATGTTTTTGTATATAAAAGTAAATAAAAATAACAGAAAATCCTCTCATATCATATTAAATATCAAAAAATTATTAGCATGTCCCTAAACAGTGCATGATGTGTCATTCAAATACATTGCAATGGAAATCCATTAAAATAATCAACATTTAGCACTGGTTTCAACACTTTATGCACTTCAACCTATCATGTATCCTTCTAAAAGCAACCAATCAAGGAAATAAAAAACAAAATGAATTATTTCCAATCATTATTTTTTTAGGATTCATCCATACATTATAGAATACATCGAATACTTTAGCCATAATATTTCGACATTGTTGATATCACACATCCCTAAAAACATAATGATTTAACATCACATACCAAAGTAAGTAGCATAAGTGAAAAAAATTTATTTTGGATTAATAGAAAAATATATTTAGAGAATTACCGTGAATCTGTGTTAGCATTTAATTCAAAAACTGGAGATGGTGAAAATTAAAAATAAATTAAATAACACATATAAGCACATTGGTAACCATTACAATCCTCATACTGTATACAAACAATCTTTAAATCATAGATAACATCAAATTATGTATAACATGAATACAAATAGAATAACCCATTACTCTAAACTATTATCTGCAATTAAGCACATACCATTATCTAGATCCCTAGTTTGGAAAATGAATTCAATTAAAATGATTTCTCTATAAACATCTGGTGGTATTCCATAACTGTTCATTTCTTCAAAAACAATAAAAGCATCAGACAATTCACCTATGAGACACATACAATAAATAACTGCTTCAAAATATAGTCAATGTTGAATGAATGAATAAATTACTAGAGTCAGATAAAAAATAGTGGTGAAATATGTAAAAATTCATAAATTTTAATATAAATACAAGTATATTAGAATAATTTACTATATGTGGAATGACCCGTTGAAATTTCAGCATAATTTATTGACAGACAATTGATGTGCTAGAGAAGCTGAAGAGTATCCAGTAATAGTTCCAAGGAGAGTAGGATATTTCCTTATCAAGTAGTTCTATAAGAAATATGGAATATTTACATTGGATGATTGGTAAGATAGAAAATTGTTTATTGAAAAGGAATTATATATGAAAATATGGTTGAGTTATTCTAAAAAATGATCTAATATTAAATGAGCAGTGCACATATAAAAACTTAATAGCATATAAAACTCTTAATAATGAATAGGAAAATTGTATATGTGAAACTTGAGGACATGAACATTATCTTTTTATTAAAATCGAACAATACAGGACCCGAAATCAAGGAGACCAGAAAAAGTGGAGCACCAAGACGTATCCCTTATTAAAAAACATACAGTCAACCATAAAGGAACAATATTTCATTATAAATGATAAAATTATTAGAGATAGTACCTTGAGAAGCTATGAATCCACAACAAAGATAACTTCCATCTCGTAGTGTTTGATAAAGAGATCAAAATTGATCAATATTTGGATTCTTCTAATAGAATATGTTATCCCCAAAGGATATTCTTTGTACCCTATCCTATGATTCAAGATATGACCCAGCACAAAATGATGCATTAAACCCCAGTACCACCAAACCACCTCTGTCCTACCACCACGTATATGCCCTGATAAGTAACAACAGTACCCAATTAAAATCTACCTTCAATATGGACATTCCATAAAAGCCACATACCTTGTTTGACATACCTTACCTTCTTCCCAATACAAGCTCTTGGTTGTAGCATTTTGAAGTCCATGACCAAGTCTCCCACTTCCATCAGAAACCAATGTCCTGCAACCTGTAATTTCACATGTACCTGGAAAGATAGATGTGAAATAGGTCTGCCCTCCCTTGATTGATCATGTCATTCCCAATCTCCAGAAAAGAAGAGATGGTATGAGGATTCATGATGAAGGAATAAGAAATAACAAAAAAAATTAAATGAGGAAACCCACCCAACAAACACAAACCGCAATAAAAATATAAGTCCTAATAATCTGTTGAAATCATGATTAAAATAAACCAATTATTACCTTTTTCCTAGTAATAAAATTCTCTTATCATTCAAAACTATAATGGGTTTTTGGGAATGATTCATGTAATGTGATTGCAGAGAATAAATGAATTTTACAATGGTAATCATCTGATGGAATGCAAGCCGAAATAGATTACAAATGATTGTTGTAAAAAATTTGAGATTGGGAGTGTTATAATACACTTGGTTGATGTGGTACATTAGTATTGGAATCTACTAGAATGTTTTTAATAAACCATATTTTCAATTCTTCTTTATGTACTCATATGAACTTAGAAAATAATGGGAGGGATATACCAACCCCATGATTCCCTGTAAGCCCATGATTAAAATCCATTCACCTCATCTTGAACTGAAAGGGAATACAACACATCATCAAATTAGTAATCCAAAACAAATAGAGTCATATAAGAAAAAATAACATAGAAAACAATAAATTAACTCAACTAGAAAATAGAAAATAAATAAAATAATATTAAAATGAATATTTATATTTATAAAATGATGACATGTTCTTTATAAATTAACATTAAAATAAAATTAACAATTTAAATATAAGAAATGAAATTTACAATGTTTTTGTATGATTAAACATATTGGAAACGTATCATAGATGACATCCAAATAACACTACTGACTGCGAATCATGTAGAAAAAATTGTTGAAGATCTAGTTTATAGGTATTTGTAATAGAATCTTCTATAATGTTGGTAATGAATCCCGTCTCTAATTCCTATTTTTGTATTCAAAAGTTAAGATAAAACTATTATAAAACAATCAAATTAAAAATTTAAATACTAAATCATGAAAATAAAATGATGTTCTAGGATGTGACCTAGAAATCCTGCCACCATCAAATGCATGGAATAAACTTTTCTTCTTATAGAAAAAGTTGAAAAATTAGAATGCCTTACTGAATTTATAGAACAAAAATTATGATTGTTAGAATAAAATAAATAGTTAGAAACCCCAAAAAATGACAATACATTAATGAGGGTGGTGTCAAACCATTAACAACAATATTTCATGAAACAGCCCCTTTAATAACACTTTTCAAAGAGAAGAAATTTCTTTCAGACCCTGAATCTGGAAAACACATATTAGTAATTGAACAGGTTTTCCATTGGAAAATAAACAAAACAATTCATACCATAGAACAATTATGTTTTTATGTTGAGTAGAGTGATACTTTACAGTACATTAGCATGTGCTTTATCTCAAACTAAATACACAACTCAAAATCACAGTCAAATTTCAGTTTTCAACATTTAAATTTGATTTTATTTTTAAAATTAATAAATCCAACCCATCAATTTATTTAATACTAATGTATATGAAATTAAAAATATAAAACATATAATATTTACTGTTATGAGATGAGAAGAAGATATGGGTAGTGAAAATGATGGTGTAGAGGTAGACCGTTAAGAAATTCCTGAGCATTTGTGCTTGAGAAGGTCCTTTAGTTTTCCATGTTTTATGGGGGCATTTGAAGTGTTGACCTAGTAATTTTTCTACTCATTGTTGATTCCATTGAAATGATAATGAAATTATGTCTTCCTATAAAAAAAACCACATTCTGAAAGTATATCTATTTCAACATATTGATCTTGAAGTATTTATACTAATGGATTTCAAGTGCTTCATAAGATAGCTGTAACTTCAAGAAGGGGGTCTAAAATGATTTTGTAAACTGGGGAGAGATCAAATTTGTATGATTAAAGGAATAGAAATATAAAATATGTTTTCTTGAATGATCACTTGATTTTGTGTGTGGTGGTTGGAAGATTCTGCATTTACATCAGGTTTAGTATCAATTCAAGGGTGGTTTTTATGACAGTGTCCACGAGTAGATATAAATGACAACATGATGTTAACATAAAACTACCTTTTGGTTGTGCCAACAACAACATTGTGAAGTTCGTTGCAATTAATATAAAGGGGAAGAAAATAGGTGCATGAATTATAATAATAGGGGGAGGATCTGGCCATTAAAAATTTTATTCAAATTAAAATAGTATTATAGTATTTTCAAACAGTTTAGTGTAATAGTTCCTAGATAGAATAGAAGCATACAAAATATCTATATTAGATGAAATCTGGAAAACGAATTCGTATATGATTCAATGAAATTAACTTGTAATATTTAAATTGTCCACCACTTCCATTATGCTTATGAAAAATAAGTACTCCAGTCATAAAAATATGAAATTAATGATATAGTATCAGAACTTGAACTAAATATTTGTGTTATAAAGATCAAAAATAGAGAACCCCTTTAAAATCTATATCATAGAAGTGATTCCACCTCATCAATATCAATGATCAACATACTGGTTCCATGAAACCTATGGTTCACTAACCTACATATAGAAATATAATATCAAGTTTTAATTTTGATCATAACAAATATGAAAATGATAAAATGATCTTATATTTCATTTTAAGAAATACTTCAGTAAAAAAACACTGGTATATGAATGTGTTCAAAAATATAATATTCCATCATGATCATTTGTTTCTGGCCATGTGATGATGATCATAGTTTGGTAAATATGCTTTTTTCTGTAACAAACAGTATTTAAAACCTTAATACATTGATATATAATATAAACAATGTTCTAATCTTTGTTTAATGTCATGAGGCAAGTCACAAACCTGCAACTTTTTTATTCCAGAAAAAGTGAGCAGGGTAATATCAAGATCCTACTGGGACAAAAAATTCAACTGGATATGCTTCCATAGGGAAACATTAGGTTAGTATTTGTGTATTTAATATCATAAATACTTACAAGAAATATAATGATAGAGAGAGGATCTAGCCATAAAAAAATTTAATAAAATTAAAATAGCACTTTGTAATTTCAAAAAGGCTTAGTGTATGAGATCTTATACTGAATAGAAGCACACAAAATCTATATATGAGATGAACTATAGAGATTGACATCAGACATGATTCATTGACATGAACTTCTAATATTATAATTGAATGCAACATCATATAATATTTATGGGAAATAAGACATCCAAGTCAAAACAAAAAGAAATTTATGAGACAATATTAGAACATTAACTAATCATTTATCATGTAGGATTGATGATATGTTTTGTAAAGGAGATAATTTGATGACTGATTTAAAATAGAGATAGATCTACTGACCAACAAAACTTATATTAGTCTTTTCCCCTTCAGAGATCACTTGTATTACATGTAAATTCAAATCATTAAATTAAACCAAATAAATATATATGAATACATGGAAAATGTATGTTTTATATTGTGAGATATAGATGGAGAGAGAGATAATCTTATTATATGGAATGTTTCTATCTCTCACCAGCTCTTCTTGGTATGCACCCCCTTCTCATGCATTGAATTATAGATAATCAGAAAAGAAAATAATTCAAAACCAAAAAATAACATACAACAAAACTTCCCATGATAATATCAAAATCATAGACAAAAAATAAAGCAAGGTACCCATCCTATAATTATGTTTAATCATTATACAGTTAATCAAAAAGTGAAATCTATCCATTAATATATTATTCATGTTCCAAAATTAAATAAATTCAATGTTATATAATCTTCATTGGTATTGAAGCTACATAATTATATAGAGATTTATTTATTATTATGAATAATCAGATCATAGATCATAAAATTAAGAGATATAATATTCTATAATAATTCTAATATTTATCCTATTGAATAATAATAATCATAGAAAAATTAATGAAAAATTAAAGGAATAATATGGTTTAATGATATACTAAATGAAATAGAGAAATAAGAATTACAATGCTTCGAGTTGGTTCAACTAAATGAAGAGTAGTATTGTGAGGATGCAAATTTTACTGAACCGTCGCATTAACTTGCCAAAAATGCAATTTTATGAAAACCCGTCTCATCATATTAAAAGAATCCAAAAATTTGAATCCTGATGAAGTATCAAGTCCCATTAAGTGGACAACTTATAATGAACGTATCAAAATATCCATTATGCATTTAGACAATAAAATAAAAACAAATAAAAGATAGTTTTATACTAGAATAAAGTGACGGTCCCAATAGAATCTCCATGTACCAACATCATATGATCAAACAAATAGTCTAAAATCACATTAATTTTCAATCATTTTACTGTTTCACAGTTATGGTTAATAATCCAAATTCAAAACATAAACCTGAAAAGAGTAGACCAGAACTAAAATAAAATGAATTCGAAGATAGGGAGAATGGGAAACCATGAATTCCTTGTCTTGTTCCCAACTAGACAAAAGGAGACATGTATAGTACTTATTCAAATGATAAGGCAATCAATCATTATTTACAAATATAATATACCATAATGATTAGCATTTCATACCATCTACTGAGGATCATAGTTTGTTAAATTTTATTTTGTTTATGTAACATGTAGTATTTAACACCCAAAAACATTTATATATAACATAAACATTATTATAATATATTATTTAATGTCGAAATCTAGGTCACCAACCTGAACCTTTGCTATACCAGGAAAATTTAGAGGGTTAATACTAAGAACCTATGGTGAAAAAAATTACAACTGGATATGCTTTTAGGAAAACAATTAGGATAATAGTTATTTATGGAAATTAGTTTGTGGACATAAAAATAACAAAGATAACCAATGAATGATGATGAGGATTGCAACAAATAATACCTGAACCTAAAAATAACATAATAGAGATTATAAATAGAGATTCATACAACCCAAATAGTTTTTATAACTATGTAAATGTGAAACTAACTATGTGAATATGAAGAAAAAAATAATACATTTAGACATACAAAATATTTCTTGTAGATTCAAACAAGGATATCATGAAGCAGGGACATGGGCATGGGTTTGAAGGAATTGATGTCCTAAAGCATGGACTTCAGCTCAGGACCAGGCAGCGGTTCGATGAATTCATGGAGGTGGAGAACACCAGGTGGAGGCTAAGAAATAGGAGGCAGAGGCAAAGGCAAAAGAAGAGAGGTTTGGCTGAGGGTAGGGTTTCAGGGAATTAGATGAATGGAATTGTAGGGGTTCGGCAGGTGTGGAGACACAGTCTATGATGGAGAGACAGAGAATAGAAAGGCAATTTTGATTAACAAGAATTCATTCGAATGGGTTATTGGAGGTATCGTAAAGAGGAAATGAAAATTTAATGAGAGAAAATCAGGAAAGGAAACCCTATATTAGGGGAGGTAAATCACGATAAGGGGAAGAATGTGTAGGCATTGAAGCCGGATAACTGAGAACGAAGAATCAGCAGAAACCTGGATTGGGGAGACTGAATAAGTTGAAGTTAGATGATGGCGAGGAAGGTATAATGGAGGAGTAATGGAAAATGGAAATGGGGAGAGGGAAAACGTGATGAGGAGGCTGAGTAGGAGCAGGAGTGGGAGAGAGTGAAAGGTATAGAAAGGGAGAATAGTCTGGACGTGGAGGCATAGAGGATTGACACGTATAGAAAATTGGACGTGGAGGAACCTAAAACTAACACGTGGGATTGGAGAAAACCTAGGATTAGTATATTTAGTAGATTCCATATCAATTTACATTCCATTGAGACTTCAATGTTGTTATACACCAATTCATTTTTATATAGTGTATATACAATACATTGACATAGTATATCATGAGTCCCTTATTTTAACGATATTAAAACATCTTTATTACATCAATTGTTTTTATTCAAGAGACTCTCATTTGATCAGGAACTCAAACTAAAAAATATATTTAAATGTTTTAAATATTTATATTTCTAAATCATTATCTTTAATATCCATGTTTTAAAAATGGATTTCAAGATTTATTTATATGGACATGAATTTTGGAAATTAAAATTTCTTTTTAAAGATTCAATGTGTTATTGGACACTTTCATTCAAAAATCTTTTTATAAAACCTTCTTTCTAAATAGTGATATTTTTAAATTCTTTCAAGAAAAAAAGGGATGATTTCATCAAATATTTTTAGTGATTATTTTCATCTATGTCAATATCGTTTATTATTCTTGACTGAGGTTGATTTATTTTTAAAAAATCATTCTTATTGTATTGAAAGAGTTATGCTCGACTATGGATATTCTATTTTTATACCATTTATGGTTTGTGGTTAAAATAGTGACATTTCATATGCTAGTTTTGATTCAAATGTTTAGATTATGATTCATCCTTTTCATATGAATAATGCCTTGGACATAGTAAGGAATAGGTAGAGGCCACTATAGCTCCTCGATGCATTATTAGGTCTCATGAGACAAACTAGTGTCTTGGAACAAGGCCTTGACAAAATCATTATTTGTAGTCATAGCATGTAGCCTTGACTATGTGGTTATGATGTCTGGCATTATGCATTCCATCATTATGAAATTATCTACTGATTTTACATGGGATTATTCAACTAGTAGAATATCAATGTGAATAAGTAAAATAAAATATTTTATTTATATTCTCCATATTATGCCAAAGTTTATGTTTTAAATAATGGTGTTATAGTCTTATATATTTCCTTAAATGTTTATTCTTATTTATGATAGTTTCTGTTATATTGTTATCCTTAATAAGAATCTGAGATCACCCATTTATTATGTTTTATTTTTCCTAAATGTGAAGAAGTATATTATGCTTGACCTTCGGGGATATGTTAATGGATATGACTGTGTTCAATGGGGAACATTGTTGTTGTTGTTTTTATGTAACGTAAAACTTATGTATACATCTAGTACTTCGAAGGCTACATAACTTATCGTTCTTTTGAGACTTCATATCTTGTGATCATGACAATGTTATGTAATAATTCCTTGACTCTGGTAATTGGGGTAATGTTGTTACACAATCCCATGTTGAGCATTAACATGTCATGGTTGAGTGAAACCGCCTACAGGAGTAGTGGAAGATGATAGAGATTACCATCTAAGCAATGTTATCTAGGCCACCCCAAGAGTCTCTCACTATCATACACCTTACCCTTAAGGCTTATGAAGGTGTTATAAGTGGTTATGTAACAACACCTTATCACTATGATTATGTGCATTATTTAACTATATAATAAATAATATATTAATTTTATTATTGTTATTTTGTAAATAGTGTTTACATCACATATAGTATTTTAAGTTAATATTCAAATAAAAAGTCTATTTTGGAAAATTAATAGATTTTTTATTAAATTAATATCTTTATAAAATATTATTATTTCTAAATTACATTTTATAAATTATAACGGATCATATAATTTTTATGAATACAATTGTATTTTTTTATTAATGTTTGAATGTGGTTTTTGTCAAGACCTGTGAATTTTCAATAATTGTCTATTTATATTTTAAAAGTAAAAATTCAAATATTTTAAAATTATTTAAATTAAATGAATATTATTTTTGGAATTAGGAAATCGAAATTATCCAATGGTTAATGATTCCTAATTTTTGGAGACAGATGAATTTTTGGGTAAAAATTAAATACCATTTGAATATATAATGTGTTTAATGACATCATAATGACCTGATAGGGACATAATAAAATAATGAAAACATTATTTTATGAAAAAAAAAATTTACCATTAAAATAATGTGATTTTAGGATTGTTTGATTTATTTTACAAAGCCTTAGTGGACCCTCCAAGACTTATAAAACATTTTAGCTTTTAGAATTGATTTTCATGAGAGTGTTACTCAAATCCACATAATAAACCCAATTATTTTAAGAAGTTATGTCATTTCACTTATAAAATATTGTTTTCCACACTCCTTTGTCAAAAAACATTGGAGAAAACCATCGTATGGTTTGAGGTTTTGGTTAGTTTAATGTGTGGTGTCCCAAATGTAAATAATAAATACTTTTCTCTCATTTCCTATATAACCCCACCAAATCTCCTACTTCCTCTTCACTAATAGCCATTGTAGTTCATCCAAAATCTATAGTTATTTCTATCAGATCCTCCCAAGGCACCCCAAGCTCCCAATAAACCTTTCTCAAGCCTCTCTCGAGCCTTTGGGATCACACATCCAAGTAAGGGATTCCTTCATTTCTCATTTTATCAAAGTTTCCTAATAATATATTTCCATTTTATTTTCAATTATAGATGTTGGGGTATTATTTATCACCTCCCCTATACTATCCAATTTATTTTTGAATGATTATATACCCCTTTCTCTATCATATATGCCTTCTATGTATACCTGTTACCATGCCAAAATTCTGTAAGTGATTTCTCTCTCCTCATTTACATTCAAGAAATTATTTTGTATTATGAATAAAAATAACATTACATATGTTGGTAAATGTATCTATATATCCCCTTGAAGTCCATTTCATTTACATCTGATAAAACACTCATTTATCTTTCATCAAACAATTTTATGAATTCTAATGTCGCATTGTTATGCTGCCAAAATTGTGTTGCATTTGGTCAAGAAAAAGTCATTGTGTAGTGAATATCATGACCATTTTTCTATCAAGGGTATTAACTTTATGCACATTTACTTATAGATTATATAGTTTCATATATAAATTCCATATTCATTTATCATGAAATAAATGATGAAGTTTAAAGATTTGTTGTTATATGATCCATGTGGCACACTTTTTCCTGAAATGAAATGTTTAAAATGGTGCTTCCTGATAGCGCTCCAATGCATTGGGAAAATTTTACTATAATGATACATCAAGTGCAATGAGGATTTACACATTCTAATTCAAGTGAAATGAGTATTTAATAATGCTAAATAATTTTAACTGTTGATTTACACATGCGAATTCTAGTGGAATTAGGGTTTACTCATGCTCCATGTGCAATGAGCCTTGGATCATGCTAATTCCATATTAAGTTTTGATTCCACATTTATTTGTTATAATAATCATGATATATCATGCCTTTATTTTCATGTTTCTTTTACAATCCATTGATATTCCTTTTTCCAGACATGTATTGTATTCTTCATGTTATGTGTTGTTTATTTTTTACTGGGATATATAGATCACCCATTTTCACAGTTATATCCTCATGTTAACCCATGAAATGCTATGTATGAGGGAATGTTGTGGTTATGTAAAGGATGTTTTCCAAGAATATGTTGTGTGGTTTTTGTTTTATGTTGTTATTTAATGTTCTATATCCCCAAAGACACTAGAAAACTAAATATTCCATGTTCTATCATGTGAATAGTTAATGTAATAAATAATGTTTAGGTGTGTAATAAAAAAAAGTGTTGTTATAATATGATTATTGAGCTCTTTCTTCTAAAACTTTTCATTTATGTTTCTACTAGTACATGTTCATAACTAGATTTGTGAAATCATGATTTCATGATTTTTTTTATCCATTCTCCATTAATTTATATAATTATTTAGTGAATTTTAGTTTCGGTGTTCTTTTATGTTTAATGATGAGTACCAATTAACTCTCCTCAAGAACCGACGGGTGGGGGTAGTGAAATCATTTCACCCTTGATCATTTTATAAAGAACCAAAAATTAGATATTCTTAATGATTCTATTCTGAAAAAATATCTTATTAATTATAAATATTAGGGTTAAAAAGATAAACTAAATAAGTATTTTCAGACTGTGGATGTTCTCTAAAACAACTACTAATTAGATATCCATCTTTCTCAAAGTACTGGATAGTTATATTAATGTGAGTTTAACAATATAATATCATTTTTATGACATATAAATATTTTTAATACCCTAATTGTATCAAATATAATTTTTTCACTTCATATCACAATATTTACAAAAATTTGAAATTTTAAATGTTATTTTAGACAAATATTTTCTGATTTTTCATTATTTTTTGGGTTTTTTTGTTTAATCTCCATTTTCCATCCCTCTGTTTCGATCCATCTTAACATAGTGTATATAGGTAATATAAATATTTAATTTCATGGAACCTCAAAAATGATCATGTAATTTTATGGCATTGTTTTTGTCAAGGGATGATCTGAACAATGGAAAAACACACAAGCAAATATCTTTCAAAAACCCCCAGAAATCCCAGAAATATAAGTAAATATAAATAAATTGTTTCCAAAAAAATTTATAGATATTTTTCTTTGAAAACTATTTTTGTTAATATATATCACACTATTTCTACAACATAATTTTATATTCCTAAATAATTTATTTTATAGATATATCAATATTATTTTTTCCATAGAAAGCAGAAGAAGTGAGAAATGGAAAATCTAAAAAACAAAGCTAACAATAAAAACATTATTATTTGACTACCTTACATTCCATATTTATAGAGACCTAGAATTAAAATGTTTCAAATACCATACATTTCAAGTAATCCACCTTGTATAATTTTTTCTTCTATGTCTAATAAATATGAGATCAAATAGTTTCACCCCTCTCAAGTTCCTTCATTCCATGGTCTTTTAAAATAATATTCATTGGAGTTTATATGGGATTTTTTTGGTATATCTATAAATTACTATATAAAGATACTAGTTAGGAATAGTTTATATTTGGGGTGTTATCATTCTTCTGTATTATAAGGGATAGTAAAATTTTCCAATACCTAGATGAATAAATCATTAAAAAACGATAAAAATTTCAATGATTTTATCGCTACATTTTACCCCACGTACCCAACCATGGAGGATGGACAATTGATCGCTATGTTTTTTTATTGATTAGGTATAGTTATTTAATGAGGATTGGGATATAATTTTAATTCTTCTTAGTTTGAGTCTCATTCACTAGTTATCTCTCCATATTTTTATTGATATATTTTACAATTACCACAACCCTTATAACCATAATCTTGATGACCATCCTTATTTAAGTGACTTATCATATTCTAATGATGATGAGATTTGGGAAGTGTATGATAAACTGGACCAAAATTACCTACATAAGTTCACAATAAATGGATGATTCAGAGTGCTAAAACTAATACTCAAGATGATGTATTTAAAGAAAACATCATAGTGATAATTGTTGTCACTGTGGAATATTTTTTTATACATAGAGATTTTACACCAACATTGACTTCCATGCCCAATATGGGGAGAGTTATAATTATTTTATTACAAAGATAGAAATTAGGGAGTCTAACATCCATTCTATAATTAGTATAATTCTCGATAAAAATCCAGTCAAATCACTCTTGGACGGAACATGGCATATTGAAGCCAGATGTTTCCCCTAGTTTTTCGTCACATTATAGAAATCAGTTTCAAACTATTTGTAGACAATTAAAATCAAATTATGATTTATAGGGATTGGTTAGCTAGTTGATTACTAAATTATACACCAAGAAATAATGATTTAATAATCATAAAGTTCAAATGTGAGAAATTCCTAGAGATATAGCTGGTAAAAAAAGGAAATGGTACCATGTACAAATCTGACTAATTTGGAATAGAATAAGATAGATTCCAACATAAGAAGTGGCCTAAAAATTCAAGAACAAATTTGGGTATAGCCTTCCAAAATAAAAAATTTTGGATTTGACCGAAACTGATACCCAAAATATTGAAAATAGATGGTATGTAAATATGGATATAAATGTACAACTAGAAAATATTGAAGAATCTACACCAAAAAAACCAAATAACTACCGAAAATGAAGCGGAGATTGATAAAATAATGTATGAATAATGTATGAACTGAGGAGAAGGTTATAAATAAACCATTTTATAAATATTAGGTCCCTCTAGTTCACTTTCCCTACTGAATTAAAAATAATGATGAAGTTAACTTCTTAAGATTCCTGAAAATGATGAGAACATCTTGAATCTACATGAAATTCATCGAATCATTGAATAAAATTCCATCATATGACAATTTCACAATTACGTTTCTACATAAAGAAATTATTGAAATAAATTGGATACCATCAATCTGAATCAGGAGTTTAGTGTGGTTCTTTTGGGGAAGCTACCTCTAATGAAGAAGGACACTTGATGTTTTTTATTTAATGATAAATTCGAGGTTGTAAGATCATGACTTTTTTTTATTGAGAGATTGTGTCAATTATATAACATACCTATTTATGAATATATAGGTCTTAGATAATTAAATAAAACTTTTTTATGTCTTCATCCTTATAATTGGTCACATAGTCATCCTTATTTATGGGTGGGTAATTTATTATTTATTGTATGGAATATTACATTTCCCACAAATATTATTATTTTTCATATGAAATTTGATAAAAAGTATCAATTATATTAGGTAGAACATTCCTTCATAATAGATGTATAATCATAGGTTTGTCCAATGGGAAGCATATCCTATGAGATATGGATAATCGATAGATTATTTTTTTATAAACCAAAACATAATGTTTCTTATGACCTAATTAATGTCTCTAATGAACAATGATACAAAATAGAGTTCATAAATGAGTTTGGTTCTTTTCTTATTAAAATTTTAGATATTTTTACTCCCCAATATATAGATAATTTTATATTTATACCTTTTTATGAGGATATTATTTACCATGATAACAATTTGAACATAGATTCGACACTTTTTTCTATGGTTTATAGACATTTTTTTGAAAGCATAACTCTAAAATTGAATGCAGGAAATTATTGTTAGTTGGGGATAGTTCTTGGTGTAAACCTATAGAAAAACATTACAATTTACAAATATTAATTTTTTATCTCTACAAAGATACCCTCATTTTAGTAATTAGTGTTTTAAAAATAGGAAATGGTTTCTAGATAAAGTTTCCCATTTAGAAGTTGAAGAAATTGTTATTAATAAATTTTGGATGAGTTTATCACTTTATGACAATAGTTTTTTATATGATTTTTTATAAATTATGTATATTTTTATCTATCTAGAGGATTATATATTTTTGAGTGTGATTGAGGGGATTTTATTCTTGCATAACATAATTAATATGAGTCTTGGAATCATTTTGGTTGTTGGAATAATTCCCATAATATTGTTCCAATTTATGTCCTTGATTTATTTCAACCCATAAATGATTAATTTTGTGAAAATAGATTTGAAATTTTATAAGGAGGTATTTAGGTTTTCATCCATATTTTATATAATGTTTTTGTTCTTTGTATTCACACTATGATTGATTCTGAGGTGACTGAATCCATTGCTGCACCTAAATCTGACATGATAATTGTCTCTTATGTGGGGAAGAGTGTGGGAAGAAAACAAGTAAAGAATATATCCAAAAATATTTTTCAAAATATTTTCTTTTTCATACATGCTATTTTATGTTAAAAGAATTTGTATGTTTGATGTTATTTTTGACGAACAATAATGCTTCATAAGTATGAGTTATATGTTGACAGTTTTTCAGGATATTGTTCTAGAGAAATTGTTGATGGAGACTCAAAAATTTCTTCCATAGAACATCCAATACCTAATTAATGATAAATATTATCAACTAAATTATCACCATTAATAAAAATTAGGGTAAAAATTATTGTAAAAGACATTAAATTCAGTGATTCGTGAGAGGAAACCCATGATTTTCTTTTTTTATTAAATAATGTTTAAATAAATAATAATTTTTTAGTGATGCATCTATAAAAGTTTTCAATAAAAATTTATAATGTTTATTCCCTATTATCATGATCATCTATTAATTTCTTCTATAAAAATGTATTTTTTTAAGTTAACATGTCGTGCATACATTGGGTGGTGGGTAAATTTATCATGAACAATTGCGGTATGTCATCAAAATTGAGCCCAAGGGGTGTTAGTCGAGTAGTACCTGCTGGTTGTACCCATCTTTCTTTGTTGGAACTAGCATAGGCTCGAGTCCATCTATACACGGACACCATGTATATTATGCATAGGGAGATTCAAATCCATTTCTTATATAGGGAGTGTGGAGTGCACCTGGGTTTGGTCGGGGTCCCATGTTTGTAGTCGGTGTTAGAAACCAACATTTTAAACATTAGCCTCATACTAGATGGTGAGGACCTCTTAATTTCATCCATGTTACTTAGGATCAAATCCAGCCACTAAGAATAGTGTTGGGAAAAACACCATCCCCCATGAAATGTGGGTGTTCGGCACTAAGTGCTCAACTTGGGTGGGGTGCGAATAAGAAATCCAAAGCTACAGGTATATATATATATAGGTAATAAGCACTCACCCCAAACTAGGTTTTTCTTCAGACAGCCTACCAATCACAACAACACTCAAGTCCGAGTCACAACTCTCGCCAACAAAACCCATTTGTCCCATTCTTGTTTTCATGTTCAGTAATAATGTTCAAATAAGTTTATGCACTACTGGGCAACTAACACCATAAGCATAACCAAGGAAAATAAACAATCCAAATGTCAATTTAAGTATCCACACCCGGTTCTCTTGTAAAGTCACAACAACAAGGAAAAGTGAGAACTTTCGAAGTCCTGGAAATAGACAACCCTGAGACACTGCCCCGTGTCCCCTCCCCCAAAAAGGTTTTTCATCCACAGAGGATCCCACCCCAATTCGTGATATAAAAAGTACCCACCCGGTCTTAAAACTCACAACCACCGAATCCATACCAATAGGGGATCCCGTCCCCAATTTCATACAACCACCGAGAGTATATATAAAAAAACAGGGGATCCCATCCCCTCCCACATCTCCAACAATTGGCCCGAAGAAAACAACCAAACCACTGTCACCAACACTAAGCAGGTTCATGCCTGTAATTTTTCATATTTATATGATTTAACACACTCCATGATTTTAATTCTGTGTTTTGAACGTGGTTAGCATAGAAGGGATTGATCCCGGTGCTTTCAATTTATTCAGCCGGGTATACGTGATTAACCAAATTTACTTTTCACAACAATAGTTTACTATTAGGAACAATCCATTTAAACCACCATGAGGGGTTCATTAGTGCACAAACAATGACCACCAATGGCCTCAATTTTCAGAACTCGTAAGCCAGCACAACTCAGGAAGATGATCATAATATAAACTACATCAACGATAAAATCCCCCCCTTCATTCCTTATAGGATTCATTCATTATCTTTATTTAGGTTTGGTTTATCCAATTATATAGAAACAAAAGCACGCCCACCTCGCATGATACACAAAAGAGAGAGACGAAGGAGAAATTAACCACCTGTTGGATCAACGATCTACGCTGAGGCCGGGGGAGGAACTTCATAGATAGCGATGTGGCTCGCCTGAATGAGAATCGCTTCGTCTATCAATGCTTAGGTCATGCGCGGAACTTCCCGGATAACGATGCAGCTCGCCCGATGAACCAGAAGCTGTTTGTGAAAATCCGCGATCGAGGAAAGAAGAAACCACAACTAACCCTTAATTTATAAGATCCGCAGACGGTTGAGGTGAGAACGCGAAACCACATAAGGAGCGGGGGTCGTGGGTTGACCACGCGGTTGGGCAGTTTTACACAGAGGTCTCTCGGGATTTTTAAGAATTAATTATGGGCATTAAATGGTTTTAAAAGAGTAAAAGAATTAATTTACATCGAAACATAAATTTCCGGAGCGGAGAAGTCAGGTACTGGAAAAAAACGAAAGGCTCGTGAGGGGACATGGTGCCACCGTCATGGTGTCACCCTCACAGTGCCAAAGTCACGGTGCCACCGTCGTGGTGCCACCCTCATGGTGCCACCTTCACGGTTCCACCATCACAGTGTCACCCTCACGGTGCCACCATTTTGGTGGAGCCTCACTTTGGCAAGGTAATGGTCTAGGAGGGTCCGAGCTATTACATCTTAGCGTCAATTTTTCTTATTTTTCTGAAAACATTAATTTTTGATGAATAGAGAAAAACATTTTGTTATTATTTAAAACCTAGTTTTTATTTAATTAATTATTTATTTTATTAATATTTCTGTTTGGTAAAAATAGATACATAATATCTATATTTGTTCAATGTAATTCATTGGAATCATTTTATAATTAAATTATATGTATAAAATTTTATTGATCATTTTAACGTCTTTTACCCACCATCTAGGGACATTTAAAAATATGTATAAAATGTAATTTTACATCTTCTGTGAATTGAATTTCTAAAATCCTTGAGGCACAGATGACATCAGTAAGAAAAATTATGTTGAATAAAATGAAAATAATTTTTGGTGAATAGTTTTTTAAATTATTATTTACCACGATTGAAAGTAAATAGGGTAATTAAAGGTAAAATTGATATTATAATTACCCTAACACATGTTCCAATTCTTTCGGATAAGTGTTTTTTGACAAAAATAGTCCATTGGAAAAAAAATCTGATTATATTTGACCATCTTGGATTATATTAGGAATTCTATTATTATTTTATGTAAAATAGAGTTAAAAGTGTTAAATTCTAAATTTTATAAATAAATCATTTTTAATATAGGTTTATAAATATGATACATTATTCTAGAAATATTCATTATTATGGGAAAATTATTTTCTACATAATGGTATTTTATTGATTATTTTTATTAATTAAATAATTATATTTATCTATGACATAATGTTACTGCAAAAATTACCTTATTAATGAAAGATTAAATTGATTGATATTATAAATATCAATATAATTGTAATTTTAGACTTTTGGTGTATTAAAAGTATTTTATAGTTTATTATGAAATTTTATGGTGGATTAAATAATTTTTTTGATGTTATAAATTTTTTATATCATTCACAAATACCAAATACTAAATAGTGTCAAAATTCACATAAATGTTTTTTTAAAAGAAATACTATATTATTAATTGATATATTATTCATAAAAATATAAGATTGGGAAAAAGGACATTGATAAGTGTATATATATTCATAACTAACTTCTTGTGGTTCACTTGGATTTTTATAGTAAGTTTATTAAAAACTTATGTTAATTATACAAGAATACATGGTAAATGTAAAACTATTTAACTAATATGTAAATCTAAATGATAAGGTTAATATGGTGACCTAAACCAGCCAAAAACATATTGGATGAGAGGTTTTCCACCAAGAACCACTTTATCTTTGAAATAAATCTGTTTGGATCCTTTATAAACTGAATATTATTTTATAATAAAATAATATTTCATGCCTTTCCTGTAGTGATCCTCACCTCTCTTATAAAATAGTAATTCCCCTTCTCAAAAACATCACTCCTCTAAATCCATTTCTCTCAACCAACCCTAGCTCAAATTTCCTACCAAATACCCTCACATCATCATAGATTCCTTAGTTTGATCATAATCTAACCTAAGATGACCTTTTGATCAAATCCAAAGGAAGCACCAGAAGAAGAGGTAATATTTTCATTACCTCATTCAAAGTTATTCTCTTTTTTCACATCCTAATTATTTTTTATTTACATACAGAAATAATAAAACCAACACATTATAAATATAGTGATATTATTATGAATTATGGTACAATCGTATTCATTATTCTTTCAATCCTATGAATGACAATGTCGCCATACGTTCTTATGTATGGCTTATCATCTCCATGTTGTTGTGTAGTTTTTTATTCAACACATCATCCTACGGATGGGTGTAATAAGTAGTAAAATTGAAGTAAAAAATTAATATATCATGTAAATAATTCTGTATATATTTTATAACATCCAATTACATACTATTTCACCATTAATATAACGTTATTTTCGCTCATGTGTATGTATAGATTACCATCTCCACGAATGTGATGAGAATAATTCCCCATCATACCCATTCAAGAATAATTTTCATCTTATGATAAAAAATAATGTTTAATACCTTAAAATAATTCTGGATATGAATTAAATACATCCTATTCATATCAAACATTACATTTATAACAAAAAAAATAAAATGGAAAATGAATTAGTTAACACCGGAAACAATGATACTATTGAAAAATTATTAACATATCAATATTATAAGATCTTATATGATTTCATATTTATGTTTGTGGTTCGGGTATAATTTAATTACAATTATTTGATAATTATATAGGTGGTTAACCTACCATATACTAATTAAAATTACAGGGTAAGGGGTTTTCATCTCACTTCTTATTCAAATGAGATTCATGCTATCTTACACCAATTTCCTTTTGAGTGTTGTATGTATGGCTTACAACATTATTGTATGATCCTTATTTCGAGGGGAGTATGTTTCATATGTTACCATATTAGTATGTAAATTTCTAATTTCATTTTCCACTCATTGGGTTCTATGAAAACTTCATTGATAATTTTTCTCCAACATTATGTGTGAAAGTACTATTTGTTTACTTATGTAGTAATTTCACATCCCCTTTGTGATGATTTACATTTGATACACATAATCACTCCATCGATAAATTACTATGTCATCATTATGAACATGAAATAATAATCTTAACTCAATTTCAATTCATTGAGTTAAACATCCTAGTTATTTGTGTTATTTTTACAAGAATATGTGTGAATGTCCTCTGATTGATATACACTCATTATTCAATCATATTGACTGTATATATATTTTTGACACATAATTATGTCATTAATTTATCCTTAACCTAATGATATGTTCTTTATAAGGTATCTTATCTCAATTTACAATCCACTGATACTTCTTTTTTATTATACGCAATTTCACATTTATATGGTGTATATACTATACATTGACATAGTATATCACGAATCCCATATTATCATGATATTATAAGGTTTTGATTACCTCAATTATTTTAATTCAAGCATCTCTAATTTTGTTTGGAAGTCTAAATAAAATATCATTTTATATTTTTTAAAGATTTATTCTTCGAAATCAGTCTCATTATTGTCCATGTATTATAAATGGTTGAGGGATTTTTTTATATGGACGTAAATTATTTAGAATTAAAATATCTTTTAAATGTTTCAAAGTAGTGTGGGACACCTTGATTCAAAAATCTATTTTAAAGAGCTTCTTGATAAATAATGATACTTTTAAATTCTTTTAAGAAAGAAGGGATATTTCTCTCAAATAGTTTTACTAATTATTTTCAGCTATATAAATATCCTTCATTATTCTTGATTGATGATGATTTTTTCTAATAAAATATTCCATATTGTATTGAATGAGTTATGTTTAACAGTGGATGTGCTATTTTTATACCATTCATGGATGGTGGATAAAATATTGAAATTTGGTATACTAGTTCAATATGAATGTTTCTATTATTTTTAAACCTTTTCATATGAGAAATTTATTAGACTTATAATGTGAAAGGTGGAGGAATATATTATTCCTTGATTCATACGTAAGTCTAATGAGACAATATAGTGTCTTAGAATAAGGCCCGGAAAAAATAATTATTTGTAGTCTTGGAAGGACGCCTTCACTATGTGGTTTTGATGTCTGAAATTATGTATTCCATCATTAAGAAATTAACTATTAATATTACATGTGATTATTAGACAAGTACAATATCCATGTGAATCTGTAAATGGAACTAACTGATTTATCGTTGCCATACTATACTAAAATTTATGTTTAAAAGTTTTTCTATATTATTATTATACAATGTATTAAATATTTATGTCTATTTATGATAGTTTCCCCTATATTTTTATCCATACTAAGAATATGAGCTCACCCCTTTCTTATGTTTTCTTTTTCCCATGATGTGAAGTAGTTTATTATGCTTGACCAAAAGAGATATGTTAAGGGATATGAGTGTGTTCAAAGGGGACACAATGTTGTTGTTTTTATGTAATGTAACATTTATGTATATATCTAATACTTCCAAGGCTAATAAACTAATCAGTCTTTCAAGAATTGATCTATTGTGATCATGCCAATGTTACCAATAGTTAATTTAAGGATTAAGGGAGTTCGTAGGAAAATAGATTTTATATTGATAATGTAATGTAAAAAATTTAATGTGTTGATTTTAATCTAATATTTTCAATAAAAAATCCTGGATACATAGATATTATAAAAGATTCTTAACATTATGGTTGTGATATTAGATGGTAATTTTTTTTCATTATATGAATATATTCACTAAAATTATTAATTTCATGTGAGCATAAATGGAAAATATATATGGATATTGGAGAAGAGAGGATGGTATTGAATATAAGACTAGTTCTGAGGATATTTGAATAATAATATTTGGAGAATATTTAAGGGTGTCTTGGAAAAATAAATTTTGGGATTTAAAATTTTTTATTTGTTTTTTACTTATGATGATAAATGAAATGATTTTCCCCTATTAAACATTTGATCAATTTAGAATATTAGAAACATGATGTTTTATTTGTCTTGAAATATTTCATATTTGAATTATAAAAAATATCCATTTATATTTTATATGTTAGAACAATACAAATATACACAATAGGGGTTAAATTATGTCTTTTAAATAATCTTAGATAGATTTATATATTTATACATATTTTTGATTAAGAAGATATACATTATTCTCATCTATAAGTAAGGAGATCAATGGTTAAAAAAGGGGAAAAATTATTGAATTATTATAATTGTTCTCAGAACAAGGAACCCAGAGTACACTCCACCAACACTCTATCAATGAGATTGGTGATTTTCAATATACAATTCCCCTTCTCATAGTACCATAATAACTAAGTACATGTAGTTGAAACCATTTAAAAAATTCATTTAAAAGGCCTCCTTGTTCTTTTATAAGAAATATAAACTCCAAATCTTAATTTGAGAAGATAATACTCTTCCACGACTGAATCTGAGTAGTTGATACTATAATAAATCAAAAACAATTATTGTACATGAAGAGTTTGTTAACATTAATAATAGAACCTGATATAAAATGGTTAATATCTATAAAATATAAATTTCTTTAATATTTGATAGCTTCAAGGATGTCTAAATTGAAAATAAACATCAATAAAAATTGTAACAAAAAATAGATGTAGTTAAATATGTTTTCACAACACTAGATTGAAACCTTTATGTCTCTACAGTGTAGATTATTTTGAATTAAAGATATTTTTGATTATTTTCTTTTTATATCAGTTCCTTTTTAATAACCATATTTCACACCTGATATAGAAATATTAAAATACTCTTTCTATTTAATAAGAAAATCTATCATTATTTCAGTTGAATATATCAAATAATATCACATAAAAAATTATGATTATTTGAATTTGATACATTCAAGAGAGCCATACCATCCCTTATAAATATTAATGACTTAATCTTCCAAATATGAGCCTTTAAATTGATGGAAAAATATATTTAATGTGATATTTACTCCAGGAGAGATCATTGCATAAGACATGAATAATATAATTAATTTAAAAAATACATCATAGACTAGTAATGTATAGGTTTATTTCCTATAAAAATAAACTCAAAAATTAGTGTTGGAAATGTAAATTTGTTTACCAAAATTATGGTTGAAAAATCATACATTTATTCCTAAGATATTGAGATTCATCTAATAGTTGGGATGTTGATCAATTATTTTCTGAAAATTTAGGGTATATTATCCATATATTTTCATCCAATAACATTTCTTCTAAACCATAGATTATTCTTAAAAACAATGGGTGTCAATAATGTTTCTAAAATTATTTTGAACATGTTCAGAATGGCTGATCAAATATTTTAACTTCTATATATGATAAACATGTCGTGAAATATATTCCTAAACAATATTGAAGGAAATATCATGTTTAAAACAAATAAGGGTATATGTGATCATCAAAAATCATTGTCATTTATAGTGTATTATTGAAAAAATACAAGGCCAAAATTCTCCCACTTTTTGATGATGAAATAAACCATATAAAATATATTTTATAAAATATAGGAATTGTACAAAAATTGAAATAATACCATTAAAGATATATAATATAAATTTTAGTTATATTTTATTGTTATATAAACCTTGACATAAAAATAATAATATGAATAAAAGTTTCTTTTTAAATTTTCTAAAAAACATACCTGAAAACCTATAAACTCATAATTTTCTAGAGTGAAAAATAATATTGTGTTTACCCAATTTTCCCACCAATTTTCTGACATCAAAAATAAATTAATATAAAATGGTTTAAACAATATCCAATATAGCACATGACATTAAATTAATGTTATATTATGTTTATACATAAATTATTTTTTTGTGGTAGTGAAATGAATAGAAATAAGTTACAAATATAAACAACATAAATAAAACTATTTCAATTAGAATGTGTTTATAATTAAAATAAACATTTGGGTTAGAGAGATTAAAATGTTAGACTCTACGAGGGTGAAAGGTATTTTTCTAAATAGGTGGTAGAATCTTGAGTAGCTTAAACTACATATGATCGTCTTATAGCACTTCCATCAGTCCTATAAAATGTTCACAAAAGTTATTACCCAATTATCTCATTAAAATTGTTGATTCTTGACCAAATTTCTGGATTTCAACCATATTAACTTTTAGAAACTACTTAATATTATCTTATGATTGAAATACTTATGAGATAATGTCACCTAATTGATTTAGATGATTATTTATACTAGGCTCTCTTGATGTTAACTTCTCAACTAGGTCCCTCTGATTTTCCGTCAAATCATTCAATAGTGAATTATAACCTTGAATATTATTTAGTTGATAGTTTGATGAAAAAAACATGTAGTAATATATTCAAATCATTTTATTAAATAGAGAGAGGTGTAGGTGATAGAAGTATATTATCCATAATGATGGGAACAAGACCTTATTGAATCAAACTGACTTGCAGGATATCTCTTTATATATATTATGTCATGTTTTTTGATTGACACTTATATCCATTTTAAATATTGATCTACCATTATGCTTTTAAATACATAAAAATATCCTCTAGAAAATGAATTTTCCTTTAGTGGTTTCAATTGAATTTGTGCGGATATAAATTCATATATAGGAATACTTGAGCTTCTAAAATATTAAAAATATTTCTTAGTAGATTCCATTCTGTTGTGTAATAAATAATTATTCTCCTTAATTCTATATAATTGGAGAACTAACTCTTCATCTTTATTATCAAGTGATTCGAAATATGTTCCTTCTTAATTTCTTTATGGTTGTCCTATATCAAAAATATATAATGAGTTTCAATTATTAGAAATGGATGAAACACTTTTAAAAACCGATATCTTGTCATCTGATGTAGAAAAATTATTTTCTAATGATTCTGAAACAATAGATAATGTTGTATTCTCAATGAACAAATTAGCTTCAACTATTGATACATTTTCTTTCTTACCTACTTGAGCTGTTTCCTCATATTTATATTCGCTGGGAGAATCTTTCTTATCCCAATTATCTTCATAATTCTTTTATATTTGTTCCATATTAGTATTTTAAACTTCTAAAATCACTAGTAGGTTTATTTAATGAGTTACATGAGCCTCAACATCTAGAGACTAAACTTTATGTTTCCTTAATTATCTAGAAAATGTAACACAGGCCCCATTATTTGATTATTATAATTTTTATTCAAGATATTGATTAATATCTATTGAAACATATATTTTTGATACATCATACCCAATTCTTTTTGTTTATTTATAAATTACTTATTTAATTCTAGATTCTACAACTTTTTCTACATGTAATTGAATTGTACGAGCTTATTTATGTGTTCCTTTCTCCTACTTGGGAAATAGTATCAGGTTTTTATTAATATTTATCACCAATACGTAAAATATATTATCTGGTTGTAGTTTATAGGTAACCGATCATTCTTAGAGTTCAATCATACATAATGTTACTATGTTCAATCAGTGGGTTCATTTTTAAATGTCAAATTTTATATGTTTTATATAAAATAAGGAAACCAATCCTTCCATACAGATTAATTTTCTTTTAATCTTACTACAAATAAATAACCATGTAATGTACCATATATGTGATAAAATTAAGCATAATGTCACTCCTAATTAAAAAAATTATATACACATCAAGAAAAAGTATCATTTCTAACGCATAATTTCTTGAAAATATTACCGACTGAATGAATTCGACCAAAACATTCTTGTTAGCATCAATATCATTTATAAACATTTTTCTAATTTGGGTAAAGACAAATATAAAATAAATAATATAGTAACATTTATTTTTCCTATTTCCAATGTATCTAATATTTACGTATAAAACTCATTCATGAGGATACCCAAAAAAATATCAATTTCAACAGAAGAATTTAGAAACTCCTTATCATTTAACTTTGAAGAGACGATGTCCTATGTGTAGAAAATGATAAATTATAAATTTTGTAAAACTCCATTACATTTATGTAAAAAAAAATTCTGTATCATATTCGTTAAAAATTAATTATAAATATTGAAAAGTTGGTGCTGACATAAATAAAAGATTCGTCTAATAATTCCATTCAAAATAAAAAACATTCACATGATAAATGTTTTTTTAGTTGACACATTGACAATTTTATTTTCTCAGTTCACCTTAATATATCCTCTTTTTCATCAATAATGATGATAATATAAAATTTTTGAGTTTAGATTGTAGGGTCTCGAAGGAAAACAAGATCTAGGATGATGAAATGGTTTTAATACAGAACATAAGATTGAGAGACAGAGTATTGATAATTTTGGGTGACGTAGGTTTTGGATTCCCAAGACAGTTACTCTGTTTAATCAATATTTAATTTTTTACATGATGTGTTTCCACTTAAATAACTATGAATTATCATTTCATACTATTAGTATTGAAATAAGAAATAGATGAATAAAAAAATATTTAAAATTATATATTCCTAACTCAAGATTAATAAATTATAATCTAGTAGTGTGAAGTCATTTCGCAAAAATATCACCAAGTTGATATTCACTATGTAATAATTCTAAGAAAATGTAATTTTTTACAACATGATGTCTTAGAAAATGATTTCTTATATCAATATGATTATTTCTTAAGTACCTTATTAGATTTTTTGACATATTAATTGCACTATTATTTCCACATAAAATAGAAATATGATTCAAATTAAGTCTAATGATGAGTAAAGTGTGTATTATCCAAAACAATTATGCACGTAAACATTTAAAAGTTATATTTTCTACATCATTTGCTGATTGGGTAACTAAAATGTTTTCCTTACTTGACCATGTGACTAAGGACTTCTCTAAAAATAGGCAGGTTCTCTATGAATTTTTTATATCTAATCTACATCCTCCAAAAACATAATCTGATTATGAAATTAAATTTATTTTTTTGGATAATTTAGATATTGAAAAATTATTTCTTTTAAATATCAAAAAATATGTTAACAGTGTAGAGACCCGAAGCTTATCATACATGGACATTACATTACTTTTTCGGAATACTTAGTACATAACAAAAACACACACACAAGGATCGTAATAGTTTAGTGTCTTTGGAAACTCGGAACGTAATCTTCTAATCGTGGTGAAAGATCTTCAATATCTTCCATAAAGATCTTCCCTTTTTTTTACCTAAAAACCTTACTTTATATCCTGGGGAAAAGAAAACATAAAAGGGTGAGCTCAAATGCTCAGTAAGGGTAAACAAAAGAAATATCAATCACATCATATACATAAGAACATAGCTTTTGGAAATCTTAACCTGCAAAAGAGCTCATAATATCATAACATGGGATAAATCATAGAAGTGAAAATGAGATCCCCATAATCATAACATGAAACTTGAAACTTTGTGGCATGCACACATAATCATAGAAAATCATTTCTTGTTAGTCATGACTCATTGCCAAGACTATCTTAGTGGACAAAGTCCCTTTCTGAAGCGAGTAACCCTCGTTTCAGTCCTGTTTCACTGAACCGGTATAACCTACCATTTCAGCCATGTCTATCTCATGAGATATAAAATCATTACCCAATGCCTTGGAGGGAGATATAGGTCCCATCCATCTTATAATGAATCCTTTCTTATGTGTTCCACATAATCATAAACCATACATCATAGCGTAACCCATGTAATAAAAATGGGATTCTTAAACAACATGACATCATAAAACAATTCATATAAGATAAATGAATTCATAAAAATATTTCCATCACAACATAATCAAATCCATGTAATAATAGGGATAAAAACAGAACCCTTTTATTATCTTAGATGGAAAATAATTTTGATAAAATACTTGAACTCCATTCTTGAGGAAAATATCCTTTCTACTTCAAAAACATTTTTCCTTTCATAACATGTCATACGACTTTAAAATAAAAGAAGTTGATTAAAAATAAACTTGAAAACTTGTAAATGAAGTTTCTTGGAAATAATGTTTTAAAAATCCATTCATTCCGTATAAGTTAAAAGAAACATTCTTCGTACTTTTGTCGGAAAAGTCAAAAAGTACCTCGTACGAAAAACGACAAAAGATTCCTTTCGTACATATTACTAAAAACTCACCGAAGGGTAAAAATGGATTTTAACAATTGTAGGTGGATGGAAATAATATTACATATTGATGAAACATGGATGTGGATGATAAAATACACCCCAGTAAATACTTACAAATAAACAATCTCGGATAAAAATGAGATTGTGATATTTCCCTTACCTTAGGTCCGACTTGCTTTGTAAGTGTCCGAACCTCCTGTATAATGATTTAAATCATGTTATTGACTTATTACAGAATCATATTCATTGTTATGATATCATATATGGTTCACTTATGACATTATATTACCCGTTCTTTTGTAAATTTTATGTTAAAGAAGCGTTTTGGTTAAAATCGTTTCATTTATCGTAGGTGTTTTGACTTGTTGTTCTTGACATCATTATTACTTATATCATGATTTACTCACTTCCAGAATATAAAATATGATTTATATATCATATATATTCAGTATATATATATATATATAATAGGTAGATAAATAAAATGAAAAACACCGTTCATGGAGACGGTAGTCCGTACGTACGCATGAACGCTGTTTTCCTTTCCTTATTGTCTTGAAATGGAAGTAAGTAGATGACATACATATGTATATATATACATAAATCCAGTAGCTTTATAATGTCGTATATTTCATTATTATTTCTTATATATACATTATAAGCATTCTTAAATGGTTAACATGGAGAATGAATCTCATCGCGTCGTGGAGACGGTAGTCCGTACGTACGCACGAGCGATGATATCATTTCTATAAATATTGAATTGAATTGGAGTGGATTATACAATATATCAGAATCAATATTATGTTGTAATAACTATGTATAGTTATTCTTTACACCATTATACACATCCATGTAAGGTGGTGGTGGAAAATAGATTACACCACGGCGTGGAGACGGTATTCCGTACGTACGCACGTGCGGTGATTTCTTTTTCCGTAGGATGGATAGATGGTGAAATAGGGTTGTTTCATACTTATAATAACATATCAGTATATGAGTGATACTGATGTTATTACTTCATAATGAAACAACCTAAGAAGAAGAAGTGGAAAAAGAAATAAAGATGAAAGAATAGGTAACGGTAATTACCTCTTCTTTGAAGTTCCTCTTTGAGACATCCACTTAGGGAACTAAAATTGGCCTTTGAGGAAGACCAGAACCTCTAGTATGTTTTTAGGGAATTGGAGAAGAGATTTTGGCAGGGGTTGGCCGAGCATGAGAGCTCATATTGGTGTGAGGAGGAGGGGGAGGAGGTGTCCTTTTATAAGGGAGGAGAGGGGCACCCTAGGAATATCTCAAAATATTATTTTATATTAAAGTCAAAATCGGTTTATAATGGTTCCAAAGGGTCTTATTTCGAAGCTAAAGTGGGGATGGATCGAAATACTATCAGCCAATAAGATTTAGACAAGTTTAGGTTATTATTTTAACCTTATCAATTAGATTTAACTCTAAGTTAAATAATTTAACTTTTACCGTGTCTTTTTGTTTTCTTAAATTATATGGTTAATAAACTTACTATAACATGCCAAACTAACCCCAAATTGTATATTATTAATACATATATCCTTATCTAAGTCATTTGGCCGAACCTTAGATTTTTATGAATAAAATAACAATTAATAATATAATATTTGATTTAAAAACTATTTTGTGTCAATTTTGACACTATTTGATACATGATTTTTGTGAAAGTCATAACAGAATTATTTGTTAGAAACAAGTTGATTAAAGCAACACTAATATATCATAGTAACCTAGAAAATTAGTGGAATTCATTAAAAGTCTCAAATTACATTTATTTTGGTGTTTATAACATCAATTATGTCAATATTTCATTAATAAGATAATTACTGCATCATCATTGTGTCATATATAAATTAAATTATTTAATGTCTAAAAATTAAAAATAAAATACCATTATGTAGGAAATCTTTTTAGCTTTCTAATTAATATTTATAGTCGAATTTATCTTATGTATAACCCCATATTAAAAATGATTTACTTATTAAACTTTGATTTTAACTATTTTAACCCTTCTTTAAATAAATTAATAATAAATGTCCTAATCTAATCCAAGTGGGCCTAAATGGTCATATTTTATTCCTAAGTTTGTTTTTGGTCGAATTACACTTGTCCAATAGAATTAGGACATGTGTTAGGGTAATAGTAATATCATATTTACCCTTAGTTACCCTATTTACTATTAACCGCGGTAAAAAAAAGTAAAAAGTTACTATTCACCAAAAAATTATTTTCATCTCATTGAACCACATTTTAGTCCTTGATATTAACCATGTCTCTCGGATTTTTGAAATTCCATTCACAGAAGCGGTAAAATTATGTTTTATGCAAAATTCAGTTTTTAACCTACCACTTAGTGGTTTTACTATTCATCAAAAATTGAATGTTTTCAGAAAAATACCAAAATTTCACCCTAGGATAATTTCGATATTCTGAGTCCAAAAATGAAGTCCATTTTGAAAAATAAAATTTATAAAATTTCAAAAAGTGGTTATTACTATTCATAACGGCTAGTTTTAATAATATTTTAATAGCATATCGTTGTTTAGTGAAACTCGGTATTGCGTATTACACACGCTATCGAGGAAGGTCGCGATTGCGTGTAATGCAAGGCAAGTCAAGGATGCGTATTGTGCAAGCTCCTTTTGGTGTAGCGTACAACACAAGACATTAATAAAATTAAAAAGAATAGTTTTCATAAAATCTCGGGCTGTTACATTCTACCCCCCTTAAAATGAATTTCGCCCTCGAAATTCGTCGGGGTTATAAATAGTTTACTATTCGATAGTTTCTTTAATAGAAACCCACATCGTAAAAAGGAATACCAAAACCAATCTTTAAAAACAAAAGTATGAAACGTAACGGTTACCCAAATAAACCAATCACTGGGTTTCCACATAGGTGAAAATATGGATATGGAAGAGAAATCTAACCATCATGTTCTGATGGAGAGTGGTAGAGAACATGGCTATGGAAAAGCCAGCAATCACAAAGCCATGAATTTGTGACGATCTAAGGTACCATCCGATTCATCAGGTATAAGATAACTAGGACAACATTTTTGGTTTTCAAGATCATTTCCCTAAATGTGAAGAATTTGAATTAGAATAAATACTTACTTTATTTTGGTACAATCTCACTATTGTTCGTGCCTTGAACAATTTCCACTTCATCTCTTATATATATGAAGTTGAATTTGTTATTCGTGAAGTGTTAGCAGATCATGTGATAGAATGACGGGTCATTCCATCTGTCTCAAACAAAAGGTTAGAAAAAAGTTATTAAATATACATAAGTCATTCTATCATATATGGTTCCTAAAATGGACTTATACATCATATGTCATACAACTTAATATAATAAAACTAGTTTCTACTAAACAGGGACTTCCTGTAGGCCAGTGGTAGGCGATAAAGGCCAGTCGCACTTCGGTTGTGGGTTCGATTCCCATAGCCTTGTCCGAAGCGATGGGCTGTCGCCCGTCCTGCAGGTTGTCCTTTTTCCAAAACTATATAACATCCCATCAATAATATCGAAAAAACAAACTATACTAACTTATGTCCAACATAATCCATTCCAATCTTTTAGGCTTATCCATAATACTGCAATCGACTCTCATAATATAGTGAAAATGATTACCAGAGATTTAACACCATCATCGATCCCCATATATCATAAGATATGTTTTGTTGGTCACATTCCAAACATTCAAAGTCCTTAATCATGTATTCTCTTGAATACCTTAGTGAAAACATGAATGCAGTTAAAAGTTAACACCTTCCACATACTAAAATCCTCAAAATTCTATATACTCAAACCATGATATCACTTAGTCTTTATATCAATCATGAGCTCATGAATACTGTTAAACATTTCATTTTCTCGGTTTCCCTTCATTATGCGCATAATATCTCAATCACTTTGAATACCACATTAGACCAATACATAAATATTCCAATATTCCAAGATACAACATTATTTTGGAATCCCATTGCATAAACACTTAATCATTCCACCACATCGTTGTCATATTTAACATTGCCAATAGTGATCGCATGTGACTTCCCTTTGTCCTTTGCCTTCAGTGGTTGCTCATGTTGATCATCACTAACCCTTGGATTAGGGCATTTATTAGCATAATGCCCCATTTTCTTGCACTTGAAGCATTGCAGTGTTGGTGGTGCGTTCTCTGCAGTGTTTGCTTTATTCACATCATTAGAAAACCTTTTTCCATTACTTCGACACTCAGCTGCTCGATGACCTTCTTTTCCACACATAAAACATTTTCTAGTCCCTTTAAGACAATCTCCACCATGCTTCTTTCCACACTTTGTGCATAAGGAAACATTCATCTTCTTTTCACCATTATTCTGAGATTTCTCCTTGAACTCCATCTTTCGTTTCTTGTCAAAACCATGAGATGGATATGTAACACCAACTTCCATTTCTACCTTGATAGCACAACGCACAATTTCTTCATAGCTACTGAAGTCTCTTATAGATAAGGCCCTTCTAAGACTTGGTTTTAAGCCACTGAAAAATCGATCAACTTTACTTTCAGGTTGGATGATAATACCAGAAGCGTACCTTGCAAGTCTTGTAAAATTCGCTTCATAGGTACCAACAGATTCATCATCCCTTTGCTTCAGTTCAAGAAACTCTTTCTCCATCTTTGTTCGGAGAATACGAGGGAAGTACTTATTGAAAAATAAGTTCTTGAACTCGTCCCATTCCATAGACTCAATTTCATCCCTTTGGCTCGTATTCTTAATAAGATTCTACCATTGATCAGCATCTCCTTCCAAACGATACACTGCTAGGATGAATTTATCATGTTCAGAACATTGAAGAACTGAAAATATCTTTTCAGTAGTACTAATCCATTGTTCAGCAACTAATGGATCAGTAGACCCACTGAAAGAAGGTGGACGCTGCCTCATGAAGGATTCAACAGAATGTTGCTCCTTCCTTTGCTCGTTTGGAAGTCCTGTATGATTCATAGCTTGAGAAAGTTGTGTGAGCATGGCTACAAGATTTTGCATTCCGGCTCCCATATCGTTTGGTTGCTCAGGGGGAAAATCATTGCATTGCCCATCACATTCTGCATTAACACGGTTCCTTTGGGTTCCAGCCATCGTCTAAAACCCCAAAAGAATAGTATGAGAGGCAAAAATCATGCTAGGGAAAACAACATAATAAAGGGGTAGTACCCTCAATATCTAACATCTTAGGTTAAATTCGAAGATCGTTAGCGCAATTCTAGGACTATAACCTATACATATACTTAACCTTAGAGACATCCCTAGACATACCTTAGAAATATCTCTAGGGATCTCACTAACGTTTTCGCATCCTAGTTTCCAAAGGTTGACTAAACCTTTCCTCTGATACCAACTGTAGAGACCCGAAGCTTATCGTACATGGACATTACATTACTTTTGCGGAATACTTAGTACATAACAAAAACACACACACAAGGATCGTAATAGTTTAGTGTCTTTGGAAACTCGGAACGTAATCTTCTAATCGTGGTGAAAGATCTTCAATACCTCCCATAAAGATCTTCCCTTTTTTTTACCTAAAAACCTTTCTTTATATCCTGGGGAAAAGAAAACATAAAAGGGTGAGCTCAAATGCTCAGTAAGGGTAAACAAAAGAAATATCAATCACATCATATACATAAGAACATAGCTTTTGAAAATCTTAACCTGCAAAAGAGCTCATAATATCATAACATGGGATAAATCATAGAAGTGAAAATGAGATCCCCATAATCATAACATGAAACTTGAAACTTTGTGGCATGCACACATAATCATAGAAAATCATTTCTTGTTAGTCATGACTCATTGCCAAGACTATCTTAGTGGACAAAGTCCCTTTCTGAAGCGAGTAACCCTCGTTTCAGTCCTGTTTCACTGAACCGGTATAACCTACCATTTCAGCCATGTCTATCTCATGAGATATAAAATCTTTACCCAATGCATTGGAGGGAGATATAGGTCCCACCCATCTTATAATGAATCCTTTCTTATGTGTTCCACATAATCATAAACCATACATCATAGCGTAACCCATGTAATAAAAATGGGATTCTTAAACAACATGACATCATAAAACAATTCATATAAGATAAATGAATTCATAAAAATATTTCCATCACAACATAATCAAATCCATGTAATAATAGGGATAAAAACAGAACCCTTTTATTATCTTAGATGGAAAATAATTTTGATAAAATACTTGAACTCCATTCTTGAGGAAAATATCCTTTCTACTTCAAAAACATTTTTACTTTCATAACATGTCATACGACTTTAAAATAAAAGAAGTTGATTAAAAATAAACTTGAAAACTTGTAAATGAAGTTTCTTGGAAATAATGTTTTAAAAATCCATTCATTCCGTATAAGTTAAAAGAAACATTCTTCGTACTTTTGTCGGAAAAGTCAAAAAGTACCTCGTATGAAAAACGACAAAAGATTCCTTTCGTACATATTACTAAAAACTCACCGAAGGGTAAAAATGGATTTAAACAATTGTAGGTGGATGGAAATAATATTACATATTGATGAAACATGGATGTGGATGATAAAATACACCCCAGTAAATACTTACAAATAAACAATCTCGGATAAAAATGAGATTGTGATATTTCCCTTACCTTAGGTCCGACTTGCTTTGTAAGTGTCCGAACCTCCTGTATAATGATTTAAATCATGTTATTGACTTATTACAGAATCATATTCATTGTTATGATATCATATATGGTTCACTTATGACATTATATTACACGTTCTTTTGTAAATTCCATGTTAAAGAAGCGTTTTGGGTAAAATCGTTTCATTTATCGTAGGTGTTTTGACTTGTTGTTCTTGACATCATTATTACTTATATCATGATTTACTCACTTCCAGAATATAAAATATGATTTATATATCATATATATTCAGTATATATATATATATAATAGGTAGATAAATAAAATGAAAAACACCGTTCATGGAGACGGTAGTCCGTACGTACGCATGAACGTTGTTTTCCTTTCATTATTGTCTTGAAATGGAAGTAAGTAGATGACATACACATGTATATATATATACATAAATCCAGTAGCTTTATAATGTCATATATTTCATTATTATTTCTTATATAAACATTGTAATCATTCTTAAATGGTTAACATGGAGAATGAATCTCATCGCGTCGTGGAGACGGTAGTCCGTACGTACGCACGAGCGATGATATCATTTCTATAAATATTGAATTGAATTGGAGTGGATTATACAATATATCAGAATCAATATGATGTTGTAATAACTATGTATAGTTATTCTTTACACCATTATACCCATCCATGTAAGGTGGTGGTGGAAAATAGATTACACCACGGCGTGGAGACGGTATTCCGTACGTACGCACGCGCGGTGATTTCTTTTTCCGTAGGATGGGTAGATGGTGAAATAGGGTTGTTTCATACTTATAATAACATATCAGTATATTAGTGATACTGATGTTATTACTTCATAATGAAACAACCTAAGAAGAAGAAGTGTAAAAAGAAATAAAGATGAAAGAATTGGTAACGGTAATTACCTCTTCTTTGAAGTGCCTCTTTGAGACATCCTCTTAGGGAACTAAAATTGGACTTTGAGGAAGACCAGAACCTCTAGGATGTTTTTAGGGAAGTGGAGAAGAGATTTTTGCAGGGGTTGGCCGAGCATGAGTGCTCATATTGGTGTGAGGAGGAGGGGGAGGAGGTGTCCTTTTATAAGGGAGGAGAGGGGCACCCTAGGAATATCTCAAAATATTATTTTATATTAAAGTCAAAATCGGTTTATAATGGTTCCAAAGGGTCTTATTTCGAAGCTAAAGTGGGGATGGATCGAAATCCTATCAACCAATAAGATTTAGACAAGTTTAGGTTATTATTTTAACCTTATCAATTATATTTAACTCTAAGTTAAATAATTTAACTTTTACCGTGTCTTTTTGTTTTCTTAAATTATATGGTTAATAAACTTACTATAACATGCCAAACTAACCCCAAATTGTATATTATTAATACATATATCCTTATCTAAGTCATTTGGCCGAACATTAGATTTTTATGAATAAAATAACAATTAATAATATAATATTTGATTTAAAAACTATTTTGTGTCAATTTTGACACTATTTAATACATGATTTTTGTGAAAGTCATAACAGAATTATTTGTTAGAAACAAGTTGATTAAAGCAACAATAATATATCATAGTAACCTAGAAAATTAGTGGAATTCATAAAAAGTCTCAAATTACATTTATTTTTGTGTTTATAACATCAATTATGTCAATATTTCATTAATAAGATAATTACTGTATCATCATTGTGTCATAAATAAATTAAATTATTTAATGTCTAAAAATTAAAAATAAAATACCATTATGTAGGAAATATTTTTAGATTTCTAATTAATATTTATAGTCGAATTTATATTATGTATAACCCCATATTAAAAATGATTTACTTATTAAACTTTGATTTTAACTATTTTAACCCTTCTTTAAATAAATTAATAATAAATGTCCTAATCTAATCCAAGTGGGCCTAAATGGTCATATTTTATTCCTAAGTTTGTTTTTGGTCGAATTACACTTGTCTAATAGAATTAGGACATGTGTTAGGGTAATAGTAATATCATATTTACCCTTAGTTACCCTATTTACTATTAACCGCGGTAAAAAAAAGTAAAAAGTTACTATTCACCAAAAAATTATTTTCATCTCATTGAACCACATTTTAGTCCTTGATATTAACCATGTGTCTCGGATTTTTGAAATTCCATTCACAGAAGCGGTAAAATTAAGTTTTATGCAAAATTCAGTTTTTAACCTACCACTTAGTGGTTTTACTATTCATCAAAAATTGAAAGTTTTCAGAAAAATACCAAAATTTCACCCTAGGATAATTTCGATATTCTGAGTCCAAAAATGAAGTCCATTTTGAAAAATAAAATTTATAAAATTTCAAAATGTGGTTATTACTATTCATAACGGCTAGATTTAATAATATTTTAATAGCATATCGTTGTTTAGTGAAACTCAGTATTGCGTATTACACACGCTATCGAGGAAGGTCGCGATTGCGTGTAATGCAAGGCAAGTCAAGGATGCGTATTGTGAAAGCTCCTTTTGGTGTAGCGTACAACACAAGACATTAATAAAATTAAAAAGAATAGTTTTCATAAAATCTTGGGCTGTTACAAACAGTACTAAGATGTATTCTATTTAATTTTATATAAATATAGCACATATAAAGATAGAAAAAATGAGGTATATTCTTCTATCAGTATGATATAACATACCACTAATCATTCATATATATATATGAGTGTTTTTGTGAACTATATTTCTAGATTCATCCAAATCATATCTTTTTATTTGTACCCATTGATTTTTTATAGATAATACAATTCTCAAGTCTATATTTTTTTAATAAGAAAATAATATATTTTATTTGATTTGAAAGAAATCTAAAATATTATTGATATATTATAAATCTATTTAATACATTTAAGTCTACCACAAATATCATTTAATATTAATATTTTAAAAATATTTTAAAAATTATTAAAAAAAATTTATTTTTAAAATCAAAGATGACATCATCTACAAAAATATTTACAAATAGTGTATTAGAGACAACTATATTCTTAAAAACTGTTAGAAGTTTCAACCCTGAAAAAAATCATTTTTCTAATAAAAGAGAAAATATTATTTAATACAAGGCCCTATGTTTTTTTAAGTCCATAAAGATCATTATTATGTTTGGAAAATGAATTTTATAGATGTTTATTTTCAAAACAAGGTAGTTTTAAGTATAAAATTTCTCTATTAACTATGCATTTAAAAATATTATTTAACATTGATATAATATAATTTAAAATTAATATTAGATCCTTAATCTAGAATAATTATTATAGCTACTAATCTAGAAAAATTATCATAAGTTTCATCATAATCTATTCATTGTTCTGTATTGAATATTTTTCATCTAATCTAGATTTATTACTTATGATTATTCCTTTTTCAAATTTTATATTTCTAAAAATATTTTCAGATATTATTATAGGATGGTTGTAAGAACAGTAAACTAATTCCCAAACATTATTTCTAGAGAATTAGTGATGTTCTTCTTCCAAATCAATAAACTAAATTTTATCTTCTAAAGATTCTTATCTTGTATTAGGTTCTATTTGAAATTAAATGGAAGGAAAATCAACTTGGATTCCTTTATTTGTTCTAGTTCAAACACTATTATCTAGATATCCTATTGTAGTTTCTATGGGGTGATCCTTAAATGGTATAATTAATCTAGGTAAAACACTTTCTGGTTCATGAATTTCATCATTTTATAAAACAGACTGAATTTCATTTAGTATGTTTTTAAATTCAATCTTAGTTGATTCAATATAACATCTCGGGACTTTATGAAGTATGTATTTTTTAATTAATTTAATATTTTTGATATATCTAATTTCAAATAACATTGAAAATAGTTTATTTTATATTAATGAACCATTTTTTGGGTTACATTATATGAAAGTTCAGTTCAATATAACTACAACATAAATTTTGACTTCCATTATAATAAACACAACTGTTATTTTACTTTAAATGGTAGACTCTCCTTACTCGATGTCTTGCGTAACACGCAAGACTATGTTTTATCAAAAAATAGTAATATATTGTTAAAAAATGTTACAATTTTAAATAATAATTTATAACCTTGTTGTTATGTTGATAGTTTTGAATAGATTTATCTAACATATGAAAATACATGGTTGAATTTCTTAGTAGAAAATAAATTTAAAATGAATTTTAGAACCAATTGAATATAAAAGGGAATATTTTTATAGAAAACTCTTGTTATTCTCACAAAGCTTTTTTATTATAATAAACTAAATTAATTACAAATTTTTAGTGATATTAATGTAATATATATATATTATCTAATAAAATATTTTTTATATTTATACAATAGATTATTTAAACATTAGATTGTAACAACCCCAATTTCACACATAAAAACCTATATTTTTATTAAAGGCCTTTTACCAATTTTTAATAAAGAACCTATTATAAAAACAATTCTTTAATCCTATAAAACAATTTTATTTTGAAATAATCATAATATTTAAAATAGGATCATAAAAATTAGGATTTCATGAATTGAGTGTATTTTTATGTAATTTTTTATATTTTGATTATGAGTGAAAAATACTGAATTTTAATTCAAAATTTATTTTTTATTTATATTATCTATATTATTACTTTTTTTAACTTTTATAAATGTTTATTTACATTTATTTATTATATAATAATCCAATTTAGGACATTATAATAAATTTTGTATAGAAATTGTATATAAAAATAGGGAAAACATTGGAATATTTTTACTTTAAAACCTCGCATTGTCGTTCTCTAGGTGGGATTAAATAATGAGTAATTTCTGTAAAAGATTTTATTGGAATTTTTTAAAAGGGATTTAAAATTTTAAATCACATAATTTATAAATTATAAATATTTAAAATTATTTTTTGACAAATAATATTAGTGAAATTAATTTAAATTATTTACAAATAATGAGTAAAAATTAAGATTAATAAGAGAATAAACCATAAACATAAGGGAAAAATAACCAATCTACTAGTTCAAGACCCTTTGGATGAAAATTATAAGGTCTCAAAGCATATCTTATTGAGTTTTTTATATTTTTGAAAACATTATATTGGTAAAAATGTGTGTACGTATAACTTTTTTTTCAAAAATTCCAAATGAGTTATTTCCATTCCCAATAAATGGCCACCAACTCTCCCCTTCTTCACAACTATCAAACCACTAATTTTCATAATATATTTTCCCAATTCACTTACAAAAATTACTAATTTATTCCTTGAATCCTCCATTTGGGCATAAATTAATCAAGGGAAGCCCTTTGGTGAAAACCAAAAGGTGTTACACATAGAGGATGTAACATCCTCCCTCGAGCTCTTTTATATTATTTTCATTCTACACCCCCTCTAATATCATTATTACATAATTATAAAAAACACCATTGTCCCAAATATACATATATGTTGTTAAGATATGTTTTTATCTAAAATTATACATACTTCCATTCAATGGGTAACAAACATGCGGTCTACGTGTATATAGAACTTTATCCTCACAAAACGATGATTGTTTGTTCTTCCTTTAACACCCCTAAGGTGGAAATTATGATGTAGAATAAATATATATATAATATATATGATATTAATTATCTATTTAATGTAATTTAATTACTCTACAGAACATTTCCTTATACTATAAATTTTTTGTAAATATGAAAATTTTGTTTTGAGGAAGTGTGCACTATTTCCCCCGCAAAGTGATGGGATTAATTCACACATTACTAGATATGTGGTAAATATGGTTTTATCAAATATATATGATTTTTATGATTTTATAATTTAACTAGTATAATTATGTAAATACATATATATTCATTTATTACTCCCATTCTTTCAATATAACTAGAAAATGGAATCAACGTTCATGTATACGTACCTTCTATTGTCTCCAAAAACCATATATTCTATTTAATACTTCAATATTCCATATATTATTACAATAAAAATATACTGAATAAAATAATTTTTATATCATGTTTCAAATTTTGTAAATGATGATATAATTATAAGGACCAAAGATACAACAAATTAAGACAAATGCGAAAAACAAAGTGAATATTATCCAAAATAAAGCCTTAACATAGAATTGCTAATATGTGGGTTATATAAAGTTATAATTAATCCATATAGATTAATATATATATAATATGGTAATACGTTGTATTTATAATAAACATATATTTATTATATTGTATGTTTTTTTGTGTATGGTGATAGTCGAAGCACACGGTAAAGGAATTTAATCTCACTTTTTTCCTAAGATCCATGCCTTATTCACTACCCATTTAATTTATGTGGTGTTTATACATAACATAAAAACGTTACAGTAATGTTATTATTATATATTTTGGTATTCACAAATCTATTCAATTATCTATGATTCATGGGGTTAATGTTTCAAAATCCAACCAATTGGTAATAAAATTTTGTCTTAATCTGTCTTTATTGAGACACGTGTTTTAGTATACACAATATTATTTTTGAAGAGTATAAAATTAAATTTTAAATGTTATATCACAAATTATTTTCTTTTAATGATATTCTAAGCCTCATTTAGTTTCATTTTTTTACATGTGGAGTATGATTCAATGTTACCATGTTGTAATAGTTAATTGAAACAATCTCATCATTTATCGAGATTGTTTATGATTATGATTTTATTGATTAAATACTATGATCCATATCTCAATAAATCTAATTATTATTCATACCCTATTGTTATTCATTTAATATCCATGTAATGGTACGATTTTTCTAATCTCCAGAATATAATATTATCAAGAATGTGTATAATAATGTCTAACTTTACCTCTCCCTTTGGTCATAAATCAATGTTCCTTCAAAACCATACTTTATAAATGATTTTAAAAAGTATTATAATATTATACTATAATATTTTAGCAAAGTATTTACCGATGTATTTCTTTTCAAATAATGTATTAAAAAAACATCATGTCATTTTTTGGTTGACACACATTTCAAAACATTGTACGGTGGAAAAGGAATGTTTGGTTCATATGGATTTAACATGCCACCATGATAGTAATTCCATTGATGCTTCCTTTACATGAATAAAATGTTATTTTCTTAATAAAATTATTTCCTTGTATTCTAGAAATTCCATTTTAAAATTTTATTTTTTAATAAAAATTGTTTCCAAATTTTTTTGAAGATTGTTTTATAAGTTTCATTGGAATAAAAGGGTTCTCAAAACGTTTACAAGAATCATTCTTATATTTTCATGGAAAATGGTTTTCAAAAGATTATTAAGATTCTAATATAAGTTTTCAAGGAAAATATTCTTCCACATGATTTCAATGCTTATTTCTATTTTTTAAATTCATTTTCAAAGAAAATGGTTTTCTAATGGTTTTTTGCATTCAAATGATTTTTCAATGAAGAAAGAATATTTTACTCCAAAAATGTCTTCAAAATATCTTTCCCAGTTATTTTACATCTAATATGACATCTTTTTATGTTACTCATTCCATTCGATGATATGATCCAAATGCCCCATTCAAATTTGTTCTTGAATGGTTTATGTTTTGATGGAATGGTGCTTTTGACACTCATTTATATTCCAGGGGATATATACATTTGAAAATAACTTCCTTTAATGGGTTATTATTATATTAAATGATTATGAAAAATTCAATTTTTTGTTGGTTATAATATGATGAAATTTTTTAGAAACCCATTTCATTTTATAGGTTATGTTATGGATGTTCATTGTGATTCTATGACAGAAGTATGTGTGATTCGTAAATGAGATGGGGGGACTATATCTTTATCCAATGAACTCTGTAAATATTTATATATAGTGATATATACTAAGAGGTTATTTGAAGTGTTCTTGGAATATAATGATGGCCATGGTAGTAAACCATGATTACCAAGATGGTATGATGAGTGAAATCATGCTACTAACATGTCCTTATGAGAGAATCATGAAAACCAAATGGAATGGGGAGTTAAAACAAAAAATAAATTTTTCCTTGAAAATAATGATTTCAATAATATAGAAATAATTTTATGTGCTTATTTGTTTTTTTGTAATTCCATGTCTTAATCATTGTTATTCGTAAATGGATTATGTTAATTATCTCTTTATGATTAATGTATTATGAACTTCCATACCTTATAAAATGATTCATTTTTATGATCTTTGGTATGAGGGGCGTCATATTAGTATATTATGATCATTTTGTAATACATATATTCTCATATTTATATTTACATATCTTCTTTTTTACACCCATTTATCATTTGAGATCACCCATTTTTATGTTTCCTTCCCAATTTTATGATGATTTATTTCTCCTAACCTAGTGGGAGTAATTTTCCTCACTCATAAATAAGTTCTTATGTTTCCATGTTTTTAAAGGCACTAAAATAATAAGATCTTCAGTCATTAATTTGTATAATGTTTTATGTATTACAAAAAGTATTGTAATGTCTATGTATCTTAATATAGGTTTTTTATAGTTGTTATTATATAATATGTTCAGTAAAACATTTTAAATTAGGTTTAAAACACTTTCTTACATCCCTAAGTATATTTCATAGGATATGACTTTTGATTTATCTAAATATAAGTATAAGGATAAATTAATGTTTAGGAAAATTCCTGGAATTTGGTAATGGATAGAGAGAGTTGTTTCCTATAAATAAATCTCTATCTTGAGAGTACATGTTGATATTTCTATGGAAAAAATGTACCTAGGATTGACTACATTAAGAAGATGTATTTGGAATGAATTGGTTTAAGATGGTACATAACTACAGGTTTTTCTGCACACCTAGTTTGACACACTCAGCAAACATGATTTGGGAAATCATGTACACTTCACGAACCATCATGGTGGATTTAAATAAATATTGGCTATGAATAAAAAAGGATAAACGTGAGGGATCATAGTTTATGTAATGATTCATAATTTAGAATCCAATATGTAATTCATTTTTGAAATTACAATGTTTTCACTATGATAAGTGTTTCATACACTATGATTTCTAGTTTCAGTCAATAGATGGAACCATAATGAAATGGGTTAATGTTGAATGTGATGAAAAATGTTATGATGATATGTCAAATGATATAATCACTAGAGTTAATGACTCTATGATCATTCCTATTTATTTTTCATGGAACACGATTAACAACATGTACCTTAACCAACTCTCAGTCTCACCATAGAAGATAAGAAAGTATTTTAATGACAATTCAGAGAATGGAGAACATAAAATAAAGATGATTCAGTTTATTTTGTGTCAATAATGTGAAATTAATCACCTATGTGATTTTATTAGAGGAACAATTATGTGTTTGGACTGTGGTAAAAAGGACACAAAGCATGTGACTGCAAATGAAATATGAATAATTCTGTTAACAATGGGGATGTAAATATTGGCCTCCTTAATAAACCATCTAAGGATAAATGTTTTATGTTTAGAATGAATGGTCATTATAAAAATCAAAGTACCAACATGAAAGATCATGATAGATGGTTTATTAGGGAGGCCAATATCAAAGGGTTGGTACACGAAATTGTTATATATTTATGATGATGTGTCATTTTTATGTCTTATGGATGAAGTGGAATAATTGTAATTTTTATGTATTTGGATTCATTTATTTTGTTATATGAATAGTGAAGTATACATGTATTGTAAAATTTATGTTTTCCTCTAAGGATTAAAAATATTATGTTGAATGTTTTTTATGGAGTATAAAAGTGATTTAATGACTAGGTGATATACTTACTAAGTTATGATAACCCTTTATATGTTATTTATGTTATGAAAATTTTATTCAGATAATGATATGTGGGATTTGAATAAGTAAAATGGATGGTACTAATTACCATGGAACTAATTATAGACTAGTTGCAAGTAGTTTTTTCTTTCATTGATGATGTTTTAAAAAAGTATATTTATGTAATGTATCCAATATAATTTTGAATAAAGAAACATGCACATTTTCAAAAAGGTTTTATGTTATTTTATGTCATTAACATATTTCAATAAAATACTTGATGAATGTATACAAATGTTTGAAATTTAACAACCAAAATCTATATTGTGATATATAGAGGATTAAGGTTAAGATGATTTCATGAAAATATTTCTACTGTATTGTATTTTCATCGATCAAAAGTGTTATATGTTTAACCATTCATGAAAAGTTTAAGTTAATATATAGAGGAAGTATTTATGTTTAATAATTTTATTGAAAACCATTGATAAAAAGATATTATGTGATTAACCTTATTTCAAGGATCACCATCATTTTTATTTTTTGAAATTACATTAGTGTGGTTTTAGAAATGTATATCATGTATTTATCGAGACTAGAAATATTGCCTTGCAAGGCTGTAGGTCTTGAACCCATAACTGAACTATGTTAAGGGATTCACACAATCCATAGGCCTATTCGATGTCCTGGTTAAAGTGTACTTATATTTTAGGAAATGATACTAATGATGAACCAATAGAGTTACTTTTTATGATTTGAGATTAATGTATTAACAATTTTGATTTTGAGGAATAATTAGAGGCAAATAGTAATAAATTTTATTCTTCTATAGGAGTTATGATCTACTAGAAATGTATTTTAGTACTTCATGAATAGAAGATAATTTTGGAACATCAATTTCTTGATGTAATTTATAAATTAAATACTGATAAAAATAACAAGGAATTATTTTTTATAGAAATATATCATTTAGGTATATTTTATTATATTCAGGTCCAATAAAATAATTATTCAACCTCATGAAAGTGAATAAAAAATAATCTTGTACTAATACATTTATTTTTTTAACTGGTGGCCTTCTATACCATCAATGAATTATTACTTTGAGTCCTTTAACTTCTCATTGTTCAGTCACTTTTTTGTGATTAATGACCTCAATTAATCTATTTGAATATTTATTCTTTTCTATCAATTCCATGTTTTCACTTTCAACCTGTGTTCTTATGTGTGGAAACCTAGTTATATGTTATTTGGGATAACCATTATGTTTCAAAATTTCCATTTTTAAAGGATGTTTTAGGATTCATTTTAACGATGTAGGTTTATCTGCAATGAACTTTAGGTATTAAACCTAGTATAACTCATCCATGTTTTTATGGAGAAATTCATTTAGTAGGGTTATAATGTAACACCCCCATATTTTTTGAAATATTAATTTCAAAATATTATAGTCTTTTTTATATAAATCATTTCACACAACACTAAAAATATTTTATTTTACGATAAATAACCATGTTCGGAGTGCATTGTATTCAATGAAAATTTAATGTTTCTCTACAAAAAACAAAACATTTAACATTATTTACATAGAACACTGATTTTATCATACATTACATGAAAAAATGACTTTCCATGATGGCTTTCACTACATTCAAGGCCATGTATTACTCTAATGTAATTTATTATTATAATATTATTATTTTATATAATAATATATAACATATCCATTAAGTTGACAGTTGAGAATATTTTAAACAATGTTTTTAAAATAGAAGGTTGAATTCATTATTTAAAAATTAATAAAAAATGAATATAATAACCAATTGAATTTAAAGTGATTGAATTTATATAAAAATATTTTTAAGCACCCCAGCCTATATTATACTACTAAATTCAATTAAATTCAATTAGTTAGTGATATTAATTTAATATATAAATTATATATCCAATAAAATATTTTTTATAATAATCCAATATATTTGATAAAAATATGATAGGAACAACCCCAATTTCACACATAAAAACTGTATTTTACTTAAGGTTCTTTTACCTGTGTATAATAGAGAAACTGTTTAAAATCCAATTTTTTTAAATTTTATAATGATGATATGTCAATATAAACATAATTATTAAATATATTTCATAAAATAAAGGTTAATTTTGAATTTTTAGAATTTTTTTAGAGTGTTTCATATTTCAATGACAAGTCAAAAACACAGAATACTAATTCATTACATGTTTTTTAATATAATTTATTTATATAGAAAAATTATATTTTTAATTTTTTAAAATTTTAAATAAATTAGATTTTTATCAATTAATCCAATGTAATTCATTGTATTAAATTACACATTGAACTGGAATAGAAAAATATATCAATCTTTTTAAACTATTTTACTTTAAAAACTGACATTGTCATCCCTTATACGTGGTTAAATTTAAATTAATTTCTACCAATTATATGATTTCAATTTGGTAAAATTGATTCCTTATTTTTAATCATAATAATTTACACTTTATAATAATTTCAACTTTGTTTATGGCTAGAAATTTTAGTGAAATTATTTATAATTAATTATAATGATTAAGGAAGAATTAAGCTTCACAAGTTAATACACCTTGAACTTGTAGGCCCAACTGAACTATTCACCTGTAAAAAACCAATTGGATGGAAATTATTTGTCCATTAACATTACATTATTTCACATATATTTTTTCTATGACTTATGATATGTAAAAACGTTGGTAAACCTATCTTGTTTCAAAGAGACCAAGTTAATTTTTTATCTTCCATATAAAAGGCCACCAAATATCACTATACCTCACACATCTCAAACCACATAGGTTGGGAAAAGATATTCCAAGTAAAATTTCCAACATATATCCCTTCCAAATTAAATCCTCCCATTAGGAAGAAATAAATCCTTTTAAGCCCTTTAGTAAATACCAAAAGGAGTTACCTGAAGAAGAGGTAACATCCTCCCTCAAACTCCATTACTTATTTTAACTGTACAACCCATCTACTCACTTTATTCCATGATTATAAAACACCAACCATTTCATAAATATAATTATATTTTTTTATTCAATCTTGTAGAAAAAATTACACTCTTTTATGTAATGGGTAATGAACATACTATTTATGTGTACAGTGAGCTATTGCCTCACGAAATGATGATTATTTGTTATTCCATTACCACCTCTCACGGTGGGTTTTATGATGTAAACTATGTTTATTTATAAATAATATGAAATTTATTATTTATTTAATATTATTTAATTATTTTACAAGACATATATTTCTTACTTCCATTTGTGTAAATATAATAATTTCATTTGAGGAAGTGTGGGCTACCTCCCTCTCAAAGTGATGTGATTCATTCACACATTTCCTGGGATGTGTTAAGTATTACTTTAATAAACTTATATTATATATATTATATAATAAATATAATTTAATAATGATATTTAGACATATATACAAATATATGTCTCTCTCTATTTTGTTGAAATAATAAAATAGAAACAACATTCATGCGTACATGCGGCGTACCATCTCCATGAACAATGTATTATATTTCACACATATATTTTCTATATATTATTATAATACTAATATAATGAATATTTTTAATATTTATATCTTTATATAAATACATTAGATCCTTATAAAATTATAAGGACCAAAGATATAAAAAATAAAGACACATGCAAAAATCAATGAAAATATAACCCGAAGAAAACAATTAACATAGAATTGTTTATAAGAGGGTAATATGAAGTCATTGTAAAACCATATATAGTATTATATATATAAATATGTTTTTATGATAGAATTAAAATAAAATAATTATTATTATTTTTCCTTTTTGTATGAGTACCAATAGATTCAATACACAAGGTAAGGGAGTTCATCAAACTTTTAATTTTCATGAGATTCTTATTTTTTTCACTACCCATTACATTAATGTAGTCTGTATAATGAACCTGAATGTTTTATATGAATATAAATATTAAATATATATTTATTTACATATAAATTAGATAATATTTCTTTCATTGGGTTCTTTTTTAAAAAAGATACCAAATCGGTAAGATAGTTTTATCTTAATTTTCCATATTTGAGACACACGTTTCCTTATAAAAAAATATTATTTTTCAAGGTGTATATATATTCATTTGAAAAGTTATATCATTAATATCTTTCTTATAATAATATTTTAGGGTCTATGAAATTTAATTTTCTTAAATGGGTAGTATGATTCAACATTACTAAGTGGTAAGAGTTTATTGAGACAATCTCATTGTTTATCAGGATTGTACATGATTATGATTTCATTAATGAAATATTATGATCAATCAATCGAGAAAAATGATGAATTTTATTAATTATTTGTTATTTATTTCATATACTAGTAATGGTACTATTTTCCCACTATTAGTTACATAATAAGATCATGAAATTGTTTATAATAAAGTCTAACATTACCATTCTCTCCAGTCGGAAATATGGGTTCCTTCAAAACCATATTCTCTAAAAGGTTTCAAAAAATATTATACTATTATATTATAATCATTACAGTATATTTTTAACAATTTTTTATAATAATAATTTTTTTAATAAATAATCTTCTTGACATTTTATGGTCGAGGCACTTCTCTACACTTTCACTGTTGTAAAAGGAATGTTCAGCATGTACAGATTTAACTTTTCACCATGTCTATCAATCCATTAAAGAATATTTTATAAGATTAAAAATTTGTTTTATTGAGTAATTTTGTATCCAAATATTCTTGAAGTCCATTTTATAATGTTGTTTTTCAGTAAAATTCTTTTCAAAAGTTTTCCATCTAATTTTACATGTTTTAATGAAAAAAGGGTTTTGAAAAAATAGTATTATTTTATAATGTTTTAAAAGAAAATGGTTATCCAAATGATTTCAAGCCTTATTTTTATTATATCAATTCATTTTAATAAAAAATATTTTTCTATGGTTTATAATAATGAAAACCCCATTTCAAGGAAAAATTGATATTTTCTTTAAGATGTATTTTTAAAATATCATTCCAACTTATTTTCCATCTATGATGAGATCTTTTGATTGTACTCATTATCTTTTAATAAATTATATAGATATTCCCTAAATATTCTATATTTAGTGGTTTTTTTAGAATGATTCTTTTGACACCCATATATATTCCATTAGTTATATTATTTTGAAAACAACTTCTTTTCATTGGTAATTCTTAGATTAAATTAATATGAAACATTTCATTTTTTATAGGATATGATGTGATAAAATGTTTTTGAAATACATTTCATTTCACTTTTTATGTAATAAATATTTATTTATGATTATGAGAAAAATATATTTATTATTTCATTATGAGATGGTTGGGATATATATCTCCCTCCAATGCATTGGGTAAAAATTATCGCATGAGTTATACTAAAATGGGAATTGGAGTGAACCTTAACTACTAAGATGGTTATGTGAGTGAATGATGACTAATAATATGGTATGAGGATTGAAATTGTGATGATAAATTGTTTATGGGAGTTAACTATCACTACCAAGATGGTATGATTAGTTAACCCATGCAATTAATATTGCTTTGGTAGAAATGCCTTGACTACTCTAGAAATCTGTTTACAAGATTATGTGTTTTCCACAACTTCTTATCTTCTTCATATGTTATGATTTCCTGGATTATATTCTTTATTTGTTTATTATTCATGCCTTATGAAATTATTATACTAATTCCATGTTTCGGTTTTATTGTCTTTGATATGTAGGCTGTGATCTTCTAATGGTATGATCACATTATCAAACCCATATGTTCATGTTTGTTCTTACTTATATCCCTTGTTTACCCTTACTGTGAATCTATGCTCTCACCTTTATTTGTTTCTTTCCCCGTGTTGTAAAGATATATTTATTATATGATATGTCTAGAAGGGTTACTAGTCTTTAGAACACAATGGGAGATAATTTATATCCCTCATGTATTGATGTTTTTGTTTATATGATTACCAAGGCACTAAACTAATACATTCTTTGGGTGTCCATTGGTAAAATTATTAATTATTAAGAAGAAATTATGTAATTTATATGTATGTTAAGACAGGGTTATTATCTTAATGAAACATTTTGTCTAATAAATCAGTAAATTCATCTTTTTAATTTTTATAATGAATAAAAGGGTCACTTTCATCAATCATCACATGAATTGATTCTTCAATAATCCTTGAATTTTTATTATATACACTATAATATTTAGATATAGAATAATTTCCTATAAATATTATATCATTATCATTTGGATCAAATTTACCAAGGTTTTCCTTAGTATTCAAGATAAACACCATGCATATGAACACTTCATAATATATTACATTAGGTTATTTATTATTTTATAGTTTATAGGGTGTCATTTTTAATAAAGGGTCTATTAAAAATATATTCATGATATAAAAAGATATATTATTATATTCTTCCCAAAATTATATAGTAATACCATGTTTATTTAACATATTCATTTCGATTTCATGAATATTTATATTTCTTTATTTTACAATTCCATGTTTATTTGTGTTCTTGGAGAAGAAAAGGTTTGTTTAATTACTAGTTTTGAGACAAAAAATTAATTTTTTATTCTTTAATTATCCACCATTATACATTTTATGTGATTATTTTAAATTCCATTTTATTTGGAATAAACATACCATATATTTAAAAGAATAGATAAAAATTAAATTTTATGTTTTAGAAAATAAACCACTATGATTCATGAAAATTCATCAACAAAAACAAAAACATATAATATTCTAGCCAGAAATATTACTCTTTATGGTATAAACAAATCCATGTTGATAATTTCAAGTGGTTTGGATAAAGTAACATTTTTTAATTATTTGAATATTGATTTGGGTTGTTTTCTAACATAGAATGCATTATCCAATCTGACTTTATCAAAATTAAGAATTTTAAAATAAGAAATTATGGGTTTCTTAGACAATTTATATAATTTAAATATCCTATAATTCCCAAATCTCTAATCCCATATCAAATATTCATTTTTATTTGAAGTTATGAAGTCCATTTTTTACAAAAATTTATTAATTACAATGTTATAATCAATTTATGTTTGGGGTGATCTAAATTTAATCAATTTAACTTACAAAAATGATTATTAATAATTAAAGAGACAAATATAAAATCCATCATCATAAAGATAAGGGATAATTATCATGTTTTTATTTATCCCTTTGGAATATATCGCATTATTGGTTGTAATTTATTTTTTATCTGTAACTATTCTAAATCCTACTATTTTTTCTTTAGAATGGGCTCTAAAGGTAACCATCCCTCCATCATGTTTTGCTAGAGTATGATAATTGGAAGAGACTCCACTAATTTTTATTGAGAATCCACAGTCTATATACCACAATGAAGGTTTTTTAGATTAAATTTTCCCTAAAAAGGTATCTGAACAGAAATTTGTTTTGAGTACCTTATTTACTTGGGTTCAACTATATCAACATGAAAAAATTTAGGTATCTATATTTTCTCCATATTCTAAAAACGTGCATTGTATACATCATAATTATTTCTAGAAATAAAATTATTTTTCATTAATGTAATATAGGGATTTCTTATAATGTATTTATTATTTTATTGTCCCTTAATTCTATAATAAATTTAATAATGGTGCTATTTTATTTATTTTCAGAACGGGGTACAATGTAATTTCAAAATAATTTATATATCACACCATTTATTCTTTTTCTCTATTTTTCTATCATTATAACAATTTTTCTAGGATCATATTTATTTTTACTTTTATTTTAGTTAGTTTGTTTTTATCACTTTTAAATTGAATCAAATTTATTTTGTAATTATTTTATACATTTTCATGATCAGTATAATTTTAAGTGGTTTTGTTAAATTTTTTTTTAATTATTATTGTTTTTTATCAGATAATCCTTTTCACATAAAGAGAACTATGAATATTCATTAATTATTTGTTATTTTTTACTCCATATTCATATATTTCATCAATAATGGAGTAGTAAAAAGATAATTTTTGGTTAAAGAATGATTCAAAGTCATATGTTAAAGAAAAACAGTACTATACTATCACTACTTCCTTATCTTTAAAGCACTTATTTTCTTTTAATTTTTTGGTTTCTTTTATTAAATGTATTTAAAAAATATGTTGTTATCTTTATACATGCTCGAATTAAATTTCATTACAGTATTTCCTTTTATCTCTTATTCTATTTTAATTTGATTTTTCTTTTCATTCTTCTATGTCATTTTTTAATTTCAATAACTTTGGGAAAAGAGGTCTGATATAACCCATTATTTTACATTATTATCATTGAAAATATTTGGATTCTATTTTTTATTTAATTAAATTATTCCCGATACCTCTATATTTCGTTTATAATTTAATTAATCTTCTAGCTAGTTGATCCTACTCTATTTCGGAATCAAAATTCTCTAAATCATTTTTTATATTTGAATATGCTTTTTAATTTTTCCTTGATTTTAAGTATTAACTTAAATGGCAGTATTTTACCTTTCTATCATCATGGGATCCTCGTCTTCAACTTTAATCTCTTCTTCACGCATCATTAATGTTGTGATTATTTATTTGGTTATCAAATCATTGATCGATAATGGTTGTTGTATATCAGCATATATTTTATTCCATTTAGGGGGTTGAAATATGAGTTCTTTCAACTCTTGACATGATTTTCAGATTTATAATTCCAAGGAAGGAACACCATTGCATATAATTTTAAATCTATTATTCATCTGGGGGATGCTTTCTCCATTACATGTTCGGAAATTTTTTAATTGTATCTTTTTGGTTGAATTCCTCAATAGTCTAAAATTTTGAGTTCCTTCATTGAAATAAAATATATTTTCATATTTCATTGGATGTATAAAATATATTTACTTGGTTATATTCATCTATTATAAGTCCATATATAATTTCTTCGATTTCTATTGAATTGACATCGTACTTATCTTTTGGGGTAGCCTAACATGTTTCTCATTTTATAGGGATTGCATACTATGTGAAAATATTAATGAATACATTGAATATAATATTTTTAAATCATATAATTATGTGAGACTTCTAAAATCCATATTTAAATTTATTAAAATAATATTAAAAGGCCATTTTCTTAACTTCTTTTAGTTCTTTAATTTAAATATATTTTTGTATAAAAATGTTTACTTTGAGAATTCATTTTCTTATCCCATTATTTAAAAATCACTTCTTAGATACCAATTTTTAGGTTGTAATAATACAAATCTACACAAAAAGGGGTGAATTTTTTTATTTTCGATAATCCAATATTGATTTTTTGACTTTTATAATTCCCCATGATTTATGTGTATACACAATATTATCTTATTTATGTAAGTTACATAATAGTTAAATGGAGAAGAAGAACATAATAGTTTCTATAGTTGTTCTAGAAAAAATGATCCCCTAGTTCACTCCACCAACACTCTCTTAGTGAGGATAGTTCTTTAAAAAAAATATATACTATTATCCTAATACCTTATCAATTGATTTCAAGAAGCTGAATCCTTTATAACTAGGATTTTTTAAGGAATTTTAGTTCATTTATAAGGAACCAAAATTCTAAATCATAGTCCCCAAATATGATACTCTACCACAACTTAGTCCAAGAAGTGGATACTCTAGTAAATAAAAATAACATTATTGGGTTCAAAAAACATATTCTGGTTCATTGTTATATCATAATATGATAGAAAAATGGGTCTTATCATACAATGATAAATGTCATTAAGTGTGAAAAACTTCAATGATATCCCACATTCAAATGATCTTCAATTAAAATTGTAATAAAAAAATATTCACACTAACAGAAGTTTGTATAAATGAATTTTGAAACATGTATGCTTCCCAAGTATATATTCTCAAGAATAAGATAGATTTTTTATCTTTTTTATTTATCAGAAGTTTTTTATTAAGAAATATATTGAACACATGGTACAATAAAAATATTCATGATATTTAACAAGATAAATAAGGCATCATTTTTATGGAATTGATCGAAGAATATCTCTTGAAAATTTCCGATTATTTGAATTTGAAACATCTAAGAGATTCGTATCATACTTTATAAATAGGTATTATTTTAATCATTGATTATGGTACATTTAATCAATATCAAAATATATTTAACTATTTATTTACTCTTTATGAGATCGTTTCTAAAAACATGAATATTATCTTTAATTTAAAAATATAAACATTGACTAAAAAACATAGGGTTTGTTCATGTGTTAAGAAAATTTGATATTATGATTGTCTATGTATAGTCTATTGTAAAAGTAGTTTTGATAAACCATACATTTATTCCTCAAATATACGGTTTCTTCCAAAAGTAGAGTTATTGATCTTTACATTTCTAACAATGTAGGGTATATGACCGATACGTTTTATTCAAATAATTGGTTTTCTAAATTATATGTTGTGATTTATAATGTATGGTATGAATAATTATTATAGAATACATTTATACGGATTTATAATATTTAATATAATCTTTTAACCCGTAAATAAGATAAAAAATAAAAAATTATATTCGAGAAAAATACTTAATAAAATTTGATCAGTAAGAAAAACAAGGGTTTTAGTGGGAAAAAATAAATCAATAGGATTCATTGAATATTGTTGATAAAATAAATGCCCAATAGTTTCTCTATACTTTAAAAAAACTGATGTTATGAATAAAGGGGATGAATATAAGAGATAAGTCTATATACATTAATACTTGTTATATATTATCTTTCAAAAATAAAATAAAATTAAGATAGAATATAACTATTGAGAGAGTATGACTAAATATATTTATTAATTATTAGATATTATGGAATTTAAATTTCTTGGTATGTGAGAAACAAGAGTATATGGTGAAGATATTGAATGATTATACCAGAATTTTCTTTTTATTTTGAAGCATCCCTAAGTTTATTTAGGTATTTTATATTCTATTTTAAAAAACCTTTTATAATCTACATGGATTGAGTAAAAATAATAGAAAATAAATATAAATTTTTGGAAACACTAGAGGGTAAAGTATGATACCGTCCCTCATAGAATAATATTATAATATTAGTGATAAATTTGTGTCACGAACCAGACTTGGAATCATAAAGGGCACGGTTACAAATAGTGGGGTATTCCATTTAAAAATCATGTGTTCGTTTCTTTATATTTATCCAAAATATATTGGTGAGTGTGTATGGTCTAAAAAATATAATAAGTAAGGTTCCATTTATGTTTTTTCCCGAAAAATTTATTCATGTTAATGTAATTTTTCTAGATAACATGAGATGACATGGGGGTCCTAATGGTTTGGGATATGAAAAAAGGATATATTGGTTTGGGAACTTATATGGTTCATAGTTAGTACTAATAATGTGATTTAACCATGTATAATGTGGGGGGTGGATTAGTGGGTGAAAACCTATTCAACGGTATCCTGGAAATATGTGGGTTGAGACAGATCCATCATGCACAAAAACTGCATGGTTTTTCCAACTATGATGGATCCCTATTGTATGTAATGACTAATGCCTCATTGGTAATGAATGTTGCATGTAGTTTTGGATTTTGTTTCCTAGGACCAACTATTTTTAATATGATTACATGAATATCCAATGTATTTATTACTAATAAAACTAATTATTACTTATAGTTTGTTGTTCTTCATGACTCTAGTGTATTAATGTCCTAAAGTATATGTTGCATTGATAAGGAAATAGAAGTTCCCTTATATGTATAGAACATGGATGTTTTATAAAGATATTCTCAAATAATGTTATGTGGTTGGAAAATATGCTATTATGTGATACATCATACATAGACTATCAGGTTCATGCACTCATAAGTAGATGAGGCATCTTTTTTATTTAGATTACACATGGTACTCTCTAAGAGGATAGATAATAATAACAAACCCACTTGTATGAATTTGGTATATTTTTTTGTATTATATATTCCTATATATGAGCATGTGTGATAGTTCTTTGATTTAATTTTTTTTATTAATTCTTGATACAACTCGTGTACTTAGATGTATTTCATAATCAATGATGATAAAAATTCATGGTGAATTCGGATAAATTCGATACATCACGAGTGACATTTTCTTAATAAATATTCTTATGGAGGATTTTCAACTCCCATATTTATGGAACCTAATATCTCAGCACATTGATTGTAATAACAACATCACATTAAATTCCATGTCCTTGGTGTAACGACGTTTTTATTTCAGATAGTCAAAGAATGAAATGTCAAGAATATACGTTGGTGACATGGATGTGAAACATGTTTGAATAGATATTCAACAAAGGGGTTATGTTAGAATTTATAATTCATATGTTTTTGTCAACAATAAAACATTAAATTTTTTTATTGGGTTCATTAACACATTTTTAGACAGTAATCAAGGAATTTAGGGAAGACCACCTAAACCTAATGATAATGAATCATAAATGGTTACCCACTAAGTGTTTCCATTGATCTTGATTAAATTATGTTTTGAGTTTAATTGAAGGAGTTATTAATTCTGTCAACATAGAGGAATAATTTTATTCATGTTATATTGATCGCGTAAATTAAAAAAATTTATCAACGTCTTTTCAAAAAAAATTATTTTATTTATTGAATATCTAAATAAATAGTTATTCTCTAGATAGTAGATAAAATATTTCATTATTAAAAAAATATTTATTTGGTTATTCAATAAATGATAGAGGGGTTTGAATGGAACAAAACTGAGTCTAGTGACATACACTAAATAACAAACTATTACATAATAATTATTTTTGTGCTAGATTTCGTGCTCCACAAAATAAAAAATATAAAATTATTAATATGCGGCATGGGATTTATCAAATCTAATAAATTTTATTTAATGGATGGTATGGAAATAAATAATATTTTTCCTCAAATTCTAACTCTATAAATAGGTGTCTATATTTATTGTGATGTATGTCCAGAAATTGGTAATAGAGGATTATTGCACACAATGAATTCTCTCTCAACTCCTCCTTCTCTCTCCTTCTCAAGAACAATATGTTCAAGAGATATTTCATCAAGGCCAATGAACGCGTGATTAATGATGGAAAACATCATACATTTCATTCTCTCTGAGAGAACCCAAATATCGATTGGTGATTCATGGAAATCATAGGAGAATGTTTAGATCAATGATAGTGGGATTCAATCCATAGATCCTCACAGTACAAAAAGGTCATTTGAAAGGGTCTTTTAGAATTATAACCATTCACCAGTGATGAATGATACTAATCCTAGATATTTATCTCTTCGTATATTAAATAAACAAATTATAAATGTGATGTGGAAGATCCTCACTCTTGGATTCAAGCAATGATTTTTAAATAAAATTTTAATATATCTCCCACCGTTGCAATCTTATATTGTGTTAAGAAGATACTAGTGGTATTAGAGTGGTCATGTTAAAATTTATAAATATTCATTTTATTATTGATTTGGGTGTAATTCTGGTATGGTTTCCATTTCGTTTTATTTTTTCCTTAATCCTATTTGATTTAACATGTTATGGACACATTCTTCATGTCTATTAAGTGTTTAATTTTTTTAAAGGATTAAGAAACAATGGAGAATAATGAGATATTCTATTAAGACATTCCAAATAATTGGCCTGTAAAATAGGGTTACACGATATGTTTCCATAGCACATTATGTATACCCATGTGAATTGAATTTATATTTTCCATGTAATTAATTAAACATAGTGCTTTTATTGTACTCTACATTTTGACCTGGCCAACCCAACATGGAAAAATTGGATACAGGTTTTGTAACTATAATGTACACACTATGTAGTCTGACCAAGTCAACACACCAAAGCCCCATGCATTTGACTTGGATATACAAATACTGAGGTACATAGTGTGTGTATTCATGTACATGTAGTGTAGTCTCCCATTAATGGAAGAAATTAACATTACATTAAATCAAAAATTTCATCATTAAAACCCTATTTTATTGATTGGCAAAATGTTGTGTGTTTGAAAATTTAATTATGGTTTTAAATAATTTTAAATGATCAATTAATTTATTTTATTTAATATTTTATTATTCGTTTTATAATTTATTTTTTCATGATTTCCATTAATGATGGGAATCTCAAAATAGGATCGGTTAATCTTTAAGATGAAACGAAATAAATAAATTAATTTATTAATTTATTAACCAAGTGTGTGTATCATAAATAACAAAATAATGAAAAAATAAATGTAATTCCAGTCATTTACTTTTTTTATTCGTTGTATGAATGACCATTCATGAGTTTGAAAAAGACTTGTGTATGTCTTGTATTTTTTAATTTTATTCATTGCATGAGTTTGCAATTTTTTAATATTAAATTAAATAATGTCCAACAAGCCATAATTCTCTCCATTATTATGTAGGACCTACATGTCCAAGGAAATTTTTGTGTCCCCATGTAGCCAATCATTTGGTTCCCCTCACCTGAATGTAATAAATAAATATTTTTAATTAACAAGGGATCCCAAGACTCATGGACGTTGTTAAATATGGAACAATAATGATCCCAACCCAGGTGGCACAGAGGTGGATATTTAGAATTTTGTAACTCATGTTAAGGTTAAAAAATGAATTTATATCCCCTTGTTCAAATGTTTATTTAATTTCATCACATTAAATCAATAATTATAGAATTCCCATGAATGAAATATTTATTTATTTATTTATATGAAATTATTTATTTTATGGTTGAAATTTCGTAATCAAATAAATAAATGAATTTATTTTTAATGATAGAAATTAAATAAATGAGTTATGCATAAATATTTTATCCAATATGGTTAATTAATTAAGTCGAATCCACATAATTATAAGAAGACATACAAAGGACAAAACAAAATAAAGTATATTCATAATAAATCAAAATCCCTCAATTAAATATTAAGTCATACTAAGCCTTCCATTACTTGATAGAGACTGAAACCATTGAACTATGTGTAGAACGTGGACAATTTCTAGAAACTTACTTTTATTGGGGAGTTATCATGACATTTTTGGGTTGAATTAACCTTAATATTATTAATATTTAATTCCAAATTGTATTCAATAAAAAATTTATGGAAATGCTTGAGGAATTATAAATCAAGATTTCATGAAAGGGGAATCTACTCAATGGATCAAGGAGAGGATGTTTGGAATTTGGCCTGACCACCTACTTATTTACGTTATTATGGTTTTCATGGAAAAAATCTAGATCATTAATAAAATTAATGGGGATCCAAGCCACTATAATTATAAATAAACTAGACATTCCAATTACAATGGTGTGGTATATTGAGACTTTGTAAAATAGTTGGGGATTTAATTAATAAATAAATAAACATTTAATTAATTATATATAACTTATTATTTAATCATGAAATGTACTAATAATATTTTCTGTCTAATTGTAGAATAAAATAAGTGTTACATCATCCACACTATCCCAACAACCTTTATTGTAGAAAGATAATCTCTGAACTAGAAGTAACATCCATGAGTGGTTTAGATGCGTTCGAGTATTTTAACACCAGGAATGGAATTATTATATTCTATAATCCTTAATATCTTATCCATCTACTAATGTGGTGAGTGATGAATAATTTTTGTCTAGAAAAAAAAATTGATTGACATGGTCTAAATTCAATTGTTGATTATTTAATCGATTTCTATTGAACTAATGAAGTCTCATGAAACCATGGGTTCATAAAGAATGCTTGATATCCTTTGGAGTCTCTAACCTACGAGTTCTTTATAATAAAGATTTCAGATTTCCAAGGTTCTCTTTTAGGTAAATTATTGAGAGGGTTCCCCATATGGGCCTCATGTTCTCAGGATTATTAGATACATTGAGTTCAAAGTGGTTCAAGGGTTTAAAATCACAGAATAACTAGCCACCGACTTTGTTTGGCTTCACTCCCTCAGATCATCTCTATATTTTTTGTGATTTTAAATATTAAAAACATTAACAAGCCTCTTCTATATCTTATTACTCTTCTTCACCATTTAGTTAAAGATAGAAATTGCTAAAAATCAGCTCTTATTATGGTGAAAACATAATGGTAAAGAGAATATCTTAGATCCCAATCATCTTTATAGACTTCTAGGAAGAGGATGATCAAATGGAAAGAAAGGAATCATGATTTTGTCTATTTTACAAGTGGAATTATTGGTAACAGATAGAAAAAATACACCCAACCAAAAAAGAAATGGGAAGCATTAGGTACATTTCTTATCAGGTGAATATTATATGTTTCTACAAAAGGGGAATTACATATAGCATTTAGTTCTAATATATGTATTCAAATATAGGAACCATGTAGATTAAGAACTATTGATCAAGGAGAGTTTTATCTTCGAGAATCCAATAATGTTAATCCTTATATTGCAGTTATTGGGAACTACCGCCTCACATTGCCAACCTAAATTATCATGGTTTTAAAGGTTTAATATTTTGTACCATGGGATGCAAAAAAATATTATTTTTATATCCATACATGTTATAGTAGTATTTATATTTAAATATTGGATTATATTTTTCTTCTCTTATAATGATAAAATTTATTTATGGTATGAAATATTTAAATAATGGTCATTATGTGTCGGATTACATAAAACAAACAATGGAAATAAATAGCAAAGTAACATCAAATGACTCATACCACACTCCACTTTGGCATCACACACTAGGTCATGACAATGAGAATCACTTGAATATATTACATCAAGATTGATATTTAGATTCATTTTAACTAAATCATATTAAGGTATTTCGTGCATGATTACAAGAAAAATGTCAAAATCCATATTTAGTGGGAAAGGTGAATGGTCTAAATATATTCTTTAATTAGTACATACTGATGTTGGTTGACCATTTCTTATTGATGAAATAGGTGGGTACTCATACATCATAACTTTTACTCATCATTTTAGTAGATATAAATATGTCTAATATATGAGTTATAAGTCATATACTTTTAAAAAATTCATGGAATACAGTTACAAGGTTGATAACCATCTTGGTAAGAAGACAAGAAAAATTCAATCAGACTGTGGTGGAGAATATATTAATCATAAATTCAATGATTACCTATGGGTGATTGGGATTTTATCTCAACTCTCTCCTAATTATACACCTTATTGTAATGGTGTATGTTAAAGTAAGAACTACACCTTGTTGTACTTGTTGAGATAAATGATTATTCGTTCCAGTATTCCATTATCCTTTTTGGAATACATGCTACAAATAGAATCATATGTACTAAATGAAGTGCCAACTAAAGAAAAAGATAGTATACCATACTAATTATTAAATATAAAGACGCCTTTGTTTTCCTACATATATGTGTGGGGTCACAAAGAATATATTAATTTTTTTAGGTAAAAAAACTCTCACCATATCGAATAAAGTATACCTTTATAGGAAATCCCAATGAAAGAAAGGGATACAACCTATTCAATACGTCATAAAAAAAGATTGTGGTTGATATAAATCCCACATTTCCATAGGTTCATATTATCTCTAAAATAGAGTGGGAGCGATAAATAATTCGATGATTTCTAGGGGGAGGATACATAGGAGTTGGTATATGAACAAATTTAACAAATCCCTATGCAAGTTATAATGATCCATTTATGGATTAAAGAAGGAAACCGCGTTATTGAACATTATTTTTCAGGAAGCCATAATGAAATTTGCTTTCATAAAGAATGAATGTAAACCATGTGTCTATAAATTTTTTAGTGGGAGTGAAATAATTTCCATAGTAGTATATGTTGATGACATATTACTCATTAGAAATGAAATTACATTCATACAGTCTCTTACTGAATGGTTGAAAAAATTCATCTCTAAGAACGACATGGGTGAGGTATAATATATTATTGGGATCAATATCTATTGAGATAGATCCAAGATATTTCTCACCCTATGTCAATTTACATACATTGAAACGATATTGAAGAGATTATGTATTGAACAATTCTAAAAGAGATTGTTGTCAACATGACATGTAATCCATATTTATTGAAAAAATTATCCTCATATACGTGAGGAAATAAATTTAATGATAATTATTCCATATGTATCAGATAGAGGGTCAGTAATTTTTGATATTCTATGTACTAGTCTAGATGTCTCCTAAGCATTAAGTGTGGTAGAAAGTTATCAAGTTGATCCATGATACCACCATTAGATGGTAGTAAAGACATTCCTAAAGTATTTTAGGTGTACTAAGTACATGTTACTAGTCTATAGAGGAGATAAAATCATAATATAATATGAATTTTGTAGTTTTCAAAGTGATCAAGATGACATAAAGCCACAAGTGGGATACATTATCACATAGAATTGAGGTTTTATGACTATGAATATCTCAAAGAAGGCTATGGTTGCCTATTATATACTGATGTATTAGTATATTTTAGCTCATTAAATATCTAAAGAAGAAATATGGATGTGAAACATCATCCAAGATCATGATTTGTTATATTGCAGTAAATATTCTATCACACTCTATTTTCATAATTGTATAGCAGTGGATCTTACAAAAGAGACAAAGTGACATTAGTGGACAGAACATATACATCAGAAGTATAATATATAGAGATATTTTTCTCAGAGAGGTGATGTTGTAGTGATAAATATTTCTACAATAGATTCATGGTGAAACAGATTACTAAAGTCTTGACTTAGCTAAAAATTGACTATCATGTGGGGTTTGTAGGGATGATGTTTGTAAGATATTTCCTCTAGTACAAGTGGTATTTTTTTGGAGTTGTTGTACTAGGACTAACTATTTTTACTCTGATTATATAAATATTAGATGTATTAAATATCAAGAAAACATATTTTTATATATTTTGTGTTTTTCAAAATGAATCTAATGTATCAATTTCCTAGAGTATACCTTTTATCGATGAGGTCTTAGAAGTTCCCCACTATGATTAGAACCATGATTTTCTATGATAATATTTTGAAAAATTGTTCTTTGGTTGGATAGCATGATATGATGTGACACATAGTACATAGAATGTTAAGTGTGAGTACTTGTAAATAGATGAGGCATATTCTCATGAAGTTCACACATGGTAATCTCTAAGATGGTATATTATGATAACAAACCCCCTAGTAGTAATTTCACATGTTTTTTGGGATCAAATATTCCAATCTATGTTAATGTGTGATGGTCCGTAGACTTTATAATTATTATTAATTCATGATAAAAATTTTGTACATAAATGTATTTTCTACATCATAACGATAATAATTTATGAAGAAGTAATATATGATGGGTGTGTCACATGTGACATGTCCTTGATGAATAATTCAAAAAAGGATTTTTTTTCCATAGTTATTTATTAAAGATGATATCTTGTAAATTTGATTGGAATATAATTTTTTCATTAAATTCCATTTCCATGTTCTGACAATGTTTTTATTTATGATAGTCAAAGTAAGACATATCAGGTATATATGTTGCTAACGTGGATGTAAAACATGTTTGATGAGATATTGTAACAAAGATATTATATTTGATATTAGGCATTTGTATGTGGTTGTTGATTTTTCAACAATATTTTCCTTCTCATGGGTGATTAAACCCTTTTGTAACACCCCGACCCCAGCTACCCAGAGTCGGTGCATTACTTCGTAACATTGGCATGATCACAAAAGATCAGGTCTCGAAAGACCGATTAGTTTAGTAGCCTTGGAAACACTAGATACATTCACAAGTCTTACATTACATCATAAAGTAAAAACTAAACTACAACATCTTCTCTTCATATCCCCTTATATTATCCCTGCAGATCATTCATAATATACATCTTTACATCCTGGAAAAATTAAAAATTGAAAGGGGTGAGCTCAGATGCTCAGTAAGGATAACAATATAGCGTAAGCTTTCATAAATAAACACTAACATTTAAGGAAATGTATAACTAAAACAAAAGCCTCTCAAACATGAACTTCAACATAATATGTCAAAAGTAAAATGAGATAACGCCATTTACTTATTCACGTGGATATTCTACTGATCGAATAATCACTGGTAATATCAATAACCACTTTCATAATGATGGAATGCATAATGCCAGACTATCATAACCATGTAGTCAAGGCCTCATGCCAAGACCACAATTAAGATTTTTTCAAGGCCTCATTCCAAGACACTAGTTTGTCTCATGAGACCTACCGATGCATCGATGAGCTATAGCGGGCTCCACCTGTCAATTATTAAGTCCAATGCATTCCTCATATGAATAGGTTTAAATATATCTTAAACCATAACATAATCGTATAAAATAAAAAATGCATAAAGGAAACATAAAATTTACACATTTAAATCACAAGATATCAATACAACACATTGATGTCATAAAAACACTTTCAAAACCATTTTCAATAACAAAATTAAAGAAAATTAAAATTTTGTATTTATTTTTCATTTTAAAAAAAATATGGCTTGCAAAGGAAGCCGAAACTCAAATAATGGTCACGAAGGCAGAGAAGTCGTTGTCACCACATACGTGCGACAAAAAAATTCCCTTTTTTCATTTAGTAAAATGATTCGTATAAAAAATATTCCTTTTGGATAATCATAAAAGTCAAAGGGGTTTATACACCGTATAAAAGAAGGTTTTGTATAAAAAAAATATGCATCAATGAATGGAGATTGAGACGAAGTCCCATAAAAAGATCATTTTTAAAATAAAATAGATATATTATGTGTATTCACTATAAGTAAACATAAATAAAGTACAAATACAAGATATGACATAATAATATCATGACATAATTTGAAAGTAGGAGATTAACCCAAAGAATGGAAATTGGGTTAAGAAATTCCCTTACCTTGCGTCATGTCTTGACTTGACCGTTCATTAACTTCCTGAATAATAAAATAGAGTTAATTTATATTTTAGTAAGAACCTATTTCATGTTCATTATTCCTTTTTTATAACTTATTACCATGTTTTGAACATTATGTAATTATTTATGTTAATAACGGTCATTTTGTCGATCTTTGGTAATTGAGTCAAAAATAAACTTCTTATAATTACAAGTTGTTCATGTGGTGATATATCCATTATATCCAGATTTATATTTATGTTGTAGATATCATATATATCATAAATATCCCATATATACATTAATTCATAATATTACATAACATTTAGAGGTAATAAATGAAATGCACCGTTCATGGAGACGGTAAGCCGTACGTACGCATGAACGCTACTTTCATTTATATTTCGTATTTAATGGAATGAAATCATAATGATATAAATTTATAATATAATTCCAGTATGATATAGTGTATAATACCCTTTACTTCATCCTTTATACATCCCACATATGATATTAACGATTCAAATCACTTTGAGGGGGTGTTAGTCCGCACTTCCTAAAATGAAAATATCGCGTTTACCCATAATGGAAACCATAAATGTATGCCATAAATGAAAAATAAAAAATCATAAGGAAAAAAACATAATATATATCATATATAAAAATAGTGTCGTCATAATGGACACCATTAGAGATGTTATATGAGTGTTGAACAATCATCGTTTCGTGAGGCAAAAATTCGCCATCCACAGAAACAGTATGTTCTTTAACCATTAGATGTAGGTGTGTGTAAGTGTAGCTCAAATCCTTCTTATAACAACATCCTAGTATATTGAGGATACTGGTTTTGGTACAAAAGAAATTAATTAAATGTTTTTAGGGGGTTGGAGAAGAAAAATAAAATAAAAGAACACAAGAGAAGGCATTACCATAAAATCGAGTAACTCTTTTTGATTTGAGCCAAAGGCTTCCTTGGGAAGACTTCTGCCCAAATTAAGGCTTCTAAGAGTAAAGGAGGGAAGCTGGGAGAGTATTTGGGAAGAGTTTGGCCGAACCAAAAGGCTTTGAAAGTGTGAGTAAGGTGGTAGTGGTGGGGGCCTTTTATAAGAGGAGAGGAGGGGTACTCTTGGAAAGTAATGAAATATTACGTTATTATACAATGCTTTTAGGATTCTAAAGGTCCCACACTTATATAATTCTATGCTAAGGTGATAAGGGTTCGAAATATTCTCATCCAATAGGCTTTTTACAAGTGTAATGCTTATATTTTACATTATGTTTTCATTTTATTTAAATCATTAATTAATGAGGTAATCGCTGCATCATCATGGTGTCATAAATAATTTAATTTATTTAATGTCTTAAAATTATAAAAAATATCACGATGTAGGAAATATTTTTATCTTTATAATGAATATTTATAGTCTAAAATATGACTTGTATAACCCCATTTAAAATTGTTTTAGTAAAAAAAAACTCTTGTTTGTGACATTTTTATTTTAATATTAAATAAAATGTTTTTAATGCCATTTCCCTACCAAAGTGGCTCCATGGGCTCCCCAAGTAGACCCATGTTTTTTCGTGGTCGGAAATGACTCATCCAATAGGGATAGGACAAGTGTCATGGTCATTTCCTATTATTATAACATTATATTTACCTTAAATTTCACTTATTACCTTTAATCGCGAATAATTAAACATAAAAGTTACTATTCACCAAAATATTATTGTAATCCCATTGAACCACATTTTACTTCCTAATGATAACCATGTATGTTGTATTTTTGAAAATAAAATCACAGAAGTGGTAATATTTCATTTAAATGAAAAATCAGTTATTTAACTACCACTTAGTGGTTTCACTATTCATCAAAAATTGATGTTTTTCATAACAATGCCAAAATTTCACCCCAAGCTATAATTGATATTCCAAATTAAAAAATGATGTCTATTTTACAAAATTCCAAACATATATGTTGCATTAATTAATTTTATAATTAATTCCGGCTGTCACAACAAATAGCGTGTTTTTTAGAAACAATATATATCAAAAGATTGACAATTGTTTATGTCCAATTTCAAAGTGAAATTAATTCTAATGAACACCATTGGAAAATATGGTAAAAATATATTCTAATTATACTTTAAAACCACTCAATAGTATAATTTATCACTATAAATTATTTTGATTAAAAAAGTTGTTTTAAGTAATTTTCACTATTCATAAAAATTTGGATGATCTCAGAAAATTACAAAAAATTCAACATAGGCTAATTTCGACATTCTGAATCCACAAATAAAGTCTATTTCGAAATATAAAATATATATAATTTCAAAAAGTGGGTATTACTATTCATAATGGCTATTTTGATTAGTTGTGGTGTGTTAGAATCTCAAACTTGCGTACAATGCAAGCTGTTGCATTATTGAAAGAGAAGTGTATCGTGGGAGCTCGGGGTGTTACACCTTTGTTGGATGGTAATTTTGGAATTTAGGCAAGCTTTAAAAATGCCAATTATAATGAATCCTAGAGGGTCACACACTAACTATTTCCATTGATCTCATTAAGAAATATTTGAGTTCAATCATTGTAATTAATATTATTCTCAATCTAGAGGAATAATATTATTTATGTTATATTGATCTCATAATTCAAATAAATATTTATTCACCACAATTTGATTAAAATACTCATATTAATTATTGGATATTTTAATTAATATTGATTCTCTAGGTTGGAAATAAAATATTTATTTATGAATAAAATATTTATTCTTTTATTCAATAAATTCTAGAGGAGTTCTAATGGAAAAATATAGAGTCTGGTAAAAAATATCAATGAACAACATCGTTATATAAAAAAAAATTTTACACAAGTCAGAGTGCACCAAAATATAAATGTTATATATTTATTATTAAGAGTCGTGGGATTTATTAAATGTAATAAATGTTATTTAATGACCAGAATCCCATTAAAAAATATTTTAACTCAAATCCCATCCCTATAGATAGGTGGTTGTGTCCATTATTTAGAGTATCCATTAATTGGGAATATATAATTATTTTTCACAATGAATTGTCTCTCAAATCATCCTTCTCTCTCCCTCTCAAGAATGAAACATGAAAGATATATTTCTTCATGACCAAAGAAATATCAATTAATTGGAAACAACACATGAAATTTGACTCACCATGCTAGTACCTGGAGATTGAGTAGTGTTGCTACAAGATCATAGGAGAAAATGTAGATCACCACTAAATAGATTATATCCTCAAATCATCATATCCCAATGAAGGTAATCCGAAAGGGACTTTTTGGATTATCAACATTGACCATAAAATAATTTTCATAAGCCCAAGAATTTATTGATTCAAATATTAAATAAATTATTTTTTAATTTGATGTGTATGATACTCTGTCTTTTTTTTCAACCCATGTGGGCTCTCTAAGAGACTGTCTGACACAGGCCTAGCTTTTAAAGAAGATGTAACACTATTGTTTCATGGTATAGTCAATCAAGAGGCTAAACCTTGTACCTGATGTAAAATTTTCAATTTCCCATTTTTTCCCATAAGATTTAAGGATTATAACCTGAGTTTCCACAATTTCATCCAACATCAACCTTAGTGATGAACCATTTCCTCCCTCCATCTCCAAGAACGATTATTCCTTGATTATTATCCTTCTTAGATTGTCTTTTGGTGTGAATCAAATATATTGGTGATTCTAAAACACCAGTTTCTTTTGTTTTCATGAAAATTCCTTGTGTTGTAGTTCTTCTCTATATGAAGCCCTCAATAAATTTTTCACATATGATTATATGTTTGGTATTTTATGGTTTTAGGTTTAGAATAAATGGATAAGGTTAAGAAAGCAACCATATATGTACTTGAGGTTGGTTGTCTACAAGTTATATTCCATAGTGTAGATATTAGTTATGTTTATGTGGTTGTAAACTTGGTGTGTTTAAGATGTGGCTTTTTCCCTTGGTAGGAAATGATTAATGGTGTATCAAAAAGATGTGTTTAACCCCTCATGATCCCTTTATGATCAGATGAAGATGAATAGACCATGCCTCTAATCACTCGTGGTGTTTTCCACACCCTTGAACATGGAAAATATGGATGCTAAATAATGAATTGAAGTGTTTATTAGATTAATCTAATTCTTATTATCATCTAGATGATAACATGATATAGTGAGGTGATTGGCTTACCATGTGACATTTGAGTAGTCTACAGAATATAAATCGATGAATGGGATAAATTGTTGAGGAGGAAAGGACTCATGCTTAATAGGTATTTTAGGGGTACTAAATTATTTTAATGATTTAAAATTGTGAATTGAACATGTTACTGGAATTTAGAAAATAATAAATGTATTGAACTTTATAATTGGGATAAATTAAATTGGTTCACCTTGTGTTATTTTTAAATTGTGGTCCTTGAAGATGACCCTTGGTTTTTTGATAAATAGTAGTGGGATTTTTTATAGATTTTTTTAAATTGTAGTCCTTGAAGAAGACCCTTGGTAGTATGATAAGTAGTTGTGGGATTATTGATTGATTTCTCTCTACCATTGGAGGGTTAGATGAATGCTTTAGGAACCCTAATTCCTAGTTGAATTTAGGGAAAGTAATGATGGTCCTAAACCCAAGTGTATATATATATAGTCCCATATCATGTACATGATGGTTAGACATCGTGTTTTTAATACTTATTATATTCATGGACTAAAGATATATGTTTTATAACTAGTGACCCTTTGATTCATGGTTTAGATGACTAGAACAGGTCGAATAATGTCTATTGATATAGAAAAAACATTGAACTATGTGTGAAATAAATTTATCTAATAAATGATATATTATAAAACCCATTATATCATGTTGTTTTTATTAATTATAGTAATTATAAATTAATTATATTAGAATAGATATTTTATTGAAATCATTTGTGGTTTCTTACTGATTAGTACCCACACCCATCATGGGATGACATTGGGTAGTAGAAGAGATTTCTTGGTTGAAAGAAAGTAGAAAAGAAAATTACCTATTCTTGAGGGATAATATGAGTATTAGGGATTGGTATGGAGGAGGGAAAAATACTATATGATAGAATATATTTTGGGTATTCTTTATTATGTCCATGTTTTTGGTTTTCCATACACCTATATTTGTATGACATGACATGGCATATTTACATCTTGGTTATGGGCATGTACCTAGAGTTGTGAAATTGTTTTTTTAATGTTTGAATACCTTTTTCCTATTATTTTATATTTTAACTATTGTATATTATTTTGATATAGAGGTTATATTATCCCCATTTTTTTGTTCAAACCATCATTGTTGGTCTCTAGCCTCTAGAATATGAAGACGTTTTCCTGAGGTCATGTGGTCACCTAACTCAGGGCGAAATTATGTGGCACACAGTTTTGGCTGTTAAAATTATTATTAGAGGATTTATTTTCAATTATTTATTTTATTTTTTTCGTTGTGTTTTCCATTTTAGTTGTATTTTATTTTTCATTGGGTGATACACTTTTAGTGTGATGTTATTATTTTATAATATCAAAAAAAATCCTAGAATGAAATTAGTTTGGAATATTCATGAAACATTTTATGAACTTAGGCATAAATTTGATATAAATCATGATAAGAAGACATTGGAAAGAGGGTTGTGGTAGAGTATGATAAATTAAAAATGAATCATTATTCTATTTAAATTTTAATGAAAATGTACCTAGTTAACAATGTAATAAATATATAAATAATTAAAAGTAATATGTGGTATTGGTAAAATGGAATCAAATAAAAACTGAAAATTTATGAGTTTTTTTTACCCCTTGAAAGAAATGGACCAAGATAGGGGTGGTTTAGAATTGTGATTTGATATTTTTTATGTAAGTTCTGAAAGTGTGTTTAGGGTGACATGTTTTGAAAGAATGTAAGAACGGTTTTTTGAAATTATTAAAATCTAATGTTATGTGTTTTAAGATGTGTGATTGGAACTATAGAGAGATGGTACAAAAATTATTTCCACTGATTGGGGGACTAGAGTAAATCATAGATAATGCTACTCTAGTAGAGGGGAAAGAACCCCAATTAACTCACAGTAATAGGGGGAGGAGGAATTAAAAGATAGAATTTCCTAATTTATTATTTTTATTGAGAAATACCATAGGTGGGTTGTGCCGAGTGTGTTTGAATTGTCATGGGATTTTCATTTTTAGTACCATAATACATTTTTCTAGATATGGTGGACCTAATGTAGTAGATTTTTGGATTGAATCAATCCAATTGATTCTGGATGACATGGAGGCCCCACCCAAGAATAGAGTTAAGATAATAACATATATTTTGAAGGTACTAGGGAAGTTTGTGTTCAAATGATAGGACCAGAATGTCCATATGGAGGGCATGGGATGGAATGAATTCTAGAAGAATTTCTTGGAACACTTTTACCCCAAAGCCATAAGGAAGTGTAATTCTGAAGATTTTATGTGATTAACACATGTAAGTATGACTCTAATAGATTATGTTGAATTCTTAATAGATTTAAAGAATTATTCTCCAATTTTAACAGTGTATGATGTGGTTATGAATATAATATTTTGGGATGGGATTATATGAAAGATCAAGTACCATGTAAAATTATTATTCTTGAAGAGGTTCCCAAAGATATTCAATCGGGCTCTCATTTCTAAAAGGAACCAGAATTACGATTTTGGTGGTGGGACTATGGTTTTATTGGGTTAGTTTAGTGGTATGACTTCTTATAGTAATAAATGTTGTTTTTAGGGTTTCTATCATAATAGTGCCATATAATGTAGTCTTGGAGGAAAAACTGTCTCATATAGAGGTAACTCAGTTTTTTGTTATCTGTGTGGCGGATTGGGTCCCATAAAAGTTTAGTTTCCTCAACCACCAGTGGATTTTATATAATTTTTATGATGGGTCATATAAAAATGTTCAATATTAACCCACAATAAGTTGAAGTGGTGGAGGATCTACTCTCATATAGAGAACCGGCAGGGGGTCAGATACTCTTTATTAGCTAGGAAGTTAGAGTTCCACTGGTCGTACTGATCATAGAAGGGGTTATGGAATTTACGATAAGATAATATATACCAATGGGTAAATGAAACAATGGGAACTCATACTAGGAACCAATGTAGATAGTAAGGTCAACTTCATGTATTTCATGCAACATTCGGCCGTAGAAAGGATGGACTCTCAACTATTTGAGTTACTATTCATATAAATTCCACGCATTATAATGATGTATTTGATACCTTGTACACATAATATTATATATCAACTTAGATTGTAAAAAAAATTCTAGTGGTCGAGAATATGTGTGGGGTTATGTCAATTGACTCACCATTAGGTGTACAAGTATAATGTTTCTATTAATGAATGGATTGTACTCTAGGTGATGGTGGGTATTTTTTCCTTTGGGGAATTTTTTTTGCTTGAGTGGTATGCTTTTGACCTAATGATGGGGATGTATTGGTTGGAATCATATCAATATCACATCTAGCGTTACATCCAAATGGTAATGTTCACATCCCTAAATGGTGACACATGTGTAAACCGTGGGGAATGAGATTTCCATGAGATCCAAGCAGTGTCACTCTATCAGTACTTAGGTATGGTCACAACCCCAAGTGGAAAGCCTATTAAATAATGATGGGTGATGGTAGAATGATGTATTTCCTACTAAAGTGGATTGGTTTCAGGATGTGTTTCTTATAATTTCATGGGGTTTCCACCATTGAGAGTTTTAAACTCCATGATTGAGTTATTACCTATAGTTGAGCCAGTCTCCATTACTCTATATAAGATGTCATCCTTAGAGAGTCAATATCACATTATGGTGTTATAGGTGATGGAAGGTAAGAGATTTATCCATTCAATAATGTAACCAAAGATATCAAAAATTTATTTTAAATAATGATAATGGATCATTGTTCTCTTGCATTGATTACATAAACCTAAATAGGATGATCGTTAAGAACATGTATCCCCTTCTATAGATCATAAATCATTATAACTGACAAGGGTTTTCTTGTTTGTAATCTAGAACTGATTTGAGATTAGGTTATTGTCAAATAATTTTGAGACCTTTTGATATAATAGTATGTGCTTTCCAGGGATGGTATGGTCAGTATGAGTTCATTTTGATTTCATTTAGACTGAAAATTGATTAGGTAGTGTTTATAGAATTGATGAACAAAATTTCCAACCCATTGTTGGAATATTTATGTTAGTTTTTATAGAGAACATCTTGGTGTACATTAGGAAACATGACGGTCATTCCAAATATCTTGAAATTGTCTTGTGTACAATAAGAGTGAATCTTCTATAATCCATGATATCCATGTGCAGTTTCTAAATCGTCAAGGTAAATTTATTTGGTCACATCAGTTCAAAATACTGTGTGTTAGTGGACCCATAGAATGTGAAATTAGTTGTTTAATGGGTTAAGAATGTGAATTTTTTTCATTTTATAATAATTTTTGGTTTGGGGGGTTATTACCTTCGTTTCATCAATGTATTTTCTTTCATTGAGGAACCGAATTTCTTCTTTACCAAGAAGGTCTCCAAGATCAATTGTATAAAGATTTTTAGGATTCCTTCTATTAGTTGATGAATCAATCGATTACCACAAAAATTTTGATCCTACCCTAGTAGGGTAAATATTTTACATTGTTTTGTGATGCGTATTGGGTCACAATTGGATTAGTGTTCATGTATGTTGATTAATTCATCATGTATGTGTATTGATATTGATTACAAATGAATTAAATTACCTTACACATGATCTAGTGTTCGTAGTGGTGGTGTATACATTAAATATATGGTTTCATTACCTGTTGTGTGAAACTTTTATTGTGTATACTGACCCTAAAAGACTAAATTAAATATTTTCTATGTGATATTTAAATATTCTATAGAGGAGATCATTTGAATATATGAAATATCAAATTTTTGGGTTGCACTATTTGCTATGGAAAGGAAAGTGTGTTGCTAACTCTATAAACTAAATGAAACAGACTCATGTAGTACAGGAGTCATGTTCTGAGAAGAGGATGATGGATTTATTATCTAAAATCCATATAATGGTTTAGGAGGACCCATAAAGTATGACCCATACCTAATTATTAGTTGATTCCAAACTTTTGGGATGGTTACAGCATTGTAATTTTGAGGATATGGAGTTTTTTTCCTTGAGATAAATCCATGACGGTGGGGGTTCACCTTACATCTAGATTATCGATGATGAATAAATCATTTATGTTCATGTTCAAGTTGTTTTTCCCACATGTATTCAAGAGGAACTGATCATTGTGTTCGATGACTAAATATCGGTAGTTCATCCTAGTGTAACCAAAATGTATCATGATCTTCGAAGATAGTATTAGTGACCAAGGATGAAGAAATAGGTTGTAGGTTTTGTGGAATTGTAATACACCTTTTTGTGTGGGAAATATCAGCATCAATGTCCAGGTGGTATGTTGTAATAGTTTTCCATTGTGAAATGGATATGGTATAATGTCACCATGAACATAATAGTAATTCTTATATACATTCCAATGAAAAATGATGTGACATGGGTGGTTATGGATTTTTGGACCAGGGTAGCACATTTCTTAATAATTTAAGAGAATTTTATTATATACCAGTTGGGTGATTTATATTCTTTGGATATAGTATGTTTTCATGGGGTACCTAAGATTATTATTTTAGATAATGATATTCATTTCTCTTCTTTCTTATATAAAAGGTTATAGAAGTATGTGGTTAATCATGTATTTCTAAGTATGTATTTTCACCTATAGATGGATAGGAAGTCAGAATGTAATATCCATGTGCTAGAAGATATACTCAGATAATTATTCCTTAAGATTTTTGGGATTTTGGAAAAGAACATGTCATTTATTGAGTTCAACTATAAACATTGTTACGAGGGGACAATTTAGATTCCACCATATGAGGAACTCTTTGGTTATCAATGTATATAATATTTCTGTTGGATGGAAGCTGGTGAGTCAAATTTTCTGTGACCGAGTCTTGGGAAGGATACGTTAGTGAAGGTTAAATTAATAAAAACTTATGGCTATAGATCAGAATCAGCTGATGTCGTATACTATTCGATGGTGTTTACATCTTGAGTTTATAGTGGGTGATCATGTGGTCCTTCAGATGTTTCCATGGTTGGGTAACTAATGGATTTGAAAATAGGAATGTATCGACCCTAGGTATGTGGGGCCATTTTAGACTGTGAAGTGGATCAGAAATTATGATTATGGATTGGGTCAACCATAATAGTATAGTGGCATGCATTATTTTTTCATGTGTCATATCTTTGAATGTATGACCCTAAAACTTCTAAGGTGATTGATATTATTTATGCTAATCTTAAGGTTCATGAGTACTTTGAATAACATCATGTTCATATTTTGGATCAGAGTGGAATGACTTGTGAGGTAATATTGGGTCATTTTTCCAAGTGTTATGGCTGCATGCCTCCATTTAAGAAAAACATGGGAGTGGGGAATGATATGTGAGCCCAATGTTTTGATCATTTTACCATGTATTCCCATTAATTCTTTGTATTTCACCTCAAGTAACATATTTTTTATTGGTGGGGGTTCATAAGATAACAAATTTATAATTAAGTACATTCCATTTATATTTTCTTCAAATTATTTATCGAGTTAGTAAAATGTTTCACAAGAATATGGGTAGACTTGGGGTCATCCCATGGGTTTGGGACATGAAAAAAATGAAGAAAAGAGGTTATACTGGGTAGGTTGAATAGTTGTAATATGTTTAGTACTAACCATCTTCTTTAAAAATGTAACCTATAGGGGTCTGGTTCATGGTTGAAAACCCATTCAAGGGGGTGCCTGAAATAATGAGGGCATGGATAGAGTTCTCTCTCATAACGACTACATGATATGTCAGACATTGAATTCTCCCTAGGAGACCATGAGATGTATGAATCCCTTGAAAAGACATTGGAATATGGTTTTCACATGGTTTTTCCAACCCTAAGACCCAAATATGAGCCTCATTAAATTACAAAAATTTCTTTTTTCCCCTCAGGATTAAAGGTTTCTAAACCGATTTTTCTCCCATTTCATCCTCCAGCTACTTAAGTAGTGAATAATTTCCCACCACCTTCCCCAAGGATAATTATATATCTATTAATAGCTTTTTAGTGTTCTGGTGGGTTCAAATATAAGATATGGGTGACTCTAAGACACTTATTCCTTCTATTTTTTTTGGAAAATTCATTTTTTATTTTTTTCTTCTCCATTTAAAGCCCTAAAAACTTATTTTTAGAGTAGATTATGTGTTTGGAATTTGAATGAATTTTGGGTTCAACTCAAGGTCAAAGGTTATGATATAATCTATCTACAAACATTACATATGTGGTTTAAAACTGATATCTCGTAGTCTTGATGTAATTTATCTCTATGTGGATGTGAAATTGGTGATGTTATGATTTTTTTCTTTGGATGGAAATAATTAGTCGAGTACTAAAATTTTGTGTTTGAACCCTCATGATCTTCATGGAATCTGATGAATGTCAATATAATTTTTCTATAGGAACCCATGTGGTGGGGCACTCCCATAAACATGAAACATTTGGCTATCAAATGTTTATATTGAAATGTTTTTAAATTTAAACCAATTCTTATTATGGTTAAAATGATAACTTGATATAGTGGGTTCTTTGACCTAACATGGGACAATTAAATGGGATTTTTCATGTAAATGGATGAATATGATAAATGGTTAAAGAGTCCTGGCCTCGTGGACAAATTTTTTAGAAGGGGTAATGAATTGTTTTAATGAGTTGAAATGATAAAATTAGAATATAATTAAAATTGAGAAAATAATTAATGTAATAAACCATTGAATTGTGATATAATTGAATTGATACACTTTGTATTATTGTTACAGAGGGATCATTGGACATGACCATTTGTTATGTGATAAATGGTAGTGGTATGAATTAATAATACTCCTCTCGGGTGAGTAGTCCAAACTGATGTACCAAGTGCCCCTATGCATAGTAGTATTCAGGGAAAAGACTGATGCTCTGGAACCCTAGGGAATGTAAATAGAATTGCATATCATAGTTGGGAAGGTCAGACATGGTGTTCTAAATAACAGTTGGATTCATAGACTGAGGCTCCATTTTTTCGAACATGGGAACCTTTAACACATGGTTCAGATGACAGTAACATGCTAAAGAACGTTTGATGAAATGGGAAAAACCAAAAACTATGAATTAAAAAAATTGGCCAAATAAATAGTAAATGATACAACCTAGTTTAGATAATTTCTTTCATTGTTATTGGTACTTTGTTATACAATATATTATACTGGATATATTTTAGGCACCATTGGTCTTGCCCTTATGACTATTAATCACAGACAACATAGGTCACCATTGGGTACCTGAGAAGACAAAATGCTTCTACGTTATTTTGGAAAAGTCTCTCTGATTGAGGGTTGATCAGGGGCATAGGTTTCTATAAAATTTAAGGAATAATACCTGATTTTGGGGGCTATTTTGGTGTTATTCTGCAAGAACATTTGTTGGGTTTTCCTTCCACTTGTAACCATATGACAAGACACGGAATGTCCACTTTTTGGTTGTGGTCATGTACCCCTTGTGGGAAATCAGTTTTTTAATTCAAGATACTATTTTATGTTTTTTATATTTTTTCATATTATATTGTTACGTGGATTACTCTAATACATAGGGTATATTCCCACGACATGTTCTATCATACCCCTGTTGCTATTTAAAAACCTTTAGAATATGGGGAGGCATAACTGATGTATTTTTATAAACTAGCTCATGGAATCGATTATTGGCTCACGGTTTAGTATGTAATAGAGTGAGTTTACTTCGGAAACTGAGGAACCTCTAAATTGACTAGTCCCAAAGGTATCTATCAAAAGGAAATTATAATTCTATAAAACCGATTTAACAACACCTTTTGGTTATTATTGTCAATATTTTTTGGAACATGATGTTTTATCAAAGAAAGTTTTGTTCCCTCTAAAATATAATATATTGACTATAAATTTAATAGATAATCATGATTATATTAATATTAAATGAATATCTACATATGATGGGAAAACTATTAAGGTTGGATTAATAGGATGATTCTATATATAATTAATGTGAAATTGTGATTATTGATACTACCACTATTGGTTTTAAACTAATTGGGATGTATACTCCCATGACATATGATAATAAGAGGATTATAGTGGTTTATGAAAAGGTACAAAATTTTTTAATACCTTATCTGAAAATTAGTATAATAAATATATGGGACTAACAATAACCATTAAATGATATGAAAATTTTGAAAATAGTTTTCGAAGGGGATGTTGAAGTGAATGAATCCAATATATATATAAAAAGATAATAATTTAAAGTTTTTGTAATGTATAATAAATAAAATTTGGATGCGAACAAATAAATAGTGAAAGAGATAATTTGAAATTACATGGGTTTTGGAGACCCATTGTAAGAATATACCATTGTTAAGAAATCAATAAAAATAATCCTTAACATATTTGGTGAAAAATTTATAATTTGGAAAATATAAACCAGTAGTATCTTGATGAGTTTAACAATTTAGTTTTCTTTAATAAATTATAAAGAGTTATTTTTTCAAAAGTAATTCCAATATGTGAAAAAATGGCTTTCAAATTTGATCCATATGTTGATCCAGAAATATGACCTGAGAAAAACACCAAGATCAAGAAAGAAATTACTGTGTTATAGAATAATTCTTAGATACTGGAAATTGAATAAGAGTTACACAGTAATGAATATATTTTCAATTAAAAAACATTATTTCTTAATGAGACAATTTTGGAATAATAAATAGTGTTCTAATATTTTGAATGTAAATATTATCTAAAAGGGGAGTACATAAAAAATGAATAATAATGTTTTATTTATATTATAAATACCATTCATAAGATTATATAATATTACCATAAATATGTGGAAATAAATATTCAATTATCTCATGTTATTAATAATTCTATACTAAAAATTATGGTAAAATATTATCTTGTAAATACCATAATTTGTATTCTATTACTTATAAAACTATACTTTTGAAAGAAATATTTGACATGTTTTGGATGACAAAAAAATAAAATACCTAATACTATATAAATGGGTTTTGATTTTAATTTTATAAGGATCAATTTCCCATGAAAAAATAAAAAATAGGAAAAATTCACCTAGATTAAAATAGTATTTTTCTATTACAAAGTTAATACTCTCATGGTAGATCAATATTTAATGGATATTTTTGGTCTTGTACAACCTATTTAAATAAATATTATTTTTCTATTTTAATTTGTTTTATATTTATTATAGAATAATGGAAATAAGGGTGAATTAACAAATAAAAAATAAGAAACAATTAATAACATATGTAAACTATAAATAAAAGATGTTCATGTATGGATACTCAAAATTGATTTCATTCATTGGATGATTTTTTTAAAAATATTTACCCAAAAGGATGTTATTTTGAATAATATGTTACTAATATTCTGATAAAAACACAATAATTTATAGGATATAAGAAAATTTATTGAAAATTGGAGATAGAGAAGCCGCTTCTTATTGATGTGCCCTAAAATCTAACAAAGGAAGATACATATTGGTACATGAAAATGGTTTTTTGTCCCATGTATTATAATATAAAATTATCATGAATTACATATAATTTTGTTACATAGGTTCAACTAAATTAATTAATTAGATTTCATTGAAAATCAAATTTTTTTTCATTTCTATGATTGATGCTCAAAAAATGATGTCTGACAATATATTATTTTTTGAAGGATTGTTGCACAATATTTTGAGTCTTAGGTAATTATATAATAATGGGAAAAAGTTCTTTCCCAATTAAAAATATTCATAATTAAAAATCTAAATAATTGAATAATTATCACTAATGGGGAATAACCAGTATTGGTCATTTTTAGGTTATTAGAAAAGGTCATTATTAATATTTGTGTATAAAATTAGAGTAATATATATAATAGAGGTCCAAGTCATATTGGATAGTGATATAAAATTATGATATCTATAGAAGAATCTTGTATAGATCCACTAAATATGAAGATTGGATGAAATACTATTATGTTGGAATTTTGAAAGGGTATTGTATTTGCAGATAATCCATTAGATGGTGGAAATTCACTCCAATGGTCGACATTTAATTTCATATTGATTTGTGTGGGGCAATAAGAAATCTTCAAACAAATGATATTTATTTTTGTTCCATGAATTGATTGTTTCACTATGAGGGAACTTTTAATGTTCATGAAACAAAACATTAAGGAAGTGGAGATGTTTAAGTTATTATAATGAGAATTTAAGAAAGAGTATGATGTTTTTATCAAGAAATAATGAACTAATGATAGAAGATATTTCACTGAAAAAAATTTAATCCAATATTGATAATTATGCAATTAAAAATCAATATATTAATTCTTATACACCCCTATTGTAACTGAGTTTCATAAAGAAAAAAAATAGAATCTGTGTTGAAATAAGAAGAAATGGGTTTGTAGAATTTAAACTCAAAAATATATTTTAGAGAGAAGATGTTTATGAATCTATTCATGATAAAAATAAATAATCATTTATTTAAAGATAAAACACAACTACATGTGAAATTTGGTATAAGAATAAACTATCAATAAATAAATACCATGTATTCAGTAGTCTATGATTTATTAAAATAAAAAATTTAAATATGGGAAATTTTGAAGAAAGATCTTATATTGAATATTTATGGGTTATTTTATGGAAGAGGATAAAAATACTCAAAAAAAGACTACATAGGATGGTAAATTTCTATAATCTAAATATTATTTAATGTAACCAAAATTTATGTTAAATACATATTATAGATTTTAAAAATTCTTTTAAAGGATGTATGATTAATTCCAGAAAAGTGTGTATAGTAGAAGTAGTAAATTAATAAATAAAGTTTGATGTTGATTCATATTAGAAAAATTAATATTATGGTGTTTTATAAAATATAAAAATATTGTATCTGAGGCATTAAAGTCATATAGGGCCTAAAAATATCATTGTGAATAAAAAGAACCTCTTTACACTAGAAGAAGACAAAGTTTCTATAATTAAATTATTATATTGTCATGTGACAAAACAAAATTATTTGATATGTATATTGAAACCAAATTGTGGATAAATTTTATTAATGAATAGATAAAACAAATTTAATGGAATTTATCTTGGGTTATTTCTCCAAAAAATGTGGGAAAAAATATAATTTGAACCAAGTTTCTTTTAGAATTTGATTAAGGAAAAGGTGAGATTTAAATAAATTAATATACATTATTTTCCAAAGGATTCTATTATGTTATATATTTTTAATTTGAATAATCATTTTTTCTTATACCAATAATTTTTTATATTATCATGTTTATGGTTGTTTCATCACACAAACAATATATATTTAATCATATAGATTTTAACTACATTTTCATCAATGGAGATCTTGTTGGGTAAGTTTTCATTAAGAGAACATATAGATTTATCTTATAAATTTTTATTAAATAATATTTTAGGTTCAATAAGTCTCTCTATTGGATAAAATAGTCCCCTAGATGTCACGACCCATACCCTGGGGCACGTGTCGTGACTTCCCCAGGCCACCCTTCCATTGTCCAGGGGCTGGCAACAAGCACCAAATGGTGTTTTACCTAAAACTGGGAAGGCATTTCCATTATAACATGTAACCTCACATAACAAAGCTCACAGTAAGATACGAACACAAGAAAACTATATAAATAAAAGAGTGCTGAAAGTAAAGGAGTCGGAATAAAATCCCAAGAGTAAAGGTACAAGTACAACTTAAAAAATACAACAAAAGAAAGAGAAAATATAACTACTGGATTGTCCTGTGAGGTTCATACATGAAGGGTAGGTATGGATCTCCTCCTCAACACTCTACGTCCACCCGTCTCCTCTACGTTCCGACATGCCGTATGGTCCACCTCTAGGAACTGTCCAGTCCTTGTACTCTCAGTCTCATTCAGCATTATCTGTCATCAGTATCCAACAAAACAAGGTTCGGGCATAGCCCATGCAGGGGTAAGTATAAAAATACTCAGCAGGGACCCCAAGAACCTCATTGTCTCACAAAAACCACCACGGACAAACCACAAAGAATGAAATCAACATATAACCCTACATAGGTATATTCTCATTCATATAACTATGTTATCATGTAATCCATCTCAATCATGTGGAAAACACGGGATACTAACTCAGATCAAACGAGGATTTATTCTAGGGGTAGTAATAAGTAACATCCTCAATCACATCGTTGGACACCTTGGCTGCTGTAGATCCCATCCTCTATCGAGTATACTGGGCCTGCTACGTCATACAGAGGCGCTTCCCACAAACCATAGACTGCTGAGGAACTCCTCATGTTGATTACTGTGGGTCTTCCGCATCACACAGATATGCTCCCCACCATGGGTCTGCCGCATCACATAGTGGTGCTCCCCCTCATGAAATGATGAGGTACTCCTCTTGTCAGGTATAGTGGGTCTCCCACGTCACACAGAGGTGCCGCCCACTGTGGCCTAATAAGGTACTCTTCCTATCATTTACCATAGGTTTGCCGCATAACAGAGAGGTGCTCCCCACAGTGCGTATTCCGCGTCACACAGAGGTGCTCTCCCCTGGGCATATTAAGTCACTCCAAGTCGAAAGGGACAATACTCATCAAGTCTCAGTCAGCTACTGGGATCCCGCATTATGCTCGCTCGTCTCCGGTAGGATCCTCTCCAAAAGCTACTGTTTGATGCTCCATCTTCCATGAATTCCCATGAAGAAGCTTCTCAAAGGCCTGCGATGTCATAGGGGTCTCAACGTAACAGTCGACACATCAATCAGACACCCGGTCTGTGAGTTTTTAGACTTTTTGTCCTGGGGGCCTGGTTCGATTCGTGCTCAATCCAACCAGACGGTACCCCATCTTAATCCAAAACTATAGTGGGGTATACTCAAAGGGACCTTCTTGCACCAAGATTTCTAGTGCTGCATATGTTTCTTCAAACGGACATCCAGTGCCAAATTTAAGGCCAAAATAGTGTAAATGAGTCAAAGTGGGCTCGGGTCTGGTCCAACCAGGTCGGACCGACCCGAACAGACGCTCATGGTCTGGCCTATCCCACTGTGCCGCCCGGCCCCCATGTTCTGACCTGGCCTGTTCTGTGTGGCCCGGAATTCCGGGAGGGGCCACGGGGGGTTCGTCTATAGGAGGCTTGAGGACACAGGGTGGCTCAGTAGGAGCGGCTCTTTCGGGGTGGCTCAAAGGCCGGGTGGCTTAGTCGGTGTGGCCCGACCGCGGGTGGCTCAGCCATAACAGCTCTTCCACGGCTGTCTCGGCTGAAGTGGCTCAGAAGGTCATAGGCGTAGGTAGCTCTGCGGATGGCGGCGGCATCTCGATGGATGGCAGTGGCGGCTCAGCCCATTCATCAGTCGCAGCTCGACTGAGACGGCGGCGACCCTGGGCGGTGCGACGTCTCAGCTCGAACGACAGCGGCTGTGGGCAGCACAGCGGGCCGGTGGGTGGAAGATCCACAGGGTGCGGTGGCTGTGGGAGTTGCGGAGTGGCGTCGTTGTGGCATTTCCTTCATCATGTTCAACACCAAACATCATCACAAGATTTGTGGATGGGTTGGACCATGTTTGTTTGGATCGTACCCACTGTGTTAGGGTGGTGGCATATGGATCCACAAGAACATGAAGAATAAATTCATGCTTTACAACCTCCCATAATGATTTTTCTATGATTAAATCATGCATCACAATCTATGATAATCACCTAGGGTACTCCATGTAGCCATACAATCTTCTGCACATAGATGCATCCTATGCTCGCTATTGATCCTTGCTCTCTGATCAGTAGGAATTGGGCCGACTTGGTGAGTCGATCGACAATCACCTAGATAGAATCATGACCTCTATATGTATGTGGAAGTATTGTCCCAAAGTCCATGGATATCCCATACCACTTCCACTCTTGGACCTCCAAAGGCTGAACCAAGCCTGCTGGTACCTGATACTCCGCCTTCACTTGCAGAAAAGTGACGAAACGGGAGACAAACTCTATAACTTCTTTCTTCATTCTCGGCCACCAGTGCTATCGTCGGTGATCCGGGTACATCTTCATCACTCCTAGATGTACTACTAGATTGGATGTGTGGAACTTCCTCAACACTTTCTTATGAAGAGACATTGATACCATGGTACGTCTTCTAAGGAGGATGACATGCTCCCACCTTCAGAAAATCCATCAGGTTCTTGTCCCGTGGATATCTGAACACATCGTGTCTCACATTATGCGTCCCAATGATCTGCCTCCCTAACTCTCTAATGGAGTGGTCGATTGACTGTAAGAGACTATATAAAAGCTGCTCCATCCTTATCCACAAAGGATATATGTAAAGCAGCCAGCTTCCTCGTTGCCTCACTTATCTACAATATACCAGACCTCCTGCTGAGTGCATCTGCTACAATGTTCCCCTTCCATTGAGTTTTGATTATTACAATGTCATTGTCCTAGAGGATCTCAAGCCAATGTCTCTATCTTAAGATCATTTCCTTCTGGGAAAAGATACACCTAAGACTATTGTGATCAGAGTACACGGTAAAACGCCCACCCATCATATAGTTTCACCACATCTTCAATGCGATGAACTCTGTGGCTAACTCTAGGTCATGGGTAGTGTAGTTATGCTCGTGTTGTCTCATATATTGAGAACCATAAGTGATCACTACTTTCTCCTACATCAGTACACAACCAAGATTGGTCCTTTATGTGTTGTAGTGAACCACGTAGCTTACACCCTCCTCTGGAAGCCTCAATATGGGGGCACTAGTCAGCCACTACCTCAGCTCTTGAAAACTCTGCTGGTAATTCTCTGACCAAACGAATACTTTCCCCTTATTTTTCAATGATGATAGTGGTGCTGCATCTCTGGAGAAGTCTGGGACAAACCTCTGGTAATATCCAGCCAAACCCAAGAAACTTTGTACCTCTGTCACACTCCTGGGTGGCTCCAAAGCAAGTATCGCCTCAGTCTTTGCTGAATCCACTTCCACTCCATCCTCTGATATGATATTCCCCAAAATGTGAACCTCTCATATCCAAAACATACAATTCGAGAGCTTACCAAATATTTGGTTCTCTTTGAGTGTGTCCATTACTACCTGAAAATGATAGGCATTATCCTCCTCAATAGCCAAGTAGATCAAATTGGCATCGATGAAGACTACTACAAAGCAATCAAGGTATGGTAGAAAGATCATGTTCATGAGTCCCATGAACACTAATGGAGAATTTATCACACCAAATGAAAAAACCAAGACCTCGTAAAGTCCATACCTATATCTAAAGGTCTTCTTCTGTACATCCTCATCTCACACTCTGAGCTGGTGACAGCCTGATCTGAGGACTATCTTCGAGAACCACTTTGAACCCTTAAACTGATCAAAGAGCTCATCAATCCTCGAGAGTGGCTACTTATTCTTCATGGTCACCTGGTTCAGGCCCCGATAATCGACACAAAGCCTCATGCTCCCATCTGCATTCTTGGAAAACAAAATTGGGGCTGCCCATGAAGAGAAACATGGCCGAATGAATCCCTTCCACTACAATTCCTCCAGTTTTACCTGTATCTCACTATGTTCAGTGGGAGCCATTCGATATACTGGTGTAGATATCAGTGTCATCCCGAGGTACATGTCAATGTAAAAGTCCACATCTCTGTGAGGAGGTAAACCCATAACATCATCTGGTAAGACATTCGCGTACTGGTCCACCAATACATGATAACTCAGACTCTTCACATTTAGTGCTTTGAGGGTAAGGCTTTCCAACTGATTTGTGATAGGCTACACTATTCTCCGGGTAAGTCCATCCTATGCTGCCAAGGCTCCCTTCTTTCCGATGAAGGTAAATCAGATCCCATCTATGTGGGCACACCGCACTTTGTGAATAATATAATTAATATGATAATGGACTGTAGATAACCAGTCCAAACCCATGATGACATCGTAAGGTCTCGACGCTGCTACTAGGAGATCCCAGCGGAAGATCTCGCCTCCTTGTGTAAGCTCACACTACTGGCACTAGTGTGTAATCATTAAATCCTCTTCCGTAAGAGTCTCTGGCCGTATGGATCGACCCAACGGCTCTATCAGAATATCTGATCTCCGAACAAGGGCAGTGGAAATAAAATAATTACTAGCACCTAGGTCTATAAGTACTGTAGCTAAGGTGGAATAGATAGAGATTGTACATTGTATCGTCTTTGAAGTACTGTGATCAAAGGCATCAGCTGCCTGGAGGTGTGCTCGCCCCAATCCACCTTCTCCCTATGGTTGGGGTGGACCACCTGGCACTGGTGGCATTATCATCTAGAATCGTAGCCCACCACCAACTGCATGGCCCGCTCCTCTGCCACGTCCACCTGCTCCCAGCTGACCTCCTCGTTCGAGCCTATGTCTATGCCTAGGTCATCCTTCGACTGCCTGCTGATCATCTGTATAATGGGTCAGAGAGTCATGATCCATGTGACCATGCCCGCTACATGAGTAACGCTTCATGATCCTTGCCTCACTGGTTCAACCTCGGGTTCCCCGCACCACTGATCCTGAGTTATGTCGTCGTCCACCAGTAGGTCTGGTCCTCTTGGACCTCTGTGACATCTATCTGCTACGAGCTACAAAATACTCTGCCATGTGACGACTAGTGGTGGGTCTCTCTGCTGGGGACTACTCAGTAAGAAAACATTCCACTAAGTGGGCTCACTCTAACACCCCGCCCTGTGTCAGTATTCTGAGTGAAAGCATCAGAGCCCTGGTCTCTCACCTCAGCCCCTACTCGAAGGTCTGAACCCTAAATAATGGGTCCCGCACCCTATCTGTGGAGTAACGTGAAAGGTTAGTGATCCTCCATGAGTAATGAGCTACATTCATGTTTCCCTGTTGCATCTAAAGAAGCTCGAGTATTCACATTGCCTGAAGAGTCGCAGGTTCAAACTCTTCCTGAAACAGGCTCTCAAGGTCTTCCTAGAGATGTGTCACCTCATCGCGAACTTGGAGCATCAAGATCTACCATCTTCCCATTGTTTCATGGAGAAGGATGGCGATAAGGATTACCATTAGATTATTCTATGTCCCTACTAGTCAAAATACTCTCACCACAGCATCCATCCAATCCTCAGCTGCCTGTGGCTCCATCTCTCCCTTGAACCAAGGTGGCATCTGGTGTTGGAACTCGTGTAACACGCTCAAGCAGCGTTCACTCTCTACTGCTATGAATAGTGGCATCGATGGCCTAATGGGTAATGATTCCATTGGTGCCTCCGCTGGTTCCTTTACTAGAAAAGGGACTTTCACCAAGGCCTCATCGCTCGGTGAGATATCAGTGCGTACAACTCTTAGAACCCTAGTTTGTTGTATACGTATAGGAATCCTAAAATGAAAGAGGTGAACCACCGTGAATAAGTTCTACCTAGTGAGGTGACTCAATATTTAACAATTAAATCTCTTGAAAACACACACACAATCAGTTTTTTCGTGCACTGATTCAGAAATCAGAAGTCAGGGTCTTGGTGTGTGGATATGTCGGCCACCCCACCAACACTGGACTACTAGAACTAAAAACATCACTCATTACCCTTAACACTATTGATGCATAGAAAAGATCGAGGTCATATTTATTTGTTTTAACAGACTCCTCTGATACTAATTTGTCATGACCCGTCCCTCGAGGCCTGTTTCGACACTACCCTAGGCCTGACTTCCATATGCCAAGGTCTAGCGACTAGCACCGAAAGGAATTTTCCATAAAAATCGGATGGCATTTCCTTTATAACCTATAACCTCACGTAACCAAGCACACAGTAGGATAAGATCCCAATAAAACTGTATGACTAAAAGTGTGCTGAAAGAAAAGGGGATGGAATACAAGAACAAAAGTAAAGGTACATGTACAACTGTAAAACAAAACAACTAACAAAAGTGAAAAGACAGCTACTGGATAATTTTCCAAGGTTTCTACCTGAAGGGTAGGTATAGATCACCTCCTCAGAAATACATGTCCACTCGTCTCCTCTGTATACCGACATGCCGTAGGGTCCACCTCCGGGAACGGTCCAGTCCAAGTACTCTTAGTCTCAGTTAGCTCTATCTGTTGTCTACATCCAACAAAACAAGTTAAAGGAATAGCCCGTATAGGGGTGAGTATAAGAATACATAGTAGGGACCCCAAGACCCTCAATGTCCCACAAAAACTACAATGTACAATCCACAAAGTATGAAATCAACATATAACCCAAATTAGGTATATGCCCATTCATTTACATAAGTTATCCATTAATCCATCTCAAATATGAGGAAAACCTAGAGATACTGACTCAGCTAACATCGAGATTTATTCTTGGGGTAGTAACAAGTAACATCACCAGTCATATCACCAATCACCTATCCTAGTAGAGATCTCATCCTCAATCAATTATAGTGTCCCTACCGTGTCACATGGAGGTGCATCCCACAAACCTTGGACTGCTAAGGTACTCTTACATTCATGTATTGTGGGTCTGCCACATCACACAGAGGTGCTCCTTATCATGGCATGTTAAGGTACTCCTCATGTAGTGTACCATGGGTCCACCGCATCACAGAGAGGTTCTCCTCAATGTGGGTATGCCATGTTAAACAGAGGTGCTCCCCACTGGGACTATCAAGTCAGTCCAAGTCGAAAAGTTCAGCAGTCGTCAAGTCTCAGCCTCCTACTAGGTTCCTGCACTATGCTCTCTCATCTCCGAGAGAATACAATCCATATGCTACTAGTAAATACTCCAAATACCATGAATATCCATGAAGAATCATCTCAAATCTCTTCAACAACATAGGGGTCTCAACGCAACAAAATGCATGTTAATTGGACGCCCAGTATATGAGTTATTAGCCTTTTAGTCCTAGTGGCCCGGTTGGATTCATGTGAAATCCAAACTGATCGTATCCCATATTAATCCAAAACTCTAGTGAGTTACACATAGAGGGACTGTCATACTCCAAGATTTCCTACGCCGATGATGGTTCATCAAATGGACGTCTGGTGCCAAAGTTATGGCCAAAAGAGTGTAAATGGGTCATAGTGGTTCTGGGAATGGTATGCCCCGGTCAGACCAACCCAACCCGACCTGGCCTAGGCCAACCCAGTTCAGGCATACCCAACCTAGTTTGGGTAGACCCACTGCAGTTTGGGTAGACCCGACCCGACCCACCGGATCTGGCCCGGCCCGCAGTGCGGCCCAGCCCGTGCTGGGCAGTCCGGTAGGCTGTGAGGGCAAGTGGGGGGTTCGGTTGTGGAAGTCATGATGCCGCATAGAGGTGTGGGCGGGGTAGCTCTACTGAGAGGCTGCGGGCCATAGGGTGGCTCAGCTGGAGTGTCTGGGCTACGTGGTGGCTCGATCGCCGGTGGCTTGGCCGCGGGAGGTCTGACCGGAGCGGCTCGATGGACAGCGGCGTCAGCTCGGCGGATGGTGGCGGCATCTTGGATCACAGTGGTGGCAAATCGGCCCATTAGGTGGCAACGGCTCGACCCGAATAGTGGTAGACGTGGGAAACGTGGTGGGGCTGTGGGTGACAGAGCCACGGGGTGTAGTGGCTGTGGGTGTCGTGGAGCAGGGTCATTATGTTGTCATCATTGTCACGTTCAACACCACAAATCATTACATGATTTTTGTAGGGGTTGGCCCATGTTTTTTCAGGTTGTACACTCCAAATTATATTAGATGCATATAGCTTAAAAATAATATGAAGAAAAACGTCAAGATTTACAAACCCCGCAACGATTTATTCCCAATCTGGAAGAGAATTAAATGGAAGAACATTGGAAAAGTATTCATTCACAAATAAAACCCTACATTTTATTGTTCTTTAATAGATATCGTGGGAGAGGAGATGATGTCGTTGGTAGGGAAGATGATTGTTGATTGAAGACGTCCCATGCTGGAGAATGTCCCAAGGAAGAAAGTCGAAGTTGTGTATCAGAATTCATAGTTGGAAAGATTTCCCCAAATTATCCAAAGTTGTCCCATATGCCAACCATTTTACCCAAATTTTACCAAAATGAAAATATATCCAACTTCATAATTTATGGTTTCAAAATAAATTATGTTGGCACAATTTCAAAAATTATTAATTAATTTATTAATGGGTGGAATAATAAATTTTGGGAGGGTTGGAATAATTAATGTGGAGGAAGCTCAAGAGGCTCCCCCACATTAAAGATGGTGTTTGGATGTTCCTCCCTCATAAAGAGGGGGGTTTTAGAGGTTTATACTGTAGGTGGTCTCCACCACCATTTTATCAACAAGGGAGATTATGCTCGGTTGCTCCCCACCACTGAGCATTCAATTTGGAGAATAAAACATCAAAGGTCCCCACCACCAAAATATCCACGAGGGTGGCTACAAAAAAATATGTGATTATTTTATTTTATTATTTCCATGAAAAACTAAAAAATTAACATTCACCCTCGACCAATTGCCGTCGAGATGAAAGTCATCCTAAGAGAATAATGGTGTTGCAAGTCCAATCGTGCCCTCAGATTTCAATTCCGTGAACCTGTTCAAAAGTTATAAAAACCCACACAAACTTTTACTGAATGTACCCAAAGAAAAGTTCAGAATTTAATTCCAGGGAATCCGGACCTCGGAATTGTGCTCCGTCAATTTTCACAGACTCGTAAAATTTCAATATATTTAATGAAAAATATATTACATGGAAATTTTGGGTTTTTACATAAGAGCCTGGAATTCCAAAATGAATAGTTACATGAAATACAATAATTTCTATAAAGGGAACGTGTACTATAATCAATATATGAAGAAGAGAAGAACATTTACTCCAATTTTATTTAAATATACTTATGATATAATTTTATAATGTTATATGGAGTATATCTTTTGAGGAATTTTCTCTGAAAATTAAAATTCATTTTGGGATTTCTATACTAGTATAAATGAGAATATTATTTTGGGATTAAAACTTGTACAAAATGATGAATATTTTTTTGGTTCTCAAAAAAATATAAAAATTAATTTTTGAAGAAATATAGATTGAAATAATCCAAAAATATATATATAATTATGTATATGAGGTAAAGTATAAGAAAATATTTTGAGATATAGTAGATTAATAAAATAGAAATTAAAAGGTTGATTTAAAGTCGGTTGAATTTAAATTATTCCAGGATAGCCATTGTTTAGGTTGGGAAATTTTGACTAATATTTTAAACTGATCCTAAATATTCAAACATAAATACTACAAAATAGAATTATTAGATATATGAATGTAAATGAAATTTATATTCTAAAATATAAAATAACGGAAAATATAAAATTTTATATTTATAGTGAAGGTTATTGGGTTATTATGATTGATGATAAAATTCCTACATTAAGTGATAAATTATTGTAAGGAGATAACTATGTTAGTTTCCATCTAAAGAATAAAAATTCAGTAACTTTGTGAAAATTATAATCTGGGTTTATTAAATTGAAACATGAATGAACTCAAATGATTTAAAATAGATAACATTTAGATTATCTAGAGGTAAAGGATAATAATCCATTAATAATATCATTTTACAATAAATTTATACATTATGAATAAAAAATTAATGCGACACAACAGATCCAAAAGTATTTACATAAAATATCATTACTTTGGGGAGAGAGTTGAGAATCATGATGTGAGGATTTAATATATTTCTATAAAGGGTTAGATTTATTATATCTCCACTAACATTTTACCAAGGAATATATTTGAAGATATGAAGGTAAAAAACATGTTTTTTTATTTACCTTTTACTTATTTAGATTTACTAGATCCCTAAAACTGGATTTTTTTAATGGTGATAAATGTCATCACATTAATGAAACCTTGTTATGGAATCCAAACCTGGTTTTATTTCTAATTGGGTAAAATAGGAAATTTTTTAACTAGGAATAATGATATTTCACTGGCCAAAAAAATCTTGTCAATGAGGGATGTAATTTTTTGAAAGAAAGATATTTTTTTAAGATTATTTTCAAAATATTTTTTTCTTCAAAATCCTATAATTTAATAAATGGGTTTTTATCATTGAATTGGTGGATTTAACAGAAACCCCAATGGTTTGAATGATGATTGCATGTATATTTTGGAGGTTTGTTGTATTTTTTCATCATTTTAATTGTTTTAATATGTTTTTTTGAATATTTTTAGTCGATTTAATTTTTTATTTAATGTATTAAAATAAATTTGGAATGTTGGATGTGAGTTTTGATGTTATATATTTATTTTATATTGATGAAAGTAATTATTTTCATGCAATAAAAAAGATATTTTATAAGAGATTCTTTTCCATGTGCATGAAATTTGAACTATCTCACAAGACATTTAACTTATGATATGTAATAATTTTTTTAATATTCATAAAATTAATCTGAAGATATATAAAAATAACTCAAAAGCATAAAACCTATATAATATTTAATTTTTTGATATATAATAGTAACATACTAATTTATAAGAGTAACTACACGATATTAAATAATATATTATTTTAATCTGACACTCTAATAAAATTTTATATGGTTCATAAAAGAATAAATTTGTGATTTTTCTATTATTTTAAAAAATAAATATGATTATGTTATGTTAATATTTATGATAAAAATATCAATATAATTAATGATTATTCAATATCCAAGTTGTTATTATGTTGACATTAAGATGGAATATTATACTATAAGATAGATAACTTCATCAAAATTATTCTTTTCTTGTGAACATACATATGTCAAAAAGAATATATGGATATTTAGGAAGACTAAATAAGGAGTTATAACATAATAATATGAGCTTTGAGGATATTTATATGTACATATTAAAATCATATTTTAGGAAATCTTGTATTGATAATTATGAGGATTCAAAATGTTGTCTTTTTTTAATAAGAATATATTTGCTTTTGTTCTTCTTGCCTAATTCTAATAATTTAACTCAATGTTTTTTCATGAGGAATATTTGAGCATTTTCAAAAATTTGAAACAAGATACTTAGATTTTATTATTATTCTCCCTATTAAAATTATATAAAATACATGTGTAATATTCTAATGTTTTAAAAGATTAATATTTGACAAAGAGAAAGTAATAATAGAATAGACAAAATAATGTGAGATAATATTTATCATCTGTTATAATATAAAAATAAAAAAGTAGTATATAATACAATTATTACGATATAAACACCAATGATATACTCTTATTATGGGATGTTCTTATTGTGGATGATATTGATGAGGAGATATAATTTCTTCATACTAAAAATTCTAAATTATTTAAGAAAATATTTGATTTTGGTAATGAAAAATCCTTGAGTGAATTGATGTTATTTTTATTTTGGTTTTAAAAACATTTTATAAACTATATGTATCCAATTTAAAGAAAAGTTTTGATTCAGAAATCTTGTGAACCACTCAAGGGTTAATGATGATACATATGCTTCTATAATCACTCCATGACATTAGTGATATATCTGTGTCTCAGAATCTACTTATACGGAGAAAGGAAATATTTACCCATATTGAGGGTGAACTATATATAAATCTATTCTGCTTTATGTTATTGTTAATTGTATGTATACATGTGAGTGAGTGTCTTTTAAATATTGATAGTATATATATTTTTCCAAGACCTATAGATTAATTTCAGATGGAAATTTTAAAAGTGGGAAATAGTAATTCACATCCCCTTCTAATATATTCATCTCAAACACCTGGGCAACTAATACAATTTAAAATTTGATAAAATTAATTTTTGTTTCAAAAAATTTATAATTTATCACCATTTTAAAATTTAGATATTAAGATTTCATATTTTTCATCTATATTCTTAAAATAAATTTCAAACTATGTTAATGTTAATTATTAATCTTATATATTTAATATCTTGTAAAAAATTATAACCTAATGGAAAATTTTATCAATGACTATAGATAATGATTAATTTTTAATTTCAATTATCAGATAAATTTTGTAATTATTGAATTTACAATATAATAATTTATTAATGTTAAAGACTATGTAATCAGTTGTCTAAATAATATAAGACCCTATATATTTTTTTATTCTAATTAAAAAAACCTACTTAAAGTTATTTATTTTATTTTTTGTACTATTATTTTGACCATGTATCCTTTAGTCAGTTTTTTATTTGGGATTCCATGTAAAGAGAATTCCATCTTCGATTCATCGTGTTAATTTTCATTTAATATTCATTTTTTATGTAATCGTAATTAATACAAGTATTTGATTCTATAATATTATTATGAAATGATAATATTTTTTTAATACTCTCTCAAATTTTTTTCATGTATTACATTCAATTATTTATTTTTCAAAAAAATTATATTTTTATACTATTTGCTTATGGTTTTTAGAATTCGATATATTAACCTTCAATCTTTGAGATAAAATTGAAAACTTATACTGAGATATAATTAATGTTTGTTGATAATATTATAATCAAATAAAAGTGATGATGAATAAACTGATGCTATTTAATGAATTATATATCCTAGTTACATTATTTTATATATATAAATGTTCAATCAGAGAAATGTGGGACGAAAGTCAAGCAATATATTATAAATGATACAAATAATTATACAACATTGTTGGTTTCTCCCCCCCCCCCCCTTATAATTATATATATATTCAGAATCATGACCCATTATTTTACCTATAATTTATATTTGAAATAATATTACTTGAAATGATCTGAAACAAACATAAATATATATAAACTATGAAAATAATATTGAATGAAAAAAACCTGAAATTAATTTTTTTGAGTATATATTTAATGAAATATTATAAATCCATTATTTTTATAGGTATTCATAATCAAATTAATTTTAATAATGTTTTATTTTTGTTTAATTTAGGGATGAATTATCAATTTAATTAACTAAACATTTAGATTATCCTCATTCTAAGATAAATTTATATTAAAAAATAAATTTATTAAAAATTGATAGTAGGGATCTTAAAAGATATTATATTAAATGGTGGGACTCAACCAAGGGACATTTCAAATTAGTTCAATCCTCTGTAATTGATATTGAAAATTTTATATAGTAATTTAAAAATAATTCTCCTTTGAAATTTATAACGAATAATTTCCAAATTGTGAAATTTTACATAAATAATAAATAGAGAAAGATGCACTAGTTAGGGAGTGACTATTGATCTCAAACTCTGAGATTTTACATGATCAATCTATTTATTCTATTTTTTCGTCTTCTATTTTATTTTTCCTTTTTATTTTTATAATCATAAAGTCATAAAACATTTTTTATAATAAAAAATTATTCTAATAATATCATTAATTAGATAATTAATTGGGTATGGAATTTGTTTCTACAAATTATGTTTATCAAATAATTCAATCAAATAAGTAATTAATCCTTCCATAATTTCAAATAGAAGATGTTCTTTTTTGGAACATAGTTTTTCAAAATCTTGTTTTCATCCACCTGTCAATTTGGATTAAAAGAGATAAGTTTTTGGGGTATAAGAACATGATTATACACATAATATAATTATTGGTTTATATGGATTTATTATCTAATGAAAAGTCTATTATATTTATTCATTTTATAATAAATATATTATAAAATTTTTAATTAAAATTAAATTAATTTTATAGTGTTTCGTTGTTTACATTACAAGCTATTAATTTTATTTATACTATATAAAATTTATTCAAAATAATCTAAAATATGACCATATTAATTATATTAAATTGATGAGTCTTTTATTTCGATAATTTTTTCCACATAAATCCACCTTATCTTCATGTTTTATTACTATGAATACATTTTCTCTAAGAGAAGTTTTCTAAATTTCCCATATCCAAATACAGAACAGATAAATTTTTATATGAAAAAAATATTATTGTATAATCTCTTATATTATTAAATTTGAATCATCCACAAAATTTTAATGGTAAGTATAATGAGTAATATGTAGAGTATAGAATATCTCCTTTTATTATGTAATGATTAATTATATTTTTCAAAACAAATAGTCTTTGGTGGGGAGACTATACCACACACTATCATATCATTACAAAAAATATAAATAAATTTTACACAATATAATATCAATAAAATTAATAATATCGAGCAAAGATATGACACACATGTCATAAAATAATAAGTTAAAGATAAACAAAAGTATCCAAGGTAAGTGGTATGTCTCTAGTATTATTTAACATCCCACTAAAACTACATCCAACAATATCCATATCATCCTACTCCAACAACTCATTCATCCCCCATATGGCCCTTTCCCTTCATAGAATTCTAATTCATGAAATCTATAATCTCACTGAAATTCAAGTGTTCATTAGGGGTTAAAGACTCAATAGAACCCCACCAACAGTCCTTAATATTAGTGAATAAACAACATGTATATTTTTTGATAATAACATGATACATATATAAAAAAACATATCACAAAAGTATAATCGTATATCAGGTCCTTTGGGAATAGCTCTACCTACTCCAATATGATGTCGAATGGAACATAACCATTAGTTCCTAAAAAATCCCCCTCTTCTATGGGATAGTTAAAAATCACATTTTACAAAACCCACTTTAAGGGATAACACAAGTATGTTCCATTAAATATCACACATATCCCACTTAGAAGGGGAAAGTCCCTATGGCCCTACATGCATAAATTAAAGATAAAACAAAAATACATAAAAATATGTATACATTATGATAGATAGTATCACATAAACCAAGAATTATCATCACATGATCAATAACATATATTAAATAAACATAATTACATGTTTGGGATAAAAATTTACACATAATGTGATCAAATAATTGACATTTGTTTTCTCAAGGCTACACATGCATTCTAACAACCATGAGAAAAATACATATAAAACATGTGATAAACACAAAGACATAATATATTAATCTCATTGATAAATAACCCCAAGTTTAATCAAGGAACACCACCCAAATTACTTCCACACACTGTTCAACTCAAACTACATTCCACTTTAACCTACAATCTAATCTAACTACTTTATATCAAAAATAAATAAATTAAAATTTGATATTGTATTATTCATTATCTCAAGGAAAATAAACAAAAATATTACTCATTGTTCTTGTACAATATTATTCAATTTAATTTTTTTATCATTCACATATTATCCCTTTAATCCATTGAAATTTATTTCTTTGAGAATAATCATATTTTCCTCATGAAATTTTATTAACCCACAAAACTATTATGAATTAGAAGTTAAAAATTCTAATTAATATATTCCATTATTTTATTTATTAAATATTTGAAATACATAATTATTTTCAAGTAAACATTGAAATCTAATTTCACATATGATAATAATTCCATATGACCCAAATAATCCTAGATAAATATTTTTCAATTACTCGTCCTATATTATGAAAATATACAAATTATTATCATTTAAGTATTTTTTCCATAATTATAGAAACTCTTAAAGTAATTTATGCTCAAAAAGAAATACATAAATAGGGCTTCAGCAACCTTGAACAAGGAACTTCAAATATTCATGGGCTTAAGGATATCACCAAAACTAAAGGCATTAAGGCTCATGTATTTTTAAAAGGCCAACAGGTATAGGCTCGCATAATTTAAAACCTATCAAGTAAAATCAATATTTAATCGTCTCCCAAGTGCTTCCAATTAGTGGGGCATTATGTCTTCATAATTAATTTTAATTATTATAAAATAAATCAAAGTATTAAATTATGTTATTATTTGGAATTTAAATCCAAAAAAAAGGCTAAAATATTGAACTAGAATAGAGGTAATAAATAAACATTGTTTTTTAAGGAATTTCCCCAAAATAAGAAATGTGTAAGGGTAAAATGTTTTACCCTTACGAGACTCATAAAATTCACAGAAGGGTAATAATTTTTACCCTAACGTGGGTCATTTACCCTCACACATGTTGAATAATATTTAGGTTACCCTTCAATAATTCCTATATACATTTATTCACTACCAAGCTTACACTTACGCGAAAATGTAATACCCTAATGTGATCCTAGAAAGACCCAATTTACCCTTAAAAAACATTATAAGTACCCTTATTAAACATTAATAATATCATGGTATCATTTGAACAGAAACACAATACCATTATACAACTCTTAAACACTCAAGCTTACCCTTATAAAAGTTTGTACATACTTTTGTGTAGCGCATTGAGTACCCTACACAATGCGTAAAATAGGGGTTACCATTATTCCATTCATTCAATACCATCATATATCTCATTGAAAATAAATTCTTCCCTTATATAACTAAGATAAATCCCCACTTACCGTTACAAAACTCTAAAAAACATGCGTAAATTTAATATTTAATTAAAAACACATACTAAGGATTATAAATTTAAACCAAAATGGTTTTCTAAAAATTATTATACTAAAGTTCTCCCAATCTAATTACTTCTCAATCCTGAGAAGTTATTTATGTCATAGAACCACTACTCCATACTAAATAAATTGCAATATCAAAATCCGTGAAATCCATTACAAGATCACAAAACATATTCTGTGGGTTAAAAAAATTAATCCCATTTTCATATTCAAAAACCATTTCTATTTTAAACCCATTAAAAACCAATACTCTTTTTTAATATAAAAAATAATTCCTTTTTCTCAATGTATTTAAAAATATCACCCATGTGATTAAAATGAAACAACCAAACATATAAATGAAACAATACACAATAACTACACCGCATATTATTTACCGATTCCAAAGAAACTCATGTATATGAACAATTTAGAAAATAAAAAACATAGAGAGATCAATAATATAATACATGTGTGGACCCCAACATAACAAAAAATCATATCATATTTAGGGATCAAGTATATATTACTATTATCTTTACATTAGTCAAAAACACCAATATACGCCCAAGAATACAATGCAACAAGCTTAAATAAAAAATGTACTTGATAATATGTCGAAGTATATATCACAACTTATATAGTCTTTATAATTATTCTCACTCTATCTAATACACGAAATAGGTATATATGGACTGTGACCCTAATTTCATAGCATGATGCAGGAATATATACAAATGAATATAATATAAAACCCATGTGCATTACCCTTAGTGAATTTATTAAGTGTTAACATAAAATTGAAAAAAAAATTATCCATTTTATAGAAACATAAATCTTAACAATATAGTGATAATTTTATACTAACATAGTTCCCCTACCATACCCCTAGCCACCCAAACTTTTATATATCCATTTATAAATTATTTCAAATAGAAAGGATAAGTTAGTAAATCCCGGTTCGATGATGAAATTTTGAAACATCTCAAACCAAATCGTCAAGTCACACATAATGTCATGTGGAACCCTGACTTGGACCATATTGTTTCGGTTATGATGATACATGAATGATTTTTTGGATCAATTAAAATAATATTATTAAATGTTCATTATAAAAAATGTTATGAATCATGTCATTAGATAACTAATAAGGCAATTTTTAAACTAACTTATGAACATAATGATAAACATATTATTTATATGAATAACTAATATTATGATAGAGTTGTAAAACATATGTCAAAAATTGGAATCATAAAAAATATTTACATAACATCAGGATATGAGGAAAAAATAAAATGATGATTGTAGATTTTTGAAGAAGACTAAAGACCATGTCCTAGTTGATAATTTATTTCATTCATATACCACATTTTCAAAAAAAATACATTATTCTGAAATGTACACATTTTTACACATATTATCAAACTATATTATAATGGTGAAAAAAATCTATATATGGAAACCACAATCTTTTTATACTGTAAAATATTGTATTTTAATGGACTTTACCATCCTTTAATATATGAGAGGGGGATATTTTGAGTTAGGAAATTTCTATTTTCTAATATTTCTAAACATAAGAAAAATTTGGATCCAAATTTATTATCTCTTTGATTTTCATGAAATAATATTTGGCACCAATGGTAAAATTATTGGAAACATGTATAGTTATTATTCTAGGCACATGATAAGATAAAATTTTATCGTTTATAGCTAGGAAAATTTGGATGGAGGAAATATTATTTTCAAATAACTTGTTAAAAAATATATTATTAGTTTAGGTGATGTATACATTCATGGTGAACCATTAATTTATAATTGAAGTTCCCTTTTAATGAGGGATGTATTTTTTCACCTATTCTTATCATTATTTTCATTATCATTATACAATGTTGATGAGGTGGGTGATGGGATAATGTATCTAAACTTTAAGTAAGAAATGAATCTTCCCTGATGTGTATATGTAAAATGTCATGTAAAACTTCAAAATTTGAAAATAAGGAAATTTTTTTAATAATGCATACAACACACAACAATGATCATATAAAACCAAAAAATATTACTATTTAAATATGACTTTTATAACCAAGATGTTGAATTATGGGTTTAAGTGGGACTAAATATATTTTTGAATATATAAAATTTTCATAATCCATAAAAAATTATTTTTTAATTCTTAGAGAAGAAGCTCTCCATTTTTAAAAAAGACATTATATTATGCAAATATATTATTTCTTCAAAAATGGAAGTTATTACTTTTTTTGATTGGTTATTATAATAAATTTATGAAACATTTGGAAATATTATTTATAGAAATGATATTATATTTGAAATTTAAATTTATAATAATTATACTATGTTGAAATTTTTATATTTTTCTAAAAATATTAAATTTTCAATGAAAAATATACATTCATATTGAATAGAGTATTTTCTTATAAATTTATTATAATGTAAAACATATATATTGGAATAGTTTTGAACATTATTAATTTAATTTTGATTATAAATATCCAATTATCCAATTTTATATTAATTTCATACTTTAATTTAATATTGAAACATTTTAGTACTTAAAAATGATGTTTTTTAAAAGACTATTTTTCGTTGAGATTTTCATATTCCATTTTAAATTAAATTATACCACTTATATGTTTTAAATATAGAAAATTTATTCCATATTTAAAAATAGGTGGTCTATTTTTTCAAATGATTTCAACTTTTACTCATTATTAATAGTAATCATGGTAAATTTTGATACCAATGTAAAGGTAAAATGGGTTAATTAAGGATTAAAATATTATCATAAAGACCATAATGTTGTAATTATAATTTTCATAATTATATTTGATAACAATATTTCTTTAATGATCATCCAAAATATTAATATATGGCATGTATTCACAATATAGACCTGAATTTGACCTTTATAATATTTTATATGAAGAAAAGTAAAAATATTGTCATCCTAGTTTTTTTTTATTTGAAATTTTTACATGAGGATAAAAAGATGGTATGTTCGGTTATTAATATTCATATGAAACCTAAAATATTTTTAATTAGCATGTAATTTATTTCAAATTTTTATGGTTGAAGTGATTATATTATATTACAATTTAATGAAAATATAATGTTTATTAAATTAATATAAAAATAAATTAATTATTTATAAAATGTTAAAAATTAATATGATTTGAATGTATTACTATGTTACATTGTTTATTAATTCAAAAATTATCTATTGTATAAGTTTAAATTTCACATATTATAATACCATTTCTTTTTTGTAGTTTTGAAATTCTAATAAAATAAATAATTATAAAATTGATATTAATGTTGTTTAAAAATAAATTATATTTTAAAAATAATCATCATGAAACCTCTTTTTTTTATGTAATCAAATAAATATTCCTAGATGGGTATAGAGAGACACATTACATAGCCCATATTCTTGAGGCCATGTGGCCAGGAATATGGCCCGAAGGCCCAGTGCAACATCATGATGGCATCATCCTACCTATGTCACGAGGCATGCATCATGCTCATGCCACTGCCTAAAAAAATCACACCTACATCAAATCTAGTAAGATAAATCTCAAAATGATATTTCTAGGATTAGAATTCTGGTATTTTGGATGCAAGAGTACATGGTTTACCACTGAGGCACCACCCCAACTGAAAACAAATTATATTTTATTGAATGTTTAATAAATAAAAAATTATACCATTTTAGTAAAATTGATTGGGATATGGTTTAAAATATTAATTAATACCCATTTATTATCCAACAATCCTTTTTAAGTATTTATATTTACCCATAAATATTAGAAACATTGTTATCAGGATAATTTTCAAAAAGGTAAAACACGTATTAAAACGACATGATAAGGGTGAAAACATCACCTAAACTTGTCCAATATTTATTATATGAGATAATGTTTTCCAAATTCTCATATTTTATTATAATATCACCAATTTAAATCCATTTAATATGAAAACAAATATATATTTATTTAATATTTTAAGAAATTCCAAATATTTGCCTCTGCTCTATTATAAATGAGAACCTCGTATCCTCTTTTTTTTAACACAAAAACCTATTTGGATAGGAATGTAATTACCCAAATACCTTCCTATAATACATTAAAACATTATATAGATCCTTTTTGGGGATAATACCAACCGTATATAGATTATGGTATAATGAAAATATGTTTTTTGAATAAGAGTTATAACTTTTAATTTAATGTTTTAGATTTATTTCTTATTAAACCTCCAATAAATATTCTTTAAAATTGAAAATATAATAAAATATATATATTAAATATAAGTTTATGTTGATATTTTTATGTAAAAATCTATATCTATATCCCCTTACATAAAATGGGAAACAAAATAATTGTTCCTATGTATAACGGACTACGCCCTTGCGAACTGATGTAATTCATTTTCCATCACCATCAATCATGGATAGTTATAATGATATATCTAATGTTTATATATAATATTAGTAACATATTTATTATTTTGAAGAAAATATCATAATATAACATACCTACATTTCCTTTTAAAAATTATAATGACATTTATACGTACATGTGGACCACCACCTCCTTGATTAGTTGTGATTCATTTTTCATCCCCACATCACATGGATGATATATATAAGTTTTTTTTTAAAGAATCTATATAGTATTTATGATATATTTAAAATTATATATAGATAAAAAATACTTACATTATATACATCTGGATCATAGAATAATGGAAATGTTACTCATGCATTAATAGGCTTACCATCTCCATGATCGTAACGTAGCTCATTTTTCTTTACCATCCTCCATGATTTGTTATAAAATATAAATTTATGTATATATGTGATTAGTATGAAATGATTATTATTCCATATATTATGTAATAATGACCTCTTAGATCGTATTCAACTAATAAAAGTCATTTTGGCCATATGATTCAAATATCATAAAAACATCCTATATGAACATAATGGAATAAGTAGTTGATTATAACATTGTTATAGAATAATAAAATTTATAAAGGTTATTATAATATTAAATTAATTATTTTTATTATTTATCTAGAGAGAAAAAAATTGAGATGATTTATACTTGAGGTAAGGAACATTCTTTTAAAAAACAACATGTAAACTATCCCTTGAAACAATTTTTCTCCAATGTTAATATTTTTAAAACTATATTATTAATTTATTTATATGGATATAAATTAATTATAAAGGATTTGGTTTCTCTTTTTATAGTCTTTATTATTGATTAAAAAATTTATATTTTTATGGAATCTTATGAATTTCATTACAAAAAATAAATAGAATTTTCTTTTTAATGTGTATGGAGATAATTATTTTCCTACCACTAAAACTGTTATTTTATTTCTAGATTACATTAAAAGATTTCACATTTTATTCAAAAAATATTTTCCTACCATTTTGGTAAATTAGTTAAAAAATGTATTTTTTTTTTAAAATCAATCATCACATTCAAATACAATAGTGTTCTTCTCAGGGTTTTAAAATTTTTTTTCAATGGTTTAATGATGAAAATGTCCTTGTTGAAATTAACTTATTCCAAATATGGTCCTTGGATATTTATTATATAAATATTTGAGCCCTATATAACTCTTGAGGTTTTGCGATACCGATATATAATATATTATTTTGGCACAAAATACAGAACCAACTCATTAGGTAATGAATATATTCTCGTGATATTTTTTCGGAAATCAGCTATATGGTTTTTCGAATTGTAAGGGTTCTATACGGTTATTATGAGGATTATTGAAAAAATAACCTACATGAATTTTCTATTATTTATAATAATTTTTTAAAGAAATTGTTTGATTTAAAATTTTCTCTTAATATTTTTGGATTAACGGAATAATTATTCAATTATGGGGAAAAAATATTTCTTTTTCAAAACATCAAGGGTTCTCCGATTTTCATAGAAAAAAACATTATTATGATTTTTCAAATATGTTTTATTATAATGTATCTTATGAAAGAAATTGTCTATAATAATTGTTTTCAAGCATGAGTAAAAGATTATTTAAGTCTAATGTTTATTATGTTAAAGGCATATATCCTTTTAGATTACATGGTTCTAAAATAGACTGATGTGAATCTAACTATCTTTTTATATAACTTACTATGATTTTTAACGTTATAAAACATTTTCAAAATATATTTCATAGGTTTTAAGTATAGTTAAGAATAAAGGATAGTTTAAGTTGAAAACAATAAGATTAGTAAGGAAAAGAAAAACGGTTTAATTTAGAAGTCTTATACTATGTGAAAATTTATACTGAGTAAAAGTATATACATTTTAATATAAGGCTATATTTTCCAACAGTTTTGACTGAATTGTCTAAAAATATAAAACTAAAAGATATTTTGGAATTAAAGAAAGTCAATTCTTGTCTGTAAACACATTAATACATATTGGTAGTGGTTCATTCTATTTAGTTACTTTTATGGTATGGATTAGACAGCTTCAGAGATTATGATATTTTTCTGGGAGGATATAAAAAATAGTTATGAATTCCATCATGGTTTATGAGTTCATGATATCTCATTATTTAATAACTTATATACAACATTTATGTGTTATTTTATTGGATTTTAAATTAATGAATGATATTTTTAGAGACATTTTACTGGGTTGAATTTGTAAAACACTTTGGTTTAACATGAAGGATGGTTTTATAAAAATTTTGTTACATTTTTGGTAAATAAACATAATGGTATGTGATAATCATTGAGGCTAAACCATTATTTATTGTTGAAGTTATCTAGGTCACTATTATGGATTTTATGGTTAAATTATTATATAATTTCTATATGCATTTTTATACAACGAAAATTTTCATTTTAACATGAAATATTTCATTTCATAATCTAATGATATTATTTTTTAAAGATTAAATATAATTTACCAACATTAAAGGAAAAAATGATATCACACAATATTTTTACCGCATCCAGATGATTTAATCACAATTATCATGCAAAAAAGGTTGCTCAAGTGATTTTTATTTTTTCTGAACATCCAAATCATCTATAAGAAACTATTTTATATAACAAAAAAAATTCTATTTTCTAAAATATATATATATATCAAGTTATTTATGTTATTTTATTTAAAAATATAAACTAAACCATAACATTTTGAATTAGAAATACCCCAATGGACATGACTATTTTTTCTCATGATATAAACATCATAATAGATGATAAAGTGGACATTAACATCCAAAAATGATATCTTGTTGTATGGATTTAAGGTATGAATTATTTTGTTATGTACCTTGTATAAAACATGATTGATTTGATTTTTCAAAATAATATGTACATATATCATATCATTGAATTGTATGAATAAGATATCAAGAAATAATATTCCAAATCAATATTAAAAGATTTATAATAAATTTGAATGATGACTGTATTTATCAATGATATTCTGATATATTCTATACATTGTGACAATCATTAAACACATACATATTATTCTATAAAATATTTTTTTGAAAATATGGAATCATATGTTTGGTTTAAATGATACCATTGAAATGTGGTTTAGAATAAATGGGAAAAGATTATAGAAAAAATTTAAGGATATACGATAAAGGGATAAATATACTATTATGATAAAATATACTTGATGTTAATGAAATTGTAGCCAATTAAGGTTATTTTTTATTGAAAAAAATAAGATATATAGAAAAAAGTTGAGGTTAAAATGTTATTTTATGATTTATAATATTTTTTGGATGTTATTCATATTTTTGGAAGCATTATAGGAATTATATTAATAGAATTTTATTGGAAGGACAACTCATCGGCCAGGTAACACCCTGTCATATATATAAATGTTATGGGTATTGAACCCAAAAGATAAGGTACAAAAGGGTGAAACACCTTCCACTTCCCTATGAGATGTCCAAGTAATTATTAATTTATTTAAACTACGTGAAAATAAATATTATGATTATATAGGGAACATATGTATTATTATATTGATAACCATGGGATTAAAAAGTTTTTTGGTGACTAAGTGATTTATTTTATTTCAGAATAATTTCACTATTTTGGGACCAATATATGATTAATATAAATAAAAATATTTTTTGATAAGATGGTATTTTATTTCAAGAATAAATGTATAATTATATTTTTGAAGCATTATGATGACTCAAGTAATTTTAATAAATAATTATTGTATCTTCAAGACAATATAATTATGTCATATACATTTTTTATATATTAATTTAAGATTTGTTACTGTTATTGGTTGATAGATGTTAAATTCATTTTGGAAAACATTTCCATCAAATCAATATAATCATTAGGTTTCAATGTTATTCATAAATATTTTCATGGAATTTAAGAATAGTTATTAAGGAAGTGATAAACATTGAAACTTTAGTGATACTGTATAATTTTGGAGATATTTGTATTATTTCGTTATATGAAAGTTAATTCATTTTGAGATTTATCTTACATTTTCCTAAACAGTTTTGTTTTTGTTAATCTATAATTGTAGAACAAATACATTTTTATCCTTATTTTAAGTATATTATCTAATGGATGAAAATTATTTTACATTAAGCATAAAAATCATCATGAATACTCAACGTTTAGAGAAAATTATGACATCATAGTGGAAATTGATTAAATGATGAAATCCTACTAGTAAAGGAATAATATTTCGATATAATTTTACTATATATGGTAATATAATTCCTCAACACAAGTAAAAGGATATTGAAACAATATATTTATCTTATTACCCAAATTTATGACGAATCAATAAACTTTTTCAGCCCACTTTGGTTTATGGTTTTTTGGTCGTTAACTTTCCCATTGTCATTCACATTACTGTGATCAATATTTAATATCACTCCCAATAATTATTTAGAAATTTTTATTTTCTTCCATGTCTATATTTTCACATCTCACTAATTTCTTCATATTTTTAAACAGTGTTATTCAATAATTACATTGTATTTCCCTTTACCTCGTTTCTAGGTGATGATTTTTTATCCATTTTTTAATGTTGAATTTTATGAAATATATTTCCATATAGAAAACATATTATTTCCAATATAAAGATCAAATTGCGAGGATGATATTTTTTTAATGGGGGTAGAATGTAATACCAATATATTTCAAAAGAAATAATTTATGTCAATTAGTCTGTAAAACATGATACTCTAAGCTTAAGTGAACCATAAATGTTATTAATTAAATATGAAAACTATAACTTGTCAAATGAATTTGAGGTTATAAATAGAATTAACACATTTTTAAATATATTTAAAGGTCCAAATCAATATAAGTTTACATAATAATGATTAGTAAATAAACACTAAATTTTTTATAAAATTTAATTTAATATTAAAAATACATTTTCTTAAAATTTTTAATATATTATGTTTTGTCAGATAATATTAAAATTATTTCTTAATTTTTTTAAGATTTATTTTCAAAAAAGGTTATCATTTTAGAAATCATCATATCAAAATTATGTTTGGTACAATTTTGTGATTTTTCTAAATAGTTTGATTTTTCAATGAAAAATATTAATTCTAATTAAATAACAGGATTTTATTTTAAATTATATATAATGTAAGACTCATTTATGGATTAATATTGAAAAAAATTATTATTATTACATTAATAGAAACGAAATTATAATATTTTTAATTAATTTTATATTGAAATTTTGTATAAAAAATAGTTTTGTTCTTAAAAAAGAATTTTTCTGAAAAATTGTCTTTTCTTCCATTTTGTGGGTTTAATTTTAAATTATGTTATGAAACTTCATTGATTTGAATCATGAAAATGGTTTCTATTTTTTGAATCATGCGTTCCAAATTTTTTAAAATATTTCAAATTTATTTTTACTCATTCTAAATAATAGTCAAAGTAAAAAATATGTTTTTACAATAAATGTAAAATGGGTTAATTAAGGGTCAAATTAATCTCATAAATAATAGTCAATGCCAAAAAACAAGACTAAATTTTATATAAGGTGTATATTTCAGAAATAATCTTAAAAAATTATATGTTATGAACTTATTTAAATATATCCTTGATTTTTACCTTTATAATATTTTTTTTAAGGATAACTAAAAAATTTCATTCTCCTTATTTAATTGTATTTAAAAATTATAAAGAAAAATTATAAAAGGAATGTTTTCTTAAATATTAATTTAAAATATAAATTATTTTTATTTATCATGTTAATTTATTTCAAATTTTTATTGATGAAATAATTAGCTTCAATTCCGTCAAAATGTCGATACAATATTTATTGAATGAACATAAAAGTAAAATAAATGATTTTCAAAATTATTAAAGATACATTAATTGGATAAATATTTGTGTTATAAAATTAACTTGGATAAAAAATACATATTAATAAGGCTTAAATTAATTATTTTTTAAATACTTTTTTTATTCTTAAAATTCAAATTAAATGAATAGTTTGAAAATTGACATTAATATTATTTTATAATAAATAATATTGTATTAAATGGTTAAAAACTAAAAAAACTAATATGTCTCTAAAAGTGATTGGGATATGGTTTAAACTATAAAAAAAATTCTTGTTTAACATATAATTTTCCTTTTATTATAATTATATTATCCCCTAAAAAGTAATAACATCTTTATCACATTATTTTTCAAAAAACGGTTAACATGGGAGAAATAAAAATAAAAGGCTATTAAACACATGAACTGGTAAAAATTTTATTAAATGAGATAAATTTTCTGTCCTAATATTCCTATATCTTAATTATATCAATTTGGATAATATTTTATCCTTAATATTTATTTATATAAATGTTCAACTTTAATAAATTCTGAGAATTCCCCTCTTCTCTCTTATAATAGGAAACCTCCTCTCAAATTGTTATTCACACTTAAGAAACATTTTTTTATATAATAGCTACCCAAATACCATCCTATGATATCTAATCACGTTATATGGCTATTATTTTATGCATAATACCAACTGTAGGGGGCATTAGTTTCAAAGAAAATGAGGTTCTCCTAATATGTGGTATATCTTTTAACCAAATTTATTAGTATAATTTATTTTTATACCATATTAAAATCCCTTTAAGAAAAGACTAAGTAAATAAATTGTTATCTTATATATATTTATATGTTTTTATGTTAATAGGATGACCTATATACATCTCATCTTCCATCAAATGTTATATGAAATCATTGTTCCTGTGTACGGAAGAAAGTCGCCTCCCGAACCAATGTAATTCAGTTTCCATCACCATATCTTATAGATATTTATAATGATGTATTTAATGTTCATATATTATATTCATGGAACAATTATCAATATATAAGGACAATATATATCCTATAATTTCTTATATTTCTATCCATTAAAAATAATAACGATTTTCATGCATACGTGTGAATTACCACCTCCACGATACGGTGTGCTTCCTTTTCCACTACCAAATCACCTAGATGATATATATAAGTTAATTTAAATATATAAAAAACTATTTATGATATAATTTTAATTATTTAAATATAATAAAATATTTTGTTTATTTCTATTATGATTATTTCAAAATGAAATTGTTACTCATTCGTATGTACGGATTACCATTTCCATGATTTTAATGTAGTTTGTTTTTCATGACCATCTTCCGTGGGTGGTTATAAAATTATAATTTTACTATAAATTTTAAAATTATATCAAGATTATTAATCTAAAATTGGTGAAATAATGACCCCATTGACCATAGTTAACCTACCAAATAAATTTCTGAAATATGATCCAAATATCATTAAAATATATAGCATGAAATTCATTAATTATTTAATTTACAATGGCATGGTAAAAATAATAATTATCCTTAAAAATATTCCCCAAAAGGTAAATAATTAATTTAAATTTATTATTTAGTAAGATAAATAATGATTGTGATGATTCAAACTTGAGGTAAGGGAATTTCTTTTAAAAATATTCATTTAAACTATCGCTTTAAAATATTTTTCTTCCATGTTCATATTTCAAAAAATATATTATTAATGTATTAATATAATCATAGAATAATTTTTATGTTCATTTTATTACTATTTTTTATTTCATTAAAAAAATTTCAAATTGATTCTTTTTATGTTGGGCTTCCAATTTCATTTAGAAGACAAAAGGTGTGTTCTATTTAAATGTATTCAGCGACAATGAATTATTCCACCGCTGTAACAATTATTTGATTTCTAGACTCCATTTAAAAATTTCTTTTTTTATTTAAATAAAAACTCCAAATTTTATATCTTTTATTTATTTTAGTTTTGAAAAAAAGGTATGGGTATTTTCATATCTGAAAGTGTTCAAAATATGGATTCAGACAGGGGGTTTCAATGGATTTTTGATGAAATTGTGCATGCTTAAATTATTTTATTAATTATATGGTCCATAAAAATTATTTTATATTATAGGTGGTATAGATGTTGTTCATAATTAAGATTAATACTTATATAAATTTTATTATGGGTGAACCCATATAGGACTCCAATGAATTGGATAATGATAATGTTCTTTGAAAAAATATGTTTGAAGTTGAATGTATAGTTATTATAATTAAGGGATTCTATAATAATTATTTGAATATGAAATATGAAGTCACCTAAATGATTTTTTTTATTTACAATAATTTTTTATGGAATTTTTTTATTTTAATATTTCGTAGAATAATTATTTGTTTAAATAAATTATAATACCCTATTATGATAAAAGGGTGTATTTTTTAAAAAAATATCTCATGGGTTCTCATGATATATATGAAACCCTCATAAATATGATTTTCTGTTATGTATTCTTATATAGTATATTATGAATTTTATTAGATAAAATATATGTTCTTGTTTAAGAAAAATATTACTTGTAACTAAGGAATATTATCTTAAATGTAAACTTCCTTTTTGAGATGAGGGTATTAAAATAGAGTAACAGGTTTCCATCTTTCTTTTTATATCCCTTATTTATATTTTAATTCTTATAAAAAAATAAAAAAATTACATAGTTAATGAATTGGTACTAATAAATATGTAGTCAAGATGAATGTTTCTACAAACCCTGCTCAGAAGATACTAAATTGGTTCCTTAAGTCATATAACACTCTGAGATTTTATGTGAAATATAATTTATTTATGTCTTATGTTATACGCAACACCAAATGAATCTTACAAAACACACAATACGGACTTGGCTTGCATTACACGCAATCACGACCTTTCTTGATAGCGTGTGTAGTACGCAATACCAGGTTTCACTAAACAACGATATATTATTATTGATTAGACATTATGAATATTATTAACTAAATTTTGAATTTTGATACATTATGATTCATCTTACACATTTTCTAGAACATAGTAAGAGAACAAAATAAATTTTTTGTGTAAAATAAGTATTTTTCAAAAAATGCAGTTTTGCCGCCTTTTGATGGTGCACCCACATTAAATCTAGTTTCTGACATTTTTATAAGTTCAATATGACAAAATATAATTCTTCTTTGGAATAAAGATAAAATAATATACTTTGGATAAATTTTTTATATTTTTTTGATAACTTTCATATTTTGATGAAGAGTAAAAATACGCTAATTTTTAATTAAAAACAACTTTTTTCATTAAGATAATTTATATGGTTAAATAACAATATTTAATTGTTTTAAAATATAAATAGAATATATTTTTACACTTTAATATAATATATTTCATTATCATTAATTTCACATTGAATTCATTGGTAAAAACATTTCAATCATTGGAAATGTTTTAACTACTAAAACACGTTTTCTTAACAATGGGATTAATTTTTAATTAATTACTGCAACTTATGAGTTTTGAATTTTGAAAAATGGATTCAATATTTGGAATAAGTGGGTCCAAATTATGTTAATATAATACTTTTTATTTTTGGGCATTATGAATAGTAACTACGGTAAATTTTATTTACTATAGTTAAAGGAAAATCGGGTAATTAAGGGTAAATATAATATTATAAATTTACCCTAACACCTGCCAAAATCCTATTGGATGACTAAAAGTCGACCCATATCACCTAAGGGTCAGATTAGATCCATTTAATGGACTTTTTTCCATGAAAATAATTTAATTATTATTAAAACCAAGGAAATGCCAACATGTCACTTTCTTAAATATTATAAGTATAATAATTTTAATTTAGTGATAAACTTAATAAAACTTCAAAAATGAATAGTCTCCAGAAATATAATACAATTATCTACATCATATGAATTTATTTAGAATTTATAGGGAATAAATAATTATCATTAATTACGACACAATAGTGATGTTGAAATTATTTTATTAATTAAAATATCAAATAAATGGTTTTAAAAATATTAAAATAAATATTACATGAATTATTTAATGTGATCCACTAATTATATATATATATATGACATTTTATGAATGTATTAAATCTTTTAGTTCGAATATATATTCTTTATATATTTTATTTATATTCAAATAAATGAATAGTGTCAAAATTGACACTATTGTAATTTTATAAAAATAACATATTATAAAATTTATTAAAAATAACAGACATATTTAAAAATTATAACATAAAATTTAGATGGTCTAAAATTTCATAAAGTATCAAAGTATGGAAAATTCACAACACATATGTGATTATTTATAATAATTTAAAATTTAGAATATTATTACCACAAATAAAATTAAATTGATAAATAAGGATAAATCAATTTGATAATGTTTAAAATAAATTCCTAACAAGTCTAAATTTTATTTTTTGGTGATATTACAACCCTATCTCATCTATTATTCGGATATGATTCATTTTTAAAGTTTTTATGTGGGGTTGGGATTTAATATAAACTAATATTTCTTATATTTCCAAAGTTGCCCCTCTCCTCCCGTATAAAAGGGCACCTCCTCCCTCTCCTCCTCACACTAATTTGTGCCTTCATTCTCGGCAAACCCCTACCCATTTAACTTCCAAACTTCCATATAAACATCCTAGAGGTCCTTTTCTTCTTGAATGACCAATTTTAGTGCCCTAAGAGGAGGTCTCAAAGAGGAGCTTCAAAGAAGTGGTAATGTTTGTTACCGATTCATTCAACTTTATTTCTTCTTTTACTTCTTATTATTTAGTTTTTTCATTATTAAGTAATAACATAAGTATCACTCATATACTGATATGTTATTATAAGTATTAAACAACACTATTTCACCATCTATCCATCCTACGAAAAACGAAATCATCGCGCGTGCGTACGTACGAAATACCGTCTCCACACCGTGGTGTATTCTATTTTCCACCACCACCATACTTTGATGGGTATAATGGTGTAAATAATGACTATATATGATTATTGTAATGTTATATTTATTCTAAAATAGTATACATACACTCTAATACAATTCCACAATCATGGGAACGATATCATCGCTCGTGCGTACGTACGGAATATCGTCTCCACGATGTGATGTGACTCATTCTACGTGATCTTCATTGCATAATGATTATATAAATTAATTCAATGAATAAATATGATATATATTACACTAATATCATTCTTTAAATGAGGAGTCTATAACCTAAAATGAATAATAATAATTTATTCGACAAAACACACATACGAACATAATGCAATAAACACCTGAATAACAAGTAGCAATGAAATATTACTAATAAGAAGATAAGAATATGACCATATATGATATTATAAAAATATGTATGATTCTAGAATAAGTCAGTGAAATTATTTAAATCATTATACAGCAGGTTCAGACACTTACAAAGCAAATCGGACCTAAGGTAAGGGAAAATCTCACAATCTCATTTTTATCCGAGATTGTTTATACTTCAGAATTTACTGGGGAATATTTATCATCCAAATCCATGTTTACTCAATATGTAATATTATTTATATCCTCATACAATTTTTTTAATCCAATTTTACCCATTGGTGAGTTTTTAGTAAAATATATGAAAGGAATATTTTGTCGTTTTTCATATGAGGTACTTTTTGACTTTTTCAGCCAAAGTACGGGAAAAATGTTTTTTTAAATTATACGGAATGAATGGATTTTTAGAACATTATTTCCATGAAGCTTACTTTAAAAGTATTCAAATTTATTTTTAATCAACTTCTTTTAGTTTAAAATTGTTTGACATGTTAAGAAAGGAAAAATGTTTTTGAAGTGGAAAGGGTATTTTCCTCAAGAATGGAGTTCAAGTGTTTTATCAAAATTATTTTCAATATAAGATAATATAGGGTTATATTTCTCTCTCTATTGTTACATTGATTTGATTATGTTGTGATGGAATCATTTTTATGAATTCGTTTATCTTATATGAATTGTTTTATGATGTCACGAGGTTTAAGAATCCCATTTTTATTACATGGGTTACGCTATGATGTATGATTTATGATTTTGTGGCACACATAAGAATTGTATAATTATGAGATGGGTGGGACCTAAATCTCCCTCCAATTCATTGGGTAAATATTTATATCTCATGAGATAGACATGTGTGGAACGACATGTTAAACCGGTTCAGTGAAACAGGACTGAAACCAGGAGTGAACTCGGTTCAGAAAAGGACTTTGTCTGCTAAGATAGTCATGGCAATGAGTATTGAATACTAAGAAATGATCTTCTATGATTATGTGTGCATTCCACAAAGCCTCATGTTTTAAGTTATTATTATTGGAATTACATTTAAATTCTATGATTTATCCAATGTTATGATCTATTTTGTAGGATAAGATTTTCAAAATGTTATGTTCTTATAAATAAGATATGTTTGATATTTCTTTTGTTTCCCTTATTGAGCATTTGAGCTCACCCTTTTATATGTTTTCCTTTCCCCAGGTCAAGAAGAAGGATATTAAGTATAATATTCAAAAATGGGACTCTATATATGATGAAATAAATGGGAGACAACGTATATTATTTATGAACCAGTTTTTTATGTTTCCCAGTTTCTAAAGACACTATACCTATACGGTTACTTCATGGTTTTGTTATATATTTTAATAATTATGCTTCAATTTTGATGTAATAACCATTTATATAAAGTATGGGTCGTTACAATTGGTATTAGAGGAATGGTATAGTCAACCATTGGAAAATAGGATGTGAAAGTCTTACTAAGAAACCTAAGGATATGTCTAAGCATAGAACACAATCTTAGTGTTTTAGAAATGGTCATGAACAACCTATGATAAGACCTTAAGTGTGAAATTTTATTCTTGATTGTGTGGTTTCCAATTATAATTAGTGTTTCTCACACTATTCTTCTTGGTTTTAGTCAATGGATGGAACCTGAAGGAACCGTGTTAATGCGGAATGTGACGGGCAATGCAATGATTGTCCCCCTGAGCAACCAAACGTTATGGGAGATGGAATGCAGAATCTTGTAGCAATGATCACACAACTTTCTCAAGATATGAATCATGCAGGACTTCCAAACGAGCAAAGGCGGGAGCAACATTCTGTTGAATTTTTCATGAGGCTGTGTCCACCTTCATTTAGTGGGTCTTCTGATCCATTAGTGGCTGAACAATGGATTAGTACCAATGAAAAGATATTTTCAGTTCTTCAGTGTTCTGAACATGATAAAGTCATCTTAGAAGTGTATCTTTTGGAATGTGATGCTAATAAATGGTGGAATCTTATTAATAATTCGAGGAAAAAGGGTGAAATATGAGTCCATGGAATGGGACGAGTTCAAGAACATATTTTTCAATAAGTATTTCCCTCGTATTCTTTGAACAAAGTTGGAGAAGGAGTTTCTTGAACTGAAGCAAAAGTATGATGAATCTTTTTGTACCTACAATGTAAATTTTACAAGACTTGCACGGTGCACTTCGGGAATTATTATCTAACCTGAGAGTAAGATCAATTTATTCTTTAGTGGCTTAAAACCAAGTCTTTGAAGGGCGTTATCCATAAGGGACTTCAATAGCTATGAGGAAATTGATCGATTTTCTCTCAAGGTTGAGATGGAGATTGGTGTAACCCATCAGTCACATTGGTTAGATAAAAAGAGGAAAATGGAATTCAAAGTAAAATCTAAAGACCACACTGAAAAGAAGATTCATTTTCCCTTATGCTCAAAGTATGGAAAAAAACATGGAGGAAATAGTCTTAAGGGGACAAGAAAATGTTATAGGTGTAGAAAATAAGGTCATCGGGCAATTGAATGTCGAAATAATGGGAAGAAGATGTCTAATGATGCAAACAAAGGAAGGGATACACAGAATAAACCTACTAAACTTCAATGTTTCAAGTGTAAGGAGATGGGGAATTATTCCAATCAATTCCCAAATCTAAGGGTTGATGATAATGATCGACGTCAACAAACTCTTAAGGCCAAAGACAATGGAAAGTCACATGCAATTACTATCGGCGATGTGGAGAACGACAACAAAGTGGTGAGAGGTACACTTACCATCAATTATAAAGTAGAAAATGTTTTATTTGATTCTAGATTAACCCACTCTTTTATTTATGAAAAATTTTCTAGGGGTATCACCATATTACCTCAACAATTAGATGTTGAGTTGGCTGTGACCACTCCTAATGGCACAACAGTCGCATCAAAGGTTTCCAATTCTTCTCCGATTGAAGACTGTGGGAAAGTGTGTCATGCAAATCTTGTGATCCTTCCTATAGTGGAATTTGATGTGATTCTTTGCATGGATTATCTTTCTTTATATGAAGCTCATATTAATTTCCAAATAAGGGAATTCACATTTCATATTCCAGATCAATCTATGATCTTCTATCGATGCAAGGATGAACATAACCTTCCAGTGGAAATTTCTTCCATCTTATGGGTCTTGATTCCACTAAATGAAGGTTATTTATCTCAAATCGTTGGATAGAAACTCATGATTACGAATATTCACATTGTACGAGAGTCTGATGATGTCTTTCTAGAGGAATTGTCAGGGCTTCCACCAAATCGTGAAGTTGAGTTTTCAATTGAACTTGTTCTGGGTGCATTGCCTATTTCAAAGACACCTTATAGAATGGCCCCAATTGAGTTGCAAAAATTGAAGAAGCAACTCCAATAGAATATTTATAAAGGATTCATATGCCCTAGTGCGTCACCTTGCGGAGCACCTGTTCTGTTTGTTAAGAAGAAAGATGGATCAATGAGACTCTGCATTGATTATCAAGAACTTACAAGGATCACTATCAAGAAAAAATATCCTCTCCCACACATTGATGACTTATTTGACCAACTACGCGGAGCTCAATACTTTTCCAAGATTGATCTTCATTCCGGGTATCATCATTTAAGGGTCAAATGGGAGGATATACCAAATACGGCTTTCTGTACAAGGTATGGAAACTATGAATTTATAGTGATTCCATTTGGTGTTCCTAATTCCCCAGCTATCTTCATAGATCGAATGAATAGAGTCTTTAGAGACTATCTTGATCAGTTTGTGGTAGTCTTTATTGACAGTATTCTTATCTATTCAAAGAGAAAAGAAGAACATGAAGATCACTTGAGAATTGTATTAAAGACCCTAAGAAAGGAGAAGCTTTAGGCCAAATTTACCAAGTGTAATTTTTGGCTTCCAAAAGTTGCATTTTTGGTTCACATAATCTCAAAATAAGGGATATTTGTGGGTCCATCAAAAACAGAGGTTATCGAAAGATATTCGAGACCAAAAACAGTAACTGAGATCTGAAGTTTTCATGGTTTGGTTGGATATTATCGACGTTTTGTAAAATATTTTTCAAGGTTATCTTACCCACTCCCCAAGTTGACTCGGAAAGGAGTTAAGTTTGTTTGGATGGAGGAATGTGAAGAGAATTTCAAAGAGATAAAACGAAGGTTGGCCAGAGCACCTGTGCTCACACTACCTTGCAGTGGAGACAGGTTTGTGATCTACAGTGATGCATCCAAGAAGGGATTGGGGTGTGTTCTTATGAAAAATGATATGGTGATAGGTTATGCATCATGACAGTTGAAAATCCATGATCAAAATTACCCAACTCATGATTTGAAGCTAGTTTTGGTTATCTTTCCATTAATGATTTGGAGGAATTATATTTGTGTTGAAAGGTGTGATATTTATATTGATCATAAAAGTTTAATGTATATTTTCATATAGAAGGAGATGAATATGCATCAAAGAAGAAGGTTGGAGCTGAATAAGGATTATGACTGCTCAATTCATTACCACCCTAGGAAAGAAAACAAGGTAGCGGACGCATTAAGTCAACAAGACCATGCTAGCTTATCCATGATGACGATCACAAAAGATCCAATATTTATGGATTTAGAAAGGATGGATCTTGGAATTATAATGGATGGGGAAAAATCATATCTTTCTCAAATGAATGCTCAACCATCCATACACGTGAAGATTTAAGAGGCACAGAAAGAAGATTTATAATTACAATAGAAGGTGAGAAATGTTCCTGAATTCAACCTTGATTGTGATGGGATAATAAGCTTCAAGAATCGGGTTTGTGTTCCTCCCTTCCCAGAATTAAAGAAGGAGCTACTGGAAGAGTCTCATAGTTCTCCATTTTCTATTCATCATGGAAGTACAAAGATGTATAGGGACCTGAATGTGTACTTTTTGTGGGATGGCATGAAAAAAAATGTTGCTGAATATGTCTCTTAATGCTTGGTTTGTCAGCAAGTTAAATCCAGGGGACAAAGGTTTAAGGGGATGTTACACCCATTACCCATACCAGAATGGAAATGTGAAAACATCACAATATAATTTGTCGCTGGACTTCCAAAAAAATCCAAAGGCAATAATGCTATTTTGGTTATAGTTGATCGTCTTACGAAGTCAGCACACTTCATTGCTATTAGAGAAGATTTTTCTCTTGATCAGCTTGCCAGGATATATATAAAGGAATTTGGTAAGATTTCATGGAGTACCACTTTCCATTATATATTATCGGGATACGAGGTTTACCTCTAAATTCTAGAGAAGTCTTCAGCATTCTCTAGATACAAAGTTGAGTTTCAGCACTTCTTACCATCCTTAGATAGACGGTCAGTCTGAGAGGACAATTAAAACTCTAGAAGGCATTTTGAGAGCTGTCTCTATGTATTTCAAAGGTGGTTGGGATCAACACCTATCTTTGGTGTAATTTTCTTATAATAATAGCTTTCACTCAAGTATTCAGATGGCTCCTTATGAAGACCTCTATGGAAAGAAATGCATAACTCCAACTTGTGGGGATGAAGTTGGGGAAAGAAAGCTATTAGGACCTAATCTTATTAATGAGATGGCAGAAAAGGTCTGATCTATTAAACAACACATAAGATAATCTCAGAGTCGAAAAAAAAAAGTTATGTCAACAACCGAAGAAAAGACCTAGAGTTTGAAGTGGGTGATAATGTGTTCTTACGAGTATCTCCTTGGAAGAGTGTGATGAGATTTGGAAAGAAGGGAATGTTGATCCCTATATATATCAGTCCATTTGAAATAATGGATCATGTTGGGAAGGTATATTACCAATTGGCGCTTCCACCGAATCTCTCTCAAGTTCACGATGTGTTTAATGTATCTCTCCTGAGAAAATACATACCCGATCATTCACATGTACTCAGCTCAGAAGTTGTACCGCTGGAGAAAGATATTTCTTATGAAGAACAACCGATAGAGATTCTGGATCATAGAAAATGCGTCCTAAGGAAAAAGACCACTCTCTTGGTGAATGTTTTATGGAGTAATGACCAATTAGAAAAAACTACATGGAAACTTGAGGATATGATGAGGGAGAGGTATCCTCATCTATTTGTAATGAAGTGACGAATTTCGAGGGAGAAATTCATTTTAAGGGGGGTAGAATGTAACAACCATAGATTTTTTGAGAAATATATTTCTTTATGTCTTATTTTTTACGCAACACCAAAGGAATCTTTCATAACACACAATACTAACTTGGCTAGCATTACACACAATCGCGACCTTCCTTGATAGCGTGTGTAGTACGCAATACCGGGTTTCACTAAACAACGACATATTATTATGGACTAGCCGTTATGAATTGTATTAACTACATTTTGAATTTTATGACATTATTATTCATCTTACACATTTTCTAGAACATGGTAAGATAACAAAATAATTTTTTCGGGTAAAATAAGTATTTTTCAAATAAAAAGCAGTTTTGTCGCCTTTTGATGGCGCACCCACATTAAATCTAGTTTTTGACATGTTTATAAGTTCAATTTGACAAAATTAAATTCTTCTTTGGAATAAGGATATAAAAATTTACTTTGGATAAATTTTTGATATTTTACTGATAACTTTCATATTTTGATGAATAGTAATAATACACTAATTTTTAATTAAAAACAACATTTTTCATTGAGATAATTTATATGGTTAAATTATAATATTTAATGATGTTAAAGTATAAATAGAATATAGTTTTAGCATTTAATATAATATATGTCATTAGAATTAATTTCACATTGAATTCATAGGTAAAAACATTTCAATCTTTGGCAATGTTTTAACATTTAAAACCAATTTTCTTAATAATGGGATTAATTTCAAAGTAATTACTGAAACTTGTGTGTTTTAAATTTTAAAAAATGGATTACATTTTTGGAATCGGTGGGTCCAAATTATGTTAATATGCTACTTTTTATTTTTGGGCATTATGAATAGTTACTACGGTAACTTTTATTTACCATAGTTAAAGGTAAATCGGGTAATTAAGGGAAAATATTAGATTATAAAATTACCCTAACACCAATAAAAATCCTATTGGATGACTTAAAGTCGACCCATATCACCTAAGGGTCGGATTAGATCCATTTAATGGACATTGTTCCATGAAAAAAATTTAATTATTATTAAAACCAAATAAAGTGAAAACAAGTCACTTTCTTAAATCTTATAAGTATAATAATTTTAATTTAGTGATAAACTTAATGAAACTTTGAACATGAATAGTATAAAGAAATCTATTTCAATTATCTAAATCATATGAATTTATTTAGTATTTTTAGGGATTTAATAATTATCATTAATTATGACACAATAGTGATGTTGAAATTATTTTATTAATTAAAATATCAAATAAATGGTTTTAAAAATATTAAAATAAATATTATATGAACTATTTAATGTGCTCCACTATTTTTCTAGATACATATAACATTTTATGAATCGATTAAATCTTTTAGTTCGAATATATATTCTGTATATATTTTATTTAAATTCAAATAATTGAATAGTGTCAAAATTGATACTATTGTTATTTTATAAGAATAAAATATTATAAAATTGTTTAAAAATGACAAATATATTTAAAAATTATAAAAAAAACTTTATATGGTCTAAAATTTCATGAAGTATCAAATTATGGAAATTTCGCAACACATATGTAATTTTTTTAATAATTTAAAATTCTGAATATTATTACGACAAATAAAATTAAATTGATAAATAAGGATAAATCAAGTTGATAATGTTTAAAATAAATTCCTAACATTTCTAAATTTTTTTTGTTGATGATATTACAACCATATCTCATCTAATATTCTGATATGAGTCATTTTGGAAGTTTTTATGTGGGGTTGGGATTTAATATAAACTAATATTTCTTATATTTCCAAAGGTGCCCCTCTCCTCCCTTAAAAAGGGCACCTCCTTCCTCTCCTCCTCACACCAATTTGAGCCTTCAAGACCGGCCACCCCTTCCCATTTCACTTCCTCACTTCCCTATAAACATCCTAGAGGTCCCGGCCTTCTTCAAAGACCAATTTTATTGCCATAAGAGGAGATCTCAAAGAGGCGCTTCAAAGAAGAGGTAATGTCCGTTACCGATTCTTTCAACTTTATTTCTTCTTCTAATTTTTCTTCTTTAGTTTTTTCATTATGAAGTAATAACATTAGTATCACTCATATACTTATATTTTATTATAAGTATGATACAATCCTATTTTACCATCTATCCATCCTACGGAAAACGAAATCACCGCGCATGCGTACGTACAGAATACCGTCTCCACGTCGTGGTGTAATCTATTTTCCACCACCACCATACTTGGATGGGTATAACGGTGTAAATAATTACCATATATTATTATTGTAAAGTTATATTGATTCTGAAATAGTATACATACACTCCAATACAATTCCACAATCATGGGGATGATATCATCACCCGTGCGTACGTACGGAATAACATCTCCACGATGTGATGTGACTCGATCTACATGATCTTCATTGCATAATGATTATATAAATGAATTGAATTAATAAATATGATATATATTACACTAATAAAATTCTAAAAATGAGGTGTCTATAACCTAAAAATAGAAATAAGAATTTATTCGACAAAACACACATACGAACATAAAGCAATAAACACCCGAATAACAAGTAGCAATGAAATATTATTAATAAGAAGATAAGAATATGACCATATATGATATCATAAAAATACGTATAATTCTGGAATAAGTCAATGACATTGTTTAAATCATTATACATGAGGTTCGGACACTTACAAAACAAATCAGACCTATGGTAACTGAAAATCTCACAATCTCATTTTTATCCGAGATTATTTATACTTCAAGAATTTACTGGGGAATATTTATCATCCACATCCTTGTTTTCACAATATGTAATATTATTTATATCCTCATAAAATTGTTTAAATACAATTTTACCCATCGGTGAGTTTTTAGTAAAAGATATGAAATGAATCTTTTGTCGTTTTTCATACGAGGTACTTTTTGACTTTTCCAGCCAAAGTATGGGAAGAATGTTTTTTTTAACTTATACGGAATGAATGGATTTTTAGAATATTATTTCCATGAAGATTCCATTACAAGTTTTCTAGTTTATTTTTAATCAACTTCTTTTAGTTTAAAATTGTATGACATGTTAAGAAAGAAAATGTTCTTCGATGTAGAAAGGATATTTTCCTCAAGAATGGAGTTCAAGTGTTTTATCAAAATTATTTTCCATCTAAGATAATATCGGGTTATGTTTCTATCCCTATTATTACATTGATTTGATTATATTGTGATGGAATTATTTTTAGGATTTCCTTTATCTTATTTGAATTGTTTTATGATGTCACGATGTTTAAGAATCCCATTTTTATTACATGGGTTAAGCTATGATGTATGATTTATGATTATGTGACACACATAAGAATGGTATCGTTATCTAAAGGGTGGGACCTCTATCTCTCTCCAATGCATTGGGTAACGATTTATATCTCATGAGATAAAAATGGCTGGAACGGCAGGTTAAACAGGTTCAGTGAAACTGGACTAAAACGAGGAGAGAACTTGGTTTAGAAAAGGACTTTGTCCGCTAAGATTGTCTTAGAAATGAGTCTTGACTACTAAGAAATGATTATTCTATGATTATGTGTGTATGACACAAAGCCTCATGTTTTAAGTTATGATTATTGGAATTACATTTCACTTCTATGATTTATCCCATGTTATGATCTCTTTTGCAGGATAAGATTTTCAAAATGTTATGTTCTTCTAAATATGATATGTTTGATATTTCTTTTGTTTACCCTTACTGAGCATTTGAGCTCCCCCTTTTGTATGTTTTCTTTTCCCCAGGTCACGAAGAAGGATATTAAGTAGGATATTCCAAAAAGGGACTCTAGATACGATGAAATAAATGGGAGACAACGTAGATGATTTATGATCCGGTTGTTTATGATTCCCAGATTCTAAAGACAGTATACCTATACGGTCCTTTCATGGTTTTGTTATATGTTGTAATAATTATGCTTCAATTTTGAAGTAATAACCATGTATGTAAAGTATGGTTCGTTATAATTCAGGTATCCACATTTCCTAATGTGTGCCTCCCTGTATGATGGTGTCTCTTGACTAGTAGTAAGGGACTAATTGACCACATGGGGATACAATAACCTATTTATCATATTAACATCCAGTAGATAAAGTATGTAATAATGGAATAAATAAATAATACACAATAAACAGTCATTACAAAATACATACCAAAACTAGGTATATTACCACTTCTATATAGTAAATATTCAATTTAATTTCATATAGTTCTATGTGAAAGGAAACCCCAAAATAAAGAAAACCGAAGAATTACCAAAAATGATTCTCAATACCAGGTTTATATCCCCCATAAATTCACCTCCAGTGACCCAATCAAATGTCTAGCGTAGGGCCTTTTCCCTTGTCCGGGTTTGTAACCATGAAATCTTCTTGGGTACCGAATGGAACACCAAGAAGTGTGTGAGTTTAACTCATTAGGCCACCACCAATGGTGTCTGGAAAATATATTTTCTAAATAGATAGTGTATTCATGTTCTAAATGAATGAAAAAATAAAAAATATATATAGTGGGTGCCATTATTTTACAATAATCACTTAACACAATTTCATCATAAGTACCACAGGTAAGGAATTTTCATCAATTATACTATGTAATGATGTAATAAACTATAATACATATGTGGATAAGATAATTTTTCTATCTCACTAAGTATTACATTTCACAAAAAAATTACAAAACAATAAAATTGGAGCTTCAGTCAATGTAGTCTCGTCAAATGAAACCGTTAGGGGCATAGAGCCTCAGTCCAACTCCCAAACCCTTACCATCTAGGGTTGGGATTTATAGCCACAATCCAACAATACCCATGGGAGTATAGTCATAAGTCAATACCACCCATACCACCAATCCATGTTTATATTCTTCTTATGCCATATCAAATTTATCAAACATAACGATAACTATTAATCACACTAATCATTTATTATAATTGTTCATTGAACACATAATCCAGCATCATGCCTCAAATCATTGACACATTATTATTTAAAATCCTTAACCCAATTATCCCATTTATCATTTTAATGCCTTAGGTCATCAACAAAATTATACTATATAATCTATAACTCAATTAACTCATTAATATATTACCAAACGACCCTAATTCCATTTTAACCAATAAACCTAATTTCCATTAGTTTTATTTCATAAACCATGTTACATGCTAACACATTTATCACTAGATCTATGATATAACAATTTAATTCTGCACTTGAAATTCCAATTTCATATTTTAACATGTGTAACCCCCCATGGGGGGCCTTAAACCTAGCCTAAATCAATTTTAAATAATTCTTATGGGGATTTTAAGGGGTTAAATTAAACATTTACCAGAAAAAATTAACATTTATACTCTAGAAAATTAAACAGATAATACAACAACACCAACTCACAACTAGATACACATAAACAATCAATATGACCATGGGATATAACATGTATACCACCTACCTCAATTATAGAGACCAACTCTCCCTTATCATTATCCATATATTTTATTTTCAATACCCTTTAAGGACTCAACAAAATATCCAACAAAAGTCAATTTTCATGTATTTTCAATAATAAGAATAGTTACACAAGCTATAGTCAAGAAAAACTGAGGAACATTTTGGTTAGTCCCACCCATAGCTTCAATTTGCAACCATGATTTCTCAAAATGGATTATAATCAAGGTAGATTGACCCTTGCAATGTTTAGGGAGATTTGGTTCATCACTAGGTACGATAGAATATGAATAGGGGAGAATCATGAGTTAAAACAGTAAAGGCCCAAGAGGTAAATAGGGTAAAAACACTATTAAAGAGGCACATGGTTTGGATGCATAGTTGGCCAAACCATGCACCAACTATGCACCTTCCACTATCCAAGAGGCGGCCAGTTCAAACTGTCTCCGGGTGAGCCTGCATGATTTGATAAACCTTTCAATAACCATGTTTGATGGATCGGTCCCAAATGATATGGTTATCTCCCCCCATTTCATGGTTTTTTAAACCATGTTTCCCTCTAACATGCATGCACAGTTAGGGAACATGTTTACTACTAGCATTTCTCCAACCGTGCAGCATGCACTAAATAGACGGTTTTCCTCATATTTCATGTATCAAAACTAGAAAACACCCCAAGCCTCCAAATACACTCATGAAATTTTTCATTTTCTATCTTAAAGGAACATGATCAAAAATTTGAACAAAAATGTACCTCACTAGAAGTCTAGGATCACACAACATTCCCTCCTTATAAAGTCTCATACTCAATTCTCTCTCCCAAGAATCAATGATCATTCAAGGGAGAAATATTGGGCTACTAAACCTGAATATAATCCTCCTTTTCCCAAGTCTCTTCTTGAGTTTTCCAAGCATCCATAATACTCTAAACAAGAAAAAACCATAGCTTTCAAAACATTATAAACATGATCCACATAATGAAACATATTCTCTACATAACATGCATCAAATTCAAAACAAACATCAACCACAAGAGATCCATAGGGAATCCTAGGAAATACTTCCTAAATTGAATATCATGGAAGCATCGTACATATCACTATACCACTGAGGAATTTACAATTGAAAATATACCAGTATTATCCTATCCAAAAATCATGGCCTAAATTACTTGGCACCATTATTCCCCCTTTCAAAAATTCCAATGTGACCCAAACATGGCCTCACTCAAGGAATAAAATATTTACCCCCACATTTCTTAAACAACGTTGATCCACAACTCGAGTCCCAATGGAATCACTTCATACTAAATCATATAAAGCACAATCAAAGAATAACCTTTATCCTTATATACTCAAATGGTCAAAACCTATCCAATGTCTGTCACCATAACTGAAAATCCAAAATGGTTCATACCCTAGTCTATCCAAACTGAAAATGGGTTATGTCATAAACATACCATATTTACTCTATATTGATCCATGTCATATTATTTGGATAACCACTACCCATTTATGGTGTTGGGAATGTCTACTATCTAAAAATTACACTAGAACCATAACTCAAACTTACACAACATTCATTGTGTGTTTCCAAACCCATCACACCCAACACTCCATAAGAACGCGATCCAAAATTGTCGTACAACCATTCTATAGAAACCATATAGGATAGACACAAACCCACCACCCATTTCTCAACTAAGAACTACTTTTCCTCCTTCTTGTTCTCTTTCATCATCAAAATGAACTTTCTATTGGAAACATAAATCTAGAGATGGATTGTGACTTACACTGTCTATTACTATTCACTAGGTTCTTCCCTCGCTTCCCCAACCCATGGAACCATCCCATATTGATAATACCATCATCACCTGATGCACCCATTGGTCTCATTCCCTGAATTCTAGTAAAATTCCACCATCAAGGCATCCCCTACTCCTCAGTTCATCATAATTATTCACTACACCAATCAAGATTCTTAAAATAATTACTTACATCACCCAATCATCAACTAAAGATGACATGGTTATTACCCAAAAACCATTTACATATTTTGAAATGTACTTTTCACTCTAAAGCATTCACCGAATGCAGTTTAAAACTCACCACTTTTAGATTTTGTTTGCATCCATCTTGAATTTTCCTTGGCTATGTCATCCTAGAAATACTAAGGTTACCTATTGTATTTCCAATACCTTACATGAACAATATTCATTCAAAAAAATGAAATTACAGGCCCATAGAACCACAATAACAAGATTCCATTCCTAGCCTCTAACGAGGATCATGCACCCATCCCCCTACCACAAATTATTATCATGTCTTACCACACCCATCAACAACTCAGAAATAGGTTTAGCGGATTCCAATGGAAATAATCCGAAGTCCAAATCCAATGATATGATCATTCATTCACTACAACGAAGGCCCACCTAGAAATTTTTGAAGAACACAACAAGAACCTCATAGATTTTCATTAGCATCCCAAAGCCACCACATCAACTACATTATCTTCTCCACGCATCCAGGATAGATAGATCACTCCCCACCTGAAGTGTTTCATTATAAATACTTTCCTCGTGCAATTAAAACACCCATGGACCACTCTTCAATCACAATATGAACCCGAAAAGATAAAACTTTCTGTCTATATTTTCCTATAATAACAATCCAACATCACCTTTTACCCATTTCTATCTTCCAAGAATAGACCCCTCACCATTCATCAATACATGGTCCATCATGAGGAATTCACCCATAAAAGGTTGAAGGTTCACATCCAACTATCCATTTCAACATTCAAAACTCCATGAGTGTAATCTCCAAGAGTCCCTATATCTAACCAAAACACATTTAGTTAGATATGAAGTAATAATGATCTCTCTTAGTGTTCTCAATACTATGTTAGGATATTGGTAATGATCATAAAAAAGTAAAATTATGCTAAGAAGTAGTCAACAAACACCCCCAAGAATTTTTATCACCGATGTCACCTTCCACCACTAGGATACCATGACCTTTTAAAGATATTTGGTCCCTTTAATGGCATTATTTCATCAAAACTCTTCCACCATAACTCAAGTGGGGTTCTTCCTTAACTCGCCACCACTTAAAGGCTCTCTACCAAGACTCCATGAACTGATGCTTCCTATGGAACTACAACAAACACACCTATTTATTCCTTCCAGCATGATCCTAGTGGCCCACAAAATAAAATCAATGTTCCATCCCCTGTATTCCAAACCAATAATTCCCCCAAATAACCAGTGCTAATCCACCATGAATTCATAAAAATGCACTTACATATGAACTACCCATGCACACCCACAAAGTAAATAATGTATCCCTAGACCATTCCCAACACCTAGTCCTAAAAAACCCCTCATGGTCGTGAGTCTTCTTCAAAACACTCACTAATCAAAACTCTAGGCTCCACCAGTCAAACATTACTAGGCCCAAAATACTCTTACACTACCAACTACACCACATGGTTAGACAATCTACTCGGGTTCTTGTTATTGTCAATTTTACATTCTCAAAATACCCTACATTCCAAATGATCAAGCCCAACCATGTGATCACCCCTTTACTCGAGATTATCATCTATGTCTATTGTTACCTTATGGATTAAGAATTTTTCTCCACATTAAACATTTCCAAAGAATCCACTAAAATTACTAATATGGTTATGGCCTTAGAAACCTGCCCTATATCCAACCACAAGAACTCATGTTCTTCCTTTAGAAGGAAACCATGACATAACTATACCATTTTCCAAAATTAAATGGAACACATCATGCACCGATTTCACCTTAGAAGAACCCACCCATGCTTCAAATTCACTGTTAGCTGAAATGATGGGATAAACTACCTTGACTTTACGTACAATTTCTAAAACCATCGATGCATACCCACAACCCATGTCACATATCTAAGAAACATTGATCTTCCCAGCCATCCCTATAGGTCAAAACTACAATAGATATAACCCTCTAAGTGTTACACCATCAAATATAAAACATCCACCAACTCCATGCACACTTTGAAAAACTAACAACCTAGCTGAATCCTCTAATGTTTCACCCTCGCAAGTCAATGGTAAAAACCCATAAACTTAAGCATGTCAAAATAGTCCAATGCATCTCCATATATTATGTGTATGTAGAATGAAAAAAAATTCATTTATCATTGGTGGAACTCATAACCTTATTCTAATATACATTTCATCTATCTTACTAAGCGTCCATTTTCTCTAGGTTATGCACCAATGATGTGTGTACACATACATCGACGCTATGAACCAATAACACTCGATGGGGTCAAAAAACAACTCAAAAGGTTCCAACCAAAAAAAAATCCACAACCTAGGCACCGTATTTAGTTTCTAATAGACACAGCACACAATAATTTCCTAAAATTTTCCCCACACTCACATTACCAAACAAATTCTTACAACTCAAAGGCTAAAGACCAATCGATGGTACAATAAGAATACTTTTATTACCATTCCTCAAAACCAACCAAGGCCTCACAATCCAAAACTAAATTCTCAAAATATGGTACTCTCAATAACAAAACCACCCATAAAAATGTCTATATAAACAATACATGGAATACTCACTACATGGGTACCCCAAAAGTTCCACCATTACACATACTTCTGTAATTTACTTCACAATTTTGAAACTCAAACATTATTATTTTAAAAATTCCATTTAGATAATATTTTTAAATTACCTACAATATTTGAATCCATGTTTCAAATATTTTAATCAACAGAGTGTTTATGGAAATATATACATAATTAATCCACAGATGGAAAAAATTTAGACTATATTTCTTAAGAAATCCACTTCGCAAATACTATCCCAATAGACAAGATCAATACACTAACACTACCATATAAAACCTTTGCCTAGAGCCATGGTCATCCAAGGTTTATCTGTAACGCCCCGACCCCAGCTACCCAGAGCCGGTGCATTACTTCGTAACATTGGCATGATCACAAAAGATCAAGTCTCGAAAGACCGATTAGTTTAGTAGCCTTGGAAACACTAGATACATTCATAAGTCTTTCATTACATCAAAATTAAACAAACTACAAAAAAACATGGTCTTCATAGTCCACACTCATATCTTCACTGATTATTTTTGCAAGTCAGTCATAAAATACTTCTTCACAACCTGGAAAATTTTTAAACATTGAAAGGGGTGAGCTCAAATGCTCAGTAAGGATAACAATAATGCGGAAGCTTTCATAAATAAACATTAACATTTAAGGCAATGTATAACTAAAACAAAAGCCTCTTAAACATGAACTTCAACATAATATGGCAAAAGTAAAATGAGATAATGCCATTTACTTCTTCACATGGATATTCTACTGGTCGAATAATCACATGTAATATCAATAACCACTTTCATAATGAGGGAATGTATAATGCCGGACATTCTGAAACATTTTGTCAAGGCCTCGGCCAAGACGTCTAAAATGATTAAGGCCTCGGCCAAAACCATAAATCAAATTGGGAAAGGGCCTCGGCCAATTCCATGTCTAGTTGTCTCATGAGACCTACCGATGCATCGAGGAGCTATAGCGGGCTCCACCCGTCACTTATTAAGTCCAATACATTCCTCATACGAATAGGTTTAAACATATCATAAACCATAACATAATCGTATCACATAAAACATGCATAAAGGAAACATAACATTTCCACATTTCAATCACAAGATATCAATACAACACATTGATATAATAAAAACGCTTTCAAAACCATTTTCAATACCAAAATAAAAGAAAGTTAAAACTTTGTATTTATTTTTCATTAAAAAAAGATGGCTTATAGAGGAAGCCGAAACTCAAATAATGGTCACGGCGGCGGAGAAGTCGTTGTCTCCGCATAAGTACGGAAAGAAAAACATTCCCTTTTGTCGTTTAGCAAAATTCTTCGTATAAAAAGATTCCTTTTGAATAAACGTAATAGTCAAAGGGGTTTATACACTGTATAAAAGAAAGTTGTGTATAAAGCCAAATATGCCTTAATGAAAGGAGATTGAGACGAAGTCCTTAAAAAGATAATTTTTTAAAATAAAATAGATCTATTATGTGTATTCACTATAGGTACACATAAATAAAGTAAAAATACAAAGTAATACATAATAATATCATGACATAATTTGAAAGTAGGAGATTAACCCAAAGAATGGAAGTTGGGTTAAGAAGTTCCCTTACAAATAAAGTAGATTTATTAGGTGTATTCACTATAGATACACATAAAGAAAGTACAAATACAAGATAGGTCATAATAATATCATGAAGTAATTTGAAAGTAGGAGATTAACCCAAAGAATTGAAGTTGGGTTAAGAAGTTCCCTTACCTCGTGTCTGACTTGACTCAACCGTTCTTTAACCTCCTGAATAATAAACTAGAGTTAATATATACCTTATTAAGAACCATTTTCAACTTCATTATCCTTATTATATCACTTATTACAATGATATGAACATTATGTAATTATTTAAGTTAATAATGTTCATTTTGTCGGTATTTGGTTCTTAAGTCAAAAATAGGCTTCTTACACTTACATGTTGTTAATTTGGTCAAAGGTTCATTATATCCAGAATGGTATTCATGATGTAGATATCATATATGTCATATATATCCAGTACATACATTCATTTATAATATTACATCACATTTAGAGGTAAGAAATGAAATGCACCGTTCATGGAGACGGTAAGCCGTACGTACGCATGAACGCTACTTCCATTTCTATTTCATATTTTCTGGAATGGAATCATAATTATATGAGAGTATATTATAATTCCAGTATAATAACATATATAATATCATTAACTTTATCCTTCACACATCCCACATATGGTATTAACGAATCAAATCACTTTCAGGGGGCGGTAGTCCGCGCTTCCTAAAATGAAGATATCGTGTTTTACCCATAATGGAAACCATAAAGGTATGCCCAAAATGAAAAAAACAGAAGCTTAAGGAAAACATAAACATATTATATATCATATATAAAAAAAGTGACATCATAATGGCCACCTTTGAAGGTGTTAAATGAGTGTTGAACAATCATCGTTTCGGGAGGCAGAATTTCGCCATCCACGGAAACCTTATGTTCTTTAACCATTTGATGTAGTTGTGTGGAAGTGTAGCTCAAATAAATCTTATAACAACATCCTAGTATATTTAAGATACTGGTGTTGTTACAAAAGAAGTAAATAAAAAGAGTTTAGGGGGTTGGAGAAGCAAAATAAAACAAAAGAACATGAGAGAATGAATTACCTTAAAAAGTGTAACTCCTTTTGAGTTGAGCCTAAAGGCTTCCTTTGAAAGGATTCTGCCCAAAGGGAATCCTCTAGGATGAGGAGAGGGATGTGGAGAGAGCAAATGGGCAGGGGTTGGCCGAGCCAAATGGCTTGATGGTGTGAATAAGGTGGGAGAGGTGGGGGCCTTTTATAAGTGGAGAGGAGGGGCACTTTTGGAAAGTAATGAAATGTTACATTATTTCAAAATGCTTTTCGGATTCTAAAGGTCCCACATCTATATAATTCGAGGCTAAGGTGATAAGGTTTCGAAATATCTTCATCCAATAGGCTTTGGACAAGTGTAAGCCTCGGATTTTGCATTATCTTCTCATTTTATTTAAATCGTCAAATAATGATGTCATCGCTGCATCATTATTATGTCATAAATACTTTAATTTATTTAATGTCTAAAAATTATAAAACAAATACTATGCTGTAGGAAATCTTTTTAGCTTTCCAATGACTATTTATAATCAAAATTTGGACTTGTATAACCCCAATTAAAAATTGTTTTAGTAGAACAATTTATGTTAGTGTCATTTTCACTTTAACATTAAATAAAAAGTAATTTATGTTATTTCCCAACAAAAGTGGATCCATGGGGTCCCCAAGTTAGGCCATGGCTTGTCTTGGTCGGCCATGACTCAACCAATGAGGTTGGGACATGTGTCTAGGTCATTTCATATTATTAATGTATTATTTATACCTTAAACTACACTAATTACCACTAATCGCGATTAAGAACTTAAAAGTTACTATTCACCAAAAAATTATTTTGATCTCATTGAACCACATTTTACTTCTTAATGACAACCATGTATGTCGGATTTTTGAAAATCAAATCACAGAAGTTGTAATATTTCATTTAAACGAAAAATCAGTTATTTAACTACCACTTAGTGGTTTCACTATTCATCAAAAATTGAAGTTTTTCAGAATAAGGCCAAAATTTCACCCTAAGCTATAATTGATATTCCGAATTCAAAAATGATGTCTATTTTACAAAATTACAAACATATAAGTTGTATTAATTAATTTCATAATTAATTCCCGCTGTTACAACAAATAGCGTGTTTTTAAGAAACAATTTATATCAAAAGTTTGGCAATTGTTTATGTCCAATTTCAATGTTAAATTAATTCTAATGACCACCATTGGATAAAATGGTAAAAATATTTTCTAATTATACCTTAAAACCACTAAATAGTATAATTTATCTGTATAAATTATTTTGATTAAAAAAGTTGTTTTTATGTATTTTTCACTATTCATAAAAAATTAGAAGTTCTCAGAAAAATGCCAAAAATTCAACATAGGCTAATTTCGATATTAGGAATACAAGAATGAATTCCATTTTGAAATATAAAATTTCTATAATTTTAAAAAGTGGTTATTACTATTCATAACGACTACTTTGATTTGTCGCGGTGTTTTAGAACTCGAAGTTGCGTTCAATGCAAGCTATTTCATTATTGAATGAGAAGCGTATCGTGGAAGCTCGGGGTGTTACATTCTCCCCTCCTTCAATAAATTGCGTCCTCGCAATTTGAAATTTTTCTTTGATAATAAAAGGTTCAAAATAGAAAATACCTTTGTGGAAAACCCACATCGGAAATAAGGTTAATAAATATATAACATTAAAAGAAAACAGGATAAGTACAAAGGTCACCCGATATAGCCCATTATAGGATTCTATGAAAATATGGATATGGAGGAGAAACAAACCATCAAGGTCTGATGGGGAGTTATAGAAAACAGGATTAGGAGAAAGTTTAACCACAAGAAAATCACAAACTTGTGATTGGTTAAACGGTCATTGAATCCCTAGTTGGAAAAGTTAACCGACAACATTTTTGTTTTAAGTTACCTTTTATAATGTTGAGGATTTTATTTAGGAGATTTACTAAGAACGTAAGGGAATATACATACTTGTTATGTATACTTTCATTCATTAATGAATTTTTACCACAAACCCATCTTTTACTCCAAATGGTAACAGAACTCAAAAATATTCTATTTATCCTAATTGTATAAGGTACCAAAGGTTAACACATACCATTTAGATTAGTAAAATTATTTTGTAATAACCAGGGACTTCCTGTAGGCTAGTGGTAGGAAATAAAGGCCTGTCGCACTTTGATTGTGGGTTCGATTCCTACAGCTTTGTCTGACGCGACGGTTTATGCCCCACCCTGCAGGTTGTCCTTTTCCTAAAACTATAGTATTATAATACTCCAAAAATAATCTTCATAAATTTTTTAACCTTAAACCATACTATCCAAAAATCAACTTAATCCACTCCAACCTTTATAGTTATCCAAAATACCTCTGTCCAGACTTTCTCTAAAAGGTCTCTTAATTCCAAAATCAATTTATCAGATTCCCCAAACAAAGAAATGTTTCTCTTATTGTCACATACCAAAAATATGATTACCTTAATCATATTAAAACCTTACTGAAATCAAAAAGTAATGCAGTACAATCCATATATATATATTACATTATTCTTATAACCAGAATATAATCCTTGAGTCCAAAAGCACCAATACATTAGTTATTCTGCTTCAACTGTAGTAATAGCATAAGATTGTCCTTGATCCCTTGTCCTTTTCTGAGGTAAGTTTCCTTGACGCTTAGGACATTCATTTGCATAATGACCCATTTCTCTACAATTGTAGCATTCAACTTTGACAGCCTCTTTCTTTCCCTTGCAATCACGTGCCTGGTGACCTTTTTCTCCACATTTATAACAGACTCCCATTCCTTTTAGGCAAGTACCAGGGTGATTCTTCCCACAATTATCACATAATGGAAAATCCTTCTTTCCCTTTTTCCCTTTATCTGTCTCTTGTTCCACCGTTCTCTTCTTCTCTTGCTTTACTTTGTTGTCATAAGACTTAGAGAATTCCTTTTCTGTCTTGATAGCACATGAGACTATATCTTCGTATGATGAGAAGGATTGTGATACTAAATCTCGACGGAGAAATGGTTTTAACCCATCAAAGAAACGATCAATCTTACTCCTTGGGTTACGTATATAATCGGCAGCATGCCTCGCTAACCTTGTAAAGTTAGCCTCATACTTTGCGACATTCTCATCCTCCTTCTGCCTCAGACTCAGAAATTGCCTTTCCATATCTGCTCGATGGTCACGAGGAAAGTATTTTTCTAAGAAAAGCTCTTTGAACTCCCTCCATTCCATATTCGATACGTCATCATCTTCCTTTGTGTTTTGAATCAGTGACCACCACTGATCGGCATCTCCAGTGAGGCGGTAAACTGCCATGACAACCTTCTCCCTTTCACTACTCCCCAAGGCATGGAATATTTTCTCTAAGGAATTTATCCATTGCTCAGCTACTGTAGGATTTGTACTCCCATTGAAGGTTGGCGGTTGTTGCCTCATGAAACGGTCTAGCATTGATCCTCCACGTTGCGAATCAGGGTGCTCCATACGAGTAAGGTTGTTATTCATAACCTGCGTGAGTTGTCCCAGTATGGTAATAAGTTGATCAGCACCAGTTGTATCTCCAGGTCCACAATAATTATCTTGAGCAGGAGGGCAATCCCTACATGGAGTTCGTGCATTGATACAGTTTCCATTCCTTCTACTAGGCGCCATTTCTAAACAATGGCATAATCCAGATTAGTTTATGAATCAAAATACATAATTCCATACTTGTATAATACTTAACATAAATTGAACTATTTATGGATATAATCCATAATCATAAAAAGAAATGTTTCCTTTGAGGAAGTATGTACTCATAAACCTTACATAATGGTTTGTAAAGAAAATGAGAATTATCCTAAGCATATCCCCCGGGAGTGTCATAACCAAGAGTGCAGCAAGGCCCGTTGTCGTGCACCAGTTCCCGTTTGAGTCTAGCTCAAAGCGGTGTTTTCGGGTTTTACCCCTAGGTACATCTGTGCCAGAGCCACCTCTACCTGCTCGTATCCAGACAGGGATGTATTGCTCGGAAAACTCACAACATCTCCACAATACTAAAATTCTAGGAAGTTCTTCTATACTAATCCTCAAAGTCTATCTTTGGGCTATGTGCTCTAATCAGAGTTTATCTAAATCTATCTTCCAAGGTTAGTACTAAACTGCCTCTGATACCAACTGTAACGCCCCGACCCCAGCTACCCAGAGCCGGTGCATTACTTCGTAACATTGGCATGATCACAAAAGATCAAGTCTCGAAACACCGATTAGTTTAGTAGCCTTGGAAACACTAGATACATTCATAAGTCTTTCATTACATCAAAATTAAACAAACTACAAAAAAACATGGTCTTCATAGTCCACACTCATATCTTCACTGATTATTTTTGCAAGTCAGTCATAAAATACTTCTTCACAACCTGGAAAATTTTTAAACATTGAAAGGGGTGAGCTCAAATGCTCAGTAAGGATAACAATAATGCGGAAGCTTTCATAAATAAACATTAACATTTAAGGCAATGTATAACTAAAACAAAAGCCTCTTAAACATGAACTTCAACATAATATGGCAAAAGTAAAATGAGATAATGCCATTTACTTCTTCACATGGATATTCTACTGGTCGAATAATCACATGTAATATCAATAACCACTTTCATAATGAGGGAATGTATAATGCCGGACATTCTGAAACATTTTGTCAAGGCCTCGGCCAAGACGTCTAAAATGATTAAGGCCTCGGCCAAAACCATAAATCAAATTGGGAAAGGGCCTCGGCCAATTCCATGTCTAGTTGTCTCATGAGACCTACCGATGCATCGAGGAGCTATAGCGGGCTCCACCCGTCACTTATTAAGTCCAATACGTTCCTCATACGAATAGGTTTAAACATATCATAAACCATAACATAATCGTATCACATAAAACATGCATAAAGGAAACATAACATTTCCACATTTCAATCACAAGATATCAATACAACACATTGATATAATAAAAACGCTTTCAAAACCATTTTCAATACCAAAATAAAAGAAAGTTAAAACTTTGTATTTATTTTTCATTAAAAAAAGATGGCTTATAGAGGAAGCCGAAACTCAAATAATGGTCACGGCGGCGGAGAAGTCGTTGTCTCCGCATAAGTACGGAAAGAAAAACATTCCCTTTTGTCGTTTAGCAAAATGCTTCGTATAAAAAGATTCCTTTTGAATAAACGTAATAGTCAAAGGGGTTTATACACTGTATAAAAGAAAGTTGTGTATAAAGCCAAATATGCCTTAATGAAAGGAGATTGAGACGAAGTCCTTAAAAAGATAATTTTTTAAAATAAAATAGATCTATTATGTGTATTCACTATAGGTACACATAAATAAAGTAAAAATACAAAGTAATACATAATAATATCATGACATAATTTGAAAGTAGGAGATTAACCCAAAGAATGGAAGTTGGGTTAAGAAGTTCCCTTACAAATAAAGTAGATTTATTAGGTGTATTCACTATAGATACACATAAAGAAAGTACAAATACAAGATAGGACATAATAATATCATGAAGTAATTTGAAAGTAGGAGATTAACCCAAAGAATTGAAGTTGGGTTAAGAAGTTCCCTTACCTCGTGTCTGACTTGACTCAACCGTTCTTTAACCTCCTGAATAATAAACTAGAGTTAATATATACCTTATTAAGAACCATTTTCAACTTCATTATCCTTATTATATCACTTATTACAATGATATGAACATTATGTAATTATTTAAGTTAATAATGTTCATTTTGTCGGTATTTGGTTCTTAAGTCAAAAATAGGCTTCTTACACTTACATGTTGTTAATTTGGTCAAAGGTTCATTATATCCAGAATGGTATTCATGATGTAGATATCATATATGTCATATATATCCAGTACATACATTCATTTATAATATTACATCACATTTAGAGGTAAGAAATGAAATGCACCGTTCATGGAGACGGTAAGCCGTACGTACGCATGAACGCTACTTCCATTTCTATTTCATATTTTCTGGAATGGAATCATAATGATATGAGAGTATATTATAATTCCAGTATAATAACATATATAATATCATTAACTTTATCCTTCACGCATCCCACATATGGTATTAACGAATCAAATCACTTTCAGGGGGCGGTAGTCCGCGCTTCCTAAAATGAAGATATCGTGTTTTACCCATAATGGAAACCATAAAGGTATGCCCAAAATGAAAAAAACAGAAGCTTAAGGAAAACATAAACATATTATATATCATATATAAAAAAAGTGACATCATAATGGCCACCTTTGAAGGTGTTAAATGAGTGTTGAACAATCATCGTTTCGGGAGGCAGAATTTCGCCATCCACGGAAACCTTATGTTCTTTAACCATTTGATGTAGTTGTGTGGAAGTGTAGCTCAAATAAATCTTATAACAACATCCTAGGATATTTAAGATACTGGTGTTGTTACAAAAGAAGTAAATAAAAAGAGTTTAGGGGGTTGGAGAAGCAAAATAAAACAAAAGAACATGAGAGAATGATTTACCTTAAAAAGTGTAACTCCTTTTGAGTTGAGCCTAAAGGCTTCCTTTGAAAGGATTCTGCCCAAAGGGAATCCTCTAGGATGAGGAGAGGGATGTGGAGAGAGCAAATGGGCAGGGGTTGGCCGAGCCAAATGGCTTGATGGTGTGAATAAGGTGGGAGAGGTGGGGGCCTTTTATAAGTGGAGAGGAGGGGCACTTTTGGAAAGTAATGAAATGTTAAATTATTTCAAAATGCTTTTCGGATTCTAAAGGTCCCACATCTATATAATTCGAGGCTAAGGTGATAAGGTTTCGAAATATCTTCATCCAATAGGCTTTGGACAAGTGTAAGCCTCGGATTTTGCATTATCTTCTCATTTTATTTAAATCGTCAAATAATGATGTCATCGCTGCATCATTATTATGTCATAAATACTTTAATTTATTTAATGTCTAAAAATTATAAAACAAATACTATGATGTAGGAAATCTTTTTAGCTTTCCAATGACTATTTATAATCAAAATTTGGACTTGTATAACCCCAATTAAAAATTGTTTTAGTAGAACAATTTATGTTAGTGTCATTTTCACTTTAACATTAAATAAAAAGTAATTTATGTTATTTCCCAACAAAAGTGGATCCATGGGGTCCCCAAGTTAGGCCATGGCTTGTCTTGGTCGGCCATGACTCAACCAATGAGGTTGGGACATGTGTCTAGGTCATTTCATATTATTAATGTATTATTTATACCTTAAACTACACTAATTACCACTAATCGCGATTAAGAACTTAAAAGTTACTATTCACCAAAAAATTATTTTGATCTCATTGAACCACATTTTACTTCTTAATGACAACCATGTATGTCGGATTTTTGAAAATCAAATCACAGAAGTTGTAATATTTCATTTAAACGAAAAATCAGTTATTTAACTACCACTTAGTGGTTTCACTATTCATCAAAAATTGAAGTTTTTCAGAATAAGGCCAAAATTTCACCCTAAGCTATAATTGATATTCCGAATTCAAAAATGATGTCTATTTTACAAAATTCCAAACATATAAGTTGTATTAATTAATTTCATAATTAATTCCCGCTGTTACAACAAATAGCGTGTTTTTAAGAAACAATTTATATCAAAAGTTTGGCAATTGTTTATGTCCAATTTCAATGTTAAATTAATTCTAATGACCACCATTGGATAAAATGGTAAAAATATTTTCTAATTATACCTTAAAACCACTAAATAGTATAATTTATCTGTATAAATTATTTTGATTAAAAAAGTTGTTTTTATGTATTTTTCACTATTCATAAAAAATTAGAAGTTCTCAGAAAAATGCCAAAAATTCAACATAGGCTAATTTCGATATTAGGAATACAAGAATGAATTCCATTTTGAAATATAAAATTTCTATAATTTTAAAAAGTGGTTATTACTATTCATAACGACTACTTTGATTTGTCGCGGTGTTTTAGAACTCGAAGTTGCGTTCAATGCAAGCTATTTCATTATTGAATGAGAAGCGTATCGTGGAAGCTCGGGGTGATACATTATCAGCTCAAATAGTCACAACATTTATTAGAAACCTTTTACCCATTTCCCTTTCATGAGATAAATATCTACCATGTAGTAACTTTTCCATCTCTACCACATGTCACGACAGGATTTTAAACCATTTATGATGAATAATTATGCACTATTATTTAATCATTATTACATGTTATTTTCATCTACCCAAAAACATAATCTTCAATAGACAACACTTCTTTCAAATATTTAATGTAAATAAAATGCCTTTTATCCCTCATGTCTCACACATCTTCATTGTGTCTTTTTAACATTATTACCACCTATATCCCCATTTTCATAAGTGATGCATGATTTCAAAACCTCATACAATTTATTACATGAGAAAAATAACATAATATAGTCAATACACACAACAATTTTATCACAAAATGGTGAATTATCATTCAAATGTAACAATACACATCAAGAAAAACAATCACACCCCGGGTACTTTGGTTTTTCCTTCATTCATTTGTTTTCTACTCCCGTGACCATGATCTTTACATGGCCAAAAACAAAAAAAATATCTAATATAACATCCCTAAATAGTATTTCAACAGAAAATAAAATCTAGTTTATATCACATTGTAGTATCCCCCACTTGGAATCCACTAAAATGGTTCATCGATATGGGTCAGCATATGACCTCAAGCGTGCCTCCCCGTATTTCTAGAGGTTTCCAATAAGAAGTGATGGTCTAATAGATCACATAATGATAATATACATTCTTTAATAGAGTATTCCATATTATAAAACATACTAAAACAATAAATCAATATAAAATAAATAATAAACATGAATTATGAAACACTTCCCAAAACATGTTACAAGACAACAACAAAATAGTAAATATACTATGTCACGCCATACAGTGACAAGTGAAATAAAACCCCAAAAAGGGATAAATAATGTATTCCACAAAATAAGTGTTGACTTCATGTTTGGATTCACAATCTATGCACATCACATACCTAATAAACTATCTAGCATGGTCTGCAACCATGATTTCTTCTCAGGTACCCAATAGAGTAATTAGAAGTGTGAGAGTATCACTTAGTAAAATGCCACCAAAAATGTCTACAATATATCCAGTATAAATAGATTTTGTAATAATTTAATAAATGTATTATAAAATTAAAAAAGATAAACCGAGTTCCATTAGTTATCAATAATCACATAACCCATTTTCATTATCAGTACCAAGGATTATTAATTTCCATTAATTATACTGTAACTTATTTTAGTCAAATACTATGCATACATGTGTAAGTTAAGTTCCATATATCACTTGGAAAATGATTTCATAGATAATTACATCACGCATACCATGGAGCCTCAGTGTAGGTAGTATCATCAAATCAAACTATTATTGGCATAGATCCCCAGTCTAAATCATTAACCCATGCATTCGAGGGGTGGGGTCTAGATCCTCAGAACAACATGACCCATAGGTGTAAACCACAAGTCAATTCCATACATACCCCCAATCCTTGTCCACAATAATCTTTAACTAAAACACATTTATAAAACATAACCATAAGCATTAATCACATTCATCATTTACTTCAATAGTTCGTTGAAAACATAAGCCATCGTCACTCCTCACTCCCTTTACACACTCTCATTAATAATTATTAACCCATTTTTTCTATTTATCATTTACATTTTTTATCTCATAAACATGATTACTCTTAATAAAACATAAATCATTTAAACCGTTACAATTTTACAAAACGCCCCTTACTCCATGTTAAAAAAATTGAAACAATTTCTTTTAGTTTCATTTCTTAACCCTAGTTACATGTCAAGAAATTTATCATGAAATATATATCATAATAATTCAATTCTAACCATAAAACATTAATTTCCTATTTTAAGAAGTGGAACTATAATGTTTGAACCCAAGTGTCACATACTAATGCCCTGATTCTGTCAGTCATGTGACCCCAAGCATGCTTCCCCGTATTCTAGAGGCTACCAACAAGATGAAAGTTTCTAATATTGATAGTGGGTAGAATATAACCTATTTATACAATTATCTCAATAGAATAAGTAAATAATAATAAACACTAGATATAACATAACAAGGAATATAATAGTATAAATAGATGATTGAAAGTAGAAATACAACATCAAAACTGAATAGTCAGCATTCCATGCTAAATTACGTGAAAAGTGTCATAATGAAACCCCCAAATTGTAGACATTGTAAACTCCCTTGTGGGTATAAAACCAAATTTAGTCCCCCCATAGACTTATCATGTCATGTAAATCATTTATCTCATACAAGCTGTTTTCCCTTATGATGTCTTATAAACCTAATGTATTTTCATGTACAGATCAGAAAACCTAAGTAGGGTGCGAGTACAACTTAGTTGGACACCACCAATATCATCTAAAACAATATCTAGTCTATATAACTATATGATGTCTTATAAATAATAAAATATAATAAATAAAGTAAATAGTTTAAATTTATTCAATTACAATTTATTTAACAGTATAATCAACTTGGTTCCCTTTGACATCCAAACATCAATTCATAATTTATCACATTCCAATTTCTAAAAATCCCTAATGAATATCATATATCTAAATTCCACTGTTATTATTCACCATCTCATTTAAAATCACGTCCAATTGGATCTACTGTTAAATTCTTGTTCATTGTTGAGGAACGTTGTGTCTAACACCGTGTTGGTATTTGAAGCCCCATCACTATCCCACACCTCAATGAAACATGGGTATTTGAAGCCTTAGTCCCTTTTCTATAACCACAATATCATATGGTTATCTGGATCCTCATTTTATGTCCTACGCACATTTAACATAGATAGGTATTTACAGTCTCAGTCACATTCCCACACACATTTTAAATATTAATCAAAATGTCACAATTTCATATTTGTAACAATGTAAAATTAATTAATTCATCAATTAATTAATCAAATTAAAAAAATTACATAATCACATAAATCCTTTAATTGAATCAAAAATTAATTAATTACATCAATCTCATTGATTAATTCGATAGTTAATTAATCAATACAATCCCTTCAATTAATTATCCCATTGATTGATTATATAAATTCTATTAATTAATTCAATAATTATACATGTCAAAACCATCATTTAATTAAACAATTAATTTAATACATCTATTACATTATTTAATTAAAAAATTATATCAATTACCCAATCACATTAATATCTATTGGATAATTCAATATTTAATTACTCAATACCCACAATCCACATGTCCCTAATTTCAAGCATTATTAATTAAATAATCAACCAAATAAATTAATTGATATTTTCTAACCTAATTTTAAATTTCAAAAAATAAATTCTAGAATTATGTAAATATATTTGAAATAACTACTTTGGGATTTTAATAATATACCAACTAAATAAAAATTAATGAATAACTCTCACCAACAAAAAACCCTCTCTTTTGTTAGATGGTTTAATAAACAATGAAAAAAGGGTTCTACACTGAAACCTATGATCAAGATCAACCCCCAAAATCACAATTATAAAAGCTTTCACCGCTTCAATAAAATAAGTAGGAACATGAGGGAACCAAATAAAAAAGTGATTGCCTGGTATCCATCACCAATATGAACTGATCAGAGATGAATAAATCACTCAAAATATTCTAAAAGTCTCCATAAGGTTATAGTTGGATTAATCTATGATGGAAAATAAAATTAAATGAACCACAACCCTTGTTTGAAAATGTTTCTTAGGTAATTATATAGTGTGTAATTCTATTACATGTTGTGTAATTATTTTTAATGGTTTACACTAAAAACACCATGGCCTCAAGTGCTTTTTTCTCATTTTATGATATCACATGATGTGTAATATCATTAAAAAATGTGTCAAATTTTTTCCGATGGTTTTCATCCCAAAAATAATTTTCAAAAATCCTCTGGTCACCTTCAAAGGCATCCAAACCAATATCAAACACTTTGTAATACTTGAACAGAGGATAAAAACCTATAGAGATATACCTTGAAAGATAATTAGAATATGCAATCTTCCAACCATATAATAGAGCGTCCTCTATTAGTGCTCCAAATAATCTATTGTACATTATGGTTAGAATATTGGTCCACTGAGCCCACATATCTACTTCTATATACCATGATTCCTCTTGAACATTCCCATGTCTCCACAATACTCAAACAATCAGCATAGTCTTTCCCTGCAACAATTTATCACAATGATCAAAAACATCTTTCAAATAATTCATAAAGGACACATCAAGATCAATATCCAAATCATCCAAATCGATCACATGAGAATGGTCGGGGTAATACCATCGAAGATACGACACTTGGGAAAAGCCATGTACAACATTGTATCACTAAGGATGAGACAGTTAGTACCCCATCGAACTAATTCCACAATCTGAAATGGTCCAATGAACATAAGAACTCGCTTCCCCTTCTTCTGTATTCTATAGTGACCCAATCTAGGTGAAACCCATAGTAATACATGATCACCCTTTATAAACTAAAGGGGACATTAACATCAATCTCGATATGACATAGGTCTACTCTGATCCATATCCATAGACTTCCAAATAAGTTGAACCTTCTCTGATGTCTCCAATACTGGACTTGTTCCCAACAACTCTAACTCAACTTCCTCCATCCAGAATATATGTGATCTTCATGTCCTACCATAAAGTGCCTTATATAGTTCCATTTTTATGATCACCTGATAACTATTAATATAGGTAAACTCTACTAAAGGTATGTTAGTATCCAAAGACACACCAATGTCATGAACACATGATCTCAAAATATCCTCGTGCACCTATATGGTATGCTACAACTACCCATATCTATGTGGGTGTAATGTTGTAATTAGTAAAACCTATGTTCATAGAACCTTCTGTAATATCTATCAGAGGAATAAAGTAAAATGTTAGATATGGTCTAAAATAATATTCTATGGAACCCAAAGAAAATTCGGTATATTTCAAACAAACATATCTCCCAACTCCTATATTTAAGAAGTCTCATTTATAGGCATGAAAAGATGTACCTTCATCAAATTGTCCACAATCACCAGAATATCATCACTATTTCAAGACGTCCAAGGGAGACTCACAACAAAATACATAGTATCATCATCTAACTTCCATTTCCGAATGGGAAATGGTTGTACCAAACCCTCAGGTTTTTGATGCTTAGCTATCACTAGTTCATAACTTTAGAATCATGTCATGAACCCTATTTATTCATTTTTCAGGATTGATCACCAAAACTACCATCATATTTCACATTACATTTTGGTCTCTCCTCCATATACCACCCACCTTGAGGTATGAAATTCATGCATCAAATCCTATCACATACTGGTTGGAACAAAAAACGAATCCCTAACGATGATGATATCATCCAAATCTATGGTCATATATGATAGTGAATCCCCACCTTGAATTATTCCCCATAAATATAAACATTATGGATCCTCATACATCCTATCTCAGATCAACCTCAAGAGTGCAGACTACACTAAAACTAACATGAGTACCATCTTCTCCAGACACTCCTAAATCACAACATGCATCTCAGCTAGTATTTTCATTATCTTCCACAAAGTGCTAGACTCTTGAACTACCTAAGTCTGATTATTCCAACTTAGATATTAAAAAACATTTTTCCTTTATTGGGTTTATAGGCTAACATGAAATAAAATTAATTAATATACTCAACCCACCTTCCCTAACAGATATTTAGATCTCACTGTGAGAAGATATACATCAATATAATTAGATATGTATACATAGTAAACTTTTCCCCCATCCTATGATGATTCCACCATCTCAAAGAATAAACCAATTAATCGTACATATGGTTATATGTAGGTTAGTTCTATTCATGTGTCATCAACATTCGAGACCCATACGACACAACTCAATCTCCCTACATCAACAGTGCTCCTTGTATGGTAATAGAAGCATCAAATAACACTATATACTTCTCAACAAACTCATGTATAATTTCGATTGGTGTTGATTTCAAATGATTCTTTATCTCCTGGAAGGAATTCATACATTCTTACATCCATTAAATTTTTATCACCTTCTTGGTCAATCCCAATAGTGGTACTGCCAATCAAAAAAAGTCATGTATAAACCATCTACAATATCAGTATAACTTCACAAATATATATATATATATATATATATATATATATATATATATATAATGTACTTTGGATACTCTTAATATACAACTGCATGAACCATATCTATGTCCCCTGAAACACCTTCCTCTAAGATTATTTGACCAATTCATTCTTCCTAATCAATCCAAAACTAACTCTTATATAACTTGCTGTATAGAATATTATCTCTCAATGTACTCATGATGATATAAATATATTGATAATGATTTTTTTGAGTCTGGGATTACACTAATATTTCATCCATAAACACAACAAAAAATTTATCCATGTACAAATGGTAGATTCTATTCATCAATTCCATAGGCATTTCTGGTATATTCATCAACCCAAATGGCATTACAAAGAACACCTAAAGGTTTTATCTTCTTCAGAAAGTATTCCTCATTATATCATAAGGTTTAACTCTCAACTAATGATACTGTGATATCAATTCAATCTTTTAGAATACACATTCTCACCTCAACTGATCAAAATTAACATTAATACATGGAATATTATAGTGGCTCTTTTTAGATATCTGGTTCAACTTCCAGATATCAAAATATAAGAATAGAGTCAAGTCATCCGTCTTATAAAGCAATTCTTGAGAACCATAAGGAAACAAAATAGAATGTATGACACCATTATGTTATAACTCTTATAGTTTAGTATTAAACTCTAGAATCATTATCCGTTCCAATTTTTATGTTTGAATAGAAATTGGTGTAGCCCATATCATGAGTTCATTTGAATAATCCCAATCTATATTAGGTGGAAACAATGATAAGTCTTCTAGAAACACATCTAGAAACCGATCAACTATGGGTGTAAATACATCATGCATCACACCTCTATCAACCATAAACATACTACCACCATCGGCAGTGATCTCCACTATTTACTGATTAACTAGCTCGGGACAACCCTCATTGATTTCACATGCTCCTCATTGAATGTATTTTTCACTCTCATAAGATGTTATATTCATTATCCTCTGGTAACAATAAATGTGTTATCATTATTATACTAACCATTACATTCCCAAAATTAGTTCAAATCCTCAAATATCAATAATATAAATATCCCACATAAAATGACACCCCCAACATCGATCCAACACCCTTTGCACAAGCAGATGTCTTTTTATAGTAATCCAAATGACGTATATGTTGTCAACACCCGACCCATGAACTCTACTTCCAGGATCAATTTATTCACATGTTGTTCAAAATTAAATGAAGGGGTGGAACCAATATCAAATAATAAATTATATAATATATAATCTAAAATTTTATTTCCTCTCAATGTCAATGTTCTAGACTACTCATCCAAAAGTATATGCTTAATGGAATGTAAATATCATACCCATCTTCCATGTGATGTTTTCTATGTCCCATAGGATGAAAAATTCTGATGATATGGATTTTATTTCCTTAAAGATCGTTTTCATGTTATTCTACCTCCACAGTCAGTAACACTCCAGCATCTAAACTGATATGGTGCAAAAGATTCCCTTCTGACACTCTCGTTATATCTAGATCCTCCAAAAATACCTATATATCATGGGTTCATATAGAACCTATGTAGATGTACCATATTACTATAGGATTTCATATCCACCAATGGTTGGGGATAATATTTACAAAAGTGTTTGGGGATTCCACACTGGTGGAAAGGAACTTGGGTTAGATCCTGATTAATTGTTCCTTCCCCTTTGCCAGTCTTCCTGCAATCGCCTTGGTTAACATTATATTAGTGACTCTACCTACCCCCAAAATTCATACCTCTTGATCATCAAATAACAACCATATGTTTGGTAATGGAATCCACCACCAGGTTCCCCTCACCAATGAGGCCCTGATCCAACACCTCAGAAAATTCCTATTACCGATAGAGGTAAACATGGGACTTGATCTCATATTAATATTTCTAGAACACACCCTTTTGTAGTTTTCTCATCCCAACCAGCACTATTGAAAAGAATTAAAATAATTTAATGTGGCCAACATATCCAATCATGGACATTCCCCCTTATTCAACCACATGAACTCATTTGAACTCTCTTATATTATTGAATCGGGAAAAAATGTTTTAAAAAATTGTCAAAAAGTTACTTATAATATATCTCATATTCCTACCCCATCTATTTATAAACAACCCACTAGTTCTTCACTGACCCCTGAAAAATGTAAGCAACTAAATTGACCCTCTTCTCGGTAGGAGTCTCTAAATGGTCAAGTATAGTCAGGATAGATTGAATATAGTACTCTTCCACCTTAGGTCTACACTATCTAGCAAAAATATGAGGGTTATATAACTGAATCTCCTACATCAGATCATACATTCTTTTTTAAAACTAAACCTTGTCCTCTTTCCATTAACAATATGAAATTATCATGTTTCCCTTGGAATTTCTTACTGACTTCTTCACCCTGCACAATTGGTGCCTCAGGTTCCACAATTTGTAGATCATCTTTGGTCATATCCCCTTTTCATTTTCTAAACATGTGTCATTGTGGATTCATTTCTCTATAATTCCAAATATACACCTTAGGAAAAATAATATAACATTAAAAAATTTATGGTAATTAACAATAATCCATGAAAATGAATTTCCCCCTTTCCATACTGGGCAGTCATAACCATGGTGTTATCACTACCCTTAACCATATTGTATCCAGTTTATGGTTAAAAAGGGTTTAATCAATCTCATTATTCATGTTTCACATTAGAAAACCATTTGTTTAAATTTTTTCAAAATTTTAAAAAATAAAATTTCATATTATTCACCATTTTAGGTTCAATTTCATAAGAAAGGGAAAAATTGCTCAAGTTCAACAACTTATCAAAAAAATGTTTTATATACATGCCTAAGATGATACATTTTAAAAAATAATCATTAGTTCCTAGAATGATGCATGAAAACCCAACTATCAGGTTGTACTGAACAATAATTCAAATCCCATATAATCATAAAAATGACAATCACATTATAGGGAAAATTCATCACTCAAGGTGAAATAGAATCAACTGTAACAACACATATCAATAATAGTAATAACACCCAAGGTACTCAGATTTTACCCTAAAACATGTGGTAGATAATCCCATGTATAAGATCTTAACCAGGTCCAAAATCAACTTATTATCAGATCTAAATTTCCCAAATTGTATTTTTAATGAAAAATAAAATAAAATAGCTTTGATTCAACTTTGTAACTTCAGAAAATAGTTTCCTTGCATTGGTGCCTTGATCTGGTCGACCACATGACCTCAGGTGCGCCTCCTTGTATTATAGAGGCTATTGAATAGCAGCCAGGGTTTAACATATGTAGTAGGCAGACTATACCCTCTTTATTAAAGTATCACAATGATGAAAATAAAGAATAATAACCAATAGATAAAACATAACTAATAAAATACCACTAAGATAAGATTACAAAAACTGGAAATGAAATATCAAAATTGAACAGTAGACATGCGATGCTAAATTATGTGCCATGTTTCAATAATTAATCCTAAAAATAAATACATTATTAACTTCTAATTGGGTCCCAATCTAAATCTAGTTCTCTCATCCATGCTCCATCCCAATTCATCCATATATCATAGGACCTTTTCGCTTATCATATCATGTAAACAAAAAGTATATTCGACTACGGATCAGGAATCCTGAGTAGAGAGTGAGTATAACTTAGTAGTCCACCACCAATAGAGTAAAAAAATATCTAGTCTATAGTATTTTATATATTAATATAAATAATAATAATAAGTAATAAATTAAACTGTTTACATTTATTCAATTTCTCTTTATTTAACCACATAACTTTTTGGGTTCCCAAGGACACCCAAACCATAATACCTACTTTATCCCATGTGGGAGTGTAAAATGTCCCCCATGAATATCATATATATAATGATAATTGTTACCATTAATCAACTCATTTCATAGAATTTACAATTGGAACCATAGTCCAACACTAACTCAAGGGTGAATAACACCATCTCTAACACTTTGTTCTTATTCGGTGGCTCAGTCCCTGTACCAAACCTCATTGTCACATAAGTATTTGCATCCTCAGCCCCTATCACATAATCAATATCTCATTTATGTATTTTGAGCCTCATTCCCATTCCCACGATCATTTAAAACATATTGGTATTTTCAGCCTTAACCACCGTCCCACACAGATTTTAGGCATAAATCACAATATCATAAGTTCACATGTGTGGTAATATCTCGTTAACTAATTCATCAACTAATTTATCAAATTTTACAATTTCACAGTCATTTAAATCCATTAATTAATTAAAAAATTAATTAATCTAATCAGATCCCTTAAATAATTTTATAACTAATTAATCATGAAAATACCTTCAATTAATCCACCCATTAATTTATTACATCAATATAATTACTAAATTAAATAAATGAATAATCTTGTTAATCCCATAAATTATTAAACAATTAATTTTTTAAATCCATTCCATTAGTTAATTTAAAAATGTATTAATAGATTTATTCAATTTCCCAATCACAAAAATGTCCCTTAATTAATTCTATTATTATTTAATCAATACCCACACTCTCTATATCTCCAATTTCACAATTCCTTTATTAAATAATCTCAAAAATTAAATAATTCAAATTTCGGAACTAAATTTATAATAATTTAAAATAAATTTTATAGTTACATAAATTTAATCAAAATCACTACATTGGGATTTGAATAAATGACCACAAACATCAAAATTTATGAAGAACTCTCACAAATGGGGAATCCCAATTTATGTAAGATGATTTAATAAAAAAGAATATATCAAGATCACAAAATAGGATCAATATGAACAACCAAACCCAGATCTATCAAATCATCCCCCGCTTTATTAGAAGAAAGATAAAGGAAAAAGATCCAAAGAAAAAAATTGATTACCAATTATCTAGCACCAATACATAATTATTATATCAGAATAATCACATTAAATCCTTAAAGAGTCATTCTAGGGTAACATAAGGATGGATTCACAATGTAAAATTAACCAAAATGATCCAAGAAACTTTTTAGTCAATTTTATAGATAATTACATGGCGTGTAATACCATTACATGTCATTTAATTATTTTTAAATGATTAGGCTGAAAACCCCTAACCTCTAGCATCATATTAATGATTTAAACAATTACAAGAAGTGTAATGTCATTACATGGAGTGTAAAATTTTTGTATATAGTTTTTATACCAAAATAAATTTTTCATAAAATATTTGGCTATATCTAAAGACTTCATAACAAAAATCAAACACTTTACAAACCTATAAAAAATAAGGAAACTCAAAAAGGCATACAAGGAAATATAATGGGATCTTACAGGCACCCCCCATGGGTGTCCATTAATCTGATCCAAATCAACCTCAATTCATCCCATAAGGATCATGAAGGTTTCAATTAAATGTTTCCCCATTAAAATAACATTTAAACCATGGAAACCCAAATGGAAAACACAATGCAACCAATGCAGAACCATGTACACATAAACAATCAACAAGACTATGGTATATAACCTATAGACACCCTACCTTGATTCCAAATATGATTGATCTCATATACATATCCTTTTATTTGGATTTCAACACCCTTCAAAACATCATCCTAAAATCCACCATAAAAAAATGGTTTCGTGGATTTTGAATTATAAGAACATTTAATAAAGTACTAATCCCAAAAAAAATGATATTGTGTAAGAAACCAGATCAATATTTCTACTATGGATCTTTATTTCAGGTTGTTTTTTATGAAAAAGCATCAAATGGGAATTTTTATAAGTACATGTTTTGTACTTATGTGTACACACCATGTACCCGTGTATAATGTACAACCATGTACAGGCAGTGTAACATCTGAGTACATGGTCATATGGTGACCTAGACGGCCTCCTAAAGCGGAAGAAAATTGAGGCTAATATGAAAATGTAGTGTACTTATATTTTTATTTGACTAATCAGAGTAGGTTCATGGCTAATGACCAAACATATTTCTTCTCCCATCGGTTTTTATAGGAGAGCAACAGAACGATGATGAACTTTGAACCCCTCCCGATTCTCCGTCTAAGATCGGATTAAGACATATTCAGGTTCCTTGGAATCCCACTTGTGAGTTCTCAATTCCCCTAGATCATATCTTCTTAATTTCTTCTCTCTCATGAGCATTTCATAGTTGAAAAATTTTCACCTTTTATAGACCTACTTCATTCTAGGACAATTCAATGGTCGACGTTCAATGGTGTTGATCATATGACATCAATGTACATGGTATATGACGTTCATTGAATGTATTTAGATTATATATGCTAAAATTTTCATATAACCACATTTTGGGTATTTCATGTTTTGGAATTTAACCCTATTTATTACCTGTTATGGTTTGATTGGTTGATAAGGGTGGTTGCTTATGCATGACTCTGGAGACCTTGATTCTAGGACACCACATGGGTGGGATTCCCTTGTTTAATTGATTATGGTCATTTGTTCTACAATTCTTATTATGAGTGCCCTATTTTCCATGCCTTGTGTAGTTAGGATGGATATTCTGATTGTTTGAGATGCATGTGATATGAATTATGGATTTATGACCAAGTGGAATTTTACCGTGAGAGATTCCTAAAGTATGGTCATTTATGTATGAATTGTTGTTATTGTGACCCATAAGTATTGGATATGAGAGATTCCATGTTTTCATAGACTAGAGGGGTTATACCATTATAGCTACAAATAGGTTCAATATTTAATGAAATGATGCTATATTATCCATGGGGTTTTTCCTATATTAGCATCCTAGGTGGTTATTTGTAAATTAATTTTTTCTATGCTAGACCAAAGGGGATGGATCATGAGAGATAACCAGAGGAACACTATTAAAAGAGTTATTTTTATGTTAGAATGGGGTAAATTAGGCTATAATAACTATCCCAATGTTTTGTTATGGATTAATTGAACGATGGTAACTTGTCTACCAATCCAAATACCAATCTTGGACTTGGTTTTAACAGATTGTTTAGATGGTCTTTTGAGACATCTATTTTTTACTATTTCAAAGGAGATACATATCACAGGCTAGATCCCAATATTTTCATGATAAAAATGATGACTAATAGATTTAAAGGAATGCAATTGAAAATTTTAGGATCGTTTACTTTTGAGTACTTCCTATTTTATTTATTCATTCATGCATATTACCTGCTATATATATTCACTAACAATCAGGCATAGATCCTATGGTGGTTGTCAACTTGGATTCTTTTCACACCCTATTTGGGTCCTGAATTTAGAAAAAAATAAATTATACATTTGTAGGTATAGATAATGGAAATCACCCTTCCTCATCAGGTGTTTGATTTCACTTGGAGCTAGAAAGCATGGGACAAAGTGGGGGTTTGTGATGTTATTGGAGTTAACTAATTTTTTGTACTTTGGTTTCAGTATTGTATTTAAATCAGTGTTACTTTTTTTCTAGTTTCTTAGACACATGTGACATGAATCAATTATAATTTATAAAGTTATTATATTACTATCAATCTTCCACTTTTTATATTTTTTGTAAGGTATTACTTCTTCTGATAGTGTTTACTGTTTCTTTCCACAATGTATACTCTACCTATGAGGGAATAGTTTCCCATTATAACACGGTGGCCCTCATTGCAAGTCAAAAACCTCTGGCACATGGGGAAGTGCGCATGATGTCATGTGACCAACTGTGTTCGGGGGACCTTTGGGAGGCACCCAGAACTGGGACATTACAATGTGGTATGAAATGAGTTTCTTTTCTACTTTTCTTTACTATATGGAGATTATACACTGGTATAGGAATGTATACATAGTTGGTAATATGTTGTCCCTGGGAGTAGTTAACCTGTGTATAGGTAGAATCCATGTTACCTCAAATATTTCAATTATTTATGGTTTTCAATTGTTACAGTTGAGTCGATTTCACCATTGGGTGATTCACTTGTTTTGTGCTATTATGATTTATATCAATTTGGATATATTTCTATTACAACCTATTGAGATGAGGTTATTCCATCTCATGCATCATAAAGCACCTTTCTAGAGATCATAGGTCTTACATTCTGTTCATGCCATTTAGGATGCATTACTGATTTCATGTTGTGGTGATAGATGTTGTGCTAGATATGCATGTTGTTGTGATGTATTCCTTGGTATAGTACCAAATATTTTGAAATGACGTTGGTATATGTAATTTTTCATTTGTATGGATGCCAAACATTGGCCCCTAAAGGGATATGGGCCCTCTTGGATCTGAATTTCGTTGATCATGTTTGAACATTAATTAATTTTTATCAAGTTATGATGTGAAAAAAAAGGATTCCAAACGTTGATCCATGGGGAGTAAGGGCTCCCACGGGTCACAATTTTTCAATCCTTGGAAAAAATTTAATGTTTTTTAGGGTTCCTGATACATTTTAGAGGTATACTATTCAGAAACCCAGAAAACATGTCATGTGATGTTATAAACACATTCCTTTTATTCTTCTATTCTAATTGAAACATCTTTTCATAAGTTCATGTTGTGTAGTCTGCAACTGTGTGACCAACTATGTGAATGAAACATGGCATTTTGAAATATTTTTTGGAACACTTCAAGTACTGGAATCACACTTTTTGTTATATATACCATGTATCTGGACATGTGACGAAAGACATGGGTGGATGGAACATAAGTACTACACACCATGTTTAGGGTTAAAACGTCATGTAGTGTTACATAGGAGAGAACCTAGTAGTTCTAGTTATATAGAAGAACCGAGGATGAAGGGAAAATTCATGTACACACCATGTATTAGGATGAAGTCAATGTGTGTATTGGGTGTTACATGACTTGGTTTGCAGAGGTACCTGCCCATGTTAATGCTTAAGGGAACACATCGTGTAGTGGTTCTTCACGTCATGTAACCCTCTTTTGTAAAAACATGAATTCATTCTTCTATAATTAATTTGTTTCACATTAATGTTTTCCATTAATAATTTTTAACTAAAGTGTGTGCATGACTATGTAGATTCATGATCCCAAGATGACCTCCAGTTGTGCACCAGGTATAGGGCATTGATCAGACACTAGAAATTGTAGATTAGGGACTACCAACAGATCCTCCTATCATGATCTAATAAGAACAAACTTTAATACTGGATGCAAGTTCTGATACACATTTCTGTGATGAAATTTTTGGGATTTTACAGACATTTCCAAGAGCACTGAATCTTTCCATGACTATGGTGTAGTTGACAAGGGTGTTCCAAAAGCATCGTCTTCCCACATTTTCAAGGGTTGGAGGACCATAGCGTACAAAATCAGGGTCGACATCCATGTTTTCTATCTTTGAGAATCTGGGGACACCCCCAGAGAAAAGGGTGAAGCTCTCGATGTACATGCTATGAGAATCCACCAAGATATGGTGGTATGTTATCTCACAGGCAGGACATTATTAGGATATGGATTAAGATATGTTTTAGAGGATCATCTATGATTACTTATATCCCAAGAATTTGAGGGCTGATCGATCCCAATAGTTCATCTACATAGAGAAGGTCTCTCCTTCGGTAATGGATTAATCTTTTTTTTTATAGAGATTCAACACTTCATACCTGTTCTTGGAGGTGAAGAGTTATCACTAGCTAGGCGATTTGAGGTTGGTCTCAGGTACAAAATCTGATCGCAAGTGAATGATTTCAGTATAACTTTGGTGACTTCTATAGTAAACTAGACGCTGATTAGCATGATAAATATAGTGGAGTTGGAAGCTTTGAGCCAGGTTAGTTCATCAACCATGGCAGGTACCCCTTCGATAGTTATCAGGAAGCACCTCAGGGATCATTCAAATGATGTTTCTTCAGGTTGTCAGGTTGTATGCTACGAGTGCGGGATGAGTGGGAATGCAATACCACATTGATCGAAGGCCCATTCAACTGGTAGTCTTGTGGAAATATGGGACATATTCAATGATTCTATGTATGTTATCACTAGAAACAAGTGATATGGGTTCTTTTATGAATCCAAGTTCATGATAAGGACCACCAGTTTCTCATAGATTGAGAAACTTGAGCTCATCAGGCCATTCAAGATGAGGAGTGGTTCATGGATGCGGTAGTGAAGCTATAGGTTTTCAGCCACAGCAAGGAGGATCAGCTCAGGATAGTCAGGCAGGGTCCTAGCACTGCAGTATAGGTCACACATTTTCAGTGAATTAGACCTTGAAAGAGCACGATCCTAAACCCTCTACAGTTAATGGTGCGGTTCTAGTTTCCTCTGTTTTATATTATTCTCTTTTTGATACAGGGTCATCCAATAGATTTATATTTATTTCCCTTATGGAGATCCTTGGGCTCTATATTTATAATCCAGATTATGTTGTTATTCTAGACTCTTCATTGAGGATTATTAAGGCTTCTGTATGTCACTACAATGAGTTTCCTCTTGGGGTTAGTGGGCGTCACTTATTATGATACCTCCATATCTCAGAGATGGATGGATTCAAGGTCATTAACAGAATAGACTAGTTGGCCTCTTTCTAGGTATTTATTGACTGTTATAACCATAGGGGGGGTTTCACATCACTAGAGGGTGGATATTTTCAAAAAAAAGGTTGATGGGATGTACATGAGAGAAGATCTAGACCCAAGCATAATATTTTAGGAGTAATTATAGCCCATATTTCATGTTTATATATTGATAATTAGGGGACTTAACATATGGACTCTTCTCTAGTGGTGGATCATTTTAGATATCTCATTACATATGTCATTTTAGTTTTACCTCCATAAAGAGATGTAGATTTCTCTATTGATCTTGATCCAGGAGAGGCACCGGTTTCCATTCCTCTGTATAGTATGGCTACACCAGAGCTATAGCATCTCAAGAAGTAGTTAGAAGAGTTTTTAAAAAAGTTTCTCATTTAACCCAATACTTATCCTTGAGGTTCACCTGTACTTTTTTCAATGAAGGTAGAGGTTACCCTCATACTTTTCATGGATTATTAGAAGCTAAACCAGTTAACTATTAAGAATTGATATCCCTTGATGAGAATTGATGATCTCTTTGATCATCTTAGAAGATACTGGGTGTTCACAAATATTGACTTGTGATCTGGTTATGATCATTTGCATGTTATACCATCAGATATACACCTTATAACCATTCCAAGATTGTATGGTCTATACCAGTATTTGGTTATGCCATTCGGTCTCAGGAACATGACATCATTTTTCATGGAACTGATAAACGGTGTGTTTTATGCTTAATTGGAATATTCTGTGGTAGTCTTCATTGGCGATATCTTGGTGTACCCTCACATGCAACAAAACCATTCCATCCATATGACGATCATACTTAGAACACTAAGAGATCATCAAATATATGTTTAGTTCTCAAAGTGACACTTTTGTGTGGATCAGATTCACTTTTTGGGTCATGTCATCCTAGATACAGGAGTGTTGTTAGGCCTAGAGAAAATGAGAGATATAGTATCCTAGGAGCATTTGAAGAATTTCTTTATGGTAAGAATATTTCTGGTGTTGGATGGTTACTAAAATAACTTTATTTATAAATTTTTATGCTTATTATCACCACTGATGGGACTCACTAATAAGGGTCAAAAGTACTTTTGGTCATATTCCTACGATCCATCTTTACAGGAGATGAAAAAGATATTGACTTCAGCATTGATATTGATTGTCTAGAGCTACGAATGAGCTGCACCATTTACTGTAATGCATCAGGTATCGGTTTGTGTGTAGTGCTTCTGTAGGGGGAAGGAGTCTTGGCATACGGGTCTCAGTAGTTAAGGCCACATGAGAGGAGTTACCCGACACATGATCTCAAGTTGGATGCATTTGTGAATGCATTATGATGTTGGATACATTACCTTTTGGGAGTGTATTTTGGGGTATACACTAAAAACAGAAGTCTCAAATATATCTTTACATAAAGGGATTTGAATTTGAGATTCTGAAGGTTGTTTGAGAACCTTGAGTTATTTGAATTTGAACTGGCCAATACACCTGGAAAAAGCAATTCAGTGGCAGATGCGTTGATCAAGGGGACTCAAATACAGGCACATTAGATGGCCAATAGTTAGTGGAAGCTTATGGCTCTGTTCATTGAGATACATTTAGTGGATCATGATAGATAGGGTAAGACGCTTCATTATTCTATATATTTTACCTATACTCAACTAGATCGAGTGAGAATGAGGTAGCTACTGGATTACGAAGGCTGAGTCCTATAAGAGAGTGTGTTAGGGGAGGAATCCAAAACCATGTGGATAGTATGTGGGGATGAGGTCCTTCATTTTCATGGACATGTGTGGGTTTCAACAGATATACGTGGGATGTGGATGCAATATTTTCATTCCTCGGTTTGGGAAGTTCATCTTAGTGTCTCCAATATGTATTGATATTTACACCATCAATATTGGTGGTCATGTATGAAGAGGGATATAACTGGTTTTGTATGAGATGATCCTCCTATCAGTAGGTGATGGACGTTCATCAGTGACCAGCAGGGCTTCTAAAATAGTCGAAAATTCTAGTGTTGAAGTGGAATGATTTCTCAATGTCTTTTTTGACTGGTTTACTGAGGTCACCATGAGGTAATGATGCAATTTGGGTTTTTTTCGACAGAATCATGAAGGATGAACATTTCTTTCTGATCAAGTATACCATCAGTGTTGATGAGCTTGGAAGGTTGTACATCCGAGAGATTTTACATTTTCTTGGGGTTCCTCACTATATTAATTCAAATTGGGATTCCTAGTTTATTTCTCGTCTTTGGAAGTGACTACAGATGAATTGGGGTACACATGTACATCTAAGTGTAGCTTACCATCCCAGACAGATGTCCATTCCTATTGCACAATTTAGTTTTTGGAGGACATTCTTTGAACATTTATGATACACTTTGAGGGCTCTTGGGAGAGACACATACCCCTAGTGAACTTATCCCAAAATAATATTTTTCAATCAACGATTCAAATGGATCCATGTGAGGCTTTGTACAGTATACCATGATGATAACCCCTATGGTGGCTGGATGAAGGAGAGGCATCTATGTTTGGACTTTGTCTTGTCCAGGAGACTACTGAGCAGGTGGAATTGATTGGGAAAATTATTGATACAACACATTCTTAGTAGAAATCTTATGTTGATTGAGAGAGAAGACCTTTAGAGTTCAATTATAGATATCAGGTTTTCTTGCATGTCACACTGAGGTTGGTACATAAGAGGATTAAGAGACAATGGAAGATTTTACTAAGATACATCAGAACATTTTAGGTTTTAAAGAGAGTCAATCTAGTTCTCTATAATTTAGAGTTACCTCATAGGTAAAGGGATATGTATGAAGTAATTCATGTTTCTCCATTATTACATTACTTTTTGGACATGTCTCACGTTTTCCAACCTAAGGAGGTTGAGTTGGTGGTGGATGAATCCATCGAGGAGCACCCTATTCGGTTCATAGATCGTAACATCAATCTTCTCTATGGTCAGTTTGTTCCTTTGCTATGGGTTCTATGGAAGCACATGTGAGTACAAGATGAGTCTTTGGAGAGGGAGGCTAATGTATGATCACAGTGGTCAGAGTTGTTTGAATTTTCTTCTTCACCGCACTTGGAAGGGAAATTTATGGATGAATTTATTTAAGGGGGAATGTTTTTATGAACTTGGATCAACATTTCAGGTATGGATATTTATTTCATATTGTATATTATAAAATGGAAGAAATGGTAATTTTTCTATGTACACACCGTGTATATAAGAGTACACACAATGTACTCGGTTACCGTGTACAGCCGCGTACTAGCCATGTAAAGGCCATGTACATGGTCCTGTGGTGACTTGGAAGACCTCTAAAATAGGGGGTCAGTTGAGGTTAATATATGGTTTGTACATTTAATGAACACGCTATGTATTTTTATTTTTATTTGATGAATCATATCAGTGTCATGCCTAATGTCCATAACATAATTCTTCTCATATTGGTTTGTACCTGAGAGTGATAGTGAGTTCTCAGTTCCCCTAGAGCCTCTCTTTCTTCTTTCTACCCTTTCATGATAATTTCAAGGTTGAATGTTTTTCACCTTTTTTTATATATTTGACATTCTAGGTTGATCCAAGGGTCAATGATCAAGATTATTGATCACACGACATCAAGGTAGGTGGTTTGTGCCTTTCATTGATTTTATTTGGATTATATATGCTAAAAGATCTATATACCCACATTTTTTGTTTTGTGTGGTTTGGAATGGGAACATGTTTCTTACCTGTTATGGTTTGATTTATTGATAATGGTTGTTGCTTATGTTTATGGTTAGAGGCCTTATTTTCGGGATACCACAATGACGCATTTACAATGTTTGGTTGATTATGGTCATTTGGTCAAGAATTTCTATTAGTCTTGCCTTGTTTTCCATGCCCAGTGTTTTATGGATGGAGTTACTGATTGTTTGAGATCCATTTTATATGTATTATGGAAGTATGAACAAGGGGAGTTTTATTGTGAGATCTTCTTGAAGTTTGGTTATTTATGTATCAATTGTTTTTATTTTGAACCGTATGTATGGACTATGAGAGCTGTCATGTGGTCAAATACAATAGGTTTTAGACCATGAGAGAAACCCAAATGATCATTATTAAATGAATTGATGTTATGTTGACCAAGGGATATCGACTATGTGATTTTCCTAGGTTGTCATTTGTAAATGAATTATTGATATTTTAGACCAAAGGGGTTGGACCATGAGAGATACCCAGAGGTTCATTAATAATTCAATTATTTTTTATATTAGACCAGTGGTAATTAGACTATGAGAACATTCACAAATGGCCTTTATGAAATAACTGAATGATGGTGACGAGTCTTCCAATCCAAAGCACAAGCATGGAAAAGGTTTTACTTGATTGTTTAGATGGCATTTTGGGACATCTGTATGTTAATATTGAACATTGGATATAGAGATTATGATATATCCAAAGGATTACATGATTCAAATGAAGAGTAACAAATATAAATGAATGTAATTGAAAACATTATGATTGTTTTCTTTTTAGTACTTCCTATTTTATTGCTTCATTCTTGCATATTGCATGTTTGTATATTCACTGACACTTAGGCATGGATAATTTTTTGGTTTCCTTCTGACATTCATCTCACAACATATTTGGTCCATGCTTTTGGACCCAAATATATTATATGGTGTCAAGTATAAATAATGGAAAGTTCCCTTCTTCATCAGGTATAGGATTATTGTGGGAGTTGGAGTTCATGGGACTAACATGAGGATTGAAATGCATTTGGATTTTACTTATTTTCTATAATGTTGTTTTAGTATTTTATTTTCTTCATTATGAATTGTTTTTCTTCATTTATATACATATGTGACATGCATCATTTATATATGATCCAGTTATTATATTATTATCAGTCTTCTATTGTTTAATTTTTTGGAATTGAGTTAGTGATTATGTTATTGTTTACTATTTTCCTTTTAGTGTGTATTCTTTTCCAATGAGTTCATAATTTCCACATTATCTCAGCATAACACTCATTACAAGCCAGCAGCCTCTAGAGTTTAGGGATGTGCACTTGGGTCATACGACCAACCAGGTTCAGGGAACCTTTGGCTGGAACATGGAAGCGAAATGTTAGAATAAGACTATTAAACTCACAACGATCTTTGATTTCTAACAAATTTCACTCCAAAATTATTATAAATGAGGGATATTGATCTTTGGAATGTTTAGGTCAATTTGGTTTATCGCAAGGGATGTAGGAGGAATAATGGAAGAGAATGTTGAGTTATAAAAATTACTTTGTGAGAGGGAAGAGGTTAAACATAACCACTAATGAGGCACACATTTTGTTTTCATGGTTCGTTGAAAAATGTGTTAACCATGCACCACCATCTATCCAATAGGTGGTCAGGTTGTACAGTCTCTTGGGGAGCCCGCATAGTTTTACAAATTCTGTGATGATCGTACCATTTGTCTCTATCCAAGCTTGCTCGGTTTGTCCTCCCTCTTTCATGGTTTCTATACACTGATATCTCATTATTTTAGGCATGCATTATTAGTTTGAATGGTTAAAAATAACCTTGTTCCAACCATGCTACATACACTGGGTAGTGACTTTTCCTCCTATTTCATGTCTTAAACCACCGAAACACCCTTGAGCCTCCATATACATATGAGAAATCGTTCATTATCCAACATAAAAAATGTAAACCATGATATTAGTAAGAACATACCTCACCATAAGTATGGGATATTAAAAATCTAATGAAAATAAGACATGAAAAGAAAATATGTTTCATTTTAAATGTTTTAAATTGTTGAGAAATTTGACAAGTTGAAGTATAAAATTTTTAATGTATGGTTTTATTATTAATAGTTGAGAAATAATTCTCAAAAAACTATATATGAAATATGTTTTGGAATTGAATAATGTTAATTCAATTTAAAAAACTATAGAGGCATTATATTTTTATACATAAATATTACATATCTTTATATGAATATTTTGTATGTAAAAATATGATACCTACCAGAATCATAATGGTTTAGAGTATTTTGAGACTAGATGTAAAATCTTATTACTTTCTAAAATATCATCAGTATCTCCCACAAATATCATCCATAATATTAATCTTTATAGTTATACCCAAAAAAATCATCATCACCTGTGGAAAGAAAACATAAGAAAAGGGTTATCTCAGACTCTCAATATCAGTAAACATAGGATATATAAATCAATGATTATATGAATGTATAAAATACTAAAAATGGTATGATATCATGACCATATATCAGAAAATTAATAAAAATTCTATACAAATCATAAACATGAGTTATGGAGTAAAACATTGTTATTTCAAAACACATGAATCATAAAAATGAGAACTCATCACAACTCAATCATGAACAACAATTTCATGTCATTAATTTTTGAGGAGTTATCTTATGAATGGAAACCAATTCATATTTCATGTTTAATTACCAAGGCTATAAAATCAGGTATAAAAACATAGTTTTCATCGTAAATAAATGACATTGACTTGATTCCGATAATAGATCAAGCACTTCAACTTGTTTCCGTAAGAGATCAATCACATCGACTTTTTTACCATAACTATCTCATGAGATATAATAATTTACATAATGAATTGTAGGAAGATATAGGTCCCATGAATTTCATAATGAAAATAATATGTATTTATGACATAATATCATAATACATTCATCATATCAAAACCCATTAAAATAAATGGGTTTCAAAAACATTCTTACATAACATAAACTATGAAAAATAAATCGGTTTCATAAAAATTTCATATTTTCATCATAAACCTAAACCATCTAAATAAATAATAAGGTTTTTATACTTTGATAATATCCCCATTAATTATTTATTGACATGAAATGAATATTTCTTGGATGGAAAATTATTTGGATGGTCACTCGGAATAATTCTTGGTGAAAATAGCATTTCTATTTTAAAATCACATCTTCTTTTTTAAAATTTATGCACTTATAAATTAATAAGTTGTATTTTAAAACCATATTGTTAAATTTTATATTAAGATTCAAATAACTTATTATTCACGAAATGTCTAAATTCCTTAAATTCTATACCAGTTAAATCTTTCCTTTCATACTTTTGTTACAAAAGCCGCCGAGTACCTCATTTGGAAAACTACCAAAATATTCCATTCAAACAATTTATTAAAAATTAATACATTTGTAAAAATAAATTTAAAAAATTATACAACAATACTAAAACAATTCATGAAAACATATTAATAAATTGTGGATATAGAATAGAAATATAAAATAATTATCCCAATGAATACTTAAAAGTAAAAAATCTTGAATATTGCTGAGATTGTGAATGAAAACCCTTACTTTGAGATATCCCTGATTGAAAAACACACTGAACCACTATATAATATTTTTTAATTTATTATAATTCAATTCCATGGTAATTTTAATACTTATAACATAATATATGGTACCGTTAAAAAATTGTATCAACCCTTTTATCAATAACCCCTTATTAAAATTGTAATTTTCTCATGTTAACGGTTTCATTTATCATGAGTATTTCATTTCATTTGTTCCTATCCTTGTACATTAATCTTATTCCCAACATATCCATAATATTTATGATTATATAAATAATATATATTCCTTATATATATATATATTCTTATATAAATTATATATATATATATATATATGAATTACGCCACTGATTGAGACGGTAGGTCAAATATACGCATTAACATTATTTTCATTTTCCGAAGGGTGGAAAAAAATGTTGAATTATAATTAAAATTTAATGAATAATTATTATACGATATATATATAACATATTTTCATCAAATACATTCTCATTTTTGTCTATTTAAAATATAAATGAAAATTGAATCATGTCCCTTCAAAGTGGCGGTAGTCCACACGTACGCGTGAATGACATTACCATTTCCCAATGGGTCTTATGGTAAGAAGTATGTTGTTATATTTAAATTCCAAAATATTTAAAAATTAAACCCATCATAATAACAATCCATTAAATTTTGTGATGAAAAATGAATTAAATTTTTACATGGAGATTGTAAGTCATACATACACACGAGCGATACTTTCACTTGTTTTTATGGGAAAGATGGTGTATAATTGTGTTTCATAATAATAATAAAATTTAATCAAATTGAAAATAATGAATTTTTTATTTTATGATAAATACCATATATTTAGTGGATATGAAGAATAACATAAAATAAATTGAACAATTATAGAGATTACCCCGTCATGGAAAGAACTCCTTCAGATCTCCTCTTAAGGAACCAATGGATGGTATTTTGAGAAGATCATAACAACAATAATTTTTCTAGGTAAGGGGGGACTATAATTGTTCATTGGATTGTCCATCTATATGGTTGGAATTTGTTTAAATAAGTGAGGAAGGATGTTCGATTTTATAATTTAGGTTAAAGGAACTTTTGAAATTTCACAAAAGACTAAATTATGATAAATTCTATGTCAATCCAAATGCATAAAAATGGGCATGGATTAAAATATAAGGTATTATAGGGTATTAATACCATCAAAAATTATTATTTATACATGTTCTTCTATAATTTTAAACCTTATCATTTTGATTGAACATTAGTTAACCAATAATAATTTTAATTATGTTGACACTTTTTCAATATTTATGGGTTGAAATTTTACTTATAAAGTAAAAATTAGACCATAAATTATCAATTTATAAAATTATAGACCATATCATAACCACCTTTTCTTACTTCATGATTTTTATGATTTTTAAATAATTTAAAAAATTAACAATTCTATAGAATGTCATTATAGTCAATTTTGAAACAATTAATTTAATTTAACTTCATAATACATCAATATATATTGGTAATTTCAATATAATGATTTAAAACATCCTAAATATATCTTATAGATCTATTTAATTCATGGGTAATGTTAAATTATATAACATTTAATAACTTTAAAATCATTTATAATATTTGTTTACTAATTAGAGAAATACTGAATTAGCATTTCCTAAGCATATAAGTAATTTATAAAATTAATAAAAATTCAAATTCAAATTCTATCATTAAAATAATTTTATAAAGGAAAAAATATATACTTATATTCAGTAATATCATTCTTTTTCCCTAAATAGACTCCTAAGGGATATTAAAAAAAATAGAGTGTCATTTTGTAACATTATTTGATTTAAAAAATATATAAGTAATTTACATGGAACTTTTTCCATTAAAAACCCCATATAGAACCAAAGAACATAATGATATAATTACATTTATACAATAATAATTCAGATTATTTTTTTTGACTTTTCAGAAATGTTTTACATTGATTTACACGATTTACCCTTTACTAAGGTGAAAACTTTTACCTATGTAACTATTCATGTTGAAAAAGAATAAAAGGGGCATAATTTCCAAATATAAACCTCATAATTATAAATATTTAATTCATTTTCTCTATTAAAATAATTATAAATTTCTTAAACTAATTTTCAATTAATTTGGAAACATGTGAAAACATGGATTTTATAAAAAACATGCTTTTAAGCATAAAACTATATTTATTCTTATTCTATTCTTGTAAAACAATTTTTGTTTAGAACATTTTATCAAGTAAAAAATATAAAAAAAACTTTAAATTAATTCACTAATAGGGATTAATTTTGTTTATAAAGATAAAAAAACATTACGTGCATAAAAATTTATTTCAAGAAAAATATTTCATTTTCTTTCAATAGATTTGTATTCTTATTTATAATAAATTGATAACCAATTAATTAATTATATAAATATGTAATTATAAATTTTTCATAATTTACTTAGTGTTATTCATCCTCTCTGATCCATTTCATAACAACCTAATCATTTTATAGTACATTTCTCTTAAATACATTATATTCATAGCCCATATTTCATAAATTACTGAGTTTATTTGAAAAAAAAATTAGTTATTTAGGAGATAATAATAAACTATCCATTAAACATAAATTTTCAACTTCTGTATTTGGAATATTAAAAAATAGACATACAGGGTTGTGATCAGGGTGATATTTGGAGTATGAAGGAATCAAGATAATTTTCAGTGAATAGTAAACAACCCTTATGATTAGTAAAATATCCTTATGAATAGTAATATACCCTTATAAATACTAATACAACCCTTATGAATGTTAAACTTACTCAAGAATGTATAAAAAAGTTACGCACCTTAAAATGAAGATGATTATTTTAAGTGCTGGTATTTTTTCGTTAAATAATTATTTTAATTAAAAATTAAATTACTCATATTTAAAAAATTATTTTTCCAAAATAGAATTTATTTTTAGATTCTACATGTGGATAATTGTTTAGGGTAGATTTTTCTAAAATACATGAATTTTTAGTGAATAGTATAATAGGTTAATTTACCATATAAATACATTATAATTTAAATTATCTATTACTAGCATCATGTGTGACGTAAGAACTCAAATATATAACACACATTCAAATTTTATTATTATAGGTCTTCAAATCCTCACTATTTCTTGTCTTGTGGTGAAATAATAAGTTAATGAATATAATATTAAGAAAACCCTCTTCCCCTCCACAATATAAACCACCCACCACCCCCTCTTCCTCCCACACCACTCAAGCTTCAATACTTACCTAAATTATGCTCAAATATCTCCCTAAGATCTTTACCCACATCCAAGACCCTTTGGTCTCACCAAAAGGCCAAAAACATAGGCCTTAAAAATATTCTCAAGGAGAAGTACTCCATAGGTGAACATCATTTCTCTTTACCTTCAATTTCTTTTACATATACTATTATTTTATTTCCCTCTCCTCAACTCCCCACAAAAAATGATATCAAACTTTCAGTACATTAAATTTACATTAAATTATTATTTTAATGTAATATTTCATCACCATCTCTCATTTCCCAACCTCTTACACTAAAAATAAAATTATCATCTGACATGTGTTAATTTATCACATTCAAGGAAGATAGGTTTTCAATTTCTATTTCTATCTTAAATAATTTTAATTAAACCTTTTTAATGGATAAACCATGTCATAATATATGTATTTTTCCTTATTCAATTTTCTATAATCCTTACACACTCATAATATCAAATAATAATACAATTCATGTTCATTATGCACAAAAGTGCTAAGTTAATCAAAGCATTTGTAATTAACTTTAAACTAATGATTCATCCACATGGTATATAATCCAAAATAATTATAATATCATTTTTATATTTTTAATTTCACTAATAATAAATATTAAAAAATTTGGATGTTTAACAACATTTCAGATGAACTTCCATTCATAAATATAAGTAAATTGATCATGAAAATCAAGGAAGAATATGTTTCCAATACAATAAAATAGAACAACTTAAACATAAGAAAATGGAATTTAGTAAACCTAATAAATTTCTAATAAATAAATTTCATGTATAGGATGTTATGTAAATTTTAATTAATGAAGCTAAATTTGATTATTTTGGCCGTTAAGATCAATAAAGAACACCTTCGGGCATAAGGTAAGGGATCCACTCTCTCACATTATTCAATAATTATTCATATGATGTGTAATTTTTAATTCCAAATGATGGGGTATGTTTTCACGCCTTCCGATTACTTACCTTATAATATATAAATGGTTATATACCTCTTTTACCTCTCTTTAATCCCTCAAAATAACATCTTTTACCATGCCAAAATGTTTGTAAGGGGTTTCACATCTCACTTTCAATTTAATGAGATTTCCATTGTTTTCCACATATTCTATGTATGTGGTGTATTTGTTCTATAATTTGATATATAACATCATTATTCCTTTTATATTAATGGTATTAAATAAATCATTTAATTATTATTAATTTTTTGTCATAGGATATGATGGATTACAATGTGTTCATAGGCTGTCACAATATCCATTTTGTTGTGACTTCATATTGTGCACCTAATAATTATAATTCCTCGTACCTATAACACATTTTAATTCTCATTTAATTTGAAATTATATTTCTATTAATTATCTATATTTTGGTTTCATGTATATGTTTACTAGCTTAAGTTGTATACCCTTTTATGTAGAGTCATTATCATGAATATTGTTTTGACTATGGAAATATTGATAAATCTATATTTTATAATATATATATATATATATTGATAATGAACATATTAATTTTATTAAATACATGTATAAATAATACATTGTACATGTAGTGATGGGTGGGGCCTTCTATATCACATTGATTTATCGATAGGTCTCATGAGACAATCAGTTCGCGACAAACCCTTCGAGTTTGTTTCCAAAAAAAACAAACGGGTTTGTACCAACATAAGTAAACCATTCTGACGGTATGGTTGTATCATTTTCCAGATACATGACTTCCAAATAATAATAATTCTATTTATTCACTCTCAATTGTTATTATCCATGAGTATTTCACTATGACAAAATCTATGGATGTTGTTTCAATCACAGTTTATTAATGGTGTGTGTTTTTAATTTATTCACAATGCCAATTTGTTTATGTTTTTGTTATTCACTCGTGGTTATATAATTTTTAACCCTTACAGACTATTTTATCTCACCCCTTTCATTTTTTCACCTTCAATATGCTATGAAGAAGAGATAATTTACTGATTTTCTGTGGATGCAGTATATTAGCATTGGTTATTTATTGTATCTTGCTACCTTTCCAAATGTAATTTGAGTTACACCTATGTATCTAGTTTCTTCAAAACTAATAAACTGATAGTTACTTCGAGATTTCATTCCTCTTATTCGTTCCAATGTAATTAGTGTTGGTATGAGTGGATAATCAAGAGGGGGGTGAATTGAGTACCAATTAAAATTTCTGTTAAATACTTTTGGGATAACAATACCCTAAATTAGAACAACCCATTCAATTAAGGCAGTAGAGATATAAGTGAGTTATTGTTCAACAGTTTTATCAAAGGTTTATTACTCCTCAGTTGAATCAGTATGAGAACTAATTCGACTTTTAAAACAAGTTTACTAAATAGCTTAGATATACACACTAACCAGAACTAACTGTCAGAGTGAATGTAAAAACATATTTTTGTCTTTGAAAATATAAGCACAGTGGATAAATGTTAAACAGAGTAAAGAAAAAATGAACACAACAAATTTAGACAAGAGTTTCAGTATTAAGTCAAGACCTAGTCCTCTCTACTTGGTGATTACCTACCCCCATGAAATTATATTAAAAGTGATACAAAGCCTATATCAGGATTTAAAACAGCTTTCACAAACAGTACAGGTTTTCAACCTCTACCATAGTTCTACGTGGGTAAATAAATAAACTACCAAGCCACACCAGGCTGCCTCCACAATTATATGTGGGAAACAAATGTAAATATAGTTTGGTATAGAGATTTTCAGTATCCCTCAGTTCAAGCACAAGAGTCAGTGTGTGTATCATATACACACCGCTCACAAATGTTAAGTGTTTAAACACAGTAGAGCTAAAGATAATAGGGATGAGTTTAGAATGCTTTATTGTGTTGTCAGATCAGCTCTGGACTTGTTGGAATGAATGAAGTGAAGATTTGGTCCTTCTCTGCAAGTTGTCTCCAAAACAGAGTGTCACAACATCCAGGTTATGACTTTTAGATGTAGAGATTATTAGCTTCCTGGATGTTATGCACTTTGCAGTACACTAATACAGATTATAGAAGGTTATTTTCAATAGATCATCATGATGATCTTGTTCCTTTTGGATTAGTGCTTGAGTGTTCCCTTATTCTTTCCAGTATATTCGGGTGTGTTTTTTTGTGTCTCTCTTCTGTGTCTTTTATATAGTCTCTTGTTTTTGTGTTTTGTTGTCCAGTAGGGGCTGAAAAGAGAAATATTTCAACCACATGTGGTCTTCCTCGTACATCGTACTATTTCCTGATATCCCTGAAAATATCATTAAATAATTTCAGGTGCATTAATTTTACCAGACATGACCATTATAATAGTATTAATAAAATAGGTAAAGAAGAGAGCAGAATATCATTAAACTGGTAACAAAAGCATGTCACATGGTAGACTTCAACTGTGGTCTTTTCAACTGTGAGCTATAATCTTTCCATCTGTAGACTTCAACAGTATTCTTTCAATCTGTAGACTTCAATTGTAGTCTTTCCATATGTAAAATTCAACTGTAGTCTTTTAATGGTAGCTGTTTATTCTTAGTAAAAGTGGATCCTCATCAGTGAACTCCATCGGTAGGCTCAACAGTAAACCTTTAACAGTAAGATTCTAATTGGTTGTTTTGTAACATCATACTAATTCATCAATAACCTTTCCAACTGCAGGTTTGAATAGTGAAGTTCTCAACAGAATACTTGAGAAAAAGAGTCTGACAGCGGACATCAAGCAAACCCCTTGTTACAGAAGTTACCTTATGACAGTAACTCTTTGTCTGTGAGCTTTCGTGAGCAGATCATCAGTAGACTTGTGATAGTAACCTTGTACTGGTATCTTCCAATAGTGACTATAAATCTTCAACAGTGATCTTCTAGCATCAGTTACTTAAGGTGATAGCAAGCTATAATGGTCAATTTGAATAGAAGGCTCTAACCAGTAGCCTTTAATAGTGAGCTTATATTTAGATAGATATGGACTGTAAGTTTATGAAGTAAAGTCATGAGTCCTAAGAATATTCATTGTTTAGAATAAGATAATTGTATATATAGATTAAAAGGATTAAATATTGACTTAATATATTATGATCTGCATTTAAACATGATTTGTGATTATTAAAACAGGTGAGTCCAACAATCTTCCCCTTTTTGATAATCACAAATTATGTCAGTATGTATTAAAATTGGTAAAGTATCAGCGACTAATAAGAACAGTATTTTCATATTAGTTTCTCAATTAGCACTGTATTTCTCCCCCTTTGTGATTTGAAAACAGAAAAACAAATGAGAGAAAAATTGAGAAGGCTTATATAAATAACACAGTACATTACATGACCAAAAAGAATACAAAGTAACTATCAAAAGACATAAACAAACTCAATCCACAACATCCGTAGGTAAGGTATCTTTCCCTTTAGAATAAGAAGTTGGAGAAGAAGCTGGTGGATCAGAAGGTTTAGGAATAGCCGCAGGAATGAATGGAGGGGCAGCAACTGAAGCTCATGTGGGACTGTAGTGGGTAGCGCGTTGAGGTATCAGTGGATTAAGACTTCTGATAGCTTCAGCAGGAGACATGGTGGAAGAACCATTGGGTTGAGAAGTAGGTAAGGTAGGAGGGATGATGACAGGGGTTCATTCCATAATGAGAAAGGGTAGAAGAAGGTTTCTGAAATACATAATGATGCTTCATCCACTTTCCATAGCAGATAAAAAATCATCTTTATTCTCCAAGAACTTATCCAAAGTTGGGGTCAATTCTCTCAGCTTGGTGACCTGCTCCCTGAATGCATGAGTCACTGGAGGAAACTTCATATTCTCGATCAAGAGCTTCATGTGGTTTTTCATTTGATGCTTGTTATAGACCTTCTCAAAGTAGGTATCCACCTTATTCTTAATGGCCTATTGAGAAGAAGTAGCTTCCCGTAGGTGATCATGAAAAAAACTGATGACTTCCCTAGTGGTAGCAAGTATCTGAGTATCAGAGGTGCCACTGGTACTAGCCTTAGAAAACTCTTCCTGGATCATAGTTCACATCTGGTCAAAGTTCATAGTGGAGCTGGATGAGGGAAGGGGTTTGACTGAGAAAGCTATGGTATCTTTGAAATACTGTGTCAAATTACTAACCACCTTCTGAACAAGTGCATCTTGACTGTTCAAATGTTCATTGACTAATGTCTTAAAATCCTCAAATACTTCCACAAATTACTCGACTACCTCTTTGATATATCTAATATCAGCATTCACATGGGTTTGAGAACTGTTCATGGAAGTCAATGAAGCAATCGATTGTCTTAGAGCAACCACAGCTCATGTCCAACTCTCAATTTGAGTATGGCATACTTTAACATCATCCATAATTTCCCTTACTAGACTAGGCATAGCACATCCTAGAGATAGCTCTAGGGAATATTCCACACTCCTCATCTCTTCAACCAGGTTTTTCTTCAAATCTTCCACTGATTCTCTCAGTGCTTCTCTCATTTCATCCTTTAAAGACTCAAGGTACTCCATGGTTTCCAGATTGTCAGCCAAATCCAGTAGGATAACAGACTCCCTTTGAGGCTGGTCTTCCTCATCAGAATCTCCATAATTGAGTCCAAGTACCATATATCCTGGATCTGATGTCCAACCATCGATTTCATGCAACACAGAAACTAAACTAAGATGCTCCCCCACACATAGAGAAGTCTCCTGAAAAATCCCCTCTAACTGTTCTGCCTGAGGTAATTCCACAACCTCCTCTGCAACTTCAGCAGATTCAATAACCATTTGCTCTATTAGTTCAACAATAGGATGAGTCTTATCCTTTTCTGAGTCATCAATGACTCTCTCATCAATGGTAGTAGATTCCACTCCTGCTTCATGATCAGGCAATATATTTTCTGCATTATCAATCAGAGGGCTCAAACTGAGCTCTTTTTCTTCATTCTCTTCATCATTTTCTTCAGCAACATCCTCCTTTTCTTCATGAGAAAAATGATCTGACTCGGTTGCCTCATTCTCCTCAGAGGTTTCCATGACAACATTATGATATTCTACTTCTTCTTCATCAGTGGTCTCAGTATCACTATCCTTTAGAACAGCCTCTCTCCTTTTTTGTTCTTTTGGAGGGCTAGCTGCTCCAAAAGCTACTATCCTTACAGGACTGTGAGGTAAATCATGATCACTCCCATCATCAATGGGGGGTGTTCTCTCTTTGAGGGTCCACAGCTCCATCTGCCTCTTCCTAATCAGAATAAACCAGTTCTGGCTCATCAAGCTTCATGCCTGGATCTCTTTTGTCTCTTGGCCTAGTTGGATGAGTATTGGGGTCATACTTTTCATACAACTTTACTTCATCATTCAACCACGCCTTCTTCTAGGGATTCCAGTTAATTTCATGAACTTGCAGATTGCCTTGGAGAAACAGACACTGTTCTTGGACACTATCATCTCTTCATTATTTCCAGCCACACCTTTTACCTTTAACATATCTGAAATGATCATGGAATGAAATAAGGCATTGGACTATGAGCTTTACTTATTCATATCATCCAATTGTGCCATCAGTAACCTGCATAGGTTAATCTTCTTCCCATGATTCAGTATGTACATCAGAAATATGTCATGGTGCTTTAGTACTGCAAAGTCCCCTCTCCTCGGACTAAGTACATGTTGAATGAATTTGAATATGAGCATGTATTCTCTATTCATCTCAGCTACAATGATCCTTCTTGATTTTCCATCCCTTGTCAGTTCTTCCAGAGCTTTTTCATACTCAAAAATAGCACTGTCTGGAGGAGCCACTCCAGAGTAGTAGTCATAAATTCCTTCATGAGGAACTATCAGGAAGGAAGCCCACTCAACAGATGTGAAACTAACTTTATTTCCATTGACTCTGGACATTAGCTTATGCACATCCTCTTCCTCTTTAAACATCATATATTTATAGAATTCCTTCAAAAGATTCGGGTGGTAAGGTCCATTGTTGTTGGAAAAGCATTAGGTCCATCCTTGGGAATCTAGTACATTCATTACTAATGACTTGCTCGACAGCAGCCATTATTCACTTAACTCCTTCTCAACAAAGATTTGTCTCTTGGACAGATGCGGGTTTACAGGTCCCGACGGGGTGTCACTAGTCCAATTGGATTCAGCTTGAGTTATCTTATTCCTTGGCACATCCTCATTGATAGTCGGAGGTCACTTGGTTCTGGCCATAGAGATTGACAATGGTTCAAGGGCTCAGGTGAAGGGTTAGGGTTTAGGAATTTTGAGAGCAAGGTTCAAGATTAGGATAGAATAGTGGATTGAAATGTGTTTGTTGTCTTTAATTTTATCATTTAGATATTAAAACAAAATAAAATATAAATAATAATAAGAAATAAAATAGTTTGAATTCCCACAAAAATTAAAAAACAGTGAGTTATTCTACAGTGAGATGCATCAGTGAGTTATAACAGTGAAGTTTGACTATGAGATCTAACTGTGAGGTTCGACTGTGAGGTCTAACTGTGAGGTATAACTGTGAGGTCTAACTATGAGTTCCAACTGTGAGGTCTAATGGTGAGGTCTAACTGTGAGGTCTAACTGTGAGGTCTAACCATCAGGTATAACTATGAGGTCTAACTGTGAGGTCCGACTGGGCTAAAATTAATCATACCTCACAAATGTTTGATATAATTTAACCTCTTTGAATTCAAAGGCTTTGTGAATATATCATCCAATTGTTGTTCAGTGCCAATGAATTAAATAGTGATATCACTCATTTGATAATGATCCCTCAAAAATTGATGTCTCACATCAATATGATTTGTCCATGCATGAGATACTGGATTTTTGGAAATGTTAATAGCACTTGTATTTTCACACATTATAGAGACATGTTTGAATTGATATCCATAGTCTAGTAAAGTATGTTTCATCCACAGAATTTGAGCACAACAACTACCAACAGCTATGTACTCAGCTTCGGCATTAAATAATGCAACATAGTTCCGATTCTTGCTACACCAAGGTACAGGTGACTTGCCTAAAAAGTGACATGTTCCAGAGGTGCTTTTTCTATCTAACTTGCAACCGTAAAAATCAGCATCTGAATAACTCAACAAATAAAATGATTGTCCTTTTGGATAAAATAATCCTATGTTGGGAGTATGTTTGAGATATTTAAAAATTCTTTTCACAATAGTTAAATGAGACTCTTTTGTATTTGCTTGAATGTGATCACAAAGGCATAGACTAAACATGATTTCAGGTCTACTAGATGTAAGATAGCGTAGACTCCCTATCATACCTCTGTAGTTGGTTTAATCTACTGGTTCTCCAGCTTCATCTGTATCCAACTTATAGGTGGTACTCATAGGTGTGTCACTACCTTTACTACCATCCAAAAAACAACGTCTTAAATGATCCTTAATATATTTTCTTTGATTCAAAACAATTCCATTTTTATTTTGAAAGATCTAAAATCCATGGAAAAATTTCAGTTCTCCCATTAAACTCATTTCAAACTCATTTTGCATCATTTTTGAAAAATCAACACATAATGAACTTTTAGAGGATCCAAAAATAATATCATCCACATAAATTTGTACTATCAAAACATCTTTAGAAATCCATTTAATGAAAAGAGTAGGAACAACTATCCCTTTGGTAAAATCTTTTGAAATAAGAAAAGAGTTGAGCCTATCATACCACGGTCTTATAGATTTTTTTAATCCATACAAAGCTTTAGTCAGTCTGAAATTGTGATTGGAAAATGGGGATTTGTAAAACCAGGTGGTTGTTCAACAAACACATCCTCAACTATGTATCAATTTAGAAAAGAAATGTTAACATCCATTTGACAATGTTTGAAATTTAGATGAGCTGCATAGGGAAGTAGTATCCTAATGGCTTCTAGTCTAGCTATAGGTGAAAAGGTCTCCTCATAGTTTATTCCTTCTTCTTGACTATATCCTTGTGTGACTAGCCTATCTTGATTTCTAACTATATTCCCAGACTCATCTACATTGTTTCTAAACACCGATTTAGTTCCTATGGTTATAGTGTCCTTGGGTATTTCCACTAATTCCAAAACTTTGTTTCTTTCGAACAGATTTAGTTCTTCATGCATATCCATTACCCAAAATTTATCATTGATTGCATCATTAATATTTTTGGGTTCATGCTATGAAAGAAAATCTTGATATTCAACCTGGTTTCTTAGAGAATCTCTAGTTTGTGTTCCTCTATTTAAAGAGCCTCCAACAGAATCTAGAAAATGATTCTTGAGAGTCCTAATATTTTTAGGAAGGGTTGAATGAGATTCTTTATAGTTGTCTGTTGGTTCAAAATTAGAAGGTGCAGATTCTGGAAAATTTCCAGAACTGGATACTTTTACAGGGGATTCATTATTTTTATCTTTGAGGTTCAAATTTCATAAATCTTCCTCAAGATTTTCAAGAGAAGATTTAGGCTCATGTGGATCAGTCTCATTAAATATGATATGAACTACTTCTTCCACACATTTGGTTTAATTATTGAACACTCTATAGGCTTTACTTGAAATAGAATAACCCAGGAAAATTCCTTCATCACTTTTGGGGGAAATTTGTCAATATTATCTTTGGTATTAAGAATAATGACTTTGCAACCAAAAAATCTAAAGTAATAAACCTTAGGCTTCCTATTATTCCAAAGTTCATAAGGGGTCCTTTTAAGAATAGGCCTAGTTAAGACTCTATTAATAATGTAACATGCTGTATTTACAGCTTTAGCCCAAAAATAAATAGGTAAGTCATACTCAATAACCATAATCCATGAAATTTCATTAAGGGTCCTATTTCTTCTTTCTACAACTCCATTTTGTGGGTGTTTCCTAGGGGCAGAAAAGTTGTGACTATAGCCATTATGCGAGCAGTAGGATTCAAACTCATGATTCTCAAACTCGCGGCCATGATCTCTTCTTTTGATTTTAATCTTAAGTCCACTAAGGTTTTCTACAGACTTAGAATATTTGACAAAGTAGGAACAAGGTTCACTTTTTTGAGCTAGAAATTATACCCAAGTATACCTATAAAAGTTATCTACAAGAACATAAACATAGTTCTTCCCATTTAAACTTGAAACTTTTGATGGTCCAAACAAATCCATGTGAACCAACTCAAGTGGTTGAGAAGTTGATACTTCTTTCTTTGGTTTGAACAAAAATTTGTGTTGTGTTCCCTTTTGACAGGGATTACACACTTTATCATTTTGGAATTCCAGTTTAGGTAAGTCTCTAACTAAACATTTCATAGATAGCTTCCTAAGTGAGTGCACATTAATGTGTCCTAATATTCTATGCCACACCTACGATTCTTTATGAAAATAATTTAAACAATAAACATTTTGTTTTTCTATGGACTTTAAATCAACAGCATACACATTCTCATTTCTATATGCGGTGAAAACTAAATCATTTTTGAATTAAAAACATTGCATGAATCATTTTCAAATTTAATATTAAGTCCATCATCACATAACTGAGATATACTAAGAAAATTATATTTTAATAAATCAACTAATAGTACTTTAGAAATTAATATTGTATCAGGGTTACCAATCTGGCCTAAGCCGATGATTTTTCCTCTTGCATTGTCACCAAAGCTGACATGCCCACCATCAAATTTATTTAGACTCTTAAAACACGAATAGTCTCTCGTCATATGTCTTGAACATCCACTGTCCAAATACCATAGAGTGTTACAGGAAGTCTTAAAACAACTTCCCTATAATACAGATTAGACATGGGATAATTTTGGTTCCCAGATCTTCTTGGGTCCAGAAAGGTAACAAATAAAACATTGGGAACCCATATTTTCTTTATAGAATTTTTGAAATCAACAAACCTATTTTGAGACATAAATACTTTGTTTGGCCTTTTAGAAAAGTGTTTCTCAAAAGTTTGTCCATAATTAGCAGTGAATTGTCTAGATTTTGGAACAAATTTGGTTTTGCTAATGTGTCTCTGTCCAGGCTGATATCCTAGACCAGTTGTATATTTTGCAGCAACATATTTTCCTAGAAACTGTGTCAAGGCATCTCTACCAGTAGTGAACTTCTCAATATCCTTTCTTAATTGTTCATTAGATAATTTGAGCTTGGTATTATCTTTCAACAATTGTTCATTCTTTTCATTTTCTACACTTCGATCTGTTTTAATGTTACTAGTTAAGGCATGATGTTTCTTCAAGGATTTATATTTATCTTTTAGTTCATTGCAGGTATCTTCCAGTACATTGAAATATTCATACAGTTCATCCTTAGTTATATTTTTATCATTATCTAGGTCACTGTTATTTTGAGAGTAATAATCAATTAGAATAGGGGAAATAGGTACCTTGTATATGTTAGTCATGAAGCACATGTTGGCATGATTCTTTTCAGAGTCAGTAGCTTATGATTCACTTGTGCTATCTTCTGAAGAACTCCAGGTTTCATTCATGGCTTTATTGTACTTTTTGACCTTATAGTCATATTTCTTTTTGAATTTTAACTTCGGACAGTCAGCCGTTATGTGTCCTTTCCTCTTGCATTCATAGCAGACTACATCATCTTCCTTGTCAGATTTATTCAAATCCTTCTTCCACTTACCTTGTTGATCATACTTACACTTGTAGTTTGGTTTTCTGAAAAAAATTTCTTCCTATAGAACTTCTTAAATCTCCTAGCTATTTGAGACATTTCTTCATCACTTTCTGAATCTGAATCTTCACTAGTTGAACTAACAGTAGGTACGTGTAATTTCTCTTTGTCTTTTCTATTTAAAGCAGTAGACTTGAATTCTACATATTTTCTTTTGGGTTCATCATCTTATTCTTTTTTCACCTTCAATTCCTCTTCATAAATCATTAGTTTAACAATCAATTCCTTAACTGGTATCTTGCTGATGTCACATGACTCTCGGATAGACACAGAAGTGCCTCTCCATCTGTCAGGCAAACATCTTAGTATTCTCATGATCTTCTCCTTTTCTAGAATAGATTTTCCCAATGAACTCATGGTGTTGAAAATCTCATTGAACCTAAGATACATATCAGAAATGGGTTCATCAGGTCTCATCTTATAATTATCATATTTAATAGTATAATAATTTAATCTCATTTCCTTCACATTGATTGTTCCTTCATGAGAAACAGCCAAGGTGTCCCAGATTTCATGAGCTGTTTTACATGGAGAAATTCGGTTAAATTCTTCATCTCCTAAATAGAAGTAAAGAGAATTCATAGCTTTACATTTATTATTATAGTCAGACATTGTAGCATCATCCCAGGTAGATCTAGCAGTTTTGGGAATTTTATATTATGATTCCATAGCAGACCAAATATCAAAACCAATACTTTCCAAAGGAATTTTCATTTTAATCTTCCATTGAGAATAATTTACATCATTAAAGAAAGGTGGTCTGTTAGTAGCAGCACCTTCTAGTCTATTGTCCATAACTAGATTTTAGAAAATATTAAAGAGTGAAAATTTAGAACTAAGAGAAATTTAAGATCATTAAGTGAAACTAAATTCACAGTTTGAAAACAGAGGGTTTCAAAACCTTTTATAACTAAGAAAAAACCTCTGATACCAAATGTTGGTTGGAGTGGATACTCAAGAGCGGGGTGAATTGAGTACCAATTAAAATTTTTGTTAAAAACTTTTAGGATAAGAATCCCCCAAATTAGAACAGCCCAGTCAATTAAGGTAGTAGAGATATAAGGGAGTTATTGTTCAAAAGGTTTCTCAAAGGTTGATTACTCCTCAGTTGAATCAGTATGATAACTAATTTGACTTTTGAAACATGTTTACTAAACAACTCAGATATACACACTAACCAGAACTAACTATTAGAGTGAATGTAAAAATAGATTTATGTCTTTGAAAATATAAGCAAAGTGGATAAATGTTAAACAGAGTAATGAAAAAATGAACAAAACAAATTTGAACAAGAGGTTTAGTCTTAAGTCAAGACCTAGTCCTCTCCACATGGTGATCACCTACCACCACGAAATTTTATTAAAAGTGATACACAGCCTGTATCAGAATTTACAACAGCGTTCACAAACGGTCTAGGTTTTTCAACCTCTACCACAGTTCTATGTGGGTAAACAAATAAACTGACAACCCAGGCCAGACTTCTTCCACAGTTATACGTGGGAAACAAATTTAAAGATAGTTTGGTATAGGGATTTTCAGTATCCCTTAGTTCAATCACAAGATTCAGTGTGTGTATCACATACACACTGTGCACACATGTTATGTATTTAAACACAGTAGAGCTAAATATAGTAGGGACGAGTTTAGAATGCTTTATTGTGTTGTCAGATAAGCTCTGGACTCATTAGAATGAATGAAGTGAAGTTTTTGTCCTTCTTTGAATGTTGTCTCCAAAACAGAGTGTCGCAACTTCCTGGTTATGAATTCAAGATGTAGAGATGATCAGCTTCTTGGATGTTACGCACTTTTCAGTACACTACTACAGATTGTAGAAGGTTCTTTTCAATAGATCTTCATGAATCTCTTGTTCCTATTGGATTAGTGCTTGAGAGTTCCCTTCTACTTTCTAGTATATTCGGGTGTATTTTATCTTTGTGTCTCTCTTCTGTGTCTTTTATATAGTCTCTTGTTTATGTGTTTTGTTGTCCAGTAGGGGCCGACAAGAGAAATGTTTCAACCACGTGTGGTCTTCCTCGTACATCGTACTGTTACCTGATATCCCTGCAAATATAGTTAAATAATGTCAGGTGCATTTATTTTTTCAGAAATGACCGTCATAATAGTATTAATAAAATAGGTAATGAAGAGAGCAGAAAATCATTAGACTGGTAGCAGAAGCATGTCACACGGTAGACTTAAACTGTGGTCTTCTCAACTGTGAACTGTAGTCTTTCCATCTGTAGACTTCAACTGTATTCATTCCATCTGTAGACTTCAACTGTAGTCATTCCATCTGTAGACTTCAACTTTAGTCTTTTAATGGTAGCTATTTATTCTTTTTAATAGTGGATCCTCATCAGTGAACTCCATCGGTAGGCTCAACAGTAAACCTTAAACAGTAATCTTCTAATTGGTAGTTTTGTAACATCAGACTACTTCAACTGTATCCTTTCCAACTGTAGGTTTGAACAGTGAAGTTATCAATAGAATAGTTGAGAAAGAGTCTAAAAGTGGACTTCTAGCAGAAACCTTGTTACATCAGTGACCTTATGACAGTAACTCTTTTTCTGTGAGCTTTGGTAAGCAGATCATCGGTAGACTTGTGACAGTAACCTTGTACTGGTATCTTCCAATAGTGACTGTAAATCTTCAACAGTGATCTTCTAGAATCAGTGACATAAGGTGATAGAAAGCTATAACAGTGACATTGAACAGAAGGCTCTTACTAGTAGCCTTTAACAGTGAGCTTATATTTAGATAGATATGGACTGCAAGTTGATGCAGTAATGTCATGAGTCTTAAGAATATACATTGTTGAGAATAATATAATTGTATATGTAGATTAAAAGGATTAAATATTCACTTAATATATTATGATCACTCTTGAAACATGATTTGTGATTATTAAAAAAGGTGAGTCCAACAATAAGTAATTCACCGGCTCCGGTCTAGAGGGGTCAGGGTGTTACAATTGGTATCAGAGGATGTTTAATAGGAAAAATGGAAAGTAGATTTGAACATGTATATTAGTAAACAATACCCTAATGTGGTGTTATAGGATAAAAAAATAACTTCTTCATATTTTGGTATGGAATATATTATAAGGATATATATAGAATATACATCCATATCAAGATACAAATAGGTAGTGGTGGCTCGGGAAATGATATACATTGAAGTGAAAACTCCAACAAGGAGTTTTAGGCTTGACCTGATGTATATTGGTACACGATAATGGTCCTTTCTACACTCTTGGTTTGACACGAATAGGGTATTTTCATAGGATAACCCACATTTCCATTACTATCCCTTGTGAAGGATTTTAATGTAAATTATTCCTCAGAGAAAAAATGTTTACGAGATTAGCTGTGCATAGAATTTCAATTTATGTTAAGTAATTTTCAAATGATTACTAAACCATATTTACAAGAGAAGATAAAAATAATTCAATATTATGGTGGGAATAATCACAAAAAAATTAATCCTATTAAGTATGGGAGATTTAAAGAATTGATTTATAAGGAAGGACATATAAAATTTGGGAAGAGGTTATGTGTTCCATCAGTACTTTAGGAAAAAAAGGAACTATTAGAAGAGGTTCATAGCTCAAATTTTTCTATACACCCTGGTAGCACAAATATGTATAGAGATATGAAGGAACACATTTCGTGGGATAATATGAAGTGATAAATTACTAACTACTTGTCAAGGTGCCTAGTTTTTCAACAAGTGAAGGTAGAGAGTCAACATCTTAAAAGGCTGGTGAAATATATGCCTATTCATATGTGCATGTGGGATGACATTACAATGTATTTTGTTATCAGAAACTAATGAAGAAAATAAAGAATGATATAATATGGGTAATTGTTGATAATCTCACAAAATCACCACATTTCCTTACTATAAGAGTGGATTTACCACTTGAGCGCCTGGAAAAACATTATATTAATGATGTTTTAAGACTTTTTGGTTCACCTATATTGATTGTGTCTGATCGAGATCCTTGGTTTACATACAAATTATTGAAGAGTCTCTAGATGTCTTTGGATAATATAATTCATAAGAGTATGGATTATCACACCCAAACCAACAGAAAGTCCAAATAGAATACTCAAACACTTGAAGATATGTAGATATATTGCTCTATTGACTTTCAGGATTAGTGGTATCAATATTTTCCTTTCTTGGAATTTTCCTAAAATAATAGATTCTATTAAGCATTAAAATGGTGTCATATGAAGAATTATATCGTAATAGATGTTGAACTCCAACATGTTTGGATGAAGTTGGCGAGAGTTAACTTTTAGTCCTATAACTTATCAAAGAGAAAATATTAGTGGTAATGAAAATTCAGGCCCATATCAAATCAACCTACGGTATGAAAAAGGTTTGTGGAGACATCCGTAGAAACGATTTGGAATTTCAAGTAAAATATCATGTCTTTCTAGAAGTATCTCTATGGAAGGGTGTTTTAAGGATCATTAAGAAAGGGAAATTGAGCCCCAGGTATATCGAACTGTATGAAATTCTAGAAACGATCATATATATAAATTTCCATATATAAATACCACCAAGTCTATCCAAAGTTCATATTGTGTTCCTTGTTTCATTGTTAAATAAATACATGTCAATCCCAATTCATGTTCTCATCTATGAAGAAATAAAACTGGAACTAGATTTTTCATACTCCGAAGAGTCTGTTGAGATTCCTGACATAAAGGAGAAGGTATTGAGAAATCGAATAACTTTTTTAGTAAAGGGTTTTTTGAGAAACCATAATATTGAGAATGAAATGTGGGAACCTGGGGATGCTATGAAGATAAAAAAACCATATATTTTTAGGTAGTAATATACATGAAGAATTTTGACGATGAAATTTCCAAAGGTTAGAATAATAAAACACCCCAAACATTTTTATGGTATGTTTCTCTTAAATACATTCTATTTGTAGAAAATAATTTATAATGCACCGAGTTTCTTTGAAACAACACTTGATTATTTATAATATAGTGATAACCTATCCATTAAACATAAATTTTCCACTTATGTGTTATGAATTTTGAAAAACAGACACACACGGTTGGGATTAGGGTGATATTTAGATTCTGATATAATCAAGTTATTTTTCATGAAATAGTAACATAAACTTATGAATAGTAACATACACTTAAAAATAGTAACCTACCCTTATGAATATTAATACAACCCTTATGAATGGTAACCTTACTCATGAATGTATAAATAATTTTTGGGCACCTTAAAAATGGAGATGAATATTTTACCTTTTGGTATTTTTTGATTAAATAATTAATTTAATTAAAAATTAAATTTATCATATTTAGAAAATAATATTTGAAAATTGTATTTTTTTATTCTTCATGTCTAAAATTGGTTAAGGTACTTTTTTTTAATTTTTGTAAAATAATTGAAATTTTGGTGCATAGTAAGATACATTAATTTACCATATAAATACATTATAATTAAAATTAACTATTCCTAGAAAATTAAGTGATGTAAGCACTCAAATATAGAACTCAAATTAATTTTTTACTATTCTATTTGATATAATACTCACAATTTTTTTCTTTGGGAAAAATAATAAGTTAATGAATAAAATAATAAGAAAACCCTCCTCCCCTCCACTATATAAACCACCCATCACCCCCTCTTCCTCCCACACCACTCAAGATTCAATACTTGCCTAAATTATTCTCAAATATCTCCCTAAGCTCCTTACCTAATTCCAAGACATTCTAGTCCCACCAAAAGGTTAAAAATAAAGGCCTTAAGAACATTCTCAAGGTAGAGTAATCAAGAGGTGAACTTCTCTTCTCATTTCCTTCAATTTCTTTTATATGTTTTATTGCTTTGATGCTTTATCATCACCTACCCACATAAAAATGCTATTTAAATTATAGCACCTTACATGTAATGTAATTTTATTATTCTAATGGAATATTTCATCACCATATCTCTTTTCCCAAACCTCTTACACTAAAGATGCCAATTCCATCCGAGATGTGTTAATTTATCCCATTCAACGATGATGGGTTTTCAATTTCTATTACTATCTTAAATAATGGTCATAAAACCTTTTTAATGAATAAGGCAGATCATAATATATTTATTTTATCTTATTCAATGTTCTATAATACTTACACACTCATAATATCATATAATAATACAAAACAAGATCATTACGCATAAAACTGCAAAGTTAATCCAAGCATTTGCAGTTAACTTTTAACAAATGATTCATACTCATGTTTTATAATCCAATATCATTACAAGATCCTTTATATCTCTTTAATTTCACAAATTATATATTTTAAAAATTCTTTATGCCAAACCACTTTTAAAATGACCTTCCATTCATAAATACAAGTAAATCGTTCATGAACCCCATGTAAGAAAATGCTTCCAAAAAAATAAAATTGAACCTCTTAAACTCCTCAAAAAAGAAATTAATGAAAATAATAATGTTATAATAAATCAATTAAATGTATATTGGGTTATGTAATTAATAATTAATGAAGATAAATTTTATTATTCATGTCTTTAAGATCAATCAAGAACACCATCGGGCATAAGGTAAGAGATCCTGTCTCTCACTTTTATTCAAAAATTCCCCATATACTGTGTACTTTTTAATTACTAATGATGTGTTATGTTTTCAATAATTACCCATAAATTTTTGATGATATCTAAATGATGGTATACCCCTTTTCCTTTCTTCAATCCCTCAAAAGAACACATGTTACCATGTCGAATGTTTAATTAGGGGTTTCTCATCTCACAATCAATTCTCTGGGATTTCAATTGTTTGTTACTTATTTCTTGTATTTGTTGTATGTGTTATATAATTTGATATATAACATCATTATTACCATTATATTCATTTTATTGAATTATTCATTGGATTATTATTAACTTTTTGGTCACATGATATGATGGATTACAATGTGGTTTCAAGCTTTGTAACAATTTCCATTTCATTGTGACTTACTCTGTATTGTGCACATAGTAATTATAATGTGTTGTACCTACAACCCATTTGAGATAAATTTTAATTTGAAATTATATTCCTATTATGTATAAATATTCTAGTTTAATGGATATTATTATTTCCTTATGTTGTATATTCTTTTACATACATTTTTTATTTGGAATATTGTTTTGACTATAGAAATATTGAGGAATCCGTATTTTCTAATATATACAGATATTGAGAAGGCATGATTTGTTTTTATTAAATATATATATAAAGAATTATTTATTCATTTAGTGATGGGTGGGTCTCGCTATAGCCACATTATTCATTGGCATGTCTCATGAGACAATCAGTTAGCGACAAACGAAACAAGTTTATTTTCGAAAATGTAATGGGTTTCTAGCCACAGACATAAACCGTCCCGATGGTATGCTAGTATCATGTTCTAAATACCTAACATCCATTTAATAATCCTTATATTTATACATTTTCAGTTATTACTATCCATGAATTTTTCACTATGAAAAATTCTTTGGATACATTTTTATTCTCAATTTATTAGTAGTGTGTGCTTTTCATATTTTAACCATGCCAGGTTGACTATGCCAATTTGTGTATGTTTCAGTTATTCACTCATGCTTCTAATATTTTTAACCCTTACTGAGAGTATTACCTCAATCCTTTCATTTTATTTCCTTCAATAGGTTAGTAAGAGGAGATCATTTATTATGTTTTTGTGGATGTAGTCTATTAGTTTTTGTTATGTATTTATTTTATTACATTTAACAATTTAATTTCAGTTAAATCTATGTATTTTTTTGTTCGAGACTACTAAATTGATCATTCCTTCATGGTTTTATTCCTCTTAATCATTATAATATAATAAGTAATTCATTGTATCTATTCTAGAGGGGTCAGGGCGTTACACAATGAATATGCGATAAGTGATATTTCAAATAATAATATTTTAATAGTACATTACGGTTCTTCTAAAATTCATATTTCATGTAATGCAAACTGGTGAATAGATAAAATTATTTAAAAATACATATTTCATTAAACTCTTGTGGTGTTACATTCCACCCCCCAAAAAAATTAATCTTCCCCTTTATATTAATCACACTTAAACCAACATATGAGTTTAATTCTACCCCATCACATCCTTAGGACACTAAAAAGATTCCTCAGATTGGTTATTTCACCTCAAAACTTTTACTGGTGAGTTTTCATAATTTATTGGTCTTTATCACTATGATATAGAATATATTATGATTTTACTTTGTAATAATGATCTATCTCTGGTGTTATAACCTCGGTGTTAATCACATGTGAATGATCATGTATATAATTCCCTAGGATAGAGACATGGAACCCATCAGAAACTTGATAGAGATTTGGTGAAAGAACCAATTGATAATCTACCATCCTATTATGATCATCAACATAAAAATGATAAACATAAAAAGCCTTTAGTTATACCTCATTTACAAACATCATCACCATCTTCCAAGGAGATATTATTTTCCATCGCTTATCACCAACATCAAACTCTAGATCTTTCTGATGATTAATAGCATAAATATTTTTTCAACTCTAAGCTACCTTTTTGTGTTGTTTAATTCCTCTAACCTTGTCTACCACTTCCTTAGTTATATCTAGTCCCAATATATATTTTTTCTTCAACATCATTCTTGCATGTTTCAGTTCTTCATTTCTCACCATATAGGGCTTCAGGAGGATCTATCTGAATGTTTGAGTAAATTATGATGTTGTAATAAAACACCACCAAAGGAAGGTGCTGATCCGAAACAAATTTAATATTCCTTAATAAACCCATAATAATTTTCTCAAGAAATTTAATGGACCTCATAGACAACCATATAGTTGGGGATTATAGGTAGTGCTGAAATTTAACTCAGTATGTACAGCATGCTGAATACATCTCCAAATATTTATGTAATCCTCGAATCCTGATCAGATACATTGATTAATGGTTTACCAGGTAATATTATCACTTCCTTAATTTATAACCATAAAATCTGATCAAGACATAAATATTATATAATTTTAATGAAGATTTCTAAATTTATATGGTGGTTGACTACAACCCACATAAAATAATCCCGTTAGATGTTTTGGGGAGTCCGACAATGAAGTCCATGGTAATATTTCCCATACTCATTATTATATAGGATATGATTTTTATATCACCTTAGATTTTTCTCTCACATCCTTATATTTATAAAAATTCATCAATAACTTTTTTCATGCCTTACCAATTCATATAATATTTTCAGTCTAATTACATATTTTTGCTTCTATGATGAATAAAGAAGGATGAACTATGATCCACATCCAATACCTCCTTATTCAAATTTTTTATGGGAAATACACAGAAATGGTTAATGAACCATATTATTCCATCACAACAATTTTTTAACTCAGGAACATTCCTCAAATTATTTTTACAATCCACGTCTTTTTTCAACCTTCTAATTCCTCACATGGATATATGGTTGACCATTCATTTGAAAGAGATAGTATTTATCACCTTTCATAATGATTTCAATATCCATTCTCTGATGTACTAAACTATTGTATTTTATTTTTCCTCATCATAAATTGGATAGTATATTTTGTTCAACTCAATGAAATTTTAACCTAGTTTGTTATCATATGGTGGTAATGGATTAAGCTTTCATAATCATTAATCAGTTAAAACACCTTATTTGGAACATGTTCAGTTCTTTTTGAGTGGAAATATACATTAAACTTTTGTGAACATCATATATGTCATACCTTTTTCTATAGGGATGATTCCTCTATATCTGTAACAAAATAATGACTCCATGTAACTCCAAATAATGAATTTGGTAATTTGTCTATTGAACCATAAATTGGCATGTGTGATAAGCAATAACCATACTATTTTTCATGAGGACACATTCAAATCCTTTCTTTGATACATCATTGTAAATTATAAAACATTCTCTAAAGTAGGGTAGTGTAAGAATGTGTTCCCAAATGAGACATCACTTGCGTTTATTAAAATTTTCATCATATTCATCTTGAAAAAAGATCTTGTATCACTCCGTACATAAATTGGTGATTGGATTCGATAGTCATTAAAAATTATCCACAAAGGGAAGATAATATCAGCCTAAAACAAGAAAAGTAATGATCTCAGTCACAGTGGTTGGTCTAGGACAATGTTTGATAACATTTTTCATTGAAGGGTCTACTGATATACCCTCACAAGAGATTTTGTGACCCAATAAAAAAAATTCTTAATATAAAATTCCCATGTGTTATATTTTTCATAAATCATATCCTTTTATAGGTTGTTTAACACAATTATAAAATTATATTCATGATCTACCTTTCACATTGAATAAAAAAAATATAATCAATAAAGACTACCAAAAACTAATCAAGGTGGTAACTAAAGGCCCTATTCATAAAAACCAAGAAGATAGAGAGAGAATTAGTAATAGAAAAATTCTTCACTATAAATTTATAGTGTCTTTACCATGTAAATAATGTCGTCTTGACTGTATCATATTAACTAACCCTCAATTGCCGATTTCTAGATATAAGGTAAATCATGAAAAATTATTTATCACGATGTACGTGAACAAATAATCATCAACGTGAGTTAGAGGATACTTGTTCTTGAGATTTATCTTGTTATGTTTTCAATAATCAAAGCTGAGTCGCATTGATCCATGTTTATTCTTGAAAAATAGAACATGTACAACCCAAGGTGACACGATTTTTCAGATGCATCCATTTCCAAGATTCTCATGGTGGGTCGTCTTTAATTTTTGTAACTCAATTTGGGATATTATATAATGATTCTTTAACATATACATATCACCATGTATTAGTTCTATTGAAAATGCAACTTCACAATTTAGTTGAGCAGTCAAAAAATCATCAGGAAATACATCAAAAAACACACATAAAATATAAGTATACATAATTTTGAGTTTCTTCCCAACCATATGAGATAGATAGACTCCATATATTGGAATTAATACCCACAATATGGAAACAATTTCTAATGGAAGCTCATATTTATCATCACATCAATAAATGATTGTAACATTATTTAGAATCTAAAATGTCACTTACTTTCTTAAATAACTGATATGGTATACATATATAGAAATCCAATACATACGAAGAATCACATTGAATTAAACATAATTTTGAATCACAATATTCGTAGGAAACACTTTCTATGAAACATTAATATGAGAGGAACTACAAAATTTAGATATGATAATTATTCCCAAGGTATTCTTCACAACTGACTTAACATATAATCATTGAGGAGATATGGTGATACCCTTAGAATATTATTTAGAAATAATTCAGTGGGTATATCAATAATAAAATAATACATTATCTATTCTATAGTGGATGATAATTCGGCCTTTCACTGCATCATTTTCATAAATCACTTGGTGAGTCACGATCGCATGAAATCCCGCTTTATCTCTGGTCTTATGAGGTTTTTGACACTGATCACCAATAACCATCAAATTTAACGATTCGTTAGCATAATTCCCACATCCCATTCATTTTATTCATTGGATTTTGGGTTGTGCACTAATTGTCTTATTCTTTTTCCCCATTATATAAATTGGATTATTCATCACATTTTGACATTAATTGGCATTGTGACCCTCCTTTCCACATTTAAATCACCTCCCAATTTAAACCAAACTGATACCACTGTATCTATTCCCATATTTATATCATGTACATGGCTATAATTTCTTTCCACCATGTAATTTATTTGAGTTTTCATGAATAACTGAAAATTATCATTTTTATTATAGAAAAACATTTACAGAAAAGGGAGAAATCAATGTTCACACCCATGGACATGAACCCATGGGACAAAAGTCCAGCCCATAAATCATCCTCAAGATTAGATTTAGAACCATTATGTTCTGTATCTGATTCAAGCAATTAATCCTTAGATATGATAACAAATTGACGGATGATGGAGTGAGTATGCATCCTACCCTCTCTACATGCCAACTCATGTCTGCCAATGACTGCATGGGAAGCACCCTGGTTGAACCGCACTCTTTCCTTCCCCCATATTTATTCCTTCATTTTTGGCTGATTTTCACCTCCATGTATATCTAACTGGTTGTGGGTGACGATAGGGGAAACCAGTTCTTAAACACCCATGTCACCAATCATCCCCACCTCAGATATGGAATGGGTCATAGTAACAGTTACCACTTGTTCCATAAAAAACTGACAACAACATTGTTGGCATGCTCAATCATGGGGGAACACTGTAGAATCGAGTCGCAACCTACAGGTTTAACCACCGCACCATGGAAAATATTTAAATAAGAATATTTGACACACCCTGGAGCCATAACAATGATTCACATACCCTTCCTGTCACACCCTAAGTTGAGTGACATTGGAACAAAGGGATGTGCATGAGCGGAAAAACCCGTTGGACCAGACAGGGATGATTTTTCAGGGCTCAAGGTGGAAAAACCCTATTGGACACACAGAGGGGATTTAGGACCCCCGGAGAAGATCATGGACTCATCCTAACATTAGTAGGATGCATTCCACTAGAAACCATACAGTCGATGGGAGCATGGTTCTGCGCTACCTCTCCCTTATGACCTCTCATCCAACATTGAGAGCAGAAATAAGTCCAATGCCCTTGATGACAAAAAAATTAACAATAACCAAATGTTTCCTCAAAATGGATACATTGCGAAAAACCAAACTCACCTTCTACCTAGAGATGATGGTGATTTGGAAGGGGTACCGAGATGTCTATCACAATAAAGAGGTGAGAATAAATGATATTCTTTATAAAAAGAGTATCATCATCAATTATATGAAAAAAAACTGATCCTATCACTGATACCTTTAAGGATGTATGGGTTCTAAAAGGGTAGAGGAAGAAGGGGTAGGTGAATCCATACTACCACACGCTTGCAATCGCGACCACGATCGATGTCCAAGGTACAAAAGAAGAGAAGGAAGCGTATATTATCACACATCTGTGACTCTGACGACCAGGCACATGAAAAATCATCATCAGAGAAAAGATGAATGCTCAAATTCCAGTGATCCAAGGCCTCCACTACCACCCAAAAATGAAGACCCCATATCGAGATGATGAAAGCCATAAACAATTTTGGTGACGGTCAATCAGCACCAAATCTGGAAACTAGCATCCAAGAGTACAAATCGGTAGCTTCCTGAATCTCTACTACAGACAGAAAAATTATTGGAGGACCATTGAAGTAAGAAGGAACCTTTTGTGAGATATGGATAGGGGAACCACCAGAAAACATGGAAGAGCTGGGACATTGGTAGGATGATGTCCTAGAAGATCTGAAGTGAAAGAGAAAAACGGTATCATCGGCCTAACCCCACAGGTGTGGAAAGATTTATCTCCATCACCTATGGTTATGCACCTCATCCCACTCCTATCCCCAGTCCACATCCCGCACGAGGACACCTCGTTGATTCTTCTCAAGGTCATCCTCCTGAGGTCGACGCCAACTGATTCCACTCGAGGTCATCCGCTCATGGTCGAGGTTGCCCGTATAAATTCTTCCTCTCAAGGGTTCTCTCCAGAATTAGATTTTGATCTCCTTCACACTGGCCTTTTGTTCCTCGACCATTATGCAAGTGACGGTCAGCACACCGTCCACCATAACTGCATTTATTTCATCAACCCTAGCGTCCTAGGGAAGACGGGAGCTCCTGCATCAACCATCGATTTTATTTTTCATGAGAATCGATGTTTAATTTCTTATAAAAACCATAGATAATGTGGGAATCTATGATTTTAATTTCGACATTGAGTACACATAGAATTATTTCTTTAAAGCTACTAAATTCTCTTATATCTAATTCCTTTTTGAAACTGATTTTTAAAACACCAAATAATTGACAATTTTAATTTTTTGGATGATAATTAATCTAGATGAATACCATTAATGTCTTTTAAAATTTTCTGCATATGTGAAAATGAATTTATCATCCTTTTTTGGCTCAAGAAATTCATTCTCCATCATTCTTCATGTAATATAAGTAACATACTTACTAAATAATATCCCCTTAAACACTTCCAAATCCATGGATTAAATTTTCCCCTCTTAAATTGTATTCTTTATAAGATTCCACCATTGATACGCTTCACCTTTCAGATGATAAAAAGCTATGAAAATTATTCATTTCCTTGGAATTAAAGTGTAGAAAATATTTTCTAAATTGTATTGATCCATCCTTCATCAAATAGTGGATTGATGATCTCCTAAAAAAATTTGGATGTTACCTCGTTAATGACTCACTTTTGTGTTGTTCCGTCATTTTAACAATTTAAAAATCAATATGATTCATTTGCAATGAAATCTGTGAGAGAATAGCTATAAGGTTATGTATTCTAGCTCCCATAACATTTGGATTCTTAGGAGGACAATCATAATGTAATCTATCATAATCAGTATTAAAATAATTTTTTTTGTTCCGTACAATTACTAAAACCAAAAATTATAGTGTGGGAATAATAAAAAAAGTGAAAACCCATATAACTCTGAAAAATAATAAATATAATGTCTAAATCATGACACATTATTCTATTAATCCTTAGGTTTGTCGTAGGTCTCTAATGTTCATTACCAAAACATTGGTATTTTGTCATATACATTGTCCTTTCCATGGGGTTTTAAAAAACTAGTTATAACCCTAATATCCAATGATTAACTAAACCCTACTCTAATAAAAACTATAGAAATATAAAATTCTTATAAATACATATTACATATATTTAAATGAATATTGAAGACATAATAATATGATCCACACTAAAACTCTAAAGTTTTAGAGTATTTGTTAACTAGATATAAAATATTCTTATTTTAGGAAATATCTTCAACATATCCCATTAATTTCCTCCTTAGTTGTTGTATTCAAAGTCATACCCTACTAAGAATTTTCATTATATCTTGGGGAAAGGAAACAAATGAAAAGTGTGAGATCATATGCTCAATAAAGGTAAACATGGGTGACATCAATTAATGATAATACAAAATAATAAGAAAAGAATAAGGGTATGAAATCATGAAAATAACTTACAAAAATCATCCCCTAAATATTAAAGATAATAAAAATTAGTTATATCATAAAACATTATCATTTCAAAATTCATATATAATAATAATGGAAACTCAAAATAACTCAATCATGAACCATAATTTCATGTTATAAATGTCTGGGGAATCGTCGTAAGTATAAAAACCATATAATTTTTCAATTTTAATTACAAAGACCATTGAATCATGAATCAAAAACCGGTTCCCATTCTTCATCAAGCACATAAACTTGTTTCACATAACAAATCAAGCACTTAGACATGTTACCCCTAACATATCGAGAACATAGACTTGTGTCCCATAATTATCTCAGGAGATATAATACATTTCCCAATACATTGGAAGGATGTATAGATCCCACCAATCACATAATGAATATTATACATATGTGTCAAAAAAATTATAAAAAATTAATCACATCAGAAAATAAGAAAATAAATGGGTTTCAGAAACATTTCATCATAGAATAACTCATAAAAAAGAAATGGGTTTCAGAAACATTTGATTTTTTACTCAAAAATATAAATCATCCATAGAAATAATATGGATTGTATCATTGGATAATATCACTAGTAAATCATAGGAATCATCAATGTGTGGAATCATATATGAAAATTTATTTTTAGAGAACACATGGAATAATTATATTGGAAAATAACGTTTCAGTCTTTCAATCAATAATTTTATTAAAAAAATTCACACTTATAAAGTAAAACATTTTCTTGGAATATAACCATTTAAAATAGTAAAGAATGTATCAATGATTTGGTTATTCATGATGGTGAGAACTTTTTTTGATTTTATATAAGTTAAAATCAATCTTTTCAAACTTTTTTTGTAAAATGCACAATGTACAACATTTGGAAAAGGATAAAATGATTCTTTTCAAACCATTTTGTAAAAAGTCATATAGGGGTCAAAATGACATTAAAAATCATAGTATAATAGTAAATATAATTATTGAATACATTTTAAGAAAACAATGATATATAAGAAAACGATAAAATAATTATCCCAATGGATACATAAACCTAAAAAATCCTGAATATTAATATAATTGATATGTAAAACATTACCTCAATTTGACCTTGCTTTGGAAGAAATATACCCTCATATATAATTAATTTAAATATAGTAGAATAATATAAAAAAGTATTTTTAAAATTAAATCATCATTTATAATACCTTTTTAACATTTTGAAACCCCTTTTATCAATAATTACTTATTAAATTGTTTACTTATGAGTGATAACTATTTCGTTTATCATGAGTATTTCAGTTTAGTAGTTTGGGTCCTATTACATTTTTGTTAGTTATTTCACCACAAGAATATTAATAACTATATAAATATCATATAGATTCATTATCTATATGTGTGTGTATATATATAAAAATATATAAAATTTAATGAAAAAAACATTAATTACACCATTCAAAGAGATGGTAGGTCGTACACACTCGCGAATCTTGTTTTCATTTTTCAACAAATAGAATAAATAAAGGTAAATAATAATTAACCTTTAAAAAATTATTATTATATTAAATTTAAAATATATATTCATGAAATTTATCATCATTGTCATCCAATTAAACCATAAATTAATATCTAATCACATTTCTTCATGGAGGTGGTTGTCCACACGTACACACAAACAATGCCATTGTTTCACAAAGAATTTGTTGTTAAAAAATAGATATTATATTAAAATAAAATAACTGTAATTATTAATTAATTATAATATATAAAAATTATACTAATCATAATACCCATCCCTAAATTTTGGTGATGAAAAATGAATTGTATCGTTATGCGGTGACGGTAAGGCGTACGCACGCAGGAGTGATCATATAACTTCACATTTTATGGAAAAGTGGGTGTATGAATTTTTTAAACAATAATAATAACATATAATAATATTTATTATTCCTATAATATTTTTTATGATAAATACCATATAATTGGAGGAGATAAATAATATTATAAAATAAAGTGATCAATTATGGCGATTAGCTCTTCTTGGAAAGAATGCCTTTAGATCTCCTCTTGAGAACCCTATGTGTGGTCTTTTAAGAACACAAAAAACTATATAATTTCAATAGGAAATATAATAATATTATTATTATATATATTACGGTTGATATATAAGCCTTTGTGTGGCATAAATAAGTGAGGGACGAGGTGCACTTTTATAATTGAGGTCATGGAACTTTTGGAATTTCCCACACGATTAAATTTTAAGAAATAATTCTCCATATAAATAATGGAAATGGAAATAGATTTAAAGGTAAGGTATGATAAGGCTTTAATAACATAAAATAATAAAATTTGTATTATTTTTTTTTAATTTTAATCCTTATTATTTTGATTAACCCTAACTTAAAAAATTTAATATTTACTATGGTAACACCTTTTTAATAATTAAAGGGTTGTAATTTTTACTTATTAAGATAAATTTAGACTATAAATGATCAATTAATGAAATATTGAATCACATAAAAACCACATTTATATATTTAAATATTTTTATTATTTTTTAATAATTTAATAAAATATCACTTTCATAAAATGACTTTATTATCAATTTTGAGAGTATTCGTTTAATTTTAATTCAATTACATAAATACATAGGTTAAATTATAATATAATGATTTTTACCCCACAAATATATTCTCTTTGTATATATATAATCATATTTCATGATAACTCTTACAAATTATATAGCTTTTAATAAATTTTAAAAGGAATTATTTTATTTTTTATTAGTTGGAGAAATAAAAAATCAGTGTTTCATAAAACATTATGGTTATTACATAATTAATAAACATTAAAAATAAATTTTTATCATGAAAGTTATTTTATTAAGATTAAAAAATAAACTTATATTCATTAATAACATAATTTTTCTCTATGTGGATACATAATATATAATAAAAAGGAGTGACATTTTTTTTATATCATTAATTTAAATAATATATAAGTTTTTTCATGTAAGAGTGTCAATTTAAAAACTAAATGAAGAATATTAGTTGTTAGTAGTATAATTTAACTCATAAAATCTTTATTAAGATGAAAAATTACCGCTTTATCACACATTTTTAACCAACATTTACCCAATATACCCTTTTAAATATGATAAATGTCACCATGATAACTATTTGTAAAGACAAAAAATAAACAGGAACAAAATAAAAAATTTTAAAATATTGATTTGAAATTTTTAATTAATTTTACCAAATTTAGTTCTATTAACTCGCATAAATTAATTTGAAATTATTTTCACAGAATGAGAAACAAACATTTTCTTAATGAAAAACAAAATTGATGCATAAAACTGTATTGATTCTTATCTTTGGATTATAGAAATATGTGTTTACTTTTTAAAAAATTTTATTAATTAAATAATATATTATATTCATTAAAATCACTCACCAATACTTATTATTTTAATCTATTAACATAGAAATACTTTACACACAAAAAGGTAATTTTTTAGAAAAATATTTCTTTTCTTTGAAATTATTTTTATTTTCATTTATAATTAATTGAAAAAAATTAATTAATTTTATAAATATATATCAATAAATTTATAATAATTTATAATTTCTTATTCATACCATCCAATCTAATTTCCAAAGGATAATTGTAATTTTAAATAATAAAATTAAAATAGAATATCAAGGTTCCTTTCAACTCAGTGTTGCATGTAAAGCAATCTATTTATTAAATAAAATTATTTAAAAAAAATTCAACAAAATATTAATATACAAAAAGAAAAATTTAATATTTATTGTTAATGTTTGGGTCCTTGTAGTTTTTAAGAATAATTTATTTCATAAGTATTGGTAAAATAGAAAAAGTGGAGATGGAAGCCCTTGAAAACATATTTTGAACGATTTAAGGGGGGGCCATATTAAATTTGATGATGTAAAGTACTTATCATTATTTTTTTGAAATGTTCTAAAGGAAAATACCCTCATCTACAACTGTTTTAGTTAAAGATACAATTACCTATAAATATTTGGTTGGATAAATTCAAGGTAGTTGCAAAGAAACATAATGAGGAGAACCCATATGTGGATAACAAAGCATGTTGGCTTCTAAAATAAATGTTATAGTCCTATTTGATAAAAGATTAAGTGAATAATGAAGTATTAGAATTTATTTAATAGAAATTTCATATCATATGGTAGAATTATTCAAAAAAATATTCTTATTTGAGTATTTTATGGAATTCAAAACATCAAAAATCCATTCAAAGAAGTTTGGAATTATTCTAATAATCATTAAAAGTATTTTGATATGTTTTTGATATAATATTATTTGTTCTATGAATCCCTATAAACAATAACAATTATATTTTATGATTACTATATGAATAGACATATTTAATTTCAAGAAAAATTATCTAAGTCTCGACAGAAATAATTTAACTAAAAATCGCAGTATTTCACTAATGTGTATGACTTTTAGTTTAAAATGTAAGTATTTGTATTCTACTAAATATTTATAAATTCATGATCATACAAATTCATTCATGTTGTAAGTCCTAAATGTAATAATTTAGTATATGTATTTTACCCCATTATTTGAAATTTATGAAATATAAGAATTCAAGTTTATGAAGAAGTAATATTCATAACACTGAATTTATATCTCTATCATAAGACTTCAGAAGTGTAAGACTCTTAAAATCTCATCAGGAATATTTTTCTGAGTATCAATCTTAAGCAAATATAAAAAATTTCCAAAATTCAATTGATGAAAATAAGTACACAGATCATAATGAGAAGTTTCACTGTAAGGATTGGTGATCATAAGACATTAAAGTACCCAACGTAAGACCATAATACTTTTAAATTTTTGGAATTTTATGCTGGATGAAAAATTATTATTTCTTATTTTAAATATGGTAAATATAAAAATATTTGGGATGATAAAATATTTGTTTGTTTGGTGTATAAACATCAATAAAACGTAGAAATTTTTTATGATATAAGCACAATGAGAAATATGAGTCGATTTTCAACCCTTAAAATGGATGATGAAGGCTTTATAAAAAGAGGTGTATCTTGAATTATTTAATTATAAAGAAATAAAAATAATTAGATGATGAATATATTATTTTGTGTTTAAAATATCATTAATCTATGATAATTCATGAATTGGTCATCTTAAGATAAATTTTTTATAAAGAGTTCCCGTACATATATTCATTGATTCTAAAAGTGAGTTTCATGAGTTTTCAAGAATAATTCATGTGGATAACTATAAAATATAGATATACTATTTATTCAATCCTATAACAGTTAGATATAATGTATTTATTAGTTTTAATAGGAACATGAGATAGATGTATGTAATTTTTTTAATACTTGATAAATAACATAACATTTATATTTAATGAATCTGTACAATATTTAAGAGATCTAGGACATTGATATGTTTTTTGTGTATTGTTCATATAGGTTTGAAAAATTAAAAAACATATTTTAATGAAATAATTTGACAAGAAGAATTTTTTTCATTGTATAAATATCTTATGATGATATTTTGGGTTGAGTTTCAAAGTGAAAATAATTAAATGAGTGGAATTTTTTTAATATACCCTGAGAAGAAATATTTGTTCATGGGATGTCCTGGGAACACAAAATGGGTATTATATAAATTCTTTTGGATATGAAGTTTATTTTTTCAATAGGTGTTCCAATTATAGGAAATTGAAATTTAATGGATAAATTAATATATTCTATTATGAACGTGATTTGGAGAGATGATCGATGTTAAGAAAATAAAAAATAAATTTTTCTATGAAACTTTTTATCTATTAAAACTGAGAGTCATAGTTGTTGGATCAATAGATACAATAGATATTATACAGATTATAGTATCAAACTATGATGCAGATACTCAAATACAATAGTGGGTGAATTGTATACTTTTAAAAATTCTTATGGAACTTTTAAAGATTGTTATGTTTAACAAAGGTTAAAAAAGTTAATTCACAAAACCTCTATGTCTATAAACTTGTAGGAATCAGGAAATATGATTCCAAGAAAACAATACGAGAAAAGTGATTCCGAAAATGAAACATAATGAAAGTTTACATAGATGATGATTCTACCTTAAAGCGTATAGAATCTAACTAAATCAGAGTAAAAAAATAAGGAAGTATGAGATATGTATAATTTCCTCAATTATAAAAATTCAGCATAAAACATGTAACAAAATAAGTAATTGTAGTAAGCCTTTTAACCCGAAAAAAGGGTATCTAACAAACATGGATAAAGGTCCCTTGATTTATAATTTCAAGAATTTTTGTCTTAACCAAACCAGGGTAAGCACTCGATATGAAGATCAGAGTCTGTCTTACTATCCCCGCAAGCCCTAAAATTTAAGTTACTCGACACCTCTATCTTCCTCAGCAAGGAAGCCCTCAACTTCAAGGTAGTCAGCACCTCTGTCTTCCTATCCCCAGAAGCCCTCGATTGTACACAGCAACAATCGGGGTCACACAAAGAATGTCTGAACAAGATGTTCACTACGCACAAAGCAGTGAGAGTCTCTCTCTAGAAATCACTTCAACATCATGTAATCTCTAGAGTCGTAGAATAGTTCTCAAATGTTGTGACCTCTTTAAAATGAGATCCTATTTATAGGAACGGCATCAATGGATTGTTCCCTCCTCCAACGGTCATATTTTTCCTTGAATTTTAGAGGGACCTATATTCATGTCACTCAAAAAATGGTTAGTTAGTAGATAAAATCACAACATCATTTTATAAAAAAATGTGTATGAAAAATTTGGTTACATAACTAAAATCCAATATTCATAATGTAAGGAAATAAAAGATCGGATTCTAAAAAATTAATTCAGAGTGTAAAATACAAGGTATTCGGATTCTGTTTTCTAGTAATTCAGAACCAGAATTATATAGAAGTCTAGAGTCTAAATTTAAAGAATATTTGGAATCTAGATTCATAAGAATTCAGAACAAGAACTCACAAAGTTCGGATTCAGAGTTCATCAGAATTCGGAGTCAGAACTCATGAGAGTTCATATCCAGAATTCATATTCAGAACTCGGAGTGATAACTCAAAGAAGTTCGTATCCAAAATTTGTATTCAGAACACTGATTCAGAACTCAGAAAGTTCCTTACCAGAATTCTGATTTAGAATTCAGAGTCTAAACTCAGAAGAGTTCGTATCCAGAATTCGTAGTCAGAATTCAGAGTCAGAACACAGAAGTGTTTGTATCCAGAATTCGTAGTCTTAATTCCGAGTCCGACCTTAGAGAATTTCGTATCCAGAATTCGTATTCAGAACTTGGAGTTAGAACTTTGAAATTTCGTAACCAGAATTCTAATTTAGAATTCGAAGTCTAAACTCTGAAGAGTTCATATCCAGAATTCATAGTCAGAATTCAGATTCAGAACTCAGAAGATTTCGTAACCAGAATTCTAAGAATTTAGATCCTAGAATATAATGCTTCATATCTAGGTATTTTTAGGATTCCGAGGTTTTGGCTTCAACCTAAATTTTATACTTACGAAAAAAATGATATTGAAAATGAAACATGGTAAGGATAAATTTCCTTGGGGAAGGAAATTTTTCCTTATATAAGTAAAACACAAGTTAAAATTGATTTTCCTTGAGATAAGGTTTTTGTGATTTTCAAAAAAAAAAAGAAATGGTAAAGTCATAAGGAAAACTTAATGACTCAACAATCTCCCCCTTGAATGAAGGAATGGAAATGTCACAACGAAAACCTTATTGACTCAACAATCTCCCCCTTTTTGGAAATCACAAACAACCTTACAAAAAATAATATAAGGACTTAGTGAAAAAAATCTAGACTTTGAAATATAGCTTATCTCCCTTTTCTCATTGATAAAGATGAATACAAATAACTCAACCTTAGGATTTGGAACTCTAAGGATTGTATTCTAGATTTCCGGAATGATAATTTCCATTATCTTGAGAATGGAAATCTTCGTAATGAGAAATCCCCATTAGATAAACTCCTCTATACATTAGGGATATTTCTACTTTTACTTGGATATCTTTTTCCTTCTCCCCCTTTGTGATTTTCAAAAAGAGTTTGAGGGGATGGAAAAGAAATATGGTACCTGAAATATTAGTACAAACATCCAAACAAAACATGCATCCACTTTTTCATTAGGGTTGGAAGTATTTATAGAAGGGAAAACAGATACACCAAAAGATAGGATTTTGAACAATTTTTCTTCTTTCTATTTGGGCATTAGCTTCTTCATGATGGTTTCTAGCTTCTTAATCTCTTTGTGACCCTCGTCTGTTTGCTTTTCTGATGCTTTGATCCTGTCTTTCTGAGCCTTCACAACCTCTACCTGAGCCTTTAGCAAGTCATATTGATTCATTAGATTCACTTGAATCTCAATCTAGAGATCATTTTCTATTTTCCAACTTTGGACAGTATAAATCAGCTTCCCATTCAAATTTTGACATCCTAAATCCGAGAATTGTGTTCAACATTTATATTTTCCGGAAATCTATTTGAGAGATCTTTGATCATGGTGTCATTGGTACCAAAAGATTCATTGAAATCTTCTTGAAATTGATCAATCTCTCTCAGATCTTCAATTATTTTCTTCGACCAGCTAGTCATTTTCATGCAGGATTTTTTGTGGGCATCATAGTTGATAAGGAAATTTTTGTGTTCGGCCTCAACCTTTACACACCAATCCATCACAATGGATACGGAGTCTGATTTTTGATTCATGCTATGCTATGCTGGAGCATCTAGCATATAGAATGTAACATCCCAGGTAAATAAAGAATATTACCTTCTCATATTTATTAATATTTGTGAATAAAATAATAATATTTCATTAGATGGAATGCTATGTTCAGTAGTATACCCAATAGGCAACAATGAGTTTCTTTGAAATATTACATTGCAAACTAATAGTATAATAATATTATTTTAAATGGTAGATAACACCTGGCCATTATAATGGCAGGAATGAACAGAACTAACTACCATATGATTATATATTCTTGTCAAATATTTTTTCTTTTATCCAAATAAATGTTAGAGGATTAAAATGAAAATGTACCCAATTTTAAGCGTAAATATTCAAATATTAATTAAAAGGTCGATTAACTGCCTTTTGATGGCCAAAACTTTTTAAATCCACTTTTTTAAAATTTTATATGTTATATTTGGAAAAATAAAATTAATTTTAGAATCGGGACATCAAAATTTACTTGGTATAAATTTTTTGGTATTTTTTCAATAATGTTCATTTTTTAATGAATACTGTGAAATGTTGTATTTTAAATCAAAACCTCTTTTTAATCTAATTTATTTATATAATTAGATTATCTTTTGTATTATTTTTAAAGTGGAATTAGAATATTTTTTTTACCATTTATCTCAATGGTGGTCATTTGAATTAATTTCACATTGAAATTGAACTTAAACTAGGGTCAATCTTTTGATATATTTTGTTTATTAAAAACACTCTATTTGTTTTGACAATGGTAATTAATTATAAAATTGATTAATGAATAGTGAAACCACTAAGTGGTAGTTAAAAACTGATTTTTCGTTTAAATGAAATTTTACCACCTCTAGGATTTGAATTTCAAAAATCCCACATACATGGTTGTCATTAGGATGTAAAATTTGGTTCAATGGGATAAAAATAATTTTTTGGTAAATAGTAAATTTTATGTTTTGTTAATCGCGATTAAAGGTAATTAGTGTAATTTATGGTAAAGATAATGTTATAATAATATTAAATGACCTTGACACATGTCATACCCTTATTGGACGAGTCATGGCCGACCAAGAGAATCCATGGGTAAACATGGAGACCCCATGGAGCCACATGGGTAAGAAAATGTCATTAATAACTTTTTTAAAGTTAAAATAAAAATGTCCCAAACATGTATTGTTTTACGAAAATAATTTTTACATGGCGTTATACAAGTAATATTTTTTACTATAAATATTCATTGTAAATATAAAAATATTTTCTACATCGTAGTATTTTTTTATAATTTTTAGACATTAAATAAATTTACTTATTTATGACACAATGATGATGCAGTGATTACCTCATTAATAAACGATTTAAATAAAATGAAATGATAATGTAAAATCTAAGACATAAACTTGTATAAAACCTATTGGATGGGTGGATTTAGAATAATTATCACCTTATTCTTGAAATATTTTTTTTTGGGACCTTTAAAATCCGAAAAGCATTTTAAAATAAAGTGACATTTCATGACTCTTCAATAGTGCCCCTCCTCCCTCTTATAAAAGGCCTCCACCTCTACCTCCTTACCCACACCTCTCAATCCCTTGGCTCGTCCAAACTCTGCTCATATTGTCTCTCCATATACTTATCTTACTTCTAGAAGCCTCACATTGTGCAGAAGTTTTTCCAAGGAAGCCTTTGAGCTCAAATCAAAAAGAGTTTTCCGATTTGAAGGTAATGTCTTCTCTTATGTTCTTTTGTTTTATTTTTCTTCTCCAGCCCCCTAAACTATTTTTATTATTTTATTTTGTAACAAAAATAGTATATTAAATATACTAGGATGTTGTTATGAGGAGTATTAGATCTACACTCATACACACCCCTATCTAATTGTTAAAGAACATACTATTTCTGTGGGTGGCGAATTACTGTCTCATAAAAAGATGATTGTTCAATATTCTTTTAACAACTCTTATTGTGGCCGTTAAGATGTCACTATAATTATATATGATAAACAAATTATGTTTATGTATTCCTTATTCTTCTGTATTTTTCATTTATGTCATACCTTTATGGTTTCCATAATGGATAAACGCGATAATTTCATTTTAGGAAGTGCGGACTACCGCCCCTGAAAGTGATTTGAATCGTTAATACCATTTGTGGGATGTATAAAGGATGGATTTTATGATGTTCTATATTATATTATACTTTAATTAAAATATACCTATGTATCATTATTTTTTTCATTCCATTAAAGTATGAAATAGAAATGAAAGTAGCGTTCATGCGTACGTACGACTTACCGTCTCCATGTACGGTACATTTCATTTCTTATCTCCAAATGTTATGTACTATTATAAGTATATATATATATATAATGGATATATATGTCATATATTACATCTAAATTTTGGATATAATTCTTGAATTATAATATATATATCTCACATTTAGTTTTAATTCCATTAATTTGACAAACAAATGAAAGTATCGTTCATGCGTACGTACGGCCTATCGTCTCCATGAACGGTACATTTCATTTTTTATCTCCAAATGTTATGGAATAATATAAAATTAATATATATTGGATATATATGATATTTAAATCATTAATACTACTCTATAGATGATGTACTTATAACTACATGGAAAATTCGTTTCCAAAAAGTTCAATTTTTACTCATGTACCGAACATCGACAAAAACGTCTGATATGAACACACATTATTAAAAAATTATTATAACTTTATAATATGTGATATTAAATGAATAATAATCATTAAAGGAGGTCCTTAATCAATTATAAATTGATCAAGGTTTATTATTCAGGAAAATAAAGAAACGAACAAGACAAGACAGACTTGAGGTAAGGGATCCTACCTCTCTCTTTCTTTTTAAGTACTATCTTTTATGTCGTTTATTTTAAACTAATATTTATTGTTTTTGGGGATGTTATTTTGTATTCCCCATACATTAATTTTTATGTTCTTATAATTAGAGACCCTATTTTATCTCATAAATCCATTTTTGGATGTTTTAAGTGGTGTCGTTAGGCTGCCGAGTTTTCGTAAGGGATTTTTAATCTCACTTTTATTCCCATGAGATTTATGCTACATTTGCCACCATTCCATTTGAGTGGTGTATGTAATTCAAATTATAATACTCTTTGTGTAATATAATTTCATTTATGGTTATTTACATCTTTATTGTATGACCCCTCTTCCATGGGGTGTACGTTTGGAAAGTTACCCAAATCAGTAAGGGGGCCTTTCACCCCCACTCTTTTTAAAAGACTTCTTTTTGTTATGTATTTTAATTTACATATTCTTTTGTTGGGATATGTTCTTTTATATATCCTTATTGCTATAAATCATATTTCCAAGTGATGAGATACCCTTTTTATCTCTCATCCTCTCATTTTCTGGATTTTAAAATGACGTAGTTAGGCTGTCGAATTTCTATAAGGGAACTTCTTAACCCAATTTCAATTATTTGAGTTAAACCTCTACTTCTTGATTATGTCATAATATGAATATTTGTGGATGAAATTTGATTGTTTTAAACTTAATATCCTTTTATATTTGGTGTATTTATATTTATCTCACATAATTATGTAATTTATTTATCCTTAATCTTAGGATACCGACTTAGTATAGGAATTTGTCTCAATCTCCATTCATTGACGCATATTTTTTTTATTACAATATTTTCTTTTATACGCAGTATAAGCACCTTTGGTTTTTTATTTCATTCAATGGGAATCTTTTTCTACGAAGCGTTTTACTAAACAACAAAAAGGGATGTTTCTTTAAATGTATACGGTGACAACATCCTTTCCGCCACTGTGAATATTATTTGGTCTTTGGCTTCCTAAACATGCCGTAATATTTTTAAAATGAATTAAATACCATATATTCTTTTATGTATTTTGGTATTGAAAATGGATTTGATAATTGATTTGTTATGTTAATATATTTATGTGATATATTGTGATTGAAATGTGGAAATGTTTTCTCTCCATTGTATTTGATTTATGTCTTATGAATTTATAATGGTACTTGGACATTTGACGGGTGGTTATGTGATAAATCATATGATGGGTGGTACTGTGAATACCAGGATGGGTGGTTATGTTATAACCTCCAATACATTTGGTATGGATGTCGGTCGTATGGCTATTACATGTAGTGATTTGTGTGGAAGTCGACCATATGGTTATTCCATTTATGTATGTTTATGTCCCAAGTTACCTTTATATGATATGTGTTATTTATATGGGTTTATGGTAATATTTTGGTTACAAAGGATAAGATTTGATATTTTATTCAGTGAAGAGTATTTACTACTTCATAAAGGTGAAAAGTATTACTTTGATAAAGTATTCAAGGTTTACTTGTTGTTTTGGAAAATAATTGTTTTCCTTCTTTTTGTATCCTTTACTGGGCTTTTTATGCTCATCCCAAGTTATTGAAATGTTTTCCACAGGACTTAAAGATGAATAGGGTCAAGGATGGGATCAAGTAATGACATTCTATCTAAAACATGGAACTAGACATGTTAATTTTTAGGAGTTTTTATTATATGGAAACTTATTAGAATTGTCAACTATGTAATCTTTTGAGATGTAATAGTTATGTCCCAATTCTCTAAAACTATAAACCTGAAAAGATACTCTATTTGAATTATTCATTTAATTCATGATTATGTAATGTTATAAGGTCGAGTCCTTATAGTGGGTATCAAAGGTTGGTTTAGATAAATTTAGAGGTTAGGGTATTCTTTAAGCACAAGTGGCATTACCATAATGGTTAGGATTTCAGAGAGGGTCATAGTTTTAGATAAAGTGAATGAGTTGAAGATAACATGAATAATTATATATATGTATTATATGATGATTCTAATGATATACTCACACTAGCCTTTTTGGTTTAGTAAATGGATGGATCTTTCAGGCACCAAAGTGACAACGGGTTTGAAGGAAACTGTGGTGGTTCTCTGATTGAGAGACTGGATGAAATGGGGGAATCAATGAGAAATATCGTGGTTATTCTAAACCAACTATAAGGAGGCATGATTAACCACTTGAACCTTGGTGAGTTCTCTAATGCATCATGTACGAGATGACCAACTCGATGTGGAAGTTCAGGTAATAATTATAAAGGTAACCATTAGGATTTATATGATCCTTACTTTTGAGGTAATTATGGGTTACTATATGTTATGATGGAAAACGAAAGGCATGAGATAAACTTGGGGTTAAATTATGTTTTGGTTATTTTTAATGATTTTATCTCTTTTTAGGGAATGTTTTAATAATTATATAGTTTTTGAAAAAGGACAACACGATGACCGTTTGACAACCCGTTACGTCAGACAAAGCTATGGGAATTGAACCCAGAACCAAAGTGCAACTGGTATTTATCACCTACCACTGGACAACATGAAGTCCCTGGTTAGTATGACAAATCCTCTTTAGTTATATAATTTTATGAATCAAGAATAAGTTTATTTTGGGATATCTAGGAAAATATTGACCAATCATGGAGGATATATGATTAGGTTAATTACTTTTCAATATGAAACTTTAAGAGGAACTGATGTTATTTAGAGATAAATGTTAATTTTTACCTTGGAGGACTATGTGATTAAATCCTTCAAAAATTTGGGTTTCGGTCTTATTTTGGTTTACTTTGAATAATTTTATGAACAAATTTTTTATCCAATGGTCTTCCTTGAACTTTGGGTTTTGTTGTACAAATTCTGGAGATTAAGAATAGATTTTATTTTTATAAAGGATTATCCTTTTGTGGATTATCTAATATCCTACTAACAATTTTGGTTTTTGTTTTTGTCTAAAGACATGGTAAATATATAGATCTCTTTAGTGTAGTAGGTGATTCTATAGAATTTTATTATAGCGCTCTTAATGTGAACAAGTCATCCTAAATACTCGCCTTTTTTATGAAAAAATAAGTTTGTGTAAGAAATCTCGTAAGAGATGAAAGTCTAAACGATAAGAAAGTATGTTTCCTTGTGATTTAGTTAATCTCATAAATAAATTCCTCAACGAAAAGTAACTTAAAACAAAAATGTTGGATGTTAACTTTTCCTACTGGGGAATCAAATACAGTTTAACTCATCACATGTTTGTGATTTTTTGGTGGTTAAATTTCTCTTAAACAAGTTTCTATCACTCTCTATCAGAACATAACCCTTTTTTCCTTCCTTATCCATGTTTTCATGGGATCCTAGTACCTGTTTTCTCGGAAGACCTTTGTACTTTTTTTTCTTTCTTTTAAAGTGATTGTTTAATTTACTCTTTTTCCATTGTGATGCTTTCAACAAAGTTTACAAGCCCAATTTTAAAATTTCAAGGACGCAATTCCCAAAAGGGGGGAAGGATGTAACATCCGAGGTAAATAAAGAATATTACTTTCTCATATTTATAAATATTTGAAAATAATATATTAATATTACTTTAAATGTAATGCTATGTTCAATAGGGTACCCTATACGCAACAATGAGTTTCTTTGAAATCTTACATTGCACACTAATAATATAATAATATTATTTTAAAAGGTATCTACCATTGTAATGGTAGGAATGAATATAACTAACTACAAAATGATTATATATTCTTGTCAAATATTTTTACTTTTATCCAAATAAATTTTAGAGGCATAAAATGAAAATGAAACCAATTTTAAGCATAAATTTTCTAATATTCTTTAAAAGGTCGATTAACCACCTTTTGATGGAGAAACCTTCTTAAATCCAATTTTTTACAATTTTATTTGTTATATTTGAAAAAATAAAATTCTTTTTATAATCGGGACATCAAAGTTTACTTTGTATAAATTTTTGGTATTTTTCCGATAAAGTTTATTTTTTAATGAATAGTGTTAAATGATGTATTTTAGTTCATAACCTCTTTTTAATATAATTTATTTATATGATTATATTATAGTTTCAATTAGTTTTAAAGTTAAATTAGAATATATTTTTTACCATTTAACCCAATGGTATTCATTGGAACTAATTTCACTTTGAAATTGAACTTAAACTAGGGTCAATCTTTTGATATATTTTGTTTCTTAAAAACATGCTATTTGATTTGACAATGTGAATTATTTATTAAATTGATTAATTAAACTTATATGTTTTGAATTTTGTAAAATAGATATCATTTTTGAATTCGGAATATCAAATATATCTTAGGGTGAAATTTTGGTATTTTTCTCAAAAACCACAATTTTTTATGAATAGTGAAACCACTAAGTGGTAGTTAAAAAACTGATTTTTCGTATAAACAAAATTTTACCACCTCTGTGATTTGAATTTCGAAAATCCAACATATATGGTTGTTATTAGGATGTAAAATTTGGTTCAATGAGATGAAAATAATTTTTTGGTGAATAGTAACTTTTAAGTTTTATTAATTGTGATTAAAGGTAATTAGTGTAATTTAAGGTAAAGATAATGTTATAATAATATTAAATGACCTTTACCCATGTCCTAACCTTATTGGATGATTCATGGCCAACCAAGAAAATCCATGGGTCAACTTGGGGACCCCATGGAGCCACTTGGGTTTGAAAATGACATTAATAACTTTTTAAAAGCTAAAATAAAAATGTTACAAACATGTATTGTTTTAATAAACCAATTTTTACATGGGGTTATAAAAGTCATATTTTTTACAATAAATAGTAATTGGAAAGCTAAAAATATTTCCTACATCATAGTATTTTTTTTATAATATTTAATCATTAAATAAATTAATTTATTTATGACACCATGATGATGCAATGATTACCTCATTAATGAACGATTTAAATAAAATGAAAATATAATGTGAAATCTAAGACATAAAATTGTAAAAAACCTATTGGATGGGTGGATTTATAATCCTTATCACCTTATCCTCGAAATTTTTCTTTTTGAGACCTTTAAAATCCGAAAATCATTTTAAAATAATGTGACATTTCATGACATTCCAATTGTGCCCATCCTCCCTCTTATAAAAGGCCCCCTCCTCTACCTCCTTACCCACACCTCTCAAGCCCTTAGCTCATCCATACTCTGATCATATTTTCTGTAAACATTCTTCTATTACCCCTAGAAGCCTCACTTTGGGCATAAGTCTTTCTAAGGAAGCCTTTGATCTCAAATCAAAAAGAGTTGTCTGATTTGAAGGTAATGTCTTCTCTTAAGTTCTTTTGTTTTATTTTTCTTCTCCAACCCCCTAAAATATCTTTATTCATTTCTTTTGTAACAAAACCAGTATCTTAAATATACTAGGATTATTTTATGAGGAGTATTTGAGCTACACTCATACACACCTACATCTAATGGTTAAATAACATAATGTTTCTGTGGGTGGCGAATTATTGCCTCACAAAACGATGATTCTTCAATATTCTTTTAACAACTATCATGGTGGCCATTACGATGTAACTTTATTTATATATGATATATACATTATTTTTATGTATTCCTTATTCTTCTGTATTTTTCATTTATGTCATACCATTAGGGTTTCCATAATGGATAAACGTGATAATTTCATTTTAGGATGTGCAGACTACCTCCCCCTCAAAGTGATTGGAATCGTTAATACCACATGTGGGATGTATAATGGATGAATTTAATGATGTTTTATATTATATTATACTTTAATTACAATATAAATATGTATCATTATTTTTTTCATTCCATTAATGTATGAAATATAAATGAAAGTAGCGTTCATGCGTACGAACGGCTTACCGTCTCCATGAACGGTACATTTCATTTCTTATCTCCAAATGTTATGTACTATTATAAGTACAAATATATAATGGATATATATGTCATATATTACATATAAATTATGGATATCATTCTGGAATTATTATATATATATTTATCAATTAGTTTTAATTCCATTAATATGACAAAGAAATGAAAGTAGCGTTCATGCGTATGTACGACCTACCATCTCCATGAATGGTGCATTTCATTTTTTATCTCCAAATGTTATTGAATAGTATAAAATGAATATATAATAGATATTTATGATGTTTAAATCGTTAATACTACTCTGGAGATGATTTACTTATAACTACGTGGAAAATTCTTTTCCAACAAGTTCAATTTTTACTAACGTACCGAACATCGACAAAAACGCCTGATATGAACTCACATTATTAATAAATTATTATAACATTATAATATGTGATATGAACTGAATAATAATCTTTAAAGGAGGTACTTAAGAAATTATAAATTGACCAAAGTTTATTATTCAAGAAAATAAATAAACGAACAAGACAAGTCGGACTTGAGGTAAGGGATCCTACCTCTCTCTTTCATTTTAAGTTCTCTATTTTATGTCATTTCGTTTAAGCTCATATTTATTATGTTTTGGGAAATTATTTTATATTCCTCATAGATTAATTTTTATGTTCATATTATGAGAGACCCTATTTGATCTCATAAATCCATTTTTGGAAGTTTTTAGTGGCGTCGTTATGCTACCGAGTTTTCTTAAGGGATTTTTCATCTCACTTTTATTACCGTGAGATTTATGCTACATTTTCCACCATTTACATTGGGTGGTGTATGTACTTCCCATTAATATAATATTTGTGTAATATAATTTCATTTATGGGTATTTACATCTTCATTGTATGACCCTTCTTCCATGGGGTGTGAATTTCGAAAGGTACCCAAATCGGTAAGGGAACCTTTCACCCTCCTCTTTTTAAAAGACACCTTTTTGTTAAGTCTTTTAATTTACATATTATTATGTTGGGATATGTTCTTATATATCCTTATTAATGTAAATTATATGTTCAAGTGACGAGATACCCTTTTTATCTCTCATCATCTCATTTTCTGAATTTTAAAATGACGCAGTTAGGCTATCGAATTTCTATAAGGGATCTTCTTAACCCAATTTCAATTCTTTGATTTAAACCTTTACTTATTGATTATGTCATACAACTAATTTGTGTGGATGGCCTCTGATTGTTTTACACGTAATATCCTCTTATATTTGGTGTATTTATATTTTTCACACATAATTATGTAATTGATTTATCCTTTATCTAAGGATACCAACTTTGTATGGGATTTAGTCTCAATATCCTTTCATTGAGGAATATTTTGTCTTAATACAAGAAATTCTTTTATAAATTGATTAAACACCTTTGAAATTTCATTTCAATCAAAGGGAATATTTTTCTAGGAATCGTTTTACTAAATGAAAAAAAGGAATGTTACTTTTAACGTAGGCGGTGACAACATCCTTTCTGTCACCGTGAGTTTTATTTGGTCTTTATCTTCTTCAACAAGCCGCAGTATTTTTAAAATGAAATAAATACCATATAGTTATTTATGTATTTTGGTATTGAAAATTTTTTTTATAATGGATTTTTTATGTCAATATATTTAAGTGATATATTGTGATTGAAATGTGTAAATGGTTTCTCTCCATTATATTTTTTTATGTCTTATGACTTTATAATGGTACTTGGACATTTGACGGGTGGTTACGTGATAAACCATTTGATGGGTGGTGTCGTGAATACCAGGATGGGTGGTTACATTATAACCTCCAATGCATTAGGTATGGAAGTTGACCGTATGGGTATTCCATGTAGTGATATGTGTGGAAGTCGACCGTATGGTTATTCCATTTAAGTATGATTATGTCCCACGTTAAATTTATATGTTATGTGTTTTTTATATGGGTTTAGGGTAATCGTTTTTTACAAAGGATAAGTGGTGATATTTTATTTAGTAAAGAGTATTTATTAATTCATAATGGTGAAAAGTATTACTTTGATAAAGTATTCATTGTTTACTTGTTCTTTTGAAAAACAAACATTTTTCCTTCTTTGTGTATCCTTTTCAAGGCTTTTTATGCTCATCCAATGTTTTCGAAATGTTTTCCACTGGGCTTAAAGATGAATAGGGTAAAGGATGGGATCAAGGAAATATATGCTGTCTAAAATATGGAACTATACATGTTTCTTTTTAAGAGTTTTTATTTTATGGAAACGTAGTTGAAGTGTCTACTCTATAATCTTTTGAGATGTAATAGTTATGTCATAATTCTCGAAATCTCTAAACCTGAAAAGATCCTTTATGTGAATTATTCATTTAATTCATGATTATGTAATGTTATAAGGATAGGTCCTTATATAGTATCAATAGTTGGAAAGATCAGAATGGTATCCACCACCTTCTTTAGCAACTGAATGACAAAATCATGTCCTAGTGATGATGACTCCAAATCTAACATTCTGCTTGGAGATGGTTCTTTTTCTAGCATTACTAGCTTCCTCTTAGAGGATTATCCATCTTCAATATTCCTTATAATTTCCTTGGTTGGGGTATCAACAAAAACTTTTTTCCCCTTGTTGGTTTTCAGAATAGCTTCTTCATCTAGAGATTCCTGCTCACTTCCAAAAAACTGTACAATCTTATCTTCAACATCTTTTTCCTTCTCAGCTCTAGCCTCAATGTGTTCAGGTTGAAAGAAGTCATTATTATGACTCTATTACTTAGATAACATGTTTACTTCCTCTTCACCATTCTCATATATTCCAGGAGTATCATGTTTTGAAGATCTGACATGAGAAGTCCGGATTGACAACTTTTCAGAAGCCCATTCCATTTCATGAAATTATTCTACTTGCTTTATCAGGTCAGTTATCTCTTCAATGCTTTGTGCTTCCTAATCTAATTCCAAAGCTTCCTTTTCAACATCCTTATCTCTATATTTTTCTAGATACATGAACATCTTTCCTGGTGTCTCATGTAATGGTTCAACTATGAAGTTTTTCGGTACGGGAATTTTTTCGGAAGCAACTTTAGTGGACTTCAAAAGAGATTTTACAATCTCTACCTTAGACATATTTTAATTAAGCTTAATCTCCTTTTCTTGTTTCTCAATCTCATCAACTACTTTTTCTTTCCAAGCCTTGGCCATAGCAGGTTCTACGCCTAATTGTGGTTCCCCTTCCTTCATATTCTTCTTATCATTCCTCCACTTTACTGCTACCTCATTCGGATATACTTTCGGTTTCATGGGCTTTGGAGGTGTAGATTGAGCTTCTATGGACTTATGGGTTTCACCTTCATCTACTACTTCCTGCAACATTCTTTTCTTCATAGATTTCATAGATGGTTTGGCCTCTTCATCATTTTTTGGAATGGCTTCTGCCTCTTCGACTAGAAGATCACAAAACTCTCTTGTCTCCATAGAAAATCCAACATTAATTATCTTCAAGGTGTCAACACTGACTAACATTAACTTTCAATTCCTCAGCTTGGAATTGCAAGGGATCTTAAAAGATTCAGGACACCAAACTATCATCTTGGAGAGTTGGGAAGGATACATGATAATTTGTGCTCTCAAATTCCCATTCTTGATATTCTCTATCATAATGAGAATATTACTTATCAGATTGATCTTTCATAGGTTTACCAAAAAGTCCAAGAAATACAAATCACTTTTCGTTAGAGTGTCCTTGTCACACTTTTTCAATACGATAAATCCCTAAACCCATAACTATAGGATCCGATTTTTGGTAGACAGATGGGAAATTTTTGTCGTCTTGACATCAGTAAGTCCATGTCATTCCATATCCTTCACCTTTATGAAACTACCTTGAACATCCAGCATCTTGTAGGAGAAAAACTCGGCTTCCCCTTTATATGATAGCCCAACCATGCTTGCAGCCTTGGTGTAAGAGTGTTTATAAGTTTTTCCATAACTCTTGAGGGAAAATTTTCCTCTACTATCTTCCTTAGAGAGACAAAGTGATTCATAAAATTCAATGAGAAAATTAGGATACACAACATCCTGTGCTCCTATCCTTAATATGGATACACTCTCCCATCCATTAATCCTGATATTCTTTGAGATAATAGAGTCATAATTATTGAGAAATTTTGGATGTTCCATCCTCTTTGTGTAAATTTTCCACTCTGAAATCGGATTTATAGAAGAAAAAACATGAGAGGGAACTTCTACAGACATTCAGAATTGAGAATCTTTAGAAATGTTCGAAATAGGCCATTGAAGAGGGGAAGAGCATCGACACACAAATTCTATTAAAATTGACGTGGTACAACCATCAGCGTTCCCCATTATATAGGTATTGAAGCGATGGTTGAACTTCCCATCTGAATCTAATGGCTGAGAAATCTTTTAAATCGATCTGACGGTTGAAATGATAGCTGCAAGGAAAATTTTGGTTCAATTTGATCTTTTGAAGTTTTAAAAGAAAAACATTCAGATTTAAGGATACTAGAATCTGAGAAATTTTAAAAAAAAAAGAAACTAATAGCATGTAAAAGGTGATTACTGAAACTCAAGAAAGAATCACACCTTTCAGATTGTCAGGAGAATTATTCGTATTGAGGAAAATTCTTCTTGAAGGACATTATATTCCAAAAAAACATGAGTACGAAAAAGAGATTGAATACAGAGATCTTCACTATGAAAATTGTCATTACGTAAATATTTATTACAAAAATATTCAGTACTAAAATCTTTAGTATGAAAATCTTCATTACAAAAATCATCAGTATGAAAATCATCAGTACGAAAAACTTCACTACGAAAATTTCATGTACGAAAAATCCATTACGAAAATTTCAAGTACAAAATTTTCCATTTCGAAAAATATGAAATAATTCATTACAAAAAATATGAAAAACCACATTATGAAAAATATGAAATACGTCATTAAAAAAATATGAAAATCTACATTACGAAAAATATGAAAAACTACATTACAAAAAAATATGAAAAACTTCATTACGAAAAATATGAAAAACTTCATTACAAAAAATATGAAAAAACTTCATTACAAATGTATTCACCCTATGAAAAGGAGTTTGTTATTGTAAATATATTGGTTCAACAAGAAGTTATTGGGGAGGATTACCTTACGGTTATCATTCTTTACATCTATTTAATGTATTCAAATCTATCAGAGGGTAATGATTTAGTGAAAATATCAGTAATTTGGTCTCGGTTTCTGATGAATTGAAGAGTGATATCTGCTTTTTGTGTGTGATCCCTATGAAAGTGATGCATAATATCTATGTGATTTTCATGAGAGTGATGTGCATGGTTTTTACTAAGGGCAATGGAACTTGTATTATCAAAAAAAATTGTGTTTTGGTAAATCTCATAATATAGTCTGTGAGTGTGTGTTCCATCCAGAACACTTGATCACAACAACTTCCAGCTGCTACATATTCAGCTTCAGTAGAGGAAAGTGATACTGAGTGTTTCTTCTTGCATGACCAAGAATGATCTTCCATTGCACTATGTCAAGGTATTCCTTGGATACCTTGGCTTTTAAGGTCTTCTAATATTAGTGTGTAAACATTTTCTTGCCTATGGGCAGAATGAATAAACTCTTTTTTTATAATTTTTTACTAAGAACTTGTGATTCCTAATATTCAAAAGGTAACCATCATCACATAGTTATATTATGCTAATGGGGTTGTTTTTAAGACCCTTAAAAATAATACATTTGAAATAAATGTTTTTCATAGAAGAACAATGTTACTTATACAAATAATTTCTCCCCGATAATTATCCTGAGAGTCACATTTCCTCATTTCGTCTGGATTATCTTTTCAAAATAGTTTTTATTACCAATCATATGTCGGGAACATCCACTATACATGTACCATGTATTGATATTGGTACCTTCTCTATTTTCCTAAAAATAAGAAAAAGTTAGATTTTAGGAATCCAAACATTCTTGGATTCGGAATTTTTAGATGGAAAAATTTTCGGCACCCACATCTTTTTTAAAAAAATTGACATTATGAAATCCAAAATATTAGATTTTTTTAGAGAACAATTTTTTGCCCAGTGTCCACCACACTGATACTTTGTGCAAAAAGAAGCACTTTGTGGAACAATGTAATTGTAACAAAATACAATTTTTGAACTAGTATAACCAAAACCAGAACCATCCCTTAGAGGTTGGATTTGGGAATACATTTTATCAATATTTTCTTTAACTAGGGTAATGTTTGACAAACACTTCCTCAAGGAAAAGATTTTGGGTTTCAGTTTGATAACCAAGTTTTTGTCTTCAAAAACATTTGATTTTAAACTATAGCTAGTCTCGAAAACATTTTTCTTAGAAATTACGTCTTCTAGATCTTTAGAAAGTTTCTTCTTCTCAGAATTTACTTCCTCAATATTTTTTGAAATACTTTCAAAATCAACATTTTTCTTATCAAGATCTTTAGAATAATTTTATATCTCCTTAGTAATAATAGTAGTCCTAGAATTTTACTTATCATGTTTTTTCATAATCTTTGACTTCTCAATCTCAAGAAATATGGAAAACCTATAAAATTATTCAAAGGTAGGTAAAGTATTATATTCCTCTAAAGAAGATTATTCATATGAAGAGATATAATATTTACTATCATTAGCATTAAAAGATATATTGGTCATAGATTTAGCTCTGTGTACCTTATCCATAAAACAATTATTTTCATTAGGTAGTCTGGATATTAGACCGAGATTCTTATATCCAGAAGATTCATAATCTGACGATTCATCTGAAGAGTCACCACAATTGGCACTCCAAGTTTCAGTTGCTTTCAAGACTTTCTTATCTTTATCATTATAATACTTCTTCTTTTTTCTCTTAGAATGCTTTTCCTTTTTTTCTTTCCTCTTGAGAATAAGACAATCAGGTCATATATTTCCAGTTCTCTTGCATTCATAACATGTGACTTTTGTATCTTTCTTGTCTTTTTTATCTTTCTTCTTGTATTTATGTTGAATGTTCCTCTATCCAGCTATCTTGTTCATCCTTTGAGCAAGATTTTCTAATTCATTCTCTAAGGATTCACTTCCACTAGATTCAGATTGGATAGAAACCTTCTTATATTTGGACCTAGTAACTCACTTAGGAGCCTTGTCATTCATATGATTAGAAGCTATAGTAAAAGCAACACTTTAATTCCCATTCTTCTTCTTTATGTTATCAGTATCTCTCTTCATTCTAGTATCATGCTGAATAAGAGTTCCAAACAGCTCATCTAAAGAAATCTAAGAAACCTTTTTGTTCTCATCAATAGTAGTCCACTTGGATTCCCACTCATTGGGCATGATCTCTATGATCTTATAAACAATAGATTAATCATCTAATCCTTTCTCACCCATTCATTGTAAACTATTCACAATATACATGATCCTTTTTTGAACCTTACATGTGGGTTCTCCATAAGTAAAATTAAAACCCTGATATTCAGCTCTGAGCATGGATCTTCTTGTTTCAATAACATTGGATATTAAAAGTGAGTGACTTCAAGATTCTTCCATATAGAATTTGCTTCTTTACAAGATTATATTTTGATATATATTTCTAGTTATTGAACAATGTAAAGTATTGTGTACCATATAATTCAGTTGATAATTATGCTTTTCATTATTAGTAAAGGTACTAACTTTCTTGTCAGGGATTTTATATCCTCTAGTAAGCATAAAAAAAATTATATACACCAGTATTGATAATGAAAGTCTTCATGTGATCTCTCCAATACTCGTAGTTATTTCAATAAAAGATAGTTGGTCTAGTTGGATTGAGATTGTCTATGGAACAAACATTGATTCCAACCATTTTTATGAAAATTCTTTCCACATAAGACTTGTTAATAGAAAAATATTGTAAACAAGATATTCCTAAGGAAGGAAAAATATAAAACAAGATTATCTATAAGAAAAAATGAATCTGTACTATACAAATCTGAAAAACTAATTCCGGAAAAAAACATGAGCAAGGAAATCTTATTTGTGAATGTAAGTATTTTAGAAACCTCCTATGATACCAAGTGTGGGATCGATAGATACAATAGATATGATATTGATTGTAGTATCAAACTATGATGCAAATACTCAAATACAAGAGGGAGGGTAAATTGTATTATTTTAAAAATTCCTTTTGAACATTTAAAGATGGATATGTTTGACAAAGGTTAAACAAGTTAACTCACAAAACCTCAAGGTATATAAACTTTCTTGAATCATGAAATATGATTCTGAGAAAACAATTCCTGAAATGTGATTATGAAAATGAAACTTAATGAAAGTTTAAAAAGATGAATACTCTACCTTAAAGCATATAGAATATCACTAAATTAGAGTAAAAAAATAAGGATGTATAAGATAGTTATACTTTCCTCAATAATACAAATGAAGTGGAAAACATGTAATAAAACAAGTAACAGTAGTAAGTCTTTTAACCCAAAGAGAAGGGTATCCAAAAACCTTGGATAAAGGTCCCTTGATTTATACTTTAAAGAAATTATGTCTTACCCACACCAGAGTAAGCCCTCAATATGAAGATCAGATTATGTCTTACTATCCCTGCAAGCCCTCAGCATTATGGTAGTCGGCACCTCTGTCTTCCTTAGTATGGAAGACCTCAACTTCAAGGTAGTCATCACCTCTGTCTTCCTATCCCCAAAAGACCTCTATTGTACACAACAACAATTTGAGTCGCACAAATCATGTCTGAAAAAGAAGTTCAGTATGCACAAAGCTGTGAGAGTCTCTCTATAGAAATCACTTCAACATCATGTAATCTCTAGAGTCATTGAATAGTTCTCAAAAGTTGTGATCTCTTTCAAATGAGATCACATTTATAGGCACATATTCAACGGTCTTCTCCCTCCTCCAACGGTCAAATTTTTCCTTGAATTTCGGAGGGACTTGTACATGTGTCACTCAAACAATGGTTAGTTAGTAACTGAAAGCAAGAAATCATTTTATAACAAAATAATTATAAGAAAATTTGGTTACATAACTAAAATCCAATATTCATATTGTATGGAAATAAATGTTCGGAGTCTAAAAAATGAATTCAGAGTCTACAATAAAAGGTATTCGGATTCTGTTTTCTAGGAATTCAGAACTTGAATTCTATGGAATTTCAGAGTCTGAATTTCAAGGAAATTGTGAATCTGGATTCATAAGAATTCGGAACCAGAACTAAAAAATTTTGGATTCAGAGTTCATAAGAATTCGGATTCAGAACTCATGATATTTCGTATCTAGAATTCGTATTCAGAACTCGGAGTCAGAACTCAGAGTAGTTCGTATCCAGAATTTTTATATAGAACTCTGTGTTAGATCTCCAAAAGTTAATAACCATAATTCTTATTTAGAATTCAGAGTTTGAACTCAGAAGAGTTCGTATCCATAATTCATAGTCAGAATTCAGAGTCAGAACTTAGAAGAGTTCGTATCCAAAATTTGTAGTCAGAATTCGGAGTCAGAACACCTAGAAGTTTGTATCCATATTTCGTATTCTGAACTCGAAGTCAGAACACAGAACGTTTGTAACCAGAATTATGATTTAGAATTTGTATTCTGAAATCAGAAGAGTTCATATCCATAATTCTTAGTGATAATTCAGAGTCAGAACATAGGATTGTTCGTAACCAAAATTCTGAGAATTCGTATCCTAGAACAGAATGCTTCATATCTATGTATTAACAGGATTTTGAGGTTTTGGTTTCAGCCTGAATTTTATAATCAGGAAAATATGATATGGATAATAAAACATGGTAAGGATAAATTTCCTTAGGGAAGGAAATTTTTCCTTATAGAAGAAAAACATAGGTTAAAATAGATTTTCCTTGAGATAAGGTGTTTGTGATTTTCAAAACAAGAGAAATGGTAAAGTCATAAGGGAAACTTAATGACTCAATAATCTCCCCTATGAATGAAGGAATAGAAAAGTCCTAAGGAAAATTTTATTGAATCAACAATAGTTCTTTGTTCCACGATCTTTGATTATCATCTCTCAAATAACATGAAATGAATATATTGAATTTTTTAGCAATGAATAATTTGGATCTGAATTATGACACCATTATGATATTAGTATGAGAGGGTATATGTAGTGAGAACTATGTATGATTAGTTTTTGAATATATTTGAATCAGATATATGAGTAGGAACCAATTTACAGGGATCATTGTTAAAGTTATTGAGGTAGTTGAAGATCCTATATTGATTAGAAGGTGATATACATAGTGTATACTGGGACATCCTAGTTCTATAATAAGATCAATTTATTAAAATGATAAAAAAGGGAACTCTTGTGTATATATGTTGTCAATCCATGGAACTAGTGCCACTCAGGGTATGCAAGAAGACCACCATGTGACTTAGTGAATGTAGTGTTCAGATATCGAAAAATCCTAGAGGGAACATGCAAAGTAAATTCTTATAAGATGTAGGAATTTTTTTGATCAAACCCTGGTGGATTGAAAAGAAGTGTGACTCTGACCTTGTTATTGTTTTTGAAACACCCTCCACTTTTATTTGAAAGAGATATATTATAGTGGAGAACCCCTGATTGGAAAACATAACCAATAAATGTAATGGTTACTTATTTATACCAAACATTTTAAAATATAATTTTTCATATATCTTTATTTACTTCTTGTCTATGGTGAAGTTGTGTGACATAATAAACTATTGATTGATATTGAATAATTAATGGATATATAATTTAAAAGGTACATAAAATTATTATGTGACCACTAATTCACCCCTCCACTCTTAGTGGTCTTTCATTCCTTGGGGAACCTAAACTATTATCAATGGGATATGGTACCTCCAAAAATATACAAATGATATGAGGATTTATAATACATTAATAAGTGTCTAAAATTAAAAATTCTTCTGTTATATATATTAAAGATGATATGGAAGTCTTATCCAAGGCACATAAGAATAATATAAATAAATATGTGAGGAAATTGAATTAAAATTCAAAGAAAAAAATGGGAATTACAATTACAAATAGGTAATGATAATATTAAGGATTTAACTATTATTTGTTTTTTTTTATTCCTCGAATGATTCATGTTCATGTTTTGAGAGTTATGAGGAAAACTAATACCTCAAAATCACTGATAATTTTTACTCTCTAGTTAAAATTTATCTTAAGAAATTTCTTTATTATTTTGATTACTATATGATGAATTTATTAAAGAAATATTTGATAAAAATTTATTCTATATAGACAATCGAATCCTATAGATAATGCCATGTAAAATCATCTTAGAAGATGCAATATTCTCATAGATCTTATAAAATATAAAGAACGTTATTCCACAATTTTTAATGAATAATTTAAAAGTGTTATTATTTAGTATAATGTAATCAATATTTATTGGGAAGTAATCCATTTAAATTTATAATATGTAAATTTCATCATCAATATGAGTTGTCTAAAGTTCCAAATCAACATCAAAATTTTGAAAGATTCAAATATTTACCTTACAAATATTATAATATTCATGGTGTTTCAAAAAAAATATAAGTGAATCATGAATGACTAAAGGCCCACAATGTTGTATTAGAGATCTAAAGATCATGTAGAAAATCTTCTACATATTTTTTGTTCAAAAAAAGGTAACCCATAGTTTAGATGAAATGTCTTGACCTAAAATTTTAATTTCTAGAAGTGTTGGAAAAAACTAAAAATTATAAACCAATCTGAAATATATAAAAAATATTTGATTGACACATGCATTTCAAATATATAAGTGTATAAATCACAAATAATACATTCCACAGATTTTGTTTAAAATAATGGGGTTATATGCCAAAAATAGAAAACATGTCATGAGGGAAAACATTCACCTAAAGTGAAGAGAAAAAATTAATTTGAAGGTGATAGTGATACTATAGATTTGGGAATAGGGTTATTGATTGGAGGAATAATATTTGATCATCAATAAATCATAAAATCCCTAAACGAAATGGTTCAAGGGAGTTTGAATGAACAAAACTATTGGAAATAACTAATCCTTGATAAAAGTGAAGGATATGTCACAAAATAAAATATTAGAAATCTTGAATATTTTATATCAAATTTTCAACATAGTTTTTCAAAATTATGATGAATTAGGTACCACAGAATTATAGAATATCATAAAGAACCACATCAGTACACGAAGAATGTGAATAAATTAATTGAATCATCCAATGGAGGAAAATATTTAAATATATAAGCTCAGTCATATAAGGTGAATTTTAATGGAAAGATATATAAGAAGGGGGATGACCTATAAGAAATAAATTATTTTACTATGGAAATAGGAATACCATCATGTACCAATGAAAAAAAACCCATAATTTCCAAATAAAATTGAATAATGTTGAATGCATGAACAAGATTAATCGATTTGATAGATTATCTAATTGAATTTGGGCTTGACACTCTAAGTGAATAAGTGGATTATCTACCTAACATAACATTATCATGGGGTGTGAAAAAATATATTATTTCCTAGGTTAATTTAGTATTATTTGTAACCCAAGGTCTTATCTAGAGAGGATTGAACTAAATCTATTCTGCATTTTTGGTTAATTATATGGGTGTTTTTATTTTCAAAAAAATATTAAGTTCAAAATAAATATTTATAAATATATAATGAGGGAAAATTGATTGAATTAGGGTAATCATCCCAATTATAATTCATTCCTAGTCTCTAATTAAATATCTTTAATTATTTTTAATTGATACATGAGTGGTTCTGAAACGTATTCCATTTCATACATATTTGAATGAAAATGGTGAAATTATCCAAATAAGTACCATTATTTCAATTTACCATCGTTCAAATTTATGAAAGTGTAATAGTTTATTACCACTAGTTTACTCAATAAACACTCAAACTGGCCCAGTTTGTCTTAGTCAATCACTGATTATACACAAGCCCTTCATCACATACCAGTAATCCCTTAACAATTCACCACCTAGTCCAAAACAATTCACCAAATGTTTTATAAAATTATTTTGTGGTGGATGATGGATCCTCAACCAAGGAAATAATTTTATATAGAGTTTAATTACAACACAACTGTATTTGGAATTAAAATCTCTTATTATGTATCGAAATAAATTTCCATGGAATAAAGAAAATTAGATTAAATAACTAGGTCACATTTATTAAAACTATTCCACTTCCCATCCATTAATAAATTATAATCTTTACCCCCTATATTAAAGTGGTAAAAGAAATGAATGGTGGAATTGAATTCATTAAGAAGACTAAAATAAGAGAGAAAATATAAAATAGAATTAAATTTGGAATCCATAATAGTCACACCCATCCATAAAATTTCATTTCTTTTAAATGAATTCACTCTTATAAATATTTTCCCAAAATCCCTTCCTTAATGTCTCTAAAAATTCAAATTTAAATTATGATTAAAATTTAAACTTATCTAATTCCTTTCTAAATATTTGGGGGTATTTTCAAATCTTTATGAATAAAAAGTTGAAATCATTCATAGATCATTTCATGCGACCATGAAATATTCTCTCTAGGTGAATTAATTTTCACTTGAATTTAGTTCATGTGACATACCTTATGAGAAGATCAATATAAATCATGGAAATTATTCCTTATTCATATATTTCTATGTTTTAAAATTTCATCTTTTGAATTTTCACATTTCTCTCATGCGTGGATTAATTTCAAATATATATGAGCACCTTATGATGTGGAATAAATGAATGGCCTCCATGTAATAAAAAAATGTCATTATGGCAGCCTCATGACGTACCTCCTCTTATGTATTCCTGTTAGTTCTTATTAATATGGACTTTATTTATTCATGTTCCATAAAATGATATGTGTATTATTAATATAAATATATCCCAAAGTCTCTAAATAGGCCAATGTTTAGTGATAAATAGTGTAGGGGTTATTTCATGTTCGTGCTTGGGATATTTGGGTTGGCTATTTTCAAATTCATCACTATTGGGTATCAGTTTCCTCTAGAAACTTCCATTGAGAAGTTTTTGTACACCATACATTGATGCCTTTTCTGGTTAATGAGAGGTTGATGTGGTCTCTACGAATTTAACTCCTCCAACCTAGAGAACAGATTTATTATCTAATTGTTGTAATCTATATGTTTTTATAATGGCCCAATGTTTTATCAATGAAATTACCTTATTATAATTATGTCTTATATTTTAATAACATAATGTTACACATATGACAAAGTATTAACCGTATTAATGAATAATGATTAGAAAAAGGTATCCCTTTATGTTAAGGAATGAATACCGATATAACAGTAACCTGGCCTTTAGATTAGTAATGTGAAACATATGATTGGTAAACTGTAAAATTGACTAGTAACCACACTAAAAAAGTATAAATAAAATTTACCCATCTTTTATGTGACAATATGATATATATATATATATATATTGTAGTACATATAATTATATATTTTAAAATTACTATTTAAGTGTTGGAATTTTTTGAAGTAATGTATATTTAATTATATTTTTATGATTAATAAAATAATTTAAATTAAATCATATTTTCATAAAATGTTTCCATAAATAATTATTTTTATGACTTATTAATATAGAATAATTTTAATAGATCTTAGTAATTTTCCCAAAGTATTAGAAAAACTGTTTTTATTTTAAAATTTGTATTTTCCAAGTAAATTATGATTTTAATTATAAATAAAATTCCAAATATATGGAGAATTATTTTCATAAAATTGATTTCATAATTGAATTATACATGTATAAAAATTGGTGGGGTAATGTTTTTGGATTTTTTAGAAATACTTAAATGATGGTGAATAGTAAAATATAGTATTTTGTTGTATATATACATTATTTGTTAAATATTCATTTTATTGAGTCATGGATGATGTAAGAGCCTTAGGTTTTAACTCACATGCACATATTAATGTTTTTTCACATGAATAATTACTATTTATTCTATTGATAAAAATAGAAAAATAATGAATAAAATATTGAGAAATCCCTTCTCTCCTCCACTATAAAAATCACCATCACACCCCTCTTATCTTTACTCATCTCAAGCCTTTGGCCTAGTCCAAATTCTGCTCAATTCACTCCCTAATCCCCTCTACAACGTCTATATTCTCTTGGAATCATAAAAAGACAAAATACCCTTCCTTGAAAGAGGTTATAAAGGACGATATATTCAAGAGGTAAATTCCTATTTTCATTTTATTTATTTTCTTTCATTTTCCATTCTTTATTTTTATTCCCTCACTTCCTTTATTCCAAATATTAGGACAACTCCCATACCTTACCTATACTGGAATTTTTTTTAAGGTAGTGTAATAATTCGTCATTATATCTCTTTTCCCCTCCTTTTATACCTAAAATTAAAACACTATATGAGATGTGTTAATATATCACATTCACGGACTAAGGGTTTTTAATTTCTATTACCTTCTTCAATTATGGTCATTAAACCAAATTGATGGTTCATTTAGAATATAATATATATAAAATGTATAATTTATTATGCTTTAATCTTTTTACACAATATATTAATTTATACTGAAAAATGTGTTCGTTATGATTAAAAATCGACAGTTAACCAAAATAGTTATCATTAATGTTTTCTATAATGATTCATCTTTAATCCAAATAAAAATATTAATTATATAAACATGTAATCATATATATGTTCATTAATAACATATAACTCCAATTATGGAAAACCATTCTAAAATTAATTGTTTATACTCATATTTATATAATTAAACCAATCATGAAAATCAAGGAAAGAGACGCTCCCAGACAATGAAATTGAACCTTTTAACCCTTCAAAAACAACTTAAATGACCTAAATAAGGTTATTATAAATCAATTAAATGAATAATAGGTATTGAAAATACTACTTAATGAATATAATTTGATTATCCAAGAAATTAAGATCAGGTTAAAGACACCATCATACTTACGGTAAGGTATTCTACCCGAACATCTATTATGCCCTGGGGTTTCTCTATCTTTACTTTTACCCAAATGATGTTATTTTTTCATTTTTTTACATATTCAAAAGTATTTTTATATGATCTTAAATATTTTATCAAGGTCAATTAATCCTTATATTTTGGGGCTATTTATGTTTTTAATTGGTTCCCTCCTTAATACTTCTAGATGACCAAACCTGTTTTATGAGAACATCCCAAATTCATACCCATTTTCAAGTAAAATATACAATCTATTTTTAAGCCACAATTATTTTTATAAACCCAATATTTTTATTATTAACACATTCTTGGTTATGTTATGGCTTTATATAAAATATTATTCCTTTTTAGTTTCAAATAACCTTTGCAAATTTTCTATTAAACATAATTATATTCTTTAATTGTAATGTTTTTTAGTACTCTATTTTACATATTATTACTTCAATTTGTCATCAAATTTCGTGATATATTCCATTTATACCCTATTATTTACCATGAATGATATAATTCCTTTACATCTAGTACATTTTTAGGATAATCCCATTTTCTATACATTATGACATGATTATGATACCCAATTCTTACCAGGGATAACAATTATGTTTATATTTTATTGATTTTGTATAATTATATAAGTGGAAATTATATTGATTAACATGTTATGTTGTGTCTACCAAGATAGAACTCCAATACATTGGTTACTGTTTACTCTCATGAGACATTATGTGCAATAGTCATGGTAGTTATCCTTGACTTGTTATACCATGTGAAATGGTCTTGGCAGTTATCCTTGAATTGGAATATTATATATGAAATGATCCAAGAATCATACTAAAGTCATGTTTTACGTTGCTTAAAAATTAATATGACTCCTTTTTTATATGAATCGATGTTTATAAGTCATTATTCCATATGTTCCAAACCTTTTTATATCATTATTTCACTCCTTCTAACCATTGTGCTAAAGCATTATTCTTATGTTTATTCCCTTATTCGGATTTTAGATCATCACATCATTCATGTTATCCCTTGGTTATACTATGAGTATGTATGAAAGAAATGTATGTTAAGATCTCATTATGAAGACTAAATAAAAAAATGTCTTATTTAGTCCCATGTTTTATGTTTTATGTACCTTGTCTTCCATGACAGTAGACTTTACGATCATTTTCATGAAATATGATGATTTATTGTGCTTAATATCATGAATGTATATTTGTAAAAGGAAAGGGTCATTGTAGTTGGTGTCAAAGGATGTTCTAATAATTTTTGGATATTATAAATAGAGCACTTTTGTAAGAACCTTAAGAATGAGACAAAGTATATGAAAAAATTCCTAAATTTTGGTAAGGATAGAGTAAGTGTTTTATCAAGAAAATACAACCTCGTCTAGATACAAACAAGTGGATCTGGCTCTTGCATAGATGTATGTAGGGGTAAAACTTGAAAACACCACTTTTATCTAGACTCAGATGCGAACTGGTGCATAACAAAGATCATTGATTTACTTCTAGTTTGACACTCATAAGAGATATGATTTGGTAAATTCATGAGCTTAGTACAAACCATAATTGAGGGAATATAAAATATCCAATAAGGATATAAGTTATCAATTATATCAAGGATAACCTAGATTTAAAACTTGGGAATCACAAGTTACATTATACATATCCTTCACTATTTTACCCTTTTATGTGCAATGTTTCCGTTATTATTATTAGCTATGTATTCAATCCCCCTATTTGTATATTTTTTTCGTTGCTAATTGAGGGAAACAAAAGAACACATAACAACAATCAATGTGATAGGGAATGTGATGATTTCCCTTATAATATACCTAATAATATGGGAGTGGGTGCTCAAAACATCATGATAGTACTTTATTATCTGGATCAAGTTATGAATAATAACTTCAGCCATGTGGAATTACCTCTTCCAAGGAAAGAACAAAGTCACCTTTGATTCCATCATGCAGAAAAATCCCCCATGTTTATAGGATCTTCTGATCTCATCCTCATGGAATGGTTGATTAACTCCATCAAAATTGCAGTCTATGTCCTCTTGTGCTCATAAGAAGTTAAATTCATACCATTGGTCTATAGTTTTGATGGGGAGCTGATAAATGGTGGACACTGATCAACAATAAGATGTCCCAGGAAGAAATTGATTCCATGGATTGGGATGAATTCAAGAAATTTTTTTTAATAAATGTTTTCCAGGAACCTTTCGTATCAAGATGTAAATATAATTCCTCATACTTAAGTAGAAGGAATATGATTCCATCAGGGCGCTTGAAGAAATACTCCCAAGGATTTCAAGATACACCTCTGGTTTATTAAAGAACATCGAAATCAATGTGGATTGGTTATTTAGCAGGGTAAATCCATGTCTATAAAAATTGTCGGTAATTACAGACTTCGATAGTTATGATATGATTTACCATTTTTCTATCAAGGATGAAATGGTGATTGGAGACTCACAATGGTCTCATGGGATCAGTGAAAAAAACAGAAAAAGGTTTCTAATATAGGTGGTTCAAAAAATAAATTCCATGATGGGAAGAAGATACAACACCCAACATTTCAAAAAATTTCGAAGAAGCATACTGGGATCTATCTAAAAGAAACCAAGAATAGATTAAAATGTGGAAGAGAGTGACATATGGATAAAAACTAGTAAAGGTATTTAAATAATCCCACTAATGTGGAAGAATGAATGTAGTTTCAGATCAACAATAAGCCTATAGTGTAGTGTTATAACTTCAATGAACATGGGAATTATGCGAACAATTTTTCTAATCTAAGGGTTGTCAGAGTAAATAAACAATAACTTCTAAGGAAATAAGGATGGGATTATTCAATCATTACTACTGTGGTGGATCCTTAAAATGATGGGGTGGTAGGTATAATAGTTGTTCATTCTAGAATATAGATCATATAATTTGATTTGGGATTTACACGTTATTTCATATCTTCCATGTTCATAAATACTATTCAAACACCTCCACAAAATTTGGAAGTTAACTTATCTATGTGAACAACGAATGGGGAAATTATTCATCCAATATTTATAACACCTCTACAATAAATTTTTGTGGAATGAATCTCCCAGAAAATCATTTCATACTTTTTTTAGTGGAGTTCTATGTTATCTTGGATATTGATTGGATGTCTTTATACAAATCCAACATCAACTACTGGAAAAGGTATATCACTCTTCACATCCCGAAGCATCCTATAATTCTTTACAATTTTAGAGAGAAAGATGAATTTCCTTTAGAAAAATTTTCAAATGTGTGGATATTAATTAATTGTGAGAAATAGTAACTTGCTCAAATTATTGAGAAAAATGAGAGAATCATCCACGAAGATATGACCATCATGTGGGATTACACTAATATATTCCCTTAATAGTTTCTGGATTTCCTCATTATAGAATAGTTAAGTTCTTAATTGAACATATTCCTAGATCTCATCCTATACCAAATACAACTTATACAATTCCCACTATTGATATAGAAGATATAAATAAGAAATTACCGGAGAATCTGGATAACGGTTTTATATGCTCGAGTGCTTCACATGCGGTGCACAAATCCTCTTTATTACGAATAATGATGGATAAATGTGCCTTTTCATTAATTTTATTGAGCTCAATAAAATCACAATAAAGAATAAGTATCCCAAACCTCGGATAGATGACTTGTTCAGTCAGCTACATGGGCCCAAATATTTATAGAAAGTGTGCCTTTGGTTTGGGTATCACCAATTAAAGGTGAGTAAGGAAGATATTCCAAAAATTGTCTTTAGAATGAGGTATAGAAACTATGAAATAATAGTGATTCCCTTTAGAATTGCTAATTCTATTAACATATTCCAAGATTTGATGAATAATGTTTCTAGAATTTACCCCAAAATATTTTTGGTAGTCTTTATCGATGATATTCTGATTTACTCCAAGAGCTATGAGGGACATGAGGAGCATTTGAATACAGTTTTGATCAATTTAATCAGGGAAAAACGTTATTATAAGTATAGTAATTTTGTTTTCTTGATGAAGTAAGTTTAACTCTTGGGTTACGTTATCACCGACAAAGAGATGTATGAAGAACCTTCCAAGACAACGGCAATTAAAGAGTAGCTCAAGCCAACATTTATAACCTAGATCAGAATATTTTTAGGTATATCTAGGTATTATTGACGACTTTTAAATAACTTATCATGATATTTAAACCTAATGACAAATCTGAAATGGAAGGGGTGATGTTTTTATTAACTCAAGAATGTCAGGAACTCTTTAAGGATATCAAAAATAAGAATATTAGTGCACCAGCAGTCACACTCCCAACAAGTGGAGAACACTTTGTGGTGTGTAGTGATACTTAAAACAAAGTATTAGGATGTGTACTAATGGAAAATAACAATTTTATATCCTACATCTCAAGTAAAATGAAATACATGTGAAAACATATCCCACACATGATCTAGAGATGTCGGTTGTGGACATTACATTAAAAATATGGAGGCATTCTATCTATAGGGAGAAGTGTGAGATATATACGAATAACAAGAGTCTCAAATATATATTCACAGAGAAAGAGATTAGTATTCAATAACAAATATGGTTATACCTCATCAGGGATTATAACTGCACAATCCAGTACTATCCTGGTAATGAAAATAAGGTAGTGAATGCTCTATGTTGAAAGGATGATACATCTTTATCAATGATGACAATTCAAAGGGATCCAATCTTATTATTATTATAGTGGATGGACATGGGAATAATTAAGAGAGGAAAATCATCAATACATTCTCAAATTTTTTCTCAACCACCCCCAATGGAGAAAATAATGGATGCTCAAAGAAAAGATGTGGAAATTCATAAAATTGTGGAAGCTACCAAAAATGGGAAATCCACTGAGTTCATGATTTCTGAGGAAGGATTTGTATGATTTTAGTCATGATTATGACTACCGTAATATCTAGAGAAAATGATGAATATTTCGAATGATTCACATATCTCAACCTTCTCAATTCACTTATGGAGCACAATGATTTATCGATATCTTCAAGAGAACTTTTGGTAGGGAAATATGAAAAAAGAGATTGTTGAACATATATCAAACTACCCAGTATGTCAAAAATTAAAGGATGAAAGAAAAAATTATAATGGGATAATGCATCCACTATCCATACCAATATGGAATTGGGAGTACATATCCATGGAATTTTTCCTTGGACAGCCATAGACATCCAAAGGAAACAATTCTATATGGGTCATTTTAGATCGTTTTATAAAGATAGATCACTTTATCACAATTCTAGAGGACTTATCATCATATTAACTTGCATGGATATATATTAAATAAGTTTTTATGGATTATAGAGTACCACTATCTATTATATCTAATAGAAATCAAATATTCCCCTCAATGTTCTGAAAAAATCTCTAGCATGCTCTAGGTAGTGTACTGTACTTCAATACGGTCTGTCATCCTCAAATTGATGGCCAATATTAGCGGAATATTCATTCATCAGAAGATATGTCGAGAGTCTGTTCTATCGAATGCAAAGAAGGATGAGACTAATCTCCTACACAAGTTAAATTATCTTACAATAACAGTTTCCACTCCAGCATCAGAGTGGAACCGTATGTATCCATTTTTGTAAAAAGTTGTAGAACATTGGTGTACTGGGATTAACTTGGTGAGCATAAGCTAATAGGATCTGAAGTTGATAAAGGAATGATGGAGAAGGTGAAAATCATTCAGAAACACATTTTGGCAGCCAATGTCGATAGAAGAGTCTTGCAGACAATCATCTACATGAACTTGAGATCAAAGTTAGAGACATGGTATTCCTCTGCATTTCCCCATGGAATGAGGTCCTGAGTTTTGGGAAGAAAGGAGAGATAAGTCTCAGGTACATTGGACCCCTCAATATTATTGATCATGTTCGAGTTGTTTCTTATCGACCTGTACTTCCACCTACCATTTCTAAAATACATGTTGTATTCCACATATCCCTCTTAAAAAAGTACATACTATACCCTTCATGTGTACTCAATTTAGATGCCATATATTTGGAGGATGATATTTCTTAAGAGAGTTATCCAGGGAAGATCATGGATCATAAATATAATGTTCTTCAAAAAATACTACTCACTTAGTCAAAGTACAATGGCGAAACCATAAGTATGAATAGGAAACATAGGAATTGGATGAAGTAATGAAGGAAAAGTACCCACACCTATTTTCAACATAGAATGTAAAATGAAATTTTGAGGGAGAAATTTCATAAGGGGGGAAGAATGTGATGACCCTATGTTTTACCAATTAAATTCCCTTCTTATAATTATATCTTATTTTATAATCATATAATAATACATATATAACAAAATAAAAACCTTATAAGGGAATAATGAGTAAAATAAAAGGTATCTCAAGATGTTAAGGAATGAATACTGATGAAATAGTAACTTGACCTCAGAAATAGTAATGTGACCCTTATGAATAATAAACATGCTAATTGAATTTTAACCTAAAAATGATATTATAAATAAAATTTACCCATCTTATAAGTGAATATATGATATAAATATATCATATTATATGTAAGTAAATATTTAAAAAAAATAAGTTTTGGTATTTTTGTAATCAATGTATATTTCATTATAATTGTATGGTTAATATAATAATTTAAAGATAATTTATTTACATAAAATGTTATCAAAAATAAGTATTTTGATGACTAATTATTATAAGATAATTTTTAGTGACCTTAGTTATTTTTTCAATGTGTTAGAAAGGATTTTTTATTTTTAAAATTGGTATTATTCCAGTAAATTATGATTTTCATTAAAAATTAAATTTGACATATTTAGAAGATTATTTTCATTAAATGCTATTAATTTTTGAATTCATAAAAACAACAAAATCTAGTGGTGAATGTTTTTTATTTTTTGAAATACATGATTTTTAGTGAATAGTAAAATACGGTAATTTGTTCTATAAATACATTATTTATTAAATACACTATTTATTGATACATGGATGATGTAAGAATATTAGGTTCTAAATCACAATAATATATTAAAATTCTTTGTGAAAACAATCATTACTATTTATTTTCTTGACAACAATAATAAAATATTGAATAAAATATTGAATAAAATATTGAGAAAACCCTCCTCTCCTCAAATATGAAAACCACCCTCACCTCCCCCCTCACCCCCTCATCTCCTCACTCCTCTCAAAACTTTTCCCTAGTACAAATTATGCTCAAATACCTCCCTAATCACATTTATCACGTCCATAAACCCTTGGCCTATTAAAAATATCAAATCTTCTCCCCTAAATAGGTTCTGAAAGTGGATATATTCTAGAGGTAAATTTCTCTTTTCATTTCATTTATTTTCATTCAGGTTCCTTCCTTTCTTTTTCTTTCCACACATCCTTTAAAACAAATGTTATGATTACTCCATTACATTAAATGCAATGAAATTTTTTATGAAAATTGAAAAATTCATCTTCATATCTCCTTTCCCATCCTTTTGTTCTAGAAATGAAAACACTATCTGAGATGTGTTAATTTATCACATTCATGGATGACAGGTTTTCAATTTCTATTTCAGTCTTCAATTCTCGTGGAGAAACCATTTTGATGGTTATACCAAACCATAATATACATAATGTGTCTAATGTGAGATTATTATTTTTTTAAACATGATATTAATTTATAAATCCAAATGTGTTCATTGTGATTAAAAACGACTGATTAACCAAAATAGCTATCATTAATATTTTATATAATGATTCATATTGTATCCAAACAACCAAATTAATTTTATAACAATTTAATCTTCTGTATGTTAAATAATATCATTAAAATTAAATTTTCTGAAACCATTCTCATATTACATGTTTATCCACACAAGTATATACGTAAACCAATCATGAGAACTAAGGAAACAAAGGCTCCAAAAAATTAAATTAAACCTCTTAACCGAACAAAAAGGTCATAAGTGAACTTATTAAGTATATAATAAATCAATTAAATGAATAATAGGATCTATAAATACTAATTAAGGAATGTAATTTGATTATCCATGACATTAACACCAAGTGAAGGAAACCATTGTACATAAGGTAAGGGATTCTACCCGAACCTCCATTATTCCTTTGGGTTTCTCTATATTTCAATTTACCCAAATGAAGCTATCTATTCTTTTTTTGTATATATTTTAAATTCAATTTAAATTCTCTAAAACTCATTTATCAAGGTTCGTTATCATTATATTTGGGGGATGTACATATTGTTAAGTGGTTCCCTCCTTAATACATCCCTATAAGGAATCCCATTTTAAGGGAACTTTTCGAATTCTTATCCATTTTCAGGTACAATATATAATCTATTTTTAATCCAAAATATTTTTTATAAAAACAATATTTCTATTATGAAAACCCTATTTCTTCACTTCTAGTTTTATATAAAATATTATTCCCTTTTATGTTTTAAATAAACTTTTATATTTTCATTTAACCGTGCTAAAAAATTTTAATTCTATTGTTTTTTAGTTAATATTTTTAGATGTTATTACATCAAGTTGACATAAATTTTCATGATACATTCCTATTCTACCCTATTATTTTTAATTCATGATATGAATCCTTTCCTTCATTGTAAGTTTTATGATACTTCCGTTTTTTAATGATTTATAACATGATTATGATACCCAATTCATACCATGGGTAAATCTTTTATTTTAATATGATTTATTATTTAAGATTTTATATATAGAATAAATATTCATGAAAATGTTATTATGGGTGAACCAAGATATTTCTCCAATGCATTAGGTAATGTTTAGCCTCAGGAGACATTATGTTCAACAGTCTTGGTGGTTAGCCTTGACTCGTTCAATCATGTGCTACAGTCTTGGTGGTTAACTATTAACTTGTACTCCTCTATGTAAAATAATATTTTACTCATGATAATGTCAGGTTTTATATTTCTTCCAATTTAATGTGACTCCATTTTTATTTGATCCCATGTTTATATTTTATGATTCCATATGTTATATGTCTTTTTATATCATTATGTCATGCCTTCTAACCCATGTGCTAAAACATTATTCATATGTTTATTAACATAATAGACTTTTAGCCCATCCCTTTGTTCATGTTATTCCCCAGTTATCCTACAAATATATATGAGCACAATGGAAGATAGGGTAACTTTATGAACACTAAATAAATAAATGTTTTATTTAGTTCCATGTTATAATTTTTATGAATAAAGTCTTACAACACACTAGAATTTTTGTTCCTTTACTTTTAATATGACACAATGTTATTCATAAAATAATGTAATGATATTTGTAAAAGGCTACAGTCACTATATATTTTATTTACCACATCCATATAAATCCCACGATTTCAAACAACTTCATCCTTTAAAGACAATGTCCTAATCCTTTTGTCATCCATGAATATTATAGAAGGTTCGAAGTAGGCCAAAACTCCAGTCAAGCTTATCAGATATGAAAACAAGGTTATTAAAATAGCCTTCAAACACCCTTAAAATTTGAAACCATATTTTATAGAGATTCAGTTTAGTTACTCTTATTATTGGTTTCATTGAGAAATGTTGAGCCATGTATCCCTTAATTTGAGTGATGTCTACCCTATAGTGGCATTCTCATATCTTTAACTTTAGATACCAAATATTTTCTCCAGACCCAAACCAATTTCATCTTTATCAATTTTTCATACAAGGTTTTTCAATTCCACAAATGTTTTATTCTATGGCCTCAAACCACTTTCATCAATTCTACTTGATTTTATATTCATATGAGATTGGGGTTCTCAGTGTCATCATAAATGTTATTTCTAATAGTGATCCATCTTCTCTTGGTTATTATAGACCTTACATTTTCCTTCATTAGGAAATTCAAGGGAAACATATTGATTATGGAAACCTTACAAAAAAATGTGTGGTTGAAGTCTTATTGTGTCTTCATGGAAAAAATAACACTGATGCAGACTCACAAAACAATTTAATAGTGGAAATATCACCAAATAATGGTCAATGAATGGAATGGTTGATGATGGGTGGTGGATTAATTATATATTACTAATGTAATAATTCTCATTTTTGAATATTATAATGTTATTTAAATAATTTTATTAACCTATATGGTGGAAGTCTTGTGGTGGTTGGATGATGGAAATAATTTTCATGATAGCAGAACAAATATCACTTTTCCACAACCTAGTATTATAATTATACACTATCCCAGTCCTATGGTTGAATGGAAATTTCATCATTTATTCTTCATAATTAAAAATCACACTATATTAATATAATAATTTTTCAATATATTCCAATTAAATTAAAATAAATCTATAATAATCCCCTTTTGAAACCTAAAATTTTCCTTCATGATTTTAATATAAATCTACTTATGATTCAAGATACATTAAAAATAAAATTAATATAAATTTCTCCACATTAAAACAAAAATATTAATAAGTCCAATAAAACCCATGTTTTGTACCAATTTATAATTAAAATCTATTTTAATGTAAATAATATAAATGTTTGAATCATAATTAATTTAGAATATTTTTGGGCAATATAAAATTAAAAACATCAAAAACAATGTTTTGTCACCCCCCCCCCACAGAAACACACACAATTATTTAATTACAATCATTGGTGATGTTAAAAAATACTCTCAAAAAATGATACACAATGAGAAATCTAAAATTCATGAATACCTATTTCCAAAGTGTCATTATTAACAAATGATAATCAAAAAATCTATATATTGATCCCAAATATTTTTTAGTATACCCATCAAAAAGTGAATTTAATTTTAAAATAATGCTCCAAAAGTTGTACTAATCTAAATGAAAATCTTTTTTGGTTCCATAAAATTGTTAATTTTAGTTTGAAACATATTTTATCCTCATCAAATATAATTTTAATAATTATAAAAATTATATGTATTATAGAATAATCCTGATTAATATAAAATTTTAAAATCACAAATGTGTCTGGGGATATGGATTTAAAATATTACCAATGATATATTTAAATATCATCAAATGAATATTACTTTTTCAAAACCATGGTCCTTAATCTATTAAGCCGCAAAAAATATATTTTTTACATTTTGGTCAAAAATTTAAATAAATTAAACTCTATTTATATAAACCTCTCATTATCACATAAACATACCTCTTCATTATTTTTTAACATGGAATTAATAATGATTTTTTACAAAAGTTTTTCTAATTATGTGACTATTAAATATTTACCCTAAGATTAAAATAATTTCTTTCTTCACCCAATGATTCAAGCAACTATGCATATAATTATTTATTAAGTATTTTTTTATAATTATTATGAGTCATAAATGTTGATAGGATTCAATTATGAATTCATTTAGGCTTAATTATGAGAATTTGTTCTAAAATGAAGCTTAGTGTATGAATTTAGTTTACTCTAAGTACATGTTCATTGTAACAACCTATAATTGTAAAAGAATAAATTTTATTCAATAGAGTATTTGAAATTATGCACTATTTTTATCATTCATTACACGAAACACTCAGTCTATATGGTACTTAATCTAAAAGAATGTTTCTTAGAAATATTACATTACACGTATGAATGAGTTTCACTAAAAAACAATATTCAATTAATTTTATTATTTAATATAATTACCTAGTCATTAGAATATAAGGAATGAATAGGACTGACTATATTATAAAAACATATATTTTAAACATGTTAATTATATATCTACTTATGAATAATTAAATAAGAGTCATTTAAAATAAAAAAAAATTATTTTCTGAAAAACATCATTTTTATATAAGGAGTTTTAATCATGCTTAGTGCACAAAATGTGAAGTTAAATTTTACGAAATTTAGAAACATTATTTGAACCAATAACATTAAATTTTAAAATCATAATACCAAAATGAACTAAGGGTGATATTTGGGGATTTTTCAAAGAAGTATAATTTTTTTAGGAATAATGAAAAATAAAGTATTTTAATTCAAATTTGCCTTTTAATCTAAAGAATATAAAATGAAAAATTATATTTTTAAAAGTTTTAAAAGTAAAAATAGTATATTTATAAAAAAAATTCCAATTTATAAATTTTTTATCATTTCAATTATTATTTTTCATATAAAAACATTATAAGAATCAGAACATTTTCACTTTTAAACTCTACTTTTTTTGTCACATCTCTTTGATTAAATTCATATTAAATTTTTTAAATTATGTGGGTTGAATTTATAAAAATATATTAAATATTTTGAATTATATTAACATAATTTATCCATTAATTTCAGCTTAAATGTTTTACAATAATATTGATAAGTAGAGTTAAAATTAATTACAGCTATTGAGGTAAATATATGGTTACAGAGTTGTTAAACCAGAATGATAAGATTCAAAATGATAAAAAAACATATAATATTTATTTAATGAATTATATTTACTTTTTCCACTAAATTATAGTAAATTTTTAAATTTATTTCCACTTTCATTTCAATATTTTACATATAATAATATATAAAAAAATGACAAAAAATATACTTTTCGTACTTTTAATATCTACAAAGCCTTTAGATAGGTAAAAATAATAGATGTTGTGTTATATTTTTAGTTTTTATATAATATTTTTCATGATATTTTGTCATTTATTTGAAGAGATGAATTAATTATGTTAAATTCATAAAAAACCCCAACATATTAATTATTTAGTTAATAATTTACTAAAATAAATTATACTAAAAATATAAACAGTTAAGTAAAATGGTTGAATTATTACATTAAATTAATTTTTTAGATGAATATATCATTTTAAACATGTCTCAAATTAGTATATTCAAATTGTTTTATTTTCTTTATATTTTTAACTTTAAATTAAATAATAAATTTAAAATTTTCATTAACATTATTTTTTAATAAGTGATATTTTGTTCAATGACTTATTATTACTAAAAATCATATATTCAGCCTTATTGTTTTTAAAATTTTAATAAATATAAAATATGGTCCATTAATAGAATTATTTATCATTTATAGCAAACATGTTTACCCCTAAATAGTAAAGACATTGTTAGAGTGGTTACAGTTAGAACAGTATTTTGGTTCTTTAATTGTGCTTCTGTTATAAATAATTTCCAACCCACATGATATTTTTATTTTTTGTAAATTATATATAATATATATAATAATTAGTTTCTATATTTTATAATAATAATCAATTTATGTTCGTTTTTATGTATAAATTATATAGGCAAAAAAACTATTCACCATAGTGAAAAATCAAAATTATAAAAATAAGGTAACATTTAAGTAAATATAATGTTTATAACATGTGTTTTATTGTATAGTGGACATGTTTCCTGACCATATCATCACCAAAAACACTTAATTATAAATTTTGGGTCCCAATTATGTAACATTGACCTCCCAATAGTGAATATTTTTTAGTATTAACAAAAGCACCACTCCACCTAAACTATAAATGGGCACTCATGCCCCCCACTTATTCACACCTATAAAGCCATTCCTCTCATAAAAAACCCTACCAAATCACCTCCACGATTCCCTAAACTCATCCTAAAATCCTTATTTTTGTTTTAAATTTAATTTTTTAATGATTTAATGATAATCTAAGGAGAATACTCGAATGAGAAATAATGTTCTTTAATAAGTGTCATAATTTTATTTTCGTCTACACTACCATAATTTCACTCCAAAACATGATTATATCATAACCCATGTATATTAAATATAAATAGATATTTATATGTTGTGTTTGAGACATAAAACCACACACATTTCCATTAAATGGTTTATGAAATAATCATTTATGTGTATAGTGAACCACCGCCACTCGAACTGATGTCATTCGTTCTTCTATTTCCACCTTTCATGTCTGGTTATAATGACGGATATAGAGTATATATTTTATATTCATAGAATAATTATATATATGATGTCATTATATCATTTATATCTTGTTACCTATCATTTATTAGAAAATATAATAATGTCACTATTTTGTGTGGCATACAACCTCTTCGTGAAGTTATATGATCTATGTTTCAATAAATCGTCCCATGGAAGGTGATGATGAAAAAAATTAATTATTATAATGGATATAAATTTAATAGTTATTATATTAAATAAATATTCATAATTCTATAATTATAATATATCATTTTATTTCTTTTACACTTAAAGATGATAATGTGGTTTTTGTACGTGTGGGCTAACGCCTTCTTGAATTGATGTGACTCTTTTCATCACTGCATCACATGGATGATATATATATATATATATGATATTTTTATGATTATTTAAGTTTAATATATTACTTACCTCTATTTAAAATTGATCATTGAAAAATGGAAGCATTAATCATGCTTATTTACGGTCTACCATTTCCCTAATCATAACGTGCTTCATTTTTCATTTCCATTTTTCTAGATTGGTTTAAAAATTATAATTCAATTAAAAATATGATAATATTTTCATTATTTTAATTCTGAATATTATGTAACTATATATCACATACAAGAATAGTAATATTCATTTCAAAACATGCGATATAAAACAAGGTAGTTAACACCCAAAATAGTAAAAAAATGAAAGAATATTAACGAATGGGTGGTAATATGTCATAAGAGGATCATATATGATATTATAAATATGATTATTGAACTTATATGAGTTAATAACATGATAAAAACCACTATATAATAATTCAATGATCATAAAATCAAAATTAAGTGTGAGGTAAGGGATTTCATCTCAATTTATATTCCACTGTGACTTTTTTGTTATTTTGAACCAATTCACTTTTACAAGGTTTATATACTACCTCATAAAAATTTAATGTCATTAATAATTAAATATTAATGGTATTTTAAGCAACAATTTTTATCATTTCATCAAAATGTACATCAGTTGAAAATTACTAAGTGGTAAAAGTTATTGTGCAATCTCTCTTTCCTTGGTTCCTATTAACTTTATCATGAAACAATCAATTTCTTACAATAATTTTTCAATGGAAATTTTATTAGTCTCCATATTATTTTGTGATGGACATTAGTATTCCCTAAACTAGATACCATTTTTACATCTGGTGTTTACTTTGAAATATATTTCATTTACTAGGGAAATATTAATAAATATTTATCCTTTACTCAGTATGGATATTTGTAAAGGCACATTTTTTATGAATTAAATGGATTATTTTACGTACAATAAATGATTTAGAAATAAAATAAATTTGTTGGTGACTATTTAATAAAATTACTTTAATGCACTAGTAGTCTCATTAGATGAATCAGTTAGTCAGATCAAATTTGTTTCTACCCTGTTTTTTTATACTACCTTGAGGATTGATCATCATAGAAGATGTCTTCATGTACCTAAGACATGACATCAAATAATTAATAATTACATTAATTCATAATTCACTTATTACTATTTGGGATATTTTCACATTGCTTTTATATCTAGTCTCATTTCATTATTAGTTATTGATTAAATAATATGTGTTTTAAGATATTTACCATTACATATTGATTATTCCTTATTTATTCATATAGTCAAGTTATTCAAAAAGAATATGTGTTTAGTTCCTTACATTTCCATTTTTATTTTGATTATTTATTTATCATAGCTTTGGATTCACTTAACCATTACTGACCATTTGATCTCACACTTATTTCGCTTCCTTTTCCCAGGACATGAACATGAATTCTTGGAATGAGTTTCAAGGAAGAATTTATTTTCTATTATTATGTATTACATATAATTTTTCTATTAAAATATAAAATATGTGTCATGTATGTAATATGGTTCTCTAAACATGATAAATTTTTTGGTCTATTAGAATTCGATCCATTGTATCTATGATAATTTAATAAAGTAAGGCACCACCTCTGAGCTTCCAGGTTCAGGGTCATTATTGTTTGTGTGAAAGGAAGTTTACTAATAACCTTAGAAAACTAGATTTAAGAAAGATTAAATTAGGGTGTATAACCCCAAGATTGAATTTGAGGATAAGTATATAATCACATCCTAATGTTTTGGTATGGTAGAGATCTAGTGGTTTTTCATATAAATAAATCCTTGTATGGATAAAATAATTAGATGTGGTTTTGGAATTGAGGTGCCTCGAGGTGATAACTCTGACAATGTGCATTGGTCTTTACATGTGCATTGCCTAGTAACCATTAAAGTAACTTACAACAGATGTGGTTTGACACTCATGGATTAAATTCTTAGGATAATTGAAATTTTATTTATAAATCATTATTGAGTATTTGAAAACAAAAGTAATCCTAAAAGAACAAAGACTGTTATTTTGTTATTAACAATGAAAAAAAATTAATTTACACTAAGTGTTACACCAAATTTAAAATTATAATATATTAATAATATTATGATTCAATACATTATAATCCATTATTTAAAAATAGAATTTGGATGTAATAATGATATCCATAATCTTATAAAATTTTGAGGTTTCCCTACTGAGGAAGCTGATATAGCTGGTATTGGAATTGATAAATTTATGTATATATTATGGAATATTATTTATTTTATGATAGATATAATTTCCTAGATTGATTAGCCTATTCCACAGTGTGAATATCCCATTCATGATTTTAATATGTGATAGAGGACTCTATCATTTAGTGGGACTACAAATCCAATGGCAGTTGAGAAATAGATTAGTTTTTTGGAGAGGATATTTTTGGAAATGGTATGTGTTGAAAAGGAAAAGGATACACCTGGAATGTATTTTCTCAATTTTGATACTGAACAAAGGTGTTCATTCATCTAGAATACCATGGTTGAATAAGAAATAATACTTATAAAATGGAATTTTTTTAAGGATACATTCTATGAAAAATATATCCCATGTGAAAAAGAAACTTGGATGAAGATAAATTTCATTAGTTTTAACAAAAAGAAAAAAAATGTGTTGAGGAGTATAAATATACATTTATATCATTATCTAGGTTTTATAATGTCTTCAAACGCAACATGTTGTTCAAGGTTGAGGATTTAATTTATGGGATTAATCCAAGTCTATAAGGGGAACTGGTCTCTCAAACATTTTCTTCATATGGTGAAATAGTATTATAATCTATCAAGATAACTATATAATGAATAATCCATGAAAATGCTTGAACGGATAGGGATTTTTTTATAAGTTTGTAGAAAAGGGACACCATGAAAAATAATTCAAATGGAATTAATAAAACACTTCCATTGTGTGTTTCATCTTTAATGAGATGTGGAACTATAAACATTAATTCCCCAAGCATCAAGGTAATATACTTCAGAAGAAGCTAAGGGATCTAGGTCAAGATAATGCTATTGATTTAACCAAATTGGTATGATTAATGTTATTGTGTATTTTTATCCTAGGAAAATAATTTAAGGGTATTTTATTGGTGATATTATCATCCTAAAAATTATGAAATATATAAGGATTGTATTTTAGTACAATTTCATTAATGATTTGAGACTATATATTGAATGACCCCAAGAAAAGTGAATCAGTTTAAAGTTAATTTTTATTTAAAACACCTGAATGGTGGAAATATTACCCTTAATATTTTTCTATTATTGAGATAATCATGTAAGGATAATGATAAGGTTGATATATAAAAAGTAAATAGGAAAGTGAAAACTAGTTTAGAAATGATTAATTATGAGTTCATTTTTTTGTAAGTTCAGTGGCCTTGTTTCAAAATTTTTGAATATTAATTTTAGGGAGGCTCATAAGATGTACCATTTATTAAAGGGATTAAGTCGATCATTGGATGGTTTTATTATATTAATTTATAACTGCACCATATTATTATTCATGCATATTTGATAACTTATGCTGACCATATTTGTTTTGGAAAATAGTTTTAGACATTCTTAATTACTTTTCCATCTACTAAAGATATTAAAATCCACTAAAAGTGAATTTTAGTTGTCCATATATAAAAAATAATTTTTGGGTATTAATTTCATAGAATAAGGGATTAATTATTAATAAATAAATTCATAACCAAAGAATGATATTATATAGAATAAGTGGAATGAAATAAAGTAAGTATATATTATTATAAATGATAATTATCATTCGGGAAAGGGATATTGAATAAAATGTTATCCTTTTGCCATCATTTTTTTTTATCAATGACCTTTTTCAAAACAAGTTGGTGTACGATTTTTTGTTCATTAACCTTTTAGGTATCTCTTAATTTCTTGTGAACGATGTTATTTATCACATTCCATCAGTATTTGGGTCTTTGTTTTCCTTTCCAAGCTCTTGTATTCATTTCACACCTAATTTATCATACATGAAAAACTAGTTATGTTATTATTTGTGATGACCATTGTAATTATATTTAAATATTATTCAGAGGATGTATTATTACCCCTTTTATGAAGTGGGTTCTCGAAGTTTCTAATTTTCCAATATCAAACATTAGACTATTGAGATGAAGTTTAAATTACAAGGACACAACTTATTTAAGGTGTGGATATAATGCCTTGAAATTTTAAACGAATAACATTTTATTCAATTGATTATGTGGAATGAAACACTATGTTTATCATTCACTAAAAAACAAACACTGATTATTTATTCTGTTTAATGTAACAACTAGATTCTTTGAAAGCATGATTTAAAGACAAGACTGAGTTTTACTAAACAATAATATACTATTAAAATTATTATTAAATATAATTACCTAGCCACTAGAATGGTGGGAATTAATATAATTAACTAACTTATCAAAAAACATATTTTAAAAATATTTATTAAGTAAATATTTATTATAAAAATTAAATATCATTTAAAAAAATTTCTAAAAAAGATTATTTTTCTAAAAGATAGTATTATCATACTTGCTGCACAAAATTTAAAAATAATTTTTACCATTAATAGTAAATTTATATAAAAAATTAAAATCAATTTCTATATAAAAATAAAAAAATTAACTTAGGGTGAATTCGTGGGATTTTCCTTATAAGTTTTATTTTTTAATTAAAAGTGAAAAATAAGAAACAAATTAATAAAAATTGTATTTTCAACTTAATAATTTGTAATGTTAAATTATATATTGAATTGTTTTTAAATATATAATAGCTCAGTTATACATATATCAATCCCATTTAGATACATATAATCATTTTCGTAATAAATTTTGTTATATAATGGTTGAAAACTTTTGAACATTTTTACTTTAAAAACATATTTTCTTATCATGTTGAAAGGATGAATTTTAAATTAAATTCCAAAAATTATATAAATTTAATTAGTCCAAATTGATTCTATATTTGGAATAATAATAAAATATATTATTCAATAATTTCTCCTCAATTTTTTACTATCATTATTTATAAAATAGTGAAAATTAATTTCAGTGAATATATTACAAGTAAGATTACATAGTGGTTAAAGAAGAAAAATAAGAGTGAAAATGACCTAAATTATATTCAAAATATTATTTAATGAGTTTATATAAATTTGGACACAAAATTATATAAAATTTTAAAAACATTTACCACTTTAATTTGAATGTGACCAATATAGTAAGTTAGTTAACAAAAACGACAAAAACATTTCTTACTTTTAATATATGTAAAGTCATGGGATAGGAGAAACAACATATGTTCAGTTATATATATCCTTTTGAGTAATAAATTACTTATTTCAGGAAAATGTGCATTTATTTTTTGTAGATAAATTATTTAATTAAAATTCTTAAGAAATGCCTACACCTTAATTATTTAGTTAATAATTAGCTAAAATAAATGATACTAAAATTACTAATAGTTAAGTAAACCGATTGAATTATTTCCATTAATTATTTTTCTAGATCAATATATCATGTTTCAAAGGTTTTAAATTAATATATTCCAATTCTATTATTATCATGTTATTTTTAAATTTAAATTAAATAAATAAGGTAAAAATTGACCTTAGAATAATTTTACAATAAATGATATTTTATTAAATGATTTAAAATTACTAGAAATAATATCAAATTAAATGTGATTTTTAATTTCAATAAATATAAGATATGTTCCATTTATAGAAAAATTGTTTTTTATAATGAATATTGTCTCCCCTAAAGAGTAAAAACTTTGTTAGAGCAGTTACGGTTCTGGAGTGTTTTTTGAATGTCGCAAGTGCTTCTGATATAATGAATTCCCAACACACATCGGATTTTTATTTTATATATTTTGTATAATATTTATAATATATGGGAATAATATTAATAATAATGTTCACTTTAACTTAGTTTTAATTAGTAAATTACCAAGGATATAAAACAAGTTACCTTAGTGAAAAACAAAACAAAATGGTAAAAATTAGGGAACGTAGAAGTTAACAAAAAATGTTTAAAACATGTATTTTATTGTGTTTTGGAGGTTTCGATCAACAATATAATCACTAAAAATCATAGAATATTAATTTTTTCACCACCAAAGGTAATATTTAGGTCCCAATAGTGAATACGTCTAAGTATTTACAAGAATGGAACTCCTCCTCACCTATACAAGAGAACTCTCTGTCATAACTTATTCACACCTCTCATTCCATTATTATTATCCAAAACCTCCCCAAAGAAACTATAAAATTATCTCCCATCATACTATAATACAAATTTCGAGCATAAATACAACCTTTTAAGTATTTAGTGAAAACCTAAGGAGGATACCAAAAGGATAGGAAATGTTCTTCAACAAGAACCTTTGTTTTTTTTCTTCTCCACCTCCATCAATTATTTTCAAAACGTGATGAAATAATAAACTCATTATATTAAATATAGTAATTTTATATCCTAATGATACTACTTACAAAATGTCACACTTTCCTTATATGAGTTATGAAAAGATCATTCGTTTGTATGGCGGACTACCTCCTCACAAAGAGGTGCAATTCATTATTCCATTTACTTCTTTCAAGATTGGGTATATGCATGGTTATAAAGTGTATATATGATATATATAACATATTTATACCAATAAATTCATTACAATATATATATATATATTTACCTTCTATTACATGGAAAATATAATAAATGCACTCATGTGTATGACAAACTAACACCTCATGAAACAATGTGATTCTTCTTTCAATTACAATTAAAATGGAATGTGATCATAAAGAATGATAATTATTATATATAATATAAATGGAATAATTATTATGTTCATGACGTATCCGTAATTATAGAAATATAATTTTTCAATTTTTTTATTTTACACTTATTGATATATATTAATATAATCAAACAATATGATATTATAATGATAACATAATAATTCTATAAAGGTAATATATTACATACCACCATTCATTAATGATTATTGAAAATGGAAAATGTTACAGATTTGTGTGTATGGGCTACTATCTCAATGATCTTAACATATTTCATTTTTAATGACCAATATTCATGATTGGTTTCAGAAGTATAATTAAATTAAAAATAAGAAAATTATATCATTGTTATTATTATTTATTTTATATAATAATATACCATAAATAAGAACTGGGTCTTTCATAATGAAACATGCATGAGAGAATAAGGTCGGGAAAATACAAAATAATAAAAATAGTGAAATATTGTTTAACGAATTGGTGAGAAGATGTTATAAGAGGGTTATATATAATATTATAAATATGAGTATGGTTCTTATATAATTTAACTATCTATTTAAAATAACTATACAAGAGGTTAAATAATGTACAATCAAAAGTAATCTCATGTTAAGGGATTTCGTCTCAATTTACATTTAATTTTGACTTATTTATTATAATTCACCAATTCATTTTAATGTTGTATATACACTTCCCCTAATATATGTAATTTCAAGAATACATAATTATTCATGCAATTTTATGCTTTAATTTTAATTATCTCATCCATTGGTATCTTTAATTAAAATTACCAAATGGTAACAGTTATTATGCAATCACTCTTTATTTTGTGATTTTTAACTTTCTCTGAAAATAATAAATTTATTGAAATAATGTTTCACGGTAAATTAAATTTTTATCCATATTATTGTGTGGTAGATATTCTTATTTACTAAACCATAAAACAATTACATAGAGTCTTTACTTTGAAATGTATTTTATTTTTTTGGAAAATGTTGTTAAATCTGTATCCTTTACACAATATGGATATTTTATAAGGTGAATGGTTTAGGAATTAAATATATTATTTGATATATGAGTAAAAAATTGTATATTCAATACATGGTTTAAGAACTAGTTAATTCAAGGCCCTTTATTCAATGGTATTTTCATTAGACGGCCCAGTTATCCAAATCTGATGTGTTTTTACCCAATATGTATTAAACTATATGGATAAAAGATCATAAGAGTAGAGGTTTTTATTTTCATGGGACATTAAATCCAACAATTAATAATTTACTTCATTTCATATTCAATCGTGACTATCTAGGATATTTTCACTTTGACAATATCAATAGATTCATTTCATTGTTAGTTATTGATTAAAAAAAGTGTTTTTAGTATTTACCTTACTATATTGATTATTCCTTATCTATTCATGTAGTTGTGTTATTTAAATAGAAGTTGTATTAAATTTTTTACCATTATATGTTGATTATTCATATTAATTCATGATATATTCCATTATACATAACCCTTTATAAAAATTTGAGCTCAATCTTATTTTGTTTCCTCTCCCAAAGTCATGGAGTTGAATTTTTGGAATGAGTTCTGTTAATTCAATAAGATTTATTTATGAAATTTACATTCTTCTAGGTTTTGAAAATCACAAAAAATTTATCTTAAGACAAATTATTTTTCCCTAAGGATTATTTTCATAAGAAAAAATTCCCTTCTCTATGGATGTTTTTATATATACCATTTTTTCATTATTTCATTTTATAATATCTCTAAATAAAACTCATTTTATTTCTAAGTATAAAATTGGGATTCTTATGTAAAACAATTGAATTTTATAATTCCTCAGATATATATTGTTCTGGTTTCATATTCTGAATTCTCTGAAATTTATATTCAAAATAAATTAATATTAAATTTTGAAATTCATTGAAATTCAGATACAGAATTTTCGGAACTTCAGATTCTGTATTCTTTGAAATTTAATCTTTGAAATCCCTAAAATTAAGATTTCTAATCCTATGAAATTTTGATTCCATATTCATTGAAATTCAAACTCCAAATTTTCTGAAATTATGATTTATAATTCATTAAAATTAAGACTCTATATTCCATATAATTCATACTCAGAATTCAGACTAAGAATTTCTCAGAATTTAGATTCCAAATTCCTCATAATTTAGACTCTAAATTCCTCAAAGTTCAGATTTTAAATTCATTATAATTTAAACTCTGGAATCTATAGAATTCAGATTCATACTTCTTTATAAAATAGAATCTGAATTTCTATGTCATATAGACTCTGAATGTTTATTCAGTTGGACACTAAATTCTATTTTTTTTCCATAGACTCTAAAAAATATATTTAGTTATGTAATTTCATTTTTCTTACACAAACTATGAAACGATGTCGTAAAAATCTGTTTTTAACTAACCTTTGGTTGAGTAACATTTTTGTTGATCCTTTTGAGATTCAAGGAAAAATATGACTATTGGAGGAGGGATCTGACCATTAGATATTTTCCAATAAATATGAGCTCATTTGAAATTTCTCATCATATCTTGATCTACCTAGAAATTACATTTTATGAAGTGTTGTCTAGAGAGAGAAAACTTTATTTCTTTGTGAAGATATAAACACCATGTTCATCTTTCTATGTGTGACTCTGATTGTTGCTGAGTACAATCGAGGGATTCCGAAGATAGGACGATAGAGGTCCTAACTACCTTAAATTCCAAGGTCTTGTGTGGATAGAAATAGATATTCTGATATTCCTATCGAGGGATTACCCTAGTGTGGGTAAGATAGAATTTCAAGAATGTATAAATCAAGGGACCTTTATCCAAGGTTTTTGGGTAGCCTACTCTTTGGGTTAAAATATTTCCAACTTTTTACTTTTTTTGTTTCAATTTTTAATTCTTTAATATATTGATAAAGGAAAAAAGTATAACATTATTATACTTTATTGTACTTTTTCATACTTTGATAAGTAAGATTCATTACGCATTATGTTATAATATTTTCCTTGTAAAATTTCCTTAAGTTTCATTTCTAAAACCATATTGTAAGAACCTTAGAATGTTTTTCTCATAGAACTATATTTTTATGTTTTTAAATTTACCTTCATTATCTTTGTTAAACATAATTTTCATTAAGGTTAAAAACTAATTTTATTTTCTAGAAATCCACCCCTTTTATAATTTATCATATACCTTCATATTTTGATTCTAAAATGATTATTAGAATAGGTCTTTGAAATAATTACACTCACGTATAAGTTTTTCTTGATCAAGTTCATTTTATTTCTTAAGCTTTGCTTATATATTTTTATATCTGTTTATAAAATTTATCTATTAACAAGTTATTATGAATGAAATTTTCTTATAAAATAGAAGGAATTAATATTGGTTATATTAAAAATATTAATCCTTCCAAACCACCTATTTTTTATGTTAATGATTATGAGTATTGTAGAGACAGAATGGAGACTTTTTTCTTTATTACTGGAGTATAAAATTTTGTAATGCTCACTGAAGATTACATAATTACAAATAATTAAGTCAAAACCATCACCAACAAATAAAATCGTATTATCAAATAAATTACAGGGTACTAAATAAATTATTGTGTTTTATGAATAGGAATATATATTGTAAAATTTCCTCATTTGAATCTTCCAAATACATCTAGAAGAAACATGAAGTTACACAATTTTGTACTTCTAAATTGATAGAGACTAGAAGTGCTATGTTGAGAGCATAATATCATGGATTTTTATTTCCCGATAGAGAACCAGTTTGTATGGTACAATAATGATTTATGACTACCGTCAATAGTATTCAATCTGTGGGAGAAAACATTTTAGATGATAAATCTCTTTTAGACAAGATGATTGACACCATACAAAATGAGTGGGAATAAAAAAGGAAAACTATTGATGAGAATAAAAAAGTATCTCAAATTTTTCTTGATGAGATTTTTGGAACTCTTCTTCAACATGATACAAGAATGAAAAGAGATGTAGATATGAATAAGAAAACTAATTTAAATGGAAGTGTATCCTATACTACTACTAAATTCAAGACACTAGAAAGGGTTACAAGATCAAATTATATGAAATCCACAATTCTATATGAATCAAGTGAAAGTGAACATTCCAAAAATGATATAGCTAATCATGCTCAAAGAATTAAAAAGATACTTGGAAATAAATACATTAAATCTAGATATAATAAGAAAGAAATAAAGGATAAGAAATAATTGGAAGTTACTTTCTATGAATTAAAAAGAGATGGACATATCAGGAAATATTTTCCCAGGTATAAAGTAAAAATAGAAATGAAAATCATTCCCAGAGAAATATGAAGAAGCATTAAAATGCTAATGCTAATAATTTCTGGAAATATAATGACATTGAGAGTGTCAGTGGTGGTGACTCTTCAAAAGAATATTCATATTTGAAATCTTCAAGAAAATAGAATCTTGGTCTTCTAGTTAAACTACCCATTGAAAATCAATGTCTTATTGATATGGAAAACAATGAAAAATCTATTACTAATGTATATTTGAATTAAAATTATATTGATGATAAATATTATGAATCTTCAAATGATGAATTTTCCTCAATAAAAGATAATAATTTACCTTCTTATGAATAATATTTTAGGTTTACTAAACTTCTTGAAAATAAAAATTTTAAATTAAAAAATAAGATAGAGAAATAGAATTCTAGAATTTCTATTTTAACTAATGAAGAATAAGATATTTCTAAAGATCTTGATAATAAACCTTTTGATGTAGAATTTGTTCAATAAACCTTGAGGAAGTTAATTCGGGAAGGGTAAACTTTATAAGGATAGTGAAAATGTAATTTCTAAGAAAAATATTTTAGATTCTAACTCTAGTTCTAAAACTGTGGTTTTTGAGGATTAATATTGGGTTACTAAACTGAAGTCAGAAATATTATCATTATATAAATTTCTATCAAACATTTCCTCTAGTATGGAAAACCCTGACCAGATGTATTTCTAAATTTTTCCTTTCAGGAATCATTATGTGTTTGGATATACCAACTCCAATCCTATTTTTAGTAATAATTATTTTTTCCCTCAAAGTGCTTCATTTTTTACAAAATTTCAATGTGGAGTACATTGGGAGAAAATTTGTTCTTAAAAAACCTCGATCCTTATGTTTTCATAATGGTTATTCTTCTACAAAAATGTGTATTCCTAAAATATTACATTCTAAAATTTCTAAATCCAATAAAGTTTGGATTAAAAATGTATAACTCTTTTATTTTCAATAAAATAATGAAAATACCAAAAATAATACATGGTACATAGATAGTATTTGTTCGCATCATATGACCGGTAATAATACATTATTTGAAAAGATTACCAAGATGAATGGAGGATAAGTAACTTTTGGATACAATACATAGAGAGAATGTTTTGGTATCTGTAACATTGTTCTTCTTGGAAAAACATTGATTTCAAATGCTTTATTTTGTAAGTTCCTTTTTCAGAAACTCCTTATCATAAGTCAATTATGTGGTGATGTTTTCCTTGTGAATTTTAGGAATGATACATGCATAGTACAAAATTAAAAGGAATATTTTATTCTTTTGGCCCATATGAAAGATAATGTATACACACTAAACTTATAAGACCATAGAATCAAAGATGTTCCTTGCCTTAGTGAAATGGAATATCAATATTTGTTTAGGCATAGAAGGTTAGGAAACAGTAACCTTAAGAACATATTAAAACACTCATCAAAAAGACATGTTAAGGATCTATTGGTGAAAATATTTTATTCTATAAATATTTGTAATCCTTGTCAATTTTGAAAGAAAAATAAATCATTTTTTAAATCAATCGGTGCAATCCCAAGTTCAGATGAATTATAATTAGTGAATAAGGATCTTTTTAGAAAATAAAAACTAGAAGTATTGGAGAAAATATTATGTATCATTCTTAGTTGATGATTACACTAGATTTTCATGGGGATATTTTTTAGAAAATAATTCTGAGGATTTTTCTTTCTTACAAATTTGTATATCCCATGTTAAAAATGAGAAAAACATACCTCTGATAACTATTCATAGAGATCATTAAGTAGAATTTCAAAATTCAGATTTCAAATCCTTTTGAAGTAAGAAAGGCATTACTCATAACTTCTCATCTCTAATAACTCCTTAATAGAACACTGTTGTCGAAAAAAGTAATTGAATTCGTTATGAGATAACTAGAACCATGTTGAGTGAATATTAAATTTCTATGCTCCTTCTGGATAAATCTATTAGTACTTCTTGTAATACTATAAATCATGGTTTAATTAGAAATTTTCATAAAAAACACCTTACGAATTGTTGAATGGTAAAAAACATATAATTTATTTCATCAAAGTATTTGGTTTAAAAGTATTAATCATGAATACTAAATATAAATTTCATAAGATTGCACCAAAATCTGATGAAAGAATTCTTCTTGGCTACTCCATAACTTCTAAGGTATATAGAGTTTTAAATAAATACATTTTTACTATTGAAGAAACAATGCCTGATAAATTTGATAAAATTAATCCTTTTGTTTTTAAATTACCCCAACCTAAATCTTCATATGTATTTTCAAAAACTAATTTTCAACCCTTGATAAGAGATCCTTATGATAAGGAAAATGGTCATGAAAATATTTTTGACACATTTAAAATAGAATATTTCCTACCATATATTGACGAACATGTTTTACAAAACCCAAATGAATTGATTCTTAAAAATCATCCTAGTGATATAATCATTGGGAGAATAAATTATCCATTAAGGGATAGAGGATCCTTAATAATTGATGTATAACATCTATCATTCCTTTCCTAATTAGAACCAAAATTCACTAATGAATCATTAGGTGAGGATGATTGCATTAGATCCATACAAGATGAGATAAATAAATTTTAAAGGAATATAGTCCATAACATGGTTTAAAGACCTAAGGAAACTTTTGTAATTTTAGTAAAATGGGTCTTCAGAAATAAATGTAATTGAAATGGAATCATAGTAAAAATTATGTCTAGATAAGTTTCTAGAATCTATCTTCAATAAGAAGGAATAGACTTCGAATAAACCTTTTCTCCAGTATCTAGACATGAATATATCTGCATTATACTTTCCTTTTGAACATTATTTAATTTCTAACTTTTTAAAATGGATATAAAATGTGATTTATTTAACAAATATTCTCATGTGGAACTTTATGATGAACAACCTCCTATTTTTTAAGACACAAGACATCCTAAACATGTTTTAAATGGTACCAAAGATTTATAGGACCTAAACATGGCACTAAATCCAGGTATGATATACATACATTATTTTTGTTAAAAACAATTATGTTAAGAGAACTACAGATCTAACTATTTTTATAATGAATGATATGTAAAAAATATATTCTTCACATTTATGTTGATGACATTATATTTAGTTAAACTCAGAAATTTTTAACCGATTATGTTGTGAATTTAATGAAATCTTTGTTTTAAATGAGTATGATGGCTAAGTCAACGTTTTTCCTAGGTTTTTGAATTTCTAAAAAACTAGAAAGAACATATATATAAACATAAAAATAAAAAATATCATATAATAAATTATAGAATTGACAATAGAAAAAGTTTAAGCACTTCGATTGATACCTCAAATTCTCTCGATCTTGATGAATTTTGAAATCTAGTACATCAAACATCTTTTAGAGGTATGATAGAAAGTATATTATACTTGATATCTAGCCATATAGACATAATATGTTTTGTATTATTTTGTTCAACATATCAATATAATCATAAGGAGACTCATTTAGAAGAAGTGAAAATAATTTGTCTCTATTTAAAGGGAACCATGGATTTATGACTTTTCTATACTTCTGGATATGATTTTGTTTTAAAAATATTTTTACATACTGATTTTGTGGGATGTAGAATGGATAGAAAAAGTAAATATAGAACCTGTCATTTTTAAGAGATTCATTAGTTTCTTGGTCATGAAAAAAGAAAAAATCAGTAGCACTCTCCACTGAAGATATTGAATATATAGTGGCTGGAAGTTGTAGTGCTCAAGTGTTGTGGGAGGAACACACACTCGCAAACTATGGAATGAGTTTTACCAAAACACAGATATTGGGTGTTGATAATAGTTTCATTTCTCTAAGAACAAACCCTACAAAACACTCCTGTTGAAAACACATAGATATTAGAAGTCACTTTCTTAAATATCACACTCTTAAAGGTGATATCACTTCTCAATTTATCAAAAGGCAAAATCAACTTGATGATATTTTTAAAAAATCATAACCCTCTGATAGATTTGGATAAATTAAACAAAAGTTATGAATTTTCACCATATGTTAATCTTTCACATTACCTATTTTTGGAAACCAATATCTTTATATTATGAAGCTCCTTTTCATAGGGGTGTAAATTTTTTTGATAATCACATTTTATAATCATAAAAATTTTTTGTAATAAAATTTTTTCATAATCAATTTTATGTAATCAATTTTTATATTCAAATTTTATTTGGTATTCCAAAAAATTTCAAAACTCAAAATTCTAGAACTCAAGTTTATTCCTGACCAAAACATTTTTTGATTTAATGTTTTTTTTCATAAAAAATTCTAGAATCTAATGATCTTATAAAATAATTTTCATAATTACTAAAAATTTTTGTAGCAATCTTGAAGGTAGGATTCTTTAGTTAACTTTTTCTAATCTAATTTTTTTACTTTTTGAGACATTCAACTTATTTTCTGAAATTTTTTCAGATTCATCTTTCTTAAATCCAAATATGCATCATAAAAACCTCAAAAGAATAGAACCTACCAAAATCCTTAATTGCCTTATATCTCAACAATAAGATCATATTGAGCTTCTTTCAACCATTGGATTCATCTACGAATATGACACATCGCATCCATGCCTATATAAAGGTCCCCCTATTCTTTTCCCACACCATTTTTCAAGAATTTTTGTGCTGAAGCTCTGACTCTCGACATAAAGGTCATTCCACATTTCTGATTTTATTAACTATGAATGTATTTGGAAGCATCTCTTGAGAAGAAAGTGTCATCAAATAAGGAAAATTTAGAATGGAAAATCTACAGAGATAGGTTAGTATATCCTATGTTATTTTCCACGTATAATTATATCATTATGAAAAATGTCAATTTTAATGGCTTGGAAAGTCTCTATGTAGCTAAAAAAAGAATAAGATCCATTTTACCCTAATATGTTAGTTGAGTTTTATGAAATAGTGAGTTTTTTCAATGATGGAGGAAGAGATAAGTTTTCTTTCAAAAATTATGGGAAAACCTATTCAATTTCCTTTTGTAGGGCTACAAGCCTTATAGGAATTTCATAAGTGGGTGAAGATTTTTTTGTACCCATAAATTTCTTGATGAATGCGGAAGTTTTCAGAGGGGGAAGGCTATAGAGTGTATTATTTTGATAGAAGTGAAGACACAAAAAATCATTCATCTCTCTACAAATAACAGGATCCAATAAATATGGGTTCAGGGATATCTTAGTCTGTGAAAAGGTGATAAGTTAGACTTGATGAAAGTGATATCTATGTCATGTACATTCTTGTAAACTATCGTATATTCCTCCATCCAATTCGATTTTCTAGTCCTCTTACTAGATTAATTCAAATCCTAATGAAGTTCTAAGCCATGAACTTTCAAGATTTTATTTTTGAATGTTGATACCTTGAGGTGGATTAAAGTTGGATTTAATAAAAAATCCATAGAATTATATTTATTATGAAAAATTGTAATAAAAGCCTTATCTAAGAAGCCAGAAGTTGATGAGACATCCAAGGAGGGTGGTAAGAAGAGAAAGAAGAAGGAACATAAAATAAAATGAAAACTCCAATAGTTCAAGAAACATAATCAGCACCCCCAAAGTCTATGAAGAAAAAAACTACCCTAATAAAGTGGTTTCTAAGTGGAGGGAAGAGAATAAGAACAATAATGAAAGATATCCCAGTTTTTTACTAGATCCTGTTGAGATAGAATCTATGAAGATTAAGGCTAAAATATTGTATGAAAAATATAAAAAATTGAACAATTAAAAGAAGAAAATGTATGAATATGATATAGTTAATGATCTTCTCAATGATACTGAGAAATATTCCGAACAATTCCAATTACTAGAATCCATTCCATAAGAATTACTACATGTCACTCTGGTAAAGAAAATGGTAATTCTGAAACCAGAAGAAAAGAAAAATATTTTTTACGAAGAGAAAGTGTAAGAAGAAAAGAAGAAAGTAGTGATGAAACTGAGGATATGATAATGCAAGTTGAATAATATCCTGAGAAGAAAATCCCTTCTGAAAAGTTGTTTATCCAGAGTTCTCAAGACAAATCGGAAAAACATGCATCCTTAGGAAAAGTTGATAATGGTAAGGAAGAATTAAATAAACCATCTGATGATAAAAGAAGTAATCATCCCATTTTTCAACTAGATGATATTTTGGTAGATGATTAGAATGATATGGTTGATGAGAAAAAAAATTACAAGTATCAGATAGTGAACATGAATTCCCAAAAGTTACAGAGACCATTTCTAAAGATGATAAAGGAAATTAGGTGATAGTAGATACACCTAAGAAAATTTTGGTAACTAAGAAAGTTGGTGGTGGTTCTTAAAAATAATTGAATTTGAGAAAGAAAAAATATCCTCACCAATAAGGAAATCTGATCTGGAATCAACCTCCTTAGGTCAGGACTTTTTGGTTCAATTGTTGAAGAAATTATCTAACACCATTCCTCTGATTCCGAGTATTGACTTGAGGTTTTAAATTCATTAGCATTAATTCAATCCAAAATCAGATTCTCTTAGCATATATATGGAAACATTCATTAATCCTGAAGAGGATTTGAAAACATTTAATATCGATTATGATGATCATATAAGGTCTTGTATGGAAATCACTAAGTGATCCATGAAGACGATTGAAGATTTGAGAATTCCTGAGGACATTAACGACTCTATGAAATATTCCTTTGATAGAGAATATGTGAGTATGAAGGATATGAGGAAAAGGTTTTTAGAAAATATGTACCTAGAACAAATATTCTAGAATCAAGATGAAAAAGATCTTGGTGGGAAACTAAATTCAGTTTCTTTGAATTTACCGAGGTAAAGAGATATCAGAATCGAGTTCGAAGAGAAGTTTTGAATGCATGAAGATCTTTTGAAATATTAGGTTTCGATCCTAATGTGTCATGATGAAAAGATAAAACCTCTGGAGAAGGAAAATGATGATCAAGAACAGCTTATTAAGCATTTTGAAGAAGATCATAATGATCTTAAAAATATGAATACCATTGTGAAGAAGTTCATGCCTAAGGAAAAAAGAAGGAATAATTTTTTGTCCTTTCAAATAGGATCTTTTTTTGTACCTTCCTCATATCAATATTTCCAATAATAATTAAAAATTTTGTTGGGTTCCATTTTTTTATATATAGTTATAATCTTTCTAGTAAAATACTTTTTTTTTCTCTCTATTCCTATTTGAAAATCACAATGGGGGAGAAAGGAATAAAAAAATAATACTAAGTAAAGAAGATAATTCCTTAAGTAAGCTGGATTCTATCTAAGGGGTTTTTTCTCAAATAATATTTCATTACACATGAGGAATAAAAATTATTTTAAGTAATAAATGAATATAATACTTGGGGATATCAAAACATATTGGGGAGTTAGTCATATTCACCATGATTTATAAGTAAAGGGAGATATTTTTTAGATCATAATGAAAAATTCATAGTCCTTATATTCTTTTTCGTAAAGATGTTTTTGCTTTCCAAAAAAAGGATATTGTTAATTCAATAGGTTTTCCTTATGAATTTTCCAATACTATATGTTTTGAAAACCACAAACACTTTATCTTAATGTAAATTTTTTCCCTAAGGATTATTTTCATAAGGTAACTTTCCTTCTCTAAGGAAAATTCTTATCTTTACATCTGATTTGATTATTTCATTTTATAATCTATATAAGTCAAAAAACTTTTATTACTAAGTCTATAATATGTATTCTTATGTAAAACCTCAAAATATTATAATTCATTGAATATAGAGTGTTCTGTTTTCAGATTAAGAATTCTCTAAAATTTAGATTCTGAATTCCCTGAAATTCAGATTCTGAATTCTATGAAATTCAGATTCTGAAGTCTCTGAATTTAATATTCCATATTGTTTGGAATTATGATTCTTAATTATTTGATATTCTGACTCCAAATTCTCCAAAATTCAGATTCTAAATTCTCAAAAATTCATATTCTAATTTCTCTGAAATTCAGACTCTGAATTCACTGAAATTATGATTCTGAATTCTCTGAAATTCATACTCTGAAATCCTCAGAATATGGACACCAAATTCATCTGAATTCTTCAAAATTCAGACATTTAATTCCATAGAAATCAGACTCTGAATTCGTCATAATTCAGACTCAGAGTTCCTCATAATTTAGACATCGAATTCCTCAGAATTCAGACTCTGAATTCCTCAAAATTCAGATTCCAAATTCATTTTAATTTGGAATCTAGAATCTATATAATTTAGATTATTCATTCTTTTTAAAACATAACTTAAATGTCCATTTCATATATACATTGAATTTTTATTTCGTTAGACTCTTAAAAATAGATTTTTTATGTAATTTCATTTTTCATAAACATAATATGAAATGATGTCATACTATCTGTTTATAACTAACTGTTTGTTGAGTGACATGTGTATAGGTCCTTCCTAGATTCAATAAACAATATGAAAGTTGGAGGAGGGAGTTGACCATTGGATATGTGCCTATAAATAGTACCTCATTTGAATGAGCTCATCATATGTTTATTACCCTATATATTACATGTTGTGAAGTGATTTATAGAGGGAGAAAGACTCTCATGCTTTGTGCAGATCTAAAATTCTTCTTTAGCTTTCTCCATGTGACTCTGATTGTTGTTGAATACAATAGAGGGCTTCTGGGGATAGGAAGATAGAGGTTCCAACTACATTAAATATTGAGGCTTGTGGGGAAAGCAAGACAGATTCTAATATTCATATCAAGGGCTTACCCTTGTGTGGGTAAGACAGTGTTTCTTGAAATTATAAATGAAGGGACCTTTATCCATGGTTGTTGGATACCCTAATATTTGGGTTAAAAGATTTCCAACTTCTTACTTATTTTTTTCAAGTTTTAATTCTGATGTATTTTGATAAAGGAAGAATGTATACCTTTGTTATACTTTCTTGTAATTTTTCATACTCTAATAAGTAAGATTATATACGCTTTAAGGTAGAATCTTTTCCATTTAAACATTACTTAAGTTTCATTTCCTTAACCATATTTCTGGAATCTAGGAAGTTCTGTTTCATATAACTCTTTTTTAGGGTTTTTGAATTTATATTGTTTATGTATGTTAAACATAGTTTTTCTTATAGTTAAAAATGAATGTTTTTAAACATAAAATTCACCCACTTCTTGTAATTGAGAATCTAAATTCATATTTCAATCATACAGCTTCAAGGATGAATTTTATTTTTTATTATTAATAATTATTCTTTATTTTTTATTCCTACTGTAAAATGGGAATCTTGTATATTGTTTGATTCTCCAACGCATCTAAATTATTCAATCCATCGTGATTCTACCCATTGTATCTATTCCAATGTAATAAAGTATGTCTCCGGCTCCAAGATTCCATATTTTGGGTCATCAAATTCTTTACTCCATATTCTAAAATTCAACCTAGTTCCATGAATTCTCTGTATATATTCTACAACTTCCATCTCTTTTATAGAAAGTAACATTTCTCTTCTGGTTTCTTCCAACATGTTTCCTTAATAATTTTTGTGTTTTGTGTTTTTTTTGTTCTAATACTGAACCAATGAAGGAAAATTCATTAAAAACTACACAGTCTATATTGGAAATAATATAATTCCTTGTGAAATTTCACCTCTATAAACTTAAGTAATATCTTTACCATTACATTATTTCTCCCCTGCTTATGAATTTCATTGTTTCTATTTTTTTCAAATCGGGTTTTCTCTTTAGATTTAGTGTTTTGGGAAGTGATAAACATTTCAATTCAAAAATTGTTGCACCATTATACCAAAAATTGATAAGAATTGTTTCTCCAAAATTCATCATTAATTTTCTCCTTGAAAGTTGAATAAAAGTTTCCGAACAATATTCTTTACTATCAAGTAGAATCTAAAAAAATTTCCAGTTCATTTCCATCCTTTCACCATACATTAATGAAACCTATATTATTAAAGGGATTATATTGAATGGTAGATATTGATGTGTTGGTTTTTATGTCATTTCATAAAAGAGACATTCATGGATACTAGTGTCTATAAATTTTAATTATAGAAGTAGCATTTAAAATTCAGTTTTTTCAACCATAATGGATTAAAAATATAATGAATTACTCAATCATGTATATAAAAAATAATCAAATGATATAATATTTTTATTAAATTATTTATAATGATATAGCTATTAAATTAGACCTCAATTCTCTCAAAAAATATGAATTTGTAAATAATATATCAAGAAATATTTATAAGCCTTGGGGTTAAGTGATAAAAAAATTTAGCTAGTATTTCATGGCCTAAAAAATAAAAATCATAGGTTTTGTCATGAATGAAATTTATTTTGAAATTGAAAATTCAATCATTTCAATATTTATTTAAGGTGATAAAATGTGTAAAAGTATTTCCTCAACCCTGGAATAAATTAAAAGTCGCATAGGTATTCGAATTTAACTCATATGGTTCAAAAATTTACTAAAAAAGATAATTCAATACAATTTTTTAAAAAGGATTAAAAGAATTTTAGAAAATAAAAAGAAATTCAGAAGATAAAATTAAAAAATATATAATTTCCCCTCCCATCCACATAAATAGTGATGTTTCCACATTGAATTTATATAAATTAATCATGTAAATATATTTTATGTCAACTCACAATGTAAAATCAAGTGTTAAAGGGAGGAAAAACCTAGTGGGTAGTTTTTTATAAATGGGTTTGAAGAGTATGAGCTAGTTCACTATATATTATAGTACATTCACAATGTACTACTTGAATATGGGTCTATAAAAAATGAATGGTTTTTATTCTCCTTACTTCATAATCTTCATAACACCATAAGGTTTGACATATGTGACTATAAATAGACCTCCCATATAGAACAAAGCTTACATGGAAATAGCTTGCATGTAGATTTGTAGATAAAAACCTAGTCTCTAGGGTCAAATACTTAGGTTTGCATTATCTATTTATGATACACTTGATTTATTTATTTTTAGATTCTAGAATTTTCAAAATCTTGTCTTCTAATTTCCTTTAGTTCTTGTATAAGCAATTTTCTCTCTTTTCCAACTATTTCTAAGTCCATAGTTATTTATTTGATAGCCCGTTATTATTTTTTCTCCAACTTCATAGGAAGGTTGAAAATATTTCCATATATTAAACATAATTGTCTCATTCCTATAGAATTTTTTATGATTTCTTGAAAACTCATAGGGTGTCTTCCATTCTTTGGCACTAATAATTCTTTTGGGATTCACATTATTTTTCAAGATACCTTTTATTTCTATATTAGAGACTACATATTTTCCATTTGTTTGTTGATGTTAGGGGGGTATTTTTTATGATTTACAACATTATTACTCAAAAAATATTATCTTATTTAATGGCTAGTTTCTTTCCCTTGGTCATGGGTGATGGATATTGGTACTCCAAACCTTGAAAATATGTTAGTTCACAAAAAGACACACACAAAATTTGAATTTTCAGATTAAGTGGTTTTATTATACACCAATTATGATACATAATCCATATATATAAGAGTATAATAATTTATCAATGATATTGGAAAAGTACTTATAAATTCAATGCCGTAGAACTTTTTTTTCACACTTTTCCATGATTCTTTTGATTAATTCGACGAGTTTTTAATGGTAATTTAGACTTATAATATAGAAGTGTCAAATATTTTAAAATATATATTCATTGATTATTATAATGTAAACACATATTTTTAGGTGATTACTTCTTATTTTCTTCAATAATTAAATTTTTTCATCGTATATCATGGAAACTAATTGTCTTGTATAACAAAAATTAATAAAAGTTATAAATTATTATGGATGAATTATAAAAAATGTAAAGTTAAAAACTCCTACATTTTATGATATTTTTTTTATATATATCATCTACATATTATATTTTTCTTAATAGTTATTTGATGTGCAATTTCTCAGAGATAAATTTGTATACAATGGATAATGACGTCGATATTCATTTCCGATATTTACTTTGTGATGCATATTTATGATTCCTATTTTGAAGGGAAAACTTATGTTGATTTGGTTGTAGAATCTTCCATATCAATGCTCCCTATTTAAAATGAAATATATTTTGGAAACCGTTGAAGACTATATTTAATTGAGATACAATGTAAACTGAGCCACTGAAGATCATTCATCTCATGTTCCTAGTTGACGTCATGCCTCCCATTGTCAATAGTTATGATTGTTAAATGGTGGAGGTTTACATTTAAAGAGATGATCATGGAGGGTACATATATCATGGTTGAATGGATCTTTTCTAATTGATAATACATCTTATGTAGGCTTCATTACCCATAGTGCACGAAATTTTGTATCATCGGGACTCACCTATGTAGGCACAATTGTCTAAATAAAAGTATTCGTCTATTTGGAGGAATTCATACGTTGAAGAAATTTCTATGTAATGGGAAAAGACTACATGTTTGGAAACACATATGTGGAGAGTCGACTATGCGAATATATGGTTATGTGTCCCATTTGGATCTATCACTCAGAAATAACTACATTAAAAAATGGTTGTGTCATCCCAAATAGATATATAGAAATCAGCAACATGGGAAATCGCATACATTCATTCAAATGGATATATATATATATATATATCCAATCACCTTTAATTATCCAAATGGTTCCATAGTCAATCAGTACTGTAATTAATTTCATGAAGATGAATATCTTGTCTTTTTCAGCTAGAACTCATACCTTTTCTTATCATGTGAGCTGGAAAACAACAATTTCAAGAAGGAAGCTATGATTTTGTGGGCCATATATTGGATCAATTTTATATCATAAAAACAATAAGTGTAAATTAATATAAACAATGTATAAGAAAAAAAGTACATGATCTAACAATAGAAAGGGAAATAGGAAATAAGTTCGAGATAATCTGAGGAAAATAGAAGGAGGTAAATAGAGTATAAAAATTTTGTTTTTGTCTTAAATCAATTTTGAGTGAATTATTTTTATTTTTCAGTATCCTTTTCACACAAAGTGGTTCAAAAATTAATTGAAATTGAAAAATTATTTTGTTGATATTGGTGGCTATGTTAGACATAATTAGATGAGGTTAAGCTGGTAGTAAATATTTACCTCACTCATGTGTTAAGAGTTATTGGAGACCACCCTTTCTAAGTGACCATGTATTTATGAATATAAACTATCCAACATAGAAAAGGTTGTTTGGGTTGTTGGTTTCATTTATTATTTGTTATTTGGAAGTATAACATAGAAGAGGACCTATCTCACTATGGTAGGATATCATGGTACAGAAAGGACTATGTAAAATAATTCTTCAGTTTATAAATTGAAGTTTAATTTCACATATAAACTTTCCACATCAGAGAGTTGGTTAGATACATATCTAGGTCCTATGGTCACTGAACTTGGGTGGGAAGAAAATAAAATAAATAATAAACACATACCAAACTATGTTTTTCAGCTAACCAATTTTACCTTATTTAGACCTTTAATTTATTATTCTTTATTATTATACTTTCTCAACCTCTGACTGAGGCCATATTTATGTTCTCAGTATGTATTCCATCATCTTAACAACAATAATTGTACCCACTGTTATACTTTCTTTTATTCTTCTATTGTTGTTGTGATTGCAAAAATTTCCTTCTCATGGGTTTTATCACTAAATTACATGATAATAATAGATGGAGGGGAAGCTCTGGGCTTTGGTCGATATCTTTCTAGATCTCAAAGGGTTCCTTGGCATCCTTGACAAGGCAGATCCATAAGGAAAGGGTCGCGTGGAGGGGGATTCTTGGAAATATTTTATAGGTCTTGTTGTGCTGGCTTCCACAGTCAATGAATTCTCGACTTGGCTCTAGAGGACAATAGAGGGTCGGCTCGCGGCGATGTAGTTGGGGTTCCTGATAGGCGACAACGATGAAGATAGTTGTCTGTATCATCTTCATTTTTTGGTGGAGAGGGTTAGGTGATGGTGATTTGGTGGTGTTTCTTGCCTTCTTTATACAGTAGTGATGGATTCATAACCCTCTATCAATGTTGAACTATTGTCTTCTTCCATCGATCCTGATACTATTTCATTTTCAAGCATCGGTGATTTTCATTAGTGTCAGTGTTGAATGTTATATTTTTTGCTTCAAGATGCATTTCTAGATCTGATTGTGAATAATGACTGAGGCTTGTCGAATTGGTTTCCTTGGTTTATTTTTGGTTTCAAGATATATGTTTGTATTAACTTGTTCCTATTTGGAGACTTCCAGATTGAATCATAGAGGTGTTGGATGTTTGGTTACCCATTTTACTTTGAAGTGGTTCTATTGTAGTTATAGATTCATGGTCCTGCTAAAATTATGTGAAAGGTTGGATAAAATTCTATGAAATGTTGACTAATATGATGCTGATTGGATGAGTTACATTTAGATTTTTTGCTTATGTGTTCAAATTTATCTTTATTGGTGGCATCAAAAATGGGGGTCATGGAGATGTGATCCATCAAGGTTGTTGGCTTCTTGTTCCTCTTCTCTTGTTCTAGGATTATGACACTCTCTCTAAGGCAGATCTAAGTGGTGGTCTTTATGATGCTTTGGGAAGTGAGAGAGAGAAACGGCATGCATCTGGTGGTGGTTACATCTCATTTGACTCCTATAGGATGAAAACGTCAAGTATTTTATGTTTTATAAATACTTTTTGTTTTTGGAATGTGAAAGATCCTTTACTATTTATAAGTAACAACTCTAATTGAGAAGTTAGAACATAAAATATTCACCAGATCATGGACATCGTGATTGGATGAATGAGAGGGTATTACATTTGTCATTGGTACAAGGCATGTACAACACTGCATGGGATAGTTAGCCAATCAGTCATGTGAAGGTGGAGGATTGATATAATGATTTACTCACTGGGGAGGGGTAGTTCATGTTGTATCGATCTAGGATGACTTTTAGTTTATGTTTATTTTTATCGGTTGAAATTGTTAGGGCTTTCACATACCCTTTAAATGTTTCATTGTAAAATATATAAAGAAATTTATTTTGAGTCATGATACTAATAGTTGGTTGGTTTTATAAATAAATAGTTGATATTTATTCCAACAACATTTTTTTAGTAAATTCCTCAAACATAAAATAAGCCACAAAAATATTATGTGGTTTTAAGGAATCTCGTATCCTTTTAAAATATTCTGAAGGGATTTTTATTTTTGACACTTATTATAATATTCATGTTCATCTTTTAATTGAGTGGTGAAATAAATACGAGATTCAAAAACATTTCTTGAATATCATTGAGAATAAAATTTTCCTCAATAATTTAGTGTGTAATGTAATACCAAAATAGAATAAATTTCACATACAGGAAAAAAAAATTTCATTAGATGGTTATTGGAAATTTTATAAAGTAATGGATATTCCCAAATATAATATCAAGATTCATGTTTATGTTTTTTATAAGAGTTAATATGTGATATATCTATGAAGTAACCATATAATTTAATATACATGTATATCATTTAACATGCCTTATACTATGTATATTTTATATCTGATTATGTGCTTATTCAGTGGATTTTGATTTAGGATTTCTTATTTAATAGTGTTAGGTAATCTACATGGATGATCTTCCCCCCAAGTATTCAGCTCCTGATTTTTCTTTAATCCTCATGTTGAATTATTGAAGGATTTTCATCCATCATAACATCATGGGTTTCCCATATTCCTTTTTCCTTAAGTATTTAAGGGATTAATTGTCATAAAATATATTGACATTAGTTTCAATTAAATAATATATGGACTTATCCAAAGAAAAAACAACTACTTGGAACTCATTTTCTATGTGGTGTTGTTGATGTAAGTATCATCCAGTGTTCTTGAGGTATAATAAATGAATAGAGATCTAACATCAATTATATGAGAGATCAATGTTCACAATGCTCGGTTTGAAGGATCAAATATTAGTATGAATGGATGTTCTCAATCAGTTGGTTGAATTACAAGTGGGATGATTGATCTCCACTTACATTGATAAAATAATTCCATAAATTAATCATTAAAATCAAATTAAATTTCCAATAAAATTATCCTAGATTGAAAGAGAGAGATTTTACTAAAATAATTTATGATTATTTTATAAAATTCAACTTATATCAAGAAATATCTAACAAGTTTAGAAGATGTTGGGTAGGGTAATTAAATTATTACATCAATTTAGGATTTTTATACCATAATGACATTATTTTAATAATTTTCACTATGATTATTACTCTTTCAAACATTAAATTTTTCTTTTAAAAATTCAAAAAGAAAAATATTTTCAATAAACATTTCCAAAAAAATTAATTTTAAAAATACTGATTAATTAAATAACCAAAAATAGTAAATTCTTCTAATAATATTTACAAATCGACCTCATGGGTATTTCGAAGGATACATACCATGGACCTTTGATATTTACATGGTGTATCTCATAACCCAAATGGAATCCTGTTATAGGGAAATGTGGAAATAGGAAATGTAATGTTTTTCATTTCATTATCTTCTAGATTAATTTTTATCTGAAAATATCCAAAATAAATTATCTATGAAATATTAATGATTTATTATTGAAATATATCTATCATTTTTTCACGTAAGAGAATATGAATGTTCCATTTTATATTGACATTATTTAGATTCTGATAATCAATACACATTGTTAAAATACTTTCAATTCTCAAAGAAATAAATTCATTTTTCTCATTCGTCAAAATAGTTAGGCCAGTTTTCATGGGGACGACATGGATTGGGATGGCCCATTTTGATTCATAAATAAGGTGAATTATGTTTGGTTCTATTATATTCTCTAATTAAATTTTTACTACCTCCACTCCAGTCAGGTTGAATTTTATTTTGGGTTGATAGACTGTTCTAGAATCTCCCTCTATCTGTATCTTGTGTGAGCATATTTTTGTATTTATTCCCAGAACATCACCTAAGATCTACCCACTTTAATAGATATTTTATAAGAAATTTTAAATAAAATTTTCTACCATGTTTTGGAAAAAAAATCATCAATTATCACTAGAAGTTTTTGTCTATTAATATATATTTTAAATCAGTGGGAAGTGATTTTAATTCAATAATTAGAGGTTGTTCAGGAGATGAAAAATTATTAAGGTTACCCACTTATAAATGTTGAATATTCAATTGAAAATGTTAAATATATTCTTCTTATTCCTGAAATAAATAAATTTATTAATAAAAAATGCATAGACTGCCTCTTATTAAAATTTAAAAATAGAATATCCAAACATTAAAAAATTATAGAATATTTGTAACCCACTATTTTTTAATAAATAATTTATTTAATAATGAAAAAAAAATATTATTCATGTATGGTTAATCTATAGATTCATTATATTCTACATGGAAGATTGAAAAAATTGATTGGTCATCTGAAGTGTGCCTCATTGAGTTGAAAATAATTAAGTGGGTATTATTGTTCTTAAACACTATGGTGAGGGTTCCTTTATATATAATTATCAATTTATTTTATTTCTTATAGAATAGACTTTCCTATATTATAGGTGAGTTTCCTAGTGAAATATATTCTTTTATGGTTATCACGTAGAATTTTTTTAGGAATATCAAGGCATTACCTACAACAAGAACATCTTTGAAAATTCTTCTAGAAATTTAGTCGATCATTTTTCATGATATACGACCACTCTTATCAGATTAGGATCTCCCATATACAATGATATTCACATATATTTAGGAGTAAAATTTATCAATTATGATAAACCATATAATGCATTCAGAAATTTTTAAGATCCAATGGTGCATAGAATAGAGAATGACCCTATATCAAGACATTTAGCAGGTAATGATGGTGTGATGAGATCCAAAATGATTTTTCAAAAACTAATAATTTCATTACAATAAATCCTTATCCTTTTGATAAAAAATTACTTGATAAATATATAATATCTTGGAACTTTTAGGATGGATCCCATTAGGGGCATATTTATTTTACCTTTCTCCAAGGTTTCTATTATTTCCTTTTTAAATTTCTCATCTTTAATATTTTTTTATTGAAACATCCGAGATGGGAATGGAAGTGGAAGGTATTTATTTTTCCATTGATACATTTCATTGGATTCTCTATTCTTTCTTTCCTAAACCTTATAGTCCTTTATTATTCATTTTATTTTCTTCTCTCATCTATTCTTAGTTAGGTTTCTTTTCTGAAATTTATACAGAATTTTAATCCTTCTTTTTTACAAGTTCATGATTAGTTTTCTTAGTGAATGTTTATTGAATTTAATTTTTTCATCTTATTGTTAACATTATTAAATTTTATTTAGGATTTCATATTTTTTGAATTATTTTTTATCCTATATTTTTGTACAAAATATCTACTATGTTTTTAAATTGGGGGTCAGGTGGGTATTGGTTCTAATATGAGGGTATTGAATTGTTTTTTTGTCTTCAATATATGGGATGGGATTTTTTTTGTATCTCTCCATGGTTTATTTTTTTATAATTTTGTTGGTTGGATAGTTGTTTCACAAATCTCCATATCTATTAATTTGAAGAACTAGTTAGTTAAATGCCTAGATGAAGATTCCAAACAATATTCCTTGGTTAGGGCTTATATTTCACTGATTTCATTAAAATACATCTATCTAACAAAACTATATTTCCCTAAATTTTCTAATTTTATTAATTGTTATGAGTAATATCATCATACCATAAGAATACACATTTTACCCACTCCACTTGTTCTAAATTTATGGGGATTTTGTACAATATTTTTAATTATGCCCCTTGCTTCTTTCGGTGACTTGTTAATAAATTCTCTTCTAGATAATTCATCCAAAATTTTTATATCATTTTATAGTATAGAACGGAAGAAGAAAAAAATAAAATGGTTCGGTTGCACCACATGATGTGGAAAATTAAAACATAATTTCTTTAATTTCTAAAATTACTAGTAGAGAGTATCTCTATTTTCTTGTCTTATTTAATATCTCTCTATATTTACTATTATGATACTTTAAGTTAGAGAAAATATCTATATAAAATACATTATAAAACATCTGAGTCGTGGATCTCTCTTAAGAGTAAGTTGTACAACCACTCTTTCGTATGTTCTTCTAGAGAAAAGGGGAATTCCCACAACATGACCTGTTCATCAATTACTCCTAGAGGTTTCGTTTTTGATAAGACATGAATAAATGGTTGAATGTGTCTATGGGTGTATTCAAAAAAAATCCCAAGAAACATAGATAGAATTTGTAACAATCTAATCTTTCATTCAAAACATTCTAAAACCCTATCATACAAATTTGGTTTTTATTGTTAGAAAACATAGTTTTACATAAGTATATTAAGGTATGGTTTGGATTTGTAGCTATTTTAATTATATCAAATAGAATACTATAAGTTTTTCATTAATCTTCTTGATTTATTTCTTCAATATTTGTTTCTAAATTATTGTTCTTATGTTTGGTTAGTAGGACTCTTTCATTTTTGGGATCCAAATGGTAATGATTGTGTTAGAATACCTAGTTCAGAAATTTTAAATAATTATATTTAGAACATAATCCCATTTAATGGTGCTATTTTATTGAAACAACATTTTCATATGGTTTAAAAAAGATATTATTCTCCCGTTTAATGTATTGGTAGTGGAAATCCTTGGTTTTATCTGGAGAAGAGTAAACTATATCTATTTGTAACATATTTCATTATTAGATCAGTGTTTTTATTTTTTAAATAAGTATGTTTGAAATAATTATTTGAAAATATATTATGGGAGAAAAATTTATTAGGTTAGGATTATCTTCAAAATTTTAATGATATCCTAGTCTCAAATTGGTGGGTATTTCTTATTATTATTTGATAATTCAAACTCTCTATAATATATTCCACCATTAACCTTATTTGAATGATAAATGTGAGATTATAATAACAAATTCATTCGATTTAGTCTACCCTCATTCCACTGTGTGAAATTGATAAAGTAGATCACCCGTAATTTGCATGAGCAAGACCCAACCATGTATAATTTTTTATAATAAATATCAGAGTATACATCGACCCTTCCTCACATTTTAGTAACCACTTAAGACATTTACATCCTAGTGCAGACAAATTCACTGAATGTCGTATAAAACCAAGTAGAGGGAGATGATAGATCCTTGAAAAAAGCAATTAATTATTAAAATATTTGAATTGAATCACAAATGATTCATTAAAAACTGTTTGTATCCCCTAACATAATCACATAGAAAATTTACACCTCCATTAAAGTGGTAAAAAAGATAAATTGAGGAATTTAATACATTACAATTAATAAAATAAGATAAATAAAATGAAATAAAAGTAGTACTAAAATCACATAAAGTCGCACCTATACATCCATGTTCCCTCTTTTTTTAGGATTAGTCCTTCCTTATATATATATATGAAAATTTCCTACTTTAGAGTATCTAATCAGGATTCATGTTAAAAACATCCTAATTTCATTTCAAATATTTTTCAGTATCACCAAATCCTTATGAATCACTATTTTATATCCATCGTCAATTATGGAATGGTATCAAATTGTACTTTATCCCATTTTTTAAATTTTCATGTGTATATATTGAACATGAAATCTCCCATGATCAGCTCAAATAATAGCCTAGAAATTATTCCTTATTCCCTTTTTCCAATTTTTAAAATTTCCAACTGAAATTTTTACATTACCTCAAATTCATGGATTAATTTAAAATAATCATGAGATCCTTGTCATGTGGGATTCATTCATGGCCTCCATGTAAACCTAATGAGGACTATTTTCACCATTATTATGTAACTTTTATAATTTGTTCATGTGAGTTATTATTAAGATAAAATGTCTTTCTTCTAGTGTAGATATATGTTCTTTTGTATTTTTATTATGAATATGCCCTTTATGTGTTCATATAGGAGCGATTCAAGTGATAAAAATTTAATATGTTGCATCACACATGGGATCAATATACGAGGGTTAACAATATTTGATGTTTTCACTATACAAGGTTTCAATTACCCATGGGAACATCCATCGATTAGCTTGTGCATACCTTCCCTTGATGTTGTAGTCCATGAATGGATGGTTAATTTAGTAACATCATATTTATCTCCATCTACACAATGACTAAATGAAACTTACGATTTATGGATATGATCAATTTTTATTACCCCCACCCTTAGTGTATATTGGTTTTCTGTGGCTTCCACTTTCAACACTCAACTCCAAAGCTTAATATAATCTATATGTGTTTTAGAAGGTTTGATGTAGGATAACACTTCAGTCATGACCAAAATATTTGAAAACAAGTTTCTTTAAATACATATGAAATTTATCATTATTTGAAACTATATACTTTTGATGGTGAGTTGATATTTATTAAGCGTTATTTTTTAGTGGTGATGATCCTCACATCCCCTAGATTGAGTGATTTAATCTTTGCAATGGGATCCCAATTTTTTCAACCTCAGTAACCAAAGTTCCACCCCAGATTTGAACTAGATTCAGGTTTATCAATATTCCATACAACCAGTTTCAGTTCAATAAAGCTTATATTCTTTTCCCTTAACATACATTCCTACATAATACTCAATTTTTTCTTCACACCCTAAAGGGATACTCATCCTCAGCTCAAACAGAATTGGGAATGATGGATTGGACTATGTCTAAAAGTATGGACATTCAGTCATCCTTTAAGAAGAAACACCGTATACTAAACCTAATAATGGAAACCTCACATAAGAAAGAGCATGTTTGAAGTCTTTTGGTAGCTTCACAGTAGTAAGAACAAAGAATAAGACTCACAGTTTAAAGATAAAGGACACGTGATTACTAATGAAAGACCAGTAGAAGGAATGGTTGTAGATTATTGGTAGATTCACTATAGAAAACATATGATAGCATACTCACAATTATATATTCTTAGAGTAACAATGTGGAAATAGTTGGTTCCACGATGGAAGTCACATGGAAGCATACCTATGTTCATTTAGACACTATATGGTAGTGGTATTTTCCATGGTTCTAGTCTGTAGGTAGAATGAAAATTTCCTCTTTTATTTTGCACAGTAAAAATTAACAATTTATTTATATTATATTTTATTAATAATTTATAATTATATTAAATAATAAAAATTTATAAATAATCATACCCTTTTGTAACCTAAATTTTATCATCATCTTTTTAAAGAAATCAATTGAATATTCATGAACCATTAAAATTTCATTTTAAATAAGTAGGATTCACCATCAAATTCAAATATTAATTATGTGACTAAAACCCATGATTTATTCCAATTTAATATTATATACCATTTTCATGTAAATAAAGAAAATGTCTGAATCACATGCAATTTAGAATATTTTTTGGGTATTTCAAATGAAAAACATCATAAAATTTGGAAATTTTTAATCTTTATCACTGACCAATGGCAATGTCAAAGATGATAAAGTGGTGTATAGAAGGTGTAATATGTTAGGAAATGATTCTATCAGATGTAACATTTTTCTACGTATGAAAATTAATTCCAAAGGTATAGCACTTATGAACACTATTTCTAATCCTATTAGTAATAATGAGAGATTTCCACTCCCAAATAGAAGAAGATCATGTCTTCCAAAGGGAATATACCTGGAAATATTAAGTATCAAGCATGAATACATGTGGAACCAAATATCCCAAAATAAGAAATATATAAACAATTCTACTCATATATATGCCTTATTCAAATATCTAACTTATTCTTTATTCATTATTTATCTACACTAATGTTGTGGTATTAAAGGTGAAGTTTTTTGGGAAGCATCAGTTGAGGGTGGGATATCAAAAGAGTTTAATCTTCCATAGATTTATTAATTTAACTTAAATTTATAATTATAGAGATATTTAATTAAAAAAAATAATGTATTATTTCATTCAGCCACATTTTATCAAACATATAAATATTGTGTTTATTAGTGGGGTTACTTATCCAAGCATGTATGGAAGACTAGGAACTTGAAACTTTTTTATCTATTTGATTATGTGACTGTAGGATCATAAATTTTATTGAAAATAAAATCATTCCACCCCAAAAAAATATAGAGATTGATATCACATTTGAAATTTTGAAAACACTATTTTTTAAAGCTTATCACTCTGGTTTTCTACATAGGGTTATCCCATGTAGATATATAGATGATTTGTTGATGGAAAAATGATCAAAAAATGTAATTCCAATTTAAATCCATATAATGTTATATTGATTTTAAATTCTAATTGTCACATGAAATTGGTGATATATGACACCAGATGAAAAAATTCTCACATAGAACTATTGGATATGTTGGATACTAAGAAATGGGATTCCATGTTATGTTACACACAATCAGTATTAGGATTTATAAGACTCAATTCTTATTAATCATTATAAATTTCAATTGGCATCTAAAATTGATACCCTTTCACAAGGGAAACATGTCAGGATTTATAGGGGTTGGAGATGTTATTAAATCCATCTGATGATATAATTGAAGGAAGATGAATTTATAGAACAAAATCCCAATGAATTGCAATTGGTATCAACATTAACCTGAAATGGTATCATCTTTCAAGTGGTATCATATCTCAAGTGGTATCAAACTTTTTCATGGGAGAATGAGATAAAAGTTCACAAATCACCATGTATATACAACCTATCAATTAAGGTTATATGAAAGTGAAAATTGAATTAAAGTTGGAGAATATTTTCCATCATATTGAATTTATTTTTAAATTAGGAGGATATGAATGAAATTCAGTATAAGTGTAAATAAAGAATTGAAAATAAATTAAAACGAGGGATTGAATATACATTTGGTTGATGTATTTATATGTTTTCAAATATTATTTTGGTCATTTTAAATGTCATTATGATAATTTTATGAGTTGGATGATGGATTAGAGTATCTACCCGTTAAGGATGAAGAAAAAATCCAATGATGAGTACATGTTAATGTGGATATATAGAAATGTTTCTAAATTATTTGGAAATGATAAAAGTGAAGATAACTTACATTGAATACAAAATAAGATAGATTCAAGTGGGAAAACAGATACTAAATTAGATGATTGCAAATGTTTATCTTCAGTTCCAGGAATATTAATGAAAGTAAAGAGCCATGTATTCAACTAGTTGAGTGGGTGATATTACTATATATGGATATTTAGCTAGATAGTTTATATGTAGTTATAAATAATCAAAAATATGAGAACCCATCTATGGAAAACAATGAATATTTGGTGCTTTAATCATCATTATAATACACATTGATGAAGGATGATGTGAATAAATATGTATCATGATTTATTGAAGAGGATTGACACCTGATCTAGTATAAATTTTCATTTAATTGCTCTTATTTGAGTATTTTATATTCATAATTGCCTCAAAAATGAATTGTAAGGAGTTAATAGCTTCTCAAATAATACAAATAATCATTTGGATAAATTATGAGATGGTTAAATGATATTTTATTAGCTAACGAAGTAATAAAAAATCATATTGATGATTAATGAAGAAATTTAAATTTTGGAAATCCTGAAAAAATAGTTATTTATGGAAAATTAGACCTTGCCTACTGATTGAAAGACTTCACTCATAAAATAAGTGTTCAGGTGTGGAATTTAATACTTTTAATTCATTTCAATATTGAAAAAGTCATGATAACAATAATTCATTCACAACATATGTTCAGATCATAAGACATCATTGTAAGTCTTTAAGACCACCATGTGACTTTGTCAAACTGTATTCTTTGTAGATTTTATATATTCAGTCTTAAAAATATTATGAAAAAATATCCATCACAAGGATTTACAAACAGAATACCCTAAAATACTTATCTTAAATATTTATTTGACTAAAAAGATTCAGTAGGTAAGAAATTTTCATGAATTTAATAGATGAAAAGAAGTTATCAGGTCATAAAAAAGCATCATCATAAGGATTTTCAAGGGTAATTCTTATAACTCCCTAGAGTAATGCTTCAATACTTAAAAAATTGATATTTCTACTAGATGAAAATTGATATTCAATATTTCAAGTCTATAGAAGAGGAAATTATTTGGGATGATGTATGATATGTCTTTTCATGGTATAAAATTCACAAAAACCATGGAAATGTTTTTGATCTAATAATGATAATAAATAGGATATTATCTTAATCCATGAAAATAGAAGATCAAAGCTTCATGAAGGGTGGAGTTTCCATAATTTTATAATTATATGGAAATTCAAATCTTCCAATGTGTAATCATTTCTTTTGAGTTCATAATATCAGGAATATTAGAGAAGCTATGATTCATCCATTTTATGAAAATTATTTAATGAATATATCCACAACATATATTCGTTTATATTGAAAATTAGGTTCAAAATATTTAAATAATAATGTTAATTATGATCCATCAATCCTCGGGTGGCTATTTTTCAAATCCTAAAATAGTTATATCTATGGTTTTTCAATTTTTCAAGATAAACTGATATGGATTCCAAATAATTCACCTAAGACTTGAAAAATATGTTTAGATCTATATCTAATGAATCTATAAAATCACGATGAGTTCTATGAAAATGATTTGTTTTTTAATAATATTTATATCGTTTTGAAATATGTAAAATTAGATTTTTATGGAATATTTTGGGAAGATATAGTGAGGCCAGCTATAGATAGTTTTGCAGGATCTATGGTGATTATTTAAAAAAAGAATAATCATTTATTGAATGGTATTAATGTAACAAACACAAATAAGAAACAAAATATGCATGGTAGTTCATAGAGACATATAATATGTATTCTATTATGGTTCTTTTGGATAAATGGATGGTTTTATCAAATATTATTACATTTATGGCACATTGAAATGAATATTATAATTAATATGGTCACCTATTCTTTTGGGTGGCTGATAAAATAGAGGAGAAGAAAATAGAAAATTATTTTTTGGTTTTGTTACATACTATATGAAACAATAGAGTGTCTAAGAACAGTATTGAATTAGATATAAATATCATCTCTTAAAGAACATGATATGAATAATCTTCATGCTACAGAGAATAATAAAAATAAATGGCAAAATATATAAATCATTATAAAATTTTTTTGAGTTATCCAATGTAGTGAGAATTATAAACCATCTGTTTTAAAAGATTTGTAAAGAAGAGTTTTGACAAGGAAATAAGTTTCATACATCTTTGTTAAAAATACTCTTGAATTCAAAGATCCTATATTGGGAATAAGGATATATAATTTTTTAAAATATCAACATCCCAATTTCATTCAGAGATTTTATTCCATGGGGGATATTAATGTAAACTCTTTTTTTTAAATAATTATAATGTAACAAAATAACCATTTGTAAATGTAATTAACTTCTTAAAAAAATATATTTATCATTACAAAATGAATTTATAGAAAACACAATGACTAATCTGGTTAGTTTTTCACAGTTAAATGTTTTTTTAAATTTAATGGACCATTATGCATCCTAACCGTTAATAATATATATTGTATAGTGACCATTAAGATTAGTATATTAAAGGTTATGATAAATTCCAATTGATATAGATGAAAAAGATATGGTCTCAACCAATAGGATCATACTCTATAAAGCCCATTTATTGGGGCCTCCACAGAAGATAGAATCATGGGGCTTTACACTTCACCAACCCTAATCTATGATTCAATAACTAAATTAAAAATTTAACTATATATGAGGTAATATAAATACCATTAAGATCACATTCCATACCATGTATTATGAAGCACCCTAATGAAATATCATTATCACACAACTTACCCTTAGATAATTTTTTGGTGTAATAAATAGATATTTCTCTAGTAAATAATTATATGAATTTCTATATATTATTTTAATAAGAAAAATTACTATATCTATCCCATTTTATTAATACTTTTTAAAAGATTAAATAATTACTTTATTAATTATTAGATTTTTCGATGACAAAACATAAATTGTTTTTGTTTTTTGAAATGTATAGTTTCAATAAAGACACACTATTTTAATGAATTAAACTTTTTTTTTAAAAAAAATTAATCAAAAATTTTGTTAAATAATTTTTAATAAATCAAAATGATTATATAATTTGAAAATGTAAAAAATAACTTCTATAATGGTGACAAAACGGTTATTTCCAAAAACCCATTATTTTTCAGTAAATTTGGATTTTTAACATAATAGTATACAATTACATACTAATAGAATTATTTGGATAAAATAAATATTATTTTTTTAATCAACACATCTAAACTAGAAAAGTTTTATTTTTTCATATATTTTGGAGACAATCGAATTTTTTTCAACATTAAATACGGTATAAATATAGGGTGGGTAATATGAAATCATATTTACCTAAAACTGATGTAATATATGCCATAAAATGTATACATGAGAAAATACATATTTCCAATTTCAAATAATGTTTTCTATTCTATTTTGTCAATATTATATACCCTTAATTAATCCTCCACAACCAATATTATATTTTACTGTGCTAAAATCAATTCTTTGTAGAAATGACTCCATTACCCATCACCCAGGGGATTATTTTGATGTTATTTGTTTTTAAAATTTTAAAATAATAAAATCCACTCACTTTTAGTAAAAACCATTTGAAAAACCATGGTATAGTTTGTGTTTTTTATTACATTATCTTATAGAAAACCCCTATATTTAAAAATTAATAACTAACTCTCTTAAATTTTGAAATATAAACACAACAAACTTCCCATTTATCTTCAATAAACACTTGTATATTTAAATTACTTTTCCATTTCCTTTTAATAGTACTAAAAATGTTACCCCAATCACTCAATAAGATCCTCTAAATTTTTTTCTGCACACTCTCAAAGTAATCGGTCCACTCATTCTCCTCTTTATTCAAGAACCTTCTATGAACCATGCTTTAACATCATATTTTTCAAGTTTGGTTATCTTCTTACATATCCCTTTTTTTTTAAAAATATGATTTTCAAGTTATAAGATACACCTTTCACTCCAATTAATCTCTTCTATGAACCTATATGTATTAATTTTATGCAATCAAAATCATACTGTAATTTTTCATGCAAACCAATTCTATAAAGAATACCAATCTCTGTTTTCACTCAAGTGTATTCTCCAAGATTTACCTATTATTAATTTCTTGTGGACCACCATGTATGTATCTCAAAATAAATATATCATGGATATAAATTAAATAAAATACATCCTTATGTTGCTTGATTTGTGTGGAACACTTATGCATGAACGTAATATGAAAGTTATGGGTGTGCCCAGATATCCCTCCAATTTATTGGGTAATATTTAAGTCCCCTGAGATCTCATTTGGTTAATTAGGATGTAAATATAATAAATTATGGGTCTTTTACAACCATTTTTTTAGTTATAAATTCTTGCAACACACTTTTCTTCCCAACCAATGATACAACTATCACTTAGAAAACCACTGTTTAGTTTGAGTATAAATGTTACTTCATGTCATAAGAAGAGAAGCTTGGATTTATATATATTTAAATAATTCTCACATACCAAAGGATGTATATTCTATAAAATCATTTCCTGCTTTGGTAGTAATGTGGTGAAAAAACTCCTCCATAATTTGGTTGTGGATTTCAAAAATAGATGATAAAAATGTATTTCCGGCATAAACTTCATTTTGAGGGTATTCCAAGAAATTTTTATCATTATAAAACACCCCAATAGGGTTTATAAACTATATATAGAATTTATTTCACTCATCAGAAGTCATTTTTTCTAGTCACTAAGCTCGAACAGGCATTCAGGTCAAAAGTTATTGTATCTGGAAGTTGGTAAAATATTGTTAAGTAATTAGAGTTACCAATCATGAAATTCACACAACTCCCTCATTAATGACCCTCATGAAATTCCTCATAGAATATTCTTCACCCGACACCACCTTTTTTCAGGAAATATACCCCTTCACCTACAATTTTTAGATGATGGATGATCTTCTAGATGACAAAGAAAAGGGAGAGTTTTTCTCACGTTATTTGTTAAACCATTTAGATCACCCTAAAAACTGAAAAAAAAATTAAATCATTATAAAATGATGACACCAAAAATTATACCCGTCTTTAATGACCCCCACTTAGGTGAACCACATGGTTTATCCCCCACTAGGGTAAACCACTTAGGTGATCCACCACTTGGAGAACAAATTGGGAGAGGCACTCTAATCATCCCAATTACTCCTTGGTTGAGGCACTCTAATGCACACAACTGCTACATGGAAATGGAACTATAAAATAAACCTGGGCTAATTGGGTGAGGTCTTTAATCCACACCTTTTTTATTTGGTAGAGGCGCTCAAATCTTCCCGTGTGTTACTTGGGAGAGGCACTCCAACCCACCAACAGACTACATAGGAAAGGCATTCCAATCCACCCCAAAATACTTTGGAAAGGTACTTATGATTCACCCAAGTAATACATGGTTTAGGTAATTCAAATTCACCCACATAATACTTTGGTGATGTACTTCCAATTATCCTAAGTACTACTTGGTAACGGTAATTCAAATTATCTTAAGTACTACTTGATTGAGGTAGTTCTAATTCACTTAAGTATTACATGGGTGAGGTACATTCAATTATCCCATGATCTACTTGGGAGATTTACTTTTAATTTTTTTTACTACCACTTGTGAAAACCATACATGGGAATCGCTTACTTGGGTGACTTGTTCTTATGTGACCTTTCTGTGGTAAACCCACACCTAGGATACCCTTTCTTGTTCGAACCATACTTGGGTGAACCTTACTTGTGAAACCAATAAATGGGTGACCTATACATTGGTGACACTTCATCAAGGTCATTACACTTGGGAATCATTCATATAAGTCATTCAACCAATTATATTCTCCCAAAGTCCCCTAATTGGTAAAAACATCATAATTCTAACCTTCACTTGGGATAAGATATTTTTCATTCCCTCACTTGGGCTAATCACCATCACTATCCCTCATAAGAGATGATCATATTTTCTATCCATCACTAGTTTTAAATATCCTTTTTTTACTTCTCACTAAATCTAGTCACCAATTAAATGATCTCACATACCTATGAATCAATTAATTTCATTTTCACCGTGAATTGGGATAATCATCATGGTTCTTTGAATATGGTAATCCCCAATGATTAAACCCCAAAAAAATCCTCCAACATTCCATGAATGATCAACCTCATCCTGATTCTAGAAACATGGGAATCCTACTTAGGTGTAGCCCCAACCAGACCTCTAAATCAACATGATTTGATATCCTATTCACGCTTCTATAATCATGGTAATCCTATTAGGTGTAAGCCCCAACCAAACATCTAAATCACAAAGAGTCAATATCCCCATCATGGTTCTAGAATCATTGGAATATTCTAAGGTGTAAGACCCAATGAAACCTCTAAGTAACAATGATTCAAGATCCTCCTCATAGTTCCATAAACATAGTAATATTTCTATTTGTAAGCCCCAAACAAACAATCAATTCACTTGGTATAATCTCATACGATGTGACTGATCTTATACTATCTCTTATTTCTCACATTGATCTGGCTCGCATAGGGTTAAAGATCTATTATTATCAACCAATAAACATAATGAACATTCCATCATTATTCTCATCTATTATTGAGGCGTAATCCCCAAACAACCCATCAAACTATGTGGTCACTGGTTCTTGCCATTAATATGATATGTAGGATGCCTCTTTGTGGTATAAACCCAAAGTCACATCCCCTTTACCTATTTTATCAAACTACATGGTTTTTAATTCATTATTTTATAGGATAAATACGAATAATTTTTGTGGTTCAATCCCAACTCTAAAACATAAACATCCCCCAAAATGGAAATAAAATCCAAAGTGTCCAACTAGTTGGAATTAAACTAGTGTATAATAAAATTAATAATAGAATTTTTGGGAATTTCCAAGTTTTTACATCATATTCATGGTCTTGATATTATAATATGAAAAGGGGTAACCAATATCATACTAGTATTTGGGAAGGATTCTAAAATATGTATTAAACTTATAAGAGGGTCCATGGGAAAGTCATAATCCCCCCCCCCCACAGAATAGTTTCATGAGATTCAACTCCCATCTAGTCTACCAATATGTTTTGTAATAGGTCACTGGAAAATTAAATGGGACCACCTTCCTATGGAATTAATGTCCTCATTAACTAAAAACAAGTTCAATCATGAAAAATGTCAGTTTTTTCAATGGAAAAAAAATTGTGAAACTGATGTGAATCCTTTAATAGTGTTAGGCCTCTAACATGTGAAAAAATGAAAATGTCTCCATCATTTATCCATGAAGGTGATTGATTTAAAATGAAATTTTATATATGATTCTTCACTGATGAGTTCCTTGTTATTTTTCCCTCTCAGGACATTCATAATTTCTTACAATCCAAATAAAATCACCAAATGCGCCAAATAATTCTAAAATTCATTTTAAAAGTTCATAATACTCATAGGAGACATGAATCCCATGTGGATAACTAGATGTCATTCCATAAGAATGCCTTTACTATAATGGAGACTATGTCCATGCATCCTTAATGTATGTTGTCATAAATGAAGCACCTCCAATTCTAGATGCTGAAATCTCTAGTGTGGCATTATCATTACAATATATCCATCCTAACACTATAAGTATCTCAATGATATCTCAAGATAATGAAACCATTTATGTCTTTTTATAAATTATATTTTGTGGGGAAAAGGTGTATTCAATCATTATATCCGATAATTTTAGGATCATATCTCTAGATGGTAGAAACCCATTCCTTCCATATCATGGCGAGTTGGATTATGACATCCACCACATCATGGAAATCCCTCAGATTCCACCCAGGAGGGCCTTGATCCACTTTTTTAATCATCAGAAATATTAAAACAAAATTCTACAAGAAACTATAATGGATGTTAGGTATGTCTTGAATATCCAGGTTTAGGCATCTATAAGGAAAGCCAAGAAGGGGAATCCAGCAACTAAAACCCCTTGTGAAGTTCCATTTTCATTCTTCAGCGGTGACCTATGGGGATAAACAGTTCACCTCTGCAATGGATTAGGACCAATGTAATATTTTTTATCTATTGTCTTTAATCATGTACACATCTTTCCTTGGTGACATCAAATTCATATAGAATCCCCTAGCCAAAAGGGATGGAGAAATTTGAATCATTTTTAAACATAAAATCACATATAGTAACATCTATTGAGAAGGAATGAAATATGATTCTAAAATATCCTATAATTGAATATATACTTCCTATAATGTGATTTGAATTTTTAAATTTCATCACTACTAGACTAATTAGTGATGAAAACCATGATACTATTGAAAAGTATATCGGTGAGGAAACATTCACTACTAACCCATAATCTAACCTTGGAGAAGTGGTCTCAGAAGAAGAGAATATGTTTCAACTGAAAGCAACAATAATAGATCTTTAATGGATCAATAATAACATTCTAAAAGGAAGAAAATAAATTAATAATATTCATCATATTAAAGACGCCATGTATACATCATATAATCCACTTCAATAAAAGATGGTTTCTTAGCCCGTAATGGAAAAATATAACCATATATTATAACTGGGATCATAGAAATTGGGCTATTTTTCTATATTGTTGTTTGATCTACAAGGATTATGGCCACTGGAAATATATTATCTACCAGTTAAGTAAAATCTTCTCAAAATAACTGAAATCAATACTACTAAATAATTTTTGGATTAATTTATTTCCTAGATGGATTATAATAATGTTCTACATGAACTGGTAAAACTAGAGAGGAGGATGTATCCTGAGTTTATAGATTATACTCTTCCCCTCCCATCTTTGGGAACCCAAATCTTTTAAAATTATATCGAATGGATGATCCATCATATAATCTTTCTCATTTATCTTCTTGGTGTAGACCATCTTTGGGATCCTAATAAAAAAGAGGCTTTTGTCCTCTGATAATTTATGCGGACTGTGGGAGGTTCCACATTTTATGGGTATAATAATCTTAAAGTCCAGTGTATCTAATGTTGGGAAGGTCTCCATTAGAAATTCATTTTTCTATTTAGCTCTACCCTATGAAAAAAATATGCCTTCAACTCATTAATTTAATGAAGTAGTAAAATGAGAGAGTGAAGGATTTCATTTCTAGATGGAAGGTTCTAACATATTATATATGGAAACAAAAATTCTCCAGGAATAGTTTTTGGAGATCTATGTGGAAAAAATAGATGCTAATTTTTCAGTGACACTTATTCATATGATCTACCCTGGTGTTTTCTAAGATTTTTTGACTGTAGAGAAACAATAGAGTATTCTATTAGCATAACCATGTAAATATTCTATTTAGAGACAATAACACAAATATAGAATCTATCGAATGTTTAAGAAACCATTTTTGACCTCATAACAAAAAGTAAAATGATATATACCCTTGAAGGATAAAATATATTACTCTTATAAGGATTAGTTTATAGTGTACTTGACCAATTACCTTTAGGAAAACCTAATCATTTCTCCAGAAAAAAAAAGAATCCAATTCAATCAGTTTATGATTACCTTCCAAATTACACCCCTTTCAATCCTATGATGGGGAATGTAATCTAGGAGTTTTTCATCAAAAATTATCATTAATAAAATATGATATATTAGGGTAAAATTATAATAGAATATTCAATGCTACTTGTAGCTTATGTATCTTACATCCTCCAAAACAACAAAAAGTAATGTTCAAGGGAATCAACCCACTAAATGATTGAATTTTTTCCGTAAAACCAAATAAGAGAATGGGAACCATTCCACCCAAATTTCCAATGGTTTCCATCCCAAAAAATGAGAAAATGGGGATTTTTCCACCAAATGAGTTAATAGACATGGACTAGTAAAATAAGATATTCAATTGAAGAGAAGAACACATTCATCTATATTCTCACCAACATGGTATCAACTAGGTATAATGATATACAATCTAGTTTGGATAACCACACATTTGATATTGATGATTTAACATTACAAAAATCATTCAATCCTACTTTGGTTGTCTTTCCCTCTTCTTTAATATTTGTTGACAAAGGGATCAACAATAATATGTATACCTAAAAAATTGCTTTATTAGCTATTTTCAAGCATAAAATTACAATATTGATGGATTATATACCAGATGTCAACAAATTATCTAATCCCTGAGGTTCATGTTTTGACTCTTATCATCATAAATCCATCCAATCATTAATACTATAATGGGTGTTGACATATTTTTGGAATGTATGCCTCTGAAAATTATAAGGTCATATTTTCTAAGCAACATATTACATTGTTTAAAAAATTGATTGAGGATCTTTGTGAAGTATATATAAAGATTCAACATGGATCGTTTCCATATAATGTAATAATGGAATTCTCTTTAAAAATTCCTCCTAATATAGAAGTACCCCATCCCTCATGGTTTGGGGTATTTTCAAAATTTTCACCCCATCCCTGGGTGAATTCCAAAACACATTAAACACCACCTCGGCCTACATGTATAGAGGAATTTTTATATTTTAATGTAACCCAACCTACTATGCTAGGGGGGATTTTCTAATTTTACACCTCATCATTGAGTTAATTTCAGATGTTTTTCAACATCATTAGTTTCCAGAAAACATCCAATATATTCCAAGATACTTAATCCATTGGGAAATCCAATAATTCATTTTCTACCCAAGAATTGATCAATTTTGGGAACTACCTTGTAGATCCTAAATTGAACCATGTTCCATTTCCAACAGAATTATATACAACAAAGGGGGGGAATTTCATTTATATATTGATTACAGATAAAGGAGATCATATCACTTTCAAATGAAGAAAGACCCTAGGTATTTTTATGATTCCATGGGAATGACTTGATCTAGTTCTCATATATAGAGAGAACTGAATTATATGATTTGATAGACTAGACAAAATATTTACCTTAGTATTAATTTTTAGAAAATATAATCATTTAGTTGTTTTTCTTTAAGTATTTTCATTATAATATTATATATGAGGTTATGTTGGATCTAATGACACCCACGTTTCAACTTCATTTGTGCAGAAATTCACAAAATAACACACAATGTGTACCAAATACTATTGGATTACCATATCTCATAAACATAAAATGCAAGGTATATTCATTTAAATATGAGTATGTGGTTTCATACTCTACATAATCTATGAAGCAAAACCTTTTTCAGCTTCTTAGGATCAGGAGACCTATGGATGTAGTCATGACATATCATCCCAATTATTTTCCCTAACACCTATTTTTGGGACATTTAATTAAGGAATGGTTCATATTTAAATATTGGAAACATAATAAATTTATAAAGGCATGATAATGTTAGATAATTTAGAGACTCCCTCTAAATGAATGGGAGTTATTCTCACTACATCATAAGGTCACCATTTCTAATGAATTATATCAATATGATCCTAGTCGTATGACATAAAACTAAATGATATTATAGAGCATATTGTAATAAATTATACAAAATTTCTTAATGCCCTAGTCATAAGATATTAAACATTAAAACATACTTTTCGTATGATTTAAAAATCCATGTTCCATGTACCTATTTCATGATGTAAAACTGCATAATATTTTGATACATTCTTGAGTAGATCCTAATTCATGGTGTTGGTCTCCTACTACACCACCACACTATCCTTATTCATAACTATGTATGGCTTGATTCTCATCTCGAGGGGATATTTAGTGATGCACAAACCTTATGTCATGGTCCCATTCACAAAGTATGGAAGATGTCCCATCCCCTACATAGAAATAGGTATTTATACATGGGATTACAAAATGGGGAATTTCACTTGTGGGGACATCATAAGGAAAACACCATTTCCATGTATAATTTTTAGATCCATTTAGTGAAACATCTTCATAAATACATGTTTCTTGATTTCTATCTATATAAATAATTTGTTGATTCTCGGTTCCCTTAACCTAGGACTAACCCTAGTAAAAAATTGAGTATGTTTTCCTTTCCTCCTATATATGACCCTAATTTATGAAATTGATCTTATTTTGGGTTCCCCCATTTATAAAACCATCATGGAATCTAATGTCACCCTTCCCAACATGTGATCCTTATCTATATATATTTCTTCACACTCTATGACCAATGTCAATAAAAATTCTTCCTTTTTTCTCATACATATCCCTTATACCCCTCATACTCTTTTTCATATAAAACATGGATCATCAAAAACCCCCCATGGCTACTAGGAATAAGAGTACCTCACTCCATAGTATACCATTTTCTTGACTATGCATAATATGCCTCAAATTATTTTTTCATAACACATTCCCCCAGCTGGCCCTTCATCCATAGTCACATTTTTCTTCAAAAAGAGGGACCCCTTGTTTCTATATTCCTTGATGGTATTGTAACAGAATATTCTTTTCATCCACTCCTTTTGTACTTGTAAAATATTAATTCTCCTAATCTAATAACCCCCATGATCATGGTTTACAATTTCCTTCCTCCTTGTTTCAAGTATATTGGAACATACTTGTCTTGGTAATACCTATGTCTCTCATCATTTCACATTCAAGGTCAAATCATGATGACCGGAAAACTATAGAAACAAATAGTTTTTCCTATATGAAATTAAACTACATTGATTTCCATGAGAATGAATATAAAAGGCACAAACCATATTTTCAATCACAAGATGTAAAATTTTATGTCAACTTCCTCAACATAGGACATTACAATGTTGCATTACCCTGTGTACCAAGTGCAAGATGCCTTGGGTAACAACCCTAATAAACCTCATCAGATGATAATGGGATTCCTCTCATGGGATGACTCTCTAAACATATATGAATCATCCATGCATAATCCCATTCTATTCCTTATTGTCACTCATTTGTTGATAAAAAATCCTTGTCGCATGATGATAAACTACACAAAATGGACCTTACTAAAATACATTAATAGGAACATTTTACATCCTTACAATAAGATGTAAAATAGAATGAGTGATCATTATTTTAAATTTCCCCATGAAATAAAGTAATCCCTTACCATTATGTGTTTTTCACATTGATCAAATATCAAGTGGACTTCAGAATCCTGGAAAGGGGCCTCCTTGTATGGTCTGGTCAATCGATGGTCCAAGAACCGTGAATTTAAAATATTTTTATGTCACTCCAAATAAATTTTTATGATGAAATACCACAATATTTATCTTCACATCTGGTTACCAATATCCATACCACGTGAGGTTAAACTACATGGTTGGCTTACCTTTCATTCGATGTTCAAATTAGCATGATTGTGGACTCGCCTAAGAATACCACCATTCTTGATGTCGATCTCTCGCCACACCACTTCCTTAGAACAATGTGTGGAATGATTATCATTTTTATAAGATATATATTGATTCCTATATTCTCTATCCTAGACCTAGCAATAAAAAATTACCTATCTCTCATGTGTATGATCCATATCTACATGGGAGGTTCCAGTATGGGTCTTCCTTCTATTTATAAAGACATACTTAGAAAGATTCCCCTCTCCGCACATAATAACATTATCAGTTCATGAAACTTGTTTATGCACTAAATATAGCATTATTATCATTTTTTTATATACATAGTGATTTATAAACACCATTTTAGGAATATAAAAAACCATATCCACATAAGATATTATTTTCCCTAGAATTTTGGATCTTTTATGACTTCAGTCATGTCTGTTGCATTGTTAATAACTCAATAAGAAATATAACCCTAGACAATGGAACTTTCCACATGTTCTTAATGGGTATGAATGATGAAACTGGATTCATGATATTAAAAGACAACATTTGTCCTAATCATATAACCCAAAACAAAAAGACATCATACGTCCTTACCACATGATGTTAAACTACATTGAGGGGTCCTTATCACATGACCCAATAAGTAATGAACCATACCATCATAGTTACAAGAAATTAATTTCTTAAGAACATTACATTAATGGGTATTCTTTACTTGTATACTAGGAATAGGATTCCAAGGGAATCTTGCTCATGAATCCTTGTTTCGTAATCATGGGATGCCTATTGTGAGATGATTTCTTGAATACCTGAACAATTTTAATGGGTCTTTATGTCTCATTTTTAATATTATCTAACCTTCAACCTTACCATATGATGTTAAAATTTATTGTTTACATTCATCCCATTTAACATTAAGATGACCCCATAGCATTTTATTGCTTGATTCTCATTCAAATGAGAAACCTAGAGATTCCAAAATCATATATCTTCATCCATATAATACATGATAAAAGTTTCCCATCCTTTAGTATAATCTCCTTGGTGTGGAGATGTAATCCTTTTCAATCCCTTATTTCTTACTCCCAGAATAGATAACATGGGATTAGTAATTTTGGTAAGATTTTCCCCACATGATTGAGATTTATTAGTTAACATAATAATTATAATGGTCCTGAATAGTAGTTTTTAAAAGGCACTCCAAATGTCTTTACCATGTGATGTTAAATTACATGGTTTCAGTATCTTTAATGACCAAAAAAATATTTAATTTGTCACTAAAAATGATCCTAATTAGTAACCAATATGACCACATTACATCTTGAGTTCCAACTCAATCTGATGTGAGAATTAAATGAACCTTATTTTCTATCATGGTTCGTTCCTCCAACCCATATAGTCTATATTTTCATGTGATGGTATAGTAATGGATTTTTATGAAACATTTTTTATCCTCCCTCATACAGTAAAACTAATTCATGATATTTTATTTCAAAATAAACAAATGTCTTTATTCGATAAATCTCATAACTTTATTCTTTCCTATAAATATTGGTAATGGGGATTGATTGATCCAAAAGGAACCCTTTAGTAAATAATGGTGAATTTCACAGTTTTCCACTGATCATTTAAATAAAAAGATGGGTAAATATTTTTCATAGGGGAAAGTTCCACCTAAACCCCATACACTATCCCTCAACTCAATGTTGCTTTAGTTTCCCTCCATTACTAATGCTCATTCTACTCCTTCTAGTCTCGAGTCTCTAATGAAGATATCTGAATACATCATTGAAATTTTAAATTTTACTACATACAAAGGGGTCAAAGAAATTTATATTTTATTCCATCATACTTTGAATCTATTATTAAAGAGACTCTAATTGGTCAACCATGGATGACATTAAACTACATAGACTGGTCTAGTCTATGAGACCCATCATTCACAAGTACAAGACAAATATATATATGAATCCTAAGAATGTGGTAATTTATCAATAAGATTATGAAATTTTGAGAATTTCCCATATATACAACCCCCCAAACAGTTAAAGTGATTTATAATGTATCTCAACATAATATTTATATCAGTTCACCTTATCCTGGTCAAACAATGATAAATTTTTTGTTAGTTATCCTCACCACATGTTGTTAAAAATCATGTTCATTATCCTCACCATAAATTACTAAACATGATGTCCAAAATATAATTCCAAATATGCTAAAGTTCATGGAAAACATCCTTATCTTATAATATTCAATTGTGTGTTGTTGTTGACCAAGCATGAGAGGTCCTCCGCTCCTAGTTCCAGACTCCGACTACACTTCTTTTTAGAACAACATATGACATCATTACCATTCTTGGGATACATAGTGATGATCTGACCCCCTGTATTTGGCCTAGCCATGAACTTATTTCTCATTGGTGAGGTTTCTTACACTGGAATTTGATTCACCCATGTAAATCCATTCACATCAGGTTTATTTTTCCTTATACATAAATATCATCTTCTTATGATGCATGATGTATGACTATAAATCTCATTTCCATGTGGTCTTTGATGAACAAAATTGAATCCCAACATATTTAATTTTCTTATATTCTAGATGATAAAAGTCACAACCCCTTGTCAAATAAATATGTAACTGTAAATTTTAGCAATTATACATCCAAGTGACATGAAATTAATATATGTTTCTAAATTATCTCACATATTACATTAATTTGTATTTATTTTTCCTATATACTTCATGTTATACTTTAGAGATATTGGGTCATTTTTACTGTCCCCTTTTCCATAAATGATAACCTAATCTATGCAGAAGTCTTTGCCACACAAACCACTTGTGCCTCAGAGTGTTAATACTCCACCACCAGCATTTGAGTCAGATATATGTAATAAATTATAATAATTATTCCCTCTTTTATTTCCCCATTATTGAAATAACATTATTCATTAATTGCAAATGAGTTAGATCTATGTGGGATAAATTTTCATTCCATGAGTTACATATGGCTTGATTCTCTTTCTAACGAGATACATAGTGATGTTAAGATTTAATATCCTAGGCTCATTCATGAAAATCATTTCCAAGATGTGTAACTGTAAACACTAATATAATTTCATCCAAGATTTATGAACATAAACACCATAGTCATCTTGTCCCAACTCCATGACCTTAAACACTAGAAGAATCTTGTACATAACATGAGACATTAATCACCAATAATAACTTTTTCACATTCTGTGCCCATCAACACCCAAAAACAATTTCAAATATGTGGAACCATAAAAATCAACACAATTTGGTTGATAATATAAAAAATCAAATTTAATCACATTATAGTCTGAATATCAAGGCATGAATCAAAAAAAAAGATTATGAATTTATATATATTATCCATGATAATGTGTTTCATATGTAGTGGTCTAACCATTTGGTTTATTGAACCTTTATTGAATATTCATGTTCTCCATTAACCCAAATCATATCACCGATGTTTGATTCAACACCAAACAATTCCTTGAGTCATCCTCTTAGAATCCTATATCATTGAGTCAATTAATCATCTTCATTTTCTCACCCGTAAAATGGTGAAAAGGATTGATTGATATGAAAGGTCCCCTTTAGGGAATGATGGTAAAAAATTATAGTTTTCTTCTTGAGCCTATGAAGTAACCCCAATAGGAAATATTAGTTCAAGTGGGAAAGTCCACCTAAATCTCAATCACCATCCATTGACTGATTGTGGAATTATTTTTCCACAATTACTAATGGCTATTCTATTCCCATGAGTCACTAGTTTCATTTGATTCATATATTTATAGTATTTTATTTACACCATATAGAAGCCAACTATTTGAGATATTCATGTACCCTAAATGTTACATGAAAGACCCATAAATTTCAAGGAAATTTTTTTCTTAATTTTCTTTGGAATTTTACAAGAGCACAGTTTCTGACGGCGCCTGATTCCGAGGCCCGGTGTGCCCAGAATCAATTTCCGAAATTTGGCTCAGGTACGTTCAGTGAACGAACGAGCGGGTTTTTCTATCTTTTGAACCGGTGCTCGGAATAGAATTCTGAGGGCACCGATGGAATCAAAGTGCCTGTTTATGCTAAGAAATGCCTCTTCCGGAGTTGCGTTTTCTCGGTTGTGGTTTTAATTTTTTGTGGTTTAAGTTAAGAAATAAAATAAAGTTGTACGACAATTTTATTTCATTTCACTTGAAGCCTCTTAAAGACCACTTTAAGCTACTTAAGCTGGGTTGAAACGGATAGGGTGCAATTCAAAATATCCTACCCACTTGGTAGGATATTTGTGAGGTGGGACCCACATGAGCCCCACCATTTCATTTCTTCTTAAGTAACGCACCCGCACCCCCCTATTAAATGAAGTCAACCGACGCGTTACCTTATTTTCTTAACGCCTCTATTTAATTGGGGAGTTAAGTTTTACAAATAATTATTTGAATTAATTGTTCGTTACTTACCTTGGTTTTTCAAATTCTTGATTGATAATAAAATAAGATGAGGACTTATTTTATTATCTGGTTGTTGTGTTAACCTTTGAAGAATCTGGTTGTTGTGTTAACCTTTGAATAATCTCTAATGATCTTCATCATCCTTTGCGAAAAACGCAAAGAACGCCGGCCTCCAATGAAGAACACCGAACCCACGGAAATCGACGACGCGACGTCGTGTGCCGCGATGCCGACGTTTCCTCTCCCGCGACGTTCTTCTGCGACGTTCCTTCATCCACAACAAAATCTTCGATCATCCGTTGAGTTCGTCGACACAACGTCAGATACCGCGACGACGTGACGGTCCCCTCCTTCCATGACGATCAATTCCGCGAAGAACGCCCGTGCGATGACTTGACGAGGTAGGGGTTTGTTGTGAAACAATTTATATTCCCGTTATTGTTTATTTTAAAATAAATAACCTGGTTCCATAAGAACAATTTTAATTTATTAAAATTGTTTTCTTGTTATGTTTCCTATGTTGATTATTCTTCCCGATTGTTATCGCCTAACGCGGAGGGTGCGGGCCAAACGAACACGGCCCGATAACCCTCCGCAGTTCTTCGTTGTTGTGCGGATTTGGTGGGCGATGAAAAAACATGCCTCAAAGGCGATTCGATGTTTCCGCAGTGAAGAACGGGACCCGGGAGGAGCAGCGGCACAGACGGGAACGGAATCGGACCACTAGAGCGACTCCGGGGGCCCGTGGAAGCCACTGGCGGCCGGAGGGAGCCGCTGTGGCTTCAGCTGCGGTGGCACCAGTGGCGCCAGTGGACCCGCGGCCGCGCGGGTCCGGCGCACACTGGACGCGGCCTTGCCGCGTCCGTTGACCAGGGCGGCCCCGCGCGGGGGCCACAGAGGTGTCACGCGGGGGCAGCGTGCCCGCCGCGTTGCTCGGCTGCTCGGCCGAGCCGAGCCGGGCCGGCCGGCCGGGCCGGGCCTTGCCCTGGCCAGACCGGACCGGGTCCAGCTGGGTCGTACTTGGTCGGGTCGACCCGGTTCGGCCAACCTAGGGGGGGTCGGGCCGGGTCGGCCCGGGCCCAGACCCCCCCCCCCCCCCCCCCCCCCCCCCGTCTTCAGACAATTTTCGGTCTTTTGCTCGTATCTTGAGCTACGGGCCTCCGAACGACGCACCGTCAGCGGAGATGCGATCCTTGGATCGAGACGGTATTTTTGGTATATTACACTGAAGGTTTCGGGATAATTTGTGTTCGGTCGGGTCGGTTCGAACACGAAACCAACCAGGCCTTCGGAGCGGAAACGCTCATATCTAGAGCTTCGGACATCCGATTGACGTGCCGTCAACTTTGTTGAATTCCTCTAAGTGGGACTGATCTTTTGGATTACTCCTACTGAGGTTTGGACTCAGGTGGAGTACGGTCGGGTTGGTTTTTCCTTAAAAACCAACCGGTCCCCTGGAACATAAAAGCCAATAACTCACAGATCGGGCGTCTGATTGACGCGCCGTCTGTCTCGTTGAATTCCTCTTGAAGAGATGGAACTTTTAGCATAATTCACCTGAGTTTGGGTTGTTGTTGGATAGTGGCCGGGTTGGATTGTACCCGAAATCTAACCGGGCACCTGGAACAAAAAAGCTGATATCTTTCAGACCATACGTTCGTTTGACGAACCGTCAGCGGCGCTGGTGATCACGTTGAGAAACAGTCCCTTTGAGTATACCCTATGGGAGTTCATGGTAGAGTTGAGATATGGCCGGTTTGGTTTGCACATGAAACCAACAGGGCCCCTGGGACGAAAAGGATAGTAACTCACAGACCGGGCGTCTGATTGACGCGCCGTCTATTGTGTTGAGACCCCTATGATGAGGCGGTCCCTTGAGATACTTCCTCATGGAACCTGGTGATACTCTTAGTGTCGACCAGCAGCTTGTGGAGCGGACCCTCCAGGAGACGAGCGTGCGGAATACGGAGACCGTGTAGCCGGCTAAGACCTGACGACTGCTTGAATAATCGACTCGGTGTGTTTCGGATAGCCCAGTGGGGAGAACGTGGTTGTAGCGGTAGACCCACGGCGGAGGAGCGCTTGGTTGTAGCGGCAGACCCGCGGTACTCAACAGAAGTATTACCTCTGGAGGCTATGAGGGGGAGCGCTTGGTTGTAGCGGCAGACCCACGGCGGAGGAGCGCTTGGTTGTAGCGGCAGACCCATGGTGGGAAGCGCTTGGTTGTAGCAGCAGGCCCACAGTACTCGACAGGAGGAGTACCTCAGTAGTCCTAGGTTAGTGAGCAGTACCTTGGGGTCGTGACAGGACCACTGTACACTCCAGAGACGGGGCTCTTCAGCAGTTGCGGTTTCGATAATGAAAATCCTGGTTTGAGCTGAGACTTTGGACCTTGATAACTTAGGTATATGTATGGGCATATACCTGGGTAGTGGTTATCCGTTGTTTTCTAAATCCATGTGTTTCCTCAGGATTGAGATGGGTTACTTGATAACTTAGGTATATGTATGGGTATATACCTAAGTAGAGGTTATCTGTTGAGATCTTCTTTGTGGTTATCCTTGTTGGTTTTAGTGAGACCTTGAGGGTCTCGGGGTCCCTACTAAGTATCGTTATACTCACCCCTGCACGGGCTATGCCCGCACCTCGTTGTGTTGGTTGCAGACGACGGGCAGTGCTGACGGAGGCCGAGTGTCAGAGGACTGGATGGTACCCAGAGGTGGACTACACGACAAGTCAGTACCCGGAGGTGACTACACGACGAGACGTCACACAGAGGAGGTTAACGGGCGAGAGCGTTGTGGAGGTTATCAGTACCTACCCTTCAGGTAGGATCCATGGTGGATGACCAGGAGCTGCGCCTTCTGTACCTACCCTTCATGTTGGATCCGACGAGGACGACCCAGGAGATACTTCCTTTCTCCCAGCTGTTGCCTTTTTCTATTTTACTTTGTTCAGTTGTAGTTGTACTTTCATTTGGGTTTGTATTGTGGCCCATTTACTTTTCAGCACTTTCTTTTGTACTTAGTGTTTTGCTTCCGCTTGTGCTATGTGGTGTTTTGTTTACTTTTATAAAGGCAATGTCGTCCCAGTTATCAGGATTTACGCCTTTGGTGCTAGTCTCTAGCCCCTGGCCTATGGAAGGCGGGCTTTGGGTAGTCACGACATGGGCCCCGAGGACGGGTCGTGAAAAATTGGTATTAGAGGAGTTTAGTTCTACCGCAGAACGTGGTACTCTGATCTTTTTCCCTTTCTGTGAAGCAATAGTGTTATGAGTACCGAGTGTGGTTTTCAGTTCAGGGAGTCCAGTGTTGGTGCGGGCGGCCAACGTATCCATAAACCAGGACCCTAAAAACTGATTTCCAACTCTGTTCATGAAAACACTGATTGTGTGTGTGTTTCCAGATGTTTTTAAATGCCATCTCAAACCAGGTAAGCTCCCCAGGTATAATCGTTTGACCATGTCATGTTGTTTCTTTCAGGATTCCTTTTCACGGACGACCAGCTAGAGCCCAGAGGGACGTGCGTACTGACATCTTGCCTTCGGTACAGGGCCCTCTTGCAGTTGAGGCACCAGCGGAGGCAACAGCGGTACTACCATACGTTGGGCCACCGATGCCACCAGCCCCAGCAGTAGGCGATGCACGCCACTTGAGCGCTCTGCAAGAGTTCCGGCGCCAGAGACCACCCAGTATCTGGGGAGAGATGGACCCGCAGGCGGCTGAGGATTGGCTGGAGGCTGTGGTGAGAGTCTTCATGCTAGTGGGAACGCCGGAAGACCGCATGGTGATCGTTGCTACCAGCCTTCTTCAAGCAGTAGAAAGCAGGTGGTGGAGCCACTTGTTCCAGTTTTGCGACGGGATGGCCTTCACATGGGAAGACTTCAAGACCTTATTCAGGGTGGAGTTTGTGCCAGTATCTCTACACCCCGAGCATGTTCAAGAGCTACTGGCTTAGCCGCGTGTTTTTCGATCAGTAGCTGAGTCATCTGTTGGTAGTAGACAGATGATGCAGAGGTCCAAGAGGGCCTGAGCTAGCCGTACGAGGTGTAATAAGTGTTATGAATGCGGTAGAAAGGGTCAGTTGGCACGTGACTATCCGACTCCTCGTGCAGTTGATCCACAGGCTTTGGAGGAGCCACCGAGGCAGAAGCAGCGGCGGGTGATTGAGCAACAGCCGAGTAGTGGACAAGTCAGTAGAGCTCCGAGAGTAGGTGGATAGGAGCGGAACTAGTGGATACGTCCCTTGTACTCTAGTTCCATTTTGCTGTTGTATTCGTGTCTTTGTACTATGAGCTGCAATAATAAAAAGACACTTATCTTTGTTTTCTTTCCTGTCCTTTTGTTGGGTTGATACTGAGTGGTCCCGGTTAAACTGTTGACTTGACCCTTACTTTCAAGATTTCTACTGGAAGAGACCCAGTGACCACACACTGATGCCGACAGTGTGACTCGACCCTCGGAGGCGAGAGTGACAGTTGGATCTCATAGTAGTTACGTCGAGGCCTTAGGACGTCATACATGGCATGAATGCATCATTCATGTCAGGGTTGAGTATATTAGGCAATGGGCATGGTTCATCTAGGGGATGAGACCGAGTTTCTCTTTTCGTTAAAGGAGAAATTTTATTAGCTCTTCCAAATCGTAGGCAAGGAAGGTTCAGATCATCCAGGAGCGGATGAAGACTGCATAGTGCAGTAAGAAGCAGGAAACTGGCGCCAGTCTTAGAGACTCGGGCATGTTAAATGTTTCCATAAGAGGAATCTTAAAGGAAATATGAGTCTGCAATGCGGCAGACGTGGAGGCAGAGCTAGGAGAGCAGCATGAGGTGGTGTACATCATAACATGCTACAACCACCCACCTTAGTTATCCTTGTAAGGATCAGGGAGCTGGAGGTCGGAGGAAGAGTGTGGCTGCATGAGGTAAAGGAGTGTGACCCAATGGCTCTAAAAAAATGATTCAAGGGACAGTCTGTGTCCACTACTAGCTGTTGTAGTAACAGGCGTCGATATGAATCATTCCACACTTTCACAAATCTTGTCCCAGACCTAGAGTTTCCGGTAAGCCGTGGACGTGTCCCTCACGTCTGGAGATACCTTGGGAGGAGACTCGATAATCACACTTACGCCGACAGAGTGGTCAGACCCTCGAGGCGAGAGTTTCGGTTGGAATCTCTTGGTGGCAGCGTCGAGGCCTTACGACGTTGGTTTGAGTATGGACTGGGCAATCACAGTTCATACACAAATTGACGGTATTATGAAAAAAGTTTGTGGTTTAACTACAACGTCGCGATGGGTTTTCCTTGGTCGGCAAAAAGGAAACCCCAGGCAGCACAGGATAAACTCTTGCATAGGAGGGTGTGACCGATCACTCTTTAGTCGGTCAACCTTACCCTCGTGGCAGAAGTCTTTTTGAGTTTCAGTTCTAACGGGAATTGGAAACCTCTGGAGTTCGAGGATGACGATCCCGTCCTTATACGGGTCTCACCTCGACGAGGTTTACGGAGATGTGGCCAAGGTGGAAAGTTATCCCCGAGGTTCAACGGACCTTTTCTTGGTCCTCAGCTGGGTAGGAGGGGTGGTTTACCGCTGACCCATCCACCTCAGTTGCACCAGGTGCACGATGACATCCATGTATCTCAACTGAGGAGATACGTGCTCGACCCTTCTCATATCATCGACCATGAGGAGTTGGACGATGGCAATGAGGTGACTTCTACGGAGGTTCCTCTGGGGATCAAGGATCAACAGGAGCGGATCCTTGGATGACGGTTGATTCCTCTTGTGCACTTTCTTTTGCAGCACGGAAACCTCTAGGTTAGCACATGGGAGCGGAAACCTCAGATGCGTTCTCAGTACCGCTTTATAACCCTAGTTTGCGTTAAAGCTTTATGAGGATTTAAAGCCCTGAGGTGGGAGTTATGTAAAGACCCGTAAATTTCAAGGAAATTTTTTTCTTAATTTTCTTTGGAATTTTACAAGAGCGCAGTTTCTGACGGCGCCTGATTCCGAGACCCGGTGTGCCTGGAATCAATTTCTGAAGTTTGGCTCGGATACGTTCAGGGAACGAACGAGCGGGTTTTTCTAACTTTTGAACTGGTGCTCGGAATCGAATTCCGAGGGCACCGATGGAATCGCAGCACCGGTTTTTTCTTAGAATCTCCCCTTCCGGAGTTGCGTTTGCTCGGTTGTGGTTTTAATTTTTTGGGGTTTATGTTAAGAAATAAAATAAAGTTGTAGGAAAATTTTATTTCATTTCACTTAAAGCCGCTTAACGACCACTTTAAGCAACTTACGCTGGGTTGAAGCGGATAGGGTGCAATTCAAAATATCCTACCCACTTAGTAGAATATTTGTGAGGTGGGACCCACATGAGCCCCACCGTTTCATTTCTTCTTAAGTAACGCACCCGCACCCCCCTATTAAACGATGTCAACCGACGCGTTACCTTATTTTCTTAAAGCCTATATTTAATTGGGCAGTTAAGTTTTACAATAAATTCTTTGAATTAATTGTTCGTTACTTACCTTGGGTTTTCAAATTCTTGTTTGATAATAAAATAAGATGAGGACTTATTTTATTATCTGGTTGTTGTGTTAACCTTTGAATAATCTCTAAAGATCTTCATCCTCCTTCGTGAAGAATGCGAAGAATGCGAAGAACGCCAGCCTCCGACGAAGAACGTCGAACCCGCGGAAATCGACGATGTGACGCCGTGTGCCGCGACGCCGATGTTTCCTCTCCCGCGACGTTCTTCTACGACGTTCCTTCATCCGCAAAAAAAAACTTCGATCATCCGTTGAGTTCGTCGACGCAACGCTGGATACCGTGACGACGCGACGGTCCCCTCCTTCTGCGACGATCAATTCCACGAAGAACGTGCGAGCGACGACTTGACGAGAGCGGGGTTTTTTGTGAAACAATTTATATTCCCTTGATTGTTTCTTTTAAAATAAATAACGTGGTTCCATAAGAACAATTTTAATTTATTAAAATTGTTTTCTTGTTATGTTTGTTGTGTTGATTATTCTTCCTGATTGTTATCGCCTAACGCGGAGGGTGCGAGCCAAATGAACACGGCCCAATAACCCTCCGCAGTTCTTCGTTGTTGTGCGGATTTGGAGGGCGACGAGAAAACATGCCGCAAGGGCGATTCGATGTTTCCGCAGTGAAGAACGTGACTTGGGAGGAGCAGCGGCGCAGACGGGAACGGAATCAGACAACCGGAACTACTCCGGAGGCCCGTGGAAGCCACCGGCGCCGCGGGTCGCCGGCGCGGCGGCGCCGGCAAACCCGCGGCCGCACGGGTCCTGCACACATAGGACACGGCCTTGCCGTGTCCGTTGACCAGGGCGGCCCCCCGCAGGGGCCGCAGAGGTGTCACGCGGGGGCAGCGTGCCCCCCGCGTTGCTCGGCCGCTCGGCCGAGCCGAGCCGGGCCGGCCGGCCGGGCCGCGCCGCGCCCTGACCGGACCCGACCGGCTCCAGCCGGGTCGGACCGGGTCGGGTCGACCCGGTTCGGCCGACCCAGGGGGGTCGGGCGAGGTCGGCCTGGGCCCAGACCCCCCCGTCTCCGGACCATTTTCGGTCTTTTGCATGTATCTTGAGCTACGGTCCTCCGAACGACGCACTGTCAGCGGTGATGCGATCCTTGGATCGAGACGGCCTTTTAGGTATATTACACTCAAGGTGTCGGGCTACTTTGGGTTCGTCCGGGTCGGTTCGAACACGAAACCAACAGGGGCCTCGGAGAGGAAACGCTCATATCTAGAGCTTCGGACTTCCGATTGACGTTCCGTCGACTTTGTTGAATTCCTCTAATTGGGACGGATCTTTTGGCTCACTCCGCCCGAGGTTTGGACGCAGGTGGAGTACGGTCAGGTTGGTTTTGCCTTAAAAACCAACCGGGCCCCTAGAACAAAAAGGCCAATAACTCACAGACCGGGCGTCTGATTGACACGCCGTCTGTCTCGTTGAATTCCTCTTGAAGAGATGGAACTTTTAGCATACTTCGCCCGAGTTTGGGTTGCTGTTGGATAGTGGCTGGGTTGGATTGTACCCGAAATCCAACCGGGCCCCTGGAACAGAAAAGCTGATATCTTTCAGACCGGACGTCTGTTTGACGAACAGTCAGAGGCGTTGGTGATCACGTTGAGAAACGGTCCATTTGAGTATACCGTATGGGAGTTTGGGGTATAGTTGAGACACGTACGGGTTGGTTCATACATGAACCCAACCGGGCCCCTGGGACTAAAAGGCTAGTAACTCATAGACCGGGCGTCCGATTGACGTGTCGTCTGTTGTGTTGAGACCCCTGTGACGAGGCGGTCCCTTGAGATACTACCTCGTGGAACCTTGTAATACTTGTAGTATCGACCAGCAGCTCGTGGAGTGGACCCTCTCAGAGATGAGCGTGCGGAATACGGAGACCGTGTAGCCAGCTGAGACCTGACGACTGCTTGACCGATCGACTCAGTGTGTTTCGGATAGCCCAGTGGGGAGCGCTTGGTTGTAGCGGAAGACCCACGACGGAGGAGCGCTTGGTTGTAGTGGCAGACCCGCGGTACTCAACAGAAGGAGTACCTCTGGAGGCTATGAGGGGGAGCGCTTGGTTGTAGCGGCAGACCCATGGCGGAGGAGTGCTTGGTTGTAGCGGTAGACCTGCGGTACTCAAAAGAAGGAGTACCTCTTGAGGCTATGAGGGGGAGCGCTTGGTTGTAGCGGCAGACCCATGGTGGGAAGCGCTTGGTTGTAGCAGCAGGCCGATAGTACTCGACAGGAGGAGTACCACAGTAGTCATAGGTTAGTGAGTAGTACCTCGGGGTCGTGACAGGACCACTGTACACTCCAGAGACGGGGCTCTTCAGCAGTTGCGGTTTCGATAATGAAAATCCTGGTTTGAGCTGAGACTTTGGACCTTGATAACTTAGGTATATGTATGGGCATATACCTAGGTAGTGGTTATCCGTTGTTTTCTAAATCCTTGTGTTTCCTCAAGATTGAGATGGTTTACTTGGTAACTTAGGTATATATATGGGCATATACCTAAGTAGAGGTTATCTGTTGAAATCTTCTTTTTGGTTATCCTTGTTGGCTTTAGTGAGACCTTGAGGGTCTCGGGGTCCCTACTGAGTATCGTTATACTCACCCCTGCACGGGCTATGCCCGCACATCATTGTGTTGGTTGCAGACGACGGGCAGTGCTGACGGAGGCCGAGTGTTTGAGGACTGGACGATACCCGGAGGTGGACTACACAACGAGTCAGTACCTGGAGGTGGACTACACGACGAGTCAGTACCCGGAGGTGGACTACACGACGAGACGACACATGGAAGAGGTTGACAGGCAAGTGCGTTGATGAGGCTATCAGTACCTACCCTTCAGGTAGGATCCGTGGTGGACGACCAGGAGTTGCGCCATCTGTACCTATCCTTCATGTAGGATCCGACGAGGATGACCCAGGAGCTACTTCCTTTCTCCCAGCTGTTGTCTTTTTCTGTTATACTTTGTTCAGTTGAAGTTGTACTTTCATTTGGGTTTGTATTCTGGCCCATTTACTTTTCAGCACTTTCTTTTGTACTTAGTGTTTTGCTTCCGCTTGTGCTCTGTGGTGTTTTGTTTACTTTTATAAAGGAAATTCCTTCCTAGTTATCGGGATTTACGCCTTTGGTGCTAGTATCCATCCCCAGACCTATGGAAGGCGGGCTTGGGTTGTCACGGCACGGGCCCCGAGGACGGGTCGTGACATTACACATTCATGCATCATTACCATTTTCAATGAAATATTATGTCTTTATATTCTTGATCCCATTCCTATCTTAGTGAGCCACTGTTTTGGAGATCTTAGAGACATTAGTCAATCTTATCCTTTTTACAAATCATATCCACCACATTGTCTATGAATCACAGCCTTAAACTACCATGAAATTGTAAAAAATAAATTTTCAAGGAACTCTTGGACCTCTCATCACATTGGATTCCTATATTTTAACCACATAAATATCCCTATAACCCACAAAACCTAGGTCCACTATTCATGAATATAATCTAAATACCCCTTATAGTTAGAGTAATATGACAATAAACTAAGTGTATTTACCCATGAGATCATTTATACTAGCACTATCCTCCTTATTCAAATTTTGTTTCTCCCCACCCGTGATTTATAGACTTCCTAACTCAACTTTTGTGTCAAATATATGTGACCATAATCCTTGAAAATATGTTTTCTATTTTGTCTAACCTGATTTATCAGCTACATTGGTCCAAATTGCAGGACCTTAAAATGAGAATGGAAAGAGTCATAATACTATTTTAATTCAAAAGATGAAAAGGGAACCCTATGAAAAATTCAATTTTCTTTTCACATGGCATGCACCCTATATAACCTAAGAATAACATGATCATTTCAAACAAAATGAAATGATATAATGTTGGTCAGGATAAAAACCCACAAATAGTGTCCTGAGAAAAATCCAAGATTTTTCCTCATATGCCTCACCATTATTGAATCAGGAAACTTTAGGTTTAATATAAAAAGATATAAATATCATAGTTTCCATTGTTTGGGACTATAAAAAATTGAACTATTATTTCTAGGTCCATTGACATAGGAAAAAATTAGATCATGAATTTTCTCCTTAATATTTTTTTGAGGTTACTGAGTCCTCATTTTCATTACTAAAAATTTTATGATGTATCGTCTATCCTACATGAAGTTTTACTTTATAGAGTTGTATACACCATGTTTCCTATAATTTTGTAATGAGATTCCTATACTTGCAACATCCCCATGGAAACATGGGACCTTACCCATGAATCCACAATAATGTATTGATATCCCTTATTTTCTAATTGAGATAGATCTATGTAGGAAAGTTCTTCATTAGTGAACCTATAATGAAAATAATATCACTCTATGTATAATTTTGATCATTATAAAATCCCTTTATAAGAACAATTTCTGGCTTGATTCTTTTTCTTGGGGGATACGTCGTGACATCTAGATCTCCTATCTTAGACCTGTTGTAACTTCACTTTCCTTCCACAAATTTTTCTATCCTAAAATTTAAAATTTTATTAATTTAGGATATTCATTATTTTATTTGAGATTACACCAATAAAAATTTGAAACACCACAACTAAATTTCTTCTCTTGGTATCCATAATCTCTTGAGTTGATATTATCATATTTTTGACATCCAAAATAATTAAGTTGACTTTCAAATTTTGGAATGAATCCTTTTACTATTGATATGGCTCCAAATCCTAGATTATTATTTAAGAATTAAAAAAACCCTATATTCACCTTATAATCATATCCATTTATAAGTGATTATAATTCTCTAAGGGCCACTTTGGGCATTAAAAAAATCATTCCATGCACTTTTCTACATAATCATTTATAGAATTATCACATAGACATAAAATGTAGATTTGAAGTAGAAATGTGCCTCAGTGATGGAAAAGAAAGTAGATTAAATTTCTATATGTTAAAAAATTCTCAAATACATAATGATGGAGATTCCTCAAAAACGTTTCCCAGTATGGTGGCATGGTGGTGAGAGATAAACCTCAATAACTGGGTGCTGGGTTTCAAAAATTGATGATAAATAGTTTTTTTTCATAAAATTTTTTTAGGATCATACAAACACTTTTTGAAGTCAATTATTACCCCGATGGGGTGTATACACTATATAAACTGGTGTAGTTTTATTCACAAGATTCAATCTCACTGGCCACCGAGCCCAAATTGACTTGTGGATTAAAATATATTTTTTTCAAAATTCGGGAAAATTTTATAATGGAATTTGACTTCCCATGAAATATATTCATGTAGATCCAACGTGCAAGTCCCTTAAAGAACTCCCAAACAAATATCCTTCACCCATGTCCACCATCTTCTCTATACATAGAATCGTCTACCTAAAATTTTTAGACGATGGATGAGATTTCGAACAATAAATAAAGGTGAGAGATCAACTCATGTATGTTTTTGAACCATATAGATCTTCCTAACATGGTCATACCACTATTTCCATCCTTCTACTAGTATTATCCCCCTAATTCTCCCCTACTTGGGTGATCCCCCACTTCGGCGGACCACTTGGGTGAGACCCCATGTGGGAGAACAACATGGTTGAGCCCCCACATGGTGAAAAAATTGGTCAAGGCACTCCAATACAACTTAGTACACCTAGGTAAAGGAAGTAAAATATTCCCAAGTAATCCTTTGGTGGGGAACTCTAATCAAACCATGTTATAATTGGTTGAGGCACACTAATTTTTCCAAGTGCTACTTGGGAAAGGAACTCCAATGCACCAAAGTGCTACTTGGGAAAAGAACTCCAATACACCAAAGTGAGACTTTTTTAAGACACAATAATACACCCAAGTAATAATTTAATGAGTAATCCTATTCATCCCATGTACTACATGGTTGAGGTACTTCCCATTCACAAATGTTCTACTTTGGCATGGTAATTCCAATTCACCCAAGTACTACATGGGATAGGTACTACCAATACACACATGTAATTCCTATGTTAGGTACTTACAATTATCCCATGTACTACATGGGTAAGGTACTTCCAATTTTTTCAAGTACAACATGGGTGAGGTACTTCTAATTCTTCTTTATAGTTTTTGGGTGAGATAATTTCATTTCACTAAAGTGATACTTGGGAGAGATTATTGCAATTCACCTATGTACTAATAGGGTGAGGTACTTCCAATTCATACAATTTCTACTTTGGGGACCCATACTTGGGTTCCCAGTACTTCGACAGCCCATACACAGGTGACCCATATATGGGTGAGTTTTACTTGGGAAACCCTTTCATGGAAGACCCCTTCTTGGGAGACCCAAACTTGGGTGACCTTTACATAGGAAACCGATCACCCACGACATCGAGCCTAGGATATTCTCCCATAGTACCATATACTGGTGAAAAAAACTTAATGATAACATTGACCTGGGATAATGACCTTTCATGTCCATTACTGGGGATAAGAACCTTCACTAGTCCTCACTAGGGCCAAGACACTTTTTCATACCACACTAGGGATAAGAATCATCATTTTCCATCTGACAATGGATAATTCCCAATTCACCCTACTCTCAATCCTAGGAACCAATTAATTTCTTTTTCACCTGGAATTGGGATACCCCTCATGGTTCTAGAAATATGGACATCCTCCTAGGTTAAATCCCCAACCAAATACCCAAATCACCACGAGTCAAGATCATGTGTTAGTCTCCAAAAATATGAACATCCTCCTTGGTGTATTCTCCATCAAAATATCTAAATCACCATGAGTCTATATTCTCCGTATTTTTTTATAAACATGGGAATCCTTCTAGAGGTATTCCCAAAACAAACCTCTATATTACTATGCGTTAAGATCTTCCACATGCTTCTAGAAACATGGGCATCTTCATTTATGTAATCTCAAACCAAACCTCTAAATCCCCATGAGTTGAGATCCTCACCATGGTTCCATAAAGATGTTAATATTCATAATTGTAATCCCAATAAAAACCTTCAAAAAACAAGGTATGCACTCATGAAATTTTACTGATATTCTTCTATATATTGTTTCATATGCCGAGCATTACTCAAATGGGATAAGAGATTCGGGATGATCATCTGATCAGTATGATGAAGATTCCTTCATCATGGGAATACATAATTTAGGTTTAATCCCCAACCATTCCAAAAAAAATTGCAATTTTATACAAATTTTTATCATGATACATAGGCTTCCATGTTGAGTTTGGAATCTAAATTTCATTTTCCCTTTACCCATTTTATCGATCAATGAAGGGTTTGATTAATGTTTTCACAGGATACATAGAATGCCTCATTGAAGATCAATCCCAACTCTAGTACACCATCTAAACCCCTAAATGCTAATAAAATCCAAAGATAACAACTCTATCATTTTAAAATAATACATCGTAAAATTGATAATAAAATGATGGGGAACCTCTTGATGTGTATGTAAAAAAATGGTCCCTATAAAATCATTGGAACAACGGTAAAAAAACCTCTACTAGTATTTGGGAAGGATTAAAGAATGAAAATTAAACCTATAAGGGACTCCCATAGTAGAAAATAATTCCCCCAAAAAAGGCTTGACAATCCTAAACTCCAATCCTCTGGACCAATATGTTTTATAAGATTTCATTGTAAAGTCCCAAAGACACCCTTACATTGAAAGAAGACTACACTAACTCAAAATGAGTGCTGGCATGGAATTCATCATAGTTTTCAAAAAAAATAGTGAACCCTTCATGATTCCAATAACAGTGTTTACCATCTCACATGTGAAAAATGGTAAAATATTTCATCCTTTATCCATTAAAGAAATTTTATTACCATGAACTCTTTTCTATGATGTTGCACTGATGAGTGAAATTTTTCATCTCCCTGTTAGGACATTCAATATTTCATAATATCGTAATGGTATCACCAAATTTACTATATAATTATAAATGGTTTTTTAATTTTTTTTCCCTATAGGGAACATCCTACCACAATGCATAACTAGCTAACATGACACAAGTATGCTTCGAAATCTAGGGATACCATGGCTTTTTATCCTCAAAATACATTTTCATAAACTCCACAACTCCAACACTAGATGGTGAATTATATGGTGTAACAGTTTCATTGAAATGGTTCCATACCAACACTATAATGAACTCATTAATGTATCTAGTGGATGAAGCCATGCGGGCTACTATATCAATAACTAGTTGTGGAGAATAAAGTGGCATCCATTGCTAGACCAAATAATTTTATGATCCTATCCAAACATGTTAGAAAATCATTCTTTAACTATTTTCGGGAGGATGATTATCACATATATCTCATCATGGAAACCCCTCAAAATCTTCCCAAGAGGTCCCCTATCCACCTAGGTCATCATCAATAAGGTGAAAACACAATTCTAAAAGAAACTGAAATGGAATTTTTTTCATGTCTCATCTATTTAGATTCGATAATCTATAATGAAATTATTTTGAGGGAATACTTCCACTGTAACCCAAGAGAAGGTTCTTGTCCCTACTATATCCAAGACCTATGAGACCTATTAGAACATCCTAATAACTGATAGAGGTCCATTCCAGGTTATTTCTATCCATAAGCCTAAAAAACCTACGTACATATCCTTGTTAAAAACAAATTTTTTGTGGAAACTCCATTCCATGGGGATGGGTGAATTTTAATCATTTTTAACCCTACAATCCCCTTAAGTGTATTAAAGTGGGTAGAAATGTACTATGATGTTGAATTCTTCTCTGAGGGAATCCATACTTCGTATTGTGCAATTTGCATCATTAAATGTCATCACTACTAAACTAAATAATGATGAAAACCATGACACTTTTGAAAAGGATAGAAGTGTGGAAACATTCACTACCCACCCATAATATGACCATAGCGAATCCATCTCTGTATAAGAGAATATTTCTCAACTCAATGTAATAATAGTAAAACTTCAGCAGATCAATGATGATTTTCTCAAATGAATAAAATCATTTGATAATGATCATCAGATTGAACATGTAGTGCCTCATTCAACTGATTATCTTCAATGAAATAATGTTTCTTGACCCATAATTGGAGAATCTATCCACCCCATAAAAGTGAGATAATATAAATTGGACCATTCAACCATAGTTTTGATTTATCACTAAGTGTTCCAGACACTAGAAAGACATCTACATCCGGTTCAAGAAACACAACCAAAATTAACTCAGATTGAGATGGTTAATGAATTAATGGATTCCGTTATTTCTCATAAGGATTTTCATAAAGGTATGTGCTCACTTTTAAATCCAAGGAGGAATCTATATCCTGAGAGGGTGGATTTGACTCCCTCTCCCAACATTGGGAACACAATAATCTAAAAATTCGATGGAATAGATGATCCAGAATAACATCTCTCCAATTTCTCTTCTTAGTGTATACCACTGTTGGGAACCCTATAACAAAAATAGAATATATAACTCTGGTTCTTTATGCATACCTTGGTAGGATCTACCTTTATTTGGCATATTAATCATTCAATTGGGCATATATCATGCTAGGAAGATATATGTAAGAAATTCCTTTTCCAATTCAACTCTATTCTATAGAAAAAGATAAACCATGACCTCTATAACTATAATCATTAGTAAAATGAGAGAGTATTTGACATCATTACAATATTGAAGGGTCTGAAATATGCCCGGGAAACACAATTTACTTAAGTAATGTTACTCGAGATCTTTGTGTAAAACCTATAGGATATGTTGTCAACTACACATATTACTATGAAGTACCATAGTGGGTTTCAAGAGTTTTCAAATATATAAATTTGTATAAAGGATTCTATTTGTAGAAACAAGGAAATAGATCTTCAATACACAATAACATATGTATATAATCTATAGAAATTTGAAGAAAATATTATTAAATTCAAGACAAAAAAAGGATGAGGTGATATGTCCTTGAATGTGGGAAGGAAACAATTTTTTCCTTCCATAATGATCAGGGTCCGGAGTGAATCACCATATCTCTAGAAGAAAATATAAGCATACATCCATAAATCAAGAAGGAAGATGAAGCAGGCTATGATTTCCATCCAAATTATTGCCTTTACCATCATTTTATGGGTGACATGATCTATAAATGATTCATCATAAAATATATACAACAAAACATGACCTATATTGGCAAAATACCAATAGAAAATTCCATATAACATGTGGAATATGTTTCCACCATCATTCAAAACAATGAATAGGAATGTTCAAGGGAATCGACCCTCCAATCAAGAAAATGGGTGTTGTACCACCAAATGAAAGAATGTACATCGTCCCACCAAATGATCTAGTCGGAGAAATCCCACCTAATGATAAAATGTACAGGATCCCACCAAATGAGTTTATGGGGACTGACCTGTCAAATGTTATATTCAATTGAAGAGGATAAATAGTTCAACTACATCCCCATTAAGATGGTATTAACTACGTTTAATGATATACAATCTATTTTGGATGAGTAAACTTTTGATAAGGTTAATTGTATATCCGTACAATCTTCTAATCCCCAGTAGGATGTATTTCAATTTTTTTCAATAATTGGTGAAAAAGGTCTCAATGATACCTTGTATCCCTCCAAAAAAAGTAATTATTTCCCATGTTCATGTTTCAAAGTGAAATATTGATGGATTATATTTCCATTTCTTATAATAATAAATATCACTCTACTATTGGAATGTATTATTTTAACACCATATATGGGATAACCTACGGGTCAACATTACGTTGGACTTAGATCAGTGAGGATACTCTTATTGGGAATGTGAAAGTAAATGTGGTGATGTAGAAGGTCTATGTGACTTATGATTAGATGATGAAATCCCATAGAATGTTGAAATTTTATCCAGGTAAACATTATAGGCCTATATAGTTTGAGTAGGGAGACCATATTTTAATGAGAGTCTCCCAACAAAAAGGATTGAGGATATTAATCTAGGATGGAAATCTATCCCCATGGAACATCATTCCATTTTATATACTACCAGGTGTCAGTGACGTTGAATACTTCCTCAACTAACCACTATAGTTCGAGTGGGTGCATGATTCCTTCCATGTGTCACCGATAAATAGGTACGTACATGATCTTATACATGTTATTGAATAGTTTGAGATGAAAATAGGGTATGTATAAAACATCATAGACAACCTAGTGTTGATCAAGGATCAATAGGGGATGATCTTACAATTATGGACCACTCCTTTAGTTCATGTTCTCTAGAAACATGGGAATATGCCAGAGTAATCTTGGGAGCAGGAGATCTAGATGTGGGATCAGTATCCTCACCCTTTTAGTTAGTTTGTGATTTTTATGGATGCAAGTATTTGGATGGAATAATTCTGAGACTATTTTTAACTCGTAATAATTTTAAATTTATTAATAAATATATTTTGATCTAGGCACTGTGACGGTGTGAGATTTTAAGGACCGATACAATAGAAATTATATTTATAAAAATATTAAATATATTTTATACAAGAGAATTATGTTTTTAAAAAAAATCAATATCTCAAACATTAATTCTTGAATTGGAAATTTGAGACCAAGGATAAATATAGAGTGTGGGGATCACCCTATGAGTGACCTAAAATAGGTCGGTGCCAGACATTCGTATGAATAAAATGTTAGTTGGGGCATTTAAATTAAAATAATTTATTAATTTATTAATTTAAAAAAAATGACTTAAATATAATACTATATAAGTGTGCCATTAGGAAATTTGATTGGGGTAGTTTCATGAACATGGGTGGTTTTGGAGTGTATATTGGATGACCTTAATTTGTGGATCAGGATTGGATGATGAGAGCTGTTCAGATTGAGGTGAATCAGCAGGTAGTGGACACAACAGATCATCCTCATCGTTGATAAATGTGTTCTTCACTAATGATTTCTCCAATATTGATGTAGGGACGTTCAATTTTAGTTTCCTACCTTGATGAAAATAAATACCATGTTTTTATCTTCTATTATTTGATCTCTAATTGATTTTATCTTTCACATGAGTTCTTCTATCAAATTAAATTATTTATTTGATTTTTTATTGATTTTCCTTGATTCTCACCGAGAATATTCCTAATCGAATATCATTATAAGAGAAATTATTGATAAAAAATGAATCAAATTTTTACTTGTCACTTTCCCCAACCTATTATTTATGATCTTTTGGGTTGTTCTATGGGGCCATAGTTCAAAATCTGCAATTGAGTCCAAGTATGATCTTATGCCTAGAGTCATGGTGGATGTGTGCACAATGACAAGATCAATGATTTTCAAATAAAGAAGGATGGAACATAGGTGATACATTGTAACACATAGATTTGTTTTGAATTATTTTTTCGAATAAAATACATTTCATTGATATCATTTGTTACATGGAACACCATGTTTAACTTGTGTTACATGCAATATTGAGTTTTTACAAGACCACAATATACTTTTAATATAATTATTTAAACATGACTATTATTACATGGATGTTAAAAATATAGATATTAATAATAATAACTACTTTTAAAATCATAATTGTAATGTTTTACATAAATATATCATTTTTCAAATAAAATATATTATTTTGTGTAAATCCTATATATATATATTAAATTCTAAAAAAAAATTTCATTAAATTTTATAAACAATATTAAAAATAAATTGAGCACAATTTTAGAAATATAATTTGATAAAATAATATTTATTTTTTAAATCATAATTTCAAAATTATCTTAGGGTGAATTTTTTGGATTTTTCTCAAAAGATTCATTTTTTGATGAATACTGATGTATAATAAATTTAATTGAAAAATTATTTTTAGTTTAAATTATTAATAATATTGGATTATATTTTATGGGGATTATAAAGTTAAATTAGTTCAATTATAATTCTATTATTCTAATTTCAGTCAGTTTAATCGATTTGATATTCAACTTTTGTATAAAAACATTTCAATCTTTTGAGAATTTTTCACTTTGAAATCTCACTTTCTCAACACATCTATATTATTAATATTATATTAAAATTTTTCACTTATGTGAATCTAATTTGAAAAAAATAGATTCCATATTTGAAATCATCATAATTTATAATATCTAAAAATTTCAATATAATTTTTTACCATAATGAATACTAAAAATTGTAAAAAAAATATTTATCGTTCACAAGGTAAAAATTGGTTTTCCGAGGGTTAAAATAAAAATATAAGAGTTAAAATTACCTAAAAACTTGTCTAAATTATATTTTATGGAATTATTTCAACATTATAATTTAAAAATCTCTGTAATGGTCCATATTGGTTCCTTGTGTGATGTAAAAAAGGTGGGTATAACCTTTTCCTTCAAACAAATTACAAATGTGTCACTCAACACAATTATAAAGATCCACCCCTAATCCTCTAACATTTACACCATAAGAAATATTTCCTGCTAGTATATACCCAAATCCCTTTAAAAAATCCCTCATATCTTCCTATAATCCATAGTTTATGCATAAATCTATCCTAGGAATAGTAATTTTGTTAAACTAAGGACGTTACCCAAGGAAGACGCATCATTCTCCATCGAGCATCTTTATTTTATTTATTCATTCAGAACCTGAAATTTTTATTAAACAATGATGATATAATAACCTCATTATATTCCATATAATTATAAGTTTTATTTAAGGATAATGACATATAATCTTCTCCTCTTCCATCAAATGGGACAGGAAATCATCATTTATGTGTCTAGAAAACTACCGCCTCACAAACCAATTTCATTCATGATTTCATTACCACCTATTATGGTAGGTTATAAATTTGTATTATGGTATTATATATTATATATTAAATATTCTTATTCTTATGGAATCAAAATGAAACATTTTAATTTTTTATGTTCCATTTTGTGGTAATACGATGACATTGTTCGTGTGTATAATGGTCTACCACCTCGTGAAGTGATGTGATTCATTCAAGTGTTACATGTAAGGTAATAAGGATATTTTTACTGATCATATGTGATATATAGACATAAAAATTATCTTTAATGTTAATAAATTATTTTATTTTCTTTATTTATTTTTGTTAGGAAACTACAAAAAATGTTCAAGTGTACGAAAGGCTTATAGCCTCCATAAATTTTGTTTTCATTGTCTTTCTCTATAATTTATAGATCACTATAAATATATATATAATGAAAATATATTATATTTATATCATTTATAAATTCCTTTATGTTATTTAACCATGATAAAAGTATGATAATAAAATTTAACAAATCTAAACCAATGTGAAAAAAAATCAATTTATTACCTAAATCATGACTTTAACATGGAAAGTTGATAAATGGATAATAAATGGTCCTAATTAAATAATATATGGTATGATATATGTAATTATATATCTTTAATATGTATATATAATAAACTTATATTTAATATATGGGATTTTCAATCATGTACTAAGGAAGAAAAGACTTAATATAAGAGATTTATAGTCTGTCATTCATTTCTAGAAGGCATATGAAAATACAACACTTGTTTCATTAATTTCGTGTATATACTAACCCTTTGAAATCTTATATCATGAGAATAATTACATTAATTATATTTAAGGTTTTACTTTTTGTTATTACTTAATAGGGATTATGATTTAAAATATTATTAATCTGTAAGAGATTTTGGACTCACTTTTTACTTTAGTGAGACACATTCCATATACACACCAATTTATTTTTTGTGGTGTACCTAAAGACCATAAATATATTTTATGATTATTATATGAAGAATAATTTATATTTAAATATATATTAAAGTATATATCGTTCATGGGGTTAAAGTTTCAAAAGTTACCAAATCGATAAAGATTTTTTTCTCAATTTTCATTCTTTGAAAATATTTTATGTCATGCACATAAATTCTTTTAAGATTTGTATATAAAGTCAATTTGAAATGTAATAACATTATTTTATTTAACCATGTGATAATTTATTTATCATTTAATGATGATCCTCTTTGGCCCTTAGACATCAATGTTTCTAATGTGCTAAATATTTCATGTTATAATCTCATAATTAATCGTGATTGTTTAAGATTATGTTTATAATGATAAAATATTATGATAAATCACTCAATAAACTCAAGACTATTATTCTAATATTTTTCTTAAGGATATTAATAGTAACATTTCTCAACTCACTGGTACTTAAATTAATTGAGAAAAATTTTCTAATAAAATATTATATTATTTTTTCCCTCAATTGGAAATCTATTTTCTATAAAGAAAATTGTTTTTATAAATGTTTTCAAAAATAATTTAATATTATCTAAATATTTTTAAAATATAATTTTTCCCATTTTTATTTTTAAAAAAACTTTCTTGAGTGGAATATTTTCCAAAAATAATTCATTTGGATATTACAAAAAAATGTGGCAGGAATCATTTCTATAATGGGAACCGCATGAATGAAACTTGTCATCATCATGGCCATTATTTTAATCGAATAATCCATTATAAGTTTAATATATTACTTTCGAATAAAATTCTTTAAAAAAAATATATTTAAAAAAAATTAAGATGAAAGGACATTTTCCCCAAGAAATTTTTTAAATAATATTTCAAAATAATCTTCCATCTAATATGATATCCTTTGATATTACATATACTTTTTTATTTATTCAAAAAAATTATATCATTCTTATTAATGATCTGAATGGTTTATTATGTAAATATTTTTATCAAACACTTTTCTATTCCATGGGTTATAATATGATAAAATTATGATAAAACCCGCTTCTTTCTTAATTGGTTATGCTATGGTGAAATGATTATGAAACCAATCTCTATTCCATAGGTTTTTATGTGACGAAATTTTTATAAAACCCATTTCTTTTCTAGGGTTATGATAATATTAATATTTTATGATGTTTTGGAAAAAATAAATTTTTTATTCATTATGATAGGTGTGGGACCTATATCTCCATCCAATGCACTAGTTAAAGATTTATATCTCATGAGATAGACAGGACTGGAATAAGGATAGAATCTAGTTCAATAAGAGAATTTATCCATTATTATGGTCTTCAATGTGAAGCATTACTATTTTGAATGTTTTGAGTGTGAACAAATTCCACTATCATATCCTTGGTAGTGAGACATTACTAGTATGGAAATGATTTTCTATTATTATGTGTATGACACAAATCCATGTCTTATTCCAATGTTTAGATCACATGGAACATGTTATATTATATGCCCATGTTTCATATTTTAGGAACATATAATATTTATTACATGAATGAATGTTATTATCTTTGATATGAAAGTCCATGTTCTTAAAAGTTATTCTAATGTTCTCATACCCTTATGCTTATATTATGATTACATGCCTTTTTTGTTTACCTTTATTGGCCATCTCATATCACCCTTTCTTATGTTTCCATCCCATAGGTTTTGAAAATTTGTATAATTTTTGATATTTAAAACAAGGGTTCTAGTAATAAATAACGATGTCAGATATGACTTAGTCAACCAATGAATTAGTTGTTTATGTTTCTATTTTTTTCAAATAAACGCTACATTTACAATCCTTAAGAGTGTGTTTGTGTGATGTGATACATTTTCATCTAAATGGTAGTAATATCTATGTATAATAATAATTAAATGATATAGTTGGTATAAGGGGATATTTTTAGTTGACCTTTGGGGAAATAGGATGAGAAAATAGTAGTGAGATCCCTAAGGACATGCCTCTATGGATAACTCTAATGATGACTCAAAATATAAGGAAATGTGATAGAATTTTTGTAAAGGATTGAATAAGTGGTTTCAAAAAAATACATCTCTATCAAGATACTACAAGTTGATATGGATCTAGAACATAGGTGCATAGTTGTAATAAATCTTAAAATGGTTCAATGATCTAGACTCAATCATCACCTGATGAAAGACAACAGGCCTTAATACATAACTTCTTTGACAGTCCTGTGAGATATTATTTTGAAGTTCACAAACTGATCATGAATCCTCATAAAGGATTTAACTAGTTAATGAGTGTGAATAACCTATGATAAACCTAATGTTTCAGAGATTAAAATTAATGTTTCATGATTTATGTGATTTTTCAAGATTATATGCTTCCACACTATGATTATTTTTTCTTATACTATGTTTTTCAGTCTTAGTCAATAGTTGTAATGTGCAGGAACCATGTAAATTCTGAGTGTGATATAAAATTAAATGATTTTTTCCAATAAATTTAATCATTAGGGGAGTTAGAATTTAAAATCACAATAATATAATAACACAACATTCTCAAGCTATGAATCATTAAATATTCCAAATGAGAAATTGAGGGAAGAATATTCTATTGAGTAATTCATGAGAAAATTCACACCTTCATTCAGTGGGAATTTTTATCCACTAGTTATTGAGCATTGAATTAGTGTAAAGAAAAATATTACATTATCTAGTGTTTGGAGAATGAAATTTCATTTTGGTTATCCAATATTTTTAAGTTTAATTGAATCAATGGATGAATCTTATCTATAATAGAGAAAATTAGATAACATTGAATCCATAGATTGGGAAGAGTTCAAAAACATATTTTTTAATAAGTAATTTACTCACATTCTTAATATGAATATGGAGAATCTGATATTTCAGATAAAAATGTATGATGAAAATATTCGTACATGATTCATGCATGTTGTTGGGAGTGGAAAAAGGAAATTATTTTTATAATGCAGTATTGAGGATTACCAGGGTCATCTCACTTAATGAGCTTTCTTAGTTGTTCACCTACATATTCTATCTCACATTAACACCTTCATTTTAATGTTTTATATTTTACTAAAATAAATAATTTAAAAATGAATCCAATATGTATAATAATATACATATATTAACATTAAATGCTAACAGAATGAAATTAAGAAGAAACAACATGGGATTTGTTGTTTATTTAATGGGATTAATCATTTTCTTTGTTGGTTTTTATATTGAGTATGATAATTCTATTTTGAGATCTTATTCATGAATTTATAATATTTTATTTAGTGTTTTGATATATTTAGTGCCAATAAAAATTTAAATTCCACATCCTCCTATAATCAATATGGATAACACACGTCAATCGATCGTGTGATATCTCCCAGGATTTGGCTCCATCATATGACATCTCATCTACTTAATGGTTCAACTCCATCGTATGAATATCATGTATCTAGAATAAGTGAGTAAAAATATTCAATAATATAATATAAATAATATTTATTTTAGTGTTGTGGTGTTATATCTCCACACCTATGAACATCACTCTTTCTCATTACAAAATTAATAAGAAATAATAATTTATCTGAAGAATGAATAAACTTTTTACATACCTCCCTCGATCCATGATGGGTTAGCCTTGAATTATTTAGGTTCAGAGGTATCGGTGGAATGAGAAATAAGTGTAATAATTATATTAGTTATGGAATATATAGATATATATAAGAATATAGAAACACTTTCATTACAAATATGCGTATCCATTTCCTAAGAAAATAAAACTAAAAAAATGAAATCCTAAGTCTGTAGCATGGCCATTAGCCTCTAATACATTGGTGGTTTTAAAATCTTATATTTAAAGGGTTAAATCCTCCTTATATATTCCATGGGGGTTTCATCATTTGGTCTTCAAATTTAGGATCTTCAAAATCTATTTTTAATATTTTCTCCAAATTCTATCCATCAAGCAATTGAACATGGTTGGTCAAATTAATGAGAAAAATTTGAAATGTTTTATTCTTCAAATTTGTCCAAAATTCATTCTCTATCTTACCAAGAAATTTAGGCTTCATAAAACAAGTATGATGAAAAAAAATCCCCATTAATGATAAAACTTTATTCTTGACATTTTTTTCTAAAATATACCCCCAAATATTGAGCATCCAAAGTCTAGTGTAATGAATAAAAATTGATATGATCATTGAAAGTAAAATGATTGTTTTAATTAACATTAAAATATATATGAAATCACCCCAATTTGTGTCATATAGATTAATTTATTCAATATTTACTAAGGTGGGGTCCACATTGTTTTCCAGAATGATCATCAAACTTGACTAATATTTTTGGTCCTTTAGATGTTGAAATAGCTCTTGAATTAGAATAAACTTTTGTAGTCCAAAAATAAAAGATTCATGAAAAAATAATCACTCAATTGGGATCAATATTTTAATATTTATGCTTGAAATAACAATGTTGATACAATATGATAAACTTCCAGAATTAGGAAATTTTTCAATTTTATCCCAAAAAAACCATAAAATAAATTAATGAAAATAAACTCAAATTGATAAACTGTTTATGATTAAATAATTGAAAATAATATTAAAATCATTAAAATATTATCTCTATAAATTCCCCCACACTTAAATTATTATTTTCCTCTGGAATGAAATCTCAACATTAACTTTCTAAGGGCACCAATGTTTCCAATATTCAAATTCCAAAGCAACAAAATCAGTAAAAATCAATGCCAAATCATATTTTAAAATTCCACATAAAATATAAATTTTATTCCTTGTTTTTCAAAGAAGAAATCAATTCATTCATTTTAGATCAACCCTTTAAAATGATGGCACTTCTCCTTTCATTTATTCATTCTCCTCAATTCATTATTATTAAACATGCCAAATCATGATCAACCACTCTTTTGAATCTTTTATTTCATCACTCATGATACAGTTCAAGTAGAGTTATTATTACATCATGATATCATTCTATTTATCCATAGTCTTGTAAAGGAACTACATTCTCAACTTTTTAAATACAAAAGGCACATAAAATAAGTATGAATTGCAATAAAGGTTCAGATGACTCTAAGCCTTAAGGTTGGTAGGATTTCATGCTTTAAAAATTATGTCTCATGGATGAGGTTTATCTCTTATGTTCAATGCATGATATCAAAAATAATTGGGTAATAAAATTATCCCCTTCAATGTATCAAATCCGATTTCCCCACAAATCAATTTCAAGGTTATGATCAAATAAAGAATAATGAATGATTTTTGCACCCTATTGATTGTTTCATTTACTTTTTTCTTTTTTCCCTTTATAAATTATCCTTTTCTTTTTTTATTTTTTCAATTGTTTTGATTAGAACAAACATAACATCCACCACCTAACCACATTTAATAAAAAAACTTATTTCTAGTAATGGTGATTTTTTTCCCAAATCCCAACCCATTTTTATCATTTTTGATTATTTTTATCATTTTTCATTTTTTAGTTCATGAAGGGAAAACAATGAAGTATAATTAATACATAAATCACCATTATTTATTCCCACAATAAGCACCCCCTCACTTTTTCCTTAAATTTGAATCATCCCTTCCACAAATATTCCCTTCAAAACCGCATTTCAACTTTAAAATGTCATTTAAACATCAAGAGTATTGTAGTAATGGAAAAAAGGAGTAGAACATGGATCATCCCTATAAATGATATTTGTGGTATCTATGGGATAAAGAAGGATTGATAAAAATGTTTTCTTAAAGATAATTGAATAATAAAAATATTCATCAACTTTTTAAAATATTTCTTTGTACATCCATAGCTTTGACAAGTTTAAATACAATTTATGGTCTATGACATGTCCCAGGATCACTCAATAGATATTCTGAAGATAAAATAATAAATATGTGGTCTAGAAATCATCTTGGGAATAAGAAATATGAATTTGGTAAATCACTCAGTGAAAAATTAATAAAGATAAGTAAATTCACCTGAATTTCATAAAATCAAATCATGAAAAATTATATGGAAATTTCATTTACATTAATCATTCTATTCCCTTAAATCATGAGTCCTCATTTTAATATCCATGCTTCACATTAATCATATAATATTCAATTTTACTCATTAAATGTCATTATCATTTTAAATATAATATATGGAATCCCAAGATTACTAAAAACTAAGGTTACCTATACATGTAAAATAAATCATAATTCAAGTGTGGGAATGTAATTTCACATTTATATCTCCAAACATATTTTTGGACCAAAAAATAGGGAGTTTATAAGACAAATAAAAAGTAAACTCCCTTTATCATGAGACTAGGTACTGCCCCTTTACTGTCTGAGGATTCCTTCTTCCATCATGAACCTATAAAATTGAACTACTCAAATAATCATAAAGATCTTGTCATTAAAGCTCAAAATATTGGGCGGAGTGTGCTACAATATGAACTAATTCCTAAGAAATGAAATTTAAATCTAAATTATTATAATGAATGTAAGGATAAATATTGGTATGATCCACTAAGTGGGGGATAATGATTTACTACCTCAATGAGGTAGTACTAAATATTATCCAAAATCAGAACATGGATTAAACTTCTTTGATTTCAAAAACCACGTGTGGATTTTCTAAACTGTTGGTTCATCCTTATGGGTGAGGAATGATCTATGGACAAACTACACCAGAACCATCACCTTCATAATGAGGTATAGCTTTCAAGGTGGGGGTATTATCAAGTATGAATCATTTAACTTTTTGGATATTACTTGTTAAACATTCTCCTCATATTTTTTATCTTATCATGGGATTATTTAATTGAGTAATCAAATGAGAGGTCAATTGGAATCTTTACTTCAATAAAATATTAATTTTTTAATAATTAATTTCTTCCTATTAAGAATAGCATCCTATTTTCTAATTTCCTTTATCCCATATATGTGGATATAATTATGGGGATCCTAAAATGTATGTTCATTAAAATTAGTGAGCTCCATTTGTTCCTCTATAGATAAAAATTCATATTATTCACCCTCCTATAAGTCATGGAAAAAAATTTGAATCTGAAAATTCAAATGAATAGGGGTGGTTTATAATTTAGTTTCAATAAGGTAATAGGAGATAGAGTATAAGAAAATATATCTCTCCATATTGGTTCATATTATATGAATTCCTCATTGGTAAGTGACTCTTGATTTATATTATTAGTGGATGGATGCAGGTAATCGATCTCCTCTATATTTACTGTAAACTACACCATTTTTGTGGGGTCTTCCGCCCGTGGTACATGCCCTTTTTCATTGAAAGATATGGGGAGATCAAGAAGATACAAACTTTTTTTAAGGTGATTACTTGGTCCAAAAATACCAAAGAAAAAATATTATTTAAAAAATATTACAATAGATTAAAAGACAGCATCATGTTAAAATCACTTTTATGAAAAAAAACAAAGA